>JARHVA010000603.1:227500-2777500 GCA_037957365.1 Torreya grandis
AGATGTTTTAATTATGGTGACCAGCACCTTCGAGATATAATTGTGTATATGGATGGTACTTTGTAGTTGCTTTAATAACATCATCATCGTGTACTATGTGACTTAACGATTGCCAAATTGTCTTGATACCTATATAGTTTCTATGAAGCATAGTTTTAGTGTAGCGAACTCATGTGACAACTAGCTGATGGAAAAGTCCCAAGGGACTGAAAGTGAAATTTTGTGTTCCAAATTGAAATATTTACCCACTCATACTACCATTAGTGATATAAATAAAAATTAAAATGATGTGCACATTAAATTTACAAACATCTTTTTGATGGGGATCATTAAATATTTAAACTCCTTATTAATGATTTATAGTAAGATAACACCATAAAATACAGTAAAAAATCCCAAAAAAATTGAGAAAACATCAAATCTCAATCTTAATCATAGAAATGTTATGAGCTATTAGTTAAACTTATTTCCTTAATTCGATGCCAACTTCTTTCTACACATTGACAAGTTTTTCTCTCTTTGTATGAAAGGCATTTGATGAAGATGAGAGGTGTGGATGTTGTGTGCAATGATCAAATTCAAAAGGTTGGTTCTAGTTATAATGTGAAGGGAATATATTTTTCCAGTGCTTCTAGGATGAAAAGTTATATAAATATTTACAATTTATTTGACAAGAGTAAAATAAGTACACACGTCATTTAAAAAAGGGCTTAATTATTTGATAAAATAACTAAAACATAATTTTTTATATTGTGATCTATGGAATTGTTGAATATGATGTAGGTTTATCTTAAATTGTTATAGTTCTAAGAGCATTGTTTCAAGAGGCTATACCATGATTTTAGAGCTTTGTTTCAAGAGGATATACCATGATTTTAGAACTTTGTTTCAAGAGACTATACTATCATTTTAGAACATTGTTTTAAGAGGCCATACTATGATTTTAGAGTTTTTAAATTCATAGAATACATTGTATGTCTATGTAAAGGCCATAAAATGGCAAAAATATATATTTTTAATCATAAAATATTTTTGTATAGATTATTAAAAAATACAAGCTTACATTCCAGGAATGTTATCCAAGCCTTCTAGTTGTTGATGCACCTAATAATCAACCAATCCACCTAAAAATATACAAAACGCCCTAAAAGTCTTTATTGAAAGGAAAATTAGAATGGTAAGGTTTCCATTTATGTACAAACTAATCAAAGAAGAAAAACTCTCTCTCTCTCTCTCTCTCTCTCTCTCTCTCTCTCTCTGTGTGTGTGTGTGTGTGTGTGTGTGTGTGTGTGTGTGTGTGTGTGTGATTTATTGGGCTTTGTATGTAGATATATTTCAAAATGTCAATTGATTTACTTCATAAGCCATCAAGAAAATCCTTTTTTTTTTTTTTTTTCAGCGAATGAAAATCAAGGAAAATGATGTATAATAATTAAACTAATCAATTAATTAATATTATAATAAATCACTCTGCATAAACCTTGGGTTTTGTAAATATGAATATCTAAAAATATCATTTTTTTTCTCAAGCTTTACTCATCAAATTCGTGAGAAAACTAAGTAAAATATTGATCATGAAACAACTAAGTAAAAAATAAATGTTTATACATTAAAAAAGAGATGTCTTTACTCAAAATCTTTCCAAATCAATGTCAAATCTTGACAATATAAATATTAAAAGAAAATGATATATTTGTAAACAAAATTTTCACAAAACAATTCGATGCAGAAAAACTTGACCATAAAATTATTATATCAAAATAACATTTTTTCATTTAAAATTTTAAGTAAATGAAAAATAAATAATTATAGAATCTTGTTCATAAAACCGTAAAATCAATTCTAACAAACTAAATACAAATTAAAATACCAATTACTAATTGATAATTTTTTTTTTGGAAAAAATTGTAACCAAATCTTGAAAATTTAAGAGACTCAAAATAAAAGACTAAAATAAGTGTAACATATATTTAAGACTGCACAGATGCATGTAAATAAGTACATATATTACTTGCACTTTGGTTGAAGTAGTTGCAATGCGTGTCATTGCATAAAAATGTAAACTACAAAGAAATCAGTCTAAGCGCCTTTTCCAAAATATGGGAGTTACAACAAGGTTTATAATATTAAATTTTTTCCAATACACGTCGACTAAGATATCTCATTTATATCGATATATCATTATATATAACTTGCTTCTAAAACATAATTTTAGATCTAAATCATGAATATAAATAATGATTATTAAAATGTTAAATATAAATATTTCCCGGTGATAGTAAAGAGATAGGTTAAAAATAATTTCCCTTAAGTTTGACGGGGATTTTGTGCCTCTATTGCATCCCATGTTTCAACCTAGTGTGGATTTGAAATCTTGACCTATTCCATCCCCTGTTTCGACTGAGGGGCAGTGACAAGAACCAGAGATAGCGACGGCATCAGGCAGGAGCAACAGAAAAAGTGGAGTGAGAGTGGGATTTGGAGTTTAATGGAGTGATGGTGCCGGCCGATGGGGTTTGCATGTCTGATTCGAATCATTTGGGGAGGTTCAATTCTTCTACACACCCAACCATCTCTACCTCCAAACGAGCTACTTACAGAGTCAATTTTGAGGGCAAATGCAACAACGCTTGTGGCACCGCTGCGTATTCGCTCTCTAGAATATTTCTTTGAAATTACAGAGACTCTGTTGTAAAAATTCCACTCAGAATTAAGTGCTCCCTTATGCTTTTTACAGGTAACTTGCACCAGTTTGGATGCCTAAACCAGGAAACTTATATCAAATACAAATGCCTTTTAAACGATGCATTATAGGCATATAAAGATACGAAGATAAGAATCATGAGCTCCACAAAAATGGCATGGTAACTTCTCTTCGGTAATAGATAAGCAGGAAAAATGAGCATCGCCAAAGGCAACACAGACCACACTAAGCAACGATATCCATGCCACAAAATCTTGGCGTTCATCGTGTTATTATCACAACTTTATTGTTTGCTCCTTCATGGCCTAGATAATATAAATTCCACTTTTTACAAAGTAGATGTAATCTATCTTTTCTAGAACTATATTTTACAATTATTTCTACAACAGAATCCTTAAATGGTTGGGTGGTTATTGCTTGCATCCATTGGCCCAAATATGAAGTTTGCCATCCTCAAGTAATCCTTAAATGGTTGGGTGGTTATTACTTTTTGGTCATATGAAGCCATTTTACAATATATATGGTGGATTTTGTATTATGCATAACCTGATTGCAATTCTTGAGCTGTAGCATTATAAAGATCATTCAGTGTTTATTATTGGTCGTTTTAGTTTTTATTGTGTTTTTATTTGGTCAAATATTAATATCACATTAAAAATAATAAATATAAATTATTCAATTATTGGTCCCATTCTTTCTTAAAGTGAGTTTTTTATTTGTTATTAATGAGATTTTATTTTGTATTAATTATATGTAAGTTTATAATTATGTCTTTTGTGTACATATTTTCATAAATTATTTAAAAATAATGAGCGCCGATATTAAAATAATATGTTGGTTTATAAATTATTATTGGTCAATTTTCTAACCAAGTATTGGTCCCTTTAGTCCCAACCATCAATCACACTAAAAATAGGAGGAAAAAAAAGACATCTTGTTGAAAACATTGTCGTGCGATTTTCCAGAGCGTCGATTTTTCTCCTAGATGACTTTTTCAAACTAAAAAAAAATATTAAACTGTCTAAATCTAAATTTTTAGACCACAAGGTAGTGTAATATGGAAGATGTAAGACCCCTAAAATTAGGTTACCCAACTACTGGTCCCTTTCCCTTACCTACGAATTATGAATACATTGTTGTACAGTTTCCATTTAAGCCATTTTCTTAAAAAAAAATTATCATGGCATTTTATGTGAAAGGCCTAATATCCTCTTATATCCAAGGATTTTGTGTTCGAGGGAAATTCTCTATGATCCTTCATTATGTCTACCTTTCTCAGTGTTAACGTGCACTGAAAGATGGGTTGGGTCAATGTTGTTCCATACTCTTTCAACATTGTTGACCTTGGAGTCCATTTGATCCTTCTGAACTTCAAGTCTTCAATTTTTGAATCTTTTATAAACTTTCAAGTTTGGAGCATTAATTCTATAGTACATCTAAATATAAACTAACACTTTTATAGGGTAATAATTTTAAAAAAATTAACACATTATTTTACTATTTTATTATTTTCAAATAAAGCATCTTCATCCCTACTAAAAGGCACTCTTGGTAACATAATTTTGGATCAACTACAAGCGTTGAGAGAAAAACAAAGGGAATGATTACAAATATTTTAAACAATACAAGGTGTGTGTGTGTGTGTGTGTGTGTGTGTTATTTTCGATTAACTGATTGTGATAGATAATGATGAAATAAATAATGATGATGAATATTTATCTACAAGTCCAAATTATTTTTCAAGTTCATATTCAAGGTTTGAAGTTTTTTATTTTGTTTTTGATGAATCTATGGATGATATTTTACTCTAGGCAATGAGTAAATTTGCATGTAAACATATAATGGTGAAAGTAATGATGAATAAAATTCCATGGAAATACTCAATAATAAAATTTATTATGCACATCCATAAACCCTAAACCCTAAGCCCCTAAACTTATTATGCACAACCCATCAATCAATTAATTTTGTCTCCATTCAGAGAAAAATAAGTTCACTCACTCATCACTCACTCTGAAAAAGGAAACAATTTAGTTACTTATTTTACAAAGAGGAAAACAATAAGTTAAATCCTCATCACTCTTCCCACCCCAAAAATAAATAATAAAAAATTAAAATAAATAAATAAAAATTAAAAAATAAACTTATAGAGACATACTCTATTAACTAATTGAGCGATCCACATCTATGAGAGATATTCATTGGTACATGATCGTAACCTCTTTTTTATTTTATTTCATTTTATAGAAAGGAAGTGTCATTAGCTTTAGATTTCAATTAAGCATTCATATTTAGTTGTTTTCCCATTTAATTTAAATCTTAACATACATTGAAAATTATTTATATACTTTTGTATGGCGTTTTTTTCAAAAATATTGATAATTTATAAGTTTCTTCTATTGACATGCTACAAAAATATTGATAATTTATAAGTTAGAGAGTTATGGCATGATATTCTTTAATTAGGTATAGGCATTTTATTGAGAAGCACTTTGTGAATTTGTTTCACTATATTGTGGATGTCATTTACATGTTGTTCCCTTGTTTAAATGTACAGAGATGTTAGTTTTTAATAGTGTTGATACTGCATATGATCGGTCAATTAGGAAAAGGTTCTCGATCAAACCAAATCCTACACCATTACAAAGATCCCATCAAGATCCTTTTCATGGTATGTGTAACTTCAAAAATGGAGTTTGTATGCTCTTTGTACAGTAGGTCAAAGTTCCAATCAAAATAAGTCAAAAAGTAGACAAATCTAGTCAAATAAAAAAATTGACCATCATGGAACATTTGGAATCCAATTCCATGACATAGATCTCATTGCAAGCTTTTCGACGCATTTTGAACGGACCAAATTAGAGTCCGTGTGTGGAAGTTATGACACAGTCAAACTTAGTCAAAGTGATGACATGGCAAAAACGTGGACAAATGAGGACGTGACATGTGGTAGTTAGTTTGTTTCAAAAAAAATTGGGTTTAGTTTTCATCTTTGACAA
The DNA here is from genome assembly GCA_037957365.1 of Torreya grandis. Taxonomy (NCBI): domain Eukaryota; kingdom Viridiplantae; phylum Streptophyta; class Pinopsida; order Cupressales; family Taxaceae; genus Torreya; species Torreya grandis. The sequence goes on from JARHVA010000603.1 coordinate 233,204, forward strand.
TGGGGTTTTCAAAGGTTCGATATTTTCAACGCCAATGTCATCCCAAGCAATGTGGTGTAATGATAAGCCTTGGAGCGTGTATTTACCAAGTTGGGAATTGAACTCCCGACCTCCAAGCAAAATGAATAAGGCCTTACTGATATGACCATGGCCCTAAATAGCTATATAAGGCCACAAATTTCTATTTGAACACCAAGTTTCAGCTAATTGTGCTAAGGTATAAAAGACTTGATTGCACTCTTCCTCCGTTTTGAGGGACCCAAAGTGATTTCCAAGGTTCAGAGAGAACTAGTGAAATGTTCTAGACTCTGAGATAGTTCTACACATACGTTGAGTGTCTAGGTTTGACATTTTTTGATGATTTTTTCAATGCCTTAAAGTGAAGCTTTGCAAATTTTGTATTGGTCAATATTTAGAGCAGTCTGCATATATCCTAAGTTTTGAAGGACTTAAAGAGTTTTTCAGAGTTTAGAGTAAACTAGATAGTTGTTATAGACTCTGAGATAGTTCCATACATATGTGTATTTTCTTTATTTGAGTTCATTTGAGTCACTTTTTAAAGTCTTTAAGGAGACTTTTGGCAGAGAACTTCAGAAACATGAGATTACTCTCGCGACAAGAAGGTGGAAAGTTTGTCCATGGATACTGGGACTTTTAAAGATCTGTTGTTGAGTTGTATAAAATATTAGAGTTTCCATTTTACAATTGTAATAGTTTAGCCATGTACTTGCAATTCATGGAAATGGATCGATTCGTATTCTAAGCGAACCCGGAGATGTAACTCGAGTAGTGAGTGAACTCTGTTATCACGTACTTGTCGTTGATAATTTCTATTTATGCATTCTTTTTTCTCATTTAGTTTTTTTATCAATCACTATTAAATTCATAGCTATCTAAATACAATAACTTAACAGAAAATTGAGCACTTTGGGTTTAGAAAAAGTTTGAATATTTTTGATGAATGAGTTGCGATACACACTATTCATTTATCAACCTTGAAAAACACATTTAAAAGGTCAAAATTGTTATAATTCCTTTGATTTTATCAATAAAATGAATGTTTGACAAAAGTATCCATTGTAAACTTTTTTGCACATGGAAATCAATGTAGAGTTTACAGATCAAGTTTGGTATCAGAGCAGTTAGTGTGTTGGGATAACATCAGATTGTGTGGATTTGATATCAGTTGTGTTCAGTTTGGTTTTTTATAGTATTGCAGAGTTTTTAGCCTTGTTGATATTCCATTTGCAGTGTGTAGTTTGCGGAATTAGGTTGTTTGAAGGAAATAAGAATCCATAAGCAAAGCCTTAAACAAAGAAAGGCTTGATGAGCTTCAAGTGATTACCTAATAGATCTAGGAAGAGAATGCTTTCCTAAGAGCTTGGTTATACTCCTTAGATGAGGAGATTGCTTGCTTAAAATCTGAGCTACAAGCCAAAGATGAGCTCAATTCTTGTACACACCCAACCATCTCTACCTCCAAACGAGCTGCTTACAGAGTCAATTTTGAGAGCAAATGCAACAAAGCTTGTGGCACCACTGCGTATTCTCTTAGTGTCTCCCTCTCTAGAATATTTCTTTGAAATTATAGAGAATCTGTTGTAAAAATTCCACTCAGAATTGATTGCTCCCTTATGCTTTTTACAGGTAACTTGCACCAGTTTGGATGCCTAAACCAGGAAACTTATATCAAATACAAATGCATTTTAAACGATGCATTATAGGCATATAAAGATACGAAGATAAGAATCATGAGCTCCACAAAAATGGCATGGTAACTTCTCTTCAGTAATAGATAAGCAGGAAAAATGAGCATCGCCAAAGGCAACACAGACCACACTAAGCAACGGTATCCATGCAACAAAATCTTGGCGTTCATCGTGTTATTATCACAACTTTATTGTTTTCTCCTTCATGGCATAGATAATATAAATTCCACTTTTTACAAAGTAGATGTAATCTATCTTTTCTAGAGCTAGATTTTACAGTTATTTCTCCAACAGAATCCTTAAATGGTTGGGTGGTTATCACTTGCATCCATTGGCCCAAATATGAAGTTTCCCATCCTCAAGTATGGGATGGACGTACTTTTTGGTCATCCGAATCCATTTTACAATGTATATGGTGGATTTTGTATCATGTATAACCTGATTACAATTCTCGAGCTGTAGCATTAAAAAAGATCCTTCGGTGTTTATTATTGGTCGTTTTAGTTTTTATTGTGTTTTCACTTGATCAAATATTAATATCACATTTAAAATAATAAATATAAATTATTTAATTATTGGTTCTATTCTTTCTTAAAGTGATTTTTCTCCTAGATGACTTTTTTAAACTGAAAAAATTATTACACTGTCTAAATCTAAATTTTCAGACCATAAGGTAGTGTAATATGGCAGATGTAAGACCTCCAAAGTTAAGGTACCCAACTACTGGTCCCTTTCCCCTACCTACGAATTATGAATACATTGTTGTATGGTTTCCATTAAACTATTTGTTTAAGATTTTTTTATCATAGCATTTTATGTGAAAAGCCTAATATCCTCTTATATCCAAAGATTTTGTGTTCAAGGGCCATTTTCTATGATCCTTCATTATGTCTACCTTTCCCAACATTAATGTGTGTTGAGAGATGAGTTGGGTCAACGCTATTCCATACTCTTTCAGCGTTGTTGACCTTGGAGTCCATCTAATCCTTTTAAACTTCAAGTCTTCAATTTTTGTGTCCTCTATACACCTTCAAGTTTTGTGTATTAATATTATAGTACATCTAAATATAAACTAACACTTTTACAAGTTATTAATTTTAAAAAAATTGACACACTATTATACTATTCTATTATTTTTAAATAGAGCATCTTCATCCCTATTAAAAGACACTGTTGGTAACATAATTTTGGATCAATTACAAGTGTTGAGATTAAAACAAACAGAATGATTGCAAATCTTTTAATCAATACAAGGTAGGTAAGTGTGTGTGTGTGTGTGTGTGTGTGTGTGTATGTTGTTCCCAAATCTGTCACTTATTTTTGGGGACAACATATCAACTATTTTGGTCCTGCAGGCCAAAATGATCTCTCTTTTTTTCAAAAAATGTTTTGAGCACCCAAGTTCTTCAATTATTCAAGCATTTTCAGTTAAGGGACTCGCAGGTTCCACAGGTTCAACCGGTAGGCTTTCACAAAGAAACAAGTTCCAAACACTTAGGCATTTCAAGGTTGGTTCAATGCTGAAGTTCAATCAAAAGGTCCATCGGTAGGCTTCAAACAAATGGAATGAACCATTGAACCCTGCTTCAAAATGGTTCGAAGGTTCAATGAGTTCAAATAAGTTCAACCACTTTGAAATGTTCAAACGGCTTTAAAGGACTTAAACGAAAGAAGACTTCGAAGAAGAAAGATTGAACCATTGAACCTTGAACCAAAAGAGTTCAAAGTTCAAAGGTTCAACGAGTTCAATAAAGTTTGAGAGACTTCGAAGAACAAAGGATTCAAAGAGCAAAGAATGAACCATTGAACCTTGAACCAAAAGGTTCAAAGGTTGAAGGTTCAAAGTGGTTCAAGCGACCAACAATCAGTGATGTCTCTGTGAACGTCAAATTTAGGGTAATGAAATATCCGTTGATTTTTAAATATGGCGTGGAACCTGTGAACAAATTTAGTGACCGACCAAAGAAGAAGCTGAAGGAGTGGTATAAAGCGAGAAGATAGCCCTGAGAGCTCAGATCGCCAAGGAAGGACAAGACGTGGTGAGGAAAAAGAGACAACTGTAGGAAATCCAAAAATACCTATAGAAGAGTTATTTCTAGTAGGTGAAATAGTCCACCAAGTAGACATCATAGCGCAGACACTCATGGACGTGACCTATTTTTCTTCATCGAATAAAGGCAAAATGGACAGTTGTGCACATATCAGGAAGAGGACCAGGAAACCAATACTTCAAAAGGAGACATTTGAGATGAATTGATATGCCACAGTTAAGGCTGATGCCCTGTTCCAGCATGGCCCCTTGACAAAACTGAAAATGTATTCAAGGCATTGAATGCAGCATGGCCCATTCCATGAAACAAAGTGCCCAAGTCTTTTTGGGAGCGCTATATATTGTAATCTATTATTTTATGCAAAGGAGATCTCTCTGTTATAGAAGCAAAACTCTGCCCAAATTGAAAGACATTACCTGAGACTTTGAGCTCAAATTGTTAATCATATTTCTTTATTTGAATGAGAAAACAAGTGACCTTTTAGACTTTGTACTAGAATAGCTTGTGTTATTTAGGAAATTGTTCTTATGTTTGTTATTTAATTTAACAAGCAAAACTAGTGGAAGTAATCAGGAAGGTGTCCTGAAGCCAACTGTGGGAGACTTTGTTTTGCTACAATTGTCTTTAGTGTGTGTTTTTTGTTTTTGTGTAAAGGATCTTGGGATGACTTTGTGCCTCCATTGTCTTTCGTATATTTCACTCTTTGACAGTTGGGGTGGAGACTTTGTGCTACACTTCAGCCTACTGTGTTACTGCGTCTAGTTACTTTTACTATCCATAAAGGAATCTGGGTGTTCACTGAGTATTACTTTTGAAAAAAAAGTACCTCCAGCAATCACCTAGGATTTCTCTTTTGTCTGTGAACATCATCTTTGAAAAAAAAGAGATGAATGGTGTTGTCCTACCCTTGAGTGTTATTTTCAGCTTATATATATAGTATATAGCACCTCATATTTATAGGGAACCTCCTCTTGATGAGAGGAGAGATTTATCCCCTTTTGATGTGGTTGACCTGCACATTTGGCTGATAAATTTACCTATGCTATGGTGGAAACACCTATTTTGCCCATCAGTTAGCTGGTGACAAAATATTCACCCAACTATATATATATAGTCAATGAATTGAATGTGATAGATAATGATGAAATGGTTGATTATGAAATAAATAATAATAATGAATGTTTACTTACAAGTCTAAATTATGTTTCAAGTTCACATTTAAAGTTTGAAGTTTTTACTTTTATTTATGATGAATCTATGTATGATAGTTTACTCCAAGCGATGAGTAAATTTACATGTAAACATATAATGATGAAAGTATCAATGAATAAAATTCCATAAAAATATTTAATAGTAAAATTTATCATGCACATCCATAAAACCTAAACCATAAACCCCTAAACTTATTATGCACAACTCATCAATCAATTAATTTTATCTTCATTCAGAAAGAAATAAAGTCACTCACTTATCATTCGATATGAAAAAAGAAACAATTTAATTACCTATTTTACAAAGAAGAAACAAATAAATTAACTCCTCATCACTCTTCCAAAAAGTAAACCAAAAAACCAGTTAGCTTAGTCTTTAAATGGAGACATACTCAATTAACTAATTGAGTGATCCTCATCCTAATTTGGAGTTTTCGTTATGAGCAATCAATATTGACCATCCATCTCTTCATTTAAACATATATAAATTCATTATTCATCATTACATCCTTAATTCTCATAATGAATTATGAAGAGGGTATAATCTATCAAAATTATTATGGAATCTTGCACACATTTTGAGCAACCACAAACCAATTGATCGCAAGCACATTCACTTCTATGAGAGAGATATTCATTGGTACGTGAAGGTAACGTCTTTTTCATTTTATACAATTTTATTGAAAGGAAGTGTTGCTAGCTTTAGATTTGCAATTAGACATTCATATTTAGTTTTTTTTTTTTCATATAATTTAAATCTTATACATAGAAAATTATTTATATACTTTTGTATGGAGTGTTTGTTCAAAAAATATTGATAATTTATAAGTTTCTTCTCTGGACATGATACAAAAATATTGATAATTTATAAGTTAGAGTGTTACGGCATGATATTATATAATTAGGTGTAGGCATTTTATCGAGAAGCACTCTAAATTTGTCTCATTATATTGTGGATGTCCTTTACATGTTGTTCGCCTGCCTAAATGCACAAAGATGTCAATTTCTAATAGTGTTGATACTACAAAGCAAAATATATAGAATTTTCGATTAATCAAAAAAAGTTGTGGGTGGGTGTGGTTACATTTCATTTCAACCCACAACTGGATTAAACTATGTTGGCCATGTCTTTAATTTTTTTGAATTTCTATAGTATAATTAGCAGTTGTCTCAAAGGTGGAAGGAAAGTTGAAGGGATTGTAATTTTTTTTTTTCAATTATATCTCATAAATATTAAAATGATATATTATATCTTTTAAATATATTCTATTATTTATTTATATATGTTTGATTGAAATGAAATGATTAAATAAAATAAACAATCATATAAAATAAATCATAATATAAATTGACAACTGATTTTAATTAAAATATTTCTATAAAAAGCAATTAGAAGATGACTTCTTGTAATAAAATTAATTTACACAATTGAATTGTCTATTAAATATCATTTATGGATATGTACAATATACTAAATGCTTATATATGTGTATAATATACTCTACCTATATAATTATAATTTACACAATTGAATTGTCTATTAAATATCATTTATGGATATGTACAATATACTAAATGCTTATATATGTGTATAATATACTCTACCTATATATGTTCATCCCCCCCCCCCCCCCCCCCCCACACACACACACATATAGATCCATCATTTTTTGAACATGCTACAATATATATTATTGATGTAAACTATTTTACGGTCATATCCGAAGCCTATAAAAGTTAACGTCAGTATATATCTTTGATATGAACTATTTTCTGGCATACTAGAAGCCTATATAAGTTAACAACATATAGTCATCTACAAATGTGTCCAGAATAAATATTCTTGTCTCACTAGTTCTTTTGAAGAATAAATATGACCAAAAAAGACTTACATTCCCCCAAAAAAATCATGCGCAACAATGTATTATAGGTAGCTAGGTTTCACTTCTCTTTAATACTTTTTATAAATATTTTAAATATATTTATTCAACAAAAAATTATATATATTAACTTTAAAATTTGTATATTAAATTTTATGAATATTATATCGATGAATAATTTTTTATTTGTTTTTAATTAATTACTAATAAATGTTATTTAAATTAGTTGTATTAAAATATTTTTAAAAAAATAAATTTAAATTCTACACTAAAGTCTTAATCTTCATATAATTAATTTTCACCTAATTCTTCAATCTAGTGAAGGTGATATCCTCCACTAAACAACTCGGATAATCTAATTCTTCAATCTAGTGAGGTGATATCCTCCACTAAATAACTCAGATATATTTTTCCATCCATTGTCAACATGTTAGCTGCAGCGTTCTCAATATTAAACGTGATAAAACAAAAGCCTCTTGATCTGCCACTGTCTCTATCCAAGATTACTTGTATTGTACTAATATTGTAAATTTTAAAATAATCAGCATGATCTAGTAATATACCTTTAATAAATTAAATTCCAATAGTCTTTATTGATTCATACTTTCACACACCTCACCAAAATCATCAAAATATTCTCTCAGAGGAGAATCATCCACTCCCGAGAAAGCCTTGAAAAGATACACAAACAATAAGTAAACATCTTTGACATTATTGAATATCACAAATAACTAAAAGTTAGAATGGGTTGCAAGTCTCGAAATTTCCTCCTACAAAAGACTTTGAAGATGACATAAAGCATACCCAATTATGAAACTCTATTGTAAAATTACTTCTACGAATTTAGTAAAAATTAGGCAAATAAGTAGATCGTAATTACATCATGACATTAATGTGGCATACAAATTTTGACAAATATCCCACGCACACAAGTGTTTCTATTTTTATGACATCAGAGTAGGTGGGAGACCAAGAAATTTGGATGATTATTTGCATGTGAATCTATGATATATGTGTGTCATTTTCACGCGTCACCTGTAAAAATGGAGGTGACTCTTGCATTGCATCTGCATCCACTGGTCGAGTCTTGTCCCCTTCCCTTTCCCAAAATAAAAATGCAACCACTAGCAGTGGTACAAATAACTACACAGTCATAGTAGATGCAAAAGCAAGTCTATTTGGTGAATGAGGACATGAGGAAGGCCGCATACAAGAATGAATAGAAAAGGTCACTGCCCAGCATTCCCCTGACATCAAAATCAATCCTTATATTTGAGAAAGGAGATCTCGATGCTAATCCATGTGAAATAACGAGTCAGCATTGGAATGGTGCAAAAGAAATATACTTTTTTTTGTCTCATATGAGATGAATCCTAGAGCTTCCCTCATCCATAATAAGCGTCTAGCTAATTATAATTAATTATATGCAAATAATGGTCGAAATCTTTATTACATTAAAAAATATATCATAAAATTTCCAATTTTTGATATTGTCATTTTTCGTGGCCATGTGCTTGTTGAAAATGAAAGTTAAATAAAAAATATGACATAATTGAAAATTTCAGCAAACCCCAATTATGGGTAATGGCAAAAGATATTATAGTAGAGAAATTGAATACATTTGTTGAAATATATCATAGTAGTATAGTATAATTTACTTTGTCAAATTGTTATAGTAGCAAATCTGGTTAGAACTTAGGACCATTACTCACAACCACAATGTCAATGGCATGGCTAGAATAACCTTTGTTTTTTAGGGAAAGAGCTGTAAACTTGCGGGAGTCAAAGGCTTGTTGAGGTTCAGATTCAGATGTAGATCCAGCTAATTCCTCTGCCGTCCATAAGGTGTGATTATTAATATTGTTACTTTTATCATTTTCCAGCCAATTCCCCTGCTTAGAATTCTCCTCCTGCGCTTTTGATGCAATAGGCAAGTCGAGGTCGCGGGTTCCATTTGCATTTCTACAAAAATCCTCCCACATAAACGACGGATGCCACACTGGCTGTGACAGAGGAGGATGAAAGGGTTTTCTGTTATTTACCATTCGTAGGACAATCGACTCCCCCTCTACGACCTTCATTCGTTCCAGCCAATCAAAATACTAATTATACCTTTTGTAGGAATATACTTTTCTGTCTCATATGAGACGAATCCTGAGGCTTCCCCCATCCGTAATAAGCCTCCGGCTAATTATTCTTCTATTTCCTTAGTTTTAATCATAAAAAGCTGATTAGTTAAGAAGAGAAGCCATCGCTAACATGGGTGTGGTTGTGTCTGTCACCTCAACATTGACTGAAACTAAAATATGGTGTTCGTTTTTATATTTTACAGAATCATGAGGAATCATATAATCCAATTCTTATTTGATTTCCTTTCTTTTACTCGGTAGAAAATGAGGCATCAGGTGAGAACATAAGCCCTATCTTACATGGGTGTGTCTATGAGTCAGATTATGCTATCATAACTGAGAGTTTGAGAGCAGAAAAGGAGTATCCAACAGAGTAGGGCTGAGACCAAGTGGGACTGTGAAATAAGAAGATCTAACTCCACTGGGCAAGGAGAGCGTAGAAACAGACTAAAAATTGGGAGGTGTTCAATCTGGGTGCATTAAACCCTCCTCTGGCAGACAATCTCTCTGACAGGCCCCCCAAGAAGGTGGTTTTGGCACCTGTCTGAAACCACCCAAGCCGGATTAGTAGTGTTATTACTAGCAGTAATATTAGTAAATTTTATAATATTATAATACAGCCCAAAACATTAAATGGGTCCACTTCGTCAATGCTGTTATTTCTGCAATTAAAATCTGTGGGCGATGAGGGCCTCAATTCCTGCTCCTGGATCAGTAGGGAATCCTTTGACATCAATTATGAAAATGACCAAGCATTAAATTCCTAAGAAATAAGAGCTGATAACAACGTTGTGCGGCTGCGCAATGGCCCAAAATAAAAATAAAAACCCATCTTGCTATTCTCTTCACTCCCAGCCATTTCCCTGCAATTTCAGCCCTTCACACATCAATTAAACATCTAGAATAAAACTGGGTCTCAAGCACTGTCAAATGGGTAATAATGGGTTCCATTGGGTGTTCTTTAATTCAATTCGTCTGGGATTCTATCGCCGCCAGATGCATATACACACGGTTTTAACGTGTATGTACATCGACTGATCCTCCAAAGCCCGTAGTAAAAACCCTAATTGGGTGCCTCCGACTTCGATGTGGGTGTCTTGAAAACCCAAATGAGTAGCCCATAAATGTGTCTGGATAAGGATTAGAGCTATGAATGGACATCGTATCGTCCTCACCTGAAAGTCTGCGTGTTCAATGTCGTATATACATTGTATATCCCTCCCTCCGCGCATTTGTCGGTATATGGATAAACCGTGATTAGAAATCAAAGCAGATTTGTTTTTAATTCACTATACAAATTAATGTGACTCATCTGAATAACCACTGGGAAAAATGATTGTATTGTCTGACCTAGAATTTTGGAGTCGGAAGAGAAGACTTCGCATGCATTGCCCGTAGAGTGTTTTGTATACGTGATTATGCATAGATTATCAGGTGTAATAAGGGTGCATATAAAACATAATGGTTTTTGGAAAAAATTATGTTTAATATTGTTACTCCCTGATTTATGAGGGGTATATATTTTTTCTTTTTTTTTTAAATTATTTTATTATATTTAGTTTTATATACTAATTCTTCTATTATAGTATGTATATTTAGTAACTCTTTCAAAGGTACAAAGTGTATTAATATGGATGTATTTTTTGCTACGTAAATATGAAATATATGTTAGTAAAATATGTGACATTTTACAGTTTGACCAAAAGAAAGTAATATTTTATATAATTTTTATCGGTGTTTATTGAATTGTCATCTTAAAGATATTATCTCAAATTAGGTTTTAATATTGTATATCAACTACAAATAAGCAATAAATGGAGCGATTAGCGGAAGTGTTTTTGAAGACATGCACAGTTTTGTGCTTGGGTGAGCAGATTTGTGTATTTATGGAATGCCCACATTCCTTAAGCACTCCCTTTCTCACTGCATTATCTTTGATTTCTTGTGCTAGGGAGGTGAATTTCATGTCAGCCTTGGCTCTAGTGAAAGTTTCATTATTGTTAGTCTTTTTGTAGAGGTGATCCTTTTCAATCAACGTTATGATGAAAATCATATGAGGACTGGTCTACTTGTTCAAGGGGTGGACTTTTTCAGGGCTATAGAATGTCTTAGATCTTTCAACATAATTACCCTTGAGCTTGCCCTTATTCATGACTATGCAACATTAGGGCTTAACTATGCTCGAGAATCACCCTCTTACAATCCTTGGGTGAAGATCCAACTGCCACACAACATGTAGTAGATTCTCGGGGCATGTCGATCAAAGTAGAAGATTTCGAGGCACATCAAGATGAATCTTTAAGTTTGATGATGGCCATGTCAGGGCTCAGATCCAGATGAAGTAATCTACAATTCACATTCATTGATGAAAAAGGTCATTTTAAAGAGAGTGGTTGCTGAAGATGAGGGCTGAAACGGTAAATAGATCTCAAGGCATGTTCAAACATGGGACAAACTCTGACATTTCTCTAGACATGCACCAGAATTCAAGAGGTGTTTCCACACCTTTAAAATCTTAGCAATAAATAGTAAGGAATTTGCATCTAGGCATGAAATCTCATCAATGATGCAGGGAAGATTTGATCACTTTAAGTGCTAAGATTTTTAGATCATGGCTCATATATGCATTGGGAAGATAGGTTACCTTGGTGTACAAATGATCGAACTGGTATTAGTATTAAATGAGGATCTTGAATGATCCCAAGGGATTCATGTAAAACATCGATGACTTATATATGAAGGAAAATAGCTTGAGGGTTCTTTTCCCTTGTCAGGGTATAATACCAACAAGAATTCAAATCTATTCTTGGTGATGAGATTACTAAAAGGCACAAGGGGTTTTTGGATATCAATCTTCTTCTAATCTTGGGTCCTTCAAAGAAGCAGTGAACAAACCAACTATCAATCTTAATGTTTCAAAACCTCCATCCTTTTCTATCCCATAAATTTAATGAAGAAGGTTCAGTTATGGAGATTATAGGGGATGATGTGTTTCAAAATTAGTCTAAATTAGAAAAAGAGGCTATCATTTTCAGATTTAATGGCTTCTATCTGACTAAAATTGGTCTATTTTAATGGATTCATGAAACATGGATAATGAATTTTGAGATCTATTTATATGTCAAAAGATATTTTATCATTTAATTTTTTAATATGGTTGAATATTAGTGATTTATCAAGGAAGGACCTTTGTTTTGGGGAACTGCATGTCTTTATATCATTCCTTATTTTCTCAAACATTTGACCCAAATACACACTCTATCACAAAAATGCCAATATGGGTTCGTCTCCCCAATCTTCCATTGCATTTGTACATCATACTAGAGGAGATTGGAAACTTATTGGGCACTTTCATAAAATATGATAATTTGAATGCAGTTGAGGGTTTATGTACATTTTTGTGTATTTCCATGGAGATCAATCTCAGCAAGGGCCTACATGATAAAGTGACTCTGAAGTGTGGGAATATTCTAAACACTCAAGCACTATACTACGAGAATATGGTTTTTTGCTACCATATTTGTAACCTTTCCAAGACATCTTCATGTTATCTTATGTGACGTACTCATCCTTCCATACAAAAAGGCTCAAATTCCACATCTAAACATTGGATTAGTGATGGATTATGAGAATTGGGTAGAGGCAGGTCAACCTCCCTTAGAGGAAAAAACTAAAAAACATGGAGTGTCAAAAATATGTTTTGAGGAATGCTACCTTGAGGTGATGATAGGAGAATAACAAAATTGTCCCTTGAGGAATAAATCGAATGAGATCCCGTCAGTAGAATCAAGAGAGTACATGAATCGAAGAATTCAAATTCAAATAAGGAGTGAATGGCTCATCCAATTATAGAACTCTTTAATTATACACTCCTCTTCATTATCAAAATATGCATATATTCTCGTTGGAACACTCTTAAGGGATGTGGCAGTATGTTAAAAAAGAAGAAAGATAAAAAGGGCAGGATTGAAGAGTCAGTGAGAATCTATTCCCATTAGCTTCTAACTTTATGATGATGGTATTGGTCATCACTTTTTTTATTATTCATCTCCTCCCTCTTGTTGAAGGGTTTATGTGTCTTCTCACCCTTAGCAGTGCTTTCTATTCAGTGTTCTCACTCTTCTTTGTTTGGATCATTTCCTTTGTAATGTTGAAAAGTATGTGCAAAATGTAATTTCTTATTTTTATTAGTATGAATTTATGTTTTTTTTTGGGAGGGGAGGGGGGTTAGGGGTGGGAAAAAACTGACATACAAAAAATATATTAAGGGGGTTTATGTCTACCATCTTAGGAGGAAGAAAAATAGAAAAAGCACGTAACTTTTGATCTAAAATAAGAATAATTTTGTTTTTATCAGGATATAATATAGCTTTTTGGTCTCATTAAGGTTTTTAAAATATATATCTAGAGTAGAAAAAGAGATCCTAAAGTATATAGTAAGTTGTTGCCTTTATATATCACTTAAAGTATATAATTGATAGTCAAGTTGTGATTTTTTCATCTAATTAATTTTTTTCTCTATGAATTGGTTTTATATCATTTTCATCTTCAAATTCTTTAAATGTGATTCAACGTTAGTTTTTTGCACTAGCCACCAAGTTGTTTCACCAAACTGTATCTTACTATAAAATTACTCTCCCTTTTCATTGCCCCTTTACTATCAAATCCTGATGCATTAGTTAATTGCTCCAAATGACGATTGCACTGATACCAACTAGACAACTATTATCTTATCATTATACTACACACCATGCATAAGTTTTCTCTACTTTGTTTGGAATTGGTGTGCTCTCCATCGTCTTAAAATGGCTTGATTGAGAGGTGCTTATGCTTTTTGTGGGTCCTTTTAACCTTTTAGAAAAGTAAAAAATTTAAATTTAAATTTGTAACATTATATTTTTAAAAAATGATATAAAAAAAAAATACAAATTTTGTTTTCATTATAAATTTGATTTTTAGTAGACAAGTAGAGATGTGCATTTCTTATTTAAAATATATTTAAATATTTCCTGCATATTAAGAATACGAGATGGTTTCATATATTATAAATTACCTATAAATAATATACTTAATACTTTTCCTTTCATTTTTGTTTAAAATAACATACACTTTTTATTGAAAAATTCATTTCATCATAACATAATAAGTAATTTGTTCTAAATCATAACCACCATAATTCTTTCTTCTTATCATGTGACAATTATTTATCTCTTGTTAACTAATCTAATTTAACCACAAACTCACCTATTTCATCATTAGACCATAACTTTTACTAAATATTTGATGAACTATAACCTACTAGTATTTTAGCCCACATTGAAATTAAATTCTCTCATTAGATCCCACTTTATCACTAAACTATGACCCACTAAACAATCACCCCACATTTCAAGTACTCACAATGCCTTGAACTTACGATTAGACCATACTCCATCCTCCACTTTTACCACCACAATTCTTTACCTTATATTTATAGCATACTCTCTTAGGTCGACCTTCATCTTTACTATTGAACCATGGCCATAATTTGTCATTATGGGCATGTTGTCCATAAATTATTTTTTGAATGTGTGATCCAACAAAAATTAGTGAGCCTATTCATCACCAAACAACCGTTGCCATAACAAATTTTTTAGAATGTCCAAGAAGCTTTGTCATTACTACTAGACAATTGCTCCATTTTCTAACTAGACCATAACCTTTCCTCACTTATCACTCACTTTTTCAATTGGCAAAGCAATTTCTCCATCTTTACTCGTAGACCACAAAGACCCTTGCAGCATCATCATGTCTAGCAAGGCAATTGGAAGACTTTACTAATCGACTATGGGCCACTATATCATTTTACATTCATACATAATATGTATTATGAAAATAGGCAAATTATATGTTCAGATGTTTAACGGCTAAACATAGAACCCAGGTTTATATTTGGGGATATTTTTCTTTATTATCATATATTAGTATTGCAGTCAATTAAGTGTGCAGCATATGCAAGTACTTTGTATAATCTTAATATCTATATATTTATTTCAATTATATCCATATTAAAAAAGTAATTTTAAACATATTGTAAATTAATTTTGAATGTATATATACTATTATAGATTTAAATTTCATTAAACCTTTGTACTAATAATTGTTTTAGTTATAAAATAAAGAAGCTAAAAGCTAAACATATATTTTAAATATTTATTTTAATTAAATATTAAATATTGAATCCTTCAACTAAATTTGCTTCAAAGGTCGAATATTTGAATCACTTTTATCTTAAGTGTTAATTATTTTAATCAGTTTCATTATTGACTGTTATTTTCGTTTCCCCTACAAGATTCCATGGTTGAAAGGTTCAATTAATTTATTAGTCATCCAATTGGTAAAATAATTTACAAAACATACTTAAGAATCCAAGGATAACAGTACAACATTTTCATAACTGTGGCACATTTAGAAATGTAGACCTAAGTTCACTATGATTCAAGTTCAAACTGATTTGTCTACCTCAATAAGGATAGAATAGTCAATAAATATATGGTATCATTATTATAGAATGATATAAGAATATGAGGCATCTTCGCCGATTTAATATTTATATTTTTTAAATATTGAAAATAAAAATTTGTAGGAAAAAAAAATAGAAACTGTCGTGTCCGGCCGCCGATTTAATATTTATATGTTTTTAATATTAAAAATTAAAACTTTAAAAGCTTGAAAACATAAAAAAATTGGTAAAATAAAATAAAATAGAAACGGTCGTTTCCGTCCTGTGGCTGTTTCTTCTTATTAAAACGCAGGACAACTGTAATTCCTTCACTGCTTAAAGGTATCCTGTAATGCACAAGGCTATAATCTGCCTTCAAAAAAGTTTAAAATGCCCTGACCCAACCTCAAAACAATTGTAAGCACCCAGTCTAATTATCATTCTAATTATCAAGTGACTCACCATCAAGTGATTCACCATCGACACACATATCAAGGAGACCCACAAATCACCCGCAGTAATTTATAATAAATTAAAAAGCAAAGCAAAGAGACTCGTTCATAAGATAATGGTCATTAATACTAACTACAAACCAGACAAGCCCTTGAAATCGACCTATCCTCAGAAAGATTGGGAATCTTATTGCTCCTAAACCAAATAACCTCTTGGGTTGGTGATTTTGTACTTTTATGTATACTGTTAAGTACATATAGGCAAACTACAGTGTTCATCTAGCATTACAGAAAATTATGGAATAGAATATCTGAAAGAAGTTAAAGTTCATATTTATTACAGCCACCCACGAACTCACAGGACTCAGCTAAGTATTAACTTCTATTAGTCAATGGCTAAAAGACTTTAAATAATATCACCACGAATGATTTTACGGCAGAAAAGACTTAAAATAATATCACCACGAATGATTCTACGGCAGAGAAGACTTAAAATAATATCACCACGAATGATTTTACGGCAGAAACGATCTTCTGAAATGAACTGAATCAAATACCATGGGCCTTAAAGTTCGTCAGCTTAACAAACTTTGAATATATTTCCTTGGTGTTTTTCTAAGTTCTGATAAATTCTACCTAACATGGTCTGAATGTAATAAACATTTTCTTAACAAACACAATCCTGTATTTATAAGAAATAGCCACAGACTTAACAGTAAGAAAGGTAAATAATATAATATAAATGCCTTGAATTCGAACAAAACTGAAAACCCAGGATAAATTCTTCTTCCACGAAACATAACAAAACTGAAAACCCAGGATAAAATCTTCTTCCACGAAACATTTCACCAAAAAGTGTCGAATCTTCAGGTGGGTTTGTCTTCTTCTAAAATTATAGAAAAACAAAAATAATAATAAACTTTATAAATAATCAAGTTAAGTATTTTTAAAAAAATTATATTAAAAAAAATCATCAAAATATTTTTAAATATATATAAAGATTATTTAAAATGTCATTTATAATTTCAAAGTTAGAAAAGAAGTTACATTGCATAATATACTCAATAAATATTTTATATATATATATATAACAAATTTTAAATCAATAGAAAAATGTTTATTTATTAAATCTTGTATACATGTACTAAAACAATAAGATATAGATATCATTTTTTAAAAAATAAGTATAATATTATACTATCACATATGTAAATATGGCTTGCTTTTAGATAAATTGGAGACAATGTAACTTAAGAAATGTTATGTAAGAGATTAAACGGTACTGTTTGAACTACATACAAGTTTGATATGTAGGATAAGTTTGTGTAGTATTTTGACTTCTCACCCTATAAAAAAGTGATGTTTGAATTCTGTATAAATTTGATATGTAAAGTTTATTTGTATAATATTTTGATTTCTCAAAAACTATTTTTATTAAAAAAATTTGGATTCTATGTTAAAAATTAGTTAATTATTTTTAAAAAATACTGCTTAAAAATTCTAAAAATCTTTTTCTCTGTAAGATTTATTATCCTTTAAATTTTGTTTCAAAAAAATTAATAATATTTTATTAAAAATTATATAAAAAATATTTATTTAAATATAAATTTTTAATTCAAAAAAAAAAGCAGCCACCAAATATTCATCTCACTATTATTTCCTATTTTCATATATATATATATATATATATAAATAATTTTTTTTAACAGTTTTTAAACTTAATGATAATACATAAGACCACTAAGAACAACACTATAAAAACGGTAATGGTTAGCCCAAATGGGTATGTGTTCCTGCTTGTTACCCAAGCTAACACGCCTCTCAAAAACTTGAGAAAAAACTAATATTTTTAAAACGCCCTTCCTGTTGGTCGAAATGCCTGTGCTTTCCTGCTTATTAAGGAATGTAAGAAAGCCTCTCTAAAATTTGCTGTCTATTTCATTAATATTGATATTTTGAAGTACGGCTGTCTTTAAAATTGTTCTAAATTAATTATATATATATATAAAACGATCATCTAAACGTCAAAATAAAGGATTGTGCTGAGAAACCTTCTGTGCTACACGAAGTCTTCCCGCTGTGTTCAGATTGATAATTATCTGTATTTAGATTATTAATCATCTAAATCTTTCTCTATTTTAAAAATATTTAATGTTCGATTTTTTCTAAATATTAAAAACAAATTGATTCCAGTTTTTTTAAACAGGGATCACACCAAAAACAAAATATATCACCATGATTTTCTATATGCTTTTCAAATACAGTAAATTATTAACGAAATTCTCCAAGTTTCTCTCATATATTTATTCGAAAAATTGAAATCATGCTACGAATCTTAATTCTAATATTCACAGTACTGTGTCTAAGACTCCTCAGATTTATCCCTTTCTTGATATATTCAACGTGTTCGCAAATTCTGAAGCTTAATCTTTATAGGCTATTTTTGATCGATTTCATCTTCTTATTAGCGAAACCCTAGGCATAATCACCTAAATGCTAGGTCTATACTTCAAAGATTGATCCATTTCCTGGATATTTTGGAGGAGCTTTACAAAACGAAAAGGGAAAAAAAAGACATATAAAACTGTTGGAATTCTCAAATTTAGCTGGGTAGAGCTCTAAGATTTGCCGCGATTTAAGACGGTATTATTAAAAAACCAATGCTAGATAACACTGACGAATTTCTCGATTTTTTAGTGTTCTTTACTAATATATTATTTTAAATTTAAAAAAAACTTTAAAATCGTAAAACAGAAACTTTAGATACTGATAAATTCTCATTTTTCCCAATCAATGCCGCAAATGTAATTTTTATGGCCTAAAATAAAAACAAACCCTAAAAACATCCCTAAAATTTTTCTGTTAAATAAATAAACAATAAAATTATACCCGGCACTGCCAAACTCGTAAACTTTTCCTCTGCTCGAAAAAATGTTCAGTGCAACCTCCTCATCGCACAGATCAGAAAGTTCGTATGCCTTTTTCAGCAGTCCATTTCTCGTCTTCGAAAAAGTCACCTGACGATTGATCTTATTTTCGATGCGCTTCAATTCAACCCTCCCACGCCCCATTTTTTTTTGCTTTTTTTCACACAATTTGAACCCTCAATACTTTTATCTTTTCTTTTCCTTTTCCTCTCAAGCTTTAGAATCCATAACAATGGCCGATCAAATTACTATTTCTATACTCTTCTTCTCAGAGGGCCGGGCCGTCGAGCAATTATTTTTTCTCACAATTTCATTCACAAAAGTCTGTCCAAACTCCGTCAACCCGTACAAGTCGAGGATTTCCGTTTACAACTCATTTTTGTTTTGACATTTCAATTCAAATCGAATTCGATTTGAAACGCTCAGTTAAGACTTTGTTATATGCGTGCAGTGTACAGCTTACAATTATAGCTGTCGGGGTGACAGAATAAACACGTGTCGACTGCCGTACCTTCTACATTTTATTCCCAGTCGACATTACCGTCGAATATGGAAAGGATTTGTCGTTTTGATGTTTTAAGTAAACGTATGCGGCAGCTGACGGTGACTTTTCCTGTAAGTTGCCGTGAAAGTGACGCGCCTTTGTTTTTTCACTTGCTGGGCCCTCGTTAACGTGGGCCCACACATTAGAAAATATCTACGTTCGGAGGAGTCGCAGGAGATCCTTTTTTTAATTGTGTTTTTTTTTCAATGTGGCTCCGCACTTAAGTTATTTTGTTAAATTAATTTTTCTTGTGAATGATGGTTGGTTAAGTGGTGAAGTTGCGTGGTTAATAAAAAGTTTATTGGGGATTAATTTTCGTTGTTAATAAAATTTGATATGTGAAAAGGAATGAGGTTGGGATCGTGTCCCGAATGTCTTTAGCGGAATGAATACCCCTTAGTGCATGCAAAAGAAAAACTAATTTCTTTTAATTTGACAACAAATCTCTTTTTAGATTAAACATTTAATAAAGATCACATGGGTGTGCACTTTGGATGTTCAATATACTTTTAAAAAAAAAGTTTTAAGTATAAATCATTACTTTCTTTAAGGAGCTTAAAAAAAAAAAGAAAGAGTTAATAAAAATATAACTCTAATAACAATATTAAGAAATTGAAAAAATTGAAAAAAACCAAAAAAAAACAAAAAAATTAAATTATAGGTAATAAATAATATGGATAGGTTATATAGATAGGGTAAAAGTGTACTAATGGTTTCCTAGTTGGTTCATACAAGTTTTGTTAGTTAATTTATATACTTGTGAACTCCCTCATAATCTTTATGTTTTGAATGTTGGAAGGACAAATTTAACATGTTAGTTAAACATTGTGTTATCTAATAAATTGTTATATAATATTTTTAAATCTTTATTTCATATATTATTATATTATAATATTGTTTCTCAACTTTGATTGTATGTATACTAATAAGGAAAAATTATTTATTAATGTCAATATGGTAGGAGATTAGTAATGTTTGTGTAAATCGTAAGTCAATATGTTTTAGAATATATATATATATATATATATATATATATATATATATATATATATATATATATATATATATATATATAATTAATTTATTATTATTAATTATTATTATTATTATTATAAGGGAAGGTAATATAGATAGATTATTTCTATAATTCATATAATTAAAGAAAAATGTTTCTAAATAAAAATATGTAACTAATTTTTATATCAATGTTTTGGATACATAATCCATCATAAAAGTGAAAAAATAATAAATTTCAAAATAAAATTTTGAAGAGTTATATTATCAACATTTCATTAAAAAATTAACAGAGAAAAATATTTAATTCTTTACTTAAGATAATTTAATATATTTGCTTATAAAAATTAATTAATTAATTTGACTAATTTGACTAATTGACCAACATATCTATTCAATATGTTCTCATGTTAATTAATTAATTTGACTACTAAAATTGACTAATATAACACTTCTCTTTCTTTTGATTTTTTTATATTTTTGGGGATTGGTTTATTTGCACTTATTTTGTGACCCTTCTTAAATTGTATAATTATGAATTTTTTAAACTATATAATATTGTGTTTTATTAAGAGGATTAAAAAAATAAAAATAAATAATTTAAAAATAAATTCTAAAATTTATTTAATAATTAGTTCAATTGGTAAGGATGATGGTTGCTTATATCCATCCACTAAAGTGCATAAATCTTTCTAAATACTTGATACATAGAGTCAAACAGGTAAGGGTATGATCATGTCCTGGGGTGATTTTGATGGCATGGATACCTTTTATTTGTAGCTAATTAGCTGAAGGAACTCACTGATTTAGATGTATATTTACTCAACATCGTAAATCCTCTGTATGTTTATTTCTAAAATATATACAGAGATGCTGACATTCTAAATATTTCAGTGATTTCATGTGATACTTTCAAACATACAATCAATTTTTTTTAGAAACATATATGTGCACCACACACACACACATGTATATATATATATATATATATATATATATATATATATATATATATATATATATATATATATATATATACATATATGATCCTTAAAATATTTTGAAGAGAAATTGGAAGTGTATGTGACATAGTAGGACACACTATGTGATATATATATATATATATATATATATATATATATATATATATATATATATATATATATATATATATATATATATATATATATATATAAAATTAATAATAATGATCCAAATTTAAAATATTTTGAAGAGAAATTGGAAGTGTATGTGACATAGTAGGACACACTATTATATTTTAAAAATATATTTAAATTAACATTAACATCAACATATCATGTGTGATTTAAATTTTAAATTATAATAATCCTTCAAATAAATACTTAAACAAATACAAAATATTTTTTTCATAATATTAATTTAATAATACTAATTAAAAGGATTTCTAATTAATATAAATACTAATTTAACAAGCAATTATTATATTATATAGTATTAATATTTATTAATGTAAAATATAAAATTAAAAATATAAAATTATAATTTGTTAATTTGTTAGTCTATAACATTATTAAAGTAATTAATAATTATTAAATTTTATTAATTATTATAATTAAATATATTATATTAATAATTAAATATTATAATAGATTGGTTTTTTTAATGAAATAGTTTTATTTTTAAAAGAGACTTAAGCCTTCAATTTATATTTATTAATTTAGTTATTTTTAAGATAATTATTTATTTTTTATTAGAATTATCTGGGATATAAATAGTCTCCAAATTTTTACGAATATTTTTTTAACAAGAATATTGTTTTGATGGGATGTTATAGTTGACAAATTGTAAGCTGTTCCAACTGTCAAACCATATTAGCTTCTAAAATCACTAGTTCTACCACAAAATGGGACACTTTACCTCACCAATCATAAGATTATCAAACTATCCAACAATACTTGATTACCAAATATGTCACTATTAACACAGATATACCTGCATGCTCTATAAACACCAACACTAATGGCCACATCCAACCTCACATGTCTCAATAGAAATTGAACCCTAGTAGACTAAGATACATTCAAATGACCTCACCAACTCACCCCCACCTTATTAATTAATTTCTTATTTATAAAAAAACTCACACAATTTTATCTAAAAATATTTTTATTTAAAATTATTTTAAAAATACTTCAAATTTATTTATCAATTACTCTAATTATAATTAAAAGAGGTGTTCAATCGTGCTCACTCATTATGTGAGTTGAATATGCAATAATGATAATCAACTTTATATTAACATTTGTGCATGTTTAATTTTTTTGATTGATCTATTAGTACTTAGTATTTTGTTTTGTTTTTGTTTTATTTTTTATTTTTATTTTAAAACCATTATGTTTTTAACTAGCAATGTGAGATGAGTGCATACTATCAGTAATATTATTTATTTTTCTATTTGTCAAATATTAGGTTTTTGTTATTGATTTATTAATAGTTAGATTTTTTTTTCGTTAGCCATCAATTTTTGTTTAGGTAATATGTTTGTATCTAATTAGCATATATATTTTAGGTAAATCTATGTAAAATACATTGATAGATATCATTTTTGAGGTATTTATAATTCAATATGATATAGATATTTTGAAAATGATATATATCAGTGTATTTTACATAGATATATCTAAAATATGTATACTAGTTATAGTATCATTTTTAATGTCAAATATTTGTTATCTTAATTTATTATAATTTTAAATATTATTAATTTTATATTTTTATCTCATTTTATTGTATATTCAAGGATAGGAGTAAATAAAACTAGTATACCTATCTTAAATAAATCTATGTAAAATATACCAAGAGATATCATTCTCGACGTGCCTATCTTATATTAGATTTGTGACATAAGTGGAATAGGTACCTTGAGAATGATATCTCTCGACGTCTTTTACATAGATTTATCTAAGATGGGTATACTAGTAGCAACTATGCATTTTGCATATTTATTTGATATCTAATTTGAAAATTTTCACCCAAACTTAAAATGTATATTATACCTAGAAGAAATAATAACTCAATTGTTAGTTATTTTGCATATATTATGTAAGTTATTTTTATACATCTATTTATATGATTGAAAATCTTACCTACAAACTATTTTTCCTCTTTTATCATGTAGGCAAGGACCCTCTCTACACATTGTATGTCGTTCTACATAATTTAATAGATCTTCATAATCATGCTCCATATCTATCTATGTAAGTTGTCTTGTATTTTGAAGACATGGATGTTGCATAAAATTTTGACATGCCAAAAACTAATGACATATAATAATTTGTTAGTTATAGTGAAAAATATAAATATTATATAAACCATAGATTACTTGATAATTGATAACATACCTATATGTTCTGTTGGTGTGGATCTTCCCAATAATTCCAAGCATGAACAATAGAATGAAATTAATTCTCAACATTTTTTAGTTCACAATCATTTGTCCAATCAAGGTTATCCATATTTGGTGCTCCATCTAACCATATGAATCCATGCACATGTGGTGAACATCTATGTTGTCATTCATATCTAGACCAGTAATCTTTTACTTTCATTCCTTTTTGCAATAACTCCTTACAAAAAATTGAATGCTGAAATTGCATATAATGTGGCACTATATGAGGATAATCAATAATATTTTGTCTTTATCAATTTTTGGCTTCTCATGGATCTCTCAGTGGGATTCCTATCATCAATGCATGTAGATCAGGCCAATACATGTCAACTGCACTCAATGCCAATAAAATGGTAGGTGATCCAATTTGATGCAACATGTCCATTAATTCACCATGACATTTTGCCCAAGATGACCTTGTACCCCTCAATGAGGTTCTAAACCGCATCAAATGATCTACTAGATGGGAGTGGGGTGTAGTTTCCATATGCTCATGTAACTCAGTAATAGTGATTGGCATTTCTTGAAGGCTTTTTTTCATGAACACTGCACTTGAATTTTTTGCATGATGTTTCATGATCATGTTCATCATGTAATATCTAAATTGTGGATGTTGGCCAAAATGGTGATCCCTATATTAAAATAGATGTTTGTCAAATTTCATACAGATGTACTTATTTCAATCGTGGTTCTATCCAATCACATTTCCATAAGGAAACAATGTTGGAAATGCCATATCAAGTAATCCTAATATGACATACTCATTTATTGAAGATGTTGTAATCCCTGACCAATCAATAAGTGATCCAATATTTGCATTAGGGTTATTTACCCATGCATGGATTAATTCCATTTCCCTTGGTGTATTTGGGGGTTTAGAGGCCATTGAAGTTGTGTGATCAATGATATTTCTCTCATCCATCTCCGTCAATGGACCAACAAATACAACTTCATTTGCATCAGAATCAAATTGCATATGCATAGAGTTCAACTAGTTAAATATATTTTCATTAGAGTTAGGTGTAAGATCATTAAGTGCATTTTCATCAATCTGAACATCTAAATAAAACATGTCATGTTCTAGTTTATATTTCAGTGCCTTATATACTTTCTTTTTATTGATAGTAAAATTATTATTTGTTCCACGTGGATCCCTTCGTCGAACTATAATCATTGGCAAATCTTTTATTTGATGTGGTAAAACCTTAGAAATTTTCTTTACTTCTTGCAAAAAATTGATTGTATATCCTTTATATTTATATTGGCCTCCTGTTGCATGTGTCACTTGTAGGATTGGGTTGACATGGGCTATTAAAATTTCCTCAACTTGTGTTAAATTTTCAAGTTATGGTGCTTATGGTCCAAGATCCATATTATTCGATGTTTAAAATCAATGATGACCTTTCTCTTGTCGACATCTATTGCATACAGGGCATTCAGGGGTTTGAAAAACATTTATTCCAATATAACTTTAACAAATTCATGCAGATGTACTCATTTCAACTATGGTTTTATCCAATCACATATTCCATCAGGAAACAATGTTGGAAATGTCATATCAAGTAATCCTAATATGACATACTCATTTATTGGAGATGTTCCAATCCCTAACCAATAAATCAGTATTCCAAGATTTGCATTAGGGTTATTTACCCATGCAAAGATTAATTCCATTTCCCTTGGTGCATTTGGGTGTTTAGAGGCCATTGAATTTGTGTGATAAATGATATTTATCTCATCCATCTCCATAAATGGACCCACAAATACAACTTCATTTGCATCAGAATCAAATTGCATATGCACAGAGTTCAACTAGTTAAATATATTTTCATTAGAGTTAGGTGTAAGATCATTGAGTACATTTTCATCAATCTGAACATCTAAATAAAACCTGTCATGTTTTATTTTATATTTCAGTGCCTTATATAATTTCTCTCTATTGATATTAAAATTATAATTTATTCCATGTTGGTCCCTTCATCAAAATATAATCATTGGTAAATCTTTTGTTTGATGTGGTAAAACCTTAGCAATTTCTTTTACTTCTTACAAAAAATTGATTGTATGTTCTTTATATTTATATTGGCCTCCTATTGCATGTGTCACTTATAGGATTGGGTTGACATGGGTTATTGATCTAAAAAATATTTTAGGTGACAATTCACGTGATGGTTCTACCCTAATTG
The DNA here is from genome assembly GCA_037957365.1 of Torreya grandis. Classification (NCBI taxonomy): domain Eukaryota; kingdom Viridiplantae; phylum Streptophyta; class Pinopsida; order Cupressales; family Taxaceae; genus Torreya; species Torreya grandis. The sequence continues at coordinate 259,218 of JARHVA010000603.1, forward strand.
GTGGCAAAACTTATGGGAACCATAACTTTTGCATCAAACTTCGTTTGACTCCCTGTTTGAACCATTAGAAAGCTAAGAATGAGGGGAACATTGTGAGATGGAACAGATCTCTACTCAGTGGGTTTTGACCCCTAAAAATTAAATGAAAGTGCACCAAATTTCAATTTTAGTAGTGCAGTCTAAAAGATAGTAAGTTTCTAAAAATAGCAATTCCTTAAATTCTGTATTATTGTAAATTATGAAAGTCAAACCAATTAAACTCCCTCGATATTGATGACCTTTCACATCCTCCTCATACCTTCAAAATGTGTATAAATGAAGATGTAATTTGAAATGGAAAGGAGACATCTCTTCTTAAAGATAGGCATATATTTGGATATGCAAATTTGATCAATAAAGCATCTCTTCTCAAAGATAATATTATTACAATTATGTTGTTCTTATTTTTTAAATTATATTTCAATCAAAGCTTCTAAGTTTTGGATCAGTGGTATCAGATCAATTTGTCTTGAGAGTGTATGATCTTGAGGATGAGGTCAGGCTATAAGAAGCTTGGGTGGAAAACAATGGAGCTTCTAAACTATCCACCTATTCACTCTAAATGACCTCAAGTGGTGGACAACACTAATACATCTGATCCTTTTAAGGAAATGGTGAATGAAGCCCTCCAATAAAAACAAGCATAGATGTTACAACAATTCACCTAAATTCTCCAATAAATCTCGATGGAAAATTTTGGGTCCTCATCTGCACCCTGACATCTTTTCAGTGCTCCAACACCCTTCAAGGTTTAGGTGAATTTTGATATCCCTATATTTAAAGGCAAAATAAATGTTGATGTAGTAAAAAATTGGTTGGATCAATTGTCATCCTATTTTTCTATAAATAAATTCACTGATAAAGAGAAGATCACTTTTGCTCTTTTGAAAGCATCATTGCCTATTAAAAATTGGTGGGAAGTGCACAAGAGAATATTCAGTATAGATGATATTGGTCTTGAAGTGGAACCTACCTGGGATGATTTCATAGAAGCTGTAAAGGAAGAATACTACCCCATTGGAGCATTTGATGATCTGTATATAGAGTGGCAACCACTTCACAAAGGTAAAGAATAGTGTGTTCAAGATTACACTGACATTTTTCATTTTCTATTTGTGAGATTGGGCATCCAAGAAAGTGAGAAACACAAGTTTCTCAAATATCATGGTGGACTATAATGGTATATATAGGGGGAGATGGAACTCTTCAATTTGGAAACCCTCGGTGAGGTGTACAAGTTCACAGTGAAGATTGAGTAGAAGTATGGAAGAATGAATTTGAAGAGTTAGCTTACAAAATGGAAAAGTGACAAAGAAGGTCAAACACAAGGCCAAAATAAGAAGCAAAAGGAAGGAAAGACTAGGAAATGGTGTAATTACCACAAATCTAGAATGCACTCCAAAGAATAATGTCAAGCCATGAAGTCCCTGCTTTTTGAGTCACAGTCCTCAACATCTACTGCTGTGCCTCATACACACCTTGTAGTTAAAGAGGATGAAGAAGAGATTGTGGATGTTGAGCCTGATGTCATCATTGCTTCATCATAGACCCATAAAGAGAGTCCAGATGACAAGGAAAGGTTATTTCACTCTAATTTATGGGTGAAAGGTAAGCCTCTACATTTTATTCTTGATAGTGGGTGTTAAAATAATTTAATCTCTGCTAATGTTGTGAAGAGACTAAATTTGTCTATGAAGCCTCACCTAAAGCCATACAATATTAGATGGACGAGTCCAAGGAGAAACCTCCATATCACCCACCAATGTCTTCTCTCATATGTAATAAAACCTTTTCAAGATGAGGTCTTATGTGATGTGGTCAATCTGGATGTTTGCGATGTACTCTTTGGTCAGCCATTCATGTATGATTGACATGGCATCTATGAATCAATAACTTGAAATATTACCCTCACTCTTTGAAAATGGTGTTATAGGGTACCATAGGTACCACCTTCTACATCTATCTCCCTTACTAGTGTCAATAAATTTGTTCTCATGGTGGTCAAGCCATATGAATCTAAAATGACTGATGTTGCAGCCCTGACTATACAAATAACAACAACAAAATAAAATAGATACCAAGCTAAATAATTTCATGGCCTTTCATCCACATATTAATGGTCAGATAGAAATGGTGAACAATCAGGTCCTGCATAGCTCCATAAAGCACAACTTCACAAAGCACAGTCCATTCTAAGTATGCATCAAGAATCAAATAAAAACACAAATTCCACACTTGATAACAAATATTAATGTAATGGGGACCATTGCTTCTCAAGGAGGGAGAAATGATTTGAGAAACATTTCAGGCTATAATTTGAGTGACGGTTCTACCCAATTGGTGGCAGAATTTTTGGGAGCCATAACTTTTGTACCATAGCTCTATTTGACTCTCTGTTTGAACTATTAGAAATATAAGAATGAGGAGAACATCATGAGATAGTATCGAGCTCTGTTTGGTGGGTTTTGACTCTTGAAAAATAAATGGAAGTGCCCCAAATTTCAATTTTAGTAGTGCAGTCTAAAAAATAGTAGCTTATAAAAATAGTAATTCCTCAAATTCTATATTATTGTAAATCATGGAAGTCAAACCACTTAATATCCCTTGATATTTTTGACCTTTCACATCCTCCTCTTACCTTCAAAATTTGTATAAATAAAGATGTAATCTGAAATGGAAAGGAGACATCTCTTCTCAGAGATAGGTATATGTTTGGATCTACAAATTTGATCAATAAAATATCTCTTCTAAAAAATAACATTATTAAAATTATGTTGTTATTGTTTCTTGAATTATCTTTCAACCAAAGCTTCTGAGTTTTGGATCAGCTATTAACATTTCCTTGACTTGTGTTAAGTTTGTAAGTTCTGGTGGTTGTGGTCTAAGATCCATATTATTCGATGCTGAAAATTGATAATGACCTTTATCTTATTGACATCTATTTTATACAGGGCATTTAGAGGGTTGAGAAACATTTATTCCAATCTAATTTTCTTGTAAAATATAGCACATGCTTGGTGAAACAATATTATGTAAGCCATGTCATAAAATCATTTAAAATGTTTTCAAATCTCTCCCAACCATTCTATTGGGATCAATTATATTTTTTTCTCTTTCAATTTTTTTATCTTGCATTTTTCTTATTCTTTTAGGTTGTGAAGTTGCTTCTTCTTCTAAATCATCATTTTCTATTTACCTTCTTCTTGTAGGTTGAGATGTTTACTCTTGTATATCTTTATTTTATATAGTATTTGTAACATCGACATCCATTACAACTTAAAATTCATTATTTGATGTTTAGAGCACACAATATATTGATATAGAGTTTACTTCTTTAAAATTGATGTCAACATTATGAATCAATCGCTGGTAGTGCCTTTAAGATGCTTCACGATGAAGTTCTTGTTTATGTTGTCTTTTTGCCTCAGTTAATTGATCTGAACATATTTTTATTTGTAATTTTGTTCTTAGTACATATTTTTCATCTTGAGATGTTTGTGCTCAAATGTCTTTCATCTTATTTGCATGTTGCCTCTTTTTTTCTTCTAATTGTTTAGCTATGAATTCACCCCTATGTTCTTGAAATCTTTATCTATCATTGTCATTTCAATTTTTTATTTCTTCCTCTCTTTATCCATCTATCATTTTTTATTGTCTTTATCTATGATATTGTCTTTGATATTGTCTTTGTTGTTCTCTTTGGTATTCTCTTCATTATTCTTTGTTTGTAAAATTCAATTTTGATCGAACCATATGTATGCAATTTTAAAGTAAATTATATTACATCAAATATATATAACATATTATATTTGATCATTATAAGATATCTAAATCATAGTCATAATTTAAAAATATATAAAAATATCAAATAACATAATTCGAAAATATATAGAATCATCATCTCTCTCTCTCTCTCTCTCACACACACACACACACACACACAAATTAACATATTAAAACAAATTAATATATTAATTTAGTTATTACTTAGATCATAGGTAAGATATTCACATAAATATCATAATTTACTCATAAAAAAATTGTTTTAGCTTGGATCATACTATATTAAAATATAAAATTGTCTAAAATTTGGTTTGGTTGCAATTTCCTAAAGTCATACTAAATTAAAATATGATTGAAAATCTTACCTATAGTTTACTATAAATCTAATTTCACATATTAATGTTACCTATTAATTAACATATTTTTCATAAGATCTACTAATTATTAGTTAATAATTTTAATCATAGATAGTTAATAATTTATTATTGTTAAATTTTATCACAATAAAAGAGGTAGTTTTAAAATATAAATAAAATATATGTAATATGGTTGTAATTTTGATATTTTTTGAGTTTAATAATATAAATAAAATATGAGTGACATGGGTTCTGTACCCACATAATAACCATCCAACATTGACATTTAACTCATAAAAACCCTAATGAATGTGAATTTTTTAAGCAATGCAGTGAAAGAAAAATTACTTCGTAAAATCAGCGATTCACTTTTTTATTATTATCAGCAAATGAAATTTAAATATGAAAAATATTCATTTAAGTTTGCTAATTTAGTAAGTAATATGGGGAAAAACCCAGATTTACCTTTTTTATTTATTTCTTTGTATTTTTCTTATCATTATATTTACAATTTTTAATTTACTATCTGATTTGAACTTGTGTGTATTTGATTTTTACAATTAATTTGTAGTTGTATTTATAATATTTGAAGGGTCATGTCTATTAATTTAACTATTATATCCGTTGTTTGTATTTGATATTATTATTTTTCCCATTGATTTGCAAAAAAAAAATAATAATGACTTCACATATTTAAACACTCAGATACCCTTATATAACCTTAAAAAAATTGTTACAATTAATTAATAAATAACTTAATGCATCCCCTCTTTATAAACACCCTTAAAATGCATGAACCATAAAACTATAATTAAACATAATGCCCTTTTTAAGTGCTTAGAAAATAAAATAATCTTATCAACACTTCCTTAGTTATCGTTTAGGGCTCTTATATTAAGGGATTAATTATTGTCACTCGTTGGTCATACATATATTAATGAACTAAAAGCCCTCCCAAAATAAATAAAGTAATAATATGTACACATGAAACACGTGCGGGATTGTGTTTTTAAAATCTATATTTGAAAAAAAAAAAAAACCCTTTAAAATCCTAAAACAGAAACTTTAGAGACTGATAAATTCTCATTTTTCCCAATCAATGCCGCAAATGTAATTTTTATGGCCTAAAATAAAAACAAACCCTAAAAACATCCATAAAAATTTTCTGTTAAATAAATAAACAATAAAATCATACCCGGCACTGCCAAACTCGTAAACTGTTCCTCTGCTCGAAAAAATGTTCAGTGCAACCTCCGCATCGCACATAACAGAAAGTTCGTATGCCTTTTTCAGCAGGCCATTTCTCCTCTTCGGAAAATTCACCTGAAGATTGATCTTATTTTCGATGCGCTTCAATTCAACCCTCCCACGCCCCAATTTTTTTGCTTTTTTTCACGCAATTTGAACCCTCAATACTTTTCTTTTCCTTTTTCTCTCAAGCTTTAGAATCCATAACAATGGCAGATCAAATTACTATTTCTATACCCTTCTTCTCAGAGGGCCGGGCCGTCAAGCAATTATTTTTTTTCACAATTTCAGATTCACAAAAGCCTGTACAAACTCCGTCAACCCGCTAATGACTTAAAAAAAAATTAGCTTAATATCTAACTCCATAGTATTTAAGGCATCTCATCCCGTACACGTCGAGGATTTCTGCTTACAACTCATTTTTGTTTTGACATTTCAGTTCAAATCGAATTCGATCTGAAACGCTCAGTTAAGCCTTTGTTATATGCGTGCAGTGTACAGCTTACAATTATAGCTGTCGGGGTGACAGAATAAACACTTGTCAACTGCCGTACCTTCTACATTTAACTCCCAGTCGACATTACCATCGAAAATGGGAAGGATTTGTCGTTTTGATGTTTGAAGTAAAGTACGCGGCAGCTGACGGTGACTTTTCCTGTAAGATGCCGTGAAAGTGTACGCGCCTTTGTTTTTTCACGTGCTGCCCACACATTAGAAAATATCTACGTTCGGAGGAGTCGCAGGAGATCCTTTTTTTAATTGTTTTTTTGGGTTCACTGAAGTTAAGCAGAATCACAAAAACGTTATTAGTTATTTAGTTAAATTATTTTTTTCGGTGAATGGTGGTTGGTTCAAGTGGTGAACTTGCGTGGTTCATAAAGAGTTTATTGGGGATTGATTTTCACTGTTAACAAAATTTGACATGTGAAAAGGGATGAGGTTGAGATCGTGTCCCGAATATCTTTGGAGGAATGGATACCCCTTAGTGCTTGACTCTTAATTAAAAAACACCGTGTAAAGCAATGATTCATCAAAAACAAAAAAACAAAAAAAACAAAAAACTAATTTCCTTTAATTTGACAACGACTCTCTTTTTAAGCTATCAAATGGTTAAGATTATGATCCAACATCGTAAATCCTTTATATATTTATTTTTAAAACAAAGACGCTGACATTCTATGTATTTCAGGGATTTCATGTAATACCTTCAAACATACAATCAATTTTTTTTAGATATATATATATATATATATATATATATATATATATATATATATATGATTAATAACAATGATCCAAACTTAAAATATTTTGAGGAGACATTAGAAGTGTACATGACATAGTAGGACACACTATTATATTTTGAAAATATATTTAAATTAACATTAACATCAACATGCCCCTTGGTTGTTGATAAATTTTTATGTGTGATTTAAATTTTCAATTATAATAATCCTTCAAGTAAATACTTAAATAAATACATTTGTTTTGCTTTTCATAATATTAATTTAATAATAAGAATTAAAAGGATTTCTAATTAATATAAATATAAATATTAATTTAATAATTAATTATTATATTATATAGTATTAATATATATTAATGTAAAGAGCTAATAATATTAGAGTAATAAAGAGTTAATAAAAAAAATATATATATATAATTTATTAATTTTTTATTTTATAACATTATTAAATTAATTTATAATTATTCAATTTTATTAATTATTATAATTAAACATATTAGATTAATAATTTAATATTATAATAGATTAGTTTTTTAATGAAATAGTTTTATTCTTAAAAGAGATTTAAGCGTTCAATTTATATTTATTAATTTATTTTTTTATTTTTTATTTTTTTAAAAGATAACTATTTATTTTTTATTGGAAATATCTGGGATATAAATAGTCGAATAATTTTTTTAACAAGAATACTACTTTGACAGGATGTTATAGTTGACAAATTGTACGCTGTTCCAACCGTCAAACCATATCAAGTTCTGAAATCACTAGATCTACTACAAGATGGGACACTTCACCCCACCAATAGTAAGATTCTCAAATTGTCCAACAATACTTAATTACCAAATGTGGCACTGCTACCACATATTTATTTGCATACTCTATGAACACCAACACTAACGATCACATCCGACCTCACATATTTCAACATAAATTGAACCCTAATGGACTAAGATACATTCAAATGACCTCACAAACTCACCCCCACCTTATTAATTTCTTATTTATAAGAAAAAACTCCCACAATTTTATCTAAAAATATTTTTATTTAAAATTATTAAAAGTAAAATCAAATTTATTTATCAATTGCTCTAATAATAATTAAAAGAGGTGTTCAATTATACTCACTCATTATGTCAGTTAGAATATGCAATAACAATAATCAACTTTATATTAACATTTGTGCATGTTTAATTTTTTGATTGATATATTAGTACTTAGTATTTTGTTTTATTTTTTATTTTAAAACCATTATTTTTTTAAACTAGCAATGTGAGATGAGTGCATACTACTAATAATAATATTTATTTTTCTATTTGTTAAATATTAGGTTTTTGTTATTGATTTATTAATATTTAGATATTTGAACCACCATTTTTTGTTTAGGTAATATGTTTGTATTTAATTAGCATACATATCTTAAATAAATTTATGTAAAATATATTAATAGATATCATTCTGGTACTCATAATTCAATACAATATAGGTGCTTTAAGAATAATATTTATCAGTGTATTTTACATAAATTTATCTAAGATATATATACTAGTTATATTTTATTATATCATTTTTAATGTCAAATATTTATTATTTAATTTACTATAAGCTTAAATATTAGTAATTTTGTATTTTTATCTCATTTTATTGTATATTCAAAGATGTAGTAAATAAAATTACAAAGACATCAATAACAAATATAAAATAAATAAATAAATTCTTTTATTTTATTTTAAAGTAAATAAAATTACCACAATAATAAATATAATTCACTTATATGGTAAATAAATAAATAAATTATTTTATTTAAAGTAAAAATAATTATCACAATAAAAAATATAAAATAAATAAATAAATAATTTAAATATTTTATTTTAAAATAAATAAAATTACCACAATAACAAATATAAGTCACCTATCATATATTTCAACATCCTAAATAAATAAATAAATAAATTTATTTTAAAATAAATATAATTCACATATCACATATATGACTTGACTCTTCTTTGTTGTGTTCTTATATATATATATATATATATATATATATATATATATATATATATATATATATATATATATATATATATATATATATATATATATAATTTTTTAAATGATACATCATTTTATATTTTTTAGATTTAATCAGCTTCCAATTAATTAATTGTCAACCCATTCATGTTATTACATCTTTTCACCTCCCCCTAAATACCATTGTAAAGAACATCTATCAATATAATAATATTAGATAAATTTAGATTATATATATTATTTAAATTTTAATATTTCAAAAAATAAAAATCTTTTAATTTATTATAAATTTTATAAAAATATTTAAATAATTAAATTGTTTTATTATAAAAAATGTTTGAAATTTAAATTCTCGTCAAATTTAAAGTTTAAGGCATGGTATAATCAAATAATCATATAACTTGTGCTATAAAAGACAAGGTTTAAAATATATAAAAATAAAAATAAATTAATAAACTTTTGTAAGATCCTGTAAAGGGTCTACCGCTAGCATTCTTATGATGCAAGAAGTCTTATAAAAGTTAAAAATTCTATTAGTGACAAGTTTTATAAACTCTTAGTAATATAAAAAACGTCTACCTTTTAAAATAAATGTTTTTAAGAGATTTTATATGATTTAGAGATAAGGATCAAATTGTTGAGAAGTAGCTAAAAAAATCATCTGCAATATTTTTTTTAACAAAAGGTATTCTAATTGTAGTTTCACTATTACAATTTATGTATATAAGGCTAGGGTGGCCAGGGTTCAGTGTTATATTTCGATATAAATGTACCACTCACAAAGTTAGATTTATGTCAGCTTTTTAAGTGTTACTCAAAGAATGCATTATATAAATCTGGTTTTTTTAACTTTTAAAGTTATTTTCAAGAGGAGAAATGAAAGAAGTGAGAGAAAAGGGAGGAGTGTGTTGTTGATTTCATTGAAGCAAGTAAATGTAAATGAGATAAATTAGAACTTTTAATTAGAAAATTAATAGTGAATATTTGAATTTTTATTCTAAATTTTACGTAAAACTTAATAAAGCATGAAAGAGAGAAACATACAAGTGTACTTTTAATTATTAAAATGAATATATCATTCCTTCGTTATCTTAGATGTGCTCTTGCTATTTTGGTATGTGGTTATTTCAAATGAAATCTCTATGCAAGGTGATTGCTCGATAATTATCGAACCATAACGTGATTGCATTATTTTAAATAATAACATGATTGCATTATTAACATGATCATGTTATTATTATTTTAAATAACTTGATCGTATTTTCTATGTTACAAAAAAAAAAAAAAAAAAAGAACTTGAATGCAAATTCATCATTTTGCTTTCAAGTTTCTTTTGCTATCCTCACTTTCCATGATTGTGATTTGTGTGTGAGAGATAAAAGCTTGATAAAAATCCACTAAATTCATCCTATCAATACACTAATCGATGATGCCACCACGTAGAAGATGTAAGTGCTAAAAATATACACTTATTAGCCCTAATTTTTCATTATTTTCATTGTTTAACCCTAATTTTTTACAATTTTAATAATTTTTAGTTGTAATTGGTTTTTTTTGAATAGCCTATCTTTCTAACCCTCCTAATCCACAAAACCTTCTTGTTCATCCTCCTATCCCTCTACCAACCCTCCTACAGTTCCATAAAATCCCCTAGGCAATTAGGAGATTCTAATTGACAACAATATGGGAAACAAAATTGAAATTAAAGAATTAATTAGAAAAATTAGGGATCCCACTTCCACCAACCCCCACTGCACCCATCTAACCAATTCCATAGAGACATTATTAGGTCAAATTGACACTATAATGAGTCAAATTATCAGATGGACTTCATATCAGGATAGTTGTAGGGCTTATTATGTTGACAAATTATTAGCACTTGAGGTCAAGAATAAAAAATATCAAAATCCTCTATTTGTGCCTTATTTATTGACCCAACCAACAATTACCCATTTTTATTAACCGCTAAACATTTTCCAATCCATCGTTGCCAACTTAACTTAATTACAACCAATTTTGGGAATGATGGTGGATGGTGTTTGATTATCCATTGTGTAACAACCACGAGGTCCCATTGTATTTTTTAAGGAAACTCTACTGTGAGTTTGTCCTCAATAATATTTCAAACTATTTTGATTTTAGTGAGTTTCAAGGTCGAGGGAAAGGCTTTATACAAGATCAACCAGGTGCATTTCATGCACCTAATTAGCCTACAAGGATCAGTATCCAAAATACACTTGAGCCCAAGATCCCCTCTATAATTTTGTAGGTCATCAAAACCAACACTCTACATGATATTAGTTTGCTCACTAATACACTCATTCAAAATATTAGTAGGCTCTCACAGACTGATGCTAGAGATACGCAACCTAGTGTGCATACCTGACCCCACCCTTACAATTCTTGTGGAGCTATGTCCATTGGACCTTCTGATGATGATGGTACTAGTGGTTTAGATGGATTAAATAATATTCTTATGAGTGATGAGTTTTTGGCATGCACATTTAATGTGCAAACATTAGCCACTACATAGATATAGGTATATTTTAGATAAATGGCATGTTAAATTTATGTTATATTTGAAAATTTAATTTAGCTATCAATTAATTTACATAGAAATTAAATAATATATATGTCATTTTTTTATGTTGTAGGAGGTGATGGTACCTTCATCGTCATAGTCAATATTCAAAACATTTGATTTGACATATCCATCGTTTACATATTTGGATCCAACTATTGGCCCATCCACTGCTAAATCTATTTTTGTTAGCACAACACATTTTTCTTATACATAGGTAAAATTTTAAGTTAATCTTATGCTCTATGTACATTTAGTCTATGTATATTTTCCTTGTAAGTTTAAGTTAAATTTATCTATCAAGTATCTTGATGCATAGGTTCTAACAAGCTTCCCTGATATGGATGGAAACACACACTTACCTTTGCCAAATACTCAGCTTTGATATTTTCTTGTCCTTCTTTGTCTTTTGTCTTTAACCTTTTTATCTCTTTGATCACTTTGTATTTACCAGGTCTTTTTTGTTCACTCTTACCTACTTAATGGATCTTAAGCCTCCTTGTATTCACTTAATCCTCCTTCTTTGATTGAATTAATTTTACTAATCAACTACCTCTAAATATTTCCTTTTAACATAAATATCCTCATTTCATACTCTATTTTCATGTTCTCTTTCTTTATCCTTGCTCTGTTCTTTACAATATTATTATGTGTTTTCATAGATCTACATGCTAATTTTATTTTGTCCTTATACAATACTCATAATAGCATGTAACCACTCAATTAAATCTTATTTCATGCATCCAACCATTCCACACAACCCCTGAGCTTCAACTCTTTACTTAACTCTTCTTTCTTCTTTGACACCTTCCTTTTACTATCCCTTTTTAAAGGCAAACCTCCTTGTTCTGAGTAAACTACAAATCTCCCAACCAAACCAAACCCACATTTCAATACCCATTCACATCATATAGCTCATGTAGGGACTTTCATAATTTAACTCTCTTTGGAGAACACCTAACTCAACACCCCTTAGGACTAATTAGGTCTTTTAGGCCTAATTAAAGGTTACTAACTATGAAACCATACCATACAAACTCAAATAAACTTTAAACCTTCAAAATAATCTTCATCTTATATATATACACCTATCTACAAATTTTGATGACTTTTCATTAGTTAAATCACTTGTTATTTCATTTTCTAGTTTCAAACCCTAACTTGTGTTGTCTCAATCCTACACCTACTTGAAAGGATAATAAATGGTCTATAATGATATTTTGACCCTTATCAAATATTTTAAGTATTGAAATGGCTCTACCCTTACTCCATGTGTCTTTTCAAACTATTACTTTTCCTTTCTTAATATAAAATCACTCCCAACATGTAATTTTACTGAATTTATGTACCCCTCCAGCTTGATTATGTCAACAAATAGGATAGAATAAACCCTTAAGACCCTTTACCTTCATTTGATATAAATTCAAATAATAACACACATGCAAAAATAATATCCCAAAACATTCATAATACCTTAAATCCTCAACTCTATTTCCAAGAAATCTATATGGTTTTTCTTTATGACTATACAAATTCAAAATTGTTATCATTTTATCAATAATATTGATACTTTCATTATGTTTACATGCATTTCATATATATCATCTATCCCTTACTCATCTTTCAATCATTTATAATGACACTTTAAACTAACTATGTTTTCCTCTTTCTGACTGTGCTTGAAGACAAAGTATTAAAACTTGGGTTTCACCACTTTAAACTTATAGAATACTAACTTGAATCTTCTCTGACTAGAGATATGAACATAGGATTGATCATAAAATACTAGACACTTATTTATATTTTAATCTATCTAAAGAAGCTTTATAAGTAAGGACATAGTTCTTGGTATGTCTCGTATTCTTTTTCTCTCCTTAACATTGCCTTGTCAAAGTGATACTATTATTTCCACCTCCTGCTCTTCCACTCACACTTCCTACATGTATTAAATTTTTTATATTACCTCCAACATGAAAACTTCTTGCCATTATTGTCCATTTCATGTTGTATGGTAGTTACACTTCCATGATTCTTGGCTTACATTGTCTTTTCATGATATGCACATTGAAATACATTGCCATATATATCTTTGTTTACTTTGAGAAAAAATTGCCATATACATCTTTGATACTTTATATAAAATCAAGTGAGACCTTGTTCACTTGAACAAATGATGGCTCAAGTAGACACTCCTCCCTCTTTATGAGCCAAGACAAACATAGGCATTACTATTGAAATGCCATCTGCATAGACATTGACAAAGGTATATATTAACTTGTAATTTTAAATTGTAAACATAGACTTGTTTTAATAATTTTGATACATACTTGGTGTAAATATAACTTATGTAAATCTATTGTATATGCAGAGTTATCCTATGACATCTAATAGTCCCAGTCAGAGGATTAGTAAGTCAACTTCTCATGTTTCTCCCTTATTTTATATGCCTATTTGAATAACTGAACCTGCCATTGACTTGTTTGAGAGTCAAAAATAGATGGAGTAGGACCATGAGCTTTCTATAAGTACACATTTAAATGATTTTTTATTGTATTTTAAACTTAATTTATTAACAATTGGTTAAATGTATTTTATGTTAATTTTGTAATAATACTTATATTTGAATAGGTTCAGCTACAAGCAAGCTATGAGCATAGGACCCATAGTCAGACCTTAGATCAATCCAAGGCATTAGAAGGGTCTTCATCTACTAGTAGGGCATCCTAGGGAGAGTCTTCTTCGAGGAAGGAAAAGAGAGGGAGGCTATTTGATGAATAGGATGTCTTTTATGAGATATACTTTTTTGTATGCCTATATGGCAATTTATGTATTTTTGGCATTGTATATGCGTATATGACATTCACCTAACATTATATAATATGTTGGGAGATGTATTTTTTTGTATGCCTATCATGGAAATCTATGTATTATTTCCATTTCATGCATGTGCTTATATTGTATACCTATCATGGCAATCTATCTAATTTATATTTAGTTTTTATTTCATTATGTGTTGTTGTATAGTGTTGTTTTGATCTTCCAAACTATTATCTATTGGATCTCAAATTTAATGTTTTAGACAAATAAAGATTAAAACTTATTCTTTTTAATGTTATAAATCTCAGATCTCTCATATTTTTTTAAATTAAAGTTTTTATTTGATTGTGTGTATTGCAAATGACTAATAACATTCTTATCTATTTTGCATTTGTCATCACCTATTTACTACTTTTCAATTTATCATTAACACAATTTGATTAAACTTAAAACCCATACCAAATCATATTCAAACTTGTATAATTAAAAGACATAAAATTATTCATAAATCCCTACAAACTTCTCACATGGATAACTATACCTGTAAATTACCTAATATTTCACCTTCACTCGGCTCTAGTGCCTTTTTAACTAGATTTTCTTGAAACTAGGCCTACTTCTTGTATGCTTTCTATAATCCCCTAATACCACCTAATCCACTATTTTATCTTATATGTTTAATAAGGTTATGGAAGTCCTATTCATATGCTCTAAGATCATGAATAATTCCAACCTCACTTATCCACTCTTGTTCTCAACTTGATTCAAAATCCACTCTCAAAAAATATTATTTTAAACCATTCAATTAACTCATAATAAAATTTGTAAATATGTTAATTACTCATTAGGAGAATAGGTTAATAGGTCAATTTCTCATTAAGTTTCTAGGTCTCTAGACCTAGTTGTTGCTCTAATAGGTCAATTTCTCAAAATAGAGTTTGTATCTCTTAAAAATTATATTTATAGTAATATTTTAACAATTTTAACATGTTATAACCCTTACCCAACTTTATATAACAAAAATCAACAAAAAACTCATCTTACCCAAGTTTTAACATGTTCTACAGGTCGAGAGTTTAGTAGAATTATTATTTCGATGCTCCCTAACCAAAAAATGACACTAACAACACATCCAAGGGATGGTCAATATTTAGTATTAGGTTCTTATCCTCCCATCAGGCCCAATAAACAAACCCACTAGCCATTTGAGCCTTATGAAGACCCTTCCCAATATAAGAAAAATGTAATTTTTTAGCCTAAGTTCAAACATGCATAAAATGAAACTTGTAAGTCATTTCTGTATCATCAGATATTTACCATAATATTATAATCCATATAATATCACCCCAGATCACTCAAGTGGAAACTTTGAGATCAATACATTAAACAAGTTGCAATAATGGGTCAAAAATGTAACATTTTGGCATTGAATAAGCAACTTCTTGAGCTCCAACTACCATTTCTGCATTTGGGACCTCACTTGGGAATATATCACTTAGATAACATCCATATAATAAAATTACATGTTATAACACTACCACAACATTCAAATCCACCTATAAGTGCATTTTCACTATCATTCTAGAGTGCATAAACACTGACAATAAATATTGTCAAAGTTTGAGTTATGGTTGTAGAACTATGGTTTCGGTGCTTCTTGACCAAAAATTAACACTTAAAACATGTAAAATGTATGGATAACATATAGGAATAGTTTCTTCACCTCCCATCATAACTGATCGACAAACCCACCACCCATTTTAGCCTTAAGAACACCCTTCCCAATACTGGAAAATGAATTTTTTTAGCCTAAGTTCAAAAATGAATAAATTGAAACCTGTAAGTCATTTATATGAAATGTTAGATCCATTAAATACCTATTTAATCCCTATAATTTCAGCCAAAATCACTATTATTTAATATTTAAGAACAATTTTTTGGACAAGTTACAATGAGGGGTCCAAAAATGCAACTTTTTGGCATTTAACAAGCAACTTCTTGAGCTCTAACTAGTATTTCTACCTTTAGGACCTCCACCTAAGAATATATCACTTTAATAATGTTTATATATTCAAATTACATGTTATCACATTTCCATGACATTAAAATCCACCTGAAAGTGCATTTTCACTACTGTTCCAGAGTGCAAAAACACTAATAACAAATATTATCAAAGTTTAAGTTGTGGTTGTAAAACTCTAGTTTTGATACTTCCTAACAAAAAATTGAAATTAACAACATGTACAAGGGGGTGGATAACATCTAATACTAGGTTATTGATCTCCCATCAGGCTTGATTGACAAACCCATCATCCATTTTGACTTCAAGAACGCCCTTCCCAATACAATAAAAATGCAATTTTTAGCCTAAGTTCAAATAACCATAAAATAAAACTTGTAAGAGAATTTACATGAACCATCATATACCTAATATAAATATTTAATCCCTATAATCTCATTATATATTACTCAAGTGGAAAATTTGATATCAATCCATTGGACAAGTTGCAGTGAGGGGTCCAAAAAATGCAACTTTTTGGCATTGAACAAGTAACTTCTTGAGCTCCAACTACCATTTCTACCTCCAAGACCTCCATTTGAGAATATATAAATTTTATTTCATATAGATAGGTAAATTACATGTTATCACATCGCTATAACATTCAAATCCACCTGAAAGTGCATTTTCACTACCATTCTAGAGTGTGGAAACACTAACAACAAATGTTGTTAAAGTTTAAGTTGTGGTTGCAAAAAAATAGTTTCAATGATTTCTGACCAAAAAATGACACTAAAAACATTTATTTGGGAGGATAATGTCTATAAATAGGTTATTAGATTCCTATTAGGCCTGATCGACAAACCCACCACCCATTTTGTCCTTAAGAATGCCCTTCGCAATACAAGAAAAATGTAATTTTTTAGATTAAGTTCAAACATGCATAAAATGAAACTTGTAAGTCATTTTAGTGAACCATCAAATCCATCCCTACCTATTTAACACCTCTAATCATACCCCCTAACAATCTGGTGGAAGCTTTGAGATTAATTTGTTGAACAAGTTATAGTGAGGGGTCCAAAAATGTAATTTTTTGGCATTAAACAAATAACTTCTTGAGCTCCAAAAACCATTTATACCTTTGGGACCTCCATCTAAGAATATATAACTTTTATCAAATAAAAATAGTTAAATTACATATTATCATAACACCATGATGTTCAAATCCTCTTGGAAGTGCATTTTCAATACAATTCTAGAGCACAAAAACATTGATAGTAAACATTGTCAAAGCTTAAGTTGTGGTTGTAGAACTATGATTTCAATACTTTATAACCAAAATATGACATTTAAAACACATTTAAGAAAGTGGATAACATCTAGGACTAGGTTATTGGCCTCCCATCAGGCCCAATTGACAAAACCCGCCACCCATTCTGGCCTCAAGAATGCCCTTTCTAATATAAGAAAAATACAATTTTTAGCCTATATTCAAACATGCGTTAAAAAAAACTTGTATGTCATTTATATGAAGCATCATATCCCTACCCTACCTATTTAATCTCTCTAATATCTACAAACCACTAATATATATACATTTTAAAAGTTAACATACCTACGTATTTCAATCCAACAAACCACTAATATCTACTCTAACCTTGATAGTATCAAGAATAGCTTCATGGTCCGACTCCTAAACTTTCCATAGTTTCCTATTTAATGGCCTTCCATGATCTTTTTGTAATTGAATATTTTTTGCAATAATCAAATTTGAATAGTGAAGTATCTTCCTTTGCATTTCAAACTCTTCAAATAACCATTAATCTGACTATTTTATAGGATATCATCGAAACCAAGTTCTAGTGACTACCAATATCCCAGTGGGATAGTCAATGTTTTCTCCATCTATAACTAGGGAAGTCAATTTTTTATTTCTCTCTACACACTGACACAAGTAGTAATCAATGCCATCTTCATTATTCTCATCTAAAATAACTACAAAAACATGCCATATATCACAAAAAAACATTTTTATTGATAATATGAGGATATATAATGAGAATAAATTATACATAATGAAAATTATTCTACTTGGCTGCACTAGATTAGATACATGGTCAAAGTCATCTAATGATGTCATATTTGTAATTTTTAATGTTGTTATAACCTTATATGTCTTGATTATAATTAGAGTTATAGAATTCTAATCATCCACCCACTCTTGTGACTCACACTCATTCCAAACAAAGTCCACACATGCAAAACAAAAACATGCCAAGTGTCTTGTATGAATAGTCCATGAACTTGCATTTGAGATACAAAATAAGTGGAGGTCACTTGAACTCATTAGAGTCATATAGTCCTCATACTTTACCAAGTGTTCTTCCTCCATTAACAATAAATATCTAATTATAGTAGAATTTAGTTGAGTACCATGACATATGTTCTCATTACACCAGTCAACCATAGTTTTTGCATTTTTCAAATGAACACCCTCTTTAAATTTCAAATCCTCCCTTGCAATATCTCTTTTTACACATGCTCCAAAACCATCATGCTCTTTTTTTTCATGACCAGCCTTGGTGAAAATCCAAATGTGTTCTACACCAATGGTACCATGCATGCTAATCAACTAATAAAACATCCATGCATTTTTGAATTATGATGTGCAATTTACTGACCAAATGTAATGTTAATTGAAATTAATGATCCTCTGACTCAACTATTCATGTAACTACTAAAAATAACTTTGCACATACTGTAAACAATGTGATTGGTCATTGTTGATATAAAAATGGTACTCTCTTAATATTTTATGTTATTCTTTTGTACTATCAGTTACATGCATGAATGCTAACACAAATATGTCAACTTGTGATGAGTTATAACACTATTATTGAAATTTCATTTGGGTTTTGAATGTGTAATTTTCAATAAAATAAACTACTGAAACAATTGAACCAAGTGGTAATGTATCCTTGTTATCTTTAAATGTTCATCCAACCATCTAGCTCTATGTGTGTGCCTTGCGTACTCATAAACAATCTTCTTCCTAAATTTGACCAAAAATTCTGAAACATGTATCTTTTTTGTAACATTTTCACACCTTTTACATTCTTTGTCATCTTTTACTTGATAAGTCACTAATTTATATTTGCTTAAACCAACTAATTCCTATCCAATTGTACTTGTAATCTCCTCATAGATAGATTTTTTTTAAAATTTTTTCAATCCACCACAAATACTATAATTTCATTTAAAAATGATTTGTTGTAAAATAATTATCCATATGGTCTTTTACAAAAGATAGTTGGAATAAATTTTTTGGCTAATTTTAAGTGGAAATTCAATGCCACCTTTAAAATTTTGCTAGTATGCAAAGTATAAATAATATGGCAAAAAATATCATAATGCATTGAAAATTCAACATGTTGTCTACAACAACAAGTGGTGCTTGTGTGATTTATTTTTACATAAAAAGGTTTGGTCATCTCAAAATATATTTGATAAATAGAAATTTGTGGATAGTTATAACAAAAATTAGAGTATAATTGTGTTTGTTTCATATCTAATAAATGTTTTGGATGTGGTTCATGGTTATGAAAACCAACTCTTATTTTCAGACCATCTCTTGCATTGGGTGACACTCTTATATTGTCTTTCTAAAATTGAGCAAGTAACTCTTTGAGAGTATCGGCTATAGCCTTGTATTTTTGTGGAAGTCTATTAGAGAATGCCCAGAGCTCATTGGTATTATCTTCATTAAGTATTTCATGTCTTTCAATTCCTTTCATTAATATTTTTATATTTATATTAAGTGTTTAGATTATTTTTAAAACCATTTATTTATTTCTCTATTTTGTCACTTACTGCACCAGTTGTAAGTATACATTAGGTAGCATTATAACCTTAGGTGCATGATTTTGGGCCTACAGTATGATATGCATCATGTAGATTTTCAAAAAAATTAATGTTTTCATCATCCATGTTAGATTTTATTAGTCCTAATGTGTACATTATAGATCTCATCTTATTCAATTTTATCAATGAAATAAATAATTGACATCTTTGATTATCATAATCCAATTATGAAAGAAAGTATCCCAAATTTGTTGAGTGAGTCTTCTTGAATGGCAACCAAATTTTTTTCTATGCATTGGTTCTAAAATATTTTGATCAACTTCAATTAAGTACTTGTCTTTTCTATGCACAATTCTTGAAGGTGTTGTCAACGGTGGAATTTGTTGAGAGGGTGTTTCAAAACCATTATTATTTTCATTATTTAAAGGTGGGATGAAATTTTATTCATTATTTATTTCTTCATTATATGTTTCCATGAAATTTTCTTAATGGTTAATTTCATCATTATTTGTTTTCATCAAATTTTCTTCATTCATGGGGGATAAAGCATCATTCATAGACTCATCACCAACAAAATCAAAATCTTGGAACTTTGAATGTAAACTTCTAACATTATCTAATGCATTATTGCCAATTTCATTATTATTCATTTTACTATGGTCAATTTCATCATTATTCAATTCAGTCAATTTCATCATTGTTTAATTCATTATTGTCAATTAGCTCATTATCTATGGCATTTGGTTCATCAGGATTAGGATTTGTACCTTGTCTACCACAAAGTTTTTGCATTCACATATTTTTTCTCTGTATCAAATCTTATAATTCATATGGTGTTTTGTTATTTAATATCTTCCTTTTCCTTGAACATGATTTTTCACCCATCAAAGATAATTGATATATTTTCAAAGGTGGGTTCAAGTACATAGGTACCGTAGGTCCCACATAAGTATGCAAAGAATTTTTATGGGGAAAAAAATTATTGATTTAGATTAAAAATAGATGTTGAAAATTGATCTTAGTCTATAATAATAATAATAATAATAATAATAATAATAATAATAATAATAATAATAATAATAATAATAATAATAATAATAACAACATGATTTAATTATTTGTTATACTAGGTTCTACTTCAACATACATACTAAGAAGTGTATATTAAGAATAACATGATCGTATTATGTAATAACATGATCACATTATGTAATAACATGATTGCATTATGTAATAACATGATCGTGTTATTATTAATACTCAATTGGAGATAAAAATTGACAATGAGAATTTATTGTTGTCTATATTAAGAATAACATGATCACATTATTAAATAACACGATCAATTTATACTCAATATAGATTAGGGATTAGGGATTATAATTTATATTTTAGGGATTAGGGATTAAAATTTATGTTTTAGGGTTTAGGGATTAGGACATGTAGGGTTTAGGTTTAAGTGTGTATATAAGGTCTAATCGCTCTATGCCATGTGTGAACCTAATTTTTAATACAAAGGATGTTAATTGGGACTAAATCTATTGATAAATAGGGAAAGTTTTTGGTTTATAATTTAGGGTATAGTGTTTAGGTCTTAGGTTTAGGGTACACATGGTCAATCAAAAAGATAATTATCAGTTTAAATAATGTTAATTTTGGCTAAAAATGATTGGTTCCAGGTTTAAAGAGTTTATATTTATGGTTTAGAGTTCAGGGATTAGGAACTTTAAGCATTAGGGCTTATAATTAAGTAATTTGGGTATAGGGCTTACAATTTATGTTTTAGGGATTAGGGATTAGGGCACAAGGTTTAGTTTTAAGGACATGTATATAATGTCTAATCGCTCTATGCCATGTGAACCTAATACTTACTAAAAATGATGTTAATTGGGACTAAATCGATTGGTAAATAAGGAAATCTTATGGTTTACAATTTAGGGTATATTGTTTAGGTTTTATGGTTTAGTGCTTAGGTTTTAATGTATATATGGTTTAGGGTATACAGGGTCAATTTGAATCACTTTGACCCATTTGTGACTATAAAATGTGTTTTTGGGTTGTCATTATACCCCATGTCATCATGAAAATTGAGTTAATAAGTTAAATGGGGCAATTAGTCATGTGATTTAGGCCAAATTGAGCCATGTGAACTTAATTATTAGTCTAAATGATGTTAATTTGGGATAAAATGATTGGTTCAAGGTTTAAAAAGTTTATATTTATGGTTTAGACTTTAGGTATTAGGAAATTTAAGTATTAAGGCTTAGGGTATATAAGGTACAATCATGAAGGTAATTAGAGAAAATTTGAGCTCCTTGAACCTATATCTATGAGTAAAGAATGTGGTTTTGAGGTCAATTAGCCCCCACATCATCACATATTGAGATAATTAAGTCAATTTTAGTTTAATGAGTATGAAATTTTAACCAAGTTCATCCCTATGAACCTAATTCTTACTATATATATAAAGGATGTTAATTGGGGATAAATTTATTAGTTTTGGGTTTAAGGTCTATAATTTAAAGGGTTTGGGGTTTAATGATTATGGCTTAGGGTTTAATGTAAATGGTATAGGGTTTAGGGTTAAAGTTAAATGGTACAAGGTTTAGGTTTTAAGATATCAGATATAAGGTCCAATCACTAAGGTAATTGAAGAACAATTGAGCTACTTATTCACTCATTTATGACAATTACCTTTATGTTTGCATTTTTGATAAAATTAGGGTCAGTTATGCCATATATATGTTTCATACATGTTATAAAATTGATTGATCCACAAATTTAGTTTAGGGGCTCAATTTTACCCAGATCATGCCCCTAATTGCATAAATTAACTAACTAGATCAATTCATGATAAAATCGATCTTTTGATGTTTTCCTAAATCATATCTTGATTTTGAAGGGGTCCAATTGGCCTCAAATGCCTCCTTGATTAAAATAATCAAATCTTTGGTTAATTATATATGACATGACATTAGGGTTAATTTTGTTCCAAATCACATCATATATAATCTAAAATAAGTTCATGTGGCTCATTTTGACCTTAATTACCTTCAAAATTTAACTAATCAACATTTTCATTCATTAGTTGATGATTTCAAATTTATTGAGCTCAAAACCACACTCTATACATGTAGAACTTGCATATAAGTAAACAATGCTTCTTTGCTTCAATATAGATAAAAAAATTGAAGATGATCAATACCAAAATCACATTTATAGTGATGTAATTAGGCTAAAGGGGCTCAAAATAGCCCCAATTTACTTCAGATGCACAGCTAAATTTGTACTCTAAAGGCTAAGTTTTGGCCATAGGTTTAAAAATTACATTTTATGAAATCTCATTATAAAATTTGTTATATCATAAGGCATGTATGTTTTCATCATGTAGTGGGCATTAGGGCATAGGGCTTATAATTTATGTTTTAGGGATTAGGTATTAGGGCATAGGGTTTATGTTTAAAGACCTATATATAATGTCTAATCACTCTATTTTATGTTCAAACCTAATTCTTAATACAAAGCATGTTAGTTAGGACTAAATCAATTAGGAAATATAAAAAGTTTATGGTTTACAATTTAGGGTATAGTGCTCAGGGTTTAGGGTTTAGGTTTTAATGTATATATGGTTTAGGGTACACAAGGTCAATCACAAAGATAATTGAGGATAATTTGAATTAATTAGACTAATTTGTGACTATATAATGTGTTTTTGGGTTGTCGTTATACCCCATGTCATCATGCAAATTGAGTGAATTAGTCAAATGGGGTAATCAGTCATGTGATTTAGGCCAAATTGAGCCCTATGAACTTAATTCTTAGTTTAAATGATGTTAATTTGGCCTAAAATTATTGGTTCAAGGTTTAAAGAGTTTATATTTATGGTTTAGAGTTTAGTGATTAAGAAATTTAGGGATTAGGTTTTAGGGTATATAAGATACAATCGTTATGGTGATTGTGTCGAATTTGAACTCCTTGAAACTAGATTTGTGAGTAAAGAATGCCATTTTGGACTTAATTATCCCCCACATTTGCATATATTGAGCCTATGAAGTCAATTATGGTAATGAGTGATGCAATTTTAACCAAGTTCATCCTTGTGAACTAATTTATTACTATATATAAATGATGTTAATTGGGGCTAAATTTATTGGTTTAGGGTCTATAATTTAAAGGGTTTGGGGTTTAGGTATTATGGATCAGGGTTTAAGGTAAATGGTATAGGGTTTAAGTTAAATGGTACATGGTTTAAGGTTTAAGATATCAGATATAGGGTCCAATCACTAAGGTAATTGAAGAAAATTTGAGTTGCTTATTCACCTATTTGTGATAATTACCTGAACATGTTTGCATTTTTGATAAAAGTAGTGTCAGTTAATCCATACATGTTGCCTACATGTTATACAATTTATTGAGCCATAAATTTGGTTTAGGGGATCAATGTTTTCCAAATCATGGCCCTAATTACACAATTTGACTAATTTGATCAATTCATGATAGAATCAAACTTTTAATTTTGCCCCAAATCATATCTTACTCCTTAAGGGGTTCAAATTGGCCTCAAATGCCTCTTAGATTAAATGAATCAAATCTTTGGTTAATTATATATGACATGACATTAGGTTTAATTTCACTCTAAATCACATTGAATATATAATTTAAAATACATTCACATGGCTCATTTTGACCCTAATTACCTCCATAATTAAACCAATTGACATTTGCATTCATTAGTTGATGACTTCAAGTTTATTGAGCTAAAAACCACATTCTATGCTTGTAGAACTTGCATATAAATAAATTATGTTTCTTTTCTACAACTGAGTTAATGAATTGAAGCTGATCAACCCCTAAATCACATTTTATAGTTCTGTAATTAGGTTGAAAGGGCTTAAAACAACCCCAATTTACTTCAAATGCACCACTAGATTGGTATTCCAAAGGCTAAGTTTTGGCCATAGGTTTAAAAAATGCATTTTATGACATCTCATGATAAAATTAGTTATATCTAAAGGCATTTATGTTTTCATCATGTATGTTTGTGACATATCTAAACTTCACAAAAGATAACTTCTTATATGCAAAATAGTTACTAAAGCATTGATATACCTTGAAAATAGATCCTTATAGAAATTTACTTACTAAATCAAAAAATATTATCATATACTTAGATAATACTACAAGGTTTATAAAAGTTTTTTACAAGTTCCAAACATCACCAATTATCCACAAAAACTAATGAAGTCCTATTTAACCAAATTCATCCTCATTTAGGACTATATACACTCTTGAAACAAAACACAATGACCCTTAATTTATTTTTTGTTTTTCTAGAACACCATTTGAATCTTGTGAATACTATAAATTCCTTTTCAAATATAAAAATTCAAATAGCTAATACTTAAACATTTATAATATCACTAAAATCTCTTTTGAGCCTAATACTCTAAGTCTGTTAGTATTCAGTCAAATGATCCTTGTACTCTAATTGATTTTTGGACAATATAATTTATTTAATCATGTAAAAAATGAAATCTAATTTAAATCTACCAAATTATGATTGATTTTGATCAGTGGATCACCAAAAACCAACTTTTGACTTCTTGACCCTATCTAGGATGAACTAGGACTATTTGCATTTTAATGAATATTAGACACATGTCAAATGAATATTAAATTTATTCATAGGTTAATAAATCTCCAATTATCATTCAATGCTATTAAATCTTGACAAGAAAATTGGTCCTAAATAATAATCTTAATTAACCAAACTTTATTCTTAAGACTACTAGGCATAATGGCTCCTTTAGTAGGTCAAAATGTAAATTCTAGTTTTTGGTTGTTATGAATATATAAGGTGATTGTGTTATTAATTTGATCATATTATTAAGTAACATGATCACATTACCAATGTAGTTAATATGATCACATTAATACCATGATTGTGTTATTAATGCAATCTCACTATTTGAATTTGAATTCAAATCCTGCACCTTTTGGCTCAAGAATGGCTTGGATTTTTGAACCTAAGGCTTGGACCTGTCGATCTACATCCATGTTCGATACTTATGATAAAAAATAATAAAATTCAACTTTGATTAGTAAATACACTACGAAATTCATTGTGTGAAAATTCATAAACTTAATACCATCGTGATGAGCACACTCTCCTATTTCTAAAAATATATTTTTTATAATTTTTTGACTAATTTAAGGTTTCAAACTATGTTGATTTCTATACCTTTTTTAGGAAAATAGCTAAAAACATACATGCCTATACATGTTCATGTAATTTTTATTACATTGATCCAAGTGAAAAAATAATTATATGGTCACAAACTAGGCCTAATTCTACACACATTAAAAAAAATCTTTTTTTTGAGGTATTTAGGCACGTCACATAGACGGTTATCCATTTTTTTAATCATTTTTTATGATCTATTTACTTGAAAAATTAATTAAAAAAATGTATTCGTTAATAAAATATAGGTCATAAACTAGAAGATCTTATCTAAATTTTCTCTAAAGGGTTTCAAATAATATTAAAATCTGCTAAAAAAATGGTGCACCACATGGCCGTATTTCTTTTAAAAAATAGGAGTTCCTCTTCAAATTTTATATGTTTTACCTAGTTATACTTAACCATTTGAAAAAAAAATTAGTGTTTTGGAAACTAGACTCAAAATTCTACATTTCATGTTATGACACCATCTTCAAATTTGGAGTGTAGATATCTCAAATTATCTATAGAAGTTCATATTTCTTAAATATCAGAAAAATCATGTCCATGGGTAGGCTACTTTTTCTCCCAAACTTTTTGCACTTACTCTACATTTGAATCCTTTTTAAAAGGGTGTTACGACTAGAAGAAGTGATGGATTTTCAAAGAATTAAGAAAAGTAGAAGGGAGATAAGTGTAAAAGGATGCCCCAAATGGATAGCTTGGTTAAACAATAATGTAATGAGTTAGTTAAAGATGATTCATCCTTAAGAGGGAATAAAGGGATAAAGGACATGGATGGGATCTCAAAATGAGAGAAAGGGAGAAAGATGAAAGAATCAAGGGGTGGGTGATGAATGAAGAGGGGTTGGGAAACAACATGATGTTATGAGTGGATAGGAAGATGATGATGGATATGGATACAGATGATGGTATGGATGAATGAGATTAACCCACTTGAGCTAATTATTTCATGATTTGATTAGATTTGATGATGGATTTATTTGACCTAAGCAATGATATATGCAAAGATTGGATTGGGAATGATATATCTCGAGATAAGCTACATGCTTTGATTTTCTCCAAGAATTAATATATGCAAGGAGGAAGCTTTAGGTATGATATATTCTATTGAAAAGATGCAATCTTGGATTGGATGGATGGTTTAATCTAGCCAAATGATGTACATACATAACTCAAGAAGTTAATTGAATGCACTAATTAATGATGATTGATCACGTGATTGGATAACATGGATTTGATAAGTTATCTATAGATATTAGTGGTTATGTAATGTATGGCTTAAAAATCATGATAAATTATTGATGAATCACACTTAGTCATTAAGTATGGAAATTTAGTTAGATGTTAGTTTAGAAGTATTGAATGTTTAGGAAGTAATGTGGATGAAACAACATGTGTTGATGTAATTAGAAATGGATGAATTGTTTCTAATATTTCATATATTTTTCAATGTTTGATAAACCTTATTTATATTATGGCATGTGACAAGATGCACCATAATATGAAAAATGATGATGTCATTATTTATGTATGTTGTAGGACTGACATAAACACAAGCACTTGATATGATGAATAATGATATGGAAAACCATGATGACACTATTATAATATGCACAAGGAATAACTCAATAATCAATAATAAATGTAAACAAATAAAAACACACACATAAGAACATAAAAACAAATGCATTTCCTATATAAAGTTAGAATTTTCACTATTTAGTGATTGATAGTGATAGGTTGATTTTCCTCCAAGAAATTATATATGTAAGGGTTTTGATTGGGAACCATACATCTTAAAAATGTTACATGCTTTGATGTGACCCAAAGCAATGATATATGCAAGAGGGAAGATTTGGTAATGACATATCCCATTGAAAAGTTACAAGCTTAGATTCGATGGATGGTTTGATTGATCAAAATTAAGGATTTTAATAAGATATATGACAAGATAAATGATTTTTTGATTATGTGGTTATTATATTATAATTTTCAATCATTTCTATATTTCATAATGTTTTTAGATTTTTTGGTTTCTTTAATTTTTAGGGGTTTTATGATGTTTTTGGATTTTTTGAGTTTATAAATATTTTTTGTATTTTTCTAAATGTTTTTGGATTTTATGGATTTTTTATGAGGTGATGATCAAATTGAAATCTCATTCTATCACTAAAGATAGGTGTGATAGTGGAAGGATCCAAGAAAAGTACTCCAAGGAACATATTGCCTAAGAACCAAGTGTCTAGTTGTCAAAGTGTCATTCTAAAGATATACCAAAATGTTTCCAGAACATGTCTCAAGACATCCTCCATGTCGCTATCAAAGGTATAGGTGGGGAGAAAGAATGGGCATGATATTATTTTGTTAGGATGCAAGGATCTATGTAAAATGGTACGGTTGAGAGGGATATAGGTCAATGGATGGGTGTGATGGCATGAGGGGAAGATAGTGCATATGATGTCTTAGAAAGGAAATTGATGGATGGAATGGATCTATACTAAGTGTATAGTACTTTTAGAAAAAATATTTTTCACATGATACTAGAACTGGTTTTCATCATGGTACTTTCCCAAGGTGCCATAGAAATGGTTTTCACTTGTAAATTAATTTATTTCTCCTTTACAAAAAAATTATTATAGCAACATTGGATATTTTAGGTATGTGTTCTAGAGATGTATTCAATAAATTTGTTTATTTATAATTTGGAATGTTCCAAATTTATAAGTAAATCCTCATAGAACCTACAATAAAGGGTGATACCAAGGAGGGTGAAATGGAAGGTGTGTTAGATTAAGGATGTGTGTAAAGTGCATGAAGGATTTGGAAGGATGGTGTGATTGTGATGTTAAGGCGGATTGGGACCAACAATATCACATTCATAAAGACTAATAGTAGTCACAAATTGCATGTTTTGAGGATTTTATGCTTTGATGATATCTTTGATAACCAATATAAGGTAGTCTAACAATTATGCCAGTGTAAGAGGAAAATTTAGTTCCTTGTCTATTGGTGCCTTCGAAAGGTTTTCACCAATAGACTTACTTTAATTATGATGTTTTTCATTTGATAGTGCCTCAAAGAGGTTTTCACAAGGGGACTTAGAATTTTGATTTTTATTTTTATTTTTTTATTTTTATTTTTATTTTTATTTTGATTCTTTGTATTCTTGGATTTTTTTTATTGAGGGACTCTGATTATTCCTCATAATGTGATGATGCATCAAGATTAACTTAAAAACATGATTTTTGATCTTTTAGTAGAAATCCAACTTGGATTGGATTGATTTCTATGATATATTGGTTACTATGAAAGAAAGTTGATGGTATGTAATTTTATCGATCCTAATCAATGGGTGTATGAGATTAAATATCAATATGGGAATAAGAATTGGTGGAAACACGGTCTTTGTAGAGACTATGATTAAATCCTATTTCAATTATGGATGAGGTTTTCCTATAAATTATGGAAGTGTCACTAACATCTATGTATTGATCTATATATCATTTGTAGTAGATGCCATGGGAGAATTTGTTTCTTTAGATGCAGATAGGTTCAATGATTTTTTCCTCATGTAGGTTGAGACCTCTACCTTTGCATTCATGTGTTTACTTATTTTATCAGCTATATCTTGTTTTTACTTTTAAAATAGAAATTTAGGTCATCATCGTGGAATAAAGATTTATTATAGCTTTGTATGTTCTCACTTCTAACAAGGCCATAGTAAATAAATGAGATTGGGCCTAATTGATATGAGGCTAGCACATATTTAATGTTTATGGTGGACCCATCCATATAAAAGGCATCTTGATTAGTGTTGTTTATAAGTACCTTGGTCACTTGAGGCATGTGGTGTTAGGTAATGGAGGCTTCAGTGTGTAAGGGGAGATTGTGTGATTATACAAAGATCATCTCATCATATTGGTTGCAGTGGGATGGCAAATAATGGGCCTGTCAAATATGGGTTCATTATTGATGGATTCATCATAGGTGGGTGGTTGGTTGAATATATGTTTGTCATTAACAAGTTGATTGAGGATGGGTTCATCATATATGAGTCGTACTTGTCAAAAATGGGTTCTTGGTGTAAGATAGGATCTTCAACAAGGGCTCATCAAATATGGGTGGACCAACAATGTTTTAGAATTTGAAGTTTGTCTTATAATTGAAAGGTTTGGTTTGACATTCATTTCTCTATGGAATAGTTTGATCATACTTTAAAAAGGGTCTTAGCCTATCCATTTTTGTTGACTTTTGGATGTAGGTGCACATGTTTTTTGGATAAGAAACATTTCTTAGAATGGTGATGCTTGGACATGATTGGATTTTTGTGGTTTATGGGATTTCTTGGTAAGATATTAATCTTACAATTATTGATTTGGAATCTCGGATTATGTTTTTGGTTGGTTTTTTGATTTAGTTGGTTTTTCAATAGAGACAAGATAAACTTGGGTTTTTATGGCTTAGGATCTTGATCGGTGTGGGAGGGTTGATGGTTTATTGGTATATTAGGCTATTTGTTGGATTTTTGATTGAATTGATTCCTTGGTAGAGGTAGGACAAGTTTGGGTTTAGATGACTTAGGGCCCTTGTTGATATGGGATTTTAAAGTTTTGGATTGACTAGGTGATTAAGGTTTTGATTTTGAAGGATGGATATAGGATGTTAGGTTTTTAAACTCTTTACTAATCTATTGGATTCAGTCAAGCACAAATTGGTTTTGGTATTGATGAACATGTTTGGGTAGAAACTAATTTTCATTTGGCAACATGGACATTGGAGACATGGGGATTCTCATTGGTGGATTTTATAACTACTTTACTCCTACCAAGGGTATTACTAGGTAGAACTTGGTCATTATTTGAATGTCTTTCATCATTGTTTTTTGGGTCAAATTTTGAAGGTAACCTAGATGTTATTTCTATAATATGTGGTAAGATGTTATCTTTATTTTTAAAAAGGTAATGGTTGATTTTAATTGGTTTTATTGGTTGTTTTGGAAAATTTGATTGGTTGGATCAATATGCCATGGTTTTGAATGTTTATAGGTTCACAAAAAACAATTTTGGTTTATAAA
Source organism: Torreya grandis (assembly GCA_037957365.1). Lineage (NCBI taxonomy): Eukaryota > Viridiplantae > Streptophyta > Pinopsida > Cupressales > Taxaceae > Torreya > Torreya grandis. The sequence goes on from JARHVA010000603.1 coordinate 290,494, forward strand.
TACGAGTTTGGTTTTGAAAACAAGTTTGGTGTTTTAAGTTAACTAACATGATTACTGGTTTAGAGCAAGGGTGCAATAAAATCACATAAGTAATAAAATCATAAACTATTCAGGTATGTGTGTAATCAGGAAATAACCCACTAATAGTACCCCAAAGCCATATAGGTACTTGGTGAGTAATCTTAAGGGAGTGTTTTTTTCCCAACACTATTCTTTCATTATGACTGAAGGCTCTTAACCTATGCTTTATAATATTAACTAATAGGATTCCTCCTTTATGCCTTTTGATATGTTAAGGATTGATTCCATGTAAGGGGTTGTCTAAAATTTAGGTGTTAGTTGTCAAATCCACAACACGTCTCTTAGGAGTTAACCAAACTTAGGCAATAAAAATCATTGATCATTGAATTTATATACTCATTGGTACATGAGGTTTGGCCTACTACATGGTGGTGAAATACACAATTAATAGAGTCCCTAGAAAAAAAGAGACTGGTTGCTTTTGATTTCTCATATCACTTTGCAATGCAAGGAAAGATTATATGCAAGTTGTATCCAAGTTTGGGATATACGAATTATCACTAAGGTTTATTTGATTTCCCAGATTTATTTACAATGCAAGGAAATAAAATAAACAATATTACAAATATTAAATAAATGAAAAATGTCAAAAAAATGTTAGTAAACAATTTTATTTTTATTTTTGCATCTTTGGCCTATAGTGCTACAAAAAATAGTTAGTAATTTAAAACAATGTCTTTGACAAGGGAAAAGATGCAGGGTAGCCAAAATGATAAGCGAAAAAATTAGAAAAATAAAAAAAACACTAGTCATAGAATTGAATTTACTAAAATTTAGCATGAATTTACTATTATTCAGATCAAAACTTCTTTTTCTTAGAAAACACAAAAAATAGAAACATGTCAGAAAATCAAAAAAATATACTTGACACTTTAACCATTCTTCAAAACAGTTCCATCATTTTGTAGGGTGATTTCATTGCTCTTAAACATGATTTCAATATTTTGTAAAGAAACAGAAAATAGATAACAAGAAATACATAAAACCCAGAAAAGAAAACAAACAAGTATCAAAATGATTTCATCAATGTTAAGGATGATTTCATTGTTGAGTTTGACGATTTCATTATTTATGTTGACGGTTTTCATGTTGGTAATGACGATTTCACTATTTTTCAAACCTATACAAAGTAATACATAAAAAATAGAAAAATTGTTATGCATAACAATCTCACCGCTCTATAGATTGACTTTGTTGAAACTCAAAAAATAACTACAGTTATGTAAAATCAGCCAGAACTTGTTAAATTTCACCAACAACAGTTAGAAACCTGTACTAGAATAGTTTTATAATAGTTTAAACAATTGAAGTATGTGAAAAACAATCCAAAATCCAATGGAAAACAAGTTAAAATAAAGTTATGGGAGCATACTCACACTGGGTGTGTTCGAAATGTAAATGAGATAAATTAGAATTTTTAATTAGAGAACCAGTAATGAACAATTGATTTCCTATTCTAAATTATAGATGAACCTCTGATAGAACATGAAAGAGAGAAACACACAAGCATACCATCACTTACCAATATGAAGACACCACTCCTTCATTACCTTGGATGTGCTCTTGCTAGCTTGGTATGTGGTTGCTTCAAATGAAATCTCTATGTAAGGTGATTTTAATAACATGATGATGAGTGATATATATATATATATATATATATATATATATATATATATATATATATATATATATATATATATATATATATATATATATATATATATATATATATATATATATATATATATATATATATATATATATATATATATATATATATATATATATATTGGTAATTATATGATAAGTTTGATAACTCAATACTCAACTCTCAATCTAGAGGAAGGCTTGGTAATTTTTATATTTATCGGATGAGGAATGAATGGCTAGATTTAATCTGAATTTATTTAATATTTTTATTTTGGATGATTGGATTTGAGTCCTCATTCAAATGAGGAAGAATTATTCTTCAAATGGTTGAGAAATGTGGGGAAGTTAGTTGGATGTTTGAATGAGTTAGTCAAATGAATTAATGAAGTCGATTGTATATTTGTAGGATTGTTTAAATATTCCATGAATTGGTCAAGTTAGTTAGGACAACCCATTAGGCGGTTGAATGGGTAAATGAATGAGATGGCTTGGTTAATTTTATTATTTATTTTATTTGTTTATTTGAGATTTATGTGTGCATGGATTAATTAATGATTAATTAATTAATTTATTTTAATTAATTATTTAACTAATTAAAGGAAATGTTAGTGAGATTATACATTTTTTTAAAAATTATTGTGTTGGTCATGTCAAATTTAAGGTGGTATAAATCCAGATATGTGATTATGAGTTGATTAGTTAGGATATGTTATAGATGATGAATGAGGATGAAATCAGATTAGTAACAACACTAAAATGGTATAGTTTAAGTGTCTACAACAAGCTTAATGAATTTTAATTTTTTAATAGTTAAATATTATTACAATATAAAACATGAATTGATCTTTTATTAATATTTTCTAATAAATTAAATGTTTGTATGCATTATTATATTGTTTTACTTTTTTTTTCAAAAAATTACTTTTAAGTAATTTATAATATGGATAGTTTTTTTTTTTGGTTGTATGTATGTATGTATATATGTGTGTGTGTGTGTGTGTGTGTACATATATATACATACATCAATCTTATTTTATTTTAATGTCAATATTATCTTCCTATTCTTCACCACTATTATATAATACAATGGAATATGAAGATAGTTATTATAAACTTGATAATAAAGGAAAGTGAAAATGCACATAAAAATAGATCTAAAATAGTTTACTACACAACCTAGAATACCATCATTTATGAATAATTTTCTTAAATATAAATGGAGGGCTAAGATTAAGAGTTATGATGAAGAATCCAAAGATGATCCAAAAAATTTTAATCAATTATTTAAAATATAATTTTGAATTCCCTAATTGGTAATATTATGGATTGTATAAATGGATAAGCCACTAGAAACCCGTTATGGGTTATTTAAAATTTGGGAGAGAATATTTATGATACACTTGTTAACTGTTCCATATGAAATTCTTGGTTTCTTCACTTTATCTAAAATTAATATTAGATTTGTTACTCCACTTCAATTAGGCATCCTAATATTTCTATTTTATGATCCAATGTACAACTTCTAATTAACACTAAAATCTGAATTGGAGGACTCTAGGGTTAAAGGGGTTATAGATAGCCTAGAGCACAAGGATATTAGACTACCTTTAAAGCAGGGCCATTAATTGTAAAACTCAGATAAACATATACTAAATATATTATGTTGAGATATGATAAAGATATAAATTAAAACTATGGTAGATGTTCAATGATAATGAAAACAAGATACTTGGTTTTGATACTAATACATATTTGTATTTGGAATATGCAAAAAGTTGATTAGATATGGATTCGTAACCAATCACTTGATTCTAGAAATTATACTTTTGTAGTTTTGGGTACTTACATCGACCAAAGGTAGTTGTGTCAATGCTACTATCTAACTTAGATGAAGATGGCCAGTAAAGAATACTTATTTAAATTAGATGTTACCCCTGGATGTTTTTGAGTTCTGTCACCTTTGCTCTAATGCATTTAGATCTAGGTTATGGACTGTCATTCCTTTTCAGATATCAAAATCTTAGTTCTTTATCTTCATAATTTAGTTTTGAAAAAAATAGGTTAGTGGGCACACAATGTCAAGATATCTCAAGTATCCCTTTGTTAATGAGTATTTCCTACATAGACAACAATCCAAAGAGGGACTCAAACTTATGTAATTCCCCCATACAAGTTGGATTGTGTGTGAATCATGCAATGTGTGATACTCAAGTATAACATTGATATAGCTTGTAACTTAGAAAATATGGCTCTTGGGATTCTCCTTCTATAATTTAGACCTGTAGATATGTTATCCCTATGAATGATATATAAATATGATAAAATAGTGAATCTTTTCTCACTTTTAGAGTGCTTGAATGAGTGATTTTTGGTCTGTGGTAGGTGAGGAATGAATGAGGGTTGATCTTGTATATATGATACATTTAGAAAAAATCTCACATTAAATCACTTAGGTCAATCATAGGAATATGTTTCATTTAAAAATTGGATGACTTAATGGCATTAGACATTTGCATCAACATAAAAATATAACTAGGATGTAAGTGTCCGAGTAGTTGGAAAATAGGTACAAGTATATAACTTGAAAAGATAGAAGATAAGTAGGTTTATAACATTCTGTGAAAGATATAAGGTATAAGTCATCATAATAATATTAGCTAGACTAAGATATAAGAAATTAGGTACATAGAGATAGTGTATGCAGACCTTTTGGCAGTGAGGAAGGTCAAAAAGATGAAGGTATATCCATGATGTATTTGGAAAACATACAATACTGACGTGATATATAATTCAAAAATTATGTCTACATTTACCCAACATTTAATCTAGTAGTAAATTACTAGTTTAAAGGAAAAGGAATGTGTACTTAGGTGTGTATAACATACTTTGCCTCTGCTTGAGTCTAACTTGAGTGTTTTGTTGGTGACATATCTAAAACCATATTCATGTTACAGTATATAATAAATGTATAGAATCTAAAATAAAAATCATTAAAATGATTAAAATTAAAATAAAGGAAGGTTTAGGAGTACACCTGTGTATCGATATAACTATCTTACCTATTGGCAATTTGATTTGAAAAGATATATCATTATGAATCATTAGAGCTAAGATCAGGAAAAATATAAATATAAAAATTGAATATGTCTAGAGAGATATAAAGATATTAGAGGACACATTCCCCTAACCTTGGAGAAAAGGTGAGTTTTCACCTGACAATTGAGATTAGCTCAATTGTGTAACCCAATCATACTTATAACTTGGTGAGTGTGAGTGAACCAAGTCAAATCACACTATAACATTAGTGATTTTGGATGATGTAATCAATTCCAACCTATAAACTTGGAAAGATTGAGTGATTTAATCACCTCAATTATACCAAAAAGTGAGCCAACAACTATAATAGATTAGCTTAACACATTCTGTAAAAGTCCATCTTGGTAGGTGATGATAGTCCTTAAAAGTGTTTGAAATATCATATTGATTTGATTTTGAAATATTGGGCATAAATTACATAACATATGCACGTTAGATATATTTCATGTCAAAACTATGTATAAGAATAGTACCAATGTATATAATTATGCCACAAATGTATATTTAAATCATATAACTATGAATTTGGCTAATATGAAACTGTGTGATTTAGGAGAACATATTTCCAAACATTCACCCACATTAGTATGAAACTAAAGACTGGTGTAAGTGTGGATAACATGTTTACAAAATATGACTCCACTATAATCAGAATTTAAGAACTAGTGTAAGTATGGAGAACATGTTTCCAAAACATTCTCCCATTACAATCTAAATCTGAGAACTGGTGTAAGTGAAAATTTAGAGGACATTTTTCCAAAACATACCCCCACTATAATCTAGGTATGTTGAATACTGAATAAGTATGGATAACATGTTTTTAAAACATGCCCCTATTAAATCTGAATTTGTGATAAATGTGGGAAACATATTTTGAAAACATGCTCTCATTGAAATATGAATCTTTGAATTAATGTGGAAGTCATTCCTTTATTCCATTACCCTATTGATATGCCCCCCATTTTGAGGTGAGGGAAAGTATAAACTAGTAGTCAACTTGCCTCAAAATTATAAGATAACCATGTAAACTATGAATGTACCATGTATCATATAGAGTTACATGTCTATGAAGATATATCATTGAAGCAAGAAGAATGTGATCATAGTAAGTAATAATATTCATGATGTAGATCATGTCGACATCTAGATAGTAACAATACAAGTGTAATAAGCAATCAAACAAACACACAAGATCACTCAAAATCAATTCAAAAGATAATGGTCCATGGAAACCTGAAACAAGGGGCATGATCAAATGTTGCATAATCGAAGGGACATGACTTATTCAAATGTACACAAAAGAAAGAATGACATATTCAAATATCAACATAAAAAAATGACATATTCAAATGTCAAAGATGCAAATAAAGGCAAAGGGGCTGCAAAAAATAGAGCATATTCAAATGATCAAACAATCAAGATAATAACAAGTTAAAACACTCAAGTAAGTGCATGAATGAAATAATAAGTAGGCAACATAAACATAGATTACTAGCCCTTGGATAATATGTGTTAGCTAAAAAATTAATTACATAACATATCAAGTACATTGTGAAATATATAAGTATGGATAAAGGCATGTGTAGTACATAAGCTTAAACATGATAATGTAAAGTGATCATATAATAATATAACTTGGGTGTATCATGATCAAAGAAGTAGTATACTCCAATGTCCACATGACATAAGTAGAGGGAAGGCCCAACATCTAAAAGTGCATAGATCATATATCTATGTACACTTTTATCACACTCAAAATATGTGTGAAATGTGTATATATAGAAAATATTGATATGTTATTTACCAATATGGAACCAATAACATGTATGCCAAAGAGCTAATAAAACATGTAAATTTTGAACATATTTTTAAATTTTTGAAGTTTTTTTTTTGATATTTTTAGAATATGTGAAAATAAATAACTATCTTATGATCCAATCCAATTTATGCTCATAGGTATCTCCCCACTAGGAACCAGGTGTACTAAACTGGTGGTACTACCAATGAGCATATATAGGTGTAATATTTGTCACTATAGAATCTATCATGATCTATGTATGTTTAATAGGGATTTTTGGTCATGAATAAATAGTATGAGTAGGGGTTCTTAGAACCCATCATTTAATGTTTTGTGGTGTCTTTGGAATAACAATAATAGTAAAATGTTTAGGTGCTCTTCATATCTTAATATGGTGTGTAGTAGATGAGGATTTCATGAAACCCACTATAGATCTCTGATGCAATGATATATCAAGTTATGGACACTTGGTAAAAATTATTACTTGTTGTTTACCCTTTTTTATAAGATTAAATTTAAGAGCTTTTATAATTAATTGTTTGGGTATAAATTTCTATTTCTCAAGAGGATATCTATATGGAATTTTGGAAACTATAATTACCTGATTGACATGAATATATTTAACACACCCATGGACTGTAGAAGATACTTATCAAAGTGTATGTAACCAAGGTCATACCATTAATATATCAAAGACACCGATGAAATATATAACTAATAAGGTAGTAACCAAATGTGTGAGACCCACCTATAAAGGTAAGTCAATCTCACCAAAATCCTATAAGGATGATTTCAAATAATCTAGACTTATGCCCCCTAAACTATATTAGAGTGAATGTTAGAAAAGGAACAATTTTCATATATTCAAAATAAAATGGACTTATATTATGGAAATAATTTGGATATATTCCCCATATCTTTCATTGGAAAGAATTTAGAACTAGAAAATTTTGATTAAGATAGACTTTTTTTTATAATTTTTTTTAAGTTGGACTAGTAATAAGTCTAAATTATATGAAATGATCCCTTTATTGTGATGTCCCATAAAATTCTTTAATTTATCTAGTCAAAGGATGTAAATCATAATTTGTATAGCCATGATATGTAAGTAATATCATAGTACAAATGTTCTTGATTACACTATTGTCAATCATAACACTATGTATAGGTTGGTGATCAAGGTATACTTGAGTAAATAATGAAAGAAGATTTGAGTCATCATCCCTAATCTCACTATCATTGAAATTAATATAAGGTCTTTGACCCATAGGAGGTATATGTCATGTATAGTTACCAATAATCCCATACAATGGGTGTTCGTAACGAGATGGATGAGGATGTGCATTATATGCCATTTTTACTTCCAAATATTTATTAGAATGGTCTTGCAAATGATTGTTAATTATTTTATGTTTGTGTTGGTCACTAGGTTGTGAACTTGATTCCTTGGTAGGATCATCAAATTTAAACTTTTGGTTATCGATGAGGTATTAGATCGTATGCTTCAAGGTAGAACATTTATCTTTATAATGTTGTGTCCCTTGGTGATACTCATAATAAGCATTTTAATCATGAATTTTAGGTAGAGGTATAATCATATCAACCTCTATAGGGTGAGGGAGAGATATGAGATGATAATCTACGATCCATGGGAGTAATGAAGTGGGAGGTTCAGCTAAGTGTGAAAAATGTCTCTATGGTGAATTGGATAACAAAAGATGATTAGGTTGCTATGAGACTACATTAATTGTAGTGGTATTTTAATTTTTAAGATAAGAAGGTTTGACATTATAACTTAGTTTGATAGTAAACTTGGTGTTAGATGTATATGTAGTCAGCTTGTTTTTTACATAATTCAGTTTATTCAATGAGATAAATTTAATTTCATGACCAAAAATAATGTGGCATAAGTCATTGAAATATTTAAATTTTTTTGAAACAATAGTCTCATGTAATGGGGTAAGAAAACTTTAATTGAATATGTCTTTCAAATAATTTTTTTCCATTCGATTGGTCATTTTAGCTAGCATTATATTGTACCTCAAGACATACTCATTAATAAGTTCATTGGTTCTTTATTTGATCTTTATAATTTGGGCATATAAAACCTTTTTGGTAATGTTAATAGATAAGTGTGATGAAAACTAATTCATAATGGGTTTGAAGGTGTTTATTATTTGAGTTGGTAAATCATAGAACCACCTTAAAACATAATCTTTTAATCTCCTTAGAAATAATTTGGTTAAAGTTTTATCATTGGAGCCATAATCAAGGCATGTCAAAAAAAAGGATTGAATATGTTATTGAAGATCACCCTTGTCATCATTAAATGTAAACTTTGGTGCAACAAACCTAATTGGTAAGGGGTGCAAAGATATATTTGGTGAAATATTATTATGCAACACCTCTTGTGAATCAATAACATAAGGATATTTATAGATTTTTTTTCAATATTTGTAACTTTATTTTGCAAATGTTTTGTAGTTTGGACAAGAGCTTACACCTCTTGGTCATTTAGATTGGATATTTGAGAAGTAACTAAAGGAGGTGTACCCATAGGTTGGATTGATATATATATTAGAACTGATAATTACGTTGAAGTATTGAGGTTTCCCATGTAAGATATGGCAATAGTAGTCTTAGGGAATAAAGTTTGGGAAACATAATCCATACCTCCACTAAATGTTAGTAGATTTATTGGAATGAAATCAGTTATGATACCTTATAAATATTCACCATCACTAGGTGAAGAAACCTTAGCCTTAATAAGCTTACTAATTTCATCTCTTGTAACATATAAAAATGCATCTATTAATACCTTGTTGTTATTAAGATGAGTAACTAATGCTAATTTATCTTCCATTTGAAAATTAGTTTCTTTATTAAGATATTCCATTGCTTACAAATCAATTTTTTTAGAATTTTAAAAAATAAACTAAAAGCTTAAGAATTATAAAAATGTTTCATTCGTATGAATCAGGTTTAAAAAAATTTTAACCCTAAAATATAGATTGGGGGAATCTACGATTAAGGGGGTTAGATATATCTTAGGTACAAGAATGGTGGATTATCTCTAAACATATACTAAATTTATTATGTTGAGATATTTTAAAGATAAAAATTAAAACTATATTATATATTATAATGATAATTAATACAAGATAGTTGGTTCTGAAGCTCATACAAATATGGATTTAGAATAGACAAAAAATATATTGTATCTATATTCTAGATCAGTTTGCTAATTTTTGAAATTGTACTTATGTAATTATGGACACTTGTATCAACCTGGGATGGTTGCATAGACATTACTATCTAACTCAGGCATAGGTGTCTAGTATGGAATACCTATTAAAACTAGATCCAACCACCTAGATGCTTTTAGGTTTAGTGTCACTTTGCTTTGATGCATTTAGATTTGGGTCATGGACTATCTCTCCTTTTCAAATAGTAAAACCCTAGTTCTTCATCTTCATAATGGTCATGGTAAAAATGGGTTAGTGGTCATATGGTGTTGATCTATCCCAAAGACTTCTTTATGAATGATTTTACATGCATAGCTAAAATCTTAAGAAGGCCTCAGACTTATGTAGTTCTCCCATATGTGTTCGATTGTTTGTGGATCATGCAATATGTGATAAATAAGTACAATAGTGACCTAACTTATAATTTATAAAATATAGATTTTGGGATACTTCTTCAGTACTTTAGATCTATAGATATGTTCTCCCTATGACTAATATGTAAAAATGAGAAAATAGAGAAGATTTTCTCACTTGAGTTATTGATTGAGTGATTTTTGGTTTATGCTAGGTGAGGAATGAATGAGAGTTGATATTTTATATATTTTGATCCCTTTGGAGAATATCACATTAAAGAACTTAGGCTGACCATATAAATAGGTTTCATTTTAAAGTTGGATGAACTTATGTCATTGAATGAACACGTATGTTGAAATAAGACATTTGCATCGATGTAGGTGTATGACTAGGATGAAAGTGTCTAGGAAGTTGGAAAATAGGTGTAGTTCCATAACTTATAGAGATGAAAAAAATTGGTTTATAACATTCTAGTCAAGATAAAAGATCTGATTCATCATATTAACATTGGTTGGACTAAGATATAAGTAATTATACATAGATAGATAGTGTATGCAAACCTTTTAGTAGTGGGAAAGGTATAGAAGCTGAAGGTACATCCATGATATGTATTTTCCAAGTGTACAAGACTGAGGTGATAAATAATTCAAAAATAATGTCTAAAACTTCAAAGATTGGAATGTCAGTATATGAGATGTTTTATAATGCATATACACTTTAAGAGAGAATTAGCTCTAACCCACAAAAACCATAATATGCACAATCATATATACATTGATGGCCATATATATGCATTTTTGTAAAAATTTTCTACATTTCAATATTATTAATACAAATGGATACAATTAATTAACATCTTCCAAGTGTTAATACATGGAGTTTGATAATAAAAAGAGGATAAAATTCCAAGAATTTTATGTCATTATGTTATGGTAGAATAAATTTCCAATATAAGAGCTTATAAAAAACTTATTATTGAGTATCTATTCAAAGAGAGAAATCTAATTTTTTTTGGAAAAATAAATGTAGATGAAATTCATCAATAATGATGTGTTTTACAAAAAAATGTATTTAGTTTTACATATCATATAAGCTTGACGGATTTTATAAACAAATTATTTATTTTGAATTTTTTTCCTAGATAAATTTAATTACTATTTTAAAATGTATGTATATTATAGTGGAATTTAGTTTATATGTAAAATGTAGCTCAATTCATTATATAATATTTTTTGTTCAATGGACAAACAATATGAAATTTATGAAAATAATCAAGAAATATTTTTTATAGCACAACTTCACTTTCTTATTATGACAATGATGAGCACATCTAAATTCTTATTTCACCACCTACACCATCACCTTGAGCATCACCACCATACATACAACACGATCATATATATATATATATATATATATATATATATATATAAAATACAAAATGTAGACCATTTAATCTTTCCTTCCAAAGACACCTCAAAATCACCGTTGTTAAAATTAGAACCCTTAAGTTAGATTTAAAGTCACATATGGGAGGTGTCTCTAGAGAGTGATGTTAGCATGTCTTTAAAACACTTAAATTTAGCAAATAATTTTGGATTAACTTAATTAGTGACTTAAGGGCATACTAGCAATGTTATAATATCTTAAGGGGGTGAGGTTTGGATTACTTAAGAGGTGATGTTAGGGTGACTTTAGATGTGACGTATGGGGATATTTCAAATGGAAACAAATGGATCCTTAAGGATGTTAGACATGTGCCTATGTTGAGATAGAATTTGGTTTTAGTGGGTAAATTGGGTATTGAGGGATGTTCAGTTATATTTACTGTAGATTCTTGGAAAGTTACCAAAGGTGCTCTTATGATTTTGAGAGGTAAGAAAGTTGGTACTTTGTATTTGACTAGTAGTGTTGATTATATTGATTTAATTGTTGCAGATGGAGATGTAACTATTTGGCACTACATGCTCGGTCATATGAGCCATAAGGGCATGTGAATCTTAAAATATAAGTTGCTAGGATTAAAAGACATAGATCTAGACTTTTGTGAGAATTGTGTGTATGGAAAATAGAAGCAGGTTAAGTTATTGAAGGTTTGACCCACAAATAAAGAGCACAAGTTAGATCTGGTACATTTAGATGTATGGGGACAAGCTCATGTATTTTATATTGGTGGATCCAATTATAATGTTACTTTTATAGATGATGCAAATAGAAATATTTGGGTTTATTACATTAAAAATAAATATGATGTATTTGACACTTTTAAGAAGTGGAAAACCTTGGTTGAGAATGAAGGAAGTCTCAACTTGAAATGTCTTAGATTTGATAATGGAGGTGAGTATTGTAGTAATGATTTCTTTTATTATTATTATTATTCTAAAAATGGAATCTGTAGGCAAAGGACAGTTCCAAGAACTCCACAATAGAATGGCGTATCTGAAAGGATGAACATAACAATAATAGAACATGCTAGGAGCATGAGGTTAAATGTAGGTTTACCTTTACAATATTGGGTAGAAAAAGTTAGCATGAAAGTATATCTAATTAACATAAGACCTTCTATGCCTTTGGATGGAGGTATTCCTAAACAAGCTTGGTCTATTAAGAATGTTGATTATTATTTTCTTAGAGTCTTTGGATGTGAAGCATTTGCTCTCATTAAGAAAGAGAATAGGACCAAGCTAGAGGCTAAATTAGAGAAATGCACATTTATTGGTTATGGTGAGGATGACATTGGTTTCCATTTATGGAGCATTAAAGATAGGAAAATATTTTGGTCTACAGATGTATTCTTTAATGAAAAAGTCATGCATAAGGATCAGTTGTAGGAATAGGATCAGGAACATAAAGAGTACATAGTATTAGATGACATTATGGATGGCAAAGTATCCAAGGATTCAGTTCAGGAACCTTCTACACAAGGACCCCAAACTCTTATGGTAAGAAGGTCTTCTAGGGTAAGAAAAGCATTTGAACATTTTTCTCCTTCTTTGAATTATTTATTACTCACTGACAATGGAGAGATAGAGTGTTATGAGGAAACAATATAGGTAGATGCCATGTTGAAATGGGAACAAACCATGGATGAAGAGCATAGATATCTCATGGAGAACCAAACGTGGGATTTGGTTAAGCTACCCAAGGGAAAGAGTCCATTGCCGAACAAGTGGATCTTTAGAATCAAAGAACAAGATGAATGGAGAAACTGGTATATGGCTAGGATGGTGGTCAAGGGGTTTGCACAAAAATTAGGTATTAGTTTTGATGATATTTTCTCTCTTATTGTAAAAATGACTTTTATTAGGATTCTTCTTGGTTTAGTTACAGTTGAGTATTTTCACTTAGAACAGTTAGATGTGAAAACTAATTTTCTTCATGGTGATTTGGATGAAGAGTTGTATATGAAGCAGCCACAAGGATATGAGGTCAAAGGGAAGGAAAACCATGTGTGCAGACTAAATAAGAGCTTGTATGGCTTAAAACAAGCTCCATGATAATGGTATAATAAATTTTATTATTTTATGTTGGAACAAGAATATCAAAGGTGTTATTTTAACCATTGCATGTACATCAAACATTTTGATGATGGTTCCTTTATTATATTATTCTTATATGTTGATAACATGTTAGTTGTAAGAAAGAACATACAACATATTCATATGCCCAAGAAATAACTTAGTAACTCCTTTTCTATAAAGGATTTGGGTGCTGTAAAGCAAATCCGTGGTATGAGGATTTTTCATGATAGGAAGGAGAGGAAGTTGATCTTATCCCAATTAGAGTATGTGAAGAAAGTCTTGGAAAGGTTTTGTATGTTGGATGCTAAATCTGTTGGTACTCCTTTGGCAGGTCACTTTCGATTATCAAAAGAGCAATGTCCCAAGATGGAAGTTGAAAAGCTCAAGATGTCCAAGGTACCATAATCATCAGTAATTGATAGCTTGATGTATTCCATGGTTTATACTAGGTTGGATATTTCCCAAGTAATGGGATTTGTGAGTAGGTATATGAGTGATTCAGGTTACGAGCATTGGTAGGTAGTGAAATGGATTCTTCATTATTTGAGAGGAACCATTGATTTTGCATTATGTTATGGTGGATCAAATACAACTTTGCATGGTTATGTAGACTCAAATATGGTAGGGGATATTAATAATAGGAGAAGTACAATAGGATATATATTTAATATTAGAGATACAATGGTTAGTTAGATTTATACGATACAAAAGTTGTGTCTTTGTCAACCATAGAGACGGGGTATGTTTCTACCACGGAGGCTAACAAGGAGATGATTTGGTTATAGGAGTTATTTTAAGATTTGGGGCATGAACAGGAAGTTGAGAGACTACATAGTGATAGTCAAAGTGCTATTCATTTGGCAAAGAAATCCACTTTCCACACGAGGATGAATCACATTCAGTTACATTATCACTTCATCAAGATAACTTTGGAGGAGAACTTGGTGAAGCTAGACAAGATTGATACTAGATATAATCCTATGGATATGATGACCAAGGTGGTCACATTAGACAATTTGAGATTGTGTTTAGATTTGTTTGGCCTTAGGGGTCATGGAGTAGTGACAGATTCTATTCAGGAGAAATGTTCTCCAAGTGGGAGATTGTTGAGTAAGGAACCCTTTGGTGCTATCACATGATCATAAGAATAAATTTTGGGGGCCTAAAGAGATCCAAATATGTGGGGGTGTAATTTTCATTTTCTCCACATCTGAGTGGAATATTCCTTATATTCCTAATTTCTATGTATTCCATATTTCATGGAGTTAGTTATTAGATGCCTTTTCCCATGTTGACTTCCTTGTTTTGAGGAAGCTAAGTTTTTTTGGAAAAGGGAACTCCTTCCTTATTGAGTGGAGTTGGTTGTGATCACATGTTTATTGGAAAATGTGCCCTTAGAAGGTGAAAAAGATGAATATGGTGAATTTCTCCTTAGGAGAGCTTTTAGATAGGCTTGATGAGGTGGAAAAGGGTTGTCACATGTTGGATAATGCTTATCTTGGATAAGCATTGCATATTTTCTCCTCCTTTTATGGATTTTATTCATTTCTCTCTATATATAGAGTGTGGTGTGGCCTTTAGAGGTTGATGGTTTATTTTCAATGTGTGGCTTTGAGGATCAGAGTCAAAGTGTAGGTATTTTGCAAAGTGCAGGTATTCATTACAGGGTGTAGTTTAGTAACTTATGAGATACAACATTGTGCAGGTGCAGTTTTATGTGCAACACTATCTACAAGAGATTTTTTCTATCTTTGTGAGAGTGCATTGTAATCTTGTTTTAGATTATTGATTTAATTGAGAACTTTTATTGGTGGATGTAGCTCATATTAGGTGAACCACATTAGATTTGTGTTATATATGTTATTATTATCTTGCTCTCATTTATGATTACATATTAATGGTGAATTAAGGAATGTTTTCATGATGAATTTTATTACATAGATTTTGATTTGGGTTATAGTAATAATAGATTTGGATTTAGAAGTGTTTTATTCCTAACATTACTTAAGAGGTGATGTTAGGGTGCCTTTAGATGTGATGTCTGGGGATATTCAAAGGTGACATTGGGATGACTTAATTAATTACTTTTGGTTGGATTAATTTATGATTTATGTTTGACGTTAGGGGTGACATTAAGGTTTCCCTAAATGCAATTTTTTTCCCATAGTTAACATGTTTATATAATCTTAATCAAGGTTATATTTACCAAAGTCAAATTTTAAGTCAAATATAATGCATGGACCATGCAATTAATGAATATCAAGTACCCTAGACATAATATAGATGACTTGATATCATTTTGGACTTAATATTCCCTATTGATTTCCTTAAAAATCAATCAATAATTGGTTACATAGGGCACTCATTTAGGGCATATCAAGCATTTTAAACCTTATTATGATAACCTAATGTAAATTTGGATTTGATGTGACATATTTGAGTGCCTCATGCAACCAATCAATTCATTGGTTGCATGGGGTAAAATATTAGTCCATATCAATCCCTCTTAATTTAGTTATGACAACCTAATATAAATTTTGACTCAACATTTATAATTGAGTTTTTCATGAAACTAATCATTTGATTAGTTTCATAGGTCACACAATTAGGGCATATCAATCCATATAAACATGATTATGATAACCTAATGAAAATTTAGACTCAATATATCCTATTTTAATGTTTTGTACAACAAATCAATCAACTGGTTGTGTGGGGTGCTCAATTAAGGCATATTGAGCCTTCAAAACATAAATGAAACAACCTGGTGTCATTTCAAACTCAATATTTTATAATTTATTACCATGTGAAAATAATTACTTAGTTGGTTACAAATGGAACATAATTATGGAATATTGAGCCCCCTAAACACAATTATGATAACATAACATTCTTTGAAACTTGATTTTCCTTATTTGAGTGCCTATTGCAGCTAATCAATCCATTGGTTGCATAAGGCACTCAATTAGGAAATTTTAAGCCTCCTAAACTTAATCATGATAACCTAATGTATTTTTTATTAGTGTGTGCCATTTTCAAACTTATTGTGAAGTCCACCTTAGGTAGTGTTGTTACCAAGATGATATTTAATATGTGCAAAACATCATTTAATGCACATTTAATATTAGTAGCTATTCTCATATGTGTGAGAAGGGTTAGCTATAACTGGAGGAATGATCCCACCTTTAACTCCACCAATAAAAATATCTCACTCACCTCTTAATTTTCACATATAAGTAATACTTGTATCTTTATTTGGAATAGAGATTAGAGTTAGTTATCCATAGCCAGTGGAGATGTATTCTCTTAAGAGATCCTATTCTGGTGAAACCATTGCTTATTGTACATAGACATTATATATTACATTAGCTTAATAGAGTGTTTTTTATTGGTAAATATATATTTCTATTTTATAAACATTTGGTGTGATTTGTGTTTATGCTGAAGTTCCTTGGCTTTATCTACCTTGGCATGGTTTCAATGAAAAGAGTTATTATCCTCAATATGGCATCAAAGATATGTTTTTATAATATGGTATTTAGATTAATTTATAATAATTTTTAACATAATTTCCATAATTAAGTTACCTATACAACCAGTCACTCTATTGATTACATGAGGCACATAATTAGGGCATATTGAGCCCCCTAAACATAGTTACAATAACCTAATATTATTTCAAAATTAATATGCCATACTTGATTGGCCCTTATAATAATTAACTCAATTCATTGCATAGGGCACATAATTATAGTATATTAGGTTACCTGATTAATAATTTCAAAAACATAATATCATTTTGGGTCTTGATATGACCCATTTGAGTGCCTCGTGCAACCAATCACTTAATTGAATGCAAGAGGAACTAGATTAGGGTATATCAAGTCTCATAAACATAATTTTGAAAATTTAA
Source organism: Torreya grandis (assembly GCA_037957365.1). Taxonomy (NCBI): domain Eukaryota; kingdom Viridiplantae; phylum Streptophyta; class Pinopsida; order Cupressales; family Taxaceae; genus Torreya; species Torreya grandis. Next base: position 308,152 of record JARHVA010000603.1, read on the forward strand.
TGTCATTCCAAACTCAATATTCCTTATTTAAGTGTTCCATATAACCATCTACTTGATTGATTGTATGGGGCACACAAATAGGGTATATTAATCCCCCTAAACACAATTATAACAACCTCATTTAATTTTAGACTAAATATGCCTTAATTTAGTGAATATTGTAACCAATGAATTGATTAATTACATATGACAATCAATTAGGACATATAAATCCCCCTGAAACCTAGGTACAAAAACCAAATGCCATTTTAGACTTGATTTTCCCTATTTAAAATCACTATGAACTATATCACTTGATTGGTTACATGGGCCACATAATTACGGCATATTGATGCTCCTAAAGGTAATTTTGAAAACCTAATATCATTTCAAAATTAATATTCCGTATTTAAGTATTACATGCAACCAATATATCAATTGGTTATATGGGTATATTGAGGCCCCTAAAACTAATTGCAATAACCTAATGTTATTTTGGACTGGATATGTGCTATTTGAGTGTCAAAAGTAAATTTACACACCTAAAATTAGAGGCTTCATGTTTATTTTATATATCTTAACAACACATGATAACATCATACTAAATCATCCAATCAAGTCCTCTATTCATCTAACATCTCTAGTTTAATCACTATTCATCCCCATTGATCAATCAATTTGTATTCTATGATGATAACCATCCCCAAAAAATCACATTACTTCCCATTAGTTTATTAATATTTTATTAATTAACTACTCTTATTCCAAATGGGAAAATCCATGGAATTTAGAATATACCTATTTTTATAAATTAATTAATCTTATTTTACTCTCACATCACTAAAACCCCAATGAAATCCTTACATTGTCCCACAATTGAATTTTATATTCATTTTAAATCCTCATGAAACATATTTATCAACAAGGCATGTCATAATCCCATGCCTCATAACTTATTCCTCTTACACACTCTAACTTCCCTCATCAATTCCTCAACCATCCAAATTTGGCCGTCAGATGAGGATACAGATCAATGGATAAGGATTAGTTAAGAGTCCTCCCCCTAAATTCTTAACAACACAATAAAGTGTTTCCTTTTTGGAGAGACACTCATATGTCAATCTCATCACTTATCAATCCAAATCATCCATTTAGAAATGGGAGATGTCTATTTGGTCATGCGCATCCGCCAAGAACCTTGCAACTAGATCAATGTATTTGAGCTTATTAAATATTTTGGCAATAATATTTTTAAGAAGGTATAATAATTGTGCTTGTTTTATTATTTGAGTTACATTATTTTTAGTCTTTCTCAATTCAAGGATGCATGCTTAGGTTAGTGGTAGAATTTAAATTTGATTTTTTATTTCTACTAACAAAATTAACCTTTGTTTCATGATGTTACATATGGTATGTTGGTAGGACTACAATCCACAATCAACATTGATATCCATTAATTATCTTTTTAGCCTACAATTTGGTACCAATTCTAGCCAAAATTGCCACCTTTATATGAAAATATTCAAAATTTATGTTCCCAAATTCTTGGTGGAAAAACTCTATGTAACAGTATAATCATAAGAGGAATGGGTGAAATAGTCAAATATTTGTCAAAATTACCCAAATGGTGAAATCCCAATGGGACTGGTGAAATCACTAAATAGGTGATTAAATTGCCTAAATGGTGAAAACATTATCTACATCAGTAAAAACATGGAATTTTTCTATTTTATTTGATTTTGTAGAATGATGGTATCACTCTGATAAGTGGTGGAATCACTATGCTAAGTGGTGGGATCATTCTATTAAGTGGTGAAATCTCCTTGTATTATTTTCTATTCGCACTACATAGCTTATAAAGACAATAAATTTTAACTTGGGTGTCTATTTTACCTCTCATGTGTGGAAAAAAGGTATTAAAAAGATACACACAACCACTAAAAAAATTGTGAGTGGTGGAATCACTCTACATAGTTGTAGAATTGAAAATATAGTAGCGAAATCACTATTGGTATTGGTGAAAATTCAATTTTTTAATTTCCTCTAGTAGTGAAAATGTTATTAAAAGTAGTGCAAATTTTATTAGTAGTAGTGAAATTAATAACCTATCATTGAAAATGTGCTTTTTATTTTCTATTTCTTTGTGTTTTCTATGAAACGACAAAATCACTCTATGTAATGATAGAATTATGGATAAAGAGTTGACCAATTCACTTATAATACTTACATGCTTGTCAAATTCCAAACATAAAACTAATAATACATTAGTTGTAGGTTCTTTCCCATCAAAGTAAAAATCAATCAAATAGAAATTTATAACATTTCATTTTGATGCTTTAAAATGAACACACCTTTTGTAATTCATGCTTAAAATAAACTTAAATTTTTTTATTCGAGGGTTGTTTTTTTTGTTTGTGATAACCCAAGTGTGTATTCTCTCCCCTTGTCCAATGTTTAGATCTTGGGTTGTAAATAACACTTTGGTCATTTTCCCCATCCTAAAATGAAAGCTACGCATTCTTTCTTGTTGCCCTTTATGGGACCATGAGGATTAGAATATCCTATATTCCTTTTCTATTTTTGGTTGAATGAGTTGGGCCTTGATCATCAATTTCAATTCCTTCATGATGATTGAGATTGTATCATGTAGTGTACATACCAATTTCATGCTCTAATGAGGTATACAAATTGAAGGAGGTCTTGTCACTACTAACCAAGTGGTTGTATGTTTTAAGCACACTATGAAGTGAGGGGATTTCATTTTACAATACATAGGCCCCAGATAATAACCCTTGAGGAATGATTTTATAGTGGCACTTTACTAAAATCATATGTATGAAATGGGCATGAAGGGACTAGACCCTGTCATGCAAAATCATTAATCAACCTCTTACACAAACTTGGGACCCATTGTAACACAAGGTATATAGAGGGCATACCTAGTTGAGCCTATTTTTCATATCTTAAAACCATTTGGCCATAAAAAAACTATCAACGTATGTAAAATAACATTATTGAATGTTACTCACCAGATATAGATGCCTAGTGAGGGTTATGAGACCAACTTAGTTATCACTTTATGTGAGTAGATTGGTGGGCTATTAGTTGTGTTGTAAACCCTTGTTTAATAAGAATAGGGCTTATCACTTGTGTGTTTGTTATTTGATTATTATTAAGACTTGTATTTGTTATAAAGCTTAAAAATTTAAATAAAATCAAAACATCATGTCCAACTTTCCATGTCAAAATAGGTCAACTTTGACCAAAATCAAATCAAAATCAAATGTCCTAAATTAAGTCAAACATTCAAAATTTTAACAATCTCATCAACTTTTACCAAATGTCCAAAGTTAAAATCAAAATTCAAACATCAGGTCAACTTCAACCAAATCCCATTTAAATAGTTAAATCTGGTCAACTTTGACTAAAATCTAATCAAAAGCAAAAATTTAGGTCAATGTTGATCGAGTCAACCATCCAAAATTCAAATTAAAGATCAAATTTGACCAAGCTAAAGGTCCAAAATTAGGTCAACTTTGACCAATTTAACAATCACAAGTCAAATTAGGTCATATTTGACCATGTCAAATCACATCAATTTCAAATCAATCAACCATTCAAAATTGAATCCTCTCCTCATATTTCCATTCAATCTCCCACACTTGTTGGTTAGGAACATAAAAAATTAAAACATCCATATTTTATCCCATATAAATTAAATCCAACATCAATGATCAATATCAAATCCAAGCTTAATCACATCAAACATCAAATCAAACATCAAACATTAAATAATAAATCAAATTTAAAATCCTAATCAAATCACATCAATTAATCCAAACATTAACCAATCCTACATCAAATCCCATCTATAACCATGTCATTCCATAATACCAGTTGTTATAGCATCACCATCCCAATATCAAGACATGATTGACCAAATCCTATTTACTAGCCAATAGGTATCCCACCTAGCATCCCTTCTTGGCACTTCATCCACCAATCCAACATCCAATTCCCCTAAGACATAAACATCAAAAAATATACTATCTAATACCCATTCATCCCTAGATCCACAACAAATCCAATAATTTAATCATATTATACCATCAATATTACAAGCATATTTATCTATGTGATAACTAGGTACATCTAGGTCTTAGAAACATCCATTAAGGATATGCCAAGATCCCCTTCAATTCAAAATCAAACTTGTGCACTTCCACATCAAGGTCAAGGTAGTCAACCCATCTTCAATTTTTTTTCAAATCACCCATCTTTGTCTAATCCCAAACAATTTTTTTCCTACCCGTATTTGATAAATGACCCATTTTTTATTAGAAAATATTACATGAACCATCAATTATCCAATTAACCATCTTTGGTCAACATGTTTTTGACCAACCTATCTTTTACTAGCCACCCATGTTTGATGAACTACTACTATTTCATGAATCCATCTTTGACAACACCATCCTTGGTCTACCACCCCATCTCCCATCACATATTTATCCTTCCATCACCTAATATAACATGCCTCCTAGGGATATAACACTTGTAAACAAAAAATAACAAAGGTCCTTCCATTTGGACAGGACCAACATTAACAAAAAATTGACAACAGTATCTTCAATTTGGTACCATATCATTTATCAGATCTAGTATCCTCATAGATGAGCAATTCAAGACAATAATCATTCAGGTTTGAACTGGCATAATGTTATATTTTATTTTCAAAGCAATAAATATATTATATCAAGAAAAATCCTCCAAAGCATGAACTAAAAAGGCAAAGGCCTTGGACTTCATGCGAAAGGAATCATTTAACCATTCCATATTCATGTACTTAAAGGATATCATGACATCATCTAAAAATTATCAGTTGATAAACATAAAGGTGTTAGTGATACTTTCATGGTTTCTAAGGAAGCTTCATCCAACATTGACATAGGCTTTGTTCATAATCCCTACAAGGACCATGCTACCATTAATCCTTAATAGAGAAGTGGAAGATGTTTTGACCCCTATTTTTGGAATCATCTTTGCATATCATCCAAATAACACTTTGATGATTAGATACTTGGTTCACAACTGTTATGGTCCTTGGAGATCCCTAATCCATTCTTAGTCATTATTCCCCATAATTTTCCATTATCATCCTACATCATCCTAAATACCATCCATCCACTACCACTCCCAAACTTAGTGCTATAAAAGGGTTTCCATTTTATAGTGAGCCTTTTTATATAATTAATTTCAAATATACAAAAACATTAGATAATCCAAAAAGACAAAACAAAATAAGAAAGGCCAAAAATCTCCAAAAAGAGATATAAATCCACAAAATCCAAAAATTATTTGTCTTATCCTAAATCCAGTCAAAATCCCTAACCAAATCATTTTAGATACCATTACAATGTTTCCTTCCCAAATTTTCCTTACTTAGGTCAAATAAAAGGAATCATTCATCCCATCCAAGATCATGGTTTCTCCCTATTTAGGTGAAATCAAGCATGTAATTCATTATTGGGATATTTCATTCCCACATTTTACCTAGTTCGGGAAATCATCATTCCAAACTTCATCAAGTATTTTCCTAGGGGCACCATCTAACCATAAATATCATTGAGCCTTCACATGTGGATTATGAATTGATTAATGACACAATGTTTTTGTTTCTTTTTTTTTCAAGTTTGTGTGTGTTTTCTTGCTCACTTGTTTGTTTACTTTTATTATTGTGCCTCAACTTAGTCCAGGTGTACCAATAGTGTCATCATGTTTTTGTCATTTTATGGTGCCTCCTATCATGTGTTTGTATTTGAGTCCATCCATAAACATATGATAATAATGTCATCTTGAATTTTTCATATCATGGTGTGTTCTTTTATTTTGTCTATTGGATCGGGGGTCAATCTTTCTACACTAATTTATCTTTTTAGGTGTTCACTAGTGTAAATCCTAAATTGTTAAAGGGATGATTAAAGAGAGTTAATGTAGATATGTATTTCAAATATCTAATACAATTGATTTATCTTAAATAGAAATTATACGGAGTAAATCTACTTACCTAAAAAAAATTAATCATTGGATGATGATAATGATGAAATGGGCCAGGAGAATAGTCTAAAGTCTTGTCATTCTAAAATTGGGGTTATGTCTACCTTAGGACAATAGTGCATTCAGTGGGACATAGGGAACTACACTATTGGAAAGGTAGCACACTAATGTCTTTTTATGGGTAGGGGCCATGTGAAATTTGGGGATGCTACAGGGGGTCTTCTAGGTTCGGCAGGTGTTCTTAGTATCTTTTAATCATTATTTTATATGACTATTTGGATGATTTACCTTCAAAACACTAATTAACACATGCACACATGGAAAAAAATGACATCAAATGAAAAAAGAGGGGGAAAAGTAGGTTGTGGATATTATAATCACACAATATAGAACCCCTATTATTATGACCATTGCCTACATCAACCCCAATGATATGGGTATCAGATCACATTTAATTATCCCCTAGGGAATGTGCTTAATCAATGCACACAATATGCTAGAATAAATTTTTGTTAGGCCCTTCTTTGATAAAGTGGGTAGATCTATGTGATGCTTAATAATATGCAAAGTGATGAGCTATACTATTGAATGATTTATATGTAATTATGTGCAAAATTAGTATGTGCTAGATGTAAACTGCCTTGTGAGGCTATTTACATATAAGGAACTTTAATTTTAATGTAAGATGATTGTTTGTAGGTTGACAAAGTGCAAAGATAGATAAAATAATAAGAAAAGAACCAAATAAGGGTAAATACCTAAAACAAGGTAAACATATGATCATTGGACAATAGCATTGAGGTGGAAAATAGTGCAGTGTACTACTGTCCAAGATCATATTATTGTATTTTAGGAAAAAAATTAGGGTATGACTAGAATCAACAAGCTAGGGAATATTGGGACTAGGATAGACATCACATAATACCACTGAAGGTGAATTAATATGGGAATACAAGTCATAATAAGGACTAAAAAACCAAAAGTGACCCTATGATTAAGACCTTCATTCATCAGTAAGAACTTCCAGTGAAAGAGCTATAAAATGCATGGTACTTATGTTTGCTTGACCAATTTATGGTGTGTACATTTTCCCCCTTTATTATAATAATGTAATGGAAATGGAATTAATAGAGTAAAATAAAAAATAAAAAATGTGTACCTATACTTCCCTATGTGTATGTGTTTTGAACCTAACCCACTTTTTGGCCAGATAAGTGGACATGTATTTTTATACTAGTTATGGAGAGAAAATTGACAACGTGGGTGTCCCATGTACTAAATATAAGTAACCAACTAGATTTTGAGAAACAAAGCCCTATTTCCCCCATTTTGATATGTGATTGAGTCTAAGAAGTAATCTATAAATTTGGAGAAACAAGCCCTACTTTCCCCACTTTGATATGCAACCAAGTTTGAGAAATAATCTATAAATGTGGAGAAACAAGACCTACTTTCCTCCACTCTAATATGTAACTAAGTCTAATAATAAATTTGCTTGGAGATCAAAATTATCGCTCGACATGCATAATCTAGGTCTGTTGAAAGCTATGGATTAATCATTATAGATGACTATATGACCCAATCTAGTGAAATCCTAGTGATATATTGGTGATAATATGAATAAAATATAGTAATACATGCATAGAGAATGGTATAATTTTCCATTCCATTTATATATCCTAGTGAAATCCTATTGGGTCATGGACGTGTACCCTACATCATTCCCTCAATCCTAATATCTGAGTAATGTAGTTTTGTATCATGTGCATAAAGTTGTATGTATATATAAGGATTGAGTAGTATGAACATGTACTCATTATCATAATTAGATCTATAATTATGTTGAAATCTTATATAAAACATGAGAATCTTAACTAGTATTGTGGAACCCTAGAAATTTGAGTCAAATTGTGTATCTGCTTATATGAGTATTTGAGTGTTTAAGTAAATAAAACTATGTCTATATATCTGAGTCACTGAGTAAGTTTTTATATCTAAATATCTAATTAAATATATGTATCTAAGCCAAATTGTGTGTCTATATATTTGAGTCACTGAGTAAATATGTGTATCTAAATATCTACATCAATCTATGTATCTGAGCCAAGTTGTGTGTTTGAATAATTTAATTGGGAAATCTAAGTCAAATATTCATTTGTATATTTGATCCATTGAGTATATGAGCCAAAAAATGTGTTTGATTCATTGAATTATGAAATCTATCGATGTTAATAATGTATATATTCCTCCCTTTTGGTATGAGAGTCATAACTAGGGTAAGGGTATTGAACCAAAATAGATACCATTAGACATGTTAGTGAATAGTTAGTGCTGATAAGATGATTATAGTATCAATTATTTTGACAATTGTAGAGGAATTATTTATAAATGGAGACTTAGATAGGCCTATCATTTATAGTGAGCTTGTTAAGGAAAAATTAGTTTTGTCATTTACAAAGATAAATTAATTGGGATAGAAGTTTAACTAATATAGTTTGGGGGATATCATCATCAACTTTTGCATGCAAGAAATGGATAAAAAATCAGATCCACAGTTCTCAAGATATCGAGATCAGAAGATTTTGGTAATAGTTGGAGAAATTTATGTGTGGGGCCAACCTAGGTGGGTGGAATTTTTAAAACATTGGTTAAATGGGTTTGATTGATTATTTTTAAAAATCATTCAAACATTCTAATTTAAGATAAATTTTTCTCTGAGTGAATAAAAGATGTTGAGGAGACAAGGTGTGAATGTGACCCACTATGAGGAGGTAAAAGTGCTTATTTAGGCTGATGAGGAGGTCACGTTGGTAAGAATTCCATTAATTTACATATTTTTGAATTGTTGATTACATTTTTCATGTCATTTTAGATAGATTAGGGATTTTTTACGAGGTATGCACCACTATCCTAAGGATAATGTTTGTGCCCTAGGCTAATTCACTACTATCCAGAGACTACACTATTGTCCAACACTATAGTCCCATCTATAGTGATAATGTCCTATAAATTAAACATTAATTTTTTTGATTCAAATTTGCATTTATTGATTGTTTTAGCATGTATATTTTCCATTTGGAGATGTTAATGTATTATGCTATGTATTTTATAGGAGAATGTGTGTATGAGTGAGTTCCATAGTGGTAGATGATGGAGTGTTTACACAGGCTACCATTGACAGATGATGAGAGAGAAGTTGTGGATAGGGATGGTTTGGGTTATGTGAAATCACTTGCACTAATGCCATAGGATAACCATATGATGACTGAATTATGTGAGAGGTGGAATGCTGATACATGTACTTTTTGGCTTCCTACTGAAGAGATTACTATTACCTTAGAGGATGTGCATATGATACTTAGATTTCCCTTTACTATTCAATGAGTTGTATTATAGGAAACATCTAAGATATATCCATAGACTGAGCCTCAAGGTATTTTACAACCATACTTATGGGGACCCATCATTGGGGGAGTAGCAGTGATGTATTATTATTTGTGATTGTTACATATAGTGTTCTACAGTTATAAAGGTTTTTGGTGGCTTTACTAGCTTCATTTTGTTTTTGATGGTAATGGTGTATCCATTTCATATAGGATGCATGGTATTGTTCAAGACATAGAGGAGCATGGGAATGTATACTTATGGGGTTGCACCATGTTATCCCACTTGTATTAGGGTTTGTAGTATTTTACTCAGGCATTATGCAGTGGTGGGATTGGATCATTGACATTTTTATATTATTGAGATTAGGATCATATTGCAATGGAATAATTATATGGTTTTACATTTGTGTATTGGGAACATCCCCAAGTATTTTTGGAGATATAGACTTTCATAATTTATGTGTAATTAAGGATCATGATTCACTATTGATGGGTGTTGGATTGAGTGATAGCTAGAGATATTATTTGGAGACCCTATTGGGAATTTACAAAATGGCCCAAGGATGGGATGCAATTATGATATATTTAGGTGAGATATTGGTTACATGATCAATATAACACAATTTTTAAGAGATTATAGTATGGGGGGGTGACATGGTATTTTGTGTGGTCCAAGATGTGCGTTCCACATCATGGGTGTGGTTGAGGAGTAATTGAGCCCCAATGAGGCCAGGTAGTAGAACGAGACCCATAAGGCTAAGTTGAATCTAATTCCAGTGACAAAATGAGATTATGTGATAGATATACCTAATTTAGATGATGTGGGGGCTATTGATTCCTTCATATTATGGTGGGGAAAACACATATGGCTGCCACTATTTCTGAAAGATGGGTCCATTATGGAAGATATACTAGATTTGTATCCCATCAAAGAAGTTACGGGTATATTGTCATTTTTATATTTGAATGCTTGGTTTTTTTAGTATTGGATTATATATTTGGATATATAACATGTTGTATTGGTTTGTATAGGTACAAGAGACAACAAGTATTACATTGTACATTCCTGATGATGTCATGGATGATGGGTTAGTGGAGAGGGCTAAAAAAATTCTAGGCATCCATGCCCACTTTTTGTATCAAGCAGTCATTACTACCATATCATATAGGTGGGAAACAATAAATAGATATGATGCATGTGTCTAGTTACAGAGGTGAGATATGCCCCCACCTAATAGTATAAGTGGGGCAAGTAGCATGATCATGTATGAATATATTCATATATAATGGGAGAATGTAGAGCTGGTGGCTGAGGTAGCAGTGCTACAAGAGAGGGAACACATTCACATAACTAGGTCTCAATCAAGATCTAGAGGGGATGTAGGAGAATCAATCTCTACTGTGTATGAGAGTGAGGGTTATGAGGATAGTCCTTATGACCAAGCTCCTATTATTGAGTGACTATGTATCATTGTATGAAAACTTGTTTTTTGAGTTATATATATATAAAACTCAAAAACAAGTTTTCATACAATGATACACAGTCACTCAATATGAGGATAGTCCTTGTGACCAAGCTCCTATTATTGAGTGACTATGTATCATTGTATGAAAACTTAGTTTTGAGTTATACACACACACACACACACATACATATACACATATGCGTATATATATGTGTGTGTGTATACATATGTGTATATGTATGTGTGTGTGTGTGTGTTTTTTATGTATGTGTGTATTTATGTATGTATCTATAGTGTCTGTGTGTGTGTGTGTGTGTGTGTGTGTGTGTGTGAGAGAGAGAGAGAGAGAGAGAGAGAGAGAGAGAGAGAGAGAGAGAGAGAGAGAGAGAGAGAGAGAGAGAGAGAGAGAGAGAGAGAGAGAGAGAGAGAGAGAGAGAGAGAGAGAGAGAGAGAGAGAGATAAACACATGCATACACACATATACAAATATAATATAGATATATACATACATACATACATAAAAAATACACACACACACATGCATATATGTATGTGTGTATGAAATTTTTGATATATGGATTCATGTTATTTGGAATTTTTATTGTGGTATTATTTAGTTGATTAGATGTTTGATTATATTCATGATGTATGTGTTGATAAGGAAATGTATTGTATGGCTATATAATGGTAATGGATTTTAATTGTATATAGATGTTTGATTAGCTATTGATATTGAATTAGGAATTTCAATTGTTAGTATCGATGACATATGAGTTTTGTATTATATGTGAGTATAGATCATGTGACTACAGTCTACACTATCTAAATCCTGATGGCATAGTAAACAAGTGACCATACTACTCCTACTATGTAGGTGTAGAAGTAGACTCTAAAACTAATATTGATCATGGTTTACTATTGGTAGTTAGGTTTGTATAATTTGTAACAAATAACTTAATCAATTTTTATACTAAAGTTTTGTTCTATTATGAATTATGTCTTGTAAATATCTTAATTGGTTGTGCTAAAATTATGCTTTGATCTATGTGATATCTACCAAATATCTTAATTAGTTGTTGTTATGAAACTATGATATGATCTTTATTATCTCTGCCAAATTTATTGATTGGTTTTCATGATGAAATTGGTGGTTGAATTATTGTCCTTTTTATCACCATGCTTCTATAAGTAGGTTGATCCTTGTGAATTAGTTTCCAACTCCCCTACCTTTCTGGTGCATGAGATCTACCATAAGTAGGTGTACTAGAAACCACACAGATCATATAATGAGTAACCAATGGATATTTTAAAGGAACATCCTAGGATAACTCACTCATATAATAATGTGATCTAGGAGAGTTTATAAAACAAGATCTCAATTACCTATATTTGAATTTTGTAATGCCTCTGTCTACATATAGGTCAATACAATCTCTAAGTGCATAATATAAATTATGCCAATGTCCATTGAATTGATGATAATTTCAATATGGTTTATTCCTTATTTTTTTAAAATGGTGTGATGAATGATGAGGATTAGGAGGAAGTATGATCATCCCCCTATCTATTAATGTAAGAGATCATGAGGCCTATCTTAATCTGAAAACTATATAGCCCATTTATTGGTGTCTCATGCTCTACTCATTGTAAGAGATGATCTATGGAGTGGCTCTTTCCCTTTTTTGAGTATCTTAATTGATTTTTTATGTTCCTAGATTAGGTGCCTATGCCATATTGGTGATTATGACTGTGGGAGATATAAATCAAAATATGCCTTGGAATGTGTCTCAACTAGTCCCGACTTATTCTCTAATGTCATAGATGTGTAACATAGATGACAAAATTATTGGGATGTATCATATAATAATTTATATTTAAGAGGGAAAATGAGGCCTCTAGAAAATATGTATTATGTATCTAAATCTCTCAAATGGTAGATCAACTATTATATACATTATTTGAATCATAGAATTTAATCATTTACTATTTATAACTCACCCTATTTTAGTGAAGGCAACCTATCATATATGACTCAAGGTCATTTATTATGGATATAATACATGAGAAAGACTTTTAACTCATCATATGTATGTAGTGAACCATTGGGGAGTGAATGGTGGAACCAATTTAATGACTCATCCTCTATACTTATAGCAAATAACTATAGGAGAATTAAACTGGTAGTGGTATGTACCATGTAATTTCTATAATATTTGATTTTCAAGTATGGATATCCATATCCATTAAAATTTAGTAATATTGGTATTTCAAACTACTTTTTTAGTTTTGATTTGATGATTTTACATGAAATTGGATTGCCATGGATAGCATTGAAATCAACCCAGGAGTAATATGCTATGTTTTCCAAGGTGAGTTGATGTACTTGTTGTTAAAAAATACCCACATCATCCATCAAGGATATTACCTCTTTATAAGGTATGTTAACATCATTAATAGGATCATTTAAACACTAAATATTATTTTTATGTTTATCCATTGGTACTCTATTTCATGGAGCATTATTAGAGGTATTAAGTTGTCTCACCACAGCCTTTGGAGAGGTGATATCTTAGAACTGGTGAGAGGGAAATTGGCTATCACCCCCATAGAGGTTAGAATGAATAATATGTGATATTGTACTAATTATGGGTGGAGGAGAATCATTGGTATCTCTTATTTTGTTAATTTTTAAATAAGTGTCATATGCTAATGGAATAGAAGACACATTTGTAACATGTGAATATAAACCATGTAAACTATGAACATGAGTATAATTTTATAGATTTTTATCTAAAGACATATTATTTATTTAATTTTAATTTAATAAGCAATCAATTTCAACATGAGATATGTTTGAAGTAGAGAGAGAACTTGACTCAATTTTTTCTTCACTAAAATCATAGTAATAATTATTATTCCAAGTTTCATCAAAATTAGAATTTATTTCACTTATAGCGGTAAGAGAAGAACTTTAATTTTCAATATTATTAAGAGAAAGAGTAGAATAATATTTTAAATTTTTACTACTATGCAACATATCATCATGCGTAGGTAGAATGCAATGTTTTATCTTCACTAGCTATGAGTGGAATGCACATGTTATCATTATTTTCAATACTAGAGTCAAGGGTAGAAGAAATAACAATCATGTTTTTGTTTGGCACATTATGACATGTAGGATAATATTTATATATTTAAATTATCTATGTTTTACATGGAATCCATATGTTGAGCTTTAAAGGTAAAATAAGGTGAAAACGCAATATCATATACTTTAGTTTGTAAACCTGTAAAAGGCGTAATATCAGTTGTACATGATTTTTTAAATTGAATTGAGAAAGGTGAAGAAAGTGCATTTTAATTTTATATGTTAGGAACATCATGTGAAGGAATAATATTTCTTGAATTATGCAAAATTAAATTGATTTTATTTCTCTTTTATTGGTTCAATTAGAATAAAGATGTAGTAAAAGTGGTTGAAAATCTAGGATCTTGTTCAAATAAATCATTACCTATAAGGGGCTCTTTTGGCCTTATGTTTTTAAGTTGATTTTGAGAAGTGGGTGAAGAGAGAGGATAAAGAGAAGAAGATACATCTAATCTATCCTCATTATCACTTTAATTATCATGCTCATAGTAATAACCATATTCATCATTATAAAAATAATCATCATAATTATAAATGAAATCATGTTCATTATCATGTGCTTGTGTATAATCTTTAAAATTATTCCATTAATTTGTATAATGATGGAAAAAAATTAAAAATTGATCAACTGGGTGAGGGGGAAGAGGTTCCCTAGAGGTCATTTTAAACTTACTACAAAAGAATGTAAAAAATGAACAATAGGAAAATAATGGGTAGAGTATAAACCAACATAAATATATTTAAAAATATGCTCTAATTTCAACCCAAAGTAAAAAAAAAATAGAAATTGGCTTGAAACCCTAAGGGCTAATATTAGGATGTATGAGGACCTAGTACATAGATCTGGGGTTTCAAAGGGATTTTAGACAAAATTTTGAAATTTTGAATCAATAAAACCCTAATAGAGGACTGATATGGATCAGTTAAGATGTGTGAAAATTAGAATGTTATAAACCCTAATTTATTACTCAAAAATGGAGAAGGCAAAACCTATGATGAAAATAAGGTTGTAAAGAAATATTTAAATTAAGTTGGGTTCACCAAATGATTTAAATTTTTAGTTGTTTATTAGTGTAAATCCTAGATTGTTAAAGGGATGATTAAATAGAGTAAATATAGATATATATTATAAATAACTAATCTAATTGATTTACCCTAAAGAGCAAGTATAAGGATTAATTCCATTTATCTTGAAAAAAGCATGCATCATTGGATGATGATAATTATGAAATGGGTTAGAAGAATAGTCTAGATTTCTTTCATTCTAAAAAAAGGGTTATGACTTCTTAAGGACAAGAGCATGATCAGTGGAATAGTAGTACACTATGATATTGTCAAGATAACATGTTAATGTCCAATGATTTGATGCTTTCACAGTCCATACATTTAGAAAGATTCTTTTGGAAAAATTGTGTTAAAAATTATGATGCTCAACATTTTGGATCTTCTTCTGAGATCCTTCATCAGGAGAAAGTTTCATATATGAAATAGCAGTACCAAGACCCTTAAAAAGTTTACAAAAAAATAACCCAAAAAATGAAAAGATAGATAAAATCATAATAAGAGACCCAAAAAAGGGTAAGGACTAAAACAAGCTAAAAATATGACCATTGAACAATAGTGCAAAGGTGGAAAATAACACACTGTGTTACTATATAGGACTGTGATATTATCTTGTATGAAAAAAAGGGGTTGTGACTAAAAACAATTGGCTAGGCCCCCCTATGATTGGGATAGGCATGACATAAGACCACTGGTGATGCAAAAATATGGGAAGAATGTTAGGAATCTAGAACAACAAACATGCTCTGACACCACTCGTTAGGATCTTGCTCCTCAGAAAGAGCACAGTATGATTACCAAATATAAGCAATTGAATATGCGGAAATAACCAGAAACACAAGTAACTAGAATTCACCAATAGCACAGAATATGAGAGACAATACACTATCTTGTATTAACACTACACAGAAAAGAATACATCAAAGAGCCGCCACACTCTTTCACCTTACAGAGATTCGCCACACCTCAAGTGTACAGTAATTCTTCTCACACACACTCTCCTACACAAAAACGGTCCCAACAACCAACTCACACACAGAATTGGTGTTCACCTCACCAACCAGTCAGTAATAACCCTGCCGGTACATCAAGCACTCTATAGCACTTCAAGCTGATCTCTCATGAACCTGCAACCTGCAATTCAAAGACCAAACTTACATGTAGATCCCCAATGAGCTTACAACAAACTGCAACTCATAGATCTTACAACTAGAAGGAACTCTTCCTTTCTATCTCATGCCTTAAACAATACATGCCAATGGGTCTATAAATAGATCCCTAACTCAAACAATAACTAAGACTCTTAATTTAGACAATTATCCTCGCAGCCCAAGACTCTGGCTGGTCTTGACATGCAAACTCATCGTTCACTTAACTAACTGTCCGTGAAATGAACACTTCGGGAACACACAGGCGACCGACGTCGGTCCCTGCTGGTCTGGTTCTGCCGACGTCGGCCGACTTCCTGCCATCGCCGGTGGCCTTCTGCACTGGATTATGCCGACGTCGGTCATGCTGCCGACGCCGGTTCCTGTAGAACTCAGCAACCATCTGTTCCTAGTTTGCAAAGGTTGAAGCTTTTAGCTCCATAACCTAACAATCTCCCACTTAGAGATAAACAGCTGCAACCTGTACCTGTACCTGTACACCGTCTAGTTTGTTTCCTTGGCTTTGTATCCCTCCTCAAGATCACTCTTGAAGACCAACCACCACAAAATCCGTGGTGCAAAATATGTCATCCAAATTACCTGCCACATCCGCATCTACAACCATGTAGAAAAAGAACTTGACCCTGCATAGCATGTGCACCTGCTGCTGGTCCAACTGAACTGCCCTTCAGTATTACTCTCCCGGATTGACTCCAAACTTGTGACAACTCCCACTGCTTGGGAAAACTCAGGTTTAGTACATACCATGCACTCAACCTCACTATGTGAATCAAGACACCTGTTCTATGAACTGTCTAACCATCGGCGTGCTAACCGGCTTCACACAATCATCCTGAAACAAAGTCAACAAGACCTCCATGTCTCTAGATCACACTCATGCCAAAGAATCTTGCTGCTCCCAGATTCTCCATGACAAACACCTGAACTAGATTTACCTTTAGTTCAGTAATACCTGTATATGTAACCCTGCAACAAGCACATCATACAGAAAATAGGATAGTGTAGCTAATACTATCCAACCTGGTAAAGAGAAACACAATGATCAAACCTCCATTGCCCTGCAGCTAATACAAGATCATATACCCTGATCTTCCATCTCACGTATCCATTTTCGCTCTCCTTCATCCTCAACATCCATTCGTCTATTAGTGCTTACTTCCAGTGGGCAACACTACCCAAAACACCTGTTTGGTTCTCCTCCAAGGAATCACATCCTCATCCATGCCAAGCTCCCACTGTTTCCTGGATCTACCTGTTCTGCTTCTTCAATAACTTCCTGGTCCTATGCCATAAGTGAGCAACAAGTAGTGTAAAGAAGGGAAATGACGAATTTAAGAACTTACTTACACCTTCAGTCCTTCATATGGGCACTTGAGACTCCATGACAACTCGCTGTCCACCCAAAATTCGTCTCAGTAACCGATGCCGGTCACATCTCAGTCTACAGCCGACCGATGTCGGTTCCCTGCGACTGCCTCATCGCCGACGTCGGTTTCCCCTAGCCGACGCCGGTCTCTGTTTGCCCCGAGTCACCGACGTCGGGCTGCACATAGCCGACGTCGGTCCCTGTCTGGACGCCGACGCCGGTTTTCCTGTCGACGTCGGTCTCTGTGTTTTTCTTGTGAGACCTGACTTTTTCCCGCGAGCTCTTTTTGGATCAAACCCTTGTCCAAATCACCCTTGCTCTGCTCAGAATTCCTTTGCACCTTATGCTGAACTCTGTCCGTCACTTTCTCCTTGAAAACCAAGGCTTTCCCGTTCTTGTCACTAACATCGGATTCCTCAAGAAACCTTACCTTCTTCTTCTGCATACAGAAACCACGATCCATGCCTTCCAAATCTGAAAGCATATTCTTTGACTCAAGAACCAGCATCTCCTTCTTATCTATGTGACCAAGCCTATCAGGCCACATCTCTGAATCTACAGCTGAAGTAGATAACCCAGAAAGAGAATCAGTAAAACAAGTAGATAGATAAAGCGTACCTACTTTCTTACCTCTAGCTATAACAAGTGTACCCTTGGTAACCTTCCAAGAGTCCGCTGTGAGAGTTACTTTGCAACCCTCTTCACCCAAACTTCTAACCGAAATCAGATTCTGCTTCAGAACTGGGACATGCATGACCTCCTTTAACACCCATGTGTCACCTGTCTACAATTTCAGCTTCACTTTGCCTTTGCCAACAATCTGACAAGACTTACCATCCCCTACACAAATTTCTCCAAAGTCTCCCTGGACATACTCATGAAAAAATTCTCTATGTGGAGATGCATGAAAAGAGGCACCAAAATCTAATACCCAAGATTCTACTTTATCCAAAGAACATACCAGAGCATCCTGTGCAACGTAGCCTGCAACATCTGCTTCTTCTCCATGTTCTCCATGATGATCTTCACCCGATCTGCAATCTCTCTTTAAGTGCCCTTGCTTTCCACATTTCCAGCAGGTTATTCTGCCATACCTGGACTTGGATCTCTTGCCTGTCTTCGACCTTGATCTCCCACGCTCTGTCCTCTCTCTTGGCCTTCCTCTTCCTTCAACACTCAAAGCATTTCCAGATAATTCACCTGTGCTTTTCCTGCGTATCTCTTCATTCAAGATCACGCTCACAACATCATCCACTTTTAAGACTTTTGAAGGAGACACAGTATTAGAAACTGCCATTACCAAACCTTCCCAACTTTCAGGTAATGAACACAAGATTAAGAGAGCTCTAAGTTCATCATCAAATACAATATTCACTGAACTTAACTGGTTTACCAAACCATGGAAATCACTAAGATGGCTATGAATAGATCCACCTTCCAACATTTGCAAATTAAATAAACGCTTCATAAGAAATACCTTATTTGAAGCCGAGGGTTTTTCATACAAATTTGCCAAAGATTTCATCAACTCCACCGTTGTCTTACACTGTGATAAGCTGGAAATCACAGATGAATCAAGACTCAATCTAACAGATCCCAGAGCCTTCCGATCAAGAACCTCCCATTCTTCATCTTTCATATCCAAGGGTTTGCTAACAACCCCACCCAACGGTAAGTACAAATCTTTCTGATACAGATAGTCTTCAATCTGCATCCTCCATAATTGGTAGTTCTTGCCATTGAACTTTTCCATTCGTAGTTGACTGCTTTCTGACATTGCTCAACTCCCACTCAAACAGAAACCCTGTGAGTAACCTGTAATCAAAACACACTACCCAGATCTACACCAATCTGTTAGTATCCCAACCAAAAGCTCTGATACCACTTGTTAGGAATCTAGAACAACAAACATGCTCTGACACCACTCGTTAGGATCTTGCTCCTCAGAAAGAGCACAGTATGATTACCAAATATAAGCAATTGAATATGCGGAAATAACCAGAAACACAAGTAACTAGAATTCACCAATAGCACAGAATATGAGAGACAATACACTATCTTGTATTAACACTACACAGAAAAGAATACATCAAAGAGCCGCCACACTCTTTCACCTTACAGAGATTCGCACCTCAAGTGTACATTAATTCTTCTCACACACACTCTCCTACACAAAAACGGTCCCAACAACCAACTCACACACAGAATTGGTGTTCACCTCACCAACCAGTCAGTAATAACCCTGCCGGTACATCAAGCACTCTATAGCACTTCAAGCTAATCTCTCATGAACCTGCAACCTGCAATTCAAAGACCAAACTTACATGTAGATCCCCAATGAGCTTACAACAACCTGCAACTCATAGATCTTACAACTAGAAGGAACTCTTCCTTTCTATCTCATGCCTTAAACAATACATGCCAATGGGTCTATAAATAGATCCCTAACTCAAACAATAACTAAGACTCTTAATTTAGACAATTATCCTCGCAGCCCAAGACTCTGGCTGGTCTTGACATGCAAACTCATCGTTCACTTAACTAACTGTCCGTGAAACGAACACTTCGGGAACACACAGGCGACCGATGTCGGTCCCTACTGGTCTGGTTCTGCCGACGTCGGCTGACTTCCTGCCGTCACCGATGGCCTTCTGCACTGGATTATGCCGACGTCGGTCATGCTGCCGACGCCGGTTCCTGTAGAACTCAGCAACCATCTGTTCCTAGTTTGCAAAGGTTGAAGCTTTTAGCTCCACAACCTAACAAATAAAATACATAAAAAGGACCAAAAGACAAAAAGTGACCTTAAGAATAAGACCTTCATTATCATTAAGAACTTCTTATGAAAGAGCTACAAAAGAAATAGTACTTGTATTTACTTGACCAATTTAGGGTGTGTACTTGCACACTATGGCTAGGCCATCTTGGTTTTTTATATCATGGTGCACATTGTCATGTGCAATATCAAATATCAAGTTACAAAATCATGTGGAGATGCATTAAGGTGGTAGTTTATCCCCTTAAAAAATCATCTTTTCAAATCAAATCTTCTTATCCCTTTTCGACATATGTCAATAGTATATCAACATCTATTTATCATTATTTCCCATCATATTATTATTTTTTTATAGCTAACTGCAATGGCTTGAGCTCTCCTTGAACTATGTAGGTAGTGCTCAATCACATGAAGTTTCTAAGGTTAGCTCAACCACCATCATTCCCAATTTTATTATCTTTTTTCATCACATTCCTCCCTTTTCAAGGGAACTATAACAACCAAAGGTCTATTTGGACTAAGTAGGTAAGTCTTAGTCACATGGAATTTCTGAGGTCAGATTAGCCACTATCATTCCCATTTTCATCTTCATCATTTCTCATCACATTCATCCCTTTTTGGGAGAACTTGATTAACCTAAGGTCCATTTGGACTATGTAGGTAGTGCTCGGTCATATGGAATTTTTGAGGTCAGTTTGGAAACTATCACCATTACCATTTTTATCACCATTATTGTTATTCTTTCCATTCATCTATTATTGTAATTGTTTTCTAACAATAATTCATATCTAATAATCATACCTATAAATCACATGTGCAGATGTTCATTTTCCACATCTTTTATTCTTCTTGAATATATCCAATTCTCAAAAAATATAATCACATCATTATTTAATCATTATTTCATTGATTTGTGCATCCTCGTGTGCCTAGTTTTTTACAACTTCTTCATTCTTTGAATATTCATTACACACTTTGTGCATGTGTTTGTGTCCATCCTATCAAATTCCTAACATCAATCAATTGGATCATCTCATCCTTAATCTATGAAATAGGTTAAATCCTTGACATATGCTTGAAAATCAATCGATTAATCTTTCATCCAATCTAATCTTCTAAATTTTACCCTATTTTGGGAAATCAAACTTCCAACTTCATCATCTACATAGATCATTTCTAGAATCCAAACCCAGAAATTTTTGGTATATTTTCCCCACATCCATCTTGCTTGGGGGAAATTAAAGGTTGAAACTTATCTTGGGATGTATGCTTCCCAAATCTAACCTACTTGGGGCAAATCAATCCATCATCATTAGAAACAAAACTTGTAAGAATTAACTCAAGTGGGTTAATTTTACCCATGAGTTAATATTCATCTTGAAATTCAGTCATCACATCCTACATCCAAACCCATTTCTTCATCACCCACCCATTGTTTTGTCCATTCTATCTTATTCCTCTCTTTTTTGAGATCTTATATGTTTCCTTCATCCCTACACATCCACTTTAGGGGGCCTAATTCATCACATTATTTCATCACCATTGTCAATTTTTTTTCCATTTTTTTAATATTCTTTTGTAATTAAAAATCGTTATTCCACCTAACATGTCTCATAACATTATTTCAAAGAAAGGTAAAATGTAGACACCTAAAATTGGACACTTCATGAAAACTTCAAATATATTACTAATCCACTAACATCCTCATAAATCATCTAATTGAGTCTTTTATCCATCTAAAATATCTAGTACAATCATTATTCATCCCCCCTGATCAATCAATTATTTATTTTATGATCACAACCATTCCTAAAAAATCACATCACTTCACATTACCTAATCAATATTTGATTAATTTTCTAATATTATTCATGTTGTCTACAAATATTACACCCTAGAAGAGAGTGTTCAATCGTCTTCTAGATTTGGGAAACATTGTGACATTTCTAGGCATGTGGGTATATCGATAGAGGAAATGAATCTCTAGATTTAAAGGGCTAGCTCCCTGAATGTATCTCTAATAAACAACCTCTCTTTAAACCAGTTTGATTGAAAGGAAAAGAGTTAAAAATTTTATAAATAAAACTAATTCTAAGAATGCTGATGTACCAAGATTATCTTCCACGTGAATACCTTACCCTAGTGTATTATAAAACAAAATATATAGACTATTTTCAAGCTCTAAATATTGCAACACAAGTATTTCAGTATAGAGGCAAGATGTATGAAATGACAAAAGGAAAATGAACTAAAAGACAACCTATACATTCCAATAATAGTTATATACATGCATAAATTCAACACACTTGGATGTACTCTATATGACCTGTTAGACCTAAAACTCTTACTCAGGTGTGAAGGACAAAGGATAGAGGATGAAAACCATCACTTATTGTCACTATATGTCACTTAAACACTCAAAAAAATGCTCAAAAATTCAAATAAAAAGATTTGTACTAATGCTTAAAGGAAAAACATGGCATCAATTCAACAAGGAATTGCCATACACTACATGGTTCTTATTTTACACTAGCCCAAGGGTTTTATCTATATATGAAAATAAGTGAGAGGGGGAGGCCTTTAACACTAAAGAGAGGAATCAATTTGTTAGAAATCTCCATCTTTAGCTACAACTAAATTTGCCAATGATGATCATTTGGGCCATTTGGTTGATCCATGCCACCTCCATTGATCACTCTTAGCCTGATCTCTCAAAGATGCTTCTCCAATGATTGTCCAATAGAATCAAGATATTTTGAGTAATGGCATTAATATGGTTATTAAAAGAGAGTACACCTATTGTATATTTGTCCTAATGCTAAAAACATTCTACCAACTTGTTGAGGTGTGTAATGGTGTAGGGGAGAGTCATTTTCATTCTATTGTCCTTTCCCACCTTTGATTGGTTGTAAAAAAATGACTTAGATCATGATTTGACCAATGGTGAAATGAGTCCTCCGATCTGCTTTGGTGGATATAGAATGTGAGCCCCTTGGATTTGCTTGGGATCCTCTTGTTTGAATTTAAATGGCTAGTCCCTCATCTTTAAGTTGACATCCATATATCTATCACTCTAATATAACCATTCCTTCAAACTTTTTGTTTCAAATTTTTTTTTGAAACAATTTCTTGTGGACCCTTTTCTCTAAAAGAATTAACCTCTCAAGCTTTTTGCAACTATCCCTTTAGACTTTCTGCTAGTGTCCCTTCAAAATTTTTTTGAAGGAAACTTTTGTTGAGAATAACCCTTCAACATTTTCATTTCACCTCTCTTAAAGCCTAAACATGCCCTTCGGCATTCTTGGAATGTCCCTTCGAAAAGCCTAAAAAGGACACTTTTTCAAGAAAAGACCCTTCAAGAAAGTGTTTAGGGCACTTTACATGGAAAAATACCATTCAAAAGAATAAAAGTGCCCTTCGACAATATCAAAATGGACCCATTCAAAAATATTAAAAAGGACCACTTTTTTGAGAAAAATACCCTTTAAAAAAGTGGAAGTGTACCAATTGGAAAACCAATTCCTTTAGAACAATTCCTTCGAAAGGATTGTTGTAAACAAAATGTCTGAAACAATTCCTTTAGGAAACTTGGAAATGTTCCTTTAGACTTTTGAAAATGCCTTTTGGAGAAATGAATTGATCCTTTACATGTGAAAAAGACCCTTCATAAGGATGAAAATTTCCCTTTGGAAGGATGAACATGTCCGATTCCTTGAAAGAACAAAACCTTGAGAAAAGTTGAAAAGGACACTTTTCCTTTGGAAATATTGAAATGTACCCTTCAAAAATATTCAAAGGACACTTCCATGAGAAAATACCCTTCGATAATATTGAAATGTACCCTTCAAAAAACTTGAAATGGACCAATTCCTTGAAAGAAAAAACCCTTCAAAAAATTTGCAAAGGACACTTTTCCTTCGATAATCTTGAAGATGCCTTTTAAAAAACTTGAAATGTACCCTTTAAAAAAATGCAAAGGACACTTCACTAAGAAAAGACCCTTTGGAAATCTTGCAAGTGACCCTTTGAAAATATTGAAGAGGACCAATTCCTTTAGACTTTTTGTTTTGGATAAAAATTCTGAAACAATTCCTTTGAGACTTGGCCAAAAAACCTGAAGCAAAACCTTACCAAAAGAAATAACAATTGAGCAAAGAAGACCAAAAAACACTTGAAAAAAGACCAAACAAAGGTTCCAAAAGGAAATAAAACTTGGTCTTTTGATGTGGGGATAAACCAATTAAGAATGTTGTACTTATCCAAAATGAAAGATGCAAAATTGGGTGTGAAAATTGGCTAACATTCTTGGTGATTCCTAAGGGAGGCATGTCTGCTATGCCTAAGACCAACTACCTACATCCTTCCATTGGGCATGGATTCATGCATATGAGCACCCAAAATTATTTGAACATATCCTTGGCCCAAAAAAAACATAAGCTAGTTGATCACATGCACAAAGGCAAAGACACACACCAAACAAAAGGAAGGAAACACACTTGTGCTACAAAACACTTAGGGAACACAACAACAAACCAAAGGAAACACATACCTAAAATACTATTTAAAAAATAGACTCACAAGGGATAATAATAGGACTTCAAATGTATCCTATTCATAGGGATAGGCAATTCTTCTCTATTCATCTTGGTCAGCTAAAAGGAGTTGCTTTACTTGCACTTGCTAATGATGTAAGGGCCACTCCACAAAGTGTCAAACTTTATATGTCTGCCTAGTTTTGCATTGTCCTCACCCAATTTTAGGACCAAGTCACCCTCCTTGAACACTCTTACACTTTATATTTTTTCAAAGGACCTCTTCATGAGTACTTGGTGGTGTTTCATGGTCTTGTGTGCATTGTCTCTTACTTCTTGTAGCTGCATTAGTTCTATCAATCTAACTTCCATTGGAGTATTTTCAAGTAGTTCCAACTATTGTGAAATTTATAGAGTAGGGATTTATTGAGATATGGATAGCCTAGCCTCTCTCTCTCATAAAAAACCACAAAGGGAGAATTACCAATTGATATCTTAGGAGTAATCATGTCAACCCATAAAGCTATCTTAAACTTGTTATGCCATACTCTTTGATTGTTCTCCAATGTCCTCTTGATAATATTGATGATATTCTTGTTAGTATATTTAGCCAACCCATTACCTTGAGGG
Source organism: Torreya grandis (assembly GCA_037957365.1). Taxonomy (NCBI): domain Eukaryota; kingdom Viridiplantae; phylum Streptophyta; class Pinopsida; order Cupressales; family Taxaceae; genus Torreya; species Torreya grandis. The sequence goes on from JARHVA010000603.1 coordinate 333,723, forward strand.
TAATAGTTGGATGAGGTACTCAAGTAAAATCCATTCCTATTTTCCCAATCAAAAGTTATAACACTTATGAAATCAAGTGCATTATCAGAAATGATAACATGGGGAACTCCAAAACTTATTATAATGCTCTCATAGAACTCCAAGATATAATTTTCACTTTAATCCTTCAATGCAACAACCTCTACCCACCTTGTGAAGTAATCATTAGCAATCAATACCCATTTATGTCCAACACTTGATGGAGGGTTGATCATACCAATAAAATCAAGACCCCATTGCATAAAAGGCTGGTCTATTTGGATAGGATTCAATGGAAGGGCTGTAAGTTTTTGTTTGCCTATAAATAAGGCACATTGAAGACACTTTTTATCATAGTGGTAATAGTCCTTAAAAAGACTAGGCCAATAGTAACCAACCCTCATTATCTTTACAACTATTTTCTTAAGAGAGAAATGACCTCCATCTGCACCATTGTGAAACTTTTCCAACAACATATCAAACTGATCATTGTTAACACACCTCAACATCACACCATTCACATCTTTCCTAAAGAGAAAACCATCTACAAGATAGTAGGGAATGGTCTGCAATCTAAAATATCTCCTTTGAGACTTGTTCAAGCCATTGGGCTACCCACCATTTTGAAGAAAACTAATGATGTATTGTGTCCAACTTTGAACTTATATGTGATCAGCTAGTTGGGGTTAAACTTATTGATCAAGACTTCCTCTTTTGGCTCTTGGAAATCTGAAGCTAAATTCTCACATAATCCTTTTTCTCTTACCAATCTTGTAACCTTAATATCCACATCATACTTTATCACCTTTGTAATCCACCCAACTCTCTTTTCATTGAGATCTTTGCTTAGGAGAAACTCCTTGGTGCTAGGATGAGAAACCATGATATGTAACTTGTTTTCTAAAACCATGTGTCTAAAATTTTTCAATCCCCTTATCACTATTAGAGCTTGCTTCTCAATAAATGTATATTTGACCTCATAACCTTACAATCCTTGGCTAAATAATGTAATTGGTTGGTCTACCTCTTCATCATTATTTTGTATAAGCATAGCTAAGATTGTATCAAGGTTAGAAAAGGTATAGATTATGAAATATTTTTTAAAGTTTGGGTTCAAGAGAGTACGAGATTCTGCAATTAATTGCTTGATTGCCTCAAAACTACCCTTACCTTCCTTTGTCCAAGAAAAAGCTTGTTTCTTCTTGAGCATGGATGTGATAGGCTGTACCATAGTTGCAAATCCTAGAATAAAACTTGTTAAAAAGTTTATTTTCACCAAGAAGCTTTGAATTCCTTTATTTTATTGAGGTAAATACAAGCTTAGAATAGCCTCAATCCTCTTAGGGTCAATAGACAAGCCTTCCTTTGATACAGTATGATCCAGTAACTTACCTTCATAGACAACAAAGATGTACTTTTTTAGATTAAGGGATATTCCATACTCCCTACATTTACCAAACACCTACCTTAGATGTTACACATAATCATTAGCATCCCTTAGAAAAATAGTTATATCATCAAGGTACACAAATAGAAACTTATTGATCAAACCTTTAAAAGCCATGTCCATTGCCCTTTGAAATGTAGCTCCAGCATTGGATAAACCAAAAGGCATATTTTTATAGGCAAAGGTACCCTATTTTTTAGTAAAGGCTATCTTGAACTGATCTTCTTCATTTACTAGTATTTGATTGTAACTTGAATAACCATCAAGAAGTGAGAAGCATTAAGAACCTAAAATAACTTGTAGAATTTGTACCGTGGAAGGTAGTGGATAATGATCCTTGAGAGACACCCTATTAAGGTCTTGAAAATCCACATAAAGTCTGATATCTCCATTATTATTTTAGATAGATACAAGATTAGCCACCCAAGTTTAGTGTTTATAGGAACAATAATCCTAGACTCAATCAAATTGGTTAGCACTTTCTTCATGAGTTTCTCTATCTTGGGACTGATAGGCCTTTGTTTTTTCCTGACTAGTTTAGCTCCAGGTTCTAACTCAATGGTGTGATAAGCTAGACTTAGATCAAACCCTTTAAAATATTTATATTACCAATAAAATTTGTCATGGAACTCTTTTCATAATTCAATAAAGGCCTGCCTCTCAGATAGAGAACATACCTTACCAATTTTAAGGAGCTTGTCCTTATAAATCATGACTCTTTCATAGTTCTCTTCTTTTGTTGACATGATCACTCTTTATTTCTTATTTTGATCATATTCATTGAAAACACTCTCCAAATTAATCACCCCCTTAGGTATCTTGTTTGTTTTCAACTGAATAACTTGTTCTTCATATTGATCATGCAGTCTCTTTTGGTTCCTTAAGGAGAATCCTACCTCATTTTGTAATAAGTGTGTAATGTGTTGATCACTTTCAAAAACTTGCCATGAAACTTAGTTATATATAATAGAAGGCCTCATAATGGCATTGATATGGGACTGATCCTTCTCTTTCCCTACATCAACAATTGCATCAAATTGTGCTCTTATGGCAGCGAATCTATCAGCATGTTTATTTGAATTCTTTGGTATGGTTTGTATGTTGAAGGCATAAAAGTATTAAAGTAAGTCCCATACCCTATTCTTGTAGGATTTAATAAAGTAATTCTTTATTGTAGCTTGATTTCTCACTTGGTGGATGACAAACTCACTATCTCCATAAACCTTCAAATTTTTGATCCCTCTCTTCTTTACCCCTTGGAGGCCATAAACTAGGCCTTCTTATTCAGCCACATTGCAGTGCAGTTGAAGCGGAATCTATATGAGGATTAGTATTTATTATTTGATGGATAAATTAACATAACTCTAGCTCTTTCACCTACTTTGCTTCTTGATCCATCAAAAAACATTTCCCATCTTCCTTCAAGTTCATAGTCTTCATTAGTGAGTGAAGGAATGGAAACACCTTTTTCATGCATACAATAAAATTCCAAATCAGCCTCTTATATGAATGTATATGGATCAATTCCATGCATTTCAATGTTGTACTTATCAAGGAAAAGATCAAAAATACCTTCAAGGGGGGAGGATGCTTCACCATCCATGACACCTTCCTCTTCTTTACTAATTAGACAATTCTAACTTGAATTTATCTCCATGTATGGCTCAATATGAAACCTTGCTAAGGGCTGAGTCCTTATAGTCACCTTGGTTCCATATATTGTCTTAAAATATATAAAAGACTAGTCATTAGAAAGGTACCCTCCTATCTTAGCCGTGAAGTCCCTTGACAAGCAGATAGCAAAATGAGTTGGAAGGTTTACCACCATAATGTCTTGTAAAATGGGGAAACTTAGGAAATTATGTAGAAAGACTTTTAGACCTTTGACCAATCCCACTATATTAGTTGGAGTTCCATCAAGATGTAACACACCTTTACTATGTGGTTCATACTTCAATCCCAACTTATCAGTCACCACTTTAGGCGTGATAGTGGTACTAGCTCCACTATCTATAATACAATTGTGAACCAACTTGTCCCCCACAATGAGTGTGAGGTAGAAAGGTGGAGGATTTTTAGATTTGGTGGAGGGATCTAAGACATGACTTAGAGAATTGGTAAGGGCCACACTATTATGTTTTGAAGTTTGGGGGCTTACATGAATGCTCATGGGCTATTATTATAAGAGCTCCTTTTGACCAAACATATGTAAGACTTTCCAAAGATATATGCTTATCTTTGTATTATTTAAAGAATCAAAAATGTTTAGAGGGGAATTACTCACCTTTTCTTTCTTCTTTAAGGTAGTGAGGGAGTCTCAACTTGCTGCATTGTAGGCTTGACAACCCTTCTCACATTCTGACCTAGTTGAGGAGCACGACTAGTAGCAAGTATTGCACTAGGAATCATACTTTATAGCCTTGGAGAGCCATCACTTGGAGTCACATGTACTCTTGGAAAATCTCCTAGATCTCTTCTTAGATCTTGTGTTAGCTATAATTGATGTTCTTTGATTTAACACATGATCATCTTTCAATTGAAGGTTCATCATACCTACACTCTAACTATTACCTTCTATGTTAATAACTCTTTGCATTAGATTTTATTCTTTTGATGTCATGTAAGGAGTAGTATCTTCTTTTGCCACTAAATCTTGGCTAGCTTCTCCATCATCATGCATAAATTGACCTTGAGGTTGTCCCCATTGGTCCAAATGATCCTCACTTTGGACCAAGTTAGCATGCACTAGAACAATGACCTTTGTGGAAGGAATGGAATTAGGATTATAAGCATTAGGCTGCTTGTTGATACCTTTTTGACCTTGTCCTCTTCCTTAGTAGTTTTATTGGGGAGGAGATCTATGGCCTTGTTGAGGATGGTATTGAGGGTTAGGTAGAGAACTTGCCTAAAATTGAGCTTGCTTGAGCTGAGCTCTTAATGATCGGATCTCCTAATATTTATCCATATCCACCTTCTTTGGAAAGTCTCTTGGCTTGACATTGGTGTTAGGAACTTGTGCTACGCTTGGAGCTTCAATCAAACTATGAGACAATAAAGGCATTGAAACTCTTGGAGGTATCTTTCTAGCCTTTATTAAGCTATTCTTAGCTTCAATAGCTATCTCATATGCATTTGGTAGATTGAATCCTCTTGTTCACTATAACATCACCACCACATTAGTACCAATACCCTTGAGATAAGTGGGGAACAAAATCTCAGAGGAGGTCACATGATAGGTGGTAACTTATGCCATGTCCTTTGAAATCTTTCATTAAAATCTTCCATGGATTCATTAGGACCTCTCTTTATCATGTTTAACTGATGGATAAGTGAAGTATGATCACTCTTATTCTCAAATCTAGTTACCAACAATTCCCAAAAGCCATCCCAACTTGTAGTGCAACCACCTTCTAAAGTCATATACTAGTTAAGTGCCTTGCCTTTTAGAGCCATAACAAGTAATCTAATGTCTATGTTGGCTCGGGTGACATTATGGAAGCTACAAAAATTTTAAATGTTCTTAATATGTTTATATTTGGTTATATGACCCTCTCCATTGAAACTAGGGAGACTCTTGGTAGCATTGGGAGGAATAGGGTTGTATGCAGGAAGGTCAGTTGGATTTTGGGTGTTAAAGGTTGAGAAATGTTGATTCCTATCCATTTCTCTTCTTTCTTCTTGATATCCTATCTCTTCAACTTATTCTTCAAAACCTCCTTGTCTAGAATCTATAAGCATTAGGAATGGCTTATGGCATTGTTCTTTAAGAAGAGCTTCAGCTGAAGGGGCTTGGTCCAATATCCTAGATGACCTAGTGAGGACCATGAAGTACAATGAGGGAAATTTGATCTAAAACAAAATATTCTCACCGTTTGGAGTCACCAAATTCTAGATTAAGAATATTTATATAACCTTGGGATTTTCAAGACTAGCATTCACCTTGATATGTCAATAATTTATCCCACCAAGCGTGCTAAACTATTGTCTCCAAATATTGCACCCTAGAAGAGAGTGTTTAATCCTCTTACATATTTGGGAAATGTTGAGACATTTCCAAGCATGTGGGTATACCTATAGAGGAAATGAACCTCTATAGATTTAAAGGGCTAGCTCCTTGAATGTATCTCTACAAAATAACCTCTATAAAACCTATTATAAGAATGGTAATGCACCAAAATTATCTTCCACATGAATGTCATACCCTAGTACATGATAAAAAAAAATACATAAACTATTTTCAAGATCTAAAGATTCTAACACAAGTATTTCAGTAGAGAGGTGAGATGTATAAATGACACAAGGAAAATGAACTAAAAGACAACTTGTACATTAAAAGAATAGTTATACACATGCAAAAATTTAGCACACTTGGATGCACTCTATATGACCTATTAGACCCAAAAATATTACTCAAAAAAAAAGGACAAAGGACTAGAAGATGAAAACCATCACTTGTTGTCACTATATGTCACTTACACACATAGACAACTACTCATAACTTCAAAGAAAAAGAATTGTACCAATGCTTAAAGGAAAAAAATGACATCAATTTAGTAGGGCTTCACCATACACTATATGGATCCTTTTGTACTCTAGCCCAAGGGCTATATTTATAGATGAAAGGACTTGAGAGGGTGAGGCCTTTGGTACCAAAGAGAGGAATCATTTTTTTATAAGTCTCCATCTTTAATTGCAATCGAATTTGAAAATGATTATAATTTGGGCCATTTTATTGATACATGTCACCTCCCTTGATCACTCTTGGCCTGATCTCTCAAAGATGCTTCTCGAATAGTTTCCCAATGGAATCAAGATATTTTGAGTAATGACATCAATGCAATTATTATAAGAGATTCCACCTATTGTATATTCGTCTTAATGCTAAAAAATTTCACCATCTTATTGAGGTGTATAATGGTGTAGGGGAAAGTCATTTTCATTATATTGGCCTTGTCTTCCTTTGTTGGTTATCAAACAATGAATCAAATCATGATTTGATCAATGGTGAAATGAGACCTCAGATCTAATTTGGTGGATGCAAAATTTTAGCCCCTTGGATTTGCTTGGGATTCTCTTGTTTGAACACTAATGGTAGTCCTTCATCCTGAAGTTAACATCCATATAGCCATCACTCTACTAGGACCATTCCTTTAGACTTTTTATTTCAGACAAAAAGTCCAAAATAATTTTCTCACAGACACTTTTCTTCAAAAAAATTAACCTCTTGAGATTTCTTCAAGTGTCCCTTTAGTCTTTCTACAATTGTCCCTTCAAACTTTTTTTGAAGGATACTTTTGCCAAGAATAACCCTTCAACATTTTCATTCACCTCTCTGAAAGCCTAAACATGCCCTTTGGAATTCTTGGAATGTCTCTTTAGAAAGCTTGAAAAGGACACTTTCCCAAGAGAAGACCCTTCAAGAAAATGTGTAGGGCACTTTGCATGGAAAAAGACCCTTTGAAAGAATGAAAAAACCCTTAAGAAATCTCAAAATGGAGCCCTTAAGAAATAATGCAAAGGACCAATTTTTAAAGAAAAATACCCTTCAAAAAAGTTAAAGTGTACCAATTGGAAAGCCATTTCCTTCGAAAGGATTATTTTAGACAAAATGTTTGAAACAATTCCTTTGAGAAACTTGGAAATGTCCCTTTGAACTTTTGGAAGATGCATTTTGGAGAAATGAATTATTCCCTTCTATGTGAAAAAGACCCTTCAGAAGAATGAAAATGTCCATTCATAAAGATGAACATGCCTAATTCCTTGAAAGAACAAACCCTTCAAAAAATTTACAAATGACACTTTTCCTTCGAAAATCTTGAAATGTACCCTTCAGAAATATTCAAAGGAAACTTACATGAGAAAAGACCCTTTGACAATCTTGAAATGTACCCTTTAGAAAACCTGAAATGGACCAATTCCTTGAAAAAATAAACCCTTTGAAAAAGTTGTAAAGGACACTTTCATGAGAAAATACCCTTCAACAATCTTGCAAGTGACCCTTCAAAAATCTTCAAAAGGACCAATTCCTTCAGAATTTTTTGTTTCGGACAAAAAGTCTAAAACAATTCCTTTGAGACTTGGGAAAAAAAACCTGAAGCAAAAACTTTTCAAAAGAAATAACACCTGAGAAAAAAAGACCAAAAAACACTTGAAAAAAGACTAAACAAAGGCTCTCAAAGGAAATAACACTTGGTATTTTTCTATGGGGATAAACCAATTAAGAATGTTGTACTTAGCCAAAACGAAAGATGCAAAACTTGGTGTGAAAATTGTCTAATAATTCCTAATGTGGAAATACTTATAATTTAGAATATCCCTATATTTTTTAAATCAATTAATCTTATTTTCCTCTCAAATCTCTTAAATCCCAATGAAATCCTCACATTCTCCCATAAGTGAATTTTATATTCGTTCTAATCCCCATAGAATACCTTTTTCAAAAAATCATGTCATAAGCCCATGCCTCATCAAATCATCCTCTTACACACTCTAGGCTCCCTCATCAGTTCCTCAACCATCCAAATTTGACTAATCCTCATCCATTGATGTTCATTCTCATATAATGGTTCACATCCACTCATAAAATCTATAAATATAGGTTTCCCCTTCTATTGATAGTATTTAGTGATAAAATAATGAATGCTATCATTTTGGATATCCACTCATACATCAATCCCATCACTTATCAATATAATTGTAAATTTATCAAGGGTATAGGATGTTTATTGGATCATGTGTATCCACCAAGAAGATTGCAACTACATCTATGCATCTGATCTTATCATGAATTTTGGTAAGATGATTTTCAAAAAGGTATAACAACTATGTTCGTATTCTTATTTGAGTTGCATTATTCTTAGTTTTTCTCATTCTTAGGATGCATGCTTAGGTTAGTGGTAGAATTTCAATTTGATTTTTGATTTATACTAATGAAGCTAACCTTTATTTAATGATGCTATAGTAACCAATCGATCCATTGGTTGCATGACTCACAAAATTAGGGAATATTGAGCCTCTAAGTTTAATTGAGACAACTTGGTGTAATTTTAGATTCAATATACCCTAATTGATTTCACTATACAACCATTAACTTTATTGGTTGCATGGGGATTTTTTTAGGGAATATCCAGACCCTAAACCTCATTTTTATAATCAAATGTCATTTTAGGCTTAATATGCCCTATTTGAATGCCCTGTGCAACCAATCAATCCACTGGTTGTATGGGGTACTCAACTAGGGATTGTCAAGCCCATTAAACATAATTATGATAACATAATGTCATTTTATACTCAATATTATTGAATTAAGTTTAGACTACAACTCATTATTCATGTGATTATATGGGGCACACAATTAGGGCATATTGAGCCTTGTAAACATAATTATGATATCATAATATAATTTTAGACATGATTTACATAAATTGAGTGCTCCATGCAACTAATAAATCTATTGTTTGCATGGGGTACTTGATAAGGGCATATCAAGCCCCATAAACACATATATGACATGATAATCTAGTTTTACACTCAATATACCTTGGTTGAGTGCATGATGTAATAAATCAACTAATTTTTAATAAGAGGCACATAATTAGTGCATATCTAGCCACATAAACATAATTGTGACAATATAATGTCAATTTAGACTCAATATTGCCTATTTGAGTGCCCCAAGTAACCAATCACTTGATTGGTTGCATATGAAACATAATTAGAGCATATTGATCCCCCCTAAATAAAATTGCAACAACCTAATGTCAGTATAGATTCAATATGCCCTATTTGAGTGCATCATGCATCCAATCACTAGATTGGTTGGATGGGGTGCTCAACTAGGACATATTGAGCCCCTTAAAACTAATTTTCAAAATTTTGTATCATTTCAAACTTGATATGCCCTTTTTGAGTGCACCATTATCTATAAAATATATTGATTGGTTACATGGGGAACATAATTGGGGAATATCAAGCCCCTTAAACATAATTATAGTATCTAGTGTAAATTTAGACTAAATATGTTTTGATTAAGTGCCCATTTGTTGCATGATGAATTCAATTAGGGTATATCAATCCACATAAACATAATGGGGATAATTTAATAAATTTTTAGACTATATTTCCCATACTTAAGTGCCCCATTAAACTAATTTCTTGATTGGTTTCATGGGGGCACAATTAGGGCATATTGAGCCTCCTAAACATAATTTCAATAACATAATGTAATTTTAGACCCAATATTCCATATTTGAGTGACCTATGCTAGAAATCACTTGATTGATTTCATGAGGCACTCAATTATGGAATATTAAGCCCCCTAAACATACTTTCAACAAGACAATATCAATTTATACTTGATATGGCCTATTTTAGTGCCCCATGTAATAAATCACTCAATCAGTTGCATGAGGCACATAATTAGGGAATTGTTCTCTTTACTTTGAATTAATGTGATTTAACTTAAGTAAAACAATGAATATATAAATTATGTAAAATATGTAAATAGTCACAAAAATTTAAATAGAAAAGGGTATATTGATATAGAAGTTAGATAATTATAAATTGAAACAATACCATGTAAGAGAAGTACGTAGCTTATTTTGATATTTCATTGATCACTATGTTCATAACTGTCTCTTAAATTGTTATGTTTAAGATTTATAATTACAAATATAATAAAATAGGAGCTCAAACCCTACATGAATGTTTTAGGATAAATTTAGACCCCTTTAGTAACTGATGTATACATCCAATTCCTATCACTATTGTTCCAATATTACAAATTCAAATGACTTTTTGCAATAACACACAAACTAGACCAAAATCACTAAAAAGTTATAATTTGGTTGTATATGTCATGTACATGCTCCATTTCACATCCATGTATCCATGATTGGGGCAATGCAATTTAAGTAATTGTCATCTTATCTTAATTCATTTCAAGTCAAATTGTGACCATGAAAAATGATGTTCTAGACCACTGAAAGCCTCTAATTCGGTCATACACATTTCACATGTATGTGTTAATTAGTATCCCTAATAACCTAATTTGGATATTACCCTTTAAATAATTTAAAACTTCATATAATTCAACTCTAATAAAATTATGACTAAATAAATTGACATTTTCAACTAGTTTGATTAAACAAACAACCAATTTCCATGAATTGTAAAAAGCTAAGTAAAAAAATTTAAGCAAATTAAATTAGATTAAGAGATTAAGTGAGAAATACATGGAAATTAATTGAATATTTATTATTGTAAATTCATATTTCAAAATATTTGGGTCATGATGTCACCCATGACATCATTCGAGGGGTGTCATCCACAAAGCATTAATAAAGATAAATCTTAGGATTAAGGCTACTCATGACTTATTAATGATCCATTCTTATAAATACTCATGATCATATTTATTGATTTTAATTATAAAATTAAATGTATTAGTGACCCTCCATCTTGATCTTAGGATGGAGGGCCATAAATCAATTATCTCATTTTGGAAAAGCTATAAATACATTAGCCATGGCCATAACCTTTAAGCTATTTTTGGTGTAGAAAAACTATGCAAAAATATCTCTAGATAATTTCACTCATCCTTTCAAAACTTATAAAATCAATATCCCAATCCATTGGTGAAATGAGATATGTAAATAGACACTTGTGTTACCACGTTGACAAAGACTTGGAGTACTAAAATTGCGCACAAACACAATTAATGGACTGATATTGGAGGAGAGCCACATAGGGAAGACATTGTTCATGTTTTATTGTCTAATTTTCTTGAATCCATTGATCCAAAATCCTTGAGGGAGTATCCCTATCATGCTAGTTCTTTATGCTTTGTCATTTGTTTTATGTCTTAAACACATGAACTAACTTACTCTACAATCCTATTCTACAGTTTAGCACGCTCGATGGGATTGAAACCCACATAATTATTCTAGTTACTCGACATGGAGGTTGGGGCTCTCTACCTCTTCATCCCATGCTGGCTCAAGGTTGGGGCTCTACACCTCTTATGGACCAATCTAAATGGAGTCACTAATTAGGGAACTTGTAGGGTGGTAGGAAATTATTACTTGATAAATGGTTCTCTTGGATAGCTTTGGTTATTTCTCCTTGACAAACTGTGTAAGATATTGAGGTGTAAGAAGATGGTAACCAACATGCCTTTAACTCTAGATGGGACCATATTATTGAAGTGAAATATATTCGAAGCTCCATATGGGGTGATCTTCCAGATCATGATCCTTCATTAATTAGTCTCTTTGTTAAATCTGCTTGAAGTGTCTCTTTTTTTATGTTTTAGAGTTTTTGTTGGCATTGCTAGTTTATTTATATTTTTCGCTTTTTGCTCGCTTTTGTTTTCTAGGTTAGACCTAGTGTGTTGTTGTGGCATGCTCTCTTACCACCAAACTATTTTGCTGAATAGTATTTTACATGTTGATATATTTATATTCATAATATAATCTCTGTTTCATCAAAAAACAAAACAAAAATAAAAAAGTTACTATAGAGTAAAAATACTCTACGTTTCATTTTGATTTCCAATAGTGCATGATCCAGATCGTTGTTCCCACACACTTTGGTTTGAGACGGCAAAGTTTACATTTAGAGCTCAGGATTGATGTTCTTTTTGCCTTTTTTCTAAGTGTCAAAGTCAAGTGGAAGCTGCCAAGTGTCATTTTCTGAGGCACTTTTCATAACTTCAATAAGGTTGTGGAATGTGCCACGTGTTCCATGGTAACTCAATGGAGCTTAACAAGTGTCAACATCCGCATCTCATATGCATTTCAAAGGTTTCTTTCAATAAGTTAAGTATTAGGATCAGGCAGAAGCGCCAAGTGGCAATCATGAAAGGTTTTAATTTGCTTTTCTAAAAAATGATGAAAGATGCCATGTATCCCAGTTGAAGAGAACGGAAGCCACCACATGTTGAGATCTGAATTATCTTCATTTTCTTTCACTAATATAGCAAATAATGTGGTGGGTCTCAGGTTTTGTTTCTTAAGCAAGCAAAAGCTGCCAAATGTTGATGTCTGTGTAAATATGAAATGAGGCCCGATGGTTTCTATAATATAAATAGAGTGACACAGATACTAGCACATGTCACCTTTTGAAGGTTTCTCAAAAGGTGGCTAAAAGTAGCAGAGATTGCCACGCGTCCTTTGTTGAGGCAAGTGGATATTGCCACCTATCCTTATGCTCCCTTTTAAAATTGCTTGGGCAAGAAATTTTGTGGGTCTTATTTTCTTTTAAGTTGTTAAAGTTTCAAAGAAGTGGATTACGACAGGTGTCAAACGCAGAACGTTCCTAAGCAAAGATATAGTAAGAGTATAGGTAAAGCAAAAAGTGTCGCGTGTCTTCGGTGAGTGTTGTAGAACATGCCAAGTGTCCTCTTTCATTTAAAAGAAGGGAGCATCCTGTGATCTATTAGAGCTAATGAACTGTCAGAAGATATAGCATTTCAGAATCTAAGAAATATCTTCTATTAGACACTTCTAGTTTAGTTAGATTTTAGTTGGGCCATTAGATTGGGAACACACATAGATAATTCAGAGTCAATCCAAGGCTATAAATAGAGGTGCAGAGATCACCAAAAAAAAAGGATCAGATACTTAGAGAGAATTTTCTAAGAGAATTATTGTCAAGAGTTTAGAGTTTCTAGAGCTGTGATTAGGAATATCATTCGCCTTTGTCCTATTTTCTTAAGTTGGAAAGTTTATGTAATTGTGCATGTTTCTGTGCCTATTATATGACTAGAGAATTAATGAGAAGATTGAATCCTATGCCTTTGTTGATATTTTTTGTGTTATTTCAAAAGTAGTCTAGGCTATGTTGTCAAGAGTTTTAGACTTTCTAGAGATGTGATTAGGAATATCATTTGCCTTTGTTCTATTTTCTTGAGTTGGAAAGTTTATGTAACTGTGCATGTTTCTATGCCTCTTATGTGACTAGAGAATTCAAATAAGAAGATTGAACCCTGTGCCTCTGTTGATATTTTATGTATCACTACAAAAGCAGTCTATGTTGTGAGCCTCTATTTTTATTGTTTCCATATTTTACATTGATCATGCCTTATTTTCTCTTAAATGTAATTGAATCTTACATATAGTTTCACTATGCTCAGATTAAGGGTCGAATTACATTCAAGCACATTGCCATAGTTAGATTTTCTTTCTTGCATTTGTGTTTCTTTTAAAATTCCTATCCCTTTTCCCAGTATATGCTCAATATAAAGAAGAGACCAACTTCTTAAAAATCTAGAGGTTTTTTCAAGTCGCAAGTCCCACATCTTGAAACTTCCCATTTTTGGTGTTAGAAACAAGTGCAATTTTAACTATCAACAGTTTTTGGCATGCTTGGTGGGACAAGTTCTTGAAGTTTCTTTCAAGACCATATGAACCAGAGAGCTACAAGGAGTCAGAGCTACGAACCAGTAACCAGATCACAATATGCTATAAATCCAGGTATTCTTTTGCCACCTTTGGTAACTAATCCAAGAAGAAGAGTCAACCAGTTTATACCAATACCAAGAGCAAATATGGGAGCCCCTATACCCCCAAGAAAGTATGCAAGTTGGAACATTGGTATTCCTTTGGTTCTCCCAATACCACCAGCCACTTGGGACCCTATCCTAGTGAATGCCCTGAAAGCTCTACCCAAATTCAATGGGCAAGACTTCAAAACACCTGAAGAACATCTACATGGTGTATCAGATGTCTATCCTATACATGTTGTCACATAGCAAAATGTGGCCATAAGATTATTAACGGCTTCTTTCAAAGGGAAAGCTCTAGAATGGTACTGGTCCTTGACTCCAAATACCATATCTACATGGGATCAGCTCAGAGATCTTTTCTTTGAAAATTTTGAAGAGAAGGGTGATAAGCCTTCTTTGTTACAGTAATTGATTACCATCCAAAGGGCACCACAAGAAGCAATGACTGACTTTAATTCTAGATTTTAAAAGACTTGGGAAAGAATCCCTGCTATAACTAGATTATTACTAGGTATGGCTATAGTTTTCTATCTTAAGGCTTTAAATTTAGACATATCTATTATGATTCAGTCTCTTGGAGGTCAGACTCTGCTAGAGGCTTATGACTATGCAGTCAGAGCTGAAAATAATTTGATAGATGCTAGAACGTTGCTTTTAAGGCCTCCAATGCCCATGTTTTCAGAGATTTCCTTGCCATTACCTCAAGCAGCCCCTAAATCTATAGCCCCACATGTGTCTATGTACACATATCCTCAACCACCTGCTAAAGAAATTGTCCCCACTTAGTCATCTGAGCTGGATGACATCAAGAATATCTTGAGAATATTTTATAATGAGTTGATTAATATAAAAAGATAGTAGAATACTTATACTAAACCCCAATACCAGGGCTATCAAGGAAATAGATTTTCATCTCATCCAAACCAATACCAGGGTCCTCCAAGGCAAAATAAACCTCAACTAACAAACCAATTAGTTGCAGTCCCTGCACCCTCACAAACTATTCCTCCCAATTCAAATAGGGAAATTATTCCAGGGCAAAATAATTATGTGGATAACACTAATTCCTGGTGCCTCCCTTGAAATAATGCTCATACACCTAGAGATTGTTCCATGGGTAATTTACAACAAAAGGTGGTAGAGCAAGGAAAAATGGATGGACAGTTTGCAAGTTCTAGTGACAATCAAGTCTACCAATCTTTTGGTATGCAAAATTTAGTCCTAATGGCTCAGATGAAAGGGACGTATTTGCAACAAGAAGAATAAATAGCCCTAGAATATTCTTTGTTCTCATAGTTTGAAGATGAAGAATCAGTATTCTTGAATGAAGCTTCTACCTCCAAGAAACCAATGGTGCAATCAGACTACTATACTAGATCAAAGAGAAGAATACTCGAACAACCTGAAGTTATAAATAGTCAAATCATAGAGAATTCTCCATTTCAAGGACAAAGAAAGACATCTATCAGATAAGAAGTGCCTCAGTTGGTACAGAATCAAGTGATTCTTGCACAAATTCAAGAAAAAACAAGGTATTCTTATTTTCCAATAATTCAAACTTTGGGACCAATGAATGTGGTGGATCAACTGAATATGACTCTAGCACAAGTATCAATTTGGGACATATTAGCTATTCCTAAACAAAGGACACTATTACAAGAAGCTCTTCAAATCCAAGCAATGCCCAAATGTACTGAAGGACCTGCTAATAAAAGAAAGTTCAAAGACACAGTTCATCTGCGGACAATAGCCTTAGTGAACAATGCACTAGAAGTAAGCAAATCCAAACTGGATCCCTTCTATTTAACTTTGATATTTGGCAAGAAACTCCTGCATAATGCAATGATAGATTCAGGTGCTAGTACTATAGTAATGCCAAAGTAAATAGCAGATGCTTTAAAGATAAAATATGAGCCACTCGCTAAAGGGGTTATGCAACTAGATGGCAAATCAGTGTAAATAATAAGGAGAATTAAACAATTCACATTACAATTATATACTTGTCCAAATATAATTGTAAATCAAGATATAGTAGTTATAGATATACCCCCTGTATTTGGCCTATGTTTATCAAGAGACTTTACAGCGAAAATAGGAGATATGTCTCTTGACTGGTCTCACTTAATTCTAAGAACTAAATATGGTTCAAAGATGAAAATTTTATTTAAACCTCTATCAAATGATCACATCACCAATGAACCAATATCAAAATTAGAGGTAGATCATGCTATGATAAATAAGGAAGAAAAAAAATTTGTTGAAAAGTTAGGTGACTGGACTAAGCATGATCAAGAAAAATAAAATAACCAGTTGTTAGCTATGATGCAAAGTGACCCATATAGAAATTATGACTCTACTGGTCTAGGAGCTTATGTTATTTTTGATGAAGACCATGAAATCCCAAATGTTTTAAGGGAAGAGACACCAACTACTTAAGAATCTGAAAAGGATTAAAAAATCTAGACTTTAAATTTTGATGGGGCTAGAAGTAAAAATGGTGCTGGAGCAGGAATTTCTCTTTCTGCTCCAAATGGTGAAAAAAATTTAGGGGCTATCCATTTTCAATTTGCTTGTACTAATAATGATGCTGAGTATGAATCTTTAGTATATGCACTCCTGTTAGCCAAGAACAAGGGGATAAAGAACCTAATAGTAAAAGGAGATTCAGAACTAGTAGTAAAGCAAATTAGAGAAATGGCAATAGCAAAGAATGTAAGGATGAAATCCTATAATCAAATAATTTGGGACTTAATAGAAGATTTTGAAGCTTTTAATATTGAATTAGTTCCCAGGATTCAAAATTTTGAAGTGATAGGATGGTACAAATTGGTTCACAGTTTGATCCAACAACTGGCCTATTAGTTAATAATGAGTCAGTAAAGGTTATAGTAAGGCCAACTATCCCAGATAATGATGAGAATTGGCAAGTATTTTAGAATGATTTTCAAGTACTCTCATTCTTGCAACAATCAGGGGAATTTGCCGATCAATTGCAACCAAAGATTGAAGAGGCATATGGTGATCAAATTATACAATTAAAAAATAATAAGCTTCCCAAAGGTTTAATCACTTTAGAGAACCTTTCTGATCCAGAAGATGTAATCTTGGAGAAAAAAAGGTTCCAAGCAAACAAAGCAGATTATTCTAAAATAGAGGTGAGTGAAGGGAAAAAATTAAAAGTTGGAAATTTTGCAACTCAAGTAGAAAAGGAAAGGCTAATTGAATTATGCAAAAAATATGACAAAGTCATTGCCTGGAGCTATGAAGACCTTCATGGATATAATAGAGACATTATTCAACACACAATAGAATTGACTGAAGGATCTAAGCCTGTCAAATAGAAACAAAGGCCAGTGAATCCAAGGATTGAGCCTCTAATGGTGGATGAGTTGCAAAAGCTTTTAGATTCTAAAATAATTTTTCTGATCAAACACTCAACTTGGGTATCAAATCTAGTACCAATTAGAAAAAAGAATGGTGATATAAGACTTTGTGTAGATTTCAAAGATCTAAACAAAGCATTTTTGAAGGATCACTATTCCTTGCCCTCCATGGAACAAATTTTACAGACTGTGGCCGAATCTGAAAGGTTTTCTTTGCTAGATGGTTTCCCTAGATACAATCAGATTTGGTTGGCTAATGAAGACCAATACAAGACTCCTTTTACTACCAAATGGGGAACATTTGCATATGCTAAAATGCCATTTGGCCAGTCAAATGCTAGAGCCACTTTTCAAAGAGCTATGGATGTAGCATTTGGGGATTTTATAAATAAAATCATCTTGATTTATCTTGATGATCTTACTATTTTTTCAAAAAATGATGTTGATCATTTTGATCATTTAGAAGCTGTGTTTCAAAAATGTCAAGAATTTGAAATATCTTTGCATCCTAAGAAATGTATCTTTGTTGTCCCCCAACGCAAATTATTGGGACATATAGTATCTAAAGAAGGAGTCTTTATAGACCCAGAAAGAGTGGCAGTTATAATGAACTTACCTCTTCCAGTAAATAAGAAAGCAATTCAATCTTTCTTGGGAAAGACTAATTTCGTCAGTCGGTTCATATATGACTTTGTAGGCTTAGTAAGACTAGTGACACTATTGTTGAAAAAAGACCTAATTTTCAAGTGGACTATGGAAGGAAGGCAAGCCTTTGAAGAAGTCAAGAAAGCCATCTCAACAGCTCCAGTACTTAGAAACCCAGACTTTTCTAAGCCTTTTGTAATGTATGTATATGGAGGAGAGCTCAATATTGTTGTTGTCCTAACACAGAAGGATGATAAACAAGAGGGAAAGCATCCAATAGTCTTTTTCTCAAGGACTCTTAGGGAATATGAAACCAGATATAACTTTGTGGAAAAATAAGCATATGTTATGGTAAAATCCCTCAAAAAGTTTAGGCATATAGTATCATGAAGTAAAATTTTGATACTTGTAGCTCATCCAAGTGTCAGAGAATACATCATAGAGGGCAAAATTACTAAATAAAGAGCAAACTAGATAACCAAGATCCTTGAATATGATGTAGAAGTCAAACCCACTAAATTAGTTAGAGGTAGGGGTTTGTGCCAATATATGACTCAAGAGATTGAAAAGATGATACCCGGAGAGACAAATTCAGAAATAGAAGAAGAATTTGTATTAAGGATACAAGAAGTTGATCAGAAATCCTAGGTCACAAGCAGGATTCATTTTATGAAAAATGGGATTTACCTAAGATAACTCCTTCAAAATAAGAGAAGATACTATAGGATGCAAGGAGTTGAGTTTGTTTTAATTGAACAGGTTCTTTTCAAAAGAAATTTTGATGGCAAATTGTTAAGATGTGTAGAAAAGGATGAGGCTAAGAAAATACTACATGAAATGCATCATGGAGTATCAGGTGGACATTTTTTTGCAAAGACCACAACTATAAAGATAACTGAGGTAGGTTATTTTTGGCCTACTTTATTTATAGATTGTTATCAGCTGGTTAAAAAATGTCAATCTTGTCAATAGTATGTGGGGATGACAAGGAATGTAGCAATTCCTCTTAGTCCTATAATTATGGATGAACCTTTTGCTCAATGGGGCCTTGACTTCATTGGAATGATAAATCCAGTGTCTAGTATGGGTCACAAATGGATCCTAATAGCCAAATATTATTTCACCAGATGGATCGAGGCAGTGGCACTCAAGGAAGCAATAGAAAATGTGATCCTAGATTTTCTAGGGAGTATCACTACTTGTTTTGGGGCTCCTCTCACCATAATTTTAGATAATGCTAAAGCATTTTTAAGGGTCCAAGGTATCTAACTTTGCATTAAAGCATTGAATATATCTAAAAACTTCATCTAACTATTACCCTCAAGGTAATGGTTTGGCATAATCAACTAACAAAAATATGATTAGACTCATCAAAAGAATAGGGGCTGATCATCACAAAGAGTGGCATAAAGTGCTTAATTTATCACTGTGGACTGATATAATCATGCCTAAATAGGTGATCAAAATGTCCCCATATGAATTGGTATATGGGAAATCTATTGTGATTCCCCTAAGCTTGGAGATTCCTACTCTCCAGCTAATCAAATAGATTGAAATTGAAGAAAATGGCCCTATGTAGGTTAGACTCATAGAACTTCTAGAAGTTCAAGAAAAGAGGGATGCAGCACATGATTCATAGGTAAAACATCATAAAGTATTTAAAGACTATTTTGATAGAAGAACTTCAAATCCCCATTTCGAAATAGGCTCAATTGTTTTGAAATGGGATGCAAGAGTTGCCAAACTAGGTCAACACACTAAACTTGAAGCATTATGGACTGGCCCTTATAAAATACGTGCATGTAAACAACAAAATTCTTTTGAGCTAGAAATGATGGAGGGTGAACCTGAAGAGATTCTTGTGAATGGAATCTATTTGAAACATTTTAGTTAAACTATGTTTTTTTAGCAATTTTTGATCATGTGGGAGTTGTAGATTCTTTTTGAGTAGGCTCAAAAGTTCTTGGGGTCGCCAATAACTGTAGAGTAAAAATACTCTATGTTTCATTTTGATTTTCAACAGTGCATGATCCAGATCGTTGGTCTCGCACACTTTGGTTCAAGATGGCGAAGTTTACATTTAAAGCTCAGGCTTGATGTTCTTTTTGCCTTATTTTTTTCTAAGTGTCGAAGTCAAGTGGAAGCTGCCAAGTGTCATTTTCTAAGGCACTTTTCATAATTTCAATAAGGCTATAGAATGTGCCATGTGTTCCATGGTAACTCAATAGAGCTTAACAAGTGTTGGCATCCACATCTCATATGCATTTCAAAGGTTTCTTTCAACAAGCTAAGTATCAAGATGAGGCATAAAATGCCAAGTGGCAATCACAAAGGTTTCAATTTGATTTTCTAAAAAATGATGGAAGATGCCACATATCCCAGTCGAAGAGAGCAAAAGCCACCATGTGTCGAGATTTGAATTATCTTCATTTTTATTCACCGATATAGAAAAGAATGTGGTGTGTCTCAGGTTTTGTTTCTCAAGCAAGCAGAAGCCACCAAGTGTCATTTTCTATGTAAATATGAAATGAAGCCCGATGGTTTCTATAATATAAATAGAGCAATGTGGATACCAGCACGTGTCACCTTCTGAAGGTTTCTCAAAAGGTGGCTAAAAGTAGTAGAGATTTCCAAGTGTCTTTTGTTGAGGCAAGTAGAGATTGCCACCTGTCCCTATGTTCCTTTTTAAAATTGCTTGGGCAAGAAATGTTGTGGGTCTTATTTTCTTTTAAGTTGTTAAAGTTTTAAAGAAGAAGATTGCGACAGGTATCAAAGGCAGAACATTCTTGAGCAAAGATATAGTAAGAGTATAGGTAAAGTAGAAAGTGTCGCATGTCTTCGGTGAGTGTTACAGAACATGCCAAGTGTCCTTTCCATTTAAAATAAGGGAGCATCTTGTGATCTATTGGAGCCAACAAACTACCAAAAGATAGAGAATTTTATAATCTAAGAAATATCTTCTGTTAGACACTTCCAATTTAGTTAGATTTCAGTTGGACCGTTAGATTGGGAACACACACAGACAATTTAGAGTGAATCCAAGGCTATAAATAGAGGTGAAAAGATCACCAAAAAAAAGGATCAGATACTTAGAGAGATTTTTTTGAGAGAATTATTGTCAAGAGTTTAGACTTTCTAGAGCTGTGATTAGGAATATCATTTGCCTTTGTTCTATTTTCTTAAGTTGGAAAGTTTATGTAACTGTGCATGTTTTTGTGCCTCTTATATGACTGGAGAATTAATGAGAAGATTGAATCTTGTGCCTTTGTTGATATTTTCTGTGTCATTGCAAAAGTAGTCTAGGCTATGTTGTCTAGAGTTTTAGACTTTCTAAAGCTGTGATTAGGAATATCATTTGCCTTTATTCCATTTTCTTGAGTTGGAAAGTTTATGTAACTATGCATATTTCTATGCCTCTTATGTGACTAGAGAATTCAAATAATAAGATTGAACCCTGTGCCTTTGTTTATATTTTTTGTATCACTGCAAAAGCAGTCTATGCTTTGAGCCTTTTTTTCTATTGTTTCCATCTTTTACATTGAACATGCCTTGTTTTATCTTAAATGTAATTGAATCTTACATATAGTTTCATTGTGCTCAGATGAAGGGTCGAATTACATTCAGGTGCATCACCATAGTTAGATTTTCTTTCTTGCATTTGTGTTTCTATTTAAATTCCTATCCCTTTTCCCAGTATACGCTCAATATAAAGAAGAGACTAACTTCTTAAAAATCTAGAGGTTGTTTCAAGTCGCAAGTCCCACATCTTGAAACTTCCCATTGTTGGTGTTAGAAACAAGTGCAATTTTAACCATCAACAGTTACAAGTTAAAATTTTTAAAATGTTGCAAAGTTTAAAAATACTCAATATCAAAACAATATAAATACATGGGGCATGATACACGAGGAATGATAATTGTTCATGTACATGTTTCTAATATGGCAATTTCAAATTTCAAAATTTCAAATTTTAAAGTTTCAATATTTCAAGTTTAAAGTTTAAAGTTTCAAAGTAGTAAAAAATTCAAATATAATCTATATAAATATTCAATGGTGTGATTCATCTCAATGCTATAAATGGACTACATTTGAGTCTAGTGACACTAACATATTTGTTTGAACTTTTCCAAGACTTAGTAAGCCACAGTTGGCGATTCACCCCTTCAAATATTTTAAAAAGTACTCTATACATTTAAATGAGAGTTGGAGCATACAATATTTCCAACTCAAGAGTATTCAAATATTTTATTGAGACTTGATCACTCTTAATTCATTAGAGATTCATCAATTTTCTAAGGCCTCAACAAGGGGACAAACACTTCTCCACCTCCAAGTTATAGGGTAATTAGATTGCACACTCTTTTATGTGTATACTTTCCTTGCTTTCTCTTTAAATTATAAAATTCAAGTTGAAAATTCTCAATTTTCAAATATAGACATTAATTGCTTCTAGTGGTATTTTTGTAGGTTTCACACTAAGGCATCTTGCATGATCAAAATTAACATCAAAATATGAAGTGTGTGTACACACTTATGTTTCAATCTACTTTAATCTCATTATTTCACTTCATTACATCGTTAGGATAAAGTGGGGGAAAATGTAGACACTCAAAATTAATCATCAAGTGTTTGACAATGCTTCTCATTGACATCCATACCCCTATTTGGTCTATTTTCCATTTCACTAACATAAATTTTATGAGATCCTTCTATTTTTTTTAACACTAAAACAATCATGCAAGCATCCTTATTTTTATCACATTTATCCCTATTCAGCTTGTAGACCTTTTCTAATAATGTCTCGGTAGTTTGTAGTCTTTTGTGACAAGTCCATACTAGGAAGATAGGAGTGCACTCTGACCTTATATAACTAGTGTGATATTATCCCTTGCACTTTAGTGGAAAATTTTGGAATTCAATCCATGTAATCTTACACTTCTCACAGTTTTTCAAGGTAGGTTAGCAAAAATATTCAAAATATTCCTATATATAAGCACATCAAGGCTTATCTAAATAGAAAACTATCATCTATCAAATTATTACTTGGCATACAAAGAGAAAAATAACATTATTTATTCCTATTTAACTTTTGAAGCATCTTAATAGTCATAGGTGAAGTTTGAGTATCTTTTATTGCAGGTCAAGGGCATCCATTCATCAAGCACTTCAATCAAATATAATAACTATAATCATCTAGTTGCATACTCATGGATCACACAAGCACTCTAAGATGGATAACTACATCAACTTGAGGCCCATTTGGGCTATGTAAGTAGGCTCAGTCACAAAGGGCTGCTTGAAGCCAACCCAACTAGTCTCTTAATCCTATTCCTTCTCTTTTTCATTTAATTTCTATTGTGTTTCATGTTCAAGATATATGGTTTCTATTTTTAGGTCTTTTACATGGCATGTCAACATAGAGAACTCAATAATCAACCTTCACAAGTTGTTGCATGGATATAAATTTTAAAAAAATAGAAATACAATCAATGAAGATGTAGTTGTAGTCAGTAGACAAACCCAAAGTACACCCCTATCCACCTCCTACATATTTGTCATAGTAGACTTTGAATTATTAGTTTCTAACATGACTATGGTTGTAATTATTTATACACAATTTTTAGTTACAATAAACTTGCATAGTCAAATCTATTTTAGTTTTAAGGAATACTTTGTAATCCTAGTCTAAATTACTATTTTTAGTAATTTTTTTATTTTAATAAATTCTATATTTTATTTTATTTACTATACTATACTTTATTTCATCCTTTCAATAGTTTAATGCATTTAATTAGATTCACCTAATTAAAATAGACTAAAGAGTTATGAAAAACACCTTTGTAAATATACTCTTAGGTTTTTGAATTTGATGGTCTCTTGTTCAGTAGAACATAATATTGGAATATCCATTCAAGTATATCCTTATTTAGTACCTCTTCTTGAGTTTATTATTGTGATCGATAATAAACATCTTTATGAATTGTAATAACTTGATATTCATGTAATTTTTTTAAACATTGGTGTAAGGTAGATTGGATTGTTTGTGTTTGATATATACACTATCTACCAAAAAACATATAATAGGAGCCATTATTTCTCACCACCTAAAACTACGTTAAATTTATCTTAGGACCCATGATAATAGTAAAAATAATATAATAAAGTGAGTTTTTGGTAGTACCATCTTATCCCATAATAATTGTTGATGTAGTAGTTAGGTCTCTCTTCTAGATATTAAGACCATTAATAATGTTCTTAGTAAATACATTGAGACTTGAAGATATTTTCAGTGATAACTCTAAAATATTCTTTTGTAACATTCCCCTATGATAGTTTGTACAAAGAAAGGTCTATTCTACGAGCTAGATCTATCAATAGGAATTTTAATATTATGAAAAAATATAGGAGGAGGCTCCTTCTTCGATGTAATGACATTGACCACATCAATAAATATACCAAATCGATGAGTATTTGGAACTTGTGTCCTTTCCCTTTAGTTTTTCTATCTAACCCACTAGTGCTTCCTTAATATTTTGGTCGAGTATTATTAGTCTCAGCCAAGGCAAAGACTATAAGAATCACTTTTCAATTACCTAAAAAATTTCTTAATAATTTAGTTGAGTATTATTAGTACCAACTAAGGCAAGGACTATAAGCATCACTTTTTAATTACCTTAATTTCATTTAACCAATAAAAAGCCTTAGAAAACATATCGTCTTAACAATTACAAATTTTGGCATATAAATATTTAAATATTTTGTAGGTGTTATTTAAGCATATTCATTTGGATTTAATGCAATGTTAAATTCTCTAGATTTAGTGGCTATAAAAGTGGAGTTAAAATTAAATATTCTATTTATCTGGAACACAAATATTAAATTATAACTTGAGACTCATTTAATGTTTTCCAACTAAAATTTATTCATAACTACCCACTTGTTAGCTTTATAGATTAATCATTAGGGAATCTAAATTATGAGTAAAATATATCAGCTAGACCTACAAGCATAAGTATTAATTAGATTCATAAATCATAATTAAATAGCAAACAAATAGATTGACAACATTATTACCTAAATCTTCATGCATAAATTGGATCCCCAAATACAAAATTAGTAACACTATCAGGTAATCCGAATCCCTTATTTTTTTAATGACATTTTCAATATCCACTCCCTCAATATAGAAACACCATGATTTGACATGAAGAAGCACACAATGCTAAATGTGTGCTTTTATGAAAGGTGGAGTAGGTGAACCATGCATTGCATTACTATATTTTCTACTTTCTTCTCCTTGACAAGCCATAACATAAGTTATATTTAGATTCCAACTTCCTAACTAGTAAATTTAGTTGGGATCCACATCCATTATTAGATTGGTGTCTCCCCCTCCTCCATGTGTTAATGTCTTGAGTGTTGTGCTTTAATAGCTAACATAACTTAATGGTTCAACTACTTTTCAAGGACCTACTTTATTTCTTTAAATTATGGTCAAAATAGTAATAGTAATAGACTCATGTGGTCAAATATATCCAACCTTTTAGTTGAATTTTTAATTTCATACATGTGAAAGTAGTTATCTATCTGTATTAGATATTCACACACTCCACTTGTTTATTATATTTCCAAGGTTAAAGGGGATTCTCTTTGATAAAGGAAACTCAAAAATAATTCTATAAACAAGCATACCAACAAGGCACATGCCACTCATCTAAAAGTGATGGATTTAAATGGGCATGAGTAGCCTTTTAAAAAATTCATAAAACAAGATTTTTAATTGGCTTTTTAATTTCATACATGTGAAAACAAATATATATATGTATTAGACATTAATTAACTCCATATCTTTATTATATTTCAAAGATCAAAGACAATTCTCTTTGATAAGAAAAACTCTAAGCTAATTCTATAAACAAACATACCAACAAAACACATGTCACTCATCTAAGAGTGATATATTTACATGGGCATGAGAAGCCTTCGAAAAAATTCACGAAATAAGTGTGGGGTGCACAAGCTTAATATCCTTCCTAAGACACAAACCAATATCTCAACGTTGGCTATCCATCTTACACAACTTACAATTATCGTAGATCCTAATTAGATCTCCCACTTGTAGATACAACCTCAAATATGAAGACATTTTATTTTTTAATATATCAAAAATGGGATGATCCCTAATGCATTGGTTACCAATTCACTATATCAACTAATTAATTAGATATTTATTATTATTATTATTATTATTATTATTATTATTATTATTATTATTATTATTATTATTATTATTATTATTATTATTATTATTATTTAGTTTTCCTTTTTTCTGCATTTATATTCAGTGACAATATTATCATTGTTTTCTTATTACGCCGCAATCTCAAATCTACTTCAGAGGGATTAACCTTTATTGTTGTATGAATGCAATTTTTTTATTTATTATTTAGTTTATTTATTTATTTTTATTTTTTTGTAGATACACAACCATGTATAAGCAACTTATAGTAGAGAAATTGGAACAAAACATACAACCAAACCAACGATAAACCCCTGAACCCCTGTCAATTGTTGTACATTAGGCCTTTGTGTTGATGTTGGAAAACAACATCTCAAGTTCTAGGGAGTTGAAAAAAATGCCTTGAGGAATGCCCCCATATTTGAGCTTTGGGCTTTTTTCCCTTGGAAGAGACAGACAAATCATAGTTGCAATTTTTTGGTTCTTGGGTGTCTCACATCCCCAATCCTCAACAAATCCTTCCTCCTTTGAATACCACAAAATCAGTTCTTTCATTCTTACCCTGGAATGACTCGAACCTTAGTGGCTTTTGAGAAACTCTGCCACCTCGTCTGAACTAGAGAAGACTACGTGAGTGAAATTATTTCCTACATGTTTAAAATGCAAAATCTATAGACGCTCCTCTAAATTTAAAAGTAGTGTTTTCATACATAATTTAAAATACTAAATCAGAGAAAGGTAATTTGTTTATCCATCCAATGGTTTTGATTTTTGGTTGTGTATACAAATAATATATTGCACAAAATTTATTACGGATATGCAAATAGTAGTTTGATAGGACTTCTCTGAAATAATGATTACTAATTAAATTCAAATTACTAACAATTAAATTACATTATATTAAATTTATATTTTCAAATTTAAATTAATAAAACAAACTTACATTACAAATTTATATACAAAATCAAGTATAAACAATTTTTAATACAAAACATTACACTTCCTTATCTATTTATTTTATTTTATTTTATTTTTTCACTAGTTCACGCCTCCCTTATTGAGGCATCGACTTTATTTTTTATATAAGTAATATATTGGGGCAAAGATACAAAAACTTTTGTCATAGATAAATTCCACAAGTCTATGTGGGGTGATATGTTAGGGAGAAAGAGGAATTATTACCTTGAGGTGTTCAACTCCACATGTGATCATCAACAAAAGGCTTACATTGGGGCGAATATCCCTTGGAGAGTTAAGATTTTGATTGCTCATCTTAGAATTAATTCCCATCAGCGGTGATACAAAATGGGAAGGTGGAAAAGGCTTAAAAAAACTTGGAAAGCGATAGTATGTGAATTTTGCAATATGCGGGCATTCGAATTTGAAAAGCACTTTATTTTAGATTATGACGCTTACACGAAAATCAAGGTAAAATATGTGGACTTTTTAACAACTTCTTAGCATGGTTTGTTTATAGAGGAGTCTTTGAAAAAAGTTGGAGCGCTCATTCTTTTTTTTAATAAAAAAAAGAATACAACACACAAACAAATAGGAAGTTTTAATGCTCACCAATCGCGTCTTCCAGAACTTACACATCAGCCGGAATAATTTGGGGGAGAAGCCTTTCCATCCGTAGGGGAAGAGACCTTTTCTTCCGTAACCTCTGCATTTTTAGAAGATAGAAAAGAATGGGGAGAGGAAAGGTGCAGCTAAAGAGGATACAAAACCCTATAAGTCGCCAGGTTACTTTCTCCAAGCGCAAAGCGGGACTGTTGAAAAAGGCGACCGAGCTCTCTGTTCTCTGCGATGCTGAAGTTGCTCTCATCATTTTCTCCCCAACGGGAAAGAAACACGAGTTTGCCAGCCCCAGGTAAGCCATATTTTTTTCCTTCATGAAATCAATCGAGAAAATCTCTCATCATTTATTCAAGGATTTAGGGTTAGTGTATTTTCAGAAATGAAAAACACAAATAAACAAATAGATGCAGTACGCATATCAAATAAAATCTTACATGATCAAAGAAAACGTCACAATGTGGGTACGAGTTTTGCAGAGTAAAAGGAGATGACATTACATCCTCTCTCAGCCCTAATTTAGTATACATTACTCCTAACCGGAGCGACGAGTATCTAAGTAAAATCACCGTGTTAGTCCTTTTCCAGAATCCATTTCCCTTGGACGAAAATGCAAGTTGCATTTCTGACACAACAAGTTGTATTTGGGAGAAGAGTTTATCGCCGTGGCCAAATTTGTACCTCATTCGCTGGCCTCCTATACCAACCAGTACCCCATCCATATTCACATTAAATCTGTATCCTCATCAGAATCCCAATACACAATCGGCCTGTTTTTCTTATAGATTATCTGCACGATTTTGATCTCTAAAAGGCATCAGTTGTAGAAATAAGCGAGTTGTTCGGTTCATTAGGTAATGATGGGGTGCAATGTTTTCCATATAAATTTGATAAAACTTCTGCTACAAAATTATTATCGGATATTTGGACAACTGCGGACGTAAATTAAGAGTACATTTTTTTAACTAGTTGTTCAGATTACCAGTACATTATATTAGATTAGAGATAGTAATGTAGAGGTATTTATCTGAAACTTGTCATTTATTACATTGATTAATTATTTTTTCTATAAATTTCTTGCAACTAGTGAGATATGACCCTAGTCTACCTTGATTAAGGGTTTAATTATTTTTACTATAAATTTCTTGCAAGTAGTAAGATATGACCCTAATCTAGCTATATCACTGTGAAGTTCAAGAAAATCTTTTTGCAAAATTAAGGCTGCAAACTCTACTGATATATCTAAAATATTATATTTTTTAGATCGGGATCTCAGAATAAAAAGAAAACGCTTTGGCATAATAATTAATGGAACATCGCATGTAAATTTAGAATAACAGTGAAATAAAAGATCATCATTAATTATTATTATATCACAAACATTACAGTCTGCTGCCACTGTAAATTAAGCTTATGAGCCTAAAGGAGATATACATAAATCCAGGCAGGGTATGAGCATCAGTGATTCAAATTTCAGAAGAGCAGAAGCAGCGCATATCCTAACTCCTCAGATAGAAATCCAAAGAAGATATTCCAAGGTCATAATCTCACCAGAACCACCGCGCCCGGTAAAAGATAGAAAATGTTATAGCACACATGCAAAGATATAACGTTATTGAAAATTTAAGGTTTATATTTATATTTGAAAAAATAAGTGTAAATATTTGTAAGAGAAGCAATATCACAACGGATTGTACCCCGGCACTAGGCCTAACGCAACAGAATCAATTTGAGATGTCTCAAGAGGCAGAAATGAAACATCTAGGGTTTGAAACATTCAAAGTTTCGTTTATTTAATGCAAATGAGACATTGTACATCATCTCACTTGAAGCTGTTCGAATCCAGGCAAGATATTTCTAAACAGCTTTCTTAATGCATTATATAATATTGGTTTTAAAAATAATACCCAATTCATTACATTTGACATAAGGGTACATATGGTTGTTTTTCAATAAAAATATTTTTTATTTTATAAATTTAATATATGTTTAAATTTTATTAAAATACTTTACAAATTTTTTTGAAAAAGGATTTTAGAAATTGGTAATGCTTTTTTAAAAAAAAAACTTTTGAAATTTGATAGGAGGTTATTTGCATCATATTTTAGATTGAAATAAATGGACCAGAGTTAACCCAAATAAAGTTAACTTATAAATTTATTGGAAACAACATATATTTTTTACATTAATTAAAGATAATTAACAAAACGTGGAGGGTAGAATTTCGATATATATAAAATTGAAGAGAAATAAGACAGTCTTATCTTATTGATATATACAACTACGATGATTCCATTAATTTACGATTTACTTTCACACGAGGAGGACACATTAAAATTATAATGACTCTTATCATAAAATTATTCCTAACAGTGATCACTTTCAATATAATCTCAATAAACCCCTGTTGTATTTTACTATAAGATGAAAATATTTAATAGAAGGTATTTTATAGAAATAGATCATATTTAATTTGATTCTCTTTTTCATCTTTAAGAATTTACTTAAGTACATCGGAGTAGAGATATGAGACCTAAAATTCCTTATATTTATAGTTTTTATTATATAAATTCATAGTTACGTGGAGACGTGGGGGTATGGGTACACCATTTAATTTATGATACATAAATAAATGAATAAAAATATGGCTATATTATATGTAAATGATGTCATGAAAAAATATCAATTTGAAAATAGTGATACAGTCCTTGTCCTTATAATAAAGTTTCTTAGTAATTAAGTATAGACCATGTCCTTATAATAGGGTTTATTAGTAACTGAGTATAGACGTAGAAATGTTTAAGATGCCCAAACACTATCCATCTTAACAAACTCTATAAAAGAACCCCAAAACCCCATTAAACCTAATGGCTTATCATCCTATAAATAGATACTAAAGTAATTAATATTATCTAGAAATATTTACTATTGGAATGCTTCACATTATAATAACAAAAAATATATAATTATAGAAGGTTGCAAAGTAAAGTAGCAAGATACAACATGGTGCAAACTCCTTGCTGGAGGAACATCTCAGCTCTGAAACAAAAAATCAGCTAGTCAAGGCACAACTCAAAAAACAACAAATAACTATAGAACAATATTTTATGCACAAGTTGCCGCCCCAAGAGGTGAAGGTGGAGGATCATCCTTGGGAAGTACCAACCAAGCAGGCAAATCCTCATTAGGAATCATTAGAGCACTCCAACCATTCAGGGGGTCATCATGAATAGTGATAGGCTAACCCTCATGCCATTGTGTAGGAACAACAATGCCATGAGAACTCTAGCCATCTCTTGGGAGAGGGCATGGAGAAAAGTGGTCCCTAGTTCAGGGCAAGCCATCAGGTGAAACTTTGCTCATGGTGCAAAGGGCACTCCCCCAGTGGTCAAGGAGCTCTTACAGGTGGAAGAGATCCAGATTCATCTTTTGCACTTGAGCTTGAATATGCAAATAGACTGAAGAAATAACATTAACCTTTTCATTAATAGAAAATGAAGCTACATAGGTCTCATGATTAAAAATAGCATTGTTGTTGGCTTTTCATATTTGAAAGAGAATAATACCATGAAAGAATTGCTAGAGAAAGGCACTAGAGGCCGACCAATTAGAATAATCCCCAAAGAGCCCTTGTCACCAAGAGAAAGGCTCATGGTGATAAGGCTGAAATAATGAATGAATATAACGATATGCAAATTGGGCTTTCAAACAAAACCAAAATAGATGTCTAAAGGATTCTGGAGGCTTGGGAGTCAGACAAAAGGGTTTAAGAATGTAGAGGTGGAACAATCTCTCATCGAGGGGAAGTCCTTGATAAATCAAACACCATAAAAAATGAGCCAACTTGGGCTCCAGGCTAGGTTGCCACACATGATCCAAACATGCAAGCCAATTCCTGGGAGAGGACTGGAGACCCCAAGGCCTATTGAGATTGTCTAAAGCTAGAGAGAAGGGACTCACCACTTGATGAAATAGTCTAGGAGAATACCTCTTAAAATGTGTATTATAGTTCCACTTATCTTTTCACCAGGCCCTTAGAGGTTGTATGCCAAGTTTAAGCAACATAACATTAGGTAGCAACTTCTGAATGCGAATAATAGAAGGTAAGTCCACATTTTTAACTAAAACTTGATTTTTAGTTTAGGCTAGGGAATCCAATCCCTAGAGGTAACCAAATATCAAATAGTGTGAATCCCTTTATGGAATAAATGTAGAGTTTTAATACCAGGTAATTCAACCAGGGGAACAAAGGAAGTAGTAAGATTGAGGGTGACCATAAGCTATGGTCATTAAAAGATAACCCTATGCGAAAAACCATCCCCCACCCACTTCAAGTGGGGGTTTGATGGCTTCAAAAGCCTTTCAAATGCTTTTGACCATAAAAGAGCCATATATCTTGATAGGAACCATAGTGATGAGAAGGGATTGGAAGCCAATATTTTGCCTACTGGTTTTACCATAGGGAGAGATCATGGAGATATAATGTCTTAATTTTTTTTTCCAAGATTCATTGCCCTCAATATCTTGAACAACCCACTTATCACATAGGGCCATACTTTATTGAGAGGTGTCAATGATACCCATGCCAACTTTATCATGAGGGAGGTAAAAAATATTTTAGGCCACCCTATGAAAACCTCAGGCATGATTAGAATTGAGCTAGAGGGAATATCTAAGGATTTTAGCTAGAACGTCATAATAGGCCTTATAAGGAGCCCAATAGGAGGAATAATGGACATGAGTAGCAGCTAAGATTTTGGTGGAAATATGAAACTTGCCTATTACAGATAAAGGCTTAGTGATCCAATATTTAATCCTCTTTTCAATATTGTTGAGGACATACTACCAAAGCTTAGTCAAAAAATTATCAAAAGTAAAGGTGATGCCCAAAAAATTTAATTATTCCCCTGAGCAATCAATTACCAATTATACTTGTGAAGCCACTCAAGCATAGGCATCATGTTTTGTCGAAAACATCGAGTTTTTCTCCATTGTTGGCTAGAGATTGAAGCTAGACAAAAAAATGTCAAGGCATTGGATAGATTCATTAAAGGTGGCCTCTTATTCTTCAAACATTAGAAAGGTATCATATGCAAAGTGCCCATTGATGAGCTAGGAGGTGTGGTTAGGAAAAAAAATGCCCCAAACAAGCGTTTGAGAAGCTCTAGAAGCTAGGAGATAACCCAGGGTTTCAACAAATAACACATAAAACATCAGAGCAAGGGACAACCTTGGCGAATAGAATGTAGGCTTAAGCATCATGAACCAATATTTGTATAACAAAAATGAATTAGGGGCCAAAGTCGAGGGCTTTAAGCATGGCAAGAATAAATTTCCACTCAATCATATCATAATCTTTTTTAAAGTTTAATCTATGAAAAATAGTTCTCTAGAGAGAGGAATGTACCCAAACCATGCCTTCCCAGACTGCAATAAGATTATCTAAAATATAATGCCCTTTAATAAACCCTATTTACTCTGGTCTAACAATGGCAGGTGGAATGAGTCAAACGCAGTTAGTGAGAGCTTTAGCAAGAATCTTGTAAGAGATATTGAGCAAGTTTATCAGCCTCTAATTGGTAAGAAACTCAAGATAATAAGATTTAGGAATGAATTTGATATTACCTTGTTTATTCGTGGGTTTAAGAGATGATTTCATAAGTTTATATATTTATAGTAAATTAGGGCCGGTAAACTCCCATGTGGCTTTGTAAAATTTGTGTGGGAAGCCATCAAGGCTGGGGGCTTTATATTGCTCATGTAATGCAGAGCCTTTGTGAGCTCCTGTAAGGTGAGAAAGGCACCATAAAGCCACTAATTGATAGGCATGAGCTTACGAGGCACCACATTGAGGCATTTATAAATCCCCTAGGTATACTCAATAGTGAAACGCTGAGCTTAAAAAACCATCTTGTAGTGTTCAAGGAAAATCAAAGAGATATCAGACTGAGAGGTTAACTGAGATTGAGCCACTTGAATGGCTTTGATTTGCCTGTGAGCTTGTTTGGCCTTCAATACTTAAAAAAAACCTTAGAGGCCTTATCACCAATTTTTATCCAATGCAACTGAGCATATTTAGCTGCATAGTTGTCTGTCACCGTAATGTGGTGTGTGAGAGAGGCTACAAGTTATTGTAACTACATGTTGAAAGGATCAAGCTTGAGAGAGATGGAAACCCATCAAAACTCATTGAGTGTGGCCTCTTCTGACCACTTTCTAATCCAATCAACATGTTTGCCATAGTGGCTGAGGAAGGAGGTGGTGCATAGAATGGATTCATTCTAACACTTAATCTAGCTGAGAGCGTATGGGAATTGCAAGGTGAAAATTTAGATCCGCATGATGAATTGGATCATTTCAACATGACTCAACATAGAAGTTTTAAGAATAAATTGATTGTATGGCACATTATATTTCCCTGAAGTATATTCCATTTTGCAGGAAATAGGGGAATGGTTTGATAGAATAATACTAGAACAGACGTTGACAGGCTAGCCATCATTGTTGGAAAAGGAAAAAATATTTTACTCTGACAACATAAAATGGTTGAGCCATTTGAACACACAGTGATCCCTAGAATGGTTTTTAGACCACGTAAACTAAGACATGGGGTTAAATATCTACTGTTAGAAGAGTGGGTCAACCATACCCCATTTATTTTTGAAATAAAACCAAGTTTCATGTTCACTAATGCACTAATGCATGGGGAGGACCCTAACCCTGTCTTAGGGGTGTTTAATCATGTTGAAATCTTCACACACTAGCCATGTGATAGTAGGCATCCCATCTACCAAAGATTGCCAATGCAGGGAGTGGTTAGGGCCATCATTATGGGCATAGATGTTGAGAATGCGAAATGGAAGGCCATCAATATCAAGAATAATCCAGACTACCTAATGTGAAGGGTCCTCCACTATGGTAATAATGCTGGGTAAACCTTAGGGGTAACTAAAATATAAGCACCACCATATCCCTCCTCATGCAAGGTGGTGATATGGGTGGCGTCATGCCAAATGTTTTGTAAATATGTTTGAAGGAGAAAGCCATACATTTTAACTTCTTACAGATAAATAATATCTAAAAAATAAATCTACTGACAAGTAGCACACATAGATTATTTGTGAGTAGACTCTTTAAGACCCCTAACATTCCATGATAACAAATTCATGAGAAAAAGTCATCCATATTCCATTTGAAGCTCTCTCTATCCATCCTCAAAATCGACCAATACCATAAATTTGTGCTGGTGAGGATGTGAATTTTTACCCACTGCAAAGAAGCAATGTTTGGCTTTGTGTTCTTCTCAAAGAGAGTTTGCACCCCCTCATGGTGGGTTACAAGATTTTCGGGAGAAGGATCTATTGTTTGAGATAATCTCAACCACAGGGATCATAACATTCTTGGAAACTAGAAAAACACTCTTTAGGTTGGAAGGAACTAAGATGGAAAGGGAGAGTGAAGAAGTCCCTTGAGAGCGTTTGATAGCCAGAGAAGAATCATCTTGAGGTGGTGGCTAGGGTGGGCTTTGTGGCTTAGGTCCCAATGATATTTAGTGGGTATTATGGTCCAACCATCACCTTGGTCCATCAGTTTGGGATTCTTAGTTTGAGGAGGTGGCTAAGGGGGCTTGGGATGACCCGTACAAGGACAATCCATGATTCAGTGGTCTGAAGCTTGATAATGGAAACATGTGTTCAGTAGTTTCAAATAAACAACCTTTTGTGACCATTCAGTCTTCCTTACTTGAATCTCTATAAACTCCTTTAATTCCTTGGAGAAATTGACCTCCACACAGACTTGCTTGTTAGGTTAGGGGAAACCACTTGTTTGAGGTATGAAAGCCTAGAGGTGAACTGATAGATTGAGAAGCTCAACCCAGACAAGGATACAAAGGGTGCCATTGTCAGAAACTTTAAAGTCATGGGACCATGCAGATAAAATTATAAGCTGGTTGTGAAGGAACTAGACATTGGAATTCACAAGGATAAGGTGCCTTTTGGAGGGTTCCTTGAAGGTAAACAAGAAAAACCTTTGGTAAGGTTCTACATTTTAGAGACATGGATGCCTAAATTCTCCCAGTGGTTATGGAGCTAATTATGGAGGTAGTCCTTTGAGGGGATACGACCAAAAAATTAAGTAATAATCAAATAATTTTCATACCATTTACAACATTATTCAATAGCTACAACATGAATGCTTACCTTTAGAGTGGAGGGGCTTGAGGAATTACTTCATCATAGACCTTTGGAATAAACTTCTATGCTTGCTTGGGCATGATTGGCTCTGACTCCTACATTAACAAATGAAATAAAGTATGGAGAAGCTATAAATAAAGGGCTTGCCTACCCAAAGAGTAGCACATCGATCATAATTAATCCTCTAAAACCCTACAAAGTACTATAAGACAAGTACTTTGAGCAAAGTGAGGAAAGAAAGTAAGCTGGAAAACACAATCCATGAAACCCTAGCAGAGCAAAAAACATGGTTTCTCTCCTCAAATGGATTACTAAAAGTGTATTTTTATAATAGAAATATTTTACCTTCTAAAATATTTAACTTATTAATGGATGATTTTGGTGGAGTATAATACATGTGTAGATGACAAAAGTTAGTTTTGAAAGAAGAGTTAAGTTCTAAGAAAATAAAAGCATCCATTACATGTGGATGAGTGTAAGGATATCACAAAAAATGAAGGGCATGGACATATTATAAGAGAAAAAATAAGTAGACATAGTGTAGGAGATGAAGCACGTGGGCATAGCATAAGACCGCTAATGAGACCTAGAATGTAGTTAGATCCCAAGACTGTTTAGGCACAACCACAAGAATCACAGAGCATACAAAGTTGCATAAACAATGGTTTTGAATGTGTAACAATGTTTATAATGACCATGATAGAGATTTAGGGCATGATAAAAGGGTTTTTGTTGTTGTTATTATTCTTGGAAAGAGAAAATAATATAATATGATGATAAGCAAGTGTATATGGAGTGTTATGTTATCTCAACTAACAATGCTTTAAGTTTGATTGGGTACCATTAATATACATTATAGTTTCTAAATATAAATTTTTTAAAAGCTTAATATGTTGAGTATGTTTATGGCAACACTACTTTTTCAAGTGTTAACATGTGTTTAGAGTGATAATAAAGTATTCTTCATCCTAAAGGTCGGGTTAACTTGGTAGTTTCTGTATACAACAGGTGAGTGCTCAAGCCTAAGTGATATGGTGATGGTGAGAAAAATTTTAAGTGTTAGTTATTTTGTGTACTTTGTGTAGGATTAGGTTTACACAACTCCATTATTTTGGTTCTATTGTCGAGAATCATTAAGCATACGATGAATATTCTTGAATAAATGGCTTGTTGGATCCTTTGGAATCATGTTGAGGAATGGTTTGAGGAGAAAGCTTTGATTTTTTCAGAAAAAATTGCAAGACAAAGAAGTGTAAAACCAAATAATTTATTAGCATAACATATCTATAATCTGCTATATGAAATTTTATTTTTTGAGCTCTATGTGCACATGTATGAGTTATTGGAGGGGTATAACATCAATCACAAAAGATTACTTGGATGGAGGAGATATTTTCTCAACTAAAAGAGATTGATTAAGTTTGTGGTAGCCATGTGGTGGAGAACATCAACTTCCAATGACTACTTGTAGGATTTCTCAGTATATCTAGTTATACTTACACCTTAGGATGCTGAGTATCAATTCATATGTGAACCACATGGTTATTTTATTAAACATATCTCATTATGGTCGAAGAATTTACCTATAGATTTGGGACTTGAGCAATTACATATAGAAAGCTAACGCCTCCCCTAATTCCTCTTCCCACTTTATGCATAGGTTTAGGTAGATTGTAGGAGGTGTTTAGAATATTTTTGGTTTAGGGCTAAATAGCATATGCATAAACAAATAAAAATGATGCTTGGGGTAATATATAACAATAGAATCTAAAAAAGTAATTAGGTATACATTATGACAAAAAATAGGAACAAACAAAACAAGCAAATGATTAAAATATGTAAAAATAATGAAAATAAAAAGATTGTCATAATTTGACACCTAATTAATGTTATGATTTTATGAGACTAAAACAACATTATAGAAGGGACTATCTTGCTTCCTTATGAATTTGAATATTAATAGTTTAAAGGACATAATTAGCTTAACACCAAATATGTGCCTCGAAGAATTACTGATTTGCTAAATGTGTACCTTTGTAGGCATGGAATATTTACCCTACTGCCAAACTTGTACCTTGATGATTTGAAGGATCTCCAATTTTATGGGCAAATGTGCTAGAAAATGATAAATAGAGCTATGTTTTTGATTCACTAAATTGGTGGCTGAAATCTCAAATTTATCCTTTGTTTTGTATTTGATGCAATTTAACACAAACAAATGCAATAGTAAAAAATAAAGTTTGAGGTTAGCTGACTTAGGCAACCTCATGAAAGAGTTGCAACTATATATCCTACATGCTTAGAATTAGAGTTAATGTATTTCTCTTGTGAATGTGAGTAGAATTATAATTAAGGGCTTTAAATTCTTTCACTTAATAAAATGTAAATACTTTAAACATTTTCCTATCCTTATTTTGGTATAAAATATAGATAAATTGTGTTGTAAGTCCTCAAGAACATAAATATAGCAATTTGATGTGTGTTAGGGCTTGAATTCACTTGAATATTTGATGGTGCCTGTTGATACTTGATGTTTAAATGCCTATTGGAGGCTTTGTATATATAATTTCTACCTCTCAAGTTTGATTTAAGAACCTATTGGACACAAACTAACCAAAAGGAAAAAACGTTAATGTACACGGATCGAAGGAGGGCAGAAGGACCCACCAAAATAAAGGGAATGAATCAATAGAATGTTGATTCTACGTGGGATAGAATCGGTAGGCTACCCATGTTTACTCAGCATAAGAAAGAGCAAAGGACAACCAAAAAAGAAACACAAGAAGCTTGTAGGCACAAAGAAAACAAAACATAGAGAGAAAATATAAGAAACAAGAAGGCATGGGATTGCACAAAGAAAAAGAGATGAAATCAAACTAAAAATCACTGATAAGACCCTAATTTAAACCAATGATCCATATACAAAAAATAACACTAAAAACATATTAATAACAAGGCTTTTAATAAAATTATGTGTCTAAATAATTGACCTACTTTAATGTGTGTATGTGATGTGATTGCATTTGTTAAATAAATAATAATAATGACTTGAAGGGGAATACTTGTACTTACCTAGCAAAGGAAATATAAAACAATCGATGTTTCGGTAAGGTTCCACCCACATGCATTGAGAGCTCATAGTAAATATGTATTACTCTTGAAAATAAGTGTAATAATTTAAATGTTGTAACATGTTACCGTAAATATAAATTTGAAAATGAAATGAACATAGGAATGAATAAAACTAATGTTGTATGAACCATGTTTCCATGACTTGAAAACAAAACCTTCTCACACATTTTTGCACTTTCACACGTAATAGAAATTTTAGAGTAACCTTTGACAAATAAAATCGACTTTCTGATCAAGGAAGAATACACTGATTTTTTGGCCATTCTTGGCAACTTCATCTCACCTAATTCTCTCAATTCACTCAATATTTTGAAAAATTAAATGTAAACTATATAGATATATGCCCCCTTTTGAGGTGAGTGATTACTAAACCTATTTATACAAAGTACTCATATTAAAAGAAAGAGTTATGTACATTAAGTGTTATTAAGTAATACAACCAAAGCTATTAGAATATTTAAAATATCATTAAAAACACATGCATGTAACCATAAAAACATATTGTCATGTAAAACTCAATAGTGATATTTAACTAAAATGATTATGAGGAGTGAAAGTGAGGGAAAAATGTGCCCCACTATGAATAATAGGTTTGAGAGATGAGTAATATGTGAATGCAAAACCATATATTATAAATATTACTGTGTAAATGTTGATAGGAATGCACATCCTCATATGAGGATGACATAATAAGGGGCCAACAATAAGCCCTAGTGTTAGTGCAATGGGGGAAAAATTTATGCCCCAATATAAAAAGATATAGGAATGCATGTATCATATGTAAAAAGAATCATGTGATTACGTGTATGTAGGATAAATTTCATGGCCTGATATATATAATATATGATCTATAGCCGTATGGGTGTGATAGGCTTCATATGTATATAATATGTTTTAATAATTATCATGGAGAATATATGGTTATGATGCCCCTAACGAAAATGTATAGGTATAAATAATCAGTGAAGCTCAAAATTATTTATGTGGGTTTGATACCCTATAAGGCAAAGGGTAAAGTCCTAAAGATGCAAAATATAGTAATAGTAAGATGCCCCCATTAGTGTAGGATATGATGAGTAACACATGAGCTGTGCATGTGGATGAGACCCTTGATGGCAATATGTAGGCCATAAGTTCGATAATAATAGGGATAAAACATATTTCTTGATGTGTACAAGACATAGCCATGTATATATGAAGTATGATAATGCATGATGATTTTTAATAAGGATGTAGGGCATATTGGTCCATTAGTGTAGGATCACAAGGCATGTGGGAAATGAAGCTCCATATAAGTAAGATATTATCAATAAGCCATAAGGAGAAGACATGTGTATGTTCCACCAAAGGAAATGAGACATGTATATATAATAAAGTCTTCTAGTGATAAATTGTGATAGCATCTTGTGACATTGGAAGGCCAATGTGTTACATAAAATGGCAAGATATAGTCAATGTGCTCAAATAAATAGAGAAGATAAATAAAATTTGTCGATATATTCTCTATATGTGCAAGATATCAATAGTAAGCTCAAAGAGACATAAAAAGGTATGATGACCCCAATGGCAAGATATAGCAATATCTTAGACACATAATAGGCATATATGAGATGGCACCAAGTTATAGTAGATAGGAAAAATATATGATCATAAGGTATGAAAAAGGATAAAAAGTGTATCCATATTCCATCTATATGCAATAACACTTTGTATATATCCATGTAACATTAAAAATTTAAGGAATACAAAGTATATGTAATCAATGTAAGTAGATCTATATGAAAAATGGAAAGCAAGAAAGATGTAGAGAGATACCCCTGGTGAAAGTTATTCTACCATTGTGAAAGTGCCTCCAAGATATGTCTATCATGAGAAACACGTGTTTAATATTTATATTTAAAACTTATAGCATAAGTATATAAACATGATATATATAAATCAATAAAGAGAAAGGAAAAGTTGTTTTTGATTTTGGAATTTTTTATTATTTTTATCATTTTATAATTTTGTTCAAGTAGTGGTTAGATCACAAAGAGAAATCCAAGGAGAATATGTAACAAAAAGTATGGTATCTCAATGAATAAAAAAAAATCCAGGGTGGAAAAAAAAAGAGGGGGATTCCAAACAAACTTTTACTTCTCAATGCATTGTATGATTGAAGGTCTCAATATTTATAATTTCATCATCAAGAAGTGTGTTGAAGTGATTGGAATGGGATCAACAATTAAGGGGTAAGGTCTAATACAACATAAGAGACATCATAAACTAAAGGGCAAGAAGAATGTAAATGCAAAAGAGGAAAAACATGAATGCCAAATCAAGAAGAAGAAGAGATATGGCATGATCTCAAGGGAGGAAGGCACATGAAAACATAACACATAGAATAAAGAAGCTATGTACAATAACTATAGTACTATATATATATATATATATATATATATATATATATATATATATATATATATATATATATATATATATATATATATATGAAATGGGATAAACTAGCATGGTGAGTGAAAATCTCATCTAGAATGTCATAGTCTAAACTAGGGGTGCCTAATGTGTCAATAGAAATATAAGAGAAATAATCATAAGCAGTGCAGTTACTTGAATCATCATCCCAAAGAGAGATTTGTGGATATTTGGCTTAAGGAGATGCTGCAACCCCTTTAAAACCTCATGTATTAGTTTAGATATGTTATGGAATGGTGAACATCTTTTCACAATAGATGTTTAACATATATTAGTTAAACAAAGTAATTCAAATCTACCTTGGTTGTTGAAAATAGTAAACAAGAATTAAACATTTTTTTTGATAAGTAATGAACCATATGAGAAGTAATAATGTTGAAAACAAAGACCTAGAATTTAATTGGAATTTTATAAGTGGATCTGGATTGTGTAGTTAGCAGAGATGATTTGTGTCAAATCTAAAGTTTTGATTTTGATAAGATTAATTTGGCTTTTATTGACTTCTTGTTAAATATACTTAGGGCACATCCAACTATTGATCATGCCCTTCATTTGATACCAAAAAAATAATTTACGGCTACTAAATATATACCATGCACCTTTCTAGGTTTTGAATTATGTGTTGTTTCATAATTTGATGTCATATAGTATTACTATGTTGCTTTATTAAATTTGTGTGTAAAAATGTCATATTTGTTTGTTTATATTTTCTTGAGCTAATTCTAGAAAAAACACTTACAAAAGGATAACATAATAAGTAGTTAGGTTAGACAACCTCAAGGGAGTTACAACTACATATCTTACATGCTGGAATAAGACCCCATGTAGTTTTTGTGTAGTGTGAATGGATAATTTTAGTGGTTCAACATGTTATTTCTAGATGTAGATGCAAATAGATGTTCATTTGTTTATCCTGCTTTTGGTACAAGATGCACACTAAATATTTCATGTGAGTTCTTGAGCAGTGACAAAAATAATGTAGAGTGTGCCTAGACTTGAGTATCTTTATGATAAAAAATTAGAAATTCCTTGATATATATTATTAAAATGTTTATAGATGATTTATATATAGACTTATAAATTCTGAATTATATGCCTGGATTAGTAGGATCAATTATAGATTGTTATCCAAATAATTTAAATAGTCATGTACATGTGCAAAAATGAAACAATGAATTTAATAAAGTATTAAAAGAAGAGTGAACAACACATTAAATAGGGTTAACATGTGAAAACATATACAGGTAAAAACCCCACAAATAAATAAGCATAATCC
Organism: Torreya grandis; assembly: GCA_037957365.1. Classification (NCBI taxonomy): domain Eukaryota; kingdom Viridiplantae; phylum Streptophyta; class Pinopsida; order Cupressales; family Taxaceae; genus Torreya; species Torreya grandis. Next base: position 376,613 of record JARHVA010000603.1, read on the forward strand.
ATTATCTCAGAGATATTAAACAATCTATTATCTCCTTCATCTTATTAGTTTAGCCTAAGGGGTGATTAATTCACCATTTAAAAATAAATGCATTTGAGTAATGTTTTATTACTCATGGTATTTAGGGTTATTAAATAAGTTTGTTTAATCAAACTTTCTATAGTTTGTTTGTAATATGCTTATCTCTGAGGTTGTATAGCTTTTGTAATGGGATAAGATAATACCTACCCTATTATATAGGGAATATTTTTGGCATCAATATTTTTTATAAATTCATGTTTGTAAACATTTCTCGTTGGTATGAAATATAATAATATTATTTCTTCATAATACTTTTCACATCTTTTCTCTCACAAATCTTCACAATTCATTCAATTATCTTTATCACCTGATGCATTCCATAATGTGGTAAAACTCTTTATAAAGTTAAGTGAATCAATTGTACATATTCACATATAACTAATTATACCCCTATATGGTTATATTAGTTTTAATTTAATGTGCTTAGTAAATAAGTTTTTCACTTTATAAATTAAATAATCTCATGTTATTTAATATGGAGTACTATGTGACACAAGTATGTGACCCATAAATATTAAGGCTCCATCATTATAGACCTATTAGTATCAATACATCTGAGGGGACTTGAACCAAGCTGCCCCATGTTAAATTTGTTTAGGGAATACCATGGGGTGATTTTGATCTAAGGATATTTAATTAATGAAACCATGAATTGAGTAGTGTTAATGTATCATCCCCCATTAGATAAATTAGTGCTAGAAATTGAATGACATAGAAACTTCAACCTCACTTTGCTAAATAACTTAATAATTATTTTGTGGAACCTCAAAATTAAGTTTGCATGTCAATGAAACCCCAAAACATGTTCATATGTAAAATGATCAACCAATGAAGATGAATTATAGATCCAACGTGTTTGTGTAGAACCATTATTCCCCATTGATACTATATATAGAAATAGAAAAATATTTACATGAACAAACATTCATGCCTCAAATCTATTCCAAGTCATTTGTTTGTCATAATGTTATAGAATGTCTCTTAAGTGCTCAATCATATCAATTTGAGAAATCTAATAAATCATATAATTTGAGAAATCTGCTCAATTTGACCTATATAATCTATCTCAAAATGCCATAGAGTACTCCAATTATTCCTCATAATTATGTAGAATGCCCCACATTTTCCTCACTTATGTATCAATATGATCAATTTGTTTGATCTGAATCACATAATCTGATCCAAAGTGAAAATAATATGTCTATCATAACATGAATCTCTAAGACAAGACAACTATATGCCTCCCTTTTAATATGAGGGATGAAGCCTACGAATCACTCATCTTAAAAGAAAAAGTTGTGTTATATACAAAATGTAATAATGTAAATTATTTAATATAAACATGATAATATAGATCATCATATAAATATGTGATTCTCAAATCACATATGAAATATGTGATCCAATGAAATGAGAATACTAGTGTCATGTTAAGTAGATATACCAATTAATCATGCTTTAATAATCATCATAGTATATGCATGATATAAATCATGGCATCACACACAATATAAGTTTGTGTTAAATAAATAATGGCACCAAGATCAACAACACTCATATATGTAACCATGCATACACAAACAATACCATGGTCATGAAACACACAAGCATTTATGACATGACACAACATTGACCAGATATGGGCATGATGTGGCCGTAACATAAACTAGAGTACCCTATGAAATAAATGGCACATGATACATCAAAATAAAATCAATGCACTCATAGAGTGATGCATTATTACACACATCAATCATCACATAAAGTCATAATCATTAACATCAAACACAAATAGAACAATTAATATTACTCTAGATAATCAATCAATGTCATAATATAAATTGAGAAATCAAAAGAATGAATTTGCACTTAGATGATTTGAAAATGAAAAAGTAAGAGGGAATAGATATACTTAGCTTAGTTGTCACATGTTCTTAAAATTGCTTATATATCCGTTTTGACTACTTGGATCAGGAAAATGTCTCTCAAACTTAGTTTGGACCCTATTAGTAAGAATGAGACCCATACAATGATCAATATTGTCTTATCTCTATTAGCAGTGTCCTTATAAGCAAATTTATTCACAAATAAAGTAGAATCACAATAATAGATCATAATATGATTGGAATATAGCAAGATATATGAATAAAGTGAGACATTTCAAGGGTGAAACCTTCATAGCCATAAAAGAAGAACAAAATTTAAAATATGTTGATAGAATACTAGCCACTACCTACTATATATACCATAATAATGATATGGAAAAAATAACCTAGGAAAACCCTATTACGAGTATGAAGATATGAAAATGATCATATGAATTAATTAAAGATTATGATAGCTACAAGTCAAGGGCACATATCCCATTACCCACTATAGGTTAAGGGCATAGCATGACACTCCCCTTTAAACCAATGTTTTCCTCAGTGTTGATGATTGTTGTTGAATGATATTGTAGGAATTCCTCAGCCTCCAATGTCTCATCTTCACTAGCCAAACTCTTCAAATTGATTAGATATTCTATAATCACTCTCATTTATAACCTCTTCGTACACATCTAAATTATTATCTTATGCTCCAAAATGATTATTCCCTCTTCATCAAGTTTTGGTAACTCTATCTGGGTTGAAATTCTTTTCCCAATGAGATTATTCAAAGAAGAAACATGGAAGATTGGATTTATTTTTGCTGAGTGAGGTAACACCTTTTTGTATACTACACTACTAATCTTTTGCAAGACTTGACAATGGATATAATACTGAGGTGAAAGTTTTTTTAATCCTTCTAATGTTTTAGAAACATTTACTTAAATGGCTGTAAAAGCATGCAACCCTAATCTCTAACTTCAAAATGTTTTTCATTGTGGTGTTTTATAACTTGTTCCAAGTTCTATCTGAAACTAGAGAGTACCTCCTATTCATATGGAATGTGTTTTTTGACTGCTCAAAATATGGGATGGACCCTTAAATATGAGGTGATGGATGGTGCATCGTACCCATACAATGCCATAAATTGAGACATTTTAGATGAGGTATAGAAATAAGTATTATACCACCATTCCACTAGTGTCAACTATTGAACCCATATGTCTTGTTTATCTGAAGCAAAATAATATAAATAACCTTCAAAGCATTTTTTGACTAGGTCAAATTGCTGATTATATTAGGGATGATAAGATGAGCTAAGAGTTGGTTGGGTACCGAAACATAAGAGTAACTTAATCCAAAAATTACAAGATAGAATCACAATCAACTACCATAATTTTTGAAGTCTCATGGAGTTTCTGAACTATATCCATAAATGTTGGTGCTAGTGTAATTATTACAAATGGATGTGATAATGTGTCAAAATGGGTATATTTTGTGAGTCTATGAACAACCAACATGATTATATTTCTCACTGTATCCCTTAGATGAAAACCTACTCCCATCTTTGGCTAGGAATAGATAGAAGTTAAAATAGACTCGGGATCTTGATCATTTCCCCTTTATTTTTCTGACACACCATACATTCTACCATATTTTTTTGTATTTACCCTTTCATCCCTTCTTATCTAAATCCTACTTGACTCTATGATAAGTTTTCAAGAATCTTAACTGCCCATGTAATAGAAAAGCATGAAGTTATGTAAGCACTTTATATTTAAGTACTAAATTTTTGCAGAGGTACAACCTATCCTTTTACCAAAGAACATCCCATTTTCACATAAATTTAACTAACATTCTTAAATCTTGTTGGAGATTTTTAATAAGATCATATGTAATGACATTAATCTCCCACTCTAATCTTACTTCAGCTAACCAGTATGCCTCTAATATGGACGTGGCACACAACATTACATATGTGACTCATCCTTCCTGGATAAATCATCAAACACAACATTCTCCTTTGCTTATATACAATATAAAAGTCATATCCCAATATCTTTCTGACCTATTTATGTTGTTTTGAAGATAGCCTAATCCGAGAGCATCTTTAGGGAATCAACAATCCTGTGTTAACATGTTTTGAAGTGTGTGGATAGACAATAACTAGGCACTAGAGGATAGCATATAATAACTTATAGATCAACATGTAAGGAAACTAAAGTACATATGGATGGTGTGTATATTAAAATTAAGTTAGCACAAAGTCCTGAGGAGATGTGTAAAATAAACAATGTGTGAAAGAAGGTAACACCTACAGTAGGGAAATAAAGAAACAAGATGCAAGGCCATAAACATAGAACCCAAGATAGAAAAGGACCAAAAGTCCATTAGTACCAACAATCAATAAACTAGTTGTAAAGGATGCCACTTTGTAAATTTCGGAATGATTTGATGACAAGAGCTAGCAACATATATGAGGCAAATCCGAATTAATTATTGTCAGTCACAAGGCTCGAGGTCTGACTAAGACAAGACTACTCTTAGCATAAGGCTACCATTTATGTCAATGGTAGCAAGAGATAATTTTTTGTTCTCTTAACTAGAAAAGATTATGACCACATCACAACTGCTATAAATAGATGTTCCCAACCAACTAAAAAGTTTGTTAAAAGTAGAGGATTTTTTTTGGCAGTCTTTATTGTTGCTAGAAATTATTGAAGGTTGATAGTGGCCAATAATGTTATTGAAGAGATAAGAAATGAAGCCTTAGGGCCCATACTATCCAAATGAAAACTTAGTGAAATATATGAGAGAGAGAGAGAGAGAGAGAGAGAGAGAGAGAGAGAGAGAGAGAGAGAGAGAGAGAGAGAGAGTTGAGCACTCTCAATAGGATTGTAGCCTTAGTAAAGAGGTAGAGAGGAAAGAATAAGGCCCAAAGCCTTAGAGATACTATGTGGAAATCCGTGGTAGTTACACTATTGTAAGTAAAAGGAATAGGAGATTTGTGTAAAGATGTGAATTTTATAATATTCATGTAAACTAGTTATGATCAATTAAATGAGACTTAGAAATATTTTAAGTGCTCTAAGTATTGTGTGGTGAGGTGTCCATTCATTAAGAACCCTTATCATGACTGCATAATATGGTGTCATAGTGGGTTGAGAACCTTAGGAGATGCAAGAGGAGAAGGACCTATGAGAAAAAAAGTGTGGTAGAATGGATACCATAAGTAAACAATAGAAGAGATGGCTAGAAGATTGTCGACTAGTGAGGTAACTAATGAAAAAAAGAGTGTTGAAAAGAGGAAGACTAGTAGACCATTGATGAGTGAGGTAGATATGATAGAAAAATTAAAATCAAAGACTTATAGACCACCAACCATGAGGTAACCAGTAGAGAGCATATGAATGCACAAGAACACTTGTCAAGGATAAACTATGTAGGATTGCAACAAAGATTTATGATACTAGTTCAGAAAGTCCCATAACACCTATATAGGATTGCACAAGTGAAGCAAAATAGTGGGTATCTAATATATTGGGAACTGATAAATCATTGATTATGAGGCAATCAAAGAATAAAGTATGAAAGTTGAGTGTAGATAAAATCATTAATTAGAGGGAGTGGAATGCAAAAAATAAAAAGAGAAAGTGAGGATAAAATCATTGATCATAGGTAGCTATAGTGCATAAAAGTAGAGTGGATAGAATCACTAATCAAAGGAAGCCAACACAAGGGTGGAGATAAGGAGTGATGATAGAACCTTCAATTTGAGGTAGTTGAGTGAAGGAGCATATTCTAATTAGTTTTGAGTATAAGAAGCAGAAATGAGTTAGCCATCGAACATCAATAGACAGAGGATAAAAAGCACAAGGATGTGGGTGATGTAGAGTATAATAAATCAAAAGGAAGAAGACCCAGAAGAAGAGATGAAGTGGGTTATGAATGTAGAGTGTAATTTCACACTGAAGAGTGAAGGGGACTCTTTAGGGGTGAAGTGTGCATAGAGAAGGTTTTAGAATGGTGCACCAGGGAGATGAAGAGTCCTCGAGGAGAAGAGATGGTTTGTAAAGGAAAGGAAACATGTGATTTATGCATTATTATTATAATTAGTGCATGTATAGATGTACCTCAAACTAGAAGGAAGTATCTAGGTCACACATCTAGAGGTGGAGGTTATGGAACCATTAGAGGAAGTTGTGAGTCAACCCTAAAAGGATGCCATGGAGAAATAGGGAGGTTGGCACAGAAAGAGAAGGGTGATAAGGCAAGATTAGGATAACTAATTACAATGAACTGTAATGGATGAAATGGAGGTGGATATAGTTCTACCAAGATGATATCAACACTAATGTGTTGAAAATAGTGAAGCAAATTGTATAGAAGACAGAGATTTAGGAAGGAGGAAGAGAGCACAAATGTTCTTGTGTGTGACGTGAAAGATGTACCAAGGATAAGCTGGTGATATTTCAAATAGAAGCTATCAAGGAAAGTAAGTATTAGGGTGAAAAGTATGTACCCTAGGATGAGGAGTTAAGGTCGATAATGAGAAGAGTCTAAAAGAAGGCATAGAGAATTTATGAGAGGAAGAAAAGTGGGTAAGTAGAGTGACTGAAATGGACAAGTGTCTAGGTGTGGAGGATGAGATATGAAACTGTAGTATAGAAGAAACCCAAAAGTTTAAGGAGGAGCCATGGAAAAGAAAATATCATGACTAATTATTGTGAAGGATTCAACAGATGCACCTAGAAAGGGAAAAGGTGCAGATCAGATAGAATAAATAGTTGAATGTCGTAGAGGAGAGTGATAAATGAGTTGCCTAAGAGAAAATAAGGCTAGTAGATCATCAAATTTTGTGGTAGCTACTAGAAGCATATGATGTGTCAAATAAGTTAGAAGAGTTCTCCTGTGAGAAACTAAAAGCTAGCAGATCACTAAGCATTGAGGTATCTAGTAGGATCACATATCAAAATATGTGTCAAATAAGAGGCATAATTATGTTAAATATAATTAAGGCTAGCCATTGACTGACCATTGAAGCAACTAGTGGGGCATAGTTAATAGATGCACCATAAATTGAAAGTTTAGAGTCAAATTGTATCTAAAGCCTAGTAGAGTGCCAAACATTGAGGTAGCTAGTAGGAGGTGCTAAGGTTTGAAACACACCAAGAGTAGAGTATGGGAAGGAATTATTACAAAGAAGGAAACTAAAGGCTGGAAGAGCACCAAACATGAGGTAGATGATAGAGTACAAGTTTAGAGATGCACAAACACATAAAATAAAGTTGGAGGAGGCACTATCAAAGGAATTACACACGTGGTATTAAAATTTGGTGAAACATGCATAATGCAAGGAATGGAAATGAAGAAAGGAAAAGGTCCACCGAGTATTACTACAAAAGGCATAGGTAGAATCCTCAAGAAGGAACACATGAAGAAAAGAGAATCAATCACAATTGAGATGGAGAAAAGAGAACAATAGAAGAACCACACAAATAAGCATAAGTGTATAAAAAAGAGAAGGGAAGGACATCACTAGAGATAGACCAACCTAAGTTGATAGAGATAAAATCTTTATGAAGAGGTGTGCAAGATAGAAAAAGATGAGGAAGATAAGAGCAAGTGTAGTAACACTAGTAGTAATCAACAAGTTATCCCATCATTTCTAAACATTACTATAATAGTGGCTAACCCACTACCACAAGTGAGAAATAATTAGAATGCTATTGAGAACCCAGAGGTAGCCAATTTATACAAAATGGTCCTTAAATTGACCAATGACATGGTTAATTTATAGATGCAAGTGCCTTAAAAACACTAATCAAACCAAAAATAACCCATTTGAAAACAAGAATTATAAATTTTATAGAATAAGTAATAGAATACTAGGCCTAATAATGGAAATGTACCTAGTCCTCATGACAACACAAATTAGAATAACAGCAGTGCTTCAAACTTAGTGAACATGGTTGACATAACCTTGCCCACCTAGTGTAGGTTACATAACATAGTTTATCGTGTTGAAACAAATTGTGTTGAGTTCATATTAGCATCAAACATCTTCAAAAAGGAGATGGATAACCTTTAAAGAGTGCCTGCACATGAAAATAATGACAACTCTAACCAAGGTGGAGGGAATTTGGGTATTTCCATGGTATTAAAAACTTATGAGTTCCCATTTGAGATTGATAATGAACCTAGGGATAACTTGGATGAAGTTCATATTTTTATACAGTTTCAAATGGGAGAAATATATTTGTTAAATATTAAATTTCAAAATTCTTTTACTACATCTACTCCTTTGAACAACACTTAGGTTCCACTTCATGCAATAAACCTTTCCCACCTAAAGGACCTACCACTTCCTTTCAACCAAAGAACATCATCACACCCCCACAAGCTAATAAACCATTGAAACAAAACAAACTTGGGTGCAACATTGTAGAGGACCTGGATAAAACTAATGACAACATAACTATGTTTGACTTACTCTAGGTATAAAATCATAAATATTTATTATTAAAAGATTTATTTACTCCTAAATGGAAATAATTTAATAGAACAACTGATGCTTATGTTTTTCTTTATAAAGAGAACCAAAACTCATCTTTTTCTATTAATAATTCATTTTTTTGGTAAGAACTTACATAATTATTTGGTGATTTAGGTGCTTCATGCAACATAACGCCTTATTTAGTCTAATAGAAGTTGGGTTTAGCTTTTGCAAACTAAAATCAAAAGATAATTTAGCTAGACAAGTTTGAGGTTAAGTTAGTTGGTGAGCACAACCACAATCATATGTAGTTGGCCTCTGATCCAAGAGTGTTGCAGTTCATTAACATTCAAGTGGTTGATATACCTTAAGCATATGGTATGCTCCTAAGCAGAGATTGGTATAGAATGCCAAATGGATACATAATGACCAATTTCTCCCATATGTGGCTCCCATGATGTGTCATACCAAATCAAATCATAATTGAAAGAGAGGTAAAAATTACCCATATGATCATATGATATAACAAGACAAATGAGATCTTGTATGAAGATCTTGAGCGTGGTGTCTACATGTTCAATAAAGAAGAAGAAACTCATGAAAACTTCTCCATAAATATGCTAGCCATATAATAAAGTAAGATTAGGAAGATTTAGACTTGTTATAGGAGGAGGATTTCCTCCATGCACCTAAAATGGCTTCATTTCATAGTGTTTCTATTGCATGTGAGAAGGTGGAGGAAGTTAATATAAGTGTAGAATCAAATTGTCAACAACTCTTATTGACATTAAAGATGGCTATACAAAAATTAACAAGTGGGAGCATGGTTTTCTAAGTGAAAAACAAGAGTTTTTAAACTGTTATGATAAATATTTTATTCTAAATAGCCTAATGCCCACATTTGCTTTTGAAAACCAAATGAGAAGGTCGTTATCCACCTAAGAATAAAATGTATACATGTTAGAGGTGGAGGAAAATAATGAAGATGTAAACATTTCACTAGCACCTAACCTTTAGAGCTCACTACACATAGTTCAAAAATCATTTGGGGACCCTAAAATTTGATGGATATATTCTAAGTGTGGGAGTGGTGCCAAGGTTGAGCTCATCAACCCAAGAGCAAAGTTATATTTATAAATATTATGGCTGAAATTCACATGCACAAAAAATGTGACAAATTATGAGGTGTTAGTTGATTGTCTCCAGTTTACTCTTATGAAAAAAACTCAAAGAATTAAATGTGCTTGGCGACTCAAAACTAGTGGTCAAATAGGTTATAATCTAGTATGCTTATAATGACAAACATATTTATAGATATCATAAATGAGTATGGAATTTAATATAATATTTATATGCATTCAATATTCATACATTATCCCATAGAATAAATTACATCGCAGATGCATTGGCAACATCTACTATCACCCATGAACCAATTATTAACTCTAGATTGAGGAGATTCCCAGTGGAGTTAGTCTATACTCCTTCCATTCATGATAACATTAGGAAACTCTAAGTATTCTATGATTATCAGCATATCATCAACTTCATCACCAACATAAATGTATTCAAATATCAGATTATAGATGAGGATGACAAAGAAAATTTTGAATTGGATGGAGTGATAAATTTAAAAACCAATAGCATACCAAAAGGTATAGTCTCACTGAAAAGACTTTTCACATAGATTATCAATGTGAAAAAGAGAAAATAATCCTTAACAAAGGTATGCCATGTGAGCATTATAATATGTGAAATGCAGGTGAATCAAAAAATGTGCTTCTAGGCATAACTTGCACTCACAATGAAAAAAAGGAATCATACAAGCCCTAAAAGACTTCAAGGATCTTATTTCTTAGAGCTATGAGGATTTAAAAGTGTTCAATACCTCCATTCTAACTCATACTATCCCTCCAAATCTGGGTTTCAAACCTTTTCATTAGCTGTAGAGACCTATAAACCCCCGATTAGAGGTGTGTTTATATTTTTGATGAAATATATCTATATAGTAACTTAACAAAATATACAAATAATTCATAAAAAATATAGGTGGTGTGAGAGCATGCCAGCTCACACTAGGCAAAGCCTAGGAGAAAAAGAAAAAGCACCACTAACAACTAGGTAAAGCCTAGGAACAAGTCACAAAGCCATAATAAAATATAACTTTAAATAGCAAGAACAAGGCTAGAAGGTAAAGGATCTATATCATCATGATGCCATCCCAAGCTTGACAAGTCATTACCATCTGGAATAGGTTCCCAACTAGTAGCTTGAGCAGTGTCGTTAGCATCTTCTTCCTATGCCTGAATGGGCAAAATGGCCAAAAAAATCCTAGGGAACTTATCCAACACATCTGATCAGCCTCTAGGTGGTGTGCCCAAGCATCTAGACACAGAGGAGGAAGAGGAGCATCTTAGCCATCCTGCTTAGCTAGGGAAGGAGGTGGTGGTTGCTACCCTCATTGCTATGCAGGAGGGGTCATGTGTTGGTACAGGGTACTGCTATGAGAGCAGCGCTAGGAATGGCTATGATGATGCCCACCATGAGGTGGTAAAGTAATTATATCCTCTAATCTGGGATCCATAGGTGAAGATGGTAGAACCTGAGCCATTGCATAAGGAGCATCTCCCCAGTGAGAGGAGAGATCCTGAAGGTGCCAAAATCCATATCCACTTTATTACCTTGGACTTGAATATGTAGAATAACATTAGAGATGATAGAGGATATGCTTAAAGTAGAGATATTACAATCAGTAGAAGCATTATTAAACACTAAATTATTTCTTTCTTTCCAAAGTCAAAAGAGAATTTCCACTCTGAAAGTATGCTAGACTTGTGTGTATTTAAATGGCATCATGGGTTTATCTCCAAGGAGGATGTGCTACCAAAGAAAGATTTCACGCTAGAAAGGCCTAAAGAGTTTATGGATCCAAGTCTAGACCTTTTAAGATTTGGAACAATACTAAGAAAGATGAGGAAGCATCTCAAGGTGGCCATAGAAAGGGCAAGTAGTCCTATCTAAATGAGTCTTCTGCAAATGGGTAAGCCTTATTAAAATATACACTAAGCAAAATGAGCAAGCTTGGGCCCCACACAAGTCCCACCCTGCCATGTGCCCACACCCCCACCCCATAGTGTTGAAGTGGAAGTTCCACATAGGAATAGATGAATACAACCCCCAATGGGTATTAAATTTTTGCACCATGGGTAAATCGGGGGTGAGCCATCTGTAGCCAAGTTAAGGAGTGTAATTGTGAAAGGGGGTTCTCCACATACCACTTCTAGTCCTTCCCACTATGGATGAGTGGAGTGGACCAAGATTTTATGGAGCATGAAGGGTAGAATGACATTAAGTATCTCTTGGTAGTATTCTTGGTTTGCATTGGCTAATTGAAATTTGGCTTTCACCTGTTCCCAAGATAGCTAAGAGTGAGATCACCTACAATAGATATCCTAGATAATATGAATTCTCCTTTGGAAAAACTTGAGAGCATTGATCCAAGGGACCTCTGCTTGGGGTACTTCATTGATATTAAAAATGGGAGACCATCAGATTGAGTGAGTATTAACAGATAATACATCACAAAATCCTAAACCATTGCAGATAGGCCATGGTTTAATCTTTTCCTATGCCTTCCATATGCTTTTAGCCACAAAGGACCCTATGATTTGGATGGGAGACTTAATGAAAATCAAATTAGGGAAGCTGAGTCCTTTTTAGGGTTTCTTGCCCTTAGGTAAGCCTAAAGAGATGTAGTGTCTGAACAACACCTTCTAATCTTCTTGGCCCTCGATAGCCCACACAATCCATTTGGCACATAAAGTAGTTCTTTGTCGAGCTATGTCAATGAGCCCCATTCCTCTGACATCCTGTGTGAGGTAGCAATATTCCCAGGACACCCTATGGAATCCTTTACCTTGGGATGATTTGGACGAATGGAAATCTCTGAGCAATTTCTCCAACTTTTGGTAAGATTTCTTAGAAGGCACACAACATGAAGAGTAGTGTATATGGGTGGTCATAAGAATTTTCAAGTAGATTTGAAATTTTCCTGTTAATGAAAGAGACTTGGTCACCCAGTATTCTAGCTTCTTATCAATTTTGTCAACAACATATTACCACAACAAATGTGATAAAGCATCAAAAACAAAAGGGATGCCAATAATTTTGAATATTTCATCGTGATGGATCCACTTCCAACCATATTCAGTAGCCCATGACAGTGAAGGGAGGTAAGATTGCTTGTAGCAACAAGTTTTCTACTATTAGATGTTGGAGCCAGAGGCTAGGTAGAAGGTATTGAGACACTGCAAGGCATTATCCACATTAGACTCATCCTTAATGATAGTAAGGAAGGAGTCATCCATAAAGTGACCATTAAACAATTATATATCTTCTTACAAGTTCACGACCTCTAGAGGGAGATAAATTACCTTAACAAGGTGCCTAGCTTGGGCATTGCTAAGAAGATATCCAAAACCCTTAGCTGTAATCACATACAAGGTGGGAGCTAGTGGTTACCCTTGACAAATGGAGTAAAACAAGCCAAACTACTTAGAGGTGACTCCATTAATGGAAAGGATGGTCAAGGCATCTACAAAAAGCATCTAGATGGTTTGGATGAAGATGGGCTCGAAGCCCAGCCCTCGAAGCATGGCTAGTATAATCGGGCATTCAATATAGTCATAAGCTTTTTAAAATTCAATTTTAATGAACATAGCTTGTTGCTTAGACCTTCTGGCCCAATCCATCCATTTCCAAATTGCTATAATGTTATCCAAGATATAATGCCTTTTGATGAAACCCGTTTGTTCGAGGTGCATGATGAGAGGCAACATATTATACAACTAGATCGCCAGAGCCTTGGCAATGATTTTATAGGAGACATTTAGGAGGGTGATGGGCCACCAGTTATAGATCAACTTAGGAACTCCCTACTTAGGTATGAATTTAATAATTCCTTTATTAATATTTTTACCTAGCGAATGTGGGTAAAATGCTTCTTGATAAACCTTATGCAAGTCACTACCCATAAGGTCCCAAAGGGTTTTATAGAATTCACAAGGGAATTTGTCAATGCGAGGAGCTTTATCATTAGCCATATGAGACATTGCCTCATGAAAATTGTTAACAATGAGGGGCTTATTGCAAGCCACCCACTAGGTGGGAGTGAGCTTGCATAACATCACTGTGAGACATTGTTGAAGGGAAATTTCATGCTCAGTTGAGGATGCTTAAGCTTTGGACATGTATTGATAATTATGGATAAAGGGTTGAATAATATGCAAGGTCTCTGTGAGTATGTTTCTAGCCTTAGAGATGACTTGTATTTACTACTTCGAGTTCTTGGCTCATAGCATTTGGAAGAAATCCTTTGAAGCTTTATCCCCTATCTTGAGCCAATGAAGCTTGAATTTGACTTAGGCTCCCCAGGTATTGTAGTTGTCTGCAAGCTGAATGTGGTGCCCCAAAGATACTCTGATCTACAAGATCTCATTGAAGGGATCCTTTTCTAGGGACAAAGCTGCATGACTTAGCTTTAAGGAAGTAGTAGAGTAAGGGTCTCCGAATTTTAGTATGTTGGTGGCCATAGATATATAAAAAGTGAGAGTTCCTTTTGATGGCATCATCCCACAAAAGAATCCAAATTGATTCTTGGGAAGGACATGGATCTAAATTCAAAAATCTCCTAATGTACGCCATTGTGGGCCCATATTTGAGCAAGGAAGTGTTAAGGAAGAATTATGTTTTGTGAACTTTGGGTTTCATAAACTACCATGTAACTCTAGACTGAATTGGAGAGTGGTCAGAAAGCCCAAAATCTATTAACACTTCCATCAGAGGGGAAAAACTATTATCAAAGGAGAAGTATGATTGGGTGGACATTATAGCCCTATCTAGGCACTTTAGAATTTGAGTGGGGCCTTTCTTGATATTACTCTAGGGGTACCAAATTCCATCTGTAGACTGATGGGTTAAATTGGGGTCATAAAATCCCTAATTTAAAACCATGCCTCCCTTTTGCCAATTGCCCACCTCATAAACAAGTGGCTCACTTTGTCCTTGAGAGACTCCACCATAATAAAGTCACCACATAAGACCTAATGGGCATTGTGGAGATCATCTGCTATCCACCGCCATAAATGGGTATGCTCGAAGGCATCATTTGAGGCATAAATGCTAATAAAACCAAAAGAGTGGCTTTCATGCTAATAAGGGCCCATGATAATTGGTTGGTGGGGTCTACACCAAATTACACTAAGTGTGGCTGTCGCCTTTGAAAAATAAATGTGATCACCCCTCCATGTTTTGCATCATGATTACTATGTAAAATGATACTATCATTCCAGATGAAATTACTGACAGTCGTTAATAAAAAATATGCCACCTTGACTTCTTGTAGACAAAGAATGTTCATCTCAAGGAACTTCCTTCTAAAATCATACACAACAAACTTGTATTTTGGGTCTATGAGAACATAAACATTCCATGAAAAATAATCATAGATGACGGGTGTTGAGGGACATGTCCTTTGAGTCTAGACCTTCCAAGACATCATATCAATTCTACAAAAAGTACCCACTATTGGCACTTAAAAAATTATCAAATTATTTCCTCATAGTAGGGTCAACATAGTACTCTCCTTCCTCTATCTTGTCACTCCTTTGAGGATGGTTGCGAGAGAATTTGGGTTTATCTTACCGAGCAGGAAATAGAAGAGTGGTTGGATGTGAGTCTAAAAATCTAGAAGAACTAGGCATAGAGGCCCTGAGACCTTGGGATAACATGTTAGCAGCCAGAGAGGTATTAAATACCCTAGGCTTTTCTACCAATTTCATGGCTTTAGCCTGAGGAGGCTCTTTCTCAATATGAGCTACTCTTGTGAGCCATTGCTCAATGATAGTTTCCCTTTTTTCGGAGTAGTGATTAAGCTTGCGGCTTTATAATAGTTGTTTTTCTTCTCTACCATAGTCCATCCATCCTCAATTAGTTTTTTAATAGCTTTAGGGGCGGGCTTAGGGGGAGAGGATGAGTGATTGGAGACATTATTGCAAGCCAACTGAAGGGGACAATCTCGTATCTTATGGTATATGGCTTGGCAGCAAAAGCAAGTTTTAGACAAGTTGATATACAGGACTCGCTGAGAGTGCCTCACATCCCCAACTTGAATTGTCACAAACTCCTTGAGGCCTTGGGAGAGGTCTACTTCTACGTAGACCTTTTTTTATGGTCTAGAAGATTAGAATTAGTTTTATTCATGACAAATGACATGACCTATGGAGGATATTATCTGGTTAATAAAGTGCTAGCAGGGGAGTGAGAGGCCTAGAAATTTGACCCAAACTGAGAATTTAAGAGCTGTGTGCTCCAAGACTACAAAGTCTCATGTCTAGGGGGAGAGAACCATAAGCAAGTTTTTGACATACCAAGTGGTAGACATATGGAGGATTCCTCTTGCATAGGAAGGGTCGGCAAAGTGGAAAAGAAAAAAACCCTTAGTCATGTTCTAGATGCTCTCTAACTTAATGCCATGAGCTGCCTAGTGAGTTTGAACCCAAGACAGTAGCATACTTTTAGAGGGAATATTCCCAACAAAATATCTTATCAAATAAAATTGTTCTAACCATGACATGAAAAATTAAATTCAATAATAAGCAATATAACATCAGGTTCTGAAGCATTACCTTGTGGTAAACCTTTGGGATAAACTTCCTTGGGTGATTGTAGGGGGCCATTACTCGATACTTCGCCATTCTTCTCTGCAGCAGAAATAATCAGGATAGAATGGGGAAAAGTCATTATAAAGATTGGCCTTGCTTAAAGGTGAGAAACCTTAAATGATAATAAATATAAGTCTTATAGGTGACTTAAGATTGTAGTGTGACATAAGGGTGGGTAGGCAGAAAAATAAGGGCCGGTTCAATGCCATGCATGGAGGAAACCCTAATAGAGATTCAATATAATTTTTTTAATAAAAATGGACATGTTAATATTCAAATAAGTACATAAACTACTTTTAGCAAAGATGATCTTTTTTATTAGGTACCCCAAATGGTTGGCTAATCTGGATCCAATTTAAAAGAAGAAGATATGTCTTTGTGTGGACTTCCAAAACCTAAATAAAGTTATAAAAAATGAGAACTACCCACTAACTTCACTAGATGAAGTGTTACAAATAGTGAATTAATCTCAAATGATGTCATTTCTGGATGGGTATTCAAGCTTTAATCATGTAATGGTCAACTATGAGGATAGATTTAAAATAACATTTAAAACAACATCAGACACATTCACATACAAAATGATGTCATTTGGTTTGATCAATGTAGGTGTTACTTTCCATCATGCCATGGATATTTCATTGAAAGATCTCATTAGTAAATGCATTGTCATTTACATGGATGACTTAACTTTATTTTTTAAGAATTGATAAGACCATGTGAAAGACTTGAGTGTAGTGTTATAGAGATGCATTAAATAAGGGAAGTTATTGGGTCACATCATCTCTAAATGAGGTATCTCTATAGACCTATAAATAGTTGAAGCAATTCTGAAAATCCCCTTTCTTAGAATCAAAAAGGAGCTAAAGTCATTCTTTAGTAAGATCAACATTGTGAGGAATCTCATCTCAGACCTTACAAAGATAGTTTGACCATTAAACAAAATGCTAAATAAGGATGCCAAGATTGAATGGACCACTAAAACATAGGTAAATTTCACTCATATTAAGACAACAATTATAAACACATCAGTACTTATTAGTCTTGACTACATGTAACCATTCCATATTTATTCTTTCATATCATAACATTTGAATGCTATTGTCTTAAAATAGAGAAAAATAAGTTAGGAACAAGAGACATCTCTCATTCATGAGTTATTCACTCTAAAACACTAAACTAATATATTCAATGATTGACAAACAAAATTTTGTGTTGATCAAAGTAGTTAATAGGTTTAGACATTACATACTACACAACAAAGTGTTTTTCATCATACCTCACCCATCCATTAAGGCAATGTTAATGTAAAATAAATTAGGTGAGCGACATGGTAAGTGGATAACTATTCTACAAGATTTTGATCTAGATATTAAACCAATTAAGATTGTGAGAGGTCAGGGACTCAGTAAAATGATGGCTAAAATAGATCCAGATATAGTTTTCTAGCACTATATGATGTTGGATATCATAAATGATAATTGGTATCAGGATGTGATTTATTATTTGTTCAACAAGTTCTCAAATCACTTTAAATGCACTCAGAGAAGAGTATTACACTTAAAGAGTAGCAACTTCATAATCAAATCATACACAGAAGAAATCATGAAGGCATATATATAAGATGCCTCAACAAAGAAGAATTGACTAAATTACTCAAGGACTTTCATGGTAAATATGTAACCAAACATGGTTTTGAATGTTCTAAAACCCATTAGATACTTCGATTAGGCTATTATCGGTTGCATGTTTTTAAATATGCACATGCCCACATCCAAAGTTGTCATACTTGCCAAATCACTACTCATAGAGAGCACACCCTAGCCATGCCATTATAACCAGTCATATAGGTTTGACCATTCACAAATTTTAGATTGGACTTTGATGAAGCTATCAATGTTAGTTCATGTTTAGGACACTAGTTCATCCTCACAAAAAATGACTACTGCACGCATTGGACTTAAGCTCAAGCTTTTAAAAATTACACAACTAATGTGGTAATCAACTTCCTTGGGGGACACATCGTTACCATGTTTGGAATGTCATTTATTTTGGTATGTGACAATGACCCTATTTTATACTCATAATTTATTGAATGGGCATATAACAATCAAGTAATCCTTAAGTTTTTATCTAATTATTATTGTCAAGGGAATGTGTTAGTTGAATCAGTGAACAAAAATATGTTTAATGTAATTAAGAACATCTTGGAAAATAATCCTAGAGACTGGGATAACATTTTAAAATTTTCACTATGGTCTGATAGGACTAGAGTTTAATCTTCCCTAGGAATATCATTTCATTGAGTATTTGGCTAAGATCTTGTCTTTCCCATGAGCCTATGAATCCCAACCCAGTAGTTTAGGAGATACTACATGGGAACTAATTATAAAATAGAAGCTCAACTCCTAAATTTGATATAATTAGAGGAAAAGCATGATGCATCCTTGATACATTATAGCAAACATTAAGGAGTCGTCAAATTTTGGTTTGGAAAATGAGCCAAAGTAAGATCCTTTTGAATCTTTGATTTAGTCCTTCTCTGGGATAAGGCTCCTAAAAAGGTCAACATGGCAATTTTGATGCTCTTTGGCTAGGACCCTTACAAATTTTTGAAATCTTAGGTGATAATACTTCCTGCCTAAGGGGCCTAACTAGTGAGAATGCCCCATTGCCTATCAATGTATAGTTCTTCAAGCCTTACTTCTAAGATTAAATTATCTTGGTAAATTCTTGTAAATAATTTCCCTTTTGTTTTCTTCCTTTCTTGCTTTTGTTTTTAGTTTACTTTTATTTCCTTGTTTTTGTTTTTCATTGTCAGTCTTGGCTCATCATTTTTTTCTTTTTGGTCAAGTCCAACTATTTTTCCCTATGGGTTCCCATGTTGGTCAAATGATGAAGAATGAAATGCGTGTAAATAAGTGACACAAGTGGCATTCTAGTGTTTAATTACTGTGAGTAGTTTGAGTCCTAATATTTTATTTCTAAATTGGTTTTAAAGGTTTAGGTTGTCATATGTGTTCTATATTTGTTCTTGTTTTGACAAGTCTAGGTTAATTAGTAAGCCTCTAAAAATACTCTCGAAACTAAGCATAAAATCACATATGATTGGTTTCTATGTTTGCTTGGGTGAAACTATTGCATTTAATATATAGGGTGAAAAATTCATAGTTCTACCTTTCATTTTCTATGGTAAATTGAGTTTGGAGATATTAGAGACCTCCCTTCCTCAAATTTCTTATCCTCAAGTAATTGGAAATTAAGTTTTTCAAGAGTGAATGCTCCTTCCCTTGTTGTATATTAGATTGGTAATCTCACGAATGCAATCAAATACCATATAGTATAAGTGGGAACCACCAAAATGTCAAGAGATTTTGCATAATTTTTCCATGAGAAGATATCACAAATAACCAACACTCTATAATCTTTAGGTTTCTTATTTTCACTCAACAACGAAGGATAGCATAAAAAATATGAATAGCTCTTATCGATTAAGACATGGATGCAAACATTTCTAACAGACATGTACTTTATCTTACACAAACCCTTTAATCCATTCCTTATGATAGAGTACCAAGTACATGTAAAATTTCCATGGAATACAAACATATATTCTTCTATGTCCATGCATTGATCCAAGTTAGTCTCTCATTTTGAGTAATAGAAAATTAAAAATGCATAAAGACATTCCTACACATTCAACTTATTAGTGTACTTTAGCATACAAAATGTGGATCTATATATAAACAACACATAGATGATGATTTGGTGTGGAAGTAATATTATATCTATCAGGGATTATGTAGATAACTAAGCTTCATTAATACTAGTAGATCGATAATCCTTCTGCAACCATGGTATACCCAACTTCACAATTAATCCAATACCCATCTTTGTAAACCAATTCTTGAAACCCTTGATCCAATTTTCCAAGGAAATCAAAAGGCCAACAAAAATGTTTGTGGTCTCATCCATAAGTGTAATTATATCTAACAATCCACCAGTTCTAATCTTACCATTTTGGAAACTGTTACGAATAGGTTGAATAGCTTTGTCTTCATCTTTAATAATAGTTTGATTGCCATTATGTTCATCTATTTTGTTCACATTTGTCTTTAGACAATAACTTGATGAAATTGCAATCTCTTGTTGTTCAGGGCATACTTTGATCAAATGATCATCTACTACTCATTTGGGAATTTCCAGGTCCTGTTTGAAATTCTTCAAGCCAATTAAGTTTGTTAGATAATAGTGCTCCAAAATATAATTATGTTTAAGTGGAAGATGTAGAGTGGAGTCTCTCAATAAAGTCCTTTTCCTTTCCTCTAAAATAGGAAATGGAATGTCTTCAACAAGGGGCACCAAACCATGGTTCATGTGGCTTTGAGAAACTTAAACTTTTTAATATTAAGTTTGGGTCCCATGTTTTGAATACAAACTTCCTAATAAATGAGTCTCCATAAATATCAACTTCTTCTTGGATAAGCATGTTTGAGCATTCTCTTAGCTCAATATTGGATGTTTCATTCAGTTACTCCTATATACATAAGCCGGTCTTAGCATTTTTCATCTTCCTTTCTTCTAAGATCTCTTGAAAATTGAATTTCTCTTCATATTCAACACTGCTATAACTATGATTCGCAAAATTGTCTTCCTCATAATGCTTGTTTCCATTCCATGACTCTTTTAAATCTAAAGAGTTTGAATAAGAGATTTTTTTCTGAATCTCTGCTGAAAGGATGTATGACTCGTAACTGTCCATATTTTTCTTATTGATGATTATTCTAGAATGACATGGGTTGCCTTTCTAAAAGAGAAATCTAAGGCATTCAAAAATTTTAAAGCCTTTAAAGCTTTGGTTGAAAATGAGATGGATTTAATGATCGAATGCCTAAGGTCAGATCGAGGGGTTGAGTTCCTCTCAAATGTATACGAACTCCCATACCCAATTTTTATGAGATTTTAAATTACCCATCACATTTAAAAATATGGGGTGATAATTATTCCCCAATATATGATGAAATATGTTTATCCCCAAATATTAAATACTTGGGTCAAATCATATTGCCACATCACTTTATTTCCATGTCGTCATTTTGATCATAATTTTGACTGGTCATAACTTTCATATACGAACTTCATTTTTCAAAACGTAAAATGTGACAAAAATCTTACGATGAGTTCTACATCTTGAAACTAGATTTGAAATTTTTTATGATGGTCAATTTTTATAGTTTGACTAGTTTTGACCTGTTGTTGATTTGCTTTGATTGGAACTTTGACCAACTGTATAAGGAGCATACAAGCTCTATTTTCAAAGTTCCACATACCATCGAAAAGCTCTTGACAGGATATTCATAATGGTGTAGGATTCAATCTGATCTAAGACCTTTTCTGAATTGACTTCCAGATCAATCCTCTCTACTAAGAGGGCTTTTAGTCCACCAAAAGCTGGTATCCAACTTGATCCTTTGAAATGCTAGACAATTATGAAGAATTCTGACAGATCTTTATTGGTCTACTTATGGTCTACAACTACACCCACAATGCTTGGAACAATTCATTGATCACATCTTCTACATACCTTCTACTGTTGGATGGCCATCAATAGCCTCTACATAGAACTAGGATGCAATAAATTCTACTGCATGGCTTCACAAGAGCCTCTACATAGATAAGCCTAGTGATTTCCTCTGATGTTTCTAAATGGTCCTCTATAACATATCAAGTACAAAACCCAAATCATAGCATAGAGATAATAGTGTCAAAATATGATTCATAACTCAAAAATGTAAAAAGCCTAAAACAAGGCATGAGTTATGCTAAATCCTGCAACTGCTAATAAGGTCATAATATATCAAACTATCTACCCACTATCACATCTTGTAAGCAGTGAACTACCAAACACTAAAACAATCACCAATATAACTACAAGACAAATTTGTCAATGTAAACAAAATACAATATTGGTTGTGACCATGTTGTAATAAATTATCTTAATGGGTCTTATCATGTATCCAATCACAAATATGCCACAAATAGATGCATTCCAAAATAGCAGTTGTTCTGATGCAAGTATTGTAGGAAAACTAAGCACTATCCAGCAACTTGTGCAACTACTGTTAAATCTCTCAAGATGATTAATGATTTAAATTCCTTAACCAATAAATAGGAAATTCATAAAGCTAACACTAGAGATTTTAAAATTAAAGTTAATCATAACACAAGTGTGAGAATTAAAAACTTCGCATGATAAACCTATCTCGAAGTGTTCCCACTATAGTAGCTCCAAAAATGCATATATCAATCCACTAATCATGACAACATGAAACTACGAAACTATTTACTAACCCTCTTTATTAGATTCTCTTGTTTATGGTGTTTAATTTTCTTATTGGATTTACTAACATCTACATGGGTTGATTGAACAAAAACTTCATTAATTACCCTATCAACAGGGTTATAAACTATCTTCTTCTTACCATTACTAGGATGGTGGGATGGTTGAAATTTCCAACACTTCTCAACCCGATGTCCACTCACGTGACAATGACTGCAATAGTTCCTTTGTGTGGGAGAGGTTACCCTTTGGCCATTTCTTATTTTACCAGTACGATAATGATCTTTAGCACTTGTAAGCTATTTTAGTAAGGCTTGTCTTTTCCAATAATGTGGCACAATGGTTATTCAATCAGCAAAATATACAAAGAAAAGAATGCAACATCTTTTGAATATTAAAACCAAAATTTTTAAATGGCATAAGTGAATCAAAAGTCTTAGAATTCACATTGTTATTGGTGTTTTTTATATTTAAAAAATGAGGAGGTGGAATTTCAATACCTCTTTTACTTGATTTCTTACACCATTCATCATTCCTTTGCAAGGAGGAATTCTACTCTGCTAGTGGCCTTAGATCTTAGCTGTCAGAAGCTTATGCTCTTTCAGAATTGGAGGAACTCTCGCTAACATCCACTTTATCACTAGCATAACTCAATCCAACATGGTGAGATATATGCTCTACTTATATTAGGTTAGCAATACCTTAGTCATTCTTACTAAGGCCCCTTCCATCAAATCCCATTTTCAATAATAGTGTAGATTCAATGCCCGTATTATGTTTCTCAAAACTACCAAAAATAATATTTGAAACATCGATACTATATGAAAATAATTATCAGATGAACAACTTACAATGCACTCATCAGTCACAGTGCTTGCATATGCAATGGAAGGTAATTGATGAAGACAATGTTCCTCTTCATCCTACATCTATTCCAAGAGCTCATCTTTGACTTGTAGCTCTAATTTTAAGTAGGAAATCTCCTCTTTCAAGGAGTAAAAATGAGATCTCAAGAAAGCATTCTCTTCCTAGATCTATGGATTAATTTCTTCAAGCTCATCTAGCCTATTTTTTTAAGTTTTTGCCCATGGCTTCATGTTTCCTTCAAACAACCTAATTATTCAAACTGAACACTGTAAATGGAATATCATTAAGGCTTAAAGTATGAAATAATATTAAAAACTAGACTAAAATAATTGATATCAATCCACACAATCAGAAGCTAACCCAACACACTAATTGCTCTGCTACCAAACTTGATCTATAAATTGGCACTAATTTTTATGCAAAAAGTTTACCTTGGATACTTTTTTCAAATCACATAATTTCACAAAAAACTCAAGGAAGTGAATTTGAATTTGACCTTTTAATACATATTTATCTCAAACCCCGAAGTGCTCAATTTTTAGTTAATATGTCATATTTGACTAATTATACATTTAATAATGATTAAGAAACAAAATTAATCAAAATACAGAAAAAGAATACATAAATAAAATCAACTCATGACAAGCACTTGATAACAGAGTTTGATAATGCCTGTCTCTGGGTTTGCTTATAGTACAAACCGATCTATTTCTTTGAAAATTGAGTACATGGCCAATTCCTTATGATTATCAAATGGATAATCTAAGATTGCACACAACTAAAACAACATAGCTTTAGAAAGTTTTGGTATACCCATGAATAGACCTTCCACCTTATTGTCACATGAATGCAATCTCGTAATCCTATGGATTTTGATGAAAGATCTCAAATATAGACTTATAAAATGTCTTATAAAAACCATCACAAGGATTTCAATACACTGTTAAAATCATCTCAGAGTCTAGGACAATTCCCTAGTTTACACTGAGAAGTGAAAAGATCTCCAAGTGCTTCAAAACTTGGGAGATATGCATACGGGTCTCTATATTGGCCATTACACAATCTACAAAGCTTCACTTTGAGGCATCAAATGACCTTAAATCTAGACACTTAGCATATCATTGGAACCTTTAGTTGTAGATCTCGGCTCTCGACTTCATCTCTCAACTCTTCAGATATGGAAATGATAGCTTTGAAACTTTTGAATGAAATGAATTGAACCTCTGACCCCTTTATATACTTACAGGAGGTCCACTTTTTTCGATTGGAATGATTATCCACAATCTTATTTTAATAAATTTCATAATTATCCCATACCCAAATTTTATGGGATTTTAAATTATCCATCACATTTAAAAATATGGGGTGATAATTATTCCCCAATATATGATGGAATATGTTTATTCCCAAATATTAAAGACTTGGGTCGAATCATATTGCCACATCACTTTATGACCACAACTTTGACTGGTTATAAATTTCATATATAGACTCCATTTTTTGAATCATAAAATATGACTGAAAGCTTACAACGAGTTCTACATCATGAAACTGGCTTTGAAATATTCTATGATGGTTAATTTTTGTAGTTTGACCATCTATTGACTGAATTTGATTGGAATTTTGACCAACTACACAAGGAACATACGAGCTCTATTTTTGAAGTTCCATATACCATCAAAAAGCTATTAATGGGATATTCATAATGATGCAGGATTCGGTCTGATTTGGGACCTTTTATAAATTGACCTCTAAATCAAAGACTCCACAATAAAATAGAATTATAAAGAGTAAGAATCAAACTATGCAAGAAATGACAAGAATAATGCTAAATGAATCCATGCTTTTAGATAGATATTGGAGAGAGGAAGTCAACACCATAATTTACATCTTGAATAGAGGACACATTAAGATAAATAATAGTAAAACACTCTATGAGCTATGAAAGGGTAGACCAGCTTCAGTCAAATACTTCAAAGTGTTTGAAAGCAAATGCTAGATCAAAAGAGATGATGTAGACTTAAGGAAGTTTGATGCAAGAGCTAATGAAAGTATTTTTCTTGGTTATTCATCAAAAAGTAAATCATATAGATTCTATAATAAAAGGTTGCAAACAATTGTAGAGAGTGTCAGTGTTAGAATGGATGAAACTAGGCCTAAATAAGTGAGTGTATTAACTAATACTCATTAAGAAGAATCAAAGTTTAGGAAATAAGTAGCATAAAAAAGTCAATGAGAAGAAGAAAGGGAAGATACAAGGGCACCATCAAGATTTGTTTAGAAAAATCATGCAAAAAATCAAATCATCAGTGATATTGATGCTAGAATGCAAATGAGGAGAAGATTAATGAATACATCATAAAATGTAAACTTCTCTCTATTGTTGAAAATAAAACTGAAGAGATTTTCAAAAGCCAATAATGAAAAGCATTGGATCAATGCTATGGAAGAAGAATTGAACCAAATAGAGAAGAATGAAACTTGGGAACTTGTTTCTAGATCAATAGACAAGAATGTAATTGGAACTAAATGGATCTTTAGGAACAAAGTGAATGGCGATGGTAAGGTAATAAGGAACAAGACAAGACTAGTCTATAAAGTCTATGCTCAAGTAGAAGGTGTTGACTTTGAGGAGACTTTTGCTCTTGTGGAAAAATTAGAAGCCATAAGACTATTCTTAGCATATGTTGGATTCAAGAATTTTAAAGTCTATCAGATGGATGTGAAGTCTGCATTTCTCAATGGAAATTTTAAAGATGTTTATATAGAGCAACCTGAAGGTTTTTATCTATCAGGGAATAAGGACTATGTGTGTAGGCTAAAGAAAATATTATATGGACTAAACCAAGCCCTAGATCCTGATATGTTAAACTTGATAGATACTTGCTTGATCAAGGTTTCAAAATAAGAGTGGCTGATAGTAACCTATACATCAAGACTAAAAGTGAGAACCAATTAATTATGGTTGTATATCTTGATGACATTATTTTTGGTAGAGATAATGAGAAGATGTCTCCAGAATTTGTAATAGTAATGCAACAAGAATTAGAAATGTCTATGTTAAGAGAGTTATCATTTTTCCTTGGGTTGTAAATTACTCATTAAAATAAAGGAATATTCATCTCTCAGACCAAATACATTAAGAAAATGTTGAAATGTTGAATATAATTAATATGGATGTGTTAGAAATATTATCATTGACGTCAAAAGTATAACATTGGTGATAAAGGCTCCATTACATTTAATGATGTTTTTAATACTCATATCTTGGCTAATGTGTGCTAATATTTATTTAATATTAATGAATATATTTTTGGGTGCATATAAGTCAAAAGAGGGTCCATGGAGAACTCAAAGAGTCATGGGGTAAAGACAAAAGAGGAATGGGATGCATTTTCTCATGAAGAGTCATCTTGAGGAATTTCAAGAGTCACCATGTGAAGACAATAAAGGGTGTGGCACATTTTTCTATGAAGGGGCACTTTGAAGAATACGAAAAGTCACCAAGATAAAGAAAAAGAAGAAATGACACTTTTGCTTATGAAGGGTCACCATATGACTTTTCAAATGAAAGGATATGAAGGGTCATGCAAGTTTGACACCATTTTTTATGAAGATTGAAGGGTCACAAAGGGTGAATGCCAATAGTCATTTGGAAAGCTATAAATAAAGACTTCAGAAGCCATTTGTAATATACAAGAAAGTGTATGGTTTGTATTTGTCTTCGAAGAGAGAAAATCAAGAGATATTATAGAGTTCTATCATTTATTGAGTAAGCAACATTGAGAGATAGTTGTGTTTTATACACAAAAGAGGTTGGTATTCTTGTGGGTTGGTACTCCTCCAAGTTGGTACTTATGAACTGTATAATTTTAGTTGGTGCTCATTCATACACTTGAGAGATTGTTCTCTATGGTTTTTTCCACTTTGGGTTTTCACGTAAAAATCTGACATCTCTCTCTCTCTCTCTCTCTCTCTCTCTCTCTCGTGGTGCATATTATTGTTTCAGTTTTATTGCATATCTTTAATGTGTGGTTAAGTGTTTAAATAAAAGTAATTTGATTAAGTAATAAGATATATAATATACTGATTCACCCCCCCCTCTCAATATATTTTGTGCTTAACAATTGGTATCAGAGCAGGGTCCTTTACAAAAAATTTTACAGTGTGAAGTTAGATTGGAAAAACATGATGGCTGAATCACATGAAGATTTTTCTACAAATAAAGCACCTTTGTTTGATGGGACAATTTTTTTTTTGGAGCATAAGGATGAAGACTTATTTGATAGCCCTTGGATTTGACATATAAAAAGTAGTGGTGGAGGAATATGAAGAGCCATAAACACTTGTAACTACTCTGACAGAAAATAAGACAAGTGGAAATAATGTTAAAGCTTTAAATTCTATTTTATGTGCTTTATGTGAATCAAAATTTGTTAAAGTTATGCAATGTAAATATGCTCATGAAACTTGTGTGAAACAATTCAAGAAATGGGGAGGACAATGCTAAATGAATCCAAAATAGTAGATAAATATTAGAGAGAGGTAGTTGCTACAACAGTGCATATTTAGAACATAGTATTATTGAGAGTCAATAGTGACAAAACTCTATGAACTATGAAAAAACAAACTAGCAAAAGTTGATTATTTCAGCGTTTTTGGTAGCAGATGCTTCATAAAGAGAACTGATGGAAAACTTGGTAAGTTTGAATCTAGAGCAAATAAATGTATATTTCTTGGTTATTCTTGCAAAAGTAAAGCTTATAAATGTTATAACTAAATAACCAAGAAAATTATTGAAAGTATAAGTCTCAAGATAGAAGAAGATGGAATGCAGAATCAGTGATCCAGTAGACATTCCTGAAATCATTGGAGAGAGATTTTGAAGAATCAGATGATGAGAAGGAGAAAAATGACACTAAAACTCCATCCAAATATATTCAAAAAAATTATAATGAAAGTGACATCATCGGGGACATAAATGAAGGAATTCGTACCAAAAAATGATGGTAAGTTAATTTTAGCAAGTTAATTTTTCTTTGTTATCCAAAATTCAGCGTAGAATTTTTTCAGAAGCTAGACATTATAAGCATTGGGTTAAGACAATGGATAAAGAATTAAATCAGATAGAAAATAATGATACTTGAGAATTAGTGCCTAGACCAAAAGATCACAATGTGGTAGAAACAAAATGAGTTTACATAAATAAGTTGAATGAAAATAGAGAAGTGACCAGGAATAAAGCAAGATTAGTATGTAAAGGATATGCTCAGATTTAGGGAATAGATTTTGAAGAAACTTTTGCACCAGTAGCAAGGATATAGGCTATCAGAATGTTTCTTGCATATGTAGTGTTTAAAAATTTCAAAGTGTCTCAGATGGATGTTAAATTTGCCTTCCTAAATTAGAATCTAGAAGAAGAGGTCTATATTGAGAAATTTAAGGGATTTATTCTCTCAAATATTAGTAACCATGTATACAAATTGAAGAAAGCACTGTATGGATTGAAACAAGCTCTTAGAGCTTGGTATGCAAGACATGATAAGTACCTACAGGATTAAGGTTTCAAGAGAGGATTTATTGATAGTAATCTCTACATCAAAACAAAATGTGAGTATCAATTGATTGTTATGGTATATGTTGATGACATCATTTTTAAAGGAAATATTGAAAAGATGACAAAAGAATTTTTTGATAATATGGAAAAAGAATTTGAGATGTCTATGCTTGGAGAATTATCATTTTTCTTAAGATTGCAAATATTTCAGTGAAATAAAGGAATTTTCATATCTCAAAGTAAATATGCCAAGGAAATGTTGAATAAATTTGGTTTTGAAGATTGTGCACCAATTGACACACCAATGTGTATATAAAATAAGGTGAGTAAAGATGAAAATTCACCTGTTACAGATCAATATTTGTATAGATCTATGATTGGTAGTCTTTTATATTTGATAGCATCGAGGACAGACATCATGCATGCAGTAGGTATGGTTGCAAGATAACAGTCAGCTCCAAAAGATAGTCATGTTCAGTTGGTGAAAAGAATATTTAGATGTATCAAGGGGACATTAAATTATAGATTGTGATATCTTATAGATAGATATTTCACTTTGGTTGCTTATATAGATTCAGATTGAATAGGTTGTTTGGATAATAAAAAGAGTACAAGTGGAGGAGCTTTTTTCTTTGGTGATAGCTTAATATCATGGCTAAGTGAAAAAACAAAATTCAGTATCACTTTTTACAACTAAAATAAAATATATTGCAACAGTATTGTGTTGCACTCAAGTGTTTTGGATGAAGCAAACTTTGGAAGATATTAAGGTAAAATATGATGAACCTATTTCTATTTTTTGTGACAACACAAGTGCTATTAATATTTTGAAGAACCTAGTGATGCATTCAAAAATAAAACATATTTCCATCAAAAATCACTTCTTGAGATACCATATTGTAGATCAATAGATTAAGATAGAATATATCAGTACTACAAAGCAGATTGCAGATATTTTCACAAAGGCACTACCAAAAGACACATTTGAGTATCTTTGAGAGAAGTTGGGAGTAGTTTCTTTTACTTCCTTCCATTGAGGATCAACATCAATTGAGGGGGAGCTAAGTGTTAGCTCTAGGTTAGGCCTTTTACCATTGATGTCAAAGGGAGAGAACATAAATAGGTACAAGTACAGGAATATGTGCAAAACAGGTACATGGAACAAGGGCAAATTACTACAGTAAGGAGTTATTGTATGTTTTTTAGATGGCTGTATGTGTAAGTTTTAGGATGTGATAGTTTTAATTTGAGTTTTCCATCAATGACAAAGAGGGAGATTGTTGGAAATATTGTCATTGATGTCAAAAGTCTAGCATTGGTGATAAAGGCTCCATTGCATTTAATGATGTTTTTAATATTCATATCTTGGCTAATGGGTGTTAATATTTATTTAATATTAGTGAATATATTTTTGGTTGCATTTAAGTCAAAAGAAGGCCCATGGAGAAGTCAAAGAGTCATGAGGTAAAGACAAAAAAGGAATGGGATGCATTTTCTCATGAAGAGTCATCTTGAGGAATACCATGTGAAGACAAAAGAAGGTATCACACATTTTTTCATGAAGGGACACTTTGAGAAATACAAAAAGTCACCAAGCTAAAGACAAAAGAGGAAAAGATGCTTTTGCTTATGAAAGGTCACCTTATAACTTTAAAATGCAAGGATACGAAGGGTCATGCAAGTTTGACACCATTTTTCATGAGGATTGAAGGTTCACAAAGGGTGAATGCCAAAGATCAGATGAAAAGCTATAAATAAATGCTTGAGAAGCCATTTGTAATATGAAAGAAAGTGTATGGTTTGTATTTGTTTTCAAAGAAAGAAAAGCAAGAGATATTGTAGAGTTCTATCATTTGTTGAGTAAACAACATTGAGAGATAGTTGTGTTTTATACACAAGAGGGGTTGGTGCTCCTATGGATTGGTTCTCATAAATAGTTGTGTTGGTGCTCGGCCAAGGGGTTGGTGTTCTTGAAAGTTAGTGTTTACAAACTTTGTGGTTTGAGTTGGTGCTCATTTATATACTTGAGATTATTCTCTGTAGTTTTTCTAACTTTGAGTTTCTACATAAAATTTTGGTGTCTCTCTCTCTCTTTTATGTGGTACATATTATTATTTCTATTTTATTGCATATCTTGAATGTGTGGTTAAGTGGTTAAAGAAAAATAATTTGATTAAGTAATAAGATATATAATATACTGATTCACCCCCCTTTCTTAGTATTTTTCATGCTTAACAAGATGATTGTAAATCAATAAGTACTGCAATGGTAATAGGGTATAAGTTGAGCAAAGATGATAAGTCAACATAAGTCAATCAAATATTATATAGATCAATGATGGGAATTCTATTGTATATTACTGCATCAACACCAAATATCATGTAGGCAGTAGGTCTCGAAGTCAAATTTTAGGGAACACAAAAAAACACACTTTTAGGTAGTCAAAAGGATATTCAATTATCTCAAAGGCACTATGGATCTTAGTTTGTGGTACCCAATAGGAAAGGACTTCACTTTGACAACTTATACTAATGCAGATTGGGCAGACAACATTGATGACAAAATGAGCACAAGTGGAGGTGCATTCTTTCTTGGAAACAATCTTGTGTCATGGTTGAGTAAAAAATAGCTCGTAGTTTCTTTGTCCACAATTGAAGTTGAGTACATAAGAGTAACATCATGTTATACACAGGTCCTTTAGATGAAAAAAAACTTTGAGTGATTTTAGAATTAAATATGTCAATCCAATTTATATTTTTGTGACAATATAAGTACAATAAACATTTCCAAGAATCCAGTTATGCATTCAAGAACTAAGCATATTTCCATTAAGTATCATTTTCTAAGATAACAATTTGTAGATCAGCAAGTAAAAATGGAGTACATTGCCATAGAGGAATAGATAGTAGATATCTTCATGAAGCCCCTCACAAAAGAATTTTTTTGAGTTTCTAAGGCAAAAATTGGGAGTAACCATTCTTCATCTACTCATTAAGGGGGATCTAATCATTGTATTGTTCAACTCCATGGATATTTTGGTGATATACATTATTTTGTCTCTTTATCATTGATGTCAAAGGGAGAGAATTGAAGAAAGGGGGAATAAAGGAGGATAACTAAAATAAGGGGGAGGTCATGTACTATTTTTTTCTATAGTATTTCCATCAATGACAGGGGGAGATTATTATATTATTTTCATTGATGTTAAAGGCAAAGTGAAGGGCAAGTTACAGTAGCTTTGGACTCACTCAATACCTTCAGACTCACTTAGAGTTTCAAAATCATTCAATAGCTTTGGATTCATCTAGAGCTTTAGACTCACTCAGTAGCTTCAGACTCTCTCAGAGCTTTGGACTCACTCAGTAGCTTCAGACTTGCCTAGAGCTTTGGACTCACTCAGTAGCTTCAGACTTGCCCACATCTTTAGAATCACTTAGTCAACAACTCTAGACTCACCTAACATCTCTAGACTTACCCAATATGAAAAGCAGTGATTGAAAAATGAAAAACAACATTGAAATAGAGTTAAATTCATTCATATTAAATGATGGTTGACCACCTTTATTAGCATCCAAATTTTGGTAATAAGAATTATCGCCCAAGTATAATTAATGATAATCTAAAATAAAGGGCGAAACACCTTTGTACAGGTTGTATCCCTTGGGAGAAGTCACACCCTTTTGAAGAGGCATAAGGAAGGTATAAATATATAGAGAAGTTAGAGAGAAAAAATGAAAATAGTGGAAGTGTGAGATATGTGAAGAAGAGAAGGAAGCAAGTGTGAGGAGAATAAAAAGACATAATACAAACACATGCAAATTTAAAAAGAAGAAATAATTATTTCTATCATATACAAGGAGAAGAAGAGGAAAAAGAGAGAGAAGAGGGAGAAGAGTGAAACTTGATTGAGCCATCAGTTGTTGCGAAAACAATAGTGAGAAGGTAGAAATTGGTTAAGTGAGGTCAGTGCCTCAGACAGAGAGATTGGTGTCTCTTGCTAAGTTGGTGCTTAGCAGTGGTGATTGATGTTTCCAATAGGTTGGTGCTTACAAAATGTTTAATAGTGAGAATTGGTGTCTCAAATAGGTTGGTGCCTATAAAATGCTTGGTAGTAGGGTTTGGTGTCTTTGATAAGTTGGTACTTATAAAGTGCTTAGGACTAGGGATTGGTGTCTCTAGTAGGTCAATTCCTATAAATTACTTAGCAGTGGGGATTGGTGTCTTCAAGTAGTTTGGTGCCTACAAATTTTTTTTAAAAATAATTATAAATCTTATGGTCGGATTTGGACGGTAGATCCAAGCAGCCTTTCAAGTGTGTGGGTTTTCCCCATTAAAGGTTTTTCATGTATTTTTTTGTTTTACATTTACTTGTTTTTATGTGAATGGTTTCTCTATAAAAGTTTATTAGAAAGAAAGTAAATTATTATTACACATTGAATCACTCCCCTCTCAATGTGGTGTGTGCTCAATAAATAAATGCATTGGGAGGGGTTGGTGAGGATCTAGATGATGTTACAAAGGAAGACTCTTTACCTTCCACTTATAGGGTGAAACATAGAAAGAGTTGGAGACGATGACTAATATGAGCATTATGTTCTTTTTGTTTAAAATAAAGCATTGTACTCTTATTTTCTAAAAAACTAATATCAAACATACTTATGAATCTAGAGAAATGATATTTTATGTATTTCACTTTATTTCATGAATTTATATATTTTTTAAAGTAGCAATAAAGTTATTGATTAATTATCGAGTCCCAAGTATGAGTGAAAATTATTGGCTGCCAAGTACGAGTTTTTATAATATGCCCCAAATATCGTAATAATTCATTTGTGAAAACCTAAAATTAGGTTTTTATGTCAATGGTGAAACCATGAAACCAATTCATGTCAAAATTGAACCTGAAAATAGGTTCATATATAAAATGATCAGTCATTAAAGATGGATTATATATCCAAAGTTCTCATGTCCTACCATTGTTCCCCATTGATCCATAATATAGAAATATAAAATTATTTACATGAAAAAATTCATGCCCCAAATCTAATCGAACTACATCTCAAAATGATATAGAATTCCTTTATCTATTTATCTTTATTTCATATAATGCCTCTCAACTATGCAATCTAATAAAGCTTCTCGATCTGACCCATATAATGTTTCAAAATGTCATAGAATACCCTAACTATTATTCATAATTATGAGTAATACCTCACATTTCTCACATGTGTCTCAATTTGTCCCATCTAATTCACATAATTTGATCCAAAGTGTGAACTATTTGTCTATGGTGACATGAATATCTAAGACAAACTCTCTACATGTCCCCTTTTAATATGGATGATAAAGCTTGCAAATCTCTCATCTAAAAAGAAAGAGTTATGTGTGCCATGTGTTATCTAAAAAATTTAATCATGTAAAGTATTTATACAAACATGATAACATATGTTATCATAGAAAGATGTGATTGTCAAAGTATGTGTGAAACATGTAATACAAATAAATGGGCATACAAGTGAAATGTCAATTAAATATATCAATTAAAAATGTAATAATAAGCATCATATTAGATGCTTGATCTAAATCATCACATCAATCTCAATAACACTCATATATTTAACCACACACAGATAATACCATATTCATGAAGCACATGAGCATTTATGACATGACTTGGCCATGCCATAGACTAGAGGACCATTTAACACAACTGATGTATGATGTGATAATACACAATAAATAGACCAAAATAATCATGTAATATATCACACATCAATGACCACATGATTTCATAATCATCATCAAACATTCACAGAGCAAGCAATGTTAAGCCACATAATCAATCAATGTAATCATCCAATATAGTAAAGCATAATATCCATAGTAAACAACAATCTAGAAATGATGGGAAAGATGAATTCATGTATAACATTCTATTATGATCAATGGAAAAATATAGAAAGATACACCCTGATAAATGTGCATAAATCACTCAATGTATGCATGCCCTCAATGTATAATGTTACCCATTAGTATAAATAATGTGACAAATTTTTAAGTCCATGTATCATATGTAACATGTATGTCCTCCATCCCACTCATATATACCATGAAAATCATGTGTGTAGAAACATAGATACGTAATTTACCATGTAAATGATAAAATCACTAGTAAAACATGTCAGGCATAGGTCTTAGTTTTTAATTTTTTCAATGTCTGTTTTTTATTAACAATTTTAATTTTTTGATTTTAAAATTTGTAAGATCACATATAACTGATGCATAATTGTACACCTTTGGTTCACCATAATATTTTAGTTATTTTAGATTAATGTGATCCAAACATTGTAAAACTAAGGTTAATTTAGATTATGTAAAATATATCAATAATACCCTAATATGAATTAAGAAATGGAAAAAATGATATTGCACTTAGATGATTTAAATTTGACAAAGCAAGATTGGAGAGATATAATTAACTTATGTATTTTTTTGTTCATAACACTCATCACAAGTTTTTAAAATAAATTGTATATGCTTTTTCCTAACTAAGATTGAGAAACTATAGCTTAAACATTGTTTGGAGGTTACATGTAATAGTGAGAACCATATGGCAATTGATTATATCCTATCTCTATTATTAGTATCCCTGTATACTATGTAATTTTGTGATTACTCGAACCACTGTGTTGATTCCTAAAAAGACTTCATGTATATGCACTCACTTTATATCATATGTACATTGATTTTCCTATCCTTTTCCTTTCTTTGAAACCCTAATGTCACTTTTGACCACAAGATGACCATTAGAAATAAGCTTAGTATGTTGGGTTAGATAACAACCTCTCCCCACTAAGTGACTAAGAGTTTCCTATGTTACAAAATGCTAAAGAGAGGTCAAATGACATAGTTATCCCACATAGTTATGTGTGTGCAATAACATGATCAATCTAGAATGTAATGCAATGTTTGGCTTTCAAAACTTGGAATTATGCAACTTTGACCTACATGTGTATTCAAATTTGGAAATAGGGCTAATATTTTTTGGTGTTTTTAGATATTTAATCCTCTATGATAATGTCTTAAGAGAGTGCTAATTGATTTTTCAATGTGATTTGCAAATAGTGACCAAGTAAGCCTTGCCTTAGGATTGATTTGTAATTATAGTTGGCTCTTTAATTTTTCCTTCCATGACTAAACTAATGGAGACTTCCCAATTTTAAAAATAGCCATTGAGTGTTCATGGACATGGCGACTGTTTGTTGAGGATTTTAAAAGGTTCTTGCACATAATGGTGTGACCCTGAATCTATGTATTTGATAAATTAGGTTATCCAAGACAACAAATGGTTAGATGAATAGGGGAAGTGTGGATAAGATTAAAATATGTGTGAAATGTCTATGCATGTCAAAGTGTATTAGAGTGTCTAATACAAAATTTAGGTGTCTACAAGTAGTACATGTGCACAATCATATATATGGGCATATTTTGCACATCTCAATAATCTTCTCCTATTTTTATGCCATACTAGTTTAGAACATATTGGCTTGATAAGTTCTGAAAAAATATCTGAATGCCATCATCCATGTAGTGAAATCCATTGGTGATGAGCTCATTAGGAAGATACTCATAATAGTCAAAACACATTTTTTTCAACCTTTTACTTGGAGTATATGTTTCTCATAATGGTGATAATTATGTGAACCTTCCTAAGAAAGATTTATAGATAATAAATGGGAAGTTCTATTAACCCTTAAATTGTGCATCTTGTTGATTTGAATGCCATAGCCACCTCTCTAATTTTTGACCAAGTTTCCAACCAAATCAGATTTATAATATTTTTTATAAGAATGGTCAGAATATCTATAAATGGAGGATCTTCGTAACACTTATAGTTCAAGTCTATGAGGATATACATTGTGTATAGATTGACAAGAATTATACACATGGTTGCACATCAAGAAGGACTATACTCTAATGAAAGTGGTTGATAAAAAAAAGTGTACCAAGTTCTTAGACTTTCAAAAATAGGGATTATCATGAAACACAAGTACACCATTCTTCTCCAATGCCTCCCCTTAAGAAGTGATTTTGCATCTCCATTTACTATTAGGAAAAATGATATCCTTGGTATTTTGTTTCGATAAATATTCTAAAAAAATGAACTCAAAGTGATTATCGCCATTGATGGTTAACCTTTCCAAGTACCACGTATAAGTCATCCAATATTTTACACTATTTAAGGGTAATAATCAATGGAATCATCCAAGTAGATTATTTATATACACCCTTACGACTCACCTCACCTTGTATAGGAACTTACATGGGGCCTATCTATCTCATCTACCTTGAGATCCCACCACTAGGGGTAGCATTACCAAATTAAGTTAGCATATCCTCTAAATATGATAACTTCTCAAGTGTCCTCTAAATCATTATGTACGATCCTCACATGCATCTGAAAAATATTGATGAAAAATCAAACTTACTCCTAACTCTATGAATTATCTTAGTTCTCTCTTAAAATTATTCTTCCTATAGTAAGGTTTGATAAAATGATGTAAATCCCAAATTTATAGTGATTTTGCACATTAATTTTTCACAAAAATATTGGTAACTTTGTTTTCCATTTTGTACCTTCATGTTACATAGGCCACCTAATAGTACCCACATATTGCATACCACTCAAAATTATTGTGATCTAACTAGTGATGTGGAACTCATCTATAATTGTTATTTCCCTTTATTTACATATACCATTGTTGTGATCTCTATGCATACTTATTGTCTCTTAGGCAATACCTTATATTACAATGGTGTGTATTTTAGAATATAAAAAATACCTTGTCTAGTCACATATTATCCTCACACTATATTTGAAAGTTGTAGATCTATACAGGGCATTGTTAGCTGTATATTTTCTATGCAAAATTTGCATGACTTGTCTCCAATCATAAAATTCCTTTCTTTATGTTAGAACACAACTATCTACTGAGAGGGGGAGGTGAATCATTCGATCAACTAAAACTAGCACTTTAATCCTTTTAAATCAAATTCAAAATCATGTGAATATTAAAATATAAATATAGAGATCACATACACAAATACAAATGACACTAGATTTATACATGGAAAACCCAAAGGGAAAAACCACGGTGAGAATAGTTGCTACAATTTACTATTTTAATTAGCCTCACATTCAACACCTCACTTGGCAAAGCCTTACTGGCTACAAGCCTTATTAGTAAAACCTCATAGGTTACATTTAAGGACATCAATCCTAAGGATACTCTAATCTCGTAATTGAGCACCAACTCAACTAATTTGATGGCACCAACCAAAAATATCTATGGAGCTATAACTCCAGATTACAACATTGATTCATAAATGAATCAGACTCTATTCTCTATTACAAGTCTAATTGGTAACATGCTCATACTATGCACATTATTTTTGTGCCTTCTTCCTCTCTACTTCTTTCTCTCTATGTCTGGATATATCTTTATTCAACACACTTCATCTCACTCTGTCACTCTGTATGTATGCCTATATATATCTATGCTTGATACTTTTCAATAGTTTCTTATCTTCTCTGCACTTCTGCCTCTGTGTCTATATATTTTCATTTGACATAATTCCAATAACTCCAGCCATATCTGCTTATGTCCTAGATGTCATATATATAAGCAATGGATCTAGGGTTCCATATCTTCAGTGTGTTCACACTCAGAATTTAACACAACATGCAAATTCTAGACTTTAGTTCATTATTACTTGGAATGGAAGATTATCACATCTTAATTCCATGTATCATGTCATAATTGTAGGTTTCTTCATTAGCTATATCATCTGTTAGACCCAAGTTTTGATGCACAGGATCTTTAATGTAGATTTGATCGGTTGGATCGATCAATCTCGTTGTCTGTGTTGAGATATAGAGCTTATAAGCAAGGTTCTACATGTTCTTGTAACTAACCATTTATCTAGACATGACTTTAAATTCTAGTCATTGATCTTACCTTTGGCACCATGATCTGATGGTCCACACTCAAATGACTCAACTTTAAAACATGTCTATTAAATCACCTTATGACAGGCTCACACTAGCCATTAGATCTTTGTACACTTCCAAAATTTAGCGTTATCATCTTT
Source organism: Torreya grandis (assembly GCA_037957365.1). Classification (NCBI taxonomy): domain Eukaryota; kingdom Viridiplantae; phylum Streptophyta; class Pinopsida; order Cupressales; family Taxaceae; genus Torreya; species Torreya grandis. The sequence goes on from JARHVA010000603.1 coordinate 415,692, forward strand.
AAAATGTGCCCATTGATCTTCCTGATCCAAGCTTTCACATGTTGTTAGATCTCCAAATATGCACAATCTTTATTTCTATCAAGACGTTAAACATTGAGCTTTTCATCTCATCTCGTTGCTTCCTATATCCTTTGATTACTTTCACTCCAATTTTCTCAAACCTACTTGGTCTCTAACTTGCCACTATATCGATAAACATCAATCACATTATTCCATCTAAGTCCACTTCGTTTGTTGGATCCCCTTTATATGATCACTCGCTCACCATTAGATCTCATGACAAACTCATTCTTTATATCTATCCAACCCTCGAGAACATGACACTTGGCTTAATCACATTCCTTCTGTACATAGTTAGTAGTTCCCTCTATTGAGACATTTGGCATCTTCGTATTGCTCATTGACCTTTTGACTTTAAACCATACCATAGATTAACTATCTATGCTTTGTGATTCTGACACTTGTCACTTGCGCATTAACTAGGAGGTTTTTTTGATAATTTGACTTTATCATGCTCCGTTGGATCTCCAATGTCTGATTAATCACTAACCATTGATCTTCCAACTAGTTCAAACATTAACTATGATAAGCTTACTCTCATTAGATCTCTATCTGATAAGTTCCATGAATGCAACACTTGTTACTAGCATGTTTACTCAAAGAAGCCTTTGATAATTTGGCTTTACTTCACTTCATTGGATCATCTGCATATGATGAAGTGATATTCGTTGATCAAGTTGGGACATATATTAAGTCTTAGACTTAAGAAAATATAAAATCCTTCGATTATTGCTTAGAAATGGTAATTTCTAGGTCAAGGGGCTGATTTCCTAATGATAATATGGACTTAAGTTGTAACTGAAGTTATCATTTCCTGGCTATACCAAGTCAACATTAAAATAGAACTTTGCTTGTTGATGTCAGAGCTAAACCCTTAGGATTTTACTATGAAACCCTATAATGTTTGAGAGCTAAATAAATAATTTATGAGCTTATTCATTCTCCTCTAAACCTGTGGATCATATTTCTAGAATGCATGAAAAAAACACATAATGGATCTTCTATTTATTTGACTTTAAACATCCATAAATGGTCTCTATAAAAGCATGACAACTTTGCACAATGCAACTGTGAAACATCTCTTCTTTCCATCAATCTTATCTAATCTTTTTGACATCAATGACATCCATAATGTCCCTTTTAACATCAATTACAATCATATTTACAGCATCCCCCTTTGGCATTGATGGCAAACTAAATGCTCTGATCTTCTACTATTCATATCCTTCTCTGGCATTGCTTGCATTGGCTTCTAATAAGTATAAAATAAAGCTTGTTCATACCAAACTTATTCCCCCTTAGGCAATGGCATATTTACCTAAATTCATCTTAGACACTTGCTCTGCTATTCCAAACTTTTACAAAGAGTATTTGTACTTTTTTTCCAAACTTTTACAAAGAGTGTTTTCCCTTTTTCTCCCCCTTTGACATCAATGGAAAAGGGAGTCCTCACTATTTGTTCAAAGTATTCTCCCCTTTATCAAATAAAGGAGTTTTTCCAAGAACTTGCAACTATCAACTCATTAGAAAATTTCAAACTATACATACCTGAGTTGCTTTTTCTCTTCTTCTAGGGATCAACAAGGCTTTTATGATCCTTTCTCTAAACTTATGCTCCATCACTAGTATCTAGTGATGTGATGTAGGAGCTATCACTTCCAAATTTTGTCTCATTGCATCACCTGAGCATCTTCAGGTCTCCATACATAGTCCTCTAATGCTAAGACCTAACCAATTACAAAGGTCCCACTTTATTTATGCATGCAGATTCAATACACTTTCTAAGCCCCTAAATTGGTTTGTTTAAGTCATCATCTCAACCTGCTTGAGTTAACATCTGTAGTAGACAACACCTTATCTTTTAATCATGACTAAAGCATCTCAAATATGCTCTTTTTCACATCATGCATAGCTCCTCAAGCCATTTAAGCTATCTAAGTTAGATCCCCCTAACTTCATGCTCCATCTTTGCACCAAAGGACTGCTTATAACACACCATAACTTCATTTTTCACATATATATCATCATTTTACACATGCTCACTAAGTTAGGTAACCCAACTCATTGTACAACACAAGATACACAATGTAAAGGGTTTTTTGCATTAGAACCCTTATGCCAACTGAATTTATGAACATATATATGAGATGTATTCCAATTTCATTATGTCACATTGAATCACTAATTATGCCCCCTACAGACACTGCATATTAAACACTTGACTTGATTTGATCAAGTCATACTCACAACCTACTTGAGTTCTTATTTGTAGAAGACATCACTTTCTTTTTCACTGAAAGGGGTCTCTTAAGAAGCATAGATAGAGACACCTTCACTCACAATGTCCTAAAACAATGTGAAACTAGGAGTTACCCATAACTCATATTCCTTCTCTTCCTTCTTCATCTTATGCTTTTTGTTCTTCTTCTTCCTAGGCTTGAGAGAAATAAGATGCTCATCCATTAAACTTTATCCTTTTCTTCTGTGATTGGATTAACAATACATGGAGATAATATGGATTTATGATATACTTTTTCATCTGATGAATCTTCCTTGTAGCTCAGTATCTCATCACTAAGCATAGAAAATTGATGTTCTATGTATGAAAGTTGTTCAACAATAATATGATGTTCACTTAAATCTGTAATACCTCAGAACTATTCTCAGCCAACACCTTGGACTTCTCCTTGAGCTTTATCTTCTCATTCTCAACATGTATAGACATTGAGAGCTCTTGAAATTTTCCAACCTCTATATCATTCTTCATCATTGCTTGATCTTTCACTTTCCATACATGCTTTGGTTGCTTATATGTCCTATCAGGCTTACTTTTATCTTTTTCAGAGACTTGTGAACCTTTGTTCACACTAGGAGGCATGCTTTTCTTCACACATTGTAATTTTGGTCTTTCAAAACTTGTTCTACATTGTTTATCTATGTGACCAGAATTATTACAATTATAACACATTACAGTTGTATCTACCAAGGGTGAAAATGAATTTTTTCTTACAAAGTTGGTTCTCCTTGTAGGTACAATGCCACATTTACTAATGTTATGACCAAACTGATTACAATTATGAAAATAACTATAAAAATATGAGGAATACCTGGTCATAGCATTGGGTTGCCTTACTAGTTTTCTCACCTTTATGTAACCATCTGCATCAGTTACCTTTATCTTTTGCATCTTCCTTGAATTTTTAGAGATTAACTCATTATTCTTCTTCCTTTCTTGAGGTTTTTTTCTCCTTTAGTCTTCTTCACATTAGCAGTATTTGTATCTATCTTTGTATCTTATAAAGCTTTCTCTTTCTTTTCTATAATCCTCCTTCTACTTTGAAGTTGTTATATAACTTAGCAGATGTACTAGCTATAAGACTTTTCCTTTTTTCATAACCAAGACCATATTTTCTTTTTGATGGCTTTTGAGAGTTGATCAATTCATCAAGAATGTATGATCCTCCTTTCAACTTTAGAGCTTTATCTATTTATAATTTATCCATTTCAAGATCTTTTCTCAAAGCCACTATCTCTTCTTCTAGCCTCATACATTTAATAGACTTAAGTTGTAGTTCAATTTTGACTACATCTTCTATTCTTTTGACCTCTTCAACTTGAGTCTTTAGACTCACCTCCATCTGATCAGATCTTTCCAAAAAATTGGATAGTTTTTCACTTTTTTTGTCCAAGCTTCTTCTATCTTGAGTTCTCTTTTCTCAGCATGTCAATCTCATCTAGAGCACATAGGATTTCACCTTCTAGGTCCACTTCTGCTTCCTCTTCTTCATCAGAGTCTGTTTCTTCTTTTTCTTGATTTACAGAATCTGATCCTGATGCCATGAATAAGACTTCATTTTATTCAGCCATAAAGGCACAATCATGGTCATCATCTGATATATCACTCTTATCCACTAAGTCACCATCTTCTCTTGTGTATAGACCCTTCTTATTCTTGAAATAGTGATGTTTCACTTCATCACTATCCTCTTCTTGCTTAGAATCATGTCAGGGGATCTATAGCTCTACCAATTAGAGCACAATTGATTACTATCTTATATGCAATTAAACACGGAATTATACCAGAATGATAAAGTAGCTAGAAACTTGAGACAGCAAAGAATTTGAGAGACAATACACACTCTTGTATTAAATACTACTAGAAGAAAATACAATAAGGAAGATGCCACTTCTTCCTCCACCTCAAAGGCTTGCCACACCTCAAGAACTTCTTCTCTCTCTCACTTGCTCAACACAACAACTCTAAAGCCTGAGTTGCTATCCCTCCTTGAATGCTTCAGCTGATCTCCTTGACCTTACACCTGTAGATCTCCTTGACCTTGCTAGCTTCAATGCTTTTACTTGCCTTAGAATTAATTTACAATACATGCCTTATGGGTCTATAAATAAGATCCCAAGCTTACAAAAATAGAACACTAACTACTAAAATTAGACACACAGCCCGCGACTTAAATTAGCCCCTTAGCATGCAAACACTCGGTTCAATTAACTGACTGTTCGTCAACAGCAGTTCCAAAAATACACAAGCGATCGATGCCGGTTCCTGCTGGTCTGGTGCTGCCAACGTCGGCCGACTTCCTGTCGTCACTGGTCTCCTTCTCCACTGTACTTGACTGACGTTGGTCATACTGTCGACGCCGGTGGCTCTGGTTCTTCAGCATCCTTCCTTCTAGTGTCTGCAAACAGTTGAAGCTTTTAGCTCCACACCACAACAATCTCCCACTTGGAGATAAATAGCTGCAACTTGTACCTGTACTTGTACACCATCTATTTTGTTCCTTAGGCTCTGTATCCCTCTTCAATGTCACTCTTGAAGACCAACCACCACGCAAACCTGTGATGCAATCCCTATATCTTATGCCACAAGAATTTTGTTGCTCCCAAATTCTCCATGACATACTTCTGAACCAACTCTACCCTTAGCTCAGAAAACTCCCTGTATATGAAACCCTGCAACAAGTAACACAATACAGTAACAAGATAATGTAGCTAATATTATCCAACCTGGTAAAGATAAAATACAATGGTCAAACCTCCATTGTTCTGCAACATAATCAAGACCATATACCATAGCCTTCTGTCTCAAGTGTCCATCCACTCTCTTCTCTAAAATGGGAATCCATCCCTCTATCTAGTGCTTCCTTCCAACTAATAAAACTACCAACAAATACCTGTTTGGTTCTCCAAGGACACACTCCTCATCCATGCCAAGCTCCCACTGTTTCTAGATTCTACCTACATTGCTTCTTCCATCTTCCTAGTTCGTGACTATCAGTAAGCAATATAAAGAAGGTGAACAATGAATATGAGGTTCACATACCTTTCCTGACCTCCACATAGGTGTTTGAGACTTAGTAATTCACCCAACATCCGTTCCAGTGACCGATCTAGGCCATCTCTCAGTCTGCTTCCGATCGATGTCGATTCCCTGCACTGATCCTGACTACCGACGTCGTTTCCCTGGCCGACGTCGGTGTCCCTCCTACCGACGTCGATCCTTATGACCGACGTCAGACTTCTCCTATCTGACCTACCGACCCTGCTGGTCTGCACATGACCGATGTCGGTATCTGGATGATTGACGTCGGTGCCAAGCAACCGACATCGACGTCTGTGTGTTCCTGTAAGTGATGAAATTTTCATCCGCGAGCTCTTCTTGGATCATACCTCTGTCCATGCTGCCCTGCTCAGACTTATTCAGCCCTGTGACTGATCTCTGTCCTTCATCTCCTCCAAAAACACCAAGGCTTCTTTGTTCCTATCAAAAGCATCAAATTTCCTCTTTCTGCAATGCACTGTATTTATGCTTTCCGAATTTGAACACATACCTTTTGAATCAAGAACTTCCATTCTCTTCCTGTTCTTGTGACCAAGCCTATTAGGCCGCATCTTCGAATCTACACCAGAAGTAGAATCAGTAATACAAGTAGATAGATAAAGAGTATCTACTTTCTTACCTCTTGCTAAAACAAGTGCTCCCTTGGTAACCTTCCAAGAATCCGCTATGAGGGTTATTGTGCATCCCTCATCTCCCAACCTTCCTACAGAAATCAGACTCTGCTTCAGAATTGGAACATGCATGACCTCTTTCAACACCCACGTGTTGTCAATCTGCAATCTCAGCTGCACTTTCCCTTTGCCAACTATCTGACAAGGCGTACCATCCCCTAAATAAAGAACTCTAAAGTCTCCCTGTTCATACTCGTAGAACAAATCTCTGTTTGGGGATGCATGAAAAGATGAACCAAAATCTAAAATCCATGATCCTACCTGACTATCTGAAGAAAGTATGAGAGCATTCTGCATCACAATATTTGCATCCTTTGCTTCTTCCATACCTGCATGTTGATTCTCTTTATCTCTCAACCAACACTCCTTCTTTGTATGTCCTTTCTTTCCACAAAACCAGCAGGTAATACCTTTGGACTCGGATCTCCTTCCTGACCTTGATTTCCCTTGCTCAACCTTCTCCCTTTGCCTTTCCCTACTTTCTGCACTTAGAGCATTCCCTGATGATTCACCTGTGCTTCTCCTGCGTATTTCCTCATTCAAGATCACACTCACAACATCATCAACTTTTAAGATTTTAGAAGCAAATGTAGAATTACTTACTGCCATAACCATACCGTCCCAACTTTCAGGCAAAGAACATAAAATCAAGAGAGCCTTTACCTCATCATCAAAAACAATATTGACTGAAGCTAATTGGTTTACCAAACCATGGAAATCACTGAGATGAGTATGTACCGATCCACCTTCCTGCATTTGCAAAGTAAATCGCTGCTTCATAAGGTATACCTTATTAGAAGCCGAGGGCTTTTCGTATAAATTTGCCAAGGACTTTATCAACTCTTCCATTGTCTTGCACTGTGATAAGCTGGAAATCACAGACGATGCAAGGCTCAACCTTATGGAACCGAGAGCCTTCCGATCAAGAACGTTCCATTCTTCATCCTTCATATCTATGGGCTTGCATGCAACCCCACCCAACGGTAAGTACAGATCCTTCTGATACAGATAGTCCTCAATCTGCATCCTCCAGTGTTGATAATTCTTTCCGTTAAACTTCTCCATTCGTAGCCTGCTTTCTTCTGCCATTGCTGAACTCCCACTCAATCAGAAAACCCCGTGAATGCCCTATAATCAAAAACAATACCCTGCTTCCTGCAAACCGTAGCTCTGATACCACTTGTCAGGGGATCTATAGCTCTACCAATTAGAGCACAATTGATTACTATCTTATATGCAATTAAACACAGAATTATACCAGAATGATAAAATAGCTAAAAACTTGAGACAACAAAGAATTTGAGAGACAATACACACTCTTGTATTAAATACTACTAGAAGAAAATACAATAAGGAAGATGCCACTTCTTCCTCCACCTCAAAGGCTTGCCACACCTCAAGAACTTCTTCTCTCTCTCACTTGCTCAACACAACAACTCTAAAGCCTGAGTTGCTATCCCTCCTTGAATGCTTCAGCTGATCTCTTTGACCTTACACCTGTAGATCTCCTTGACCTTGCTAGCTTCAATGCTTTTACTTGCCTTAGAATTAATTTACAATACATGCCTTATGGGTCTATAAATAAGATCCCAAGCTTACAAAAATAGAACACTAACTACTAAAATTAGACACACAGCCCGTGACTTAAATTAGCCCCTTAGCATGCAAACACTCAGTTCAATTAATTGACTGTTCGTCAACAGCAGTTCTAAAAATACACAGGTGACCGACGCCGGTTCCTCCTGGTCTGGTGCTGCCGACGTCGGTCGAATTCCTGCCGTCGCCGGTCTCCTTCTCCACTGCACTTAACCGACGTCGGTCATAGTGCCGACGCCGGTGGCTCTGGTTCTTCAGCATCCTTCCTTCTAGTGTCTGCAAATAGTTGAAGCTTTTAGCTCCACACCACAACAAATCATCTTTTTTTTATATGGGCATTTAGTAGCTAAATATCCTACCTTACCATAGTTAAAGCATTGAAAGGGTAACATATTTTTGTATTTTCCAGACCCTATTCTTAATCTTCTGACAAATTTAGCTTTTTCTTCATCAATCTCCTCAGATCCAGATGTAGATGCTTCTACTTTAACTTTCTTGGATGCTTTGAGTGTAACTTCTCTATTGGAAGTATTTGATTCTCTCATTCTCATCTCATACACAGTGAAGGTTCCATGCAACTCATCAATAGTGAGTTTACCTAGATCTCTTGCTTCCTCTATATCAAAGATTTTAAAATCATATCTTATTAGCAAAGATCTTAGGACCTTTTTTATAATGATTGATTTTTTCATTTCTTCTTCAAGGCCTCTGATTGCATTGACTATTTTATCTACTTTGAGAAGGTAGTATGCAATTTTATCCTTTTCATCCATTTTGAGACTTTCAAACTGACTTTTATATGTTTGTAGATTGGCTTGCTTTACCTTTTCATCACCTTCATAAATACTCTTCAACTTGTTTCAAATATCTTGTGCATTTAACAACACATCACTTTTACGAACTCTGATTTGGACAATCCATAGAGAATAACTTTCTTTGCCTTAGCATTGCTCTCATATGCCTTTTTTGAACATTGATAATTGGGAGTTATAGTAGGATTGTATATCCATTTACCATAGACATCCATACATCAAACCCTAATGAAAATAAATAAGTTTTCATTCTTATGCTCCAGAATGCATAGTTAGATTTGTCAAATAGAGGTGCTTTGTTTGATGAAGATCCTTCTTGACTAGCCATTATGTTCACTATTCCAAGATCTACGTGAGCTAATTAAGATTCTTTCAAGGAACCCTAGGCTCTGATACCAATTATTGAAACATAACTATTTACTAAGAGGGGGTGAATAAGTAGATCAACTAAAAATAGTTCTTTAATCCTTTTAAAGCAAATTCAAAAGCATATGTAGATTAAAAGATAAATGCAAATATCACATACAAAAATACACATGACACCAGATATATACATGGAAAAACCAAAGAAAAAAACCACAGTGATAATAGCTGTTAGCATTTATTGTTATAACCCAGCCTCACAGTCAATGCCTCATTTGACAAAGCTTCACTGGCTACAAGCCTCACTGACAAAACCTCATTGGTTACATTTAAAGACACCAATCCTAAGGAGACAAAAATCCCCTAACTAACCACCAATAAACTAATCTAATGTCACCAACCAATCAGATCTATGGAGCTACAACTCCAGCTTATAACATTGATTCATAAATGAATAAAACTCTATTCTTTGTTACAAGTCCAATCTGTAACATGCTCATACTATGCACATTATTTTTGTGCCTTATTCCTCTTTGCCTCCTCTCTATGTCTAATATATCTTTATTCGACACACTTCATGTCACTCTATCACTTTGTCTCTATGTCTATATATATCTATGTTTGACACTTTTCAATAGCAGCTCATTTTCTCTACGCTTCTACCTTTGTGTCTATATATTTTAATTTTACACAATTATAATAACTTTAGCCACATCTACTTGTGTCCTAGATGTCATATATAAGCAATGGATATAGGGTTCCATATCTTCAGTGTGTTCACACTCAAATTTTAACACATCATGCCAATTTTGAACTTTAGTTTATTATTACTTGGGTTGTATGTTTTTTGCATTCTATTCTATGCATCATGCTATAATTATAGGTCTCCTTCCAATCTATAGCATATGTTAGACTCAAGCTTTGATGCAGATGTTCTTCGATGTAGATTTGATCAATTAGATCAATCAATCTCATTATCTGTGTCGAGATATAGAGCTTATATGCAAGTTTTTGGATGGTTCTACAACTAACTATTTGTCTAGATATGGCTTTAAATGTCGGTCATTGATCTTGCCTTTGGCACCATGATCTGATGGTCTACACTCAAATGACTCAACTTTGAAATACATCCATTCGATCACCTTCTGAGAGGCTCACGCTATCTATTAGATCTTTGTATGCTTCTAAACTTTAGCTTTGTCTTCGTTAAAACATACCCATTGATCTTCCTGATTCAATCTTCCATGTGTCATTGGATCTCCAAAGATGCACATTCTTTATCTCTATCAAGATGTTAAATGTAGAGCTCTTTATCCCATCTCATTGCTTCCTATATCCTTGAATCATTTTTACTCCATCAATCTTCTTGAACTTGCTTGGTCTTTAACTTGCCACTATGTCGATAAACATTGATAACCTTATTCCATCTAAGTCCACTCACTCCATTAGATCTCTTTTATACGATCACCCACTCACCATCAAATCTTTAGACAAGATTATTCTTTATATTTTTCCAACCCTTGAGAATATGACACTTGTCTTAAGCATGTGTCTTCTGTACATAGCTGGTAGTTCCCATTATTGAGACATTTAGCATCTTTATAATACTTGTTAACCTTTTGACTTTAAACCACACTATAGATTAATTATCCAGGCTTCATGATTATGACACTTATCACTTGTACATTAAATCAGAGGTCTTTTTGATAATTTGACTTCTTTGTGCTTCGTCAAATCTCCAATGTCTGATTAAGTGCTAATCATTGATCTTTCAACTAGCTTGAACATTAACTCTGACAAGATTATGCTAATTGGGTCTCTATCTGACAAACTCTATGAATGCGACACTTATCATTAGCATGTTTACTTGGAAGAGCCTTTGATAATTTGACTTTGCTTCACTTTATTGGATCATTTGCACATGATGAAGTGATAGTCATTGATCAAGATGGGACATATATTAAGTCTTAAACTTAGGAAAATATAAAGTCCTTCGATCATTGCTCATCGTTGGTAATTGCTAGGTCGAGGTGTTGGTTTCTTAATGATTAGATGGACTTAAGTTACCCATTCTTAGTTATACCAAGTCAACATTAAAATATAACTTTACTTGTTGATGCCATGGCTTAAACCTTAGGATTTTACTATAAAACCCTATAATGTCTGAAAGCTAAATAAATCAATTATGAGCTCATTCCTTCTGCTCTAAACCTATGGAACATATTTACAGAATGTATAGAAAAATCCTATAACATATCATCTATCTATTTGACTTTAAACATCCATAAATGGTCTCTATAAAATAATGACAACTTTGCATAGTACAACTGTGAAATGCTCTTCTCTCCATCAATCCTCCCTGATCCTTTTGACATCAATGACATCCATAGTGTCCCTTTTGACATCAATTACAATCATATTTCCAACACTTTGAACCTTTTCCACATTCCTTTAATGAATACAACCAAACTAATTTAGGCCATAACATTCATTGAAACCTCACATATCTATGCATGACCTCAAGAAGCTATAGTGATGCAAAGTTAATTACTATGTTTCAACCATTCCATCTACTCATATTTAACTTATAAACAAAATAAAAAATCATTCCTAAGCCTACAACTACTTATTCATAGAGACATTATTATTCATAGCATAGTGACATAAATTGGCTTCCAATCACATAATTAGGCACTTTGGATCCATCAAATAAAATAATATTTACCATCGTATTAGATAACATTTCTCATACCAAAAATTGAAATTTCTTGAAAATAAAACTTATAAAGCGGGTTATTATACAAGGATTTCAAAGGAGTCATACCTTCATATTTGTGAGCTGATATAGACATAACACATATATGTTTGAATTGATAAGATGATTTATGAAGGAAGAGGATTGTTTTGTACTTAGGTTCAAAATGGAAGACATAGGACTGCTACATTAGTAAGTTTGGGTATAAAGATAAATAATAAACCTCATGTCATCTCCATTTAAACACAAAAAAAATCGTAATTATTGAAAATATTTCATAATAAATGATAATTTAGAGCTTTCAAGAGATGTTGGTGGAGATATGGTTGATTGCAAAAAATGTCAATGATTGGTTGGTACATTTATTTTTTGAGTTGCCACATGACCAAACATTTATTTTACAGTGTTATGTATTTCTAAATTTATTCTTGAGACAAGGGAGAGTCATTATAAACTTGTTGACATTTTATTTTATGTAACATGGTACAAAATATTTTGGATTTCAATATTTTTAGAATAAATATTTTAACCTTGTAGGATACTTGGATGTAAATCTTTGTGGTAGTGTTGATGATAAAGTTTATACAACGTGTTATTTGATGCATCTTAGTTTATGAACTACATTTGGTTGATTTTATAAGAAACAAGATAATGTAACAAATTCATCAACAAGATTCCTAAGATTTTTTTTGTCTTTAATAATATTTTTCATATGTACAGACTACTCAAAATGGTTTTATAGAGTTTCACATCAACAATCAGAGAGTTATTCAAAGAATAGATCTCTTTATGCTAAGTCAAAACAAATGGATGTTAAATATAATTATTTATGAATGCTTGTAATAATTAAATTGGTAGATCCCATCTCTTTCTTGAATAAATATTATATTTTAGATATATTTACTAAACCTTTGGATTGTGTGATGTTCAAGAAGTTCACGAGTATTTTTGTTGTAAGTCAAAAATAATGATTTGGATCATAGGGTATGTTAGGATTATGATAAAAAATGATTTTTAATTTTTTTTATGATTTTATTTCTAGTGTATGCTTGTAATTAGATTATGAAAGGTCAAGTGATGGTTGGCATTTCATCTCTCAAAATATTTCATATTTTGGATTTTTATATAACTCTTTTATTTTATAATAATTCCTTAATGGGGAAGAGATACCCTCAATCTTGTAATTATTTTTTGCACAATTACAATAGTCTAGTCGACTTAGGTAGACCTTCTCTAAACTTACAAAAAAGATCACATTGACAAAAGAACCAAAATTAAGCGTAATGTTTATGAATATTTTTACTAGTGTTACATTAAAGTGAGACTTGAATTAATGGTATCAACCTTAATTTTACCCATAGCTTACACCTTGAAATTATCCTAATGAAAATTTCAATATTGACCTATTTTTTTACTTTATAACTAAAGTGTAATTTAATAATAATAATAATAATAATAATAATAATAATAATAATAATAATAATAATAATAATAATAATAATAATTTATTACTAATTTTAATAATATTAATAAATTTTATTAAAACATTCTTTAAAATTATGTTGTGGAGAGGATGGGGAAAGAGGGTATTGTTTGAGCTTCATCAAAATTTTAAAAAAACTTGATAAAAAGACTAGACTCATCACTTAGTAAGGTTTAAATGGTTGGTTTTGTATACTCAATATCCATATATCCACTCCGTTGTCATTTCCCATCCATAAAATAAGCCATTAGCTATAAAATATTTTATGCTTTGATAGTCCATACAAATAAATATTACAACTCTTTTGGAATAACAATGTTACTAATTTTATCTTGATGGTTTAGATCACTGCATGTGATCATTTATCAAGAGAAAAATAAACTATGGTGGAACAACAAATACTTCACTCCTTAAATAGGGTAGACAAAATGGTCACAAGAGGTATAGAATGGGAAGGTAGACATTTGATATAATTTTTGAAACATGTATTTATTTCCCCTTTTATTATTAAAAGCTCATACCCCAATGTGACATTGAGTACAAAACCTACAAACCTAAAAAAATTCAATTATAAAGGAATTAATAATGAATGAAATGAATCAAATTATTATTAATAATTCATAATATCATGATTGATTAAATAGGTTAAATTATGAACAAATTAATGTATTAATCAATTAATTATGATTAAATTAATTAATTAATTAACTATATTTTTTGATTGAAACCCTATTTTTTACATAGGTTAGGTGTAAAAAATGCTTCTTTGGCTTAGTGCCAAGGACTAAGGGGTATCCATCCCACCAAATTTTCCTGGGACATGATCCTAGCCTCATCCCTTTTTGTTATCTCTTGGGATTTGTACCTTGGTGGATGGCTAGGTAGCACGTTTTACACCATCATACTAACCGTTAGACTAAAACCCACTTGATAATTAACTATCTATAACTAGTATTATATTAGTTGATGCAAATAACAACTTATCAATTTATGTGTTAAGTTAAATATTATAATTTAAATAATTTAAATAAATTGAAAAACCTACTAGTGAACCTAACCTACAATGTGCTAATAACAAATTCCTAAGCATGACCTATCCCTAATTATTTATATCTATTTAGATTCATGGAGTGTTTGCTAATTTTGATAGATTCTCTCAATTTGTGCTTTTGAAATTAGTTATCCATGGCGATAACTGTAGTGTCTTTAATGCAGATAACATGCTTGGTTTTTCATGAGTGCTCAACAAAAGCCGAATTTGGTTTCCTTTTTAGACGGATATCAATAGTATGCTCCTTAATTATAGTATGGATGGACCTACCTATTTCCTCAATGTATGGTATTCCATAAGAGCACTTAATCATGTAGACTTAGATGTGCAAGCTATGGTCTAAAAGATCTATTGTATACTTTAAAACATTCACAACTTATTAATGGGAAGGAAGGTATCTTTTATATTTTGGTGTTTTAGAATTTTTATAATCTTGTGCAAGACACCTTAAATGTAAGGTAAAAATGCTACTGGGCCACTAGTTAATGGATAATTTAATATTGTTTGCCTACATTATCCTTAGCTTATTTTATATCCCTAGCAATTTATTTCCCCATGTAACCATTCATCTTGAAAACCTTTTCTAAGTGCTCAATTTCTTAACCAACATTGTCTTCGTCAAATATTTTTAAAGCTCTAGTATCCATAATTTTTAGCACTCCTACTTTTTTTACTGGGTGATGGTGTGAAGATGCATGTAGGTAAAGGTCTATATGGGTACCTTTCCTATCGATCTCCTAGCTAGAGATCATTCTCATTTTTTGGTAATGAAAACATCTATGAAAGATAGGTTCCCTTCCACCTCATTTTCCTTGGTGAATTGGTTGCTGGTTAATAGACTATTAAGGTGGGAACAAAAGTCTTTCAAACTATTGCTAGCATGTGGCCAACGTAAATTATTATCATCAACATACCTCTTCCACCATTTTGGTTTAAGAGGAAAGGAATGAAGAGCTCTATCCTAAAATTTGTATGAATAGGTTGGCTACTACAAGGGAAAGAGGTGAATCCATCACCATACCTTCACATTTTTCATAGATAACAGCTTTGAAGGAGAAGAAGGTAGACCTACAAACATAAAACTACAAATCTAGTTGTTCCCCATATGTGAGATTCAAGACCACTTCTACCTCTCCTTCAATAGGGACTTTTATAAATAGGCAAACCACATAAAAGTTGACATCCAACTTTAATTATCAAGCGACTGAGTTTCATTTTCATAAATATTCCTCTAACGCATCATGTTGACATTTTATGTTTATGTAATTACAATAAATAACTTATTTGAATGCGTTATTCCATATATATTAGTGTACTCATAGTGTTATTTACTTTATGTAAGATATTCAACTTAAATTATGCTTTTACATATCTATAAATAAATAAGACAGATTAACTTATTTTAGTGTTTATTTGTTTTGTATAATTTTAACTAATTATAATATTTTTTTTTAAAGCATGAACAGAATATTGGGGAAGTACCAATTTTTTTCTGATTCTACAGGACAATCCACACAATTACCAGAAAATGTAGAGGTATAATTCATACCTTACTAATAGATATAATTTAGTGATGGTGTTTTAGACTTATTTTCTAATGAATTAAAATGTTATATAATTAAAAAGAGTCACATTGACAACTTGATTCCCTTCTAAATTATTATTTTTGTTTCCCAAGCATTAAGCTTTATGGTGTTTATAGTCAAATGAATGTGTTTATTTGAATAAGTAATATAATTAGTAATAAAAAATAAATACATATCTTAGCTAATCATAATTAGAGTAGATGGTTTTTAGTTGTGAATAAACAAGAGATTTGAAAAATACTTGTGCTGTTGAATTTAAGCTATAAGTGAAGAAGCAAATGGAACATATTACAATGCACAGATTTTTTCAAGGGTTCAATAAGTAATTACACCCAATAAAAATTGTGTCAACTTGCTATTATTAGTACCATATTATTTTCACCAATGTGTGATTTTTAGGAACCTACTATTTTTACTAAATTGTGCATGGTAGCTCATATGGGATGATAAATCTCTTGCATCTTTCTCCTTTGGTTGAAAAATCATGAACCTCATAGTTCAGATCTAGTCTTACTTGCCTCCTTTTCTTCCATCTATCAAACCATGCCTCTTCTTGTACAAGCTCATGTATATTTGTAAGGATAAATTTTCCTTTTCTTGTATCTCTACTTAGCTCAACTAAATTATAAATGCTGAAATCAATGTTATGCTCATTCACTTCCAAGCCTGTAATGGTCGTCTCTAGAATGATTTTCTCTCTTTTTCCATATTTTCATTTTCATTTTCATGCTCCATAGGAGCAAACTCTGTAAAAACTTATAAATAAACTTCATCTTCAATATTTTCTTCTTGCATATAACCATTTACATGCATATCTTCCACGTTCTCATCAACCTTCAATGGAGTATTCTCTTCAACCCTTTCTAATTTATTTTTTTTATCTTCATATTCTTCATTATTCTCTTCACTTTCAACTTCATGCTCCATGAAATCAATTTATGCAACATGTTGATTTTCTTTTGTTGCATTATTTGTATGCATGAAATCTATTATTAATGAAATTGTATATGATGTCTTTTGAATACCACAAAACTTTCCTTACACTAGAGAGTCTTTATCTCTTCTCAAGTCTTATTTCTCTAAGAATCCTTTTTCTTATTCATTCTAATAACACATCATGTGATTTATGTTGTATTTATTTTCTCTTTATATTCTCTATGATATTGAGAAATATCTACTCTTACCACAATCTCTCTCAAGTCTTTAATGGTCTCATAATATTTTTCTTTGGTTTCTTCATTCTTTGTTGCTCCGTCTCTCTTTTATCGTCACTTTCATCTTCTTTTTGCATTTCTCTTTGATTTGAAATAAATCCTATAAGCACTTTTACTCATTCCACAAATCTTTAGGATTGTTATTGATCAAATAATAGCTTCCTCTTCTTTCCACATTTCTTCTCAAAAACTTATTCTTCAAAAAAAATCTCAACTAAAATGTTAAACTTAGGAAAAAATCAAACAAAAATGTACATTTGATTTTCTTTTGTGAGATAGTCCTACTCTAAAACAAGATGATAAGGCTAAGGTGCACAATAATATCAAAACACAAAATAAAATCATAGAGAATATAATTGAGTAGAAAAAGGCATTTTTTCTTCATTATTCATTATTATTATAAGGAAATACAGAGTATTTTAATAATGCACAACTTGAAGATAAAATTGTCTTGGATAGCTAAAATCCTACCAAAAGAAAAGTTAATCCTAGATATAATTGAACATGCTATTTTCATCTCTTGTTAAAATAAAATTAATCATAGAATCAACTGAATTCATTATTTTTTATAATTTTTGAAACTTGCTATTTAAATTAACTTGCTATTCTAGAAACCTATTTTTTAATAACCTATTTATTTTTAGTAAATTTTGCATGCTAGTTAAATGGGATCATAGAACTTCACATCACATGATGGGCCTAAACTAATAATGGGGGTGAAGGCTCAAACTGTTATATGAACCAATATTTTATAGGTAAAAAATATATTTTTCATGGGGCCCAAATATTAATGCAAATGTTCCATGAATTATGTATCTTTTTAAAAATTAAAAATTATTACTTTTTTTCTAATTTTTATTTAACATACCTCTATTTTCCCACGCAACTATTCTATAGTCCAAGATTGTCCCTTATCTCTTGGTCATCGATGTAGCTTAGTACATACCTAGTGCATCACGTATTCCCTATATGACATGCACACACATCTCATAGGTTATTATTCATGCAACCCCTAGGGGATATATAAATTGTTAAGGGTTTTTTGTATGGTCTTCTTCCTATGTATTTTGGAGATTTTTTAGGGGTTTTTATAAGAATTGCTTCCTAGGGATTTTAGATATTTTGAAGGTTTTTTTGGGTTTTCATCCTAAGGTTTTGGAATTCTATTTCATGGTTTTATAAGTGTTAACTTATAATGACATTTAAAATAATTTCTACCATTTTGAATAGTATACATGATTTGACAAAACTCTTTACTCAATAGATGCTTCTTCAATAATAAATTGAATACATTAATTTTCGTTATCCACTAGGTCTCCATCTTAGATTGAAATTAGTGTTATTACAGCATACACATTTCATATCATGTCACGGTTTTGTAGAGGTTGTATCTAAAATAATTATTTTTTGTATACACACTCATATGAGGTCTATTTATTATTATGGGAAGTTACGGCTAAAAGTTTTTGACCCTTAAACATATCATCTTTCACATCCTCAAATGGCAGACAAATTAACCATAAAGATAATGACTTTAGAAATGTTCAATAAAATGATAAGGGATGATATGTGACAATAACCAAAATAATTAGAATAATGACATGTATGTGAATGTGTGGGTAATTTTCTCAACTTCTCAAGCATGTTCATACTCCTAACACATCTCATTCACAATGGTGTTTTTTATGGTCTCACACCATATAACATACAAGTCAATCTAGTTATAAATATGTTTGAAGGTAAAATATATGAGATGGCCTAGTTAACTGACTTAACATAATTTGTTTATATTATGTGGTTAATAATTTATCTTAGTAATAAAATATTACAATCACTCTTTTTAAATTTTCTTTATATGTAAATAAATGGTAAGATAACTATTGTATTACACTAAAGCACATGTAGATGTTGACTTGGATACATATGTAGATAACTGAAATGGTTTCATACATGCACCCAAATAAACCTATTTTCCTATTGTGAATAATGGTTATAAGTACATCAAGTTTTCTAAACCACATCAAAGTTGTGATTAATCTATGCGAGTATACACATACTTTTCATTCTTAAGTTTTAAAACTGAATGTTTAGGAATCTGATATTTTTTTATTGAGATATAGGTTATTTTTGAGATGATTTATCCAATATGATATGGATTTTCTCCAAATCACCTCTATCAAAGGAATGTACATATTTTCTTGTAATTTTAGAGCAAAAGCTAAACTAAAGAGTAAGAAAGAATATTTCAAGTCTCAAGACAAATGACAATCTAAGAATCTCAAATAAAAACCTAAATAGGGGAATGATCTTAATGACTAGAATAATTTGTCCATGACTAGAAAGTAGTGCTAAATTACTAATTATATAATTAAATCTAATGAAGAGTGTCATGTTAGGGAAATCAACCTTAAAAAAATTGAGGTACAAGGTACAAGCACAATGGTATTGAAAAAATGTAAGCAAATAATGTATTCTAAACCTAGTGATGGGGTATGTACTGTAAACATCAGGTATTCCTCTAACACAAATCCATAGGAAGTATAAATATGATCCCATTCTCATACGTGGATTTATGGTCAACCAGTGTACTTCATTATTAATAATGAAATTTATAATAAATATATTTATCCTAAAGGAGTTTGATTATTAAGCTTGCCATCACCCACAACTGTACAAAATTATATGGTTTAGTATGGGCTCTAAAATATTTACCACTCATTAGCACCACCTAATGTATAAGATCAAGGCTTTTCAAGATGCAATCCTTTTTGATGGCATGTCGTCAATGATATGTGATGTTTTACTAGGTCAATGATATATTTACCATTGACATGCAATTTTTGAAACAAATCCTAGGAACATTTTCATGGATGTTGTTATATAAGATATGACATACCAAAATTAGTTTGTAATCATTTACTCATTATAGCCAAGTAGTTAAATAAGTTAGTTAATTCTAATAAAATGTTTTTAAATTTGACAATGTGACTTGAATGTAAGTGCATTATTATGACATAAATTTAAAACATAATTCCTCCAATAGAAACAAAAGAAAAATGATTGAATAAGATGTTTATAAAGAAAAGGACATATTCTCACCTTATTAAATGCCTACACACTGTACATAAAAACATACTATAGATTTTAGTCCCAAACTACCTATACGTTTACCTAATGTTAATTTATACCAAAAATCATTTACAAAGAATGAAGAGATGAAGTACAAATGCATAAACTTATGGCTAAAGGATAAAGGAAACATCGTGATCAACTCATATCCTTACAACATCCCAATTATGACTATGTTAAATAAGGAAGAACATTGTTTTTGTATATCAATTATATAGATCTCAATAAGATCATGGTGATCAATTGATATCTCGTTTTTGTATATCAATTATATAGATCTCAATAAGATCATGGTGATCAATTGATATCTCTTCCAAGGATTGAATACTTGTTGCAAAAACTCCACAATGCCAAATTATTCACCAAAATAAATGTTTAGTCTTGGTATCATTATATTTCTTTTGAACATATAGACATAGAAAACAACCTTCAAACAAAATGAAGATTTATTTGAGTGGTTGGTTATGCACTATAGCTTAACTATTACAACTATGACATTCATGTGGATGAAAAATGATATCTTCACAGTTTACAGTACTTCATATTTTATATCCTACCTTGATGACATCTTAATCTTTAGAAAATATTGGGATGAACATCTATGCCATATTCAACAAGTGTTTCATAGTTTTTAGAAACATAAGATGGATGTTAACATAGGGGAATTTTCATTTACCATGTGGGAGATACAATATCTAGGATACATTGTAGACACATAAGGAGTTATATCAGAGTGGACACTAGGATCTCCAGATCAAATGAGTGCATGGGTTTGTGATATGCACAAGACAAGTTAGTATTCAACACAGGAGTTGTAATAAAAATGAAATCACATACACCAGAATATTGCACAAAATAAAATAATATCTAAATGCCAATATTTCATTACTAACTCTCACAAATGTGATATGTACATATAGGGGTGTGCATGTGTAACTCCTCCCTAGAATGTTCCATGAAAAGTGGTCAAAGAGTTAAGAATATACGAGTAACTCCCATACTCAAAATAATTAGTCAAGGGAGTTACTTCTTATTCCTCTAGTTTGACTGTAACTCCAAGTACATCTAAGCAAGTTTGTCCATGAAAGTAGGAAATCTCAAAGTGGGGAAAAAACCCATAATAAATAAACATGAGAAATTAATAAACCTCTACTCTAACACCCCTCAATATGGATAACTTAGGTGGGTAAAAGAAAATGGTTCCAATAATAAGTCTTGATGAGGTACCCATGTACAAAACAATCTCTCATAAGTTACAGAAAATGAGAAAACCCTTAGGAAAAAAATCCCCTCAAAAGAGAGTCATAAAGAAGATGCTAGAACCACCCCCCCAGAATATGATGTTGTAGTATCCTAAACCTCAAAAAGAGCCCATAAGTGAGGATATTCACTCTCCATGCAAAGTTTGCTGAATATGTTTGTTGTCTACTTTATCATCTAGAATATATCAGACCAATTATTTTCCCATGATTGAGATCCCATATGAAGTGCATGTGAATCTTTATGTGTTTAGTTCATTAATATTAGACCAAATTCCTTCAAATCTGAATGGTATTTTGGTTGTTATAGTAGATGACTATAGGTTATTTCAACTAGATATAGAACTCTGTGAGAATCCCCTAAATCCAAATAACATTAATGGTAGCATTGACAACCCCTTTGTATTTTGCCTCAACAGATGATAAAATAATAACATTATGCTTCTTGTTTGACTAACTAATTAACCTTGAACCAATAGATAAAAACCTGAAGTGGAATTATGATTCTGAATATCTCTAACCTAGTTTGAATCAATAGAACCAATCAAGTCAATGTCAATATTAGATCTATAATGAATACCAAATCTATGTGTTCTATGAATGTAGTGTAAAATCCTCTTATCTACTTTCTAGTGCAGCTCATGGGATTCCTACATAAATATGAAGGCTAGGCACATTAAATATGATATGCTAGGTCTAATATGTGTCAAGTAGATAAGGTTCCCTACAATTTATCAATACAAGGTAACATCAACCAATCGTAAAGTATAATCTGCCTCAAACTTGGGTCCATATTGAAAGGATGTCTGAGTTGGCTTACAATCAACCTTATGAAACTGAGCAAGTAGGTCAAGAGCATACTTGGGATGTGCAAGATAAATACCCAATTCAGACTAAGAGAGATAAATTTTAGGTAATGTAATAAGCCCAAATATATCATGGGAAATTTGTCATGAAGAGCATCTTTCACTGCTATAATAGATGAGGAAGAGCTCCCAGTGATCAAAAGATCATCAGCATAAAAAACCATAATCAAAAGTGAATCATCCTTCCACAAGATATAGATATTCATATTTGAATAGCATCGAGTGAACCTTCCATAAAGAAGGAAGTAATTCATCTTGGCTACCAAGCCCAAGGGGCCCATTTGAGGCCATAAATGGATTTCTAAAGTTTACACACAAATGAAGAATCATTGACAAATCTCAATGGATACTTCATATAAATCTCCTCCTCAAGATCACCATGAAGAAAGACAATCTTCATGTCCATCTAATTAAGATCCCAATGATTTACTGCACCAATATCAAGTGTGAGTCTAAGAGAGTTCATTCTCATGATAATACAAAGGTTTCAATGTAGTCAATGCTAGGCACCTGTGAGAAACCTTTTATGACCAACTGCATCTTGAAATTTTTAATGGACCCATCTAGTAAAAATTAGTTTGATATATCCATCTACATTAAACCATTTTTCTTCCATTAGAAAGAATTGTCAAATCCTAAGTATGGTTCTTGATTCAAGAGTTATACTCATGCATGGTAGAATCCCAATCAAGAATACTTGATGCTTCTTGAAAAATCTTTGGATTTGAAGTATAGGTATAGAAAATATGTGGACCACTTTGAAACTCTAAACGTGTCCACCTATCATTTAAATGATCTCTAACCCATGTGACTGCACTTTACAATGCCTACCTAGCCCTAAAAGGACCAAAAGTGGATGAGTCTGGTAGAGAAACATCATCCTTCGAAGTGTGGCTAGATGCGGATGAAGATGAGTCCCTATCACTACTCTCACTATTAAACTAGAATAAGTGTCACCAACCTCTAGAATGTGCTTAGGCTAATTTGAATCATTTGAATCAAAATTGAGTCCAATGAAGTGAGAGAAGTGTCGAGTGTTGAGTCTGTGGGACTCTCCTAAAAGTGAACACTCCTTTTGATGAACAACTTGTGTGTGATCATATGAAGAAGGCAATACCCCTTGACACCATCTAGATAACTTACAAAGATGTAAGGCTTAATTCAATGTTTCATTGTCTTGTATTTCTTCTTAGGTATGCAAGCCATAGTAGGAGATTTGAAAACTTTGAAATAATCAACTATGGGTTTCTTCTTGTACTAAGATATAAAGTGAGTTATGCCTTTTAAAACATTATGGGGAACCATATTCTGATTGTAGCAAATATAATTGATTGATTTAGTCTAGTATTATGGTGTGACATAGAGTGAATCATATAATTTGCCATCTCTTTGAAGGTTTTATTCTTACGTTCTACAACTCTATTTTATTGAGAATTATATTGCACTATATGATGTAAATCAATCCCCTATGTTGTGCAAAACTGATTAATTCTATTACTCACATACTCGCCCCCATTATTCGTTCTAAGAATCTTGATGTATTTCTCAAATTATTTCTCTACAAGAACTTTGAAGTCTTGAAACTTGTTGAAAACTTCAAATTTATACATAAAGAAGCGGACCCATGTGTATCTTAATAGGTCATCAATAAAGGTGAGAACATACTTAGCACTTATAAAATATAAATTGCAAAAGGGCCTAGATACAACATTATATACTACCTCCAATACCTGTGAAGCCTTCCAAGCTTTGCCTTTGTTAACTTTCTCCTTGGGATGCTTCTTAAGGGTGCAACCCTCACAAATACCCTTAGAGAAATGGAATTGAGGTAATCCTAAGACCATGCCATTTTTGTTGAATTGTTCTAAGTAGCAATAATATAGGTGGTCAAATTGCTCATGTCATAATTTTTTAACTCTATCTGAATGAGTTGGTAATGCATTTGGAGAAAAATTAGATGCAAAATTTGAGAAGGTATATAACCTATCTTGGTGATTTTCTCTTCTTAGTATTATTATAAAATCATTATACAACTCTTTGATGATAACTAAATCTGGTAAAAAGTCCACCGTTATGCCCTTACTGATACGAGTGATTTGGTATATTGATATAAGATTAGTTGAAAGAGATGGAACACTTAGAATATTATTAAATGTTGCTTCTTCCATTTAAAAATCCCTCTTTCTAAAAATGATACATAAATATCATCACCCAGATTGATCGAAGATATGCTACAAGGCTCTAAGGAAGAAAACTCAACCTGTGAAGAACCCATGTGGTGTGAAGCACTTGATTCAATAACCCATGAAGATGTTGGAGCTACAACTACTTCAAGATCCTTGTCTTTTTCTTTTTTTTTCCCTTTGTCTTTTACCTTAGAATAATCTTGAGTTGATGAATTTTGCTTAATAGATTACAAAACACTTATGTTCTTTTTTAAAAGATGAGTCAGATGGTCAATCTATTTATTCATGCACTTGATTTGATTATGCCCATTTTTCTTGCAATAGGCACTCTTAACCTTCTCTTTCTTAGGTTTATCATTGGAAGAAGAAAATTTAGTGGTTTTTTGGTAGAGTTTGAGTCTTTCTTCTTCTCTTGATTCTTGTTCTTTTTCTTGTCTTTATTTGAAACTTTTTTTTTCATTCCCAACAATTAGGGTTTGAGGTTTTGAGGACTTCATTGTGCCCATGTATATTAACTTATCTTTATCCCAAGTCAATTCATAAACAAAGACATCTAAAGAGAAATTTTTCATGTAGTGCCTAGAGCACTTTTAGTGTAATGGAAAGTAGAGATAAAAACTGAGTAATCAAGTCCTATCTTAGATAGTATATAAAGAATAATTTGGTCATATTTCTTCTCTATTCCACATTATTTCAACTATAATTTTAAAGACTTGAACTTGGTGAAAAAATCTTGAAAGGTGTCAAAGTTTCTAGGATTTTGATTGATAAGTTCATTTTCTAGTCCGTGACCTCTCATCATATCTTGCTTCCCAAAGAGTGTTTCCAAAGTGGTCCACACTTTATTGGGTGTTTTAGTAGGTTCTATATGAAAAAGGAGATCAAGAGATTCAAAAAGACACATCAACCCATAGTTTTCATCAGTATGATTGTATCACTTAATTTTTCCCACATTTGTTGTTGGTTTAATTTCTAGCCCCATTTTAATGTGATGTAAATCTTTACTTCCTAGAATAATTTGGATTTTGATTTTCCATTAATGATAATTAAATGGTGTTAGAGGATTAATTGAACTTATATCCATTGTGTAGAAATAAAATTGTAATAGTAGTAGTTACAAAAAAAGAAGTGCAAATAGATTGAAAGAGTGACACAAGTAAAATACACCTCCCAAACTATTAATGGCGACCCCCTTAAATGTTGCAAACACAATGAACATTCAAAAAGATATCAGGCACAACCAAGCATACATCTTGAGTAATCAGTTCATGAGTCGAGAAAGACATAATTTGTAAATGAAAAAGAGGACGTCAAACTCAATCGATAATGTGTCTAAAAAAGTACACATAATGTGGGAATGCAAGAGAAAGAGAAATTATTGTTTTGAATGTGAGGTGATCTGGTCGCCCGCCAAACTAGACCTCACCCTATGATCCTTAATTGATGAAGATATGAAGAGTTTTTAGAAAAAAAAATGCTTTTCACGAATAACCCACAATATATTATTTTAAAAAAAAATAACCAAAAGATCTCCCTTAGCAATACTATCACCCCCACCCCTTTTTTTAAATCCACCTTTACAAATATAAGCTATAATATTTAATGTCAAAGGAATACTTGACTTGAAAATATTATAATGTGATGTTTAAAGTAAAAATGTTTTAATTTTCTAAGAAACCTTTCCCCCAAAAATAAAACCATGAATTTCATGTGAGAATGCTATTGGAAATCACGTGAATGTAAAGGAGTGGTTTCCAATAAAAAACCTACCAAGTCAACAATACGTGGAGGAAGGATATAGGAGATGTTGTTAGACCAGTATGTGATTAGAATGGTAGTTTAGGTCGTGACCAAGTGATAAAGTCATAGGAGGATGTTGAGTACTAGGCCAATAAATAAACCAACATGCATGGAGATAGAGAAATCTCAAACTAGGTAAAAGGAACGATGAGCAAAGGTGAATGGTGATGTAGGTAGTAGGAGACCCTCCAATGGTATAACAAGCTATGTGGGATTGTACTTGGGGGTGTGTGGAGATTCAATAGGTCATGTAAGCTATGGATTATTCTTAGAGCATGCTACAAGTTATTTTAAGCTAGAAAACCATCAATGGTAGTAGTTTTATGTTCAAACTTGCCCAAACCAGGTCGTGACCAGCACAAACAGAATGTGAAAACCTCCATTCATTTAGTGAGAATAAAAGACCAAGCCTCCACAAAAACACCTCCTAAAAATAGAAATACCCCTATTTTTAGTAAAAAAACTCCTTTAACAAGTTTTTAGTCACCCCAAGATTTTTAAAAAATATCCTAGATTTCTTTTGTAAATCCTAAAAAAATCATAGTATATTGCAAATAAACTCAACACAATAAAATTTAGGATTTCAAGTAAACTAATAACAATTAAATATTACACAAATATATATTGGCTTGGTGGTCTGATACCATATTGGATTAGATGTCATGATATCTGGATCATCATAGTGTATGGGTATGTGATAGGCACAAGAGAAGGTAGTACTTAGCAAAATAGCTACACGTAAATGAAATCACATATATGAGAATATTACACAGAACAAAATAAGATCCAAATCCCAATATTCCATTAGTAAAGCTCACAAATGTGAGATGTACATATAAGGGAGTGCATGTGTAACTCCTTCCTAGAAAGCTTCACAAAAAGTGGTTAAAGAGGCAAGAATAAAAGAGTAACTCCCATACCCAGAATAGCTGGTCAAGGTAGTTACTTCCAATTCCTTCGATAAAATTGTAACTCTAAGTATACCTATGAGCAATCTTTTCCATGAAAGTAAGAAAAACCAAAGTGATGGGAAAAAATCATAATATATAAATATGAAAAATAATAAACCCTTACTCTAAAAAGTCTTTATACCCAACCAAGATTCAACCAATCTAGGAATGGCTGAGACCAAAAATCTCATATAGATTCATAACTTCTTGTTATTAGAAAATTTATACATGATATTTTTACTTCATTTATCTCATGTGGATTGTCTTCTAAATCAAACTACTAAATGTGGTGTTTAAAAAATAAATCATATGACCAACTACACAACAAAAATCATTTAAAGAAATGAAATACAAACTTTATTACGTACAAGTACTTATGTTACCTAATGTTCAACAACCATTATGGATAGAGACATGTGCTAAAATATTACACAGAGAAAGCCAAAAGAATATGTGATATTATTCAAGCCATAGAAAGCCTAATATATAGGTAAGAAATAAGTGCCTACAAATATAGAGGTACGTGAAACAAAGAGTTGATGGGAATAACAAAATACAAAACCCATGCAATAATATAACAATATTAGTTTTAATAACATAAGCAAACACATAAAGCTTAATTATTCTAATACCCTCCCTTAATGAATGAACCTAAAATAACTCCAAGCTTATCTTGGAATTTTATAAATTTGTCTTTACACAAAGGTTTAGTCATTATATTAGCTAGTTGCTCAGAGGTGGGGCAATAATAAAGATATAAGTCTTCATTAGAAACCAACTGTCAAATGTAGTGATGGTGAACTTCAATGTGATTTGTCTTGGCATGAAATACTGGATTCTTCACCAATTGTAGAACACTCTAGTTGTCAAAGTACATAGGTGTAGGTACAGATGAATCCTATTAAATATCCTCTAATACTGATGGAATCCACATCAATTCTCTACCTGCACTAATAACTACTTTACACTCTGATTTAGTGGAAGACAATCCTACTATATTTTGTAGCTTACTTTGCCAAGAAAAGGCTCCTTAATAATGAGTAAATACATAACCTATTATAGACTTTCTAGAATCAATTGATCCTACCTAATCTGAATCAATATACCCTGTTAGCTCAAACTCAATAGATTGCTTATACAAAATGCCAAAGTCAAGAGTAGTTTTGACATATTTAATAACACACTTTGTAGCCTGCCAATGTTCTTCATGAGGTTTGGACATGGAGCAAAAAAGATAACTAACTACAAAACATAAATCTGGTCTATTAGTAGTAAGATAAATCAAACTACCTACTAATTATCGATACAACATTTCATTGACCAGTGGTGAATTAGTGTTAGTTGAAAGTTTTGTCCCAAATTTCATAGGTGTAGTTGCTGGATTACAATCATTCATTACAAATTTTCCTTACAAATACTTGACATATTTTGTTTGAGATATAAAAATTGAGTGCCTAAAATTGTAATGCTATAAAAACTCCACACCTAAACAATATTAAAGCATGCCTAAATCATTTAATTAAAAAATAAAATAGATGGCAGTTATCACTTGTTTAATCAAATCAATGTTGCTTTTAGTGATGGAAAGATATTCAACATATACAACTAGGACCACTATGTCATCACCAACTATTTTAACATAGAGAGTAGATTTTACGTCCCATCTTTTAAAACTAGACTCTCTAAGATATTTGTCTCTTTTGAAGTACCAGGCTCGAGGAGATTGCTCAAATCCATACAAGGACTTCATTAACTTGCAAACCATATGTTCCTTACTAGGCACCTGAAATCCCTATGGTTGTCATGTACACTTCCTCCACTAAATACCCATATAGAAAAGCACTTTTTCACATCCATCTAAAACACTGGCCAACCAAACTGAGCAGTAATGAATATAACCATTCTAAATGTTATGATTTTAATTGTTGGAACAAATGTTTCTTCATTATCTACTCCCTCTTCTTTTGCATAACCTTTTACAACAAGATGAGCTTTATATTTATCTAAAGAACCATCAAATTTTCATTTTAATTTATAAATCCATTTTCAACCAATGGATTTATTACTATGAGGTAACTCAGATAAAACCCAAGTACCATTCCTAAAGAGTGCATCATACTCCACCTTCACAGTGAGTTCCCATTCTGACTTTCTTTTAGCATCTGCATATGTATTAGGCTAAAAAATTTGTGAAATAGAGGAATTGAGAGTAAAATTTTCTTTCTCAAGATTCGATATCACTTGTTTCCTTGATCTTGTGGATCTACCTTCCAAAGAAACTGGAAGATCCTCTTGCTGAATATCTTGCATTGTGTTATAGTACCATTTGGGCCATTTGTGCTAAATTATGGAAGCACTATTGTTTCACTAAAACCAACCATGGAGATAGACTATTATTGTGTTTGCCTTTTTAAGTCATGTTCCATTTTAGTAATCGTACTTCACATTCATTTTTAGGAATCCAAAGATTATTAGTATCTATAGGTTTATCATTTTTTGAGAAATAAATAATTTTCTCATCTATTTTGACATCTCTCTGCATAATTACTTGATTTGAAGAGATATCTAGTAACCTATATGCTTTGGAATTCTCACTATAGCTTATAAATATGTACTTTTTACTCTTTGCATCTAAACCACTTCTTTTCACTTTAGGAATTAATGCAAAACAAGTACTACCAAAAATGCATAAATCACTTGCATCAGGTTTTCTACGTGACCATGCTCCTTCTAGAGTAATATCCTGCACAGCTTTACAAGGACTCCTATTCAAGTTGAACATTGCAATTATAACATTTTTTACTCAGTACTGAAAAATTACATGCATGCTTTGAACCATACATCGTGCCATTTCCACAATAGTCCTATTCCTCCTTTTCACTACTCTATTATGGTATGGAGTGTAAGGAGTGGTATACTACCTATGTATACCTTCCTTTGTATAGTATGCATTGTATTATTTGGAGACAAATTCTCCACCATTCCTTGACCTAAAATTCTTGACCTTTTTTCCCGTGTGATTCTTAAGCAGTGTTTTCCATGCAATAAAGATAGCAAAACACTCTGATTTCTTCTTAAGAAAATACACCCACATTTTTCAAGAGAAATCATCAACAATTAACAAGAAATAAAGGGCATCAGATATAGTGTTAGTTTTCATTGGACCATGAAGATCTGCATGTAACAAATCTAACACACATTCTACCCTCCATACTTTACCAGTATGAAATGGTTTCCTGACCTATTTACCTAATTGACACCCTTCACAAATATTTTGATCTCCTTGAATAGATAGTAGTCCATGTACCATTTTATTTTTACTCAAAATGCATAAATACTAGTAACTTAAATGACCATACCTCTCATGCCAAAGAGTGCTAAACTACTCAACTATTGCTAAAGCAAATTGTTCTACAGATTTAGGATCTATAATTTTATACAAACCCTTTTCCCTTATACCAACAATAATAAGGGTGTCATTGAAAGTAGTGACATTACATTTATTTCCCTCAAACTTAACTACCAATTGTTTATTTTTGGTAATTTCATTGATAGAAAATAGATATTTATTCATATCTGGTACATATCTGACATTAATAAATGTATATTTGTACTTATTATTTAAAATGATTTGTACATCTGCACAACCCTTAACATCATGTGGCCATCCATCACCTAAGGAAAGAGTTTCATTACTACTATTATTCTCAATGAATCTTACATACGAATCATAGTGAGACGTGTAGTGTCATGAAGTTTCAGAGTCAAAATACCAACTTTGTGACTCACTTGATTGGTTGTGTGTTGCTGTAAAATCAAATTCAGTGAATACCTCTTCTTATGTTTCTTCGACAATGTTAGCATGTCTAGATTTCTTGTTTGAATTAGCCATGTCATCTTTCCTTTTTCTACAATATTTCTTAAAATGACTTGGGTGCTTTCAATAAAAGAATTTCAACTTTGTTTTCTTGGAATCACTTACATTATGTTTTGAAGAATCTGTCTGCTGACCATTTTCCTTTCTCTTTTATCTTTGCTATAAAATCACTCTCTGTAGAAGTAGATGTAGATAAAACTACCTGCTTCTGTCATCTCTCCTTCTGCAATAGCAATGTTGACAATGTTTCAAAGTCCAAAGTCTACATCTTAGTAATCATGTGCAAGGAATCCACTAATGACTCAAATGAAGGTGAAAGGTTTTGCATAACCAGAATAATCAAATCTTGTTTATCAATAGGCTTCTGCATAGCCTTCAATTGATCATTGATATCTTTTATCTATAATAAAAGTTAAAAAATAGAGCCACCTCCCTACATCTTAGTGGAAAACAATAAATTCTTCAAATACAATATCCTATCGACTTCAGAAGCTTGATGTTTAGAAGTAAGACTAGTCCATAAAACTGATGCACTCATTTCATTTCTGACCTCTGAGATTAGATTATCTGCTACCGATAGTTTCAACAACATAAGTGCCTCACAATGACATTTATCATAGTCATTATTACCAGCGGAAGGCCTTTGCTCTTGACCAAGCATTATTTGATCAAGATTTTGCTATTCACATATCGTCAAAACTTTATGACCCCATAAACTGAGATTCTTGCCTATCAATTTTAGTGAATCTGGCATTAAGAGGTGTTGTAAACTAACCATTTTGATCTATTTTTTCTAAAAAATAAAAATACCAAAAATATTATAATGACTTTAGACAAAATTTCTTCTACCTATTGACTCAAATCATAAACTAGTCAAAACCTCTAGTTTTCAGCAAAAAACTCAGCATAGTTTGAGAAATTTTAAACTTTTCACCTTTAAAAACACCACAAAATGGACAAAAGCAATTAATTCGAGAGATCTGCAACTTTGATTTTAAAAATTCCTTTTGCATGTGGATATAGAAGGAAATTTTTAAATGGTACCAAAATTTTAGGATATTCTGACCTATGGTTCTCCTTTTATGAAATTAACTGTACTATTTTTGGGTAAGTTGAGGCAAAAATAACATTTTCTAAGGTTTTGAAAGAAATTGATTTTTCTAATTATGATTCAAATCATAATTCTTCCTTAAAATCTGATTTGATATTTAAAAACTTTGTCTAAAACTTTATATAAAAAAATAAGCCAATAATCATGAACCTGTGCATTTGAGAGAAATGACTTGTCAGAAAAACTTCAGAGACTAATTTCGAGTTAAATTCTGAACCAAATTCACTTTTGTCAGTTTGTGTCCTCTCTTGTTCGTAAAAAACCACCAAAACCAAGAACTAGCCAAATTAATAAAAAATGATTTTTTCACCTTCTGGGTGTCGTACGGCCTGCGTGAGAGGAAGAAGCAAAGAAAAAAAATAGACGTTGAGCCTCCCTTCTCTGTTCCACTTTCTCCTTCCTCCACCTCTAGAGACCTCTAGCCTCCTGTCTACTTTTTTGGCTTTCTAGTTGGTCATAATGACTGTAAATTTGATTTTCTCTCTCTCATGTCTCTTCACTCTTTGGTAAATTAAGGTTACTTCTCAAACAATTTCCACTAGGTATTCTCCCTCCCTGACAAGATGTTTTCATAGAGAAATCTTCTTCCTAGATTCACTAACTTCTCAAACAATGTCCATTGGGTATTCTCCCTCTCTGTCAAGATTATTTCATAGAGAAATCCTCCTCCCAAATTCACTAATCATTAGCTCTGATTACCATAAAATATTAAACAGAGAAAGCCAAAAGAATATGTGATATTATTCAAACCATAGAAAGCCTAATATATAGGCAAGAAATAAGCACGTACAAATATATAGGTAGGTGAAACAAAGAGTTGACAGGAATAACAAAATATGAAACCCATGCAAAAATATAATAATATTGGTTATGATAATATAACTAAACATATAAAGCTAAATTATTCTAATAGGTGCATCTAATTATGCATGTGGAGTAGTCCTCACTCAACATGGTCACCCAATTACTTATCACATTGAAACATTCATTATGTTAATAATGAACTATCCCAAATATGACCACAAGTTTTTTGTCATTATCCAAGAATGTAAGAAAGCTATATCAACTTTAGAAATAGATAAATTATATTTTAAACATCCCATTATAAAGATCAAGGTGTGAAAATAACTAGATAAATTGTTGGCAGGTAGCATCATAAATCCCTACAAGATTCAAAATGGACACTTCTTGTGGTAATATAAAATAATATAAAAAAGAGATTAGAATTTGTATGCACTATAGGGAACTGAATAAGGTGTGTATATGACCCATTTCCCACACTCTTCAAAAATGATGTGCTTTAAAAATGTCATGGGAAAGGATATCTACACTTTTATAAAACAAATCACTTCTCAAGGTAATATCAAGTTAGGATTTCAACATAAGATAAATCAAAGACTAAATTTTCCATCGAGTCCGTATACTCTATATACATGGTGACGATTTGTAACCTAAAAAATGCATTTATAGTTTTTAGTATGATTATGGCCAATGATTTCATAGATATTTTTCATGAATTCTTAAGAGTATTCTTTGATGATGGGATGTTATATGAATTACTCAAAGACCATGTGCGAGTGCTATGACTGATGTTAAAATGGTGGAAGTTTTTAAGAATATCATTGAATGTATATTTTTGACACCCTTTGGGACCCTATTAGGGCACATTATTTATAAAGGAATAATGGTGGATCCCCTCAAGTCTATAATCATAGTGAATATGTCGACACCTAAGTTACAAAAAGATGTAAGGATATAAATTTAATATATTGGCTATTGTACACATCCAATTTCTTTCACTATTGTGCTACAATAGTCAACCTAACAAATCTTATGACAATGCATAATCTGGGCCAAAATCACTAAAACCTACTAAATGGTTTGAACTTATCATGTTTAGGTGTCAATTTAGGCTAATGTATCCTTGAATAGGGTAATGCATTTTATGTGATTATTATCTTTTCTTCAATCACTTTGACTCAAATTACGACCATGTAAAATGACACTCTGAACCATTTAATTCTTCTAATTCAAAAACACACATCATGTACATGTGTTATTTCATATCCATAATGCCCTAAATAGGGTATTGTTTAGTACACAATTAACACCTTGTGATTATACTTTAGTCAAATTATGACCGAGTAAAATAACATTTTTGACTATGTTGATTAAGAGTGCAACAAATTTTCAAAGAATTGAAAAAAGTTAGTCAAGGTCACTTGAGTAAATTAAATCAAATCAAGAGCTTAAGTGATAGGTGTTTGTTATTTTATTTTAATCAATTTTTATCATTTCAATGGGATTGCCTTGCACTTTGATGGGATTGCCCTGCTAATTAGTGATATCGCCTTATCAAATGAAGAGATCATAAACTAGTGTTTCTTTTGTTCTATCTTTCAGTGAGATCAATTTGTAGAATGGCAGGAACACATTGTGGAATGGTGAGATTGCTTTATGTAACAATGAGATCAATCTGCACAAGAAAATAGAGACTTAAAACAAGTTAAATTTTTTTATAACAAGTTCACACCTTGGTTTCACACTTCTAACATCTTATTTTTAGGCTTTAAGACACTTAATCTCCATTTATTAACAAGCAATGGCAAACTTTATTAATATTTCATTTTGGTCCCCTAAAAAAAGAACACTCACATTAGCTAAATACTCTTAAGAGTTCTATTTTCATGTTCATCTATTGAAATTGTTTATTCTTTTAGCAAAATGAGTGTTGCACGTATGCTCTCCCCTTTCCCTTTTAGGAACTTGGGTGATTAAAAATGTTAATTATTTACATTGGATGCCTTTTCCAAAGGTTTGAAAAGAAAGTTGTTAGGGCCCTCCTCAAATCTATACGGTTTGGGTGATCCTAAAATGACCATAAAGTTTTTTCACTTATCTTTATTTTTATGCACTTTGGCTTGTGAGTGGGAGTTCATAGCCTCCTCACGAGTTCTCTAGGGAAGTGTTGACACATGAATTTATAATATCCCTAGTAGGATCAAAATACATAAATTTGTATTTTTTTCTTAATCCTATTTACTGCAAACTATATCATTGATATTTTCACCAATTTTTTATCAACTTATAAAAATAAATCAAATATAAAAAAATTTTGATATCAAATACTAAATTCTTGATTTCTTTCTTAGATAAATATTTTGAATAAGAATAGTTAAGTAATTAAATTGAAGCACAAGTGTAACTCCTGAATGAAGTTACCACTATAGACTTCAAGGGTTTTTGTCCTTGAGTCTAATTACAAATGAGGGTTTTCATCCTCAAATGCATTATTGGAGTTTCTTCCTAAATATGAATATTTATTAAATAAAATTTGATCAAATTTTTTCTCCATGAACTACCCATCATAAATACTAATGCACATTTATAGCAAGAAAAGCCACTTACAGCCACCAAAATTTCAAAATATTGCATATCACAAAGAAACACTTTGCTTAGAAAAATATTAATTACTACTTTATAGTAGAAACACAATGCTTCTTGAGGTACTCAATTCTCATTGGTTGAAGATATGTGAAGATTGATATTTTTGGGACTTCTTATATTTTAAAGAAGTTTTTCAAGGTGATTTATCCTGATGATGTTGTCGATGTATATACAAATAGTTCCTTTTTTTCTATAATAGCATTTAGTTGTTGCTGTCGACTTTGAAAATATTTTGCACCTTTTTAAATTCTAGTTAAGTCATGAAAAATTTGAGATTGCAATTCCTCTATCCTAAGATCTAATCTCTCTTTTTCCTTCATCCTGAGATCTAATCCTTTTTTTTTAAAGACTAACATTGGAGCATTTCCAACCCTATAGTTTCATTGATGAATACACTACATCTGTGAGTCTAGTTTTGCCAGATCTCCTTATTACATATATAACTCTTGACATGCAAGGGTTTTCATTTTTCCACTCAAGCGATTCAATCACTGTGGCAATATGTTGTTCAATACCAACAATAGTTATCAAAATAATTCAATGTTTTCAAAATTTACCTAGTTATCAAAACAATTCTATATTTTAAAAATTTAACAAGTTGTTTTATAAACAAAAATGGTGTGACTTTCCAAGGAGTGGCATCCTTCAAAACCTTACATGGGTCAACTTGTTTTTGGTGTTGTTCCTTAATTCTGACACCCCATTCATGAGGGACATCTCATCCTTTGCACTTCTTTTATTTTTAAAAAGGGACATTACAATCCTCCCTTCCCAATATTACTTGTCCTCAATCAATTATAAGTTGGGAGGCTCTAAAATAGTCACTCCTTCCCAGATGGTATCCTCAATAGGTAAATCTCCCAACGGATCAAGTATTCTTTGATGCTTTTATTTCTTAACCTCTTTCATAATTTCAAAACTACAAAGATCTTCTAAGCTGCAAAAGGGCCATTGTAGGAAACATGATCCTTTTTGTGCATTCTATATAATAGTATTCCTTTCAAAATATGTTCCAACTATGACATCACTTGAAACAAGAAATTCATTACTATGTAAGAGTTGTTGTGGCATGTTTCCCATAAGAGCAGTCAAATTAGAGATCTAAATATAAAACTAAAAAAATTCATGATCCTTCTCCTATAGATAAGCCATCAAGTCTAAGCAATCGATCTTAGTTCCAATTTCAATTTAAGTCCGAGAAAGAATAACCTTTGAAATACTTGAGTTAGTCATCTTTGATAATTTTTAAACACCTTCCCAGTAAAATTGATTTGGGATGTGATACTTTTTAATCCTTAAATAATGAAGCCTTTTTCCTATTTCATGTACTTGACAAGAATCCTACTGGAAAGATATTTCAAGCATGTAAATTGATTCTTTGATGGTCGATAAGAGAGAATGGTCACATGCAACAACTATAAAAAAATAGTTCTCAAATTTAACCAATTCAATATGTGGAACAACAAAGTAGGAGGAGCCAAATTCCAACCCCTCAATTGATGGCTTTGTTTCAGAATTGAAGTGAATGGATCCACACACTCTTATGAGAAGAGATCCCAATGAAAGAAACCTCTTTATTACCTTCTAATCTTTGATGGAGAAATGGTGGAAATTTTTAAAGAGTATTATCAATCCAACTCCTGCCATGCCTCTTAAAATGTTCTTATGTAGTTGCTTTATGTCCTTAACAAGTCCATCTATTGATGTTGACTCAACAATAATAAATTCATATAATTTTGAGAAATGTTTATATCTTTAATAACAATATTTTGTAATGTTTGCACCCATTTCTTCCATAGTTCTAGCCAAGAGGAATTTATTTAAAGGTTCTCCATCCTTGTGAATAAATGATAGCCTTCACATCCTTGTTCTCTTCATTTTATTTTACCTTTTGTCTATTAAATGTGTTGTAATAGAATCTAGTACATTCTTGCTTGAACTAGATGGTTCTAGAAATATTTCCATCCCTAAGAGAGAATTGTCTTTACCCTCTGCTTTATTACCATCCCCATTATCATCTAGTTGTAATGACATGATCTTTTTTAGTCTCAAAAGATCACCTGAATCCCACATGCCAAAACAAATATGAACTTGAATCAAATAACCTATATGCCCTATGCTTGGGTTGTCATCAAAGTATTCACCTTCTTGAAGTTTGAAGGATAGTACAAGATTTGGTGCAACTTCCTTCATCCTAAACTCTTCACATCCAACAAGTGAAGCCCTTTCTGACTTGACTTCATCAATATCTTATTGACATATGCAATCATTAGAAGTTAATTAAACATCTATCACTACCCCAAGATCCTTACCTTCAACTTGCATGTGGAATTTATTTTGCTCCTCATTAGGGTTTTGAGGTTCAGATCTTGACTTTTCCATTTTACCTGACCACACTTCCTCATAGTTCCCTATTCCATTTCGTGACTCACTCAGCTCCATAAAGTCTGAAAAATAAATTTGTTTCAAATTTCCATTGAAAAAGTTTTGTATTGATCAAAACTGGCCATAATATTCTTGTGTAGTGACCCCAAGGTTCACGTGAAAACAAATATGATGCCACTGTAATATCCCTAATAGGATCGAAATACTTAAATTTGGATTTTTTATTATTCCTATTTGCTGCAAACTATATCATTATTATTTTAACCAACTTTTTAT
The DNA here is from genome assembly GCA_037957365.1 of Torreya grandis. Taxonomy (NCBI): domain Eukaryota; kingdom Viridiplantae; phylum Streptophyta; class Pinopsida; order Cupressales; family Taxaceae; genus Torreya; species Torreya grandis. The sequence goes on from JARHVA010000603.1 coordinate 453,925, forward strand.
GAACTTATAAAAATAAATCAAATATAACTAATTTTTAATTTTAAATACCGAATTCTTGATTTCTATCTTAAACAAATATTTCAAATAAGAATAGTCAAATAATCAAAGTGAAGCACAAGTGTAACTCTTGAATGAAGTTACCACTATAGACTTCATGGGTTTTTGTCCTTAATTCTAAATTACAAATGAGGGTTTTCATCCTCAAATGCATTACTAGAGGTGCTACCCAAATACGAATATTTATTGAATAAAATCTTATCACACCCTTTCTCCATAAACTACCCATCATAAATACCTCTCAAGTGGATTTTCCAAATGGTGTGACTTCTTAAGGAGTGGCATCCCTTGAAACCTCACATTGGCCAACTTGCTTTGGGTGTTGTTCCTTAATTATGGCACCTTATTCATGAGGGATGACTTCATCTTTTGTACTTTATTTATTTTTAAAAGGGGGCATTATAGAATTCATTTGTTGGCATTGTTTCAACTCCAATCCATGATGGGGCATATAAAGTGAGGGTGACCTATTGAAACACTTATTTTGAGAGGTTAAAACAAGCTCCATTAGTGGTTGTCAGCTTCAGACCATAGGGGTAAACATCGACTACACTGAACAATTGATGGATGTAGTGGTTGTGAAAAGAACAAGAACTTTTCACAATAAGATAATTGACTTAGATCCAATTGACATGAGCATCTCTAGTGTTATCTACACTTGGGACCATCTAGATGCACGAAAATATAGTTTTAGAATAACCCCACTTGTTGTAGACATGTTATTGATGAAGAGCGAGTTGCTAGAAGTTCCATGTCATTGTATAAATTTTTCAAGGAAGAGAGGGGTGTAAAAACCTTACTTTTCATGCACTTTTATTTTTTGATGATCATTAAAATCCTCTCAAGAACACATATATAGATAGAATTTGAAAATATCATTGAACCTTATCAATTTTAGGATTTAGGACATTACACTTAGGTGTGTTTGTAATTTTATCTTTTTCTTGCTTGGTCTTTTTGAGTCTAAAACTATTTATTTATAATATAAAATGCATCAGGAATACCAAACACTTTTTTATACACCATTCTATTTGAACAAAGAGACATTACATTGACCAAATTGAAAACACTACTTGCCTTGTTCAAATTATTATTCAAAACATAATGTTTATATTTTCCCAATAGTGTTGTTATGTTGTCTGAAGTATAGACTATTTGTCCACTTTGCAAAATCTCAAAGTCCTTCATTTTTTTCTAAATTCAAAATCCCACCTTTCTAAGTTCTAATCCAATATTTCCATCAATATACCTTTCACACTTGGTTTGAGTAACTTGAGTACAATTTTGCATTTGGATTGAAGGCCATTACATAGACTTATCATCATTTTATTCTAAGTGTGGACTTAGATTATCTTGTGTTCATTCATACTCTAAGTTTCTTAACTATTTTGCATTGTAGTACCATATGGTGGCATTGTGCTTCTTAGTTTGTTTTAGCTTTATACTTATGAGTACTTGTGTTAATTCACGTTTTGAGATTCTTATTTCGCATTGTTATCTTCCTAATAAGAAAGACCTTCTAATTTCTAGTCTCAACTTGTCATAAGTTGTATCTATATTTTATGGTATTGAGATATATTTGACCTAAGTTTATTGTGCTGGTCTATAGTTTAAGTTCCAAAGTTATCTTACCCTCTTCTAATTGGACTATTTCAACCCACCAAAGTTGTAAATCTATAACCACTTTCTTTTAATTTTTTGGTACTATGCCACTTCTTTTATTATAGTCTCATTTTAACTTGTCATTTGTTTGAAAAAATCTAAACACCCTTTTTAGACATTTAAAAAACACATTTCACATCTTAGCAAATGTAGAGAATAATCTTCTAAACATGACACAAAGGTATACTCACAATGGGGTCTCTTACAACCCTAGTTATGAGGAAGACATTTTTATGGACAAGATAACTTTGTTGTGTTCTAAGATATAGAAACAATCTTAGGGTTTGAATAAGATTACTATAAACATCAACCCATAGAAGACAAAGATGAATCTCTCCTAAGATTGATAAAATTAGGTGCTAGGTTACCATCAAACTTCCCTGTGAAACAACTACACACACTTGTTAGGGTAGAAGAGAAACAACAAGAGCAACCTCTTGCTCGCAATACAAAATCTAATATTACTTCTTCCATCAAGGGAAAAAAAAATACTCATAGAGTCTACTCCCAATGATCAAGGTCTTACCACCAAGATCAAAAAGATCAATCAAGGGTACACAGAACAACTTATCACAGACTTAACAGACTCTTTGGCCACTACTTCGATTAATAACAAGGCTTTTATAGAGAAATATAATGTGATAAATCAAATGTAGCATACCTTAGTAGAGCCTACATCTATGATAGATCCTGGGACTTCATCTAAACAAAACAAACCTAGGGATGCCTCACAACATGTCTCACTACACATGGAACATACATTCTTCAATCACCAAGGGGCTCTTGTCCCTTCATAGAACCAAGGGATGGAAAACTCAATGCATATTGGGGGTATTATTTAAAACACTTTCGCTAGTTCCTCCCAATCATCATGTCCTTTGGTGAATTGACTATAGACTCCTCAAAACTAGTAGTATAATTATAATTCATAGTGATAGATTTCGAGAAATGTTTACCAACCACCTAAAAATCAACAACAAACCTACTCGACTCAATGATTAAATCAGAATAAATTCATTGATCATAGGGTTTGTATCCCTAAAAAAAATACAACAAGGGCACATACCACACCAACAAAATTATTTTCCACCTAAAAATGCACCAAACATGTAGGAGTGGAATTCAATGAAGGAAATTATGTCAAGACTAAAGATGGAAAACCGAGTCAATAAATACAAGTTTGATGAGATATGTTCGTATCTGTTTGACTTAAGTATTCTCCAAGATCTTTTTCCACTTCATTTTGAGGCACCCAAGTTTAATAAATACAAAGGGAAGGGTGACCTTAGAGAACATATCCAGGCATTTTTCATATTGTGCCAAGAGGTAGCTTATAATAGTGTTTATTTGCTTCACTTGTTTCCCTACAGTTTCACTAGGAAAGCTTTGGATTGGATCCTCAAATTACCTAAGAGATCGATGGTAGATTTTAATGATTATTTGAAAAATTTGTCAAACATTTCTCTTACAACATTGAACATGAGTTGACTATGGTCTATTTATGTAAAATAAAACAATGAGATGGGGAAAGCTTCATAGTATATCTATAATGATGGAGAGCATTAGGTAGACACTTTCAACATAATTTGCCAAATAAAAAGTTGGCTAACATATTTTCATAAAATGTACATCCTAAGGCAGCTCATAATCTATGACTCACTTGTGCAAACACATTCGAGGAAATTAAGACAAGGGTGTGCAGATTGAGAAGGAAATTATTACTAAAGGCTTTGTCAAGATTTATTCCTAGAGATAAACTTCTAATCAGACTCAATCACTTTTTCAAGCTATTACTAAAAAATACTAAAGGGTTTAACAAAAATAAGAATATCGTGGGAAACAATGTGACAAAATTTACATGTGCAAATTCCACCAGCTCCAAATGTGCAACTAGCTCCACGTAATCCATCAAATACATTACAAAGGGCTACTCCATGAAGAACATTCAATAAATATAGAGTATTTAGTGAACTGGGAGATCCTATTGAGGCCATGTTCCAAAATCTCATAGTAGCTAATTTGATTGTGTGGCCTATACCAAGGTTATTCCCTGAAGATCAACTCAAACTTGATTGGTATCGAGTAGATGAGTTTTACAACTTCCATCATGTTATTGGCCATGGCATTTACCAATGTGTTAAATTGAGACATCTCATTGAGGAATTGATTGAAAGTGGTGAAATTGAAGTAAAACACATGACTCAAAACATTAATCAGGATATGGGCATTTACAAAGACTTGTTTGGTAAACACAATCAACTACCGATAATAAACAATCATAATCAAGGGTAGAACCAATGTCAATAATCAAAACATTGGAATCATAATCAGCATGATCATAATTAGGATCATAATACCTATTCCAATAGCCTAGGTTACAATAACATGCCGTGTGATTATCATTGCACTATGGGATGTATTTTTGTAAATCATGTTACCACCATCACCATCAAAACTCATGCACCATCCAATGCTTCTCAAAGTACTAGACACCCCATTTTAAGGTCAACACACTCCCCTCTAAATAATATCATGTTAGGTTCAAGTAATTTTATTGCACCTTGGTTTTCATGGGTTACTATCTTTAGAACCCCTTCTAATTATAATGCCTCCTTGCCAATTTAAAATTGCATAAATGCAACTAGATGCTCATGAGTCACCATCTAAGGCCCTTTGGCTTCTAATTATAATGGCTCCTTTTCGACTCTAGATTGTGCAATCACAAGTAGACGCTCATGAGTCACTTTTGAAGGCCCTTTACCCTCTACTAATACTAGATCAAACATGAGCATTATGCCTCCTGATCCAAAGTTAAACACTGTGCCAACTAAAGCTAAAATCTCTTATACTTCTGTTGAAAAGTCATATAGTATCTTGGACCAACTAAGTAAAACCCCTACACAAATTTTATTTTATATCTTTCACATACATCAAAAGTCCACATAACTATTTTGAATGACTTTCTTCAAGAATCTACTATTCCCAAGGATATTAACCCTGAATAATTCTTCACTTGTAGGGCATTTATCTCCTTTCTAACAAGTTACATTTGATCAGGGGGACATGTCTACTCTTGGTCCTAGCCATAACAAACCCTTGTATATTAAGGTCATTATTGAACAGCATAAGATCAAGTGGTTTTTTATAGATAATGGTTCAGGGCTGAACATAGTATCACTCAAGTTAGTACAATGATTGGGTTACATTGCCAAGGACATCCAGCTATAAATAATCATGATCAAGGCATATGATAATTTTGAAAGGGAATCTTCCAAAACAATTTATTTACCAATCATTATTGGGTCTGTGTCCCATCATACTTTGTGCCATATTGTGGATATTGAATTGCCTTATAACATACTTGTTGGTTTTGCTTGGATCCATGAAGTATGGGCTATCCCTTTCACGTTACACCAATGCTTCAAGCTTTCCCATGATGGGATTGAAGTTACCATTCTTGTTGATCTACAACCCTACCAGTATTGGAAACACCTAGAGGCTGAATTTTGTAAATATAACTATTACCTTAGTTCTTAATTCTTTGCAAAGAAGAACAAATAAATAGTTTCACAACCACCCAAGTAAAATTATATCAATCATAGTGACCTTGTTTCTACTTTTACTGATCCATTTTTGGCAACACTTGCACAACATGTCACTATTGAAGACAGGGATTTCTACGTACCATCTTAAAGATGCATTCCATATTACTAAATTGCCCAAGTTTGTTAAATATTTTGGAAAACCCAATCCTTCCCAAAGCCCTTTCAATCCCAACATGATTTGGAAAAAGAAGATAGATACACTAAAACCACCAATGGTATTTATACCTGTCACTTCACCAAATCAAGATCAAGAAGTAGTTATTGAAGGAGACTAGTTATATTATGATGGCATTGCTAATTGTTTTTAGAATCCTAAGTATCTTATTACTAGTTAGGTTATAGATAAATTTGATTATATGAGTAAAGGCATTAGGCCATGAGACCAAGGACTCCTAGAACCATTATCAATAGGTAAACCTAACATGAGTCAAGGTCTCAGATATATATCACCTAGGGGTGACCTCATGTATTTTGATAGTGATTTATTTGAATTGACTAACAACGAGACTCCTGACAATGATGTAATGTCTTATTATAGCATTTACGATGAGATTGATGACATAGACTTGTTTGACTCTAACTCCATTATGACTATCACATCCCATTGTACCCTTTGCCTTTACCATCTCGACCCCATTGATTGGGACCAACAAGATTTTGTTATGCCCCTCAGTGAGTTTTAGAATGAGGAATCTATTGTCAAGTATATGTGTCATAGAGACAGCTTGCCAATTGGTGATCATAAGCAGGGCTTTAACATCTCTTTAGAATCTTTCACATACTTTGGAAACTGGACAAAGTTCCTTGGTTATGAAAAAGATCAAACATCAAGATATTCAGGTGAAAACCTCTTTGAGAAGCTTTTTGATCAGGGAAATAATAAAAAAAAAGACAAGCCCTTGAGTGAAAACCTATTTCAAACACTCTTAGATGGGGAAGTTTGCTCATCTCCAAAGGACATGTAATGTACACTAAGTCTTAGATCTATAGCCAGTGCCAGTATCACATCCAAATAACATAAAGTCTTTGAGCATCTTGTTCTTAACTTTCTAGAGATATTTGCTAGCTAGGCACTACCTAAACTGATTCATCTCATTATCTATAACTTTGGGAAGAACATCCAAAATTTATAGCAAAAGAAGATCACCAGGATTAGACACTGCCCACTATCCTATAAGATGGTTCTACACTCCCTTTAGAAAACACCACAAAAGTGAACCTGAAGACTTATGAGAATCCCAATATTATTTATCTTAGAGCCTCCCTCACCAATGAAGAACGTGACTACATTATCACCATTTTGAGCAATTTTATTAATGTTTTTGCATGGGCTTATTCTGATATGCTAGGCTTAGATCTTGACTTGGTTCTACATCAACTTGTTATCCATTCAGATGCTACGCTCATCAAATAAAAATTGAGTTAGATGAATCCATGCATCATCATTTTGGTAAAAGTAGAACTGGAGAAACTATTAGGAGAAGTCTTCATCAGACCACTAGACTATTTTGAATGGATATCAAATATAGTCCTAGTAAGCAAAAATCTACAAGGTATATGCCTTTGTGCTAATTTTAGAGATATCAATATGGCATATCCAAAAGATGATTTTCTTCTACCCAATATTGACATGATTGTCAATTCTACTACTAGGTATGAGATGTCCCTCATGTACAGATTCTAAAGATACAATCAGAGCATGATAGCTTAAGAGAACCAACACAAAACCATGTTCACCACACCATGGGGAATGTTTGGTTACAATGTCACACCTTTTGGCTTAAAAAATACTAGGGCCACCTATTAGTGTGTTATGACTATTATCTTCCATGGCATGATGCATGATATTGTTGAGGACATGTTAATGACATCTTAGCAAAATCAAGAACACATGTCAGGCATCTTGATGTTCTATGAAGAACCTTTGAGAGAATTTATGAGTATAAGATCTGTTTGAATCCTAAGAAGTGTGTCTTTGGCATCACTTCGAGAGAATTAATATGATTTATTGTGTCACAAATAGGAATTAAATTAGATCGTATTAAGGTTAAAAGCATTGTAGAAATGCATCCACTTTCTAATCTCAAACAACTCTATAGCCTATAAGGAAATATCTAATCTATTCGTAAGTTCATTTCAAAACTGGCAAATAAGTGTGACCCATTTACACACCTCTCGAAGAAAGGTGTCACTTTTCAATGGGATGTCGAATGCCAATTATCATTTGTGAAGCTCACGACATGCTTAGCTAACTTTCCAGTCTTGAGACCACCAACTCTTGGACAACCATTGATTTTTTATATTTCAGCTAGTGAACATGCACTGGAGGCACTCTTGGTCTAACATGATGAACATGGAAAGGAACATGCAATCTACTATTTTAGCCACACACTTGTGGTTTATGAACATAATTATATACCTATGGATAAGGCATGTTTAACAATGTTGTTCACTTCCTAAATGTTGTGGCACTATATGCTGAATAATAAGACCATTGTTATTGCCAAAGTGGACCCTATCAAATATCTATTATCCAAGGCATGGTTAAATGGGTCATGAGTTTGAGTGAATTTTCTATTGAGTACTAGAAACAAAAGGCTATCCAAGGTTAGGTTATTATAGATCAACTTGAAGAAGCTCCTATTATAGATAACCTTTAAAATTCACTTTTCAGATGATTCTATTATCACAATAGGACTACATGAACCTGAATAGTGAAAGCTATACTTTGATGGCTCCTTTACATCTTGTGTATGTGATGCCAACATTTTGTTGATTAAACCATACGGAGATCTGATTCTCAAAGCATTTCATATTAATTTTCATTTTACTAATAATATGGTTGAGTATGAAGTTCTTATTATAGGACTTCATCTTGTAGTATAGTGGGATATCCAACACTTAATAATCTATGGAGATTTTTAGTTGATTATCAATCAAACCATATATCAATATCATACTAGAGATGACAAGCTTGTAGTTTACAAGCACATTGTGGATAATTTCAAGACTCACTTCAAATCCCTATGATTTAAACAGGTACCACAAGCCAATAATAGATCTATCAATGTAATGACAATAATTGGGTCTATGATACAAATTGACAACAGTGCTAAAGAGTATCATTTATCATTAAAAATATTATCCAACCTACTCATGTACTCCCAGATTCCAAGAGGGTATGCACCATTGCTAGTCCTAATTCCTCACCTAAACTACCTTGGTTTTAGGACATCTATAATTGTTTCCACGACCAAGTTTTTCTGCCTTACCTTTCTAATAATCACCAACAAAATTTCTTTGATCGCATAGCTTGTTATACCCTCCTGGGAAACATGCTTTATCATAAAGGCTATGATGGAATGCTTTATCGTTATTTCTCTTCCAAATAATCCAAGTTATTACTTAGGGAGGTTTATGAAATAATGTGTGGGTCTACACCAACGGTGTACTCTTATCCAAAAAACTCCTTAGAATGGGATACTACTAGCCTAAGATGGAAATAGATGCTTGTAGACCATAACCAAGGCATTAATTGGCATCATGGACCTTAAAAACTATATTATTATTATTATTATTATTATTATTATTATTATTATTATTATTATTATTATTATTATTATTATTATTATTATTATTATGTTTGGAAGTGTGTTACTTGCCAATAGTATGGTAATTTGATACACACACCTTTCTTTCCACTCCAGCCAATTACTACACCATAGTCGCTCTCTACATTGGGCAAGTTAAAACCCAATTCATTGGGCATATATGTTGTCACATCAAACTATGGATTGGGGGCATACTCATTAGCTACACCAAATGGCATAAAACTCTCAAAACCCATGAATATTGTACATCTCAAGCGAATCTATGCTTGACAGACTTTTGAATCATTATCTACGAGACCCCTTATTTGGGGGTAAATTATACCAAAGTCATTTATCCCAGTATTATAGTTTAGACCATGCAAATCTTGGACCATTGTAACGTGAACCCTATTCTTTTACTACTCTGGACCATTGTAACTCTGGACCATTGTACCCTTGGACCGTGGGAACTTTGGAGCATTTATATTTCACTAGACTCATACTTATTCTATTCTGGATTGTTGTAACCTTGGACCACTCTACTTAAAACAATATTATTTTCATACTTTGACTTGTTGTAACTTGGATAGTGTTATTTGATACCCAATTATGATCTTGATAATGACTCATAGGCATTTTGGACATACTCAGTGCCTGTTCTACAAAGCAATTCAGCCTGAACAGTATTTTTCAACTTCCTTTTGTAGACAAGTGTATGAAGATATGTCAGCACATGGTTTTTGCATGTTGAATAATTCTTTAGATTTATTCCATACTGCATACTATTATATTATTATTTTGCTATTGTTTGATAGGATTCATCACCTTGATAGGATTTATCAACTGATAGGATCACAAGGTCTATTTTTGTTGGCTTTATTTGCTATTAGAACTCTTACTTTTGGATGTACATCTCCTTGTTTAGTTGGTTCTCTGTGCCATTGTTTATATTCATGATCCCTATTATAGTTGGTTTCATTGTTGTTTAAACTCTTACTTGTGGAAGTGCATCTTCTCAGTTAGGTAGTTCCCTTGGCCTTTTGTTAATATTTTGTTTCTATTGTTTATCCCTAAAACTTAAAAATATTAAAAACTTATATATAAAACAAATAAAAATGACAACCTTGCATCTTTATTAAGATCTTATGGTTTTGTTATTTTACGAGAAATTATCTCTTACGCAGTCACCATTTTGTAAGCCTATTTCCTTATTCATTTATAATACAATCATGTTTTCTTATAATCACTTTTATTATATCTCATATCTTGAGAGAACTACATTTGGCCTGGAGTTTATGTTGGATCTTATGTCTATGGAACTATGTAGACAACGTCTACTTGAATAGTGTATCTTGAGTCAGGTTGAGTACCCCTTCTTTTTCTTCTATTTTCCTCCACTTTATTTTTTGTCTTTGTTTCCCTATCACTTGGGAGGAACTTTTTTTTCCATAGTTCTTGTCTTAAGGATCAGCCTATCGCAAAGTGTAATGCCTCTCTTACACATGCACAAATGCATTGATTTTTTGTTTGCACTAACATTGTGACTAACCATTGTTTGTGTGTGTTTATTTATTTATATTATTGTTTTGGTGTGATTTGTTATCTCTTCATTTATTTTAGTGTTTTCTTTATTAGTTTGTATGTACATTGTGTTGTGTCTTTATTATGTTTTTGTTGTTATTTTGTTGGGTTATTATTATTTTGTTGTTCACTCTTTTTTGTTAGTATTTTATTCTTTATTTCTTAGCATTTTGTCATGCCTTTGTTTTGCAATGTTGTCTTGTTTATTATATTGTTTTATTATTTTGTGTTAAAAACATTCTTTCAACATTTTGAGTCTAGCTTTTACTTAGGCTTAATTTGTTTATATTTGTATTTAACTTGTTTTCTTATTTGTTTATTTTTCAAGTGCATTTTGTTAATACACGTGGATCTTGATTATCCATATCTTGATTTTAGGATATTTAGACATTTGTTTTTGCTTATGCATTCTTGTTTCTACTTAAATCTTGATTGTTCATTTCTTGATTTTAAGTTCGATTACATTTGTGTAATATTGTTTTTCTTTTTCTTTTTTGTTTAGACGTAAATAGTTGTAACTTCAGTTTTGGTAATTTTTATCACTATCCTTAGTTACAAATATTCATATTAGAACCAGTCAAGTGCAAACCAAAATATAATCATTTTATAAGTTACTCATACTTATGATGCATATTTTGAAAATTACTATAGTAAACAACAAGTGTTCCAAATATAAAAGTCAATGAAACTTTGAAGATCATTTCCAAATACACCATACCTAATACAAAACTCTATGCAAGACTTGCATCTCTTGACATACATTGTGAGTCTAAAAATGACTATTTCTATGATTAGTTTGGGATGTGGATCTCCTAAATTATATTCTAGAATCTAGTTATACATGAAGCAGAATAAAAACATCAACATCCATGTGTTAACTAATGGCGTGCATCTCTTGAAACTAGCATATCACAACATATCATAATAAGAGCAATATAAATGCAACCATCATATGACATTGAAAGAATATTAATAGTCCATGTACAAGTATCAAAAAACCAAAAATATATCTGATATATATCTTTTAAAATTATGTTTCTATACATCACAAAAATGTCTATACATATCATAAGTACAAAAAGGAGAGTTCAACCAATCAACTCTCATCTTCTCATTCATGGGAGGACTCTACTAAAAACTTTGACCTATCCTAGATGTAGTTGTTGCTAGTGGATGTGGGGGTGGAGGCCCCATGATAATCCACTGTGTAGTTGGTTATATTACTGACCACTCCGACTCTATCCTATGTCTGAACCTAGAGGTTAGGTTAGTCTACTATGACCTCATATACACTTTATAGGAGGCCACTCATAGATCTGCAATAACTATCATCTCGTATGCCCACCTCTAGAAGGCTATCTCATCTTTGGTGCATAAGGCATCATCTATTGCATACAAAGCATCATCTTTGGTCTCAATTACATTGATCAAGGCTCTTGTTGAACTTGCTCCTATATCTACTCTAGTGCTACCTTCCTCATCCCTTTCTTGTGTCAGCCTTTTAACCTTCATTCAATCAAAGTCTCACTCACCAACCACTATAATAAACTCTATGTCTCGTAAGGCTAACTAAGTTTGAACCCTTACTCATTGTGCCACCTATCCCATGAGACTTATAATCTCTACATCCCTATCTATAATCAAACCCTATAGCCTAGTAGTCTCTCCCTATATAGTAGCCAATTATGTATGTAACCCAACCATAATGCTCTATAACCCTGCTATCTCTAAGTGGCATGTAAATATATCCCTATAGATCTTATCAATCAATGTCTGGTGCTCTAAGATCTCCCTTTACTTAAGGTCCCCACCCCTCATAATCCTATCCCTATACTTGTACCTATCTTGGAGGGCCTTGCCTCTTCAGAACCTATTTCCTAGCCACTTGAGGCATCCCCTATGTCTACATCTTGGACATCTAGTTTGGCCATCTTGACATCCTCTACTGAATCTTACTACCTATGAGGATGAACTACCTATAATGGGATGGCATATATAATAGCTAATTATACTAGCATCTAACCCTATTACTATGCTTGGGCCTAACCTTGATCCCTCCTCATCCTAACCCATCTTTGTCTCAAAATTAGTTGTTGGGGTAGTGGCTTGGTAATATGTATAGGTCACATTCCTAACTAGCATATGACATATGTATCAGTGACTCCTACATCTAGAACCCCTCCCACATAGTCTCACACAACATGAACCACCCTCTCATAATTAATAATAGCCTTTACCCTGTGCATTGGTGGCCCCCACTCCTTGATCTCCCTGATCACATGTGAAAAGTAATGTGAACCCTCTAAGATGTCCTACTACATACTGAATTGCCATTGGATGTGATTTGGATGACATCTCTCTACCACATAATCATGCCTCCCTATGATGTAGCATTGTGTGATTATGTATCTGATCATAAAAAATTCCTTCATCCAAGCAAGATGTGTCCCTAAGTAGGGATGTCAAATGATATCCTCATCCTCTATCTCATCAATGGCTCCCCTATAATACAGTAGGTTTCCCAAGTGTCCCTATATTCTTGGTCTTATTGGGTACCATCCCCAAGCCACGAGATCCTTTGGTCCCCTCGGATACCTCAACACCATTGGTTGTGCAATTATGATATGCTCCCAAGCCCAAACCTATAGCAATTGTTATGGTATATGGTGTGCCCTTCCCTCTACATAATCATATGTAGATCCTATATAATTTTTCCAAAATCATAGGTCCCCATGTAAACCATGTCAGTTGATCAAGCATATTTTATACCACACTGATCAACCCTAAGGGAAAATAGAACCCACTCTTGTCAGGAAATAGAAGGCCATTGATAATAGATATCAAAATAACTACCTTGAGAGGGACTATACCCTATCCTGTCTACCTTCAATGAATTAAGCCAAGTCCTATAGTGTATTCATGTCTATGCACTCATCCACAATCTCCTACTCTGCTACTCCTAGTAGGTCATCCAATACAGTGTATCGCCCTACCTTTATCCAATCAATCTTGGGTCCTCATATAGGTGCCCTCAGAATTAGATGAACATCCTCCATTATCACCATCACCTCCCCAATTGGTAGATGAAATGTGGAAGTCTTAGAATACCATCTCTCTACCAACACTAACAAATACAGTCTATATGTGAATATCATTGACAAGCATGCCAAGTGATACAAGTCCACTACTACGAGGATGCCCATGAGCTCATTCATCATTAATACCTATCATCATAGTACTCTAGACCATTTCTCCCATGATTTGATAACCATTACTCTCTCTTATAAATGGAACACAAGGCACCATGTCAGTTATCTTTCTATAGGCCTATACTAATCTTCTATGTGTCTCTATCTCCCTTCTAATTTTGGGCTTGAATTAACTTCCTTGGGGCCCTATTATACTTTCTTCTAGTGTTTTCACTATTGTTTTAACAATCTCATTATTTAGCAGGTCATTCTTGCTATTTTGAAGGGTGATTCCTCTGATTATGATGAAGTCACTATTTAACATTTTGTAAACCTATTTCTCTGTCAGTAATGCAAACTTTAAAAATGGAAAAAGGGAACAAAATTTGTTTTTTTTGATTATAGTGACCTTTTCATGCTTTGAAAATCCATTGCTTTAATCGAATGTCTCACCACACCTTCGCAAATAGGGGCATAATGTAGACATCCAATTCCTATCACTATTGTGCTATAATTATCAATCTAAGCAAATCCTGTGATAACACACAATTTGGGCAAAAATCACTAAAATAAGATCAATGGTTCAAACTTGTCATGTATAGGTGCCAATTTAAGTTAATATATACCTAAATGGGACAATAAATTTTATGATATTATTATCTTTTCTAAAATTACTTCGAGTCAAATTACGACCAAGTGAAATGACACTTTGGACCACTGAATTATTATAATTTGACAACACACATCATATGCATGTGTTATTTTGTGTCCATAATGCCTTAATTAAAGTATTGTTCATTATGTAACTAACACCTTCTTCTAATTATACTCCAGTCAAATTACGACTCAGTAGAATGATATTTCTAACCAAGTTGATTAAGCATGCAATAAATTTCTAAAGAATTATAAAAAAATAATCAAGGTCACTTAAACAAATTAAATCAAATCAAAATCTCAAGTGAAAATTGCATAAAAATTATTAAAAAATTATTTATTTTAAATTCATTCGTCAAATGTTCATCATCCCATAACATCATCAATGGGGTGGCATCTATAAGTCATAAATGGAACAAATATCAGGATTAAGCTTTTCCATGCCTCATTTAATGCTCCATTCTTTCAAATATTAATAAAAATATTTATGGCTTGTCCCTCTAAAATTGAATTAGTTCATGGCCACACATCTTGGTTTCAATATGGATGGTTATGGTTGATTCTAAATATTTTTAGAAAGCCATAAATACAAAGCCTCGCCATTGATTAAGAGAGCTTAAATTGTATAATGTTATAATATAGAATTATCTTCACAAAGCTTCACCTATTTTCACAAATTAATCAAACTTATGAGCCTAAGCCATTAGTGCATTAATAAATAATGGAGAAGTAAGCTACTCATCATTGATACAGACTTGAAGTACCAAATTTAGATAAAAACATGTTTCTTGGCTGCTCCTTAAAAGAGGGATGTTATTTGTATGGTTTGGTAGTATTCCTTTAAATAGCTCTTAGAATTAATTTGAAATATGCCATGAGGGAGTGGACTTTATGTTTTATTGTCTATATGATTTCTTATAGATCTTTTCTTGACTAACGCATGGATTAATGCATCTTGTAATCCTACTCCACAACTATCACATGAAGTTCATATGGATTCATGTTTCTATTAGTCTCTATATAAAATAGCTATCAAATAATAATAATAATAATAATAATAATAATAATAATAATAATAATAATAATAATAATAATAATAATAATAATAAACCATTTAAATGGACTTAGTAATACTAGGAGGTATTTTATACACTAAAGAACAATCTTTATAAGATTCTAATTTTGGTATTATAGATCAGAAATTGCCATTGTATTTACACATTTGTAATGTCCCCTTTTCATATAAATTTAATAATAAATAAAATTGCCCAAATAGTGATTCTCATCATTCAAAAATATAAGGTAATTAATTAATTATTAAAATAGAACTATCTTGAATAATTATTCGAATTACTAGAAAAGTGGTTTTAAATATTTGAAAAATTAAGGTAATTTTAATAATTATTCTAAGGAGCTTTATAATTAATAAATTGCTTGAAAAGTGATTTTAACCCTTTTATTATTATATCATTTTAATTATTTATTTATTGGAGGACTTAATTATTTAATTTGCCAAAAAAGTAATTTTAATTACCAATTTATTAAGGCAAGTTATTTAATTAATTCAAAAAGGATTAAAGTGAAATTAAAAGTAATGTTGGCTTGGGAACAAAAGAAAAGAAAGGAAAAGATATTCTAAAAAAGACAAGTGAGGTTTATGAGGTATTTTACCTCCCCAGTGGTTCACACCCCATTTGAAATTACAAATACAAGGTGAAGATCACAATTGAAGATATGTTGAATTTTGATAAATTGTTTTTCATTATTGAAGAAAACTATTGGGATGCATGTGCAATAGAATTTTGCTACTTTGGTGTTGATCAATCTAAAAAAGGTGTCAATTTGACACCACCTTTGCTAAGATTTTATCCTTACTCTAGAAGTGGGGTGATTTGCTTTGAGGAGTTCAAGTGGAGTTTTGTGAGGGTTTCATGGTTCTTTGCTTGCATGTTAACTTTACTAAATTTTATTCTAATTTTGCAAGTGGAGCGAACCACCTCAAAAGCTTGGATCTAGGGTTTGGAGGCCTCTTTTGGTCTATTTTATGTAAATTAAATATTTTGATTTTATTTGTTAATTTTCTGCATATGGGTGAGAGGAATTGGATGATTTTATGAAGGGTTTGAAGTAGAAAATTAAATAATAATTTTTAAAATTATTATTTAATTATTTTGATAGGTTTTGAAGACTTTTCCACTTTTAGAAAGCAAGATTTCACTCTCTAATTTTTTGCTATTTTTTCTTACACTTGGCAAGTGGAGCGATTAACTTGGACAGCCATTTTTATCCATTTCTATGCCCAAAAAAGTTTGCAGTATTTTTCTGGTATTTTTCAAGCACTTATGGTGATTTTTGGCAAGGGTATGAAGAGGAAAAACATTCCAAACAATAGCAGTATCTTTTATATTTAATCATAATTTTCTACTATCAAAGTGGCATTTGAGCTTCAAAAATTGGGCAAAAAGGTATTTGTTGTGTATTTAATTTATGATTATTTTTCTAAAAAAATTTAGTTAATTTGGAATAAGTTATTGACTGGAATTTATCCATAAAACCCTATTATTTTAGCATCTAGGGTTTTTAGGGCTTAACAAGGGTTTTGTGAACTTATTTTATAAACTAGAGTTTGTTGATTGCATTTTTAGAATTGTGGAATTTAGGGAAAAATTGATTTTGTATGGAATTTTCCAATTTGGGGGCATTACAATGATATCAAAGCATCGATCTTGTCCATCCTATGAGGGTTTATATTTGCATATTTGAAGGCATAATCTATGAATCATGAAGTTAATGAGCAAAGGTGAATTAAGAACAAAGCTTCGTAGATTGGGAAAAAAACTTGAGGATCTACATCATTTAAAAAATATTTTGTTAAATATTTTAGAGAAAGTGGCAAACTATTAGGACAATTAGATTCTAAGTCTATGTTTTGGGCAATACATCCTTTGTTGAATTACTTGGCTAGGCCCAAGTTTTTGAAACATCTAGATTCGGATGTGAGACTTGTAGTTATCACTTGTATTATTAAAATTGTAAGGATAATAGCTTCGAAACAATCATATAACAATGACATCATGAAAGAAATATTTCAGTTGATGGTGGAAAGTTTTGAAGGTCTTGGTAACATCACGGGTTCTTCTTTTGCTAAAAGGGTCAGCATCCTCAAAATTATGGCTTCAACTAGGTCATGTATTTTGATGTTATATATGGAGTGTGATGAACTTATTGTTAATATGTTTCAACATTTCTTTTCAATTGCTTGTAATAATCTGCCCAAAAATGTAGTAGCTTCTATGCAAAGAATTTTGACGTTGACATTCAATGAGAGTGAGGATCTTTTCAAGCCATTATTATCTATCTTATTGACAAGTTTGGGGTTAGAAAAGGAAAATATTCTAATTGCACATATGTTGATTGAAAAAGTTTGTAATTGATTGTGAAGAAAAATTGAGGCCTTATTTGTTAGTGGAGCATGTAGAGGAAAAGAATGAAGGGACAACCCGTCATGAGGGTTCTTATGAAGAGGCCAATGAAATTAAAAAAATCAGATTTGAAGAAGGAAGATGAGGTACAAAAGGATGATGATTTGAGGCAGCCAAGTACCCCAAACTTTGGGATTCAAAAAGATGATTTTAAAGAAGCTAAAGAAACTGAGATATTCATAACTCTAGATTTGATCAAAAAGCTTGTAAGGAACAATTCCTAATCATAAATAAGAAGGGAGGGCAAGTTTTGACAAGGTTAGATGGCACAAAGGGGCATCTTAATAGACCATGTACAATGAGATGAGGTAATGCTTGAAGGAAAAAAATACTATGATGGACTTGCATATAATCAAAATGGATATGTGAAAAGCTCAAGATTCCAACTTATTGAGGAATATAAAAGGCAATCCAATTTGTGAAATGGATAGGAAGGAAGGATCAAAACATCAAGAAAGGATCCTAGAACTTGAAAAGTGGATCAAAGGGGAGTTATTAAGCACTAGTGATTTTTTTAATTTGTTTTTTCCATGTGTAGGTTTATTTGGGAGATCCCTTGTAAAGGTGGAAAGCAACAAAGTCATTTGGCATGATTTAAATGATGAAGAGGGTCCTACATCTTCATCTAACATTATGTTTGATAATGATTATGTGAGCATGAGAAAAGGGAGGTTTGAAGATATGTTTTTGAGCAAATTTTGGTTTCTCTTGTTAAAAAAAATTGAGAATGTTTTGATACATTCATGGCTCAAACCCTATATAGAAGGAAACTCTTTTGGCATGTGACAACCAAGTAAAAGTTCTGAAATGTTATGGATAAGGTCCAAATTTGTTGCCTAAAATTTCTAAGTATGGGGAACATTTTCATCCACTGATTGAGGACAAAGAGGAGAGAAAAGAGTGCACACTATAGTCCCTTCATAGGTATGGAAAGTCTGATTTTTTATATTGCTTACAATTGTCATCAAATATTAAAAAGTTGGTTGGAATATGCAAAAATCTTGCCTCCAAAAATTTTGAGTGAAAGGAGAATTTCCACCTGCTTAATAAGAATGAAAAAATTGGAGAAAAGTATTTTATACAGCCCTTTGAAGATCATTTATTGACTGATTTTATTTCCCCATTTAGGGGGTCCCTATGGCATGAGGAAAAATTAGGGTTGTGTTGACTTTTATAGCCTCTTTGAAAATAAAACATGTCTGATTTTAAGGTACAGGTACAACAATTTTCTACATGGTATTTTTGGAATGTTTGGGTTATTTTTTAGGTCACTTTCCCACCCAACATTCACAAGGAGGGACAAATTTGGGTTGATCATGATTTTTGCATAAGAGTGACCTATTCTAGTAACCTTTTTATGAAGGTAAGTTACTTCTAAGGTATGGTTCTTTTTCCTACATTGCATGTTTGGAGATTATTTCAAGTATTGGTGTATGGAGCTAGATACTATTTGGAGGACATATTTGGGGTAACAAGATTGGATACCTCTTCATACCCCACTCAGGTTTGAGTAAGATGGGGGCATACAAGTATAGTAAGCCATTGGATGGCCCTCTTATGATTTGATACACATTGGAGCATTCCCCAAAATATAAGTATTATAAGTTCAAAATTGATTTGGATATTTTTCCCTTGGGAAACATATACAAGAGGGGTTTGCATTGTAGGACATGTTGGTAAGGTGGAATAAAATTTATTATCCATTTGGATAATGTCACACTATGCTTCTTGGAAAAAGTTATCTCACTTAAAAAGTACAAGAGCAAGACATTTTGAGCACTGCAATAGGTTTTACCATTTGGACATGGTAATTGGGTATATGAGCTAGCATTTGCTTGAGGGCAAGAAAATTTGGAAAGGGAGGATTGTGATGTCCCATTTTCATATAATTTTAATAATTAAATTTTTTTCTCAAATAGTGATTTTAATCATTCAAAAATATAAGGCAATTAATTAATTATTAAAATAGAACTATCTTAGATAATTATTCGAATTATCAGAAAAATGGTTTTCACTATTTGGAAAATTAAGGTTATTTTAATGATCATTATAAGGAGCTTTATAATTAATAAATTGATTGAAAAGTGATAGGTCATGTTTATGTAATATGCTTCAAAAATATGGAATCATTATTTATTGGCAACACCATTTGTATCTGACATTCATCGTGAGCCACTAAGGTATCTAGTTAATAAGCAAGTGATAATAGGATGAATATCCAAATGGTTAATGTTATTATAGGAGTATAATTTTAAAATAGTGATAAAGCCAAAGATAGCCTATTATGGGCTACATTATTTCTCCATAATTGATAATGGGGAAAAAATGTTATCAATAGATTATAATTTACTTGATGTATATATGTTGTAGATTGAGGCAATGCTGTAGGAGATTGGAAACATTAATATTTTTTGGAAAAATGGTAGATTGTTGTAGAATATAGTAAGAAAGATTGCAAAATATTTTTCTTATAGGAATTCTTGTTCACACTAATAGATGGATCGCTATATAATATAAGGAGGGATGGGACATTAAGAAGAATGGTATTTTACTATGAAATAGATTCCATGTTGAGAGAATCCTATGCTGGAGTACCTAGAGATCAAAATTTATGTGATGTGATAAGAAATAAGGTACTATTAACTAGGATATGGTATCTAACACTATTTATGAATGTTCCTAAGTATACAAGGTCATGTGATATTTTCTAAAGGGTAAAGCCAAATACTAAAGCTGAGATGTCATTGGGACCTGTGCTTTTTTCACCATTCAAAAAATGAGCCACTAAATTTTTATGGAATATCAAAACCACAATAAGCAAAATCTAAGTGCATTTAATAATAATAGGGACAAAATATCTGATAAAATGGGTGGAAACAAATACCACAAAGGATTTTATCATGAATAAAACATCTAAGTTTTAATACAAAAATATCATACTAGATTTTCGATACCATATAAACATCAAAAGGGAGAAAACGAAGCACTTTATCAATCACACAATAGAAGAGGTATTGAAAAACTTCCTCATAAGTCAAAATATGAGCAAGCTAATATGGAAACAACTAATTTGGACATAAATGTTTTGGTAGGTCTTGGGGAACAACATAAGACTTATATGACATTGACAAAGTGTTTTCCCTTATAGTTATTGTATTTATTAAAAGTTAAGGTACCAATTTAATATATCATAAAATGTTTAAGGTTTGTAATGTGTTTCAAGATGAATGAAGAGGACTCAATCATAAGTTTATATCATTGGATAAGTAAGATGAAAAAAGGCTCATTATGGCTTACAATTAGATGTAGAAGAAGAGGTGAGAAAAGCAATGGGATAAAAATAATTTAATAATGAGTTTGTGACAAGAGATAATGTATTTTTGTATGAAAATATCTACAAGGAAAGAAAATTAAATAATTGGTGATTAGGGCCATAATTTATAGACTACATATTTGCATAAAAGTGATAAAACTAATTTAGACAATATCAAGGGTGTCACATAATGGATAAGTACATGGCATAAGTCTTAAGGCCTACATAACAAGTTGAGGAAAAAATATTAATCAAAAATAGAATCAATAAAAAGAAAAATAAAAAGAAAGAAAAATAATGGAATTTCTCAAATAATTTTGAATAATAGATAAATTATAAACATGGAAGAAATAAAGAAATTAAATAATTTTTTTAAAAATTAATATAAAATTTTGGTTTTTTTTTAGAAAGATAATGGTTTTGAAAAAATAAAAAAATAAAAGGAAAAATGGATTGAACATCAAACTAAAATATAGAAAATGACAATGTGGTAAATTATAGGAGTGAAAACCTATATGGGAATTCATATAGATATTAAGTCAATGATTCTTATCCCAAATGATTTGAGTTTGAAAATTAGTTATGACAGTAGTTCAACTAAGTACAAGGAGTGGGTGGATGATGGGGGAACAAAACCTAGATAGATAGTTTGAAATTAAAAGTTTCATGGAAAAAAGGATTGTCATGAAGAATGAAATAGAAGGGTATTATGAATTATGCCATAATATTAAAATAAAATTGGATAAAAACAAATGAATGTGAAAGGCAATAGATCACCTCAATAACAAGCCACACGAAAACACAAGAGACAATATTTGTCAAGTGGGGAAACCATTAAATTAATGAAACATCTACGTCTATTTAGAAGGCTTGTAAAGAAAAATTCAAGTATAACCTCAATGTAAGACAATAGAATAGATAAGAGAAATAAGCGTCAAGCCAAAAGAGAGAAATCTCTAGAAAGACTAGTGTATATAGTGCGTAGAAAGAGAGTGGAGACAACGTAATAAATAGAGCTATAATAAAATAAAAGTTACTTACACAAGCTTCTTATGTGTGTCAAATGTCCCTAATCCCTATAAGGTGAGGGTGATGCATGTGAAAAATTTGAGGTGAGTTACATGTGAATGTAATGTTGACCATTTCTGGTCCTACAGGCCAAAAAATCAGTCTCCCTTTCTTTCCTTGCTATCCCAGTCTTTGATGCCTTCACCTTGCTGCAATCATGGTTTTTTCCCTTTGTCATAGGCCTGTTCCATGAAAGAATTGGGTGATTTGAGTCCTATAGGTTTTGAGTTGATTTTAGGCTTGTTTCACTTCAAAAAATTACCTCGAGCATGCCTTTTATTACAAAGGAATGGGCTAGTTTTAAAGAAATGCAAGTCTTTTATAAACACTATGAAGGGAAAGTGCCCTTGCAAAGGGCAGGAAGGTGCTAAATGGGGCTGTTCAAGTAGGTTTTAAAGGACATTTTGGACCCAAGGTTCCCTTGCAGAGGGCAAGGAACACATTTTGAAAAGAGATCAAAGAGAAATCCAAAAGGGAAGTTTTCCTATGGAAGAATGACAAAGCAAAAAAATGACAGGATTTCTTCAGACTTTTTATTTGAAGAAAATCCATGTAGAACTAAGGGTGAATTCCTTCAGACAAAATACTCGAAGGAATTCCTTCAAACATTTTGTCCAAAGAAATTCATAAAGGAAGGACAAGACATGAAAGCACACTTTCCTTCAGGCAAAATGTATGAAGGAATTCCTTTAGATAGGAAATGGGAACCCAAAGGAGCCCAAAAGATAAGTGCCCTTGTGGAGGGCTCTCAGCAATCAAAAGGACCTTTTCCATTTTTTTCGAAGGGACACCTTCCCTTTGGGAAGGTTCATTCCATAAAAGGTGAAGGACTTACCAAAGATAATGATGGGCCTGAAGACGTCAACTTCAGCATGATGAACTAGCCATTGACAGTTTAAACATCTAGTGACGTCTTTGTAGACATCAAATTCAAGACAATGAAATAGCCATTATTTTTTTTAAATGGCGACAAGTCCACAGATGTCAATTTTAATGGGATACATTAACCATTGGGGATACCTAAAAGAGCTCAAGGGTAACAAGCCTGAAGGAATTCAAAGGGGGCTAGGAGACCTGAGGATAAACTCAGTGACCCACCGAGAAGGGAGCCCAAAGGGCTAAGAAATGATAGAGATAGCCCCGAGGGTCAAAGAGCCAAGAAAATACAAAGGCTAAGTTCATAAATGAATAATATAGCTTAGGTGGCATAGAAAGCATCAGTATAGGAAGTTATTGCAGTGGATGAAATAGTCTCTACCAAGTGGTCACTAAGGGGAGCACGGGCATTCAATAGAGTGGCCCATTTTCCTCATTTTACATTAATGGGCAGATAGTCATGTGAACTTCATTGGGAAGTAGCCTTGTCATTCAAATAGACAAAGCAACCCATGATTTTGCAGTGACATTTAATACAATTTAAGCACCAAAGTCAAGACTTGTGATAGCTACATCATGGTTCCTTCAGCAGACTTCCTCCTTCCTAGGCATTCAATGTAGCATGTGCCACTTGTTCTAGAAGGTACCAAAGTCTTCTTGTTCATGCTATATATTGTAACCTCTCATTTGATAAATGTATCTCTCATTTTGTAAGGTGAAGCCTTGCCAAATTTTACCTTTAAATCAATAAGAATGTATTTTACCTGTACCTGACTGGTTATACTTTTGAGTATGTCTGTGTATCAACTCTATGTTCAGTCATTTTAGCTTGATGCTTTCATGGATTGACACCAACATACCTAGTATAGCCAAGATCATTTTTAAGAGTAGTTATTTGACAGTGTGTTTTCTACAGTGCTTGTGGTAAGTTCTTTTTCATTATGTCTTCATTAAGCCCTAGTTAAATCTCCCTACAGTCTGGTCTTTTTGTTAGATAAAGTGTCTATTCATCCCCTTCAGGTTTAATATGTTAAAATAGCTAAGTAGATCAAAATCATTTGGTGCGTTACCATTTAGATAATTTATGTTTTGGTTATATCCTTCTCCCTTTTCACCCCTATTGTTAGAAACAGTAGTGAGAGATCTCAGAGATGCATCAAAGGGAGCTAGCCCTTATCTAGAGATTCTCCCCTCAGTTTTGCCAAGCCCACAAGAAGAAGGGAGTCTTCATTGTGTCGCATGGAAGAGAGAAGCCAAGCCTTATTTTAAGGGTACAATCCATAATGTCAATAGTTTTTTCCATTCTCGGTGGGACTTGTTTATTCAAGGAGTTGAAGGATTGTTTTGTGTGTTCTTCAACCAATCAGCCTCTATAGGCATTTCAACCAACACCAATGGCGACTTTGAGTTGAATCAGTTGGTTAAGAATTCATGGTGCCATCAAGAAATTACATTTTAGTATGCATAATTCCATTGCTTAGTAGCATGGGCCTTGTGTTTCTTCATATAACTTTAATCAAGCTCAGGTTGTTCATGGAATCACATCAAGAAGCTCTCCTGATTACCCTTCACTTTTTGTAAAAGAAGTAATGCTAGAGTTTAAGAAGCAAGTAATAGAGATAAATAGATTGGAGGAGTAGAATATATATCAACAAGAGCTTCTGTACAAAGAAGAGTGCTTATTTAGGCAAGCTCAGGCCTTGCAATCCATGAAGGAGGAAGTAGCAAAATGGGAGAGTCTATTCATTTAAGGCAATCAGCCTTGTGTGCCTTTTCCCATTCCAAAGCAGCCCCCTCCTATTCTAAAGAAAGCCCTCTCTTGTGAACCAAATCCTTTCTACCAAATAGCACTTGCTCACTCTAGCTCATCTGATGCAGTAACCACTCCTGCTCTTAATCCATTACACCTAGCTTTTCAACATCAAAGGGCATTAGAGCAACCTCCCATGAAAATGAACCTTCTCAATTCCTTAGATTGTGAATCCTTCTTTTAAGCGTTTCAAAAAATAACACGTCTCTCTTCAGGAAATTCTTCCTATGCATCAACAGTCTCTTCCTAGTCTTCCTCAACCTTTTCAAGTCATTCATCATGATATCAAGATTCCAAGTTGGAGGAGGGAATACCATGGACCAACTCAGGGCCTTGGAAATGATGAAGCTGCTCCTACTCATGGTGATCCTCATGACCTCCAAGAAGGGCTCTCCCAAGAGAATATAGCCAAGAAAATTATAGAGTTGGAGTCTAGAATGAGATTCCTCAGCCAGGGTGTGATAAATGGTTTAGACCAAACAGTAGATTTCATGTCTGAACACACCCCATCTACACTCCTTCAAGAGAGCTATCAAGCTGCATCTGATGTAGATGAAGTGCTAGACAAATGGAAGGAAGATCATCATTCGATTCTAGCTCAAAGATTGCCTCCTCTTCCACATGAGTCTATCCATCAACCCTCCACTCCATTCTTTCTCAATGAAGAATCTATTTTAAAAGAGACAAGCAAAGAAATAAGGATCTAATTTACAGTTGCCCAAGAGGCTATCATAAGTGACAATGAGGATGAGATCATCATGGATGCTTCTTTTGAAGACATCATCAACAAATGAGAAGACACAAATATGCATACATGTGGATGTTCCAGTAATATGAAGAAGAGGTTGACAAACTTTATCTATCAATAATGGATGATGAGGAAAGTAAGCATGGTGAGCTCTCTCCTCCCTTATTTGATGAAATTCATTGTTGCTTTGATGAAGAGAATGACCATGCCATGGGACCTGAGTTGGAGGAGGATTAGGAGCATGTCTTGGAATAACTAGAGACTCTTGTTTTTTAGCAAGAAAGGGAGAGGCCTGTCCATCTTGTTGAAAACTTTGAAGAAGAGATCTTTGAGCAAAAAGGTGACATTCTATGGGATAAGCAAGCAGTTTGTGATCTCATTTCAAACATCACAATAGACACCCTTCTTTAAGAAAGCCATGAAGTAGAAGATTAGTTTGACAGGCTCTTCAATGAGCCAAAAGGGAACAAGTTAATCCATGATGCATGTCAATGGGGCTATGAGCTAAATGAGGCTTATGGTGATAAGCTAGCAGGCATTGATTTCTTGATGAAATACACTAGCATGAGGGGCCAACATGAATTAGGTTTCAAAGGGCAAAGTGAATACACAAATGTTGGAGACATGTTTGACCCTGATCCACTCAGATATAAGCCAATCAAGGTGGCAGGCAAGAAGGGCAAGTCACCAAGTCTCCATTCCTTTCAGTCACTTATTTGGCACCATAAGTTTTCTTGCCATGGAGGCTTGAGAAGTTTTCCCTTTGATCCAAGAGGGAGGCAAATATATCTTGTTAACTGTACATAATAGTTTGCTTTCAATTGTCTTTCTTTTCCCTAAATGTTGTTTGCATAGTTGTAGTGTTTTTTAGCCTTGTTGTCTATTGTTTTTTCCTTATTGTTTGAGGTAAATATTTGTTGGTTCATAGGTCTTTAGAAGGTTGTTACTAACTTTTTCAAGTTGCATCTTGACTCCATGCCCAATAGACTTTGAGGCTATTAGTCTTCTTTAGCATAGCAATCATACTTCCCCTATGAATTGGCAAACTATTGACCATTTTTGGCCCTGTAGGCCAAAAAATTGGTCTCCCTTTCTTTCCTTGTTGTCCCAGTTTTTGATGCCTTCACCTTGTTTCAATCATGGTTTTTTTCATTTGTCATAGGCTTGTTCCATGAAATAACTGAGTGATTTGAGTCCTGTAGGTTTTGAGTTGATCTGAGGCTTGTTTCACTTGAAAAAATTACCTCGAGTATGCCTTTTATTACAAAGGAATGGGCCAGTTTTAAATAAATGCGAGTCTTTTATGAACACTTTGAAGGGTAAGTGCCCTTGTAAAGGGCAAGAAAGTGCCAAATGGGCCATTCAAGTAGGTTCAGAAGGACATTTTGGACCCAAGGTGCCCTTGTAGAGGGTAGGGAACACATTTTGAAAAGAGATCAAAGAGAAGGCCAAAAGGGAAGTTTTCCTTTAGAAGAAATGACAAAGCAAAAAAAAGACAAATGATTTATTCAAACTTTTTGTCTAAAGAAAATCTATGTAGAACCAAGGGTGAATTCCTTCGAATAAAATTCTCGAAAGAATTCCTTCAGACATTTTGTCTGAAGAAATTCACAAAGGAAGGCCAAGACATGAAAACAAGATTTCCTTCGGGCAAAATGTCTGGAAGAATTCCTTTGGACATTTTATCCTAAGGAAATGGGAACCTGAAGGAGCCTAAAAGATAAGTGCCCTTGCAGATGGCTCTCAGTGATCAAAAGGACCTTTTCCATTTTTTTCGAAGGGACACCTTTCCTTCAGGAAAGTTCATTCCATAAAAGTTGAAGGACTTACCAAAGATAATGACGGGCTCGAAGATGTCAACTTCAGCATGATGAACTAGCCATTGGTAGTTTTAACATCTAGTGATGTCCCCACAGATGTCAAATTTAGGACAATGAAATAGCCTTTTTTTTTCTAAAATGGTGATTGGCTCGTAGACATCAATTTTAATGGGATGCATTAATTGTTGAGGATGCTCGAAAGAGCTCAAGGGTGACAAGCCTAAAGGAATTCAAAGGGGGTTCAGAGACCTAAAGATAAACTTAGTGACCCACTGAGAAGGGAGCTCGAAGGGCCAAGAAATGATGGAGATAGCCTCGAGGGGCAAATAGCCAAGAAAATACAAAGGCCAAGCACAAAAATGAATAAGATAGCCCAATTGGCACGAAAAGCATCAGCACATGAAGTTATTGTAGTGGATGAAATAATATCTGCCAAGTGGCCACCAAGGGGAGCATAGGCATTCAATAGAGTGGCCCTTTTTCCTCATTTTACATTAATGGGTAGACAGTCATGTGAACTTCATTGGGAAGTGGCCTTGTCATTCAAACAGACAAAGTGGCCCATGCTTTTGCAATGACATTTAATATGAGTTAAGCACCAAAATCAAGACCTATGATAGCCATAGCATGGTTCCTTCAATGAACTTCCTCCTTCTTAGGCATTCAATGCAGCATGGGCCACTTGTTCTGGAAGGTGCCAAAGTCTTCTTCTTCATGCTATATATTGTAACCACTTAGTTGAGAATTGTATCTCTCATTTTGTAAGGTGAAGCCCCGCCAAATTTTACCTTTGAATCAATAAGAATGTGTTTTACCTCTACCTGACTGGTTATACTTTTGAGTATGTCTATGTATCAACTCCATGTTCAGTCATTTTAGCTTGATGCTTTCATGGATTGACACGAACATACCTAGTGTAGCCAAGATCATTTCTATAGGCTAACAGGAAGTGCTTCATCTAGAGTGCAGAGATAGAAGATTAGTTATTTGACAGTGTGTTTTCTACAGTACATGTGCTAAGTTCCTTTTCATTATGTCTTCATTAAGCCCCTGTTAAAACTCCCTACAGTCTGGTCTTTTTGTTAGATAAAGTGCAAATTTGCCTCCTTCTAGTCTGAAGTGTTAAAATAGCTGAGTAGATCAAAATCATTTGGTACATCACCGTTTAGATAATTTTTGTTTTGGTTATATCCTTCTCCTTTTTCACCCCCCTTATTGTTAGTAGTAGTAGTGAAAGACCTCAGAGATGCATCAAAGGGAGCTAGCCCTTATCTAGATATTTTCCCCTCAGTTTTTCCTAGCCCACAGCAAGAGGGGAGTCTCTAATGTGCCATGTGGAAGAGAGAAGCCAAGCCTTCTTTCAAGGGTGTGATCCACAATGTTAACATGTAATTCTAAGATTCCTTAAAAAATGAATAAATAGGTGCGACACCTCATAAATCCAAGGTAAAGTAAATGTCTAATGATAAGAAATGCCCAACTAAAATAGATTTAGGATTAACCTAGATTAATAACCTCAATAAATAGTAATCTCCATCACTCCCATTAAGATTTATTTATGGTTATAAAAGAGGAGAAAACATTAAACAAGGAGAAGGGGGTTGATGTTATATAATTCTCCTATTTAATGGAAAGTTTCTTCTCTTTTTTTAGAATTTTCTCCTCTTTTATAACCCCAAAAGAGGATAAAATTTATTTACAGTTATAAAAGAGTAGAAAATCTTACAAATAAAGACAGGAGTTGACATTACATAACTATCCCCCTTGATTGAAATTTCCTTCGAGAGGAATTATAATATTATAAGAGAAGAAACAAGAGGTGTTGTCAATAAACTTGCAAAGGTAAATGTGTAATCATTGACAATTTATAAGAATATACTTTAGACAAGGTGGTCAATCTGCATTGAAAAAATATAAAAAAAGAAAGAGATGGGGAAAATGGTCAATTATACCAGAAAAACAAAAGCTTACACCAATATTTCTTGTCAAGTAAACAAAATGCCATAAAATATGATCTATATATGATTTTAATAATAGAAGTAGATCTAATACAAAGGAAAATTAGCAAAATAAAACTTCCATTACAAAGTTCTAAATTTATACAAAGGAAAAAAAGGTTAGTTCAAATAATTAGCTCCAAGCAAAGAATATTTCTTTGACATGTTATAAGAATAAATAATCATAAAAGCAATAAATTTTATTAAAAGGGAGTAGAAGATGTGTCATTTTCCATAAAAAGATATCCTTATTGAAGTAATTGAGGATTATTGAAGTAATTGAGGAATTTTAAAATAAGACATATCAAAGTCACAAGAAAATACCATAGATTTAGGGATCCAAATTAGTTTAACCTTTGAATGATGTGTTTTAGTGATTTTTCAACAATGCAGAATGTCATGAATTGATTTACCACAAGATTTACATGGATGCAATTTCTAACATTTTAAGATATGTTGAACATGTTTACCTCAATTGATGCAATTTATTTTTAGATAACTCTTTAAATGTTTAATATTTACTCAACTAAACCTTATTAGGTCTCCTCTAGAACAATTTCTCATATAGGTCTTATTTATTATTCTTTCCTTTGTATCCCAAACTTCAAAACTATCTTTTAGGCTACTAGACTTTACAAGGCCTAATTGGATACTCTACAAAATCTCATAAAAATATTCATTCTGAATGATTCTAAGGGTTTATTCAATCTATTATTTTACTTTCAACTCAATCTAAAGACTCCACTCACCTTCATTTGTATTCTTTTTGTACAGATTGCCGTTGTAGGGATATAAGGCCTAATAGGTCTACTTTTCAATAACCCAACTTAGATATCCTAAAGCCTTGAATGCACCTAGATTAATTTGCAAACATTCTCTTAAAACTCCATATAAATATTCATAGCTCTTCATATATCCTAGTTTAAGAAAATCATAATTTTGTGTTTTAAGCCTAGTGTAATCAGGTCTCTAGGTCTACTATTTCTGAGATTTAGTCATAACTCTTCCCATAGACGTCCAAAACACTTGAGACTTATTTCATTGCCTTCCTTGGACCAAAACACATTTGCTAATAAGTTTTTGGTACTTTTTAAGGGTTACTTTTTCTATAAATGATTTTTTACTCCTTGTTAGAAACCCTAGTTTAGTCTCAAGACAAGAGCTAGCAATTAATCAAATGGATCAAAATTAGATTTTTCAAACCTTGAGAATTATTTAAACATGTATACACCTATTTAATCTTAACTCTACAAGGCTTAATTGGACTTCATACATCAAAAAACACATTCTTTTACTCCTTTCTAAAACTAATCATACACATAAATTTTGCCTCTTTATAAACAGTCCCAAAGATTTAAATTTTTAGAGTAAAATATTATACATACAAGCATGAAATTTTGCATAGAACTTTAAAATACAGACCTACAACATACAATATTTTCTAATTTCTTGACTTTATAGACTCAAGAATTTCTTATGAACATAAAATAGGATTGAAGATAACCCCAAAATATAATCTTACACCTATATAAAGTATGAATACTGATCAAAATTTACAAAGCAATCTTCTTGTATTAATAAAATGGCTTAAAATGATATATGTAGATCTTTGTACATGAGATAGATCATCAACTTAGATGGTAAGTGTGATAGAGAAAACAAAGATAGAGGCTACATAGATCATTTTAGATGAGTAAATTTAATGACTAAAATATAAACAATGATCATTAAAGTTGTATCTCTCAAATATATAGGGGAATTTCTCCGAGGACCCATTTTAAGTGGAACATTAAGAGGATGAGCAAAAGCACATCTATTTCTGGTTAAGATAAATCTACCATACCAGCATAGAGGCTATGTGGTAGGAAATGTTAAGGATAGACTTGATCACACTAAAATGGGATTGGGCAGATTGATGAGATAAGATAAATATATTAATCTCCAACAAATGACCACAAAAGTAGGTCAAAGGGACTGTAGAGTATAAAAGTGTCGGAGCAAAGTGGGAAGACCAAATGGTTTCCCAAGGAGAAAGCAAAGCTAAAAGAGAAATAATACAACATTGAGTAGGAGTAGCTAGAAAGGAAAGAGGTGAAGAAAAACCCATAACCAATGACCTCAGTGAAATGGAAAGGTGGAAAAATATAAGATGGGAGAACCAAGAGAAGTAATGAGAGAGGTCCATCAAGGAGTGGAGCCAACTCTCCAAGCATCCAAGGCCATCGAAAAAATACTCAAAATAGATGGATAACTAGTGGAGGAGGAGGTGGAGTGTCTGGTTTATCTTGTGTGTTGCTATTTGGAAGGAATAACACACCATGATGATCTGGTGGATCTAGTCTGACTCTTGGAGCTGGAACTAGAATGGCTATATCGATGAGATCCTAGGAGGTTATTGAAAGTCCCCTACATCTATATTGATCTGGAGTGTGAAGTCATGTTGGTGTCTATCTGGCACTTAGTACCTCTCCTTAAAGGTAACAAAGTGAAGAAGGAAGTAATCTGTTAGCTAGACTATGGTCTAGTGTGGTCCCAAATCATGTGGTCATGAAGCTTAAGGGCCTCCTACATGTATAGAGCTAGACATCTTTGGTCCTCGTATCTAAGGAAGATAGAGAGAGCCCGAGTATCCCTCAAGAAATAATGGAACCTCCATCTGATCTCATAGTAGATGGAGCAATTGAAGATGAAGTGATCCTCTGACTTAACCTCTTGAAAGCTACATAATTTGGCATATCTTTTTTGTCTAATCCATCTAGTGATCTATCTCAATCTGAAGGCTATGAGAACCCACTCTAAACTATCCAAGGGGAATAGGAAAAACATGCATCCAATGGAAGAAAGTGTATTAAGGATGGACAATAATCCCATCCTTCAATTCCAGATAGTACTCTACATAGAAGACCATCTTTGGGCGTAACCCCCCATAGGGGTTAACTCAAGTGGCATGATTATACTGTCTGTAGATATCCTCCTCGATAATCCTATTCATCTCTTATCTGGTAGGTAGAAGGTGGCTCAAAGCATCTAAGGAGTACTAAAATGGAGGTAAATGATCCATTATAATCCCCACATACCCTAAGAGATCTAAGACCCTAGTGCACCAACAATGAGCTTGACCAGTAGGGTCAGAATGAAACTGGGTTCTCCATGAAATGAAACTAGATTAATGTATCATGTTCCCATTGTTCATAATGCACATAAGACATCTTAATAACATGTTCAAATGGCTTCAAAATGACAAAATATACCTTAATTTGCCTTTCCACATCATCATAATTGACATTAACATAGTCACATGACTAAAAAATGTAGGTCATGACGTGAAATGAGATAACAATAGGTGTGTGATCATGAAAGAGATGACATACTTAATACAGGCCTCTAGAAATTAGAGATCAATATTCATCAATAAGATGAGTTATCCATAGGTGTGATATGTGACGAATGTGATGGCTTGAAAGGTGAACTATACTAATCAAGTGGTTTTTTCCATCAAAATGATCATAAATATTTTTAGAAAGGTGGTAATGCATTGACTCAAATATAACTTATGTGCTTCCCTATCAGAGCAATTCATAGATAAATCTAAGAAAAAAATATTAAGCATGAGTTATCTCTGAATGTATGTTTTATATTCCATTCTATGGTTTTTTCTACATGTATATTTAGCTTGATTAGGTGTAATATTGAGGTCATTAAGTGTAATAATGAGGTCATTAAGTTGTACACGCACATTTTTAATTTGTAGTCAAATTGGTTGGTATGGATGCACTTGACATGCACCAACCAACATTGACATTTTGTGCATGGTGCGCATTATCTATTTGGCAACTATCATATGTTCACATTGCCAAATGTAGGTGGATTTATGCCTTTCCTCTACCTATTTATGTACCTCTCTTTAAAGTTATTTTTAACAATTATATTAACAAGATATTATTATATTCATAGTCGATTCTTCCTTTGCTACAAGAATTTGTTTTTTGTAGATTAAGAGTCTAGCGCATTTGAATCTCACTAGTTCTTGATCATGGCTCATTATAATAAATTATTCTTCATTATGACATGGTATCAGAGTAGGTTCTGGTAAAATGAACAATTTATTTGCTTATAATTTTAGAATCTTGAGTAATTGAGTTTGCTTGTTATAGACCCTTTGATTTCTGAGTATGCTTTTCCCGTGCATCCTTAGATGATTAGGGCAATTAGAAAAGAATG
Source organism: Torreya grandis (assembly GCA_037957365.1). Classification (NCBI taxonomy): domain Eukaryota; kingdom Viridiplantae; phylum Streptophyta; class Pinopsida; order Cupressales; family Taxaceae; genus Torreya; species Torreya grandis. The sequence continues at coordinate 487,597 of JARHVA010000603.1, forward strand.
AAGAAAATATCTTTGTATAAGTGGTTGTATAGGTCACTTATCAGCCACATTTTTTTGAGAAAAATAGATAACACCTTTGAGTCTAGAAAGTGTTAAAACCCTAGGATCATTTGTTAATTTGTTAAAAATGAATATTTTTAAAAAACTCATTTTTTATGAGGTGATCTATATGGATATGTAAAATGCATTTTTTCCTCTTTTTACAAAAAATAATTATAGTTTTTCTAGGTTTTCAGAAACATTTATAGGTTTTTTTCAAAAAAATGATGTTTAAATGATTTGAAATATTGGTGTTTGCATTGATAGCCCAGAGATAGAATGGCATTGAAATTATATTTCATTATTAAAAAAATGAAGAGAACAAACATTATAATAAATAAACCAAGAAGGATTTTCATTTCACATTCTTTAAATTGACTTTTCTTATTCCTATGGGAATGGAGAACTAATTGATTAAGATAAAAGTTAGACACATAAGATTAATAAAAACTATATAAATTATTATTATATCCCCCTTAATTTAATGGGGTCTTTATCAAAACAAGAATTCCTTCAAACTTTTAAATTTTTCTCATCTAAGCACTTTTGAGATGATGTCTACAGGTTGTTTTGTTGTAGGGCAATTCTACAACTTGACACTACCATCTTTCACTTAGTGTCAAATCAGATGAAATTTGATATTGATATGCTTAGTTCAGTTGTGAAAGACTAGATTCTTTGCCATTTGGATTGCAGAAGTATTGTTACAATGTCCCCATTTTCAGTAATATTGATTTGCCAGTTTTTGTTTGGTTTTAGTTTTGACCAAAGCAGTATAGTGTTTTATGAGGGGGACTCCAAAGTTATTGGAGTATGTAGGTTATATTTTGCAGGGTTGTTTGTTGTTGGCAGTTATCTAAGTTGGTCTTGAGGACTCCTATGACACTTTTCGAAGTGAATTTTGGCTTCTAGTGTGTTCTCCAAGATTCTTGGAGAGAGCATTTATTTATGGTAAGACACCCGATCAACCTTATTTATCATTGTTCATCATTAGTATCATTTCAGTATAGTCATATTTTGATTATGATGTTGTTCAACAGTTTCCACAATTTGGGTGAATTATTGAGTTTTAATATAATTATTTCACTAAGGTTACTTAATTTTATAAAATAATTTAAAAAGCAACTTAGTATAATAGTTTTTTGGAAAGGGAATTAAAAGTTTTAAATCATGGATGTTTGAAAAAAAGACCTTGTATATCAGATATAATTATTATTTCATAAAAATGGTCTTTTGGAGCACAAAAAGGGTTATTTTATTAAAAAATTAATTTAAAAAATATATCTTTTGGAAAGTTCGGTGGGTAAAGTATAAAAGGAGATTTAGAGAGCTCATTTGGATATGCATATTATTTTATTTCCTCTTGTGAAACCCTTCTGGTTCTATGGGATTGAACTTGGTTCATCTCAGCCTTCTTAAGGATGGAAACCCTCTTAGATAAGATTAGCCATGGTGTTGAAGGATCCTCCCTAGTTAATAATGTTTGATTCATTTAGACTTACAGTTTGAGCAGATTGATTTGTCGATAGAGTTATCTAAAATCTACGTACATACTGAATGATTTGTGCCATAGTTTATTTGTTGAATGATTGTCGATTATAAGATTTGATGGTAAAGTTTTCTTATTCTAGTTGAAACAAATATAATGAGATTGTGCTAATATTATATTTGTTTTGAGAGGATTTGATGAGATATTGTTAAATGTGTGATACTTGCTCATTAGAGTGGTGTCATAAGGGAAAAATTAGATATTTGAGATTATTTGGGAGTGATGAAACTAAATTCACCTTCCTCATGTACCATGTTTTGGATGGTATCTTGGATCAATCTTTCTTTTAGTGGCGGGGTTGCTAATTAGGAGTTTATCTAACGAGTATAAGACTCATGTGTGGGACTAAAGGGGGAATACATTAGGTTTGTTGATGTGAACAGGCCTAAATGCTGTTGTAATAAGCTATGTGCAGCCCATAAGGGAGATTTTTGGTGGGGCATGACATTCTAGAAGCCCATTGCTTGATGCTGGGAATTGAAATGAAGACACAACATATTCATTGGTGTTATGCTAAAATAGAGTGTTTTGTATAACAATGTGTATTATCTTGTAAATCATCATCATTTAGGCATTATATCATAGCTATTGTAATATGATCCTGTATAACATTGAAGAGCAATACATTGTTGGAGTTGGAGGTCAGATTATTGTATTAAGTGTTTCTTTATGCATGCCAAGTGTTTGTTGAAATATTCATGATATTTCTATGCATTATGGGTTTTTTGTTTGCTTAATTATTATCTCAAATTGCATTTTGAATGATCCCATTCCAAAACACATTGAAACACATTGAAAAAAATTACTATACAAAGTGTTTGACAAAATGCCTACTCATTAAAAGTCAAAAATACTTGTGGGTTTCAAAAAAATTGATTTAAAAGTTAGGGTTGGTCATTACAGTTGTCAAAAATGAGATGTGTTGACGAAACTTGTAGCTCCTGTAAATCTAAAAGAAACCCCCATATATTTTATTCTACTAAATAAATTATTGGTATTGATTGCATCTTTGATTTCCAACTAATAAATAACATTCCCAAATTCATCAAAAAACTCATGGTGGAATTTCCATCTTCTTGATCACTAGCATAGTAAGAATCTAAATACCCAACTAGTTTGAAGTCTCCTACCCTTAAGTATTTGAGCCCAAAATTCTATTTTCCTTTGTGATATTTGAGGACCCTTTTCATTGGTGTCCAATGACTGTCCCTGGGTTGTTGTATGAATTTTGAGAGGACACCAACTATAAATGATATTTTTAGTCAAATTGTAGTCACATAAGTTATACTTCTAATAAGTTGCCTATATTTAATTACATCAACCAAATTTGGTAAATCTTTACATATCAATTTGAGATTTTGTTCTATGGGCTTATTGAAAGGCTTACAGTATTTCATTCTGAACTTGGTTAGAATGTCACTAATATACTTATACTTAGTAATGAAGAAATACTTTGGTTTTTGAATTACGTCAATACCTAAATAATAATGAAGATAAACTAAATCAATCATTTCAAATCTTTTCATCAACTCTGATTTGAACTTTACAGTATACCATTCATTGTTCCCAGTGATGAGCAAATCATGAACATACACCACCATAAATACAACTATTTTATCAACTATTTTGATGAAAATAGTTATATATTCAAACTTAAAATGTTTAAATTCATGTTCATGAGGTGATCAACTAGTTTGTCATACCATGCTCAAGGGGCTTGTCTCAAACCATATATCAATTTTTTTAGTTTGCACACTTTGTGCTCTTATCCATTAACAGTAAAACCTTCAGGTTGTGTCATGTACATAGTTTCCTTGAGGTCACCATTCATGAATGCATTTTTGATGTGCGTTCGATGAACTTTCCATCCATTGTAAGCTATCAAATCCAACATGGTTTGAATGATAGTTCATTTTGTTGTAGGTGCAAAGGTTTCATTACAGTCAATTCCTTCTTGAGCATACCCATTTATGATAATTCTTGATTTGTTCTTGTCAAGTGAGTCAGAAGAAAAATCCCATTTTTTACCAATACATTGTACTCATTTTTCATTGCTTTTCTCCAAGTTTCAAGTTTATCAACTTATTTAAAAGATGTTAGTTTTGAATCAAATGCAACATTGAGTTCACCTTGAGCATGATTCAAGGTGAAATTTTTAATCCTATCTTGAATTTATTTAAAGGATTTGTCCTATTATGATGCGGCTACATGTGGACTTTAGTACCTATTTTCCCAACTTTATCAGGTTTCACATCTTTCAATGTTTGAGTAGCCCACTTAGTGAAACAACCTCAAAAAAAATTTGGAATTGTTAACAGATTACACCATAAAAATGCATGTAGAGCCCACTACGCCATCTTAGCATGCATGATGCATCATCAAGGTTCTATACCAGATGAGTAGAACAACCCATAAATGGATTGGATCGAATAGACACTTATGCAAAGATGACCATCACTAGAGGATTTCATAAAGAAAGGGGTTTCCCTAAAGGATTATATACCATTTGAGGGGTAGTATTATGTGAATCCACACTAATAACCTCCAAACCTTTAAAGGCACTCAGTTTTCCCATTGGACCTCCTAGGGATCTTCAACACCATATAAGCATCTGATAACCCTATAGTTTATGACTTGGCAATTCAAGAGGCAAGAAGATTCGCTCATACCCTCGGGTATCCTTAAGCAAGGTTAATGACCTGAGGTAAATATTTAACACAACAACAAGTCATCTTACTAGACATTATTAAATATATAATTTTAATAAAAACAAGGGACCATAACAAGTATAATAGGTCCTAAAAGGAGGACCAAGGTACCATCAAGCCAAGCTTTGGCTTATGCCAAACTTACAATATTTAATATAGATATTAGATAACCACATACCTTTAACCAACATGAATATCATATAATCACCATGCAAAAGTGCACATGCTAGAATGGACATAACAGGGACCATAACTATTCTATTACACAAACAAAGACCCATTCATTTGGGATTGTCCCTAATATAGGATAATCACCATTGGATATTCTGAACCATCATTAATAGTACTACCAAGTCAGGATTATGTAAATAGATCCCTGACCCTAGGATCCTAGCACTAATAGTCCTTCATTCTTAAATTAAGAGAAAGTAATTAATTTATAAAATAAGAACCATGCCATGAAACTTCACAAATTCAACCATTATGTCTTTAATAACTTCACTAAATAGGCCAACTATAGTTGTATTTAGGAATGGTCAGTTGCCACATCAAAAATTGATTGCACATGGTCAATCTATGCATTCCAATAGTAATTTGTCAAATTAGCATAACATTGAGCTTTGAAGCTTCAACCCACAGTCATGCTAACAACCATTAAATCATGGCTAAATTTAGATATTTATAAGTCAATAATGATTGATTCATTAATTTTCCAATTAACTAACATTTTGATGTTTGCACTACAAAATAAGATATGTTTTTATTATCATCCACTGTTAACAATGTATTATCATGTAGTTAAGGATGTCCATTAAGCCTGAACCATAAAATAACGTGGAAATATGAACTGCTGAAAATAACCTCATAAAACAAGTTCTCCACAAGGCCATAACATAGTGTGTTACATTATATATTTCTAGCACTTACTACAATGGTGTGGCCTAATTAACAACATGCATATATACATATATGAAATGAATCTCTACACTTAATTACTTAAGCAATAAGCATTCACAAGATTAAGAATATATGACCTGAATGTCTCAAGAATCTCATAACTAACTAACAACAATTAGAATGACACAATCATCTCACATACCATAATTTAACAGTTGGAAGCTAGCTAGATATTATTAACCCATCTATATAATTCCAGTCATGGCTAACATAGCCTTTATTTACTAAACTACCATGATATCTCTCCTCAAAACAAGGATATTTTCAATGAGCTAAAACATAACCATGCTTAAAGGTGGAATCACTCTAATGTACAATTATAATGTTACATAATAATCCTTAACATAAGGATGTCGTTTATAGGTACAAGACAAGATACTACATAATATAATGTAATTGCATACAATAGAATACATCACTGTGGTTAAATATCACATAGATAAGATTAATACAATAGCTCAAACAACCCTCAGAGGTTAATAAATTTATCATAAAAATATGAGCTTGAGGCTATATGCACAAGGAACCATTGTGCTAATATATAAGTATAATTTTAGTACAAGGCAACCTCTAGAAGTAATCCACTACATTAAAGAATGTATTATTGTAAAACCAATAATTAGCTATATCATCCCAGATTTTACCTAGGATATCAATGGTAAACACAACACTCCAACATGTGATAAAATAATCAAATACCCATGAAACACGGAAAGAGCCAATGGAATTATAATCGTTGTAGTGAAAGGGTGTAAATAATGTGTTAGCATAAATTTGGCAATGTGTTCTTTCTTCTTAGTGAGTATTCTGAAAATTAAATTTTATTTTAATAAAAACAAGTTCAACACGGGAAAGTAATCAACTAACTTAATCCTACATAAATCAGTTTTGAGTAGCCCAATATTACTCACATCTATAACTATCCCTTTTCTAAGATATTAACCATCAATGAATTAACATATAAAACATCAAGCCAAAATAGGATAATGTACATCCAAGCAGCTCTTGTAAGCAATATTTACAATGCACCTAATAGGTATGTAAAGAATAAGATCTCAAGATGATTTTCCAATCATTTAAACATGAGAAGCCTCATAATTAATTTTTATAGAAACATTTACCTTTATTAATGGGTAGATCGTAAATGAAATTTGCATATAAACCTCAACAAATCAAGGTATTATAAAATCAATATAGACTTCGTAAAGTAATACTAACAATGTACTTCTAAAGCTTGAGATATCCTACAACAACCAAGAGAAATCCAAATCTCATTTAATCACAGTTAAGTTATTATTTTCAATCAATTAAATTTCTTTCTTACAATGCAAACATTGAAGGTAAAATGAATGTCATTAAATGTGTATAACAACTGAATAATTCATAAAATAATGTTGTGTAAGGCATATAAAATTATAGTATGCTCATGCTAATACTTCATAGTAGCAAGTTTCCACTATAACCAACTCAATTTACTCTCACTTAGCAATTTCAATGTATGAATAATAAGGAAATGATAATCCTTTCAAAACAACAATCCAAATCGTATACTAACAATTTATTCTTTTATGCAAACCTTTATTAACTGATAAACAATTAATGACATAAGCAAAAGATAACTAGCCAAACAAATTCATCTTCACAACAGGGTGATCACAATTATTTATTTTAGATCTTATTTTCAAAACATTTTTTAGGAATGCATCTATATTTCAACATCAATATAATAATCAAAAGTTCTTCCCATAGTTTTTAATTATAAGTTTGAAATCTAAATGGTCATATGAACAACGACAAATTTTTCCTTTCCCTTATAAGGTCAAATTACCATCATGTTTTCAAATCAATTGACTAAACTATATAAGACATTCTCAATATTTAGTAGTCCAACAACCATGTAAACAATCACTAAAAATTTTCATTTATCACTCTGGAAGGACAATCACATCAACATACTAGTTTTAAGGTCATACACTATAGTGTTACCACAAGATGAATCATTATATTACCATGTGAACAGTTTTAGCACAAGGTATAGTCTATCAAGTCCACCATCCAAACTTATTTCACAATTAGGGGTATTTAATTACCAATTAATAGCGGCAAAATTCTGCACCAATTGATAGTGATAAAATTTGGGAAAATTTGACCCACTTATAGTGAAATAAAATACATATAATTTTTTTTTATGTTATAACCTTCAACCAAGAAGAAGCAATTAATCAATCGATTTCCAAAATCATACAAAGTCAATCCCATGATAGAAAAATACTGTACCCTCTAAAATGGTTTAACATACTCAAGTAGGTAGTCATTCAATCAGAGAAAAACCAAACATTATCTAGGGTCATACCCTATTTTTCCTTAAAATAAAATAACTAGAAAAAATCCATATAAAATTTCATGTTCAACCCTTAATGCTAATTGGCCATAGCATACGCTGAGGTGGGAATAATTAAAATATTTGTACAAGAGAATATACCCAATAGGGTTTCCATTTAACTTTCATATTAACATAGGATTTAAATTTCAGCATTCAAACTTAGAGGTGAAAAACACATGCCTGAGGAATATATACATGCAAGGTTTTATCCTTTCCAAAGTGGTACCATTCCTCATTAGCATCGTTCTGCTCTATGCCTTCAACACCCTTCTCCTTTTAGCTGCTCGTCTACCACTTCATCACCATTCACCTAATCTCTTCATTCTATTCATCTCCTTATTCCTCTTGTACACCCCCAACATGGTAGCGGCCTATACAGGCCTAAAAACACTACTCCATATGCTCCTCACCCCTCTCTCTCTTCTTCCATCTTCTCAATGAAGTCAACAGCAAAAATGATGTTCCATCGATGCCATCCAATGCAATTCTTAATTAATTAATTTGTTCTCATGCCAAATATTTTTTCCATAAGTCCATATTAAAAATAAAGTTTTACCCAATATCTAATTTTTCATTAAAGAGGAACATAACTTCCTTCATCAATTTACTATTTCCTTCCAAACCCAAGCATACATATAATTTCAATTGATTTTAGATAAGGGAGGAATACAATGTTTCTTTTGTTTTTACTTGCTTTCTGTGTAGGGATTCAATGAACAACCTTCTCCCATACGGCCCATGACCACTACATGGTTCAATACTTATCACAAGAGGGCCGCAAGCCTAACCAAGACCCCCACATAATTAAAACTACAAAACAATAAAGTCCTCTATTAGCACATGCTAAAAAAGGGCATAAATCAATTAAAATTCATTTTAATTACACATGCATGTCACCATAGGCATAAGCTTATAAGATTTTAAAGCATGATGAATACTCTCCTCATGAACACACACACACACACACTTATATATATATATATATAAACTTAAATTGACCACCTTAGTCGTAAATATATTTATGCATACATACATACATATGTGAATAATTAGATTTGAAGTAGAAATGATTGGTCTAATTTTGATCACAATTCAAATAAAATTAATAATTGACCTTATCCATACCGGTTATATGATGGTGAAAATTGGTGGGGTCATGATACTTAGGCATTTATTTCTATGATTTACGTGCTTCAAGTTCATCCTCTGAAGTTCCATCACTTTCTACCCTTTGTTCTAGTGGCCCTTGTTTCTTGTCTGATGAAGTTTCACTCACTCCTTCAGGAGGAGTTTCAATGTCATATATAGGAGATAATAAAAAATTAATAGATTCCCAACTATGTCCCCCAATCGTTATTTTGAACATCCAAATCACTCTTTGTAGACATCAAACTTTACATACTTGTCAAGTCGACTTAGCTACCGATCAATATGACCATAGTCCTCAGTAGTTTCACAAAATATAACTTCTCTTAAAACAAGAAACTTCTTCTCTTTCTCAACGTATAGCGTGTATGCCTTGGAGGATTCAAAATATCCCAAGTAGATGTATTTTTGACCTTGTGGTCCTAAATTATTTCTCTTTTCATTTGGAATCAACGCATAACAAATGGATCTAAAAAATTGAAAAGATGTCACACTTAAGGAAGATGACCACACATCTCATACATAATCTTGGATTCAAGAGTTGTCGAGGGTGATATGTTATAGAGGTATACTATTGTTTTACCTAATTTGGCTCAATAGTATAGATTTACCCCTTTGTGGTACAACATAGCATAAACTGCATTCATCATAGTTTTATTCATCCTTTCTATAACTCCATTTTGTTGTGAAGTGTAAGGAACTATGAGATGGTGTTTGATCCCATTTTTTTCAAGATAGGATTCAAACTTAGTTGCAGTGTATTCACCACCATTATATGATCTGAGTGTCTTGATGTGGATTTGAGCTTCATTTTTAATCATGGTTTGAAACTTTTGGAAAGTCTTGAAGGCTTCTAATTTTTCTTTAGAAAGTATATCCAATTCATCAAATTGTAGTTATTGATAAACAACTTGAAGTACTTATAACCACCAGTGGAGAGGATTGGAAGAGAACATGAGTCCAAATGAACCAGTTGTAATTTTATGTTAGCTTTCCAATGTGACTTTAGGAATGGTTCTCTTACTTTTAGCCAATATGCAATCTTCACACTTTTCATTTGATTTCATGGGTAATGTAGGCATGCCAACAACACCATTCTTTTGTAATACATGAATGCTATTATACTGAGTGTGCCCAAATATAGCATGCCATAACATGTTTGGAGATATTCCATCTTCCACAAGATGAGCATAATTCCTTGAATTTGATGGCTCACACCTGATTTTGAGTGTTTTCCTTCCTCATATCTAGTCAAGATGACTGCATTATCACTTCTTTTTTTTCTGATAATGACATCACCATTATCCAATAAAATGAAATAACCTTTTTGCCTTATGAGCACTAGAGACAAAAAGTTTTATTTCAATTGAGGAAGGTAGAAAACATTTTAGAGCTTGAAATATGGAAGCATTGGAAACTTGAGTCATATTGTATCTCTTCCTTGTGGTTGAAGACTTGATCTATCTATGAGGTACCAATGATAGAGTGGCACCATTATCAAGAACCCAAGCATCAAACTATGAAGAACTAATTAAGACATTGTTTGCTTCATTGTATGTACTAGAAAACACATTCATTGGTGAATTGGGTAGTGTTTGTCCTTTTTTTTCTTTTTACAGTATGCTTCAATTTTCTATTTGTGAGTCTCTTGGTTTCCTTTTTTATCACATTGTTCATAGTAGAGGTTTTATTTATCATTTTATTTTTGGCCATCTTGATTTTCATTTTTACCATTTTTTCCCTTGTACTTCTTGTACTTATTATTGACTTCATTTTTGGAAGATGTGGCCTTGTTGGATTTTTTGTAAGAATTTACTTTGATAGAGTACACACTTTATCTTGTTTTGGACTCGGTTTTGCTTTCAAAGGCCTTTTTTTATTTCTGCCATCTTTTAAATTAATTGATTAAATATGAGAGTCTTCAACTAATTGATTGTTTGTATAGACCCAAAATAGCTTGAATAGTTAGGAAGAAGGTATTTATTGAATATGGTCATACATATGTCTATTTTGACACCTATTACTTGTACATCATGCTTGATGGCACGTATCTTTAAAGCCAATCTCATCACATCACCATCTTTCAACTCAAGGTTGAGCAACTTCAACTGTAACAGAATGAATTCCTACTCTAAGTGGGAATCATATAGCTTGTTCAATTTTAGAAATATTTACCATGGAGTATTGCACCCCTAAATATGATGACCCACATATCTATTGACTAAGGCCCTTATCAAGGCTAATGCTTTCTAATTTTTCTACTTTCATGTTTGAATATCCTTTGCATTCCCTGCTAGCTCAAATGGTTATTTCTTCTTGTTTCAAATATCAAACCATAGATAATTGAATATGAGTGTGTTCTCTACTTTTAGAGACCATTCTAAACAACAGTCTTTGTTGATCATTGTGGTACCAATGATAGATTTTATTTAATGCATGGTTTTGAATTTTTAGTTAATATTTGGAGTTTTGAATTTTGAGATTAATGCCAATTAATTCCTTATCACTGTAAAATGGTTCACATTTCCATATACCACCATGCCATTATACCAAACTCTCTATATGCCTACCCTTCCTATATACCTGTTGGTATGTGGAAGAAGCTAGACATTAAAATATACTCAACAGTACATGAAAGAGGCTTTGAGATACATGAGATGAGAGTGGTACATGGTACCTAGGTGGTACGTGAAAAAGATTCACCTTGTTATTAATATTGACTGAACAAGAAATCTTAATACATCAATATACTCATTTTTTCTTGATTTTCAAATTTATTTTTTTCAATAGAAACAGATTGGTAAAAGAGTATCTCATCTTGAATCTCCTTGAATTTGTAAAATTTGGTTTTTGTTTGACAAATTTTCTTAGATTAGCATTCTCAAATGATAATTTCAAATGAAATAATGCTTCAAATGATTTCAAATTTAATTGCTTTTAAATTTTGAAAATAACATTGAAAAGAAATTTGCTTTTTAGAAAAAAAGTTAAAAAAAATAAAGTACCTCTCCTCTTTATCTGGCTTATATAATTCCAATATTAGAAAGAAAAAAATAGCCTCTTCATGCTCTTTATGAGTCTTTGAGATCATGGTGGGTTCCACTTAAGTTAGGTACCATTGTCAAGTGATATATCAATCCACTACTTAGTAAATCATCTTCCAAAGAAATGCATTGCAGGTTAATGGACATAACTGATATACCATTATACACACTAACTATCATGCTACCTTAGAATTAATACATCTTATTTTCTTTGACAAACAACTATCTTTTATGTTGTTATTCACCAACACTACCCAAAGAAAGAATGATACTCATTGCCATGATGCTAGAGAATAAAATAGACCATTGTTTAATATAAACCCCAGAGAATACCTTGCATATGCTACCACACTACCGTGGTGTAAAATATGACTCATATATTGTCAAAAATGGTCAAATTTACCAGACACCGTCAAATGTAAATAGAACACCTTTTACCTCACTAGAAATCCACTGTCAAGAAAAATAAATACTAAATAAAGACTAAACCATGTAGGTCATATGAATCAATTCAAGGGGAAGAAAGGAAATAAAATTAATTTTCCAAGCTCTAATACCAATGACAGGCTAGATATGGAATGGCAATGGCATTATATTTTATAATTTAATAAGTGAAGAGAGCAAATATTATATTAAATATATGAAGAAGTCTATTCATTTCATATTCCCAAAATTGACTTTTCTTATTCCTACAGGAATGGAGAATTTATTGAATAAGACAAAAGCTAGACACCTAAGCTAGACACCTAGGTATTAATAACAACTATATATAATATTATTACATGCATTTCTAAGATACGGGTTCATTTGCATTACAACACATTGCATACATGATTATCAAGTCTACGTTTGAATGACTTTTTCAGCTTTTGATATTATTTGTTGTTCAACATTAGATTGATGATCAAAACCTATAATAATTTTAGGATTTACTTAGTGAAAAGAAAGAAATCATGTTTGCCATACATTAACAATCATTCAAATCCAATGTTACAAGCCTTTATTCCTTTTGTGTGTTACCCTCCCATAATGATTATTCCCTAACAACCTTCATCTCCTCAGTATTGGTAGATACGTGCCTTATTTAATTTCATTTCTCAATGGAGCGAATTTGTCGTTTTCTTAAAAAAATCATTAAATTTTTTCATTACATGTTCAAAATAACATTTTTCAATGGTGGCCATTAAGAGTTATAAAGCCAAATGGAGTATTTTCTTAATATGAGGTTTCTTCATATTTCGATGTTTTTTTAAAAAGTTGTGGTGATGGCATTGTAATCACCTTTAAAGTATCGAGGTGATTTAATTTTCAAAGAATGGATTATATTTATAAAAAGTAGCCTTATTTTATTATAAAGGGTCCTTTTCAAATAGTGGTTTGTTTATAAATACAATGTATTTTTTACAATCTTTTTTCCATCTCAAATGTTGAAGATGGAGGGTGAGGTTTGGTATGGTAGGGATTCAAACCCCCTCACAGGTAAAATAAACATATTGTATAGATTACTCTCCTTTATTGATGTATTTTTAGCCGAGTCTAATATCTATTTTTTGAGCGTGCATTATCATTTGTATTCAAATTTTCAATTGAGTCCAATGTCCATTTTCCAAGCATGCATTGTCACTTGTGCTCTGCTCCTTAGCAAATAATTATTCTCTATATTTTTTACTTTAAGAGGACAATTTTGTACTTGTCCATTTTCCTATAGGCTCTGTTTTCTCTACTTTTTTTGCTCATCTCTCTTCGTAAATTCTATATGAATCATTTGATGATTTTATACTCATGCATTTTTGGCCATCCATTCCTCAATGAACTTATGCTCTGATCCTTAGCGAATAATTATTCTCTATATTTTTTACTTTAAGAGGACAATTTGATCTTTCCTATATATAAGATAGTACTCAACAATCTCATGAAGGTCAGCCAAACAAAACTCTATAATTGGCTACCTAATGATTTATTCTCTTTTGTAAACATAATTCCAATTAACTTATATAAAATATCACTCACATAGGTCAGCTTGAGTAAAATGAAGCTAAGATAGACCTAGCAATTAGTAGAATACATTTAGTATTGACCTGATGAAGTTTGTAGTAGTCTTGATGCAACCATAGCAAACCTGATGTAATTTGTAGCAAGTTTGATGTAATCTTTAGCAAACCTAATGTAATCTGTATTAGGCTTGATTTAGTCTATAGCAAGCCTCATGTAGTCCATAGCATGTTTGATGTAGTCTATAGCATGCTTGATGTAATCTATATAATGTCTGATATAGTTCGTAACTACTCACAAAAATTATTTGACATTAATGACTATATTCTTTACTGAAAAACAAACCCTTTCACATCAATGACATCTAAACAAACTCCCCCTTGCCATTGATGGAAAACCTTTATAAGTTGATGAATTGAGTAGATTTTGTCATTCAATGAACATACCTTTTCTCCAGAACTGAATACAACTATCTCTACTACTGCACTATTTCTCCCTAAAAATAAGTAGCTTGTTAATTCTCCCCTTAACTGAAAATTCTCTCCCTTTGACATCAATGGCAAATGGTTGTATAACCTAAAATCTAATTGATCCAAATAAAGTGTTGCTTATCCAAAGCTAATAATATCCATCTTCATTTCTATAATGAGAATTCCATAAACTTTTCCTTAGAAAATTGCAAGATACTATTCACTATCATTTGAAAATCTTTTGACTGTCATAGACTCTTCACTCTTGATCCTCAAAGCAAAAAGATACCCAAAGGTTAGATACTCATTCCATACATACTTTAGTGACTGAAAGAAGAAGGAATTACTCTTATTTCCTACCTTAAGAACTCAAATGTTGCTCTTGGAAGAGGTTTTGTAAAAATGTTTGTAACTTGTTCTTTTGTGGTGACATACCCTAGTTTGACAATCTTATCTACTACCTACTCCCTTAGAAAATGACACTTGATTGGAATATGATTAGTCCTAAAATGCATGACTATATTCTTAGAGATGTTAATGACACTAACGTTATCAAAAAATATATAAATTGGACTATCATTCTTATTCTTAAAGTCATTCAAGGTGTACTTCAACTATGGACAAGAAAATTGATGGTTCTTTCTTACTCAACCATGACACAAGACTCTTTCCAAGAAAGAATGCACCACCACTTGTGCTCTTTCTATCATTAATGTTACATGTCCAATTTGTATCAGTATATGATGTTAAAGTAAAATGCTTACCTTGTGAGGTCCACAAATCAAAGTCCATAGTAACTTTGAGATATCTGAATATTCTAATAACTACTTGAAGTGTTTCTCTTTTGGTTTTGCCTAAAATTTGGCCACTAGACCTACTACTTACATGATATCAGATCTTGATGTAGTAGTATACAATAGACTTTCAATCATAGATCTACATAAGGTCTGTTTAACTTTTGATGACTCATCTTCTTGACTCAAGTTACAACTTGTTGTTATTAGAGTACTTAGTGATTTGCGGTCTTCCATATCAAACTTCTTTAACATTTCTTTAATGTACTTAGCTTGAGAGATAAATATTCCCTTATCTGACTAAACTACTTACAATCCAAGAAAAAATGATAGTTCTCCTAACATAGACATCTCAAATTTTTGCTACATTACTTCTACGAACTCCTTAGACATCTTGTCATAGTCAATTTTAAAGATAATATAATTAACATACACAACTATGATTAATTTATGCTCACCTTCTATTTTGATGTAAAGATTTCTATCAACACCTCTGTTGAAACCCTAATCAAGAAAGTGTATATCAAGTCTTGCATACCACGTTCTAGGGGCTTACTTTAGCCCATATAATGCTTTGTTTAGTCTACATACATAGTCCTTATTTCCTAATAAAGAGAAACATTCAAGTTGCTCTATATACACTTTTTCTTCTAAATTTTTATTTATAAATTTAGACTTTACATCCATCTGATATATCTTGAAATTACTGAAACTAACATATGCCAAAAATAGTCTTATGTCTTCCAGTCTTGCCATAGATGCAAAATTTTTGTCAAAGTCAATGCCTTCTAGTTGAGCATAGATTTTTTCATACTAGCTTTGCTTTATTTCTCATGATTTGACCATCTTCATTCAATTTTTTCCTAAACATTCCTTTGGTTCCAATGACATTATTGTCCTTCGGTCTGGAAATAAGTTCCCAAGTCTCATTTTTCTCAAACTGATTGAGCTCTTCCTTCATTGCATTCATCCAATGCTTATCATTTCTAGATTCTAAAAAAAAAATTGGTTCTATCTTTGAAAATGGAGAGAAGTTTATATTTTTTGATGTACTCATAAACCTTCTCCTAGTTTGCACTCCAACATTAATATCACCAATGATTTGACTTTTTGCATGATTTTTCTAAATAAATCTAGAAGGTTCTCTTGTATCTTCTGATTCATCTTCTTGACTTTCTTTTGCTACTTCTTCTTATGTTCTTTATTCTTCCTTGAAGTCAAGATCTTTTGCATAAACTCTTAGTTGTGTGCTCACTTTCTTAGATCTAGTTTCATCCTCTCTCAAATGTGTACTCTCCAAAATCTTTGGTAATCTCTTGTTGTAGCATCTATATGCAAAACTAACTGAAGAATATCCAAGGAAGATGTCTTTATTAGTGCTTGAATCAAATTTTCCTAAATCCTCTTAATCTCTCTTGATGAAACACATGCCTCCAAATACTCTAATGTGTTCAACTGAAGTTGGTCTCCCTTTCCACAGTTTATAGGGGGTCTTATTATTATTTATTCTAATTTGACCTTTGTTTAGAATGTGTACTACTGTGTTTATAGCCTCCAAAATCTATTAGATAATTTGGACTCATTTAACATTGTTTTGGCCATTTCTTGAATAGTCCCATTCTTTCTTTTTACCACACCATTCTAATGTGGTGTTCTTAAAGCTATAAATTATCTCTTGATTCCATGTTCCATACAAAAATCATCAAATTCATTTGACTAGAATTATTCTCCTCTATCAGATCTTAGACACTTGATTTTTAACTCCATTGAATGCCTTGAACTTATCTAAAGCCTCATATTTCTCCTTCAAAAAAGCAACCCAAGTCATTCTAGTGTAATCATCAATGAGTTCACCTTGAATACTTTGAGTTCTAGTTGAACTACATAGATATACATGAATCAACTCTAAAGGTTTTGTGGTTGAATATTATTTTGTCTTGAACCTTCTACTTGTCTATTTTCCATGTTGGCATGCCCTACATAGGGTGTTTTCAAGCTTAGTGATATTAGATATGTTTCTAACTAATTTCTTAGTACTTATCTTTACCAAGTTGTCAAAGTTTATATTTCCCATTCTTTTGAGCCAAAACCGACACTCATCCACTTCAATTATCAAACACCTATCCTTCTTGATCTTATTCAAAACATACAAATTATTTTTAGTCCTGTTAGCATCTGCTACTAATCTTCATGAACTTGCTTTTCTTATATCACATCCTTTAGCATGAAAATTCTAGGTTAATCCTTGATTGCAGTTTTGACTAACATAAAACAAATTATGCTTAAGTCCTTTTACACATAACACATTCTTAGTTTTAGTTTTCCCTTTGTTAAGACATTGTATTCCATTACCAACAATATTAACTATTGTATTGTCTCCAAACTTGATCGTACCTTCAGTAGTCTTCGTTAAATATATAAATTTATTCTTGTCCTCTGTCATGTGGCTTAAACAACCACTGTCAATGTATCATTTCAAACTCTCATCTTGAGTGTGAAATGTAGCTTGTGCCAACATGGATTTTTCTTCCATTAGACCATTTTCTTGGTCTTTTTCAGTATTTTCAAATTTTTTGACTTCTTATCATTTCAAACATACACCTTTTTTTTTTGACTATGGGTTTTTGCATAACCTAATCTACAAAATATTCTAGTATGTCCAATTCTATTATAGTTGAAGAAGATCACACTGTTTCTATTGATATTTGACCATTGGACAATTGAATTTGAGAATCCTTTTGAAAATCTATGACTATTCATATCACTTTTCCATGCATGATTATTTATAGCATTTGATCTACAATCTACTACTCTATGTCCAAATTGATTACAAGAAAATAAATAGCCATAAAAAGAATTCATATACCTTATTGTATTTGGTTACTTGATAGGAATTGATCTTTGAAGATTTTTGAAAGGCACATTGACACTTGTTATTTTTGAGAGGAGCGATAATCTTCTTGACCTATCCTGACCTCTGACTATCATTCACAATCTCATATTTCTTGAGAGCATCAACATATGTCTTTGGCTTACTGATATTCTTCTCTTCCTTACTACTCTTCTGGTCATCTATGTATCCAAGGCCTATTTTGATGATAAGTGGCCTTTGATTGTTTAATATGTCATGAAGAATTCCATTCCTATTTTCAAACTTTTGATAATTTTTCAATTTGACTGTGAACTATTTCAAATCTAACTTAAATGAACCTATCTCAGATTTGAAATTAGTGCACTTTTCTTCCTTGGACTTTAGACTTGCATTTGCTTCTTCTAACTGAGTGTTGATATTGTTGAAGACCTCCTCAACTTCCTTGACACTCTTAGTTCTCTTAGTTTCCAAGATACGTATCTATTCTTCATGACTTTTGATTAGAGACTTTAACTTTTTTTTTTCTTTTTCTTTTTTTGACTCTTCAATTCATGCAAAACACTGATAAGTTCTGCTTCAAGATCAACCTCTGCTTCTTCATCCACTTCTTCATCATCCATGAAGACGTTTTCTTTTGAACTAATCCTATCTTCAAATTCAATGGCCATGAACAAAGCTTCATCACTTCTATGATCTGAACTATAGGCATCATTGTATGAGATATCTTTATCACTGACTTTAGAAAAGCTATTGTCTTTTTTAGAGTATAGACTCTTTTTTTATTGAAGAAGTTTTTCTTATAATCACCTTTCTTAAATTTTTTATTTCTCTTGTCATACTTGTCAAACTTCTTATTCTCTTCACCATATTCTTCATCATGGTCATGCTTTTCCTTTTGAGGACATTTGGTAGCAAAAAGACCAATCTTGCCACAATTAAAACATTTGAATGGTAACATGCCTTTGTACCTACCTAAACCTTTTCTCAGTTTCCTCACAAATAAGGCTTTGACTTTGTCTTCATCAACATTAGTGTCACTATTAATTTTAAACTTTTTGATATGTGTTTTCTTTGTGACTTTAAATGTTGTTTCCCTTTTGGAATATCTTCCATCATCAGTCCTCATCTCATAGGTAGTAAGTATTGCATGAAGTTCATCCATTTGTAACTTGTCTAGTTTTTTTCACTTTTTCAACTGCTAACACTTTTAAGTAAAATCTTGGGGTCAAGGATTTTAGAACATCTTGTACAATAGTTGACTCATTAAAATTTTCTCCAAGACCTCTAATTATGTTGACTACTTCATCAACTTTGAGAAGATATGCTACAATATTCTCTTCTTCATCTATGGACCTTCAAACTATCTTCTATAGGTTTGAAGCTTTGCCAATTTTACCTTGGTTTCACCTTCAAATGTGAGCTATAATTTCTCCTAAATTGCCTTAGATAACTCACATTACATTACCTTAACCAACTCAAATTCTACCAATCCACACAATATAGTATTCATAGCCTTTGAATTGTTCTCACCTACTTTCCTTTCTGGAGTACCATTTGGAGGATTTTGAGCAATATAATACCCATCAACAACTGATTGCCCAATGTCAAACTCCAAATCCATCAAATAGGTCTTCATCTCAATGCTCTAAAAGGCATAATTGGCTCCATTGAACAAAGGGGCCTTGGTTTTTGAAAACCCTTCTTGTACTTGATGACTAGATATTATGTTTTTAAGGATGTACCTTCTAGATGTAAAGCCTGATCTTGAAGGACCTACTCTGATACCAATTATAAAAAACATAACCACTGAGAGAGGGGTTGAATTAGTTATTTGTTAAAATTTTCTCTTAAATCTCTAGTTCATTAGTCAAGCATCAATACACAATCCATAGAGCAATCAAACCAAAACAAAGAACATAAAGACATAACACATGATATAGGTGGGAAACCCTTAAAGGGAAGAAGACCCACAATGATCATTACATGGACTACTTATCTTAAATTAGAGATGCAATGAGTCAACAAGATTGCTGAGCACCCACTCAATTTGAGGTATCAAGCACCAACTTGACAAAAATATTAAGCAAGCACCCACTTGTTAGAAAGGATCAACTCCCTAATTTTTAGCTACCAATCTATAGGAGGCTTCAACCCCCTTTGCCAAGCACCAACTTAGCTGCTTTAATTCATACACCTTTCTCAGTTACTTCTATCAACAAATGATGGTACAATTCAGCTCTTTATCTACTTATCAACATCACATTTACTCTATTGCTTTTCTACTTATCAATCAAATAAACACATTAGGCTCTCTTTTCTTTCTGCTCTTTATTTTCAAAGAATCTATCCTCTATGCCTTTTTTGATCATCTCTCTTAGCATATTCTGTATGAATCATTTGATGATTTCATACTCACACCTTTCTAGCCATCTATTTTTCAATGGACCTCTGCTCTTCTCCTTAGCGAATAATTATTTTATATATTTTTCACTTCAAAAGGATAATTTGAACTTGCCTATATACAAGACAGTACTTAACAATCTCATGAAGGTCAGCCAAATAAAATTCTATAATTAGTTACCTAATGATTTATTCTCTTTTGTAAACATAATTAGATTGTCTTGAAGATGGTGAAGAATAAAGTGATGCATGAGTGGTGTAATCACATAGATTTTTATTAACAATGCTCTAAAAAAAAAATACATAATGATGAGATAGAGCTCAAATATTTTCATGCTCATGATAAACATATGAATGGATTTACCAATACAAGGCATGAATTTTGAGAAAAATAGAGATATTTGTAGCATATAGAGTATGCATAGATATTTATAAGAGTGCTAAAAATATCCATAATATGTAATTAACACCATTTTATAATTTAACATCAAACCTAAATGTTTTTTAAATTAAATATAAATTGTTTACAATTAATGAAAAACATCATATAATGTATTTTTTCACAATTATCTTATATATGTTTTAAAGTATTATTTAGAATAATCAATATTAGTATTATAGTGAAAATCTTGGATGTATACATAAATTTTTGTTTCATGAACATGTGCATATTCATATACGTGGTCTGGGTAACAATTTCAATGTTTAGAGACATGTTAGGGAAAAAATGCTATCTTTATAGAATATAAAAAAATTTAATTAAAAACGCATTCCCTTAATTAGATTAAATTACATAAAAATATCATAAATGAGAATTACACCATGCAAGTATAATGTTTTACATATTGTTAACATAACATGAAGTTATATGTATGTTTTAAGTTATGCATAAAAAACTAGGAGACTATTACAGTAATACATTTTTTTATAAAGGTATTTGACAATTATACAGAGTTTAAAATTTAAATAGTTACAGTACCTACTATCTAACTAATTATCATAATGTCCAACAATTGGATTGAATTATTACTAAGAAAAACTTTTAAATTAATAAACTACGTGCATGCATCCATGCATTTTTTAGCATGCATGCTATTCATTCAACATGTAATTTTTTTCATTGTGTGTTGACATTTCTTGTACATTAATTGTTGCAAGTATGTATACTTTACATTTAATATTTTTTTTCATTATTGTCATGTATGTCAAATTTTAAGTCTTTAAAAATCAAATCATAGTATATTAATTAAAAATTAATGAATATCTCAACTATTGATATTATCTTAACATGATTTTTCTATAATTCAAATCAATTTTACATGTAAGTTTTTAAAACATTATTTATGATTTTTGGGTTGTAATCAATATGCCCCTTTGTACATAAAATATTTTCTATCCTACTATGAGGAAGAGGTAGTAGGCTAGATGCCATATTTGATTGAGACTTTTTGGTCATCCTTAAACATTTATTTGAGCTAGGATTGCCAACCTAATACCAAATATACCTTGGTTTCTTTGGAAATTTGTCATGAATTTTTTTTTGGTTCCCATTTATATTTCTTTAAATTTTTTTTTACATTCTTATGTTTTTGGCTCTTAAACTTATATTCATTAAATGATTTCTTTAAAACTTTGTCATGAATGTTTTTTGGTCCCCATTTATACTTCTTTGAAAACCTTTATAATTTGTACTTCTTTAAAAACCTTTATCCATTCTTATGTTCTTGGCTCTTAAACTTCAATTCCTTAAAAGATGTCATTTGATTTTTGATCTGATTTAAAGTGAGATGATTTTTAGTAAAACCTATCATATTTTTTTCTTTATGTGCCTCATGCTTGTGCTCTACATTTTATTTTTCTTATTATTAAATTATTAAAAATCTTTCTAGGCATTGTGTTTTATTCTTTTGATTTCTAAGTTTTTAGAGTAGATTGTATTATTTTAAAGATTACATTGATGTTATTATAGTATTTTAAGAAAGGATTTCAATGATAATAAATTAAAATATGCAGCTTATCAATGCAAAAAATTTCATAGCTTATGTATTTTAGAAACAAAAAATAATTCTTTTAATAATTTATTAGTGATATATATTGAATATGGTTAATTCTATACACATGTTATTAATGTAATCTACATATAAATTTTGATTAATTTTTTTGGAGTGAAATTGTTATGTATCAGCATCTTATCCAATATTGTTTTTTTTTTTAAATACCACATAACATAGAGAAAAATAAGGTTTTGTTTAAAATTTATATTATACTATCGAGATGATGGGTTGTTGCCATGACAATATTTACTTTCCTATCTAAAATATTTTTATTTTTATAAACTAGGATAATAATTCAACTTATGAACTTCTACATTAATTGTGCAATATGAGAAATGCTAAAAAAATAAAGAACAATAAAGAATCTATTTACCATTACTTTCCATATGGTTTTTAAATTATCTATATTAATTTTTACATATACAAAGTAAACTTGAATAGTATAGCTTATGTTATATTATTCATAAAAAATTTATTGATATTTCATGGATTAACATTCTACATGTATGTAGGTATTACATTTGGAAGTGGATAACTTGCAAAAAAAGATGACACATTTAGAAAAATTGAATAAGTAAGAACTTTCAACTATATGATGAAATATTAATTGTTAAAAGTTATAGATTATAAATTTTAACAAAAAGTCCTAAATTATCTAATAAAAAATAATTTTATTCATGATGAAATAGCCAAATGATTGGTGAGGACTTGGATTCTATACAGTTTAAAGATCTACAACATCTTGAGAAGCGTCTTAATTTGGGTGCTAGAAAGATATGCTCAAAAAAGGTAATTTATGATAGATTTTAGATTTTGTTCAATATTTTATATCTTTTCTCAACTAATGTTTTCTTACATTTATTTCCATCTATTTTATGACTTTAAAATGCCATTTTATGATTTATTTTTGAATATATTTTTCTCTACATTAATTATAATAAGAATTACATAATTTTATATATGTATTTTTTGGGAACATTGTAGGACAAAACATTACTCAAGCATATTGGGTCACTAAAAACTAAGGTAGCATATAATTCCTTTAAGTAAAGTTATGTAGTTCATTAAATTTAATGTTTTATATCAAGTTATTATGTTGTATCTACTAGAATCAATAACTTTATCTAATATATGGTATTTATAAAGTATTTGATAAGATTTTTATTTTTCATTTATTTCCTATAAAAAGTATCAAATAGTTTTTGTTGTTTAAAATTATATAGAGGAGATAATAATTTTTAAAATTTAATTATATTCCTTTTTTTAAAAAAATGGTTAGAATGTATAAGTTCTTATAGGTTATCTTCCATTTAAGTTGTTTAATTAGTACATTTAGTATAGTTGATGATTAAATAGATTTTATTTCTATTATTTGCATGTGTTAATTATAGTTAAAATTGTAAGGAATTAGATAAAATTACTATAAATTCTTGAATGTTTTTAATATTTTTGTTTTACCATTTCTTCTAATAAAATTTTGCCCTGATATTTTTCAATAGCGTCATTATAGAAAGAATTGAAAACAACATAACTATTTAATATAAAATATAGGGATAATATTAAAAAATAAAGATTATATTAGGAGAATGAATTTAGTTCCCATTAAATAGTTAAGATCAAGAATAAAATATCATTTTTCTATTATAATATAGCTAAACTACTATATCAATAAAAATTTTGTGAGAGGCAATTTTATTTTGTATTTAAAAAAACAATTGAGAAATCAATATTAGATTTACTATTAATTATAGAGGCATGATGAGTTCTGTCATATAGGTGTTATCCCCCAAAATTTGCGTAGTCAAAAAAATATTAAAGCTTGGTGTCAACAAAAAAATATTGAGGCAAGTTGGGTCTAAAAATTTGAAAAATATATGAAATTTTTTTTTGAAAAAATTATATAGGGGTTTGTCTCAGCGAGCCATGATGTGACTTAATGCTTGATACGCCTATCGTTTTGGGTTGACTTGACCCCACAAATGTAGAAAATGTGAAGTTGTGGCCAACACATTTGTTGCCTCGATCAGTTATCTAACATGTCTATGGGGTCATATCGACCATACTATGGTGTTGCATCCCTTCCACCTCGTGGCCCTTTAAATGGATAAATTCACTCATTCTAATCATAATGTTCTAATTTATCTTGGTATTTCTCTTTGTTCTCACATGATGCCAAAGCATTACTATTTTACCATTTGCTCATTATAAAGACCAAAATTTATTAAAATATAGTAAAAAACCTTCATCTTACTGAGCACTTCATAATCACACAAGTTTTAACAAATTTAGAGACCATCTCAAGCACCTTGCACTCATATGGAAGACTATTGTACCTTGGGTACAACAATGTTTCTGTCTGCTCCTAACGAACCAAGGAGTAGAATTAACAAGATCAAATAATTTCATGAACACCATTATCTGCTCTACACAACCTTATTAACATTTTCTCCCAATGAACCCCTATGATAATCTTTGAGCACTATCTGAAGTTAATTTTTTGATCACCATGAGAACTAGGATGAAGTTACAAGACATGGGATATGAGCCTATGTCCATTATCAAAATATGTATCTTACAAATCGATGGTTCAATGATCAAACATGTTGATATGAATGAATTTCACTGGAGATTTGCTAATAGATCACTTACACTTGTGGGTGCCCTCCTAGTAAAAGTTGGTTTACTTGAAGCAATTATCTTTCTAATTTCGTACAATATTTGAATCTAGGCATACAACATAGAGATAAGAGAAATCATATCTATGGGATATACTCTTGTGGAAAATCTTGATGGCTATTTTTTTGTTACAACCTTTCAAATTCCATAGGTGAGCTCATATACAAGGATTAATATAGATACTAGGTAGGCTTTCTGGAGCAAAGATACAAAGAAACATAGATAAACTCCACAAGAGCTTCACTAGAGTATACTTTGTGGAAGAATTATTAGACATCATCACCCTCCTTAATAGGGAGGTTGGAAATGCAGATGCAATATTCCTTTTAGGGCCAAATTAAACAATTCTAGAATTTGTAAAAAACACTTACACAATTCTAAATATATTAATGAAACCCTAATAAGAAATTATAGAATTTTGAAAATGATTCAGAAGACATGATAGGAAAATATAAACCACATAAGAAACCTCAAAAAATTATGGAAATTCCATCCATTATTTTGGGTGTCACCTTTACACATCAAGTTTTGATTTTTAAATAAATTTCAAGACTGTAAATTTAAATAAATTATAATTAAGTATAGGAGTGAAGAAATAAAATATTCTACCAACCAAACAATGCCAATACTGAGCATTAACCATTATAACTAGGTCACCACCTCTCAAAAGGCCCCTTGATGTTGTACTCACCCTTAAATCACTGCCCTACTACTGCATCAACCTCCAAAACTTCCCAAACTACTATGGCAACCTACAAATGGATTTCTTAGGATGGCACTAGCCCTCAAAGGGTGACATAAGCATGAAAAACCCCTCAAAAAGAAGTTCACCCCCTCTAGCTGCCTCTTATTTTTTTATGTCCAACTAAGATGATGCCCTAACTACTATGCCACTCATAAAAT
This sequence comes from Torreya grandis, assembly GCA_037957365.1. Taxonomy (NCBI): domain Eukaryota; kingdom Viridiplantae; phylum Streptophyta; class Pinopsida; order Cupressales; family Taxaceae; genus Torreya; species Torreya grandis. Next base: position 513,584 of record JARHVA010000603.1, read on the forward strand.
TTAACCTTGTGCCTTGTCAAATAATTGTTTTCTCAAATGTGATTCCCAAATGAAGCCACCAACTAAATACTAAGGGTTTTTGTCCCCAATATTAGATTACTGAAGAGTTTTTCCATCCTCAATGGCTAAAAGTAGAATCAAACTACTCAACTTATAAAAATGTGAAATGATAGATGATTCATAGCTAAAACAAATGATCCCATCCTTCTTTGATACCTTTTCCCACTCAACTTCAAACTTACTTTATTTTAATAATAAAACATAATTACCGACATTACTTTTTGGCCACATAGTCATACTATTAAAAATTTAAATATTCAAAAAGTTATTCTCCTTAATATTTCTAATTAAGGGGTAACTTGCTCAACTTATAAAGTCCCTCTTTTTAGGAGTCAAATTAGAAATAAGTTGCTTACATAAAGTCACTTTTTTGAAACATGAAGAAAATGCCATGTTTCCCTATTTCCTTCCTTCCCCTAGCATGGTAAACCAAAAGAATAGGCTAAGGATCTTCATTCCTCTCTAAACCTGAGAAGCAAACATCACAGTCCTCCCCTCTTGAAATTGCTTATCTTTAAGTAATGTTGTTTCAACTATGATCCCCCTATATTGAACCTTCCTACCAATACTCAGATTCCACATCCATCTTTAGAATTTGCAATCCCATATAAAGAAAAATTCTTCCTTACTATTACCTTAGAGAATCTAGAACTAAACTATAAAACAACACTCTTGAAGTTGGCATGATTTCCAAAATTATTCATCAGATATATCTTGCTAACCATGTTAGAGATGAGCTCATTAGCTCCCCAATACCTATCATCTTGATCTTTTGCTTAGGAGCATCATACATGCTGAAACGCACAAAGCCATCATACATTAATAACCATAACATTTGAGTCTCACAGCTATCAAGTGGTATAAACTCTACCAATAATTATCATTACATCTACTCCATCCATCAACAAAATCTATATGCTCTTCCTCAAAGAATCCTTCTACCCATGGCATGAGAACATCTTCCATATATTTATTTAAGGCCAATGGTGACCCCAAATGCTCACTGTTATGTTTTTGTTGCACCCATTTTTTTTGCTTATATGATGAAAATCCCAAATACTTATTTTATTACTATAGCCTTGAGCTCCAATGGGTCCCATAATGTTACCGTGGGCTGGTCCCTCTAATTCATGACATAAAACAATTTACATGTAGGTTGTAAAAAAGTCATAACAACCACAAACCTTCCTGAATGTCATCTTAATCAGCATCAAGATGGCTAGGATGATTTTACCTAGTAGTGGACATCTTCTATTGACATCACCATAAAAGAATCAAATTGCACAAATCCATAACTATTCATGACTTAAATCACCAAAATTAGTAATATGAAAATGGTGTCATAGTTGAAAAATGACAAACCCATGCACCAATCAACAATGTGATCAATGTTGAAGCAGTGGGTAACCAATCAAGGGATGAAAATATTTCATTCCTAGTCACAGGCTACAAATTACTCTTTTCCATGATTGGAAACTGCTACAAGTCTATTTGTATAAGAGCAAATGAAGTAGTGGTTGATAATGGTGATGACAACAACATCAAGGCATAAAATCAGACATATAGTTATTTTGAGTGGGTTAGTTATAACATGTGTTGATAGCATACTATTGACACTTGCTTAATTCATATCTTGTTAATGATCCTTTCAAAAATATATGAATTTGAAGTTACTCCACCATGTTTACACTGCTCTACTATGATTTTCATGTGAACTTCTCATTGAGGTCTTCTTGTGATGCCCATAACTTCCTCCATAGAAAGTATGTGTCCAACACCATTACTCAAGTTTTTATGGTATTCTTGACTCAATGGAAATCTTAGAGGTGAAAAATCAAAAAGCATGTAAAGCCAACCCAAAGTAGACCAACTATCATCATGAGAAGATATCTCACTTGAGCTCATGTCATAATAGTCATTAAACACCTCACGTCTACTCCAAGTACTCACAAGTTTTTTTGCCTTATCAAATAAATATATCCAATACATGCCCATAAATAAGCATACCTATTATATATTTTGATTACCATAATTACTTTGAACTCCATGAGTTCTTTCCATGTTGCCTAGAGCATGTTTGAAGTGTTACATTCCTTTACTAAAAATCAGAATGTTGGTAACTTGAAAACATCTTATAACTATTTTGCATATTCCCCATTCCTCCAAGAGTGGAAATCTTGAATGCATTTTGAGACCAACCCAACCATCGTATGTTGTTTTATATCATCTTGATTATCAAAATTACTTTAAGCATTCTATAGGGACTATCTTCATTTCATCAACACCCATGATCTTATCTTCAAATGTGGAACTCAACTCCAAGGAACAATCTATGGATTGATCCTTCACATATTTTTTAGAATACACTATGTATCCTATATGACTCCTTATGAACTCCTTTTGAAAACATTATCCAAAGATAAACAATCCAAGAGCAGATTCAAATATTGTATTTGTTTCATTATTCATAATTCTACTTGGGTCCTATATGCAAAAATAATGTTGACTTTGAATCATGGAATCTACATTCTCTATGATATAAGTTGTATTCTTGACCCTATCACCCTTCTTAGAATGATTTCCATGATGACAAGAATTTTGTAGAGATAAATTAAGGAACATCAAACTAGAAATATTATCATACCTTAATTTGTAGTCACAATGTTCATCCAATTTTTTTGGAAGAGAGATTGTTGAGATAACCTCAACACCACCATCCACGTGACTCGATACTCTCAGATTTGGGTTATCAAAATATTCACATTGAATTTATATCCATCCCTATGCTTCTTTGAAAATCAATACTTTCACCCTTTGCTATAATCATGAAGATAATCAAATCACTTACCCTTATTTGTTATGTTGAATATTCCAGTAAGCTGAAGACCAATATAAGTAGCTAGTGAGGCACTTTCATTTGCATACATCATAACAAGGTCTTGGTAGAATTTGATTTTATAAACCTCTTATAAATTTAATTTTTATTCATAATTCATAATTTCCATAATGATGACTCAAGAGCTCACCTTCCTCTTTAAATTTATTTAGCTATTATTTTACTTGAATAACTATGAACTTAGCTTTATTAGCTCTTCTTAGCCATTCATCACACCTTTTGTGAGTCCTTATCATATCCTTCATACTTGCTTACAATGTAACTAGTTTCATTTCAACATTAGGATCCACTTTTCTTATTGATGGTGGATCATTAAATTATGCCTCATATATATGATTTATGCACTTATTTTCTATTGAACTCTTTGGGAAAATAGAGAATCGTGTTTTCACCTTCACAATTTATTCCTTGGCTTCATCATTCCTTTAATGATACATGCAGTCATTAGAAGTTAATAAAACATTTTATACTATCAAAGAATATTTTCCTTCAACTTGCATGTGGAATTCCTTTTGTTCCTAAGTAGGGTTTTGATGTTTGGACCTTGACTCTCTCTTCCCTTTATCTGACCACACTTCCTCATAGTACCCTTTTCCATTTTATGACTTCATCAACTACATAAAGTATATAAAATAGATTCCTATTTGAATCTCTTATGGAAGAGTTTTGTATAAATGAAAATTGGCCATATTATCCTTATGTAGCGACCCCATAGTTCATAGGCTGAGAAAAAATGAATCTGATAGCACTGTAATATCTTATTTAGGGACAAATTAAACAATATTAGAATTTGTATAAAACCCTTACATAATTTTGAATATATTAATGAAACCCTAAAATAAATTATAGAATTCTGAAAATGATTCACAAAACATGATACTAAAATATAAACCACATATGAACCCTCAGAAAATTATGGAAATTCAATCGATTATCCAGTATAAATTTGATAATTCAAATATTAGAACTAAGTCTAGAAGGGGCATAAGCATGATAGGAAATAAATAGGTGAGATAAAGTTTGCATGAAGATCCAAAAATTCATGTATAGAAGGTTTGAAGACATTTCATGTCTAAGCCATTAACGAGGTGAACATTAAAAGTCATGTTTAGTTAGTTACTATCCTCACGTTGGATGTAAGAGTCTAGTTTGGTAACTACTTAAACCATCATATAAGTTGGACAAGGAGAGAAGTTACAATTGAGTTGTAGCATGTAGGGGAGAGTAAGGAGAGAGAGAGATATCCAAGTAGGGGAGGAAATGGAGACATGAGGAATGTGACTCCTTAGAAAGGTGTTGGAGTCCTTTCATGGACTATAAAAGTAAAGTTGATGTTTCACATAGATAAAGAAATGTTGTTTAGTGTTGATTACTCTCTCCTGATTAACATGTAGACCATTCTTGATTATATATTATCTTAGAAAGGCCCTTGAGGCCATGATGAATTCACTATTTGTGTGTATTGCAACTCTGATAAAATGTCTGTAGGTTATAGTCATGAAAAAAGAGGTTTGGTTCATATTTCTTAAGGTTGGCCAAAAAGAATTTCATAGTAAAATAATATGAAGGTGTTTGAAGATACAAAAACCTTATAGTTATGGAATATGGTGTTTAACAATGAATGGGACTCAAAAATATACAACTTTGTCTATGCATCTTGTTTACACCTATAATGTCAAGAATGAAGGTAATGTTTTACTATTTCTTGAAGTCTGTGTATAAGGAAGAACATAATTCTATTTGGGGATGGTGTGTGGTAATATTATACTTTTTAAAATGATAGATTAGATGGTAATGATGCAAAGGATAATGGTAAATACATAATACATAGTCAACCCTGGAGGTAACCCTATTAGCATAAGTAGAACCTTGTGTGCATACACAACCAAGTCTCTGTCTACACAGTCAAGTGCCAAGAAAAGATTTTGTTCAACTTGGGAAGGTGATGGATTATTTAGTGGATGGCTTAAATTAATTTTAAGGGTAGAACTCAATATAAAGTCTACTATAATGAATGAACCCATGTTGCATAGTCAGGAATACCTATTTTCACACAGTCTATTTGTAATGAATGAAGGAAAACATTTGAGGAAATGAATAGATTTGTTATTGATGAGGTCTTAATAAGTAAAGAAGCAAGAGAAGTCTTGGTAATAACCATATGGAGGTAGGAAACCATTTGAAGAGTTAAAAAACCTCTTAAACTCTTACACAGTCATGTATAAATAGGTAAAATTCTATGTTTTTGATCAACAAAGGTTTTAGTAAGAATGAATAAAGTTCCTAACCTATTTGGATAGATGAAATAGGTCAAGAAATACCTACCACAAGTCTTGGATCCATTGGATGCATCCTAAAATTAAAGAAAGAGAATTTTAAAGCCTCTCGGCCTACACAGTGATGGAAAACCCCATAACTCTTATTCCCACCATGGGAAATTCATAAAACTTTGTAATCATGCTAATTTTATCATATAGATAGGGAATAAAAAAAAATTGGTCTGAAATAATATGGTATAGTATGAATTTAAGGTTTGAGGAAGTGTGGTAGGGCTAGAAAGGCCTAATTATGAAGGAACATACAAAAGAAGTGGTAGTTACACAAAGAGTTAGACATTGAAACTTGAGGGAGACCTGTAAGGAGATAGAGGGTGGTAAAATATGGTCTTATATCTTTAGGAGATTTTGTAGAGTGGTCAAACAGAGGAAAATAGTGGAAAAAATGAAATATATAAATGGTAGCACTGATGAGGATGAAGGGTGTAACTAAAGAACAAAGAGTGATTAAGAGATGAAAAGGGTTGAAAAAAAGTGTGTTGAGAGAAGGAAAATTCATCCGTGATAGTAATGCAGGATCATCTATAATAGCTCATGGAGGACATGGTCAAGCTAAGACCATCAAGCATGCAAAGCTTAAATCATGTTCTAGTTAGGAGTTGAATTCAAATTCAAATCTTTGTATTTCTCTCCAAATGTTATTTAAAGAGGAGTAATTGTAAATGTCAAATGTAAAACAAGGAAAAGAGTGAAAAGGTAAAAGTAGTTAGAGAATATCTCTATGTTGGAAGTCAATCTTGGCTTGTTGAGAAAATCAAGGGAATGGTTAAAATATTCCAACCATAGATGTTTGTCAGGGAATATTCTAAATTAACATGTTGTAAACAAATCTTCTTAGTTGGCTTTAGAGCCCAAATTAGTGTAGGAGGAGGAGACTCTTTAAAAAAGAGTAATATATGTATTATTCTCATTCAAGAAGAGAGAGGTAACGTAGAGAGGAGAGAGAGAGAAGAGAGAAAGAGATGATCTCTCATTCAAGAAGAGAAAAAGGATAACCAGGAAGAGAAGAGAATGCATAAGTGAAGGAGAAAGAGAAGTCTTGATGTGAGGATAGAGAAGAAATATGAAGATGACTAATAAGGGTTTAGAAGTGATTGACATGAATCATGGAGTGTATAACTCTTGTTATGTAAGTATTTGGTTTAATGAGGAAGAAATGGTATTTGTCCCTCATGTTAAAGTTATATAAATAGTGTTTCACTTATGGAATTATAGTTTCAATAGTGACAAGCCTGTGCGTGTGTGTGTATGGATCTCTATAGAGCATAGACAAAGAATGATAATCTTGTTGCATAAGGAACCTTTATATGTATGCTAAGATTAAGTTTTAAATGGCATAATTTGAGAAGAGCCTAGAACTCTTGAAATGAATAAAGGATCATAAATAGGGTTGTGAACATGGTACTTAGACAAACACACAGTCCACTATTTCAAGGTTAGATCCACATGTAAATAAATGCATGGGACTTAAATAAGTATAGGATTAGGTTTTTGGGTCAAGTAAGAGTCCATATGGGAAGAAGGCAAGACACAAAAATTATTAAATTGTTGGAAATCACAAAAACCTGCTCTCGGGCTTGTAGATGATAGTGCACAAACAACAAGGAAAGAGTTTATGTGTTTGTGAAATAATTGCTTGGTGGAAGAATTTTAGACATGATAATAGTATAAGGAGATAAAGGAAATGTTTTTGTAAGCCATATATACTTTTGAGTCAGGGATATGATGAAATCATTAGCAAACCCTTGCCCACTGTTATAGAAACATAGTGAAAACAACTTGGATAGACCTTGATTGGGATGAGTAGAAGGTCTTTAAGATGTGGTTAATGAATAATAGAGTTGAAGGACAGCTAGAAAGACCTCAAAAACCTAATTAGATCCCTTGAAGCATCCTAGAACACATAAAGTTGAATTTATCATGCTCTCTGTCCTATACAGGTCCTTAAAAAGCCCTAAACTAGGGTTTGGGCTCTAAGATGAGTTCCAACCATCCAAAATGAATGAAAATTTACAATATTGGCCTTATAAATGTTCCAAAACTATTTAATGTGGTTTTATACTTGTGGAGTATGGATAAGTATAGAAAAGGACAACCAAAATCAAGTTCTAGGTGTATGCAAGAAAAGGAGAGTAGGCTAATCTAGAAAAGTGGTTTTTGTCCAAAGGAAAGGGAAAATATATGTTTGATTCACCAGTAAATAGGGTAAAGGTATCTATAAAGGTGCTTAGTTTGGTCAAAAAACTTTGTACTTTGCTTAGGACAAGGATCTTCACATGAAAGGAGGGCTAATTAGAGTAGGGTCTAATGAAGTACTAATCCGTACAAAGGAAGTACATATAAGTTTTAGGTATGTTGTGTAAGAGAATAATGGGTATCTAGAAGTGTTTTAACATTAATGATTAATCTAATGTGAAGAAAGATATGGTGAAAAATTAGGGTTTGCAAGGCTACAAGGATCCTAGGCCTGCCTATAAGACTGTTAAGGTTTCTAAACAATTTTACACTAGGTAAAGATCAAGAAAGGTTAGATTAGGTCTATTTGATGGTTTGTGATGCTAGCATAAGTGTTGATCTATTAAATTTGTTGTATCTTATTCTTGGATGAATCCTTTGATGGCGTATGCCATGTGTGGGTTGTAACTATTGTCAAATGAAAGGAAAACATGTATGAGGATTGGTCTTAAAGGGTATTACTCATAGTGAATCCATTGAGAACACTATATATCTTGAGAGCTTTGAATAGTGTTATCACCAATAAAATTATTGGTGATCAAACTAGTATGTTGGCCTTGAGATAGGAGAAAAGTTCATCATTTGAAAAGACCATAGTTGAGGTGAGATGTCATGAAGGTAACCATGAGGTGTAAACAAGGTGAGGGTTACACCAATTTTGGTATCAGAGCTCAAAATCCTAGCTTTAATTAAATAGATTTTAAGTTTGCTTTACATTCTCTAGAGTTAATGGTGTAGATTTCTTTCTTTGGAGGTGTCTTATAAATGTTCATCTTTTACCTAAAGAATGAAATGCAAATTTGATCCCATGGATAATTGTGTAGTTATGCATCAGTAGTTTGAGGCATGGTTTTGATTTAAGATATTGATAATTGCATAAGCTATATGAGCATTTGATAGGTTGGGCATTTGAAGTGAGAAAGTTAAAGTTGAAAGCACAGGTTGGTTTGAAAAGGGCAAGGTAAGATGGAAGTATTATTGATACCATTGCAGAGTAGTAGAGTACATGAGGGTACTAAGAAGGAAGCAATCATCCAAAAGAAGAGAGGTATGACTACTAATAAAATTGATAAGGAGATTGTTAGTTTAAAGAGATATTTATCTAATTTTGCAGATAAATATGAGTCTTGGATGTAGATGAATAGGCAAGCATGGGTATGGCCAATGAGGAAGGGGTTGAAATGGCCAATAGATCTCCTAAGGAAGAGGAGAAGAAAGGAAAGGAAGATTTCCAAGAAGAGAGAAACCCATAGAGGCTTGAAGAACATAAGAAAGTTGCCAAGTGAGCAACAAGAAGAGGAAGAGATTGTGAAGAAGGTTCTCATTGTAGAGAACATGTAATATCCATTTGCAAGCATAAGACAAGGGCACAACCATCAAGGAAAGGTGCTACCATTTCACATGAAGAAATCACTGCCAAGGAGCAGTGTTGCTATTTAATACAACAATCATTAAACAAATATGAACAAAAATATCAAATGGAATTGTTATTGAAAGTGAACACAAGTTTTAAATGGATTTGTTATCGAAAGTGAATGGAATTGTAGATAGAAATATTGTCAAAAATATCGATGGAAATGTCAAGAGTCACATCTTTTAGTGAAGAGATGCCTCTTGGATGGGACACCACCTTTGATGGAAGACTATGCTATATTTATATTCACTCATTGCAGTGGAGAAAATCATTCATTCAACTCTTGTATAAAACATTCAAACGTGTATAAGAATTATGCTTACAACCACTTTTAAGGATGAAATCCCTGAATTGTGTAATTGATTACAAGGACATAAACCCTTGTAATAGAACCCAAAGATGAAACCCCTTATGGTGTAACTTTATAATATTTGAAATCTATATTCGGAAATAGACAATTAATCTAATTAGACTTTATTATTATTCATATTACTATTTTATAAAATAGTATTAAAAGGAATTCTAGGAAATCCAAATTAATGTAAAATATTCTGATTTGGAATATTACAACGGTATCAGAGCTCTCATCCTGCCATCTTGTGGAATGAAATTCATATGCAAAATAACAATAATTTATATTACAAAAGAAAAAATTAAACTAAAGAGGTAAGCCAACCAATAGGAGAAATAGAAATTGATGTTAAGCAGTGGGATAAATTTATCCAAGACCAAGAATAATTGGCAAACACAATGGCACAAATGATCATTACCATAAAATGATGATTGATTTTAATGCACAAAAAACATTGAAAATGCCATTTGTTGTTCCTTGTTCAAATAAAATTGATCGTGTATCTCCATGGAATCCATCATTTCATTCTGACCATGATAATTTGCAACCTAGTAGAGCTAGAAAGTGGACTTTTGACCTTGAACAAGCCATTGATGACTACATGGATGATGAAGTGAGAAATAAAAATGAGGAAGCAAAAACATTAAAAAGAGAAGTTAAAGATGATATAATATAAGCTGGTTTATTAAATGATCAATCCATTGTAGAGATTGAAAGTGACATTCAACTAACTCTCAGAACTGGACGTGAAAAGGTAGGCAGAGTGGGGCATGCCTACAACCAAGCATTCCAGAGATAAGTAGGAATGAATTAAAGGAATGTAAATATTTAATACATCTTGAGGAAGCAGTCCTCTTTTCTTGTAACCTCCCCAAGGTTTGAAGCTCTTTCTCAAGGAGTTGTCGGGAAGCACATGCCAGTTCTATCAAACCAAAGCTTTTTCAGAGGGTCTTTTAACTTTGATCAAGAATATAAGAAAAATGTAGAATGGCCATCAGTCTCTAGAAATCTACCTTTCAAAGAACAAAGAGATTGAACTCTTCTTGGTGTCTCTCTGAAAGTCATAACAAACTCTCATAAGGAATTGCATCCAGCTAGACTATGGAGACATGTTGAAGATAGTTTTTGTCATTTTCCCCTACGGTTTACTCTCATGAATTTTGCATCCCACCAAAAATAGACTCATAGATGTAGACTTTCAACCTACAAGATAAATATCTTGCACAACCATTTGTGACATCTACAAGTACTATAGTGAATGTTAAATGAAGAGCTTCTAAGTTTAGTCTGGTGATATGGTATCCAAATGGTAACCTAGTATAATATATGTAGCAGGAATCATAATCCATGTAGCATGCAGAAATCCCATCAATTTCTAGGTAGGCTTTATGCCAGACGAGTCCTTTTTCTATATCAAAGGTTGATCAGCAATAAGGAGTTGTCCTTGTATTTTCCGCTTCTGCGCCTATTTCATCACCTTTTCCATTACATACCCTTTAAGAGTGCTCAAGATCATTCTAGCCTATAAATTACATTGGTTTGGTAGGTCAAAGCGATGTTGAGAGTAAGATGGGAAAGGAAGTAGCTTTAACACTTAGACTTTCAAGTGGGATGATGGAGAAACCCAAGAAGGATATGCATTATTCTAGTACCATATATAAAACAAATATTAATGCCATAAATAAAATAGAAGTATCCTCTATTAAAAATAATGTGAAATTTGAAATAATTAACAAAAGCATGCATCAAGAGTCTACACATCTACATGGAGATGTTCAAAGGGATCGATGCTTCACTAGAACTTTTATAAAGTTGCCATATGTAGAGAGGTCTAGTGTAAAGCATGTATCACATAAAAATGGGTTGGATTTTTTAGAGCTTTGTAAGTCTTCATCTCAAGGAATGTGGTACAGGAGGGCACGACACGGTTCAAAAAAGTAGTTGGTGGATAATCTTAGAGAAATAGGTGTTTCACCATGTAAAGAGAAGATTTCTTTGGCTTTTGAATTTTTGAAGGTTTGTGACATTACAAATTGAGACAAAGGTGTAAAATCTGATGTTCTACGAACTATAGAAGGGGGAACATACAGGTCTGAAAATATTCTTGGTTTTGTTGACAAAATAATGAATAATTATACTACTGTTGGGAAAAATATTTGCAATAGTCAAGAATCAAGAACATGTAAAAATCATGGAGATTTTTATATGTTTATTGCAAGAGACCTAGCCAATCATGAGATGAAAATAGAGGCATTAAAATAAAATATCAATGTTGTGTATGGGCCACACAAAGAAGAAGAGTTAGGTGCTGATAGCAAGAAAAAAAAAGCCTTTACAAAAAATAAGTTTCTACCTTCAGAAATAAAACATGTTGGTGAAAATGTGTGGGAGGGAACTTCTCTCACCTTAGTAATTAGAGCTAAAGGAAGTGGTGTGGAAGTCTCCAATGAATTGGAGATGGAAGATCGATTTACTTTAAGTAATTATAGTAAAGTTAGAAGAGTATTTGCTTCTATGATGTTAGTTTCCCTAACAAAAGCAATTTTGGCCAGAAGAGTTGACACAGATGATGAAAGTATTATTAAATTTTCTCCAGAGATTACCATTTGTGACATAATTATGATAGCGAATATTGTGAAAATTTCTCTTCGAGGTTTGCTTTCAACTGAGAAAGGTCAAAAAGTTGCAGAGCTAATAAATGAGCTAGATTTGATGATTAATGAAGGAAGAATAGTGCACCAAGAACATCAGAAATTATGCATTGAATGTACATTTTTGAAGGCCCAATTAGGATATTATAATAATACACTAAGCTTTGTTGAAGATGTTGAGTTGTGGAACTAAAAGCTTCACCAAATGAGCAAGTTGCAGAAGTTGCTAGACTTACATAGTCACCGGCATCTGTCAGGGGCGACCGACGTCGGTCAAGAGTCGACTGGGAAATGCCAGTGTCAGTTATAGTTTGGTCGACATCTGTCATGTCCAGACAGGCAGGGATTGACGTCGGTCACCTGTGCGTCAAGAATCTATTTTTGTGGACAGAATAGAATGTTTGCATGATAGGATTAAGTGTTAGTCTTAAGTCTGCATCTCTATCTTTAGTAGGACTATTTTGAGCCCTTGATTAGGAGGTATATCTGATGGTTGATATTGCATAGCTCATGATCCCTAATTCTATATAATAGGGATAAATCTTCATAGCTTATTGTAGGTGTAAGAGAGAACAGTACAAATTTGTATATGTGAATCAATCCAAGTGTTGGAGTTGATTGTAATTGAGAGAGAGAACTCTTGAGGGAAAGAGAGCTGTACGTCTGAGAGAGGTGTGGAAGAAAAGAGGTTTCTTCAATTGTATTTCCTTCTGAAAGAGTTTAATACAAGTTTTAAGGGTGGTTTTTTGTATCTCTTATTCTTTGCTATTTCTGATTCTAGTTACTTATCTTTTTGGTTTAATTATGTATTTAGTTGCTTGCAAATAGTAATCAAGTTTGTTGGTTGATCTCCAACAAAGTGGTATCAGAGCTCAAGTTCACTAACAGGTGGTTCAGATCTGCTTAGTGTGTGTTGATTACAGGTTACTCACAAAGGTTTCTATTTGAGTGGGAGAAACAATGGCAGAAGAAAGTAAACTGGGAATGGAGAAGTTTAATGGCAAGAATAACCAATTATGGAGAATGCAAATAGAAGATTATCTGTATCACAAAGATCTATACTTATCATTAGGTGGGGCTGCCAAGAAGCCCACAGACATGGAAGATGAAGAATAGGAAGTTCTTGATAGAAAGGCTCTTGGATCTATAAGATTGAGTCTGACATCTACTGTAATATCTAATTTATCACAGGCAAAGTCAATGGTAGAGTTAATGACTACTTTAGCAAATTTATATGAAAAACCCTCAGCTTCCAATAAGGTATATCTTATGAAGCAGTTATTTAATTTGCAAATGCAGGAAGGTGGATCTGTATCTAATCATCTAAATGATTTCCATGGAATTATAAATCAATTAAATTCAGTCAAAATAGTGTTTGATGATAAAATTAAAGCTCTATTAATCTTATGCCTATTACCTAAAAATTGGCATAGCTTGGTAATGGCAGTTAGTAATACTGCATCTACTTCAAATATTTTAAAAGTAGATGTTGTTAGTGTAATCTTGAATGAAGAAATTCATAGGAAAAGCACAGAGAAAACATCAGGGAATGCTTTAAGTTTTGAGAGTAGGGGAAGGCAAAAAGAGAAGAGCAAGAAAGGGAGATCAAGGTCTAAGTCAAAGATGAGAGGTAGATCCAAATATAGAAATGGAAGGAAGCCAACCTACTAGAATTGTGGAAAGATAGGGCATGTAAGCAAAGATTGTTGATCAAAACCTAAAAAAGACAATCAGCATGAAGACAAAGAAGAAACAAAAGTTGCAGGTATTGTTGCACAAGATGCTCTTATATTTTTTTTGCATATTAATATAGAATCTTGGGTTTTAGATTCTGGTGCCTCTTTTCATGCAACCCCAAATAGAGAATATTTCAGTGACTATGTCCATGGAGATTTTGGAATAGTTTATTTAGGGGATGATGAGCCTTGTAAAATTATTGGCAAAGGAAAAGTGCAACTGAAAATGCAGAATGGCAACACATGGGTGTTGAGAGATGTCATACATGTTTCCAGCTTGAAGAGGAATTTGATTTCTATAGAAAAGTTAAGAGATGAGGGTTGTATAGTAACTCTCACAACTGAATCATGAAAGGTTACCAAGGGTGCACTTGTATTGGCCAGAGGTAAGAGAGTAGGTACTCTCTATTTATGTAATTGTATTACTAATAATTCTCCTTCTGTATTATCTACTTCAGATGTAGATGCAAAGTTGTGGCACCAGAGGCTTGGCCACATGAGTGAGAAGGGAATGTCCATTCTTAAGTCAAAAGGTAAGCTTTTAGATTTGAAAAGCATAGATCTAGATTTTTGTGAGCACTATATTTTTGGAAAATAGAAGAGAGTGAGTTTTCTCAAGACTAGGTCAACAAAGAACAAGTACAAGTTGGAGCTTGTTCACATATACGTGTGGGGACCAGCTCAAGTTGCTTCTATTGGAGGATCACAGTATTTTATTTCGTTCATTGATGATGCTACAAGAAAGGTATGGGTCTATTGCATAAGGAAGAAATTTGATGTTTTTGACACTTTTAAGATTTGAAAAGTTTTAGTTGAGAATGAAACAGGTAGGAGATTGAAGTGCCTTAGATCTGACAATGGTGGTGATTTTTACAGCTATAAGTTTAACTGGTATTGTTATAAGAATGAAATACGCAAGCAAAGGACGGTTCCAAGGACACCTCAGCAAAATAGAGTTGCTGAAAAGATGAATAAAACAATATTGGAGCATGCACGTGTATGAGATTGCATGCTGGTTTGCCCTTAGAGTTTTGGGCAAAAGTTGTAGATACCACAGTTTACCTAATTAATAGAGGACCCTCTACAGCTCTGGATGGTGGAATTTTAGAAGAGGCTTGGATAGGTAAAAAGGTAGATCTTTCATTTCTCAGAGTTTTTGGTTTTGAAGCTTTTGTGCACATTGATAAGGAAAATAGAAAGAAGTTGGATGCTAAGTCTATGAGGTGCACTTTTATTGGTTATGGCTCTAGAGATTTTAGATTCTGATTTTAGAATCTAGGAACTAACAAAATAATTAGGAGCTGTGATGTTGTTTTCAATGAGAAAGTGATGTATAGTGATCAGCGCAAGAAGATGAAGAATTTTGAGCAGGGCCATGAAGACTTGGACGAGGTGACGGTCCAAAATGAGCTCGTGGAAAAGAATAATCACAGATAGGAAAACATAGAGACCGACATCGGTCAGGCAAGAACTGATGTCAATAATACAAGAACTAATGTCAGTCAAATAGTGACCGATGTCGGTCAAGTAGGAACTGACATCGGTCATGAGAAACTGACATCGGTCAGTTACATGCCTGGAGGTGACCAAGGTTGGTCACTATCAGAGAATTTAGGCAGACAACATGTTGTGAATGAGTCTCAGACGCCCATCAGGAGGTCAGAAAGGGTAAGTAAACCTCTAATTCGATATTCCCCTTCATTATTTTACTTATTGCTCACTGATGGTGGAGAACTAAAGAGTTTTGATGAAGCAATATAGGTGGATTCCAGGAATTAGTGGGAGCTAGACATGAATGAGGAGATTGATTCCTTGAAAGAGAACCAAATGTGAGATTTGGTTGAGTTGCCAGCTAGAAAAAGAACACTGAAGAACAGATGGATCTACAGATTGAAAGAAGGTGAGAATAGACAGATGAGATATAAGGCCAAGTTGGTAGTGAAAGGATTTACACAGAAACTAGGTATTGACTTTGGTGAATTTTTTTCTCCTATAGTTAAGATGACTTCTATACGGACTGTATTGTTTTTAGTTGCTATTGAGGATTTACATCTTGAGTAGCTTGATGTTAAGACAATGTTTCTTCATGGATATTTGGATGAAAAAATATATATGGATCAGCCAGAAGGATTTGAGGTTAAAGGTAAGGTGTGCAAATTAAATAAAAGCTTGTATGGCCTCAAGCAAGCTCCTAGACAGTGGTATTTGAGATTTGACAGGTTTATGACTGAGCATGGCTATAGTAGATGTCAATCTAACCATTGTGTTTATTTTAAGAGATTGGATAATGGTAGATATATTATTCTATTATTGTATGTAGATGATATGCTGGTTGCAAGATCACACATGAAAGATATCTCTGAGCTTAAGGTGAAATTAGCTCACATGTTTTCCATGAAGGATTTGGGAGCAGCAAAGAAAATCTTTGGCATGAGTATTAAGAGAGACAGGAAAAATCACATGTTGATTTTGTCTCAAGAGGATTATGTGAACAAGGTGTTAAAATGGTTCAATATGCAAGATGCAAAACCGGTAAGCACACCTATGGCTAGACACTTTAAGCTGAGTAAAGATCAGTGTCCTAATTCACATGATGAGGTAGAGTACATGAATAGAGTTCCATATGCTTCCACAGTTGGGAGCTTAATGTATGCAATGGTATGTACTAGACTAAATATTGCCCAAGCAGTGGGAGTTGTCAGCAAGTATATGGCCAATCCAGGGAAGGAGCACTGGAAAGCAATTCAGTGGATTCTCAGATATATGAGAGGGACCAGTAGTAGGCATTTATGCTATGGTGGGTCAAACACTTCTCTACATGGTTATGTAGATTTGGATATGGCAGGTGATTTGGATGGCAAAAAAAGCACCACAGGATATGTTTTCACTGTTAGTGGAACGGTGGTTAGCTGGATTTCAAAGTTGCAGAAGGTTGTTGCCTTGTCTACTACAGAGACAGAATATATTGCAGTCATAGAGGCTAGCAAAGAGATGATATGGATGACATGGTTCATGGAAGAGCTAGGAAAGGAGCAAGAGAGTTGTAGATTATACAGTGATAGTCAGAGTGCAATTCATTTGGCTAAGAATTCAGCCTTTCATTCAAGAACCAAACATATATAGCTTAGGTACCACTTCATTAGATAGGTATTAGAGGATGGTGAGTTGAAGCTAGAGAAGATCCATATAGATAAGAACCCTGCTGATATGTTAACCAAGCCGATAACAAAAGAAAAGTTGAATCTTCATTCAACTTTTGTTGGTCTTTAAGATTGAGTTTGAAGATGGAGAAGCTAGAAGATGTTGTTGTATAGGTACTGGTGTAGCTGTTTATCTTCAAGTGGGAGATTATTGAGTTGTCAAGCTAAAAGCTTCACCAAATGAGCAAGTTGCAGAAGTTGCTGGACTTACACAGTCACTGGTGTCAGTCAGGAGCGATCGACATCGATCAAGAGTCGACTAGGAGATGCCGGCGTCGGTTATAGTTTGGTCGACATTGGTCATGTGCAGACAGGCAGGGACCAACGTCAGTCACCTATGCGTCCAGAATCTATTTTTGTGGACAGAACAGAATGTTTGCATGATAGGATTAAGTGTTAGTCTTAAGTCCGTATCTCTATCTTTAGTACGACTGTTTTAAGCCCTTGATTAGGAGGTATATCTGATGGTTGATATTGCATAGCTCATGATCCCTAATTCTATATAATAGGGATAAATCTTCATAGCTTATTATAGGTGTAAGATAGAACAGTACAGATTTGTATATGTGAATCAATTCAAGTGTTGGAGTTGATTGTAATTGAGAGAGAGAACTCTTGAGGGAAAGAGCGCTGTACATCTGAGAGAGGTGTGGAAGAAAAGAGGTTTCTTCTATTGTATTTCCTTCTGGAAGAGTTTAATACAAGTTTTTAGAGTGGTTTCTTGTATCTCTTATTTTTTGCTATTTCTGATTCTAGTCACTTATCTTTCTGGTTTAATTTCGTATTTAGTTGCTTGCAAATAGTAATCAAGTTTGTTGGTTGATCCCCAACAGATGTAAGGCTGGATCTAACATCTCTATCAGTAAGCAATGCAATGAGAGTGGAAATTTTGCAAATCAAGTTGCAATGGATTATTAATATAGGTGAGCGATTGGTCCAATGGTTTGAAGAAATGGCCACTAAAAAAAATTGAATATGAAGATATTAACTAACTGAATGAAAAAATTGAGACTCAAGAATGATATTGAGAAGTTGAGAAGAAATACTGTAGAAATGGAAATGAAATCCTTATTTTCACTACAATTGCTTGAGGATAAGCAATTTGAGGAAGGGAGGTTTGTAATATCCCTTTCCAAGCATTAAACAATGGCACAACCATTAAGGAGAGGCGCTACCATTTCACATAAAAAAATTGCTGCCAAGGAGCAGTGCTACCATTTAATACAGAAATCATTAAACAAATATGAACAAAAATATCAAACAGAATTATTATCAGAAATGAATGGAAGTTTCAAATGGAATTAATGCTGGAAGTGAACAGAAATGTCAATGGAAATTTTGATAAAAATGTCAACAGTCACATCTTTTGGTGAAGAGATGCCTCTTGGATGGGACACCACCTTTGACAAAAGATTACGCTATATTTATATTCACTCATTGCGGTGGGGAAAATCATTCATTCAACTCTTGTATAAAACATTCAAATGTGTATAAGCATTATGCTTACAACCATTTTTAAGGATGAAATCCCTTAATCATGTAATTGATTACAAGGACGGAAACCCTTGTAATCGAACCCAAGGATGAAACCCCTTGTGGTGTAACTTTATAATATTCAAAATCTATATTCAAAAATAGATAATTAATCTAATTGAACTTTATTATTATTCATATTATTATTTTACAAAATAGTATTAAAAGGAATTTTGGAAAATCCAAATTAATGTAAAATATTTCAATTTGGAATATTACAGAACAAGAAGAAAGAAGAAAGAGATGATGAAGTGTCAAGAAGAGCACTTGAGAAGATGAGAGTGTTGGTGAAGAGAGCACTCATAGGGATCTTGTGGTCTCTTGTTTTTATATCTAATATTGTATTTGAATAGGTAATTATAGGTATGAGCAGCCTTATGAAGGTCAATAGGAGGGCCTTGGAGAACAAAAAGATTGGTGTAAGAGGAGACACCAAGTGCACAAGTGAATGTGTAAGAGAGAGAAGTAAGTTTGCTACTATTGATAAAGGAGAGATGCATTGGTTAATGCATGAAGAAGATGTTGAGGACCCCATACAAGCAAGAGAAGAGATGGAAGATGATTTACATGATGTCATTGAAAGCCACGAAGAGGTAAGAGAACAACCAAGCACAAAGGAAAAGAAATATTGCTCCATGGATGAGTCCTACAATGAGGCAAATATGTGTTTAGAGCTTGATTATCATTTCTATTATGAGAATAAGGTTGCTAATGTGCAGGTGCATAGAGAGAAAAAAAATGTATAACCATTAGAAAAGGCTCAAGGACATGGTTATGTGATGCCTAAATGGTAGAAGAAGCAAACTCCCAAGTAACATGAAGTGTTGGTACAAGAACATGGGTATAAGATGCCTAGATGGCTTGAGAAGCCAAAATGATAAGGGAAAAAGGCAAGTATGGGTACCTAAGAAGGTAAAGAGTGAAGATGTGAGTGTTGAAGTAACAACACCAAGAAGTCAATGGAGGAAGATGGAAGTTGACACAAACAACCAAAGCCATGAGGATGACACAAGTACTCAGAAAGGTAAACAGATTATTTATGATGATGTTTTTGAATCCTTTAATGATCTTTTCATGAGAAATGAATAATTAAAAGTGACTATGTGGACTAACATGTAGCAAGGAGAGAGTTCAAAATGGCTAGATGATGAGGAAAGAGGTGAGCATACAACAAAGCAATGCCTCATTGAAGGCAAGGAGAAAACAAGATGGCTTCAAGGAGAAGTTGAAGAGAACAAGGAGACAAAAAGTAATGGTGTTTCAATTGTATTTGATAAGTGTACTAATGAAGAAGTTGGTTTGTGTGAAGACAATTCAAGAAAGGATGAGATGAAGGGTAAAGGACAAGTAATCCTTAAGAATGAAAGACCCAAGTTTGATGAAGAAAATGGTGAGATAGAAGAGACCTCATTAAAGGAGGATTTGAGAATGTTGAAAGAACTCTTTAGTTGTCCAAGAGGGTTGTGTAAAGGTATAAGTCATGATGAGGACACCATTGCTGAGAATGAAGCAAGAAAAAAGCAAACCCAAGAGGCAAGGAAAGTTTTGATCAAGGAACAAGAGAGTGGAGGTAGCCAAGAGTCTTCATTGACTCAAGTTTTTGATTTTAAGGTGGCTTTTGATGTTTTATATGCAGGTTTTGAAGAGATGAAGATGGATGAAGTCCATTGTTCAATGGACAAGCTCTTGAAACAAGAAGATCAAGAAGATCTTG
Source organism: Torreya grandis (assembly GCA_037957365.1). Taxonomy (NCBI): domain Eukaryota; kingdom Viridiplantae; phylum Streptophyta; class Pinopsida; order Cupressales; family Taxaceae; genus Torreya; species Torreya grandis. Next base: position 533,711 of record JARHVA010000603.1, read on the forward strand.
AAGACTTGTATGGAGATGAAGAAGCAAGCATGGAGATTGGAGGTTGCAGCTGAGAAGGAGATGAGGAGAAGAACATACCAAAAGAGGAATACAATAAAGATGAAAGGAAAAGATGATCTCAAAGGAAGACAAACTCAAGCAATGGGATCCAGGATACATTGAAGAGAAAGGCATGGAGGAGGCATTTCATTTGAACTAAGGTTCAAATTCTTTCTAGAGGGAGAACATGATGTAGGAGCATCCACAATAGCTCATGGAGGACATGGCCAAGCTAAGACCATCAAGCATGCAAAGCTTAAATCATGTTCTAGTTAGGAGTTGAATTCTAATTCAAATCTTTGTATTGCCCTCCAAATGTTGTTTAAAGAGGAGTAAATGTAAATTTCAAATGTAAAACGTGGAAAAGAGTGAAAAGGTAAAAGTAATTAGAGAAGATCTCTATGTTGGAATTCAATCTCGGCTTGTGGAGAAGATAAAGGGAATGGTTGAAATCTTCCAACCATAGATGATTGTTAGGGAATCTTATAAATTAGCATGTTGTTGTAAACAAATCTTCTTAGTTGGCTTTGGAGCCCAAGTTGGCATAGGAGGAGGAGACTCTTTCAAAATGAGTAATATATACATTATTCTCATTCAAGAAGAGAGAGGTAATGTAGAGAGAGAGAGAGAGAAGAGAGAGAAAGAGATGATCTCTCATTCAAGAAGAGAAAAAGGATAACTAGGAAGAGAAGAGAATGTATGAATGAAGGAGAAAGAGAAGGCTTGATGTGAGGATAAAGAAGAGATATGAAGATGACTAATAAGGCTTTGGAAGCCATTGACATTGATCATGGAGTGTAGAACTCTTTTTATGTAAGTATCTAGTTTAATGAGGAAGAAATGGTATTTGTCCCTCATGTTAAAGTTATATAAATAGTGTTTCACTTATGGAATTATGGTTTCAATAGTGATAGGCCTATACATGTGTGTGTATGGATCTCTATAGAGCATAGACAAATAATGATCATCTTGTTGCATAAGGAACTTTTAGATGTATGTTAAGAATAAGTTTGAAATGGTATTTTGTGACAAAGAATTCTAGAACTCTTGAAATGAATAAAAGATCATAAATAGGGTTGTGAATAGGGTACTTAGACAAACACACAGTCCACTATTTCAAGGTTAGATCCACGTGGAAATAAATGCATGGGACTCAAAGAAGTATAGGAGTAGGTATGTGGGTCAAGTAAGAGTCCATATGGGAATAAGGAAAGACTTAGAAACTATTAAATGCTTGGAAATCACAAAAACCCTGATCTTGGGCCTATAGATGATAGTGCACATATAGTAAGGAAAGAGTTTGTGTGTTTTGTGAAACAATTTCTTGGTTGAAGCCTTTTAAAAACACAGTGAAAACAACTTGGATAGACCTTGATTGGGATGAGCAGAAGGTATTTAAGATGTGTTTAATGAATGATAGATTTGAATGACAACTAGACAGACCTCAAACACTAACTAGATCCCTTGAAGCATCCTAAAACACACAAAGTTGAATTTATCATGCTCTCGGCCCTGTACAGGTCCTTAGAAAGCCCTAAACTAGGGTCTGGACTCTAGAATGAGTTCCAACCATCCAAAATTCATGAAACTTTGAAATATTGGCCTTATAAATGTTCCCAAACTATTGAAGTTAGTTTCATACCTATGAAGTATGGATAAGTATGGAAAAGGACAACTAATGTCAAGTTCTAGGTATATGCAAGAAAAGGAGATTAGGCCAATCTAGAAAAGTGTTTTTTGTCCAAATGAAAGGGTAAATAAATGTTTGATTCACCTGTAAAGATGTAGAGGGTATTTGTAAAAGTGCTTAGTTTGGTTAGAAAGTCCATACTTTGCTTAGGACAAGGAGCTTTGCATGAAAGGATGGCTAATTAGAGTAGGGCCTAATGAAGGAAGTACTAATCCATAAAAAGGAAGCACATATAAGTTTCAAGTTTGTTATATAAGAGCATAATGGGTATCCATAAGTGTTTTTAAATTCATGATTAAACTAATGTGAAGAAAGATATGGTCAAAAATCAGGGTTTGCAAGGCTACAAGGATCCTAGGCCTACCTATAAGACTGTTAAGGTTTATAAACAATTTTACACCAGGTGAAGATGAAGAAAGGTTAGATTAGGTCTATTTGATGGTTTGTGATGCTAGCATAAGTGTTGATTTATTAAATCTCTTGTATCTTATTCTTGGATGAATCCTTAGATGGCATATGCCAAGTGTGGATTGTAACTATTGTCAAATGAAAGGAAAACATGTATAAGGATTGGTCTTAAAGGGTATTACTCATCATGAATCCATTGAGAACACTATATATCTTGAGAGATTTGAATAGTGTTGTCACCAATAAAAGTATTGGTGATTAAACTAGTACGTTGGTCTTGAAATAGGAGAAAATTTCATCATTTGAAAAGACCATAGTTGAAGTGACATGTCATGAAGGTAACCCTGAGGTGTAAACAAGGTGAGGTTTACACCAAATAGGGAATTAACATTATGAAGCTTAAGACAAGATTTGGTGTTTTTAAGCCTTTGAAGGTTGTGTAGTGAGGACCTAGTTAGTGACTTGTTGATAAGAAGGTGAACTAGTGAATGGGCAAGAAATGAGGGAGCTCATAGAAACTTATAAGGTTTCTATTGATAGTGAGATATGAATCCAAGATGTTTGACAAAAAAATAATTCAAGAATACTATATACCCTTCTGAACAAGATGGAAGACACAAGTGAAGGTTGGAGTTTATGAATAAATCAAAGTATGTGAAGTTGAAACGAGGATTCAAGAATAAGGAAGATCATTCCCAAGAAGATGATTCTATTACTTTTCCCAAGTACCTCTACATCATTTGGTATCAGAGTAAGGTAAGCTCTTGGTTCACTTTTGTTTTGAGTTTCAAAAAGCTTGTTGATTTGAGATAGGTACAAAATGCTATGAGGAATGTAAGAGGTAACCTTGTAAGGCATTTTGGGATAAGATAATGGTACAAGTCTGACCTATTAAGGGTAGTATAGGTAAATTGAAAAGTGATAAAGATAGGAACTAAATCCCTAATGTCCATTAAGAAGACCTTGAAACTAGTCTAGAGAGGACTAAATAAGGTAGAGTGAAGAGAGAGCATTGAAGCTCAAGAGTGAAAGAGAAGAGGAAAGAATCTAAGAGAGTCAATAAGGATAATAGAGGTCCTAAAGGAAGGGATAGAATAAGAGAAAGAACATCCTAGAGAGGTCTAAGAGGCAAGTTAGTAATCTTGCTAGTGATAGGTCTAGATAAGGCCTTGAAAGCAAAGAAAAAGAGAGAAGATGGACGTATAAAAAGAAGTGGAAGGTATGAGAAGAGAGTTGGGGAAAAGTACTAAGAATTTAGAGCTCATGGTGAGGCTTTTAAAGGGACAAGGAAGCCAATGGCTTGGTTATCATTTAATGAAGTGGGTGAAGTGGCCATTATAGCTACTTAAGAGAGAGACAAGGCACAAGATGAGTGTCATGAGGAATGAGAAGAAGAAAGAGAGTACAACCCATAGAGGCATGACGAATGAGGAGTTTCCAAGAGATAAACCAGATATAAAGGTTGAGAAGAGAGTTCTCATTGTGGAGAATAAGGAGAGAGTAGTGCCAAAAGAAGCACTTGAAGGAGAAGACAAGAAGATGAAGAAGAGGAGAATATCTATGCAAGAGGCATTCATAGAGACTATTTGGTCTATTGTTTTGTATTCTAATGTTGCATTTGAGTTTTTTTGTGCAGGTGTAAAGGAAAGTTTGATGAAGGCTAAGCATGAAGACTTAAAGCTAGTGAAGGTTGGGCGTAGTACATCACCCGTCAAGAAAAAAGAAGATAAGGAAATAAAACTTGTTGTAGAAGACAAGATGATAGAGATTGAAGGCATTTTGCATGTTAAAGATGAAATAAAAGAGAATTTCTATAATCCTATGATAAGTATTACAGTTAAAGAAAGAGAGGCCCAAAATGAAGACATGAACATAAACCATGAAGATTTAAGAGAAGAAATGAGTTTATAGTAGTCATATATGGAGGTAAATGAATGTTTAAGTGTTGATTTTGATTGTACGTTTGAATGGAAATAAGCTAATATGTAGATTGGCCAAGTAAAAAATAAGGTACAACCCTCAAAGATGGTATAAAGGCATGGATATGTTTGGCCTATGTGGTTCAAGGTATCCAGTAGTGAGATAGAGAAGGTGAACCTCAATCAAGAGGTCATGTAAGCCAAGAGCACAGGTATAAAATAAAAACAAATATGGAAGCAAAGAACAAAGGACATATTATTTCAAGTTGGCATGACAACTTGTCAAGCATAGAAATATGAAGAAAGTAAGGCAAAAATCTTATCTCAGTCAAAACAAATACAAGGTATAGATCAATAAGAGCATGGGAAGGTTTTAAAAAACTAATCTTGCAAGTATACCTCAAACAAGCATATGGAAAGAAGAAAGTGGTAGTGTCAAAATATAAATGGAAGACACGGTGCAAGCAAATGAAGCTAAAGAGATGATGTTGCAACTAAGTGAATAAGTGTGAAAAGGTTGAGTGTTATCTCAAGATTTTCTTTCTAATGTCATTTTTGATGATGCATATGAGGATAATGCAAACAGTGAAGAAGTTTTGTATAGAGACACAATGGCATTGATGGATGAGCTTGTGAAAAGGCAAGGTAAGGATGAAGCACCTCATAGAGTGATTAATAGATTTGATATGTAGTAGAATGATATTGATTTGAATCCCTTGAAAGAGAGAATCCAAAGACAAGTCAAAGATCAAGGTGCCCAAGAAGGTGAAGAATAATGTGCTCCAAAATTTGATGAAGATGGTGAAGAGATATATACTCTCAGATTGAAGAAGGAATTGGAGATGTTAGAAGAGATTTTTAGTTCATCAAAAGGATTGAAAGTAGGTGAAGTACAGAAAGATAAACTCATGGATGAGCTCAAAGAAGAAATAGGTATGGAGTAGCATAGAGAAGAACAAAGAGTTGTGCAAGTAAGTACAATAGCAAGCAAACAATTGAAACATGAGCAAGTCAACAAGGTAAATTATTTAATTTGTCAAGTTATATCTGACTTGTTTGTTGACATGCATAGAGATGGCAAGTCAAGAAGGTGTCAAACAACATTGTACTATGTTGAAGATGAATGGGATAAGAAGTTCTTGCAAGATGAGTAAGCTCATAGCAAGAGACATCAAGAAATGGAGAAATGTGAGGAAGAGGTAGTATAGGAAAGTTCAATTGAGCAAAATACAAAGATAGAGATTCCTTTGAGGCCATTATAAGAAGGATTCATCATTACCAAGGAACAAGGAAATATAATAAAGCAAGAATCAAGTGAGAATAAAGAAAGAGGAAGCCATAAATTAAAAGTAAGCATGAAGAGTGAGAACCATTTGATAGTAGGCTAGCATAAATTGATTTGGAAGAGATATAACATGCAACAAATAAGAAGTTACAATAGCTTGTACACCTCATAACGGTAGAGGATGCATTGACAAGGAGACTAGACAAATCCAATAAGTAGAAATAAAAGAGCCTAGTGAAGAAAAAAGATAAAGAAAGGAGGAACAATAGTAAGTTGAGCAAGAAATATGCTCAAATAATGACCTTAAAGGCAATAAATAAAGTTGATAGCACTAAATTTTGTCCCACTTGGGGAGTATGATGCAGGAGTATCAAGTAAACAAACATCATTTTTGTGTTGTTGAAGGTCATATGTTAGTAGAGGTCAAATTTGGTCAATTTTGGAATGAAAATGTATTTGAAGGATATTCTAGGGTATGTTTTTGTCTTTGAGGTGATTTGGAGTCATCAAGAATCCTAGGAGTGAGTTTTGTGTGTTTTTGGAGTTTTCCCTCTAAAAGTATAAATTTGAAAATTTAAATATTGGAACTAAGTCTAAAAGGGGCATAAGCATGAAAGGAAAGGAATAGGTAAGAAAGTTTTTAAAAGGATTTAAAAATTAATGTAAAGAAGTTTTGAATACATTTCATGTCTAAGTCATTAAGGAGGTGAACATTAAAAGTCATGTTTAGTAATCGAACTACTATCCTCACGTTGGATGTAAGAGTCTAGTTTGGTAACTACGCAAACCAACATAGAATATGGATGAGGAGAAATTTTTTGAGGTAGTTGTATCATGTATAGGAGAGTAAGGAGAGAGAGAGAGATTGAGGAAGTGGAGGAAATAAAGATAGGAGGAATGCAACTCCTCAGTAAGGTAGCAAAGTCCTTTCATGGACTATACATTAATGTTGATGTTTCACATGAATAAAGAAATGTTGTTTAGTGTTATTTACTCTCTCCCATTTAACATATACACCATTATCTATTTTTTAATATCCTTTAAAGGCCATGAATCCATGATTAAGTCACTATTTGTGTGTATTGTAGGTATGATTGAATGTGTGCAGGTTAAGTCATGAAGAAGGAGATTTGGTTGATATTTCTTAGGTTAGCTAAGAAAGAATTTCATATTATAGTAATTTGAAGGTGTTTGGAGATATAAAAACCTTATAGTTATGGAATATGGTGTTGAAAAATGAATGAGACTCAAAAATATACAACTTTATCTATGCATCATGTTTACACATATAACTATCAAGAATGAATGTAATGTCTTATTGTTTCTTGAAGTTTGTGTATAAGGAAGAGGATAGTTCTATTTGATGATGTTGTGTGATAAGATTATACTTAGTATAATGATAGATTAGATGATAATTATGCAAAGGCTAATGATAAATATATGTTACATAGTCAACCCTAAAGGTAACCCTATTGGCATAATCAGAACACTGTGTGCATACACAACCAAGTCTTTGTCTACATAGTCAAGTGCCAAGAAAGGAGTTTGTTCACATTGGGAAGGTGATGGATTATTGAGTGGATGGTCTAAATCAAGTTTAAGGGTAGAAATCAATACATAGTCTACTATAATGAATGGACCCCTGTAGCATAGTCAGGAACCCCTATATTCACACAGTCTATGTGTAATGAATGAAGGCAAACATTTGAGGAAATGAATGGATTTGGTGTTGATGAGGTTTTGATAAGTATATAATCAAGACTAGTCTTGTTAATAACCATATGGGGATAGGAAACCATTTTAAGTGTTAACAAATATCTTAAACTCTTACACAGTCATGTATAAATAGGCATAATTTTGTGTTTTTCATCATCAAAGGTTTTAGTAGGCTTAAATGTTCTTAACCTATTTGGATAGATGGAGGTCAAGATAAATGTGTCACAAGTCTTGGATCCATTGGAGATGTCCTAAAACTCAAGATAGAGAATTTTAAACCCTCTTGGCATGTATAGTGATGGAACTAAGGTTTAGAGAGTAAAAACCCCATAACTCCTATTCCCATCATGAAAAATTCCTAAAACTTTGTAATCATGATAATTTTATCATATCCAAAGGTAATAAATAGGTTTTGGTATTAAATATTATGGTATAATATAGATTTAAGGTCTAAGGAAGTGTGGTAGTGCTAGAAAGGCCTAATTATGGAGTTGTTGACAATTTTGCCCCCACAGGGCAAATTGTCACCCTTAATTATGGAGATGTTTGTTGGAAATATTGTCATTGATGTCAAAGGTTTAGTATTATTGGTGATAAAGGCCCCATTGCATTTAATGTTATTTATCTTGGCTAATATGAGTTAATATTTATTTAATATTAACGAATATATTTTTGGTTGCATATGAGACAAAATAAGGGCCCATGGAGAAGTTGAAGAGTCACGGGATAAAGACAAAAGAAGGATGGGATGCATTTTCCAATGAAGAGTCATCTTGGGGAATACCAAGAGTCACCAAGTGAAGACAAAGGAGTAAAGGGCGAATTTATCATGAAGGGACACTTTAAGGAGTACGAAAAGTCACCAAAGATAAGGACAAAAGTGGGAAAGATGTTTTTGGTCATGAAGGGTCACCACATGACTTTTCAAATGCTTGGATATGAAGGGTCATCCAAGATTGGTGCCATTTTCCATGAGGAATGAACGGTCACAAAGGGGGAAGGCCAAAGGTCATTTGGAAAGCTATAAATAAAGGCTTGAGTAGCCATTTCTAATGTGGAAGTGAGAGGTTGATTTTATATTGCAATATCTAGCTTAAAAGAGCAATTGTGAGAGATGATTTGTATTTGTTATATCTAGCTTAGAAGAGCAAAAGTGAGAGAGAGGAAGAAGATGTTGTATTGATCTATCATTTGTTGAGATAGCAACATTGAGAGATAGGTGTGTGGTATACACAAAGGGGTTGGTGCTCCTGTGGGTTGGTGCTCACAAATTGTTGCTGAGTTAGTGCTTGGCAAAGGGGTTGGTGCTCATGAATTATTGCTAGGTTGGTGCTCTTATGGGTTGGTGCTCAGAAAAGGGGTTTGAAGCTCCTGTGGGTTGGTGCTCACAAATTGTAGCTGAGGTTTGTACTTGGCAAAAGGGTATGGTGCTCCTGTGGGGTTGTTCTCACAAATATATTTGAGATTGATTCTCCATGGTTTTTCCCACATTGGGTTTCCACATTATATCTGGTGTCTCTCTCTTGTGTGATGTTTATTGTTTGAGTTTTATTTGCATATCTTGAATGTTTGATTAAAGTGAAATTTTGGTTAAAGGAAAGTTTTATAAGATATATAATATACTGATTCACCCCCCCTCTCATTATATTGCGTGCTTAACATTGTTGACACACTGTAAGTTTATCTATTTTGTCTTCCCAAGGATTTTTTTAGGCTATAAGAGGTGGACTATTTATTTAGACATTTTGCCAAGAGAAAGAGCTCTCAAAGGATCATGTAAAAGTCTGAAAAATGACTAAGTGGTAGTCGTTCAAAGCTTATTTTATTCAAACTATTTATTTGAAAGAAAAATGGAAAAACACAATTGAGAAGACCCAAAGGGCACATACCCTTTGGGAAGGTCCAATTTAAAAGTCCCAAATTATATGTACCCTTCAATTTGGTTCACTTTATGGTTTTTTAAGTCAAGACAAAAGTTTTGAAGGACAGTTTCAAAAAGCCTAGGTGCCCTTCAAAAAGCTTGGGTGCCCTTTAAAAATCCCAAAGGGCACTTTTGAAGTTAGATTTACCCTTGTGGAGGACATCTGGCCATTGTGTAGGGGCGTTTACAATTTCCCCAAAGGGTATGTGCCCTTGTGGGGGACACTTCAAGTATGAAGAACTTGGCAAAAGTTTCGAAGGATGAAATCCATTTTTCCAAAGGACACCTGCCCTTGTGGAGGGTATTTGGTCAGTGGCAGGACCCTTTCAAAAGTTCTGAAAGGTACTTTTGGGAAGCAAAAGCCCCTTCTGAGGGAACTAAAGCCAAAGATAGGACCAAATCAAAAAGCCGAAAGGGCATTTTTGGGAAGCAGAAGCCCTTACAGAGGGAACCTTCATAAAATCAAAAGACACTTCAAATGGAAAAGAATTTCCTTAAGACTATTTGTATAAAGGAATTCCTTCAGACAAAAAGTGTGAAGGAATTTAAGGAAAAGCTCTGACGGAGGATATACCCAAGAAAAAAGCTCAATAGAAATAAAAAACAAAGGCAAAGAAGGAAAATGAGAAAATTGAAGGAAATCTTTTGGAATAATTATCAAATAGTAAATCCTTTGGAATAATTGTCAAACAGGAAATTTGTGGGAATATGAAGTCAACAAAAGTCCAAAAAAAACCAAAGGGCAAGACATAAGAGCCTAAAAGAATAAATTCAGGAAAATTGGCAAGGAAACAAATTCCTTCAGACTTTTTGTTTGAAGGAATTCAGGAGGATGAAAAGCTTGATAGAAAAGACAAGGGCATAAGAAAAGGCCAAAAAAGAGAAAAATAAATGCCAAACTTAAGAAAGAGAAGAGACAGAGAGTCCTTCGAACAATTTGTCTGAATGATGAAAAATAAAATAAATCTTGAATCCTAAATTAAAGCAAAACACAAGAAAAGCTAGAGAAAAAATGAAGTGAACTAAGCATAAATGAATACAAAAATAGAGACAAGCACAAATAGGACTGAGCCAAAACTTAACAAAAAGTAAGACAAATGTAGAAATAAAGGCAGGATAAACAAAGATCATGCAAAGACTAACATGAGTGACTCCAATGAAGTGAACACATTTAAGAAAACAAACATGTTTTAGTTTTGAAAATAGAGTTATCTTACATGATGAATGGGCAAAATGTTGAACATTTCAAATAAAATAAATTCTATGCACGTATTTTTTTTTGTCTCAAAGCTCGAAACGTTCTGATGGTTCAAATGTAATTCTTAATTTGGCATTTACATTGATTTCATGTAAAGGGGAGACATCCAAATATTCCAGCTCAGTTCAATCTTGACTTCTAAATTTAGGTGTTCCTTCCACGTTGCAAGCCTCTCAATGATCTGGGAGTCCAAGTGGAGTTGACTGGACACATTCATTACATGTTTTCTTTATCCTTCATGTAAATGTGAGTAGCTCAAGGGGAGTCTATTTTGGAAACTTGACGTAATCTTCCATGCAAAGAGAGGTGGATGTTTTAATAGACCCATCTACCATTCTTAAACACCAAAGAGCTAGTGAAGTTTCTAATTTTAGACATGGCTTAGATGATCATCAAGAATCAAATTCAAATGTATGAATTCACCATCTAATTCTAGTGCCAAGGAGTTTTCATGTAAATAATAAGAAGACAAAATAGACTTTTTGTAAACATTGAGTTAGTTAGAGTTTACTCCCTCTCTATTTTCCAATGCCAATCTCTTGGATTGTTGTAAATTTTTATATTAATGGCTCTTCAACCTTGTCAAAATCTATCCCTCTTGGTAAGACTAGACTCTGCCATTGGTGAGTTGTGTAACCTCTTCAATCAATAGGACTATACTTTCAAATTTCAAGTGCTGGCATAGTGTACATTCATTTAACAATTTGCATACATGGTAGATTTCTCTCCCTTCCCAAATTCTGATTCATATCCTTTGGGACTTTTGAATGGGACCTTCCCAAAGGGTAGGTGCCCTTTGGGTCTTCTCAACTGTGATTTTCCTTTTTTCTTTCAAATAAAAAGTCTGAACAAAATAAGCTTTGAATGACTACCACTTAATCATTTTTTTGGACTTTTACACAGTCCTTTGAGAGCTCTTTCTCTCAGTAATTTTTTTTTGAATAAATAGTCCACCTCTTATAGCCTAAACAATCCTTAAGACAAAATAAATAAACTTACAGTGTGTATGTCTTGGTTGTATTTGCACATTTGGCTGTAATCAAGAAAGCACCTTAGAAACCTCTGAATGACTAAAATACACCTAGATGTAGATGGCCACTTCGGTGGCTATAAATGCTCATTTAAGGACCCCAAAATTGATTCACAAGACAAACTTGGCACCATAGCAAATTTTTGAATAGTAAGGGTGATAATTTGACCTCTGGGGGCAAAATTGTCAATAGCTCCATAATTAGGCCTTTCTAGCACTACCACACTTCCTTATACCTTAAATCTATACTATACCATAATATTTAATACCAAAACCTCTTGATTACCTTTGAATATGATAAAATTATCATGATTACAAAGTTTTACGAATTTTCCATGATGGGAATAGGAGTTATGGGATTTTTACTCTCTACACCCTAGTTCCATCACTATACAGGTCGAGAGGGTATAAAATTCTCTGTCTTGAGTTTTAGGACATCTCCAATGGATCCAAGACTTGTGCCAAGTTTTTCTTGACCTCCATCTATCCAAATTGGTTAAGAACTTCATTTAAGCATATTAAAACCTTTGATGATGAAAAACATAGAATAATGCCTATTTATTCATACCTAATTGTTATGCAGGTCATGTTCAGTGTTCTATATGTCTTTTGATGATGCTATAAGTGGATGTTAGATGGCTTAAAAGTGTCTTGTATCAGACCTCTCTCCATCATTTTTGCTCACATTTTGGTCATTAGACCAAACCTTCTCATGAAATATTTATGCATAGTGATCAATTGAAAATCAAAGGTCTTCTTTTTCCCTTGTTTGATTCAGTGTTCAACATTCCAAGTAGAGTGGATCAAGGTTTTGGTATATCACCATCATTAGGTAGGATTTTATTGTCAAGTTTCTTTCTCCTTTTTCCATGGTAGATTCACAACATAGAGTAGAGATCCATTGATACATCTTATAGGAACTAGTGTTCTCTGGAGGTTTTTCTCACCATTGAGGCACCCACCCTCATGAGAAGATCCCATTGTTTCAACCAGATAGAGGATTGGGCATTTCAACACTTATTCGATTAGTGTGAAACTCTAGGTTGACAATAGTTTTTGGTACACCCTATGGGACCACAAAAAAATTCTTTGTATAGAGTTTTCATAGCAGTAGAGGATATTCATCTACATCTAATGTAGAGTTCATAGCATCATTCAGGAAATCCATTCATGCCAAAGGTTACTACAAGATTAGCAAGTAAATGTATTCATTTTGAATTTGTAACTTATAAAAGAGCAAGGTCTAGGAGGGAAAATCCATATCCTCAAAGAGAATATTTACCTCCCCCTCATCCTATCATTCTTGACACTGCAATCCCTACCATTCAGACGGCTGTTAGAAATCAAGTGTTTGCTCCATTCAATAGGAGAAGTCCACTAAATCTAGCACAATTAGATGACATTCCTATATTTTCCCTCAAAATTATTCTATTCTCTTCAAGAGAAAATCAAACAACCCTTATTGAGCATATCCAAAATGTGGCTAATCTTTGTTCAGTTCATGACATTATTGAGGATAATGTTGCTATTAGATTGATTGCTACTTATTTCAAAGAAAAAACATTATAGTGGTATAGAACCCTCCCACCTAAGATGAATTGGGTGCAGGCTTAGTCAAGTAATTTGAAGACAAATTTGATCACTTATCTTTAGTTGAGCAATTAACCGCCATACAGAGAGCTCATGAGTTCATGTTCGATTTTAATCTCAGATTCTAGAAGACATGGACCAGGATACTGGTTCTGATTAGGCCATCCCCTAAATATGCATTTCTATATTTTTTAAAAGTCCTTAATTCTGACATTAGTGTGATGATATGGTCAATGGATGGTGTACTACTTTGCCAGATGCTTATAAAGTTGCAATAAGGGCAAAAAATAGTTTGATACAAGCAGGTAAGCTTTTTCCAAGACCTCTAATGCCCATATTTTTAGAAATAAGTTCTGTACCAGCCCCTCAAGTTCTTCAAATTCCATCCTTAGCTCCAATTTAACACCTCAAGTTCCTATTGGAGCCCCAACTAGTCAAGCTAGTGAGATAAGAGAGTTGAAAAGTTTGCTAAAATATTTTGGAAATGAAATAGTACAGCTCAAATGGCAGTAATTTCAATCAAATAGGCCCTATCAATAGAGAAATCAGAATAACTATCAATTTTTCAAAGAGCAAAGATCTCCTTACCAAGGTTTCAGATAAAATAGACCACCCTATCAAGCACAAAGAGATATAACCCCAACGAAGCCATATGCTGCTCTTGATTTGAATGCTCCTTCCACTTCAAAAGCCATTGTTCTAACCACACCTCAAAATAATTTGGTGTAGAATTCAGGTTGGTAGCCCTCAAATCTCAATGATGCTCAAAACCAAGCCTTGGTATCACAAAATATCACCATGTCACAGATGACACAAGAAGAGTTCTTTTTTTAAGGAGGTCAATATCAAGATATAGGTTTGACATCAAAAGGAGTGACTCACCAAGTTCAAGGGTAGATTGATGCTATTAATGTAAATTGGTAGGTCAATGATCATGTTGCTTTTACTCAGGATGTTAAAACTAACGATTCAAGTGGTCAAGTTGCAGCTATAACCTATCAGAGAGCTAAAATAAGAGTTGTTGAGGAAACCCAAGTGGTAGCAAATACTTTAAGTACTCCTGGTATTATTTATTAAAGTACAAAAGAGTAGCTTGTTATTCCCACAACCCCCAAAAAATAAGAATATAGAGGTTAGTAAAGTGCAACAAATACTTCTAATTCATGAGCAACAAGTACCACAGAGAGCACAATCAAATGTTAATGAATCTCAGCTCAGTATTGTAGATAAAATGAAGAAGTCTAACATTAGCATTAAAATGTGTGATTCTCTTTCAATTCTAGGGCAAAAGGATAAACGCATTCAAGAACTTTTAGTTCTTGAATTATCTCTAAAGCTGGTTGAGAAAGAAGGTGTTGTCTTGACAAATTTAGATCAGCCAACTAAGCAACAGGTGTAGCAAGGAGATATGATATCAATGGTGGATAAAATTAAGGTAAAAATGAATAAAACTCCCACTTTTTATCTTTATTTGATAGTGGCTGGTACTTTGGTTCATAATTGTATTGTGAATAGTGGAGCTAGTAGTACAGTGATGCCCAAACAGATTTTAGATAAGCTCAGCCTTGTTTATGAGCCAAATACTAAAGGGGTATTGTAGTTGGATGGTTCACCAACAAAAATGGTAGGCATTATAAAATATTTGAAATTGACATTATATGCCTGTCCTAATGTTACTATTCAATAGGATGTAGTGATGGACTTACCTCCTTATTTCCCTATGTGCCTTTCAAGGGACTTCACCTCAAAGATTATGAGATATTTATCAACTGATTGGACCTATTTTTTGTCTAGAACTAGATATGGTACAAAGGTAACAATTCATTTAGAGCCTGTTACACATTTTCATATGGAGCCTTATACACCAAATGTGGTCAATGGAAATTGTAACATCTCAGATGAAACATTACAAACTAGTGATGTAGAAAGGACTCACCTTTGGATGGAGTTATAGATTTATTTCTTGATGAGTGGGCTTCCACTTTGCGTGAGCATGATCCCTACAAGCTTATTGAAAAGGAAGGTCTTGGTGTGTCTAATCTTCATAAGAATGATGCACCAATTCCAGCCATGGTCAAAGAGGACAAATCTAATGAAGGCTTGTGGAAATTATACTTTGATGGATCAAGAAATAAGCATGGGACCAACACTAAAATGTTGTTAATTTATCCTATAGAACAAAGGTATTTCTACTCTATTAAATTTTAGTTTGGCTATTCAAATAATGTTGTTGAATATGAAGCACTAGTTCACGATTTGTAGTGGGCTAGAAAGATGAAAGTCAATTGTTTGTAAGTGTTTGGAGATAGTGAACTTGTAGCCCCTCAAGTAAGAGGTTTGAATATATTCAATAATCTATTGCTTAAATCTTATAGACATAGAGTTTGAGATTTACTTGAAGATTTTTAGGCTTTTAATCTTTAGGCAATACCAAGAGATAGGATTAAACATGCTGGTAGGTTAGCTTCTATTGGTGCATAATTTGATATTTCAGCTGATGTAAAAAGATACAATTTTTAGTCACATATAAAGATAGTTGTAAGGCCTTCTATTCTAGATAACCAAGAAAATTGGCAAGTGTTTGAAAATGATAATCAAATTGTGAGATTTTTAAAGGAAGAGGCTGAGTTTTCTTTAAGAAATGAGTCAAAACTAATAAGCTACCCAAGGGATTGGTTAGTCTTGAAAATATTTTTAGTGAAGATGATGAGCTAAGGAAAAAGAAACTATCTTTGTCAACAAAGGAAGGGCACTATGCCAATGTAGAGATTGTAGCTAGTAAAATTTTGAAATTGGGCAGAGTATGCAGTCCTCCACAAAAGAAAGCTTTCATTGATTTATACACAAGTTTTGTTGATATATTCGCATGGTAGTATAGTGATCTCAAAGGTTTTGATCTAAATTTGGGTCAATGCACTATTGAGTTATAAAATGATACTAAACCAGTGAGACAAAGACAAAGGCCAATCAATCCAAAGTTTGAGCCTTTGATGAAAGCTGAGCTTCACAAGCTCATAGAATCAGATATTATATTTCCAATCAAGCACTCAACTTGGGTGGTGAACCTCGTTCCAGTATAGAAAAAGAATGGTGAGATTTATTTGTGTGTTGATTTTCATGATTTAAATAGGGCTTCGCTTATAGACCACTATCTATTACCATCAATGGAACAAATTTTACAGCTTCTTGTAGGTTCAAAGAGGTTTTCCTTAATAGATGGAAATAGTGGTTACAATCAAATTTTGGTCAAAGAAGAGTACCAATTCAAGACAACCTTCATGACTAAGTGGAGTACCTTTGCATACAAAAAGATGCCATGCAGTTTGTCTAATGCTGGAACAACCTTTTAGAGAGCCATGGATATGGCCTTCCAAGGCCTTCTTAATAGGTTTGTGCTTGCTTATTTAGATGATATAACAGTGTTTTTAAAACATGTAGAAGATGACATGGTTCATCTCAAGCAAGTTTTTGAAAGGTGTAGGAAATTTGGGATATCTCTAAGTATTTTTAGTTCATAAAGGTAAGCTTCTTGGACATGTTTTAAAGCGTGGTTTAAACATAGTTTCTGAAAGGATTCGATCCATTCTTGCACTCTCCTTGCCTAAAAGAAAAAAGGCTTTGCAAAGTATATTTGGTAAAATCAATTTTATAAGGAGATACATTTCAGATTTCACTACTTTAGCTAAACCACTTACAGCCATGTTAAAGAAAAATTAGAACTTCAGTTGGTCCAAGTAGGGAGTAACAGGGTTTGAAGATGTTAAGAAAGCCACAGTAAATGCTCTTATGCTTTTAATTCTAGATTTTATGAAAGATTTCATTTTGTATATGTATGTTAATGTGGACGCCATTTCAGGCATTCTTATGTAGAAAAATCATGAAGATTTGGAGTAGCCAATAGCTTTCTACATCCTAGGCTTGGAGGAGTATGAGACAAGGTATTCTTTTATTGAAAAACATGTCCTTTTAGTTATAAGATATCTAAAAAAATTTAGGCACTTGCTATCTAATAATAAAATACATCTAATGGTTGCTCATCCAAGCATCAAAGAACTTCTTCTAAACAAAGACATAAATGAGAAGAGAGCTGGTTGGATAACCAAGGTAATGGAATATGACATAGAAATTAAATTTACAAAGCTAGTTAGAGGCAATGGACTTTGTGAGCATCTTGCTCAGGACATTTTTTCACAAGAACTACAACACTTAAAATCATGAGAGGTGGGTACTATTGGCCTACTATATTTGGTGATTGCCATACATGGGTTAGGAAGTGCAAATAATGTGCTATGTTTGTAGGAAAATTTAAACTTGTAGCCCTACCCCTTCAACCAATTACAGTGGATTAGCCTTTTGTCCAATGGGGATTGTGTAACAATCCTTTCCTAATCTGGTCTTAATTGTCTCAATTTGTTGCCTTGTAATTTTTTCAAACACTTTGTAAGCAAAGTGCTTCTTGCTGGTTTTGATCATAGTTTTGATCATTTGTTTAAATGACGATGGATTAAAACTTCAAGAAGTTTTAAGAATGACAATGTTGAGTTCTAGATGCAGGTTTTATTCTTTTCTATGCAATTAGATGAATTTACAAAACAAACTAATCACTTATAGCTAATGGACATTTAGTTGAATAGTTAACATGCAACCTACTATCTCAATTCAAATGCTCAAAATATAACCATAAATTACCAGCAACTTGTGATTCTTAATTGTATTGATGATTTGATACAATGCTCCACTAAACTAGCCAAGACTCTTGGCATAAACAAGAATTTAAATTATATTGTATGCTGGTATGAAGGATGTACACCTACAGCTACAAATATAAACTATACTAAAGGATGGATTATATGAAATGAACCCTGGTGGGATTGAGGTGCCCTTGACGATAGATGGAGCAAACAATTTCTTAATGAAAGGATGATCTTCCAAGCCAAGTCAAATTTTCAAAGCCAGCCACCCCTATTTTGGTCTGATCTCAAGTTTAAAATAATATGTATTGAATATTCATTGCCTCAAGCATCTAATATCATCTCCATGCTCCAAAGAAGTGGACACACAAGGCCAAGTAGAGAATCGATGCAAAATGGAACCCCCAAAAGTAAAAATGTCCCTCCTAATGGCATCCTTCCTTGACTGTAAATATTTGATTTTTATATCAGCTTTCTATACAATGCAATTTTCTCTCCTAACTAAGGATAAATTTATGCCAAGATATATAGAAACCAACACCAAGGAGTTAGCTATGAAACCTCCATAAATTCACCAAATCAATTTCTCCAAAATTGGACAATGGCCACAAATTTTGCTCTAATTGAGATGACTGAAATATCACCTCCTAAATGCAACCCTTCAAGAGATATTTCACTCCCTCAGTTATGCTATCAATGGGAGTTATCATTCCCAAAGACAAATTGATTCACTGCAGGAAACTCTAGTCTCCACCAGCATACCACAACAAAGACAACATCAAATTGGGATAATTCATAATGGCAGCCCACACCTCCCTTTATACTCTTTTTCATTTGGTAAGCTTCTAGAAACATCATAATAATGAATTATATCATAAAGCACAAATATAACATCATCTTGTAACATGAGGTTTCTAAAAATAGAACATTCTAATAAATTATTAGAAAACCTCCAAAATATGTTGAAACTTCCCCAAAGAAAATGACTACCATTTGGGTAACTGCAGAGAGGATCCTCAAACCTTAACATATTAACCTACGAGGGCTACTAATAGGCTAATCATGTTGAGAGTATAATTTCTAACTAGAAGGGGACATTACAGATTGTAATTTATTGGTCTCATTAATCCTCATTTAAGTTCAGGGCATAAGTGGATTATAACAGCTACAGATTACTTCACATGTTGGATGGAAGCAATTGCATTGAAAGAAGCAAATGAAACTAACGTTCTTAATTTTTATGAATATTTTCTTACTAGGTTTGGAGTTCCTTCGACCATTATTTATGACAGTGAAATGGCTTTTATGAGATCTAGGATTAGTCAATGGGTTGTCCAACATGGAGTTTATCTCATCACTTCATCGAACTATTATCCACAAAGAAATGGCCTTGTTGAATCTACAAGCAAGAACCTCTTAAGGATTATATGAAGGACTATTGAAGATAATTAGAGGTCATGGCATCTCAAGTTGAAGTCAGATTTATGGGCTAATAGGATCACCTATAAGAGGTCAATAACCAACTCTCCATACAAGCTAGTCTATGGTAAGGAAGCAAGGTTACCTATTTCTCTTGAGTTTCTAGCCTTAGAACTAATGTATCAACTTGAGTTTTTAGATAATGAGCCTATGGAAATCAGGTATACAGAGCTTATAGAGTTGGAAGAGAGAAGAAATTAGTATATGCTAACCATGGAAAGTCATCAGGGACAGGTGAAAATAACATTTGACAAAGGAGCTTCCTCACAAAGGTTCAATGAAGGAGATTTGGTCCTCATGTGGGATGAGGATTGAGCTAAACTAGGAAGGCACATGAAGTTTGATTCCATTTGGAGTGGCCCATACATGATCTCCAACTAAAACTCCCACAATGTCTTCCAACTTACCAAGATGGACAGCCAAGTGTTTCCAAGCCTAATCAATGGGATACATCTAAAATATTGTTATTGAATAACAAAGCTCTATGTACATACTTGATTTTGCTTTCCTCCAAGTGTTGTTTAAGCACAGTAGTTTGCTTCAGTTTTATCTAATAAGTGCTTGTTTTCACATTTTCTTCTTAGTTTTCCTACTTTTGTGTTTTTTTATTCCTATTTTGAGGGAGAAAGGTTACTTCAGCCAAGGTCAAAAGATTTTTAGTTAGAAATTAGGTTCACCATTTAGGAGTTTGAATAAAATCTATATGGTCTGAGTTCTCTAGCATAGCAGGCATGCTTCCTAGTTGAGTCACCAAAATATTGACAATTTTGCTCCCACAGGGCAAATTGTCACTCCTACTATTCAGAATTATGCTATGATGCCAAGTTTGTCTTGTGAATCAGTTTTGGGATCCTTAAATGAGCATTTATAGCCACCCAAGTGGCCATCTACAGCTAGGTGAATTTTACTCATTCAGAGGTTTCCAAGGAGCTTTCTTGATTACAGTGAAATGTACAAAAACAATCAAGACATACAAGCTGTATGTTTATTTATTTTGTCTTCCCAAGGATTTTTTTGGGTTATAAGAGGTGGACTATTTCTTTGAACATTTTGGCTAAGAGAAAGATCTCTCAAAGGACTGTGTAAAAGTCTGAAAAAATGACTAAGTGGTAGTCATTTAAAGATTATTTTCTTTGGACTTTTTGTCTAAAAGAAAAAAGGAAAAGTATAGTTGAGAAGACCTAAAGGGCACCTGTCCTTCAAGAAGGTCTAATTCAAAAGTACCAAAGGGTATGTACCCTTCGAGTTGGTTCAGTTTATGGTTTTTTAAGTCAAGACAAAAGTTTTAAAGGATAGTTTCTAAAAGCTCAGGTGCCCTTCAAAAATCTTGAAGGGCACTTTTGAAGGTAGACTTACCCTTGCAGAGGACATTTGGCCATTGCATAGGGATGTTTACAATTTATTTGAAGGTAACATGCCCTTGTAGGGGACACTTTAAATACGAAGAAGACCTTGGAAAAAGTTTTGAAGGAAAAAATCCATTTTTCCAAAGGACCCTTGTCCTTCAGTGGTAGGACCCTTTCAAAACTTTTGAAAGGCACTTTTGGGAAGCATAATCCCTTATTAATGGTACCAAAGCCAAAGATAAGACCAAATCAAAAAGCCCAAAGGGAATTTTTGGGAAGTAGAAGCCCTTAGGGAGGGCACCTTCATAAAAGAAAAGGACACTTCAAATGGAAAAGAATTTCCTTCAGACTATTTTTTTGATGGAATGTCTTCAAATAAAAAGTCCAAAGGGATTCAAGAAAAAGGTCTGACATAGGATATACCCACGAAAAATATTAATAAAAATAAAAAACAAAGGCAAAGAAGGAAAATGAGAAAATTTAAGGAAATCTTTCAGAATAATTGTCAAATAGGAATTCTGGGGGAATATGAAGTCAACAAAAGTCTGAAGAAAACCAAAGGGCAAGACATAAGAGCCTAAAAGAATAAATTCAAGAAAATTGGTAAGGAAATGAATTCCTTCAAACTTTTTGTCTAAAGGAATTTAGGAGGACAAAAACCCTGATAGAAAAGACAAGGACGTAAGCAAAGGCCAAAAAAGTGAAAAGGAAATGCCAAGCCTGAGAAAGAGAAGAGACAGAGAGTCCTTCGAATAATTTGTTTGGACAATAAAAACTAAAATAGATCTCAAATCCTGAATTAAAGTATAACATGGGAAAAGCCAAAAAAACACAAAGTGAACTGAGCATGAACAAATGTAGAAACAAAGATGTAAACACAAACAAGATTGAGCCAGAACTGAACATGAAGTAAGACAAACATAGAAATAAAGGCAGGATGAATAAAGATCATGCAGAGACTAACGTGACTCCAATGAAGTGAATGCATTTATGAAAACAAGCATGATTCATTTATAAAAAGTTATGTTATCTTGCATGATGAATGAGCAAAGCGTTGAACATTTCAAATAAAAGAAATTGCATGCATGCACTCTCATTTTTCTCAAAGCTTAAAACATTCTGACGGTTCAAACATAATTCTTAATTTGGCATTTGTATTGATTTCATGCAAAGGGAAGACATCCAAATGTTACAGTTTAGTTCAAGCTTGACTTCTAAATTTGAGCATTCCTTTCACATTGTAAGGCTCTCAATGATCTGGCAGTCTAAGTAGAGTTGACTAGACACATTCGTTACACATTTTCTTTGTCCTTCATGCAAATGAAATTAGCTCAAGGGGAGTCTATTTTTGAAACTTGGCATAATCTTCCATGCAAAGAGAAGTGGAAATTTTAACAGACCCACTGACCATTCTCAAATGCCAAAGAGCTAGTGAAGTTTCTAATTTTAGACATGGCTTAGTTGAGCATGCACAAGCAAAGTCAAACATCTTAATTCACCATCTAATTCTAGTGCCAATGAGCTTTCATGCAAAGAGGAAGAAGATAAAATAGACTTTTTTTAAATGCTAATTTGGTTGGAGTTTAATCCCTCTATTTTCCAACACCAATCTCTTGGCTTGTTGTAAATATTTATATTAATAGCTTTTTAGCCTTATAAAAATCCATCCCTTTCTTGGTAAGACTAGACTCTATCATTGGTGAGTTGTGTAACCTCTTCAATCAATAAGACTATACTTTCAAATTTCAAGTACTGGCATAGTGTACATTCATTCAAAAATTTGCATACATGGTAGATTTCTCTCCCTTCTCAAATTCTAATTCGTACCTAGTTGCTAGCTCATCATGTTATGTAGGTCATGTTCAATATTTTATATATCTTTTGTTGAAGCTGTAAGTGGATGTTAGGTGGTTGTAAAGTGTCTTGTATCAGACCTCTCTCCATCATTTTCGCTCATGTTTTGGTCATTGGATCGATCCTTATCATGAAATATTTATGTATAGTGATCAATTAAAAATCAAAGGTCTTCTTTTTCCCTTATTTGATTTAGTGTTCAAGGTTCCAAGTAGAGTGGATCAACATTTTAGTGTATCACCGTTATTAGGTAGGATTTTCATTTCAAGTTATTTCTCTCTTTTCCATGGTAGATTCATAGCACATAATAGATATCCATTGATACATCTTACAAGAACCAACCTTGTCTAGAGGTTTTTCTCACCATTGAGGCATCCACCCTCATGATAAAATCCCATTGTTTCAATCAGAGAGAGGATTGGCCATTTCAGCATTTCTTTGATTCAAAGTGCAACTCCAGGTTGACAATAGGAGATTTCAAAGGAAGTGGAAGTTATACAAATAGTTAGACCATAAAAGTTGAGGGAGACTTGTAAGGAGATAGAGGGTGGTGAAATATGGTCTTATATCTTCAACAGAATTTGCAGAGTGGTCAGACAAAGGAAAAAGGTGGGAAAAATGCTATAAGTAAATGGTTACACTAATGAGGATGAAGAGTAAGTGAAGAATAGAGAGTGATTGAGAGATGAAAAATGTAAATAACAAGTGTGTTGGGAGCAATAAAATTCATCCATGATAGGGAATTGTCTTTATGAATTTTAAGACAAAATTTGGTGTTTTTAAGCCTTTGAAGGTTGTCTAATGAGGACCTAGTGAGTGAGTTGTTGACAAGAAGGTGAAATAGTGAATGGGGATGAATTAAGGGAGATATTAGAAACTTATAAGTGGTATATTGATAGTGAGATATGAATCCAAGGTATTTGACAAATAAACAATTCAAGAAGACTATATAGCCTAATGATCAAGTTGGAAGACACAAGTGAAAGTTGGAGTTTGTGAACTAAGCAAAGTATGTGAAGTTGAAAATAATATTCAAGAACAAGGTAGATCAGTCCAAAAAAGATTATTTTGAGACTTTTCCCAAGTAACTCTACTTCATTTGGTATCAAATAAAGGTAAGCTCTTGATTCGCTTTTGTTTTGAGTTTCAAAAAGCTTGTTGATTTGAGATAGGTGCAGAATGCTATGAGGAATGTAAGAGGTAACCTTGCAAGGTATTTTGGGATAATATAATGTTATAGGTATGACCTATTGAGATCAATATAGGTAAATTGAAATGTGATAAAGATATTAACTAAATTCCCAAAGTCTAATGAGAAGGACTTGAAGTTAGTCAAGAGAGGACTAGAGAAGGTAGAGTGAAGAGAGACCATTGAAGCTCAAGAGTGAAAGAGAAGAGGAAAGACTCCAAGAGAGAGTCAAGAAGTATAAGAGAGGTCCTAGAAAAAGGGCTATAAAGAGATAAATAAGATCCCAGAAAGGTCTAAGAGGCAAGTTGGTGATCTTTTTATTGAAAGATCTAGACAAGGCCCTTAAAGCAAAGAAAAAGAGAGAAGATGGATGTAGAAAAAGAGGTGGAAGATATGATAAGAGAGTTAGGGAAGAGTATTGAGAAGGTAGAGCTCATGGTGAAGCTTTTGAAGGGTTAAGGAAGTGAATGGCATGGTTTTCATGTAAAGAAGAGGGTGAAGTGGCCATTAGATCTACTTAAAAGAGAGAGAAGACAAACAATGAGTGTTTTGAGGAATGAGAAAAAGAAAGAGAGTACAGTCCATAGAAGCATGTGGAATGAGGAGTTGTCAAGAGAGAAACAAGATAGAGAGGTTGAGAAAAGAGTTCTCATTGAGGATAATAAGGAGAGAGAAGTGTCAAAAGAAGCACTTGAGGGAAAAGACAAGAAGAAGAGGATAATTTATGTGCAAGTGGCATTCATAGAGACTATGTAGTCTCTTGTTTTGTATTCTAATGTTGTATTTTAGTTTGTATATGTAGGTGTAAAGAAAATTTTAATGAAGGTTAAGCATGAGGCCTTAAATCTAGTGGTTGATGGGCATTATACGTCACCCATCAAGAAGAAAGAAGAAGATAAGGAAAGAGAACTTGCTATAGAAGACAAAATTATAGAGATTGAAGGCATTCAACATGTTGAAGATGAAATAGAAGAGGAATTCTATGATGCTGTGACAGGTATTAAAGCTGAAGCAAGAGAGGAGGCCCAAAATGAAGACATCGAGGTAAACCATGAAGATTTGAGAGAAGAAATGAGTTTACAACAATCATATATGGAGGTAAATAAATGCATGGATATGTTTGGCCTAAGTGGCTCAAGGCATAAAATAGTGAGATAGAGAAGGTTAACCTCAAGGAAGAGGTCATACAAGCCAAGAACACAAGTAGAAAACAAGAATAAATGTAGGAGCAATGAACAAAGGATGTTGGGAAAATACAAGAAATTTTAGATACAATAGAAGTTGTAAGTAATGAACTAGTGGAGTTACCTCTTAGTAAATCAAGTCCATCAAGTTTGACAATCATTGATATATCTAATAATCTGCCCCTAATCACTTTACAAATACAAAATTTGAATCAATCTAAACAGTGGGATCAAACTCCTTTAAGTTTGGTTAGTAGCAATGGAACATTGTAGGTCAATTGTCCTATTCAAATGCACCATCAGGGCTATGGTTTCATAAATCACAACTCATTGTTCTTAGGGTTCAAATATTGGCTTTCAAACAATTAAAATGTGGATGAACCAAACCACCAGATATATTATGATGTATAGAAACACCACATTCCTTTGAATGGTTAGAGGATTTAAAAGAAGCAAAAAATTTGTGTGTTGGTTTGACAATGACTTGGGTATTTTTCCTAGAGGGAACACATTTGACATATCTTCATAATGACATAGAGTTGTAGAATTTTACATTTCAAGCTATGGATATGCTTAATGGTAACTCTATTATTAATGGTTTACACGCTAAGTTTACCACCAATAATTATATTCATTTACAAAGAAGGCACAATGCAATTATTGAGGATATAGGTAACAAGGACAAGGACAATGGTTTTGATGTGACTATGAATACATTCTTGAAATGTAAATTGCCAAATAGAGATGATTGCATAGTCCATAATGAATGGGATCACTATGGTTTAGAAACTTCACTACACATTCACAACATGTTTGTTTTAGATTGCAAAA
Source organism: Torreya grandis (assembly GCA_037957365.1). Lineage (NCBI taxonomy): Eukaryota > Viridiplantae > Streptophyta > Pinopsida > Cupressales > Taxaceae > Torreya > Torreya grandis. The sequence continues at coordinate 559,141 of JARHVA010000603.1, forward strand.
ATAAAATCAACTTAGAAAATGCTATTTATCATAAAGGTGGAACATCCATGCCACATGATCATGTCAGGGCTGATATGGCCAATTCATTCACTCCTTCAAGAAGTAACAATAATGATTCAGTACCTAGGATAGTAAGGATCCCTTATGCACATAAATTGTTTTTGAAAAAGGAAACACATTTTAACATGGAAAGTATAAAGTATGTTGGCATTTTTGAAAGGCCATTAGGAAGCCTAGATTATTAGAATTTAGGACTGTCTAAGGTTACCTTAGACAACGGTAGAAAAAATGTGTCTAAATGATCTTTCATGAAACCTATCAATCAATCTCATGAATGGTACCATTGCAATGGCACTGATGAGGATCTTGATGTTTGATCGGTGTTTAATTCACTGGTTTCTCATGTTTCACATAAGGATAACTATGGAAATTCACATAAGGCCATGCATGAGACAAGTAATGTGCATCAAAATCATGAACTTGTGCATAAAGGAGAATTAAACCTTAGACTTAGAGCATCAAACAACATCCCCCTTGTAGAATAAAATGATGAACTACTTAAATTGGGGACACAGGTTGAGAATAGAAAACCCAATTTTCTCTCTTCCTCATGTCTGATAGATTGTAATCCTCAGCCCTCCTCATTAGATAATCTACCAAATAAGCTAGGGCTCCAATACTCCAAGTAGAACTTGATTGAAAGGTAGAAGGTAAAAATTAGATGGATCCAAGGGATGAGCATTTTGTTCTTTTATCAAGGAAAAATATCTGCTTGTAAATAACTAAAATAAAACTACAGGGTCACAATTTAGTCCTTGAATAGTCGCATCTTTTGGGCAACCAATTATGACTTTTCAATGAATAGTCAGTAGTTTATAATATCACCTTTTTAGAACATATACTAATAACACAACTTCTATCGTTGGCATTTTTTTGATAGCAAGATCGTAAGAGAGTGTTATGGTTTCATATGGGCTTTAAAATGGATACGTTGATATGTAACATACAAGATATGTTTAGTTTGATTTCAGTTTTTATGTTTTATATTGATGATTTGAAATTACAAATTGTGCATGATCTAGTAAAAACATGAGGGATATCCATTGGATAGTGGAAATAAGGTTGATGGGAAGTGGAATAATTCATTATAGGGTTTAAGACAATAGACTTGACACATGAGATAGTGTGCAGGAAGAAGGGGAAAATGTTCAATTTGACACCAATCTATATGACTTTCGTGGATACCTTTGTGAACATCGATCATAACACTATAATATTTTGCCTAGTTTCCTTTTTTCTAATTGAAGTAGCTTCATTTGTCCTTTTCAAAGCAGAAAAAGAAATAGTTGTTTTTATCCCTATCAAAGTAGACAAAGAAAAAGTTTTTACCACAACAAGCAATAAAGTGGTTGGGTTTATGAATGCCATTGGAAAATTGAAAGGAGCGTCTGCATCTAAGACATATGATAGATTCAAATTTGATGTTAGAATAAATAATAATGCATCTAGAGGAAGTGCATTTACTATAGTTAATTTTTTGGCCAGGGGTCAGATGGACAAGGAAATTGGATGCTATAAATCCTTTCACGCTACTCAATCCCATGAAGTGAGGAAGGATGATTCCTCTTTTTTTTGCCATTCTGAAGAAGTCCATATAGAAGCCTGTCAGGAGAATGTAAAGAATTATGTTAGTAGGAATTTTGAGGTTTCTGCTAGTGACTCAGTAATTTAGGAAGCTAATTTGAATTTGAGGCTAAAATAGTGATGAGGGGAGTGAAAACAAGTCAAGCTAGTAGCATCAAAGAGGTAGAAAAGAAACCTGTGAGAGTATCCTTTGCAAATATATCATCAACACCAAAACATAATAAGATTTATTGAAAATGCTTATCAAAAGATAAACATTCAAAGCACAAAGTAATGAGGAGGTCTAGAGGCTTAGCTGAAGCATATGAAACAGATGTAAAGGAGCCTAAAAATAAAGTTAAGATGTTAAATAATGAAGGGAAACAATATAATGTGAATCCCAATTGGGTAAAAGGTAAGTTCTAGTTCCATACATCTCTATCAACAAGTGGTGACAAAATGATGGAGGATTTGATTAAAAATAATATAACCACAAAACAAAAATTCCATCAATTTAATCAAAATATTGAAGTACTACAAAGGGAACAATTAAAGAAGAAGATAGTAATTCGTACATGAATTGGAATTGTTAGAGGATTGAATGTATAAAGTAAGATGCTCAAACATACTATTGAGAGGTTGTGAAGACATAGAGGAAGAATAAATAAAGGCTTCATTTTCAATACCATTGCTTGTGGACAAGCAATTTGAGGAAGGAGGTCTGTAGTATTTTCCAAATCACCAAAGGAATCACAACAACATTCAAGACAAAAATCTTCATTCATGCAAGGAAGAATTACTGCAGTCTTCATCTAGATCGTAACACTTCAATGAAATCATATTAATAGGTAACATTCAAGAAAAATGTAGAATTCAAGGATAGTGTAATAGGCATAATAGTTAATAAGACAATCGTAACATTTCCATTATTATGGTAGATTGCAACCTTAAATTAAGTAGAAAGAAGCCAATGTTGTTTAGTTAATTAACATCATTTATTAAATGAAGAGATGCTACCTTTGAGGAAACATTTTCTTTGATGAAAGGTCATCATTGTTAGAAGAGTTGCATCTTTTGATTGAGGACAATGAAGTAAGAATATTCATTTGATGGTTGAGGAGAATGTATGCAATTATGAATTAAAACATTTAATCATGTATAGCAGCAACTTTACAAAAGCATCTAAGGACAAAATCCCTTATTTGTGAAACTAATTTCAAGGACAAAACCCTTAAATTGTGTAACGCAAGGATGAAACCCCTTGCGGAATTCTATTGTATTATTCGAGATCTAAAACTCTATATTAAATTCAACATAATTATTTAGATTGTTATTATTGCAATTATAAAATATATATTTTATTTAAATTGATTTAAGAGAAATTCTTCTTGTAAAATATTCCAATTTAGAATATTACAATGAAATACAAAGTGAGTTGGAAGAGATATAACATGAAACAAACAATAAGTTACATCAGGTGGTACACCTCATAGAGGTAAAGGATGCATTGACAAGGAGACTAGACAAAGCCAAGAAGTAGAAATACAAGTGCCTAGTGAAGAGAAAGGAGAAAGAAAGGAGGAGAAATAATAAGTCGAAAAAGAAATATCCTCAAAGAATGAACTGGAAGGCAAGAAATAAATTTGATAGCAATAACTTTTCTCCCTCTTGGGGAGTATGATGCAGTTGCATCGCGTAAATAGACATCATTTTTGTGTTTTTGAAGGTCATATATTAGTATGGGGCAAAGTTGGTCAATTTTGTAATGAAAATATATGTAAAGGATCTTCTAGGGTCTATTTGTGTCTTTGAGGTCATTTAGAGTCATGAATATTCCTAGGAGTGAGGTTTGTGTGTGTTTGGAGTTTTCCCTCCAAAAGTATAAATTTGAAAATTCAAATATTGGAACTAAGTCTAGAAGGGGCATAAGAATTATAGGAAAGGAATAGGTGAGAGGAAGTTTTCATATGGATCCAAAAATTCATGTAAAGAAGGTTTGAAGACATTTCATGTCTATGTCATTAAGGAGGTGAACACTAAAAGTCATGTTTAGTAATCTAACTACTATCTTTATGTTGGATGTATAGTTTGGTAACTACTCAAACCAACATAGAAGTTAAGTGAGGAGAGAAGTTGAAATTTAGATGTAGCATGTAGGGGAGAGTAAAGAGAGAGATAAAGCTCCAAGAAGGGGAGGAAACAAAGATAGGAGGAATATAACTCCTCAAAAAGGTGGCAGAGTCCTTTCATGGACTATACATGTAATGTTGATGTTTCACATGAATAAAGAAATGTTGTTTAGTGGTGTTTTTTCTCTCCTATTTAACATATAAAATATTCTTGATTATATAATATCTTTTAAAGGCCCTTGAGGCCATGATCAAGTCATTGTTTGTGTGTATTTCAAGTCTGATAGAATGTGTGCAGGTTACAGTCATGAAGAAGCTAGTTTGGTTGATAATTCTTTTGGTTGGGCAAGAAATATTTTTGTAGTATAATAATCCAAAGGTTTTTGTAGATATACAAACCTTATAGTTATGGAATATGGTGTTGAACAATGAATGGGACTCAAAAATATACAACTCTGTCTATGCATCTTATTTACACCTATAACTATCAAGAATGAAGGTTATGTCTTGTTATTTTTTGAAGTCTATGTATAAAGAAGAGCCTAATTCTATTTAGGGATGGTGTGCGGTAACATTATACTTTTTATAATGATAGATTAGATGGTAATGATGTAAATACTAATGGTAAATATATGATACATAGTCAACCCTGAAGGTAACCCTGTTTGCATAAGCATAACCCTATGTGCATACACAACCAAGTCTTTGTCTACATAGTCAAGTGCCAAGAAAGGAGTTTTTTCACCTTGAGAAGGTGATGGATTATTGAGTGGATGGTCTAAAGAAATTTTAAGGGTAGAAATCAATACAAAATCTACTATAATGAGTGAACCCCTATTGCATCATCAAGAACCCTTATTTTCACATAGTCTGTGTACTAAATGAAGGCAAAGGTTTGAGGAAATGAATTAATTTGGTGTTGATGAGGTCTTGATATTATAGAAGGAATATCAATCCTGGAAATAACCATATGGAATTAGGAAACCATTTGAAATGTTAAAAAACCTCTTAAACTCTGACATAGTCATGTATAAATATGTAGACTTCTTTGTTTTTGATCATCAAATGTTTTAGTAGGCTTGAATGAAGTTCATAACCTATTTGGATAGATGGAGGAGGTCAAGATAGACCTGACACAAGTCTTTTATCCATTGGAGACATCCAAAAATTGAAGAAAGAGAATTTTAAAGCCCTTCAGTCTGCACAATAATGGAACTAGGGTTTAGAGAGTAAAAACACCATAACTCCTATTATCACTATGGGAAATTCCTAAAACTTTGTAATCATGATAATTTTGTCATATAAAAATGGAATCAAAAGTTTTTGGTCTGAAATAGTATGGTATAGTACAGATTTAAGGTCTGAGGAAGTGTGGTAGAGCTAGAAAGTCCTAATTATGAAAGAGCTTGTAAAAGAAGTGGTAGTTAGATAAAGTTAGACCTTGAAGCTTAAGGGAGACTTGTAAGAAGATATAATGTGATGAAATATGGTATTATATATTTAGGGGAGTTTTTATAGTGGTCAAACAAAGGAAAAAGGTGGGAAAAAAAAAGGCTTCAAGGAAATGGTAACACTAATAAGGATGGAGAGTATAAGTGAAGAATAGAGATTGATTGAGAAATGAAAAGGGTTTAAAATAAGTGTGTTGAGAGTAGTAAAAGTCATCCATGATAGGGAATTGTATTTATGAAACTTAAGATAATATTTTGTGTCTTGAAGCCTTTGAAGGTTGTCTAGTGAGGACCTAGTGAGTGAGTTGTTGACAAGGATGTGAAATAGTGAATGGGGATGAATTGAGGAAGCTCATAGAAAATTATAAGGGGTATATTGATAGTGAGATATGAGTCCAAGGTGTTTGAAAAACAAATAAGTCATGAAGACTATATATCCAAATGAATAAGTTGGAAGACATAAGTGAAGGTTGGAGTTTGTGAACAAAGCAAAGTATGTGAAGTTGAAACCAAGATTCAAGAACAAGGAAGATCAATCCCATGAAGATGATTTTGAGACTTTTCCTAAGTACCTTTACACCATTTGGTATCAGATCAAGGTAAGCTCTTGGTTCACTTTTGTTTTGAGTTTCAAAAAGGTTGTTGATTTGAGATAGGTACAGAATGCTATGAGGAATGTAAGAGGTAACCTTGTAGGTATTTTGGGATAAGATAATGGTACAGGTCTAACCTATTGAGGTTAGTATAGGTAAATTAAAAAGTGATAGAGGAACTAAATCCCTAAAGCCCAATGAGGAGGACTTGAAGCTAGTCAAGAGAGGACTAGAGAAGGTAGAGTGAAGAGAAAGCATTGAAGCTCAAGAGTGAAAGAGAAGAGGAAAGACTCCTAGAGAGAGTCGATGAGGATAAGAGAGGTTCTAGACAAAGGGCTAGAGAGAGAGAAATAAGATCCCAAAGAGGTCTAAGAGGCAAGTTGGTAAGCTTGCTAGTGATAATTCTAGATAAGGCCTTCAAAGCAAAGAAAAAGAGAAAAGATATATAAAAATAAGTGGAAGATATGATAAGAGAGTTGGGGTAGAGTATTGAGAAGGTAGGGCTAATGGTGAAGCTACTGAATGGTCAAGGAAGCCAATGGCTTGGCTGTCATGTAAAGAAGAGGGTGAAGTAGCCATTAGAGCTACTTAAGAGAGAGAGAAGGCACAAGATGAGTGTTTTGAGGAATGAGAAGAAGAAAAAGAGTATATCCCATAGAGGCATGAAGAATGAGGAATTTCCAAGAGAGAAACAAGATAAAGAGGTTGAGAAGAGAGTTCTTATTGAGGATAACAAGGAGAGATAAGTTCCAAAAGAAGCACTTAAGGGAAAAGACAAGAATAAGAAGAAGAGGAGAATGTATGTGTAAGAGGAATTCATAGAGACTATATGGTCTCCTATTTTGTATTCTAATGTTGCATTTGAGTGTGTGTGTAGGTGTAAAGGAAAGTTTGATGAAGGCTAAACATGAGGCCTTAAAGCTACTGAAGGTGTAAAGGAAAGTTCCATTAAAGTGTTTTTTATTTGAGGTTTGGAGATACTATCTTCAAAAATCAAATAGTTTACCCAAACTCATCAAAACATGAATACATTCTGCACATGTGATAGTACAAGCCTTTGAAACTAAATTAATAAACAAAACCTTGCATAATAAAATAAGCAAAGTACCTCAACAAAACAATAATTGAGGTGATTTCCCAACCAACACATTTGTATTTTATATAATCATCATGTACCATAAGATTCAAAATAAGATTAGATCAAAATTGAGGCAAAGGTTGAAGAGATACCAATAACAAATCAATAAAAAACCAAACCAAAACAATAAACACATAAAAAACTATGTACAAGGCCACAAAAGGCCATATCATGCTTGGAAACTGTATTTGAGTAATTTACCATTAATGGGTGGTAGGACATCCTCGCTAGATAAATTATTGAGCTTGAAAACATTTTCAAATAAAATTTCAAAAAAATTGAATTGACCTAACCAAAGGGCATCAAATTTACTATGTTTTCCTTTTTTCTCATGATCCTTATTCTACAAGAAGATAAAATCAACAATTTTGGATTTCTTATCAAACCATTACTTGATAACTCCTTGGAATTTGATAATGTATAATAAAATTGAACCTCATGTTTCTTCTAATTATATTAAATTTTTAAGCCTATCTTCAATATTATCATCAACTTCAAGATAATCTTTCATGAATTGCAAGCTAGTGATTATCAACTACATAGGGAAAATTGACTCTTGATCATACACTAAGTCATATGGAGATGTACCAAGAGATGACTTGATTCTAATTCTATTACACCAAAGTGCAAATTTCAACATATTATACCAATCCTGAGGGTTTTTATCCAATATTTTAGTAATCACATCAAGTAAATTTTTATTTATATATTCAACAACACCATTACCTTGTGGATAATAATTAGAGGAGAACATGAGGATTACCTTATTATTGCATGCCCATTATATGAGTTATAATGAAGAGAATTCAGGACTATTATCACATACTGGAGTAAATGGCATTCCAAACTTGTTGATGATATGTTCATGAAGGAAGTTGATTACCACCTCCATTATTTAATTTTTGAATGTTTGGGCCTCAATCTAATGAGTACAATAGTTGGTTGATGTCAAAATAAAATTATGTCCAATTGACAAATTATCATTTATGGCTCTAACAATATCCAATGCTCACTTTGAAAAAGGTTGAACCTCAATAACAAACTGCAAAGGCATGTAGGGATCCATTCTCTATGTGTTATAATTTCAAAAGTATGGAAGCTTATCACATGCATGAGAATATTTGAAAATATGAGGCCAATAGTAACCTGTCTGAAGGATTTGTGGGTTGTATCACTCCCTGAACCATGTCCATTTCCATACTTTTCATGAAAATATTTAAGTACTTATATTATTTCAACTCTATTTAGACATATTAAGAAAATATCCTCATGATTCTTTTTATATTAAATCCCTGATTTATCATGAAATTTTTGCTTTTTAAGTATAATTATCATTTTTGAGTGGAGTTCAAATAATTGAGACAACTATTATTCAATAAAAAATAGACTATGTCTTAATACCATTCATCATTGGTGATAAAATGTACTATGTACTATTGACATGCAATATGAGAGTCAACTCTAGCCATAATTTTAATTAGCCCTTCACCTCTTATTATCTTCATCTGCTGAATTTATAAATCAATTTATTGTAAAATAATCATCCACTTAACTCTACCTTCACCTAGTTCATTTAGCATCAACATTGCCTTTATAGCCAGATCAGATATAATGGTAAACACTTTGCTCATAAAATATAAAGGCTAAACTTTTTAACTACTTTAATTAAAGTGAATGTTTGTTTATTAATGGTAGAATACTTAAGTTCAACTTTTTTGAGTGGAAATTTCATCAAATACACTGGTCTCTTATCTTCAACTTCTTTTCTCTGAGTAAGAACAACACTTGAATGCTCTGAAGCAAAGGAATAAATGTAGAAGGGCTGCATATAATTTGGTCTAATTAGCACTAGGGTGTTCATAATTGATTTGTTGATTTTAGAAAATTTAGCTTATTTCACCAGTTCATTCAATCTTAACATCTTTCTTTAGTATGTTATTTAATGGTCTATCTCAGCAAAACCCGAAATTAATTTACGTATAAAATTGATCTTACCAATAAATGATTTCAACTCTTTATGTTACTAGGCAAGTGAGTTTTTAGAATTGTTTCTACTTGATTAGGATTTATGGATATGCATCTTTCAAAAATAACATGCCCCAACAACTTTCCTTTCATAATTCCAAATATACACTTCTTTGGGTTCAAGGAGATACCATGTTCTCTACACCTTTGTAATACCATTCTCAAGTCTTTCACATGCCCTTTTTTATTGTTATAAAAGACAATTAGATCATCCATATAAAGTATAATGCACTTACCAATTAGATCATTCAATATAATGTCCACAACACATTGAAATGTATCACTTGCATTAATTAAATTAAATGCATTCTTTTATGTGTGCAAGTCCCCCATTTTGTGGTGAAAGTTATTGTGATTCTATCCTCATAGTTCACCAATACTCCATTGTAACCAAAACATCCATATAAAAAATACATCATTTATGAGTCATTCATAATTTGTAACACCTCATCCAAAGATATCAATGGGTAATTATCTTTCTCTGAGGCTCTATTTAGATACCTAAAATTTAGACACAAACGTATCTATCCACTCTTTTTCTGCACTAGAATAAGGTTTTCTATTTACGTAGAATGCCTAATAGGAAAAATAATCTTGGTTGATACTAACTTTTATACTTACTTGAAGGCTAAATGTTCTATCAAAGGACTCAAAGTCCTATGCCTCTTGACTGAAAGACTTAACTCTCGGATTGAGAGGAATTGTATGAATGAGGATTGAAGTGTCTAATACCTTCATGTCTTCAAAACTCCAAGTTATGACATCTTTGTAGTCTTTCAAAGCTTATGCAAGTTCCTATTTCTATATTTTAGTATAAGTTATGCCTAAGAGCACTTTCTTTGAATCATTTGCATTCCCAATATTACATGGTTCATGCATCATACCTTTGAAATGGATTGCCTTCTTTATTTCACCTTGATAGTCCATGTCAAAAAATGTTTCCAAACAGACCATACCTTTCAGAATGTTGTTTGTTTTAAGGTTCAACACACCTTATTCATCTAGCCCAAAATCATCTCTATCAACTTCATTAATGATTTGAGATTCAAATACATCCATGTTCATGATAAAGTCAATAATAAGTTGATCATTATTGAACACTTTAAAATTTATGATAATATATGGGATGGAAGGAATATAAATCAATGTTACTGAAAAACTCTTCAAGTGAGAATAAATAATTGGCTCTAAAGTACTTGCCATTATTGCCAAAGCATTGGTTATGTGATTCCCCATATGAGGTATTGTTTGTATGGTAAATTCATCTAAGTCCTTTATCAAATTTCATACTATGTTGCGATACCTTGACAATGATTTGTTATTACATGCATAGTAGATTCTAACTTGTTTAACCCCAACCTCAAATTTACCTAACACCTTCAAATATTTGAATTTCCTCTTGAGAGCAAACTAAAGTCCATGAATCAATGTTTCATATTCAACAACATTGTTTGTACAAGGAAAATCCAACCTGAATACAACAAAATAATCCTTTCCCATTGGACTGATGTACTCAATTACGGCACCACAACCTTGCTTGGATTTAGAACCATCAAACTTTAATATCTATAACTAATTATCTTTTATTTGTTGATATCTTTGAGATATGAGTGTTGTAGCAATGTCAATTTCATTATTTTTACTCTTGACATAAAAAATAAATACATCTTATTCTTTGCTTGACAACACCCTCTAGGTTCTCCCTTCACTAGCTAAAGTATGAGTAGATTTGTTTAGTGTAGAGGTATTTCCAACCTTTATCATTGTTAACTCTCCATCTTTAATTGGATTGTCTTGTTTATAACTACCCACTTTCTTTGTTTCTACCTTTTTCAATGCTGAGAAGAATGGTGGATTGCGGTACTTCACCTGAGGTTTAAAATGATTCAAATGTCTAAATGTAGGGATTAAAATATGTGCTAATACTACATTAAATGAATAGAATGAATCTTCTTCATCAAGTTATTACAGATCCCTAATCTCATCTCCTAGCTTAATTCTTAGAACTTATAATTTTTTTTGTATGAACAAAATGTTAACATTGATATTTTTAATAATCAACTCACAAGAAATAACTATTATATCATTATTATCAACACTATTGATATCTTCTTCTATCATATCTTGATTAATATGTTAAACAACACCAATTAGAAATACTTATTCAGATCTATTTATAACATTATATACACCGAGATCAGATTCTTTGTATAGGACCTCATTTGTCTTATTGTATTTAGTGATCAAATGTTTCATTTTTGGTTGCCTCTCTATCTTAATCTGATTTGGCATACCACACTATAGGAGCTACATATGAGAAAAATTGGTCACCATACATCTATTAAGTGTCTTAAACTAATATTTACTTAAGAGCATACCATACGCATTAGAGATATCAACTACTTAAATATCAGTGAACCATTATACCCTTGGATCTGAAGCTAGTTGATTTTGAATATAGTTTAGCTTGCTAACCACATTAACCTCTAATTTTTCCAGTTGCACCACCTTCTTGTTTGACTTGGAAGGAATCAATCCTAGTTTTTGATAAACTGAGAATGACTTCACATTATTTGAATCAATTGAATCCACCAAACAATTTTGTAAGTTTTTACCAAAAATGCTAAATGTTAGAAGAAAAAGTGGAGTTTTAGTCTTTTCTTTATAAAAAACATGTGCATTTGGTACTTTACTAATTTTTTTCATTTTTATAGTAGATAAAGCTTTTAACAACAATTCATTTTGATTAGAAATTTGTAGTAGTTCAAACATAGATATGTTAGCTTTAGTGTTATTTAAGTCTCTATAATGTTGTATCCAAGTTTGTTTTGTTCTAATGACTTGTAAAGGAGTATTATTATTATTTGATTGTGAATATGTGTTAGGACCTTTTAGTGAAAATAGATTATTATTGGAGTTTTCATTAGGTGGAATTTGGGCATTGTTTGGAGTAGAAGTTTTCAAATGTGTTTGTAATTTGCTCCTCAACATGTAATTTTTTCTTTTTTTTGAAATTGTCTAAAAGCTTGAACTTCATCTAAGTTATCTTCTAGCTCATTATCACTCTCACCTGAGAAATCATAAGTTTCTAAAACTAAGGTTGTACTTGAGTTCATTCTAATTTTATTTTGGTTATTTTTAGCTACAAACACTATTTCTAGATTTTCTATTTCCTTTTGAAAGATGTTTAAAACTGACATAAAACAATACAATCAGTTTTGACATGATTCATTGTATTATGTAATCCACACCAAGTGGGAAAGGCTAAATTAGTTGTTTTCATGTAATTTCCAGCATTTTTATTGGTCTGATTTACATTGTCAAGGGGATTAAGAAAACTTCCATTATTAGGCTTGGTAGTCTATTTGCATTAGTCCTTTGGAAATTGAAATTTATATTTGGAAGAAGGTTATTCATAAGTTAATTTTGAGGTACTTTTCTTCATAAATAAACTACAATACTAGTCAATATTCTAACCAACTACTACAAGTTTCCTATCTCAAGATTTACATTTGTATTCTTATTATTCCCAGCACCATTTTATTGATTTATATTGGCTACAGGTGTTGTAGTGTTAAAAATGTTGGCATGTGAGGTTTTATTGAATTATGAATTGTATTGGAATGTGTTTTTTTATTTAAAAATAATGGGACCACTTCTTGATTATAAGTTGGACCAACATGACCAGTCATGTTAGGTGCAAAAACATGGTGGTTGTAAGGCATAGGAAAAAGTTGTTGGTTACTTGGTTGTAACAACAGTTGATTTGGAAGAACAAATTAACACTCAAGTATTTGACTCAAGAAGATTTTATTGTAAACCATGTTTTGGTTTGGGTTCATCATTGGTGTATTATGCATAAGTTCTTGATTAATCATTGGGATTTAGTTGTATGTTTTTGGTTGTCATAAAGATAATAGTGGGCCATCAACATATCCTTGTGGCATCCTTTGTTGCTCAATATTGATAGGTTCATTATAGACTAAAGACAAAAATGCAAGAGTTGCTTGAATTATTCTAAATAACATAGATATCATTGGGTCTAACACTCTTATATACATGTTTAAGTAGTTTTTATGAGAGTTTCTTTTATAAAAATAAACTACCAAAAAATTAAGGAAGTAGACGGTTTAAACCAAGATAAGATGTACCTATGAAATGGATTGCACACCATTGATCAAAAAATTATGAGGACTCTTTTTTGGCTGGGATGGAAAACCTACATACATGTGAAAAACTTGACAATTTATAGATTAATAATATAATAGGGTGGGCTTCTTGGTGAAAATAAGCTCCAAGAAGTCATAAGCTTCCTTTTACATATGTCAACCCACCTCTTTTAGCAATCAAGATGATAATAAAGATAACATAAATTATAAATGCTTATTGAAAATGTAGATAACATATAATTATGCTCTTATCTAGTCTTCTTCTATTTCGTTAAGATAAACAAAATGATCAAGCCAAAACTCTTCTGTAACATCAATGTCTTCTTAGATTATCTCATGTTGGGCTGAGATATCATTAATATATGGGGTGAAAGATATGGCATAAAGATTCAATTCAAATGCAACATCACCTTGATCAACGAAAAAAGGTTGGGAGATAACGAGAAAATTATAGATGCTGAATATTTCATGAAAGATTCTAGGGATAGTCATATAAGAATAGAATTTCATATTTGAAAAAAATAGATAATCAAATTGGATCAAGAATGTACTATAAATTTATAGAAGAAGGCTTGAGTTTTACAACTAAATAATTTTGATAGGGATCAATGTTGATTCTAATAATCGACTTCGATTCTGCTAAGAAATCTTAATATGCCAAAAGAGTGGAATTCAACCTATGGAAATGGATTCTAAACACACTAGTATCAATTTAAGATGAAGATAAATGAGAACTAATACAAAAAGTGAGATAGATAAGTAAATTACATTTTAAAGGAATCAAAGACTAACTTTTAAAACACTTTTGATGGTGTTGTGGTTTGTGTAGTGTATTTTGAATTCTTGAAAGTGACATCCAAGGATTTGGATTTTGTGTCTAAAACATCAAGATGGCCTAGCCTCTGTATCATAGCGTTTCTAAATGTCATACATCCTATAAGTGTTTGGTTAGCTTTATAACATTATTCTAGGAAGCTACTGGATGAGTTTGGGTTATCGATATATAATCATTGCCGATCGAATGGAGTAGACAATGATCATAGAAATTGTTTATGATTTTCGGTTAGCTTTAAAAAATGTATTACAAAGTGGTTTTAATTGCAAGCGAGGTTTGGGTAAAGGATATTTAGTTGTAAGATGGGGTTTTTACTATGGGTAGGTTGTTAGGATGGCTAGTAAATTGGATTTTATTAATTTTTATTAGATATTAAGAGATTTTGGTGGTTGGAAGGAGTAAAATGGTAATTATAATGGGTAATCATAAATAAGGATGGTGAAAAATAAGTGAAGGGGTTTATGAAATGTAATAACATTACTATATAGCATACATAAATCTAGTGTCTATATTTACCCTTTTTTATTGAGTGGTTGGGTAGCAACTAACTACGAGACAAAAATCTAAAGAGTGATGATGCCCCATGTATGTGTGAGCAGGTATTCCCCCTCAAATTGGGAGTCAAAATGATAGAAGGAAGTGGTGATGGGTTCGAAAAAGTGTGGGATGAAGGATAGGATGGAGATCTGATCGATAAAAAGAGAACCGAGGATGTAGACTTGTTACATGAGTAAAACTTTGTACTAACAAGAGAAGGATAATGTCATATAGAGATGCCCTATGGTAGTCATGAAACAAATTACCCCAATCATGAATAAGTAGGTGCTAACAAAGGTGACCAAGATAATAAATGATAAGAGTTACCAATTGAAGCATTTATTATGCTAAATCAGGGGTTTTATGTATAGCTAGTTATCCTCATGGTGAAATACATTCTTTGGATATGCAAGGGATATATTCCCAATAGATTATTTTCCTATATAGGATGTGGGATCAACAGTTAATCAATATCCATGAGCCTATGGTGTTATGAAAAATAGTGGAGATGTAATGGGGTAACTTGTTAGGCTAGATAACAAAAATATGTGTTTTTAAAAGGTCTAAGTAGTGCAAAAGCTTGGATCGATATTGATTAATTTGGATCATGGATTATTTTATTAAGATTGATGTCAATTACAAGAATTATCAATAATTATAAAGATCATCATTGATTGGCATAAATGCTATATATAGTGTGACCCATAATTTGGTTGGCTTACTTTCATTTATGTATAATTGACCATTTGAAAAAAAAGGTGACATGTGGCTATGAAGGATGGAGGTGAGTGGGAGTGGACAAAGGAGACAAATGGCATGTAGAGAGGAAGATGGATTTAGAATTGTTTTTAAGCATGGGGAGATAGGGGTAGTCATAAGTCACCTATAAAATCAACATTGATTTTTAACAATGATTAGAATCACCAGAGATTGTGGTAGATCATGAACAATCCACTTATGATCACTGATGATTCATAAAGAATTGATAACAATTATCATGAGTGTTAGGGTAGAGGGACTTTGTACGGGAGAAGAATAAATAGTTTTGTTAAATTATGTTTGTAGGCTCGAGATCTCTTGATGATGCGAGAATGAGTGTTGCCATTATTAGAGTGTTTTTGTAATGTGATGAGTGAAGAGGATTTGGCCCACATGGATGCCATTGGACCCATAGAGTTGAATCACTATCAGTATATACATAGAGATGGGGCACTTCTAGTAGCTTTATTGGAGCAGTGGGTTATGGTGACAGGGACCTGTTGGTTATCGACCAAGGAGATTATTATCATGGTTGAGGATATATATATATATATATATATAAGATTTTACAACTATTATTACATGGAGTAGTGATTACACTAGTGGATGAGATAGGACACGAGGAGGTCTTGATGCATATGTATGATGAAGATGGTGTAGATATCACCTTTTTTACAAGGGGTTTGCATTAGAGTCTTTAAATGAGTAGGATGCAAAGGGTATTTTAGTGATGACCATGATGATGTTAGCGATTTCTTGTTATGCATTAACAAATTCCAAAGGAAGGAGATTTCCTTGTAGTTTGATAGGTGTAGTAACAGATATGGTAGACCATTGTATTGTTAGGATGGTAGGTAAATTGGATTTTATTGATTTTTATTAGATATTAAGAGATTTTGGTGGTTGGAAGGAGTAGAATGGTAATTAACAAAAGTAATTATGATGTGTACACATAAACAAGAATGCTGAAAAATAAGTGAAGGGTTTTATGACACATAATAACATTAATATGTAGTGTACATAAATCTAGTGTCTACATTTGCCCTTTTTGTTGAGAGATTGGGTAGCAACCAATTGCAAGATAAAAATACAAAGAGTGTTGATGCCTCAAGTGTGTGTGAGGAGGTATTCCCCCTCAAACTGGGAGTCAACATGATAGGAGGCAATGATGGGTTGGAAAATGTGTGGGATGAAGGATAGGATGGATATCTGATTGATAAAAAGAGTGCCAAAGATGCAAGCTTATTATGTGAGTAAAACTTTATACTAACAAGAGAAGGATAATGACACATAGAGATGCCCTAGGGAAGGCATGAAACAAATTACCCTAATCATGAATAAATGGGTGCTAACAAAGGTGACCAAGAGAAGAAATGATAGGAGGGATCGACTGAAGCATCTATTATGTAAAATTAGGGGTTCTACATATAGGTAGTTGTCCTCATGGTGAAAAACATTATGGGATATTCAAGGGATATATTCTCAATAGAGTGTATGCCTCTATAGGTTGTGAGACCAGTGGTGGGTTAATGTCCTAGATCTTATGGAGTTATATAATAATGGAGTTATAGTGGGGTAACTTGTTTGGCCCAACTATAAAAGTATGTGCTTGTAAAAGGTCCAAGTAGTGTAAAAGCTAGGATGGAGACGATTAACTTGGATCATGGATGATTTTATCAAGATCAATGTCAATTACAAGAATTTATAATGATTATAAGGATCATCATCGATTGGCATAATCATTATATATAACATGACTCATAATTTGGTTGGCTTATTTTCATTTATGTATAATCGATCATTTGAATGAAGAGGTGACACATAGATATGAAGGATGGAGGCAAATGTGAGTAAACAAAGGAGATAGAGGGCATGTGGAGAGATAGATGTATTTAGAATCTTGTTTTTAAGCATGGGGTGACGGGGGTAGTCATAAATCACTTGCAAGAACAATATTGATAGTTGATGATCATTGAAATCACTGGCAATCATGGTAGATCATAAATGATCCACTTATGATCAATGATGATTCATAAATAATTGATAGCAATTATTGTGAGTGTTAGGGTAGAGAGACTTTGTAGGGGAGAAGAATAAACAATTTTGTTAAATTATGCTTGTAGGTTTGAGATCTCCTAATGATGTAGGATTGAGGGCCACCATTTTTAGAGCATCTTCATAATGTAATGAGTGATGAGGATTGGACTCACATAAATGCCATTACACTTAGAGGATTACATCATAATCAGTGTATACATAGAGATATGGGGCTAGTAGTATCTTTGTTCGAACGGTAGGATATGGTGATAAGGACCTTCTAGTTGCCGATCAGGGAGATTATTATCATGGTTGAGGATATATATAAGATTTTATGACTACTGATATAGGGATAAATGATTACACCAGTAGATGAGTTAGGACATGGGGAGGTCCTAACATGGTTATATGATGAAGATGTTGTAGATATCACCTTTTTTATAGGGGTTTGTATTGGAGTCTTTATATGAGTAGGATGCAAAGGGCATATTAGTGATAACCATGATGATGATAGAGATATCCTATTATGTGTTATCAAATTTTGAAGGAGGGAGATTTCCTTGGAGTTTGACAGGTGTAGTATCATATATGATAGAGCATCATACTATGTTTACACGGGCACCCATGCTCTTAGTGTAGGAGTACAGGGAGTTACATGGATGGAGGACACATCAAAGATTTGGGTTAGATATCACATTTTTACTATAGTGTTGGGTTTATGATCATATCAGATTAGTGTAACCATCTAGGGTTCTATGGATGAGAATGCATCAAAAAGCCTACAGTGTATGATTCTTTAAATGGAAAGATGATCTAGTTAGACCATTTGGCAATGGGATTGTACAAGATTTGGCTAAATATTGGCAAGTGATGGATGGTTTATAGTAGGGAGATGTGATTTGGAGGCCATATGTGAGATTTTATTCATGGCTTGAAGAGAAGTGAGAGTTAGCTGCAAGACAACAAGATAGGTGTTGCAGGGATGGTGACTGGAGCATTTATATTTATTTTAGTTTAGGAGGGTGAGAGATAGTTTGGTTTGGTGTAGTATATACTTGATGCACCATAGTTGTATAGATTTGAAGATTTTGAGGTTGAGATGTCAGAGGCTCATTTTGTGGTTATCCAACTATTGGTAAAGGAGGAGATAGCCATGATTGATATGGATGATGTCAGGTTTACAATAACATTCTTTTTGTGGTGGGTAGAGCATATAGGGTCCATACAAAGGACGATGGCATGGCCACAAAAGGAGAGGGATGATAAGGAGTTGGTAGATCTGAAGGATAAAAGATGGGATGATGGGGAGAGAGGAGGATAGGATGAGGACCCTACAAAGAGAGTAGATGTATAGATAATCACTATAGATAAGGATGTGTTGAGGACATAGTGTGACACTTTACGAGAGCAACTTACTGCATTCTAGACCAACCAACATATTCTACTTGCTAATTATGATGCTTTGCAGCTTAGCTATGATCAGGTGAATCATGGTTGTGAAAGGTACTAGGGCCAGAGGGATAGATTCTATGGATTAGGAAGACTTGTGGGAGTGATAACATCAGGATCAAGTAGAGGAGGACAGGGTATGTGTATGGGACCACTGGGGATAGTAAGCGTGGACTAATATCAGGATGTTCTTGTAGAGTTATCATATTATGAATAGATTTTGGGGGAATGCCTTCCTAACATTCCATAATATATGACCTATATAGCTAGTCAAGGTAGATCTTCACGATGACCATTGACTATTTCAGCTAGTGTGGGCAGTGTGGCATGGGGAAAAGATTGGGATGGTGTAAATAGAGGAGGAGATGGAGGAGGTGGGACTGTTGATCTGAATCTTCTCCAAATTACCACTTAGTTTTATTTTGCTTATTTTAGTGACCAAAGTATTTCATTGTATATGTGACCTTCATCTATGATACTTTGATGATGTATGCATTTGATTTACATGTATACATAGATCCATGAGTTTTTGTGGTAATATGAGTATGTGTTAATTTTTTTATATGGTTTTTTTATTAATTAGATTATGCTATACATTGTGATTTAATTTTGAGTTGATTATGGACCATAATAATGATGTTATGTTATATTAATTTTCATGAATAATGTTATGTGAATGTATGATCTTGATATTTTTGGATTTGTGTTTATCAAATGTTAGAAAATAAGTATGATTGATTGATAAAAAAAGAAATAAAATATATTTTTAACTTGTTTATTGGATCAGAATGTAACCAAAAGTAGGCATCTTATAGTATTTATATATACATCTTTTACACAATGTTTAGCATTTCAATAGCCTTTATGTCAACTAAGGTAAAAATCATTTAGTTGAGAAGGAATTTTAGATGACCTTTCATTTACTTTATTCAGGTTCAGGCTTATTTTAGGAATATATGTTGCATCATGTATATAAGAGCTAAGTCTCTTTGTATTAATGATATTGGGATCCCTTTTGGTGCTCATCCATTAATCATGTAGACTAATAAATGCAAGAAGTCTATGGATTTTAAGAAAGATGATCAATGAAGGAAGCTTTCATGGGATACTTTTTTTATTTTGACTTAAGAAATTTTAAGCGCATGCTTTTTAATAGAAATCTTTTCAATATGGGAAATTTTTTACAATTTATTTATTTAGATAGCCATCCTTTGAGGGAGTGGTCTATATATTAGAATATATTTTTGCAATTTTGTGAACAACTATTTTTCAATGGAGTAGTCTAATTTTTCCCTTTTATTTTTATCCCAACCTGAATTTTTATCATGGATTAGCTTAGAGTGACTCAAGTTATTTTTAAAGATAAAACGATCGCATAAGATGGTATTTTTATCCCAAATAAGGTTTACTTGGCAAATATGAGGGATTTGAGAAATAATGATTTGGGGCTCCTTCCAGATATTGATGAAGCTTATCCAATTATAACATGCCAAGAACAAAGCCAGGGTGTTCAAATTCAAGATTGAGGTGACTATTTTGCCAGATAACAATATGATTCTATATGATTATTAGGTATCCTTGAGGATGAGGGGATGGTTTTGTGATATGGGTTTATTTAAGGACCTAAACAAAGGAAAAACCTTTATTGACTATGGCTATTAAAATAATATAAACAATAGAAAGGCCATAGATGCAAAGCATTAAGAGGCTCATTTTCTAGTTTTCCCTCAAGAGAGGCCGAAATTTTTTCCCTTGATCCATATTTATGAATAAAATGTATGGTCTAAGCCACTTTAGAGCAAATTTCCCTCATTTTATTTTTTCCATATTTGTGACATGTTGATTTTATTTAAAGACAACATCCCTAATATTAATTTCTCACTCTTCTAAGTTTTGATTATATGCACATTACAATCTTTCTTAATAGATGTGTAGATGGTTAAGGGCTATTGTTTGACATTCATCTAATATTTCTAGTTAGGTTAGTCATTCCCAATGGTAGTATTCTTCAAGAATGATGTCCTTACGAGAAATTCAAAGGGAAAGGATTTAAAGTTCTAGAGGAATGACAACCTCTGTGCCATAGACTAAAGAAAATGAAGTGGATTCTATAGTGGTTCAAATACTTGTTTGATAGGCCCATAGTGCGAAAGGGATTTGGAAATGCTAGTCTTTCCTAGTCATGTTGACCACTTTAGTTAGGATTTTATTGAGAGATTTATTAGAGGATTTATCTTGTCCATTGGCTTGTGGATAATATGGTGATGAAAAATTGAGCATGATACTAAAATAATCTTAGTTTCTACACCTTTTTATTTTTGAAGGGTTTTCCATTGTCTATGATGATCTTGTGAGGAATGCCGAAATGAAAAAATATCTAATGGTGAATGAAATCAACAATTTTATTTATCGTAGTTGAAATAAGAGGAATGGCCTCTACCCATTTAGTGAAATATTTTGTAGCTAGAATGATAAAGTTATGTTACTGAGAGTGTTTAAGGTTAATCTGGCCAATAATATCTAGCCCCCAATGAGAAAATGGCCAAAAGTCTTTGGCCACTTGTAAAGCATGAATGGGGACATGTGATAAGTTTGCATATTATTGACACTTGGTGTATTTTTTAACATACAACAACCTTGATTTGAGGTAGGTCAATAGTAACATAGTCATAGAATTCTTTTAGCAATGACTAGGTCACTAAAATGGCCCTTGTAGATCCCATCATGTGCTTCTTTGATTGGTAATATCACTTTAGGACCCTAGAGGCATCGAAGGAGAAGACCGTCAAAACCTCATTTGTAGAGAACACCCCATAATATGCTATAACTAGCAGTACATTGTTAAAAAACATGCTTACAATTTTTAAAAGTATCGAGAGGGATTATACCTTGTGAGAGATAATCATATTTATGTGTACCATAATACTGATTGGTTTTTCTCTATATTGTAGATAGACAAGAGGTAAATTTTATTATAATATGTTTGGTTGACCTTTTGGATGAGAACAAAAAAATAATATTCTTGGGAAGACAATGATATTAAAAAGGCTAGAGAAGCCATGGTATTTGCAAATATGTTAGTTGATCACAGGGTGGCTTGAGTGGCATAGTGGTTAATTGATTCTAATAATTGATCTACCAGGGTTTTGTATTTATAGAGTATGTCATTTTTGCATTGATATATGCCATTTATTTAATTGATTACAAGTTGGTAATCCCCATATATGTTGATCATTTTAATTCTTAGGGACAAAGTAATTTTGAGGCCTATGATTAGGGCTTCATATTCTGCTATATTATTATTGGAAAAAAAATTGAGTTTGAAAGGCAATGGTATGGGAGACTCATCTTGAGGTATTAAAAAAATTTATCTCCCCCCATGCTCACACTTAGATCCATAAAATAATAAAGTCTTTTGATATTCTACATCTTCCTGAGACATGGAGGTCATATAATCATCAGGGAATTCATATTTACATCGTTGGTTATTGGGAAAGGGTACTTCTACCAACTGGTCTACAATGATTTGGCCCTTAATTGATTTTTATTGGAGGAACTTGAGATCAAATTCAATGAGGAGCATGAGCCATCTAGCCATTAGTTGATTCTAATATGACTTTGAATGTATGTGTTTAAGAGGGTCGATATTGGTAATTACATAGGTTTTATGATTGATTAAAAATGACTGAGTTTAGGGGCTATAAAGACCAAATCTTGACATAATTTTTCCAAATGTGTAATGAGTTTCGTATTCAATGAGAGTGTAATTTATATAATAAATCACTTACTCTCTATATTTTTCATCTCGATGGGTAAGCATGGCACCTACAATATGGTAGCTGAGATGTATAATTAAAATGGTCTGCCTTCTTTAAGAGGAATAAGGGTAAGGGGAGAAATAAGATACCTCTTAAGAGTGAGAATGGCCTATTGACAATTTGAATCCCATAAATATTGGTTATCTTTCTTAAGGAGATGATGGAATGACTGACATTGATCTAACAAGTGTGAAATAAAACATCAAATAGACTGTAATTACTAGTGTAAAATATGAAGTTGTTTAAGAATGGATAGGGGTGGCATCTCTATAATGGCTTTAATCTAAGTTGGATCAACCTCAATTCCATGGATGGAGATAATAAAACGCAAGAACTTCCCTGACAAGACCCTAAAAACACACTTTTTAGGATCGAGACAGACCTAGTATTTGATTAAACAAATAAAGATTATCTATAGAATAGAGAAATAGTCCTTACAGAGCTTAGATTTATTGAGGAGATCATCCACATAATATTCAATGATTTTGTGGGTTAGGTCATGAAAGAAGTAGGTCATGGTGCATTGGTAAGTTACTCCTGCATTTTTAAAACTAGAAGGCATGACTGTATAATAGAATGCTCCCCATGGGTTAATGAAAGAAGTCTTATGTTGGTCTTTAATGGCATTGAGGATATGGTTATACTTTGAAAAACCATCCATGAGAGAGAACATTTCATGGCTCGCTATGAGGTCTACAAGTTGATTAAAGTTAGGGAGAGGAAAATCATGTTTAAGATAAGTGAGATTGAGGTCACAAAAATTAGTAAAAAGGTATAATCCCCTATAGGTTTTGTGATAGGTATAATATTGGAAACCCATTCATGGTAACCAATAGATTGAATAAAGTTAACAGATAGAAAACACTTTAGTTATTCCTTGACTAGAAGTGCCACACATGGGTGCATCTTTTAGAGTTTTTATTTTACTAGTTTTAGCTCAGGGATAACAAGATCAATACCTAGAATATCATTGTAAGACTAGGTAAAAGCCTAGCTATGGTAAGCCAGGAATGTAGTGAAATCTTGGTGTTCCTATGAATCTAAGGATTGACTAACCTTGATATTTCATGGGACATCCCATGTCCCTATATTAATATCAATGGTGACTTTATTTTAGATACAAAGAGTTATAGGTGGAAGGGAGTTCATATGTACATATCACTTTCCCTAAAGTATGTTAAGATAGAGTTATTGTCTTGACACTGAAGAATCTAAAATGAGGGGGAATCTTGCTCTATTATGTCAGGGAAAGTTAGGGGAATATATCTAGTTTTTTCACTATTTTGATATGTGAGGGGTCCTAAGTCGACAATGTTGATCAAAAAAATTTAGGTAGGATGGATATAACTTCATCAATTTTTGAAAGGGAGTTAGGTGTGGATGATGATTGGTCTTCATTGATATCCAAAATGGTGTCAGGTAGTGATGGTAAGGCATCAATGGGAAGATATGGAAAATGAGAATCTTTAAGGGGTTTTTCAAAACCAAGATTGAGTTTTTCATGTGGTTTTTTAAGATCACTCAGTGTGACCTCATGCAGTCCTTGCTCATAATTTCCTATGCCAAAGTCCTTCTAAGCACACCTTTTCAAATAAGTCTGTGTAAAGTATCACTTGTTGAGGAAAGAAAAAATAAAGAAAATGGTTTTGTGCGAGGTTGATTCTCATGTTATAAAGGGGATTTATTGATCCCCCAATAAATTAAATGGGTACAGAGGTGAAGAGGATCAAAGGGTATGGCCTCTCTAATATTGGGATAATAGATGTGTTTTTTTAATCTTGGTGCCCATATTCTTGAGGAACAGGTAGGTTGTTAAGTATCAATAGTTGATATTCCCCCAATGAAAGTTGTAGTGTGGAGACAGTGGAATCATTATTAGGAATGTGGGATGAGGAGATTATCAAATTGGATGACACTTCACTTATTGATGATGATGGGGTTGAGTATTTTAGGGAGATTAGCACATCATTGGGTTGATAGTTCAAATCACATGATTTGAACAGATGAGGATCTACTAGGATATTATGGATTTTGCCTTTGTATTTATATTTGAGGCATCAATGTAAGGTGGATGGGATGCAACACATAGCATATATCTAGGGGAATCCTAATAATATGTTATATTGGAATTCCCCTTCTACCATATAAAATAGCTTAGGGAGGGTACATGCACCTACTTGGGTAGGGAGGATGATAGTACCTAATGTAGGGGCTACCATGTCATTAAAGGCTTGAAGGACAATCAAAGATTTGGCTATAATGATTTCTAGTAGTTGGAGTTGTTTGAAATCATGTGACGAGATGATGTTTATACTAGTGCCATTATCAATCATGACCCTTTTAATCCTGGTTTGATTAACATGAGAAGTTACGAATAGAGGCGGATCTTGGTTTTCAAGTTGTAGTGGGGATACTTTAGAATCATGAAAGGTGATGGATGAGGATGTTTGTAAAGATCCAATAAAATCCTATAGAGGTTGGGGTTCATCTGTCTGTACTTGGATGGCCTATGTGCTTTTATTATAGCTTGGAAGTGTTATGAGGATCTTTAGATTAGTTAGTACAAGGACATCTTCACAGGAATTTGATGGAGCTATTTCAGAACTGATATCTATATCAACTATGAGGAATTAGTTTAATTTATCCCTAAAATGGATATCTTTTATTTCAGAATGGATGGCTTGGGGTCTTCTATAGTTGAGGTAGGATCCCTTGAGATGGATATTTTGACTTTGTTTGGATTCTAGGTTTTAGGGACTTGTGCTTGAGATTGTGTGGTTATGTGTATTGTATCAATTTGTAAGAATGGATAGTCCATATTCATTACCAAGTCACTCATATTCAGAGGACTTGAGGGGATGTTAGAAAGGGGTTGTCATGGCTAGATTCGGGGATATTAATCATGCCTTTTGATGCTTATTTTGATCTCTATTGTGAAGGTTCTAAGGCATACATCATGTTAGATTCAAAGACAGTTATGGCTTTGGTGTTTTGGTCAAAGATGGGATCAAGACAAGGTTGTTCAGTTAAGAGATTATATTTTTCTAGGAGATCTTGGATTATAGCATTGAGAGCATTATAGATCTTGATATCATGTCCCCGTATCCTATGGTAAGCACATACCTTATCTTTCTAGTACCATGCTAGTTTTTGGCTATGAGGATTTACAAGTTTGATGGGTGGCAATGAGATGAGGAAGGTCTATAGAAGTTGATCAAGGATGGTAGAATAAGATCCTTGTAATGGATATTGGTGGGGTTTGGTTATTTTTAAGGGCATCGACTCTTAACCATGCTTACTTTTATACATTCATTTTTTATATTGATTGTACAAATGGACCTAATGGGAAGTATAAGCATCTTATATAAGTTTATGGGGTAATAAGAACTCAAGGGGTTGACATGGGGTGTTTGTGTTAATAATATTGGAGGATTCTTCTAAATTAGCTTGGGTCCTTTGAAAGATGGTTCTATAATCATGATCTTTACCTTAGATGAAGGATAGAGCCCTAATAGAGTAGGCTTGGTTTGGATCTGAGACATAGCCATCTTTCTTTTTTGATCACTATTGGATGTTGTGGGGATATCCCTATCAAGATCTTTATTCTTAGATGGTTGAAGGATCTTAATCCTTATAGGTGGGTGTTGAAGAGTCTTTCCTTTTGGAACACCAAGGCATTTTCCCTAATTATTTGGGGGAGCCCTTTTATCTTCTATCTTTTGTAGGTGGTCTTGAGCATGTTTAGATGTCACCTCCCCTAGGAGATCGCTTGTAATGAGATCAGGTAGGTTTGAATGGATGATAGAGACAAGTTTAACTGGATCAAATTATTATTGATCCAAGATATCTCCCATAAGGAGGTCTAGAATTTGTATTTCAGAAGGTGATTCAGGTGCACTATTAACTTCTTTAAGTATAAGTTGATCATAAATGGTGTTTCTTACATGGGCTTCTTGATATTAGGTGATTGAGTGTTTGCTTGTATAGAATTTGATGTGTATGGATGATTTGGGAATGGTTGTCTAAAGATATCAAGATATTGGTTTGGGAAAGCATTTGGATTATCTAATTATAATTTCCCTTGATCAATAAGGTTTTGAACCAAGCTCTTGAAATATCATCAATAAGGTTATGGACCAAGCTCTTGAAATATCAACATCTATTGATCTCATGACTAGGTACATGATAATAGGCATAAAAATCAATCTCGTTATACTAGTTTGGTTTAGGATGAGAGTTTTCAATAGCCCTAATTGGAGGAAGATCAATAACTAAGTGTAAATTATGTTAATGTTTTTTGAAATTATGTCTAAGAAGTAGAAGGACTTGGTTGGTTTGTTGTTGGTGGAGGAGATGATTTTAAGACAACAAAATTTATTATGCCTTTTATTTTAGGGTTGTTAGACCCCTTGGAAGGATCAGGTTTAAAGTTCTTATTTCATAAATTAACATTTCCTTCTTCTAGGGCTTGTATTTATAAGTTATGGGCCATGGTAAAGGCTTCATCAAAGGTCTCAAAATGTTGGACTTGAAGCATGGATGAAATGTTATTTCCACATGACTAGGCCAAATTTTTGATTATCTCTATCTGAGGGAGGGAAAATGATAATTAGTTTATGAACCCTCTCCAACTTGTAACTAAATGTGGAATCAATTCATCCTCAAATTACTTAATGGTGTAAAAATCAGTAATAGTTGTCCTCCTTGCAAAACTGATCAAGAAATACTCTAGGAAGATTTGGGTAGTTGGCTAAAGGATAATAGAGAATGTTGAGGAATGGCATTATACCAATCCAAATTTATCCCAACTAGAGACATGGGAAATGTTCTCAAGAGGAGAGCATCTTTGAGGGTTATGACATAACATCATGTCTAAAGATCTTTATTTTTGAATTTTGTGAACTTGGGTAATTCTCATTGTGTTCGATAGGCTCTAGTTGTAACAATCGAGTAGATAGGTTCATTACATATTTGCTCGTATGAGAGCATATTCTTCTTAATGAAGGTATAAGCCTCAAGGTTTACCATCCTAACCATAATAATGTGCATGAGGTCAAGTTGGGTGTTATACTAAGGTATACCCTCCAAAGTGTTTTGATAGAAGGTTTATTTAAGGGGAAGAGAGGTGGGGATGGTTATGAAAGAGGATAGCCAATTGAAGTGGTAATGATTGGTTGAGATGAAGTTGCATACTATAAGAATAGAGGGGGTATGCCTTGTTGTAGTCATAACTAGTTGTGATGGATGAGGTATTGTATAGTTAATGGTGGTAAGAGTTGTTAAAGACGCTGACATAACGGAATTTATTAGATGGGTTGTAATGGTTGAGTTGTGTATTGGGGATATGTGGTCACCTTTATTTGAATAGCAGAAGAGAGGCAAAGATTATGACCACTAAACTTTGGAATGAGAAATAAGGTAGTTGAGTGGACATAAATTATGGTATAGTAATGCTTTGGGTTTGGAAAATAGTCATAGGGAGATTAGAAGATACTAGTGGTGGTTGATTACTTATGAGTTGTGACACATTAGTATTGAAGTTTAGAATCAAACTCGTAAGGGGGTTAAGAGATGCTGGCAATGGTTGATGGATGTAAGAGGAGACCATGGATGCCAAGTGTTTCTCCGGCCCTATCAGTGCCATGACATATAAGAACTGGGAAGATTGGGCATGGGGAGAGGTATGAATATGTATAGCTCATGAATTGAGATAATGACTAAGGGATATTGGATTTCTATCTAATATGCAAGAAAAATTGATGTCTCCTTGTGGTTAGCATTGAGAAATGCCTTCTCTGATGGACTTAGGAGAGTTAGAAGGACTTAGTGTATGTTTTATAGATGAGGATCATGTATGTGGATCAATTTATTTCTTGGATTACTATATAGTTAAAACCATTTAGCACTAATTAAAAGAATCAAAGAATAAGTGCAAAACAAGGAAAAACTCATTTGTTTCATCTCTTTTTAGTGAAGACAAAAGCACTGAGCATAATCAAAAGTTCATAATGTATTTAAAATTATGCTTTAATATGATAGGGCATTTGGCTTAGTAAAGGACCTAGGAAAAGGTATGTTTTGGCTAGTATCCTTGATATACCTGAAGGTATGTGAAGCCTAAATATGTGATCAAGATGGTTTGGGGTTTGATATTGGGGCCTACCCTCTCACTTCATGGTCCCACAATGATAAGGGTGTCAGGTGCATAGCTGATATACCATCAACTAATTATTTATACTCTGCCAGAATACTAAGTTGGCTTTCTCCTTGGTGATGAAATCAAAGTACATCCACCTGGGTAGGATAGTTTTTGTTACTTATTTGATATTCTTGTGGTTTTGGTGGTATGTGAGGGAGAAATGTGACTATTTCCATAAATTAATTATACTGATTATGCTATGTTTACTACCTAATCAAGCAAGCTAATGAATGCAATTTCTATTAGAATTCAAAAGAAAGCAATTTTTGTTTTCTTTTAGTGAATATAACAATGAAAAATTTGCTAAAACATAAAGTATAATAGAACTAAAATAACAAAACAAGAACTCTGTGGCCCAAAAGGGTCCCATCGGTCATGCCAAAATATTTAACTAATTTTATCAG
Source organism: Torreya grandis (assembly GCA_037957365.1). Classification (NCBI taxonomy): domain Eukaryota; kingdom Viridiplantae; phylum Streptophyta; class Pinopsida; order Cupressales; family Taxaceae; genus Torreya; species Torreya grandis. Next base: position 588,307 of record JARHVA010000603.1, read on the forward strand.
AGTTTTATTTATAAAAAGACTATTAAACACTTAAGGAAGTACATGATTTTAACCTAGTTAAGATGTACCTATGAAATAGATTGTGCACCAATGATCAAGCAACCAGAAGAACTCATTTTTTAGCTGGGAAGGAAAACTTGCACACATATAATAAACTTTAAAAAATAGATTAATAAGAAAGTAAGGTGGGCTGCCTAGTGAAATACAAGTTCTAGGAAGGTAAAATATTCCTTTCATAGATGTCAACCCACTTATTTTAGAAATCAAATTGATAATAAAGATAACAAAATTTATAAATGATTATTGAAAATGTAGATAACATATGATTATGCTCCTATTTAATCTTCTTTTATTTCATTAAGATAAGCAAAATGATAGAGCCAAAACTCTTTTGCAGCTTTAGTGTGTTGGAATAATTGTCATTGATGTAAAAATAATTGTAACAAATATGAATGGAAATGTCAAATGGAATTATTTCCAGAAGTGAACATAATTGTTACCGAAAGTTAACAGAATTATCGATGAAAGTGAACAAAAATGTCGACAGAAATGTTAACAAAAATGTCGATAGAAATTTTGATAGAAATGTCAACAGTCACATCTCTTGGTAAAGAGGTACCTCTTGGATGGGACACAATGTTTAAAGACTATATAAGGGAGAAGAGATGTGGAAGTATTAAAAGCATTCAATTTGATTGAAGATCATATAAATGTGAGAGAGAAGGAAGAGAAGAGTAGAAAATGCAATATAATATCTCTTAAGAAAATAAGTGTGAAGGGTAGATTTATTTTAATAAAGAATATCATTTGAGAATTGTGAAAGAAAGGAGAGCAAAAAGTATATAAATAAATTAGTGAGAGAGGAAGTGTAAGAAGCAAATCCATCATTTGATTGAAAAAGCAATCATAGATGGTAGAATCTACTTGGCTTAGGGTTGTTACCTCATAGTCTAAGGGTTGGTGCTCACAAATTGGCCGGGTTGGTGCTTGGAGAAGGGGATCAGTGTCTCTAGTGGGTGGGTGCTCACAATTGACAGAGTTGGTGCTTGGTTTGGGGATTGGTGTCTCCAATAGATTTGTGCCTACAATAATTATAAGATTCATATATATATAGTCAATATTTTATTATGGTTTTCTTTCAAAAGGGTTTCCACGTAAATATTATGTTCTCTTGTGTTATTAATTGATAAATCTTAAATGATTATGGCTGTTGTGGTTGATTAAATTGAAAAGATTTAAAAGTTAACTTATATTGATTCACCCCTCTCTTAGTATAACATTGTGCTTCATAATTGGTATCAGAGCAGGTTCCTTCAAAAATAGTCTAACCACTAGAAGGTAGATATCAAAAGCACAAAATGACCAAGAAACTAAAGAAGGAGAATCAATAGTTGAAATTTGTGGTCAAGGCTCTTAAGGAATGGGTATGTATCTTGGAGTGTAAGTTGGCCTTAGAAGCAAAAGAAGATAAGATGTCTATTTAGGATCTTAAAAAGCAACTAGAGGTTGCATATTCAAGTTTGAAATCAAGAGAAGAAGAGTGTAATCAATTGAATGTTGAGTTAAGTTCTTTGAAGGATAAGCATGAGAGAATCATAGTCAAGGTGGAGAAAGATCATGAGATATCAGTCCAAAGTAAGAAGGATGTGAGTTTGAAGGGAAAATTGAAGAATCCAATCAGACAACCCAATGCTTTCAAGTTTTCTAATTCTTTTCATGGACATTATTTTATTTGTCATCATTTTGGTCATAGGGCAAGAGATTGTTTGAGGAGAAGCAATCAGTCAAAGAGAGATCTCATTCACCTTTAACCAAAATGTATAAGAAATTTTGCTTGCTTTTGGTGTCATAAGGTTGGCCATATTACTAAATTATGTCCAAGTGGAGTAAAGAGATTCTCAAGGTATGTCAAAGGCTATGGAGCCCCTAGAAGATATGAGAAGATCCAAACTTAGGTTTGGAGACCTAAGATAATAAAGGTTGATCAAATTGAGTCTAAGTGTGAGAATGGATTACTTTATATAGTAAAGAAAGAATTAGATAAGGCCTATGTGGAACTCTTATTATCAAGAGTTGTATAAAAGATAGTGAATACTAGTCCTAAGTGGCTTGTAGATCAAAGAAAACATATTGTTACATTTGAGCATGAGCCTTGTCAAGGTTCCCTATTGTTAGTTTCTAATGATAGTGCATTGGAAGGTAAGATCATTGCATTGGAAGGTAAGATAGTTTCAAGAGTTGAGAAGATGAACAACATCATGGATGTTGAGGTTAGTGAGTCAAAGAAGTTAGACATCCCTAAATGGATTCTAAGAGAAATAAATTAGTCTCATAGATGTAAGAGGATCAAGAAAGTAATATAGGAGATGTGGGCATCTTCTAGGTTCACTTTGTTTTAGGACCCTTTGTGTGGAGTGCCTCTTCTAAGCTTCAAGGAGATACTTTATAGAAAAAGGAAGTATGGTGGATGCATGTTGGGTTTTGGTTGTGTTGCATGATAAAAAAAGTGATGAAGGTGAGTTGATAGATCAGTTTGTATATCAGTTTGAGGTAGCTTGATATGGTGTAGTGTCTTGAGAGCTCTTGTGAGCATGGATTCAGTGAAGTCTATTTCCTTTGAGCATGTTCTTGATGATCAAGTAAATAGTAGTGGTGAACTTCATATGAGAAGGTGTGTTGATCTTTGAAGGAGGTCTCTTAGGTCTAAGAAGTCTAGAGATTGATATGAAGTTGGTAGCTTATGCAAAGATGAAGGTGTATTCAAACAAGGTATGTCAATCTTGTGGGTAGTTGTGCATGTTTTAGTTGTTATCTTTTCATTTGTAGCTTCATGTGGTGTGATTAGGAGCATGGAGTTAGGGGGAGTTAACTCAGGTCCCTTGAGAAAAATATGAAGTATGGACTTGTTTCTTGTTTGAGATGAGTCAAGGAACAACTTTGTGAGTAATTTGTCAGGTCCAAGGATCAAGAAGGCCATATATTGATGAAATTGTGAGAGTTTATATAACTCTTTGCCATTGATGTCAAAGGGGGAGAGAGAAAAGAAAGGGGGATCACCACAGGAAGAAGATAACCATGGACAACCCTTTGCCATTGATTTCAAAAGGGGAGAACTAAAGATATGGGGAGCAAAGGAGGAGAACCACAATAAGGGGGAGTTCATATATTAATTCATGCAGATTGCCATCAATGATAAAGGGGGATATTGTTGGAATAATTGTCATTGATGTCAAAATAATTGTAACGGATATGAATGGAAATGTCAAATGCAATTATAGCCAAAAGTGAACGAAATTATTGTCAGAAGTGAATGGAATTATGGTTGGAAGTCAATAGAATTGTTGCTGAAAGTGAATGGAAATGTCAATGGTCACTTCTCTTGGTGAAGAGGTACCTCTTACATGGGACACATACTTTAAAGGCTATATAAGGCAGAAGAGATGTGGAAGTATTACAAGCATTAGATTTGATTGAAGATCATATAAGTGTGAGAGAGAAGGAAGAGATGAGGAGAACAAAAAATGGAATAGAATATCTCTTAAGAAAAGAAGTGTGAAGGGTAGATTTATTTTAATGAAGAATATCATTTGAGAATTGTGAAAGAGAGGAGAGTAGAAAGTATATAAGAAAATTAATGAGAGAGAAAGTGTAAGAGAAGAAAAGTCATCATTCGATTGAAGAAGTAATCATAAATGATGGAATATTTTTGGTTTGGGGTTGGTGCCTCATAATCTAGGGAATGGTGCTCCTATGGGTCGGTGCTCATAAATTGGCTAAGTTGGTGCTTGGCAAAGGGGATCGATATCCCCAGTGGGTGGGTGCTCACAATGGACTGGGTTGGTGCTTGGTTTGGGGATTGGTGTCTCCAATAGGTTGGTGCCTACAAACATTGTAGAAAAGATATATATATATATATATATATATATATATATATATATATACCCTTCTTAGTAGAAGCATGTGCTTAACACAGTGTTTTCTCGAATAATCTCAAGGTACGCTGAGATATTATTGATATTGGGGGTGAAAGCTATGGTGCTAAGACTTAACTCAAATGCAAAGTCACCTCGATGAATAAAAAAAAGTTTAGATATAATGGCTAATTTGTAGATGCTAAATATTTTATGAGATATTCTAGGGATAGTCATCTAAGAACATAATTCTATATTTGTAGAAAATAGATAATCAAATTGAATCAAGAATGTGTTAGAAATCTGTAGAAAAAGGCTCAAGTTTTACAACTAAATAATTTTGACAGGGATCGATGCTAATTTATAGAATCGGTATTAATTTTATTAGGATTAATGTTAATTTTGCTAAGAAATCTCAAAATGCCAAAAGAGTGGATTATATCTTATGGAAGTGGATTCTAAACACACTAGAAGGAATTTAAGATGAATATTAATGATAACTAATATGCAAAATGAGATAGATAAGTAAATTATATTTTTTAAAAATCTACCCTTCTTAAAAAAATTAAGATGAATATTAAAAATTTAAGATGAATATTAATGATAACTAATACACAAAATGAGATAGATAAGTAAATTACATTTTTAAAAAATCTACAAAATGAGATAGATAAGTGTCTTAGAATCCTTCTTGGATCTCATTTTTGGTGTTCTAGAGGTGTTAGATAGTTTGAAACATTGAAATTAATATTTCCCACCAAAACCATTATTTAAATATCTAAAAGCTTGGGAAAGTTGAGGGGTTTTTTTCAATGTTTCTTAGCTAGGTAATGTTGTATAATGTTAGTGTTGAGTCTAAAGAGGTTGATAAAGGACATATAATAGGTGATTAAATGATTTAAGTCGTATATCCTTCGTAAGCCCATATGAGGTAGTTTCAAGAGTGGATTAGAGGTTTTCAAGGAGTAGTTAGGGTAGTTGCATTTAAAAGCTCATCATTTTGAATTTTCAGACAATCTTTTCATAATGTATTTGTGGATGTAAGGGGGATTTAGTCCCAAGAAAACAAGGAGAAATTTTATATTTTGATTGAAAGATTGTGTACTCTATCTTCCATGTATTTAAATGAAGAGTAATTGAGTTTTAATTGTTCAAGGTGAAAAGACTTAATATTGTTGTGACTTAATGCTTCATACTAGTTTGGGTATGTTTGTGTGGGCTTTCTATATATATTTCAAGTCTAAAGTGTTGTGAAATCCAAAGACTATAGTATTTGATTCAAATTGGCAGATTAAATCCATATATCCCATTGAGATCATATATATTTAGACTGTCAATACACAGATCATTGCTAGGAGACATAGTGGAGGGCCTAAGGTGATTGGAAGATCTATTTGCAAAGTCCTCAAAATGTTTTAGTCATTTTATTCATTTGATAAAGTGTCTCCTTACACATGATAAAGGTTTTCATATCATGTGCAAGGAGACACTTTATCAAATGAATAAAATGACCAAAACATTTTGAGGACTTTGCAAATAGATCTTACAATCACCTTAGCTCCTCCACTATGTCTCTTAGCAATGATATGTGTATTGACAGTCTAAATACATATGATCTCAATGGGATATATGGATTTAATCTGGTAATTTGAATCAAATACTATAGTTTTTAGATGTCACAACACTTTAGACTTGAAATATATATACAAAGCCCACACAAATGTACCCAAACTAGTATGAAGCATTAAGTCACAACAATATTAAGTCTTTTCGCCTTGAAAAATTAAAACTCAATTACTCTTCATTGAAATACATAGAGGACAGAGTACACAATCTTTCAATCAAAATATGAAATTTCTCCTTTCTTGCTTTCTTGGGACTAGATCCCCCTTACATCCACAAATACATTTTGAAAGGACTGTTTGAAAATTCAAAATGATGAGCTTTTAAATGCAAGTAACTACTTCTTGAAAACCTCCAATCCACTCTTGAAACTACCTCATATGGGCTTACGAAGGATCTATGAATTAAAGCATTTAACCACATATTATATGTCCTCTATCAACCTCTTTAGACTCAACACTAACATTATACAACATTACCTAGCTAAGAAACACTGAAAAAAACCCTCAACTTTCCCAAGCTTTCAGATATTTAAATAATGATTTTGGTGGGAAATATTAATTTAAATGTTTCAAACTATCTAACACCTCTAGAATACCAAAATGAGATCCAAGAAGGATTCTAAGACACTTATCTATCTCATTTTCTAGATTTTTTAAAAATGTAATTTACTTATCTATCTCATTTTGTGTATTAGTTATCATTAATATTCATCTTAATTTTTTTAAAATGTAATACACAAAATGAGATAGATAAGTAAATTACATTTTAGGAAGAATGATGATATACCCCCAAAGAAGGAAGAAGCATTCAAGATAGAGATGAAGCTTAAGAAGAAGTCCCAAGGTAATAAATCCAAAGAGGATGACATATCTGATATTGATGATGATGAACTAATTTCTTTGATTACTAGGAAATTGAACACTGGCTCAGGAAAGTACAAGGGTAAACTACCCCTTAAATGTTTCAACTTTGGAGAGATAGGACATTTTGCTTAGAAGTGCCCTTATAAGCATGAGAAGAAATATTATGACGAGCATGGTGAAGGCCAAGTTGATGACAAGAAAACACACATGAAAAAATGTTTCAAAAAGTATAACAAGAAGAGGTTCTTTAAGAACAAGAAGAGTCTTTACACCAAAGAAGATTGCAGCTCATCAGATGAGAGTGAAGATAGTGACTCAGAATATGATCATGAAGATGATGGTCTAGCTTAATATGAATCTCTATTCATGGCTAAGGAAGGAAATTGCTCACTTCAAAAGGAGTCTACTTGGAGTGATTCAGATGATGATGAAGATGAGGTGGACTGTGAGACTGGTTTGATGATGAAGATGAGGTGGACTATGAGATTGGTTTGATGAATGCTCTTGAAGAACTGAATATTGAGAAGATCAATAAGAAGATGAAATATAAGCTCAAGGACTATGAGGAGCAATTCATTGTATATAAGGCAAGATTGAATGAAGATGCCAAGGAGCATGAAGATATGATCAAGCATCTCAGTTGTCAATTGGAAATTTTGTCTACAAGCCTAAAAGTTAAAGAAGATGAATGTTCAAGGTATGTTTCTAAAAATGAATCTTTGAAATCTAAGTTAGAAAAGATAGCTAGTAAGGTGAAGACATTTTTGAGATTTGAAAAGAGCTCATGTGACCTAGACAACACTCTTAAGTGGTCAAAAAATTACTAGTAATAGAACTGATCTTGGATATGAAGAAAAAAATAATGCTAGTTAAGACAAGATGAAGATTAATGTGAACCAAGACAATTTTAATTTGAAGATAAATCAACAGACAAGGACTGAAGGTGCTAAAAAAGTAAATACAAATCAAATCAAACAACTAAATGCCATGAGGTATGCAAGATTAAATGTTTATTGTTATACATGTAATCAATTTGGTCATAGGGCTAGAGAGTGCAAGAGACCTACTAGAAATTAATTTGCATGGAACTATGATTGGGTTCATCAATCAAAAGGTGTGAACAAAATTAAGTCATTTAACTATCTTGATGTGGGACATTTTGTAAACTATTGTCCACATCAGATTACACAAGGTGATTCCTCTTCAAAAATAAGTTGTGTTGTTTGTCATGACATATGACACATTGTAAATTTATGTCCAAATAAGGCAAGATACGTCTCTTGTAAAAGGTATGGTGTACTACAATTGTGAACAAAGAGGTCACATTTCTAGGTTCTAAAAGCAAAGACCTATAAGACAAAATAGATTTAATTAGGCTCCTAGAGTTCATTAAAGAAGGCAAGTTAACACATGGAAGCCAAAGTTGATAAGTGTGAGTCATGATGAGACTGTTGGTCCAAGTAATATTTTTACTATGATGGATAATGCTTCAGAAGTTGAAGAGTACCAAAAGGTCTCATTGACTACTCATATTGAGAATGAAGAAATCAAGCTCAAGGAGAAGATTAAGGTGCTAATTGAGGCCAATCCTAAAGTACGTATTGATCCAAGGGAACATCTTGATGTTGTTAAGTATGATATCATGTAAAGAACATCAATTGTCTGTGCTTAATGATTAGATTCCAAGTTGCAAGGAAGATTCTTCAGATATAAAAGTATGTAATGAATTTGTGTTGTCTCCATGTATTGTCAATTCAATCATAGAAGGAAAGGAGAATGTTTTAGTAGATGAAGAAGTTGTTTCTCCTAAGCCAAAGAAGAAGAACTACAAATATCAAATGAGCTGTCTATTCATGCTTGTTCTTCGAGAGACCCTAGAAGGATATTTGAGCTTGTGTTGATGTTGTTTCGATGCCTCATAATGAATTAAGTATTGAAACATGTTGTAGACTCCATGAGGATCATTTATATGGATTTTGAAAGTGTGATCAATCTATTTTGAGTATGACCAATGCTTAAGAAGTTGATTGTATGTTCAGTAATGGTGTTCCTATGTATAATATTTGTATTTGAGTTGTTTAAGCATACACAAAGGTGAGATAAGTTGACTATGATCATTTGAGGTTATTGAAGGGGATATAAGGACTGGACCCATCTATTTGAAAGTGTTCTTGTGTTCTTATTTTTCTTGAGGGAGTGCTAAATGAGTGAATGCCTTCACATGAGACCTATACGGGCTACAAGGGCTTTTTTAAAAGGTGTATTTCCTTAAGGGTGACCCATAGATGCTATCACTAACCTATGAATATTGTATTGAGTCATGTCTTCATGTGAGAGATGTCATAAGGGCTAAGGCATGCCTAATGGCTGACCAAGGTAGTAATTATCAAGATTGCTCTATACATAGTGGAACCAAAGATGATGGGTTATAGATTTTGTGTGAGAGACTAAGGAACGATTGAAGATAGGTTTGTGTGTGTTTTATGGAATAAAATAGGGGTAAAGTGTCCTGAGGATGATTTGAAGAGAAAAATAGATTTAGGACTATTTATATGACCTATTGGTCATAATTCTATTGGCAGAATAGTGAGCTTATTATTTGAGTGTGAGCGAAGGTAAAGTGTGATAAGCAGAGGTCCATCATCAGTTGTTTTTGACATCACTTCAAAGATGAATTTGTTCATAGGTGTTATTGTGACAGCTTAACATCTAAGTTGGTTATAACCTCTTTTCAAGGTTAATCTTGCTAAAAGGTTTAGTTTTTGTTGCAGCTTAGCTAGACAAGTGTGATAACACCTTGTGGGATTGGAATCTCACTAAATAAGAATTGTAGTTCCTTGATAATTTGTAGATGGTCTAAATTGGATCTTGTTATTATAGAACAATAGTCAAATTATAGGTTCAAGTGGGTTTTATTCCTCAAGATGGTTTTCCATGTATGTCATGTGTTATACGATTGACCTTGCATTGTCTCTCTTATTTCTATGAATGATGTGTATGCTTCATGAATGCTTGTGATAATTGGTTAAGTGTTTGTAAAGATTAGAATTGAATTTGGATTATCTGGGCTCAAGTGATTATACCTCTAAAAGGTTTGTGGGGATATTGGACACATTTAGGCCAGGTATATATAATCCTTGCCTATTGAATAGAATCAATGATGATCATATAAATCGTTAACAATTATAAGCTATCTTTGCAAAATGCATTACAAAGTGGTTTTAACCATGGGATAAGATAGGGTAAAGGATATTTAGTTTTTAAATATGATTTTTATTGTGTTCAAGTTGTTAGGATGGTGGGTAAATTGGATTTTATTTATTTTTATTAGATATTAGGAGATTTTGGTGGTTAGAAAGAGTATAATGGTAATTAACAAAGGTAGTTATGATGGGTAAATGTAAACAAGAATGGTGAAAACTAAGTGAAGGTGTTTATGACACATAATGACATTAATATGTAGCATATATAAATTTAGTGTCTACATTATGTTTCAATAATAATTACTTTCATTTGGGTATATGGGCATTTCATCCTTTTATACAACTTATGGAAACTACTGTTAAACATACTCATCAGTTTATTTGATTCTCTATGGGCAACAACAAAGTGACGATATAGGATAAAGGGATCAATTGGCACCCTAAAGTGATTGATAAACACATTTATTAGATCATTCTAAGAGGTGATGGATCCATTTGGTAGGCCAAAATACCAACTATAGGCCACCTCATCTATGGAATAAGGAAACAAGTGACAAGCCACATCCTCATGCTAAACTTGATTTCTTATGATGACATCTTTAAAGGATTAAATGTGCTCATTAGCATTCTAAATCCCACATTGCACATACTTTGAACAAAATATTTAGGGATTCTTTGACAAATCACGAGTGACCCCTAGAATGTCCACAAGGTAGTTACCTCCACCAATCCAATAAATAGCCATTGGTGGGTTTAGAGGGGTATCAAAAAGATTGACAAAATAAACTATAGCCGTAGGATAACTATTGGTTGAATGAGTATATGTAGACTTATATTTCCCTTGATCAGATTTAATTTTTCTATGCCCAATGATGTATAATAGTCCAAAGTCACCTTCAATAGACTTTGACCTCATGATAATCCTTCTATTTTCTATCTTTGAAATTTGGAATGTCTTAGTGTAAGTAATAATTTTCCTATATTAAAGCTAAATCTTTGGTTTCAAACCATAACTAATCATAAATTCAAAAATAATTTCAACCTAAGCTCTCCTAGCACCAATCTCTTGATGGGTCATTTGGCACACTAACTTAGACAGGGTGGAAAACCATCCAATCTCTCTGAAAATAAGATAAAATCTCTTGAAGGTCTATTATTGGTAGGTATTGGTTGTAATTTAACTTAGTAGTTAATGTGAAACTATTCCATTTTAAAGGACATGTTTGGAATGATTATAAGATAAATAATGGGTAATGCTAGTCAAGTGGATGTGTTGTTTAAAAATTAGCAATTATGGATTTGACCTAAAGATATGGTTGATTTATTACATTTTTTCTTTTATACATAGATTACATAATGCATAAGTAGCAATAAACAAGGTTTTCAATCAATATAAATATGTAAATGCAGATTGCCAATTTAAATCTAATCTACCTATTCTAATTAATTTATATAAAAAAGAGCAAAATATGAGGGTAAAAAGAGAGAATTGAGCCTATTTTGCAGCTAAAACAAATCTGATTCATTTGATTTAGAGCATCTCCATGGAATCATTATGTGCCTTGACCAATATGTACAAAACTATGAACAAAGATGATGCAAAAGTCTAAAGGTACTCCAGCTATGAATAAATATGGAAAAAATCACCATATACATGCATAGATAATAAACAACAGTCTTTACAACCTTTGAATTGATAGATATTTGTTTTAAAAACAATGTTTGGATCCATCAAAATAAGGGGAAATATATAAAGATGCTTCATAACAATATTGTTCATAAGAAAAATAATTAGGAAAGCAAGAAATTATAGAAATTAAATGTTTGATCCTCCACTCTTCTCTACATTATAAAATCAGTTAGCCTTTAACTCAATTTTATTACTAGCTTTATATAGATTTCAGCCCATGGGTGGAGATAAATACTCCACTCATGAGATCCATGAAAATATTTAATACATGGGTCAAGATCAAAGGCCCATAATCAGTATACAAATAGATCATCTAAAGACAATGAATGCCATGACTAAGACAAGGTACCCATTATTAAATTCTATTAACAAGGCACAAGTGAAATTAATAAATTCTCAATGCATATCTTCAATATAAAATTTCCTTATTTAAATGCACTTCTTCATGTTGTCTCCTTTGCACATCTCTGATGTGTGAGTCATAACGCTATTAAATATTGGTGAAAAGTCTCACCTTGAATAGTGTGCTCCTCTTAGCCCAATCCAATTTGAGTTTCTCCCAAAATGTAGTTGAAGACAATCAATGCCCTTCACCAAATCTTCTTTTCTTTCCAAATGTCACTCCACATTCTCATTTGGCTATGAAAGGACAAGTCAATATTTAACAATTAAAAGCATCTCAACAAAATGTAGATGAAAAAACATGAACATGTTTTAAACTATGTAAAATTTTTCAAAATTGAAAACATGGTTGTGTTCGGGCCAAAACTAACTTCTTGGTGCTATAAATGTTTTAAAAAATGGATACACAAGTGAAATTTTTTGTTCAAAAAACTGATAGGGAGTCAAAATAGTATCTCATAGCAACTTAGGTTTCACATGTCACAATCATGGACTTTTCAAATTTTCATAACAATATATTGATTTTGTAAAAAAAATATTAAAAAACTACTTTATCCTTAAAAATTTTAGACCTCCTATATGAATCTATGGTATTTCATATCAACTCGGGTTTCACATGTCACAAGCATGCACTTTTCAAAATTTCAAAATAATATATTGATTTTGTAAAAAAATAATAAACAACTAGTTTATCTTTTAAAATTTTAGACCTCCTATATCAATCTAGCTTTGCATGTTGTGGATCATTGATTCTAGTCTTTGGTGGGTTTCAATAGAAATTAGGCTTTGCATGGTGGCTTACAGTGTGCAACATCAAAGGTCATTAGAAATTGATGATTTTGAAGCACAAACTCAAGTTTTTGGAAAATACGTAAAATATAAAAGTTTATTGTCTTGAAGCTAGCTTTCCAATGCCATAAATGACATGAAAATGGAGTAATGAGTCAAACGTTATGACCAAAACACTAACTACTTGTCTACTAACTTAGAATACCAATGCCACCCAACATTTTATAGGATGCCAATGCTGCCCAACATTTTGCATGATGCTAATGTCTCCCAAAAAAGAAATAATGCTTGTCAATGCTATGAAAAACCACATGGGATTTAAATGCCGTAGGACACTATATAATGCAATGTGAGTGACACAAGACCTAGGTTTTCCACAAGATTTTTGAAGACAAATTAGGACATCAAGACTTCACTTTCATGCTAGTGTTAAATATGAGGTATTCTTGCACGAGCTTGGTCTTTCCAAAAGATGTGGTTACATGACTCGGTTTAGCATGCAAACTGATATGGATCACCAAGGAAACTTGAGAGTGGTGATACGAACTATCCCATGAATATAAACAAGAACAGAGCAAGAAGTTAAAAAGGGGTTTCGTGACTTCGCAATGTGAAATCATGACAGGTTATACAAGCAACAACATGGTTATCATGTAAAAACTTACTACATCACTTTAGTGTGGAAGGTTTAACTCTCATTTGGTTTAGCCATGGATGTTTAAGTACTAGATGATAACTCTCATTATCTAACGATATATATAGCCATAATAAAAGGTTATTAGAATCTGAAGTAGCTACTAATGTAATACCATAAATAGGTGTCCATGTGAGACTATCATAACTCTTATGAACCATTATTGTACCAAGAAAGTCTTGTTGAGTATATGATATGCTATCTAGAAATGAAGTCATAATTAAATTTGAATTTAACAATTGTATATTATGATGCCATGTGTAATCATTAAATGTGAGTAGATAAAAGCATGTATAAAAATTAAATGATTGTTAGTATCATCATTTGGAGTCATGTGGTCATATAATGTGATAGATGGAGCTTAATTTCATTAACTAGTAACCATATCTATAATACCATCGAAGATATTATCATTAGAAATCATTTGTTCATTTTTAGGTATTTCCATGTGGACATTGTCTTAATTTTTAGCATCATGATTTAGAAGGGGATTATTAGATATTTGGAACTATCACTATGGTGTAGAAAGAAATTAATTCAGTTTTATATTACATCCTTCCACTTGAATAATGTTACTATGGATTAGATCACGTATCTTATGCCTCAATGAATATCATCAATTAGTAGCATGCTAAAAATATCTATGGTAGACACAATATGCATTCACATCATAGCCTTTAGATAATAGTCAAAATGTATCCAACTCATAATACAGAGGTAAATATATGATTTTTCAATCAAGTAACCATTTAGTCACTTGGTAAGGATTCTCGAGTAACATTTTAAATTTCTTATGGTCTCAAGATGGTGAAATAACTATCCAGTCAAGTGTTTGTGAAATGACATTTACATTTTTTACTTTATTCCTAGATCAAAAACTTGGAGTATCATTAACCTTATCTTTGAATGTTGTTTTACCTTGATATTTAGAGGTAGTAGAGGTGGGGGAATTTAAACCCTATTGATCATGTTGTCTTATAAAAGTGAAATCTCTATGTTTTGAACCATATGGCAAAGCTCATTGAAAGATTGGTAAGTGTTAAACATGACAATGTCTTTGAGTGGTAGGAGCAAACTATCAGAGAAAATATTTTATAACTTACTATCAAGTACTGTTTGAGACATTTTCATAATCATAGTTTTGAATTGAAACACACATTAAATAAAATTTGGGGAGAGAATAAATACTATATTATAGATAAGAAGTAGTGATTACAAAAGCTAGAGCTATATTAGAAATAAAAATGCAAACACATATGATAGACTAAATTCACTTCAGTAAAACCTTTTGAAAAAACACGTATAACCAAAACCTTCATATTTAATACACTAAATTAACCATTTACAATATTATAACATTATTCAAAGTTATGATTTACCCTAATACATGTGCAAGTATTTTTAGGCATGTTTATAAGAAACTATTGAAGTAATATTACAATACAATGTGTACCAAAACCATGGACTTAAAAACCATGGGTCATAAACTATGGTCTAACACCACCCATAACAACCGAAAAAACTATATATAGGGTCCACTTTTTTTTGGGGTGGATTATGTTACCCTTGAACTCCTAATTAGGGGGTCATTGGCTTACAAAACTCCATATCCAAGGAAATACCCTAGATTCACTACCTAATTTGGGATATATATTACCTAAGGGATGTCAATAATGAAAAGTATACAATAAATATCAAACTTTATCTCACTTGTTGAACACTTTTCTTAAGGTTTCATAGCTACATACTTTAAACACCTAAGGGTTATTTGAAGATGAATGTTGAAAGAATAAAAAGAAATGGAAGATATATGACACATGCAAACTTTGACACCCTACCTTAATGACTAAAAAAAGGACTACTTTGAGTTTTTTAGGAAATTTTCAAAACACAATGGGAGTAAAGAGTTTAGTCATTATAATTATCGACCATTCTAAATATATTAACATAAAATATGCAACCATCTAACTTTTTTCTATAGTCCAACATATGAAATTATGTGAAGATAAAAAATGAAAAGAATATCCAACAAAAAAACAAAGATCCAACCTTGTAGATATAAAATTTATGAAGTTGTCCACCAATTAGTTGTAGGGTGATACGTTAATCTATGATGAATCATAATCAGCTCATAAATTTAGTCCGACCTCCATAGTTTTGAATTTGGAGTCCTGGAGGTACCATTCAAACAAAGTATACTAGGTTCATGGAGAATATGTAAGTCTATATAGGGATTTAATCATCTTGTAAACCAGATGATTACGACTAACCCGAAAACATTCAAGATGCACCATGTAAATATTTTTGTCCAAAATTATACTCAAGAAACCAAACTTAGCTACTATGAAGAGGAAAAACTAAAATGTGACCATCTCCATAGTTAGAGTAAAAACCAACTCCGCAATAACAATGGGAGTAAAAACAAACTCTTTGGTAGTAGTGAGAGTAAAAAACAAATTTATAGTAGAAGGAGCCATCTCATCTATCCCCTCTTGTTGGGAAATCATTTCATAACATGATGAGCCCTGTACTTGTGTAAAGTACAAATGGTGTCCACCCATTTATAGCCAATGGGTTATGTAACTAGTTATTTAGGTACTATAAAAAGGTTAAAAGTTAGAGCAAGATGACAATGTTCTATGGAAGTAATAACCTTGTTTTTAGTCCTTTGAATCAATACATGTGACATGCATATCATCCTCATGTAAATTAACCACATATTTAATTAAGACCGAGGAGTTGCATTCTCTTGCACATCATTCATAGTGTATTTTCCCTACACAACTACTACATGTGCGTTGACTAGATTAGGGTCAATAAACCTATAAGGAATTTCATCCTTGAGCACACCATGGTGGATTTTGCCTCCACATATGCATGTTGTAGATACTAAAATCTGATTTATGTAGTACCCCAGTCTTGTACACTTGGAAAATACCTATCATAGTTATATCTTTCAGTTTTAGACCTACCCACCACTGAAAATATTGTGTTCACTATCTCTTTGTGTCTAAATTACTTATTTATTAGTCTGACCACTATTATTCTGATGAGAAAGGCTTCTACATTATTGAAAAAAACTCAAAACTTGATTTTTATCCTTCATTGCCAGTTTTGGACCTATATTTGTTTTTTAACTTTCTCAGCACTTACTTCCCATATAGACACTTACATCAATGCAAGTGTTCACATTTCCTACAAAGTATCCAGTGCCCAAAATTTATCCAATTTACAAATGAAGAATATCCTAAAGGTCTAAGTAAGTGATTTAGTTTGAGAAATTTCTAAAATGGATATATATATATATATATATATCAACCCTCATTCAATTTCACACCTAGAAATTAAGTGGAAACCACATATAACTCATAAAGTAATATATCAAGAAGCATTCCATCAAGTATTCAAATGAGAAAACCTACCCTATTCATCCCTATTTCTATGTCAATCATAGGAGTAATATTTTCATAGGTCTAAAGCATTCAAAGAGCAACCCATGAGCCATATTTACCAAGTTACAATTTTGGTTACTTTATGTCTTTGTTTATCACACACTGCATCCTTGTACACTCAAGACAAAACATAAGGGAGAGCTGCATAAGTATGAGGCCTTCTTTAGAGTTTGGCTATGTAGACAATGCTCATTAACAGAGGGTCCTTGGGGTAACTTGACACCATAGTCTCACCAATATATTTTTCTCACAATGTCTCAAACATGTGAAGAGCTAGGGTTTGATCACTTTAAAAAGAGTGACAACATGTGTGTGTGATTTGAAGACATAAGAAGAAATGCAATATAAAACCTAAAAGTCTATCTGGTCACATCTAGATTTAGTGAATATTTTGTACATCTTACGATAGGGTTAGACACCTGTGTTGATGCAACCATCCAGATCTGACATAAGCATCTGAGGCCATATAAAGAATATTTCAAGAATATCACAATTGTTCTAGGATCCCTTCTAGTCTACTTTCATTCTATTCTAACCCGTGCCTATATGCACACAGTAAACTAGCTAAGCATCATTTATTTTTAATTTGTTACAATATCTATCAATAGTTATACTTTTATTATTTTTAGCAATGTCAGTTGTATAAATTTAGAATACTCTTTAATTGTTTTTTCTATTAATTTTTCTTCTCATTAGGCTAACTCACCATCCTTTTATAAAATCTAATCTAATTTAAGGTTAAGCATAGGGTTAACTTCATCTCTATGTCTTTTAATGAAACTCCTAGTGTGCTATAGGGTTTATCTAATTTCTCTTATTTCTAATTTGTTAAAATTTGTTTCAAAAATCATATTATTTTCAAAATCAAAATAATAGATTAGCATAACTAATTACTCCCTAGAGTTTGTGTGCCTATCTTATCCTATCCTAATTTCAGTATTTAGAATATTTTAAACGGACAAAGTGGAACCTATTTATCTTACTAACCATAAGGAGGGTGATAGCAACCATCCCTCTAACCACATCCATGTTATCACTCTTCCAATGCATAAGGTGGCCAACTTTATGATCTCAAATGAAGGTAATCAATATTTCCTTCCTAACATCCCTTATACATCTCTTGTAAATGGTGTGTATCCATATTCAACCTGAAGTACCTAGGCTTTATGCTTATAAGTCCCTAAAAGATCAAAACATAATTATGAGCAAGTTAATAAAAGTTATATAAAATATAAACTAATATTTGAGATCAAAGCATGTTGTTGAACACACCTATCTACTGAGAGGGAGGAGTGAATCAATAGATCTCAAAAATGAATTTCTTACAACTTTCAAGGTAAATTTTAAATAAATGCAATCTTAAACAAATAAATGAAAGATATCACATGCACAAAATCACAACACACAACACCAAATTTATACGTGGAAACCCAAAGGGAAAAACCACAATAAGAATGTTGCTAGAAGCTACTATTCTAATCCAGCCTCACAAAGTTTGTCTCACTGACTGAACCTCACTAGTTACGTTTAAGGACACCCATCCCAAGTAGACACTAATCCCCTATTTTAAGAGCACCAACACTAAGGAAGCACCCACTCCATATACTGAGCACCAACTCAGCTTAATCGGATGACACCAACCAATCAGACATTTACACTTCAAATTAATGAATCAGATTCATAAAAGAATCTAAGTCTCTATTCTTTATTATATATCTAATATGCAACTGCTAATTTCTCATTCAACATACTTTTATGTGATCTTCACTCTTCTTGCACCCTTTCTCTATGTCTAACTTTATCTATTTGACACTCTGGTATTCTCCAATTTGATCATTACTACTCTATGCTTAGACAAGTCTCATATTTATACATTTATGGCTTGACTCCTCTTGACTCCTCTCATTCCAAAAATGAAAAATGACTATTTTTCATCCCTACTCTTTGTCACTTTGGAATTTTGCATCAATCAAAACTTAGATGAGTATCCTTTTTATATATTTTTCATTTATTACTTGTCTCTTCTCATTCCAAGAAAATGACTAATTGACTTCCATTCTCTAAGCCTTCTTCGATTCTACCCTTGTCACTTCAATTACAACATGCACACTATAGGAATGAATCTATGATTAATCATTTTATTTCACAATTATTAAAAAAAATTGACT
This sequence comes from Torreya grandis, assembly GCA_037957365.1. Lineage (NCBI taxonomy): Eukaryota > Viridiplantae > Streptophyta > Pinopsida > Cupressales > Taxaceae > Torreya > Torreya grandis. The sequence goes on from JARHVA010000603.1 coordinate 607,105, forward strand.
TTTGATTTTCTTCAACTGTCACACTAGATTCTTGTAGCTAACTCACTTCAATAGTTCTTCATTTATTTTTTGTTCCAACTTTGAATCATGTCTATTGATCTTTCCATCTAAGCTCTGTATGTCATTCGATCTCTTGAAGATGATTGATCTTTATATTGGCTTGGTCATTAAACTTTAACATGTTGACTTTGTCTAATTTTCTTTGGAATTCATGTATTGATTTTGTTCCTTTCGATTGTCTTAAACATGGTCGATCATTATCTTTTCCTATATGCCTTTCAAGAGTTTGTCATGGAAGCCTTTTGGCTTTTGAAATGGCTTTGTGTCCTACGCAATTATCCTTCAGCAGTTGTGGAAGTGTTCTATGTCTTTCGGTAATTTTTAAAGTGTCCTTTCTCTTCATGCAAAATATCTTTCAGAACTTTGTAATTGTCCTTCTCTCCTTCAAAAATGTCCCTTGAAAGCTTTGCAAGTGTCCTCTATCCTTTAGAAGTGTCCTTTGGAAACTTTTCAAATGTCTTTTCTTCATTCGAACTATCTTTCAGACAAATTGTTACAGGGTTTTTTTCTAAGTGGCCTTCGAGATAATTTCTTTAGAATTTTTCTCTAAGTGCCCTTTAGGATAATTTTTGTGAGCTTTTTGTCTAAGTTCCCTTTAGTATAATTTCCCTGACAAAATGTCTAAGTGTCTTTTGGGACTTTCAAATTGTCCACTTCTTCACTCGTATCTTTTGAAACTTCTATGTAGGATACATACCCTCCGAAACTTTTGCAATAGTCCACATACCCTTTAGAACATTTTCAATGATCCACATAACCTTCAAAAATTTTGTTTTGGGTCACTTGCCCTTTTTCACTTTGCAAATGTACCCTTCATAGCTTTTGATCAGATCACTTGCCCTTCGGCATTTTTCAAATGTACCTTTCAAAAATTTTGATCAAATCACTTGCCCTTTAGCATTTTTCAAATGTACCTTTTTAAACTTTTGCATGGGGCTCATTTCCTTTACAACTTTCCTTTGGGACAATTTTTTTGAAAGAAATCCGAATCTTCAAAGTAACTAATGCAGGCTTTTTGTCCAAAAGGTCTTCAACACTTTTTCTAAAAGAAATGCCTTTAACATTTTCCCAAAATAATTCCCTTATTTGTTGCAAGTTTTCATCCAAGAGAATTTTCTTTACCAATGTTTTTGAAAGAATTCCCTTGACAAATACAAAGTTGCAAAATTGACTATGGAAACTTAGGCTTTTAGATGAGGAACAACCTTATGCATTTGTAACATTTTCTCTATTCATCATTATGACATATAACTTTGACCATAAAGAATAAATACAAACCTAATTATTATAGTGTGATCATTTCCTTTAAATGTTGCCATACGTGCAAATTTTGATAACATCATCCTATGCTCTTAGCCAAATCTTGTCAAGCAACCATGTGAGCAAAGGCATTCAAAGTACGAACACAAGTTTGTTCAACTCAACACCTTTTTCATTAATGCATGATAACACATGATGCCTTTGACATCAATGACTATATTTAACACACACATCATTAAAAAATTAGATTTTATATATACAAAACTCAAAATGTGCTAGTAATACACACACCTTTCTGTCTTCTACCAACATCAGGTTAAAAAAGGATCATGTGAAAATTAGGGGTCCAAACAAAAGCCATTTATGATAATTGATTTACACAAATTAAAAATTATAATAGAAGTCAAAGTGAGATTTTAAGGGTATTGCTTAGACAATTTAATCACAATACCTCCTTTACAACCCCTCAAAAGAACAAATTATTATTTCTAATATCATAGAATGTAGGGGTATCACATAAATCATTACTTGGCTTTAAATAAGAGGATACACCATATAATTGATAGTGGTGATCCTAAAATTGATACATCTCATTTTAGATCATAAACATATATATATATATATATATATATATATATATATATATGTTTATGATCTAAAATGAGATGTATCAATTTTAGGATCACCACTATCAATTATATGGTGTATCCTCTTATTTAAAGCCATATATATATATATATATATATATATATATATATATATATATATATATATATATATATATATATATATATATATATATATATATATGTTTATGATCTAAAATGAGATGTATCAATTTTAGGATCACCACTATCAATTATATGGTGTATCCTCTTATTTAAAGCCATATATATATATATATATATATATATATATATATATATATATATATATATATATATATATATATATATATATATATGTTTATGATCTAAAATGAGATGTATCAATTTTAGGATCACCACTATCAATTATATGGTGTATCCTCTTATTTAAAGCCAAGTAATGATTTATGTGATACCCCTACATTATATGATATTAGAAATAATAATTTGTTCTTTTGAGGGGTTGTAAAGGAAATATATATATATATATATATATATCAAATATTATAAAAAATTCAAAAAAATTCAAAAACACCAAATGTTTTCATCATGTTCGTAGTTGTATTATTTCTTATATATATGTTTTTTATCTATGTTAATAGATAACATATCATTCCTTTATTATATACGCATTTTTCATGCTTCATTTGAGTGTGATACAAACATACCTAGATACATGATATATGCACATACAAATGTTGAGATTTTCTCTATTCACATCTTAAGTACATTTAAGACATCTACTTATTTGATCATGATACACTCAAGTTACATTATTATATGATCATTTTCCACTATCATATTTGAGATTATATGCTTACACATGCCAATATCCATGTTTATACCTTTCATAGTGTATTTGATATGCTATGTATTTAATGTTTTGAAAATATATATTTTTATGAACTAGTACCTATGTTCATGTTAGTTACCTATACTCCTTGTTTTCATATATGAATTTCCTTGATTGTGTTCTTTGTTTTTTAATGTATTGCATTGTATTTCCTATTTTGAACATAATATCAGTCACCAACAAAGCATTCAAGTTGGGTCATGTACAGATAATATGTGTATACACACCGAAGAACACATTTCTTTCCTTTAAGCTATTAATTTATTTACTAGATTAAAGGAGGAAAATGTAGTACCATAATCTTTTACACTTGGAAAATACCTATCATGGATCATGTATCCTTATGTTCTAAACCCATTTACTACCAAAAAGGTTGTGTTCACTATCTCTTTGTGCGTAAATTGCTTATTTTTTAATCTGACCATTACTATTATGATGACCAAACCTTCTACACTATGAAAAAGCTTAAAACATGATCGTTATCCTTTACTGACAATTATGGACTTGTACTTATATCTTCTTGGACACTCATGTCACATGCAAACACCTGCATTGGCACAAGTGTCTGCCTTTTGTACAAAGTGTCCATTGCCCAAAAGTCATCTAATTTCTAAATAAAATGTATCCTGAAGGGTGACTTAACTATTTTAGTGTGAGATATATATATATATATATATATATATATATATATATATATATATATATATATATATATATCAAAGATCCACCCTTATTCATTCCTCAACTAGAAATCAAGTGAAAATCATATACAACTTAAAAGGTAACATACCAAGAAGCATTGAATCAAGCATTCAATTAAGAAAACCTACCCTATTAATCCCTATTTATATATCATCATAGGAGTAGTATTTTCATAGGTTTGAAACATTTGAAGGACATCCTATGAGCCATATTTGCTAAGTTAAAAGCTTGGACACTTAATGTCTTTACTTATTACACATTGGATCTTTGTGCACACACAAGCTAACATGTAGGGTAGAACTACATAAGTCTGAGGCCCTATTCAGAGCATTGAATATGTAGGTAACATCCATTGATAGAGAGGTCCTTGGAGAAACTCAACAAAGTGAACCCACTAACCTATTTTTCCCATAATCACTCATAAGGGTGAAGATCCATGATTTGATCATTTGACAAAGAGTGATAACTTACGCAAGAAATTTGAAGACATCAAAAAAAGATAAAAGAAAACCCAACAGACTCAAATTAGTCACATTCAGATCTAGTCAATATTTTATATAAGGTGTTTGTGATAGGTTTAGACACTTGCATCAATGTAACTATCTAGATTCGACGTAAGTATCCAAGGCCACATAAAGAATATTTCAAGAATCTGATGACTTTCCCAAGATAATTTTGCAGTCTACTTTCATAATTTTTATCTTAGACATATATGCACATTATAAACTATCTTTTTTTTTAATTTATTGTAATGTTTGTCATTTGTTTTACTTTACTATTTTTAGGAATCTATGTTTTTTATTAATTGGCCTACTCATTAGGTTAATTCACCATCATTGTCTAAAATATAATCTAATACCCCTTAACCCTAGATACAAATATTATCTAAAATTAGGGTTAAACAAATGTATAATGACTATGGTGGAGTCAACAAGTCTATAAAATCCACCTTACCTAATACCCATGGTAATTACTATATCTTGTTTGACATTAGACAAAATACACTTCTTCCCAGAGAAATTTACAATAATTTTGGGATTTTATGTTAATTGATTGATATAAAAGAGATTTTTATTTAGGCTAGGAACATACATAACATTCCTTACTATGATTGTTTTCACATTATTTAGTATTATGAAACCATATCCTATCCCATCTATTACAAGTGACTTCCCATTAACTAATTAAACAAAAATCCAAAACTTTTGTACTTGTAGTAAATGTGGCATATTATTGCTTAATATGAAATTCCTAGATGTGCTATAATCAATGAACCAACCATTGGTATCATAATCATTCAAGTATGATGCTAGAAGGGCAAACACTTCATTAGAATCATGATCTTCAATATTGCCACTTTTTTGTTTGACTACTTTGTTAAGAAAGTGCATACTATCTCTTCTGGCAATCCTTTTTGAGATTCACAACCTTATTATAGTAAAAATACTTTACTTAATTTTTAGAAGATGATAAAATAGGGATGTATTTCCACTTCCCTTTTGAATGAGTAGTTAATACACTCTCTATTTGTGCAACACTTTACTTATTTTGGGTTTGTCTAGATTCCTTTTGTAGTAAATAGGAAATGACCTAACTAAATGCCAGCGTCTATATTTCTACCATTAGGTGTAGATCCGCCAAAAAGGGTTCATAGGAGGGTGTAATTTTTTTTAGAACTAACACCACTATAGCATCATCCTCCTCCTTTTTGTTAATAGTGCCTAAGTAGTCTTGGAGATATTTTGGTTAAATAAGGTGTTCTAATAGAGACTCATCCTTTGACATATTTGTGGAAATAGGATATTTTCAAGTATAGAACACATATTTTCTTTGAATTTTGGTCCAATTTATTTTTAAGATTGGTCTACAACTCACTTGCTTGAGGGGAAATTCCACACCTTAGGAATCATCTTATCCAACAAAGATAGTTTCAATAATAGCAAAGCCCCCTATGATGTTTTATATAATCAATAAGTTTGTAGTTGGTCCTACTTTAGTGTCAAGGCTGATTTTGTCACAATCATGATATTCCATGATTTTAAAAATCTTAAAACTTCAAACATTATAATTTTTACCTCGTAACTTTTGTGTTTTCGATCGAAATAAATTTTATATGTTGGCCATTTTATGCATAATGTTTGATTGTTAATTGAAAAATTATAGTATGAGGCTAACCCAAATATAAATTTAAATCTGAACCAGAAACCAATGTGATAGGAAAATTATAGTTATGACTTTTGATATAGAAATCAAGGATATGAACAATATTGAAATTAAAAAATTTAGCCTAAAATTTTTAAATGCACAATTTCTATTCTAATATCTCTGTAAGCATATTTTCTAGTCTGAAATATCTTAAAGTTTTTAGTCTAAAATTGAATTTATAAGTTACCTACATGCTTCTTTTATCTAATTTCAGGTGCCCTAGCACCTTTAGTTATAAAAACCTTCATGCCGAAATCATTCATGGTGTCCAAGTTTCATTGCAATCTCATGACATACTGAACCCTTCATGGAAGTCTTGTATCCTTTAAGATTTTTAATGTAGTTGGTTTTTTGTGATCCTTTAGTTTCAATTCCAATCCCATTGTTGCTCATTCGTACATGTGTTTATATGAGCTTCAACTACCTTTATTTGGTTTTTTCTGTCATGCTATATACAATTGTGTTTTCCTAATTTTGTTTGACATGCCCTATGACTTAAGGAACCATGATTTTATACTCTTTTGTTTGAGTTTATTCTTATATGCAGTTTTATTCTTTTATGCTATCTAGAATGCCTTCACATGGCTCGTGATTCTAGTCTTTTATTAGTAATTTATGTCTTTGTTTTACTTTTTGTGATTGTTTATGATCAAGTTTCTAAGTTTTCATTTGAAAATCATCCTCCTATGCTCTACCACTTTGTTATTCTTTCATATAATTGAATCACAACCCTTACATATGTAGAAATCACAAACTATATGGCCTTTTACACAATTATGTCATAATGCCTCATTTTTTTCTACTCTACAATTTGAACATGACTAGGGATTCCTTAAACTTTATTGTATCTTGTTTGTACCTGAATAGGAATTCCTCGAATGATTGGCTAGGATACCAATGTTATAAAATGAATGGTAAAAGAATTAAGATAAATGGAAATAATACAACACACACAATTGTGTGTCCATCTTTTTATTAAGTTGAAAGTTGTTACATATGGTTTGTAAGGTTTGATAATCACCCATTAACTAATAGATAATGAATAATTTTAACAAGAGTGACCATGCCCATTGATATTCTACAAAAAAACATTGTACTTACATATCTCATCAATGAACAAGAAACATTTTCCCAAGTATCAACCTTTTCATCAACACCTTATTGTCTTCAACCATGTCTCTAACTATTTTTAGTATTTTCAGCTTAAGGGCAATTTCCATAAGCATAACCAATCAAAACCATGTCATAATCTAGATATATGAATTAAAAATAAAATAAAATAATTAGATATATCCTAATGTGCTAAAAATAGGAATAATTAAAATAATAAAATAATTGAAACAAGTAAAAAAGATGTAAAGATAAAGAAGGATGGAATCTAGCACAATTGAGTTATGTTCTAAATTTATGAATTTTGATTTAGGATTTGTAGGTGATTAAGTTACTTTGTGTGCTATCTAAATATCTTACTATATAAGGTTAGATTCAATGCTATGCCAAGTGTGTACATGTTTGATTTGTTAGGCCATCGATCTTATACATGTTTTCGTCAAATGTGTACCTAGGAATCAAATCCATTTTTTCCTTTGTTTTAGGTTCTATATTTTTCTATAGTGGTATGTTGTCATATGTTAATTTAAATATAAATTTCATTAAATGGTCTCCCCAACTCCTTTACCTATTAGATAAAATTGGAAACAAAACAAGTATGTGCCATGTTAGCTAACTGTCATGTCCCCTTCTCAGTGACATCTCTCGGAGCACAAGATTAGCCTATCATATGACCCTCGTAGGCTGATAGACTGGATAGAGGGTCACATTGGAGCTTGGCTCAGCTTCAGTTGGCAGAGTTTGATCAGTTGGCTTTCGTTTGGGCTCGATCAGAGACTTCTTGCAGAAGTTACTATTTTTAGTAGTTCCTGGCAGTCAGAGTGGGATCCCTGCTATTTTTAGCAGTATGGATTGGCAGCGTTTAGAATCACTTTAGTATATGACAGCTTCAGATGGTTCAGTCATCAGGAGAGTAACGAGGGAAATATTAATATTTAATTGTATTAATTAAAGATTAATTATGTGAAGACAATTATATTAAGTTATAATTAAAAATTATAACTTAAGTGATTTTAATGCTGAGGGGTCGCCCATCATCAGGAGGGGGCCAATTTGTAATTATATTTTATTATCAAATTGGCCAAGACTATGGAAATATTAAAATAAAGAGAAGTGTAAATTTTTAATTAAAAACCTATCTTTGAGGAAATCGCACCCTTGAGCTTATATAAGCATGCTACCTTGGGAATCGAGCCATATGATGTCTTTATTGTGAATTGAAATTAATCAACTTTGATATGAGCAAGAAGCTTCAGGGTTTCAAGTTTGAATTCCTTGGGGAACGTGCCATCTCCATTGGAAGCAATTCAGAGGGTGTGAAATAACACCTGATTTATTGCAACAGAGGTTCCTTCATCCAGAGGGAATCATTGATCTTCAGAGGTTATCTATTTACAGGTTTTTAGCAGAGTTATTCATTTAGCAGGTAGGGTTTTACCTAGGTGCCTATTTGTGGAGATCTAGAGAGTTATAAGGCAAGCCGTACAGCATCATTAATTGTTGATTCTGACACAGCCGTACCTGTACCTGGCCGTACTTATTTGTAGTAGGCAGTACCTTCTTGTCATTGGGAAATAAGCCTCTCTTCTGGTCTTAGTTCTTCATCCTTCTGGGGCACAGTTGTATTGGGAGCAAACAGAGTTCACCAGACTCAGGAAGAAGGTCAAACATATGCAGTTGTACCATCTTCAACAAGGCATTTAATGCTGCATCAAAAACTAGGTTTTCAAAATATCATTGCTTTTTACCTTGTATGTAACTGGTTTTAGTTGTAATTGACTCTAGAAGATTTTATATGAAAATAAGCTTGAAGTTTGCAATATATTATATAGTTTATGAAATTAGATAAATTTTATAGAGTTTATTTACTATTTTATGCAAATCACATTATTCCTATTTCATGCCAAAAAACCCCAAAAACATCAAAAAATCAAAAACTTCAGAAAAAACAAATAGACAGATAGACTTGAGAAATAAAGGAAACTAGGAGTTTCTACAGTGGTATCAAAGCTAAATCCTACCATCCTATAGGTTTAGCTATCTTATGCATCTAGATCAGATTGGGTCACCCAGGTATTACACACATAGGCAAGCTCTGATTGATAGGCAACAGAGCTTGAGCAGGCAGCTGGGAAATATGGCTGACAAAATAGATATACCTAAGATAGAACATAATGATAGAGATCAAGAGGGTGCAAAGTTCATGCATACACTCAGAGATCTCTATGCAAGGCAACGGCAGTCTGATGAGGTATTACAGCATGTGGCAGTGGCACTACAGAGATTGGGTATTTCAAGGAGACTGTCACCTCACTGTGATGATGACAGAAGTGATGCAGGGTCACAGAGAGCTCTTAGGACAGTGTCACGAATAGCAGACAGGCCTACTAGGCCTAATTTCATGAGACAAGAGCCCGATAGGGATATACCAGATGAGGAGCATGATGAACTGTTTGTTGATACCCTTATGGCAACACGTGAAGAATGGGAGTTGTTACCACCTGCGGTCCAAGAGATGATCACTTTTGACCATTTTATTACATAGAGGCAAGAACACAACAGAGCTCGATAGGACAGGAGACCTTGACAGCAGAATAATGATCTAAAACATGCTACGAACCAGCTCACATTGGCGACATTTGATGGTAGTGGTAAGATGATAGCCCAAGCTTGGATTAGCAAGCTTGATACTTTCCTTACACTGCACTCGATGGCTGAGAGTGATGCCATTAGATATGCTACATTACACCTCAAGGGAGTGGCCTACGACTGGTGGCACCATGGCATGGTGACTTTACAGCATGACAGGATCACTACTTACCAGGAGTTTGTGGATAGATTAGTGGAGCAGTTTGACAAGAAAGATCCAGAAACCTACTTCTGAGACTTAGCACAATTAAGGCAGAGTGGCAGTGTAGAGACCTACATAGGTGACTTCCAGAAGTTATCCGTTATGGTCCCTAACATCTTAGAGAGATGCTTGGTAGTACTCTTCATGGAGGGGTTGTCAGAGCCATTGCAAGGTTGGATCAAAGCTTTTGATCCTCCTTCGTTATAAGAGGCGATGAAGAAAGCACGAAACATGGAGTTAGCAGCACCATCGAGTAAATTTAGCTCCAGAGGTTCTTCATCATTCAGGGATAACAAGGGCTTTAACAGGAATAAGGATAAGTCTGATTTTAATAAAGAAAAATCAAACTCTAGAAACGATCCAAAAGGTAAATCAATAGCCCCACCTTTGGATCATGAGGCCCTTAATGACCTACGCAGGAAGAAGCTTTGCTTCTACTGCAAAGGACCATATGACGCCAATCATGATTATCCTCTAAGACCTAAGGGCAAGGCAAATCGTATAATGTGGGCATTCTATGAGGACTCTAAATCAGAAGATTCTGAATAGTGGGAGAGTTTTGAGGATTCCAGAGGCTCCAGAGCCTAGAGTTGAGATAGAGCCTGAGCTTCAGATACAGGAGGCCCATTTATCTAGCATTCAGCAAGAGGGTTCTTTTAGGATTCGTGGTGTGTTGGCAGGATAGAGGGTCATTACCCTACTTGATACAGGGGCCACGCATAATTTCATAGATGCTAGATTCATTGAGAAACGTGGACTCATCACTGAGGAGTTTGAGGGCATAAGAGTCAAAGTGGCCGATGGGTACACTTTGAGATGTGAACGCATGATTAAGGATCTCCCTTTATGCTTGAACAATTATGAGTTCAAGGCAGATTACTATGTTGTTAATATGGGGGACATTGATTTGGTCTTGGGAATGAAGTGGTTACATTCATTGGATGAGGTCACACTTCGTCTCAAGGACATGGAGATCCATTTTGATGTTGACGGGAAGACACACATACTTAAGGCAATACGGGACAGCAACATCAAAACAATTTCTTTCCACCGGATGGAGCGGCTTATGCATCACGACATGGTAGAGTGGGATGTTGTGTGTCATTTAGCACTTATACAGGAGGGACAACAAAAGATAGAATATCATCCAGACATTCAGAAATTGAGAGTCAAGCATGACAAGGTGTTCAGTGATACTCTGCCAGGTAGACCTCCAGACAGGGGCATAGAGCACATCATTGAGCTTGAGGAGGGTGCGAAACCAGTTATGATAACTCCTTATAGGCATCCAAAAATATTGAAGGATGAGATAGAAAAGACAATAAAGGAGTTACTTGCTATGGGTCACATTCGGCCTAGCAAGTCACCATTCACTTCTTTGATTGTTTTGGTGAAGAAGGATGGGACATTATGCATGTGCATTGATTACAGGATCCTGAATAAGGGGACAATCAAGAATAGATATTTGATACCGAGGATTGACGAGCTTATTGATGAGCTCCATGGGGCATGTTACTTTACTAAGATTGATTTACGGTCAGGATATCATCAGAACAGAGTCCGAGAGCAGGACATAGAGAAGACTGCCTTTCGATGCCATTGTGGGCACTTTGAGTTCATAGTGATGCCATTTGGGCTCACTAACGCACTAGCCACTTTTTAGTCTACGATGAACAGGGTTTTTCATTCATTGTTGAGGAGGTTTGTGTTGGTCTTTTTCGATGACATCATTATATATAGCAGGACTTGGCAGGAGCACTTAGCTCATTTGGAGACAGTGTTGAGTATCTTGGAGAGGGAGTCCTTGTACGCCAAGGAATCCAAGTGCGAAGTGGGGATGACCAAATTGCTATATCTTGGCCACATCATCAGTGCAGATGGAGTGCGTATGGATCCTGAAAAGATCCGCGCCATTATTGACTGGCCTACACTGGCAAACATGATGCAGTTGAGAGGGTTTCTTGGTTTATGTGGCTTCTACTGTAGATTTGTGAATGGTTATTCACAACATGCAGCCCCAATGATAGATTTATTGAAGAAGGGGGCATTTGTTTGGACTTCAGAGGCACAGGAGTGTTTTATGAAGTTTAAGGAGTTGATGACCACATGCATTGTTTTAGCACTACCTGACTTTACAAAGCCGTTCGAGCTTCAATGTGATGCATCAGGTGAGGGCATTGGTGCAGTGCTTATGTAGGACAAGCACTCAATTGTATATGAGAGCCACAAGCTCAGAGGACCAGAGAGGCTGTATATCATATATGATAAGGAGATGCTCGCGATTATGCATGCCTTAGCAAAATTTTGACAATATCTTGTCGACAGCAAATTTTGCATTAAAACTAATCATAACAACTTGAGACACTTCTTAGGGCAGCGAGATCTCAATGATAGGTAGCAGAAGTGGGTCAGTAAGTTGCAGGCTTATGACTTTGATATCTCATATATCAAAGGTACACAGAACGTAGTGGCTGATGCACTTTCATGTAAGTCGTATTTGAGCACTATGGTTCATATCTCAGAGGATTGGAGGTATATGATAGTGGCAGAGTATGCCAAGGACAGTTGGGCCTCCAACATTGTTGAGGGATCAGTAGTTGATACTAGGTATACACTTGTGAATGATTTGATCATTTACAAGCACAGGATATATTTGATCCCAAGGTCAAAAGTGAAGAACATTATTATGTGAGCCTTTCATGACGTGCCTATAGCAGGACATCCTAGATACTTCAAAACCTATAGGCATATTTGGGAGAGATTCACTTGGAAAGGACTCAAGGTAGATGTTCTTCAGTATGTGCGTGAGTGCCCTATTTGTTAGTAGAACAAGCAGGAGAACACGTACCTGGCAGGTTTGTTGCAGCCACTTCCGATTCCTGACAAGAAGTGGGAAAGCCTGTCGATGGATTTTATCATGGGCTTGCCTAAAGCCCAAGGGTGTGATTACATTTATGTAGTTGTGGATTGGCTTACAAAGTGTGCCCACTTATTTTTGATCACCACGACTTACACAGCTACATAGGTAGCAGAAGTATTCTTTTGCGAGGTATTCAGACTTCATGGGTTGCCTCAGAGTATCGTGAGCGACAGAGATAGTCAGTTCCTGAGTCACTTTTGGCAGGAGGTTTTCAAACTTTGTGGGACTGAGCTCACTCTGAGCACTAGCTACCATCGACAGACTGATGGGTAGATGGAGATTGTAAACAAGTGGGTGGAAGGTTACCTCTGAAACTATATAGTAGGGCAGCAGAAGGTGTGGGTCAAATGGATACATTTGTGTGAGTATTTCTATAACTCGACATTCCATATGACCATTCAGATGTCACCCTTCATGGTGTTGTACGGGTATGAGGTGTCGAGTTTCCTTGATTTGCTACTGAGTGACAGTAGAGTGCCGAGTGCAGGAGGTTGGTTGCAGGAGAGTCAGGACACTATGAGGGCTCTCAAGGAAAATATAGCTAAGGCACAAAATTAGCAGAGACAGTATGCAGATCAGAAGAGGATGAAGAGGCATTTTGAGGTGGGTGACATGGTTTACCTCATGCTGCAGCCCTACTGTCAATCCACTCTTAGGAAGAATGGGTCAGAGAAACTTAAGCCACACTATTACAGACCTTTCAGGATCCTGAGGAGGGTTGGTAAGGTGGCTTACGAGCTTGAGCTTCTAGCAGAGAGCAGGGTACATAATGTTTTTCATGTATCACACCTCAAGAAGGCGTTGGGTCATCGTGTGGTACTGTCTGCAGTTCTACCTCCCTTAGATGATGAGGGAAAGCTGATTTTAGTACTTGAATCCATCTTGGAGTATAGGGAGAGGCAGTTATGCCAAAGGACTATCAGGGAATCTCTGGTGAAATGGAGAGATTTGCGTGTTGAGGATACGACATGGGAGAACGAGGATATTCTACAGCATCCAGCATTGAGATTGCTTGAGGACAAGCAATTTCAGGAGGGGTAGACTGTCATGTCCCCTTCTCAGTGACATCTCTCGGAGCACAGGATTAGCCTATCATACGACCCTTGTAGGCTGATAGACCGGATAGAGGGTCACATTGGAGCTTGGCTCAGCTTTAGTTGGCAGAGTTTGATCAGTTGGCTTTTGTTTGGGCTCGATTGGAGACTTCTTGCAGAAGTTACTATTTTTAGTAGTTCCTGGCAGTCAGAGTGGGACCCCTGCTATTTTTAGCAGTATGGATTGGCAGCGTTCGGAATCACTTCAGTATATGACAGCTTTAGACGGTTCAGTCATCAAGAGAGTAACGAGGGAAATATTAATATTTAATTATATTAATTAAATATTAATTATGCAAAGACAATTATATTAAGTTATAATTAAAAATTATAACTTAAGTGATTTTAATGCTGAGGGGTCGCCCATCATCAGGAGGGGGCCAATTTGTAATTATATTTTATTATAAAATTGGCCAAGACTATGGAAATATTAAAATAAAGAGAAGTGTGAATTTTTAATTAAAAACCTATCTTTGAGGAAATCGCACCCTTGAGCTTATATAAGCCTATTTCCTTGGGAATCGAGCCATATGATGTCTTTATTGTGAATTGAAATTGATCAACTTTGATTTGAGCAAGAAGCTTTAGGGTTTCAAGTTTGAATTCCTTGTGGAACGTGCCATCTCCATTGGAAGCAATTCAAAGGGTGTGAAATAACCCCTGATTTATCACAGCAGAGGTTCTTTCATCCAGAGGGAATCATTGATCTTCAGAGGTTATCTATTTACAGGTTTTCAGCAAAGTTATTCATTCAACAGGCAGGGTTTTACCTAGGTGCCTATTTGTGGAGATCTGGAGAGTTACAAGGCAGGCCATACAGCATCATTAATTGCTGATTCTGACACAGCCGTACATGTACCTGGCTATACTTATTTGCAGCATGCAATACCTTGTCATTTGGAAATACGCCTCACTTCTGGTCTTAGTTCTTTATCCTTCTGGGGCACAGTTGTATTGGGAGCAAACGGAGTTCACCAGACTTAGGAAAGAAGGTCAAACATATGCAGCCGTACCATCTTCAGCAGGGCATTTAATGTTGCATCAAAAACCAGGTTTTCAAAGTATCATTGCTTTTTACCTTGTATGTAACTGGTTTTAGTTGTAATCGACTATGGAAGATTTTATTTGAAAATAAGCTTGAAGTTTGCAGTATATTATATAGTTTACAGAATTAGATAAATTTTATAGAATTTATTTACTATTTTATGCAAATCGCATTATTCCTATTTCATGCCAAAAAACCCCAAAAACATCAAAAAAATCAAAAACTTCAAAAAAAACAAATAGACAGCCAGACTTGAGAAACAGAGGAAACTAGGAGTTTCTACAATAACTATGAAAGCCTAGTGAGTAGTTGTAATGACACATCCCCCATGCTTAAAATTAGAGTCAATGTAGTTCTCACATGAATGCGAGTGAATTCTAATTGAGAGAAAGGATCCACCTTCTCTCCTTATGAAAATTCAATGCAACTACATAAACATTCATTAACCCCTATGAATTTGAATTTGTATGCTCTCGCATAACACTCCTATAGGTTGCTTACAACCTAATAACTTATTATGTTACCTATTGTTGTGTTCTCATTTACAATCCTACGTAGGTGATCCTAGACTTAATAACCATTACCATAAATTATCCATTTGTGATCCTATGTCGCTCATCCCTATCAAGTTTTATCCTTCTTTACCTTCCACACATTTGTTCTCTACCCACCTCTTCATGGTGGATATCAATTTTATACTAGCTATCTAACATTCATATATCTATTGGTTTTAATCCACTTTTTGTGTTTCCCCTTTACTATCTACCCACCTTTTCATAATGGAGAACAATATTATACTAGTTACCTCACGTTCAATAATCTTATAACCTTCTTATACTAGCTCATATTCAAATTTCAAGTTTATCCTTTCTCCCTACATCTCTCAAGGTTCATGACCTTACTCTGATACTAACTGGTGAAATCATAGTTGAGAGTCCAAATGAAATGATGCCTTAACCATGTATCATTGATAATTTCTCACAATAATACATGCCAAAATAGCCTTTATTCATTTAACTTTTAATGGAGACACGATATTATAAGATTCATAACTATACATTGAGCTCTCATCACCACTTAGTCTAAGTCCTTAGACATAGATCTCTCATCCTATCTCTACAATGGTGTACTGAGACTGCCATGCACTTAAGACTACATGCATTCATTTATCAATCAAAACTCCACTTCTATCTACTTACATTAGATAGAGTTTCTTCATTCATCCATGGGATCAGTCTAATAGATCCCCCTCCTTGGCTTCTAACCATTTTCAAATGCTTTCCCAAGACCCCTATTTATAGTTTCTTGAGGTCTTATTGATTCATTGAATAACCATGCATTTGGATGAAAATTATATTTAATAGGGCTCTATTAAAATATGTAGGATCTACACAAATTTGTAAGTCTACCTTAAAATTAACATATCTTTTTAATGAAACTTGAGCCACACAAGTCTAATTGCTATCTGCACATATTCATGCATAGTTTATCTTTTTAGTTATCCCTTCTACCACTGTGTCACTTATAGTAATGAACTAGCTTAAAAAATAATTAAGTGTAGGTCTTCATAATTGATTGCTCATCTAGATTTCTTCTACTTCCTCAAGTTTAGTGTTGAATTTCGTATGATTGGGTTTATATGTGCTCTTGTGCCTCAGATTCTCCATCTTTTGAAGTGTCATCATCAGTGCACATTGGTTACCTTAGATCTTATTCACTGGTTGGTTATGCTTTATGCACTTATACACATCCCTCAGTTATGTTTTTACACTAATCTGATGTGCTTTATTGGTAAGCTCAATTCTTTATCCCTAATTCTCACAAAATTTGAACTTGAATTTGGTTGAAACCTATTTTTTTCTCATGCATCACACTTTCAAATAATAACTCACTTTCACACTATCTTCCTTGGCATTTTTCAAGTCTATGTGTAGCATGTGAGTCTTTACTTTTGAGCCTTACTTCCTATCCCTAGTGAGTCCTTATGTGATTTACAACTTTGTGCATGTATTTTTTTATTAGCCAAAAAATATACCCCATTTTTTCTCTAACTCCTACTCATCTCTCAACCACCTTCCTTTCCTTGAAGTGGACTCTTGCACAATCTAGAATAACCTTTCAAGATGTTATGCCATTCAAACATGCTTTGTCAATATTGGTTTATTCCTTGGCTGATTAACTATATTTTTGGGTTATTCAAGATTATCAATTATCCTTGGATGATCTTGAATCATAATATTGCATGTAACATCAAGAATTTTTATTCTTTAGCTTTGAAATAAGCCCACTCTTCCAAAGAAATTTGTTATTAGGCATGGGCATAATTGGAGAAAGTGATTAAGCCTAGATGTGTCTTTAAATCAAACATGTTTGATAAGTGTATGGAAACCCAATAAATAATGAAGAAAAAAAGATAATAAAATGCAAGAAAATAAAGAGTAGTAATGGAATGACAAACCTTCACATATGTTTCATTTAAAGCTTTACTAAAGGAAAACTAGATGTTTACCTAAAGAAAACTAGATGTTTACTTTCAAACTTTCAACACTCGAATTCCTAAGGTGGGTTCAAATGACCAAAAAGAGGGTGAAATATTGACTTTGCATGTTATATTAATATGATGTGTTAGATTTTTATTGATCTTATTCTTTTAATAATTATGTTTGGAATTGGGATCTTTACAACTAGTATTCCACCATAGCTATATACTAAATTTTAAGGGTGTTAAACTAAGGAAGTAACATATTTTAATGGTAATGATTAAATCTATGAAATAAGTGGTAGTTTGTGGTGAACATTATTTTGAATAGTTTTGGGAAGTATGGGTTCATAACCTATAGGGTCCTTCCAAATCTAAAAGGATAATATTTCCTTGAATTTTTCATGAAATGACAGGGATAAAATAGGCATAATTGGAGCTGCACAATGATAAAATAAGACATTAGGTTAAAGGATTTGGTTAGTTAGGTAGGTTGAATTATGGTTGGGGTTGATGTTTTGTAAAAAATGTATTTAATTTTATGATCGCTACACCTAATAGTCTGAAATGTCCCTTTATAGGGCTGAAATGCTAAACAATGAATTATTCAACAAACCCTAATGAAAATATTAATTTTTGGTATTTATTCAAATCCTAGCCAAACTGAAAATGAATTATTATTTATATAGGTGGCTCTAAATGATAAAAAATATTATTTAATGATCCTAAAATTAGTATAAAATATTCCAAATTTATAGCCAAAGAAATAAGTCAAAAACCTTATTTTTGATAATGTTTATTGCTAGAAAATATTAGGAAAATTATTGAATGTTTGTGTGGCTGATCCACGCCCTCAAAAAAGTTAAAAAGGCCTCCCAAATGAGTCATCAACACTAGGAGAGCATTCAATTCCCTTGGGAAGTGCACACAACCCTTTATCAAGTGTTTGATGCCCTAGGATAGCCTTCAAACCCACTTGCCTAGCTCACAAAGTATCTTACCCACCTATAAATATCAAATTGGTGTTGGAAACACCTTTCTTCTAAAATTTAAGTGCAATAAAACCTCATTACAAAGCTGTTAACATATGAAACCAATGGTTTTCATCCTTATTTCAGCCACCGTGAAGGGTTTTCATCCTCAAGTTACAAGTCAAACTTTTCATGCTTAGACTTCAAAGAAACATATATGTCAAAAAGTATGAACCTTTGAAAATGATCACCCCTTTGACCTTTATGGCCTTCTTGAAAGGGTGGAATCCAAAAGGGAGGGAAATTAATTCAAAATTAAAAGGCCCTTACCTTATAATCTTCTATTATATCACTTAAATATCCATTACTCTCAAACCTCCCCTCTTTAAGTTAAATTTAGAAACATAAAGTACTTTTTTGAAAAGAGAAAATAAGACCCATATTCCTCTTTTCTCTCCATTTAGCCCTTTGCTTTTTGGGAAACAAATCAAGCTAAGGGTTTGCATAAATCATGCTAAAAAGGGGGCCATGACAATCCTCCATTCCCAAAATTACTTGTCCTCAATAAATTCAAAGCTGGGATGATGAAGGATGGCTTCCCCTTCCCATGTAGAATCTTTGAAAGGTAAATTTTTCCAATGAACCAAGTATTCAGTGATAACTATGTTTCTATGTTTCCTCTCTCTAGCCTCCATAATAGATTCCGTAATCAAAACTAATTTACCCTCCTCATCAAGGGGTGGTAAATCTATGGATGGAGTGATGTGCTGCCCAAGTGCCCTTTTTAGGAAATATACATGAAAAACATTGTGGATCTTTCTATTTTATGGTATCTCCAACTCATAATCTACCTCTCCTACCTTCCTTAGAATCTTATAGGGACTATAAAATAGTGGTTTCAACTTTTGTACTCCACTTTGTTTAATAGAAGATTGTCTATAAGGCTGTAATCTTAGGAAAACCATGTCACCTAAATCAAAATGCCTTTCCATTCAGTGCTTATCTATATAGATTTTTTGATGGTTTTGAGCTTATTATAGGTTACTTTTGAGCTGATCTAAAATTTTCATGCTTTGCTAAACGATATCAACAGCCGCAGGCACTCTACTATCACTCTAAATTAGATTAAAGAAAGAAAGAACCTCATAACCATATAATGCCTTGAAGGGGAAATACGTATTGACATGTGGTATGTTGTATTCTAAAAAAATTCTACCATGTAAAACCATTTATTCCACACATTTTGCTTCCCTAAAATTTAATTTTGAAGATATTCTTCCACCCACTTATTCACAATTACAGTTTGCCCATCGATTTGGGGATGGTAGCTAGTACTTGGGGATAATTCAATGCCAACCAAATAGAAGAGCTCTTGACAAAAGAGGCTCATAAATCTACTTTCCCTATTACTTATAATATTTTTAGGAAACCCATGAAGGTTTAACACTTCTTTGAAAAAAAATCAACCACCATAGGAGCATTTTACAATGGGTTGGTAAGGCAAAGAAATGAGCAAATTTGGTGAGTCTATCCACTGCTACCAACATAAA
This sequence comes from Torreya grandis, assembly GCA_037957365.1. Taxonomy (NCBI): domain Eukaryota; kingdom Viridiplantae; phylum Streptophyta; class Pinopsida; order Cupressales; family Taxaceae; genus Torreya; species Torreya grandis. The sequence continues at coordinate 626,852 of JARHVA010000603.1, forward strand.
ATTCTTACCTTGTATCATGGACATCCCTATGATGTAATCCATAGAACTGCTCTCCCATTTTTGGTGAGAAATAGGTAGAAGTTGTAGAAGACCAGCTAGAAATGTGTGCTCTCATGTGTTATGTTGGCAAACAAAGCATTCCCTAACATATTGAAGTACTTCTCTCTATAGGCCCTTACAACATAACCTTTATCTTACCTATTTATAGGTCTTAAAATATCTTGGATTTCATGCCATTGGTGAATCATGAACATCTCTTATTATTTGTGCCTTAATCTTGGATTTAGCTGTCAACAAAATTTTGTTTTTGTACAAAATCAGCCCATCCACAACTACATACCTCTCATCATTTATGTTTCCTTCCATAACAATTGTAGCCAAGGTATCCTTAACATATTTAACAGTTAGGACATCCCTCTAATATGCCTATAATTTCACTTATTGCACATAAAATGGGCTTTTCAGATAATGCATCAACAACTACATTATTTTTTCCCTTCACATACTCAATGTGAAAATCATAAGATTACAACTTACCCATTTTTATTTTCTATCATTCAAATCAGTTTGTGTGAGATAATATTTCAAACTATTATGGTTGGTTTTCACCATAAACTCTCCACAAATCAAGCATTGATGGAATTCAGCCAAAGCATGCATAATGGCTAACATTTCTTTATTAGAGATTGAGATTTTTTGCTCAATTTTCTTGAGTTTTCTCATTTCAAATGCAATTGGGTGCACTTTTTACATTAGTACAGCCCCTATGCCTTCCATTGAAGCATAATATTCCATTACAAATGGAATAGTGAAATCTAGAACAACAAGCATTAGGCATGAACTCATGATTCCCTTGAGTTTTTAAAATGTTTCTAAGGCTATTTTAGACCAATTGAAAGCACCTTTCTTTATCAAATCTATGAGGGGGAGCAAGCTATGAAAAACCCTTTACAAACCTTTGGTAGTAGCTACATAATCCTAGGAAATGTCTCAACTACTTAAGATTAGTAGGTGGTGGTCAATCCAAAATGGCCTGTATTTTTTGTTGGTATACATGGATCCCTTGGGAGTTGATCACATGTGCCAAATATAAATTTTTAGAAGTAGAAAACTCACATTTTGATTTTTTTGTAAAGAGTTTTCTGTGTTATCACTCCCAAAACCATATCCAAGTGTTGCAAGTGCTTCTCCCATGTTTTACTATAAGCTAAAATGTCACAAAAAAGACCAGAACAAATTTCTTCAAATATTGCCTGAATATGTGATTCATGTAATATTGGAATGTGGTGGGAGCATTGGTTAAGCTAAAAGGCATAACCAAAAATTCATTGTTCCCATAGTGTCATTTTAAGGTTTTTTTTTTCACATCTTTATCTCTAATATGGATTCGGTGATACCCTATTTTCAAATCAATCTTGGAGAAGCAAACCAATCCATAGAGCTCATCAATAAGCTCATCAATCCTAGGTATGGGATACCTATTCTTAATTGTCTTCTTATTCAATAACTTGTAGTCAATGCACATTCTCATGGTCCTATCTTTCTTCTTCACAAGCACGATTAATGAAGCAAAGGTGTTGGAACTAGGCCTTATGTGGCCTATATCTAGAAGCTCATGTATAGCTTTCTTTATTTCTTCCTTGAAAATCCTTGGGTGGCAGTAGGGTGTAGTGATCACCACTTTGACACCTTGTTCCAAATAAATGATGTATTCAGTTCCTCTATCTGGGGTAACTTATGAGGAATGTCATAAAAAACCATGGCATGTTTGTCAAGAAGGAATTGTACATCCTTATGAAGAGGTTGCTACCTTAAATCAACATTCATGTCTTTTACAAAGCATTTGGATGCCCACATAACATTCCCTTTGTTGATATCTCCTTCCATCCTTTTGGAGGTCACTACCATAGGTGACCCATTGTTTAATACATATATAATCATTTCCTTTCCTGTTGTTTTGAATTTCAGCTTCATAATTTGAAGATTTTAATTGTATTCTCTAAGGGAGTGCAACCATTGTAACCCTAACACCACATCAGTATTACCTAAGTCAATCACATGGAAATAGCCTTGTAATTTATGCTTCCCCAAAGTGAGTTTCAATCCTAGAATTTTATGGTGGCAAGGAAGAGAGAATCCATCTCCCAAGCTCACATTGAACCCTTCAAAAGATGTAGTTTAGAAGTCACATTTTGAAGCCAAATTCTCATCAACAAAGTTATGCGTATCCCCACTATTTATGAGTATGGTGACCTTCTTGTCTTGAAAGACTCCTTTTACCTTAAAGGGGTGGTAATTTGGAATTTTGGTTAGGGTGGCCAAGTTGCCTACTATGCTTCCCTCTTTATTCATTGTCTGTTCCTTCCCATAAGGGGTTGTTTTTATCCTTTCTATGATGCTATTTATTTTAATCCCTTTTGAAATCTTTCCCTTTTGATAGAAACTCTCCCTTTGATGTGGGAAAAAATAATAATTTTAGCCCTTTTAGAAGCCTTTCCCTTTACTGGAAACACTCTTTTTTCTGCTCATGAAGGTATGATTTTCCCACTTTAGGACTTGCCATCCTAGGCTGCCTTGAAATTATTTCTACCCCATGCGCAAAAGTATGTAATGCACTATTTTTATGCCTTTCAAGGGGTGAATTTTTTTAATAAAGGTGTTGTATGATCAAGATCTATGGACCTTTTGATGGACATTTAAATGGAAGGAGGGTTAAAAGCCTTCACCAATACCTTAAGGAATTTAACTAACCCTTCAATGAAAAAATCATGAGTCAATTATCTGAGATATCCATCACCAAGGCTATTATCCTCTAAAATTCTATAATGTACTCTCCTATTTAGTGTCCTTGTTGTAAATTGGCCAAGTCTCATATGTGCATATCTGAATCTACCCTATCAAACATGTCAATGATCTTTATGTAGAATTTCTTATAATTTTTAATAAGGTTGTGCCCTAGGGTTATTAACCCTTGATGCCACCATTCATGGGCAGCCCCTTCTAAGTGTAGGGTGACCAATTTCAAAACTTCATCTTCTCTCATTTGATGAAGTGAAAAGTAAGTATCCACCTTGCTAATCCAAGCCTTAGCTAGATTATTAGTAGAATTATCAAATGTGGATAGGTTAACTTTCCCTATTTCATAATGCCAAGTTATGTGGTTGTTCTACCCCTTGTCCATCCTTCTCTACCCTTTTTCCAATTCACAACTGCATTAAATCTCATCTCTTTCCTAAAAGGAGGGGGGTATGGCATGTATTCTCTATATGTTGCCAATAAATCAGATTTATAGGAGGGTTGTTCCTTCCATTTCCATGAAGTTTCTTCCTTTTAAATGACCTTGGATTTTGGTGTAGGTCCTATACCTATGTCCATGGTGATTCTCATCATAAACTATGATGTGTCTCCCTTCATATCCTTCAATGTTTGAAGGAATTCACCTGTCACTTCCATTATCTGTTGTTGTGCTCGAGATAACCTTTAAAGCGTAGCTCTATCCATGTCACTATTTGACATGAAGCCCTTACTTATCTCACAACTAGCCAAGATTTTAGCTATGATACCACTGAAATGTCACATTTTAAGGTTGAAATGCTAAATAATTAATTATTCAACTAACGCTAATAAAAATATTACTTTTTAGGATTTATTCAAACCTTAGGCACACTAAAAATGATTTATTACTGCTTTCATGTACTTGGTTGCTCCTAGATTTTGTTTTACAAATTTTAATAAATAATTCATATATAAATTTGATTGATGATTCCACATCTTTGGTCACATTTTTAGGGACCCTTACCCTTACCTAACTTTTCACGCATTACACTCTTGTTTTTTTATCCATGTACAACGTGTTGTGGATATTGAATTTTATGCTCAATCATTGTCTTAGTGTCAAATTTTTATGCATCCTCCTCAATTGAGTGATAATAACCATGAACTAAGTTTGTTCTAACTCTTTTCCTTTTTCTTGACATAGTGAAATAGTCTTCCTCTATCTTTATAATGGTTGGATGGCCATCCTTTTACACCTTTATTTTAGTGACCCTTTTTAATTTTCTAGTGGCTTTCTCAGAATTTAATTTTATATGAATGATTTGATAGAAATTACCATATTTTTATGTTGATTTGTTGACCATATTTACATGCTTAGTTATGGCCAATTACATTCTTTAGATCCAATTGAATTGTGTTCTAACCTAGATAAGCTTGGGATATCACTTAATTGGTAGTATTCTTAACAACCCTTGATTTATGGATGCAAATGAGATGGGAAAGGTAATTGTATGGACTATGGATGAAGGTATATTAGATGAAATGGTGCCCAACATATTATCCAATGAGAGTGAAATGGATGAGAATGACCCTTGAGAATTATTCAATATTGTGATCATAGATGTAGAGGATACACTAGGTGTAACCAAAATTCCAAAAAATGATCTAAATGGTGATAATACAAAGATTTGGGTGGTCGTTACTCTAATTGGTGACACTTCAATAGTGTGAGTAACATTAGTTATTATGGTGCATGAGTGTGTTTATCATGAAATAGGTAGGCCTTCCTGAGTTACTATCACTATGGATGGTGTATAGAAAAGATCCTTGAGTGGTATTTTAATTGTCAGTGCTTATGTAAAAGTGTAACTTTGAGAGATGTGTTGTGTAGAAGCAAAAATAAGACTTAGATGACTCATAATTTTTAAAATAATAGTAGTAATTAAAATACTTTGGGCACTTGAGATAATTCTAATTCTTGAAACACTTGAGATACTAAAAAAATAGGATAAGTATGGCCAAAGAGAAATCAAAGTCATGTGGAATAATTAAAAAAATAGACACCTCTATCACTTGTTATATTAATATCACTGTGTCAATGAAACATTAGTATCACTAAATGGAAATGATACAAATGACACAAGAGAATCACTAAAAAAATGAGACATCAAAAACTAATGGGATACTCTGAAAACTAATGGGTATTGATATCATAGTAGTAATAACAGAACTAAAAATCTTAGGGATTGTTAAAAAAGAAAGAGTGAATGAAATAACTAGGGTAGTGACTATGGAAATTATTACATGAGGAAGGAGACCAATTTAGCAACCAATGTTGGTGATAAAACTAGGGGTAACACATTCAATAAATTTCTCATCAATGTTTGGATCATGGCTAGTGACTATGCAAGGTCCTCATCGTATTAGATATCTTAGTCAAAATTCATCAATTATGCACTAGGTTGAGCTTCAACAACTAGAGAAGGAGGTGGTCAAGAGTAGTGGCCTAATGTGCTCAACTTGTCTTTAACTTCCCTATCATTCAATGGATTAAGATGATATAAACTATCTACAACTGATTCATGTGAATAATCCAAACTAATTCTTCCTTGATGGAGATTCAAATACATGATAATCTTGTCATGCAGATCCTTATTTATCATTTTAAACTTTATAAAAATTAACCCTTATATCCCAAGGGAAAATTTTACCAACCCAATTTATTACTTCCATATTTGGGAACCCAACTTTAGTCACACTAAGGGTAGAGGATCCATTTTCCTATTCTTCAAAATCCCAACCAATTTATTCAAATATTGCGATGTTATCTTTAGTGCAACAAGGTTCTAAGGCATATAGCAGGGTAGCTATTGGGTTCCTCCATGACTACCTCCACTCTTAGTATAGTGTGATGTGCATAATACTAGTGAGCTCTAATTTTATTGATACTCTACCTGAGAGAGTCTAAAAGGCTAGGCATTGGTTCCTTTTTGACAAGATCGTAAATAGTAAGCTGTAAATAATTACACATAACTATGACATATTATTGGTACTTATCGACATAGTGCCTATGATAAATAATGTGAATTGGAGTTTCTATGGGATGAAACCAATCCAAAAAATTATCATAGCAACATTTCATTTATACAAAAACACACATCCTCAAGATAAGACATTATATAAAAATGGTTCCCTTCCTCTACTCATGAAAACTATATGCTTAGGTTGAGTGGAATGATTTATCTCAATGTGGGGATGTCATCATCATTTATGATTATGGAAAACAAGGGAACCCACTGGGTATTAACATGGTCAATTATGGAGGCACCATGTAATTTTCTGAGTAACAACATAACTATTTTGACCTTTGGCCTAAAATTTTGATTGTGTATTGATCAATGTATTCTTTTTTAGTCCACCTCTATGAATCCTTGGCCCAATCTTTAATAAATCTTAAATATCATTGTTTTTAATCCACTTGTTGGTACTGGCCTAGTTATATTTCATTTTTGTCTTGACGAGTTTATGAAATCTCAAAAATCCACACCAATATATTATGTAATAATATTTCCTTTTTGGAATACATTGTATTGTCTCTTACAAAACACTTATTAAAAGTATTACCAATGAGATTAATATAGGGAAAAACCTCAAATTTTATGAATGAACTATGAAGTTTAACATCCTTGATTGATATCAAGCTATCTTTGTAATTATGCTAATCTTGATGGGGTTTATAGTGGTAAAGAAGAGACGTGTAATGTCAACCTTGTGAAAAACTATTGGAATAATTATCATTGATGTCAAAGGGATTGTAATGGATATGAACAGAAATGTCAAACAAAATTATTTATAGAAGTGAATAGAAGTGTCAAATGGAAGGATCGATGGAAATGTCAACAAAAATGTGGATGAAAATGTCGACATAATTATTGATAAATGATGGAATTATCAACAAAAATGTTGATGGAAATGTCAACGGTCACATCTTTTGGTGAATAAGTGCCTCTTAGATGGGATGCCTCCTTTGTGAAGACCCTTTGAAGGCTATATAAGGTGAAAGGATGTTGGGTAAAAATACAAGAAATAATTCTATCAGATACAAGGAGAAGAAGAGTAAGAAGAAAGAAAAGAGGGAGAAGAGCAAAACTTGATTGTACCATCATTTATTTACAAAGCAACAATGAGAAGGTAGAAATTATTTGAGACTGGTGTCTCATAATAGAAAGATCGATGTCTTTCATTAATTCAGTGCTTGGTAGTAAAATTGGTGTTTCAATTCAAAGAGATTGGTGTATAGAGCTAATGTGGTGCTTGGCATTAGGGATTGGTGTCTCCAAGTAGGTTGGTGCCTGCATAACTTTTGTGAAAAAAATTATTAATCTTATGGCTAGATTTGGATAGTAGATCCAAGCAACCTTTTAAGTGTGGTTTTTCCCTACCAAGAGTTTTCCACATAAATTATATGTCATGCATTTATTTATTCTTATGTGAATGGTTTTTTTATGAAATTTTATTATAAAAAAATATTATTACACACTGCTTCATCCCCCTTAATGTGGTGTGTGCTCAACAATTGATATCAGAGCAAGGTTCTTTCAGGATCAATTTAACCACTAGAAGGTAGATCCCATAATCCCACATGGCCAGTCATCAGGTTCATGAAGGTTTCTTCATCAACAAAGTTGTATTATTCAACTAGACAAATTATGCATTCTGGAGTATAAAGATGAGTTTCTTCACCAACAAGGTTCCATTATTCAGCTAGATAAATTATGCATTCTAAAGTATAAAGATGAGGACATCTCTTATGGCCCTTGGTTTTGACATTTGATGAGTAATTATGGATAGATACATAGTTCCATAAACTCCACCAATATATATATAGTAGGAAAAAAGGCTACTAAAAATAATGCAAAATCCATGAATGTTATTATGTGTGGTTTATCAGAATTTGAGTTTGTAAAAGTAATGTAGTGTGACTCAGCTAAGGATATTTGGGATAAAATTAAGACCATCTACGAGGGATTTAACAAAGTAAAGATGGCATAGCTTCAAACTCATAGGGGATGATTCAAAAGTTTGAAGATAAGAGAGGATGAAAACATCATAGCTTATCTACTTCGTGTAGATGAAATTATCAAAATTATCAGAGGGATTAGTGAAAAATTCAAAGAATTTGTAATCATCCAAAAGGTACTAAGGTATTTTACTTTAATATTTGATGCAAAAATTTCTACGATCGAAAAAATAAAGGATATAAACAAATTAACAATGGATGAGTTACATAGAATTCTCGCAGCATATGAGATGAGGATTGAAAAAGAAAAATCATCTATAATGCAAGAAGCCTTCAAAGACTTGAAAAAGGTGAAAAAAAAATTGAATCAAGTGATGAAACCATCAATGAACTAGATGAAAAGGAGGCTCTATTTGTCAAAAAGCTTAAAAAGGGGTCTAAAAAATACAAAAGTAAGTTACCCTTCAAATGCTTTAATTGTGGTAAGATAAGACATTTTACTACCAAGTGTCCTCATAAGAATGATAGTGAAGATGAATAAAATAATAATGATGAAAGGAAAAAGAAGGAAAGCAAGCCTCACTTCAATAAATACTTCAAACAAAGTGGGTATGAGAAAAATTCCAATAAGTAAAAGAAAAGCCTCTATTCCAAAAAAGACAGTAACTCAGCGGAAGAAAATAATAATGATAAAAGGAAAAAGAAGGAAAGCAAGCCTCATTTCAATAAAAACTTCAAACAAAGTGGGCATGAGAAAAATTTTAATAAGTACAAGAAAATCCTCTATTCCAAAAAGGATAGTAACTCAGCTAAGTAGCAATGAAGAAATATCAGATAGTGACAAGGAAGAAAGCCTATTTATGGAAATAGAAACAAAACCCAAAGCCTCTGTAAGTACATATACCTTGGAAGAAGAGGATGATGTTAAAAATGATGGAGAGGTAGATCTCGAAGATGAACTAATTTGTGCCTTAGGAGAGATAAAAATGCTGAAGAAAAAGAATATGAAATAAAGAGTATAGATTCAAAAATATGAAGAGGAAGATATTGCATTAAAAACAAAGATGTCACAAAATGTTGAAGAATCAGATATTGTTATCAGTGGCTTAAAAACCTAATTAGAGGAAATGAGAAGAATCAAGGAGGTAATAAGAGCCAAATTGAAAACAAAGGAGGATGAGTGTGAAATGCAAGAATCTAAAATAATTGGCTTGAAATTAGAATTGGAGAAGACAACAAATGAGTTGAAGAACATATCAAAATTTTAGAAGAGTACCAGAGTGTTGAGGAATATATTAAATAGTAAAAGGTCACTATTCATTAAGCATGGCAAAAGAACTCTGAAAAAGAGCAAAGTTTGAAATCTACATACTCATCAAAGAAATTAAATACAAAGAAGCCAAAGAGCTATGTGGATGCACTTAAGAGGTCTATGAATATAGAAAGTGAAAAGAAGATAGAGCATGCCAATCTTGCTCATAGATAAAATAGAGGTAAGAACATCCATGTTAAAGATCGTAGAAGATCATTTTTGTCAAGGTAGAATAATGTGATAAGGTACCCAAGCTACTTCTATGGTTATTGTTGATGCAGTGGATTACACCCGGGGCAAGACGCCTAGCTCCCGCCCTTCCACACCCAACAATGGAAACTCCCCTCTCGCCTGTGGGATCAGCGAAGCTAGAAGGGAGAGTCTCTAGATAAGGGCTAGCTCCCTCTAATGTATCTTTTAGGCCCTGGTTTCTCCTACTGCTAACAAACAAATGTAAAAAAGGGGGGTGAAAAGGGAGAGAGAGATGCTGAAAATAGAACCTAAGCCTAAAAATGAAAAGGTGATACACTAGGAAAGTTGACCCACCTAGCCTAAGCATACACTTTTCACCAGGAATAAATGCCCATACACTTCATCTGATGTGGGAAACTCTTCTATTTCAGTGAGTCAGGGGTCTATAGAAATACAGGGAGGAAGGAACTAGAAAAGGTGTTCTGAGACACACTTTGACAACCTATTCACATGCACCTATATTCTTACTATAGACACTTCTGGCAGACCTATAGAAAAGAGACTTCACAATGCACTAGACATGCTGTAATTAATCTGTGAAAAGCATGAAAGACAATGACTTAACATAAAAGAAGAACACAAACATATACTTTAAAGTGCAAGTCCAGATAGAGGTAAAAATGCTAAGTCCTGATTCAAGGTAAAATCTGGCAGAGCTATGCCTTACAAGCCCCGAGAGATTTTTGGGTAGAGTTTTGCCTTAAGTATTAGAGAATGGATATTTTCTCAAATGAGAAGCTTTATAATATATAGAGAGGAAGAGAACTTAGTGATTTTTGGGAAAGACTTTGGTGCTCTTTTTGCAAGCTGGCCCATGTGCACTTTGAGCCTTTGGAAGAGGGAGCCGTTTGATTGTTGATTCATGCTTTGACTTAGGTGTTCCACATTAATGTGATAAACATGGCCACACCTCTTTTTTGCAAATAGATTGCTCTCTTCCTGAAAACAAACTATGGTTTCTCCCCTCGTAAATGCCAAATGGAGAAAGCAGGCCGTACTACTGACTGTTTGTGTCTTTTGATGACCATCTAGTAATAACTAGCCTCTCCTCACCACTTGGACTGCTTTGTCTTTTCTTGCACTTCATCTTCCTCCTTGCCTTGTCTATTCTTGGCTCCTTCAGCCCTCAAGGGCTATCTTTTGGTGGGTCACTGCATTCCTTGGGCTCTCCCTGCTTGCCTTGGCCTTTTTTGCCAATTCTAGTGAGTGACACGTGGCGCGTTCCACTATAAAATGGGCAAGACACTTGGCAACATCCACTTGACTCATGGAAGCTTTAGGCACCCTTTGAATTTCCTACAAAAGAGGACATGTGTCAGCTTCTACTTTCTTTAGCAATTCATCTGGGGCCCACCACAATTCTCATGGGACAAAAGAGAGACTGCGGAGGCTAACACTTGTCAGCTTCTACTGAGCCTTGCAGGGGACACATGGCACGTTCCACTACTCCTAAAAAAGCATGTCAAAGCCTTTTGTAGTTGCCACTTGGTGCCTTTTGTGCTCTGGCTTTCTTGGTGTAAAATTGATGTTTGTGGGCCTGTCACATTTTGACAACCAACAACTAGTCTATCTTCTTAAAGTTGATGGATTTCGGGACATCACCATCCTTGGCAAATTCCTTTGGGCCTTTTCCTTCAACTTTTTGCTTTAGCCTTTTACCCACAGGCTTTTTCTACCAACTTTTTCCCATGGGCTTTCTTGCTTTGGGCTTTTTCTGCAGACAAAAAGTTTGCAAGGATTGCCTTGTGACTTTGCCTTCGAAAATTTCCTCTCTGGCTTTTTGCTCACGGTTTCCCTAAATTCCTTTGGACTTTTTGTCCAAAGGAAATCCTTTAGACAAAAGTCCAAAAGAATTCATGACTTCGCCTTAACAAAATTATGAAATATCTTAGCCGCTTCTTTGTGGCCTCTTTGAAGTGCTCCCTACCCTCTGCAAGGGATCTTGAAGCGAGAACTACTCTCTGTAAGGGCACTTGTCCTTCGGGAGGCTTGAACCTTTGATTGAACCAATCCTTTGAACCAACCTTTGAACTAATTCATTAAACTAGTTCAATGGTTCAAATGTTTGTTGGACTATTTAATGAACCAAGCTTGTTGAATCATTTGGATTGAGCCGATGAACTGAACTAGTTGATTGAACCTACTGATGAACTTTGCATTGAACTGAGTGATTGAACCATCTGATTGAACCAAATCATTAAACCAAAATGTTGAACCAATGCATTAAACCAAGTCAATGAACCATTTGATTGAACCAAAGTGATGAACTTTGATTGAACTTGTTGATTGAACCAAGGCTTTGAATTGAAGCGATGAACCAAGGCATTGAACCAGTTCAATAGTTCAATGGTTCAAAGGTGCTAACTCTTGGAAAGATTATGTCATTGAACCACTCTTCCAACCTTAAGGAAAAGTGTCCTTGAACCATTTTAGCTTTCTTTCCTTATGAATTTATTTAGACAAGAGTCCGAAGAAGCTTTGTAAAACCTTGCACTCTCTAAACTGGTTCTTCGTCTGCCAAAATACTACACTTGCGGAGTCCGTAGAAATTTTGCAGAGTCTGTAGAAATTGCAAGACTTGTTCAAAATCAAAAGTACTGGCTCAGAATAGCATAAAAAATAAGGGGGACTAATTTTTGCCCTATTGGACCAAAAATGGTCAACAGTTATTGTTATTGTTGCAATCAATTTGGTCATAGAGAAATAGAGTGTAAAGCACATGCAAGAATGAATATGCATGGAACTATGGAAAATGTACTTATGTAGTTTCCAATAGAAACTATAACTCATTTTCCCCACTATTGAATTATAATGAGAATAATACTCTTATGTTATAAATATAATTGTATCAACTATGGACATATAGCATGATTTTGTATGAGTGTTTTCACAAAAACCCCTAAATAGAACAAGAAGGTGGATACCCTCGTTATAAAGAAAAATGAATCTACAAAAATATGGAGAGAGAAGCAAGAGGACGTTAATAAGAAAAAGGAAAATTCTATGCTTGTTCAAACAACATTTCATACACAAGATGAAGGGTAGAAGTGGTATATTGGTAGTGGGTGTTCAAGCCACATGATAGGGGATAAAAGTAAATTTATCACTTTGAAGAAAATGAGTGAAGGTAAAATAAAGTTTGGGGATAATGCTATAGTGAGGATTGTCAAAAGAGGTACCATCAGCCTTGATAATGGAAAGTTAATAAATAAAAATGTTTTATATGTTAAAGGACTGAAGCATAACCTATTAAGTGTCAGCCAAATGTGTGATCAAGGACACACGCTCACATTTTATACTCAAGGCTGAGAGATCAAGAGAGTAGACACATAAAAATTAGTTACAGATGTAATTAGGACATTAAATAATTTGTACATACTTAGTAGAGTAAAAGGAGGGAAATGCTACATGAGTCAATTTGATGAAAGCTGGTTATGGCACAAAAGAATGGGCCATATGAATTCTGGATAATTTAGGGAAAATTAGCACTAAGAATGCCATAAGAGATGTCAAAAATAAAAAACCTTCAAACATTATTTGTAGGCAATGTCAACATGGGAAGTAGACATGAGTGAGTTTCAAATCAAATGAGTACTTGGCAACCAAGCCATTGGAATTTATCCATACAGATCTATGTGGACCCACAAGAACTCAAACCATACAAGGTGAGAGTTATTTTATGTTGCTTATTGATGATTATTCTAGAATGACATGGGTTGCCTTTCTAAAAGAGAAATTCAAGGCATTCAAAAAATTTAAAGATTTTAAAGCTTTGGTTTAAAATGAAACGAATCTAAAGATCAAATGCCTAAGGTCAGATTGAGGGAGTGAGTTCCTCCCAAATGAATTCAATTAATTTTGTGAAGAGAGTGGAATAAAGAGACATTTCTCAGTTGCTAGGACTCTATAGTAAAATGGATTTGTAGAGAGAGAATCGAATTGTGAAAGAAATACTAAGAATAATGCTAAATGAATGCAAGCTTTTAGATAGATATTGGAGAGAGGCAGTCAACACCGCAGTTTATGTAATGTCCCTTTTTGGTGCTTAGACAATTTTTACACAATTTGCTAGTTTCCAAGTCTTCCAAAGGGTAATTGTTTAGATAGAGAGAACTCCAATATTCTTGGAGAAGCTTTGGGTCAGTCTTGCAAAGCATTTGTTCATGGTTTTGAGCTCAAATGGTTTGATGGATCCTTTTGATGCTTTCCAAATCAATTTTTGATCCTAAAGGTGCTCTCCAAACTTCTTGGAGGTCCAAGCTATTTTTAAAAAGTTACTTGGTTGCCTCTGATCATCATTGTAAGTCTTTAATATCACTTTGGTATGATCATAATTGCAAAATTATATCATTTGGGTGTTTTTCGCAACTTGGGTATATTATTGAGCTATTTAATTAATATTTCACTTAAGTTGTCTAATGTTAGAAATATTAAAAGGGACAACTTAGTGTACTAGCTCATTTTAAATATGTTAAAATATTATTTCATGTGGACATCTTGGAAGGACTTTATTATGAGTAAATATTACTATTCCTTAAAAGGGTGAAAAGTGCTCCATAAAATTAATTATTTATTTTATAAAAGGAGGTTGAGGACTCATTGTGAAGGGATGCTTGCTATTTTTATCTATTGTGAAGTTTGAGCTCTAAGCTTGAGCAAACCCTAGGATAAAATTTCTAATGGTGTCAATTTTGATAGTGAAACATTTGCCCTATTATAGGTGGAATCATATAGGTTTCAGACCAGTGTTTTTATTGCTACAGATTTTAGATTCTTAGTGTGTGAAGAGATATATCAAATTTTTTGAGGAAAAGTTCCATATTGATGAATATTTGTTCAGTTGTTACCTTGGATTATTTTTTGCAATTTTTTATTAGGTGTAGCATCCTTAGTGGCCACTATTCTAAGTCATACCTCCTAAATAAGGATCATAGCTCTTGTGTTTGAAGGTTCATGGGGTTTTAGGAGATTATAAGGGTGTTTGGAGGAGCCATCCATTTATCTTATGATCTAGATATTTATGAAGGCATCTAGATACACATGCAGATTTGACAATATTAAAATGTTGAATGCATAGAATCAATTCCTAATATTGTATCAACACCTTCAACACTTTACATTGGTATTAATAACAGGTTAGATCTTAAGCATCTGATGGTTGTATACTTTTGATTTATATCTGCATGTGATATATCCATCATATTCTATTACATTGATAATGATACATCATCAACTATTTGATTAAATGCTTCTTGCTACTCCTATGTTCTGGTCATGCAATCTTGAATGATTTTTGAGAGAAATCTGCTGATGAATTGTTTTAAACATTTAAATTGAACCATCCCTAATTATGATAAGAAGACCAAATGTTTGATGAAATGTTTGCACATTAATAAACTAGAAAAATTATGAAAATTTGGCAAAAAATCCTAAAGGGAATCTTACAGTGGTATCAGAGCCTATAACTTCTTACTAGCCTTTTAGATCATTTGCACATCAGTGATCTAGACTTTCATGTTGGTTTTAGGCCTTGCATGTGAGTGATCAACACTTACATGTCAATTTTGAACATCACATGTCAATATTCAGGACTTGCATGTAAATTGGTATAAAAGTGGGAATTGTACGGGTCTATGATAGTAGAAATTTCCTATGCAGCCCGAAAAAAGTAATCTTAGATGTTATTTGAGAAGACACAGTGATCCACTAGAAGTCCTTGAGGAACTTGATCTTTTTATTGGAGTTGAAAGGGTAAAAGTGAACATGGGTGATAGAGATCATGAGGATCTTATCACTAGGGACATTCTCAATAATATCACTAGAGAGCAGTGAGAGATGGTACAACTTTTGACTTAATTAATGCAGTAAAATGTGGTAAATAACAATGTCAATTAGAATAATAATGGTGGAAATAGTGGGAACAATAGTGAAATGAGTAATTTGGGCAACAATGTATACACTCGTAATCACACTAGAACTACTCAAGGTTCTAGAATCTTGTAGCATGTCATTATAGGAATTTTGTCAGTTGAAATACATAAATAGGCTTAGAAGAGATAGAGGGCATAACCAAAAGTTACAAAAAAATTTGGGTAAGGTGTCTCTTTCACCTTTTGATGGTTGAGGTAAATACATTGCACATGCATGGATACAAAAGTTAGATGACTATCTCAATTTATACTCAATGCTTGAGAGGGAGGCCATCTAGTTTACTTCTTTACACTTGTAGGGTGATACACATGATTGGTGGTACCATGGGATGGTTATGCAAGGTCATAGCCTTATCACTTTATATGTTGATTTTACTTAGAGGTTGATAGATCAATTTGACAAAGCAAATCCCAAGCAATATTTCATAAAGTTATCCCATCTCAAACAAAAGGATTCAGTAGATGTCTATATTTTTGATAATCAGAGGCTTATTATCTTGGTCTCAAATGTTCAAAGGATAGATTATCATATTTGTTTATTAGGGGCTTAGATGAGCCACTTCAAGGTTGGGTGAAAGCATTAGACCCACGTTTGCAAGATGCCATAAAAGGAGCTAGGAACATGGATTTTTCAGCACCTCCCAAAAACAAATTTTATAACAAATCATTTTCTTCCTCTAAGAAAAGTAATAAGAAAAAATTCCAAAAAGATTGGCCAAAGAGCACAAATTTTGATACAGAGATAAAAAATGAACAAAGGAAGAAGAAAATGTATTTTTCATGCTAAGAACCTATGGGAGGTACTATTACTTCTATTTTAATGTGTGATAGTTTTGATTGATAGTGGAGAAACCCATAATTTCATAGATGAAGGCCTAGTGATTAAAAGAGGTCTTTAGGTAGAGGATTTTCTAGGATTTAATGTTATGGTTGCTGAAGGATTCACTATGAGTTGCAAGAAGAAGATTTCATAGGTGAGCATTACCTTGGGTGACCATCAAGTGACTGATGATTTTTATGTTATCAAAACTGGGGAGATTGACATGGTTCTTGGCATTTAGTTGTTACACTCCCTTGAAAAACATTCATAGAACTTTCATACCATGGAGCTTAAAATTAGACATGAGGGAAAAAAGGTTATTCTTCGAGAAGTGTCAAATGGAGTACCTATTGTGGTTATTACAAAGAGGATAAAGGCACTAATATGAAATGGAAAGGTGGCTTGGGTAGCCCAATGTTTGATCTCTTCTGAAACCCCTTCTGGTGGATATGGTCAGTATTATGTAGATATCTAATCTGTATTGGATAAGTATAGTGTGGTTTTCAATGAGATTCCTCTTAGAATATCGTCTGATAGGGGTTTTGAACATGTGATAGATCAAGAGAATGAATAAAAAGATAAATAAATCAAACAACTATCTGATGAGCTTGATTGTCTTCAAGAGGAATTTGACTTAGAGTGTTTTCCAAAGAAATTAGAAGTTGCATGTGCAGATTTGAATCAACAAGATAGGATTAAGCAAGATCAAAGGATATAAGATCTAAGAGAAGTTTCAAAATATGAGGTAGAGTGTGGTTTTTATCCTGTTGATGATTGGGAAACATATTATGAGGATGTACCAAGCCTTGTGGTCGATAATCCTCAAGGGAGACCACCAGATAAAGATTGTGTTAATGTGGTAGAAGATGAAGTCTCTATATGGAATGTGTTGAAACATGAAAACTTCAACATCCCTAACTTTGAAAAGTTTCTAAAAAGTGATTTTGAGCTTGCTAGAATTTTTAGAACAACAACAGATAATGTAAGTTCAGAACTTAATTTATATGAAGAATTGGTAAGTCAAGGGTCTAATCATGATTTCCACTAATTTGACAATCCACTCTTTGACTTGGGGTCTGATTCAACATATGCTCATCCTTATTTAAAATGGAATATGGAGACACCAATTGGTCTTAGACCCTTAGTTGGTGATGTTTTTATGTTTGAGTTACAAGAAGTCAAAGATGTCATAATCTTCCATGTAAAGTAGGTGGATGAGTTTAAGATGGATGTAAAATTATATGATGGTTACAAAAATCCTAGTGCATTGGAGGTGAATTTTTTTTATGGTGCTTGGATGATTTTCATGAGAGGCATTATTTTTTGGGAAGATGCCTTTAGTTTCACCAACAGATCTTCTGAGGAAGCACACATGAACAACAGAGTTGCGCAACACAAACACGATTGAGTTGCCTCATTCCTTCAAACTCATGATAGAGGTCACCAAAAAATTATGTTAGAAGGTTATGGTGACAAAAGAGATGTTCCTTGGCCAATGATAGTTTAAAATATTAATTTTGACTCTATTGTTTTGTTGCAGATCAACCACCTAATACTTTTGTTTGGGTACATCCATGAAGGTCGGCAAAATATTTTAGTCAAGGAATGGAATAATGTTCAGTTGGAGGTTGTTTGGGAGCCTTTTATAGTCACTTCCAAGTTGATTTTGGGAAATTCAATGCTCATCTCTCATTTTCATTTGTGGAGACCTCATTTTTGCAGCTATTGGCCAACTTCTAGAGCACAGATTTTGATAAAATCAGCTAATGATCTATTATTATTTACCTTGAACAGCCACATTTTGATTCAATTTGGGGCTCTTATACCTTAGTTGGATGATGGAGAAAGGTTTTAGATGTGGAAGAGTAATATTTCAGCCTTCCTAACTTCAAATTAGGCATGTAAATTTCATAAAGATGTATTGAAATATTCCAAATGTTTGCCTACTATGTTTATGGGGAGGGTAACACATGTTGGCAATTTGATGAGGTGTGCTTGGTGGACTTGTGTGGTGATGTTAGGTCATCTTTACTTGTTATTTTTGGAGGACAATCAATTTTGGGAAGGGAGGACTATAATGTGCCTTTTTGGTGCTTAGACAATTTATGCACAATTAGCTAGTTTCCAAGTCTTTCGGAGGCTAATTGGTTAGATAGGTAGAACTCTAACATTCTTGGAGAAGTTTTGGGTCAGACTTGTAAAGTATTTGTTCATGGTTTTGAGCTCAGATTATCTAATAGATCCCTTTGATGCTTTTAGAATCAATTTTCATCCCTTCAAGTACTCTCCAAACTTCTTGGAGGTGCAGGCTATTTTTAGAAAGTCACCCAGTTGCCTCCAATCATCATCCTAAGCATTTAATATCACTTTGGTATGATCAAAATTGTAAAATTATATCATTTGGGTGTTTTATGCAACTTATGTATAATATTGAGCTATTTAACTAATATTTCACTTAAGTTGGCTAATGTTAGAAATATTAAAAGGGACAACTTAGTGTAATAGCTTATTTTAAAGGTGTTAAAATATTATTTCATGTGGACATCTTGAAAAAAGGACTTTATTCATGAGAAAATATTACTATGCCTCAAAAGGATGAAAAATACTCTAAAAAGTCAATTATTTATTTTATAAAAGGAGTTTTGGAGCAAATAAGGAAAAAAGTAATATTTTATTACTTCAAAAAGTTATAAAAGGAGGTTGAAGACTCTTTGTCAAGGGATGCTTGTTATTTTTCTCTATTGTGAAGTTTGAGTTCTATGCTTGAGCAAACCCTAGGATAAAATCCCTAAGGGTATTAGTTTCTATAGTGAAACATCTACCCTAATCGATTACATGTAGAATCATACAAGTTTCACATGAGTGTTTCTATTGCTATAGATTTTGGATTCTCAGCATGCAAAGAGATATATCAAATTTAATGAGGAAAAGTAAGAGATCAGTTGGAAGAGTACCATATTGATGAGTTTTTGTTCAGCCATTGCCTTGGATTATTTGATGCATTTTTTATTGGGAATAACATCCTTATTGGCCACTATTCTAAGTCATACCTCCTAAAGAAGGATCACAACTCTTATTTTGGAAGGTTTGTGGGGTTTAAAGAGATTATAGGGTGTTTGAAGGAGTCGCCACTTATCTTGTGAGTTGGTTGTTAATGAAGGCATCTAGATACACATGCAAATTTGATGATATTGAAAAGTTGAATTTATAGAACCGATTCCGAATATTGTCTCAACACCTTCAAAAGTTTACATTAGTATTAATTGCATGTTAGATCTTGAGCCTCTGATGGTTCTATACTTCTAATTTATATTTACATGTAATGGATCCATCATATTCTATTACATTGATAATGATACATAAGCAAGTATTTGATTAAATGCTTTTTACTACTCCTATTACATTGGTAATGATACATAAGCAATCTTGAATGATTTTTGGTACCAATCTGCTAATGACTTATGTTAAATATTTACATTGAACTATCCTTGATTATGATAAGAAGATAAAGTGTTTGACAAAATGTCTAGACATTAATAAACCATAAAAATTATGAAAATTTGATGAAAAATCTTAGAGGAAATCCTATAGTTTACATCTTAAATAGAGGATAAATCTAGGTAAAAAATAGTTAAACACCCTATGAGTTGTGGAAGAGTAAAGCCTAGAGATGATATAATAAAAGGTTGTAAACAATTGTAGAGAGTGATAGTGTTAGAATGGATGAATCTATTCCTAAACAAGTGTACCAACTAGTATTCATTTAGAAGAATCAGACTTCAAGAAAGAAGTAGCAGAAGAAAATCAAGAAGAAGAAAGGTAAGATACAAGGGCACCATCCAGATTTGTTCAAAAAAATCATGAAAAAAAATCATATCATCAATGATATTGATGCTGGAGTTTGAACTACGAGAAAGTTAATGAATACATCAAAAAATGTAAACTTTTCTCTATTATCAAATATAGAATCGAAGAGATTTTTAGAAGCCAACAATGATAAGCATTAGATCAATGCCGTGAAAGAAGAATTGAACTAAATAGAGAAGAATGAAACTTGGGAACTTGTTCCCAAACCAAAGGACAAGAATGTAATTAGAATTAAATGGGTCTTTAGGAATAAGCTGAATGAAGATGGGAAGGTAATAAGGAACAAGGCAAGACTAATTTGTAAAGGCTATGCTCAAGTAGAAGGTGTTGACTTTGAGGATACTTTTACCCTTGTGGCAAGATTAGAAGTTGTAAGAATATTCTTAGCATATGCTGGAATCAAGAATTTCAAGGTCTATCAAATGGATGTGAAGTCTGCATTTCTCAATGGAAATCTTGAAGAAGAGGTTTATATAGAGCAACTTGAAGTTTTCTCTCTATCAGGGAATAAGGACTATGTGTGTAGGCTGAAGAAAGCATTGTTTGGACTAAAAAAGTCCCTAGATCTTGGTATGCTAGGCTTGAAAAATGCTTGATCAAGGTTTCAATAGAGGAGTGGTTGAAAGTAACCTATACATCAAGATTGAATGTGAGAACCAATTAATTGTGGTTGTGTATGCAGATGACATTTTTTTTGGTAGAGACAATGAGAAGATGTCTCAAGAATTTGCAGGGGTAATGCAACAATAATTTTAAATGTCTATGTTAGGAGACTTATCATTTTTCCTTGGGTTACAAATTAATCAATCAAGTAAAGGAATCTTCATCTCTCAGACCAAATACATTAAGGAAATGTTGAATAAATTTAATATGGATGATTGGAAATTAGTAAGTACTCTAATGGTAATAGGGTGTAAGTTGAGTAAAGATGATGAGTCAACAAAAGTCAATCAAACCTTGTATATATCAATGATTGGAAGTCTATTTTATATTATTGCATTAAGACTAAATATCTTGAAGATAGTAGGTCTAGTGGCTAGATTGTAGGTAACACCAAAAGAAACACACTTGCAGGTAGTCAAAAGGATATTCAAGCATCTCAAAAGCACTACGGATCTTGGTTTGTGGTACCCAAGAGAAAAGAACTTCACTTTGATAGGGTATATTGATGTAGATTGGGCAGACAACATTGATAACAAAAAGAGCACAAGTGGAGATGCATTCTTTCTTAGAAAGAGTCTTGTATCATGGTTGAGTAAGAAACATCCCTCAGTTTCCTTATAATAGAAACTGAGTACATAGCAACATTATCATGTTGTACACAGGTCCTTTAGATGAACTAATTCTTGAGGAATTTTAGAATTGAGTATGTCAATCAATTTACATTTTGGTTGATAATATAAGTGCAATAATCATCTCCAACAATCCAGTTATGCAATCAATAACTAAGGATGTTCCCTTCAAGTATTATTTTTTAAGAGAGTAGGTTGTTAATCAAAAGGTAAAATTAGAGTATGTCTCTACAAAGGAGCAAGTTTCAAACATTTTCACAAAGCCTCTCCCAAAATAACCTTTTGTGTTTCAAAGGCAAGAATTGGGAGTGATTCATACTTCACTCAGTCACTAAATCCATCATAAGGAGCATGAGTTAAGGGGAAGCTAATTATTACATTATTTAGCCTCATAGATATTTGGTGAAATACATTGTGATTGTTTTGAACATTCTTTTACCATTGATGTCAAAGGGGGAGAATTAAAGACATGGGGAGCAAAGGAGGAGAACTACAATAAGGGGGTGTTCATATACTAATTCAAGGGGATTGCCATCAATGAAAAAGGGGGAGATTGTTGGAATAATTATCGTTGATGTCAAAGGAATTCTAATGGATATGAATGGAAATGTCAAACATAATTATTTCCAAAAGTGAATAGAAGTGTCAAACGAAATTGTCACTGGAAATGTCAATAGATGATGGAAATGTCAATAGAAATGTAGATGGAAATATTGACAAAATTATCAATGGATGATAGAAATGTTGACGGGTGAATAGGTGCCTCTTGGATGGGATGCCTCCTTTGTGAAGATCATTTTAAGGCTATATAAGGTGAAAGGATGTTGGAGAAAAAAATAAGAAAAAATTCTTTCTATCATATACAAGGAGAAGAAGAGGGAGAAGAGAGAAGAGGGAGAAGAGTGAAACTTGATTGTGCCATTATTTGTTGATAAAGCAATAGTGAGAAGGTGGAAATTATTTAAGTGAGATCAGTGTCTCATAATAGAAAGGTCAGTATCTTTCTCTAAGTCAGTACTTGGTAGTGAAGTTGGTGCTTCAATTCAAAGAAATCGATGTCAAGAATTAAGTTGGTGCTTGGCATTGGGGACTGGTGTCTCCAAGTAGGTTGGTGCCTACAAAAATTTTGTAAAAAGAATTATTAATCTTATGGATGGATTTGGATAGTAGATCCAAGCAACCTTTCAAGTGTGGTTTTTCCCCATTGAGGGTTTTCCATGTAAATTTTGTGTTGTGCATTTACTTGTTCTTATGTGAATGGTTTCTTTATGAGATTTTATCAACCTTCTCACCCCCCCAATGTGGTGTGTGCTCAAAAAAATCCTCTTTGTAATGCCTTTGTGCTACTATACCCAATAAAAATGTGTTATATTTGAATTCTTGGGTTGGGAAAAATGTGGATGTTTGAGGCTTGGATTTTTTCACCATTTATGTGGACATCAATTGGGCAATTTTATGAAAACTTGGTGAACTCAATATATGATTTTTCCCTAATTTCCATCTTTATTTTAAATAAATTTACATTACCTCTTAATATTCATGCTCCTTTATCAAGAAGAATACTTGAGAAATGGAATCATTCTTGCTTCATGTTTCATGAAAATAAACACCTGCCATTACTTCAACTTCAAATTCAAATTAAGGGGTTAGTATGTCCCTTCTCATTACTTCACAATATTTCACTTTTTATGGTTGTATATAAGGTGACACCATAATATGTTATCATTTTGTGCCTCTATAACTTCAGCTAGTTGAAATATTGGATAATTATGCAATATTACATTGGATTTTGTTTATTAGAATTTTGTGACACTTCCTTATATAGGTGTGATGATTTATAAAATTGCATTCATATCTTATCACACCTAACATTTATGTGTAGCTTTTATCTAAAGTGAATTAGAGTGATCCACGTGTCATGATATCACATTATCCCAACTTTTCATATAATCAGTCAAGCTAAGCATGTCACTATATTACAACTCCATAGTCATGTGGTCATTTTTGAATGAATTGATGTCAAATGATGTCAAAGTATCATAGATTAATTAAATATTACTTCACCAAAAAACATGTAATTATTTTTTTCAATAATATTTCAATGCAAATTTTCTAGCTAGAAGATTGTATATGAGGTTGGAGTTAGCCATGGCAGTTTGGTAAATTTTTATAGGTAAGTTAAATTTTTCATGTGGATTCTCTTTATAGTTTGTTTGATGATCAAACATGATCAAAATGTGTGTAGAATGAAGCAGGTACTTATTTGATTATAATCAGCCAAGTGAAGATTTGATTGTATAGGAATCATAAATGATACATAAGTATGGGAGTTATTTCCTGAAAAGCTAAAGGAAAAAGGCATGAAATAAGACCTATATTGATAGTATTTGTGCACATGATGCAAAAATAGAAGGATTAAGTTAATTACCTACACAAAAATCTTGATATGTAAGGATTCAAGAAGGTTGGCGTGTAGATGGAAATATTAATGCAAAGGTCCAAATATGACTGTTGATTCTAAGAATCTTAGAGATGGGTTAAAAGAAACATGTGTTTTCCATCCAAGATAGAGTAAAGGAAACACAACCAATAATTTTATGTTTAACATCTTCCAATGGCTTACAAGAATCTAAAGTGACACGTTTCACTTGTGAAATCCTATATAAAGACATATCGATCAAAGATGAAGTAGGAGAGGAGAGATCAAAGGAATAAGGTCATCTTCTTCATGTAACATTCCAATGAGAGTAGGATAAAGTGAGAAAATGAGACATGAGTAGACTCCATTCTAATAGCTAGGAGAAACTTGCATTTGTAACTTTTTAGAGGGTATAACATGTAGTTTGCTTGATAGGAAATTATTGTAATCCACTATTATTGTATAATATAAGAAACCCTTTGAGTTTAAGAGTCTATGTGTATTTATGGGTGTGAATTTATTGTATGTTATTGGGCTATGGATTTCCCTAATTACTAACCCCATCCCTATGACTACACTAGCATGGTATTAGAGCACAAGGTTTAAGTCCTTGTGAAAGTATGGAGAGGATACATACACAAGATTGTGATATGAGAGATTGTAGTAATAGGGTCTGGTAGACTACAATATCAATATGCCTCCAAGGAGAATGATTGGTAGAAGTGGAATTATTAAAAAATATTTCATAGGAAGACTAGAAGAAGTGTTTGATGTGTTGAGTGTTGTGAGATCTAGATTGGATTCAATAGAAGAAGAAAAAATAAGGGGTTTCACCCTTAGAGATGACTAGAGTGATGTCAAATAATAACAACTAGCAGGTGAAGGTGGGGATGACAATAAAAAAGAAGAGATACAAATGGACATATGATAATGTAGACTCCTTAAAGCTATTTCAAGGATTGGTATAGGAATGAATGTAGATATGCCATGTTTTTCAATTACCCTAAATCCTAAAAAATTATATATTAGCTAACATACATTAACTAATATGTTTAGTTTGATGATATAAGTGACCCAAAGAGAGTGAAGGTTATGAAAATAAACTTGAAAGGTTACACACTTATTTCATGGAAGGAAATTTAGGTTAAAAGGAGAGGGAAAGGCAAGATTTCCAAATGGGACATAATGTTCTCCAAGATGAAAATTAAATTCCTACCTAGACAATAATAGCTAGAGTTGTTAAAGGAGTTACCAAACTTGAGGTAGAGATATCTTAGTTTTATAGGATCATGATCAGATCTAGGCATGATGAAATGGATAAAGAGAAAGTAGAAATATGTATAAATGCATTGAGACTTGGTAGCAAACATTTAAAGGGCATGGAGAGAATCCAAATGGTGGAGGAATATTATAAATTTGCACAGAATGTTAAAGAATTTTTTTCTACATACAACACAATATGATATAAGGGAAATATAATTACTCTCATACAAGTTTACGAGGAGGATATGATGATGAAATCTAAAAAAACCATGAAGGAGAAAATAACATTATATGTACTTATATGCATGTGCAAGAAAAAGGTTATGAGAACAATGTCAAAGTTATGGAGGTGGGTCTTACCCATCTATAGAACATGGAAGATTTGGTATGGGAAGGGGAAGAGGAATTCCATAGAACATGTTTTAGATGTGGACAAACTATGCATAGAACATATGAGTATCCTTAGGCATAGAAAAAAAATAGTAGAAGGCCTAAAGCTAGGGCACATGTTTCACATAGATATGTAAGTCTATTATAAATCCAAAGAATTTTTAAGATTCAAAACACATAAAGACTCTCATGATGAAGAAGGTATTTTAGAATCCAACAAAAATGGATAGTGAACTAATTAAAAGAAAGAATATCTTCTAAGTAGTTTTAAATTCAAGAAAAAGGTGTTGCAATGTGATTGTAGATAATGGTGAGCACTAAAGGGTGATTATAAACTTGGATTTGTGTGAAATGGTAGAAAATTTGTAGTTAAAGAAGTTAATTCACCTTAAAATTTGTAGATTATCATGGATACAAAAGGGCCATTATATATTGGTGAACCAAAAATGCCTAGGGAAATTTCAGATATGTACATATAAAGATGATGTTCAGTGTGACATCATGCCAATGGATGTGTGTCATGTTA
Organism: Torreya grandis; assembly: GCA_037957365.1. Lineage (NCBI taxonomy): Eukaryota > Viridiplantae > Streptophyta > Pinopsida > Cupressales > Taxaceae > Torreya > Torreya grandis. The sequence continues at coordinate 652,718 of JARHVA010000603.1, forward strand.
TTTTAGGGTGACCATGGAAAGTTTCAAGAAAATTTGTACATGATTTTAGGGAAACTAAATAGCACCTAGATAAGGATGTTATGAAGTTTGTTTTGAGTTCATTAGAGGACAAGGAAAGAGAGGTGTGAAACAGTTTTGCACACACGTATTGTTGGCTTTAGAAAAAGGGTTTCTAAAGGAAGTAGAGAAGGAAGAAGAATTTTATGATATCATATGCTAAAAACTAGTGAATGTTTTGATTGCATGAGAAAGATAATTTTATGTAATGTAATGTAATTATTAAGTGAGTTCACATAGATCATCTCATGTGATCTATTAGATGGGTTGCCACCCATTTAGAGTATTAGTTATCACATGGATTAAATTCAAAGATCGATTATTCCAAGCAAGAAAGTGTAAAGGTTAACACCTAAATGTTATGAAGAGGTGCAAATGAAAGTGAAAGTTTTGATAAATAAGGATTTAATTAGATATATTATAATCCCATGTTTAGTACCAATAGTATTGACACCAAATAAGGAAGGTGAATGATGAGTGTGCATAGACTCTTGAGAGCCATCAAAAGGATCAACATCAAGTACATGTTTCCATTTTCACACATATATGACTTGATAAGATATATAATTGGATGGAAATACTTCATGAAGATTGAATTTAAGAGTGGATATCACCAAATATGCATTAGTGAAGGTAATGAGTGGAATAATGCAATCAAAATGCAGGAGGGATTTTATGAATTATTGGTCATGTACTTTAGGATAACTAACACACACCAATTGTGTCCATGAGACTCATGAATGGATTACTTAATATTTTTATAGGTAAATTTTTTATAGTTTACCTTAATGACATTTTGATTTTCATCAACATAAAGGATGAGCATTTAGTTCATCTAAGATGAGTGCCTTAGGGACTACAAGAAAATTTTCTATGAAAAACGAAGTAATGTAGTTTCATGAAGGAAGAAGTGTTATAATTAGGTCTATGATCTCCCAAGAAGGTTCATGCTATCATTTAATGGCCATCACATAAGATCATGTTTGAAGCATGAAGCTTTCATGGCTTAGCGAGATTTTATAAGAAATTTAATCACAGCTTTAGTGGAACATGCAAAAATATTTATTAGGTGATGAAAGGTGATATAATTTGGACAACATACATGGAGCTTAACTTTTAATATTTGAAGAAAAAATTTGATCAAAAATTACGTATTGACATTACTCAATTTTAGCAAGGTGTTTTAGGTTGAGTGTGATCTGAGTGCTAGAACCATAAAAGTGGTGTTGTGTTAAGAAGTTAGGCATATATCTTAGTTAAAAAAAAACTAAATGATATGAAAAGAAAATATTAAGTGTATTACCAATAGTTATATTCTATAGTGTAAGTACTCAAGAAGTGATGACATTGCCTATTTTTAAAAGAGTTTGTGGTGTACATAGATCACCAAGCATTGAAATTCATCAATAATCAAGGGAAGTTAAACCAAAGAAATATGAAATAGGTTGATTTTTTGGAAGGTTTCTCATTTATTTAAATCATAGAAGTGGAATTTTGAATAGAGTTGTAGAGGTTATCACTTGTAGAATGAGATGTGAGTGGAACTCATAGGATTTGATTCTATAAGGAGTTATATGTAGAAGATGAAAAATTTAGAAATGGTTGGAAAACATGCCCAAAAAATGAGTGTGTACATAACATTATGGTTGTGTTACTTCATTCAATAATAATTTTTATTCAAAATAACACACGTATACATACCCAAAGTGTTAGTACATGACAAAAATAATCAAAGAGAACTATAATGCATGTTTAGCAGGTCATTTTAGGAATGAAAAAACATATGCACAATTGGTTGAGAATTAATTTTGGGATAATACAAATGTGGATTTGTGAAAACATGTGTAGGAGTGTAAAGTTTTATAGATATAAAAATGAAGGATTCAAAACATAGAGTTGTATCAACCACTACCTATTCCAAAAAAAACATGAGATGATATGAGCATGAATTTTATGCTTAAATTACACATAATATACAAGGGTAAAAAATCCATATTATTGATTGTGGAAATATTAGCGAAGATAATAACCTGTATTAAATAAAAAAAGACAAGCAATGCCAATAACATTTCTAATTTGTTATTTAGAGTGTTGGTAAGGTTTCATGGGTTAATACACAACATAATATCAAAAAGGTTACAAAGTTTAGAGGTATTTTTTAGAGGGCCTTATGGAATAAATTTGATATAAGCTTGAGTTTTAGTTCAACATATCATCTAGACACAGAAGGATAGATCAAGGTTGTGAACAAAAGTGTAACAATATTAGAGATATTTATTATTATTCCTAGGTTGATTAGTTACTTTTATCTTTTTATAATAAGTTGGTTTTTATTATTATAGGAATAGCAAGGGCTATTTGGGAATGTGAAGTGAAAATCCATTTCTTTGCTTATTTATTGTAATGATTTTCTCCATTTCAATTTGAGTCATGAAGATAATTCTAGCTTGCACCAAAAATTGTTCATTATCATTCTGTTAATAAATTATTTAGCTTGACAGTTTATTAGAGCAGGATTTTTATTTGTTGTTCATTCTATTTTCCATTTTTGTTTATTAATCATTCTCCTTTATTCTATCTGTATGACCTGGTATTTGATTGTTCTTAGGTATTTTAGCAAACTTGCATTACATGTTCAGACCTAGCTTGCATATCTAGACCTACATGAAGATAAAGATAATGCATTTGTGAGGAAGATGTGATAATTTGGGAGTAGAAATGAGTTTTATCTCTTCCTTTGCTATGTAGCCCTTGATGAGCCACATATTGCTATTGTTTAGAGGTGCAATAGCTATTACATTGGAGGATTGGTTAAGGTGTGTTGCGTAGTGGTAGACCTTGGCACATTTGTTAAGAATTTTATTTATTCTTCTGAACTACATGATAGAAGTCTGAATTTCCATCTCAGGCTTGTGAGACATGGGGTGTAATGGCCTAGACTTGTCTTCGTTCACTTCTACATCGAACCATTATTTATCTTCAATCTACCCTCTTTAACTGTGTTGAAAGCAATCCTAGGCTCTTTGACTTCATACCATATATTGGAATATTGTATAAGGAATATTGAATGACAATATTTTTGTTATAAAGGCTTCTTTATTAACCTAAGGAGCACATGGAGTGATGACCAGATTCTTCATTTTCTTCACTATTTCCAAAATTAGAAATTTGCCATATAAGACAAATAGAGGAGTGAGGTAGTTTTTATGTTTTTTTAATTTAAAAAGTAGTGTTTTCTTCGATTTTAATTGTTATTTTTCAAAAAAAATAAAACATTTAAAATTTGAAGCAATTTTTCATTAATAGCCTTGAGAAAGATACTCTAATACAAATTTGGCAAAAAATAACCAAATTTTACAAATAAATGAGAAATAAGGAGAGATACTCTCTTAAACATTCACTAATATCAAAAAACGTAACTATGAAAATTAATAAAAATTAAGTATATTATTAAGTATGAGGTTTTGTTATTAAGTTAGTGTTAAGGATAGGGTAAATACTTTTCATGTGCCACCTACATACCATATATCACTTTGCCCTCACATGTCTTAATTCCTCTTTCACGGATTGTTGATTCTATAAAGAGGGGGAGCTTCTTCCACATACTGATTGGTATATAGGAAGGGTGGGTGTATGGAGAGGTTTGGTATATCAATCTAGTGGTATATTAAAAAGGGGACCATTTAGAGTGATAAGAAACCAATTTGGGGGTTTCCTAAACTCAAAAATCAAAACTTAAAACTCCATTAATGCATTCAATGAAATCAATCATTGGCACAAAATTAGCCTACAGAGACAACTGGTTAGAATGGTCTCATCAAGTGGAGAACACACTCGTATTCAATGATCTATGGTTTGGAATTTATGACAATCAAACATAAATCCACTAAGGAATGCAAAATATACTTAGGCATTGAAGCAAAAAAATTAGAAATCATTGGCCATGATGAGGGCCTTTATCAACGGAGATGTACTTCATCATATTTAGGGGTGTAGTACTCTGTGGGAAGTATTTCACCAATTGAAAGAATTATATGATTCCCACTTAGAGTTAGAATTCATTCAATTCTAATTGATTTTTTTCAAACTCAAGTTGAAATATGGCGATTTGATGAGATTGGATTTACAAATACATGTAATCAAGCATGATGGTAATACCACGAGTGTTCATTTTGACATCTATAGGAATGTATTCATAAAAGTGACATCTATATGACTGTATTCATCAAAGAAATAAATAAAAGAGTCAAATTCTACTCAATTCACCATTGAATGTGTGTTTTTCATTACAAATGATGAAAAATACACTGCCTAAATCAGTTATTCATGCTTTGATATGTGGGTTCTTGATATTGGTGTCACTCTACATGACATTCTGAAAAGACTTCTTTAAGGAGTTCAGTGAAGAAAGTTGTGGTTCAGTATACCTCATAGATAGATCAAGTCTGCAACCATAAATAAGAGGCACAATATGACTCAAGTGTCTAGGCCTTCCATATTTCACACTCCAAATGTTTTAGACCTTTTTCAACTGCATCAAAACTTATTTTCCTAGTGCTCATTAGCCAACAAGGCCATTCCATCCTATTAGACAATGTTGGCATCACTGTTAGAAGGAAATGTGACAATGCAATAATCTTGACTAGATATGAGGAAGATTTTTTTTTCAATTTTAGGGGTTAACCATCAAATTCATTGAATTATACTCATCTCATTGAAGATTGAATGTCTCCAATTATGTTATTGCATGCTATATTTGGGCATGCTTACTATAAACTTTGTTGTGTTGTAAAATAATGATGTTATTGGAATGCCTACATTTCCTAAAAAAGTCAGATGAAAAAAGTGAAGCCTACATTTTGGCCAAATGTGCAAGACAATCATTCCCCAAGTCACAGTGTAAAGTGGATAAAAAGTTACAACTAGTTTACTCAGAGTTGTGTTCTCTTCTCATTCTCTCAATTGGTGGTCATAAGTACTTCATGTTTTTCATTGATCACTACAACATAATGACTTGGATATACTTTTTGAAAAAAAAATTAGAATCCTTCAAGATTTTTCAAAAGTTTCAAACCATGATTAAAAATGAAGCTCACACCCACATTGAAACATTCAAGATAGATAATAGCAACAAATACACTTCAAAGAAGTTTGACTCCTATCTTGAAAAAAATGAGATCAAACATCATCTCATATTTCCTCACATAGAAAAAAATGGATTTTTAGAAAGGATGAAAAAAATTGTGATGAATATAGTTTAAGCTATGTTGTACTTCAAAGGGGCAAATCTGTACTTTTGGGTTGAAGCAACTAAAATGACATTATACCTCTACAATAAATCACTATGAACAGCTCTAGAATTGAAGACTCTATATGAGATGTGGTCATCTTTCTTCAAGTGACATCTTTGGATTTTTAGATTCACTTGCTACGCATTGATTCCAAAAAAGAAGAGGAATAATTTGGACTATAGGAGTCTCAAATGCATTCATTTGGGACATTCTAAATCCTCCAAGGCATATAGGTTATATGATGAGAAAGATAAGAAGTTTCTTGTCACAAGAGAAGTATTTTTTGAAATTTCAAATGATAGCCAACATTGATTAATAATTGAGTCGACTTGATAAATATGTAAAGTTTGATGTCTACAAGGAGAGTGATTTTGATGTGCTAAACAATGACTGAGGGACATACAATTGGGAATCCATTGATTCTTTATTGTCACCTATACATGAGAATAAAACTTATCATGAAGGAGAAAGTATAACTTCATCAGATAATAAACAAGGGCCATAAGAACATAGGACAAAGTGAAGAAACTTTGGAAAATGAAATTGAAGCACCTAAACAATAAAAAATGATCCCAAGTGGGCTGCTAGACATTGAATGATGTTTGGCCTAATGAGGTTTGGATAATATGCATTAGAAGTACACATGTTGAAACTAAAGCACCTAAACTATAGAAAAAGATGCCTATGTGGGCTACCAGACATTGAACAATGTTTGGTCTGATGCATTTGGAAAAACATGCATTAGAAATATGCATGCATCCACATAAAAATCAAATAAGTTCCTTGAAGAAAGTTAAGATAAGATTGAGAAACTCACTTTGAATGATTCTCGAGAATGAGAACTCAATGTTGTGTATGATTCAGAACCAACATCTTTAAAACAAGCTAGGAAGCTTGAACCTTAGAGAAAAGTAATGAAAGATGAGTAAAATGCATTGGTAAAAATTGGGACTTGGAAATTGGTTGATGATTCATATGGATACAAACCAATTGATTGCAAGTGGGTCTACCATAAAAAGTATAAGGCTGAAAACTCACTTGACAAACCAAAGCAAATCTTGTTGCAAATGGATATGTTTATAGGGAAGGAATTGACTACAATTAAATATTTATACCTACAAAAAAAATGGACTACCATTCAAAGCATGTTGGCTCTAGTAGATTACAATGGATGTAAATTTCACTAAATGGATGTCAAAACTACATTTATGAATGGTGACCTTAAGGAAATTATGTACATGACATAACTTGAAGGTTTTACAATAAATGACTAAGAGCATAAGGTGTGCAAACTTGAAAAATCATTGTATGGTTTGAAATAAGCCCTTGTAGCATGGTATGAAAAACTATCTAAGCACGTCATGAACATGAACTTCAAACATTTTGAGTTTGAATATAGAACTCAATTTGTCAAAACTTTTGATAAAGTAATTATATTTGTGGTGGTGTGTGTTGATGATCTTCTCATTATAGGGAACAATGAACTGTACATTACAATGTTCAAATTAGAGTTGATCAAAATATTTGAAATGATTGATTTTGGGTTATCTTCATTAGTATTTGGGTATTGAAATAATTTAGAAATCATAATATATCTTCACCATACAACATATGTACATTGGTGACATTCTTAGCAAGTTTGGAATGGAAGATTGTAAGCCTCTCAACACATCCATGGGAAAAAATCTAAAATTGATATCAAAAGATATAACAGATTTGGTCAATGCACTAAATACAAACAATTCATTGGAAGTCAAAATAATGAGACCACACCAAGACCAGCTATATATTTTTTGTTGGTGTTCTTTAAAGATTCATGAAAGAACCTAGAGATAATAATTGGGTAGAAACACATAGAGTCCTTTGTTATCTCAAAGGAACATGAAATTTTAGACTCTAATAATCTAGGATAGTAGACTTTAAACTATTTGGATATTCAGATTTTGAGTATGTTGGTAATCATGAAGATGGAAAATCCCCCACAGGTTTTCTAGTGAACTTCAAAATAGTAGTTGTTAGTTGGAAATCTAAGAAGAATAAATGTCCATAATTTCTTTAGTAGAAGCAAATTTTATGGCTGATTCAAATGAAATTTGAGAGATTTTATCGATCAGAAGGGTTCTTTTTAATTTATAAGAATAACATGTTTATTCAACACTTCTCATGGTTGGCAATATTTCTACAATTCAAATGGCAAAGAATCTAGTATTTTAGGATCAAACCAAACATATCAATACCAAATTGCATTTGATTTGAATCTATATGAAATATGGTAGTGTCAAGTTACAACATTTCCCTATAGTAGAGCAACCAGCAAACATCTTGACAAAAGATCTTGGACAAAAAAAATTGAAAAGCTGAGAGGAATGCTTGGTCTAACAATGATTGCTATAGATTAAGGGGGATGTAATAATATTATACCTATATTTTTTATTATTCTGAGGAGTCATTAGTTAATTTTATCTTTTTCTAATAATTTGGTTTCCATTCCCTTAGGAATAGCAAGGATCATTTGGGAGTGTGAAGTGAACAACCATTTCTTGGCTTATTTATTGTAAGAATTTACTTTATTTCAATCTGATTCATGAAGACAATTTTTGCTTGCACCAAATATTGTTCATTGTAATTCTATTAATAAATTATCTATCCTAAAAAAAAGCCTTGTAAATTCATTGAGATGCTTGGTTGGAAATTAACCAAAGTAATGGGATTTGATCTTAGCGTAGACAGTTTTCCTATAATAATATAGTGAATACAACCATGGGAAGGACACCTTTTAGAATTATGTATGGAAGTAACAGAAAAATATTTTTAAAGGAGATAGAAATCAGAGAAATGTATGGAAGGAGTGAAGAAGCAAAATATTATGGAAAGTATATGCAAAGATACACCAATAGGTAGAGGATAAATTAGCTGAAATTAACGAATAGTATAAGCAACACACATATATGAAGCACATAAGTAAGGAGTTTTAGGTTGGAGAGTTAGTTATAGCACATTTAAACAAGGATAGGTTCCCATGTAGAACATATTACAAGTTGAAATGGATGAAGATATGACCGTGTAGAGTATTAAGGAAGTTATTTACTAAATCAATTATATTAAGAAACTTAGTTAAAGCGATAAAATCCTTTTTTAATTTTCTAAAGATTAAATAAACATGTTAGATAACTTAAAGCATGAAAGATACACTACTAAATAGGCATGCAATCAATAACAACTAAGAATTTTGCACAAAATAAGTCACTTGCATGATTTTAAAAGAAAATCAATCAAAGAGTATTCCTTACAATACCACACTTGGTCACCATACTAAATAAATATAGGGATTTTTTTTAAATATTTTTTTAGGTTATCAACTAATAGGAACTGTTTACTAATAAAATTATATGAAAAATTCATGTGAAGTTAATTACAAACTTGAAAATAATAGCCACACAAAAATTAATAACTAATTATATATTTGGTTGAACATGATATTTTATATTCATCTTAAATTATGTTATGTAAATGGTATCATAAGTTAGGATTTATATGATGTTTGTGATCTTGAATGAGATCCTTGAATAATATTGAACTTATGGATTTTATTGTTTGAATGGTGAAAATTTGATATGTTGGGGTTTATTTTAGCTATTAGCATGTTGAAGATTAGATATATTATTATGTATGAAATCAAACTAATATGGGTTTGAAAAGGATAGAGCTCTGCTAGGGTATTTTGCATGTTGTCATCACACTTCCATTTACACCCTTGGTAGGAAAATTTATTGAAAGGGTTTCACTTTAATTGCACCACACTTACCCAAACACTAATCTTTGGGTGTCTGCCTTTTCTATTTAATGTTCTCCTCAACTCCTTTTGTAGTTGTTTAATGAGTTACTGATCTAGGTATGGACTCCAATGGTGCTAAAGAAAGCATAAAAGTTTATGCTAAAATTATTTCATGTGGTAATGAACATACCACTGAAAGTCTACTTGATGCTTTTTTTTTCTTGAGTTTAGTAAGGCATGCAACTATTTTTAACAATTTACATTAGTTACTTATTTTGTTAGCTAAGTCCCCTCTGAAATCACTCTAAAATCATGGGTTCACAATACATACACTCCCCCACATGGTGTTAAACTTTAAGGTGTGAAAAATATTACTAATGTTTTCATTTTGTCAAAGTTTAACAATGTTGATCATTTTCGAACCATTGTAACTCATGGTCGTTTGTTCATTCGTAACATGCTTGTGGTGATATCAAATTGGACCCGATATTTTGTTGTTTTTAATATGTCAAGATGAAAATCCCCTTTTGGATATTGTTCCTTGGTCTCCCTTTTCCTTTTTAGAGTTTTGTATTCCAAATAATTTGACCTCTAGGGCATTTTATAGGGTTTGAGCAAGACACATGTTATGTGGCTAGACAACAAAAATGTGTTCGTGTTGAAATTGATTTGTCTAAATAACTAAAGTAGACCATTGATATAAACATAAGTGCAAATGCCTCATGTGACACATATTATATATTAATATTCCTAACATCTACTTCTATTTTCAAGCCACATATCAAAAAATTGGTGAATTCCCTTTGATGCACAACTCATGGCCTACCTTGCCATCCAAAACCTTTTATGAAGTGAATAAAGGTGCACAAGCATCCTTTGATGGGTGACCATTATGAACAATAAAAAAACCCCAAAAACCACACATGGTGGGAAAGGCTCTTGCCACTATGCATAAACCCACAATATGTTCAATGGTGGAAAGTAAACAACCAACCTATGCCACCTGTTATGCAATGCCACAAATTTACACTCTACAAGATGTGGATTTTATTTCCTTGTCCTAAGAGTGAGATAATAGTTTCCCAACTGACATAGTTCCCATTTAGAGGGAAATATTTAGGTGTGATAGAAAATATAGTGGTGTTTGATTAAAAAAAATAGGGTACCATCAAGATCACAACCATTCCCCAACAACTGAAGATGGTGAGTATATTCAAGATAAATGATAGGAATTCCATTTATGTGACTTTATGAAAGGTAACCATTTATTTAATCTTTATATTAGCATTTTATTTTTAGTGTGTGTTGATGAGGAGACCACTCCAAATAAATGTTATTATATGATTATGTATTTTGGGAATGTGTGAGGCCTCACTAACATGACATGAAAGTATATTATAAGGGATACATTTTAGTTATTTTCCAATAAAAAATTACTCTATCTACAAGAGTTAAGATTTTCATTTAACACTGTTATTTGACTAATTTGGTTGGGTTTTTTTCTAGATGTCTAAACATGAGAGTGGTCATGGGAGAATGGTTACGTTAATTTCCCCTTCACTATCACCAAATCTTTTTACTTGGGGTTCTGATCTGAATCATTAGCTTGTGTGGACCTGTTAACCAAATTTGGCTAATATAGGGGAGTATCATTCAAAACATTATTGTCAAGTGTTTGAACTATGTTGATAACCTCTAGTAGCCCCTAGTTTTGATTGCATAGCCTATTATATGATAGGATCTTGAAATGATGTTCTAGGTTGTTCTAGAGTTCTATACAAGGTCTTGTCATAATGTGAAGTCATGGTCCTCAAGTGATTAAATAGTGGTCATAAATTTATTATTAATAAGGTTTTATTAAAGGTTAAGGTAAATTTAGAAATGTTAAGGTAATTCTAAGATAGTTAAAGTTTAATGTGTTACAATGTTAAAGTGACTTCACCAAAGAACATCAAGAATGAGGAGTTACACCATGAAAAGAGAAGTCACTTGAGACTACATGGCACTTATAAAGGATGATAGAATACTCCATAGGGTCCATACAAACTTCAAACAGTGTAAAAATGTTCATTTCAAACGTAGACCAAAGTTAAAACATCTCTTATTCCTTAATTCACTATCCTAAACCCCAAATATAGCATGATGCATGTTGAATGGCAGGAATAAGTTATAAAATAAGTTTTAGTACCTTTATTCCTATTTATATAGGACATTTATACCTTTGTTTGGCCTCTGAAACAAGCTACAATAGAAAATGAATCAAAGAACGCTCTTGAGAGAAAAAATGTTGTCTAAGCAATGTCAAGAAAGGGCCTCTTTTAAAGTTTTAAATATAGTAATAGCATATAAGGTTATTTTTTACCATTATCCATGTTATTTAGAGCTAAATCAATCTTTCATAGGGTTTATAAGGGCCAAAACAAGCTAAAAACTTTTGAAGTTCTTCCTTGGGTCCTTTGCAAGCTCAAGAGGGCTCATTTCTTAACAGTGGTTCCTGAATATGAAAATGATTTAGGTAAAATGATCTTAGGGGCAGGTAGTTGCCCCTATTCCATTGAAATTATATTCATTGGTTCAAGGTTTTATGGGTTACACTTTATGAGCCATCGCTAACAAAAAAAGGTTTAAAAAACCCTTCAAAAGCCCCACTAGCTTAGTTTCAGGAAATTCCATGGAATTTTGGAGATCATTAATGAATATGAAGGATTATTTTAGGTATTTAAATATCCCATTAGTTTTATAACATTATTTTCAGCACTTATTTGGCATGTGTAAGTAGGGGAAGTCAAGGAAACTCCATACATATCAGGTTATAGACCTATATAGGATGGCTACAAACAAGACTTTGGTGGATTTGAATGTTTATTTCCTCCAATGGTATTTATAACCTCTAAAAACCTCTAATTCCACCTATAAATCTTTTCAAGTGGTAAACATGAAGCATAAAGGGAAGATAGCAGATTATGAGAAGTTTTAGCTTGTGTTTTTTCCATAGTTCTATAAGTATGAAAGAGTGAACAAAGAAATATATAACTTGTGAATGAAAAGAGGGTTTAAATTCAATTGGATGAGTCTATTTTAATGTTCATATCTCAATCATATCTCTCTAACTTACATGGTGATGTGATAGTCTTCAAGGATTCAAGTAGTAGGTTTGCAGAGTAAGAGTGTCTTGATGTTATTGATGGCATTTGAAGGATCAAGCAATATGAAGATAACCTTGGAACTAGTGAGAAGTATAGTAATAATTTTTTCCATAGGAGGATGTCACCTTATCAATTAAAAAACCCTTGAATAAATTATATTAGGCCTATTTGTATGCACCTACAAGTCTGCCTGCACTAATTTGAAAGAAAAGTGTAACTTTGAATTGGACGTTGAAGGTTGAAGGTTATCATAAGTAAATGAAATGGAGAATGCCTCACATTAATTTGATTATTTGTGATAGCGAATAAATTTTTCAATTTGAATTATTCTCAATTTTAACAATGTGATAATTCTTAAGAAGACCTATAGGCCAGCTAAAGAATTACAAGTTTGTTTTCAAGAACATGAGGAAAGCATGCAAGTTATGATGATTTTCACCACTATGGAGGTTTATTAAAAAATTAAAATTTATAAACACCCTATACACACCTCGAGTAATCTCATAAACATCAATGGCAAGTTTATTTGAATAAATTGAGGTGTTTGTTGTTGTGACAGTCATCTAGAATGAGTCCTCATGCTTAACAAGCAGCTTTAAGGAGGTCTAAAGGATTGAATGGTAAGATTAAGCACTTAAGGTGAATTATAAATAATGTGTAATGGTCTTATAAGACCTAAAAAATTCTTCACCACCTTCAATAATCTTGAAAAATGTCTTTATCATGTTATGATAAGTTGTACACAGTCTAAAAGAACACTTACAACCAATTGTAATTTTACACAAGCATGATCAAGAGGTGTCATTTTGGTATAATAAAGAAACCAAAAGGGAAATTAAGATGTGTGGGAGTCATGGTAGGCCTTGGAAGTTGTTTATAATTTTATAAGTTCATTGAAAAGATAAGGAAACCTATAACCTATTTCACAGTCCTAAAAATGCATGCAAAATCTTAAAACTTGGCATGTTGGAGAAGTATGAGGATGATTGAAGGACAAATCATTATTGGAGGAGTTGAGGGGAGTTTCAGTAGAACTCACATAGATCTCAAAAGGTTTTGAAGTTGTATAAAACTCTACCTATCCCTTTTTGTTTACTCTTGGCCTACTCAGGCATGTGTTAAGACCAACCTAGGGCTAAAATATTATATTTTACATTACTTGAGATTCAACCCTTAGAATTGCATGAAACTATGTAGTATGACCTTATTTAATGTGCTCTATAATATTTTTATGGTTTTGGAGCATTAAAATATTATCTTGAAAGGTTTCTAGTATTGTATGCTTATTTTAGGCCGAATTATGAAAGAGGGTGTTGGTATAGTAGGTTTGCCTTGGGAGTTTGGGTAGAACTCACATAGATCTCAAAAGGTTTTGAAGTTGTATAAAACTCTACCTATCCCTTTTTGTTCACTCTTGGCCTACTCAGGCATGTGTTAAGACCAACCTAGGGCTAAAATCTTATATTTTACATTACTTGAGATTCAACCCTTAGAATTGCATGAAACTATGTAGTATGACCTTATTTAATGTGATCTATAATATTTTTATGGTTGTGGAGCATTACAATATGGTCTTGAAAGGTTTCTAGTATTGTATGCTTGTTTTAGGCCTAATTATGAAAGAGGGTGTTGGTTTAGTAGGTTTTCCTTGGGAGTTGAGTGATGAAATTTTGGGTGAAGCTAAAATGGGATATAGGGTACTAAAATATGAATTTATTTTTACTATAAGTGTTGTATATATTTAAAACCTAAGATCTTTGTGTCAAAATAGAGTTATAAGGAAGAGGCCTCAAAGAAAGCATATGTGAAAGTTATGAATGAAATTAAAGAATAGAGGTGGAAAGATGATTGGTTATAGGTATTCAACAAGTGTACAAGATAAAAATAGGCAGTTAGATCCAAATAAGATGACTTTTCATGTTCTAATCAATCATAAGGGGTAGTTTCAAGAGCTCAAGGATGAATCATCAAGCAAGACAAAACTCCTACCCCATCTTGACAAGATCATCATGAAATTAAGTGCATGCATGTTGAAGAGAGACTTAAAACTATCCTTAGATAATTTTTATTGTTTGTAACTTATTTCATGAGTGCTTTCCATCCATCATTGGTTCTTGACACTTCTCTCTCTTACTTCTTCTTTCTCGTATATGTATGCCTAATTTTGGCATTGTAAAAAGTCCTTCCACTAGGTGTATCGCATATCCCTAATCTTTTGTATACCTATTGATCAATAAATGTCTATTTTTGCCTTCTATGGGTATATGTAGTGTGAAACTTTGAATGGTTGATCTAAAAAAGTGTAGACTAAGCTCACCTTATTTGGTTGTCCTATTCTTCTTGCCTTCTTGTAGTTTGTTTCTCTATTACAGGTTGTGAAGAGTGTCATTATGGGATTCATGTAGATTAAAAGTGGCAAATATCTTCCCTTCTACTCTCATATTGCTTTACCTCTTTACAAATCATTCATGTAATAGGTTCCTTTCAGGAGAAGTGTATGTTTCTTGCAATCCTATAGGTCTTAGTGCATATGTAAATCAGTGGTAGTGGTCATAAAATTTGGTGTATCACCCCCCTTAGTATTTTAGTTCTTTCTTTTCCTTTCAATTTGGTAGATTAGTGATTGGTTTTAAGTGATGCGTTAAGGGAGCTAGCCATTACGTAGAGGTTTAATCCATTCCTTAGGTCATCCACAAATTGTTCCCATGCTATCATCTAGTTAGGAAGGACTGAACAACCTTCTTAGGGGCACAAATTAGATAGATAATATTGCTAGCATGCCTGGTGGGAGAAGGATTTTCATCTATTGAAGATTTATTGGTGTTTCT
Organism: Torreya grandis; assembly: GCA_037957365.1. Taxonomy (NCBI): domain Eukaryota; kingdom Viridiplantae; phylum Streptophyta; class Pinopsida; order Cupressales; family Taxaceae; genus Torreya; species Torreya grandis. The sequence goes on from JARHVA010000603.1 coordinate 667,815, forward strand.
CTTCAAGAAATTAACCTTGGGAGGCATGAACACAAGAACCAATGGTGACTCTAAGTTCATTCAGCTAGTTTTAGTAGCCCAAGTATTCTTTCTAATAAGGACTCTTTGTATTTTTCCTTTCACATGAAGTTTCAAGGCTGAGTTTGGAGTGGATTTCAATTTTACTCAAGTTGGTGAGCCATAATAAGCGTATATCGATCCTTGTGAGTAGTGTAATTACCCATATCAGTAGTATATTGAGTCATATCAGGCTTATATTGATCCATACTATCTCTTTGATGAGCCATATCAATTCTACAATAACCCTACTTACCCCCAATATGTCTCTAGTTATTCATATGAATAGCTTGGTTATCAAGCATACTATCCTTCCTCTCCTCAACAGCCTTACCAAGCTTGTCAACCTTCATACCAATCTTATCAAATTTGTCATCAACACTATATACACTCTGCTCATGATCCCAATCAGCATTTGTAGAGTCAATATTATTCTAATCAACCTGAAGAGAGTTTTGACAAGATAAGACTTGAAGTTGAAGCATGCTTAGCTAGAGAGATTGAGTTTGTAAATGAACATATGTTTTAGTCAATCATAACAGTAAGAGAAATGGAATCCAAAACTTTTACACCATTTCAAGATCAAGAGAAGATGGTAGAACCCAACCTAAGGAAGCTTTCAAGCTCCCCAAGCCCTTCGCACACCCCTCAAGTTACAATACACTATCAAGGGGAAACTCTTAGCTTAAAAATTTCAAGTTTGAAGCAAGTAGTTGAGTCATGAGAGAAAGAAGATGAAGAATGCCTAGATAGGGGAATTGAAGCTAAAAAGGAACTTTTACCTATGCAAGCCCCATCCATCATTCCCAAAGAACCTCAAACCTTTCCATCATGGAAGTCAATCCAAATAGGCATTCAAAATAAGAATTAAGTGCTTGTTGAGAAGAATATAACATCCATAGTACAAATTAATTTGCTCTCTCTCCAATAATTCCTAGAAGAGTCTACTATCCCCAAGATCCCAAGTTGCAAGAGTTCTCCCTCAATTCCCAAGCCAACTCATGAATATATTCATTAGCCTCCCACCATCTCCCTTTGTAAGGAAGAATCTATTCTTTAGGAGATAATGAAGAAGATGAAGTTTTAGTTGTGCATGATGAAGTTGCTTCAAGTGAATATGATGAAAAAATCATCATTGGAACACCTCTTGGTGAAAAGAAAAGTAAATCAGTCTTTAGAGATGAAGGGAAAGGTGATATTTATTAAGTGTAAATAGACTTTGAAGGAGAGAACACTCCTAAATGTTATCAAAGCTCAAATGAGATAGTTACAATAGTTGCCCAACTATTTAGTCATCTCCAAGAGATCATGGATGATGAAGAGCAACAGTTTTTAGAGCCTCTAGCTGAATTGGAATTGCTAGTTGTATAGAGGTGTATTTGGACATCTTTCAAGATGTCTCAAGTGTCCAATAAGAGGTAAAATATCATTTTGAACTCCCTTGTTTGATTTAGAATGATGACCTTATTTTTTGTTGCAAAGAGGAATTGGTTGAATCGACAATAGAAGAACCACAAGGAAGCATTTGCCTAGGGAGTTTTAGTGAAAATGTTTGCAACTGATTTTGAATTAGAAGACCTCCCAAGTGAAAAAGACAAGGGCTTAAGTGAACTTGAAATGGATTCTAATGAGAAAAAAGAAAAGCATGAGAGAGTATAATTATAGCTACATCATGATCAAATGGGGGATTAAGTTATTGACAATCCTATGGCTCCTAAAGAGAAAGGTGAAGATGTGTTTCAAGTTGTATCCCCTCAAGATGATAGTCAAGCTGATGTTGAAAACATGTGGAAATAGTACTTTGACATTTGTAATGAATTTGAGGTCTTTAAAGGGTCTAAATCTCATATAGGGAAAATATTGAAGATGGTATTGAAGCTGTTGTCCTCCTAAAGAGAAATGTGAGAGTCCTCAAGAGGTCATTCAAGACCAAAAACACCGTTTCATGGACCCACTACAAGCTTAAGTGGATACTACCCCTATGAGCCAAGATGTGATCACTTTTGAGGTTAGTTTAAGCATCAAAGATTAACATGAGGTGAGTCTTGAGTCACAAGATGAATTTGTTTTCATAGGAGGCATGTCTAATTCTATTGACTCACTTGAGAGTATGCCAAAAGAGTTGTCAAGCAAGGAGTCTAATCCATCAAACATCATATTCAAAAGGCAGCTTGCTCTACATCATTATATATTTCATGGAGATGTTTTCAAAAATTTCTTTTTTGATCTAGGAGGAAGATGCCTTAAGTTTAGTTGTATTTAGTAGTGTTCTTATACTTTTCTTTCTCTAAGTATTTCATAGAACATGTTGTGTGTCTTGCTTTAGTATGTTTTTCTTGTCTTGTGTGTTTTGGATGTATATCAGTTATGTTTTCTTGTTTCAAGGCATGTACAATTAATTTCAAGGTCCAATCAGTTCTGAAGTTGAGTGATGGGTGACTCCATAGCTAACTTTTATGCATCTATGGTAGACAAGAAACTATCTTCCACAAAAATTTTCATGATGCTTCATATCATGAATTTTATTGAGATTCACAAGAATTGGAGCAATCTCCTTTAAATAAGGAATTGTAAAAATAATTTCCCTTATGTAAGCACAAGTTCAGGGTGGAAGAACACTATCAAATTGCTCAAGCTGAAGAGGAGAGTGTGAGATCACAATCACATGTGCATGAACCTGAAGTACAAGCATCTTTTTTGATGAAAAGAGTATAACTCAAGCTAAATAAGAAAGTGAAAGAACCAACCCAAAGATAGACCTTATTCAGAATCACATGCAAATCCAAAGGTAAGTGCAACAAAGTGATCATTGATAGTTTTAGTATAAACAATTTAGTTTCTTCTTAAATGGTTGAAAAAATAGGCTTGAAAAACTTAATAAGGTGTCATGGATTCAAAAGGGGAATCAAGTATTGGTCAATGAACAATAAAATGTTGAATTTCATATAAGCAACTATAAAGAGGAAATGTTGTGTGACATCATTCCCATGGATGTCTTCCATGTCTTATGGGGCAGATCTTAACAATTTGATAGAAAAGCCATATATGATAGAAGAAGCAATACATATAATTGTTATAAAGATGGTAAAAAGCATAGACTAATACCATAGGAAGTTGATAATGCAGCAGTAGAAGATATTACTAAGGTATTACTAGTAAGCGGAAAAGAGTTCCTATAGCTTGTCAAAGAAGAAGAAATAGGTTGTGAACTAGTTTCCAAGCCTAAGATAGTTATCATAACCACTAAACTGACTAATATACCCTTAGAGATTTAAAAAAATTTAAATGAATTTGTTTATATAGTAGTGGATGAGTTACCTAATGAATTGACACTTATGATAAGCATATGCCATCATATAGATTTCATTCTAATAGCTAGTCTACTAAGCAAGGTATCTTACATAATGGTACCAAAAGAGAATGAGTAGTTAAAGAGACAAGTACATGAATGATTATATGAAGGTATATTATGGAGATTTTAAGTCCATGTGTTGTACTAATAGTCCTAACCCCTAAGAAAGATGAGGGATGGAAAATGTGCAAGGACTCTAGAGGTATAAATAAGATCATAATCAAGTACATAATTCTATTTCATAGAATTGATGATCAAATGAATTGTATAAGTGGTGCAAGGTAATTTTTCAAGATAAATTTGAAAAGTATCTATCATCAAATAAGGATCAAAGAGAGAGATGAATGAAAAATAACTTTTGAGACCAATGTTAGATTGTATGAAAGGCTTGCAATTCTATTTGGGATGAATAATGCTCCAAACACTTTCATGAGGCTTATGAATGAAGTGTTCAAGGATTTCATAGGTAAGTTTGTCATTCTTTACCTAAATGATAGTCTAATTTAAATTAGGTCAAAAGAAGAACGATGATCAAATGAATTGTATAAGTGGTGCAAGGTAATTTTCCAATATAAATTTGAAAAGTAGCTATCGTCAGATAAGGATCAAAGAGAGAGATGAATGAAAAGTAACTTTTGAGACCAATGTTAGATTGTATGAAAGGCTTGAAATTCTATTTGGGATGACTAATGCTCCAAACACTTTCATGAGGCTTATGAATGAAGTGCTCAAGGATTAGATAGGTAAGTTTGTCATTCTTTACCTGAATGATACTCTGATTTAAATAAGGTCAAAAGAACATATTAAACACCATAGAATGGTCTTAAATAGGTTATCAAAAAAGTAGTTGCTAATCAATCTCAAGAAGTGCACCTTTATTAAGACAGAGTTGGTTTATTTTAGATTCATCATTTCCTAAGAGGGATTGAATATGGATAAAGAGAAGGTTAAATCCATAACAAAATGGCCTATTCCAATGAGTGTATATCAGGGAAGGAGTTTTCATGGTTTGACTATCTTTGAAAGAAAGTTCATTAGGAAATTTAATGGTATTTGTGCTCCAATAGTTGAAACCATCAATGGGAACAAAAAGAACTTTTAGTGGATAGAATCAGTTGAGAAAATTTTTAAACTTTTAGAGAAAAAGATTATAGAGCAACCTATTCTAGTTTTCTCTGACTTTAACAAGCTTTTCCAACTAGAATGTGATACTAGTGGGCTGGCAATAGGAACTGTTTTGAACCAAGAGGAAAGATCTTTCACCTATTTCAGTGAGAAACTCAATGAAATAAAGAATAAATACCCAACATATTATTAGGAGTTTTATGCCATTATGCAAGCCTTGAATAAATGGAGGCACTACTTATTGTTTAAATAATTTATGCTTTATACATATAACCATGCCATGTAATTTATAAATAGTCAAAGTAAATTGATTCAAAGACACATGAAATGGATTGAGTTTTTGAAAATATTTTCTTTTGTTTTCAAGCATAAGAGTGGGTAAGCTAACAAAGTTATAGATGCATTAAGTATAATAAATTTGATTGTGAACAAGTCTTAAGTGAATATTTTAGGATTTTAATCATTGAAAGACTTGTGTAAGGAATGTCTTGATTTCAAGAAGGCCTATGAATCTTGTGATAATCCTATAAGCATGGATAATAGTCTATGGATTGACTATAATATACAAAAATGACTATTATTCAGAGGTATCCAGTTTTATGCATATCTAGTGTTAAGCACATGATATACTGAGGGGGGGTGAATCAATATATCATATATATTATAAATCTTTTACTTAATCAAACTCCACTTAAGTATAATAGAGAGAGAGAGGGACCCTAGATTTTTACGTGGAAACCCAATGTAGAAAAAACCATGGAAAACAATCTCAAGTATAAGAATGAACACCAACTCAAATTACAAAGTTTGCAAGCACCAACATCAATGAAAATATTTCAAAAAATCTCCCCCTTTTTCATTGATGGAAACCTCAAACTGAAATTGCCAGATCCTGAAACCTATATTACATATGCCAACCTGCACATATAGTAACTCCCCTTTACTGTATCATCTTGTACTTGTTCTCTGTACCTATTTTTTCCCCTATTCTTTGTACCTATTTCATGTACCTATTTATATTCTTCTCTACCTTTGACATCAATGGTAGATGGCCTATCTTGGAGCTAACACTTAGCTCCCCCTCAACTGATGTTGATTCTCAATGGCAAGAAAAAAAAAATTACTCCCAACTTCTCTCACAGATACTCGAATGTGTTTTTTGGTAGTGCCTTTGTGAAAATATCTGTAATCTATTATGTAGTAATGATATATTTTATTTTAATCTATTGATCTACCACCTACTCTCTCAAAAAATGATATTTGATAGGAATATGTTGTGTTCTTGAATACATCATTGGATTCTTAAAAATATTAATAACACTTGTGTTGTCACAAAAAAGATAAATAGGTTCATCATATTTTACCTTGATGTCTTCTAAAATTTTCTTTATCCAAAGCACTTGAGTACAACACAACATTGCTACAATATATTCTGCTTCAACTGTAGAAAGTGATACTAATTTTTGCTTCTTACTTAGCCATGCTACTAAGCTATCATCGAGGAAGAAAGCTCCTCCACTTGTATTCTTTCTATCATCCAAACAACCTACACAATCTAAATCTTTATAAGCAACCAAAGTGAAATCTCTTCCTACGGGATACCACAATCCGTAATCCAATGTCTCCTTGAAATATTTGAATATTCTCTTCACCAACTGAACATGACTCTCTTTGTGGCTCCCTGATATCTCGCAACCATGACTACTACATGCATGATGTCTAGCTTTGATTCTGTCAAATATAAAAGATTACCAATTAGAGATCTATCCCACCTTGTTCCCTATACTCATTGGTGTACCAAATACTACACAATCCTCAAAACCAAAAATTTTCAACATTTCCTTAGCATACTTACTTTGAGATATGAAAATTCCTTTATTTGACTGAAATATTTGTAACCCTAAAAAAAATGACAATTCTCCAAGCATAGACATCTCAAATTCTTTTTACATATTATCAAAAAATTCTTGTCATTCTTTCAATGTTACTTTTAAATATTATGTCATCAACATATACCACAATAATCAACTAATGTTCACCTTTTGTTTTGATGTAGAGATTACTATCAACAAAACCTTTCTTGAAACCTTGATCTTGTAGGTATTTATCAAGTCTTGCATACCAAGCTCTGAGATCTTGTTCAATCTACATACATGACTACTATCATTTTAGAGAATAAATCCCTTAGGCTATTCAATGTAGATCTCCTCTTCTATATTCCCATTCAGGAAGGCAAACTTGATATCCATCTAAAAAATTTTGAAATTTTTAGACATTACATATGCAAGAAACATTCTAATAGCCTCTAGCCTTACCACTGGTGCAAAATTTTATTCAAAATCTATACCCTCAATCTAAGAATATCATTTACATACAAAGCTTGCTTTATTCTTGGTAACTTCACCATCTTCATTCAACTTATTTCTATATACCTATTTTGTTCCTATCATATTTTGATATTTTGCTCTAAGCACTGATTCTGAAGTATCATTCCTTTTTATTTGCTTTAATTATTCATCCATTGCCTTAACCCAATGCTCATCATGTCTAGCTTTTGAAAAATTTCTACACTGTATTTTGAATAAGAAAAAAAATTTACGTGCTCAGATTCACTTACCATCATCCTTTTAGTGCAAACTCCTTCAATTATGTTCTTGATGATGTCACTCTTATTATGATTTCTATAAACATATTTTAATGGGGTTTTGATGTCCTTTTGCTCCTCATCTTCATCTGATTGGTCAAAATCTTCTTTTATAATGATTTCAAGAGTATACTAAATCACTGGCTCTTTGTGCTACATCTTCATCTATCCTAACACTTGCACTTTCAATAATCTTCTTGGTTTTTTTGTTATAATATTTATAAGCTTTACCATTGCTAGAATATCCAAGAAATATGCCTTCATCTATTCTAGATTCAAACTTTCCCAATTTTTCATCAATTTTCTTTATGAAGCATCTATGGCCAAAAACTCTAAAATAATCAACTATAATTGGTTTGTCTTTTCATGGCTCACAGAGAGTCTTTTCATTGTTGAATCTCAACAACACTCTATTTTAAATATTCATTATTGTACCTATTGCCTTTCTCCAATATTTATCTGGTATCTTAGATTCATTTAGCATTATTCTTGCTATATCCTAAATTATTCTATTTTTTTCTCAACTACTTCATTTTGCTGTGGAGTTCTAACTGTTGAATAATGTCTCTTTATCCCAAATTCTTCACAATACTTAATGAACTCATCTGACATGAATTCTCCTCAATCTGATCTCAGTCACTTAATCTTTAAATCAATTTCATTCCCAACAAAAGCCTTGAATGCTTTGAAGTGGTTGAAAGCTTCTAATTTTTTTCTTCAAAAACAATACCCAAGTCATACATGTAAAATCATCAATGAGCAACATGAAATATCTCTCACCTTAAGTACTTTGAGTTCTCAGAGGTCTAAATAAATCAATGTGAACAAGCTCTAACATCTGTGTGGTCGAGTATTCTTTTGTCTTGAACCATCTTCTGACCTGCTTCTCATGTTGACATGGTTCATAAAGTGTGTTGGAGGGATTTGTAATCTTTGAAAGATTTTTGACTGCTTGCTTCTTGCTAATGTTGAAAATATTTTTAAAATTTGTGTCCCATTCTCCTATGCCATACCCAACTTTTCTCAATCTGACTCAAACATCTTTGACCTTTGATATCTGATAATATATACAAATTATTCCATGTTCTCTAAACATCTGAATCTTTTCTCCTAATTTTACAACCTTATATATAAAAGTTTAGTGTGCCCCTAATCATCTATTTGACTTACACTTAAAATTTTATGATTAAGATCTTCTACATATAGAACATTTTAAATCTTAGTTCTACCATTATCCAAACTTAGTGTACATTTTCTAAAAATTTAGGCGGTAGTATTGTCTCCAAATTTCATTATGCCACCATTGATTTCTTCAGGGTTATGAACTTTCTCTTATCTCCTGTCATGTTCCTCAAACATTCGCTATCAATAAATCATGACTTTTCTTTGTTTCTTGCATGCAAAGCTGCTTGAACTAATATAGACCTTTCAGATTATTTCTTTTACCATGAACTTGTCTGAACTTTCTTCTTGATGAATGGAGCCTTGAAACTTTGGTCCTTGACTGACTCAAACATGCTTCCATAGTACTAGGCTATGTGTTCAAAGTTATTGCATTTGTAACATATTATGGCCTCTTCATCAAAACCTGATAGAGAAGCAAAAGAGTTGTGGCTTCTACTGGACTCTGCATGAGTTATCTTCTCTTTATTTATGAAATTATTAGCTTTTTTCTAACATACTATTTTTTTATGACCATAATTATTACAATAAAAATAATAACCATGAAAATAGAACCTGTTCTGATTTATATATCTTCGACCTGATTATTTTTTGTAGCTCTATTCCTTCTAGCCTTCTTTGTTTGAGCTATCCTCTATATTCTTAACTTCTTTTTTTTTGGTTTTATCTTTTGTAATAGTTTTAGCATAGTTAATTTTCTTCTCAAATCTAATATATGTATTATCTGATATTGATTTTTGACTTTCTAATATCCTATCCAACATATTAGTGCTATTCTCAAATTTTGAATTATTAGCTACTTTATCATTGACTACTTTATTTACTTTCTCAAGATCTACTTTTAAAATGCAATTTCACCAACATACCTTTCACATTTTTCACTTACTTTTTACAACTAAGCTATTAGATCTTCTTCAATCTTTTTGGCTTCTTCAATGTGTTCTTGTAGATCTTCAATTATTTCCTTTGACTCCTTTTCATTTTTCTCAATTTGGAGCTTCAGTCTTCGATTCTTCTTCTCAAGAGCTTGTAATTCTTTTAAGGCACAAATGAGTTCTTCTAGATTCACTTTAGCTTCATCTTGTTCTTCTTCTTGATCATCTATACTTTTATTTGTAGAAGCATTTTCATATATGGTCATTAATAAAATCTTTTCTTCATCTGAATCACTAACTCCACTATCTTTGACTTAGCTAGGATCTTTAGATCATAAACTCTTCTTCTCGAATCCCTTCTTAAATTTACTTTCTAAATTCTTTTTGTATGTAGATATTCCTTTTTCATTATCACCATTACTCTTATCTAGGCACTTAGTTGCAAAATGTCCAATCTTTTCACAATTAAAATATTTAAAAAGTAATTTTCTTTGATATTTACTTGTGCCCTTTTTGGCTTGCAGATGAATAGAGATCCGTTGTCATCTTCATCATCGCTAGAGCTATTACTTGATTATTGAATTTTAGCCTTGTTTTCTTTGATGTCTTGAAAGTAGATTCCCTCTTTAAGGGTTTTTTTATTCTATCCGCATCTCATATGCCTTAAGAGTATCATGTAGTTCATCCATCTTCAGCTTGGCTAGATTCTTCATCTCCTCGATTGTTGAAACCTTTGCATCATATCTCATTGGTAGAGATCTCAAAACCTTTTGTACCACCATTGATTCTTCTAAATTTTTTCTAAGGCCTTGAATATGATTAACTATTTGATCAACCCACAAAAGATAACTCACTATATTTTCTTTCTCTTCTATTTTCAAACTCTCAAACTGTTTTCTAAAAGTTTAGAGCTTAGCTTACTGAACTTTTCCATCATCTTTGTAAATATTTTTAAGCTTTACCTAAGTCTCATGAGAATATTTGCATTTCATAACTTAACAAATTCTAATTCACATAAACCACATAAAATAGCATTTAAAGCTTTAACATTATTTTCACTTGCCTTATTTTTTATCAGAGCAGTCATAAGTCTTTGTGGCTCTTCATATTCCTCCATAACTACTTGCCAAATGTCAAATCCAAGAGACAAAAAATAAGTCATCTTTATGCTCCAAAAAACATAATTTATCCCATCAAACAAAGGTGCCTTATTTGTACAAAAACTTTTATGTGATCTAGCCATCGTGCTTTCCCCGATCTATCTTTAAGCTGTAAAACTCTTTTCAAAGGAACTTGCTCTGATACCAATTTTTAAGTATAAGCTATATTGAGGGGGGGTGAATCAGTATATCATATATATTATAAATCTTTTACTTAACAAAACTTCACTTAACCATAAATTCAATATATGCAATAAAACTGAAACAATAACATACACCACATGAGAGAGAGAGAGAGAGAGAGAGAGAGAGAGAGAGAGAGAGAGAGAGAGAGAGACCAAATTTTTACGTAGAAACCCAATGTGGGAAAAATGATGAAGAACAATCTCAAGTATATGAATGAACACCAACTCAAATTATTAAGTTTACAAGCATCAACTTGCAGGAATACTAACCTCTTTGCTGAGAATCAACACATCAAATTTTTATGAGCATCAATTCACAGGAGCACCATTCCCTTACAAAGATTTGTAAGTACCAACTCATAGAGGCACCAACCCCTCTTGTGTATAAACACAACTATCTCTCAATGTTGCTTTCTCAACAAATAATATAACTCTATAAAATCTCTTTCTTTTCTCTCCTCTTTTTTTTATATAAAATAATTACAAACCATGCACTCACTTGCATATTACAAATGTATTCTCAAGCCTTTATTTATAGTTTTGTAAATGACCTTTGGCATTTACCTTTTGTGACCCTTCACTCATGGAAAATGGCATCAAACTTGCATGACCCTTCAAATCCTTGTATTTGAAAAGTCACAAGGTGACACTTCATAAGTAAATGTGTTCTTTCCCCTTTTGTCTTAATCTTGGTGATTTTTGTATTATTCAAAGTGTCTCTTCATAAGAAATTTCACCCTTCCTCTTTTGTATTTATTTGGTGACTCTTGGAATTTCTCAAGATGACTTTTCATGGGAAAATGTGTCCCATTCCTCTTTTATCTTTACCCTGTGACTCTTTGACTTCTCCATAGACCCTGTTTTTACTTTTATGCAACCAAAAATATATTCATTAATATTAAATAAATATCAACACATTTTAGCCAAAATATGAACATTAAAAACACCTTTAGATAATAAATGCTATGGGGCTTTTATCACCAATGCAAGACCTTTGACATCAATGACAATATTTCCAACAATCTAGAGGATCCATGAGAAAAAAATTGTGAAAGAAAAAATATAGTGGCATCTTAGTAAGACATTTTGGGCAAACATAAACATTGGCTCAATTGAATGTACATTACTATTGTCCAAGTATGTAAGCTGATGTGAAGAAGTTTTTAGAGAAATGCAAATCTTTCCAACATGTTGAAGGGAAAAGTTAGAATGTGGGCCTATACTAGCCATTGCCTATTCCAAATAGGTTATGGGATTCAGTAAGTATGGATTTTATGCTTGGGCTTCCAAGGACACTACAAGGTAATAACTCCATATTTATGGTAGTTGATAGGTTTTCTAAAATGGCACACTTCATATCTTGTAAGAAAAAAGGTGATGTCACCAATATTGTAAACTTATTTTTTAATGAGCTAATAAGATTGCATGGGCTTCCTAGAAGTATTATGTTTGACAAGGATTCAAAATTTGTGGGATATTTTTGAAATACACTTTGGAAGAATTTGGGAACTACCTTGACCTTTAGTTCAGCTTACCATCCTCATACTGATGGTTAAAATAAAATTTTTAATATAAGTCTAAGAAACATACTAAGATATTTAGTAAGCAATCATCTAAAATAATGGAATCAAACACTAGCTCAAGTAGAATTTGCATATAATGATTTTCCAAATAGAAGTACAGGCCACATCCCATTCTAAATTATGTATGGAATCAATCTAAGAAGAGTCTATCAACTAATAAACTTGGGTGAGTAAGAGAAAAAAGTGCCAAAGGTGAAAACTTTACCATAGCTATGCAAGAGTTGCATGAATAAGTCAAACAACAACTAAAGATAGTCACAAGTATAAAAGGAGTGCTGATATGAGAAGGAAAAAAGTAAATTTTGAGATAGGTGATCTAGTGCTAACACATATTAGAAAAGAGATATTTCCTAAGGGAGAATATAGCAAACTGAATTTGAAGAAAATTAGACGTTGTAAGGTCATAAGTAAATTTTATGCCAATGCTTATGAGTTGGAACTCCCATTTTAAATTGATATTTCACCCATTTTTAATGTGGCATAACTCTATTCTTTCCAAGGAGAGGAAAACACAATAAACACATTTGAAGACATTGATGAGCAAGGCATTGACCTAGAACAACAATTACCTAAGCTAAAAATAGATGAGATAGAAGTTATTCTAGACAAAAAGTTGGTAAAAAGAATCATAGTTAAATAGTAATTTCAATACTAGGTTAAATGGAGAAACCATCCACTTAAAGATGTAATATGGATGACATCTTCATAAATAATTAAACATGACAACAATGTTGAAGACTTCATGAGTATGAGTTCATGGACAATTTTTGCTCTCTAGACAGGTGCATGTACATAGTAGGTTGAACTTTGTATATTTTTGTTTTTTAGAGGATTACCGAGTTAATTTTTGTCAATAATAAGCCTTTACCATGCTTCATTTGTCTTTTCTTGGTTATTTTGAGGTCTTTCTAGTTTTTCTACCAAAACAATGAATTCTTTTTTGTGGATTTGTTATAAAGAGTTGAAGGGGTTTCTTGTTCCCTATAATAATGCAAAGTCATGATCCTTCATGTAGGGGTCTAATAGGGTCTTAGTACATGTTTTAAGTGGTTATAATATATTAAACTCATTCTAAATCAAGTAAAAACTAAGGTCAATTTGAGTTGAGTTCACTAGTTAGTTAGATAGTTGGAGAAATTGTAGGAGTTGGAGTGAAAAGTGGAGGATTAGGAGAGAGAATTTATGTGGGTAGATTTTTAGAAGACATAAAATAGAGATCAATATTCAAATATTTAAAGAAAAAAGTTAAAAAGGCTCATAAATAGGAAATTTTGGTTGGTTTGCATAAACATAATGAAAAAATTCTTCATTTGAGTTTCTCTTTGCAATTATAAGTTGAGTATTCCTGTAATTGAATTTTAATGTTCTACAATCATACATTTATTTTTAGAAGGTGTTCATTGATTTTCAGTGTTATAAAATAAGTACAAGTTTTCTATTGTCTAGAAACATACAAATATAGCTTAAGAAAAGTTATTTTATCTACTTTTCAAGCTTGTTCAAAGTTTTAAATTATATAGAAGAGTAGTATTGGTGGGTCAGACCTTATATATCTAGAATATTTATAAAAGAGTCTATAAAATTTAAATTATACATTTTTTGAATGCCCTTGGCTTATACATAGGCCTGCTAGGGTTTTCAATATAGAAATTACAATAAAATGAAAATGAACCCTCCAAAATTTATAGAACTTTATCAAAAGGTGTATTAAGATGTACATGAAGTATTTCAAGTGGTTTTAAAGTGTTTTGGTGTTTGGAATGAAAGATATTTTAAAAATTTATAAAATAATCCTAATTGTAAAGACTAGAAACCCCTATTTTAACATATTTTGAATTTTCAATGAAACCAAAGGGTGAAGATTAAAAGGATGAGTTGGAAGAACATTAAATGAATGTGATAAGTATTTTTTAGTATAAATACTTATTTTTTGTTCTTAAGTTGTCACAAATAAACTTAAGAAGGCTTGTAGGCTTAGTTTCTCATTCAAACAAGATGCAAATCAATTCTTCCTTTACCCATCACCAACTTAAATTCAAGAAGTTGAGCCGACAATGCCTCAATGACCTAGTTTTTGTGCAATAAATTTTTTGAATTCACATAAATAATTTAGATAATGCATCACAAAATCCTATTAATTTAGATGAGATCGATCCCTATAGTGATTTGATAAAGTTTTTCATCCATTACACCAATCCAAATTTCATCTTTGATAGCTTCCATGAATGTTTTGGGTTCAATCTTGGATAACAGAGCTGAGTCTTATTGATTCTGATTGATCAACATTCTCCTTCTAGTCTACAAACCTGCACTAACATTTCCAATACCCTGAGAGATTGGATGATCTTTATGAATTCTTCTACATCAAGATTTAGAGTCTCATCTTTTTTCTTCCTCCTCATCCTCATCATTGTTTGCAATAGAATTTTGAATTGAGTCACTTACCTACAATTTTGGCATCTTGACTCTACTTGTGTCATTTATCCTTTCATTTGAACTTTCAACAATCTTGTGAAGTCTCTTGCTGAAGCACCTATAGGCAGTACTGATAAAAGAATAATTTAAAAAGATGCCCTCATCACACCTTAAATCAAATTTATCAATATTTTTTTCATCTCTTTTGATGAAACACATGTTCCCAAACACTCTAAAATGTTTGACATTAGCTACTCTATTATTTCATAACTCATAAGGAGTCTTATCATTGTTTACTCTGATTTGACACCTGTTTAGAATGTAAACTGAGTGTTGGCTACCTCTTCCCAATAACCATCCGATAATTTGGAATCTTGGAGCATGGTTATACTTATCTCTTGAATAGTCTCATTCTTCCTCTCAACAACATTGTTCTATTATGGTGTTTTAGCAGTAAAATATTGTCTCTTTATCCGTTGTTTTTCACAAAAATCATCAAATTCATGAGACCAAAACTCTCCTCCTCTGTTTGATCTGACACGTGTGATATTTGACCCTTTATCACTTTGTACAAGTGCTTTGAATGCCATAAATTTTTCAAGAACTTCTGATTTTTATTTTTTTTAAAATTCCAAGTCATCCCAGTAAAATCATCAATGAGAAGCATGAAGTAGCTATTACCTTGATTACTTTGAGTTCTCATAAGTCCACATAGATCAGTGTGGATAAAATCTAATGGCTTTGTAGTGGATAACTCCTTGAATTTGTGTCTTCTTTTGCTTTGCTTCCTATGAAGACATGTCTTGCAAAAATAATGAGGAATCTTAGAAATCTTGGGCATATGCCTTACCAACCCTTTTGAACTGATCTTTAACATATTATCAAAATTTATATGTCAAAGCCTTCTATGCCAATGCCAAAATTCTTTTAATTGACCCATGAAGCACTTCTTCTTGGATTGATGGAATACATACATTTATTATCTATTTAATAAACATTTGTAAGTAATTTTATAGCCTTTCTTACTTTAGATACATCATCATGAAAAGTTACAACATTTCCTTGATTACACATTTAGATCACACTTAAAAGATTATGTTTCAAATCTTATACATATAAGACATGCTTAGTCCTATAATGACCATTATCCAAACTCATAGTACCTTTGCTAACTATGTTAGCATATTTTTAATCACTAAATCTCACTAAACTAGGGTTGGTCTTCTTTAGAGAGATAAACTTGTTCTTGTCTCCTATCATATGATTTGAGCATCCACTATCTATGAACCATCTCTTGTTCCCATCTTCTTGAGTATGCAAGGATATTTGAACAAATATTGACTCTTCATTTGGTGGACCGCTTGATTTTTTTTTTCTTATTCAATCTTAGACTTAGTCTTTTTGAACCATTTGATGGTGTCAATGACTTGTATATCCTTTTTCCAAAAATATCTTTTATAATTTTTGGTTATATGACCTCATTGGTTACAATTATATCATATAAGATTCTTTTTGATCTCTGGAGAGAAAGCACAATCCCTATATCTATGACCAAATTGATTATAGGAAAAGAAATACCCATTAAAGACATTGGTCATATTTAACCTTCCTTTCTTTTCACTATTACCTATCATCAATTTTCATTTTTAACCCTTTTGGTGGAGCTAAAATGCCTTTTATCCTTGGATAAGAGCACATCTAAGGAAGTCATGACTTTATTTTTCAATTATTCCAACCTTTGGTTGAGACCTTTATCCATCATGACCTGTAGATTCTTGATTGTTGCTTGTAGATATTTCACTTACATCTTCACATCATCCATGCTTACATTGACATTTGATAAAGCACATACTATTTTGTCTTGAAGACAAGGCACAACCTTTGTCAACCATTATGCTTTTGATCACCTTTAAGTGGTTAATATTCAAAGAAGGACTGACTCTGATACCAATTTTTAGAGGTACAATCACTGAAGGGGTGGTGAATCAATGAGCCCAGATATTTCAATTTCAATTCTAATCCTTTAAAACTATTAAACAATCAGCATATGTCAACTTGATTAAGAAACATTAACAAGATAGCTCATTCATTCAATGTATATATAAGATCAAACACATAACACATAGTTCCCATGGAAAAACCTCATAGGGAATAAAACACACTCTTAAGCCTGAAACACATGGACTACTTATCCTATAAAAGATTACAAATAAGAGACTAATCAAGTCCTTCTGACTAGGATTTAGTGAAACATCAATTTCACAAGGAAGATCTACCCCTAAGATGATCAAGTCCTTTTAACCAACAACCTTGGTCAAGTCCTTCTGACCTAAGGCCTTTAGTAAAATGCTTGTTTCACAAGGAGCACTTGCTCTTAAGGGAAATCAAGTCTTTCTGATCTCCTATTAGATGAACACATCCACCTTTGAATTGATGTCTTCAACACTTAATGATGGACCTTTGATAACACATCATTTTTCACTTCTTCACACACTCATAATGCATCCAAAAACCACATTTTGGATCACTTCACACTTCTCATGCTTATCAACCTACAATAGTTCTATCACAACACTAACAACATGACTAAATGGTCATACAGACAGTCCTCACTCTAACCTATGTCTTTCCTCTATCTTATACACTCTTTAACACATGCTCAGATCACACATGTCTATTCTTCACTCTACTCCAATAGGTCTCTATTACACTCTTAACATATACTCCACCAATCTACATAAGCCTTTACTTTGAGCACCTACTAACAAGTCTCTCATTAATGTGTTCTCTCCAAAATATCTAGAAACTAACTCATTTGGTTTCACCATTTGTAGAGATATCATGATTATCAAGATCACAATATTTCTTGTTGGTAAAAACACATGCCCTCACCCTTAAGGCATCTAACATGGGTCACACTTAAGCACAACACACTTTCAAATAGGCCTAAGTCACCTTGTAGGTCCTATGATGACTCATTCACATCTTTTCCACTTCATTGAGAAAACTAGGAACATAGAAACACTTTCCAACATATCAACCCATGCCACATTATCTATAAGCCCTCCTTAAGTGCCCATATCTATCACAATAATCTTCTGCTAAAGCTCAATTAATTCAAACACTTTTCTGTACACAACCATTATGAACAAAAACATAATCAACTTTTAAAACTTTTTTCATATTAGATATGATTGATCAAACCTTAAAAATTCACACAAATGGTCC
This sequence comes from Torreya grandis, assembly GCA_037957365.1. NCBI lineage: Eukaryota > Viridiplantae > Streptophyta > Pinopsida > Cupressales > Taxaceae > Torreya > Torreya grandis. Next base: position 685,621 of record JARHVA010000603.1, read on the forward strand.
TTAGGGAGTTTAAAACAATCCCCTATTAATAGTTCATTAATAAAATTGAATTAACAATAAGCACAACTCAAATACCCTTCTTGGGTTACTTGCAGAGTAAACATGAAAACATAATCAACTTTAAAACTTCATAACTTTGACTGTATACACTTTCAAATTAATATTTTGAGATGAGTCTTAGAGTCTTCTAAAAATTTACCTTTTACATCATGAGAAAATTATCATGGATCAAAAGACATGGCCCAAAAACTAGACACTAGTCTTTCCTTTGTTAAATTCAAATATTTGAATTCAAATGGTCACAGTTAAACTTTAGTCACTATGCTATCATTTCATGTCCTTTCTTCTTAGATTAATCATGCACCATTGATCTTATTTTAACTATAACTCATAGCGTGCAACTACCTAAATGTTAAACTTCTAATAGTTGACGTCATTTCATGTAATCTTGTAATCTTGACCACATATCCACCATCAATGTTATTGTAAGGAACTCAATTTTTAACATGGCCAAACAACTATCACTTTAATCAAATCGACTCAATATAAACCATTGATCTCAATTAGTATGAATACTAGCTCACCGTTAAATCTTAGAAGAAACCTGATCTTTACCTCTACTCAACATTAAACATCAAACACTTGTCCTCATCTCGCTACTTCTTAACACTAACACCCTTGAACAAACATGCTCCATAGATATTTTTGTAAAGACATTGATCTTTACCTTGTTTAATCATTGAACACTTTGACCCATTTGACTTACTGTGCACCATGGATCTAGATGTACAAACTCCCATGAACCATTGAATCTCCATTTGGTCTTGACCTTTAACATCATGCAAAAATGACTAAGTATTGGGACCAGTGCAATCTCCTTGAAAGGCCCAATTTGCATAGTTATATATTTTACCTTGCTCACTTGCATGCTCTCAAATTTGAACCATAGAAACTAGGCAAAATATTGAACAAACTCATATGACCATTTCCTCTTGAAACATCCATACGTGTGAGATATACCATTACCAAACTGCGTACTCAATTTTTTATTGTACTTAGACAAATAACGTATTTGAGCTCAGATTCATTTCACATCATCAATCTTTGATGTGATGAAACATGGAACATTAGATATTCTTTATAAATTTCACTGAGTTTTAAAACTTATTGCACTTTTGTCTGAGGGACCAACTTTGCACCAACATATCTTTCATTGTGCTAAATCACTTGATCTAAAATTTAGACCCTATGATCTCCTTACATAGGAGAATCTAACCATATATCAATCTAATTATATAACCCTCATGCTCGTGAGATATAATGACATTAAAATACCTCAAATTAATCTGTCACAGAGCCAATTATGCCTAGATGAACATAATGAAGAACCAGATGAATTCTAATCATGCACATAAGCACTCCAATCATCCTTGACCTTTTATATTACCCATTGCACATCCTTAAACCATCATACTCATCCCTAAACATATCTAACAATGCCAAAACTAAATATCAACCAAGCTAACTTCAAGCATACTAGGGCAAACACACTGCATACTTTATCATTGACACTTAGACTATCAAGACACTTCATCCACTCACCTGGACACCTCCATGACATAATTGACATCTCTCCAAAACTTCCTTCTTTCACTTTTAAGGTTTATTTTTTCTTGTTTTCTAGGTTGTGCCTTTGGTTAGCTTACCTCATGTTAATCTTAGAAAAATGGATTTGTGCAATGTGAATGATAATAATTTTTGAAATAAAATATGCATGATTCAATTTTTATGATTTTTATTTTACATTAGATGAAAATATTAGGAACCATTGTATAAAAAGTCCATCTTATTTTGCTAAAGTTATGAAAAAGATAAAATAATATGTTAATGTAAATTCTTCTTGCGTGTTAGATAATACTTTCATTATTTTTAGTGATGTTTTGACTTCACTTTCTATATCTAGTCCTCCTTGCACTCCTTTGTTTGAAACAAATAACAAAGTTATGCCTTTGAATTATTCCCTTGTATAATTTTATTATGCCAAATAGTGACGTATTTACTATGACACACATAATAGGTGTGTTAAAAATGCAAGTATATGATTTATAACTTAATTCAATTCCATTTGAACAACCAAGAATAATTCTAAAATCACTAGATAATAGTAAAGTGACAATTATAACAAGTCTTATGCCTTCCCTTAGTGGATCAAGCTAATTTTAAAACTTAAGGATAGTGAAAGTGCATTGTAAAAAAATGGTACTTGATAATAACGTGATTATCTTACCTTGTAGTAGGGAAAGTGACATGGCTCATTTTACTCAAACATTTAATTCAATGTTGTTTTATGATTATCCTTACATTAAAAGTCATACAACGTATAGGTTCCTTGCTTTGAAACATAAGATCCAAAATCATATTAAAAATGGTGACATTGAAGTTGACATATCTACTAAGAAATCACAAGTTATAATTGGATAATCTACTATAGGATAACCTATAAATCATAAAGTTTCACCCATGTTTCCTAAGGATACTACATTCAAAAATTTATCACTTAAGGAGCCATTAATCATTTTTGGTTTTATACAAGGGGCATTAAAACATAGAATCATGGTTGGCAATAAATCTCAATCTAGTATTTATGTTATTTATTTTCTTAATAAACTTTTTCAATTGATTTAATTCAAGTATGGTATCTTAACCTAAACATATAACTAATCCATTATATTATATTGCATTATGTGTCATTGTTGGTTCACAAAATTTTCTACTTTTTTTATGCCTATTATGATGCAATTTAATGCTACAATTTTCTTCATGTTTTACCCTAATGATGAATTTGTAAATTTAAAATACCAAAAAATTATTGGACAAGTATTATTAATGAAAGAAAGCGAAACAATACTAAAACAAACACATAAGGGCAATTTATCTTCAATTTTAAAGTGGTAATGGTGTCCAAAATTGGCATATAATATCTTTTAAGAATATGACTACAATCCAGGAAAAATATAGAATTAACAAGTTGTCGATTATGACATCATAAAAATCATGTAGTGGTCAATTCTAACCCATGACTATGACTTTGAGTTATGTTTTTTACCCCTACATTTTTTAGGTTCTATAAATTTTTGAGTTACTTAACAAGCAAATCATGTTAATAAAAATATTGGCTTGACTTCATTGAATTGATGTGAAAAATTGTTTGATTTTATTATCCTTTAATTTTACCTTATTCTCCAAAATGTTCCAAGAGGAATAAAATGTGCAAGTTAGTTATACTGGGAAACATTTTTAGTTATTTCAAATACAAATCTTGCACACTTGGAATCATGACTCCATGTAGTTTTAGTCCTTATGAGTGAATCCTAACCCATGAGAGAAAGGACTTTACCTCATCTCCATAAAAAATCAAAATCAACTATATTACTCACTATAACCTTCTCTTGGTACACAATCAGATGGAAAAAGACTTAGATTGATATTTATGTAATGTAGACTCAATAAACACGCTCCATGGATAATTTTGCATAATTCATGATAAGGTTTGATGATTGTGTATGTGACAATTAGTGGCAAGAATCAAGAAATAGAAAAAAGCACTGATAAAAGGATGAGGTTTTGAATTGTTGGACTATCAATTTTGATGCAATAAACATAAAAAACCTTTGATTCTGACTTGAAGAGAACAAAGGTTAAACATAACAATCATGTTAAATAGAACATGGCTATCTTGGATCCTACTATTGAAAACTTAAATATATAAGGCATTTATGAGGAAACATGAATGTCTCAAGGCTAAAAAGAGTCTAATGTCAACTATAGATGTCTAAAAATATCCAAATGTACACAAATTAGCGAAGTGTGGTAAAGAATAACAAAACCACTATGGAAAATGGTTTTTTACTAGAATTAAGTGTCTACATAATACCTATTTACTATAATTATGGTTTATAATCAAAATATGAATGAAAATAAATCAGTTAAGTAGACTTAAGCATATACAACTAAAATATAGAATTTAGGTCTACTTTAAGATCATTAATACCTAAAGTGTCATGGCCATAAACTAAACCAATTGAAGAAAAATGAAAAATAGGTTAATAAACATATGTAGCTTGGTTATTCGATGAATCTGAAACTTTTCTCTAATTATGTTCAGCCTTATCCTCAAACTATTCATGAATTATGTTGATTGTGTTCAACCTGTTGTAGTATACTATGTTATGAGAAATGTACCTAGTTATATGTGCTTATATTGTATATGCTCAATCGCATGAAGCCCGTATGTAGATTTCATCTCTGTGGTGCATATATTATCTCTATGTCATCAAGCCTTTTGGTTTCATAGTTTGATTTCCTTAGTGTTTGTGTCTTACACTTTCTTGATTTTGAATGTAAATCCACTTGATAGATGCATAGGGCATAATAAACTATATGAATGAATCTTTTATTCGAGCATGCTTATATTTTACCTCCACATAATTTTATGGTTTATGGATGGAATAAGTCAAGTAAGGTTTCAACCTCTTCTTCCCTCGAAGTGATCAAAGGAACTATTGAATACTAATTACCCTACTTTACCACAAGGTGATATATCCTTAACCTATAATATGTATAGGGCTATGTTTAGTTGACTTGTGGCTAACATAACCTTTTACCTTGTCATATCAAAATTCTTTATGTTGTCATCTTGTTAGTAGTTGGACTTAGAGAGTAAGATAACTAAATTATATTATATATAGGATGGAGTGATTATCCCTTGAGGATCATATTGTAAGTTATGTTATTATTGCATAGTTATGGAGACTTCCTCCTTGAATTAAATAAGTCTTAAATTTATAGTATTATGCTTTGACCTCAACATTTGGCATGGATTTACTTTGTTTTGCTCTTATTATTGTGATCCATCATTGTTTATTTGCTCTTGATATTTGTATTTACATTCATTTTATGTGAATAGTATATATCTATTCAAGTAAATTCATTACAAGTGTATGGTGCATCCTTTTTAAATCTAGCGTAGTGGTTATTCTATTTGCAAAAGGATCAAAAAACGTAACTTGTGATGTAGAAGAAATTTATTTTTCTCCATCAACATAGTATTGTTTGCATTTTTTAAAAGTATATAATTTTTCATTTCAACTTTACATAAAATAGAAGTCATTGGATTCATTTTGGCAAGATGATCACAACAATATAAGCCTTTGGTACACTTTTTTTTCAATATTTTTTTCTCTTTAGTAATAACATCCATTGGATTTATCTCAAAGATATGATAATAATGGTATAAGCCTCTAGTAATCTTTTTTGATCCATAAACCCTAACTCTAAATTAATAACCGTACACCTTAAATTTTATGCATGGCTAGACAAAAAACTAAATGATGCATAAAAGGGCTAGCCACTCTAAGCAAAGTGCCTATCAAGGAATAAATTGAGTGAAAAACATCAGATACCAGGGTTTCTAGGTTTAATACCCAAATACCAGGGTTAAAGGTGACTTAGACATAATATAAGGAGATTTTAGTAGCATCAATGCAACATTGACAACTATCATTACAACCTTAGCTAATATGACAAGATCACCACCATCCAATAATTTTGCACTAGGCCAATAAGGTTCTCCTAGATATAATAATCCAAGTTCAAATACAAGTTCACAAAACATGATATAAAAATTGGATGTGCATAAGTTTGATGGTAGGGATCTGGTCACCTAGATCAATCAAATGGGGGATTTCATTGATTTGCATTAGACCCCATGCACATAAAAGGTGGTAATAGAATATGTCTATTTAGAACCAAAGTAGTTCATTTTGTATAGGTGGTTGCGAACTTGAAATAAAAATAAGGGCCTCACTATTACCTATTTATTATTTATTGATGAATTACATATGCACTATTGTAAGAGTGTAATAGTGAACCACTTCATCAAGTTATCAAAATTTAGGAAAATGGAGACTACAAAGGATTATACTTATTAATCAAAGAACATGTCTTTATGCATGGATAACATCATAGAGGAAAACTTAAATGACATGTCCTAGGGTGGGCTCAAGGATAACATCTAACTTAATTTTTAAATGTTTAACCCAAGTTCGATTTCAAACTCCATGGTCTTCATACACAAATAAGAAAAAATAAATTTGGTCAAATAATATGCATTTTCTAGTAGAAAAGATCACATTATTTCAAAAAAATCATTCTATAAACGTATTAGATTGAATCCTCAACAAATTAAAGAAATGAGCAAAATGCTTATGTTTCAATTGTGACAATAAAAATACAATAGAAAACATAAATGTGTTGAGAAGACATTGTTCTATATTGGGCATTCTAGTGAGGAATAATATAAAAAGTGAGTATTAGGTGAGGTTCAATACAAGCCATAGGAGAAACAAAATATACCCAATAAACTATCTTGTACCATGTGATTTTAGGAATTAGCACTCTACAACCCTCTAAGTAGTGGGTTTCCTAAATAAATAGAAGGTGATAGTATTTATTGACTTATACATATTATTTCATCGACAAGAAGTTGGTGGTATGTTTGAACAATATTGTTTATCTAGTTCCATAATTATAGTTCATGTTTAAATATGGTGTCATAATCAGATTTTTGGGAAAATGCCATACTCATTATATCAAAAATTTTGTGGGAGAATTTAGGCTATACTTTCCTATGTTTTCTAATCCCATGGGTGATTTATACATCATTTTGTAAGTCCAACAACTCAAAACTTTGGGAATGATAGAGATTAATTTCTAATTGTCCATGTGTTTTCATTCTGAAGGTAGGATAATTATACTACAAGGATTGCATGTAGATAATTATACTATAAGGATTGCATGTAAAGTCTCCATAAATGGTTAGTTTTAGCTAGAATCAAAAGATTCTCAAAAATGGAGTAGATGGGGTTGTAGCATAATTATTTTTATTATAAGTACAACCAAAAAATATGTCTGCACATATAGATTTATAGGGAATAGTTGATAACTACTTAGTCATTTTTGAAAAAATTCCAAAAAGACTACCACCTAAAATGGATCATGGGCATTCCATTCAATTTCTAGTTGAAATCCAACTACCAAATAGTAGACCTTGTAAGTACCCATATGTCAATAAAAGTGAGATTGAAAATGTGGTACAAGAGATGTTGAAAGTTGGTATTATCAAACAAAGCCAAAGTGCATATTCATTTCTGATGGTAATGATGTACAAAAGGATGATACTTGAATGTGTGCCACAATTATAGAGAACTTTAAAAGTACACCATCAAATACAATTTTTTTATTATGGTAATTGATTATTTGTTATATGAGTTGCATGGTGTTTTCTACTTTACAAAATTGCATCTTTGCATTACCATCAAATTTTGATTAATGATGAGGATATACATTAGACAACTTTTATAAACTCATGAGGGCCAATATGAGTTTTTGGTAATGCATTTTGGTCTCACGAATGCACCATCTACATTTGAAAGTTTTATGAACACTATCTTTTAGCCTTTTCTTTAGAAATTTATTTTGGTATTTTTGATGACATCACAATATACAAGAATACATTGGAAACACACTTGTAACATGTTTACTAGATACTAATAATTAATACACAACACTATCTATATGAAAATACTTCTAAATGTGCTTTTGTAGTGAAAGAGGTATATCACTTGGGTCAAATTATTTTACATGAAGGTGTCAAATTGGACCTTCAAAAGGTCAAAGCCATGATAGAATGGAAAGTTCCAAAAATCCTAGGAGTCTCTAGGGATTCTAAGAGTCGACATGTCATTACCATCATTTTGTGAAAAATAATGGCATCATAACATCAACACTCAAATCTTTATTGAAGGACTCCTTCCCTCTAACGAAACATACACTAAGGTATTTGGGACTATGGTGAAGGCCATGTGTATCACTCTAGTTCTAGCTAGCCTATATTTCTCAAATATCTTCATTATTGAATGTGATGCATCAGTGTACATAATGGGAGTAGTCATGTAGAAATTATGACTCATTGCATTTGAAATTCACCAGCTCTAAAAGAAGAATATTATAAATCCTGTCTATGAGAAGTAGATAATGAATATTCTTCATGTAGTCAAATACTAAATACTATATCTCATGTGTAGACACTTTAATGTGATTAAAGATCATGGTAGTTTAAAATACTTATAGGAATATAGGTTTTCATATAAATAACAATAAAATTAGGTGACTAATATGTTGGGATATGAATTTTAAATCATATATAAGAAAGGAAAGGATAATGTAGTGGTAGATCCATAATTTAGGAGGGATAGGTACACAAGGGAAACATTATGGATAGTGTCCATATGGGAGGAAGATTGAGTGGATGAGGAATGATCCAAATGGGAAAATAAAAATAATACATAAGTTTTAATTCAGAAGATATATCCATGTTTCAGTATCTTAGACAATTTTTTATGGAAATGGAACACCCTTAGGTAGAAAGGTTATACCTATGAAATAATTCTACACTTAAGAAAGAGGTTCTTACTAAGCTCCATAAATCTCTATTTGGGGTTATTCAAAATTATTGAAAACTTATCTTATAATTGAGAAAGATTTATTTTGGAAGGACTCAAGAGGAATACCCAAAAACTTATGGCTGAATACATGGTGTATCAACAAAACAAAGGTGATACGATTAAGACCCCAGGTCTTTTACAACCCTTATATTCTCATACCCAAAGGTGGGATGAATTTTACATGGATTTCATAACAGGGTTTCCCATGTCAAAAGGAAAAAATGTCTTCATGTTAATCATGGATAGGCTCACAAAAGATGGCCATTTTTGTAGCTCATCACATCCATTTATAGTAAGTAAAGTAGCATCTTATTTTTTGGATACAATTCAAAAGTTACATGAGACCACCAAAATAATTGTAAGTGATCATGATCACATCTATATCAATAAGTTATGGATTGATTTAATAGTATATTTAGGTACTTAGTCATCTCATAACACATCATATCATCCTTATTATGATGGGGAAATAAAAGTGATCAATAAATGCCTAAAGGTTTATCTCTATTTTTTGCATCAAATAAGTGAAAGGGATGGGTGTAGTGGATGTCACTAGTAGAATGGTGGCATAACACATCCATAAAATATAGATGAATATAGTGAGATAGGGAGGGTGAGTCATTTTAGGTTTTTGGCTATGAAAAGTGATATAATAGAGGTAGAGTCAATAGGTATAGTTCGTAGGGAGACAACTAGATCAACATGTAGGTTGGGGGATGAAAAATCATTTGGAGGTGTCAATCTATTAGTGGATCATGAAGGATCTAACCTAGTTAAGATAGTTGAGGTTGGTGTACCTCTTGATCTAGATGTGATGATAGAGAAAGGCTAATAATTTTTAACCATAACAAGGGTGAAAGTTATGTTAGTAAGAGATAATATATTGAAGGGTATAGGGGTTTGTCAACTATGTGTTCATGCAAGTTACGATCCTGAAGGGGAAGAACAACCATAATGCAGTTCGTAACCCTAAATTTATGGAGGTGTATAGTGTTGTAGGATGTGAGCTAATGTTGATATAGGTAGTGGAAATAACTAAGGAGTGGTATACTATGGGGAAAAGATCCTCTTATGGTATTATGGTCTCTAATTTGGATAGGTTAAGACTTTAGCCCCTGCTAAAGCTAAGCAGGCTATCATTTTTTATGATAAGGCATTGAAAGTGATCCTCAATAATAAAGAGGATTTCTTTGAATGTAATGATTTTTAAGTTTAATTATTTTTGGCCTACACTCGTTGACCTCCACAAATGGATCACAAGTCATTGGCAAGCATTGGTAATAATTAAGATTGAAATAATACCTTATGCTAGAGGTATTTTCATAGTAATTTTAACTCTATTAAAGATAAATACTTTATTTTTGATGAATTCTTTTGGGCTTGGGAGAATTATATGGTATTGGCTAAACCCTAGTATCCTAATTTCAACCCCCATACCAAAAATTTTAACACAAAATTGATTTGACTATGGCTTCCAGACATACCTCTTAAGTTTTGGGATTATAATATTTTTAAATCCATAGCTAAGTTTTTGATGAATTTTGGCATGAGGATCCCATAAAAGAAATGGGCCATTCAAATTATGCTTGAATCTTGGTTAATTTTTATGTTACTAAATAGCTTCTAGATCATGTGGATCTAATTGTAGGAGTGAAACTTGGGTTAAACTTATTAATTATGAAGGATTACATTTTAGATGTCGCATATGGTTTCAAAATGGTCATTTGGTCAATGATTTTCCAAGCATGAAGAAAAGAAAAGAAACACCTAGTGGAATGATGCAGGTTTATAATATATAATAGTTGAAGCTATTGTTGAACGTGAAGCGTTAAATATGGTCCCAAAAACCCTATGGAAATATCTCCCTATGGGGAGACTATATCCAAGGAATCTAAAAAGAATACTACTTGTAAATCTAGTGAAGGATTGATAAACTAGATTCCATTAAAGTCCAACTTAGAAGGTGAAGGTTTGTTAGCTAGGGTTCCATTATTAAATTATAAACTAGGAAATGCTCTTGAAATATCCATTCTTATCTTTTCCTAACTGAAGGTAAGGAGGTGAATAGATGGTGGTGAGTAACAAAATATTCATTTGGTCAATGATTGTCCAAGCATCAAGAAAATAAAAGAAACACCTGGTGGAAGGATGCAGGTTTAAAATATATAATTGTTAAAGTTGTTGGAAATGAAGTGTTAAATATGGTCCTAGAAACCCTTATGGAAATAAATCCCTATGGGGAGACTGTAGACAAGGAATCTAAAAATAATACTAGATGTAAATCTAGTGAAGGTTTGATGGACTAGGTTCCATTAAAGTCCAATTTAGAAGGTGAAGGTTTGTTAGCTAGGGTTCCATTATTGAATTATAAACTAAGTCATGCTTTTGAACTCTCCATTCCTATCTTAACTAACTGAAGGGAAGGATGTTAATGAACGGTGGTGAGTAACAAAATAAAAGGAAAATGAAATTAGTTAGAACTATTGATTGACTTTCATATCACAGAAGGAAATTGGTAACGAAGGGTCTTAGTTATTTTTTGTTTTTTTGCCATTTTGCAGTTATTGTTGTTGTGTTGGGTTGATTTTTGGTCTTCTTTGTAGGGAATATTATATTATATGGTTTTTTATGACCATGTCTATTTCATTATTGTAAAGGGTAGGTCCCCTCTTTAAAACCCAAATTTACTATTAATAAAAAAACACGTCCTTTTGTACCACATCCAAAATGGCTCTATTTCTTGCACTGTATGGGTACCAACCATCATCTATCACTTCATCTTTGAGGGTAAAACCAAATATCCAAGATTTTGAATAACACATTCAACACCAACATGAGGTACTATCTAGTCTAAGAGAGAACTTGAAATTTTCATATAACCAAAAGAAGCAGAAAATAGGTCAACACTGTAGTGAAAGGAATTTTTATGTGTGTGATTGGGTTTTTTTTTACTATAAAAATACAATTAAATTCAACTAAGCAATAGAAAAATGAGATTTTTTTAATATAATTATTATAATCCTTGTTATATCCCACAAAAAAATAATATTATTCCATACAAGATGGAGTTACATCACTCTACACACATATGTTTAATATTTCATGTCTCCTAATTCAAGAAGGTAATCAGATAAAGCGTATATACCCACACTGAGTTACAAATTTATATTAGGAGGGAAGGGTCATTCAAAAACATAAATAGATCCTTCAGACTTGTATTAAGAGCCTATGAAAAAGGGAGACTAAGGAGTATTTGACAAGGTGGAAGAGTTTGACCGATGGGTATGCCACATGAATGGATGAGGCATTCTTGCAGAAGCATTCATGTTATTTAACATTGAGAAGAATTTTTTTGAATGAGAGGGATATGTTATGCCCATTACTTATAACATGTATAGAGATATGTGTGGTCTAATTATGGCTACCATAACCTTTTACTTTTTCATATCATAATTATCTATGTTTTCAAATTCTTAGTAGGGTTGACCTATGAAGTAACCATAACCTAATCAGAGTATACATAGGAGGTAGTGGTTAGTTATTAAGGATAATGTTAAATTTTTTGTTCTCATACAATTCTTTTAGAGGTTCCCCATTAAAGTTTCTTACTCTTATATTTATAGTATTCAACTCTATTGTCAATATTTGATGTGGATCTTAAATGCAAAGGGAAATGTAACTGATCTATAAATCAATCATAGCTTGGAGAAGATAAATCATACTTACACTTTTGATTTTTGACACATTATATATTCAGGATCATGATTAGGATGGATCTACTAGACCTAGCCAAGGGTTCTTTTACCACAATAATATCACTAGGGAGGGTTTCAAAGCCTCTAGTCAAGCAAAACTATGTAATAACCCTAACTAGGTCCTACGTTTTTATATTCACTAAACTAATAAGAGTAAATTAAAGTCTAATCTAGTGTTCACCAAAGATTATGGCAGAAAGTGGGGGTAATAAACATTAAAAGTAAACATGCATAGAAGACATACTCATATCAATGTATGTGGAATCATAATTCATGATAGAGAAGTGCAAATGTTAATCTATCTACTCTTACAAAGGAGGAACAAAGTTAAGAATACTTACCTTTGAAGACAAACCTATTGAGCCTCAATTTATCCCTTGGCCAAAGTGCTTCGTAAGAGGTTCTTATGGTATGTAAAGATGACAAGGATAAATCAACTTTAGGTGACACAACCTTTCAATGCATCCAAAATACTTTTTCATTAGATAAGATCCATATCTCCAAAGAAAGTATAAAACCCTAAGCTATGCTCCTAAAGTAGAATGGTGGATAAGAAGAGATATATATATATATATATATATATATATTTCTCTTCTCTTCCTAAATGATAGAAATTTATGTATATATATATATATATATATATATATAATAGAATCCAACCTTAAACCTTTCTGAAAGTTTAGCTGATCGAGTCAACCCAATTGACTTTGTATTGTTAATTTATAAAAATAAGTATCAATTAGAATACAGAGTCATTGCATCGACTCTATATTGTAAACTATAAAAAAGGATTTTAGGCTTAGGAAAGTTCTAAGAAAAGTGGTGATAATCTTGGAGTGTGCAAGAGAGAAGATAAAGTTTATGGAAGTATATAGGAGAAGGTTATGCTAATATCAAGAGGTTGGTCAAATTTTAGGAATGATACAAAGCCACAAAAATCTTATAAAGTACCAATGGTCTACCCATCCCTTTCTCGATGCACCCTTTAAGGCATGCACTCAAATAAACTAAAACTTGATAGGTTCTTGCAAGAGAGAAGGTATTAGTAAGTGGTAAATTTAATAAAAATATTGTGTGTATACATATGCCCCACTCAAATTTTATCATGTGTCATGTGAGTGTAACATGGGATGGTACTTCGAGAAAGAACATGGAAAGACATGAAAATGAGCTAACTAAAAATCAAATACTAATATTAATGCTGAGATGAAATGAAAGTAACTAAAAAGTAACATATACATACTTTGTCTTTATACTAAATGATTGCATGTAGACATCCTAGTTTTGATCATGGAGGGCACAATACCTATGTTTGAGAAACCCTAGGGATATAAAACTAATAATAGAAACAATGCATGCGTATGTAGGATGGTTAAAATAACAATGAATTACTTAGAAAATTTGTCAAATTAGGATTTTTAAGGCTAGGTTAAAAATAAAAGATCATGTAAATGAAAAAATGATGACAAATTATTGAAGAACACACTAAATCATGTTGGGAAGTATGTCAAATAAGAATGACAAAAAGGAATGTATAACATACTAAACCATGTTGGGAAGCATGTAAAACATGGATGATAATAAAGGAATGCATAACATACCAAATCACATTGGGAAACATGTAAAACATAAATGAAAAATGAAAAATCAATGCAAGAAAATTTAATAAAGATATGTAAGCAAATGAAATATAACTCCATGTAAGATAAACAATTCGAATCAAAAATAAAGAAAAACATGAATGACTAAAAATGAAATGTAAGTCAAGATGTAAGACAAATATGAAGAAGTCATACATAAAGAGAAACATGTAAGAATGCCAAATGTCATATGTAAGATAAGTGAACAGATAAATGAAAATTAAAAGCTCCAAATGATGAAAACTCAAACTTAGTGCTTGTTCTAAGATACAATGTCAGAAAATACAACCACCTAATGACATGGCTAGTATGACAATGAGATGGTGTGGTAAGCAAATAGTGTAATGTGTTTATAAGGAAGGCCTGGTCCTATCCAAGGTCTTATAATATAACTCACAAACTATAAACCAAGAGATGTAATTAGGTAAAGGTGATCAAGGATGTGATCATCTAAAAATAATATCCAATAAGGGGAATATAAGGAAAATATGATGTAAATAAGTAATTTGAGGTACCACATGGGTGATGTGAACATCCGTAGCAAAAATGAAACACACTAGGTAAGTGAGAAAGGATAATAACTTTTAACACCAAGGAATTAGGACACATTGACTCATGAAAAAAAATCTTGGGCTAACAAGTTAAGTACATAGATCAACTCATGAAGGTTATATGCATGATAAGTAAAATGGACCTATCTTCCCACAATGTGTTCCCCATTCCTTAGGACCCCATATAGATCCATTGGTCTACTGTGAAGATTGGGTACTTATGTGAAAAAGTAGGTGGCACTAGATAGTATATGATATAATGAGACCTCATACCTTAGTCTATTGTAATACCACACCCCAACGGACTTTGAATCATGAGGCCAACTGTGGAGTTTTAGCTTTGACTAAGATAGGAGATGTGCCAAATATAGAGCACATCTTTTGGTGTGATTTGACTTTTAGTATTATTTTTACCTTTTCATCATTTCTTTTTATTTGTATTTTATGCTTTGGCTTTTAACCTTTTTTTTTCTTTTTCTATTCCTCCATATGGATTCAAAGAACCAATCATGAGTGAAATTGGTGACAAACACAAAAGAGCTTACACTTGGTCACTAGCGAAAAGGACCTACAAACCAAGGTGTCTAAAGACTCCTAGACTTGCCCACAAGTGTACAATCTCAAACCCTTGAAATAAACCCTCAATAAGGCTTCCCAAGCCTTTAAACCAATTCACCCTACTTGGGAAAAATACATAAAAATACCAAAACCCTAGGAGAGGGTTTTATCCATCGTAGACCCTCTAAAGAAGGTTCCCAAAGCCCTTAAGCAAATTGTCCAAAAGAGAAACCAACAACTATCACTCCATAAGTAAATCACCAATCTCTTTAAGTGGTTTGTTTCCCTTTTAAACCTATAAATTTTGTTAGATAAATCCTCAAGTAAATCCTTAAAGATGTAGTAAAATCTGTAAAAGATAGGTGGTGTCAATAGATGCCATTTATAGAGCATCATAGCTCTTGAAGGTAACATTATCTAAGAAACTTTGTTGAATATAATCAAGCTTGACAACTTGACCTCTTTTCCAAATATCAAAATTCACATATATCTTCAAATGAGTCTTTCCTCTTATATCTTTCTCCCAAGCGTAGCACCCAAATTGGTTGGTTCAGAATAGAGAACTAGAACTCTATCATTGTTGTTGTTAAGAAAAGGCCCACATTTAACTTGGAAAGAGATACCAATAGGGAATGGGACCCTAAGCATATAACTTTCAAACATTGCATCAAGCACAGGGTAGCCCTAAGCATCACTTAGCATCATGTGCCTAAAGTTGAAGATAGGTTCTACATCAATGCAACCAATGACACAATGGAAAATAGAGATTGAAGGCCATCAATATCCCATAGGTTAAAGGCAAGTTGAAAGATGTAGGTTTTTATGAAGTTTTCAAACTTGAAGATGCTCAGGCAGGAACATCTGCATTCCCAACTCATATTACTAGTACTAAGGAGGAAAGACCAAGTAACCCTCAACTTAGTTAGAGGAATCTAAAAGCATTGGCTCCTATTTTGGAGAATGGGGAGCTGATATTGAGAAACATACTGAGCAGGCTTCCATTTCAAGAACAACATTTAACATCCCATCCTAGGTATAAAGCGTTACCTTAGTGTAAGTAAGACCTTTGGTGGAAATGGTATCCCTGCCTATTACAACACCAACAACTTCAACACCATGATTATCTCTCCTACTTCCTATCAACAAAGAACCTAGTACTTCTAACCAAGAATGTGTTTATTTACCTTCATCATTTTTATATAGCCATCCCTTAGGTATATTTTATGAACCCTAAACTCTAGACTATTTGAACCTCTTATCTTATAGGCCCCTCACTAGACTTGTGATTATGCCCATGACTGTCCTTTTACCCATTGTCAACCCCTTTTTTTGTGTCTTTCACTTCAAAAGTCTCTATGATGGCCAATTTTCCACCAATTCTATCTAGGCCTATGCCTGGGCCAAGTCTCCAATTACCAAAGAAGAGGCCTACTATTATCATACCTTAAGTTCCTTTGTTCCCAACTTGTACTTCAAATAGCACTAGTTCTCCTTCATCTTCAGGAATGACACTTCTCACCTCATCCCTGAGTTTTACATTTATCCTAGTCACCTCCATAGTTGCTTCTCAAACTTATACCTTCCAAGGGTTGACCTTAGCTTATAATTATTGCCATCTACCTAGCTTCATAGAGACATTTTTGATAAATTTTGGATAAAAGAGATACAATTGACTACAATAGAGGACTAGGATTTGGTTATAGTGGACCCTCAACAAGTCTCACTGGTGTTTGATAAGAAGTCTAGGGCAATGAAGAGATTAATCAAGAGGAAGGTCACTCATCCCAATTATATAATTATGTAGGAGTATGAAGAAACTTTGTTTGAATTAAGCAATGAGAAAAGAGCCAGACATAGCCAACAACAATAATATAGAAAGGCCCCCCTCTTAGCTCTAAAAGCATTTGGTGATGTAGCTGGAAAATGCAACAGAGAGCAATTGATCTAAAACAATAGCACAAAGCGACATTTCCAGAGAAGAACATCACTAAGGTAGAATGTGATGTAGAGGTAATGTTTGATACACTGAATACTTTGACACAATACAAAGTAAAAGGGGATGAAGTCTACAACATGATTCTCAAGGTAGAGGGTGCATATGGGTTCTATGATAGTAAATTAATCAACTTAATCAATTTGATTAGAATGAAGAAGTTTGAAGACCTAAACTTGATCCTTTTGGAGGATTTGAGTATTACTCAATCATATATAATTGTAATAAAGAAATCTTTTAATTAATGGATTGACGAAACGAGATTCCTAGGCCATTCTCTCACTCAATTAGGTGACAAAATGATAACTCTACTTAAAAAAGTTGATATCACACACCTTGATAACAAGGATGGTTCTATTGTTAGCAAGTATGAGTTAAGAGCATAGATACAAAACTTCAATGTAAATTTTAGGATGTAAGCTCTAGATCAAGCAGTAATTTTTGGGTAGGAGATGGTATACTTGGTTGCATCTTCCAATCAAAGAATTAAAAAAATTGTGGAAATCAATAAGGTTGTAGAACGTATCTTGAGAAAACATGATACAATGGCTGGTCTTACCATCAAATTGCTAAAGTAACCTATTATTGATTTGAAGATGATTAACAGTGATTACAAGAGATGCTCTAAAACATGGAAAGGAAAAATAAAAGCCAAGAAGCAGTCAAGTATCAAACCATAGATGGTCATCATAGGAGACTCTTCCTCCTCGACCCCTCTTGAAATTTCTTCTTCTTTAGCCACACTGATAAGCACTCCCTCTTCATCTGATATGGGTTCATTTCATCTTCTACTACACTGGGAGCTTCATCTTTATCCACATCAGCAAGATCCTAGTTTAGCACCTCAATAATGAGATAGCCATTTGTCAGGGTTTCTCTTGATAAATCTCATGTTCTAATTCCCCTCAATATATTGTAAAAGATTCTATTTTAATATAGAATATTCTTTAGTTTTTTGGACATGAGGGATTTCATCAACTGATAAATGTCATGTATTTGGGTCTCTTGTAACCAATGTAACTATTTTGGGAATGAAAAATGCCTATATATAGGGGTTTTCCCTTCAATTGTACTTCAGAACAAATTTTTTTGAAATTGATGCAAATAGAAAAAGAAATTCCATCAATTTATTCACTATTTCATTACTTTTATATCTTCTTGTTTCTCAAGTTTTGCAAATAAAAGAGGGTTTCATTTCTCTAATGGTTAAGTCTAATAGTAGTGTTTCGAGTGCATCTGGTTAGTTTCTAGTTTTAGCTATGCTAACAAAATTTGTTATGTATGCTCTATTTTCTTTCTATTTTGCAAATGAATATGTTGAAAGAAATTTATTGTAGGTAGTTATTTTAAAGCATACTTTTTAGATGTATGCATTATATTTACCCTATAATCCCCAATGCATTTGTGGTATTTTGAGTTCAACACTAGAATCTCATAAATGTTAGTTTTATTTGCATTATTATCTAAAATAACTAAAGGAAATATGTTGGTCTTTATTATTGCAAGGGAAACTTTCTTTTCTTATCTACCCTATTTCCTTTTTTCAATTTTTTCAGATGGATGACCTTAAACTAATGCTCACTAGAAATATTCATCTATTTGTTTAAAGTTTTGGCATAAATTGGAAAAATATAAAATAATTTACATCATGACAATGAAGAAATTTTATATAGATTATATCACTAATGAGTTCATGTTGTCTCTATAGTAGGGTCTGCTTGCAGATTAAAAGTGGTAGCCACATAATTATTCCATTAAAAATGAATTAAGCCTTAAGGTCTTCTAGAACCTACACTATAAATTTATAAATATTCTTCTGTTGTTTGCATTATATCCTTGACAGAGATATACATCAACATGAGAAAAGATGGCACTAGAAGGAGGGCCTCTTGGTTTGTTTTGAGTAAAATTGTATTGTATTTTAGTAAAAATATAGAATAATTTCTTTAAATACAGAAAGATTGGTGTAAACACTGCAGTTTCTTTTCATCTTCTATAAAATCTTTGAAAATTTTGAAAGATCTCTGTGAAAATGTGTTTGTTCTAAGATATCCTTGAAATACTAGCTGAAGTCTGAAGATAATTTGGAATTACCCCCTGATCCATTTAAATTTCATCTATGGGCATTACAGATAGTTATGTAAGCAAATTATTTGAGTAGATAAAGCTCTGTTTCATCTATATTTATAAATATTTGCATGATTTGAACTAAGAACTTTAGATCTATAGTAAATAAGTGTAAAGATCAGTCTCTAATTGATTATTTCTGAAGGATCACTAAGTCAAGGCCTTAGAAATCTGAATTGGGTTTATTCACATAGTATTAAGATATTCTTCACACAATTTTGCTCTAAAGTGCTCACATAAGAGTAATACACCAAAGGTTTCTTGAAATATCTTTTCTAATGTTGATATTTGTAGGTTAGACCAAGTTTCTAAAAAAAATTTGAGCAAGTTTTGAAGATTTGAAGGTTTCAGAGCAATGAAGGTAAAAAAATACCACTATGCTTGATTGTGAAACTTTCTATGGGGTTCTTTTATGCTCATTTGGCCAATATTTACCTTATTTAGTAATATTTGATAAAACATTATAGTATTTTGTATTTTTGGCATAGATCCTTTGCTTAGCATCCTGGAGTTGCCTAGGATCTAGACTAGATCTTGCTTTGAAATTAGAGTTCCCTTTAGATCTTTATAAATCCATCACAAAGATAGAGCCAATAAAGGAAGATGTAGGAGATCTAAATACCGCCCTACCTCTTTAGTGAGCAACATTCACATCATCTATTTTACATCCAGATAGTCATAGCATGGTTAAGAGGATCTTCTATAAATGTACCTATCCTGGTGTATGATTTGCCTAGTAACCTTAAAAAATACCTCACTCTCTTCAATCCATCTGGAGGCATAATTGTTGAAGAACATATCAAAAATTTTAAGTTAGATCTTAGGCTTTTGAATATAATTCACAAAGACAACCTACAAACTCTTCCCATTTACCTCGAGGGAAGTAGCCTATGATTGGTTCCTCAATTTGCTAGGGGATTCCATCACCAGATGGAACTAGTTTAATGATACTTTCATTGCATAATTTGGAATGGTCATTATCACTGGGATTATCTAACAACAATTCAATATTCTAAAGTGAGACCTAAGTGAGCCCATAAGAAACTTTAATGCTAAATTCTAGAAGATGTATAGTCTCACCACAACTCCCTACAAGCCTGCAGATGACTTCACACTTGAGATTTATAAAAACACATTAGATCCAATGACTATTGTCTTTCTGTGTAGGGCCATGAACATTAATACATTACCACTTGCATATATAGAGGCTATACACATTGATGAGCAGATGCACTCACAAGAGCACCCTGCCTTTGTTATCCCAAACATAAACCCATCTTTACCTTCTTTGAACCTATTTCTAAATGTAAATCAGAATATGCTTGCATTAAATCAAATACCTCACCTCAATCAATTGCCATTAATCCATAAAAATCCAAGGCAAAAAATAGGATTCTCAAATCAATTTAATGCTGGGGCTCATCCTCAAAATAATAGTGAAGTTGTGATCCCTGTTAAAAAATCTAATACCCAAAGCATTGTGTAGAATCCAATATAGAGTACTAAACCTACATCCTCAAGAGGAGACATAGAAGCAATTCATAGAATGGTTCAAAAACAAGGTAGTGACTTTTTGAATTTGTAAAATAGAATGGAAAACATGGGGGAAAGTTCTAATAGAAATTACACATTTGAAAAGTACAACAGACCTTTCAATTGGTTTAACAATAATAATAACAATAATGAGCCCCCAACCAATAAGATGTCTGACATAAATATATATGAATTGGCCTTGCCCAATTAGTGTAGGGTCCATAATATTACTTGACACAGATAGTTGGACTACATAAAATTTTAAAATGCCTTTGAAATGTTTTGGGGTGAGCTGGAAAGTTATGACATTATCCCAGATGATCAAAGTAATACTAGAAATTCTAAAAATACAAGAACACCAAAGAGTGGGTCCAATACCACCGAAACAACCCTCATGGTCAAAATTTATGAGTTTCCTGATCAAGAAGAGAATGAGCCTAAAATCAATGTGGATGAGATCCACATTTTACATCAATACAAAAAGAGTAATTATGCCTTGACGAACATAACTCAAAAGGAACCTGTGACAACTTCCACACTGCCCAACAAAGTTGACACTCCCCTAGATAATAGAACCAATAACAATCCTCCTCCCCCCAAGGGAAAGTATACTCAACTTGTTGAGAAGTATTATCATTGATTGTAATGTTGATGTCATTTTATGTCAAGGTTGATGTCATTGATGTCAAGGCGCACCAGGTAAATATGTATGGTGAATGGTTTGTGAGATATGAGCCATATGAAAAGAGAGAATTTAAGGGTAACCTAATGATTCTTCTGAGGTTAATGTTAAGGCTTAGGTCAAGTAAATCATGTTTGAGTACTAGTTCTTGAGTACAAGGTGCTTGAAAATCCTATTCATGGCACTAATCATAATATAAAGAGACCTTATGAGAAGGTATGAGCTTCGTGGCTTGGTGAAATGAGTGTACATAGGTATGAATGGATGTATAATTTTATTTGAGAATGTATATAAGGGATTGAATAACTCATGAGTGTCTCAAGGTGAGCCTACATGGGTAGGACTACAGACCTAGCATGCAACTAGATCACTTCTAGACTTTGCTTGGCCTAATGAGACATCATGATCTATTTTCAAGGCATATAAAGGATGTTTGACATTTTTTGAGCAAGTGAGGTGTTGTAAGAGCATGTAATAGAGGTGGATAGCACTTGGAAAGAGGCATAAAGGTCAATTTTAAGGCCTAATGTGATTTATAAGACAAGGTATAGAGAGTAAAGAGAAAGATGGTGGCCAAATGAGGTATGAGATTCAGATTTCAAGATAATAATGAGCATGTGAGCATTGTCATTGGTGTGATAGATTATTATAGGTGTGTTGGCTAAGTTTGAGGTGACAGTTTACAAGTTAAGGCTTGAAAAAGTGTTTTAAGGTCTCTCGAGTACATAGAATGAAGGCATTTAAAGCCAAGGAATTTTAGTCATTCATTGACAAGTGTAATATTTGCATGGTACCCTGATCTATAAATAAGAAATGGGGAAAGGTCCTAGATAATATCTCCAAGAATTAGTTTTGGAAATAAGGGGCAATCATTTAGGAATAATCATTAATACCAAAAACAATGTTAACCTTATCTAAAACCCTAACAATGACCCTATATGAAATATCTTATTCAAAAAATCCCAGAATGGTCTCAAATGAATAGAAAAATTACTGGATCATGTAGTCAACTCTCCCAAGCACCTCTAGGTGTGATTGGTTTGTCAGGTGAGTGAGTGGACCCTATAAGAAAGGCCTTATTTCTTAGACATTTGTTGTAGCAGTCAAATTTAACCAAGTCAGTTGATAAATGGATGAAGGACAAATTTTGTGACTTATATTTGATGTCCATAGTGGTTTCTAAGTAGGTTGTAGCCCTCAGGTGTGCTAAATCAGTCCTATAAATTGACCAATCACTAACAAGCCTAATGGTGCAAATAGTGAGAAACCTAAGCAGAAGTGAGAAGGTGATTAGGGATATGTTATCATGGATTAGGGATCAATCCAAATGTATGGAAACATTTTTCAAGACCTATAGGACATGTTCATGTTGGATAGATGTTTTGGAGGTTAGTGAATATGATGAAAATGGTGCTCATAAGTTGACATGTCTAGCTCCGTAATATCTGTTTATAGTGAGGTCATGAGATTGGTCTGCAAGACCAATATTTCCATTTGACCATGTTATATTTATTTATGATAATGATCCAATGATAACATAGGATCATCCACATGCATCAAGATTATTTGAAAGTGGTCATACAGATGTTAAAGGTCATTGTCACCATAATTGTGTTTCAAGGCAAATTAACATTTTTATGTAAGTTATAGTGATGAGTTTCAGACTTTATACAATGATTTGATGTATATAATTCACATGATGTTTTTTTGTTGGAATTTTAATGACCTATCTATGCTTTTTAGAATCTTAGAACTTAGTGTAAGAGGTTGAAATATTGAAGTCAAAATGGCTTGTTTAGTTGAGTGAGATCTGAGAGAGAGGTCAATAAATTGGTCTGCAAGACCAATAGGTGCCCTTAGAGATTATGATATTTTTATTGGAGGTTGTTTTTAGGATGTTCTAGGATCATGTTCATGCATTGGAATCCCTTTAGTATGTTCTTTTAAGTGTCAAAATTTCAAGTTTCCATGACTATGTTTTGAGTTTAGTTGGCAGTTCTTACAGAGAAGAATATGAGCCTGTATACCCTGAGCTGTGAAGTCTAAAGCATATGGTGATCACCCTAAAGTTATGTAGTTGCTATATATATGATTTTTTTCCATGGTTATTTTTCAAAATTATGTTTATGCTTTAGTTGTTCAAGGTAGACTTTTTGGGAATGCATAAGCCTAATTGTGAACAATACTAATGGCATGCTTCAAGTGGTAGTTGGATCTAAAAAATTTTCCTTCCATGTGAGGTGTTTGAATGTGTTCTAAGGAAGGTAATGTCAAACATGTCATAAATTAGACCCAATGGGATTAGGTCTCCATGAGAACTAAAGATGAAATAAGGCCTAATTGAGGTATGTCATACTTAAAGAGACTCAAATCACATTTGATTCATGTCTATGAGATTTCATAAGATCTATTCCATGGCCAATCTAAGAGGATAAGGGTGTTTGTTTGACTAAGATGGATATGAATAAGAGACTTGTATAAATACCAGGTGGTTTTAAGTCTATATGTGTGTGTTGAGTATAAGCAAATAGAACATAACATTGGGAAGGTCTTCTAAACCATCATAAGAGTGTATAGGAACTATGATGAAATATTGATAGAGATTATATGCATGAAAATAAAAGTCATATGATCTAATCAAGTCAAGAAAAGGACACGTTAATTGAAGAAGCTTAGAAGGCAATTTGAGAAAGATAGAAAAGAAAGATATGAAGGAGATCATCATATATTGAATGAGAAACAATGTTTTAAATGTGATCAAGATTTTTAAGTGGTTGATTTGGTGTTGAGTCATCTAGGGGGTTGGTGCCTCATTGCAAGTGGGTGCTTGCTAAAGCCTAACTGAGTTGGTGATGAGCTAGTTAGGGTTGGTGCTCCATGTGAAGTGGATATTCATTAAAATTTTGTTTGTATTATAACACTATATTATATTTTTAGATATAATTGGGGTTTCTTTCCTTTGAGTGTTTCCCATATATATGATGTGTTCTTATGTTTCATGCTTATGTGGATAGGTGTCTATGCATGTAAGATCCATATACCTGGTTGAATGTTTCATTATTGCTTAAATAAGATTGTTAAGAAAGTATTTAAAGACTGATTCACCCCCTCCCCCTCTCATTCATTTTGATTTCAACATTTGGTATCAGAGCCTGGTCCTTTGAAGTAGGTCTAAAATCCTAAAGGAGATCCTAGAATCAAGGATGAGTCAGTAAGCTTAGGGTGGTTTCTCTACTAGTAAGGATCCATTATTCAGTGGATCTAATTATGCCTTTTTTAATGTTAGGATGAATATATATGTCATGTCTCAAGGTCATGATATTTGGTATTTAGTTGTGGATGGCTATATTGCTCCTCCTATTCCACCAACTGATGCAGCAGGTAAGAAGGCTAGTGAAAACAACTTCAAAGTAATGGATGTCATTATTTTATGGCCTATCAGAGGTAGAGCTTAAGAAGGTGATGCACTTTGTATCAGCTAAAGGGATATGGGAAAAATTTAAGACTATTTATGATTGATACACCAAGGTGAAGATGGCCAAGTTGTTAACCCACTTGAGATAGTTTGAAAGTCTGAAGATGAAACAATTGCATCTTATCTATTGAAGATTGATGAAGTTATCAATGTCATTAGAGGATTAGGAGAAGAAATGAAAGAATCTATTGTTGTTTAAAACATGTTGATATCACTAACTCCTAAATTTGATTATAAGGTGTTTATAGTAGAAGAGAAGCAAGATTTTAACAAACTTGAAATGGATGGGATTCATGGCATTTTGACTACCTATGAAATGAAAACAAATGACAAAAGGCCTCCCAAAAAAGAAACAACAATCAAAGCTAAGAAGTCAAAAACTAATAAGGTCAAGGATGAGGAATTTTTAGATGATGATGATCAACTAATATCCATATTTACAAGGAAATTGAGGTTTGGCTCAAGGAAGTACAAGGGAAAGTTTCCCTTCAAATGTCTCAACTATGGTAAGATTGGTCACTTTGCATCTAAGCATCCTAACAAGGATAAGGCTTAGCATGATGAAGAACATGATGAACATTATGGAGATGATAGGAAGGTCTATAAGACTAACAAGAATAAGAAAGATTTTGGGAAGCATAAAGGTAGGAAAGGATCATTCAAGAACAAGATAAGTTTCTACACCAAAGAAGATAATAACTCATCTAATGTAAGTGACTCAAGTACATCTAATAATGATGATAGAAGTAATAAACCTGAACATGACAATAATGAAACCATATTCATGGCCATAGAATCAAACAATGAGGGTTGATCAAATGGAAAAGACCTTATGGTTGATATAGAAATAGATGAAGAAAAAGTTGAAGTGAATCTTGAGGTAAAATTGGTAAGTTCCCTAGAGGAGTTGAAACTCCAAAGAAGAAAGAATCACAAACTAATATCATTTGTTAAGGACTATAAGGAGTCAATTGGCTTGTCTAAAGAGAGACTGAGTAAAACTTCCAAGAAGTATGATGAGATCATCAATCAAATTAAAACATGGATGGAGATAGTCAATGCAAGCCTAAAGCATAAAGAGGAAGAATGCACCATATATGGAACTAAAGTGGAATCCTTGAAAACTGAGTTTGATCAAGCATCCAACAAAGTGAAGACCTTTGTAAATTTTAAAAATAACACTGAGGTTCTACATGACATCTTGAGTAGTTAGAAGTCTGTAAGTTATAAGATAGGTCTTGGTTTCAAAAAAGATCAAAAAGAGGCATCTCAAGTCAAGGAGAAGGTTATTGAAGACAAGAAGGTCAACATGAAAAGACCTATCAAACAACCTAATGCTATGAGGTATGTTAGTTCATTCTATTGTTACTATTTTATATGTAGTTATTTTGGTCATAGAGAAAGAGAGTATAGAAGACCCTCTAATAATGAGTACTCATGGGACTATGGAAGGAATCACAGTTCACATTAGTCAAATAGTTTGTATAATGTGGTTTGTTATAGTTGTCATAATGTAGGATGCATTGCAAGATTTTATCCTAATAGAATTCTAGGGTCATCAAGTAAAAAAAAGGAGGTTTGAAGCCTCTAAAGTTCAAGAAAGAAGGCAAATGAATGCATGAAAACCAAAGATAGTAAATAGTCATGATTAGTCTACAACCTCAAATGGAATGTTTGTTATTGTAGAGCATACTTCAGATAATAAATCAAGTCAAGGATGTCTGTTTTCAACTCATATAGATCAAATGGTTGATGAAGAGGTCAATCCTATAGTGAAAATCAAGCCTAAAAGGATATTGAAGGATATTTAGCTTTATGAGAGCATGAAGATTTGAGAATCTCCTAAAATTGTGTTTTCTTAGTGCTCTATGGAAAGAGGTGACTCCATTAGGCTTCATGGATTCACTATTCAGTCAACAGAAGCATGATGGATGCTTAGTTTGAGGGGGAGCTATTCAGGTTATTCATAAGCTCCAAGTACAGTTGATGACAAGAATATGGTGATCAAATATTTGTGTCATATCATTCATGACAAGAACAAGGTGATTAGTCTTGAGTTTTGAGTTAATTTAAAGGAGGTATGCTTGAAGCATATTTTTTTAATGTTTCATATTTTGTGTGTTGAGCTCCTATTGCCATAAGGTGTGGTTCCAAATGGCATTTTGTGTAAGACCCTTTGTCATTAATGGCAAAGGAGGAGAAAAGTTCAAGAACGGATATTGACTAGATTGGGGAGATGTGAGTGATCAGATTGAAGGATGTTTTTCCATCAATGATAAAGGGGGATTTTTTTGAGAATTGTTGTCATTGATACCAAGGTTGATGTCATTGATGTCAAAGTACATCTGGTAAAGATGCATGGTGAGTAAATCATGATCTATTATCAAGGCATATGAAGGATGTTTGACATTGTTTGAGCATGTGAGATTTTGTGAGAGAAGGTAAGAGAGGTGGAAATCACATGGAAAGAGCCATGACGGTCAATTTCAAGGCCTAATGTGATTTGCAGGATAAGGCCTAAAGAGCAAAGATAAAGATGGTGGCCAAATATGTCATGAGATTTAGATTTCAAGATAAGAACAAGCATGTGAGAATTATTAGTGGTGTGATATTTTTGCAGGTGTGTTGACCGAGTTTGAGGTCATGGTTTGCAAGTTAAGGGTTGAAAAAGTGTTTTAAGGTCTCTTGAGTACATAGAATGAAGACATATAAATCTGAAGACTTTCAATTATTCATTGGCATGTGTAATCTTTGTATGGGAACTTGAGCTATTAAGGAGAGATGGTAAAAGGTCCTAACTAAGATCTCCAAGCATTGTTTTTGGAAAGAAGTGGCAGTCCTTTATGAATAAGTATTAACACCATAAATAGTGTTAACCCACTCTAAAACACTAACAATGACTCGATATGAAAGATCTTGTTAAAAATAGTCCAAAATGGTCTCAAATGACTAGAAAACCTATGGGAGTGTGTATTAAACTCTCCCAAACACCTCCAAGTGTTGGTTTGTTAGGTGAATGAGTGGACCCTCCAAGAAAAGCCTTGTTTCTCAGAGATTTATTATAGCATTCAGAGTTGACCAAGTCAATGTTGATAAATAAATGGAAGATAAAGCTTGTGATTTATATTTGATTTTCATGGTGGTTATTGATTAGGTTCTATTCCCCAAGTATGCTAAACCAGTCATACAATTTGACCAATTGCTAATAGGCCTAATGGTGCAAATAGTGAAAAACCCAGGCATAAGTGAGAAGGTGATTAGGGATGTGTTATCATGGATTAGGGATGAATCAAAATGAATGGATACATTGTTCAAGAAATTTAAGACATGTTCATGTTGGATAGAAGTTTTTGAGGTCAATGGATATGATGAAAATGGTGCTCATAAGTTGACCTGTCTGGCTCAGTAAGGTTTGTGTATAATGAGATCATGATATTGGTCTGCAAGACCAATATTTCCATTTGACCATGTTATATTTATTTCTAATAATGGTATAACTATCAAAAAAGATCATCCATATGCATCAAGAGTCTTTGAAAGTGGTCATACAGATGTTGAAGGTCATTATAACCATGACTATGTTTCAAGGCAAACTGACAGTTCTATGTAATCAAGTTATAGTGATGAGTTTGAAAATCTATACCATAATTTTATGTATATAATTTACATGATGTTGTTTTTTGGGATGTAAATTACCTATCCATTATTTTCATAAGCTTGGAGGTTAGTGTAAGAGGTTGAAACATTGAATCTAAAATGGCTTGTTTGGTTGAGTGAGATTTGAGAGAGAGAAGGTCAACAAATTGGTCAACAAGACTAATAGGTGCCCTTATATATTATGATAATTTTATTTTAGGTTATTCTAAGGATGTTTTATAGTCAATTTCATACATTGGAAGCCCTTTATTATGTTCTTTTAGGTGTCAGAAGTTTAAGTTTTCATGACTTTGTTTTAAGGATAGTTGGCAGTTCAGAATTAACTTTTTGCATAAAATAATTTCAGCCTATATACCTTGAGTTGTGAATTCTAAAGCATATTGTGATGACATTGGGATCATGTAGATTATTTATATGTGATTTTTTTCCATGGTTTTTTGTTAAAATTGTTTTTATGCTTCAGTTGTTCAAGATAAACGTTTTGGGTATGCATAAACTTAATTATGAACAGTACTAATGGAATGATTTAATTGGTAATTGGATATAAAAAGTGTTATGTAGCCTAGATGAGCTTTAAAATGGTCTATCTAAGTGTCATATGATATATTCCTACCATTTTATTTGTTTGAATGTGTTCTAAAGAAGGCAAAGTGAAATGTGTCTTAAAGTAGACCTAATGGGATTAGGTCTCCATGAGACCTAAAGATGAAATAAGGCCTAATTGATATATATCAAACTTAAAGGGACTCAAATCACATTTGATTAATGTCTATGAGATTTCATAAGATCTATTCCATGGCTGACCTAAGAGGATAAGGGTGTTTGTCCAACTGAGATGGATATGGACAAGAGACTTGTATAAATAAAAGGTAATTTTAGGCCTACTTGTGTGTGTTGAGTATAAGTGAATGGAATAGAACATTGGTAAGTATAAGAAGGTATTGCAGACCATAAAAGGAGTGTAGAGTAATTATGATGAAATATTGATAGAAATTTTGTGCATGAAATCAAGGTCATATGACCTAATCAAGTCAAGAAAAGAACAAGATAAAAAAACCTAGAAGATAGTTTGAGAGGGATAGAAAAGAGAGAAGAGATGAAGAAGGAAATAATCATATGTTTATGAGAAATAAAGTGTTATGAAGGTGATCAATGGTTTTAGATGGCTAAGTTGGTGTTGAGTCATCTAGGGGGTTGGTGCCTCCTTGTAAGTGGGTGCTTGTGAAAGCCTATCTGAGTTGGTGCTTAGCTATTTGGGGTTGGTGCTCCATGTGAAGTGGGCGCTTCACTAAATTTGATGTTTGTATTATAGAATTGTAGTCCATTTGCATATATGATGTGTTCTTATGTTTCATGCGTATGTGGATCGATGTCTATGCTTTCAAGATCTATATGCTTGGTTGAATGTTTCATGATTTATTAAGATTGTTAAGAAGTGTTTAACGAATGATTCTCCCACCTCCAGTCATTTTGCTTCCAACATAATCAATTGTAGAGTTGGCTATGACTATATCCAAATATGGATATAACATTGTGGAAGATATGAAGAAAATTAAAACCAATATTACCTTACATGAGCTTGGTGAAATTACGAAGCAACGTGATTTGTTATTGAAATCATTGACTAAGAAATCAAATAAATGTAAAGTCAAATAAGTGAATGTAAATGTGGTAATGTATAAAATTAAGGCTAAGGTTTTGCCATTTCTATTAATTATTAGAATCTTTGGGAAGAATGTGCATAATTGTTTGCTTAGTTATGGGATGTTTGCTAACATAATACCTATAGGTATTTGGGAAAAGATGGGACTAAGTCCAATCAAGTCTGATAGATTTATCCAATTGGATAAGTCAAAGTTCAAGTTGGTAGGAGAATTGTTAAGTGTTCATATGCAAGTATCTCATGAACCTTGGATTCAATAGTTCATTGACATTCAAGTCATAAAAATCCCAGAAGCATATAGGAGGTTGTTGAGTAGAGACTAGATAAAATTCTTGAATGGATATATGTCCACAAAATATTCGCATATGTGGATGCCTTAGAGGGGTGTACCTAATCAATCCCAAATAAAATGAGAGCTAAAGATGAAATTCATGATAATGGAGTATAATGCCAAGAATGAAATTGTAAATTTCTAGTCCACCAAGTTAGGTGTATATGCTCTTGATACTATTGAGTCAAATGAGATTAGCCCAATAGCCAAGGATGAAGGATTATGAAAGATGTACTTTGACGGTGTAAGAGCTAAGCAAGGCTTAGGGGTGGGTATTTTATTGACAAGCATGGTTGTTAAATAGTATTTTACATATTATAGACTTTAATTTCCATGCACTAATAATCTTGTAGAATATGAGGCCCTGATTTTAGGACTCCATATCGCCATCAATCATAAGGTTAGGAAATTATCTGTATATGGTGATTCAGAATTAATTTTCAAATAGGTACATAGTCAATACCAATACAATTTTTCTTATCTAAAGAAATATAAATTTAGAGAAAGGGATTTGGTCAAGAGTTTTGAAGCATTTAACATTATCTCTATACCCAGGAATCAAATTTGGTTGGCAAATGTGTTAACTTTCATAGTAGTGAACCTAATCCCACTTGAGGCCCTCAAATTAAAAAAATTTAATTTTGAAAATAATCATGCCATTTTATACTAGATAATGTCAATCACTTCCAGGTGCTTGACATTGATAACTAAATCATCAATTTCATGACTAGTTATAGAGTCTTTGAGTCATATGTAATTGACAAGCAAGAAGAGGGGTCTGCAAAGGAGGTTGAGAATGAGGAAGATGGCATAATCCAACTCAATAAGAATAGAATTCCATAAATGCATGGTCTCTCTAAAAAGTATATTCAATCAATATAAGTCAACCAACATTACCAAGGTGCCCAAATTAACTAGCAATAATTATAAACAAATTAATATGGGTTCATTGAGCAAACTCCAGAACATCAACTTCGGGTTGGCTTGTACCAAAAAGGAGTTAAATGAAGCTACTAAAATACTATCTAGATTCAAGTATGTCTTTGCATGGTCTTACAAAGATCTCAAAGTCTCTGACACCCAAGTCATCACTCATATGATCCCTTTAAAGGAAGCATGCAATCCCTTTAGGCAAAGGCAGAGACCTATAAATATAGTTTTAGAGCCTCTCATTTATAAGGAAGTGAAGAAGTTACTAGATTTAAGAATTTTATTCCCAATTAGACACTCCACATGGGTGTCCAACTTGGTCCCAGTCAGGAAGAAAATGGTGAAATTAGACTCTAGGTGGACTTCACAACCTCAATAGATCTTCTGAAAAGGATAAATATTGGTAGCTTTCTTTGGATGACGTAATTCAAATGGCTAGAGACTATCAAATAATGTCTTTCTTAGATGGATTCTCTAGCTACAAAAAGGTTTTGTTTAACAAAGAAGACATGATGAAGACTACCTTCATGGCCAAATGGGGAATTCTCACATACAGAAGGATGCCTTTTAGAATTATCAACGTCGGGGCCACTTTTCAATATTTTATGGATCATGCATTCCAAGGACTAATTTCTAAGTGAATTATTATTTACATGGATGACTTCACCATTTTATCTAAAAATAGGAAAGATCACATGATGCACCTTCAACAAGTTTTGGAGAAATGTAGGACCTTTAGATCTCTCTAAACCCTAAAAAGAGTTTGTTTTGTGTATTCGAAGGTAAGCTATTGGGACACATAATCATGGAGGGTATGGATATTGACCCTAATAAAATTAATGCTATTTTTAAGGTTATTTTACCTAATATTAGAAAAGAGTTAAAATGATTTTTTAAGAAAATTAACTTCATACACAACTCATTCCGAGTTTTGTTGAAATTGTCAGACCCTGAATGCCACATTGAAAAAGGGCACAAAGATTGATTGGATGTTTGAGGCTAAGAAGTTTTTTTAGGACATCAAAGAAGATATGGTACAAGAACCTGTATTAGTTATCACATATTTACCTTTATTCTTTTGCTTTTGATCACATGATTGTTGTTGTCTTAATGCAAAAAGTAGATGATAAAGAACATAAAATCATTTTCATGAGTACAAACCTAAAGGATGTCAAATTGAGATATCTACTCTTGGATAAGAAAGTGTACACCTTGGTGAAGGCTATAAAGAAGCTAAGACATTATATCCTCAGAAACAAAACTCACACCACTGTACCTTACCCTATTGTTAAGCTTATGCTTAGACTAAATGAGTTAGGAGAAAGGCAAGGAAAATGGATGACCAATCTCTAGGAATATGATAGAGATCAAGTAGGTTAATATGATATGGGGCTAAGGTTTAATGTAGTTGATTATTAATGCCAACCATCAGATTTATATTTTGTAGGTAGAAGTAGACTAGGTCTCGAATGAAGACTAGTACAAGGACATTGTCTACTACCTGTTAAATGGAACTTGTCCCCCAGAGTTGAAAAGAGAAAAAAGGAGAGCACTCGAACTCAAAAATCTCACACTTAATGATCAAAAGAGGAGTGCTTAATATAAAAAATTATGAAGGGATCTACTTGAGATGTGTCTCCATAAAGGAAACCATAGACATACTCCACAACTTCCTTGAGAAATTGGGAAGTGAACATCCTTTACCAAGAGCCATTGCCCATAAAATACTTAGAGTAGGCTATTACTGGCCTATATTATTCAAAGATGCACATGCTCATGTTCGAGTGTTAAATCAATGTGAAGTGTTTGACAACAGAGAAGTAAGGACAACCATGCCTTTAGATCTAGTGATTATTATAAGGCCATTTGCCCAATGGGGATTGTAATTCATTGGAATCATCAATCCCAACTCTTTGATAGGTCACAAATTCATGCTGGTCAATCAAGTCATTAATTTTGAGACCCAGGGCATGGCTGGTCAATCAAGTCATAGTTTACAAATTATATTTTGTACTCAAAGTTTACAAATTTAGACTTGTCCCTTCTCATTCATCTCATCGTTTAATAACTTTTGCATTGTTTCCTTTATGTATGAACCCAATTCCAACTCAGCCTCAATTGACACATGACAATGTTGCAAGCACTAGTCAATCAGCCACATAAGGTTTCAAAATTCTCACATGCATTTAGCCTACAAAAAACTAAGTGACCCCATGATCTAATCATAACATGCCTCTTGGCACTTAGTCATGGCATTCTAAGTTCAAAAAGAATAAGATACAAAATCTTGTAATCCAGTGACCCAATGGAAGTCTGCCACTTTGCACTCATTTGTGGTATTTCAACTTCAAGAAGGAATTATAAGGTTCAAGACCCCACGACCTGATGGACTTTATGAAAAATTTGGGTCATTTACCCAAAGAGATACCCTACCAATGGATTCACATGACTAAGACCCCCTTTTTATGACTTGAAAGGTTTAAAATTCATGTTATTCTATGAAAAATATTAATAAGGTACTTTTTAAATATTTCATTAATGTCTAATTCATTGTATTTTCTAATGATCTAATTTATTTAAAAATTGGTCTTGTGAGGGGTTACATTCAAATACCCAAGGTATGATCCTTAGAACCCAGTAAAAGTGTTCAATTAAGGTTTTTGAATCATGGTATCACTTTAGCTATGTCAAAATTTGTATTCAATACTATGACGTACCTTTTTATTAGGTTTTAAATTAGAACCCAAGTTCGATTCTATACTCAAAGTCTATAAATTTAGACTTATCCCTTCTCATTCATCTCATGGTTTTCTAGCTTTTGCATTCTTTCATTTATGTAGGAACCTGATTCCAACTTAGCCTCAATTGACACATGACAATGTTGCATGAACTAGTCACTCAACCACATAAGGTTTCAAACTATTCCCATGCCTTTATCCTTTAGAAAACTGAGTGACCTCATGATCTAATCATAGCATGCCACTTGGGACTCAGTCTTGGCATTCTAAGTTCATAAAAAAGAAGATACATAGTCTCTTAACCTAGTGACCCAATGGAAGTCTGCCACTTTGTACTCATTCATGGCATTTCAAGTTCAAGAAGGAATTTCAAGGCTCACAACCCAATGATCTAATGGAAATGTTCCACTTTTCATTCAATCATTGTATTATAGCTTAAGATAAAATTCTCAAATGGATATATGTCCATGGAGTATTCACATATGTGGATACCTTAGAGGGGTGTGCCTAATCAAATCCAAATCAAATGAGAGCTGAAGATGAAATTCATGATAATAGAGTATAATGCTAAGAATGAAAAGGTAAATTTATAGTCCACCAACTTAGGCATATATGCTCTTAATACTATTGATTGAAATGAGAATAGCCTACTAGCCAAGGATGAAGGATTATGGAAGATGTACTTTGACGGTGCAAGAGCTAAGCAAGGCTCAGGGGTGGGTATTTTATTGACAAGCATGGTTGGTCAATAGTATTTGACATCTTATAGACTTTAATTTCCATGTACCAATAATCTTGCAAAATATGAGGCCCTCATTCTAGGACTCCATATCACCATCAATCATAAGGTAAGGAAATTATTTGTACATGGTGACTCAGAATTAATCATCAAACAAGTACATAGTCAATACCAATGCAATCTTTCTTATCTGAATAAATATAAATTTAGAGTAAGGGATTTGATCAAGAGTTTTTAAATGTTTAACATTATCTCTATACCCAAGAATAAAAATTGGTTGGCAGATGTGTTGACTTCTATAGCAGTGAACCTAATCTCACTCGAGGCCCTCGAATTGCAAAAATTTAATGTTGAAGATAATTATGCCATTTTATACCAGACAACATTAATCACTTCTAGGTGTTTGATGATGATAACTAAATCATTAATTTCATGACTAGTTCTGGAGTCTTTAAGTCATATGTAGTTGATGACCAAAAAGAAGAGTCTACAAAGGAGGTTGAGAATGAGGAAGATGACATAATACAACTCAATAAGAATATAATTCCATAAAGGCATGGTCTCTCTAGAAATTATATTCAATCAAGACAAGTTAACCAACATTACCAAGGTGCCGAAAGTAACTAGTAAAGATTATAAACAAATTAATCTAGGTTCATTGAGTAAGCTCGAAAACATCAACACTAGGTTGGCCTGTACCAAAGAGGAGTTAACTGAAGCTACTGGAATACTATCCAGATTTAAGGATGTCTTTGCATGGTCTTACAAAGATCTCAAAGTCTCTATCGCCTAGGTCATCACTCATAGGATCCGTTTAAAATAAGCATGCAAACCCTTCAGGCAAAGGCAAAGACTTGTAAATCTAGTTCTAGAGCCTCTCATTTATAAGGAAGTAAAGAAGTTACTAGATGCAAGAATTTTCTTCCCAATTAGACACTTTACATGGGTGGCCAACCTAGTCTTAATCAAGAAGAAAATAGTGAAATTATACTCTACGTAGACTTCCACTACCTCAATATATCTTATAAAAAGGATAACTATTGATTGCCTTCTTTGGAAGAGGTAATTCAAATGGTTAGCGACTCTTAAATGATGTATTTTTTAGATGGATTGTTTGGTTACAACTAGGGGTTACTCAACAAAGAAGACAGGATAAAGACTGCCTTCATGACCAAATGGGGAATGTTCACGTATATAAGGATGCATTTCAGACTTATCAAAGCTGGGGCCACCTTTCAATATGCCATGGATCATGCATTCCAAGGACTAATTGGTAAGTGAATTATTATTTACATGGATTACTTCACCATTTTATCTAAAAATAAGAAAGATCACATGATGCATCTTCAATAAGTTTTGGAGAAATGTAGGACATTTGGATCTCTCTAAACCCTAAAAAGAGTATCTTTTATGTATCAAAAGGTAAGCTATTATGACACATGATCATAAAGTATGGTATGGATATTGACCCTAAAAAAATTAATGCTATTTTTAAGTTTATTTTTCTTAATAGTAGAAAAGAGTTAAAATCATTTTTTAAGAAAATTAACTTCATACGCAAATTCATTTTTAGGGTTTGTCAAAATTGTCAGGACCTTGAATGCCATGTTGAAAAAGGATGCGAAGATGGATTGGATGTTCAAGGCTAAGAATTCTTTCTAGGACATCAAAGAAGATATAATATAGGCACTTGTATTAATTATCCCAAATTTTGGTAAAGATTTCTACCTTTATTCTTTTGTTTTTGATCACACGACTGTTGTTGTCTTAATGCAGAAAGTAGATGACAAAGAACATAAAATCATTTTCATGAGTACAAACCTATAGGATATTGAATTGAGATATCCACTCTTGGATAAGAAAGTGTACACCTTAGTGGAGGCCATAAAGAAGTTCAGACATTACATCCTCAAAAATAAAAGTCGTGCCATTGTACCTTACCCTGTCGTTAATCTTATGCTTAGCCTAAATGAGTTAGGAGAAAAGGAAGGAAAATGGATGACCAAGCTCTAGGAATATGACATAGAGATCAAGTCAGTTAAGCTGGTATGGGGATAAGGTTTAATTTGGTTGATTAGTAATGTTAAACCTTTGATTTATGTTTTGTAGGTAGAAGAAGACTAGGTTTTAAATGAAGACTGGTACAAGGACATTGTCTACTACCTATTGAATGGAAATTGTCCCCCAGAGTTGAAAAGTGAAAAAAGAGAGCACTCGGACTCCAAAAGATCACACTTCATGATCAAAAGAGGAGTGCTTAATATAAAAAACTATGAAGGGATCTACTTGAGATGTGTCTCCATAAAAGAAACCATACACATACTCAACAACTTTCATGAGAAATTGGGAAGCGAACATCCTTCGAGCAGAGCCACTACCCACAAAATACTCAGACTAGGCTATTACTGGCCTAAAATATTCAAAGATGAACATTCTCATATTCGAGTGTTAATTCAATGTCAAGTGTTTGAAAATAGAGACGTAAGGGCAACCATGCATTTAGATCCAATGATTAAAATAAGGCCATTTTCCCAATGGGGATTGGAATTCATTAGACTCATTAATCCCAACTCTTTGACAGGTCACAAATTCATGTTAACATCCACGGACTATTGCACCAAGTGAATCAAATAAATTACCACTAAGATTTATAGGGCAATTGATTTCATCAAATTCTTGGATGAAAATATTACAACCAGATTTAGGACCCCATTATCCCTTTTATATGATAGTGACCCGACTTTCCATTCTATAGAATTCATGGAGTAAACCTATGAAAATAAGATTATTGTCAAGTTTTTCAGAAACCATTATCTGCAAGGAAATGGTATTTCATAATCAACTAACAAGAACTCAATGAATGCAATAAATAAATTAATAGATAATAAGCCAAGGGAGTGGTAGACATTATTGAAATATTCTCTCTAGGCAGATCAAACCAGATATAAGCAAGCTTTGAATTCATCTCCATTTTTACTAGTGTATGGGAAGCAAAAAAAATTTCCCATCACATTACAAGTAACTAATTATGAGTTCATGGTTGAATATATGAATGATGACAAAATAATTAAGTTGATAATATTGAATATCATCCAGATGGAAGATGTTAGAGATGAAGCTCTCAAAATTTTTAGCAAACACAAAGACGTAGTCAAAAGGTGGTTTGATAAAAGGGATAAAATCAAAACATTTTGAATATCAGACTTGGTCTTTTTGTGGGATAAATGCCATGAGAAAAAAGGCTAGCATGACAAATTAAGACCTCTTTAGATCAGGTTATATTAGATTACATAGATATTGGGTGATAATGCGTTTAGACTGAAGGATTTACAAATAAATGCCTTGACTTTGCCAGTGGATAGATAGTTCTTAAAGCTTTACTTCTTTGCTTCCCCTTGCACCACTGCCAAAGGACTGAGATGGTTTAGTTTAGTAGTAAGTAGGAGTATATTAGTTTCCTTTCTATTTTTATTTCTTATTGTCTGTTCCTTTTTAGTTATTTTATTTCCTTGGTTTAGTTATTGTGTGTTGTAGCTTAGCAATAAGCCCTTCAGGCAAGGTCTTGAGTTTCTTTTGAATTTATCCCAATTTCTAAAATCTAGAGAGTTGAATTGTAAGACCCATGTACATCCCAATATCTGGTTGTCTAAAGTAAGAGAATACACTATGTTTTGGTTTATGATATTAGAAGAATCTAATCTTAAAGTTGTCATCTCATACAATATGTGATTTTATTATGATTATAATCTAGTTTTATGTGCATTTGAATTAATAAAGGTCTTAAAAGTACAAAAGTCCATACATATTGGCACTTAATTTCACATCATAGATTGCTTGGGTAGAAATCAGTCATTGAAAGCAAGTGCTACTTGAGCAAAAGTTCTAAAATCCTTTTAAACCTAGCCAACAAATTGTTTCCTAACCTCCAAGGGTTTTTAAAAAAAAAGCAAAATATGTGTATCAAGTTGAAATACACTTGACCCTATAAGCCACATCCCTTTAAAGGTGATTTGAGTAACCTCCACTAGGGCTATGTATGTGTAATTGGAAGTGTAACAAGACCTAGAGTGGAGCCAAATGTATCTCTATCAGGGATATGGATGTCTGGCTGGCAGTAGAGAAATGCCAAATCTATTCCCTTAAAAATTGAGTAATACATACATACATACATACATACATACATACATACATACATACATACATACATATATATATATATATATATATATATATATATATATATATAAAAGGTGCTTACGTAGGACCTATGTTCAAAGCCATAAAGTTTGAAGCCATTGATTTTGAGACCCAAGGCATGGCTGGTCAATCAAGTCAAAGCACACATATTATGAATGGTTTTCATATTTTTAGGCTTTAATCCATCAAGTGGAAATATTTTATTTCTAAGGAACCAATTTTAATATTTTTTACATTTATCAAAGAATGATTGCTTGATGATTATATTCGAAACTAGGATATTTGAATTCTAACATATTGTTATGTTTCTTATAGAGGTCACCATTTGTTGAGATCAACATGCCCCATTTTCCAAAAAATGGCGACCCTATGAAAAATTTGGGTCATTCACCCAAATAAATACCCTACCAATAGATTCACATGACTAAGACCCCCTTTTTATGACTTGAAAGGTTTAAAATTCATGTTAGTCTATGACAAATATTAATAAGGTACTTTTTAAATATTTCATTAATGTCTAATTCATTGAATTTTCTAATGATATAATTTGTTTAAAAAGTGCTCTTTTGATGGGTTACATTTAAATACCCAAGGTATGATCCTTAGAACCCAATCAAAGTGGTTTAATTAAGGTTTCTGAATCATGGTATCACTTTAGCTATGACAAATTTTGTATTCGATACTATTACATACCTTGATTTTAAGTTTTGGACTAGAAATTAAGTTTTATTCTATAGTCAAAGTTTACGAATTTAGAATTGTCCCTTCTCATTCATCTCATGGTTTTATAACATTTTCATTATTTCCTTTATGTATGAACCCAATTCCAACTCAGCCTCAATTGACACATGGCAATGTTGCATGTACTGATCACTCAGCCACTCACTCAGCCACATAAGGATTTGAAATTCTCACATGCATTTAGCTTATAGAAAACTTAGTGACCCCATGATATAACCATAGAATGCCACTTAGCACTCATTCATGACATTCCAATTTCACAAAGAAGAAGATATAAAGTCTCGTAACCTAGTGACCTAATAGAAGTTTGCCACTTTGCAATCGTTTATGGTATTTCAAGTTCAAAAAAGAATTACAAGGTTCACAACCTCATGACTTGATGGACCCTATGAAAAATTTGGGTCATTTACCCAAATAAATACCCTACTAATGGATTCACATAACTAAAACCCCCTTTTATGACTTCAAAGGTTTAAGATTCATGATAGTCTATGACAGATATTAATAAGGTACTTTTTAAATATTTCATTAATGTCTAATTCATTGAATTTTCTATTGATCTAATTTGTTCAAAAATTTCTCTTACGAGGGTTTACATTCTAATACCCAAGGTATGATCCTTAGAACCCAATCAAAGTCGTTTAATTAAGGTTTCTGAATCATGGTATCACTTTAGCTATGTCAAAATTCATATTCAATACTATGACTTACCTTGATTTTAAGTTTCAAACTAGAACCCACGTTTGATTCTATACTCAAAGTTTATAAATTTAGACTTATCCCTTCTCGTTCATCTCATGGTTTGCTAACTTTTACATTCTTTCCTTTATATGGGAACCTGATTCTAATTCATCCTCAATTGACACACCACAATGTTGCATGTATTAATCACTCAGCCATATAAGGTTTCAAACTTCTTGCATGCCTTTAGCCTTTATAAAACTGAGTGACCTCATGATCTGATCACAACATGCCACTTGGCACTCAGTCGTGGCATTCTAATTTCATAAAGAATAAGATACAAAGTCTCATAACCCATTGACCCAATGGAAGTCTACCACTTAGTACTTATTCATGGCATTTCAAGATCAAGAAGGAATTACATGGTTCACGACCCCATGACCTGATGGAAATGTTCTACTTTTCATTCAATCATTGTATTTCAGCTTAAAAAGAAGTTACATCCCAATCAGATCATGCCACCTTGATCTCAATCGTGACCTTCTGAGACCTCATTACTTTCCAAAGCTTGTCACACAACAATCCAATATCAACATGCCATTTGGCACTCAATCATATCCTTATAACCCCATAAATAAGGTATAATGTTTTAATATCTCAATACTGTGACTGCATGACAAGATGACACCTAGTGGCTAGTCACTAAATCTTAGATAGCTAGATACTATGTGGAAGCTACCCTGCAATTTAGAGCAATGAGCTAAGGACACGTGGACCCCTATCTCATGGTAATAATGCAATCAAAAGAAACCATGAAGCCTAACAAAGAGCAATTAAATCAAAAGACATCACTTGGTAAAGTGTTGTATTATTCAAGTCTATTGAAAGTTTTATGTGACCAAATTATGCAATAATGTGAACCAACAAGAGCTTGGCACATGTAAAAATAGTAGAGGTCCCACAGCCATGTTAGCCTAAGTATAAAAGGGGTTGATCCATGAAACATTAGAAAAGAATGATCTAATCATAAGGCAACACTTGGTAGAGTGTCGTGCAATCCACTCGGATAACCCAATATTCAAAATAGTAGGCTAAATTACATAACAAACACCAAATGTTGAGTGTGTCAAGTACAACACCTAGGAGGTGCACAATTGCCCAAAAATTGGCAATTTTAGGTTCAAATTAAATGATGGTGGGGATTGTTTAGGAACTTATAAAGCCAAGTCACTTCACTAAAAAGTCAAGCCTATGACAATAGGCCATTAGACAAGGTAGGGGCAGTGATTGTCTGACTTCTCAAAATGGATTTTTGAAGCTATTAGAATAAACCTAAAGAGCCACCTTATTGTTCAGTTCAAATTCTGAATTTGCTATTTAAATATGGCTATCTCAAAGCAATATATTCACTTTCAGTTGTTATCTACTAAGAACTCCAAAGTATTATGTGATTTTTTCTAAGGACTTATGTGCATTCATTCACCATTAAAGTAATTCAAAAACTCATCAATCAGAGAATTAAAACCATGCCCAAAGCTGGAACATCTGAAGCCAACAAGGAGGAATAAGTTCTATTCTTTTATTCTTATGGAATGAACATCATCTTCTGGGACACCAATTTCAATTTAGTTGCATTGGCCACCAAAGAAAAACATTATAATGACTTGTTTTACCATGTATAAAGTATTGTGGATAAAGACAATGATGATGGAGGCTCGAATGATGTAGAAGAAAGATCAGACATTCTGGCACTCAAATTTTTAGGGTTACACAAGGCTACATCCAACCTAGAGTACTCCCCTATGTAAACTTTTTCTACCAAATGTTTCTTCAGTCTAGCTGTGTCAACAATATGATTAAATATTTGAACCTGGGTCATGATATTGCTTTCATAGTTGGGCTAGCCATTTAGGATTATTATGATCTATGCAAACCAGAGATTGTTTAAAATCATGAAATTGTGACTTAATGGCTTTGAACACATGATATCAGGGAGGTTTTGGGAGATTGGGATGAGAACAAGGGAATATTTGTATGTAAAACCAAAATTAGCCAAATCCCCACTACCCAATTCAAAAAAGGAGTGTGAATGGGAATGGCTATGATGAATTGATTACATGGTGTTGAAGATATAGACCTTGTAGATGAGAAGTGGGTTCCACTTCTATCTATGATAATAGATCATTTATAGACTCCCCATTTGGGAGAAAACATATCTTACAATTTGGCAACACAGATCCAAAGGGTTATGGTCAACCAAGGGG
Source organism: Torreya grandis (assembly GCA_037957365.1). Lineage (NCBI taxonomy): Eukaryota > Viridiplantae > Streptophyta > Pinopsida > Cupressales > Taxaceae > Torreya > Torreya grandis. Next base: position 728,440 of record JARHVA010000603.1, read on the forward strand.
ACCATTTCTACATGATGTCTTACCTAGTGGATGCCATTTACACTACTCAGAAGTTTCCCCAATTCACTAATTGAGACCCCAATCTAAAATGGCTTGTGCCTCATACCTTCTTAGAGGTAAGAGTGTATAAATACAAGCAGGATATGAGGGCAATTGCCAAACACTTCTATCCTATAGTGTACCGTGAAATCCATGAGAGGCCCATGCCTAGACTATTAGAGGAGATTAGAAAAACACTCAGAACCTTGGGAGCCTACTAGTATTACCCAAACTACATAGTGACAAGGATAGTTATAATTAAGATAACCCTACTTAAGCTACCCACCATAGTGTTAGACAAACTAGCTGAACAAGAAATTTCCTTCCATTTGCTCATAGGGGTGAACAAAATATGCAAGAATAAAAAGAGGGGATTGGTCCACCCTTAGCTATCTAACATTGGCTAGTTTAGAATAGAGAATTGAAACTCTATCATTGTTGATGCTAAGCAAAGGCCCGCCTTTGACTTGAAAAGAGATACCAATAGGGAATGGGACCCTGAGCATATAAATTTTAAACATTGCATCAAGTACAAGGCAACCCTAAGCATCACTTACCATCATGAACCTAAAGATGAAGATAGGTTCTATATCAATGCAACCAATGACACAAAATTAAAATAGAGATTAAAGGTTGCCAATATCCCACATGTTAAGGGTGGGTTGAAAGACGTAGATTTCTATGAAGCTTTCAAAACTAAAGATGCTCAAGCAAGAGAATCTACATCCACAGCTCATGCTAATATTATTGAGGAGGAAAGACCAATTGACCCTCAACTTAGTCAGAGGATTATGCAAGCATTGTCTCTTACTTTGGATAACAGGGAGCTAATACTAGGAAACATATTGAGCAGGCTTGTATTTCAAGAACAACATCTAACATTCCATCCTAGGTACAAATTTTTACCTTAGTGTAAGACCTTCAGTGGAAATAGTAGCCCCACCTACTAGAATACCAGTAGGTTCAGCACCAGGATTGCCTCCATTGCTTCCTATCAAGGAAGAACTAGGTACTTCTAACCAAGAGTATGTTTAGTTACATCCATCATGTTTATATAGCTAGCCCTTAGGTATATTTTGTGAACCCTCAATTCTATATCATATGAACCTATTTCCCTATAGGCGCCTCATTAGACCTATGATTAGGCTTGTCACTATCCCTTTGCCCATTGTCAACCCTTTTATTGTGTCTTTGACTTTAAAAGTCTCTGTGATGGACAATTTGCCTCCAATTTTGCCTAGTTCTATGCTTCAGTCAGGTCCCTAATTGCCAAATAAGAGTCCGATTATTGTCATACCTTAGGTTCTTTTGTTCCCAACTAGTGCTTTAGCTAGCACTAGTTCTCCATCTTCAGGAATGACACTTCCCACCTCATCCCCTAGTTCTGCATTTATCCTAGTCACCTCCAAAGATGCTTCTCAAACTTTTGCCTTCCAAGGGTTGACCCTAGCTCAATAATTTTTGCCATCTACCTAGCCTTAGGGGGATATTTATGATAAATCTTGGATAAAAGAGATGCAATTGTGTACAATAGAGAACTAGGATTTGGTTATATTGGACCCTCTACAAGTCTCACTGAAGTTTGACAAGAAGTATGGGGAAATGAAGACATTAACCAAGAGGAAGGTCAGTCATCTTGATTAGACAATTATGTATGAGTCTAAAGAAACTATGTTTGAATTAACTAAGAAGAAAAGAGGTACACCTAGCTAGAAGCAACAATATGAAGAGGACCCCCTCTCAGCTCTAAAAGCATATGGTGATGTAGCTACAAAATTAGTAAAATGAGTAAAATAGGGAGAAACAAATCTATAAAAATAGCACAAAGCCACATTTCCAGAGGAGACCATCACCAAGATGCAATGGGTTGTGGAGGTAATGTTTGATACACTGAATACTTTGTCCCCATAGAAATCAAAAGAGGATGAAGTCTATAATAGGATTATCAAGGTGGAGGCTGCATATGGGTCTATGACAATAAAGTAATCAACTTAGAAAATTTGATTAAAATGAAGAAGTTTGAAGACCTGAACTTGATCCCCTTGGAGGATTTGAGTATTGCTCAATCTTATATAATTGGAAGAAGGAAAGTTTTGAACTAGTGGATTAATGAAATGAAATCCCTGGGCTAGTCTTTGACCCATCTAGCTGACAAAGTGATAACTCTACTTAAAGAGGTTGAGATCACACACCTTATTAACTAAGATGCCTTTAGATCCCATCTATAAAAAAACATTGTAAATTTTAGGAAACAAGCTCTAGCTCAAGGAGTAAATTTTGGTAAGGAGATGGTAGGCTTGGCTACATCTACCAATCATAGAATAGAAAAAGATTTGGTAATCAAAGAGGCTTTAGAACCTATCATGAGCAAACATGATGCAATGGAAGGTCTTACCATCAAATTGCTAAAGGAACCTATTATTGATTTGAAGCTGATTGACAATGATTACAAGAGATGCATTGAAGCATAGAAAAGATACATAGAATCCAAGAAACAATCAAGTAGATGACCATAGATGGTCACCACAGGAGCTTCTTCCTTTTTGACCCCTCTTAGAATTTCTTCCTTTTTGACTATACTAAGAATCACTCCCTCTTTAACTAATATGGGTTCACTTCCATCTTCTACTCCACTAGGATCTTAATCATCATCCACATTAGTAGGATCCCAACCTGGCATCTTAGGAGTGAGATAACCATTTTCTAGGCTTTCTCTTGATAAATTTCATGTTATAATTCCCCTCAATATATTATAAAACATTCTTTTTTGAATAGGGAATATTCTTTAGTTTTTTGGACATGAAGGACTTCGTCTACCAATAGATGTCATGTATTTGGGTCTCTTATAACCAATCTAACTGTCTTGGGCTTGAAAATGGCCTATATATAGGGATTTTCCCTTTAATTATAATTAAGAACAAAATTTTGTGAAATTAATACAAATACAAAGAGAGCTTTCAACAATTTATTCATTGTTTCATTATTTTCATATCTTCTTATTTCTCAAATTTTGCAAAAAATAGAGGATTTCATTTCTCTAATGGTTAAGTTTGATAGTAGTGTTTCAAGTGCATCTAATTAGTTTAAGATTTTAAGTATGATAATAAAATTTGTTATGTATGCTTTGTTTTCTTTTTATTCTGCAAAGGAATGTTTTGAAAGCAATATGTTGTAGGTAGTTATTTTAAAGCATACTTTTCATTTCTATGCATTATATTTACCCTAGAATCCCCACTGTGATTATGGTATTTTGAGTTCAGCACTAGAATCTCATGAATGTTAGTTATATTTGCATTATTATTAGAAATAACTAAAGGAAATATGTTGGTCTTTGTTGTTGCAAGGCAAACCTTCTTTTCTGCTCTACCCTGCTTGATTTTTAGAATTTTTTTTACATGGATCACCTTAGATTAATGCTCACTATAAATATTCACCTATTTATTGAAAGTTTGAGAATAAAATTGGCAAAATATAATTCAATTTACATCATAACAATGAAGAAATTTTAGATAGATTATGTCACTATAGAGTTCCTGTTATCCCTACAGTAGGATCTGCTTGCAGACTAAAGGTGATAGCTACATAGTCATTCCAACAAACATAAATTAAGCCCTAAGGTCTTCCAAGACCTACACTATAAACTAATAAATATTATTTTGTTTTTCATATTATATTCTTGACACATATATACATCAACACCATCTTACTAATTTTTAAATTATTCCTTCTATTTTTCATCTATCTATTTCATAATTTTCATCTTTGTGTCTCCTCTTAGGATTTTTCTCTAAGTTTTAACCCATTATACTTTTTCATGGGTCACTGGTTTATTTATTATGACCACCATTAAAATTAAATCTTCATGGTGTAATCATGCTACACATTTTCTCATGGTCGAAGATCCCAATGATGATCTTCCTATTTATGATAATCCTTATTGCCAATGTGAAGACTCTAATGATTACACTTATATTAGGACCGAATATTATCAATATGGTCCTCCAATTTATGATTTACCAAATGAAGTTCTTAGTGATCCCACTTATGACACTTCTAGCATTGACGAAGATCCCCTTGATGATCTTCCCATTTTTGATGATCATTATTACTAAGGAGAAGATCCAATTGATGATATTTATAGTTGGACTAAAGATTATCAACATGGACCTTAAATATGTATTCCTATGATGATCATTATGATCCCACCTTTATCACTTATCACATGGTTGAAAATCAATACCATTATTTTCACATTTTTTATTATGATTTTAATAAAGGTGAAGTTCATAGAATGATAGAAAATATTCTCATTGGTGACAATTATGACATGTACAAAAATCCCTTTTATGATTTTCCCATATTTAGCAATACTTGTTACAAATCAAGAAATGATGAGCATGGATTTAGTGATGTCTACCCATCCTCTACCCCACCCTTGGAAGGCCTTAAAAGGATAAGCCATCAAACCTCAGCTCATATTCAACTAAATTTGTAAACTCATTACCTTATGAAGATCACCTAATTAAAATTACTAACACTAAATGAATTATATATTATTCTAATCCTTGAGATTATATGAATATTTAGACCTATCCTATTGGTCTAATCTCAAATTCAACCTCTTCCAAACTATCTAAATCACTAATGTAATAACTTCATTCCAAATATATTGTCCAACTTGATACCACTCAATTTAAACCACCTATAATCAATGGCATTTTTCATGACTTGAAAGTGTCGACATAGTTCTAATTCAACCTCCTATTACAATAAACTATACTGGCCATGACACATAATGTGCAGATATAGTCCACGAAACTAGATTGGCCATGACCCAAAATATGCCGATACAATTCTTCATATTTTACTTGATATTGGCTCCATCAACCTTTATAGAGTATTGATATTTTTCCATTTTTATCACCTAATTGTATAGACTAAAAATTATAAATTATGGATATAGTTATCCTATCACATGTAGATTCTTCCAATTATACTAGACAACATTTAGATAATGCTAGTGTCCCATTGGTAACATCCCTTAATAGTTTTAATGGTATCAACCATATCCCTAGAAGCATCGTTAAAGTATTACTCTCCCCTCTCCCTAATCATCATTGTATCAATCATTTTCCATTTATTTCAACATACTTATTGACTTGGTTGATATAATTCATTTGTGTTTTATCACACCAGATTATATTGACATGGCCAATACACTTAATTTTAGTCTTGTTACACTAGACTATATCAAATTGAATTATATAGTTTATTTTAGTCATATTACACTATATTGTATTGGCCTGGCTGATACTATACAATATAATTTTCTATCACCTCCCAAATATCATAAAAATGCCTTAAATGCCACATTCCATGCTATAACATAGATTTATATAGAATCTCACATCATTAAACTATAATTTTCTACTCTACTTTAATGTTACATTCTATTTAGTATTTATGTTAATTTCAATTTCATGTTCCTTCTTGCACTTTATTTTTAGAATGACCTTTATATTAACACTTTATATTGCATTCTTATAATCAACCTTAGTTTCCCTTATCAATATTTCATAGCACCTTTAGGTTTTACTTTTCATCTTTTCCCCCCCTTTTTTGGGATGATTTATAGTCAACTTAGTTTCCCTTGTGGATATTTTTTAACATCTTTGGGTTTTACTTTTCATCATCTTATTTTACCACTCTTTTAAGATGATTTGTATTTGGCTTTAATTTCCATTATAGATGTTTGGTAGCACTGTTGGGTTTTACTTTTCAACATCTTATTTTTCCCTTCTTTAGGGATGATTTATAGTTGATCATTGTTTCCCTTGTGGATATTAGGTAGGACATTTGGGTTTATTTTTCACTTATTAAAGCATCCTTCAATCGACCTTAGTTTCCTTGTAGATCTTTGGTCTATTTTTAGCTAGCTCATTCTGTTAGTGCTTGTGTTAGACTTCTTATAGGTTTTTATGGAATCTCTAGTGACATTACCACCACGCTCTTCTTATTACATTTTACTTCCATGTTTATAGCTAATTTATATTCTATTGAGATAACATTTAATGTAGGTTCTAATTTGACTCTTTTATTGCAGCTTAGCCTTGTTTTATCCACACACCTTTGGGTTTATTTCACACTAGCCTTAGTACCTTTGTTTGGTCATTAGGTATTTAATGCATGAGTTGCATGGTAGAACCTGGGCAATCAACCTATCCCTCTTAAAAAGTGCCCATCCTCTTTACCTTTTTTTACTACCATTATTTTCATTGTTATTCTTTGGTACCCTTCTCATTACATATACCCTTTGGGGTTTTAATATCTTTTTTATGCTTCATAGCTTTATTTTACTTTCAACTCTTGGAATTTAAAATTTTGAATTGTAGAGTAATACTTAAATAATTAACCAAGCTCTCCTCAACACCATATATCATTATTTACTTTATTACATAGATTGATTTAATTCCCAACCTTAGCTATGTGTCTTCTTAGAAAGATAAGGCAATTGTTGAGAATAGTGTTTTCCACTTATAGAGACAAATCATATTCTCTTCTAGTAAAACTATAACACTCTATCTACGTTTCTTTTATCCATAGTTCACCCTCTCTTATGTTGATGTTTCATAGTTACATGCCATTGTATTCACACATTTTTATACAATAAGGGCAACTAAGTTTTTTTATGTTCATTTCCATCATTTCTTGCTTTTCACTTTCCATTATAGCTCACCCAAGTCATTTTAAATATTACACTCTTTTCTAAGGTTTAACTCTAGTATTATTTAGGCACTATGGTCTCTAGGTTATCCTCTTTAATGACTATGTGTAATATTGCTAGTGATATTAATCTTTAGCACCTATCGTTGGTTTATAAAAATCCATATAGAAGTGAAAAATAAAAAAAGCTAGAAGAGTTAAAACTCATATCAATAAGGAAAAACATCTCCCCTTGACGTGTAGGTTTATTTTTAAATCATCCCCACTTCTTTACTTCCTATTCTTCATTCACTTTCACACATTTTAGCATTATGATAGCATTATATTTATAGGATTTCTCATAGTTATGTGTAGAAAATTGAGTTTTCTATTCACGTTTTGTAGGCCATTTGATCTCATTTCTATGTTTCAAGCTTTTATGTTTCATCTTTTTGTGGGCTATTTAGTCCTATTTCTACCAGTTTCACATCTTTATTTGAGTTTGGTTTCTAAAGTCTCTTACATGGATGTTTTTAATAACATTTGATAGTTATTTGTGTCCTTCATTTGATCTAGGATTTACTTATCATACTTTGGACACATCTTTTTTATTTTTCAGTCATAAGTAGCCTTGACATTATGGCTTGCCAATTTTCCCTATTATTTTATGTTTTATTGAAATTTGAGTTCTAAAATAACCGCATTGATCTTAGCTTTCCAAATTTTGTAGGATTATAATCATATAGTAGTGTTTTTCTTCTTTTTACATCCATTAATTATCCATCATACATGCACGTACATTATTTGTATCCATTTTAGCCATGTATCCTTAGGGTTTCTTAATGTAGTTATTACATCCTCCACAATCAAGGCAATAGTACTTGCATGTAGTCATTAAATGGAAACTTAAGTCAAGGTATGTATATGTTACTTATAGTCATTCCTTTATAAGTAGTTATTTTAGCATTTCTTTTCAATTATGAATTTTTTCATTACTACATATCTATCCCAAATCACCATCGCATGTTACATTATTGTGACACAATGAGATTCTAATAGGGCATATGTATGTAATTAATATTTCCAATTAATCAAATTATTGACACTTTTTCTTGAGAAGGCTTATTGGTGGATCAATCTCCCTAAGTTCATGCCTTAAAGGGTGTACTAGGAATGGGGTAGGATCGCCTTATGGTACTTTACAAGAGTTATTTGCATACTATTATTTCATTCCTTCATTTATATCAATATGACCTCCTTTGAGTTTCATTATATCTTACGTATCCATCTAATTTTCATTCATATTTTCTAGCTTCTCTATATCATATTAAATTGGCTGGGCTAATAGAGTTTATTTCATACTTGTCCTCCTTGTATTGTATCATCCTAGCTGATATAGTTGTGACTTTTATATCTATAATGTATTACCCTAGATGATGTAGTATTATGTCAGCTGACATTTTTACACTGTATCAATCTCGTTGATACCATTAGCTTAGAATTTAGTGTTAGTTTTGGGTATTAGAGTTGTATATATCATGGTCATATTTCATTCTTAAACCATATAACACCTATCTATTATGTTTTCATTCACATTTCTACTCCTAAGTACTATTTATAAGAATTAGAGGTAGAGTCTTATCTTTGAAGTCTAGAATTGCTCATGATATATGAAGCTCAATGGGATGAGTCATGCTGAGGATGTGTCCTAATATTTTGAGTCCCCATTAATGATACATAGGTCTTCGTCTTGAAATTTGAGGTATTCAACATAAAACACCTCTTTCAAAGTGCCACTTGAGTAAAAAGGGGAGATTGATATGTCAACGAGTCCACCCAAAGGTAAGTGTCTATCCATATTCTCATTCACTTAGTAGATTAAATATTTTTTACTTATTATTATTATTATTATTATTATTATTATTATAAATCTATGTGTTTATCCTTACCTATGCTCTTCCTTATACTGAATAAGATGGTAAAGATATAGGGTTACTTAGTCTTTCCATTATCACCTTAGGTTGCATAAATCACCCATTGATTGACCATTACACCACTCACCTTATTATTAGTTATTATTTATGCTATATTGGATTAGGTTACCCTTTTTTATCAGTTGCTTAAATATGGTATCCTTATTATATCCTCAATACACCCTTTTATTATCTTTGTTACAATCACATTTCTAAATTGAGATCTAGTGATAATTATATCCCATGTCATATATTTAGGCTTTGGAACCCTTTCCTTTTAACATTTGAGTATATATTACCCTCATATAGGTTTACAACTATTCTAGCTCCTTACCCACATTTAGGGTCTCTACCTACATTCTAGGTATACACAAGATCTGTTAGTATGACCTTATTCGAGTCCTAGTATATTGAGAGAAAAAGTATATCTATAGGTCATCTTATCCCATTCATACACAAGGCACTTTAAGGAATGTTAAGTATGTTTGAAATGCGCACAAGATATTCTAAGCCATTGAGTAAATATCCATTTCATCATTCTCTAATTATAATGTTTTTGATTCTATATTTCAACATACTTATACCAAGATAAGGCCTGAGTGAAAGAGCATAGAATTTTATTCTATGAACCTGTGTATTATAGGATAATGGTTGGGAACTACACAATTTTCTTTTTGACATGCATGAGTGTCGAGTGCTAAATTTTACTCCTATTATAAGAATAAGATAGTGAAGAAATGAAGTAATCCCCTCAACAAAAATATAATTTTTAATGTCTTCTTAGTGTGTACTTGAGCCCTTATAAAGGTGATGAGATTAGTACATCTATGCACATCTATTCACATATCTGAGAAGGTTTTATAAAAATACGTTGCACACTTATTAGAATTTTAGAGCCACTCTTAGAATAAGTTTGCAACTTTTAGGATGATTTACACTTTTATAGCATTATGGTTTTAGCCTTATCACTTTTATATGCTATGACACAATCCATAGTCTCATTTTTTATCTTCGTTAAGGAGTTTATTTTGCATTGTTTCAAGGTATCACTTTAAATACATTAAACTACAATTTGAGTTTCAATATGAAAAAATTGGTATTAATCTATCAATTTCTTTTCCCTTTCATTTATTTTTATCTATTTATTGTTCTAGGTAATTTTATTCAATTATTTCTAAAATAGGTAGACTTTTTTTATTGTATATTGTTGTATTTAGTTAGATTTTTGTAGTGACAAATATTATTGTACATGGTGTAGTGTTTTCAACAAATTCTCTCCATCCATGGTTAAATAGTGATAATATAAATTAATGATAATTCCCTCTAAGATAATGGGGAATAATTTTTTTACAATAAAAACCAAATGGAGAAATTCCCTCACAGTCATGACATAAGATTTGATCTGCTCATTCTCATCACCTTCTCTTTTGTACTTGGGAAGGTCTAGAATATTTTGGGTTAAGGTGAAAATGTGGATAACTTAATCAAGCAACTTCTTGGGAAACTCAAGAAAGGTACTTATTGTAAGGTTTCTTCATGATAACGTATAAGAGTAATTGATAGAAAGTTATGATGGGTAATTCATGATGATATACATCTTGGGCATGAAACTACGTCCCTATAAAATTGGGGGTAATAGGATGAAGAAGTGGGGATGCAATTATCATCTTGGGTAAATTTAGAGTACATGTGCTAAGAATGTGGAGTCTAGCTATCCGTCGATGTGTTTGTAGGTATATAGCTTGAGATAGTGGGATTGAAGAAATAACCTCAACTATTTGTTGAAAAATAGTGATTAGGGGAAGGATTACCTTGCTCTTATAGAAATTATTAGGATATATCCATGAATAAATTATTCAATGCACTATAATATTGAATAGTGGAATATGTAGAGTGTTAAGTGGATTCTTTGCATGTAGCGTTGGGTATAGGCATAATTTGACTAACATTAAGGTCAACAATATGACCCACCAAAATGAAAATGAGAGAACTTAAAACATGATCAAGTCAGGAGCTATTGGGATACCTTTAGTTGGGTAGTCCTCTTATATCTTGAAAAGATTGTATAGTAGACTAATGGAGTATAAACAAACCCCATGATAATTTTTTGTTGTTGCAGTTGCACATCAGATGGCATATTATAGTAGTTATTATAATGGCTAAGACTTTTCATCTACTTCATGCTGGCTAATCTCCCTTTATTAATTTAATTTTTTAATTATAGTTTTTGAGGCTTCACTCATACACATGCCTAAGATGGAGGAGTTCAATATGAGAAGAGGTCAGGGTATTTATAGTCATATTATTGGATTTATGTTAGGTGTGGGTGGTATGTGGGATATTTGTAGAGGACTAAATTTCATATAGGATGACCCTCCTTACCCCATGAATGAAAAGGAAGGTAGTTCTAAAGGATATAATGTTGTGTTTAACATGGTGATAATTTTCTTATTAAGTTTTGAAATGAGCCAACCCTTCCAAAGTAATCTGGTATTGGGCCTAGGCATAGTTGGAGAAAGTAGTTAAGCCTAGAGGTCTCTCTAAATCAAATGTGTTTGGTAGGTGTATCGACACCCAAGAAATAATAGAGAAAGAGAGAGAAAAAATGTAAGTAAATAAAAAAGATTAATTGAAGGATGAACCTTCACATAGGGTTAACCTAAATTTATATGAAAGGAAAAGTAGATGTTTACTTAGAGCACTCAAAATCCCAAGGATGGGTTGAGAAGACCACAAAGAGGGGGAAAGATTGAATTCACATGTTATATTGACATGATAGGTTAAATTTTTTATTGAGTTTGTTGTAATAATTATGTTTGATATTAGGCTCTTTACACACTAATATTTCACTGTAGCTTCATAATAATTATTAAGGGTATTGAGCTAAGGAACTAATATATTTTTATGGTAATGAGTGGTTCTCATAACTAAGTGATATAGCTCATTGTCAATATTATTTTGAATATTTTATGATAGTATGGGATACATGTCCTAAAGGATTCTCCCAAATCTAAGAGGATGATCTTTCCCTGAATGTGTCATGAATTGACAAGAAGGAAAGAGGCAAAGTTGAATCTAAAAATTGGTAAAATGAGAAACTAACTTAAGGATTTGGTTGGTTAGGTAGGTTGAATATTGTTGGGTTTGATGTTGTATCAAATATATTTAATTTTTGTATGTTTAATCCTAATACTCATCCACAACCTTGAGATGACTGTTTAGGTCTTTGAGTTAAGGGATTATCAAATGTAGATAAAGAGTTGATATGATGATTTACTAGCCAAGATCTTGATATAAAATTCTTCGGACAGAAGTTGAAGGATCAATTAAGATGTCTTTTGGGATCCTTTTAGTTTTATGTGGTTAACATTGACCTATGAGAATCATTATATGGTTGGATGAAAAGAGAAAAAAATCTAAGATCAATATTCTACTTAAATAATTCATCAACCTATATTAGATAGAGAGAAAGTAACAAGGATGGGTAGAGTAGTACTTATTTATAGTAATTTGATGGCTTATGAATCTAATCTATTGAAAAATTAAATTTTAATAAATTAAGCTAATTTGATTCAAATTTTGAATATATTCTATCCCACTTTCATGAAAATATAGAATTAGAAACATTTATTCTAACATTCGTCAAAGAAAAATAAAACCTCTACTCTATAGGTGATAAAAAAAAATTGTAACTATTTTTTTGTTATTTCTATGTTAAACGATGCTAATAAATATAATAGACTTCAACAAGACTTTATAAATAATGAACAAGTGCACTACACAAGCTGAAAAATGACAAGAGATGACAAAGAAACCCACAAAGATAACAAAGACTTAGATTTATTCTAATTCGTAAAAGACGAGACAAAAAAGAAGATAAAATAAGTAATAACACAAAATTTTGAAAAATTAGTTAGAGGATAGAAAATGGAAAGTGATGGAGATATTTAAAAATGAAAAAAATGGAAAAAGAATAAGAAGCAAAGTGTACGATCAAATTAAGTGAAACCAATGAATTTGATGACTAGAGTGTCAAAATGTAATGAAAATAAATAATTAATACTACAAGGGTATTGTAAAAAGTTAGAATAATTAGAATAAAATAAACACATGAAGGAAATAGTATACTAATTTAGGAGAGTTTGATACTACCACTGGATAAATGGCATCTCAACCTCTTGTAACCTTTAAAAACATTGAAGAAAAGTGAGAGGAAAAGGGTATCATGAGATCAAGAGAGGATATAATGTGGTGCACATTATAATTTATGAAAAAGTGTATGGACTAAAAATGATTTTGAAGTGAAGATTTTAGGAAAGTCACCCAAACCTCACAAAAATTTAGACAAAATAAATGAGGGAAGATGGGACTAAGAACTAGAAGTGGTGAAAAAATAATATAATAATTATACAAAAGGAACAAACACACAACATACAACAAAATTATAATCTAACCTCATCTAGGAATTCAAATTAATAATAACAAAACCCCAAACCTATCAAACACTCTATATAAAAAATATGGAAAAATAATGATGATGGTAGTGTCCTCACGTTGTAGCTTCAAGTTCAATACACCACATTATTTTTTGTAATGAAATTATTTAGATAGATAGTTATAATTCATACCAATGGATGGTGATTATAAATATCAGCAGCTAAGAAACAATTGTATATCATGATGATAAGATAAAAATAGAGCAGATCCACACCAAATAATGATAGAAGAACATAATAATAAAAATATATTACTGGGTCACTTCGAGGGGGAAGCATCAATAACATTTCAATCAGAATTGGATTCATAATATGATCATCTAATAGTAACCACTACCTCCTATATATACTCTACTAAGACTATGGATACTCTATAGGCTGACACTACTATTAATAAGAAAATATAAAAGTTATCATATGACTAAGTAAAAGGTTATGCTAGCCACTAGTCAATCACGCATATTCATATGCATAATAGTAGTTAAGGGCATAGCCATCAAATTCAAGGACTTACGCTCATCTTGTGGAAGATGGAATGTCTCCAAACATGTTTTGGTATGCAATATTTGAGCACACTCACTATAACAATATTCATGTATTACAAAATAATGGTGTTGTTTGCATGATTACATTACCTACAAAATCAAATGAGAAGTGTGAAGCCTACATCTTAGGTAAACATGCAAGAGAACCATTTTTAAACAAAGTGAAAGTTGATAAAAAAAATTAGAACTAGTTCACTCAGACTTGTGTTCTCTTCCAATCCTCTCCGTTGGTTGTCATAAGCACATCATGTTGTTCAATGATCACTATACCTAGATAACATGGATATACTTTATAAAGAAAAATCATACGCCTTCAAGACTTTTCAAAAAATTTGAAATATGATTGAAAATGAAGATTAGACTTATATCAAGACAATTGGGATGGACAATGGTGGTGAATTCACTTCGATGAACTTTGAATGATTTCTTGAGTAAAATGGGATCAAACACCATCTCATAGTTCCCTACACTCCATAATAAAATGGAGTTGTAGAAAGGATGAACAAAGTTGTGATGAATATGGTTCATGCTATGTTATAGTATAATGGGGTAAATCTACATTTTTTGGCCAAAGTAGCTAAAATAGTAGAATAATTATGCAATAGATCATCATCAATAGCTCTTATTAAAAATACTCCATACAAGACATGGTGTGGTCATCTCCCTTCAGTGTGACATATTCAAATTTTTTGATCCACTTATTATGCATTAATTCCAAATAAAAATAGAAATAAGTTGGACCATAGGAGTAAAAAATGCATTCACTTGGTATATTCTAAATCCTCCAAGGCATAAAAGTTATACGATGAGAAAGAGAAAAAGTTCCGTATCATAAGAGAAGTTGTATTATGTGAGTCTACAAAGGACAAAGAGCACATTGATCAATAGTTGAGTTGTCTTGACAAGTATATAAAGTTTGATGTCTATAGAGAGTGATTTGGATGTTCCACATAATGAGTGGGGGACACACAGTTGGGAATTCATTGATTTTTTATTGTCTCCTATACATGATATTGAAACTCCTCCTAAAAGGGAGACTGAAACTTCATTAGACAATGAATAGGGAACACCAGAATAGAGGGAATATAGTGATGGAACTTTAGAGGATGAACTTCAAGCACTTAAAATAGGGAAGCAAATGCCTATGTGGGACACTCAAATATTGAAAGATGTGAACCCTGATGAAGTTGGGAAAACTGGCATAACAAGTGCACATGCAAATACATCACAACCAAACAAGTCCCTTGAATAATTTCAAGACATAATTGAAAATCTCTCCTTGAATGATTCTCTAAAAGAACTCAATGTTGTGTTTGTTTTATAACCAACATCTTTGAAATTGGTTGAGAAGCTTTTATCTTGGAGAGAAGCAACGAAATATGAGGACAATGCATTGGTCAAATATAGGACTTGGAAATTGGATGATCCTCTATATGGCTGCAAACCTATTGGATGGAAGTTGATATACTATAACAAATACAACGTTGATAGCTCACTTGACAAGTAGAAAGTAAGTCTTATCATAAATGGATATGCTAAAAATGAAAGAATTGACTACAATGAAACCTTTGCACCTATAGTAAAATGGAATACCATTCAAATCATGTTAGTCATGGTATATTACAATAGATGGAAAGTTCACCAAATGGATGTTAAAATTGTATTTCTGAATGGTGACCTCAAAGAAACTATGTACATGACACAAATTGAAGGTTTTATAATAAACAAATAAGAGCATAAGGTGTACAAACTAGGAAAATCATTGTATGGTTTGAAACAAGCCCCTCGAGCATGGTACGACAAACTCACTAAGCACCTCATGAACATGAACTTCAAACATTGTGAGTTTGAATATTCAAATCTTTTCACTGAAATAGTTGATAAAACATTTGTATTTGTGGTGGTGTACATTGATTATTTGTTCATCATAAGGAATAATGAATGACACACTGCAAAGTTCAAATTAAAGTTGATGAAAAGCTTTGAAATGACTAATTTGGGTTATCTTCATTACTACTTGGGTATTGAAATAATTCAAAAATCAAAGTATTTCTTCATCACTCAATAGAAGTATGTTCTTGACATTTTAAGAAAGTTTAAAATGGAATATTATAAGCCTCTCATCACACCCATGGAATAAAATCTGAAATTGACATTTGAAGATTCAACAAAATTGGTTGATGCCACTATATACAAACAACTCATTGGAAGTGTGATTTATGTAATCACAACTTGACTAGATATATCATTTATAGTTGGTGCCCTCTCATTACTCATACAATAACCTAGGGATAATAATTAAGTAGCAGTAGAAAGAGTTAGATATCTCAAAGCAACATAAAATTTTGGGCTCAAATACTCCAGTGCAAGAGACTTCAAACTAGTTGGGTACTCGGCTTTTGACTATGCTAGTGACCATGAAGATGGAGAGTACACCTCAAGATTTGTGATGAATTTGGGAATAATAGTTATTAGTTAGAAATTGAAGAAGCAGTCAGTCCTATAAATTTCTTCAGTCTAATTAGAATATATGGCCTCTTTAAAAGAAACTAGAAAGATCTTGTGGCTCAAGGATTATTTCATATTTATAGGAGCAACAGGTTTTATCAACACCTGTCATGGTTGACAACACTTCTATAATCTAGATGGTAAAGAATCCAATCTTTCACAACCAAAATAAGTATATCAATACCAAATTTCATTTGATTCAGCACTATGTGAAAGATGGTAGTGTCAATTTGAAATATTGCCCAACGGCAGAGCAACCAATAAACATCAAAAAAAATTCTTAGATGAAAAAAATTTAAAATTTCAAAGGAATGCTTGGTCTGACAAAGACCTCTATAGATTAAAGGGGATGTAACAATATTGTATATAATTATTATTAATCCTAGGTGTCTATCATATGTGTCTTATTCAAAAAAATCTCCATTCCCATAGGAATAGGAAGAGTCACATTGCAAATGTGAAATGAACAACCTTTTGGGCTTCTATATTGTAATGTTTTCTCTCATTCCAACTCAAATTATGAAATAGCACGTGCATTTCAAATATATTATCTAGTCTGTCACTAGTATGGGGATATCATCATCGTTTATAATCATGGAAATTAGGGAACCCACAAGCCATTCACATGGTCAATAATGGAGGCATTGTATAAATTATTGAGTAACAACCTACCTATTTTGACCCTTGCCCTGAATGTTTTGATGGTGTATTGATCATTTCCTTCTTTGTTATTCCACCTCTGTGAATCATTTGCATAGTCTTTTGATAAATCATTTAAATTATTTCTATTCCTCCACATGTTGGTACTAGCCAGGGTATATTTCATTTTTGTCTTGAGGAGTTTATAGAAGTCTTGAAAAACCACACCAATATAGTATGTAATCATTTTCTCTTTTTATAATACAATGTATCATATTTAAGCAAAAACTTAGTAAAAGAGTTACCAAATAAATTAATATAGGGGAATACCTCAAGTTTTATGATTGACCCATGACATCCAACATTCACAATTGATATCCGGTCATATTTGTAATTCTTCTAAGCTTAATGGGATTTATATCGATAAAGAGGAGTTGTATAGTGTCAACCTTATTAAAAAGCTCTTAGTAATTCCTTTGTGGTACTATACCAATTAAAAACATGTATCTTTGAATTCTTAGTTTAAGGAAGGTGATGAAGTTTGAGGCTTAGTTTTTTCACCATTTTTTTGGATGTTAATTGGGGAATTTTTTGAAAACTTGGTGAACTCTAGATGAAAATTAGTGCTCAATTTGTGTCTTGAGTTTAAACAAGTGTACATTCTCTCTATGAATATTTGTCTGTTCTTTTACCTACGGTGTATGTTCCATTGTCTGTCAATGGAAAATTCCTCAAACACTACTTCTAGACCTGAATTTTCTTGAAACACCCTATAAATATTTTCTTATTTATTTTCACTTTCCTAATTTACTTTTCTTTCCACCCCTTGTTTTAGTTTAGGCTTGCTACATTTTATTTTCTTTTTTTGTTGTTTTTTATTGTTTGGTTTAGCCTCGTTACATCTCTTTTTGGGTTAAACCTATTATTTTGATTTGAGGGTTCCTTTGCTTGGTCCAAGGATAGTGGATGGAGAACTTGTTTGTGAATAACACAAATGGCATTCCTATGTGAAAAAATGTTTAAAACCTTGTTCAATTACTTGCTTGAACTATTATGTTTTCCTTGTATGGTTAGAATACTCAAGGTCAATGATTTGAAACATAGCATATAAATTTAGAAACACTTATTTTCTTATTTTAAAGATAATCAAATGCACATAGTATAAAACATGAAGTATAATGTAGTTCTAAAATCTTTAGCCTTTGCTTTAATTGATTGTGTACTTGTTGATTATCACTTGACCCATGGCTTGGTCCCCAACCCTATGTGGATAAAAACAAAGTAAAATATCCTTTCAAAAAGAATGTGAAAGATCTAAAATCTAAAAATACTCCTCGAATAGTAATCTTGGTAACCTCAACCAAAGGGTTTCCATCCTAGTTGGTAGTGGAGTAAGGCCTTAGGAAAGGATCAAAAATATCTATGTCAGGGTTATAAACACATAGATAGTGGCAAATTAATGCCCATGCCATTTCCCTCTTTAGCCAAAATTGTAAAATATTTTCTCCTTTCAATAGTGCCTATCACTTAGACAAATCTGATTTGTTATGTGTGCTTGAAATATAACATAATTAATCACATAAACTCACACATCGATGCTCTTTAAGAAGAATTATAGTTTAGCATGCCATATGCTGAAGCAAAATTTCACACTATATTTTAGTTTTACTTTTGAGGATGGCTTGAAACTAATGTTTGTGTTTGAATGAGAATCAAGCATTCTAAATTCTTTAGATATTCAATTGTATCTCCCAATAGGTGTCACCATTTATTATTTTTCGCACATGTCCCATTTTTAGTTAAAAATGGGGACCCTATTTTCTCGTCTAATCTTTATCCCTGGGGAGTTTTTGGTGGTTTGCCTCTTTGAGCACTTTATTGAATTTGCCTAAGTCTAAAGGTCTCAACCTTTTTTAAATCACATTCTAAAAATGCTTGAAAAAATCCTTTTTAAGGAAAATCTAAATTAGACTTATGTAAATTATCAAACTTTTTAATAGCTTTTTTTAGTCTTTCCCTAAACAATTTAGCCTGTTTCTATATTGGTTCAAAAATAATTATATAAGTGCTTATGATTTTTTCAATTTCAACTTAGTCATTTTTCGATAAATGGGCTTAATCTAGCAAGGGTTATTCTAAAAAAAAGCTACTTTATTCCTCTAAATTTATTCCCCTTTTCAACCCATTTTTTCTTCAATCTTCTTTAAATTGGTTAAATGTTTTCTTATGTTCAACTTTTGTCTAAGTTCATTTTATAAAAATGGTGGAAATTTATTTTGAAAATAGATTTGAATTCATTTAAAATGGATTCCTCTTTGTTAAGTTTATCCGCTTTATTATTTTTATTTTGCAAACTTGGCCATTTTGATTTGAATTACTTAGCCATTGACTTTTACAATTGAAAATGTTGATGGTGTCCTTTTGCTTTTTTGGGTACCCACTTTTTTTCCCAGAGCCATACAATGATCTTTTATAGTTCTCGATGGCCCTGACCCATTTTTAAAGGATTTTTTAGGACTTAATCGATTATTCAAAAGGGTTCTCAAAGCCATGTGGCATCTTTTCTTCGCTCTATGGGACTTACATAGTTCAAATTTATTCATGAGCCTCCAATGCTCTAGACGAGCATGATGTTAGCAAGTGGCATGATTTTAGCAACCCGTTACCTTGGATGACTCCATACATAGAAAAATCCTCTGGGCAAGAAGATAAGCAAGATGCTACCAAGTGGTATGATATTAGTGACCCGCTATCCTGAGTAATCCATGTAGTCTCAAAACACATCAAATCCCTAGATGAATGAGATGATGCCACACAAAAAAAACCTCATTTCACTATAGCCAAAAAATAAGTAGTGCATATCAACTCCTAGTCAAGCAATGGAAGAGCATGGATTAGCCATGTGGCATGACCTTGCTCACAAAGAACACACTGAAAATGACATCATCAAAACACTAGCTTAAGTTTGATGACATGCCTGGACATTAAAACTATCAAAGGCCAAAAAACATTTTTCTTAAGCCTGAGAGTGCACATTGAGAACAATTGGTTTCTCACCAAAATGATATATGGATGAATTGAATCTAGACTTCAATGTGAAAATGTCTATGGGAATTAATCATAGTGTGGAAAATGTGTTTTGGTTATGGTAAAAACATAATGGATAAGAGCACCATCTTGAGGAAGTATAGGGATTTGTCCCAAATGTAAAGAACATGACTTGAATTTAAACTATTAGATGGAAAATAGAAGTGCCAACCACCAGAACTAGAATTAAACATAGAATCAACAAGGCAACTACCAATGGAAAAAATGTCAAGAAAGAATGTTACTTAGAATTGATAGAGGAAACCAAATCAAGTGTGAATTCAACTATTAACACTTATGAAGAGCATGCAAGTTTGGGGGAGATAGAAAGGCACTAAGAACAAATCCACCTTAAAGAAAAGCTTTCTCTATGGTAGGGACAAGTATGGATAAATCCAAATGGTAGTCCCAAGGCATTTTCAACCACTTCTAGATTTATTTGGCTAACAAAATTTACTTCCATATTGATATAAGTATGGTGCCCTACAAAATTTCTCAATTGCATTTTTGAATCCTCATTGAATACTCAACTAAATTTGTAGTTAGAGTTAGGCATCCCTAAATTTTGATATTTATTTGGTCTCCTATAAGTATGAGTTTAAAATCTTTTATTGAGGCTGGCTCTTTGTGAATTTTAAAAAAGACAAAAATAAACACTTTCTTTTCATGATTCTTAACAACTTTCTAGATTAGTTTTTCTTCTCTATTTTTTCTAAGTTTTGGTATTGTTGAGGTGAATTTCGTACCCAAATGATTGTGTGGGATATAAACTTTATTAATCAAAAAAGAAAATCTTGATATTTAAAGACTTTTGGAATTATGTGTGGAGATTTTCCTGTGCATGTTATATGGTGGTTATGCCCTTTTTCTCACAGTGACTCTTCCCAAGACTCTTGCATTGTCTTTAGTTAGAGTTGTGTTAGGTCTAACTCAACCAAAGATTGGTTTAATGGAGATCATTCATTCAGACATCTCACTTTGATCGTCATGGTAGCAAGCTCTCTTAATCTTTACTCTTTATCATTTACATTTCTTTTAAAAGTGTGTTATCTTAGGGATTTGGTATCAATAAAAGAAATATGCAATTAATTATTCAACTTGATTATTATTTCATGTTCTATTTATCACCATTGTTGCATCTGTTAATGTGGTAAACTAATAGAGAAATTATTTGTACCTTTTATATATAAGCCTAAGAATGATTTCTATCTGAGCTTATACCCTAAAAGTATTATCAATAAAGTATGCAGCCTCCTAATGAATGTCTTAATCAAAGAACTATGCACCTTAATTCATAAAATAGGCCTCTTAAAAGGAATAGTCCACATCAGCCAACTTAGTAAAGACTAACATATCATGACCTAGTGTATTTAGACCTTGGGGAATCATTTTTATCATGGGATATTCTTCCTTTCAGAAGAGGCAAGACTTAACAAACCCTACCTATTACTTTCTGTGTCAAAACACCGAATAACCACTTGATTCTTAGTTTTAGCATTGTTTGGTGATTGAAAATTTTAATATCTCCCTTCATTGATTAAATAATATTTTACAATATTTTTTAACATTACAATTGATCCAAAAATTAGAATTTTTATGGCAAATAAATATATTGAATTTCTATAATTTTGATTAGGGTATCTTGAAGGTCTAAAAACTATTTTTATCCATAATTAGTCAATTACATAATTTTGTAATTGTGTTAGTGTTTATTGTATTTCTAGGTATTTTATTTGATCTCAAAAGGGGACATTACATTGGTATTATAGCCATTTCCTTTCTAGTTGTGGGGATTGAGTTGTTTGCATGTAATGTCCTCTTCTCAAGATTAGAGTTGTTGAGGACCCTTAGCCTATTTCCTTGTTTCCCATAGGTTAAAGGAAGAAAGAATCAATGGAAGCATCAGCTCTCTATTCAAGTTATCAAAAATGCATTGACAACTTTTTTCTAATTTTGACTTAAGGAGGGGACCTTTTTGTCATGAACAAGTTAGTCTTTAAGTGGAATTATAAGGAAATTACTTTTTGAATATTTAAATTTCCTCTTCAAGTGGAGTGCTACCATTTTTAGAAAGATATTTTGGAGGGAAAGGATATAAAAAGAAAAAAGGATGTTAATTTTGGAACTCATGTAATTTTTTATCAATGAAAATTATGAGTTTGAGCAACTTGCTTGACTTTCAACTTCAAAAGATGAAACCCTTCTTTGGTATTCTGAAGTTGAGGATGAAAACCCACAACCTTTAATGGGGTGACTTCATTTTAGGGGTCATATTGGGCATAAATGAGTAATTTATGGCATTTAACTACCATTACAGGTGAAGTGCAATAGTGAAACAATAATTGAAAGGGTGGCATAGTAGTTTTTGGGGTAGTGAACCTTGTTTACATCCCTAACAAGGGTAGCGACCTCAATTGGTGTCCTCTCCTAGGGAAGTGAACCCCTTAGAGTGTTTCAAGGTGTACCTTTTAGGACATTTTGATGTCTATTTTGATGTTTGATCACATATTCACATAGTATCTTTGTTGTAATTTATAGCTATATATTTACTCCAAAAATTTAGATTTGAAGGTGTTTGCATGATTATATTTTATCTAATTTTTGGTGAGTGTTTTTGGAAATAAATTATTAAAATTGTGACCTAAAAATTGGTAATTTTTGAACTCTAAATTTTGTGGTTAGGGTTTGGAAAAAAATAGAAATTGTAATTTTTTGTTAGGGATTCTTGTAATTTTTTAGAATTGTACATTCTACCTTAAAAGGGACATTATAGTGGTATCAGAGACAAATTCTTGGCTAGTTGTGGGGAAGTGAGTTATCTACATGCCAAATAATGACAAAGGGGTAAGATACAATTAAATGGAAAAGAAAATAGATTTAGAACATCATGTAGAAGAGCAAAAATAGCCAAGGCAAGACTTGGAACAACCAAGGTAAGAATTAGAGTAGCCAAGGCACAGAGACATGGATTACCTAGATAGTGTTAGGTTTGAGAAGTTCGCTCAAAATCAAGCACTTGATAGATATGATGGTTGAATTCATCCAAACCATGTTGAACATGAACATGCATCAACCTCACAATGGTGAGGAAAGTGATTTTAGTATACATAACCTTCCCCTCCTCCAAGGGTGATAATTTTATCTACACAAAGGACTTTTTAACCCAACTTCCTTCATAGAGAGGAAATTATTCCAAAAAGGGGGGAGTAACCTTCTATAGAAGATGATGTGGCTACAAGCTATGAGCAATATAAGACTTTTCCACTTGAAATCAAAGGAGAAATGAGACTTACATATTTTATGACATTGAATAAAGAAAAGGGTGGCTATAGGACTAGCCATAGACCAAGGAACAGTCCTAGAGATCTACAACATATTTGGGAAAGATCAAACTTTCCACTTTTGATGGATCCATAAAAATTTTAGCTAGGGCATGGATATAAAAGGTAGACACCTATCTCACCCTTTAACTCATGATGAAGGATGATGCCATCAAGTTCATCACATTGAATTTTGAGGGAACGACCCATGAGTGGTGGTACCATGGTTCGATGACACAAGGTCACAACCTTGTAAATTCTTATGAGGAGTTTAGTAGAAGATTAATTTAAAGGTTTGATAGGGATGATCTCGAACTTCATTTTAAAGAATTGGTGTAGCTAAAATACAAGACTTTAGTGGTTGAGTTTGTGACTGATTTTCAAAGGATTTCAATGATTGTACTAGATGTCTTAGAGAGAAGGCTTGTAGTTGTATTCATGGAAGGATTGGATGACACTCTTAGGGGTTTAGTCAAGGCTTTCATCCCTCTTAATCTGAAATAAACCATTCAAAAGTATCTTAACCTCAAATCTACATCTCCCAAGGGAAAAATTCTGCCTTTTATATAACAAAGAACAAATACTTTTGGGTAGCCTAGGACTACACTTTTAGAATAGTCAAAATCAGTCTCATTTGGGCATAAAAAGCATCCTTATCAATAGAGTTTTGGATAGGAAAAATATGTTCAAAATATGAACAAAGAGGTGGAGTTAAGGAATGAATTAAGAAGAAAAAAAAATTGATTTATATGCAAGGACCCTTGGACACTGGGACATCATTACCATGGAAAAGGGAAAGTTTACTACATTGAAGTAATTATGGATGGAGAGGAAGAGGTGTTAGTAGAGGTTCTTGGTTTCCCAGAACTTTCTAATTATGAGGATAACTATGGAAGAGGTAATGGGCCCTTATTTTGTAGTAACACAGATTCATAAAGACATCACAGAAATGCAAGAAAACCCAAATAACAATGTAGACTCAATAATCATTACATAATCTAGGATATCCAATTACTTAGGAAACCTTATATATATTTAAAGTATTATCATATGCAATACATAAAGTCTACGGTGGTGCTACAAAACACATTCAATTACAAAACCATAGAAACTTATAATTACTATGTAGAGATCAACCTATTACTCTGTGCTTTTTCAAGATGCCTCTATTACATATATCTAGTCACTATTTCTTCAATGTCTAACCCATTCCAACTCTTTGTAGATTACATTTATAAAAAAATACAATCTCTATCTTAGACACATGATTACAAAAAATTATGTTTGGAATCTTTAACAACTACAACACCATTATAGGCTTCCCAAGTTAGAGAAACCTGAATCCATGCAATCTATTCAAAAGGAAGACAATTGATGACTAAGTATCCTATGTATGCTAACCTAGTAGACTCCTGACATGTTCTTATGTTACGGTGGCACCTTATGTGCATACTTTCTAGCTAACACTTCCCTAGACTTACATATTTATCTCATCCTAAGACAAAATAGAAGAAAAACAACCAAAAAGTAACAAAATTCAAAATCACATAATCTTCAACAAAAATTTACAAGTTAACCTACCACCTTTTTGGGTTTTTAATAAGCTACCGAGACCAATTGGCTTCCATTTTGTGTTTTCAACCAACCTACTCTCTACAAAATAGTACTAGAGAGGAAACAAAATGTGTAAAAAAGATATAACCTATGGTGTGCCTAAGACTGTGCAAGAGGTGGTAGAGAAGCAGTCGAAGACTATATCACCAAAGATCTTGACTTCTTCCTCTATCGAAGAGTCACCAAGAGTTGACTAGAAGAAACAAAAATAGGATCATTTATTATAGGAGCAATGGAGGCATCTAACATAGTCAAGTCCTGCTTGTACATTACCATTCTAATAAAATTTCTTGGACCACATGAACCAATGCACATAGTGGACCCTAAGCATACAAGTTATAAAAATCATCATCATCAATGGTAGTAATATTAACCTTCATTGATGTAACATTTATATCAATATCAATAAAAATCAGGTTAAGTCAGTTCACATATCTCTATGCTTGAACTCCTGTAAAGGTATTACACTGAACTTGATTCTGCCACCCTTCAAGCTAATTTGTAACTGCATCATGTGCATAGATCAAGGTGGTCAACACATCATCATTGGATTGTGGAATAGCCTATGGAAGAAAAAATTCAATGGAAGCTATTTGTGCAATAGCAAAATGGGGTTGGAGATTAGTCTAAACACCTTAGACTTGTTGGTGCTAGTCTAACAAGTTACGAGTAATTATCTTAGGTTACTATGCAACATCGAGTTGCATCTGATATTTAAAACACAAATTGCACAACTCCAAACTCTTGTCTTTGATCAATGGGACTTATAGAGCATACTTGGTATGCACATTAATGTGCTACCAATCTTGGACAAGTTGATTGGGAAGCAAGGGAAGTCGATCTGCATAACATTTATATCAATATCAATAAAAATCAAGTTAAGTCAGTTCACATATCTCTATGCTTGAACTCTTGTAAAAGTATTACACTGAACTTGATTCTGCCACCCTTTAAGCTGATTTGTAACTACATCATGTGCATAGATCAAGGTGGTCAACACATCATCATTGGATCGTGGAATAGCCTATGGAAGAAAAAATTCAATGGAAGCTATTTGTACAATAGCAAAATGGGGTTGGAGATTAGTCTAAACACCTTAGACTTGTTGGTGCCAGTCTAACAAGTTACGAGTAATTATCTTAGGTTACTATGCAACATCGAGTTGCATCTGATATTTAAAAAGCAAATTGCACAACTCCAAACTCTTGTCTTTGATCAATGGGACTTATAGAGCATACTTGGTATGCACATTAATGTGCTACCAATCTTAGACAAGTTGATTGGGAAGCAATGGAAGTTGATCTGCATAACATTTATATCAATATCAATAAAAATCAGGTTAATTCAGTTCACATATCTCTATGCTTGAACTCTTGTAAAGGTATTACACTGAACTTGATTCTGCCACCCTTTAAGCTGATTTGTAACTGCATCATGTGCATAGATCAAGGTGGTCAACACATCATCATTGGATTGTGGAATAGCCTATGAAAGAAAAAATTCAATGAAAGCTATTTGTGCAATAGAAAAATGGGGTTGGAGATTAGTCTAAACACCTTAGAGTTTTTGGTGCCAGTCTAACAAGTTACGAGTAATTATCTTAGGTTACTATGCAGCATCGAGTTGCATCTGATATTTAAAAAGAAAATTGCACAACTCCAAACTCTTGTCTTTGATCAATGGGACTTATAGAGCATACTTGGTATGCACATTAATGTGCTACCAATCTTGGACAAGTTGAATGGGAAGCAAGGGAAGTCGATCTACATAGGACAGGCTAGGATCCAAAGTGAGCTATTGAATAAGTTTTGGATAAGCATTCTATATAGTATAACATGCTTGTTGTAGGGCTTATCATAACCCATTATTATTTACTTCCAATTTTGAGACCTTCTGGTCCAACGACTGAGCCTTCTATGACAATGATTCTTGAAATACAATCGTACCTTTAATTTGTTTACTCAGTAAAAGCTAAGTAACATCTAATGAAAGATTTGTTATGACCGGTGTAATACTTAGAGAAGTGGCTAACATACATTGAAGAGGAGTAATCGGTAATGAAAACATCATCCTCTGAGCTTGGAATAAAGGTGAATCCAACATGGCCATCAAAGACAAGCTTATCGTATTAGGTGACGGTACCGTAACCAGCTATATTACATTGTGTATAGAAGTATCCAATGAAGGTTGTGATGAAGCAGCATCTCTTGTGGTTGAAGGCTAAATCTTGATAGTAGCCAATAGTGGTTGCATTATAGATAAGGCTAAATGTTGAGAATCCATTAGCATTGACTAAGTAATAGCAACAACAATGGTGGCTTTAGCAACCTTTTGCATAGCTATGATATCTACCATCTAGTGTTGAGCTTCCTTCTCTAACATGGCTCTGCATTGTCATTTTGTCTCAATTATAGCTTGTTGACAACATTGGTCCTCAACCAAAGATTATTGGCATTGGTTAGCAACAATGGTAGCTTGCTTGGTGGTTTCCTCCTTTTGAGCTTTTTTCATGGTTGTAGTTTCATCCCATGCTTGCACTTCCTGTTGCTTCTATACAACTTTAGCTTTGGTCCTTTTCTTGGCTTCTTTATGCAATCTTTGTGCAACAGATCTGTCAGCTTCTTCACATGTGGCTTGATTTTCTTCCTTAGTTTGAGAGTCAAGCATAACTTCCTCAGTATCTATGAGTGGTCCATCAGATAGTGATAGTGAGGAGGAGCGCTTAGCCATCTGAATCTACTTGAGAGAAACCAAGCCCTTCCTCAAATGACTAGTAGGAATATCTTTTGCAGTAAATTATGAAAAAATTATCTTTATCCATGCACTAGTCAGAGTTGAAGGTTGGGAGGTAACTATGGTAGATCTAGGGGTGTGCTATGGTAGGTCCAAAAAATGACTTATAAGTGATTCTACATCACTGAGATGCATTGAATTAACAACTCGTAAGCTTGTAATGACATATTTCATTGGCATGATAGCTTTCATCCCATAGACCAAATGGAATGAATTAAAGCCTAAAACATGCTTAAAATGAGTGCAATAGGCCCAAATTACCACATGAAGCCAATCTTCCCAATCATCTTTCTTGACATCACGAACCTTTGTCAGTAGCTTACCAATCACTTTATTCGTAGCCTCTACTTGGCCATTGGCTTGTGAATGATACACAGTGCTTTTATGATGAGAAATCATTAATTATTTTGTTAGGATCTTGATGGTCTTATTTAAAAAATGCATACCCTGATCACTTACCAATCTCAGTGGGCATCCGAACTAAGTAATGATGTTTTTGTATAAAAACTTAGCAGTATCTTTAGCTCCATAGCTTGATGTAGCAATAACCTTTACCCATTTAGTGAAATAATTTATTATAGTGATTATGTATCCAACATTACTATACTTACTAGATTAATGGGGCCAACAAAATCAATTCCCCACTACTCGAACGGTTGGTGTGCTAACAGGGGATGAAGAAGCATCCCATCCCTCTAATTGGGTTCACCCATGTGTTAGCAAACATCACACTATTGGGAAACCCTCTGCACATCCTCAAAAATTTATTGCCATCAAATACCACTTTTTAATATTTTCCTTTCTTTAGCTTCCCCTACAAAGTGTCCACCCATAATGCCCTAATGAGCCTCTTCAAGGACTTGTGATCATTCGTGCTCTAGTGCTACTCGTTGTAGGACCTCATTTTACACATGATTTAAAAAACCCATCTACAATGCTAAATGGAATTGCCTTGGTCAAGAGTTGCTTTTTTTCTCTTTCAGTATAGTGTGCAGGTAATGTCCCCTCCTTCAAAACTATGTGATTTTTGCTAGCTATTCTAGAATCATAGAAACTCTGAACAAATGAGCATCGGGAAACTCATCAGAGATATCCTTTGGATCCTTGCCATTATACAATCTATTGAGATGGTCAAGGCCAACGTTATCCTACTCTAGCCTAACATTAATATGAAAGTGGAATTCTTAGAAAAGCATCAACTACTAGGATATCTGTCTACCCAACATTAGTTTGTTTACCAAATATCACAAAGTTTGATCTATAAATAGTTCAAATAGGGTAGCTAACAAATAATGTCTAAAATTTTGTAAGAAAAATACAATCACTAAAGCTTCCCTTTTAGTTGTGTTATAATTATTTGTAGATAGGTTACAACTTGTAAAATGGATTGGATGGTCTAATCCTCTTTCACTAGGTTGTGCAAGAACTATGCCAACTATGGTTCCTGACACATCAACATGCACATGGAAAGGTTTAACCTAGTTTGAAAAAATAAGGATTGACATAGTAACCAACCTATATTTTAGATTCACAAAATTTTCTTGGCACTCTTTTGTCCATACAAAGGGAATACCTTTGTGTAATAATTTCTCCAATGGTGTTGAGATAGCTGCATACCCTTTTATAATTTTTTTGGTAATACCCCATGTGTCCTAAAAAATATTGTGCTTCTATAAAGGAATTTGGTGGTGGCATACTCATTATCACTATAATATTTGCTTGTTCTAACAAAATTTACTTGTTGCGTACTACATGGCCTAGTAGAACACCAAACAGTGTAAAAAGCAAACATTTTTTAAAGTTAAATGCAATCCTGAGTGCTCTACATTTTTATAACATTAGTCTTAATCTTGATAAGTGTTCTAAAAACAATGATTAAATTTCCCAATCATCTAAATATACCTCCAAAAAATCATGGATGAAGTCCTTGAACATAGTTACTATGGCCCTGGAGAAAATCATAGGTACATTTTTTAGACCAAATGACACTACCTTATATGCGCAAAACCCCCATTCTATACCAAATGTCATCTTAGTTATATCCTCAGCTATGATGGGTATCTAATGATACCCACTAAATCCATCAGTGAAAGAATACACCTCATATCTAGCTATAGCTTCTAGCACTTCATTGGTAAACAATATTAGAAAGGGGTCATTAATGTAGGCATCATTTAGAATGTGATAGTCTTTGCAGATATGAATCTCACTTATTTTCTTCGATTACACTACCATAGGACTCACCCAATCCATTTTTTCCATAGGAAATATTATTATTGCATCTTTCATATGGTCCAATTTGCCTTTGACTTTCATCTTCATATTAGGGTTGAGATGGTAAGGTCTCTTCTTGATGGGTCTTACGCCTTCCTTGAGTTCTATACGCATTTCCCCTAAAGAAGGATCCACCCCTTTGAATTCTAAAAAACTAGTAGGAAACACATCTACGTAATCCCAGAGAAGCTGCAATACTTTTAAAATGTCTTGCTGCTCCCAATAGTCACCGACATGCACCAATTTTAGTGTTTTATCAGACCTGATGTTCACAATTTATTCCTTTAGAGGTTCTTGATTCACTTTTCACTCTTTCTTCAGAATGGACTATTGAATGACCCACTCACCCTCTTATTATAGAAATTTTATTTATCAGAATTAGTCTTCTTCAGATTCTTCATCTGTAGGTTCAAGTAATATTTTATAATCTAGTTTAGGCTCGAAAAACTCAATGAGTTATAAAGAATCCTCACTAACTGAATCAGAGTCATCATTAGACTCATCTTGAATATGATGGCAAGGCTAAATTTCCATCTTTGTTATATGTCTATGCTTGATGTCCATAGTCATAGCTTTAATAAGGTCCTGAGTGTCTTGTTGGTTGCATTTGGCCTGCATGGTGATAGCATCAATAAGTTCACAAGCCTCTTCCTCTAGTTGCGAATCATAGTCGTTGCATAAATCTTCCACTCTTCCATAGCATATAAATGTTTTCATATTTTGTAATGCATTATAGACAGTAGATTTTCACTTTGAAATATGAAAGTTTGAATAAAGTCATTCTATAACTAAATCTAGTGTTGCATCTCTCTACGGCATTCTTGGTGAATGCACTAGGTGGTAGCAAAAAACCCTAATGTGTAAATAAAGTAATGTGTCCAATACTTTAAATTGATTTCTTTGGCCATCCATACCTCAATGCACTATTAAATATGGTTATGTGGACATTCCCCTTCCTAAAATATGGGTCATTCTTTTTATACTTTCGTAGGCAATTGAAACCATGTGATGAGCAATTCACACACTTCTGCCCAAGTCTTACTACTGCTATGATGTGTTGCCCACTAGTTATTTGCAATTCCTTTCAATGGGTAATTGAAGTCACTTACCCTTTGGCTATCCTCTAGTATATGCATTTGGAAATGAACTAAAAAGTTGCCAATATCTTCATTGGCAAAATACTGAGGGATTTACTAATTAGTCATATAAACCATGCATAAAGATTTAATCTCATGATCATTTCTAGCCTAATTTAGCATGCAAGTATCTGAATCACCATTGATAGAAGGAAAATCAATCCCATGGAAGCATACCTTTGGGAGTAGGCTTAGTGTAGTCATGATCCATAGAACTAGCTTGATGTAATAGCTTTATATCAGACTGTGTAGGTGAGTGTATAGATAGAAATCACACTTTATCTACTTCATCTGAAAAAATACTCAAAGGTTTTAAAGAACACTTATGCCACAACTCAATAACTACTAGATTTACTAAAGGAATATTGTACTGGTTCATTGGCATGTTGCATTGTATATCGGGTACACTCTACATCATAATTCACATCCAACTATTACCTCTCACTAAATAGGGAGAATCAGGTTCCATAGGAATTATGTATGACTTGGAAGCTCTGTTAAGAGGGATGATGGTTATACAGTCATCCTGGTGTGATTCTAGTTGGTTCATTACTGTGTTGATGGTCGTCTGACCATTATAGGCCCACTTTTTCCCCAGTAAATCTAGGCAGTGAGTTTCATTCATCCTCATATCTATTACTTTGAAATCCCAATGTAGAGTTAACTCTATAATTTTAATCTCCACATCTTTTAGATGTCCTATAGGTTCTACCCTAATATAGTCTACCAAATTGAGGGTTACAAGGCTATAACTTAAAGGTTTGTTGATCACCTCCCAGGTAGATCATGGGATCATATTCACTGTACTCCCAAAATCAAGCACGATATTCAGTATCTCGTACCCTGCTAATTCTATATCTACCCTAGCATCGACATCCCATGGCTTTTTTGTCTTGACAAACTAAACCATCTTCTCAAGCCTTTCCTTTCCCTTATGCACACATTCAATTAGACTATTCAAGAGGTTGGTGATATTCTGTGATATATCTTCATTTCTTAGAGTATTGAGCAATTTCATCAAGTCTGTTAATACTATTACAACCCCCTTTTATTTCATGATTCACACAATCTACCCATACATCTAATCATCAGGGGTGGCTTCATCTGTTATAGGTATACCTTATTGTTGGATACTCTATGGAATTTACATAGCTTCTTTCATGAATCCCTTCTCCTTTACCAATTCTGGATAGGTATATACTTTAGCTTTACATTGCCAAAATCTGTTAACATTTATAAATGAGGTAGTCCTTCTTATGCTACTGTGTTCTTGTAACTACTTGTAAAATGCATTGTGGTTGGGCTCATAACCAAATTGATTGACACGTTACACTACTCGGTCTCTACATTGTACTTTTAGAATAGGGTAGTCTTGAGTATCATGTTGTTCAAATACTCAGTAGTAAGCATAATAGGCTTACCATTCTGGATTTTTAGGGTAGTTTTGATGTACATGATTGAGTTCCCCACACAAATAACATCTAAGAGGTCCTCTAGGACCATTTCCATGTCCTTATTGTGCACCTATGTGGTATCCACCTCTATTCCCTTGGTATCCCTAGCCATCTACCTACTGTGGTCCAAAGTTTGTTGTAGTTTGTGACATATTCCACCCCTACTAATACTATTGAGTGTCATAACCACCATATTGGGGTTGATTTATTTGTGGTACCTAGCCTATTTTATATGGGGAAACACAAGATTCCAGGTAGATTGGTAAGCATATTACAATGGTTGTGTAGCTTGAACTCCACCAGCTAAACCTTGCAGTTGAAATGGTTGTGCATCATGAGCCCATGCCAACCCAATCTATGCTATACTAATGGAAGGGGTTTTCACTTTTGTAATATCTTATGGCATCATTGGTGCTTGTTGCACAGCTACTACAAAGACATCTTAAGTAATGTCTTCCTTTAACTCTTGGATAGCCCTGCAATCCTTATCCTCATGATTAGTAAATTTTAAAAATTTACTATACATATTTTGTGGATTTCTAACATAATATTGTAAAAAGTGACAGTGAGATGTTGAATGTCCCATTATGTATAGGATGTCATAAAATTCCATGCATACTTTCAGACATTCAATCCTTTGGTGGCCTTCTTTACCACACTCAATACACTAGAGACCAATTCTAGGTCGCTCAGCAGTATGCTATGGGGCCTCCAACCTCTACCAAATAGCTTGGATTGTGCTTTCTAACTGTGTTTTTCTCTCTGTCAAGGTACCATAATCCTCTATTTGCTTAACTCTTACTGTGGCTATTCTAGCTTTTGTTTTATTATTAAATTTGGTGTGCACTATTGCAAACTGGATCTTAGGTCACAGTCCTTTGACAAACCAAGTGGCCTTATCTTTGTCTTCCAAGGAAATTTCAATGTTATTGACCACATCATAAAATCTATGGTCATAATCATGAATAGTTTCCCTTTGACCTTGTTGGATTTCTTTCAGGTCATGTATGGTTTATCCTATGCTTTTCCTAACGTTAAACTCTGCAATCAACCATGTCTGCAAATTATCAAGGCTTATTGTTCCTGAGTGCTTGTAGAACATGAAATATAATGCCCTTCTGAACAAGGCACCAATGAGCTCATATTTCTTAGTTTTTTCATTTGTAATGCCTTTTACCTATCATTTCATGTCACACATTAGCAAGTATTGATCCAGATCCATAGTTCTATCATAGGGTGTTAGTGTGATAAAGGCACCTAGCTATATAGCCGTATTACCTAGGATTATTTAGAAAAGAAGTATTATCTACATTATTCCAAATGGTGGTAATGATAATATAACTTTTAGAATCGATACCTAAGAACCTCTTAGTGATATAAGTAGTGTTGTCACTTGGGGAGGAGTGATCACTGGTGGTGTCTGCGGTAATGACCTTGCAAAGCCAGTTGGACTATCTCCAAGTAATAGCATATTTGTTGGTAATGGTAAACTTTGTTAGAATAGTACATATTCCTATGATTGCAAAGGTGATTCAATTTAGTTAGGTAATGAAAATGCCTTTGACTCATCTTCAGTCTCTATAATGGGGTTTGTTCACATTATATGCTCCTTAACAAAGAATTTGATCTGCGCAACCCAATCAATAACCTATTCAATCAACAAGGGGTCAATCAATGCAGCAAATACCTCTCTTAAATAATTATTCTATGATTCAATGAATCATTGCATGGTCATTTTGAAATTAGAATATAGTAACTCTCTGATACTTCTTGATTCTTTGGTCTCCTACTCTCTCTAACTTACAAATCTTTGTGGTTGAATATAAATAGGAGTTCTATAAAATATGGGCTCGAGGGATGTGTGTTGAAGGGGTGAACGGTCTCATTGTCTAATTCTCCTCATGAAAAAAATTGAGCCAATACTGTGCATGTGGTTGCCTGGGCCTCCTTAATCAGGTAACTCTCCTATGAACATGAAATATATCTCCTTGAGAGATTATGATCTACTACCAACTATCAAACTACCTGCCTCCATACTTTTTCCTTTCTCATTATCTTTTGCTTGCTTCCTTTTTGGTCTTGCTAATCCCAAGCTCTTCTCTCTCATCAACTCTTTCCTCTCTTACTCTTTCATCAACTTGTTCTTCTTCCTTTTAATTTCCTATAACTATTCGGTCTTTGCCCCTATTTATACCTCTACTTATGCTCATGGTCACTTGTGAAGTCTTTGATATATTCCACCTCTTTTGTTGTCACAATTTTTGATCTGTATCTATAAGCTTTTTCCATTCCCTTTCATCCGGTCTCCTCATTTGGTTCCTACTGGCTAGCTTTCCAGATCAACTTCACACCATCTCACATCCTAATCACACACATCTCCATAGCACCCCAAAAGACTACTTACTCTAATATAAATGGGTAGGACACTATAGATTTTTCAACGACCAACATCTTGACAAGAATTGGTATTCACTGTAGAAATTTTCCTCTAGTCCCCCATACAAATAGATCTTGTGCAGTGTCAAAATTAATATAACTATGAACTATGAATTATGTTGTATATCTATCTATAGTGGTTTATGTCCAGTGATCGATCCCATGGGTCTGAGCAACCTTGAGGCACTGTAACTATTTGATTAGATTATCAGTCCACTAAATTTTAGATGTAGATCTGGTCTAAAAATAAAAATGCTCTAATCTCACCAACTATGCAATGATCAAGCTTAAAAATTCACACCAGAAGATTTCATGTACATCACCATACAAATGATTCTCTATGAGTTCCTATTCTAAACACCCTACCCTTCTCGCCTCTTTCTATGTGAACTCAGAGATTTTTTGATCCCACATTCTTCCAAATCCCTCTGACTTGGTAGCCATAAGATCATATCCTCTCTCTAGTAATCCACAATGTTCAACACTCACCACATCATTTTTAGTAGAGGTTCATGGTTTCCTAGAAATTGCTAATTACAAGGATAACTATGGGAGAGGTAATGAGCCCTTAATTTACAAAAACATAGATTCATAAAGACATCACAAAAATATAAGAAAACTCAGATAGCAATGTAGAATCAACAATCATTACATAATATAGAATAGCCAATTACTTAAAAAACCTTATATATATTGAAATTATTATCATATGAAATACATAAAGTCTACGGTGGTGCTACAGAACACATTTAATTACAAAACCATAGAAACTTATAATTAATATGCAAAGATCAACCTATTACTCTATGATTTTACAAGATG
Source organism: Torreya grandis (assembly GCA_037957365.1). Lineage (NCBI taxonomy): Eukaryota > Viridiplantae > Streptophyta > Pinopsida > Cupressales > Taxaceae > Torreya > Torreya grandis. The sequence goes on from JARHVA010000603.1 coordinate 764,278, forward strand.
CCTCTATTACATGGATCCAATATCTAGTTCTTCAATGTCTAACCCCTTCCAACTCTTCATAGATTACATTTATACAAAATTCATTATCTCTATCTTAGACACACAGTTACAATAAACTGTGTTTGGAATCTTTAACAACTACAACACCGTTATAGGCTTCCCGAGTTAGAGAAACATGAATCCATGTAAACTATTCAAAAGGAATACGGTTGATGACTAAGTATCCCATGTATGATGACCTGGTAGACTAATAACATGTCCTTATGCTGCGATGGAACCCTATGTGCATAATTTCCCACTAAAAAAAGGAAGAAGAAGCGGGGAGAACTCCTAATGAAGGAACAAGTTGAAAAGTAAGAAGGTGATAACATGGATGGATCCCTTGCTGCCTTATGCAAAACTCCTAGATATCACCCCTTTAGAGTGAGAGGGGTTTTTCAAGGTAAGAAAGTCACTGTGCTCATTGATAGGGGGGCCACCCACAACTTTATTGATGAGGATTTGGAAGCTATATGTGGACCAGAAACTACTAATTTCAAAGGATTTAATGTGACCATGGTGATGGATTCACCATCCCTTGCATAAAGAAGATTCCATGTTTGAATGTCATATTGGGTAAGTACAAAATTTAAGATGATTTTTATGTAGTCAACATTAGAGAGACTGATTTAGTCCTTAGATTATAATGGTTGCATTCTCTTAGGGAATTCACCCAAAATGATCAATTAATGGAACTAAAATTTAGATCAATCATTAAGGAAATAGTGCTATGTGGATTGAACAATTGAGCACCCATGATTGTGACTTCAAAGAGGATGGAAAGAGCTTTCCATATAGGTAAGGTTTCTTGAGTGGTTGTGCATTTTGTAAGCACTAAAAATTCTGATTTGGTTTAAAAACATCATCACAAGGATATTCAGCCCATCCTTGATAGACATGCCAAGGTTTTTAGTAGTATTCCTCATGGATTACCTTTAGATAGGGGTTTTGAGCACATCATCGAGTTTAAATTATCAACTAAAGTGGTAATCACTACTCCATATATCGCCATCGTATGATTTATAAGGAAAAGATTAAGAAGGCCATCAATGAACTTTTGGAGATGGGCCATATAAGACCTAGTTCTAGTCCTTTTACATCTTTGGTTGATCTAGTGAATAAGAAAGATGGAACTATGATAATGTGCATAGATTACCACCTCTTGGATAAAAAACCCATCAATTCTAGGTATCCCATACATAGAATTTATTAATTGATTAACGAGCTTCATGAGCCTATCTACATTTCGAAAATTGACTTGAGGATATGATATCACCAAATTCAGGTAAGAGAAGAAGATGTTCAAAAAATTGCTTTTAAATGTCATTATGGGCACTATGAATTTTTGGGTATGCCCTTTGGACAAACCAATGCTCCAGCCACTTTCCAATCTTGCATGAACAATGCTTTTAGGTAGCACTTAGGGAAATTTGTGTTGGTTTTCTTTGATGACATCCTCATATATATAAAAATATAGGAGCATCTTCAACACTTGGACATAGTGTTGGGATTTTGGGAGAAACAAACTCATTTCTCCAAAGATTCTAAATGTGAATTCAAAGTGTCTAAATTTTTTTATTTAAGGCATGTAATTAATACCCAAGGGGTTCATGTAGATCAACAAAATATCCAAATAATCATGGATCAGTCTCCACCCACTACCCTAACACATTTGAGAAGTTTTTTTGATTTGTGCAACTACTATAGGTAGTTTGTGAAGGGATTCTCTCTACTTGCTACTCCATTTAAAAATATAACCAAAAAAAGAGCTTCTAGCTAATCAAAAACCATGAAAACATTTGAAAAACTCAAGGAAATGATGAGTACTTGCCCAGTACTCATTGTTCCAGATTTCTCCATTCCATTTGTTTTCGAATGTGACATTTCAGGGGAAGGTATAGGTGTTATCCTAATACAAAATAGACATTCTATCACTTTTGAAAGTAGAAAACTCAAAGAAATGAAGCATAGATTCTCCATTTATGACAAGTAAATGTTGAGCATCATGCATGATTTAGCCAAATTTAAGTAGTATTTAATTTTTGGTAGATTTGTGATGAAAATGGATCACAATAGTTTGAAATATTTTGTTTGCCAAAATGATTAATGATAAACAGTAGAATTGGGTAAGTAAATTAAAATCTTATGACTTTGATATTGAGTATGTCAAAGGGAAAAGTAATGTAGTGTTGATACATTGTCTAGGAAGCCCATTTTTTGTGCTATGACTAAAATTATAGTAGATTGGAAGGTTGTAATCACAACTAAGTATGCCAAAGTTGAATTTACTATAGTTGTTCTAGAAGGTAAATTTGATGATGAGATATACAAGGTTGTGTATGGACTGATTTTCTAAAAGAATTATGTATTTTTAACCCTTAAATCTAAGATAAAACAACAAATATTGAGGGTTGCACATGGTTATCCTATGGTTAGTCATCTAGGGCACTTTAAGACATACAATCAAGGGAGATATTATTTTGGAAGGGAATCAAAGGGGTTGTACTTCAATACATCTAGAAGTGCCGCATTTTTCAATAAAATAAGAGTGAGCAAGCTTTTCTAGCTGGTTTGCTATATCCTCTACCTATTCCCACTAAAAAATGGGAAAGCATATCTATGGACTTCATCATGGGGATTCCAATAGTACAAGTTAAGAATTTTATATTTGTTTTGGTGGATAGACTCACTAAAGATGAACATTTTTTTTTGTGATTCTAACCAATTATACTACACCCATAGTGGTTGAAATGTTTTTCAAAAGAATGTTTAAACTCTATGGGTTGCGTAAAAACATTGTAAGTGACCAGGACAACAAGTTTATGAGTTTATTTTAACAAGAATATTTTCATTTGATGGGCACAAAGTTGTCTCTTAACACTAGATGCCACACACAAACTAATGGGAAAACTAAAATAGTGAATAAATGGGTGGAAGGATACTTACGAAACTATGTTTTAAGGCAGCAAACAATAATGATTAAGTAGTTATACATGGACGAGTATTATGCAATCCATTCTACCACATGTCTATAGGTATGCCACCTTTTAAGGCCTTATATGAACATGATGCATTTTCCTTTGTGGACTTAATTATGACAAATAATAGAGTGTTGGAAGCTATGTATTTGGTATAAGAGAGTTTTGAAAAATTGGAGGTGTTCAAAAAGAACCTTCAACATGCTCAAAACTAGCATAAATTGTATACAAACAAACATCAGATAGAAAGGATATTTGAGGTGGGTGACATGGTATTTTTGAGGTTACATCCCTATAGACAATCATCCATTGATCATAATGGGGAATAAAATCTGAAACCCCACTTTTATGGTCCCTAAAAAGTTATAAGAAGGATTGGAGAAGTTACGTATGAGCTAGAACTTCTCGAACATAGCCACATCCATAATGTGTTTCATGTTTCATATCTCAAAAAGGCATTAGGAATAACATCACTGCTTTCGTTGATTTACGGCCACTAGATGATGGGAGAAAGCTGATTTTGATGCCATATTTTATCATAGAGGTTTGAGAAAGGAAGCTAAGGAACTAAAGCATCATGAAAATTTGGTTTTTTGGAAAGACTTACCCCTTAAGATTTTACTTGGTAAGGGGCAGCTATTCTGTAGCATCCAAATTTATAATTGCTTGAGGACAAGCAATTTTGATAAAGGAGTACCATAAAATACCCTTCTCAAGATTAGAGTGGTTAAAGACCCTTAGCCTATTTTTTTTGTTGCTTTTCATAGGCTAAAATAAGGGAAAAAAGAATCAATGGAAATATTAGTTCTCTATTCAAGTTATCAAAAGTGGTTTATTGGCAACATTTTTCTAATTTTGACTTATGGAGGGGACCTTTTGGTTATAGGAAAGTTATCCCTTAGGTGAAATTATAAGGAAATTACGTTTTGAATATTTAAATTTACTATTCAAGTGGAGAAATCCCTTTTTGGGAAGATATTTTGGAGGGGAATGATATAAAAGGAAAAAAAGAGGATCATTTTGCATCTCATATCATTTTTTATCAATCAAAATTATGAGGTTGAGTAGCTTGTTCGATTTTTAACCTTAGAAGACAAAATCCTTTAGTATTTTAAAGTTGAGGACAAAACCCTCAACCTTCAGTGGGGTCATATTGGATATAACTAAGTAGTTTGTAGCATCTAACTACCATTCCAAGTGGAGCACAATGGTGGAATAATAATTGAAAGGTTGGTGCAACAATGTTTAGGGTACCAAACCTTATTTGGAGCCCTAACAATGGTAGTGACCTGAATTAATTCCCTCTCCTAGGGTAACGAACCCTTTGGGGGGTTTCAAGTTGCAATTTTGAGGTGATTTTGATGCCTATTTTGATGTCTAATCACACATTCATATAGATGGTATTTTTGTTGCAATTTTTATTTATATATTTTCTCCAAAATTTTAGATTGAAAGGTATTTGCATGGATGTATTTTATCTTATTTTTGGTAATGAAATATTAAAATTATGACCTAAAAATTGGTATTTTTCAAAGTCTAAAATTTTATGTGGTTAGGGTTTGAAAAAACTGAGAAACTACAATGTCTTGTTAGGGTTTGTTGTAATTTTTTAGAATTATACAATTTTACCTAAAAGAGACATTACATTTCAAGATTTCCTACATGCCAAATACTGACAAAGAGGTTAGATATTATGAAAGAGAAAATAAAAGGGATAGAATAACAAAGTCAAGGGTTTGAACAACTAGGACACAAGAATATGGATGATTCAAATGTAGATCATGTTTGATGTGAGAATATTACTCAAAATCAAGAGTGTATGATATATCTAATGGCTAAAATGATTCGCATCATACGGGGCATAAATACTTTCCATCCATCCAATAGTAATGGGAGTGATTTGGGAGCCAACCCTCCTACATAAAGAATAATTGTTAGATCTACAACCAGGCCTTTCAAGCCTAACTTCCTTTATAGAGGGGAAGCCATTCTTGAGGTGATGTAGCCTTTAATAATGGATGACATTACTACCAATTATGTAGAGTACAAGACTCTTTCACCTGAGATTAAAAGAGAAATGAGCCTCACTAATTTCATGCATTTGAAAAGTAACAAATGGGGACCTAGGGATGATCCTAAACCTTAGAATAATCAAAGGTATCTTCAACAAGTTCATGGAAAGTTCATGTTTTATACATTTGAAAGCTCATGTTTTCTACATTTAATAGATCTACCAAGAGTATCACTCAATCTCAGATCCAAAAGGTAGATACCTACGTATCCTTTTGACTAATTATGGAGGATGAGGCCATCATGTTCGCTACTTTACATCTTAAGGGTACCACACATGAGTGATGGTATCATAGTCTAATCACATAGGGGCACAACCTCAACAACTCTTATGATGAATTCAATAAGAGGTTAATTAATTGGTTTGATAGGGTGGATCCATAAGTTAGTTTTAGAGAATTAGTGTATCTTAAACAAAAGACTTCCATGGATGATTATTTGGCTAATTTCTATAGGGTTTTGGTGATAATACCAGATGTTTCTGAAAGGAGGCTTATATTTTTATTCATATAAGGGTTAGCAAACCCATTCAAGGGGTTTTTCAAGGCTTTCAACCCTTGCTCCCTCTAAGAGGCCATAAAAAATTCTCTTAATCTTGAAACAACACCTAGGGGCATATTTTTTCCTTTCAGATAGTAGAGATTACCTATTTTTAAATAGCAAAGAACACTTTTAGGCAGCCTAGGAGTGCACTTCTTGAGTAGTTAAAAATGACTCCAATTGTATAACAAAGAAGGCCTTACTAGCAAGGCATTGGGAAACCAAAAAAATACCAAGGAAATATAGGGAAATAGAATCAAGGAATGAACTAAGAAGGAGGAATGTGTGTTTCACATGCAAAGACCCTTTGACATTAGGTCATCATTGCCTTGGTAAAGGGAACGTTCATTACATTGAGATAGTTTCAAATAGAGAAGGAGAAGAGGAAGAATAAGAAGTAACCCATAAAAAAGAAGAGCAAGGGATGAAAGAATATGGTGATAACATGGATGAAACCCTTGCCACTTTATCTAGTGATCTTAGGTACCACCTATTTAGAGTGACAGGGGAATTGTAAGGTAAGAAGGTAATTGTGCTTATTGATAGTGGAGCCACACATAACTTCATTGATGAAGGTTTGGCATCTAGATGTGGGCTAAAAGATATTGATTTAAAAGGTTTCAATATTACCATGGTAAATGGCTTCACCATCCCTTACACAAAAGAGATAAAAAATTTGAATCTCACATTGGGAAGGCATAAATTGATGATGATTTCTATGTCATTAGGATTGAATAGACTAACATAGTCCTCAAAGTGTAATTGTTGCATTCTCTAGGATAATTGACCCAAAACTACCAAATGTTGGAGCTAAAATTTAGACCAACCAGTAAAGAGATAGTGTTGTGTGGTATGGTCAATGGGGCTCCCTTGGTTGTGATAGCAAAAAGGATGGATAGGGATTTCTATAGAGGGTAGATTGTTTGGGCAGCCAAATGTTTTGTGAGTTCTACAAGTCATAATGTGGAATATCAGAAGCATCATATGGATATTCAATATACCCTTGACAAATGTGCAAATGTTTTTGATAAGATTCCATATGAATTACCACTAAAAAGTGGTTTTCAACATATCTTTAAGTTGGAGCCCAGAACTAAAGCAATAATAACCATTCCATATTGACATCCTAGAACATACAAGAAATAAATAGAGAGAGCCATCCAAGAGATCTTAGAAATGGGGCATATAAGACCTAGTTCTAGACCTTTTGCTTCTTTGGTTGTTCTAATGAAGAAGAAGGATGGAACAATTATAATGTGTATAGACTATCACCTTTTAAACAAGAAAACTATCAAGCATAGGTATCACATACCAAGAATTGATAATTTAATGGAGGAGATACATGGGGCCACTTACTTTTCCAAGATTGATTTGAGGACCATATATCACCAAATTCAAATAAGAGATGAAGATGTTCCAAAAGCAATTTTTAGATGTCATTATGGCATTTAGAATTTTTGGTCATGCCCTTTGGATAAACTGACACTCTAGCAATTTTCTAATCTTGTATAAATAATGATTTTAGGAAACATTTAAGGAATTTTGTGTTAGTTTTATTTAATGGCATCCTAGTATATAACGAAACATGGAAGGAACATCTTCAATACTTGGACATAATACTAGGAATTTCAGAGTAGCAAAAATTATTTGCCAATGAATCTAAATGTGAGTTTTTTATGTTTGAAAATTTGTATCTATGACATGATTAATTCCCAAAGGGTCTATTTTGATCAACAAAAAATACAAGCCTTCTTGGATTTGCCTCAACCAATTACCATGAAACATTTGAGATGGTTTTTCGATTCATTCATCTACTATAAATGGTTTGGAAAGGGGTTTTACCAACTTTTTATATTAATATATTTGACCAAAAAGGGGGATTTCAACTGGTCTAAAATAACCCATGTAGCATTTGATAAATTGGAGGGGATGAGTTCATGTCTGGTACTTGTTGTTCCATATTTCTCCATTCCTTTTATGCTAAAATGTGACACTTTAGGTAAAGGTATAAGGGTTGTTCTAATGCATAAAGGACACCCTATAGCATTTAAGAGTCATAAACTCAAAGAGGTGGAGCATTTATTATTCATTTATGATAAGAAAATACTGGCTATCATGCATGCTTTGGCCAAATTCATGTAGTATTTGATTTGAGGCAAGTTTATGGTAAAAAAAAATCATAATAGTCTAAAATATTTTCTCAACCAAATTGATTTGAGAAATAGGTAGCAGAAGTGGGTAAAAAAAATTTAATTATACAACTTTGATATTGATTATGTTAGATAAAAATAATGTAATTACTGATGTGTTGTCTAGGAGACCTACCCTTGGGTTTATGACTAAAATTATAGTGGATTGGAAGGACTTGATAACAATTGACTATGAAAAAATTGAGTTTGTTGTTTCCATCCTTGAAGGAAAAAATTAAGATGAGAGGTATAAGTTAAAAGATGGTCTAATTTTTTACAAAAATAGGATTCTTCTATTTCTTGAATCTAAAATAAACATAAAGTTATGAGATTTGTCCATGATAAGCCTTTGGTAGGACACTTGAGGTATTTTAAAACTTACAAACAAGTGAGAGAAAGATTTGTTTGGAAGGGACTAAAAGAGGAGGTCATTTAATAATCCTATAGTGCCTCACTTGCCAACAAAATAAGTTTGAGCAAGCTTTTCCAGCTAGTCTACTGTAGCTCTCCCCATTCCCATTCAAAAATGGGAAAACATATATATAGACTTCACTTCATTACAGAGCTCCCCATGGTTCAAGGTAAGAGTTGTATTCTTGTGGTTGTTGATAGACTCACTAAATACACACTTTTTTATAATTCTAGGGAAGTACAATGTACCTTTAGTGGCTAATATATTTTTCAAAGAAGTTTTTAGACTACAGGGGATGCCTAAAAACAATATGAGTGACATGGAAAATATATGTTTGTGCTTATTTTGGTGAGAGCTCTTTCATTTGACGGGCGCTGAATTAATTTCTAGCAGTAGCTATCATCCACAAATCGATGCACAAACTAAAATAATGAGTAAATGGATTGAAGGATACCTATGAAACAATGTTTTAGGGAAGCAAACAAATTAGATTAAGTCTTTGTACATGGATGAACATTGATATAGTACATCTTATCACATGTCCATTGGTATGCCACATTTTAAGGCTTTATATAGGTATGATGTACTTTCCTTTGTGGATTTAGTTCTGACAGATAGTAGAGTTCCTGGGGATAAATATTTTGTACAACAGAGTCGGGAGGTATTGGAAGTGATTAAGAACCTCAAACATGCCCAAAACCAACAAAAATTATATGCAAACTAGCTCCGGCTAAAGAGGACTTTTGAGATATGATACATGGTATTTTTGAGGTACAGCCCTATATGCAATCTTCTTTGAAGCATAGTGGGGAAAAAATCTTAAACCCTACTTCTATGGTGCTTATAGGATTTAGAGGAGGGTTGGGGAGGTTGCATATGAGTTAGAACTACCTGAGCACAATCAGATTCATAATCTATTTCATGTTTTTTGCTAGCACTAGGGTAGTATAGCATTCCATATTTAGAATTACCACCATTAGATGATGAGGGAAAGATGATTTTGAATCTAGAATCTATTATGGAGGTTCGAGAAAGGAAGTTAAGGAATAAAAGAATCATGGAATATTTGATTTGTTGGAAGGACTTGCTCATTGAGGATGCCACTTGGGAAGGAACAACTATTTTATAACATCATAGCTTAGAATTATTTAAGGATAAGAAATTTTGAGAGGGGAGGATTGTAATGTCCCTTTCTCGAGCCAATAATCAAAAGATAACCATAAATGGCCAGCAACTTTTGATTCTTAATTGTATTGATGATTTGATACAATGCTCCACTAAACTAGCCAAGATTTTTGGCATAAAAAAGAATTACAATTATATGGTATGTTGGTATGAAGGATGTACACCTACAGCTGAAAATATAAACTATACTAAAGGATGGATTGTATGCAAGGAACCCTGGTGAGATTGAGTCATCCTTGAGAATAGATGAAGGAGCAAGCAATTTCCCAGTGAAAGGATGAACTCCTAAGCCAAATCAAATTTTCCAAGCCAGCCGCCCTTGTTTTGGTCTGATCTCAAATTTAAAATAATATATACTGAATATGCACTACCTCAAGCATCTAATATCATCTCCATGCTCCAAGGAAGTGGACACACCAAGCCAAGCAGAGAATCGATGCAAAATGGAACCCCCAAAAGCAAAAATGTCCCTCCTAATGGCATCCTTCCTTGATTGTAAATATCTAATTTTTATATCAGCGTTCTCTACAATGTAATCTACTCTCTTAACCAAGGAAAAATTAATGCCAAGCTATATATAAACTAACATCAAGGAGTCAGCTATGCAACCTCCACAAATTCACTAAATCGATTTCTCCAAAATTGGCCAATGGCCACAAATTTTGCTCCAATTGAGATGACTGAAATATCACCTCCAAAATGCAACCCTTCAAGAGATATTTCACTCCCTCAGTTATGCTATCAATGGGAGTTATCATCCCCAAAGATAAATTGATTCACTATAGGAAACTTTAGGCTCCACCAGCATACCACAACAAAGACAACATCAAATCAAGATAATTCATAATGGCAGCCCACACCTCCCTTTATACTCTTTTTCATTTGGGAAGCTTCTAGAAACATCATAATATTTTATTATTATTTTTCCCTTTTAATATATTATATTTGCACTTTAATTTAAAATAATGAATTATATCATAAAGCACAAATATAACATCATCTTGTAACATTAGGTTTTTAAAAATAGAACATTTTAATAAATCATCAAAAAACCTCCATAATATGTCGAAACTTCCCCAAAGAAACTGACTGCCATTTGGGCAACTACAGAGAGGACCCTCAAACTTTAATGTATTAGCCTATGAGGGCCACTGATAGGCTAATCATGTTAAAATTATAATGTCTAACTAGAAGGGGACATTACAGTCCACCCCTCCTAATATTGCTTATCCCCAAGCAATCTCAAATCTAGATGCTATAGAATCACCTCATTCTCCCAAGTAGCATCCTCAACTGGCAAGTCCCTCCATTTAACTAAGTATTCCCAGATGACCTGTCTTTGCAAAGTCATCTCTCAAACATCCAAGATGGCCTCAGGCACCAGTATCAATTTCCCCTCATCATCCAAGGGTGGCAAAGTCATGGAAGGAACTACACGATGTCCTAACGCCTTCTTGAGGTGTGACACATGGAAGACATTGTGTACTCTATCGTCATCTAGAAACTCTAACTCATAAGCCACCTCACCCACTCTCCTGATAATCTTAAATGGCCCATAGTATCATGTCTTAAGCTTCTCAGTGCCATTTTTCTTAACAAAATATTTTCTATGTGGCTGTAGCATCAAATACACCATATCACCCACCTCAAACGAGCATTCAACTTGCTTTTGATCTGCATGCTACTTTGGTTGGTTATAAGCCTTCTGTATGTTTTCTCGTAATGCTCTCATAATGTCTTGATTCTCCTGCAATAGATCACCAGCCCTAGGCACTTGGCCATCTCCAAATAACAAATCCAAAAAGCTCAGTGCATCATACCCATACAACACCATAAATGGTGTCATCTGAATGGACAGATGGTAAGTGGTATTGTAACAATACTCACATAAATATAACCACTTAACCCAACCCTTCTACTGCCCTGCTATGTAGTTCTTGAGGTAGCCTTCCACCCATTTATTCACAATCTCTATCTGTCCATCAGTCTGCGAGTGGTAACTAGTACTCAGAGTGAGTTCTGTCCCATATAGCCTGAATAAATCTTCCCAAAAATGACTCATAAATTGGTTGTCTCTATCACTAACTATGCTCCAAGGTAACCTATGCAACCTAAATACCTCATGGAAGAATAATTCTGCCACCTGCGTAGTTCAGTAAGTAGCTAAGATTAGAAGGAAGTGAGCATATTTAGTCAAACGATCCACAACCACATATATGCAATCCTATCCCTGGGTTCTGGGTAATCCAATAATGAAATCCATATATAAGCATTCCCATCTCCTATCAGGAATTAGAAGTGGCTGAAGTAAACCTGTTGGATATGTGTGTTCTTATTTATTTTACTGACAAACAAGATACTCTGACATATCATAGAACATTTGATTTGAGGCCCTTCCAAGTGAACCTCTCGCGAATTTGCTTGTGAGTCTTGAAATACCCGGGAGGACCTACCATGGGTGTATCATGAAAGGTCCTCAAAATAATGTTCTTCATCTCTGATCTTGGGGTCAAGTAAATCCTTCCTTTGTAAATGATTAAATCATTTATAACTGTATATTTGGTATCCTGTACTGACCCCTCAATAATACCTGCAACCCAACTATCCTTGGCATGCTACTATCAAGTGTCACCAATCATCTGCTATCCCAGTCATAGAACTCAAGTGTGGACATCGAGATAAAGCATCAGCAACCACATTTTGTGTCCCCTTGAAAAAGGAGATGTCAAAATCATATGATTACAGCTTGCTAACCCATTTTTACTATCAATCATTAAGATCTCTCTATCCAAGGAAATGCCTCAAACTATTATGGTTTGTTTTCACCACAAACTTGTTGCCTACCAAATACTACCTGAATTTGGCCAATGCATGCATGATGGCCAACATCTCCTTGTCATATATGTTGTACCCTCTTTTGAGACCGTGAAGCTTCTGACTCCCAAAAGCAATCAGATGCTTGTCCTATATAAGGATTGCACTAATCCCCTCGCCTCATGCATCACACTATAGCTCAAAGGGTTTGGAGAAATTTGGCAATGCAAGAATTGGTCAAGAAGTCATAATTAGTTTGAACATCTCAAACCAATCATGTGCCTCAGGAGTCCAAAAAAATTCCTCTTTATTCATCAAATCAGTGAGTGGTGCTGCACGCTATGAATATCCATTAACAAACCTATGATAGAAACCACACAATCCCAAAAATCCTCTAAGTTGAGTAAGATTCTCTGGAGTAATCCATTCAACAATCACCTTAATCTTATTTAGGTCCATACGTACCCCCTCAGTACTGATGATGTGTCCAAGATACAATAATTTTATCATTCCCAAGTCACACTTGAATTCCTTGGCATACAAGGATTCACCTCCAAGAATACCCAAAACCACATCAAGATGTACAATGTGTTGCTCCCATCTTCTGCTATATACCAAGATATCATCAAAGAATACCAATACATACTTTCTTAACTGCGAATGGAAGACCCTATTCATCATAGACTGAAATGTCATTGGAGCATTGGTTAGCCCAAATGGCATAATCACGAACTTGAAATGTCCATAATGGCACCTAAAATCCATCTTCTCTATGTCTTGCTCCTTGACATGAATATGATGATACCCCAACCTCAAGTCAATTTTGGAGTAGTAGGCACCATGTAACTCATCTATCAACTCATCAATTCTAGGGATGGGGTAACGGTTCTTGATTATTCTTTTATTCAGGAACCTATAATCAATAGACATCCAGAATGTACCATCCTTTTTCTTGACCAAGACTACTAATGATGCAAAAGGTGACTTACTTAGTCTAATGTGTCCCATGGCTAGTAACTCCTTAATAGTTTTCTCTATTTCATCCTTTAGCCTCTTGGGGTGACCATCACGGGCTTAGTGCCCTCCTCTAACTCAATGATATGCTCAATCCCTCTGTTTGGTGGTCTTCCTGGTGGAATATCACTAAATACCTAAGTATGCTTAATTCTTAACTCCTGAATGTCTAGATGGTAAATTAGCTTTTGCTGCTCACCCTGTGAAAGCATCAAAACACACTCAGCTACCCACTCAACCATGTCATGCCTCATAAGTCTCTCCATCCTCCTAAAAGAAATCATCCTAAAACTAGAATCTTGAATAGCCTTGAGGACATGAGTTTTTCCATCTACCTGGAATGTCATTTCCATCTCTCTAAGATCTAGGGTGAATTTACCTATGTTATGTAGCCATCTCATGCCAAGTACCACATCTATATCACCCATATTCACCACATAGAATTTAGTCTTGAACTCATAGTTGTTCAAATGCATAGGCAAATCTGATATCCTCCTTTTGCACTTGAGGGTATGACCATCTACCACCTTAACTCTTATTCCCTCAAATTTCTCTATCCTGATTCCATGCCTCTCAAGCAATCAGGCATCAATAAAATTATGAGTGGCCCTTGTGTCCAAAAGAGTGATAATCTTTTGCCCTGCTAGAACTCCACACACTCTAAATGATCCCTCCTACTGGATGCTAGTGATGTGAGCATCACGTTGCCTTGTTGCCCCTTCATGCTATCCTTTTTTATGCTTATCTTCCTCATGCTCCATACCCGAATCCTCAAGATCAGATTGTTGATCTGATTTCTCTGACTCAGAGTCCTCATAATATGACCACATCACTCTATTAGCTTTTCCTTTAGGTCTTAAGGGATAATCATGGTTTGCATCATAGGGCCCCTTGCAGTAGAAACATAACTTCTTTTTGCACAAATCATTAAGTGTATCCCTATCTAGAGGTGCTGATGATTTGCCCTTAAAATTTGGTTTGTTCTTTCTAAAAAAAGATTTATTGTATCAATATGAAGAAGATCCCTTTGATGAGTACTTCTTTGTAGGGCTACAAGTTCCATGCTCCTAGCCTTTTTCATTGCCTCCTAAAGTGTGGGAGGATCAAATTCTTTAATCCATCCTTGCATAGGCTCCAATAACCCCTCAATGAATAGCACCACCAATTGTCTCTCTAAGATGTTGGGCACCATTACTGATAGTTTTTGGAAGTCTCCAATATAGCTTTCCAAACTATCAACTTACTTGAGCTAGGACAAATCCCTAAAGTATGATTCTGGATCATTCCTATCAAAATTTTCAATCAGTCTATCGACAAACTCCTGGTAAGATGTGATCTGACTGTGTTACAATGTAACTAGTCCATGATACCACCATTCGTGTGTTGCTCCTTCTAGATGCAAAGTGACATATTTTATATCTTCCTCTTCTGTCATGGGTCGAAGAGCCAAGAAGGTATCCAACTTATGAATCCATGATTATGCCTTTGTCTTGTCACTACCATCAAACATGGGTATTGTAAGCTTATTATTAGCATGCTGGAGTTCCTTATTCTAATTCCTAGGTCTTCTCTCCTATCGAGACCTATAATAATCCATCCTTGATTGTATAAACTAATCAAAATGCATAAGCCCTTGTGCTTCAGTTGTCAATTGCTACCATTCATCATGGGCAGCCATGTATGCATCAACACAGGTTAGATTCTCAACCTCTTCAATATCCTCCTCAACTAGTTCATTTCTCAGAAATGTGGGCCAAGTAGGCCTATCTGTAGTACGAGAGGGTGCCCTCTGCACTCTTCGGGGCCCAACTACACTCCTATCATCTTCCTATACTTGAGGCTATCTTTTAGGTAAATTCAACTACTGCAAAGTATTTTCCAACTACTGTAAGGCCCCAACTACCTATTTCTGACCAACTCATAAATCTCTCAAAGTGTCTCTCACTTCTCTATCACCATTTCTATCATTGTCTCTCCTCTCATCTCTATATGGATCCATCTCTGCTCTGTTACCCATTTCAGCCAAAGGTACCTTTGTAAATGGGTCTTCTACTTGCCAATTCCCTTCATGTTCTGCTCTTTCGTGGGTGTAGTACCTGTGATGACCTCTCATGTGATATTTTAACCCTCCAAGATGGTAGGATCAGGGCTCTGATACCACTGTAACAATCTTTTCCCAATCTGGTCTTAATTGTCTCAATTTGCTACCTTGTAATTTTTTCAAACACTTTGTAAGCAAAGTGCTTCTTGCTGGTTTTTGTCACAATTTTGATGATTTGTTTAAATGATGATGGATTAAAGCTTCAAGAAGTTTTAAGAATGATAATGTTGAGTTCTATATGCAGGTTTTGTTCTTTTCTATGCAATTAGATGAATTCACAAAGCAAACTAATCACTTATAGCCAATGGACATTTAGTCGAATAGTTGGCATGCAACCTACTATCTCAATTCAAATGCTCAAAAGATAACCATAAATAACTAGCAACTTGTGATTCTTAATTGTATTGATGATTTGATACAATGCTCCACTAAACTAGCTAAGACTCTTGGCATAAATAAGAATTACAATTATATGGTATGCTAGTATGAATGACATACACCTACAGCTGCAAATATAAACTATACTAAAGGATGGATTGTATGCAATGAACCCTAGTGGGATTGAGGCACCCTTGAAAATAGATGAAGGAGCAAGCAATTTCCCAGGGAAAGGATGATATCCTAAGCCAAATCAAATTTTCTAAGCCAACCACCATTCTTTTAGTCTGATCTCAAATTTAAAATAATATCTACTGAATATGCGCTACCTCAAGCATCTAATATCATCTCCATGCTCCAAAGAAGTGGACACACCAAGCCAAGTAGAGAATCGATGCAAAATGGAACCCCCAAAAGTAAAAACATCCCTCCTAATGACATCCTTCCTTGACTATAAATATCTAGTTTTTATATCAGCGTTCTCTACAATGTAATCTGGTCTCTTAACCAAGGAAAAATCGATACCAAGCTATATAGAAACCAACACCAAAGAGTTAGCTATGTAACCTCCATAAATTCACCAAATCAATTTCTCGAAAATTGGCCAATGGCTACAAATTTTCCTCCAATTGAGATGATTGAAATATCACCTCCAAAATGCAACCCTTCAAGAGATATTTCACTCCCTCAGTTATACTATTAATGGGACTTATCATTCCCAAAGACAAATTGATTCACTACAGGAAACTCTAGGCTCCACCAACATACCACAATAAAGACAACATCAAATCAGGATAATCCATAATGGAAGCCCACACCTCCCTTTATACTCGTTTTCATTTGGGAAACTTCTAGAAACATCATAATATTTTATTATTATTTTTCCCTTTTAATATATTATATTTGCACTTTAATATAAAATAATGAATTATATCATAAAGCACAAATATAACATCATCTTGTAACATGAGGTTTCTAAAAATAGAACATTCTAATAAATCATTAGAAAACCTCCAGAATATGTTGAAACTTCCTTAAAGAAATCGACCGCCATTTGGGTAACTGCGAAGAGGACCCTCAAACCTTGCCATATTAGCCTACGAGGGCCACTAATAGGCTAATCATGTTGAAAGTACAATGTCTAACTAGAAGGGGACATTACAGGATGTGTGAGAATATATCTAGGAGTGTAAATGTTGTTGATTACAAAAAGGAAGGATTCAAAACATAGGGTTTTATCAACCACTACTTATTCCTAAAAAACCATGGGATGATATCATCATGGAATTTGTTCTTGGATTACCTATAACGTAGAAGATGAACAACTCCATCTTCAGTATTGTGGATAGATTTTCAAAGATTAGACACTTTATTTCATTTAAGAAGACAAGTGATGCCACAAACATTGCTATTTTTTTTAAAGAGTGGTGAGGTTGCATAGGTTACCACACAACATAGTTTCAAACCGTGATATAAAGTTTGTTGGTCATTTTTAGAGGATCTCATGGAAGAAATTGGATACAAGTTTGATTCTTAGTTACACCTACCATCCAAAAACATATGGACTAATCAAGGTTTTGAATAAAATCCTTGGAAATTTGATGAGATGTTTGGTTGTAAATAAACTAAAGCAATGGGATTGATCTTAGAAGAAGTAGGGTTTGCCTATAAAAATTCAATGAATAGAAGCATGAGAAGGACACCTTTCTAAATTATTTATGGAAACAGCCCAAGATCATTTTAAACGATAAGAGAAATCATAGAAATGCATGGAAGAAGTATATAATAATAAGATTTTGTAGAGTATATGTGTGAGATACATGAATTGGTAAAAGGAGAAATTAGAGCAAAGTAGTGAGTCGTATAAGTAATACATAGATATGAAGCATGTATAAGTAAGAAATTTGATATTCATACTTTATTGCTACTACATTTACATAAGGAGAAGTTTCCATGTGGAACATATAACAAGTTGAAGTGGATGAAGATAAGACTATGGAAAAGTATTGAGGAAGTTAGTTAAAAAACAATTGTACTAACACACTTAATAAAATGAGATCAAACTATTTTTTATTTTTCAAGGATTAAAAAAAACATGTTTGATAACTTAAAAAATGAATTTAAAAACACCACTAAATAAGCATGCAACCAAACACAACAAATAAATATACCAAACAAAAACTCACCTGCATGATTTTTAAATAAAATTAATCAAAAAGTATTCCTTATAATAACATACCTAGTCACCATACTAAATAAATACATAGAAGTTTTTAAAAAAATTATAGGTTTTGGCTGTCAATTATTGACAATTATTTACTAAAAAAATCCTACAAAAAATCAAGTAATGTTAGTTAAAAACTTGAAAATAAAATATGAGAGTTTTTCCTTTGCGTGATGAAAAATTCACTCTTATAGGGTTTCATGCTACCGTCACAATGCCATTACTTTTATTTCTTTATGCCTACCCTATCACTACTTTATTAGTAAGCATCCCATCTATTTAATGTCCTCCTTATCTCCTTCGATAGTTGTTGTGGGAGTTACCAATGGAGATATGATGTCTAATGGTGTTGAAGGGAGTGCATAATTTTATGCCAAAAGTCTTCAACGAGGTAATGAACATACCCCTAAATGTCTACTTCTTGTTGTATTGGATTCCCCTGATTTTAATAAGGCATGTAGCTAATTTTAATAAACTTACATTAGTTGCTTATTTTATTGGTTGGATCCCTTGTGAAATCACCTTGAAATCATGGGGATGCAATGCATGGAATGTCGCCTATGGTGTTAAGCTTGTGGGTGTGCGAAATATGACTAATTTTTTCTTTTTTTTCAAGTTTAACAATATTGATCATTCTATAGCCTTTGTAGCTCATGGCCTTTGGCTTATTTATAGCATGCTTATGGTATTTTCCTAGTGGACCTGTGCTTTTGTTTTCTCTGAGCATACAAATTTGAAACTCCTCATTTGAATAGATTTCATTGGCATCCCCTTGCCCCTTTATAATTTTGTAGATGAGTTAATCAAATCTTTATGGAAGTTTAAAAGGTTTGAGAATGCCAAGTTTTATGCCACTAGATCATAAAAATGCATCTACGTTGAGGTTAATTTGTCTAAATACCACAAAGAGACTATTTATATAAAAATAAGTGACAAACAACTCATGTAGTAACTTATCTATTAATAAACCACTTAGCTTATCTGGAGGGCTTAATATTAATTGGCATGTTGTATATCAATAGTCCTAACACTTATTTTGGCTGCTAAACTGCATGACATAAAATTTGTTAATGCCCCTTGATGGCCAAATCATGGCCTGCTACACTACATAAAACTTCTCATGAGGTGAAAAAAGGTGTATCAACATCCTGAGATGGATGGAACACTATGACTAATAAAAAGAACACCCAATACTATCGCATGGTAGGAAAGGCTCTAGAACTATATATAAACCCATATTTGATTCAATGACATCTGATAAAAATTTGGTTCATGCCACCTAGTAAGCGATACCATCTATTGTCCACACTCCTCATGTTGCCTATTCTTTTAGTTCCTTAAAACCAAATAATGATTTCTTAACTAATACAATCTCCTTCTAAGGTAAAAGTGTCTTGTGTTATTGATAGTATTATGTTGTTTGATTATAAATCAATGTACTATAAAGAGAGCAACCCCTCCCCACTAACTAAATATGGTGATTTTGTTCAAGATAAATGAAAAGCATTTCATTTAAGTGACTTATGAGAGTCACCATCAATCCTATCTAGCTAATAATTTTTTCAATTTTAGTAGAAGATGGTAAGGAAACTAATATACAAATTGATGTTACTCAATGATTGTGTACTCTTGGATTATATGATGCTTCAATGACATGACTTAAAATTAAATTGTAAGGGATACAAGTCATTATTTTATCAATATGAAAATTCTCCATATACAAGAAATTAATATTTTTGCATTTACACTCAACACTTGGATTAGATCAATTTATTTAGGTGTTATTTCTCAGATGTCAGAATATGAGAGTGGTTGTGGATGCATGGCTATGTTAATTACCTATTTTCTATCACTAAATATTGTTACCTTGGGTGGAGACCCCACATATTAGGATGTGTGAACCTTCTTTGACTTTAATGGTCATTCCCTTTGTATTTACAACATTTATGCTTCCAATGACATTGTTAAGAGGAAAATGTTTTGACGATAGATTGTTGACCCACTCCCCAATGTTGACTATATCATGTATGGGGATTTCAACATGATTAATTCTAGAGAAGATAAATAATGGCTACTCCCAATGCGGTGGTGTACTAGAAAAAAAGAGGCAATGGTTTTACATGCATAATAAGCTCAGTATGTCAGGTCCCAACCAACATCACCACCTCCCTACCACCTCTTCATGGTTTACATCGTCAACTTATGCCAAGGTGGTGAAAGGTTAATGAAAAGGTTATATAGAGCTTTATCTATAGAGTAGAACATGTTTACCTTTCCAAAAAAAATTTACTGGCATGTGTTAGTTACACCAGATGCTCTACTTTCAGACTACCTTGTTATCAATATTGAAATTGGCATCATTATACCGCAATTCAGAAATGTCGAGTCACAATTTAACCTTAATACCACTCACCTACATCACTCTTGTACCAAGAACCATATCACTAAAATTTGGAGCTTTTCCCCTAGGCATTTGAGATATTTTGGATGGATAGAATGGTGGGATAATTTCATCAATTGGATAGCGTCCTTTTTACACATATATGATAGGCAAGCAACTATCTTCGACCATAATACTCATGATGCTTTACACCATGATGTATTTGGGTTTCAAGGAAGTGGAACAAACTCCTTTTAATGAGGATTTGTAAAAACAAGCTACTGTAAAGTGGCACAATCTCAAAGTGGAGGAACATTATCAAGATTGGGGAGCCCAGATTCAAGCATGTATGCACTAGTTAAAAATTAGAGATATAGATTAAAAGGAGTTATTTGATCTCCTCAATTCTAGGTAATCGATCGATCATGCAAAATCTATGAAGGATGATTTTTTCTACTCACACTCCTTCAAGATATCTTGAAAGCCATTGTATCCCATTACCATGGTGTGTTTGTTTCTCAACATTCAACACTTGAACGATAAAATGCTATGTCCCAATGTATTCAAGTTGTTCATTGAAAGCTCACTAAAGGACATGAGGTGTCTTGTGATATTTTACTTACCATTGACAAGCTCCAAGATGACATCATGCAAATGGTTGTTGATTTAGCCTCTAGTATTGAAAATTTTCCATGTGAATTTGACCAAAAGTTATGGGATATTGTGTGGCAGAATTTTTTTAAACTAACACCCTTTGCAAACTTATTATCAAAGCAATATTAAATTCATTCCCAAACTGAAAGGCCTAAAGCTATTTACAATATGGAGGCTTATTACCCTTCTTATTATCTTCTATAAAATCATTTCTAAAGATTTTGCAAATAGGGTTAGCTACTTATTACCTCTTATTGTTCGCCCTAAGTAAATTGGTTTTATTCATAATAGATATAACCTTGGCAACATTTTTTTTTAGGGAATACAGAAGGATAAAACATCTCAGTAAAAGAAAAATTTCATCAAAATTAACTTTGAAAAAGCATATAATAGGATTGAATGGCCTTTTATCTTGGCAATGCTTCAGGTTATAGGGTTCAAATGTAGATTTTATGAGTACTGTTAAAATGATTTTCCAAGATGTAGGTACATGTATCACCATGAATGGTGAGCAATCTAATAAATTTGGGTTATTGTGGGATATTTGATAATGGTGTCCACTTAATCTATCTTTGTATATGTTAGTTACTAAGGGGTTCAGTTATCGATGGGCAGACTGCATCTCTAGAGGGATACTTATAGGTATCTCACTCCCACACTCTCAGAAACATATGGTCAATGGGATTTTTTCTAATGATTCCTTTCTTGATATAGCTAAAGAGGAATATTCAGTTTCCAATGCCATGGAATGTCTAAATTTTTTTAGTTTAAGTTATGGATCTTCCATTCAATGGAAGAAAACTTAGTATTATAATAGGAAATCCTTTCCTCCCTTGCCAACTTGAATGCATAAATACAAGTGGCATTGGATCATCATAATGAACAATTAAAATTCCTTGGCATCCCTTTTAAATTTAATCCACTTGCTCATATTTGTGAAACAATGTAGTTCATAAGGTTGAGAAAAAGATTGGTTATTATATTTATTAATAAAGATTCAATTTTATTTTAAGAAGTTGGCTACTACTCGTGTTTATTACTCTTATTGTTGGGCACTTTCTAATGCTACCTATGCCAAACTTGAAAATGATATAAGGGACTCTCACTCTTTCAATTATAAATTCAATATAGGATTCAACATAGTTGCCTCAAATATTTGATGTAAGTAAAAATCACTAGGATTTCAAGACCTTCTAGACATCAAAATCTAAGGTGATGCCTTGTGTGCTAAATGGATCATTTGTACCTTGGAAGGTGAAGAATTTTGGAAAAGTTTTTTTAAGAACAAGGTAGGACTATCACACAAGGTAGTCCTATGGGTAAGGGAGCTTGGAAAGGATTGAATTTCCAATAATTGCTACTCACATAGGTCCATGTCACCATTGTTGGCACTTTTGTTGCTAAGAGCATCTAAAAGGCTTAGGAAATGCTCAAAAGACACTTAATCTAGGATGGCGATGGCTATAGATTTAGGATTTATCTAAGATATTAATCTCTTTAGTGGTCTCATGCACTTATTTTTTATGAGGTCCATCTACTTTGGTACAATAGATTAAAATCTTATGGTTGTTTATAAAATGAATTAAGGTCACTTATGATCTTTTTTACAAACAAACCAGGGAATGAGTGTTTTGGCCCATTCTAAGGGATCAATTCCAATTATAGGCTAGTGATCAGCAGTCAATTTTTAGAGATATAAAATGTAATACCTAATGGCTATCTTCATAATATTGGTGTTTAGTCACCTTCTAGATGGTGGATAGACTAGCGTAATACCTAATGTCTATCTTCATAATATTGGTGTTTAGTCACCTTCTAGATGGTGGATAGACTAGAAGTGCCCATATAAGACCTCCTTGTGCTAGTATAAACACTAGTTAGGTTATCAAATCCTTTCTCTACAACATTTTCAAATTGATGTTCTCAATGATAGATGGAAAGTTAATTACATTGAGCAAGAGTGGAAAAGGTCTGAAAAAGTGAGCACTATTATCATAGAGCTTAAGTAGACACACTTCCTTTGGAGTATTCTTAACCAAGGGATTCTAATTTTCACCCGTTTGGTGCACTTAGGTGTAACTCATCCTATTTTGATTTTTTCATCATCACCCATAATGCTTAAAACATATATTTTGGTTCTACAAACATGCCCAATCAGCTTGGCAATGGATTCACATTCTCTTCCAACCCTTCCGTCCAAAGATGTTTAACCATAACATGGTGCATTTAGGGGGATCGTCTATGATTCCCATAAAATACACACATATTTGTCATATTTTCAGATATGATATTCTCTTTTAGTTATGTAAAGACAAAAAAGATGCAAAATTAAATCATGCTATGTTAGATGAATGTTTTTCTATTACTAACAAGTTTCATGTTATCTCTAATGTTATGTTTCATATTCACATTCATGATAAAAAGGTTCAGCTAGAGATGACTCACCTTAAAACCTTGTTGAATAATTGGGGTAATTCTCCTTGTGTTATTAGTTGAGTCCCCCAAGATTCATATCACCACCGGTTGCCCCCATGGGACAGTGGTTTTCAACAACACAAGAGGAATCCCTCTGAAAGTAGGTGCTACAATGGCTCTCCATGATAATGATATCCATCACCAACTCGTAACCCTCAAGCTGGTGGTAGTGGTAGCAGTGGCCCTTCTAGATGGGTAGCACCTTAGCAATAGAAATTCCCTCACTTGGCATTTACAATTTTGCTTATTAGGCAGGATAGTGTAGAGGATGAAGATAAAGAAAAGAAGGCTCATGGTTGGGATCCTATACCTAATTTAATAGATCCTCCTATTGGAAGTGGCTAGGTGGGCTAGGTGACAAGCCAGAGGATCCATTGCCTCCATCGCCCATGCTCATTAGTGCTTCCAC
Organism: Torreya grandis; assembly: GCA_037957365.1. Classification (NCBI taxonomy): domain Eukaryota; kingdom Viridiplantae; phylum Streptophyta; class Pinopsida; order Cupressales; family Taxaceae; genus Torreya; species Torreya grandis. The sequence continues at coordinate 788,140 of JARHVA010000603.1, forward strand.
TGCCTAGTGTTGTGTTGTTGTTTGTAGGCTCAAACTTTTATATGATTTTAGTTGGCTATATTTTCATCTTTTTTGGTTGAAAAGTATTCTATATATGAATTAGTTATATAGTTGTTCTCAGCTTCGCTAAGGTATTTTCTTAACTTTTAGTATCATTTACTCATTTTTTTGTGTGACTAATTATTATAACACATCGTACCATTAATATATGAAAAATATTTTCAATTTAAATAAATAAAAAATAAAATACTAACCACATTTAAAATAAAGAATAATTATATATCTGATTGAACATGTTATATTATATTCATCTTAATTTATGTTATGTAAAAATAATAACGTATTTTAGGATTTCTATGATGTTTTTGATCTTCAAATGAGATCTTCGAATAATATTGAACTTATGGATTTTGTTGTTTTGGAGGTTAATAATTAAATATGTTGGGGCCTATTTTAGTTATTGCCATGGTGCATGGAGAATACCAATATTAAAATTTATTCATTTAAGTCGTAGTCTATCCTGGAATTAGTAATGGCATAGAGGTTTGGAGTTCTTATGGGTTTATAGGTTTATGTTTCAGTCTTTGTAATGTTGTTGGATGGTAGGGATATTTTGTGTTGGAGTTTAATATGGATCATGGAATGTGATATTCCATGGTTAATGAGATGATATGATATTTTGATTTGGGATTAATCTAGTTAATGGGATGTGGTGATATCTTCTTGATTTGGGATTAATTTATTTCAATGCTGCATTTTTATATGGGTAAGGAAATTGTCAGATAACAAATTATTGACAAATGTTAGTATATTATTATATTCGATATTTAATTAGAGTGAGGGAATGTTAAACATATTTTAAATATATTATATTTAAAATTCATTCCAAAATTCAAACCAAAAAAATATTTATTTAAGTAATTAAATTTACATAATTTTTAATCTATTATAAATTAGACAACTAGGTATAAAAGACATTGGTGCCCTTTCCCATTGAAAAGGACAGGTTCCACACAGTAGACAATGCAGGATATGGTGCCATATGAAACATGGGAGGGTACTTTATGTGAGGGTAATGTCTTTGGTTTTGGCTATTAGTGGGAAACTGTGCCCAAGGGACAATATAATTATTATATTGTGGTCTGTATATGTAGAATTTTGTAGGATTGGCATTGAACATTCTGTGGAGAGTGAGTTTATGACATGAGTAATTGTATGACATGCATTATTATTCAATGAAGCATGTAATATGCATGTTGAAGGATTGCAGTGAGATACACTAATGGAATTTGTTTGTTGGGAATTTGCTGTTGAAGGATAAATAGAGAATAATAGCGGGTAGCATATAATATGCATGTTGAATGATTGCAGTGAGATACACTACTAAACAAGGGCCAAGACTCGATGAGCAAGATGACGGAAATGTTGGTAATAAAGAATTCTGTGAAATCAATGTAATATTGTGATAACTTAAAGGGGAACAGTGTGCCCATCATCTTCATACTCACGCAAGATTGATTGCATGTTCGTAAATAAAATTAGTCTCAGAACAGATAATAGGTATGGGTTGAGCTACCATACCAGATATATCAAACTTGGTAATAACGGAATGGTCTTACATGTACCCACACTGTTGCAGGCCTGGGCAGAGTTCCAAGTGAACTCTAGGTTTGTCGAGGCAGCCTAGTCCTTATCCACACTCAAGACCAGCCAGCAAGCAGAAGATTATTATGCGGCCAAACAAAGTATTCACCACCTGCAAACACACTCTGTTTACCATGAAGGGCAAGCCAATTCATCCATATAAATGCCAAATCAAGGCAAAAGAATGTCATGTTATAATTACACATAGTAACTTTACATCAGATTATCTACACAAACATAAAATATATATTTTTAATTGGTTCCAGCAGGGGATTAATGAGCTTTCAGCTCTATAAAATAGTTTTTTTAATTGGTTCCAGCGGGGGATTAATGAGCTCTCAGCTCTATAATGGTTATCAAAGATTTAGAGAGCTCTCAAGATCACTAAGAGAATATATTATGTAGATTGTAGGAATTCTCCTCAATTAGCTTCCAGCTACTATCAACAAAACCTTGCTTCAATCCTGCATACGTTATCTTCTTCGAAAACAGTTTATCTGGGTCCTAACTATGAGCTCCTTCTATATAGCTACAGCTGTCCTTATCAAACAATATTTTCTCCTGCTATCTCCTTAGAATGGGATACTCCCAAACTCGTGACAGCCCCCAGAAATCAACAGAACATGCCCTATGTCTGGAAATGGGCTTTCATTAGGGCAGTCTTCTGTTTTGTTCCTCTATGCGATCTCTGATTGCTACATACAAGGACAAAATGGACTTTTTTTTTTTCAACGATTACACTCTGTCTTCCAATTCTTGACATTCGTTCCTCTTTGTAAGAGCAGCCCCTACCGCCCGCCCCCTTCTTGAATATGCGCTCCCCATTTTTCCTAAAGCCACAGTTGTTTGTATTGACTTTGCAATTCAAAACATCCCAAAATCCTGCTCATTTTTCAGTTTAACTTGAAGGCAGGAAGCATTGAATGTTGGGAGAGGTCGGTGAGTTTCAAAAAGGAGCCAGATCACAAAAAAGTAAGGTATAATAAAATGAAAACTAAGTAAATGTGAATCTATTCATTTTAGAATTAATAAAGCTTGATAATTTGTATTGTGAATTTTTTTTAATTTGTTAAGATTTTATCATGTAAATATTGAGTTTTGTCTATGTATGTTAAATATTTTATTTATTTGATTATCTCTATTATTATATTCTGTTATATTTTTTTACTGTAGAATGTGTGATTTTCTAACAATTCCAAAATTAAACTGAGAGATAATTATTTGTAAATCACGCCTTTAAATATAAAATACATTGAAAAAGACAAGGTTCCACGCAAAAGACTGTGGAGGATATGGTGCCATATGAAACATCCTGTGAGAGTAGTCTTTGGTAGGGTATTGTATTTGGTTTTAATGCTACGATTGTTAATTCTGACACTCATTCTGTTAAATTTGTGATTATAATGCTGCACGTTGTAATTGTCCATTATTTGGGCTGTTTTATCTTTTATGCAATTGCTCAAGCCCATCAAAAAATTTGCATAAGATTGTTGAGTGCTTTGATATAATAAGCTATCAGAGTAGCTTAAAATTTCTGTAGTTAATACTATACACTTCGCTTATTCATGCTCAAGTTTTGATTATAGATACACTGAATAATCTCATAATCTGAATTCTTTTAGAAAGTTGTGTGTTTTATGTTTAAATTGGTGCATAAACAGAGTTGAATTTTAGTTGCATGAACACTTTATACTGACGCCGTTTTGCCATGGTTGATAATTTCATTGTCACTCAGAACCGATCACTGAAAGTGGAAAACACTGATATTCGTAAGAAGGTAAGAGACGTTCATATCTATATCTTTATTGTCATTAAATTGTGTTTTTGTGTATTTGAGTATAATGAAATAATGCAGCTGGGTAGAAGCCACAAAGCGCCCAACAACAATAATGAGATCATCGAAGGAGTGAATGGTGAATTGGAAAGAGATGCTGCAGCTAACCAAAGTCAGCATCAAAGTAGCCTGAATCTAAGGTTATTTATATGTTCATAATTTTTTCCAATTGACGATGCCTTGTTTTAAAAAACCAAAATTTAATGAAAAAATCCACGCATGCAGCCTATCGTGAATCCATGACCGCCCTGTTGTCCACGAGATTTTTTATGGTTTATTTGAGTTGCTGAGAAGTTCAACTTTATTTCATTACAGAACATGCATCTGTGGCTAATAATTACAAAGCATTAGTTATCTAAGCTTGCGATATGAGCTTCCCGTTCTTTCTGAATTGGTTGTAATATTTTTGTCAATTAAAAGAATGCCCAACTGTAAATTTCAGTGCCCCTAAGTTGTAATTCTAGTTTGTTTTGTAAAATCTGTAATTGTTCTGTTTTAAGATATTTTTTTTATGGCTGCCTTATTGCATCCACTCCAATGTTCTCCTGCTTGATTTATTACTGAAGTAATGAATGACATGTTGAACCCTGAAAGGAGGTATGGTATGTGGGATCGTGCCATATTTACGGTTGCACTTCAGTTCTATAATGCCTCCATTCAGGAGTGGGAGTTGGTGGTGTAGAGCAGAAGTGGAAGTTGCAAAGATATGTATATTCTTTCAATTAATTATATTTATTAAATATTAATAAATTAAAAACCATTGCTTCAAAAGAAATTTGTAGAATTCTTTATAAAATGTAATTGCTTTAAAAGAAATTTGTAAAAATTTAATTGTTTCAAAATAAATTTGATAAGGTTATTTATTCATATATTTTTTGGGTTTCAATAAAATTGTGGATGTATTTGTTAATTGGGCTTTTGATCAATTTGAAGTGAAAGACTTTAGTCCTCTTTTCTTATGATAGTTGGCAAAGCAAAAGAATGAGTTCTTACATATGTTACTCCTGTACAATAACAGAACTGGTTGTTAAAATTTTTGTAACGCTGTCTTTTCCTCTTGAGTTAGTTGTTGGTATTTTTTTTGGTTCTCCTCGATTGGTAATTGGCTTCTTCTCCATTACTTTTTATGGTTGTGAAGCGTGATTCTAATTCTGAGCTTGATTAGAATTAGGTTGGATCTTTTTTATTTCAATTTTTGCATGAACTATAAAGTTTCAGTCTTTTTGGTTTTCTACATATACAATTCTGTTACTATTTATCTTTTGATTAACAAGTTTAAAAAGACAAATGAAATGCAAGTCCTACATAATTTTAATGTAAGACATACCTCTACTTCAGATCTAAATATAAATCTCTCATAAAACATTACCAAAAAAAACATAAATAAATAACTGAAAACCATTTTGAAAATAACAAACAACGAAATGATAATATAAATTATTTTGTTGAAATATAGCTGCAACAAAAGGCTGCCGGTTGATAATGTCAATCTCTAATTAAAAGAGGTAAATTGTGATGTGAGAATAAAGAACCCCTCTAGTAATTGATTAGTTTTATTCCACTCTAAACATAAGCCCTGAACATGGCTGATTTAAAATAAATAAAAAATCAATTTTAATCTCATGTTAATAAACATTTATATAAAAGTGCACAAATCTTTCTCTAATATTTAAAATTCTTCATATTTAATGTAACACTTTTATAGAATAAAGTTTATTGTATTAATTTCAGCTTTTAAAGGACGTTGTCGTAATTTTAATGCTAATCATCACATATCACATGAATGTGGTTTTATGGGTTTAGTGGATCGTCTTTTTTTTTTTTTTTTTTAATAAGATTAATTGTACAAAATGCTTCTTCGATTTAATGTCAAGGACTTGGTTATCCATTCTACCAAATTCACTTAGAGTACAATCTCAGCGTCATCTCTTTTTTGTATCTCCTAGAACTTGTACCTTGGATGGATAGACAACACTTTTTACACCATTAAACTACAACCTAATTTATAACATGTGCACAATAAAGCATAATCCTCTAAAAATATATTTTTAAGAATATACTGAGTAAAACATTTTTAGTATCAATTATGCTTTCTCTATATAGTTAATATTTTGGACTGGTTTCTTTTTGTGTTTTTATGTTCTACGTTTATTATACTTACACTTCCCAAAAATGGTAATTGTTAATTGTCAAAATATTTGTACGCTTCCCTTAATACATGGATATTGTGTCCACCTAGATATTCCTTTGTACATAAAGAAGATGATGCCATTATGTTTAAAGATTTTTTTAATTTAGTTTTATGTTTGTTTTCATCAATTTCAAATGGAATTTAATCACAACTTTCTATATGATGAATGTATATGTTAATTATATTTTTTAGTGCTAAGCATAACGAATCAATATGTCCGGCATAGACTACCATGTTGGACATTGATCCCTAGTTGATCACATCCAAATCTTTGTTAAGGCGTGCTTAACCATTGTTGTTTGCTTAATTCTTTGTTATTTTCATTAACCATTTTTTTTCACTTACCCATGATTGTTAAGGCCCCATCGACACAGTCACAAGAAATGTTAATAATCAAGCAAAAATTAATTTTCAATTTTCATTATTTTCAAAAATCTTGCCACTTTATGATCTCTCTAGAACCTCGCTTCCTCAACTTCCCCTTCCCCTTCACGACCTTAGTTTCCCTCATCCTCTTTGTCACCACCACTAGATAAATAGTTGAAAACCTTTATGTTCTTTGTTCGAAGCCCACCATTGATCTCATCTACACATCATTAAGACTTTGGATATCCTTTAGATAATATGGCCATTGTAACTTATGCTCCCCCTGAGTATGGTAAAGCCTTGCTCAATTGCATACCATTTCATCAATAATTCTATTAATTTTTACATCTTCATGACTGTTCTTAGTGTGTTTTACTTGAATGTTTGATCTTTCTTAGTGAATACTATGGATTCCTTAGCTTCTTGTCTCATTCTTTCACCCTATTTGCAGTTGGAAAGCTTCATCTTACAGGGAATATGAAATATTCTAGGAAATGTCAAGGATTGAGTGAGTTAGTATATTCATTAGTGCCATTCAAGGCTTATTGTCTAGTCCTCCTAGCCTAGGCATTCATCCATAACCTCATAATGTAACATTGATGTGAGAAGATGCAAATTGGAGAAGTATATGTTTGGTTTGTTCTTTGTTTTCATGTGTAACATGCTGCTAGTTGGAAGTCATCATCTATTTTGGTGTATCAACTCCCTTAGGTTAGTTTGCTTTCAGTTATCTCTCTTTTTTACCCTCAAAGTTTAAATGTAGTTGTGATCCAAAGTGGTACATCAAGGGAGCTAACCCTATCTAGAGATTCACCTCATCCTTAGGTTACCTACAAGGCTAGAGGTGTTTTCATTGTGTCTCTTAGATGAGGAGAGCATTGTCATCTTTTCAAAAGGTGCAAATCCAAGTGAAAACAATTAGTATATTCTACATATAATTCATTTAATGTACAATTAATTCAATATCAATGAGTACTTGAAATAAAACTTACACTCTTTTACTCAGCATCCTAGAATAAGGCACTAATACATAGGGAATTATAATAGGGAATGATACTAGTACAATCAAGTACAAAATCAACAAGGCATTAGTAAGCATTATTATAGGGCATTAGTACATAGAGAATTATACTAGTTCAGTCAAGTATAAAACCACTGGTGTGTTTCAATAAAAATTTCATTGAAGTATAACCAACATGTTTCATATTCTGAGTGTACATAGATGGTTAGTGAGTAGAGCAATGGTCAAAATGTCAAACATTCAAATTAAAATGTAAAAATGTATGCATATTTAAACTAATACCTATATAAACCAATCAAATAATTGTATACAAAGATCAAGTATACACAATCATGTGGAAGGTTATGGTACATTTAAACTAGATTATAAAAATGTTATACACAATAAGGGAAAACTTGTAGCCTTTACATTCTATGTAATGGTAAACACAAATCAAGTATTGACATTCTTTTCAAAAAAAAGTATGTATATACATTCATTACTTGTATAATACCCTTTATCACAATATGTATAATGCCTTAAATCTTCACCATTCTTTTGTTTATATAATACCCTTTACATTATGTATATTATTATAAGATTTACTATACATAAAGTAATTTGAAATCTATATGTTTGTATTCTAGCTTTATATTATAAAGGGATTTGAATGTTTGAAATTTTGACTCTTAATCTATTCACATTATTGTTCATCTTGCTACATAAAGATAATGATCCAATCAACCATCACTCTATTTAATAGTCTATTGTTATTCATTATCAATACTAGGTATTATCTTAAGCATTTGGAATACCCTTAACATAAACACTAAAAGAATCAGAATCTTACTACATAAAGGAAATGAACCAATGAATTGTTGTATAATGGTCTATTTCTCTTCATTATCAATATAAAATATTATGAAAGTGTCTTAACTAGCTGGTGTATTCACATTTCATGGTGGGACTAACATTTGTTAATAATATGTTAAGGCAAACAACAACTAGTTCATTGGTTCCTTTCTTTTATGTAGCAAGATGGAAAAAATATACCATTATACAAAATGCAAAGGGTATTATACATACAAATAATATGTAGGTCATTATATAGATTATAATAAAATAGATAATAATAGACCATTATACAAAATGTAAAGGGTATTAAACATACATGCAAGATGTAGGGCATTATAAAGACTATAATAATATGGACAACAAGAGACCATTATACATATCGATGGTTCATATCAAATAACTATACATAAGACATGTTATCCATAATCCTATATAAAAAGAAAAAGAAAAACATTTAGATAAGCATTATTCAAAAAACTCCAACTTTGCTCAATCTATTAATAATTGCTTCAAGCAGTGAAAAATATAGTAAATGGATTTAAATGGTCCTTATATTATGAAATTGATTGATTTATCAATAAAAATGAACATAATAAGTGTTTTATAAGACTATATGAAACACTTATACTGATTACTAAGTTAAGATAAACGTAACATTGAGACAAGCATAGTACTAAGATATCCACCATCTATCACTCTTTTTATAAGCAACAATAAATTAAACATTAGAAACATCCATTCATATTACCATTTAAGGGAATAATTATGACCACCCTCAACATGAGCTCAGTTAGAAATGATAGATGCATGTTTAAGCATAGAATAAGGTAAGATCCTAAAATCATTCCAAACAAGAATATTATCATATTATTATAATAGGGGTTTTCAAGCCCATGCCTATCGTTTGCCTTAACAGTTGTTATTTTCCTTAATTATTGTTATTGGCTTGATGTGTTGTTATAGATGTTATCCCAGTGATGAGGATTAGATGTTAGCTTATTTGGTCTCCGCACCTTTCCCCTCACCCCCCCCTCCATCGCCTCGCGTACCCCAACACATCAACTAGAAATGAGAATGCATCAGTTAGTTAATATGCTCCTTTCAATACCATATAGAGGGATAAGTTATCTCATCAAATCATTTAATGTATTATTCTATATATAATGAAACAATCAACTAATACAATGAGATCTAAATTGACCACACCTATGATAAGTAACAATTAGTGTAATTCCATGTTCCCTATTGTTGACCTTGAGAGGGTAATGGGGCATGAGCTCTTATATGCATCAAAATGGAACATCACAAATGGCATGTGAATAACTTGGCTAATGTTTAACTTTTAGTTATTTGGGCCATCTAGGGGTTAACGTTTAACTAGGTCATCCATGCCAAATATACTAGGTGATTACGCTTCATGAAAGCCTTATCTTGTAAATAAAGTCTAGCCTTATGTTCAAAATAAATTATTTTATATAAGAATGTATTTATTATTGTTTATATTATAAATAAATTAGGTAGACAAAGTGTTGGTAGATGGAGTAACTAAAGGGGATGTAGAGGTCAACTACAAGTGTGCTTAGCCATGTTTAACTTTTTAGCTACTTACATTCAGTGTGCATAAATTAGTTGGGTTGGATCAATTGTTAGATCCTCCATTATGAGCATAACTAGACTATGCATTTAGAGTGGGATATCATGTAGGGAATTTAAATCCACATTCCCTCTGGTCACTTTATCTACTACTGCTTCATATGTTCCATTAGCCCGTTATCCAAATGAAAACCTTATCTTATGTGAAGGGTGTGAGATTTGAAAATGACTTATTATTATGTTTATTTCTAGTCCATCACTTGCATTAGACTTTTATCCCTCTCTCAATGGTCACCACTTATTACATGATTCTAAACTCATGATAATATGTTAACAAAAAAGATGGAGGGGAAGGTAGATTGAGTGTTCAACATGCACGTGTAGGTTAACTATCAGTGTGACCTAAGGGTAGAAAGAGTATCTAGAACACACACATAGAGTTTATCTATCAATGTGACCTCCATGTGCCTATTGGATATTATAAGGGTATATGGAGTATCTAGTAGATATGTAGAGGTCAATAGTCAATGTGGCCTCCACGTGTCTGCTAGATACTCTAATGAAGAGGGTAGATAGAGTATCCAACATGTACATGGAGGTCAATTATAAGCATGACTTCCAAATTCTTGTTAGATACTTTGAGTGTCCCTCTCTTCTATCTATTATGTCATCTTGTTAATCTTTTGATGATGAGCCACACATCTTACATCCTTAAATCAAAATGTAATCAATAAGTATGCTCAGCATGATAATTGTGGCTAAGGTTAAAACCTATGATTAATAAAAATAAAAATGGATAAGGTAAATGATAATGATTAAGCCCAACGTACTTGGAGGAAAGTGATGAGAATTATATGTAACTAGTTGGGGGTCAACGTTCAACATAAGCTCAAGATGTAATGAGTGGGGGCCATCTACAGAAGGTTAACGGGTTAATGCAAGTGGTAGAATGATGATAAATAAACCAACTGGTAATTATTAAAATAGAGGATGAAAGAAGTGGGGTCCATCATTGAAGGGCTAATAGGATAATGGAATGGATGGAGGGGGAGGGTGTAAACAAAGTATCCAACATGCATGTAGAGGTCATATATTAGCATGACCTTCATGTGTTTGATGGGTATTTTGAGGGTATACACAGTATCTAGTATGCATTTGGAGGTCAATGGTTAGCATGACCTCCACATGCATGTTGGATACTCTGAGGGTAGATGGAGTATCCAATAAGCACATGCAGGTCGACTATTAGTTTGACCTCCACATGCATGCTGGATACTCTGAGGGTCCCTCCCTCCATCTATTATGCAGGCCCTTTAATCTTCAAATGAGGGAAATGTATGGAAGTAATAACTCAACTTTCAATGGATATTAACATTTAATTTTAAAATTATGTTTGACTTAACCCCTAGAATTTACTTTAACCATTATTTTCATTTGCCTTAACTATTGTTGTTTTCCTTAACATGTTAAGGTAGCCCAGCCTTGAGCATTAGATTGTGATGATTTTGTGTCCCTTGACACATAAGTTAGATATATGTGAATGCACAATCTAGTTAAGGCTATCTCATCATCAGAGGGATAATTGGCTAACATAATGAACATGCCTTACCCTTGTTCCATTTATTCTTTTCCATTACCCTATTCCTTTTCAACCTCTAAGTGAGCTCATGTGGCATTAATGATTCTATTAACATGTACAACATTCATTGGAGCATACCATAATAGGCATCTACTATATTTTTTAGTAGTTACCTATAATGAATTTTATTATTTACGTTATTGAATCTCAAACTCCATTTAATATAATTTTACTTTAACATCTAATATAGGCACAACCATATGCGATATTTTATTCTTTCTTGGATATAATGATTGAAAATTGTCATGACCACTCATACCTAATATTATTTTCTTCATTATTAATTGAGAATTATTTAAATATATTAATAACTTGGGACAACTACATCATATTTCATTTACATTGTTCAATTTCAAACTTATTATATTAGTTTTATTTTGAGATAGACTAGATAGGTACTATGATGTCATTTTTTTTGACTGTAGGTGTTACCTCAATATGAGATAGGTTGGAATGTGGAACACTTCATTCAACTTCAAATGTAAAGTATGTAATTATTTTATTATAATATATTACGAGTGAGTTCTAAATTGAAGACACCTCTACATTCACTTGATTATTATGTCTAGACCCCATCTTGAAGTTTGATTTTTGGGTTCTATGTAGTCTATTTATCTACTTGTACAATTGACTGTGTTCTCAGTGGTTAATTTATTGGTTTTAAAATTACTAACTCATATCTTAATTTAGATTATCATTCAAACAAAGTTCATGTTGAATAAATGAAATATTTATGCAAATTTTATCAAATTTGTGTAAATAATTGAGTTGTTCAATATGAACTTTGGAACAAACGATTATCTATAGTAGTGGGGATTCATGAACCATAATGTGCCAATTAGTTGTTACATTTATCTTTAAAAAATGAATTTTCAGGTCATTAATAAAATAAATTATTTTAAAGTAGAATAATAATAAGAAAGAGATCATGACAAAGACCCCTCTTCTCCCTCCATAAGACACCATCCATATTTCATCATTTTAGCATTTCCTCTCGCTCTATGGTCACATTATAACTTTATACAAAAACACCATCAAAGTACAAGAATGACTATCCAACTTATTATAGGTAAGGGAAAACTCACATCCTTTATATTCTTTGTAATGACATACATAAGGTCTATATATATTCATTAAAACCTAAACCCTATATTGCAATCTGTATAATGCTTATCTTTATAATAACATTCATATTTTGTGTAATGGTATACTATTATCCATTATTATACATAAAGGAGCCAATAGATCATCGGTATGTATAATGGTCTACTATTGTCCATCTTAGTGCAGTCTATATAATGCCCTACATCTTACCTATATGTATAATACCCTTTACATTCCATGTAATGGTCTATTGTTGTCCATTTTATGTTTTGGGTTCGAAATCAAATACACTATTCCACTCTCTAATTGATGGTTGGGGTGGGTAGGGACCCACTATATGAATGGGTTCATTTAAAAGTTTAAGAATGTTAATAGATTATTTGAAGAATAAGTATGTTATTGAAGAGTAAAAACTCTTTACTCATATATAATATAACAATCAATTTGGGATATCTTTGATTTCATGTACTAATGCATGATGGGTTATTTAAATAGTTTTAACACACAAATTTTCATACGAATTAATAATGGAATACTAATCATCATCATAACGACAATGTTGAAGTGGTGGTAAGATTTTCTTGTTATAGTATAAGTAAGCTTTTGTTAAAGTATTTAAAAATTACTTTTTTAACCATTTTGTTAAGATTTTACGCACTTCAAAATCAATTTTTATGGTGATATGAAATAAGATTGTGATCTTTTATGTGTTTTTACTTACATAGGAATATGTTACCATCTTCAAGCAATAAACATACATGTTTTATATGAGCATGATGGTGATGTAGAATTCTAGTTGCCACATGATTTATGACTCTAATGATTTGAGCTCCGAAGAGTTGGCAACTATTGAAGAACAACTAAAAGTATAAAAAGGTAAGTGATACATTTTGGGTTTTTCATTATACTCATTTGTTCACCAATACATTCATGACTTATGCTTAGACACGAGTTACTAAAATTGGAAGGAAAAATAAAATGCCTTGGCTACAAATAAGAATTTGAAGGGGAGAATATGAGAGTGGTTTAGCAAGACAAAAGAAGGAACAAAAGAGGAGAAAAAATGAAAGACGTGGTTTTATTTTTTATAATGAAATTAATTGTATTCATTTTTTGTAATAGAAATTCAAGGATGGTTTAACACAAAATAAGGAATGTGTTGTTCCCAAAATCTGTTACTCATTTTGGTAACAATATATGAACTATTTTGGTCTTGCAGGACTAAAATTATCTCTTCCCTTCTCAAAATTTGTTCTGAGCATTCAAATTCCTCATTTTTCAAGCTTTTTCAGTTAAGGGACTAGTAGGTTCAACATGTTCAATGGCTTCAACAGGCAAATTCTCACAAAGGAACAAGTTCCCAACACTTAGGAAATTTCAAGATTGGTTCAAACGCCTCGATTCAACTAAAAATGTCCATCGGTAAGCTTCAATCAAAGGATTGAACCATTGAACCCCGCTTCTCAAAGGTTCAACAAGTTCAAAGGTTCAACGACATCGGCAAGCTTAAAGAGTTAAGTGCTTTAGCAGAAGTTCAAAGTTTAACCACTCCAAAAAGTTCAATGGCTTCGAAAGACTTAGAAGAAAAGAAGGCTTCAAAGAATAAAGGAATGAACCATTGAACCTTGAACCAAAATGGTTCAATGGGTTCAATGGGTTCAAAGAGATCGAAAGACTTATAAGAAAATAAGGCTTCAAATGCAAGATTAAACCGTTAAACAAAAGTTGGTTCAATCAGTCGGTTCAAAGGACTGCCCCAAAGCTGAAGGAATAGGTGCCCTTGTGGAGGGTAGGGAACATTGATTCAAAGATCAAAGAGAAGGCTGAAAGGGTAAGGTTTCTTTCAGATTTTTGTCAGAAGAAATTACTAAGTAAAGGAACCAAAAGAATTCCTTCAGAAAGATTTTTTGCAGAAGAATTTCTCAAAGACAAGGCAAATTCTTTTAGACAAAAAGTCTGAAGAATTCCTTCAGACTTTTGTCCAAAGGAATTCACCCGAAAAGAAAAGCTCGAGGAAAAGCGAACAAGGCAAAGGAAGGGTTTCTTTCGGACAAAATGTCTAAAGGAATTCCTTCAGACATTTTGTTTGAAAGAATTGAACCTAAAAGACCCTGAAGACCACTCGAATGTCGCCTAAAGGACCTCGAAGGGCAGGTACCCTTGTGTGGGGGCTCTTGGCAACTAGAAAATGGACCTTCTCAAGGCCTGAAGGAACACCTTCCCTTTGGGAAGTTCTAAAGACACTAAGGCTCGTGACTGAATTCTACGGACTCCGCAAGATGATTTCTATGGACTTTGTAGGATGATTTCTATGGACTCGATTCTATGGACTCTATAGGCTCAATTATATGGACTCTACAAGTTCGATTCTACGAACTCCGCAGACATATTTTTATAGACTCTTCCAAAGATCGAGAGACTTAGAGAAAATAAAGAAAGCAATAAAACAAAGAATGAACCAATTGAACCTTGAACCAAAAGAGTTCAAAGTTCAATGGTTCATAGGTTCAACGGTTCAAAGGAAGCTCTAGATAAAGTAAGGAAACAGATGATTCCAGAAGACCAGTTCAAAGGGATGGTTCAACCAAAGAGTAAGGAAGCGATGGAACCAGAGAATTGATAAAGACCACCTGAACTGATGAACTAATGAACCAATGAACTTTCAAAGGTTCAAAGGTTCATGGTTCAAATAAACAACAACTATTGATGTCCCCGCGGACATCAAATTTAAGGTAATGAAATATCCATTAACTTTTAAATATAGAGCAGAACTTAAAAGATGAACCCAGTGACCAACTAAAGAAGATAGCTCGAGAGCCCAAATTTCTATAGGGAAGAAATAATAATACAAAAAGATCAAAAAATATTTACAAGAGAGTTATTTCTAGTAGGTGAAACAGTTGACCAAGTAGTCATCTAAGCACACCAAATCAAGGATGCGGCCTTCTTTTCTTCCATGAAGTAAAGGCAAATTTGACAGCTGTGCAGACATCAAGAAAAAGGCTAAAAAACTCATGCTAAGGAGCAGACATATGAAATGAATGGGCACACCACAATTAAGGCTGATGCACTATTCCAAGCATGGCCCCTTTGACAGAACTAAAAATGCATTCAAGGCATTGAATGCAACGTGGGCCATCCCATAGGAAAAAGTGCCAAGCATTTCTTGGCTATAATACATTGTAATATCTAGTTTTATGCAAAAGGAAGGTCTTTCCAATATAGAAGTGAAACTCTACCAAAATTGAGAGGTGACTACTGAGACTTTGAGCTCAGATTGTTCATCATATTTCTTTGTTTGAATGAGAAAACAAGTTACTTTTAGACTTTGTGCTCCTATAACTTGTGTCATTTTAGGAGATTATTCTTATGTCTATTTTTTGAATGTGTTTTTATCCATTTTATTGAAATAAGCATAACTAGTGGAAGTAATCAGGAAGGTGTCATGAAGCCAGTTGTGGAAAGACTTTGTGATGTCACAATTGTCTTTAGTGTGTGTTTTTAATTTTTTTCTATGTAAAGGATCTTGGGATGACTTTGTGCCCCCATTATCCTTCGTATTTCACTCTTTGAGTAGTTGAGGTGTAGACTTTGTGTTACACTTCATCCTACTGGTTACTATGCCTTTATTACCTATTGGTTACCCACCAAAAAGAACTTTTGCACTCTACTGCAAGACCACTTTTGAAAAAAGAGAAGTGCCTTTAGTATTATCACCAAGATTTCTCCTTTGTCTATAAACATCATCTCTAAAAAAAAAGAGATTGATGGTGTAGTCCCACCCCTTGGTGTTATTTTCTGCATATATATATAGTATCTAGACCCTCATATTTTATAGGAAACCTCCCCTTGATGAGAGGAGAGATTTTTCCCCTTATGATATGGTAAACCTACACATTTGGCCTACCAATATCCCTATGTTGTGGTTGAAATCACCTAAATTGCTCATCAATTCGCTGGTGACAAAATATTCAACCAACAACTTTTTGGCATCTCAGTTGGGGATCGAACGAGCAGTTCTTACCCTTATCCATTATATACTCTGGCGACTCTTGTGTGTGTCTTACCCATTATCATTATAGCCTTAATACTTTCCTCCAGCTCCTCGCCAATAGTTTTTTGGTGACTTTGCTAGGGAAGAGCGCGTAGTTTGAAGCCTTAAGCTTCAAGCTGAAGCAAGGCCAATTTTTTTCCATTTTTATTCTATAATCTGGCAACTCCATGCTTTACTAGAAACTAGAGAGCCCAAGGTGTTGTTGACCCTATTTTTGAGTTGGTGTAGCAGGGCAATTTTGATTTGTTCCCTCCCCAACTTCAATTTCAACGATCTAAGAGTGTTCCTCCTACCCGTACCAAGTCACCAACATAAGGCAGAACTTCTTTTTTTACTATCAATCGAGCTTTGCCTATACATACTCCACCCAAATTTGTTATCCCCTTTTCCATAATCAAATCATGGCAGTTCAAGGCCCCTGGGGTAACTCTTTTGGTCCACTCAATCTTACTCCACCTATACATGAGTTTCCATGTAGTTCAAGGAAGATTTTTTTCAAATTCTTTGGTGATGAGAGAGTTCATCTTGATGAACATATTGCAGCCTTCAGCATACCCTATGGTGTGATAGGTGTAGAATTCAAAGATGTAGATGTCAGGCTATTTATAGAAACACTACAAGTGGCTATTACAGATTGGTTCTACCATTTGTAAACTCAATCAGTGACTAACTGAGACACTCTTAAAGTTCAATTTGAAGCCAAGTTCAAACCTATAGAAGATGCACATGCCTTGCTAGCCTAGCTCACATAGATGAAGAAGGAACCTCATGAACCTATGAGGTACTTTATTGTCAAATTTGACAAGTTGAGGAACAAGATTCCTGTAATTGCTCAACCAACACCTGAGAACTTCAAATGCTTCTTCATCAACTCACAACTGCCTGAAGTGAGTTTTTTGTTGAGAAGGGCTGGCCACATAGACCTTATTGTGGCTCAAGATTTGGCTACTAAGGTAGAAGATGACCTTATCTTGGTAGGAAAGATAAAGAGAGATCCTAACATAGGTAAATCCTCTTCATCTTCTAAATACTCACCTACAGCTGCCACTGATCCAATGGTGCAGAAGCTGCAAATAAATTTCTAGCTCTTAGAAAGTAAATGGCACAAGGGATGTCATCTACTCCTTCATACAGAGATATACCAAGGAAGGCATTCCCCAATCAGTCATATCAAGGCAATGCTACCAAGAATCAAGGGCAAACAAATCATCTTCCTCCCCCATGGGAGAACCTTGCCATTAAAGCACCTCCAACAAATTCAGTAGTTGGATATCTTGAAGCTAAATCAAATTTATCCTTTTAGCCTGAGTTGAACCTAGAAGATGATACTAGTCTCTTCGTAGAGGGAGAAGAAAAATTAGCTAGAGACTCCAACATTGGTTTCCTAAATTACTAGGATGAACCAATAAGTGAAGGTAAAGTAGCTGAGGGATCATACGTTGTGTTCACCTAGTCTAAGAACCAGTCAGCCTAGCAAGCTGATAAAAAAAATAGAGGAGTGACCTCAACCAGCAATTTCAATTATTAAGTGGGGAACCACTCTGCCTTTTCAGCCAAAGGATCTGGTGATTGTAAGAAAGGTAAGTACATCAAACATCCCTACACCTTCTACTTCAAATTCATAGACCAGTCCTCCCCCTCCCAAAAATCAAAAAGATGAAGTCCCATCTCCTGTACCTAGTCCATTTCAAACATTTGACATAATTGACCATATAAAGAAAATTCAAATTCAAATGTCTGAATTTGAATTCTTGCAATCTAACCCTAAGTAGTTAGATAAGTTAGTTCAATGTGTAAAGAACCAAGTCATCCCTATGGGACAAAAAATTCTAAAGGTAAATCATGATCCCCCCAAAAACACATCCACCAAGAATAACCTTGTCATCACTCCTATTGCTCTCGATAAGACTGAACTATTTTATGTCTCCCTACTGATAAATGGACACCAACTAAACAATTGCATCATTGATTTTGGAGCTTCAAATAATGTCATGCCTCCCAAAGTGGTAGAATCCCTTGGTCTCACACTGACCAAGACATTTGGGAGATGTTTCTCCATGGAGAACATATAAGTGTCGTTGTTGGGACAAATCAAAGATGCCCAATTTGCATTTGCAGCATTATAAGACAAGAGAATCAAGATGGCTGTCCTGATGGCTGACATCCTAACATCATACGACATCTTTCTTGGGAAAATTTTCTACAAGGATGTTGGTGGCAAATTAAGCATGGACCTATCTGAGGTGAGGATCTCAGTCCAAGGCATTATGCAGACATTACTCCCTAGGAAGGAATTAAAATATGTGGTCACTCAAACATCAGTGCCTGAAGCTCAAATTCTATTTGAGTCTTCAGGTATGGGTAATTAATTTTTATCCACGGAGGAAGTCCATGAGGTGTCTGATGAAATTCCTAAATGTGTTAACCTAAAAATTGGTTTAAATGGAACAACAGAAGGATTGGTGAGGCACAATGCAAGTGTAGAAGAATCTCCCCCTCCAAACAATGAAAAATCAAAAGAAAAATCAGTGTCTAATGAGGTATAGATTTTGGAATTCGATGGTAACTGCTCCTCTACTGGTTTAGGAGATGGGATTGTATTGATATCTCCTCAAGGAGATATTTTTTTTCTTCATACAAGTTATGGTTCAGTAACACCAACAACACAGCTGAGTACAAATATCTATTGCTTGGATTGAAGGATGCTTGAGACAAAGGCATTAAACTCCTTCATGCCAAAATAGATGTTAAACTAGTGGTTTGTCAGGTAAGAAACTTGTATCAAATCAAAAATGAGAGATTGCACCACTACCGCAATCTAGTCTAGGATTAAATTGAAAGCTTTGATGCTTTCAACATCTCTGCCATACACAAGGAATTTAATGACCAAGTTGATGCACTAGTTGTTTCAGCAACTCTCTTAGTTTCTCACCTTAATTTTAAGAGAGATAGGTACACTATTGAACTAATCTTTTGACTAAGTGTGTCTGACAATGCCAATCATTGGCAAGTATTCAATGATGAAAACTAAATTATTGCCTTCTTAGAGTAAAAAGACAGCTATGAACAGCTTCATTTTGAAGGCAATGAGCCTCAAAAGCTTGAACCAGCCCTTGAATCAAGTTCAGACACAAGTGAAGAATTCTTGCAACTTAAAGAAAACAAAATCCCAAAAGGCTTGGTTTCTCTTGAGAATTTGTTTGAAAAACATGACAGATTCATCAAACAGTAGCAAACGAATTCAAGCTCCTTCCAGGAGTTTGATCAAATAAATCTGGGTACCAAGGAAAATCTCAAGATGGTGAACATTGAGAAGTGCTACACTTAGGAAGAAAAGTTCAAGTTCATTACTCTACTCAGTTAGTACATTGATGTCCTATCATACTCTTATGATGATCTGAAGTCACTCGGGCCTGAATAAATCTATCATGAGATTTCTCTCAAAAGTGACTCGGTGCCTTACAAGCAAAAATCTAGGTAGTATAATCTAAAGATATCAGGTACTATTCTATCTAAAATACAAAAATGTTGAATGCTAGAATAATTTTACAATCCATCATTCTACATGGATTGCCAACATAGTACTTGTGAGGATGAAGAATAGCGAAATTCACCTCTATGTGGACTTCAAAATTTTAAATCAGTCATCCTTAAATGATAACTATCATCTGCCCATCATGGATCAAGTTCTTTAAATAGTGATTAGTTCAAAGATGTTATCAATGTTAAATGGCTTTTTTGGATACAAGCAAGTTGAAGTTGGTGAAGCAGACTCACATAAGACTGCCTTCACCACACGTTGGGGTACTTTTGCATATCGAAGAATGTATTTTAGCCTAATAAATGCTGGTACAACCTTCCAAAGAGCAATGGACCTTGCTTTCAAAGATGAAATGGGTAAGTTCATTGTAGTGTACCTAGATGATTTAATGGTCTTTTCTAAGCATCGACCTGACCATATGTGCCATTTGCAACAAGTGCTGGAACGCTACCGCCAGAATGACATTTCTTTAAATCCCAAGAAGTCTATTTTCAGAGTAACAGAGGGGAAACTTCTTAGATATATTGTGTCTTGAGAAGGCATAAACATTGACTCAAAAAGAGTCAAGTCCATCTAGGAGCTTACTTTTCCTACATGTAAGACTGCATTTCATTCTTTCTTTGAAAAAGTGAATTTTTTTATGAAGGTTCATCCCCGAGTTTGATGAGAAGACTCACCACATCATGGACATGATGAAGGGAAAGGCAACTTTCAGATGGACTAAAGAAGGAAATTTGGCATTTTAAGATATTAAGGCGTTATGCAGAGATTGTTCCCTAGGAAAGAAGTAAAATATGTGGTCACTCAAACATCAGCACCTGAAGCTCAAATTCTATTTGAGTCTTCAGGTATGGGTAATTACTTTTCATCCATGGAGGAAGTCCATGAGGCGTCTGATAAAATTCCTGAATGTGTTAACCTAAAAATTGGTTCAGATGGAACAATAGAAGGATTAGTGGGGCATAGTGCAAGTGTAGAAGAATCTCCCCCTCCAAATGATAAAAAATAAAAGGAAAAATTAGTGTCTAATGAGGTATAGATTCTGGAATTCGATGGTAGCTGCTCCCCTACCGGTTCAAGAGCTGGGATTGTATTGATATTTATTCAAGGAGATATTTTTCCTTCTTCATACAAGTTACAGTTCAACAACACCAACAACATAGCTGAGTATGAATATTTATTGCTTGGATTGAAGGTTGCTCGAGACAAAGGCATCAAACTCCTTCATGCCAAAAGAGATCTGAACTAGTGGTTTGTTAGGTAAGGAACTTGTATCAAACCAAAAATGATAGATTGCACCACTACCACAATCTAGTCTAGGATCAAATCGAAAGCTTTGATGCTTTCAGCATCTCTGCCATACCCAGGGAATTCAATGGCTAAGCTGATGCACTCATTGTTTCAGCAACTCTCTTGGTTCCTCACCTTAATTTTAAGGGAGATAGGTACACTATTGAACTAGTCTTTCGACTAAGTGTGCCTGACAATGCAAATCATTGAAAAGTATTTAATGATAACAACCAAATTATTGCCTTCTTGGAGTAAAAAGATAGCTTTGAACAACTTCATTTCGAAGGCAGTGAGCCTCAAAACCTTAAACCAACCCCTGAATCAACTTCAGATGTAGGTGAAGAATTCCTGCAACTTAAAGAAAATAAAATCTCAAAAGGCCTGGTTTCTCTTGAGAAGTTGTTTGACAAACATGACAGATTCATCAAACAATAGCAAATGGATTCAAGCTCCTCCTAAGAGCTTGATCAAATAAATCTGGGTACATTGATGTCCTAGCATACTCCTATGATGATCTAAAGTCACTCAGGCCTGAATAAATCTGTCATGCGATTCCTCTCAAAAGTGACTCGGTGCCTTACAAGCAAAAATCTAGGTAGTACAATCCGAAGATATCAGGTAATGTTATGTTTGAAATACAGAAAATGTTGAATGCTAGAATAATTTTACAATCCATCATTCTCTATGGATTGCAACATAGTACCTATGAGGAAGAATAATAGCAAAATTCACCTCTGTGTGGACTTCAAAAATTTAAATCCATCATCCTTAAAGGATAACTATCCTCTAACCATCATGGATCAAGTTCTTTAGACAGGGATCAGTTTAAAGATGTTATCAATGTTAGACGGCTTTTTTGGATACAATCAAGTTGAAGTTGGTGAATTAGACTCATATAAGATTGCCTTCACCACACCTTGGGGTACTTTTGCATATCTAAGAATGCCTTTTGGCCTGATAAATGCTGGCACCACCTTCCAAAGAGCAATAGACCTTGCTTTCAAAGATGAAATGGTTAAGTTAATTATAGTGCACATAGATGATTTAATGGTCTTTTCTAGGAATCACCCTGACCATATGCGCCATTTACAACAAGTGCTGGATGCTGCCGCCATAATGACATTTCTTTAAATCCCAAGAAGTCTATTTTTGGAGTAATAGAGGGAAAACTTCTTAGACATATTGTATCTAAAGAAGGCATAAAGATTGACTCAGAAAGAGTCAAGTCCATTGAGGTGCTTACTTTGCTCACAAGTAAGACTGCAGTTCACTCTTTCTTCGAAAAAGTGATTTTTTTTACGAAGGTTCATCCCCGAGTTTGCTGAGAAGACTCGCCACATCGTGGACATGATGAAGAGAAAGGTGACTTTCAGATGGACTAAAGAAGGCAAATTGGCATTTTGAGATATTAAGATAGCTATTGCCCACGCCCCAATTTTAGTTTGTCTAAATTATAACAAGGATTTTACAATGTATAGTTATGCTTCTGAGCACACACTTTCAACAATTTTGGTTCAATAGAACCAAGAAGGTTTGGAATCTCGTATTTATTTCATGAGCTGTCCTCTCAAAGCTCATGAGCTAAAGTATTCAAACATGGATAAGCATGCTTATGCAGTGGTGAAGGCAGTAAAGCACTTCCATTTTTACATCTTAAATTCACAAGTTACTACCCTGGTTCCTGACACTACAATAAAATCCATACTAATCAGCAGGAGTTTGAGACGAAAAGAGGTAATTGGATTGCTAAAATCTAAGAGTTTGATCTAGTCATCAAACTAACGAAGCTGGTACGGGGAAGAGGCCTATGCCAATTAATTGCCGACAACAGACCAAAAGAAGCATCGACTTGACTATATGTGCCATTTGTTAGCAAAAGAATCTTTGTAACACTGTATTTTCCCCCTAAGTTAGTTGTTGGTATTTTTTTTGATTCTCGATTGGTAATTGGCTTCTTCTCTATTACTTTTTATGGTTGTGAAGTGTGATTCTAATTCTGAGCTTGATTAGAATTATGTTAGATCTTTTTTATTTCAATTTTTGCATGAACTATAAAGTTTCAGTCTTGTTGGTTTTCTACATATACAATTTTGTTACTATTTATCTTTTGATTAAACAAGTTTAAAAAGACAAATGAAATGCAAGTCCTACATAATTTTAATGTAAGACATACCTCTACTTCAGATCTAAATATAAATCTCTCATAAAACATTTCCAAAAAAAACATAAATAGCTAAAAACCATTTTTAAAATAACAAACAATGAAATGATAATATCAATTATTTTGTTGAAATATCGCTGCAACAAAAGGCTGCTGGTTGATAATGTCAATCTCTAATTACAAAAGGTTCAAAATATAATACGTAGACTTCCAAAAAAGAAGAATGCCACCATTCCCTTTGTGGTCCTATGGTGTGCCGCTCATAGATCAGCTCTATGATCGAATTAAATCCCTCTTTTATTATAATATTTTAAAAATCAAACAAATTATTGAGAATGTAGGAGAGAATTATAATATTATTAAATGTTATTATGTGACATAAATTTTCTTAAAATATATACGAAGCATTGCAAACTTTGAGCCTAATCTAAATTTAATAGATAAAATTTTTATGCAATTTTTTTTAACTTCAAATTTATATAAAACCACATCAAAACAAATTATAAAAAATATAGCCCAAGCTTGAGATCCTTATAAGAAAAAGCCACCCAATCAATTTACTAGTAATACTAATAAAAGCATCAGCCTTAACCCTTAAATGGAATTGGTTCTAAAGATCCAACGTATCAAAAGTAGGCCTCCATTGTATCATGGTTTTGAGCCAACGCCTAATTTGTTAAGAGAAACCTTTATGTTAGGTAGACATAGATGATAGGATTTTGTAGGCAAAATAAACTATGTAGTAGTGGACCCACTACGTTAGTCTATGTTCAGAGAATTTCTCCGGATCATATGTAGGTTAGATGTAATTGGAATGTTAATGTAAATTAAAAGAGGTAAATTATGATGTGAGAATAAAGAACCCCTCTAGTAATTGATTAGTTTTATTCCACTGTAAACATAAGCCCTGAACATGGCTGACTTAAAATAAATAAAAAATCAATTTTAATCTCATGTTAATAAAAATTTATATAAAAGTGCATAAATCTTTCTCTAATATTTAAAATTCTTCATATATAATGTAACACTTTTATAGAATAAAGTTTATTTTATTAATCTCAACTTTTAATGGACGTTGTTGTAATGTTAATGCTAACCATCACGTATCATGTGAATGTGGTTTTATGGGTTTAGTGGATCATCTTTTTTTTTTTTTTTTAAAGATTAGTTTTACAAAATGCTTCTTTGATTTAGTGTCAAGGACTTGGTTATCAATTCTGCCAGATTCACTTAGAGTACAATCTCGACATCATCTCTTTTTTGTATCTCCTAGAACATGTACCTTGGATGGATAGACAACACTTTTTACACCATTAAACTACAACCTATTTTGTAACATGTGTACAATAAAGCATAATCCTCTAAAAATATATTTTTAAGATTATACTAAGTAAAACATTTTTAGTATCGATTATGCTTGCTCTATATAGTTAATATTTTGGACTAATTTCTTTTTGTGTTTTTATGTTCTACGTTTATTATTCTTACACTTCCCAAAAATGGTAATTGTTAATTGTCAAAATATTCATACACTTCCCTTAATACATGGATATTGTGTCCACTTGGATATTCCTTTGTACATAAAGAAGATGATGCCATTGTGTTTAAAGATTTTTTTAGTTTAGTTTTATGTTTGTTTTCATCAATTTCAAATGGAATTTAATCACAACTTTCTATATGATGAATGTATATGTTAATTATATTTTTTAGTGCTAAGCATAACGAATCGATATGTCCAGCATAGACTACCACGTTGGACATTGATCCCTAGTTGATCACATCCAAATCTTTGTTAAGGTGTGCTTAACCATTGATGTTTGCTTAATTGTTTGTTATTTGCATTAACCATTTTTTTCACTTACCCATGATTGTTAAGGCCCCATCGACATAGTCACAAGAATTGTTAATAATCAAGCAAAAATTAATTTCAATTTTCATTATTTTCAAAAATCCTGCCACTTTATGATCTCTCTAGAACGTCACTTCCTCAACTTCCCCTTCCCCTTCACGACCTCAGTTTCCCTCATCCTCTTTGTCACCACCACTAGATAAATAGTTGAAAACCTTTATGTTCTTTGTTTGAATCCCACCATTGATCTCATCTACACATCATTGAGACTTTGGATATCCTTTAGATAATATGGCCATTGTAACTTATGATCCCCCTGAGTATGGTAAAGCCCTGCTCAATTGCATACCATTTTATCAACAATTCTACTAATTTTTATATCTTCATGATTGTTCTTAGTTGTTTTACTTGAATGTTTGATCTTTCTTAATGAATACTATGGATTCCTTAGCATGTTGTCTCATTCTTTCAGTAGTTGGAAAGCTTCATCTTGATATGAAATATTCTAGGAGATGTCAAGGATTGAGTGAGTTAGTATATTCATTAGTGCCATTCAAGGCATATTGTCTAGTCCTCCTAGCCTAGGCATTCATCCATAACCTCATAATGTAACATTGATGTGAGAAGATGCAGATTTGAAAAGTATATGTTTGGTTTGTTCTTTGTTCTCATGTGTAACATGTTGCTAGTTGGAAGTCATCATCTATTTTGGTGTATCAACTCCCTTAGGTTAGTTTGCTTTTAGTTATCTCTCTCCCTTTTTCCCTCAAAGTTTAAATGTAGTTGTGATCCAAAGTGGTACATCAAGGGAGCTAACCTTATCTAGAGATTCACCTCATCCTTAGGTTACCTACAAGCCTAGATGTGTTTCCATTATGCCTCTTAGATGAGGAGAGCATTGTCATCTTTTCAAAAGGTGCAAATCCAAGTGAAAACAATTAGCATATTCTACATATAATTCATTTCATGTACAATTAATTCAATATCAATGAGTACTTGAAAGAAAACTTACACTCTTTTACTCAGCATCCTAGAATAAGGCACTAATACATAGGGAATGATACTAGTACAATCAAGTACAAAATCAACAAGGCATTAGTAAGCATTACTATAGGGCATAAGTACATAGAGAATTATACTAGTTCAGTTAAGTATAAAACCATTGGTGTGTTTCAATAAAAATTGCATTGAAGTATAACTAACATGTTTCATATTTTGAGTGTACATAGATGGTTAGTGAGTAGAGAAATGGTCAAAATGTCAAACATTCAAATTAAAATGTAAAAATGTATGAATATTTAAACTAATACCTATATGAACCAATCAAATAATCCTATACAAAGATCAAGTATACACAGTCACGTGGGAGGTTATCGTATATTTAAACTAGATTATAAAAATGTTATACACAATAAGGGAAAACTTGTAGCCTTTACATTCTTTGTAATGGTAAACACAAATCAAGTATTGACATTCTTTTCAAAAAAAAGTATGGATATATATTAATTACTTGTATAATACCCTTTATCACAATATGTATAATGCCTTAAATCTTCACCATTCTTTTGTTTATATAATACCCTTTACATTATGTATATTATTATAAGATTTACTATACATAAAGTAATTTGAAATCTATACGTTTGTATTCTAGCTCTATACTATAAAGGGATTTGAATGTTTGAAATTTTGACTATTAATCTATTCACATTATTGTTCATCTTGCTACATAAAGGTAATGATCCTATCAACCATCACTCTATTTAATAGTCTATTGTTATTCATTATCAATACTAGGTATTATCTTAAGCATTTGGGATACCCTTAACATAAACACTAAAAGAATTAGAATCTTACTACATAAAGGAAATGAACCAATGAATTTTTGTATAATGGTCTATTTCTCTTCAATATCAATATCAAATATTATGAAAGTGTCCTAACTAGCTGGTGTATTCACATTTCATGGCTGGACTAACATTTGTTAATAATATGTTAAGGCAAACAACAATTAGTTCATTGGTTCCTTTCTTTTATGTAGCAAGATGGAAAAAATATACCATTATACAAAATGCAAAGGGTATTATACATACAAACAATATATAGGTCATTATATAGATTATAATAAAATAGATAATAATAGACCATTATACAAAATGTAAAGGGTATTAAACATACATGCAAGATGTAGGGCATTATAAAGACTATAATAATATGGACAACAACATACCATTATACATATCAATGGTTCATATCAAATAACTATACATAAGACATATATGTTATCCATAATCCTATGTAAAAGAAAAAAGAAAAACATTTAGATAAGCATTATTCAAAAAACTCCAACTTTGCTCAATCTATTAATAATTGCTTCAAGCAGTGAAAAATATATTAAATGGATTTAAATGATCTTTATATTATGAAATTGATTGAGTTATCAATAAAAATGAACATAATAAGAGTTTTATAAGACTATATGAAACACTTATACTGATTACTAAGTTAAGATAAACATAACATTGAGACAAGCATAGTACTAAGTTATCCACCATCTGTCAGTCTTTTTATTAGCAACAATAAATTAAACATTAGAAACATCCATTCATATTACCATTTAAGGGAATAGTTATGACCACCCTCAACATGAGCTCAGTTAGAAATGATAGATGCATGTTTATGCACAAAATAGGGTAAGATCCTAAAATCATTCCAAACAAGAATATGATCATATTATTATACTAGGGGTTTTTCAAGCCCATGCATATCGTTTGCCTTAACATTTGTTATTTTCCTTAATTATTGTTATTGGCTTGATGTGTTGTTACAGATGTTATCCTAGTGATGAGGATTAGATGTTGGCTTATTTGGTCCCCGCACCTTGCCCCTCACCCCCACCCCCCCTCCATCACCTCCCATGCCCCAACACGTCAACTAGAAATGAGAATGCATCAGTTAGTTAATATGCTCCTTTCAATACCATATATAGGGATAAGTTATCTCATCAAATTATTTAATGTATTATTCTATAGGGAATTAAATATTAAACTAATACAATGAGATCGAAATTGACCACACCTATGATAAGTAACAATTAGTGCAATTCCATGTTCCCTATTGTTGACCTTGAGAGGGTAATGGGGCATTAGCTCTTATATGCATCAAAATGGAACATCCAAAATGGCATGGGAATAACTTGGCTAATGTTTAAATTTTTGTTATCTGGGCCATCTAGGGGTTAATGTTTAACTAGGTCATCCATGCCAAATCTACTAGGTGATTACGCTTAATGAGAAAGCCTTATCTTGTAAATAAAGTCTAGCTTTATGTTCAAAATAAATTAATTCATATAATAATTTATTTATTATTGTTTATATTATAAATAAATTAGGTAGACAAAGTGTTGGTAGATGGAGTAACTAAAGGGGATGTAGAGG
Organism: Torreya grandis; assembly: GCA_037957365.1. Taxonomy (NCBI): domain Eukaryota; kingdom Viridiplantae; phylum Streptophyta; class Pinopsida; order Cupressales; family Taxaceae; genus Torreya; species Torreya grandis. The sequence continues at coordinate 816,698 of JARHVA010000603.1, forward strand.
TCAACTACAAGTGTGCTTAGCCATGTTTAACTTTTTAGCTACTTACATTCAGTGTGCATAAATTAGTTGGGTTGGATCAATTGTTAGATCCTCCATTATGAGCATAACTAGACTATGCATTTAGAGTGGGATATCATGCAGGTAATTTACATCCACATTCCCTCTGGTCACTTTATCTACTACTGCTTCATATGTTCCATTAGCCCGTTATCCAAATGAAAACCTTATCTTATGTGAAGGGTGTGAGATTTGAAAATGACTTATTATTATGTTTATTTCCAGTCCATCACTTGCATTAGCCTTTTATCCCTCTCTCAATGGTCACCACTTATTACACGATTCTTAACTCATGATAATATGTTAACAAAATAGATGGAGGGGAAGGTAGATGGAGTGTTCAACATGCACATGTAGGTCAACTATTAGTGTGACCTCCACATGCCTATTAGATACTCTAAGGGTAGAAAGAGTATCTAGCACACACATAGATTTTATCTATCAATGTGACCTCCATGTGCCTATTGGATATTTTAAGGGTATATGGAGTATCCAATAGATATGTAGAGGTCAACGGTCAATGTGGCCTCCATGTGTTTGGTAGATACTCTAATGAAGAGGGTAGATAGAGTATCCAACATGTACATGGAGGTTAATTATAAGCATGACTTCCACATTCATGTTAGATACTTTGAGTGTCCCTCTCTTCTATCTATTATGTCATCTTGTTAATCTTTTGATGATGAGCCACACATCTTACATCCTTAAATCAAAATGTAATCAATAAGTATGCTCAGCATGATAATTGTGGCTAAGGTTAAAACCTATGATTAATAAAAATAAAAATGGATAAGGTAAATGATAATGATTAAGCCCAACGTACTTGGAACAAAGTGATGAAGAATTATATGTAACCAGTTGGGGGTCAATGTTCAACATAAGCTCAAAATCGAGGATGAAATGAGTGGGGACCATCTATATAAGGTTAACGAGTTAATGCAAGTGGTAGAATGATGATAAATAAACCAACTAGTAATTCTTAAAATAGAGGATGAAAGAAGTGGGGTCCATCATTGAAGGGCTAATAGGATAATGGAATGGACGGAGGGGGAGGGCGTAAACAAAGTATCCAACATGCATGTAGAGGTCATATATTAGCATGACCTTCATGTGCTTGATGGATATTTTGAGGGTATACAAAGTATCTAGTAGGCATGTGGAGGTCAATGGTTAGCATGACCTCCACATGCATGTTGGATACTCTGAGGGTAGATGGAGTATCCAATTAGCACATGCAAGTCAACTATTAGTTTGACCTCCACATGCATGTTGGATACTCTGAGAGTCCCTCCCTCCATCTATTATGTAGGCCCTTTAATCTTCAAATGAGGGAAATGTATGAAAGTAATAACTCAACTTTCAACGGATATTAACATTTAATTTTAAAATTATTTTTGATTTAACCCCTAGAATTTACTTTAACCATTATTTTCATTTGACTTAACTATTGTTGTTTTCCTTAACATGTTAAGTTAGCCCAGCCTTGAGCATTAGATTGTGATGATTTCGTGTCCCTTGACACATAAGCTAGATACATGTGAATGCACCATCTAGTTAAGGCTATCTCATCATCAGAGGGATAATTGGCCAACATAATGAACATGCCTTACCCTTGTTCCTTTTATTGTTTTCCATTACCCTATTCCCTTTCAACCTCTACATAAGCTCATGTGGCATTAATGATTCTATTAACATGTACAACATTCATTGGAGCATACCATAATAAGCATCTACTATATTTTTTAGTTACCTATAATGAATTTTATTATTTACATTATTGAATCTCAAACTCCATTTAATATAATTTTACTTTAACATCTAATATAGGCACAACCATATGGGATATTTTATTCTTTCTTGGATATAATGATTGAAAATCGTCATGACCACTCATATCTAATATTATTTTCTTCATTATTAATTTAGCATTATTTAAATATATTAATAACTTGGGACAACTACATCATATTTCATTTACATTGTTCATTTTCAGACTTATTATATTAGTTTTATTTTGAGATATACTAGATAGGTACTCTGATGTCATTTTGTTTGATTGTAGGTGTTACCTCAATATGAGATAGGTTGGAATGTGGAACGCTTCATTCAAATTTGAATGTCAAGTATATAATTATTTTATTTTAATATATTATGAATGATTTCTAAATCGAAGACACCTCTACCTTCACTTGATTATTATGTCCAGACCCCATCTTGAAGTTTGATTTTTGCGTTCTATGTAGTCTATTTATCTACATGTACAATTGACTGTGTTCTCAGTGGTTAATTTATTGGTTTTAAAATTACTGACTCATATCTTAATTTAGATTATCATTCAGACAAAGTTCACATTGAATAAATGAAATATTTATGCAAATTTTATCAAATTTGTGTAAATAATTGAGTTTTTCAATATGAACTTTGGAAAAAATGATTATCTATAGTAGTGGGTATTCATGAACCATAATGTGCAAATTAGTTGTTACATTTATATTTAAAAAATGAATTTTCAAGTCATTAATAAAATAAATTATTTTAAAGTGGAATAATACTAAGAAAGAGATCATGACAAAGACCCCTCTTCTTCCTCCATAAGACACCTTCCAGATTTCAGCAATTAGCATTTCCTCTCGCTCTATGGTCACATTATAAATTTATTCAAAAACACCATCAAAGTACAAGAATGACTGTCCAATTTATTATAGATAAGGGAAAACTCACATCCTTTATATTATTTGTAATGACATACATAAAGTCTATATATATATATTAAAACCTAAACCCTATATTGCAGTCTGTATAATGCCTTTTATCTTGTTTGTCTTTATAATAACATTCATATTTTGTGTAATGGTATACTATTATCCATTATTATACATAAAGGAGCCAATAGATCATCGGTATGTATAATGGTCTACTATTGTCCATCTTAGTGCAGTCTGTATAATGCCCTACATCTTACCTATATGTATAATACCCTTTACATTCCATGTAATGGTCTATTGTTGTCCATTTTATGTTTTGGGTTCGAAATCAAATACACTATTCCACTCTCTAATTGATGGTTGGGGTGGGTAGGGACCCACTATATGAATGGGTTCATTTAAAAGTTTAAGAATGTTAATAGATTATTTGAAGAATAAGTATGTTATTGAAGAGTAAAAACTCTTTACTCATAGATAATATAACAATCAATTTGGGATATCTTTGATTTCATGTACTAATGCATGATGGGTTATTTAAATAGTTTTAACACACACAAATTTTCATACGAATTAATAATGGAATACTAATCATCATCATAACGACAATGTTGAAGTGGTGGTAAGATTTTCTTGTTATATTATAAATAAGATTTTGGTAAAGTATTTAAAGATTACCTTTTTAACTATTTTGTTAAGATTTTACGTACTTCAAAATCAACTTTTATGGTGATATGAAATAAGATTGTGATCTTTTATGTGTTTTTACTTACATAGGAATATGTTACCATCTTCAAGCAATAAACATACATGTTTTATATGAGCATGATGGTGATGTAGAATTCCAGTTACCACATGATTTATGACTCTAATGATTTGAGCCCCGAAGGGTTGGCAACTATTGAAGAAGAACTAAAAGTATACGAAGGTAAGTGATACATTTTGGGTTTTTCATTATACTCATTTGTTCACCAATACATTCATGACTTATGCTTACGCACGAGTTACTAAAATTGGAAGGAAAAATAAAATGCCTTGGCTACAAATAAGAATTTGAAGGGGAGAATATGAGAGTGGTTTAGCAAGATAAAAGAAGGAACAAAAGAGGATAAAAAATGAAAGATGTAGTTTTATTTTTTATTATGAAATTAATTGTATTCATTTTTTGTCATAGAAATACAAGGATGGTTTAACACAAAATAAGGAATGTGTTGTTCCCAAAATTTGTTACTCATTTTGGGAACAACATATGAACTATTTTGGTCCTGCAGGACTAAAATTATCTCTTCTCTTCTCAAAATTTGTTCTGAGCATTCAAATTCCTCATTTTTCAAGCTTTTTTAGTTAAGGGACTAGTAGGTTTAACATGTTCAATGGCTTCAATAGGAAAATTCTCACAAAGGAACAAGTTCCCAACACTTAGGAAATTTCAAGATTGGTTCAAACGCCTCGATTCAACTAAAAATGTCCGTCGATAGGCTTCAATCAAAGGATTGAACCATTGAACCCCGCTTCTCAAAGGTTCAAAGGTTTAACGGGTTCAAAGGTTCAACAACATCAGCAAGCTTAAAGAGTTAAGCGCTTCCGTAAAAGTTCAAAGTTCAACCACTCCAAAAAGTTCAATGGCTTCAAAAGACTTAGAAGAAAAGAAGGCTTCAAAGAAAAAAGGAATGAACCGTTGAACCTTGAACCAAAATGGTTTAACAGGTTCAACAGGTTCAATGAGTTCAACGGGTTCAAAGAGATCAAAAGATCTAGAAGAAAAGAAGGCTTCAAATGCAAGATTAAACTGTTGAACGAAATTTGGTTCAATCGGTCAGTTCAAAGGACTGCCCCAAAGCCAAAGGAAAAGGTGCCCTTGCGGAGGTCAGGGAACATTGGTTCAAAGATCAAAGAGAAGGCTGAAAGGGTAAGGTTTCCTTCAGATTTTTGTCAAAAGAAATTACTAAGGAACCAAAAGAATTCCTTTGAAAAAAATTTCCATAGAAGAATTTCTCAAAGACAAGGTGAATTCTTTCAGACAAAAAGTTTGAAGGAATTCATCTGAAGGAATTCTCCCGAAAAGAAAAGCTCGAAGAAAAGTGAACAAGGAAAAGGAAGGGTTTCCTTTGGACAAAATGTCTGAAGGAATTCCTTTGGACATTTTGTCTGAAGGAATTGAACCCGAAGGACCCTGAAGACTACCTGAAGGACCTCAAAGGGCAGGTACCCTTTCATGGGGCTCTTAGCGACTAGAAAATGGACCTTCTCAAGGCCCAAAGGGACACCTTCCATTTGAGAAGTTCCAAAGACATTAAGGCTCGTGACTAAATTCTATGGACTCTAAAGGATGTTTATATGGACTCGATTCTATGGACTTCAAAAAATGATTTCTATGGACTCAATTCTATGGACTCTACAGGCTCAATTCTATGGACTCTACAGGTTTTGATTCTATGAAATCCATAGACATATTTCTACAAACTCTTCCAAAGCTTGAGAGACTTAGAAAAAATAAAGGAAGCAATGGAACAAAGAATGAATTAATGAACTGTTTGAACCTTGAACCAAAAGAGTTCAAAGTTCAATGGTTTGCAGGTTCAACAGTTCAAAGGAAGCTCTAGACAAAGTAAGGAAATGGATGATTCTAGAAGACCAGTTCAAAGGGATGGTTCAACCAAAGAATAAGGAAGTAATGGAACCAGGGAATTGATAAAGACTGCCTAAACCAATGAACTTTCAAGGTTCAAAAGTTCATGGTTCAATATGGTTTAAACAAACAACAACCATTGGGTAATGGAATATCCATTAACTTTCAAATATAGAGTAGAACTTAAAGGATGAACCAAGTGACCAGTTGAAGAAGATAGCTCGAGAGCCCAAATTGCTACAAGAAAGAGAGAACAATACAAAAAGGTCAAAAAATATCTATAAGAGAGTTATTTCCAGTAGGTGAAATATTCAACCAAGTAGTCATCTGAGAACACCAAATCAAGGATGCAGCCTGATTTTATTCCATGAAGTAAAGGCAAAGTGGATAGCTATGCAGACATAAAAAAAACCAGACAACCCATGCTAAGGAGGAGACATATGAGATGAATGGGCACGCCACAGTTGAGGCTGATGCACTGTTCCAAGCATAGCCCCTTTGACAAAACTAAAAATGCATTCAAGGCATTGAATGCAGCATGGGCCATCCCATAGGAAAAAATGCCAAGACTTTCTTGGCTGCTATACATTATAATCTCTAATTTTATGCAAAAGGGAGATCTTTACAATATAAAAGTGAAACTTTGTCAAAATTGAGAGGTGATTACTGAGACTTTGAGCTCAGATTGTTCATCATATTTCTTTGTTTGAATGAGAAAACAAGTTACTTTTAGACTTTGTGTTATTATTGCTGGTATCATTTTAGGAGATTATTCTTATGTCTATTTTCTAAATGCGATCTTGTCCATTTTATTGAAATAAGCATAACTAGTGGAAGTAATCAAGAAGGTGTCCTAAAGTCAGTTGTGGAAAGACTTTGTGCTATCACAATTGTCTTTAGTGTGTGTTTTTAGTTTCTTTTTGTGTAAAGGATCTTGGGACGACTTTGTGCCCCCATTATCCTTCATATGTCACTCTTTGAGTAGTTGAGGTGTAAACTTTGTGTTACACTTCATCCTGCTTGTTACTATGCCTTTGTTACCTATTGGTTACCCACCAAAAAGAACTCCTATGCCCTGCTGCAAGACCACTTATAAAAAAGAGAAGTGCCTTCAGTATTATCACCAGGATTTCTCCTTTATTTGTAAACATCATCTCTGAAAAAAGAGAGATTGATGGTGTAGTCCTACCCCTGAGTGTTATTTTTTGCATATATATAGTATCTAGCCCCTCATATTTTATAGAAAACCTCCCCTTGATGAGTGGAGAGATTTTTTCCCTTCTAATATGGTAAACCTGTACATTTGGCCTACCAATATCCCTATGCTATGGTTGAAATCACCTATTTTGCTCATCAGTTAGCTGGTGACAAAATATTCACCCAACAACTTTTTGGTGACTCCACTAGGGATCAAATGAGCAGTTCCTACCCTTATCCATTATATGCTCTAGTGACTTTGATATGTGTCTTACCCATTATTATTATAGCCTTACTACTTTCCTCTAGCTCCTTGCCAACAGTTTTTTAGTGACTCTATTAGGGAAGAGTGCACAGTTTGAAGCCTCAAGCTTCAAGCTGAAGCAAGGCCAATTTTTTTCCATTTTTATTCTATAATCTGGCAACTCCACACTTTACTAGAAACTAGAGAGCCCAAGGTGTTGTTGACCCTATTTTTGAGTTGGTGTAGCAAGGCAATTTTGATTTGTTCCCTACCCAACTTCAATTTCAACGATCTAGGAGTGTTCCTCCTACCTATACCAAGTCACCAACACAAGGTAGAGATTCTTTTTTTACTATCAGTAGAGCTTTGCCTATACATACTCTACCCAAATTTGTTATCCCCCTTTTCCATAATCAAGTCATGGCAGTTCAAGGCCTCTGGGGTAACTCTTTCGGTCCACTCAATCTTACTCCACCTCTACATGAGCTTCCATGTAGTTCAAAGAAGAATTTTTCCAAATTCTTTGGTGATGAGAGAGTTCATCTCAATGAACATATTTCAGCCTTCAACATAGTATGTGGCATGATAGGTGTGAAATTCAAAGATGTAGCTGTCAGGCTATTTGTGGAAACACTACAAGGTGCTACTGCAGACTGGTTCTACCATTTGCAGGCTCGATTAGTGACTGACTGAGACACTCTTAAAGCTAAATTTGAAGCCAAGTTCAAACTTGTATAAGATGCGCATGCCTTGCTGGCCTAGCTCATAAAGATGGAAAAAGAACCTCATAAGCCTATGAGGGACTTCATTGCCAAATTTGACAAGTTGAGGAATAGGATTCCTGTAATTGCTCAGCCAACACTTGAGAACTTCAAATGCTTCTTCATCAACTCATAGCTACCTAAAGTGAGTTTTCTGCTGAGATGGGCTAGCCACATAGGCCTTGTTATGGCTCATTATTTTGATACTGAGGTAGAGGATGACCTTATCTTAGTAGGAAAAATAAAGAGAGATCCTAATAGAGGTAAATCATCTTCATATTTTGAATACTCACCTACAACCACCACTGATACAATGGTGTAAAAGATGGCAAATGAATTGCTAGCTCTTATAAAGTAATTAGCACAAGGGATGTCATCTGCTCCTTCATATAGAGATATACCAAGGAAGGCATTCCCCAATTAGTGATATCAAGGCAATGCTGCCAAGAATCAAAGGCAAACAAATCATCTTCCTCCCCCATGGGAGAACCTTGCCATTGAAGCACCTCCAACCAATTCAACAATTAGATATCTTGAAGCTGAATCAGATTTCTCCTTCTAGCCTAAGTTGAACCTAGAAGATGATGCTAATCTCTTCATAGAGGGAGAAGAAGAATTAGCTACTAACTCCAACATTGGTTTTCTAAATTACTAAGATGAATCTAGAAGTGAAGGTAAAGCAACTAAGGAATCATACGCTATGTTCACGAAGTCTAAGAACCAGTTAGCCCAGTAAGTTGATAAAGAAAAAATAAAGGAGCAACCTCAACTAATAATTTCAATTGTTAAGCGGGGAACCACTCTGCCTTTCAAGCCAAAGGACTCGATGATTGTAAGAAAGGTAAGTACATCAAACATCCCTACACCTTCTACTTCAAATTCACAGACTAGTCTTCCCCCTCCCAAAAATAAAAAAGATGAACTCCCATCCCCTATACCTAGTCCATTTCAAACATTTGACATAATTGAGCATATAAAGAAAATTCAAATTTAAATGTCTAAATTTGAATTCTTGCAATCTAACCCTAAGTAGTTAGATAAGTTAGTTCAATGTGTAAAGAACCAAATCATCCCTATAAGACAAGCAATTTTGAAGGTAACTCGTGATCCCCCCAAGAACACATCCACTAGGAATAACCTTGTCATCACTCCTCCTCCTACTCTCAATAAGACTGAACTATTTTATGTCTCCCTACTAATAAATGGACACCAACTGAACAATTGCATCATTGATTCTAAAGCTTCAAATAATGTCATGCCTCCCAAAGTGGTAAAATCCCTTAGTCTCACACTGACCAAGACATTTGGGAGATGTTTCTCCATGAAGAACATATAAGTGCCACTACTGGGACAAATCAAAGATGCCCAATTTGCATTTGTAGCATTATCAGACAAGAGAATCAAGATAGTTGTCTTGATGGCTGACATCCCAGCATCATACGGCATCCTTCTTGGGAAATTTTTTTGCAAGGACGTTGGTGGCAAATTAAGCATGGACCTATCTAAGGTGAGGATCTCAGTCAAAGGCATTATGCAAAGATTACTCCCTAAGAAGGAAGTAAAATATGTGGTCACTCAAACATCAGTGCCTGAAGCTCAAATTCTATTTGAGTCTTCTGGTATGGCTAATTAATTTTTATCCACAGAGGAATTCCATGACGTGTCTGATGAAATTCATGAATGTGTTAACCTAAAAATTGGTTTAGATGGAATAGTAGAAGGATTGGTGGGACACAGTTCAAGTGTAGAAGAATCTCCCCTCCAAATGATGAAAAATCAAAAGAAAAATTAGTGTCTAATGAGGTATAGATTCTAGAATTCAATGGTAGCTGCTCCTCTACCGATTCAAAAGCTGGGATTGTATTGATATCTCCTCAAGGATATATTTTTCCTTCTTCATACAAGTTACAATTTAGCAACACCAACAACACAGCTGATTACTAATATCTATTGCTTAGATTGAAGGCTGCTTGAGACAAAGGAATCAAACTCCTTCATGCCAAAAGAGATGTTGAACTATGGTTTGTTAGGTAAGAAACTTGTATCAAACCAAAAATAAGAGATTGCACCACTACTGAAATCTAGTCTAGGATCAAATTGAAAGCTTTGATGCTTTCAACATCTCTACCATACCCAAGGAATTCAATGACCAAGTTGATGCACTGACTGTTTCAACAACTCTCTTGGTTTCTCACCTTAATTTTAAGAGAGATAGGTACACTATTGAACTAGTCTTTCGACTAAGTGTGCCTGACAATTCCAATCATTGGCAAGTATTCAATGATGACAACCAAATTATTGCCTTCTTAGAGTAAAAATATAGCTTTGAATAGCTTCATTTCAAAGGCAGTGAGTCTCAGAAGCTTGAACTAGCCCCTGAATCAAGCTTAGACATAGGTGAAGAATTTTTGCAACTTAAAGAAAATAAAATCCTAAAAGGCTTGGTTTCTCTTGAAAAGCTATTTGACAAACATGATAGATTCATCAAACAATATAAAACAAATTCAAGCTCCTCCCAGGAGTTTGATCAAATAAATCTGGGTACCAAGGAAAATCTCAAAATGGTGAACATTGAGAAGTGTTGCAATCAAGAAGAAAAGTTCAAGTTCATTACTCTACTCAGTCAGTACATTAATGTCCTAGCATACTCCTATGATGATCTGAAGTCACTCAGGCCTAAATAAATCTTTCATGAGATTCCTCTCAAAAGTGACTTGATGCCTTACAAGCAAAAATCTAAGTAGTACAATCTGAAGATATCAGGTACTATTCTATCTGAAATACAAAAAATATTGAATGCTAGAATAATTTTATAATCCATCATTCTACATGGATTGCCAACATAGTACCTGTGAGGAAGAAGAATAGCAAAATTCACCTCTATGTGAACATCAAAAATTTAAATCAGTCATCCTTAAAGGATAAGTATCCTCTACCCATCATGGATCAAGTCCTTCAGACAGTGATCAGTTCAAAGATGTTATCAATGTTAGACAGCTTTTTTGGATACAATCAAGTTGAATTTGGTGAAGCAGACTCACATAAGATTGCCTTCACCACACCTTGGGGCACTTTTGCATATTGAAGAATGTCTTTTGGCTTGATAAATGATGGCACCACCTTCCAAAGAGAAATGGACCTTGCTTTCAAAGATGAAATGGGTAAGTTAATTATAGTGTACCTAGATGATTTAATGGTCTTTTCTAAGCATTGACCTGACCATATGTGCCATTTGCAACAAGTGCTAGAACGTTGCCACCAGAATGGCACTTATTTAAATTCTAAGAAGTCTATTTTTAGAGTAACAGAGGAGAAACTTCTCAGACATATTATATCTCGAGAAGGCATAAAGATTGACTCAGAAAGAGTCAAGTCCATCTAGGAGCTTACTTTTCCCACAAGTAAGACTACAGTTCACTCTTTCTTCAAAAAAGTGAATTTTTTTACGAAGGTTCATCCCCAAGTTTGTTGAAAAGACTCGCCACATCATGGACATGATGAAGGGAAAGGTGAATTTTAGATGGACTAAAGAAGGCAAATTGGCATTTTGAGATATTAAGACAGCTATTGCCCACATCTCAATTTTAGTTTGTCCAAATTATAACAAGGATTTTACAATTTATAGTTATGCTTTTGAGCACACACTTTCAACAATTTTGGTTCAACAGAACCAAGAAGGTGTTAAATCTCCCATTTCTTTCATGAGCTATCCTCTCAAAGCTCATGCGCTAAAGTATTCAAAAATCGAGAAGCATGCCCTGAATTCACAAGTTACTACCCTAGTTCCTGACACTAAAATCAAATCCATATTAACTTAGCAGGAGTTTGGGACAAAAAGAGGTAATTGTATTGCTAAAATCTAGGAGTTTGATCTAATCATCAAACTAACAAAGCTGGTATGGAGAAGAGGCCTATGACAATTAATTGTCGACAACAAACCAAAAGAAGTAGGGCATGAAGAAGAAATTGAAGACATGCCAATAGTCCTCTGTCACCACCATGAATGAGTGGTATTCAAGTATCACTCATTTCCTTACTTATTGTGAGTGTCCTGCTCACCTGTCTTGTAAAGAAAGGAGGATTATTAAATTGAAAGCTACTAATTTTTCCCTCTAGGACAACATCCTATATAAGAGGATCCTTGATGGAGTGTTCCTTCATTGCGTGGACAAAGAGCAGCATAACCAACTTTTGAGGTCCTTCCATAATTCAACTTGTGGAGGAAATTTTTTTGCTCCTATAACTGCCCATAATATTTTACAAGTCAGGTATTACTGGCCTACTTTATTTCAAGATGCATACAAATGGGTAAGAAAATGTGAACTATGCCAACAGTTTATTGGAAGACCCAAGTTAGTTGCTTTGCATCTCAAACTAGTCATAATAAAAGATCCATTTCAGCAATGGGGAATCGATTTCATTGGTGTTACAAACCCATCTTTAAGTGTTGGACATGATTATGTCCTCATAGCCATAGATTATTTCACCAACTGGGTGGAAGCTATTCCAACCAAACATGCTACTTTAGAAGTAGTTTGTGATTTCCTTAATGAGAACATCATTTCTAGGTTTGGGGTCCCAACCAAGATTATCACAGACAATGCAGCTTGTTTCTCTTTATAGGAGATTACTCAATTCTATTTTTACTATGGGATTACCCTCTCCCACTCTTCTCATTACTTTCCATAAGGGAATGGCCAAGCTGAATCAAGCAACAAGAATATGGTGACCATCATCAAGAAGCTGGTAGATGACAACTAATGAAAATGGCATAAAGCATTGGTAGATGATTTATGGGCAGATAAAATTACACCAAAGAGGGCAATTGATATGTCACCTTTCCAACTTCTTTATGGTCTCAATGCTGAGATACCAATCACCCTAGAATTGTCAGCATTGAAATTGGCTAGGGCAGTTGAAGATCAGACATATGAAAGCTCTATCGATAAGAGGATCATGTGCTTGACTGAACTGGATGAGCAGTGAACTATGGTGATGGACCGAATTGCTGCACATCAAAGTCTAGTGAAGAAGCTCTTTGACTAGAAAGTAAAAAACTATGATTTCTAGATTGGAGATTAAGGCCTTCTGTGGAACGAGAAGAGAACCAAAGGGAATGCATAGGAAATTTGACTCCCTTTGGAGGGGTCCTTTTACTATCCATCAACTCAATGATGAAAATAGTTTTCTATTGAAGTATCAAGACAGCACACCCTTTTCTCTACCTCACAATGGGCAGCATTTGAAGCACTTCAATTCTTGAAGTATCAAATAAGTTCACCTGTACATATGTATATTTATAAAGTTTTTGGTTCTATTTTGTGTTGTTCATTTTTATTTTTTGGCACCTTTATTTTTGGGTTGCATGACTTTGTAGCCCAATAGCATACTAAAAGGGACTACAAATTTTGGTTTCTACTCCCCTCAGCTGTTTTAAGTCTTCAACTAAAGGAAGTTGCCCAACAGGAGCCAACTGTTGTTTTTAAAATCTATTACTCATTTTGGGAACAACATATGAACTATTTTAGTTCTCCAAGACCAAAATTATCTCTTTCCTACTCAAAATTTGTTCTAAGCATTCAAATTCCTCATTTTTCAAGTTTTTTTAGTTAAGGGACTAGCAGGTTCAATAGATTCAATGGATTTAATAGGCAAATTCTCACAAAGGAACAAGTTTCAAACACTTAGGTAATTTCAAGATTGGTTCAAATGCCTCAGTTCAACTAAAAATGTCCATCGATAGGCTTCAATCAAAGGATTCAACCATTGAACCCCACTTCTCAAAGGTTCAAAAGTTCAACGGGTTCAAAGGTTCAACAACATCGGCAAGCTTAAAGAGTTAAGTGCTTCAGCAGAAGTTCAAAGTTCAACTGATCCAAAAAGTTCAATGGCTTCGAAAGACTTAGAAGAAAAGAAGGCTTCGAAGAACAAAGGAATGAATCATTGAACCATTGAACCTTGAACCAAAATGGTTCAATGGGTTCAACGAGTTCAACGAGTTTAATGGGTTCAAAAAAATCGAAAGACTTAGAAGAAAATAAGGCTTCAAATGCAAGATTAAACCGTTGAATCATTAAACCAAAGTTGGTTCAATCAGTCGATTCAAAGGAATACCCCAAAGCTAAAGGAATAGGTGCCCTTGCAGAGGGTAGGGAACATTGGTTCAAAGATCAAAGAGAAGGATGAAAGGGTAAGGTTTCCTTTAGATTTTTGTTTGAAGAAATTACTAAGTAAAGGAACCAAAAGAATTCCTTTGAAAATATTTTTTGCAGAAGAATTTCTCAAAGACAAGGCAAATTCTTTTAGACAAAAAATCTGGAGGAATTCACCTGAAGAGAAAAAGCCAAAGAAAAGTGAAAAAGGCAAAGGAAGGGTTCCCTTCAAACAAAATGTCTAAAGAATTCCTTTAGACATTTTGTCCGAAGGAATTGAACTCGAAGGACCCTGAAGACCGCGCGAATGCCACCTGAAAGACCCTAAAGGGCAGGTACCCTTGCAGGGGGCTCTTAGCGACCAAAAAATGGACCTTATCAAGGCCTGAAGGGACACCTTCCCTTTGGGAAGTTCCAAAGACATTAAGGCCCATGACTGAATTCTACAGACTCTGCAAGATGATTTCTATAGACTCTATTCTATGGACTCTATAGGATGATTTATATGGACTCGATTCTACAGACTCTATAGGCTCAATTATATAGACTCTATAGGTTTGATTTTATGGACTCTACAGGCTCAATTCTATGGACTCCGCAAACATATTTCTATGGACTCTTCCAAAGCTCGAGAGACTTAGAAAAAATAAAGGAAGCAATGGAACAAAGAATGAACTAATGAATTGATTGAACCTTGAACCAAAAGAGTTCAAATTTTAATGGTTCATAGGTTCAATGGTTCAAAAGAAGCTCTAGATAATGTAAGGAAATGGATGATTCCAGAAGACCAGTTTAAAGGGATGGTTCAACCAAAGAGTAAGGAAGCGATGGAACTAGGGAATTGATAAAGACTGCCTGAACCGATGAACTAATGAACTAATGAACTTTCAAAGGTTCATGGTTCAATATGGTTCAAACAAATAGCAACCATTGACATCACTGTAGATGTCAAATTTAAGGTAATGGAATATCTGTTAACTTTCAAATATAGAGCAGAACTTAAAAGATGAACCAAGTGACTAGCTAAAGAAGATAGACCAAGAGCCCAAATTGCTCCAGGGAAGAGAGAATAATACAAAATGATTAGAAAATGTCTAAAAGAGAGTTATTCTAGTAGGTGAAATATTCAACCAAGTAGTCATCTGAGCAAACCAAATCAAGGATGCGGCCTACTTTTCTTCCATGAAGTAAAGGCAAAGTGGACAACTGCGTAGACATAAAAAAGGAACAAACAACTCATGCTAAGGAGGAGACATGTGATGAATGGGCATGCCACAATTAAGGCTGATGCATTATTCCAAGCAACCAAGGCATTTAATGTAGCATGGGCCATCCCATGGGAAAAAGTGCCAAGCCTTTCTTGTCTGCTATACATTGTAATCTCTAATTTTATCCAAAAGGGAGATCTTTCCAATATAGAAGCGAAACTTTGTCAAAATTGAGAGGTGATTACTGAGACTTTGAGTATAGATTGTTCATCATATTTCTTTGTTTGAATGAGAAAACAAGTTACTTTTAAACTTTGTGCTATTATAGCTTGTGTCATTTTAGGAGATTGTTCTTATGTCTATTTCCTGAATACGTTCTTGTCCATTTTATTGAAATAAGTAGAACTAGTGGAAGTAATTAGGAAGGTGTCTTGAAGCCAGTTGTGGAAAGACTTTGTGCTGTCATAATTTCCTTCAGTGTGTGTTTTTAATTTCTTTCTATGTAAAAGATCTTGGGACAGATTTGTGCCTCATTATCCTTCGTATTTCACTCTTTGAGCAGTTGAGGTGTAGACTTTGTGTTACACTTCATCCTGTGGGTTACTACGCCTTTGTTACCTGTTGGTTATGAACCAAAAATAACTCCTACGCCCTGCTGCAAGACCACTTCTAAAAGAAGAGAAGTGCCTTTAGTATTATCACTAGGATTTCTCTTTTGTCTGTAAACATCATCTCTAAAAAAAGAGAGATTGATGGTGTAGTCCTACCCTTGAGTGTTATTATATATATATATATATATATATATATATATAGTATTTAGCTCCTCATATTTTATAGGGAACCTCCCCTTGATGAGAGGAGAGATTTATCCCCTTCTGATGTGGTAAACCTGCACATTTGATCGACCAATCTCCTTATGCTATGGTTGAAATCACCTATTTTGCTCATCAGTTAGCTGGTGACAAAATATTCACCCAACATAATGAAAGGAGAAGAAATGGTTGGAGAAATGTTTTGTGTTTGACAACTTATTTAGTTTATGGAGATTCACTATATTTATGTGATAACATATTATCAAATGTTATGACATATTATTCTCAAATACAGAAGAAGATACAAAAAAGAGAGTGGAAATATATTTATAGATCATATTATAAATAGATTTGTTCAACATAATAAGTCTTTTCTTATTAAGGAAATATATGTACATATTTATCTTAAATAAATAAAATTCCTTGAATTTACCTATTAAAGGGATTTTATTACATGTATTTTATGTTATTATCCTTTAGTTAACAACCTTAATCACAAGGCCCCATCAACACAGTCACAAGAAAATTTAATAATCAAGCAAAAATGAATTTTAATTTTCATTATTTTCAAGACTTGTGCCACTTTGTGATCTCTCTAAATCCTTGCCTCCTCAACTTCTTCTTTCCCTTCATGAGATTAGTTTCCCTCATCCTCTTTGTCACCACCACAAGATAAATAGGTGAAAACCTTTATGTTCTTTATTTGAATCCCACCATTGATCTCATCTACACACCATTGAGACTTTGGATATCCTTTAGATAATATGGCATCAACCAAGGATGAATAGATGACAGTGCAAATGGTAGAATAAGTAGCACCCACAAAGTTCACATACCTTTTGTTCCTAGGGTTTTAATATTATTCCCTTCTGAGATGTGTGATATTAATGAGAAGGGCATAGTGGGATAGTTTTCATAATGCATTTGGGTTTATTTTATATTGATTATACTGTTAAGGGCTTGAAGGAATTAATGATTACTTAGGGCATAATTATTCATTCAATACGTAATCATTGTAGACATCATTGTTCAATATCCATCCCTTGGATAAATATTAGTTTAAGTTTGTTTTATGTTGATTGTATTAATTTTTGCTCAAAGGATTTAATGATTACTTAGGGCATAATTATTAATTCAATGCATAGTCATTGTTTGCATTGTTGAATATCCATATCTTCAGTATGATATCAGTTTAGGTTTATTTTATGTTGATTATATTATTTTCTAATTAAAAAAATTAATTATTACATAGAGCATAATCATTTATTCAATGCATAATCAACATCTACATTGTTCAATATCCATCTTTTGAGAATAATATTGATTTGGGTTTGTTTTATATTGACTATATTATTACATGTCTGAAGGAATTAATTATTACTTAAGGCATAATCATTCATTCAACACATAATCATTATTTGCATTATTGAATATCCATCCTTTGAGCATAATATTGATTTAAGTTTGTTTTATGTTAAATGTATTATTGTCTGTTTGAAGGAATTAATGTTTACTTAGGAACGTATAATCATTCATTCAATACATAATCATTATTTAAATTTTTGAATATCCAATCTTTGATTATAATATTGATTTGAGTTTGTTTTATGTTGATTATATTGTATCTGCTTAAAGGAATTAATGATTACTTAGAGCATAATCATTTATTCAATGCATAATCATTACTTATATTGTTGAATATTCATTCCTTGAGTACAATATCAGTTTGTGTTTATTTTATGTCGATTGTATTGTTACTTTCTTGAGGAAATTAATGATTATGTAGGACATAATCATTCATTTAACATATATCATTATCTGCACTATTAAAATGTTCATTCTTTGAGCATAATATTAGTTTTGGTTTCTTTTATGTTGATTGCATTGTTGCTTGTTTGAAGGAATTGATGATTACTTGGGGTATAATCATTCATTCAACATAATAATTATTTGTATTGTTGAATATCTAGAGCTTGAACATAATATTGGTTTGGGTTTGTTTTATGTGACCATATTGTTGCTAACTTGAAGGAAGTAATGATTACCTAGGAGTGCATCGTCATTTTCTTCATTGAAGGAATTAATGATTTGAAAGAATTAATGATTGCTTAAGGCATAATCATTCATTCAATACATTTTCATTATATGCACTGTTCAATATCTACTCCCTATGCTTAATATCAGTTAGATTTTATTTTATATTGATTGTATTGTTGCTTACTTGAAGGAGTCAATGATTACTTAGGGCATAATCATTCATTCAATGCATATTTTATTGACTAGTTTGTGTAATTAGGATATGCTACATGTATATAGTTCAATGAATACATATGAATTAAATACAAAATCATTATTGTATATGCTACATATACAAGAATTTGAACTCTATATCTTTGTAATCCAGGTAAACACTATTCCACAAAATTCCAACTCTACCCAAAAATATTAATTGCTTAAAGTATTGAATAATAAAGTCAATGGGTCATTTGAATGTTGACCACCACACTAGATGTTGATCCCCAACCGGTCAAATCCATTTCTCTGTCACTTTTCTCCCGGTGCATTGGGCTTCGTTATTGTCATTTTCCTTAGCCATTATTTGCATCAACCATAGGTTTTTGTCTTAATTATGATTGTTAAGGCATTATTAGGCCCCACAGTTGTAGTTATGAATAATGTTAATAATCAAAGAAAATCAAATTTCAATTTTCATTATTTTCAATTCTTTCACCCCTTTGTGAGTTTAGTTACCCTCACCCTCTTTGTAGCCATTATTGAATAATAGTCAATGAGTTTCCATGATCCTTCTATTATTAACTAGATAGAGTTATTAATAAAGATGAACACAATAAGTGTTATACAAGTCCACAAAAAACACATATACTGGGTGCCAAGTTAAGAGAAACATGACATTGAGATAAAACATAGTACTATGTTATCCACCACCTATGTTCATTTTATACATTAACAATAGGAAATTAAACGTTATAAATATCATAGAATCATTGGTAAATAGGCATATGATAAGGGGTTCAATTAGTTAACAATACAGTCAATGGTTTTGCATGAGCTTCTATTATTGAATTGATTTATTTATCAATAAAAATGATCACAATAAGTGTTTTACAAGCCCATAAAAAATAGTTATGTATATTCATCCTTCACATTAGCATTATTATCATGAACAATTGAGGAGTATTATGTTGATTGCTTGAAGGAATTAAAGATTAGTTAGGACATAGTTCATTTTATGTTTATTGTATTATTGAATATTGAATGAATTAATGATTAGTCATGACATTATCATTCATTCAACGTATAAATTATTAAATAGTTTATGTAATTATGTTGACCAAATTTGATTTTTAGGTCAAATTGGGTCACCACTAAGTTTTTAAAATTTTTTTTGGTGTTTTAGGGGTCTAATATGTATGTCACAAGGTGTTTTATAGGTTAATTACTATCATTTGATGTTATAAAAGCCTTGTTCCTTAGTCATTTGAGTTTTATTAGTCATTTTTGGTCATTTGAAAGTCAAAAAAGATGCATTTAATGAATTGTAATGATTTTTTTGGAAGTGTGAAGATTCTAAAAGATGATATCACATTACATGTGTCTTAAAATGTCTTAATCAAATATCAAAACTAAAATGTGGTAGGTTTTTCAGAAAAAATAGCAATTTTCTTGAGAAAAATGTGAGTTTGGCACTTGTACATCTGATGGAGAAGTGTGACACATGAGATAAAATCATGGTATGTCTCTTCAGCTTTCCAAAGCTCAAATCCACATTTTAAGTGCTTTGGAAGTGTCATTTTTGGTCCAAAACCATGTTGTTCCTTTTTCACCCTTCTTAGCTAGTAAAAATAGTCTTCAAATTTGTGCTTTGTATGGCTAGCAGAGGAGGTTTCAAATAAAATGCTTTGGGGAGGTGAAATTAAACTTAGACATCTTCATTTATATATAAATATTTTGAAAAGTGGTGGACTTTGCTTCATGAACCATCCTCATGAAGTTGATTGTATTTTTTTGCTTTCTGTTTCATGCACCCTATAGCTTTTACTTCGTTTTGATCAAATCCATACAAACCAGTTGCTGGATTTGATTATAGAAGATGTTGGATTCCTTATATAATTATCTCCATGTTTGGTTTATCATTTTAAGTTGTTTTTATATGTTAATCATCTTAAGTTGTAGGGGGGAGCACTTTTATGTGCAATAGGTAGTTTTTTCATCATTTGCAAGATTTTATTATTTTGATGGTGGTCTTGGAAGGCAAATATATTTTGATATACATGATTCCATGTTATATTGATCATCTTCACATTTAAATCTCTTTTACCAAGGAAACTCTTCATGAAATTAAAGTTATATGCAATATTTTTAGTTAAGCAGCCATGAACATGCTTACCTACAGGCACTTTCATAAAGAAAACCATGTGGAAACTATGAACATAGATATTTGAATACATCTAGTGGTTTTAAACATTAATGTGGAGGTAGTGGAATAGGATTAAACTCATTTAAATATAAATGATACTCATTGTACACACTTTCACATAGTCTATCTGCATACCTTTCAAGGTGCCTACAAGAGTTTTCAGGCATTGAAATGTGATACATAAACTTTCCTAAAGTTATTCAGACCATGATCTATTTTTTAAGCCTTTTAAAGAGCATGGATGTTGGTCATGAGTTCAATAAAATGACTTTTATTCATCACATCCTCATACTTACTACCTGCACACTGAATGCACACCTACAAGTGGCCTAATAGAGAGAAAAGAAACCATTTTAAAATGTTAAAGTTGATGATGAAACTCTCTTTGAGGTCCTAGTATTCAAACAACTCCATGGAAAACCTAGTTTCAAAGTTATATGAGAAAATAGTGGTTGAAAACCATGCTAAAATTTCAAATGATAGTGTTTAGGCCTTCTTTTCCCAAAAGATGAAAATAGAGTTCTTAGGTGCTTTGATGACATTTTGTACTAGAGGTATAAAGATTGTTGATTCATCCTAATGTGTTTTCTTTGAATCCTCTATCATGAATAATATTTATTAAAATTTGGAAGGGCAGAGGGTTAGTGTAAGATAATTTTTGGGAACCTTAAACTTGTCAATTTATGCACTAAAAATAGGTAGTATTCATCTACATGCTTTGAACTACAAAGTGACCTTATCACTTCAAGGAGTAAACAAGGCAAAATTCTATGTTTATTATACCTTATGGAGTGAATTAGATCCAATTGAGAATGTATTCAATAAGGACATGTTGATTAGTGAGGTTTCAAGGTCTAATATGCATCTATAGTCTGTACAAACAACTAAACACCCACATACAGTTCACAGTGATTTAGTTGGTGACTTGTCTAAGTTTTTCCATGGAAAATGCATGGTATATATCACTCAAGGAAATATGATGTGGTATTATAAGTTTTATAGGACCTCATATCAAGGTAAAAAAATCTAAAAAGATGGTTTGTACCTACATGTAGAGTCTAAATGGCTTAAACATAGTCATTTACCTATGACTAGCCTTATGAGCATTTCAACCTTCAAAGTGATGATATAGCTAAGTTGGGTGAGTGAAAAAGTTAAAAACATTATTAAAAGATCTTATAATGTTATAATAGGACCCAATAATCTAGTAAACACCACCTATAGATATCCTTTCATCTGAAAACATGCACCTACAACCTCTTTAGGTGACTGTGAGAAATAATGAACAAAAGGGACTGTATTTGATGAGGTTTAGCATAAAAAAGTGAGTAAATAGATCCAATAATAATCCAAGTGACTCAAAGGAGTTATAAGGGGGTTTTTAGACTTTGATTTCAAGCTTAAACATGTAAAAAAAACCTATAGGAGTCACTTTTGAAGAACACAGTAACACACAATCAATTGCCTATGATTGGTTTTGAAGGTATTCCAACTGCAAGGTGGGAGATGGGTAAGAGCATGAATGGAAGTAGTTTGTAAATATTAAATTATTGATAAACCAATTAATACTATGGTCTTAAGTGCACAAATATACCTACAGGTACCTTCTAGAATAGGAAACATAATCAAAAACCATACTCAATCTTGACTGGTCAAGGTCTTAGAAAAGGATATGTGGAAGTTATAAGTGATGTGTAGACCTAAATAACATTCATTATGGTTATAATAATCTCATGACACTCTCAAAAATGGATATTTAATAGAGTAAGGTTCTAAACAAACATTGCATAGTCCATAAAAAGAAACCCTACATAAAGTCTCCTTCACAAAGTCTGTTCTGGTTTTTTCATGTTTTTAAGGATCTATACTTGGAACCAAGGGATGATTTTTTGTGTAGGACATCCCTACTAGTATAATAATGCCTTTAAATACTCATCTTGTCTGAGAAAATAGGGGAAGTGCCCCCTATTTTGTCTCAGACAGGGGGTACTTTCCCTTGTGGATAGGCTAGTAGGTTTGAAGATGAACCTAAAGTTGTTTGGACCTTGGGGAGAGGTATGTAAAGATATAACACATCAATAAAATCATGATATACCAAGCTTGTAAGATATAAATTAAGTAGGATGCTCTAAACCTCCAAAGTTGTAGTCACAACTCTTCGGTAAGGTTTTGGCCTAGAGCTTAAACAATAGGTCAATTTCACTTTTAGCCCTAGGAATGATTTCTGCCTTGTTGGACCATGTTTATGGGATAAATATAGAGTTGTATGAGCCATTTGAATGCAAAGAATCTTAATAGGATGATCTAAAACATAAAATTTGTAGGTAGGCCTATGGAATAAGGTTTAAGCTAAGGCCAAATGGGGGGTTATTCACCATTCTACATTAGATGTGCATTCAAACTCATTTGGGCATGTTTTTAGGGTGAATTCAGAATATTTAAGCTTTTAGAGTGAAAATAAAACCAAAGAAAGCCATTTTTTGGACCTTAAGACAACTCAAGCATGTAGGAAAGGAGAAAAGAGATGGATAGGTCAAATTTTGATACTCATATCTTCTTAGAGGTTGTGAATTGATTCCAAAGGAGTTTAACAGTGTTAGAAAGGTCCTTTAACATCATCCTTGTTGAATTTTTTTTCAAGTTGGACATCATAAATTTATGAACAAAGCTTAAGAGTCAAAATAGGCCTAAAACCCTTGTAAACCCTCAGTCAAGACTAGTTTGGAGAAATGGAGTTAGATAGCTGATCAAATGGAATATTTTGTAAATAATAGTGATTGGAAATTGCATAGGACTCTTCCATGCTCCATCCCATACTTTTGAGTTGTACAGACAAGGTGTGAAACAAGGTTTTTTGACCATTTTGTGTGTTTGTCAAGTTCTAGAAGGAGTCTCAAGATGAAATAAAATTTGGGAGGAATATATATACTTTTAATAACCCATGATATCAATTTAATACTTTATAAAAAATTCTAAGGGTTCAAAAAATATCTCTCGTTTTAGCCAATCAAAACTGGCATAGTGGACAAGCTAGTGAGAATGGTGGAAAACCTCAAGTGGGGTGATTTTAATTTGTGACTAATGATTATAAGCCCATGTAAGGTATTTAAATTTGTAATCCAATAACTTCCATGTATTTTCATAGGAAACTAAAGTCAAATTTGAGGCCAAGTGTGCAAGGTGAATGAAGGAGGAGTTTTTTGGACTGTAAATGATGATGGCTCCTTTCTAGATGATTTCAGATGATTGAGCCTAAAACCAATGTATAAAGATTCATTATGATATACTTCCATTTAATTCTAATAATTATACCTATCCCTAATTAGTTTTGAGATGTTCAAATAGGGATAATCATGAAGGCAGTTTTTCTAAGCCAGTTAAAGGAATTTCATATCTTTTTGCAAGATTTTGATGACTTAGATGGACACTTGGGCTTCCTAACCTTGCATGGTTCATCTCATATCCTCTTATCATGCACAAGTAATTGATTTTATCATATTGAAAAGTGTCCTTGTGACCCTTGCACCTCTCTCTTCTTCTCTCTCTCTCAAGTTTTATAAGAATTGGCCATTTTGGCCATTGTAACTTATGATCCACCTAAGTATGGCAAAGCCTTGCTAAATTACATACCATTTGATAAATAATACTACTAATTCTTACCTCTTCATGATTATTCTTAGTGTGTTTAATGTTTGATCTTTCTTAGTGAATACTATGGCTTCTTTAACATGTTGTCTCATTCTTTCACCCTATTTGCAGTCATAATTTTTTTCTTGCAAGACATATGAAGTGTTCTAGTAGATGTCAATGATTGAGTTAGTCTATTTATTAGTTTTTTTCAAATCCTCTTGTCTATTCCTCCTATCCTAGGCATTCATCTATAACCTCATAATGTAACATTGATGTGAGAAGACGTAGATTAGAGAAGTGCATGTTTAGTTTGTCTTTTGTTCTCATGTGTAACATGTTGTTGGTTGGAAGTCATCACATATTTAGTGTATCACCTCCCTTAGGTTAGTTTTATTTCAGTTAGCTCTCTCTTTTTCCCCCCCAAATTTTAAGTGTATTTATGATCCAAAGTGGTACAACAAGAGAGCTAGCCTTATCTAGAGATTCACCTCATCCTTAGGCCACCCACAAGCCTAAAGGTGTTTCCATTATGTCATTTAGATGAGGAGAGATTTTCCATATCTTTATAGCATTAAAATACAAGTTAAAATAGTTTTTAGCACATTCTATGGAACTCTTAGTCCAAAAAGTTCAAGGATTTTAGATGTTGCCCTTTAATACATCAACCTTTGGAGGCATCTATCAAAGCATCAATGGTGACTCCAAAGATATATTAGCTAGCCAAGCATCACAAATTATCTTTTGAAGATTTTTGGTAACATTTTCCTTATGTTCTTGCTTTCAATTAAGTTTCATGGCTAGTTTTGTTGATGAGCATTATTTTACACAAGTTGGTCAGACTTTTCAGGCTTATGACATTCTCTATCAATAAGAGCAAGTTCTTAATCAACATTGGTGTGATTTTTAACAACCTTATCATGAGTTGTATCAACCCTCTAACCAGATTTTCCATGATTTTTATTAGTCCTATAGCCAACCTTTTTAATGTCTTGCTCCTCTTAGTTAACTTAGTCACTTCTCAAGTCAATCTATTTCCACCTTCAATAAAACTCTTTTGGCCTATGAGAGGTACATGTTGGAGTTTGATACTCTAAGAATATGTGGTCAAGAGGTTCTATTACATATTACTCATAAGGTGAGATATGAATTAGAGTTATTCAAAAGAGAGTGTTTACCTAATGGGAGAGCCAATTGGCAAAGGCTGACAAGTGAGATGCTTGATTTGAGTGGCCTAGTTTCTTCCTTAGAGGATAGGCTAAGAATTCATGAAAGCCAACCTCACCAAACCTATAAATATTCATATCCACTTACTAAAGTTTAGTATCAGCCATATTTGATCCCTACTCATGAGCCCAATCAAAGATATCAAATTCATCCTTTTTCCAATCAGTTGGAAGAGAGAGTTGAAGAGAGAAACCTTGTTTTTGAAGCTAATCTTGATAGGTAGATTGAATTGGATAATATGCATATGAATCAATCTATGTTAGAAACAAAGGAAATGGAATTAAATCCCTCATTTCCCTCTCACATTTCATCCCCACCACCTCAAAAAGAGAATTCTAATCCTAACATTCTAAGATGGATTAAGATAGTGGAGTCATGGGAAAAGAAAGAGGAGAAAAGTCTTGATAAAGAGTGTGAAGTTGAGGAGTTTGATCTTATACAAAACCCTCCCACCCTTCCTCAATAAAATACTTATAATCCTAACATCCTAAGATAGAGTAATATATTGGAATCATTGGGAAATAAAGAAGATAGAAGCATTGTTAAGGAATGTGAAGTTGAGAATGAAGTTGATCCTTTGCAAGTCCCTCCCACCCTTCCTCAAGAAACTTCTTATGTTCCATGTTAGCCCTTATGCATTCCTTGTCCTCATGAAGACCCATATGAACTTCAATAAATAATTTTTCAAGAGAACCTATCCAATAAAATTGAAGAGATAGATTCAAGAATGAATAGGCTAATTCAAGGTGTGATAGAAGGTTTAGACCCAAAAGAAGATCTTATGCCTAATGTAGACACTAGAAAACTGCACACTTATAGTTTTCAATGCTTAAATGTCTCAAGATATTCTAAAACTTTTTAAACCTTCCCAAAACCCCTCTTAACCAACCAAATCACTATTTTTTTAGTCATAAATATCATTCAAAACCACTATTTGAAAGTACTATTCACCCTCACTATTCACTATGGGACCCACTGTCACTATTCATGATGACATGGTAAGTGACATGGCATGTGACATGTCAAGTGACATGAGAGATGATTTGGGAGGTGATATGGCAAGTGACATGACTTAGAAGTGATGTGGCTTGATGTGGGACATCATACCCCACTTAGGACCCTTTCCAAAGTGCTTGATAACCTCATTCGAGCATCACAAGGGCCCTTCTTGACATGTGGTGAATTTTCCTTTAAAGGGTAATTATTAAATATGTATTTTTGTCTTCTCACATGAAATTATACTTTAAAATAGATACCTACCTCGTTAAGACTTTGAGAAAGACAAAAGGCACCCATCTTTAACTTTTTAACCCAAATGGAGGCTTACCAACCCAAATGAGAGACTTTCCAACCCAAATGGGAATCCCCACCAACCTCACCTTGGAATTTTCAACCCCCCACATGTAAAATGGTGTCACATTTGGATGAAGACAAATGAAGGTGCTAAAAAGTATTCAATCTTGTTCAAACCCATGTGCATGATTTCCATTCAAACTTGGATTCATGTGCAAAGTAAAAGATTTTACAACCTACATGGGAATCTCCACCAACATCACCTTTATTAAAACATGCACCACTTTTATAAATTTGAATTTCCTTAATATTTCTCTATTTTGGCATGTTTCCTCATACAAAAATGCTATAAATACCCCCCTCTCCTTCACCCAAGGTTAGGTTGGAAGTTAGCCTTTTGTTGTTAAAATTTTTGTTGCAGGTTTTTGAAAGAGGTCATAATTTTGAGGGAGATCATCATCATATTTGAGATAAGATCCAAAGCATCGAATTTCTGCCAAAATTGTTTCAACAACATCAACACCAACATCTTCATCAACATTCTTCGTCAAGATTTGAAGGTAACCTTAGTTTTATTTGTTGCAATTTAATTTATTATCCCTCTTGACCTATTATTTATTGACTTCCAAACCCACAATTTTACCTTATTATTCTATTGGCCTCCATATTCATTCCCCTTAACCTCTTCATTTTACTTTCCCCTTTATCTATTTACCTCTTCTCCCATTTTCCTCTTTACCATCTTCACTCTCTTTATCCCCTTACCCTTTGCCACCTAATCATTTGTTAACTTATCCTTTCCAACATTCACCCCTTAAAACTTTGCCATATTAATCATTTTTCAATCCTAACCACATAACTATTTTGACCATTTTCATTTCACCAAACCAAGAACCAAAACTTTGCTTTTAGCTTTTTTTTAGCAATTTTAACTATTCAGAGTATTTACTTTAGTTTAATCATCTTATCAAAGAATTTAGTTTTAATTAATTAAATTTAGGTTATTGGTTATATTTTATTTTAGTTTGTTATTTTAAATACATATTTCCTTCATTTTTATCTATCAAACTTAAGTGTTAAAAGCAGGTAGATTGACATCCTCCTAGAAAGCTTTTGCTCCTAGGATCTAGCTTACACTAAGAAATTCACCAATATATTTTTGTAAAAAATAAGTGTCTAGTAGTTTTTTATTATTTTTATGTATTCTTCTCTATCTAAATAAGAGTTATTCATAATCTTCTGGATTCAACATGCACATTTTAACAAGTTTTTCTACACACCCTTCATAACTAGTTTTTACTCTACACACTTAGAAAAAATAAAAAATTAGATAGAAACACCTAAACACACCCCATATAACCTCCATAAAGAGAGTGATAAAGCTAAATCAGATGTGAATGAAGTGATTTTCAAGTGTAAAAAATAAAAACAAGTTGTTTTAGCACAAGGTCTGCCTACCCTTCCTCCATAGCTTTCAAAAGAATCCCCTACATTCCATTCCCAATGTAATTCTGAGTTCTATTTGCCACCTCCATCAAATAGTTCATATTTTCCTCACCCCATCACCCTTTTCCTTGATGTACCTGTGGTATTGGAACCTAGAGAGGTGTAGATGGTTGATAAAAAATCAGAACCTATGACGGCCTTATGAGCATTTCAACCTCCAAAGTGACAATATAGCTAAGTTGGGTGAGTGAACAAGTTAAAACCACTAGTAAAATTTATTATAAGGTTATAATAGGACCTAAGAAGTTAAAAACACCTATAGATATCCCTTCATCTGAAAACATGCACCTACAACCACTTTAGGTGACTGTGAGAAATAATGAACAAAAGAGACTATGTTTGATGAGATTTAGCATAAGCAAGTGAGTAAATAGATCCAAGATGAATACAAGTGGATAAAAGGAGTTATAATGGGGTGTGTATACTTTTATTTCAAGCTTAAACAAGTAAAGAAAACCTATATGAGTCACTTTTGAAGAAGAACATAGTAACACACAATCAATTGCCTATGACTGGTTTTGAAGGTATTCCAACTGCAAGGTTGGAGATGGGTAAGAGCATGAATGAAAGGAGTTTATAAATATTCAATGATTGATAAGCCAATTAATACTAGGTTCTTAAGTGCACAAACATACCTACAGGTACCTTCTAGAATAAGAAACACATGCATAACATAGTCAAGAAACCATACTCAGTCTTGATTGGTTAAGGTCTTAGAAAGGGATATGTGGAAGTTATAGGTGATGTTAAGAACTCAATAAAATTAATTATGGTTATAATAATATCATGATACTCTCACAAATGTATATTGAATATAGTAAGGTTCTAAACAAACATTGCATAGTCCATAAAAAGAAAACCTACATAAAGTCTCCTTCACAAAGTTTATTCTAGTTTTTTCATGCTTTTTAAGGATATATCCTTGGAATAAAGGGATGATTTTTTGTGTATGAAATCCATAATAATTTAATAATTCCTTTCAATACTCATATTTCCTAAGAAAATATGGGAAGTACCCCCTATTTTGTTTCAGACAGGGGGTACTTTCTCTTGTGGATAGGTTGGTAGGTTTGAAGAAGGGAGGTGATAAGGTGAACCTAAAGTTATTTTGACCTTGGGTAGAGGTATTTAGAGATATAACACATCAATTAAATCATGAAAAACCAAAATTTAAAGATATAAAATAAATAGGATGCTCTAAACTGCCAAAGTTGTAGTCACGACTCTTGGGTAGGGTTTTGGCCTAGAGCTCAAACAATAGGTCAATTTCACTTCTATCCATATGAATGATTTATTACTTACTATAACATGTTTATGGGATGAATAAATATGTTTATGAGCCATTATAATTCAAATATGCTTAATAGTATGATCTAAAACATAAAATATATAGGCAAGCCTATAAAACAAGGTTTAGGCCAAGGCCAAATGGAGGGTCATTCACCATTGTAGCATGATATGTGAATTCAAACTCATTTGTGAATGTTTTTAGGGTTAATTCAGAAGTTTTAATTCTTTTGGAGTGCAAATAAAACCAAATAAATCCATTTTATGGACCGTAAGATAACTCAAACATGCAAGAAAGGAGAAAAAAACTTGATAGGTTAAGTTTTGATACTCATATCTTCTTGGAAGCTTTTCATGGATGCCAAAGGAGTTTTGAAGTTTTATAAAGGTCCTTTAACATCATCCTTTTGGAATTTCTTTTCAATTTTGATGTCATAACTTTATGGACAAAGCTTAAGATTCAAAATAGGCCTAAAACTCTTAGAAACCCTCAATCAAGACCAATTTGAGTAAATTGAAATGGATAGTTAATAAAATGTCATAGTTTGTATATAATAGTAATTATAACTTATATAGGAATATTATAGGCTCCCTCCCATATCTTTGAGTTGTATGAACTTGTATGGATAGGGTTCAAAATAAAGTTTTGTAATCATTTTTTATGTTTTGTAGGTTATAAAAGTATTACAATGATTAAATAAACTTTGGGAGGAATATATAGACTTGGGATAACCCTTAATGTAAATTTTATACTTCAAAAAAACTCTTAAGGTTTCAAACAATAACTCTCATTTTTACTAGTCAAAACTGGCATAGTGGACAAGTTAGTGAGAAGGGTGGAAAACTTTAATTGAGGTGATTTTAAAGTGTGCATGATGATTATAAGTCCATGGAGGGTATTTTAAATTTTCATACACTCCATCCCATGAATTTTCATGAGAAAATGAAGCCAAATTTAAGGCCAAGTGTGCAGGGTGTATGTAAGAGGAGTTTTTTAGACTATAGATGATGATGGCTCTTTTCCAAATGATTCCAAATGACCAAGCCTATAACAAATGAATGGAGAGGAAATATGATATCTTTACCCTTAATTACACACATAAAACCTTTCCCTAATTATTTTTTGGATGATCAAATATGGATAATCAAGAAGGCAATTTTTTTGAGCCAATTAAAGGAATTTCATGCCAGTTTGCAAGACTTTGATCTCTTGGATGGACACTTGGGCTTCCTGACCTTGTATGGTTCCTCTAATATCCTCTTTTAATTCACAAGTAGCATATTTTATCAGCTTTAAAAGTGTCTTTATTGCCCTTGGACCTCTCTCTCTCTCTCTCTCTCTCTCTCTCTCTCTCTATATATATATATATATATATATATATATATATATATATATATATATATATATATATATATATCAAGCTCTATAAAAACTAGCCATTTTGGCAATTGTAACTTATGCTCGATTTGAGTATGGAAAAGCCATGCTCAGTTACATACTATTTGATCAATAATTATATATATTTTTACCTCTTCATGACTGTTCTTAATGTGTTTTATTTGAATTTTTGATCTTGCTTAGTGAATACTATGGATTGCTTAGCATGTTGTCTCATTCTTTCATCCTATTTGTAGTTGGAAAGCTTCTCCTTATAGGGAATATGAAGTGTTCTAGGATATGTCAAATATTGATTGAGTTAGTATATTAATTAGTTCCATTCAAGGCCTATTTTCTAGTCCTCTTAGCGTAGGCATTCATCCAAAACCTCATAATGTAACATTGATGTGAGAAGATGCAGATTAGAGAAGTATATATTTGGTTTGTCATTTTTTCTCATGTGTAACTTGTTTCTAGTTGGAAATCATCTATTTTGGTGTATCACCTCCCTTAGGTTAGTTTGATTTAAGGTATCTCTCTCCCTTTTCTCCCCAAAGTTTAAGTTTAGTTATGATCCAAAGTGGTACATCAAGGGAGATAACCCTATCTAGAGATTCACCTCATCCTTAGGTTACCCACAAGCCTAGAGGTGTTTCCATTGTGCCACTTGGATGAGGAGAGATTTTCCATCTTCTCAGAGGGTGCAAATCCAAGTGAAAATAATTAGTATATTCTACATATAATTTATTCAATACACAATTAATTCAATGTCAATTACTACTTGAAACAAAACTTACACTTCTTTACCTAGCCTCTTAGAATAGGGCACTAGTACATAGAGAATGATACTAGTACAATCAAGTATAAAATCAACAAGGCATTAGTAAACATTATTATAATGAATTAATACATAGGGAATTATACTAGTTCAGTCAAGTATAAAATGATTGGTGTGTTTTAATAAAAATTGCATTGCAGTATAAACAACATGTTTCATATTATGAGTGTACATAGATGGTTAGTGAGTAGAGCAATGGTTAAAATGTCAAACATTCAAATTAAAATGTAAAAAAAGTATACATATTTAAACTAATACCTATATAAACCAATCAAGTAATCATATATAAATATCAAGTATATACAGTCATGTGGAAGGTTATGGTACATTTAAACTATAATATAAAAATGTTATACACAATAAGGGAAAACTCATAGCCTTTACATTCTTTGTAATGGTAAACACAAATCAAGTATTGACATTCTTTCCAAAACAAAACATGTGTATATATTCATTACTTGTATAATACCCTTTATTAAAATATGTATAATGCCCTAAATCCTCACCATTATTTTGTTTGTATAATACCCTTTACATTATGTATATCATTATCAAATTTACTATATATAAAGTAATTTGAACTCTATACGTTTGCATTCTAGCTTTATACAATAAAGGAATTTGAATATTTAAAAATTTGACCCCTGATCTATTCACACTATTATTCATCTTGATACATAAAGGCAATGATCCAATCAACCATCACTATATTTAATGGTCTCTTGTTATTCATTATCAATACTAGGTATTATATTAAAAATTTGGGATACCCTTAACATAAACACTAAAAGAATCAGAATCCTACTACATAAAGGAAATGAGCCAATGAATTTTTGTATAATGGTCTATTTATCTTCATTATCAATATCAAATCTTATGAAAGGGTCTTAACTAGCTAGGGTATTCACATTTCATGGCTAGACTAACATTTGTTAACAATATGTTAAGGAAAACAACTAGTTCATTGGTTCCTTTCCTTTATGTAGCAAGATGTAAAAAATATACCATTATACAAAATGTAAAGGGTATTATACATACAAACAATATGTAGGTCATTATATAGATTATAATAAAATAGACAACAATAGACCATTATACAAAATGTAAAGGGTATTATACATACATGCAAGATGTCGGACATTATAAATACTATAATAATATGGACAACAGGGGACCATTATGCATATCGATGGTTCATATCAAACAACTATACACAAGACATACATGTTGTCCACAATATTATACAAAAAAAATACATTTAGATAAGCATTATTCAAAAAACATCAACTCTACTCAATCTATTAATAATTGATTTAAGCAATGAACAATATAGTAAATGGATTTAAATGATCCTTATATTATAAAATTGATTGAGTTATCCACAAAAATTAATATAATAAGTGTTTTTTAAGATCATATGAAACACTCATACTGATCACTAAGTTAAGAGAAACATAACATTGAGAGAATCATAGTACTAAGTTATCCACCACCTATGTCACCCTTTCCATTAGCAACAATAAATTAAACATTAGAAACATCCATTCATATAACCATTTAAGGGAATAGTTATGACCACCCTCAACATGAGCTCAGTTAAAAACAATAGATGCATGTTTAAGCACAAAATAGGGTAAGATCCCAAAATCATTCCAAACAAGAATATGATCATGCTCAAGCAATCAACAATATTATCAATGGATTTCCACGATTCTTCTATTATTAACTTGATTGAGTTATCAACATAAATTAACATAATAAGTGTTTTTCAAGCCCATGACTATCATTTTCCTTAATATTTGTTATTTTCCTTAAATATTGTTATTTATCTTGATGTGTTGTTATAGATGTTATCCCATCCATGAGCCTTGGATGTTGGCTTATTCAGCTTCCCGACAACACATCAACTAGAAATGAGAATGCATCAGCTAGTTAATATGCTCCTTTCAATACCATATAGAGGGATAAGTTATCTCATCAAACAATTTAATGTATTATCCTATAGGGAATAAAACATTGAACTAATACAATGAGTATCAAAATTGACTACACCTATGATAAGTAATAATTAGTGCAATTCCATGTTCCCTATTGTCGACTTTGAGAGGGTAATGGGGCATGAGCTCTTATATGAGTCAAAATGGAACATCCCAAATGGCATGTGAATAACTTGTCTAATGTTTAAATTTTAGTTATCTGGGCCATCTAGGGGTTAATGTTTAAGTAGTTCATCCATGTTAAATGTAATAGGTGATTATGCTTAACGAAAAAACCTTATCTTGTCAATAAAGTCTAGCCTTATGTTTAAAATAAATTATTTCATATAAGACTTTATTTATTATTGTTTATAATATAAATAAATCAGGTATACAGAGTGTTAGTATATGGAGTAACTAACGGGGATATATAGATCAACTAAAAGTGTGGTTATCCATGCTGAACTTTTTAGCTAATTACATTCAGTGTGCATAAATTAGTTGGGTTGGATCAATTATTAGATCCTCCATTATGAGCATAAATAGACTATGCATTTAGAGTGGGATATCATGGAGGAAATTTACCTCCATGTTCCCTCTGGTTACTTTATCTACTACTTCATCTGTTCTATTAGCCCATTAGCTAGATGAAAACTTGATCTTATGTGAAGGGTGTGAGATTTGAAAATGACTTAATATTATGTTTATTTCTAGTCCATCACTTACATTATCCTTTTATCCCTCTCTTGATGGTTACTAATCATTACATGAAACTGATCTCATGATAATATGCTAACAAAATAGATGGAGGGGAAGGTAGATAGAGGATTCAACATGCATGTGTAGGTCAACTATCAGTGTGACCTCCACATGCCTGTTGGATACTCTAAGGGTAGAAAGAGTATCTAACACACACATAGAGTTTATCTATCAATGTGACCTCCATGTTCCTATTGGATATTCTAATGGTATATGGAGTATCCAATAGACATGTAGAGGTCAATGAATAGCGTGATCTCCACATGCCTGCTAGATACTCTAATGAAGAGGGTAGATAGAGTATCCAACATATACACAAAGGTCAATTATAGGCATGACTTCCACATGCTTGTTAGATACTTTGAGTGTCCCTCTCTTCTATCTATTATCTAAGCTTGTTAATCTTTTGATGATGGGCCACACATCTTACATTCTTAATTCAAAGTGAAATCAATAAGTATGCTTAGCATGATAATCATGGCTAAGGTAAATACCTATGATCAATGTAAATAAAAATGGATAAGGAAAATGATAATGATTAATCCCAACATAGTCAGGGCAAAGTGATGAATAATTGTATGTAACTAGTTGGGGGTCAATGTTCAACATAAGCTCAAAATCAAGGATGTAATGAGTGGGGGCAATCTACAAAAGGATAACAGGTTAATGTAAGTGGTAGAATGACGATAACCAGACTACCTGGTAATTCTCAAAATAGAGGATGAAAGAAGTAGGGTCCATCATTGAAGGGCTAATAGGATAATGGAATGGATGGAGGGGGAGGGGGTAAATGAAGTATCCAACATACATGTAGAGGTCATTTATTAGCATGACCTTCATGTGATTGATGGGTATTTTGATGGTATACAAAGCATCTAGTAAGCATGTGGAGGTCAATGGTTAGCATGACCTCCGCATGCATGTTGGATACACTAAGGTTAGATGGAGTATCCAATAAGCGTGTGGAGGTCAACTATTAGTTTTACCTCCACATGCATGTTGGATACTCTGAGGGTCCCTCTCTCCATCTATTATGTAGGCTCGTTAATCTTCAAACAAGGTAAAGGTATGAAATTAATAAATCAACTTTCAACAGATATTAACATTTAATTTTAAAATTGTGTTTGACTTAACCCCTATCATTTACTTTAACCACAATTTTCATTTGCCTTAACTATTTTTTTTGCCTTAACATGTTAAGTTAGCCCAGCCTTGAGCATTAGATTTTGATGATTTTGTGTCCCTTGACACATAAGCTAGATACGTGTGAATGCACCATCTAGTTAAGGCTCTCTAATCATTAAATGGATAATGGGCCAACATAATGAACATGCCTTTCCCTTATTCCATTTCTTGTTTTCCATTACCCTATTCATTTTCAACCTCTACATGAGCTCAAGTGGCATTAATGATTCTATTAGCATGTATAACATTCATTGGAGCATACCATATTACACATCTACTATATTTGTTAGTTACCTATAATTAATTTTATTATTTACATTATTGAATCTCAAACTCTATTTAATATATTTTTTCTTTAACATCTAATATAGGCACAACCATATGGGATATTTTATTCTTTCTTGGATATAATGATTGAAAATTGTCATGACCACTCATACCTAATATTATTTTCTTCATTATTAATTGAGAATTATTTAAATGCATTAATAACTTGGGACAAATACATCATACTTCATTTACATTATGTAATTTTAGATTTATTATGTTAGTTTTATTTTTAGATATACTAGATAGATACTTTGATGTCATTTCTTTTAACTGTAGGTGTTACCTCAATATGAGATAGGTTGGAAAGTGGAACACTTAATTCAAATTCAAACGTAAAGTATATAATTATTTTATTATAATATATTATGAATGAATTCTAAATTGAACTCACCTCTACCTTTACTTGATTATTATGTCCAGACCCCGTCTTGCAGTTTGATTTTTGGGTTCTATGTAGTCTATTTGTCTACTTATATAGTTGATTATGTTCTCAATGGTTAATTTATTGGTTTTAAAATTATTGAATCATATCTTAATTTATATTATCATTCAGACAAAGTTCATATTGAATATATGAAATATTTATGCAAATTTTATCAAATTTATGCAAATATTTAAGTTATTCAATATGAACTATGGAGCAAATGATTAGATGTAGTAGTGGGGCTCCATGAACCATAATATGCCAATTGGTTGTTACATTTATATTTCAAGGATGAATTTTCAAGTCATCAAGAAAATTAATTATTTTAAAGTGGAATAATACTAAAAAAGAGATCATGATAGAGACCCCTTTTCTCCCTCTTTAAGACACCATCCAGATTTCAGCATTTCATCTCGCTCTATGGTCACACTATAACTTTATACAAAAACACAATCAAATTTACAAGAATGACTATCCAATTTATTGGAGGTAAGGGAAAACTCACATCCTTTATATTCTTTGTAATGACACACATAAAGTCTATATATATTCATTAGAACCTAAACCCTATATTGTAGTCTGTATAATTCCCTTCATCTTGCTTGTCTGTATAATACCCTTCATATTTTGTGTAATGGTATACTATTATCCATTATTATACATAAAGGAAATGAGCTAATATACCATTGGTATGTATAATGCTCTATTATTATCTATCTTAGTGCAATCTATATAATGCCCTACATCTTAACTGTATGTATGATACCCTTTACATTCCATGTAATGGTCTTGTGTTGGTTATTGGGTCTAGTTCATATTTGTGTGTTTGGTCCGTTGAACGGGTTTTTTTATTAATGAGATTATGTGATTTAAACCAAGTTGAGTGTTTTTTAATTTTTATTGTGTCTTTTTTGAAACCCCATTTAGATTTCATTCATAAAATAATTTAGGCATATGATTTTATGTTTTGGGTTCGAAACTAGATACACTATTCCACTCTATAATTGATGGTTGGGGTGGGTAGGGACCCACTATATGGATGGGCTCATTTAAAAGTTTGATATTGTTAATAAATTATTTGAGGAATAAGTATGTTATTGAAGAGTAAAAACTCTTTTCTCATAGATAATATAACAATCAATTTGGGATATATTTGATTTCATGTACTAATGCCTGATGGGTTATTTAAATAGTTTTAACACCCAAATTTCCATACGAATTAATAATGGAATACTATTCATCATCATAATGACAATGTTGAAGTGGTGGTAATATTTTCTTGCAATAGTATAAGTAAGCTTTTGTTAAAGTAATTAAAGATTAAATTTTTAACCATTTTTTTAAGATTTTGTGTACTTCACAATCAATATTTATGGTGCTATAAAACAAGACTGTAATCTTATTTTATGTGTTTTTACTAACATAGGAACATGTTACCATATTCAAGCAATAAACATACTCACATGTTTCATATGAGCATGATGGTGATGTAGAATTCTAGTTGTCACATGATTTATGACTCTAACGGTTTGAGCCTCGAAGGGTTAGCAACTATTGAAGAAGAACTAAAATTATACGAAGATAAGTGATACATTTTGGGTTTTTTATTATACTCATTTGTTCACCAATACATTCATGACTTATGCTTACACACGAGTTACTAAAATTGGAAGGAAAAGTAAAATGCCTTGGCTACAAATAAGAATTTGAAGGGGATAATATGAGAGTGGTTTAGCAAGACAAAAGAAGGAATGAATGAGGAGAAGAAATGAAAGATGTGGTTTTTTTTTTTAATTATAAAATTAATTATTTTCATTTTTTTAAATATAAATACAAGGACGTTTCAACACAAAATAAGGAATGAAAGAGGAGAAGAAATGTTTTGTGTTTGATGGCTTATTTAGTTTATGGAGATTCATTATATTTGTGTGATACATATTATCAAATGTTTTGACATATTATTCTCAAATACAAAAGAAGATACAAATAAGAGAGTGGAAATATATTTTCGGATCATATTATAAATGGATTTTTTCAACATAATGAGTATTTTCCTATTAGGGAACTATATGTACATATTTATCTTAAATAAATAAAATTCCTTGAATTTCCCTATTCAAGGGATTTTATTGCATGTATTTTATCTTATTATCCTTTAGTTAAAAAACTTAATCACAAGGCCCCATCGACACAGTAACAAGAAAATTTAATAATCAAGCAAAAATGAATTTCAATTTTCATTATTTTCAAAACTCGTGCCACTTTATGAGCTCTCTAGAACCTCACCTCCTCAACTTCCCCTTCCCCTTCATGAGCTTAGTTTACCTAATCCTCTTTGTCACCACCACTGCATAAATAATTTAAAACCTTTATGTTCTTTATTCAAACCCCACTATTGATCTCATGTACACACCCTTAAGACTTTGGATATCCTTTAGAAAATATGGCATCAACCAAGGATGAACAGATGGCATTACAAATGGTAGAAGTATCACCCACCAAGTCAGTTCTCATGCCCTTTGTTCTTAGGGTTTTAAGATTGTTCCCTTCTGAGATGTGTGATATTAATGAGAAGGGCATATTGGTATAGTTTGCATAATGTGTTTGGGTTTATTTTATATTGACTATACTATTGAGGGCTTGAAGGAATTAATGATTAATTAGGTCATAATTATTCATTCAATGCATAATCATTGTACACATCATTTTTGAGTATCCATTAACTGGGTAAATATCAGTTTGGGTTTGTTTTATGAGAACATTATGTAAATTCAAGAAGAGAGACCATAACAGGGAATGAAAACTAATAGAAAGACCATTCCTAAATCTCTTCTCTATCCAAATGAGATGGGTTTTGAGTTTGTTCCAAACTTTACAAATGCTTAAAATGACAAAAATACCATTAATTTTATGAGGGATGGGTAAATAGAATAGTATGAAGCCCAAAGACTTTCCAAACATACCTTCCATAAGGAATCCCTTGAGAGATATAGTGACAAAGAAAAATATTCCATACTTCATCGCCTTCCATACCATAGAAAAACCATTTAATTATGAGAGCTAGACGTCAAATTTTAATATCCAGGAGACCTAGAACACCTAATTATTTAGGCTAGAAAAAATACCCAAAGAAACTATGTGAAATCTTGTTTCCCTTCAAACTAATCTTGAGGAAGTCTCTTAAGAGTTTTTCCAATCTACCATAGGCAACATTAGAAGAAGCCCAACAAGAAGAATAATACACATATGTAGCTACCAACCTTGAAACAAATCTAAATTAACATGGTAAGGACAAAGGTTTAGTGATCCAAAAATAAAAAATCAACCCTTTGAAACACATAGGACCACAATAGGAGAATCCCAAAAAATAAATAGAATGCCAAGGAACTTAAATTGAACCCCTAGAGTAAGCCACTTCCATTGATATCCCTCCAACCAAGGGGGTTTAGAAGAGAGACTGGAGGTAACATTAAAGTTTTCTCCATTGAATGGATGATATAGAGGATAAATTAAAAAATATGAATATAATCCATAACATTCTTAACCGAATCCTCCTCTTCCTAGAGAGTGAAGAAAGAATCATCAATAAAATGACCATTTAACAACTTGTGCTAAGAATAAGGGAAAGAGATGTCTTTCACCAAGACTCTTGAGGCATAATTAGCTTGTATATAGTTAAACCTCTTAATTAATAATACATAAAGTGAAGGGGCTAAAGGATACCCTTGCCTGATAGACCTATGAAGTTCAAACTCTATAGATTGGGATCTATTGATAGTAATACATGCACCAACATCCTAAAAAATAATATTAAACACTTGCATAAACCTAGGAGTAAAATAAATATCTTGAATCATGGATAAATTAAAAGGCCACTCATTGTTATCATAGGCCTTCTCAAAATCAATCTTAACAAACATGAAATTTTCACTGGAAACACAAGCCTATTCCATGCCTTCTCATATAGTTATGACATTGTTTAGGATGTATCTGTTATAGATAAATAATGTTTGCTCACTTATAACTATTAAAGGAAGAATATGCTTAAGTTTGAGAGTTAGAGCCTTAGCAATTATCTTAAAAGAGACATTAAGAAGATTAATACGTATGCAATTAGTAATAACTTCAAAGTCACCATCCTTGGGGATAAACTTGATGTTACCTTGGTTTATAAGAGGTCATAGAAAATTCTTCAACACTACTTTAAAAAAAATCTTGTGAAGATATGGACCCATAGTATCCCATAGATCCTAGTATAACTCATAAGGGAAACCAGCAATTCCTAGAGATTTATTAGTATCCATCTTCATAACTACTTATTTAAGGTCACTAAGGGTTAGAAGCCTATCACAGGCAACCCATTAAGAAATACAAACTTTACAAGGGACAAATTGAAGGCATTGAACAAGATTAGTTTCATGTTCATGATAATTGGGCTCTACTAAAAACCCCATGATTATTATGAACAAAAGCTTGCATAATGTCAAGGAGTGTGGTAAAATTAATAGATCCCTCCTTAAAATCTTTGATTTTATCAAAACCCCTTTTAGAGCATAGAAGAGAATAAAATTACTTAGTGACCTTGTCCCCAATTTTTAGTCAATGCATCTGAGCTCAAAGTTAAGCCACTATGGCCTTGTGTGTGGCCTAAATTTATGGGTTATATTAGTAATGAGCCGTTTGGGTTTGTAAATGAACATTAAAATGAGAGGCTTGAACATATTGTGATACCTACAAATATTCATAGTTTATAGCATTATGAAGACTCTAACAAGAAAAATAATCTTATTTATCATAAACAATAATAAAATTGGTAGTGTGAGAAATAAAATTTGTCTACCACTGTATCCAAGTAGAGTCCCCTTAGGCTTAGGAACTAAATTCAAAATTTTGACTATGTGTCCAATAGTTTTACTTACTCCAAAACTTGAAAGTCTCATGTCCAATGAGAAAACACTACCAATGTGTTGTGTATGAATGAAGGGCCATGACTAACAATGGAATTATAGTTCTCTAGCTTAGTGAATTGAAATACGAAGAAAATATTTGTAAGGTTATGGAATCCTTATAGTTTCACACCATCTCCTCCCTAATGGTTATGAGCCCATTATATCAATAGGATCTCATGGGGGGATTGTTACCATAAAATAAGTAATCAGAGTGTAATTCTAAAAAAATTACAAATTTTATCAAATTCAAGTAGATCAAGAAAAACATCAAGTAGGGGAGTGCCTAGGTTAGCACCAATACCTCATTAAAAACTTTTAAAATGAACTTCCTCACTTGTTTCGGTGCCATGATCACTTTCACTGACATTGAATTTACCTACATCCAAAGATGCAGAGATAGTGGTAGTGGACATTAAAATATGGGTACACCCTACTACCTAGAGGGTGAATCATTGATCAAAATCAGTAATAAATGCACATAAAAGTTAAATCCTGCTTAGATTTATGGTAGATTAATTGTATGGCAGCTAAAAATCCTAAAGGCTCATCAATGTAGAGCTCTTCTTCCATTTTTTTGAGGCCTATATTATAACATAATTGACATATAAAATAATGCTTCTTCTCTCAAACATTGGCCATAGGCTCACCCAAGAAAAAATAATATCACAATTATTAATCCATCAGAATAATAATGTTGTTTGCATAAAAATGAACTTAGTTTTATAGCTATAATTTAATAGATTTGAATAACTTAGCTACAGTGTCACTCAAAATAAAATATGAGTTATTTGATGGAAGCAAAAGTGATTCCTTTTAAACAAACACCAACATTAAAATTTAAATAAAAATAACCAATTTTACTACACAAACCAAAAAATATATTTCTTGATGACACTTGACACTATATGGAGTAAATAGGAATATAATTTGGTATTATGAATAATTGTAATGGTACAAAAATATAGTTTTATAACCTTAACGTGTCAAAGAAGAGAACATTAATGTTTGATGGTGGAGGGTTGACTAGAATTAAAAAATATGTATTTTAATTTCTTAAATTATAAAAGTATCCACTTATAAAATTACATTTTGAATGATATTTAATATGTTATAATAATATTATTCAAGTTTTAACTTGTAATAGTGTTCATTCATAAAATTTATTATGGTACAATAATGTCAGCCATATTTTTTTTTAAATGAAAAAAATTATAAGTGATGATTAAATGGATGTCAAATTAAAATTTTAATTATAATTAAACGTGAGCATATTCAATATATTATAACCCACTATAATAAATGCCTCTTGACCTAATAAATAATAAACATTTATGTGGGAAACCTATTTTTACAATGGAGAGTTATGATATTTTTCATGATGTATACTAGTCAATCACCATATAAATAGGAAACATACATATACCCAACTTCACATATAGGTTTCAAGGTAAGTTGTACTCACAAAACTTTGGAACATGCTTAAAAGCATTATTACTCCCAAATGAAAACAAACAAAAAATGGAATCACAACTACCTTGGATATAAAATATTGAAAATCATCCCAAAAATATGGAAACAAGTGAGAATTTTGATCACAACTACCTTTTATATAAAATATTGAAAATGTAAATTCAATTTAACAATCTAATTTATTCACATAATGTCAACTATAATAAATAACAAGTGTTATGCTGCAATTTTAGTACATGTTACTAGGAGTAATATTTAGAGTTCATATTGGGAATAACACTAAGATGAATGATTCAATGAATTCATGAGTTACATGAGTGATGCAAGACATAAATTGCTCAAAGGCAAAATAGGGCAAGCATAGAAAAACTACAAGTAACTAAAATCACATAAATGAGATAATTGCAAAAAAGAAAGAAAACACAAATTACTCCAACATTCCACTATTATAGCTCAATAATAAAGATGTACCAAATAGGGAGTACAATGTGTATCTCCCCCATGAAAGTAGGTCAAATGTGCTAAGGGTAGAGTATAACTCCCATAAAAAGAATAACCTATCAAAAGTGACTCTATCTAAATAATGATAAATCAAACATGTAACTCCTATGATAGTGTACACCTAAGAAAGAATATCCCAAAAGTGTATAGAAACTCAAAGTGAGAAGGAGTAACCCATGTGGCATGTGTAGGAAATAAACACAATAAAAAAATATATTGAAAATAAATATCCTACACTAACACCCCTCATAAGTACAACTTAGGTGGGTAAAAATAAAAGGGTCCTGACAACAAGGCCAAATGAGGCAACCATGTACAAAGTAAATCTCATAAAGTGGATAAAATGAGAAAACCTGTAGAATAAAAACTACCCCCAAAAGAGAGACAAGAAGAAAAGAAAGTTAGAAGCCCCCCCTTCAAGATGATTTTGAAGCAGTATGAACTCCAAGTATAACTCAAAAATGACCAATATCTATATTGAGATCCTTTCTCTAAAGATTGAAGAAGCTTCATCTGCATCAAACAATGTTACTTCATTTTTCTAAAGGAAGAGTATATGGTGTGTACTAAAATTATTACCATTCCACAAAGGATGATGAAGGCAACATTATGAAGATATCTAATGGAGGTCCAAAAATAAGGTGTGATATAGGTTTGG
Source organism: Torreya grandis (assembly GCA_037957365.1). Taxonomy (NCBI): domain Eukaryota; kingdom Viridiplantae; phylum Streptophyta; class Pinopsida; order Cupressales; family Taxaceae; genus Torreya; species Torreya grandis. The sequence continues at coordinate 860,306 of JARHVA010000603.1, forward strand.
CAAGATTGTACACAAGAAATGGATGTAATTCCATGGAATTGAACCTATCAGAAGGACATAGAACATTCAATGTAAGAATGTCCATGTGAATATGCGAGTTTAACTCAAAAACTATCGAAACTAAAGAAGATACTATAATTAAATCTTATAGATCTACAATATGAATATCCAAAATAAAATGAGTCATTAAAGATCTCAATGGATGTACTAATACTATAAAAAGTAGACTCCTCTAAAGTATAATACTATAAAGGCTCTAAAAGAACAACATATTGAATAGGCATATAATTAGAATCTATAATGGGATAATTGAGGTCAGGAAAAATATCATCTTGTAATGGTGGCTCAATAGAAGGAAGAACATAGTCCACCATGAATGGGTCATCACAATAAATAAGAGTGGGAGGAGGGAGTATAATAGTATTTGAAGAGATGATAGGAAAAGGAGGAGTTATATATATATATATATATATATATATATATATATATATATATATATATATATATATATATATATATATATATATATATATAAAGACACTATGATGCTCCAAATAATGTAAGGACATACAGTATGTTCCACATGGAAATGAAGATCCATAAAAACATGTAATCGTAAGTTACAAAGAACATTGTCACAAGTGTTATCCCACTTATTGAACTGAACAAGGTCATTAAGAGCAGGAATCTATCCATATAGGAATGGGATATAATTCTTACTTGTGAGCAAGTGTTTCATGTAATCATGCTAAGAAGCATAGTTAGTATTTCTAATAAGAACCACTAGTGTATAATCAAATATTTTTATCAATTGGTATCTCTCAAGTGGATTCAATGTAACTGAGAAAAGACACCAAAGAAATGCAATGAGAAAAAACATTGTACAAGTGATAATACATGCTCAACCAATGGGTGTTAGGATAAACTAATATTGCATCCAATAAAATGAGATTAATCAATGAAAATGACACCAAAGTAGCACACATGTTGTAGAAACAAAGTGTGCACAAAAGAGAGAAAGTGGGACCCATAATAACCCATCTAAAAAATTAGTAATGCCCCCTATTTTTACAAGTAACACAATATGCTCAAATGTATAGACACTAAACCCAATTGATAATGCATTTAAATAGGTAAGAGAAATAATGCACAAGTGCTAATACACATCTCATTGAATGGATGTTAGATTCTACTAATAATGCATCCATGAGAATTAGCAATCAATGTAGTGGACACGTGAAAGAACAAACATGTGAAATAGGAGGATGTCAAACTCTGTTGATCATGCATCCAAGAAGAGTGAAATGAAATTAATGATTAAGGGACTATAATGTGGGGGTCTAGGGGTAGAATAGACGTTTGTTTAACCCCAAATTATGGCACTTTATAATTTAGTGCATTTACAATTAAAATAAGACCAATTGATTAGGAATGAAAAACATGAACTTTTGAAGAAAAATGTATTTGATTCTGAGTTACCAATCAAAATTTATTATAATAATTTGTTCCCTATCATTAATGATCTATTTAAATGAAAATGCATAAAATTTAAAATCTTTTTTACTAAAAAATGACAACATACCTATCCTTGCATATAGGCATCAGAATTAGAATTGGACTCCAAACCTATCCAAACTAGTTTTAAGTCTTAACCACTCCATCTATGTAGCCATATGTGCAACTAAATGGAAACAATTCCACTTAAAGGGAAAAATAATAGTTATTTATAATAATAATAATAATAATAAATATATTTTTAAATTTTTTAGGGCACATATGTTTTATTTTTGACCTAACTTTAGAAGATAAATTAGAGAGGTGCCTCCAAGGGAAGAAGAGTAAAGCTCTGCTCATAAAGGTGTAGGGTTTTAACACACTACTATTACCACTATAAGGGAGAAAGAAACTCAGGTTACCAACATTATCCAATTACAAGTCTGCTTGTGAATAGCCATAGAGAGGGGAAAATCCCTGGAGGTTAAAAGCACCACCATGGAATGGAAAATGAGGCAAAGGATTAGCTTGGGATGCCAAAGGAAGGGCAATAACAAATCAAAAATGCCTTTAGTAGTCTAGGAGGATTAGGCATGTCTAAAATACCTCAAATTACCCTTGTAGGCCATTGATGTGCCAATACAAGTCCAAAACTTTTTAGTAACAAGTCTAGTAACAAATCCTATGGATGTACCAGTAGTAGGTCCAGTAAAAGGTCCAAGCCCATGGATGTGCTAGTATCAGGTCTAGTAATAGGCCCAATCATTCTTACAGTAACAAGTCCAAGTATTCTTGTAGTTTATTGTATTAACATGTCCAAGCCTTCTTGTACTAATATCTCCAAGCATCTTTTTAGCAATAGAGGCTAATGGGAATATAGTTAGGGTTATACGATAATCTGAAGATGTTAAATATGAAACAATAACAATTGAAAATGGTGCCTAAGCAGAAAACTATGCTAAAAAGATCCATAGCTAAGTTACTATGCCCTATGGATGGTCGCTACATGTTTAAATGCCACATTAGCTAAGAAGAGTGCCAAGAATTATCTAAACATGCAAGACAAAAGGCCGACATGTAAATAATAAAGCCATAGGTTCTTTTCAAATAAAACTTGAGTTTTCATACTAAACTACTAACATAATAAACTAGACAATCATGAAAACCATATTATCTCTAATACCATATTGGGGATAACACCAAGATCACTGATTTAATGAATGCATGAGATCCATGAGCGATGTGAGACATGGATTTCTCAAAGGCAAAATAGGGAAAGCATACATAAACTATGTATACACATAATATTTTCAAAATTTTATTGATTACTGACACTTTATATCTTGTAAGAACCTATCAATTCTCAATCTCTTCAAGTGCATGCCTTAAAGGGTGCACTGGCAAAGGGGTGGGAAAACCATTGGTGCTTCGTAAGATTTTTTTCCCTTTTACCACTTACCATCTACACACTTGTCTCCTAAAACCATTTACCCTAAGCCTATATTTCTCAGTTGTACCCATTCCAATCACTCACCATACTTTATCTTATTTGCTCTTACCTTGACCCCCTTTCTCCAGTTGATTGTACTAGGTTGATTGGGTCAACTCTGTATAGTTTTTAGCTTTTGATTACTATACAAGGTCAACTAGGTCAACCATGTACTGTTTAGGGGTATTTTTCATTAGGAACTTTATTATCCTTTTGGTCGACCTAGTTTGAAACCTAGTGAATTATCTACCAAAAACATATAGGGTAGACATATTCAAAAGGATTTAGGGTAAGATCCACATATATAACAAGTATGAAACCCTAAGCTTTATTCCTCAAGTAGAATGGTCAATAATCAGATATTCATTCACACTTATTTTTTTTCACTTCTCATCTTAAAAAAGGTTGGAAATGAACTTTTATATATATATATATATATATATATATATATATATATATATATATATATATATATAAGTTCATTTCCAACCTTTTTTAAGAAGAGAAGTGAAAAAAAATAAGTGTGAATGAATATCTGATTAAGTATAATGGTCAATAATTAGATATTCATTCACACTTATTTTTTTTCACTTCTCTTCTTAAAAAAGGTTGGAAATGAACTTATATATATATATATAAGTTCATTTCCAACCTTTTTTAAGAAGAGAAGTGAAAAAAAATAAGTGTGAATGAATATCTGATTATTGACCATTATACTTGAGGAATAAAGCTTAGGGTTCCATACTTTCTTTGGAGATACAGATATTGTCTTGTGGAAAAGACTTTTGGATTCATAGATAGGTTGTGTAGCCTAGAGATGATTTATCTTTTTTATCCTTACACACCATAATAATCTTTTGCAAATTACCTTGGACAAGGGAGATATTGAGGCTCGATGGGTTCATCTTCAAAGGTAAGTATTCCTAACTTTATTTCTCCTTTGTAAGAGTAGATAGATTATACAGTTGTGATTCTCTCCCATGCATTAGAATTTTGTATACATTGATGTGAGTATATGTCTTCTATGCATCTTTATTTTATTTTGTTTTATTTCTAACCCCCACTTTGTGCAAAAAGATTTAATGTGTAATAGATTATATTTACTTTCTTATTTATTGGAATAGAGTGAACATTAAACCTAGGACTCTTATAGGGTTGTTGTGTGATTGTGTTAGACTAAAGGCTTTAGAACCCTTCCTAGCATGGTGTATTGTGAAAATTGATCCCCTAATCGGGTCTAATAGATACCCATACTGGTCATGTCCCCATTTAACAAATATATTCCCAATCAAATTTCTAGGTATGCTCTATCTTTTATGAGCTAGGATTGATTTATAAACATGATGCATTTCTAATTGCATACATTGTGGTGAACCTAATGTGAACTAACCCTTGCAAGATTTTTTTATATTATTTGATTTCTTTCATTCTTTCATCATTATTTTTATCATATATTTTCCATACTATATTGACTTTGTCAACCAAGTATCTAACTTTTGTACACAAGTTTTCAATTACAGGCTACTAGATCAACCTAGTCGACCCAATATAGGTTTTCATATTTTCAAACATCCATTCCAGAATACTAGGTTGACCTAGTCGACCATGTAAATTTTTAGACATCCAATCTAGACTACTAAGTTGACCCAATTGAACCTGTACATTTTAGGCACTCAATAGTAAGTTTTTATAAAGCTTGATCAACCTAGTCGACCTAGTTAGTAGAATTTATAAGCATATGTCAAGGTTTTTAAACAACAATATTCATTCTCTGCATCTTTAATCCACCAAGGTTACTTTATATCTCTATGTATCTTTATTTTTAGTCTTTCCTTTTACAATTTTTAGTCTTTAAAACTACCCCTGCACAGTTAACTAGATCAACCTTGCTGACCTAGTTTTGTGTGTTGTCTGGATAACTAAGTCAAGTCTACCAACCCTATTCATTTTTAGACCTTGATTTCATAGTACAAATTTGACCCTATCAACCATGTTCTATATTTTGTGCATATAATATTAACCATACCAACATTTTACCTTAGTTTAAAATTAGAATTAACCTTATATGCTAGTAATTAATTAAAACTTTTTTTCTTGTTGCTTACATGCTTAGAATAGATCACGTAGCTTAATTAGGTGGTTTTTCAATTAACCATTTAGTTTCACTATTTTATATTTTATGTACATAGCCAAATCACAAAATCTAAACAAGCATTTCAACATTTGTCTTCCCAAAGCCAACCTACTTGTATTTCATCACCAAGGGGGAAGTTGACTTGATACTCTGGTCAAGTGTAAAGCATGGTTAATGGTATTTTTTACTAAGCACCCAACACCCTTATCATTTTAGTGTGTGAAGTGAGATGGAAGTCCTTAATACCAAGCCTATATTTTTACCACTATAATCTCTTTCATCCCAAACTACCTAAAACCATCCTTAGATTGCCATTCTAGTTCCTTACATCTAACTTTCCATCACATTTAAAAATATATCTTAATAATCTAATACAAAATCAAATTGACCAATTAGTTAGCTATTTAATTTTCAATTTGATTGCTTGCTCTTTGATCAATTATATTTTGTATAGTAAAAACTTGCAATAACCAACATTGGTGCAATGTTTTGTGTTATGTGCTTCAATTGAATTGACCAACATTAATCCAATTGATTTTTTGTTTCCTTTTTGTCATGTATTTTTAAATTTCTTTCAAAAGTTATCTTGTTTCAATTCATAATCTATCATAATTTTTTTAATTTTCTTTCTTTATTATACTGGGTTGACCCATTTAACCCTATACCTTTTTCTATCCTTTGATCACTATACTAGATCGACCCAATCAACCTTTGTATAGTTTTTAGATCATATTTCCTTTTTTTTTATCTCATATTCATTGTACTGGACTGACCCAATTGACCTTGTATAATTTGCAGACCCTATTTTTATGCTAGGTCGACCCAGTTGACCCTGTACTATGTCTATCATTTTCTATTTCCTTTCTTTCTCATCTCTCTTTATTTCCATTCGTCATAAGATTTCTACTTGATGATAATATTGAGTTACAGTCAACAGACATGATGAGTTTTTCCAACCCTCATAGGGTCTCCCATAGACAAAGTAGGGATCCTCTCTTGGATGCTAGTAATGTTCATATTACCACTTGTACAATGAACTACGGGACCCCTCCTAATACCTGTTTACAACATAATACTCTTTTCTCATTAGAAGACTAATCCAAATTAGAGTATACCCCTAAAATGCTCTTCTTTATCTCTAAATTTTCTCAACATCAAGGAAAAGATCCTTCTATTATTTACATTCTTATGATTAGTGGTCAGGTTAAAAAACCTCATTCACCTACTCCTACAATCTCAACTAGATTTGTGGGTACCACTTTCTTTGATTCTCAACCTCTTCCTTCAATTATGAACCCTTCTCATACCATGACCTCTTCTTCTCTTACTTCTTCCACCTCCATGCCTAGTATATCCACTAACATGGTAGGTTCTACATCTAGTGGGCCTCTTATAAGATTGACTATTCTCAATCCTTCCACTAGTGCATCATTTGGTACCCAAGGTAATCATGCTACCAGTGCTTCTTCTTCTCAACCATTCACTAGTCCATCTTTTGATACATAAGAAAAGTTTTTTACTAGTACCTCACACACTCATAGTCCCTCTCAAGTTCCTATCAACACCAATAGTGGTACCCAAGCCACTAATTCTAACTCTAATACTTCTAACAATGTTGATCAAACACACCAACTATTGTTATAAACAATCAATCAAATGAATATCTTTCAAGATCATAACATAAATCAAATGATGAGAATGAAAAAACACCTTCTTCATCTTCAATATCATCCTAAACCAATGACTTGGGGCACACATAACAAATATGGTCCCACTCCTCCTCTTTAAGATTATCAAGGTAATCTCATTCTTTAGCCTCATTTTTTCAAAAAAACCATTAAGCATCTCTAAAATGAACCTCTCACTACTCAAATTGCTAACATTGATATTGGAGGTATCACACTTACAATTTCTTATAATGGATCAACCGATCCCACCCTTCATCTTAAACCATTTTAAAATCTTTATAAGGATTGGGTTAAATTGATCACCTTTTTTGCTACCAAACTCTTATCCAAAAATCTCATAAGTGCTGCCTTAGATTGGTATAGCCAACTTAGAACTCATTCCATTACTAGTTTGGATGATTTAGTGAATGCTTTAGTTTAATAATTCTGAACTAGTGATCTTCCTGAAAACATGTTGACCATTTTTTGCCCAACAAGCCAAAAAATTGATCCCCCTTCTTTTTATTTTATTATGAGCTAGTACTTTTGATTTTGCACGAGTCTTACAATTTCTACAGACTCTGCAGGTTTTCTACAGACTCTGCAGGTGTGTCTTTTGGCAGAAGAACCAGTCAAAGGGTGCAAGGTTTCACAAAGCTTCTTCAGACTCTTGTCTAAATAAATTCATAAGGAAAGAGAGCTAAGGCAGTTTAACAACATGATCTTTCAAAAGAGTTAACAACTTTGAACCGTTGAACCATTGAACCTATTCAACACCTTAGTTCATCACTTTGGTTCAAGGATTTGGTTTAACGACTGAGGTTCAACACCAAAGTTCATCGCTTCATTCAAAGCCTTGGTTCAATCAATCAGTTCTTTGGCTTGGTTCATTTGTTTTATTTCATTGCTTGGTTCAAAGCCTTGGTTCAATCGGCAAAGTTCATCACTTGGTTTAAAGCCTAAGTTCAAACAGTGTGATTTAGCAGCTTTTAGTTCAATCGAAGGGTTCAACGGTCAGTTTATTGAGCTCAATTCAATGCTCAGTTCAAAGCCTCGATTCAACAAATGCTTGAACCATTGAACTGGTTCAATGGATTGGTTTAATGGCTGGTTCAAAGGAGCGGTTCAATGGGAAAAGTTTAAAGGCTTGTTTTAAAGCAGCACAGTCCAAACAAATGGCACACAGTGTTAAACTGTTGAACCATTTTTGGTTCATCACTTTGGTTCAATAGCTTAGTTCAATTGATCAGTTCAAAGGAGCATCCCAAAAAGTGAAGGACAAGTGCCCTTGTAGAGGGCAGTTTTGGGTTCAAGAGCCCTTGCAGAGGGCAAGGAACACTTCAAAGAGGCCACAAAGAAGCGGCTAAGATCTTTCAAAATTTTATTAAGGAAAAGTCATGAATTCTTTTGGAATTTTGTCTGAAGGATTTCCTTTGGACAAAAAGTCCAAAGGAATTCGAGGAAAGTGTGAGCAAAAATCCCCAGAGGAAATTTCCAAAGGCAAAGTCACAAGGCAGTTCTTGCAGACTTTTTGTGTCTACAAAAAAAAGCCTGAAGTAAGAAAGCCTGCTGGAAAAAATACCATAGTGTAAAGGCCAAATAAAAAAGCCAAATGAAAAGGCCCGAAGGAATTTGCCAAGGATGGTGACATCCTAGAAGTTGTCAACTTTAAGAAGATAGACTAGCCGTTGGTTTTTGAATTGTGACAGGCCTGCGAACGTCAAATTTTACACCAGGAAATCCATAACATAGAAGGCACCAAGTGGCAACTGTGGAAGGCTTTGACATGTTTTTTTAGGAGTAGCAGAATGTGCCACGTGTCCCCTGCAAGGCTCAATAGAAGCCAACAAGTGTTAGCCTCTGCGGTCTCTCTCTTTTATCCCATGAGAACTATGGTGGGCCCAGATAAATTACTAAAGAAGGTAGAAGATGACACATGTCCTCTTCCACAGGACCTTCAAAGGGTGCCTAAAGCTTCTATGAGTCAAGCGGATGCTACCACGTGTCCTACCCATTTCATAGTGGAATGCACCACGTGTCACTTATTTGAAAATTAGCAAAAAGTGGCCAAGGCAAGCAGGAAGAGCCCAAGGAATGCAGTGTCCCACCAGAAGATAGCCCTTGAGGGATGAAGGAGAAAGGAAGAGACAAGGCAAGGAGGAAGAAGTACAAGAAAAGACAAAGTAGTCCAAGTGGCAAAGAGAGGCGAGTTATTGCTAGATGGTCATCAAATGGTGCAAATAGTGAGCAGCATAGCCTGCTTTCTCCATTTGGCATTTACGAGGGAACAAACCATAGTCTGTTTGTAAGAAGAGAGTAGTCTATTTAAAAAAAGAGGTGCGGCCATGTTTTTCATATTAATGTGGAACGCCTAAGTCAAAGCAAGAATCGACAATCAAACGACTCCCTCTTCTTAAGGCTCAAAGCGCACATGGGCTAGCTTGCAAAAAGAGTGCCAAAGTCTTTCCCAAAAATCTCCAAGTTCTCTTCCTCTCTTTATATATTAAAAGCTTCTCATTTGAGAAAGCATCTAATTCTCTTAGCCTTAAGGCAAAACACTGCCCAAAAATCTCTCGGGGCTTGTAAGGCAGAGCTCTGCCAAATTTTACCTTGAATCAAGACTTAGCATTTTTACCTCTATCTAGACTTGTAATTTAAAGTATATGTCTATGTTCTTATTTTGTGTTAAGTCATAATATTTCATGTTTTTCATAGATCAATTACAGCATGTCTAGTGCATTGTGAAGTCTCTTTTTTGCAGGTCTGCTAGAAGTGTCTACAACAAGAATATAGGCGCATGTGAATAAGCTATCAAAGTGTGTCTCAGAACACCTTTGATAGTTCCTTCCTCCCTATATCTCTACAGACCCTTGACTCACTAAAACAGAAGAGTTTCCCACATCAGTTGAAGTGTATGGGCATTTCTTCCTAGTGAAAAGTGTATGTTCAGGATGGGTGGGTCAACACTTTTTTGGTGTATCACCTTTTCATTTTTTAGGCTTACATTTTATTTTCAAAATATCTCTCTCCCTTTTCATCCCCCCCTTTTTTATGTTATTTGTTAGCATTAGGAGAAACTAGGGCCTAAAAGATACATCAAAGGGAGCTAGCCCTTTTCTAGAGACTCTCCCTCCAGCTTCATCGATCCCACAAGCAAGAGGGGAGTTTCCATTATTGCATGTGGAAGGTAGGAGCTCAGCCTCCTGCCCTGGGTGCAATCCACTATGTCATAGTTTTTGACACGCTCGGTGGGATCAACTAGGACAAGTTGTGTCTAAAGAGTTGAAGAATTTTTGGTGTGTTCTTCAACCAAATAGCCTTTAGAGGCTTTTCTACCAACACCAATGGCAACTCCAAGTTGAATCAGCTAGTTAAGCATCCTGGTGCCATCAAGAATCACTTTTTGTCTGTAAAATTCCTTTGCACAAAATCATGGGCCTTGTATTCCTTCATATTACCATGATCAAGCTCAAAATGTTCATGCAATCCCCTCAAGAAGCTCTCCTAGTTTCCCTTCAATGATAAGGGAGGTGGCATTGGAGTTCAAAAAGTAGGTAATGGAGATTGACATACTAGATGAGTAGTATGGATATCAGTAGGAGTTGATGTATAAAGAGGCATGTTTGTTTAGGCAAGCTTAGGCCTTGCAATCCATGGAGGAGGAGGTAGAAAAATGGAAGAATCCATTCATGCAAGGCAGTCAGCCTTATGCTCCCCCTCCTATCCTAAATAAAGCCCCCTCTTGTGCACCAAATCCTTTCTATCAGATAGCACTTGCTCATTCCAGCTCATCTGATGCATCAATCAACCCTGCTCTTGACCCTGTGTGCCTAGCCTTCAATCATCAAAGGGAACTGGAACAACCTCCCATGGAGATGAACCTTCTAAATTCCTTAGATAGTGAATCTTCCTTTGGGAAGAACATTATGAACCAGTGCATCTCTCTCAAAATAGCTCCTGCTCATGATGATGTTGGTAAACTCCAAGAAAGACTCTTTCAAGATAATCTAGCCAAGCAAATTGAGGATTTAGAGGCTAAGATGAGACTACTTAGAGAAAGAGAAATGGAACTCTCAGATCTTGTAGAGGAGCCCCAGGACCTTGGAGAAAACAAAGTTGCTGCCTGTTCACAGGAGCAAAATTCCAATTCTGAGATCCTGAACTGGAAGCAAATAGTAGAATCATGGGGCAGGAAGGAGGAGAAGAAAGGTTTTACTCAAAACCTTGAAGAAGCTAAGGTTGCTCCTACTCATGATGTGTTGGTGACCTCCAATAAAATCTCTTCCAAGAGGATATGGCCAGAAGAATTATAGAGTTGGAATCCAGAGAGAGATTCCTTAGCCAAGGTGTGATAGATAGTTTAGACCCAACGGCACATTCCATGTCTAAACACACCCCATCTACACATCCCCAAGAGAGCTATCAGGCCACACTTGATATTGATGAAGTGATAGCTAGATGGAATGAGGAGAATCATTTGATTCTAGCTCAAGGACTGCCTCTTCTTCCACATGTTTTTTCCACTTCATCCCTTCTCAAGGAGGAACCTGTTTTGCAGGAGGTGAGTGAGGAGTAGAAGATCCAATCTGTAGTTTCCCAAGAGGCTATCATGAGTGATGACAAAGAATAAATCATCATCGATGATCCTTTTGAAGACCTTGTCAGCAATGGAGAAGACACAGGGCATGCACACATGCGTATGTTCCAGTAATATGAGGAGGAACATAAGCATGGTGAGCTCCCTCCTCCTTTATTTGATGAACTTCCCTGTTGCTTCGATGAGGAGGATGACTACACTGAGAAGCCTGAGTTAGAGGAGGATCAGGAGGATATCTTTGAACATTTGGAGATCCTGATCTTTGAGGAGGAAAAGGAGAGGCTGGTCTCCCTTGAGGAAAGCCTTGAAGAAGAGTTTTTTAATCAAAGAGGTGATGTTTTGTGGGATGAGCAATCATTTTGTGATTCCATTTCAGACACCACAATAGTCACCCTTCTTCAAGAAGGCCAAGAAAGAGCAGAGGATGAGTTTGCCAGGATCTTCAATGAAGTAGAAGGAAACGGGTCAAACCATGATGCATTGCAAAGGGACTATGCAGATCAAAGGGCTTATGGTGATGAGCCAGCAACCACAAATTTCTTAGTGATGTGCACCAGCATGAAGGACCAATATCCAACAAGCTTTCAGGAATAAAAGGAATACATGTATGTTAGAAGCATGTTCGATTCTGATCAACTTAGATGCAAGCCAATCTAGGTGACAGGCAAGAGGAGTAGGTCACCAAATCTCCTTTTCATTCAGCCACTTGTCTGGCACCGTAAGTTTCCTTACTAGGGAGGGGACTTAAGAAGTTTTCCCTTTGATCCAGGAGGGAAGCAGATACACCTGGTTAGTTATACATAGTAGTTTGCTTTCAATTATCTTTCCTACTTTCCCTAAGTGCAGTTTGCACAAGTAGTGTTTTTAGTCTTGTGTGTGCTTTCCTTTGTGTGTGGGGTAAAAAGCTTCATGTTTGATTCTTGGATCTTTAGGGCTATGGTTAACCTTTCTTCAAAGCTGCATTCTAACTCCATGCCCAATGGAATACAAAGAAACTAGTCTCTAAGCATAGCAAGTATGCTTCCCCTGGGTGTCACCAATTTGTTAACCATTTTTTGCCCAATAGGCCAAAAAATTGGTCCCTCTTCTTTTTATGCTATTCTAAGCCAGTACTTTTGATTTTGCACGAGTCATATAATTTCTACGAACTCTGTAGGATTTCTACGGACTCTATAGGTGTGTCTTTTAGTAGAAGAACCAATCAAAGGGTGCAAGGTTTCACAAAGCTTCTTCAAACTCTTGTTCGAATAAATTCATAAGGAAATAGAGCTAAGGCGGTTAAATGACATGATCTTTTAAAAGAGTTAACATCTTTGAACCATTGAACCAGTTCAATGCCTTGGTTCAACAATTTGGTTCAATGGTTGAGGTTCAATGCCAAAGTTCATCGCTTGGTTCAAAGCCTTGGTTTGATTAGTCGGTTCATTGTCTTGGTTCATTTTCTTTGTTTCATCACTTAGTTTAAATCCTTGGTTCAATCGGAAAAGTTCATCACTTGGTTCAAAGCCTAAGTTCAAACAGCGTAGTTCAGCGGCTTTTGGTTCAATCAAAGAGTTCAACGGTCGGTTCAATGAGCTCGGTTCAACACTCAGTTCAAAGCCTCAATTCAACAAATGATTGAATCGTTGAGCTGGTTTAATGGATTGGTTCAATGGTTGGTTCAAAGGAGTGGTTCAATGGGAAAAGTTCAAAGGCTTGTTTTAAAGCGGCACAGTTCAAACGAATGGCACGTAGTGTTGAACCGTTGAATCATTTTTGGTTCATCGCTTTGATTTAATGACTTAGTTCAATCAGGAAATTTAAAGGAGCATCCCAAAAAGTGAAGGACAAGTGCCCTTGCAGAGGGCAGTTCTAGGTTCAAGAGCCCTTATAGAGGGCAGGGAGCACTTCAAAGAGGCCATAAAAAAGTAGCTAAGATCTTTCAGCATTTTGTTAAGGCAAAGTCATGAATTCTTTCAGACTTTTGTCTGAAGGAATTTAGGGAAACCACGAGCAAAAAGCTCGAGAGGAAATTTTTGAAGGCAAAGTCATAAGGCAATTCTTGCGGACTTTTTGTCTACAAAAAAAAGGCTAAAGCAAGAAAGCCCACAGGAAAAAAGCCCACAAAAAAATCCCATGGGGAAAAGGCTGAAGTATAAATCTGAAGGAATTTTCCAAGGATGGTGACATCCCAGAAGCCATCAACTTTAAGAAGATAGACTAGCTGTTGGTTTTCAAACTATGACGGGCCCACAAACATCAAATTTTACATTGGGAAATCTAGAGCATAGAAGGCACCAAGTGGAAACCTTGAAAGGCTTTGACATGCTTTTTTAGGAGTAGCAAAATGTGCCACGTGTCCCTTGCAAGGCTTGATGGAAGCTGATATGTGTCAGCATCCATAGTCTCTCTCTTTTATCTTGCAAGAATTGTGGTGGGCCCAGACAAATTGCTAAAGAAGGCAGAATCTGACACATGTCCTCTTCCACAAGACCTTCAAAGGGTGCCTAAAGCTTTCATGAGTCAAGCAGATGCTGCCATGTGTCCTGCCTATTTCATAGCAAAACACGCCATGTGTCACTTATTTGAAAATCAGTAGAAAGTGGCCAAGGCAAGCAGGAAGAGCCCAAGTAATGTAGCGACCTGCTAGAAGATAGCACCTAAGGGCTAAAGGAGCTAGGAAGAGACAAGGCAAGGAGGAAGATGAAGTGTAGGAAAAGACAAAGTAGTCCAAGTGGTGAGGAGAGGCGAGTTATTGCTAGATGGTCATCAAACGGTGCAAATAATGAGCGATGCTACCTGCTTTCTCCATTTGGCATTTATGAGGGGACAAATTACAGTCTGTTTGCAGGAAGAGAGTAGTATGTTTATAGAAAAGAGGTGCGGCCATGTTTTTCACATTAATGTGGAATGCCTAAGTCAAAGTGGGAACCGACAATCAAACGGCTCCCTCTTCCCAAGGCTCAGAGCGCACATAGGCCAGCTTACAAAAAGAGTGCCAAAGTCTTTCCTAGAATTCACCAAGTTCTCTTCCTCTCTCTATATATTAAAAGCTTATCATTTGAGAAAGCATCCAATTCTCTCAGCCTTAAGGCAAAACTCTGTCCAAAAATCTCTCGAGGCTTGTAAGGTAGAGCTCTGCCAGATTTTACCTTGAATCAGGGCTTAGCATTTTTACCTCTATCTGGACTTGCACTTTAAAGTATATGTCTATGTTCTTCTTTTATGTTATGTCATTGTCTTTCATGATTTTCATAGATCAATTACAACATGTCTAGTGCATTGTGAAGTCTCTTTTCTGTAGGTCTACCAGAAGTGTCTATTACAAGAATATAGGCACATGTGAATGGGCTGTCAAAGTGTGTCTCAGAACACCTTTTCTAGTTCCTCCCTATATCTCTATGGACCCCTGACTCACTAAAACAGAAGAGTTTCCCATGTCAGATGAAGTGTATGGGTGTTTCTTCCTGGTGAAAAGTGTATGTTCAGACTGGGTGGGTCAACACTTTTTTGGTGTATCACCTTTTCATTTTTTAGGCTTAGGTTCTATTTTCAGCATCTCTCTCTTCCTTTTCATCCCCCCATTTTTCATTTTATTTCTTAGCAGTAGGAGAAACCAGGGCCTAAAATATACATTAGAGGGAGCTAGCCCTTATCTAGAGACTCTCCCCTCTAGTTTCACCGGTCCCACAGGCAAGAGGGGAGTTTCCATTGTTGCGTGTGGAAGGCAGGAGCTCGGCCTCCTACCACAGGTGAAATCTACTGCGTCAACAAAATACTTTGGCTCACTTCATAAATTGCAATAACTCAAAAATGAAACTGCTCAGGCCTTTGTTAAAACTTTGTCAAATAAATGTGAGCATAATATGGTTGATGATAATATTTTCTATCTCTTTACCAATGCCCTTTTTCCTAAACTTCAATATCAGGTATGTTCTCTCTCTCCACATACATTGGAAGAGGCTATTGACCAAACTAAATAACAAGATTTCCTTATGCATCAATTTGAGCCACCCCAACCTTTTCTGGGTTCTCATCTCTTAATTAAGAATAAAAATCACAATGTTAATAATGATGGTGTTATAGATTCTTATGATACCATTCATAATGTTCAAGTTGTTGTTCCTACCCCTTCATCAGAACTAGCTCCTCCTTATCAACAATATACCAATCCTCACTATTTATCTTCAATAAACAACATTAATGTTCACAAACCTCTATCCTTAGTTGAATTGCTTAAGTGTCTACCTAGGCCTCTTCTATGATATCTTGACCCTACCCATCTTATGAAATCTTGGTGTGATCCTAACAAGTTTTGTTGGTTTCATGCTAGTTAGGGTCATTCTCATGAGACTTGTAGATAACTTCATAATTTATCTATGGATTTTCTTCTTGAACCTAATTTTGATCATAATTCTATTATTCAAAAGCATCAACAAGCTTATGAAATTGCTTTTAAATATTATAAATTACATGATCAAACTCAAGCATTTAACCAAGCCAATGCTCATTTAGCTATCTACAAGGACCTTCTTTCTAATAATTAACCTATTCAATACAATCAAGACAAATCAACCCCTTCCACCAATAATGTATAAAGTCTTGTTGAACCCACTTTTGAAGATAATGTGGTTAACATGACTAATATGTGAAAGGGTGGTTGGTTTTATCGATTCCCAACCTATCTACACCCCTCTTTCATCTAGAACATATCATGTTATCCAAGATTCTTCTCTAACTCATTTAAATGATTTGAGGCAAGATGATATTATAAATTTTGACTATCCAATTTCTGATTCTTTCTTAGATAAAACTTCAAATTCTATTTCTACCACTCTTCTGTCATCTTCTAAAACTAATGATAATCAAGTTTCTACTAACACTTCTACCAATTCTCAAAATCAACTTGAACCAGCTACTTCATCATCACAACATGATTTACAACCTTCTTCTTCTTACCAACATAAATTCGAATGTGTTTTAGCTCTTCCTTCAGAGGACCTCCTTAATCATTATGCACCTATATCTAACAACTTTCTTATGGGTTATGATGAGTGGGATCCCATCATGGAACTCACTAATCTCCCATCCCAAATTCAATTCGTTGAGATTATGAGGACTTTTCCATGTCATAAAAACCATCTTATGCAACTATTATTTGAGATTAAAGTCCCTCATCCTCCCTTAGTAGAATGGGAGATAGCCTTATCTAGATATAAAGGATAGTATATTACAATAATGTGAAGAGACGTCTATCAACATTGATGAAACTATGGATACTTATTTTTCCTTTACATTCCCTTTAGATTTTATGATTCTTGATGAGATTATGCTTCATGAGGATGATCCTCCCTTATTCGTTAGTTTTCAAATAAGCGATATCCAAGTTAAGCATTCATTCATTGACAAGGGATATATAACTTGCATTGCCTCTTTAGACTTCATTTAAACCCTTGGATATTTAGAATGCAATCTCAAATCTATATGCAACACCTACTAAGGATATGATAGAAGGAAAATTCCTCCTTTAGGTTGTGTGTGGCTTTCCATTACCATCCCACCTATCATTATTCATGTGAAGGTGATGATCTTTAACTTTCCCTTTCTTATAAGATCTTGTTTTGTAGGCTGTAGACTCACCGTATGAGAGCCATTGCTTATTTTGCTTGATAATGCATTAAATTCCCTCAAAATGGAGCCATTTATAGGATTGAAGGTGACACTAACCCTTAAAATTTCAAACAATTCCAAGACTGTGGTGTCTTCAAATGTCCTACTCTTGAACCTTTGCCTAGCGTTACATTTTGTGAGTCTTAGCATCTCAACTTTCCCATTAATTCAACATAAGGTAACAACGGACATCCTAAACTCATTAGGAGCATTCCTCCTAACCTCTTATATTTTGATGATGATGAACTTGATGATATTAACCTAAAGATTAAAACTTCTTATCTCTTGCCTCACCTCATCTCACAGCATCCGACTTCCTTGCAGCCTCATTTTCATAAGCCTCCTTATGATGATATTCTTGTATTCTTGACCAAGACTTGACATTATATTAACCACACTTCCTCAAATGAAAAGGTTATCCCTACTTATGTCATTAATGTTCATACCCTAGATTACAATGATGGTTATTCCCTAGATGATCACTCTTAGGCGGTCTTGTATAGGCTTGTGATGTTGAGATTGCATGTTATCATTCTTATTTACTTGAGTCTTTTCATGTATCTTCCCATCCTCCTTCATTTATTGTTCTTAATTTTTTTATTTTTCCTCTTTATTTTAGGGTAGAGATGGTGCTAACACCACCAATTTATGAGAAGCCTCATAGGAATATGCTCCAATTTATGAGAAGCCTCATAGGAATATGCTCATAGATCATGCTATGATCAAACCTTATCACTTTGTTAGGTACCTTAATCACCATAGTTAGTTTATTCTTGAGATTAGAGTGACCCTCCTTAGACCTTATATATATCCTACTCCTCCCTTAGTAGAGACCTTATCAAAGCCCATTCATGCTCTCACTATAGTTGAGCCTCTTCTTTCTCTTGCTATAGTTGAACTTGTTCTCAGTCCTACTGTTGCTGAGCCTACCCTTATTTCTCATCCCATTGCTTCTTTCATTGAGCCTAGTTCCATTCCTCCTCCATCACCACCTTCCCTTGATGATGGTTTGTTTCCCTTGCCTAAAATGGCTCTATTACCCACCAAATGGGCCGTTGAGTCCTCTCCAACTTATTCCACTCCTATTATACCTCCTTCTATGAGTGTTTTTCCTAAGACCACTCATAATCATATATGTTGCTCCCATGGTACAGATAATTATTATTTTGCCCATTTTTACAAGTTGTAATAGTATATTGATACTTTTCATCCTTTTTTTAATCAAATAAAGCCATGCCTCTCTCGAAGGTTCTTC
The DNA here is from genome assembly GCA_037957365.1 of Torreya grandis. Lineage (NCBI taxonomy): Eukaryota > Viridiplantae > Streptophyta > Pinopsida > Cupressales > Taxaceae > Torreya > Torreya grandis. Next base: position 878,591 of record JARHVA010000603.1, read on the forward strand.
CTGAATATATACCTAAATATGGTGAGGTGTATTATCTGTGGCACCAATATGTTACCCATCACATCGATCATTGCCACATCCATCAATAAAAACTTAAGGATCACCTTGTGGATATTCCTAAACCTTCTTTTATTCTTCTCAAAGGTCATTCTCATAAGAAGGATCCTCCTTCTTCTCCCATGGCTCCACCTCCAGTGGTTCCATGCCCTCTTATGGTCCCTTCATCACCTTCTATTCCTCCAACCATGATTCCTTCACATGTGGACCTTCCCTCACCCATGGATCCTTCTCCACTAGTGATTCTTGCATCTCTCTTAGAGCCAACTCCCACACATTCTCCCAAGCATCCCTTGCATGATTTTCCTCAGCATGATCCGTTGAATGTTCCTATATTTTTAGTTGAGATTAGAAGAGAAGTCTTTTCCTAGTTTTATTAAAGATTAACTACATATTACTGGTAGTTCATATCCAGATTCATAGTGTTTTATTAGATGTATTAGATAATGTGTGTGGGTAGATTTATCAGTATTTATAAGCACATGCATAGTACCTTTACATTTACATTTTGATTAGATGTGTGCTCCAATTTCATTCTTATCTATTTGTTATATCATTTGACATTGTGTCAAATTCATATTTTTATTATATAATGATCTTAATTTTGGTATTATATCTTGCTTATATTATCATTTATAGTCACATATGATTTTCTTTATTTATCATTGCTTCCTCTTTCTTTCTTGAGTTTTTTTCAAAATCTCTTCTTGTGCCTTCATGATTGTTTTCTTTCTTATCTATATTTTTAACAAATAATTGTCATTGTGACTTGGTTATACAAACCCTATTCCCTTTGGTTCTTGTCTCCCTTTACTTTGTGATCAGTTGTAAACAATGCATATCATTATATTTTATATTCACTAATCCACCTTTGGATCTCATTTTTCTCTTCTTCCATTTTCATAAACTAAGCATATACATGGTTGAGACCTGATATCACATGCTAGTTCATTATTAAGCTTAAGTGTCCTATTCAATATTCATCTTTGGTTACTTAGCTTCCTTTAGCCTTAGCCTAAAGCTCATTCATGTGTATCACTACATCTCTTATGATTGGTCATTCCAAATACATATGGAGGAGGAATATTAAAAATCCATAAAATGTTAAAATTCAAATCATTTTACAAAAGACAATGATATAAAAAGGCAAAAATATTCTTAAAAGTCAAATCACACTAAAAGATGTGATTCAAAGCACATCTCCTTCTTCTAGTCAAATCTCAAACTCCATAGTTGGCCTCATGGTAGAGTCAAGGTCCTTTGAGATGCGGTAGGTCAGTAGATTAGAAGAGGAGAATAAATTTTGTTTTTTAGTGCTACCTACTTTCTCATGTAAGTGCTCAATATTTATAGTAGATCGATGGCCCTGTAAACGGTCCTGAAAAATAGGAAACACATCATGGGAAGTATGTCCATTTTAATTTTTATTTTACCAATATACCTTCATGAGTTGATCTTAGTATCATGCGTATATGCTTACAAAGCTTTGTGTCTATAGTGAACAAGTTTTCTTTGCACATTGATGGTCACTAGTCACTTAGTGTCTTCTCATATCCTTAGTATACCTCTTTCCTCCTAAGGTCTTATCATAAGATGCCTAAGTCTTGATTTAGACTCCCTTTTTCATTCCCTATATCCTTCATATTTCCTCTTGATAAATATTGTTTTGACTACTGATCACTCCCATTGGGATTTCATTTGTGCGTTGCATTATAAGACCATAGATAGGACCTAATATTCCTCACAATTTCACACTTTTTTTCTTCCTATTACCCACATCCTTTGTTACCCAATTATCCCCATTTTTCATCCTAGTGGTGTTCTATTTATGAGTTGTAATGTAAGAATACGGATAGGCCCTGACATTCCTCATAAAAATTTCTACTAATACAAGTCACAAACAAAACTACAAGTGTCAAATATGAGATAAGATGTGATTTATTATGAAGTTACACATCATTAACATGCTTCTTAACTTGATTTAGGGTGTTTTATGCTTACTTCATTTTTATTTTCATTTTCATCTTCTTATTTTCTGAGTGCATGCAAGAATACAACCATTTATTTAATTTTTCATACTTTATAACTTAAATTTGTGTGATCAATTTAAGACCAATCTTTTTCTAATTTTGTTTTTTTCTATTATACTTCCCAACGTGATTTAGTATATTGATTGACTAAATTAATCTATTTTTATACCATTTGTGCTCTTTTACATACCTTCCATTTTATTACATTATTTTCATACTTCGCAATGTGATTTAGTATGATTTTACTTATTTTAATTTGGTGCAAAAATCATTCACTTTAGCTTAAAAACAAATTCCTTTTTATCATCTTGTTTTACCATCCCTTGGTTCTTTATACTTAGTCATTTTCTTATTATTACACATTTACCAACTTGAAATAGTGTGTGGTGCATTTTTGATTGGTTATATTTTACTAAGTCTTTTTGCCTATTTTTTTAACCATGCATGTGTTCTACATAATATTAGAAGAGAAACCACATCTCATATATTTCCTATAACATATAGAACACAATCTAAATACATGTGCTAGAAATAAATATAATCAAAGCATTCACAACCATAACCATAATGATGACAACATATATAATCAACATCAATATGCTAAAGATATATATATATATATATATATATATATATATATATATATATCATGAGTTTTAATACAACCAATACAACTATATACAATGCTCCAACTCTATGGCTGGGTCCCATCCTATCTATCTCATGGCCTAGCCATGATACCTACTGAGGTCTCAATCTAACTCCTCTGAATAGTATGTTGTAAAGAGTCCATCCAAGATCTCAATCCCTCCTTATCCCTATAGGTTCACTATCTACACCTGTGCCTGTGCCAATTGGGTCTAGGTCACCGTATGTGCCTATGTCATCTGCATCACTATAGCTAAATGCATATATCTCTCCTCTGTTATGGCTTATCATGCCCATATATTACCTATACCCATCTCTACTAGTGGTTGCATCCTCTCTCTCAATGCTCATATATACCACACTACCTCCCCTACTAATCTAAACCAGCTCAACTGAGTTGGGGTAGATGGTACAATGGGGTCCTCTAATGCAGTAGGGTCATACGTCTATAGAGTCTCATCTAGGACATTATGGAGTGCTTCCCTCATAAAGCACTCCCATTTCTTTTCCTCATCTTCAGCTATGCCTATAAAATCACACTTAGATAGATATTAGATCACTGTTATATCTCACAATATCTATCTACCTCTAGCCTCTATTTTAAAATAAAAACTTAAGTAATAATTTAATCATATTTATTACATGTCTGTGACTCGGTCACTATGATCTCACCATCTATGTGACTGCCTAACATATTCTCTCCATCTGCACAACCTCCTATCACCTCCTCTATAGGTCACTTCCTCAACTCAAATTTGACTATCATGGCTTGCATCCAACTTACCCTTTACCTAAGTGTCATCTCTATCATTAAACTCTACTCTGGCTCCCCTATTTGATCATCATGGATGGTGATAGTCTTCACTCTTTCCTACTCCTCCTACCTTCATCAAAGTAATGTCTTTAATGGTCATGGCTCATCCCTATCTAGAACTGGCAGTGGTATCTCTAGTGCCACTGCCTATGCATCCCTCTCCTTTGGCTCTGCTCCCTATCATGCTCACCTAGTCTATAGCCACTCACAATGTAGTCTGAGCATTGGCCTCATCACTAGTGGCCCTAGTCCCCTCCTCCCCCATGACTCTATCACATGTCAAGCCCACTACTTGGGCATCAATATCAATGTTATTGGATGAGGTAAGCCCATTTATCCTAGTGCTTGTGCTAGTGGTTGTGGCTCTCACCACCAAGTATAGTTTATAATCACCTTTGTCCTCACTATAGCTAATACAACTATGTACCAGCTCAACCATGTAGCCACTATGTATCCATATGACTGCAACACTATGTTTACGCATCTTATCATCTATAGTGCTAACACATGGGGCATGACTCATGCTACATTGTCCTCTCTCCATCTCTGCACTTAAGTTAACCTATCATCAACTGCATGGGGTAACCCAGTAGACTAATACATGGGAAACCTCTCATAGATCCAAGCCATTAATAATATGATCATTCTTATCAACTTTTACCCTCTAACCAACACCTTATATAGATCATGTATAATCTGGACCTAGATGACAAATCTAAGATCATATAGTATGCCCTCCTCTAAGATCAGCTTGCTCAAGGATACCACAAACAGTGGTACCTTACCATCTAACTTGTGACATAGAACTCATTATGTCATAAGTCCTATCATAAATTTCTATATATCTAAAACATGTGATACATATACATCAAACATACTAACTCGCCTATCTACTAATATGATATCTGACAGTGTAGCCCACATGGCTAAGGCTCTCCTCTCCTCCAAGCTATCTTGTATGCTTGTAGTTACTAGTCCTCCTACTATCATATCCCTATGATGCCATGCACATCATCAAGAGTGATAGATACATCTACCACATACCCATCCACCTCCCATATAAAGGTATTATTCAATCATTCCCAACATCTAAGGAACATGACTAATAGATCCATGCTTAGGGGAATCCTACACATGTTAGCTATCCCTCCTAGAATTATAGTGACTAGCCTAGCTCTATCACCTATGGTCAGATTCTTTAGTAGATCTGGTAGCCAAGACATGTTTACCAATCTCCTAAACTTGGGTTATGTTTACAATCAAGAAACAACAAAAGATGTATTAGATCCTCCATGTCTATAGTCAAAATACATTCTTTTTATGATATTAATAAAAAAAGAGTAAATTACTTTAATTATTCATTCTAACCTATTTTTAGCCTATTCAATATTTTTTACCCTTGGTCATTTCGAGCCATTCTAGCCTTCTTTCAGGCTTTAGCATGCATTTTTATATATTTTTAGTTCTTTGATCAACCTAGTTTGACCAAAATATCCCTATTTTTGGATTGGCTAACTTAAAAATCTAAGTCAACCCTCTTATTTTCTCCTACCTAGTATTGTGTTGTCATTTTGAACTTTTTGGATCAATTTACAAATTGTACTAGCTCAGTGGTCTGCAAAACATACATGGTCGGCACACACCTACTGGGTTGATAGTGTGAATTTTGCCTATTTTTAGCCTACTGGGTCCACTGGGTTGATGCAGTTGTTTTTAGCTATTGACCCCTTGCATTTTCCCAAAAAAGTGTTTTTTTGTAAATTTCTTCCTAATTACTCTAAACCTATTTGCCTAATTAGTTTTTCCTACCTATAGAATCTAATTGTGCTTCATTCAGACATATAAAAATGCTAAAAATTATTTTTTATTAAAAGACACTTAATTCAACAAAATACTTAAAAATTGGCTTAAAATTCATAGTTGCATACCTGTAGTGCACTTGCTACTGCACTTAGAGTTCCTCCTCATCTAGCATGTCGTCTCCTCACCATCCTAGCTCGTTTGGTCTCCAAATCTCTTTTTTATCTATTTCACAAGTCAAAATAACCAAATGACTTATCTTTCCCCCTATTTAAAATTCAAATTATTCAAATATTTTTTACAGATTCCTTCTTTTGCCTCTATTTTTGTTTCAATCAATCCATTTTGAAAAACCTAAAATATGTTGGAATCGTGATGACCTAGAAAATATTTTTCACTATCATATGCCTATAATCCAAAAATTTAGATTTTTAACTTTTTTGGCACTAACTTCTACAAGTTCACCTACTGTTATTCATATTGGACACCTTCACATCTCTTACAATCTACTTCATTATCTGCAAGACTAAGGTAAGTAAAGGTATGTATTTTTCAATTCAATCCTTTCCTTTATCATATTTTTTGTTTACTGCACTTTACTTAGCATTATTTTTGTGTGTCCTTATGATTTTATCGAAGCACCATCCTTTTTTGCACTTACGTGACATGTGATGAGTTTTCAGTGGGGCATATGTATACACATAATATTTTTAAACTTTTATTGATTACTAACACTTTATATCTTGTAAGAACCCATTGATTTTCAACCTCTCTGAGTGCATGCCTTAAGGGATGCACTGAGAAAGGGGTGGGTAGAACATTAGTGCTTCATAAGATTGTTGTTCCTTTTGCCACTTGCCATCTACACACTTATTTTTTTAAATCATTTACCCTATGCTTATTCTTCTTAGTTGTACCCATTCCAATCATTTTCCATATTTTATCCTCCTTGCTCTTGCCTTGACTCTCTTTTGCCAATTGACTATACTAAGTTGACTGGGTCGACCTTGTACAATTTTTAGCTTCTAATTACTATATAGGATCGATTGGGTCGACCCTATACTATTTAGCGGTATTTTTTCATTAGGAGTTTTGTTATCCCTTTGGCTAACCTAACTCAAGGCCTAGTAAATTATCTCTCGAAAACATACAAGGTTGACTGGGTTGACCCTATACAACTGACATATTTGAAAGGATTTAAGGCAAGATCCACCTATATATACAAGTTTATTTCCAACCATTTATAAGAAGAGAAGCAAAGAGGAATAAGTGTGAACAAACATTTATTTATTGACCATTCTATTTGAGGAATAAAGCTTAGGGTTCCATATTTTCTTTGGAGATACAGATCTTGTCTTGTGGAGAAGTCTTTTAGATGCATAGATAGGTTATGTAGCCTAGAGCTGATTATCTTTGTTATCTTTACATACCACAATAATCTCTTGAGAAACACCTTGGCCAAGTGAGATATTGAGGCTTGATAGGTTTGTCTTCAAAGGTAAGTATTCCTAACTTTATTTTTTCTTTATAAGATTAGATATTTAAGGCAGTTGTGCTTCTCTCCCATGCATTATGATAATGTATACATTGATGTGAGTCTATGTCTTCTATGCATGTTTAGTTTAGTTTGTTTTGTTTCTAAACCCCTCTTTATGGCACAAGCTTTGGTGTACACTAGATTAGATTTACTTTCTTATTTATTAGAATAGAGTGAAAATTAAATCTAAGATTTTTTTAGGGTTTTTAGGTGATTGTGTTAGACTATAGGCTTTATAACCCTTCCTAGCATGGTGTATTATGACAAGTGATCCCCTAATCGGGTCTAGTGTATCCCTATATTGGTCATGCCCCTGTTTAACAAATATATTCCCAATTAGAAATATAGGTATGCTCTATCTTCTCTGAGTTAAGATTGATTTATATACATGATGCATTTTTGATTACATACAAATGATAAGTAACTAAAATCACATAAATGAGATAATTTAAAAAACAAGTAGACACAAATTACTCTAACACTCTATTAGAATATCTTAATAAGTAATGTATACAAATAGGGAGTGAAATATATAACTCCCCCATGAAAGTAGGTTAAATATGCTAAGCGTATAGTACAACTCCAATATGAAGAATAGTCAATCAAGAGTAACTCTATCTACTAATGATGAGTCAAACATGTAACTCCTATGACAATGCACACCTAAACAAGAATATCCCACAAGTATAGGAAAACTCCAAGTGAGGTGAAATAACCAATGTGACATGTGTTATAAATAACCAAAATAATAAATAGGTGGAAAAAACACCCTACACTAACAATTTATTAGTCTTAAACTTTTAATTATAGTAATGAAGACTAATAGAAACCATAGTCTACAAAGACATTTATAGTTACTGCATGGAGTGCTATCATTTTATTTTAAAATAATAAAATGTGGAAATTTTTTTTAAGACAGGATATGGAAAGATGGTAGTGATGATAAAAATAATGAAAAAGATATGGATTCTTTTGATTCAATTTTTTTCAAAGAGAGCACAAAAAAACAAGTTGAAGTTTTATACATCCATGAAATTGACTTTATTAACAATAAAGGAAAAATGTCCTCCAATGATAAATATTCTAAGAACATGGTCATATGGCCATCAAATTTACCCATTGTTTCAACAATTTAACATAAGAAAAATAATTTAAGGATTACACACGCACGCACGCACGTGCGCACACACACACACACTTATAATTAATAAATTTAGATAGGATACAATTTTCAATACATGTATAATATAAATTCATGTAAATATAAGATAAATTACTCATGTTGCCTAATTCAATAAAAAAAACTAAATATAAACTTTTTTAAATGCACATAGTGAAATTCTTGTATTAAAATATAGAGAATTTTGTAATAGAAACATAAATATAAACCTTAAGTAAAATAGCTAATTACATATAACATGAATATGAGGAAATTTATAATGTAAATAATATTTAAAAATACAATTGCATTTAATCAAATTGGCTTGTTCATGTGTAAGTGGACATTGCAGGAAAATAAAGCATAAATAATTTAAACATGAATATAAGATCATAACCCTTATCTAATATTATAATATATTATACATAATACTATAATATTTTAACAATATTTATATTATATATTTATAATTTATAATTAATAGTGTTTGAAAAATATTAATAATATACAAGAAAATAATTGGAATTGAGAGGTGCAGGAAAGGGCGATGGTGAAGATTAGGCACCTAGAAAGTTTTCCCCTCTAGGCATAGTTTTTCTTCAGAAGGTTTAGGTTTTGTTTTGAGTAAATCTCAAATTAGGGTTTCATCTACTTTTGATTTGATCTAGGAGGAATCCATCACGGGGGGCAATTTCCCCTGCAAAAGCTTTATTTCAAGCAAATGGTTGTAGGGGTACCCTCTTCAGTTATAGAAGGAAAAAATAATGTCTTTTTGAATGCCATAGAGAAGAAGAAGACATTAGATCTAGGTAAAGGAGGCAATAAACCATGCATACAAGTAGTCGAGGTGAATCCAATAGTTATTCTTGATATACCTAAGATTAGGAAGAATATTGAATGGTTCTATAGGAGAATCCTTATTTGTAAGTTCATGGGGGCTCAATTATCCCTAGAAGAGCTACATGCATAAACAAGAAGGAACTAGAAACTTAATGTGGAGTATGAATTAATAATTTGTGCAAAATGTTATTTCATAGGTGTCTTCACCAAAAAATGTAATGGGGACAAAGTGTTTGGAGGAGAACTGTATTTCTTTCATAATGAGGGACTTTTCATGAAACACTAGCATACTACATTTAGGGCAACAAAGGAACTTCCTAATATGACACTAGTTTAGATAAAGATGCATGCATTTCCATAAGAATTTTGTTTTATGTATGTATTTGAAACTATTGCCAATAATATAGGTACTCTATTAGATATTTATAATCCCCATCATGGCAATGGCTTATCTAACTATGCTAGAATTTATGTGGAACTTGACCTCTCACAACCCCTACCAAAGAATCTTATGTTAAAAGTAGGAGAATTGGAATGGATATAAGATCTAGCTATGAAAGTGTTTCATTCTGTTGTAGAAGCTATCATGAATATAGACACCTAATTTGGTAATCCCTACTACTTTAGAAAAGTAGTAGTCTTGAATAAATTTTTGAAACATATGAAAAAGACTTTGAGGGTTTCATCAAACCCAAGAGAAAGCATACGGTGAATATTCAAAATAAAACTGTCAAGAAATATATCCTAAAAGAAGATATTAATAGATTAGAGACAAATTTTCCCCCATAGGAAGATATAGAACGAGTCCCATAAACACAACCACATGGAGAGAAGACTAATCAAGAAAAAGAAGGTATTACTGTAGAGTATGGATTCAAAGAAGACTTGGAGAATCTCCTTAAAGAGCTTGAATTATGGAGGGAAAACATACTAAGTAAACGAAGAGGATAAGGTAAACATAGGAAATATAATTATGTAGCAAAAGGCCCAAGAGAAAAGGAGAATTGGATAAACATGGATGAAGATGAGGACAGTGTATTGTTAGAATAATATATAAGCTTACCTAGGTAGTTTGTTTTCTACCTATGGTAAGTTTATTATTACCTAGGGTAGATATTAGTTACCTAGGTAATTTATTATTTTACTATTGAGATTACTCAACAATATTCATTTGTTTTTACGTAGATTTGAAAACTAATTTTTAATTAGTTTTCTCATTTTACATCCTATGACAAATAGTTTATTTTTATTTAACAAATTATTTGGTTTATATATTATTACAATCCTGTAGATTGTATAGTGATAATACGAGAGAGAATATTGGAACATCATTTTAGTTTTCTCTGTATGAAAAAATATATTTTGTTCATTATTAAAATTATTTTTGCAGGTTTCTTTGTTATGGGATTTATCTTCTGGATTGATCCTTGGGTCTTGTGTATCTCCAACCGATCTTTGCATGGTTTCACAGCTTGGAGTTCCAATTAAAAATATTCAACCCTATAATTTTTTTAATATTTTCATTTTAACACAAGCAAAATCATTTATTCATCTCTGATTTCCAAAACTTTATTTTTCTCTCTCATGTTTTTGGCTTCATTCTCAAAAATTTCATTGGAATTGTGAATTTGTCTGATTATTTTAGAATACTAAATTATTAAAAATTCATCAAACAAATATTCACTAGAAAGGAAATTGATCTAGGATTCCAAAAATTCAATAATTTATAAATTTGGACTAGGCTGTATAGCCTTTTTGGGCAAAAACTGGTAGGCTGGTCTGTTTGCAGCAACAAGATGGTTGTACAATTTACGTATGATTTTTGGAGTTTTTTTAAGGTTCTAAAAAAAATGAGACCTATTTTAGGAAGTTTACTCACCCCTCTGACCCTTAAGCATAGGTCATACAACAAAAAAGGATGTTGTATATTGTTTTGATCCTCTCTAACATTGATTTCTGAGCTAGTCTACAACCTGCTACATGTTCATATGGTTTTCTTCCATTTGGAGGCTGTATACTATGAATTTTTGCAATATAACACTTTGTGACCTTAGAAGACAACACCAAGTTTCACGTGCATCAATTTTTTTTGGATTTACAGTAGCTCATACAGGTGTTTGGGATGTTTTTTCTCAACACATTTTTCAAAGAATTTATAGAAAATGTTCACCAAAGAATCTCTACCATTTCTTTGATTTCTCTTTAGAGATCTCCAAACCACCATGCATTATTGTAATTTTTCCTGAGTAAGAATATTTTGCAAATCTTCCCTCACACATGTAGCTAAATATGTTTTTTTTTTCATTAAATTTTTTGCTTTTAAAGAGATTTAAAAGCAAGTTTTTGATTAATTACTCACAAAATAGACTTTGTGCTAGTGGCTAAGATACTTTTGATAAGAGATTGGTAGAGTGGAGGTCTTGGGTTCAAATCCCTCTACTCTATTTTTTCTAAAAAGTTTTTCTTATTGTTTTTTATGGGAGGGGTTGTACATAGAATGTTTATGTCCTTTTTATCAATGTCTTTGTCATCTTTAGAAATGGATTCTCGATTATTTGGACCTATAAATGCCACAAATTACCATGTTTGGAAACTAAAAATGCAACAACTCCTTCAGTCAAAGGGACTATGGAGGTTTTCTGATGACAACACAAATGTGGCTTTCACCACTAAAAAAGACAAGTACACATATGGTTGCAAGTAGGATGAGGTACTTGGATTGATTTACCTCAATGTGTTAGATAGTCTTCAATTCTACATTGTAGATGCAAAAACACCAAAAGAGGAATGAACAAAAGTTTATAACTCTATTTGGCAAAGTAAATGAATTCAAAATATTTCAATTAGAAACGGAATTGAGTGCTTTATCTCCATCATATTTTCCTTCCATAGATGATTTTTTGGAAAAATTCAAGTTTATTAGATCACAGTTGAAAGTTGGTGGGAAGGATAAGAATGACAAGGAGTGCATTTTCTTGATTTTGTCCAATTTGAAAGGACCATATAGTGTATTTTTTTCTATTTTTTATACCATGATGGATACATTAGGCGATGAATTCAAATGACCTTCCTTTAAAGTTTTTTGTGAAATATTAACTAGAGAGCAAACAAAACTAATGGCCCTAGATGCTCTACCTAGTTCTAGTCATGTGTTAGTGGCTAATACCTCAAAAGGAAATCCTCCACCTAAATCAAAACAAAAAACACAATATTCCAATAAACCTACAAATACCACTACATAGTCTTCTTAGGCTCCTAAAAATAAAAAGGTTTATAAGCAAAAAAAGAAAAATTTTGGTTCTTGCAATTTTTGTGGTGGTCCTAGTCATGATGAAAGTAGATGTTATAAGAAGATGGAAACATTAGAGGCAGCATTGAAACAACACAATATTTTTGTACCTTCTACATCTTCTTCTCCTTCCACAAGGAAAGGGAAAGCACTCTCAGCCAGGGCTATATCTTCATCATAGGATAAGTGGATTTTTGATTCAGGTGCTTCTCATCATCTCACACATTCTCAAGATCTCTTATCTTCTATTATAGATTGCAATAATTCACATATTGTCACAGGGAATTCTTCACAAATTGATGTTTTGAGATCAGGTACTATTAAAAAATAGGATGGTTCTTTTAATAATGTATTACTTGTACCTCAAATATCTTCTAATCTTCTTTTTGTGTACCAAATATGTCATTCTGGGACTGGTAAAATTGTGGGGTTCACTCCACATGATGTTGTAATAAGAGTATGCAATGATCCTAGTGAGATAGCTACTACAGGTATAACAGATCATTCAACAAGACTTTACACTTTTGATAAGTTTGAGTCTTCATCTAGGACTTCTAGTTCTTCACTTGTAGCACATGGTGATAACCTTAGCAAATTGTGGCATAAAAGTCTAGGGCATCTAAGTTTTGGTTATATGAAGATAATGAGTACAAAAAATATTGTAAATGGCCTTCTTAAGGTGTCATGTATTGATGGAATATGTCATATATATCTAGTTGGTAAACAGCCCCAAGATCCATTTTTAGTTGGTAAGGCCACACATGCTAATGCACCCTTAGAGTTGGTATATAGTGATTTGATGTATTTTCCAACTCATTCTTTTTTAGGGGCAAAATATGTACTCATATTCACTAATGATTTCACTCATAAAACATGGATATATTTTCTCAAGTTAAAAAGTGAAGTATTTGAGACCTTCAAGGTGTTTAAAACTTTTATTGAAAAATAATCATCTCTTCCTCTCAAGAAGATACACACCGACAATGGATGGGAATATGATAGTAATGATTTTTCATATGTTTGTAGTGAGCATGGCATTCAACATTAGTTCACTATACCATACACTCCTCAATAAAATAGTGTAGCAAAGGGGAAGAATTGAACATTGAAAGAGATGGCAAATTGTATGATTCATTCTAAAAATTTGGGTTCACAATATTGTGATGAAGCAATAAATTGTGCAAACTACATTCAAAACTGCATGCCTCACAAAGCTATGCAGAATATGACACCTGAAGAAGCTTGGTCAAGGATCAAGCCTAATATTTAAAATTTTTGTGTCTTTAGCAATTAGGCATGGGCATTTGTTCCAGATGACAAATAAAAAACATTGGAGAAGGAAAGCCAACCACTCATTTTTATTACCTATTGTGAAGATGTAAAAGCTTATTATCTTTTTGATCCTATCACACATGATGTATTGTTTCGACGGGATGTACGTGTTGATGAGCTACCACTCCATAGGAGTCTACATCTTGTCTTTCTCCTCCTCCTTCCTCTTCCATAGATGATAGTCAAGATTTACTTCTTATTGATCATCATGATGATGATGTTGCACCTATTTAGCCACCACAACCATCTACTTCATCATCCTTGCCCAAATGGGTAGAGGTCACTCTAAAAGCAGTTGGTTCTTTTGTTGGTGATCCATCTGACTTCCATCACATTCGCTCACAAACATCAAGTATTTATCTTATGGGAAAAGCCACTACTAATGATCCAGTATTATTCTCTGAGGCCATTGGTAAACCTGAGTGGGATGTTACTATGTACAATGAGTATTCTTCATTACTGAAGAATCATAAATGGGATCTTGTTCCTCTTCCTAAGGGAAGAAAACTTGTAAGATGTAAATGGGTCTTTAAGACCAAATATGATGCAGATGGATTAGTAGATAAGTACAAAGCTAGATTAGTAGCTAAGGTTTTTTCATAGGTTAAAGGAGTAGATTACTCTGAGACCTTTGCCCTTGTAGTTAAGATGGATTCTATTTAGCTTGTACTTTCTCTTGTTGTTTCACATCATTGGCCAGTTTTTTAGATGGATGTGAAGAGTGTCTTCTTGCATGAAGATCTCCAAGAGGAGATCTATATGGAACATCCTTCAAGATTTCTATAGGACTCATCATTGATTTGTAGACTTCATTGATCTCTATATAGTCTAAAATAAGCTCCTTGAGCTTGGTATGATAAGAAAGATTCTTTTCTTTTGAGTTCTAGTTTTCATCGTTGTGAGTCAGATCACAATGTATATATCCTAAAGCAAGGTGAGGATATTTTGATATTGGTTTTTTATGTAGATGACATTAGCCTCACTGGCAGTTCAAACTCCTTAATTTAGGACATTAAGGATAAGTTGGCAGATAGGTTTGACATGATAAATATAAGACTTTTGCATTACTTTCTTGATCTTCAGGTGCATCAGTCTTCTGAGGGTATCTCTATTAGATATCATAAGTATACGATAGATCTTCTTCATAGGTTTGGCATGGCTGATTGTAAGCCTACCCCCACTCCATATCAGTCAGGTGTTGTGTTATCTACCACTTTTACGACTCCTCTTGTTGATTTGACATTATATCAACAACTTACAGGTAGTCTTTTATACCTGATTCATACATGTCCTAACATTACATTTGTTATGAACCTTATCTCTCAGTTCTCACATGAAACTCATGAGAGTCCTTGGTTAGCAAACAAGTATATTTTACACTACATTCAGGGCACTACACACTTTTTTATTCATTAAACACCATAGAGTTCTCCACATCTTGTTGGATACATTGACTCTAACTAGGATGGTGATGTTGACACTCACAAATCCACTTATAGATTTGCTTTTACACTTGGTTCTTATCCAGTTGCTTGGTCATGTAAAAACTAGATAGCTATTGGTTTGTCTTCCACTGAGGTAGAGTACTATGGTGTTTTCAAACCCAGTCAGGAGATTCTTTGGCTTCAACAATTGCTTGGAGAGTTTGGTTTCACACAACAGGGTCCTACTATTCTTTGGTGTGATAACCAAAGTGCAATTGCTATTTCATGCAATCTTGTTGAGCATCAATTCAAAAAACACATTGAGATTTATGTGCACTTCATTCAATAGTGCATTTAGGATAGAGTTATTTCTTTGGAGTTTGTGCCTACTGCTGAGCAGATTGCTGACATCTTCACTAAACCTTTAGCTTCTCTTCATTATATTCAGTTGCGAGAGAAGCTTGGGGTGAAGAAAGTTGTCCTTGGTGGAGATTTTCCATAAAAGTCCCACTTCCTTTTATTTTATTTGGTTTGTATATGGGTACCTTATCAGGCCTAGTAGCCGGGACCCATATTTGGTTCATACTCACTATGTTTCGCTTATGGCAGGGTGTTAGAATAATATATAAGCTTACCTAGGTAGTTAGTTTTTTACTTACGGTAAGTTTATTATTACCTAGGGTAGATATTAGTTACCTAGGTAATTTGTTGTTTTACTGTTGAGATTAGTTTAAAATATTCATTTTTTTGCACGTAGATTTGAAAACTAATTTTTAATCAATTTTCTCATTTTACATCCTACGACAAATAGTTTGCTTTTATTTAACAAACTATTTGGTTTATATATTATTGCAATCCTGTAGATTGCATAGTGAAAATATGAGAGAGAATATTGAAAAATTTGCTATGATGAATAAATATATTTTATTTATTATTGAAATTATTTTTGCAGGTTTCTTTGTTGTGAGATTTATCTTATGGATTGATTGTTGGGACTTGTGTATCTCCAACCGATCTTCACATGTAGGAATATCACAAATCCTAGACATGATTAAAAAAATGAATGTCGGCAAATTAAGGTGATGGAGACCAAGAAAAAATGAAAAAAGGATAAAATAGGACATGGAGGCCATTGGTTGAAGAACTCAATCTCAAGTTGACATACTCTTAGCATGCACTAAGTAAAATAACATTTTTCGCTGCATTTGATTTGTTGAAACATCATGGGTCTTAACACCTCATCCAAAAGAAGGATTCTAAAAAAAATAATTAGAGAGCCAAAACCTGAGCTAATTCTTGTTCAATAAACTAATCTAGGGTGTCTAGAAGATCATTTTAGAATCCTTTCCACAAACATGGGAAGGGAAATGATGGGTAGGAATACTACAGGTTGGGTAGGAGGATTGGGTATCCTTTGGGACCTGAATGAAGTTAATTTTGATCTCATACAAACTCATAATCAATTTATAATCTATATTATTGAGTTGAGAAAATAAAATCTCTTTCATTTTGATCAACTTTTATGACTCTTAAAATGATAAGGAGGGAGAGATGGCCTACGAACTAATAAATCAAATCATTGTCCCATAGCCTTATACATCTATAAAGATAAACAACCTCAGAATGTTCCCTTTAGATTTGAAAAGATGTGGCCGAAGCACCTAAATTTAGATGACTTTGTAACTTGATAGTGGCAAGTCTCGAATAATTTCGATGGTACAAATATGTACATTTTTCATCAAAAATAGAAATCTCCCAAAAGTGCTTTAAAAAAATGGAATGAATTTACCTTTAAAATTATCTTCCAAGAAAAGAGAGAGCTAAAAAGAAAAAGTGAGGAGATCCAAGGAAAATGAATGGATGGGGAGAGATCCACCAATCTCTAACATGAAGAAGAATAAGTGACCATAGATTTAGATAAAATCTATAAGAAGGAATAAATCTACTGGAGATAAAATCTAGGATAAAATGACTAAAATAAGGAGAAAGAAATACTAGTTTCTTCTACCTCTCATGTAGAATCAAAAGGCAAAAAAAATACATTATAAAACTGAAACCCTTTGGAGGTAGGAACACTTTTGATCCTAAGGAAATTAGAGACCTTATTTTCAAGTACTAAAATGATATGCTAGGTCAATAGAATGATGGGAACCAACCTACACAAGA
This sequence comes from Torreya grandis, assembly GCA_037957365.1. NCBI lineage: Eukaryota > Viridiplantae > Streptophyta > Pinopsida > Cupressales > Taxaceae > Torreya > Torreya grandis. Next base: position 895,687 of record JARHVA010000603.1, read on the forward strand.
AGAATTTTGGAGTCAGATCCCTAATTTGGTCTCTAATTTAAAAAACTAAATGATGCTTAATGATATCTCTTTGGAGGAAACGAGAAGGGCAGTCTTTGAGATGGTAAGAAACCATACACCTAGGTCGAATGGTTTCCATGCTCTTCTTTCAACACTTCTGGGACATCATAGGGGAGGAGGTTAGGGATATGGTGAAAGAATCCAAGGAATCTCAAGGAATTCTTAAAGTACTTAATACATCCTTCCAAGTCCTTATTCATAAAAAATATGATAACAAGTCTCCTAAATATTTCTGACATATAACCCTCTATAATACTATCTATACGATCATCTCAAAAATCATCACAAATAGGCTTCAAGTTCTCCTTCCCAAATAGATTTCAATTAAAAAAGGAGGTTTTGTAAAAGGTAAAGAGATTTCGGATGGCATAATTATAGTGCATGAGATTATTCATTCCCTTCAAGCTCTTAAGAGGATAGGCATGTTGGTAAAAATTGATATTGTTAAGGCCTATGATAGAGTTAATTGGTCTTTCATAGATGGGGTTCTTGAGAGATTTACATTCAATCAAACTTGGGGAAATTGGATACGAAACTATTACTCCTCCCCTAAATTCTTTGTTATGGTTAATGGATCCTTAACATGTTTATTCTCAGCATCCAAAGGATTAAGATAGGGAGATCACATCCCTCTTTACATATTTATCTTGATGGCTAAGGCCCTTGTAATATGGACCACGACTCTTAATATTGAAGGGAAAATAAAATTCATTCAAATAACTGATGAAGCATAAGTTTTTACTCATCAATTATTTGTGGATGACACCCTGATCTTTGTTAACGCAACCCAATAAAAGGTTAAAGAAATCGGTGATATGTTATCAAACTATGAAAAGGCATCAGGCCAAGTGGTCAATAAAAGAAAAAACAATATTTTGTCTATTAATATGACCCTTAATCTTCAATATTTCCTCAATAGGTACATGGAATTTGAAATAGTCCCCGAGCCAAATGTTTATTTAGGCTTTCCTCTATTCCGTGGAGCTAGAAGAAAGAAACTCTAGGAGAAACTGATAGATAATTTGAAAAGGAAACATGGTAGCTAGAAGGGTAAGTATTTGACTTATGCTAGCATAATTATCCACATCAAATCATTTCTTCAAGCCTCATCTAATTATTGGTTCTATATGTTGAATGCCCTTATAGTTTTTATCTAATAAATGAAAAAAAATCTCATGAATTTACTTTGTCAAGGCACAAGGGATAAAATAAAATTTCCCTTGTTAACATGGGAGAAAGTTTGTAAACCCATTTCCCAAAAAGCAACAAGCATATAGGACTTGGATAAGGTCAATAGGTCTCTTTTTTTGAAACTCGTTTGGGGAATGGATGGTAATATAGGAATAAGATGGAATGAGGTGCTTCAAGATAAGTATTTGTATGATATGACCCCATGGCCAAGGATTTACCCAAAGGCTTCGCTATTTTGGAAAGTATGAGGGAAGGGGATTATTGTTGAAAGGCCTCTTTTATAATGTTTGAAATGTGGAACTAGTGTATTTCTAGTAGGATAGATGGATCCCTCTAAACCCACACAAACTGGATCCTAATGTAGCTAGAGTAAGAGAAAAACACATTATGCTTTGGAGATGTAAGGTGAAAGATTATTGGATAAAAAATTCAGATCAAGAACTGAAAATTTCCACTTAGAAGACTTTCCAAAAAGAGGATGGATCCCAAAATAAAGAGCAAAATAAGATTAATAACATACTACATGGTTTTTGGATCCCTTGGAAATCAAAAAATGAAGTGTTAAAATAGAACAGAAAGGGATCAGGAGAGTACTCCGTCAAAGGTGGTTATGAATAATATCTCATAGAGTGTTTAGTATGAAAAGGCATTTGGAACTCAAAATCTTGGCCAAATGCTAAAGCCTTCCTTTGGATAGACTTTTGGAGAAATTATAATAGGAGAAAACTTTTAAAAGAGAGGAATTTAAGGGCCAACTAGATGCGTGTTATGCAACATTTATGAAGAAACTATGGACCATCTATTATTGCTTTACCCTTTCTCCTAGGGATTATGAAATAGATTTCTAAAAAAATTAATGACTTGGAGCATGAGTCCTAACCTCTTATATCACTTGAAGGCGTGGCAAAATGAAAATACCCTAAACGTCCTAAAACACATATGGGAAATGGGACCAAGCCTTATAAATAATACGGAATATTTGGCTAGAAATAAATGCAAGAATCTTCAAGTCAAATGGGAAGTATAAGGATGTGGAGGTAGTATGGTTATAAATAAAGTCAAGCATAACCCAAATAGTTTTGACCTTGAAATGAAATAAAAACAAAGAGGCAATTCTGGAAGAGATTAAGATCCTCAAAAATTGGTGGAGTTTACTAACACTTTATGATGCAATGGTTCTTGATAACAGACAAACAAAGAATGTAATATGAAAAACTATTAAATGGATTTTGCTTGATCAACAAAACGATGCATCAAAGCATAGTCTAGGAGAATCGAGGGTAGGGTCTATTATCAGACATAATAAAGGCCAAATTGTTGCCTTCAAAATAAACTATATCGAGATGAACACTAATAATATTGTTGAGGATGAAAATTTAATGTTAAAACTAAAATTAAAAAATAAAGCTAAGATAAAACATAACAAACAAATGTTTATTATTAGGAAATTAATTTTTTTTTTATAATTTTAATTTAAAGAAATTTATTTTTTATTATTTATAATTAAATTAAATAAGTTAATTATTTTTTAAAAAAAGTTACACTATAATTTATCATATCTAATTTATATTATCACATCAATTATGTGTAACTTGTATGGGATTCCAAGGACTTCAAAGAATTATATAACCATAAACTTAAATAAAATATTAACTACTCCATAGTTTCTCTTGCTTACAAATAGCAAGCCCAAGATCACAACACCTTTTGCGTATGTAGTAATAAGGTTTTCTCTAACCAATTATGCATTGGCTTACATTCATGATATAATGAAGGCTTGTTTTTCATAGAATGGATCTTTGGAACCAACTCCATACAAACATTGCACAATTAAGTTGTAGGAACATATATATTATTTTAAGTGCATCCATACACCTTGACATCCCATCTAAGTATGTGTGGAGGTCTTAGTTTAACTAATTTTTTCAAATGACAAATGAATTTAGATTTTTATTATGAACATGAATTTAGATTCTTATTATGAAGATGGATGCTAATTTGAAAAAACATTGTTAAAATATAGTATGAGAGATAAAGTGTAGCTAAAAAAACATCCATATCTAATGGAAGTTCCTTTTGAAACATATATATTTTTATTCAAACTTATAATGCACCTATTTCAGTATACCCACACTTTAAAGAATAAGGCTATTATTTTTATTGATTGATCAACAAATTATCCTATCTAAATTGTTTATATATTTTCACCTCACTATTAATCATGATATGAGAGCATTGGAATATTGGAATAGGTTGTTTAGGAAGGGTTCTAATTTGAAGTTAATATTCTTATAATTTTTTCTAAAATAATCTAGTTTATATTATAAAAAGAAAAAAGAAAAATACATGTATTAAATTTAAAATTAAAATAATTTATAAAAAATGGTGAGAGCTCAAATTTTATAATACTCATTTAAATATTTTGTAAAAAAGTGTGTGCCATACGATGACACTTTATAATATAATAATTCTCTCACTTCAAAATTTTATTTCATTCTTAAAATGTTATAAGAGAACAGGAATTTGATTTAACCATAGAACCGCTTTACAATAAACTGTTAGTTTTTCTGTAAAACACAACATAAGTGGATTTTGTAATTGCTTGGCTATAGAACCACTAGTTAAGAGACAATTAGCATTCTTCTTTTTGATAAATCTACTGATTATACTTTAATTTTTTTTCCAAATAGATTTTGTAATTGCTTGGCTATAAAACTACTAGTTAAGAAACAATAGCATTCTTCTTTTTGATAAATCTACTGATTATATTTTAATTTTTTTCCAATAATTGACATTACCTTGTAACCTTTTAATTGCAGTATTGAAAATGGGTTTTTAGTTCATTAATATATAACAGACACAAGTAACAGAAAGATGGGTGGCGAGGCGGTATTCATTGCACCCTCAGTTCTGCCCTACACTACCACCCTTCAAATCTCTATGTAAAATAAACTATTAATCATAACTTCCACTTTTAAATGGAGGCATTGAATAACAGATTTGCAAGAGTAAATATGACATGATCCCATACTCTCTAAACTGTGCTACTGTTATACAGGGCATAAATATAATACCTCCTTTCTGGTTTAAACGTGTACCTCCTCTATTGGGAGAGAGCTGAAAGCCACTTACCACGGGTCATTCATTACTGGTCAGAAATCTAGCGGAAGAAAAGTGGAGTGGATGCAATATTCCAACATTAAGGCAGCAATTATAAAAACATTTTAACAGAACAATTGGAGATTTTACAAAACAAATTCCAATTACAACTAGGGTCACTGAGATTACACATGGGTCTTCTTGTAATAGACCAAAATATTAATATTACAATCAATTCGGAAAGAATAACTTGGAACTCATATTACGAGCTTAGATAACTAATGCTTTGTAATGATTAACCACTGAAACATGTACTGTAATCAAATAAAGTTGTACTCCTCAGCACCTCAAATAAGCCATAAATATTTTCATGAACAATAGGGCGGTCTTGGATTCACGATAGGCTGCATACATGGATTTCTTTCATTAGATTTTGATTTGGTAAAACGAGGCATCATCAATGGGAAAAATTATGAACATGTAAATAACCTGAGATTTAGGCTACTTTGATGCAGATTTCGTTGAGCTGCAGCATCTCTTTCTAATTCACCATTCACTCCTCCGATGATGTCAATATGGTTGTTGTGCGCTTTGTGGCTTCCACTCAACTGCGTCATTTCATTCTACTCAGATACACAAAAACGCAGTTTAATGACAATAAAGATATAGATATGATCGTCTCTTACCTTCTTACGAAGATTAGTGATTTCTTCTTTCAGTGATCGATGCTGGGTGACAATGAAATTATCAGTCATGGCAAAACGACCTCAGTTTAAGTGTAATCATTCAACCAAAAATACGACTCTGTTTGTCCATCAATTTACACATAAAACACAAACATTGTAAAAGAAACCACAATATGATAAATTGAGATGGATCAGTGTATGTATAATTAAAACAAAGTGTATGGTACCAACTGTAGAAATGTTAAGCTAGTCTGATAAGTTATTATATCAAGCACTCAAAGGTCTGATAAGTTATTATAAGTTATTATATACAGAAGAGAACAACCAAAATAATGAACAATTACAACGTGGAGCATTATAATCACAAATCTAACAGAAAGAGGGTCCCCCGAACTCACAATTGTTAACACCCCACTAACAGAACAGTGTTAACATGCGTTATTGCTGAAACCATGCAGCTAAAAACTTTTTATATCATTTTTATCTCGTTGGTCTATTCTCTTTCATATCTCTATCGAACACATCATTTTATCCGACCTCTGCTGAAAAATGCAATCTTTATGAGTATTTGAAAGCACCGAGAAAAGGTTTTGGAATATGAGGATCAAACATGCACAACAATTACATATTCTTGCTGTCTCAAACATTCCCCAATAAACTGAAAAACATTTTCCTTCGGTTTACACTATCAATGGTGCCATCTAGCAGGGCCTTTTTGAAAAACACTTCCCGATTCAATTTCCCCTAACAATTAGAACCACTATCAATGGTGCCATCTAGCAGGGCCTTTTTGAAAAACACTTCCCGATTCAATTTCCCCTAACAATTAGAACCCTTCCCAATTCAATGGAGCGTGAGAATGATTAAGTAAATATGCCATGCTTGTTTATTCTTCTTCCTATGCATGCGAGCTACTTGAAGACACATATTTGACTAACGACCTACAACATAATCCATGATCAATTCTGTCTGATGTTTCCTCATCCTCATCTTAAAACAATGCATTAAAGTTCTATAACTTAAAGGAACATGAATGATGGATCTAAATAATTAAATCAGGTCCCACTTTTAATACTTCTTTTGCATACCGCTTCATGGACTAATATTGCAGCATGTCATACAATTACAATTTTATTCACAAGTGTCATGTACTCGTTCTCCACAAAATATTCCACTTGAATCCTACAAAACACTACATATCCAGACCGAATAAATAAGTATAATGGCTAAGGACTCAATTTCCCGATAATATCCAAAAGCAAATACGATACCCTCCCATCGAGTTTCGTATGGCACCATACCCTCCATTGTCTTCTGTGTGGAACCCTGTCCTCTAAAATACAGCAGGGTAACAATGTCATGTATATTTGGGGATGTGATTTACAATAGGTGAAAAATTGTTTAAATTTAAGTATTTAAATATATTTTTTCTGAGTAGTACGGCTCTGGGGGTGTTGCGTGCCAGTGATGAATGGCTTTGAGGTCGCAACTCTTCTGGAGGATTGTTTGGTCTAGGTTGGGTTGTGGTGTTTGTTGGTTCTGTGTATGGTGTTTTAGCGGTCTTGTGGTGTTTTCACAATGGCAGCTCTACGTTTTGATGTTGGCGTTTCTGTGTTTTGGCATCGGCGGCTCTCCGTTTTAGCGGTGGCTGCATTTACTGGTCGCTAGTTCATCTGTCTTCTGCTTGGTCGGCTGTGGAGGCCAGTGGATCTTTCTATATTTTGTCTATGGCAGACACTCTGGTCTACAACATTTCAGATCGGGTTTGTTGGTCTACTCCCTTGGTTGCTGCCTTGCTGCCAAATGGTTTTGGTTGTGTTAGGTCAGTAATTAGGGTTTGTTATTTTATTTTATTTTGTTCGCTAGGTCTTGCCCAACCAGCACAGTTGTCTTCTGGGTACATTAAGTTTGCTTTGTCCTTGCTTAACTTTGCCCGATCAATTAGAGAATTGTGAGAGCTGGGTCGTACATTCCAACCACCAATCACTTTATTTGTAACTTTCTCATTTATTATTTTTAAATAATAAAATTAACCTGAAACATTCCAATAATTAAAAATCACTCTTAATTTTTTTTTTTAAATTTTTTATTAAGATGACCCTCAGATATAATATATTTAACACCCTTTCACTTTAACTAAATCTCTGTATGCACTAACATAGTCCAAGTGTGAAGACTGGCAATAATTTTCTCCCATAAGACCTTTGGCCGCAAGAATTCAACACTGAGATGAACTATTCCAAAATCAAAATATCACTGCATCCTATTAACTATGGAATTGAATACCACATTCCGTGAACCAAGATAAACTCCAACCCAGACTAACTTCACTTGACTTTTTTAATTAAAAAATATTTGTAAGCAGTTCTCATTAGTTGAGAGCCAAAAACTACAATTTTTTTTAAAACTTATCTATCATTATTTAATACGGTAACCAGGTGTGGTAATCTAAGGAATAATTTGTGATTGATTTTCTTTGAAAATCATGTAAGCTTTTTTTTTCCCCTTAATTCTTTGTTGTGTTTGGGTGCTGCTTATTTAGCGGTTGATTTCCATTCATTTTTAAAGTTAACGAACATTTCTAATTGATCTTTAAAAAATTAGAAGTAGGAGTTTATCTCATTTCAGTCAGTAAGTGTGTTAGTATTGATGTGGCAAATATGTTCCTCAATGTCATGCAGTCTATCTTATTTCATTTCAGTTTATTAATTATTATATGTTCCATGTGGGAAACTCTGAAAAAATGTATTAGCATTAACTATCCAACCTCAAATTCCTTACTTTTGTGCTTCATATTTGAATGACTGTACTACTGATTGCTTTTCTCTAATTTCTCTTTTATTTGTTGGTGTATCTTGTGCATATACTCTATGTAATTTTCTACTTTTGCCCTCTTTCCATGAATTTCTCTAATTTCCTTTAACAACCTCAAATTCCTTACTTTTGTGCTTCATATTGATGTGGCAAATATGTTCCTCAATGCCATGCAGTCTATCTTATTTTATTTCAGTTTATTATATGTTCCATGTGGGAAACTTTGAAAAAATGTATTAGCACTAACTATCCAACCTCAAATTCCTTATGTCCAACCTCAAATTCCTTACTTTTGTGCTTCATATTTGTGTGATTGTACTACTGATTGCTTTTCTCTAATTTCTCTTTTATTTGTTGGTGTATCTTGTGCATATACTCTAAGTAATTTTCTACTTTTGCCCTCCTTCCATGAATTTCTCTAATTTCCTTTAACAACCTCAAATTCCTTACTTTTGTGCTTCATATTTATGTGTTGCTTGTACTCTATGTAATCTTCTACTTTTGCCCTCTTTCCATGCGTTTCTCTGATCTCCTTTGACTTTGCAACTCTTCTTAGGATGCTTCCATACACAATTTAGAAAGATGTCATTCCCATGCTTCTATTCACTGACTTGTTATAGGCAAACTCTACTTGTGCCAAGATCAAATCCCATTGTTTTGGTTTGATTTCAACCAAGCATATCAATAAATTTCTAAGGCTTCAATTCACAACCTCGATCTATCCATATGGTTGTTAATAGTATGCTGAGCTAAAACTCAACCTTATATTTGATTTATTTCACAAATTCCTCGAAAAAATAACCTAAAAACTTCGTATCATTGTTTGACACTATGATTTGTGCTAACCCATGCAACCTCACCACCTCTTTGATAAATAATTTAGCAATGCTTGTGGCATCACTGGTCTTTTTACTTGTAATGAAGTGAAAGATCCCTGATGGATCTCTTCGGCTGATCTGTTGTAATTTTGTTATTTTAAATTGATTTTTCCTGTTTGTGAATGCTTTCTTTCTGAAATAGATGGAAGTTGCAGAAGGGTTTGATTGTTTTTGTGTTTTGATGATTTTTCAACAAATAAATAATGAAGTAAAAGGACATGAACTTCTGAAATTAAATAGCAAATATAACCAAACAAATTCACTTATAGGCAGAATTCTGGATATTAAACCAAATAGGGAACCAGATACAAATTTCCAATAGTTTCAGTGAAATTACAATCATAAATAGACCCAACCTAAAGGCTGAAGGAGAATTGTACACCAGAAGGAAGCTGTGGCAAGACTCCAGCCCTCAATGCACTACACATGGGAAGAACGTTGGCTACCAGTACAGCCGTACAACTGCAAGGTCCTCTCAACTAAAATAATCCCTCAAATCCACGCTGAACTCTGTCACAATCACTGCACCCACCAGAAGGAATTCTAAACAATCTCTAGATGCTACTAAGCTAATCACAACCACTGAATTGGGGGCTAAGTCCCAAACAGGGAAAGCATTGGGGTTTGGCGTCTCAAATGTTGAAAGCTCTTCAAGAGCCAAAGCGCAAATCCCAAATAAAATGTCAAGAATGAATTAGACTTTTGTCTTGACCTCCTTGTAACCCCTTTACAATTAGCTCGAACCCTAAAAGCAACTCAATATGGCGTTGAGTTATAAAATATTATATTTCTCCTTTTTTAAGTGTCAAGCACATAGAAAATGACCTTTTTTTCAAATAAAGAGAAATCCCTTCACCGAAAGGATCTGAGCCAAGAGAGAAATATTTAGAAAAGTCCAAGACCTTTCCAACGAGCTATTACACCATGGGATACGCATCCAGATGAGGCCAAAATCCCTTTATTACTCCAAAATGGCTATAAACTTAGCCTTATTTAATTAAAAAATGCTAACTTAGGGAATATTGAAAATATACCCCAAATAGCAAAAAAATGCTCCAATGACACCACAAACCAAAAAGTCACCCTGCCACATGTCTGTGACTGAAGTCAGAAATCAAGGATTCACTGGCAGTCTCATCCCTAAAATCTAGGGATGCTCCTAGAAACTAGAAAACAAACCCTAATCCTCTAAAACTAAACTCAAGGAATAATCTCATGGAGACCCAACCCTGGGTATGATCATACCCTCCTAAAAAGTAGGGATAACCCCCATAAATTTAGGAACTGCCTCCTAAAAATAAGGAACGTCTCCAAACTGATCAGCGACGGCCAGAACACCAAGTCCCCAACACTGAATAACCATACTAGGTCTCTATCCAACAATGTCAACCTACAAGACCCCATAATAAGCTGACTCGCATGTCTCTGCTAGACCGAGCTAGAGAGTGGACATGACAGTCCTCCCCTCTCGGAGATGCTTGCCCACAAGCAACTATAAAGCTGGATGTTGTAAAATGCTCTCACCCTCCCAAGTGGCATCCTCTATGGGAAGATCTCTCCAACGTACCAAATACTCTCGAAACACCCTGCTTCTCAACTGCCATTCCCTCACCTCAAGAATCTCATCAGGAACCAAAATCAATGTACCTTCTTCATCCATGGAAGGCAACTCGGGTGAAACTATAATATGTTGTCTAAGGGCCTTTTTCAAGCAAGATACATGGAATACATTATGTATTTTACTACCAGGTGGCAACTCAATCTCATAAGCAACCTCTCCCACTCGCTTGAGTATTCTGTATGGACCATAAAAACGTGGTTTGAGCTTCTCAGCTCCCCCCTTTTTAAAGGTGCTTTGCCGATAGGGTTGTAAGCATAGAAATACCATATCATCCACCTCAAATGCTCTCTTGATCCTGTGCCAGTCAGCATATATATTTTGCTGATTCTCAGCCTGCTGTAAATTCTCCCTAAGAGATCTCATGACGTCCTGGTTCTCCTGTAACCAATCCTAGGCCCAAGGAACTCTACTGTCACTAAGTGCCAAATCAATGAAATATAATGCCTCATATTCGTAAATAGCTCTAAAAGGCATCATGCCAATGGACATATGATGCGTGGTATTATAACAATACTCGCCCAAATACAACCAGCGTACCCATGTTTTTTGCTGCCTTGACACAGTTACGCAAATATCCCTCAACCCACTTGTTGACTATCTCGGTCTGTCCATCAGTTTGAGGGTGGTAACTCGTACTAGATGTCAACATAGTGCCTGTTAGCCTGAAAAGTTCATGCGAGAAGGAACTCATGAACCTGTTGTCTTTGTCACTCACTATGGTCTTAGGAAGACCATGGAGTCTAAACACCTCTCTAAAAAATAACTTAGCCACCTGAGATGCTGTAAAATCCGCTGCAATGGGAAAGAAGTGGGCATATTTTGTTAGCCTATTCACCACCACATAAATACAATTCTTTCCTAGCACCCGTAGAAGACCTATAATGAAATCCATAGAAATTCCAGACCACTTCTGTTCTGATATCGGCAAGGGCTGCAACAATCCAATAGGGTAAGTATGCTCCGACTTGTTCTGTTGACAAGTCATACACTAACGGACATGCCGCAAAACATCATCTTTGAGACCCTTCCACGAGAATCTCTCTCGAACCGCTCTGTAAGTCTTAACATACCCTTGATGTTTTGCCATAGGCGTATCATGCGAAACATGCAAAATTTGTTCCTTCAATTGTGAACCCGGAACAAGATAAACCCTGCTCTTGTAGTAGATAATGTCATCTACTACGCTATATCTGTCATCCACTATCAAACCATCTCACAAGCATGCTGATTTTTGGAGTACTCAACTAAAAGTTGAGCTTTTCAATTTGCTGAAATCTCGCTCAATGAACATAGGGCAGCCAATGAGGGTTTCCTAGAAATTCCATCAGCCACAGTGTTATTCTTCCCCTTTATGAATTTGATATCAAAATCATAAACCTGAATCTTGCTCATCCTTTTTTTCTATCGATCATTGAGTTCTGTTTGATCTAGGAAATATTTCAAACTATTGTGGTCAGTCCTTACCACAAATTTGCTGCCAACAAGATATTGTCTAAACTTGGCTAGATCATGCATAATAGCCAACATTTCCTTATCATAAGTAGAGTACAAACTTTCATTATTTTGCTACTTCCTGCTCTCATAGGCAATGGGGTGTCCGTTCTGCATCAACATGACTCCTATACCCAAGCCTGAAGCATCACACTCTAAGACAAATGGCTGCGAGAAATCTAGTAATGCCAAAACTGGACAAGTGCTCATAACCTCCTTGAGTCTATCAAAGACTCCATGTGCCTGGTCTATCCATCTGAACACCCCTTTCTTTGTGAGATCTGTCAAAAGTGTGGCCAACTGAGAGAAACCTTTCACAAATCTTCTATAATAAGCACACAAACCAAGGAACCCACGCAGCTTAGTAATGTTCTGAGGGCTAGGCCAATTCTGAATTGCCTGAATCTTCTCCTCATGCACCTTCACCCCATCAGCACTGATCACATGGCCCAAATATAAAACCTCCCTAAGTCCAAACTCACATTTGGATAGCTTAGCAAATAGAGACTGGCTCTCCATTATGCTAAGTACCTCAACATGTCTGAGATGGTCCTCCCAAGTACGGCTGTAAATCAATATGTCATCAAAGAACACTAGAACCGACTTCCTCAACTGCTTGTTGAAGATATGGTTCATACAGGACTGAAAAGTGGCTGGTGCATTGGTAAGGCCAAAGGGCATTACCAGAAACTCATAGTGCCCATAGTGACAACGAAAGGTAGTCTTGTGTACATCTTCTGCTCGTACACATATCTAATGGTAACTTGAATGGAGATCAATCTTTGAGAAGTAGATAGCTCCATGGAGCTCATCCAACAACTCATCAATGTGTGGAATAGGATATTTGTTCTTGATTGTCTTCTTGTTAAATGCTCTATAATCTATACACATCCGTAGAGTCCCATCCTTCTTCTTAACAAATACTATAGAAGAAGCAAATGGGCTAGAACTAGGCCGAATGAAACCCATATCCAACAACTCATGAATAGTCTTCTCAATTTCATCCTTATAGGCCCTAGGATGATGATATGGGGTAGTAATTACTGGCTTCGCTCCATCCTCCATCTCTATGCCATGCTCAAAACCTCTATCTGGAGGTACTCCTGAAGGTATGTCACCAAATACTTTCCCATGACGGTCCATCACTGATTGAATATCAACATGAAATACCCGATTATCTTGAGGTGTGGGTGTTTTGGACTTAACCAAACAATGTGTAGCCCAAATCACATCATTATGTCTAATAATAGTCTCCATCCTGCAAGATGACACCTCCTTATGTCCACCATCTAACGCTTCCCTCAAGATAGTCTTCTTTCCCCCAAAAAGGATCTCTAACTGCATATGGTGGTGATCAATAATGTAATGCCCAATACCCTACAACCATTGCATGCCCAATACCACATCATAATCCTCTAAGGGAAGCACATAAAAATCATCGGTTAGAGTACAATCCCCCATCTGAATGCCAAGCTGTGAAATCCATTTGGTACAACCCAAAACTGCACCATCTGCCACCTTTACTCTGAAACCACCAAACTCCTCATACTGTAATCCACGCTTCTTCACTAACTTTTGGTCAATAAAGTTATGCATAGCACCTGTGTCTACCAAGCTCATGACCCGCTTGCCCTTAAGTGTACCTTTCAACTGAAAGGCATGAAATTTAAGATAACTGGAGAGGGTAGCCATAGTTACTTTGGCTGACGCCATGGGCTCAGAGGTATCTAACTCCAACTATGTCTGTACCTACTCAACATCCTCCATGATATCTTCAATATCAGTGTCGGGTACCTCCTCTTCCCCTAACTTAGAGGTTACCTCAATCAAATGAACCCTTCCTTTACCCATACAATGGTGTCCGGGTTCTCAGGGTTCCTTGCAAGAAAATCATAACTTTTTCCTTCTCAATTCATTCCTCGTCTCTTGATTCATCCAAGGGGTTCTAGAAGATGACCCCCCTTTATTCTGGGGTGTGTTGACCTCCTATGCAGGTCGAGAGTCCCTTAATGGTTTCCTATCCAGTCTTAATGTCACATCAATGGCCTCCTTAAGGGTGGCTAGTTGGAAAGCACGTATCAGACCCTTAAGTCTATCCTGTAATCCCTCAATGAATAACATCACACTCCATCTCCGGGGCATATTAGGTACCATAACCATTATATGCTAGAACTCATTAATATAAGCTTCTACGTGACCAGTCTGTCTAAGATGAGCCAACTCTCTATAGTAGAGCTCTGTGTCCTTACGATCAAACTGTGTAATGAGTCACTCAGTGAACTTGACATAGGAACGTACCAAGGCGTGATCCTAGGTGACCAATCTGTGGTGCCACCAATCATATGCAATTCCCTCTAAATACAACATAACAAACTGAATAGCCTCACGCTCAGGCATGGGCTGCAAGGATAGATATATGTCCAACTTGTGCACCCATGCTCGTGCACTCGTATCAATCGAGCCATCATATGTAGCCAATGTGATCTTCCTAGTAGCTCTATTGAGGTCAAAGTTCTATTGTTGGGGTGGTCTATAACCATGATCTCCCTTGAATCTAGCTATATCTCTACACTGCGCACAGTACTGGGGAAGCAAGAAAACATCCCTAACCTCTGGGGGTAAAGCTCTCCACTCTGTTGTGGCTGCCAAAACGGACTCCTGGAACCCAACCTTTGGTGGCTCCACCTATGCTGGCAGTTCACCTAGTACAAACTGAAGAAGCAATGGTCTATTCAGAGTAGGTGTACGATGGTGATTTCGCTTGGAGGAATGAAGGGAGCTCCCAACTCAAGAATGGGATTGATGGCTATGCTGACTCCCTGCTACTGAAACTGATCTACTCTACTTGCCTCTGTGTCTATCCATCTCCAACCACTCCAAGGTATCCTATAATCTGTCTAAAGCCTGAACGATCCTGGGCTGAATAGTGATGAGATTTCTCACCATCTCTCTTCCTCATCCTGATTTCTCTGAGCATCCACCGGTTCTTCTGCCATAATAGGTTCTTGTCCTATTCCAAACCCATGCTCGTACTGGGCTCTTCTACATGTATAATATCTATTTATATCAACTCTTCCCAGATGCATAGAAAACAATTCTCTGAACCCCACAGGCTAGCAGGTCAATAGCTCTGATATCACTGAAAGATCCCTGATGGATCTCTTCGACTGATCTGTTGTAATTTTATTATTTTAAATTGATTTTTCCTGTTTGTGAATGTTTTCTTTCCGAAATAGATGGAATTTGCAGAAGGGATTGATTATTTTTGTGTTTTGATGATTTTTTAGCAAGTAAATAATGAAGTACAAAGACATGAACAACTTCTAAAATTAAATAGCAAATATAACCAAACAAATTTGCTTATAGGCAGAATTCTGGATATTAAACCAAATAGGGAACCAGATACAAATTTCCAATAGTTTCAGGAAAATTACAATCATAAATAGACCCAACTTGAAGGCTGAAGGAGAATTGTACACCAAAAGGAAGCCGCGGCAAGATTCCAGCCCTCAATGCGCTGCACATGGGAAGAAAGCTGGCTGCTAGGTATAGCCATACAACTGCAAGGTCCTCTCAACTGAAATAATCCCTCAAATCCACACTAAACTCTGTCACATTCACTGTGCCCACCAGAAGGAATACTGAGCAATCTCCAGATGCTACTAAGCAAATCACAACCACTGAATTGGGGGCTACGTCCCAAACAGGGAAAGCATTGGGGTTTGGCGTCTCAAATGTTGAAAGCTCTTCCAGAGCGAAAGCGCAAATCCCAAATAAAATGTCAAGAATGAATTAGACTTTTGTCTTGACCTCCTTATAACCCCTTTATAATCAGCTCGAACCCTAAAAGCAACTCAATATGGCATTGAGTTATAAAATGTTATATTTCTCCTTTTTTAAGTGTCAAGCACATAGAAAATGACCCTTTTTTCAAATATAGAGAAATCCCTTCACCGAAAGGATCTGAGCCAAAAGAGAAATATTTAGAAAAGTCCAAGACCTTTCCAATGAGCTATTACACCATGGGATACGCATCCAGATAAGGCCAAAATTCTCTTATTACTCAAAAATGGCTATAAACTTAGCCTTATTTAATTAAAAAATGCTAACTTAGGGAATATTGAAAATATACCCCAAATATCAAAAAAATGTTCCAATGACACCATAAACCAGAAAGTCACCCTGCCACATTTCTGTGGTTAAAGTCGAAAATCAAGGATTCACTGGCAGTCTCATCCCTAAAATCTAGGGATGCTCCTAGAAATTAGGAAACAAACCCTAATCCTCTGAAATTGAACTCAAGGAATAATCTCATGGAGACCCAACCCTGGGTATGATCATACCTCCTAAAAAGTAGGGATAACCCCTATAAATTTAGGAACTACCTCCTAAAAATAAGGAACGTTTCTAAACTGATCAGTGATGGCCAGAACACCAAGTCCTCAACACTGAATAACCATGCTGGGTCTCTATCCAACAATGTCAACCTACAAGACCCCATAATAACCTGACTCAAATGTCTCTGCTAGACCGAGCTAGAGAGGGGACATGACATGAAGTCTTACATTTTTAAAAATCTACTACAATTAAGAAGATATAGTTGTTCCCCTTCAATGTTCTCAGTTATCTTAGCACAAAATCTATGTTGGTATCATACCATGGTTTTTATAGAATAGGTAGTGGTTGATGCATCTTTGCATTTTGACTCCTTCCTTTTTCCAAGTGCAAGACTCTACACTCCAACACTTATTTTCACACATACACATGCATAGTAGCCTACAAATATTCCTAACCAATTGTGCATATGTTTTATCATTCCCAAAATTACCTACTAATCATGCAATGTGCCTCTCTTTGATCAAGTTATCGTGCATAGACCTTATAGTTATGTATAATTATGATCTTTTAAATAATAATCCTTCTTGTAAGAAGTAATCCAACGATGGTGTTATGTCTACACTCAATGGTTCTATGCATGTTCTCTAAGCATTTATTAAATCCTCATCTTCTACATACAACTCCATAGATTCAAATCCTATGACTTTCATTCATCTCACTCAACAAGAGACACCATCTACTTAGCACATTTGCAACTCATCAACAAGAGTAATTTTATAGAAACTAAACCCACTTCATATGTCTCTGGTTCAACTTCCCTTAATTTTTTAGGAATTATAACGTTTGGTGGATTGTCTACAGCATAAACTTTACTGGCAATAGGTAATATATGTACTTCTTGAGTACTTCTCTTATGTCATAGAATTATTAGCCATAAACTTAATACTTTTTATTCGCATCATTCAGCGTCTCATTGAAGTAAAGCTACATTCCTAACTTCTAAAAACACAAATCCTATTGTTGCACCATTCAGATAAGAGTTAGACTAAAAACACTTGTTGAAATCATGGAATTCCAATATGAGTTAATTAGTTGCTTTACTTGTCAATGATTGGAAGGTAGGCTTCACTCATGCTATCTAAACAAAATCCTTCTTATCATCTCATCACCACAGGGATTTCATGCACATCCCACTAAATTTGTGAATGAAATTCCTATAAAGACTCACTAAGCCTTGAAAGAATGACACTTAAAACATGCTTGTGGGTAATATCCATTCAATCATATCATGCACCTTCTCTGAGTCCATCTTCAAACCTCCCAAGGAATCAAAAAACCTAATTATATTAACTCTTTCTTCATGAAGCTATAATTCTTCACGTTCACCAAAAATAATTCTTCTTCTATTCACTACAACACCCGTCTTGGATGCATCAAATTCTTGTCCTTTATTGTAATGAAAGAAAAAATGTCATCTAGATACACTATGACAAATTTACCTAGAAAAGGCTTTAAGGACTCATTCATGAGTCTCGTCAATATAATTGGTTCACTAATCAGCACAAACAAATGATCAAACATTCATATAATCTATCTTTTGTTTTGATCAAACATGCTTGTGGGTAATATCCATTCAATCATATCATGCACCTTCTCTGGGTCCATCTTCAAACTTCCCAAGGAATCAAAAAACCCAATTATACTAACTCTTTCTTCATGAAGCTATAATTCTTCACATTCACCAAAAATAATTCTTCTTCTATTCACTACAACACCCGTCTCGGATGCATTAAATTCTTGTCCTTTATTGTAATGAAAAAAAATGTCATCTAGATACACTATGAGAAATTTACCTAGAAAATGCTTTAAGGACTCATTCATGAGTCTCGTCAATGTAATTGGTTCACTAATCAGCACAAACAAATGATCAAACATTCATATAATCTCTCTTTTGTTTTGAATGCACTCTTTCACTCATCACAGTCCCTAATGTAGTTTTATTGATGTCAAATTCTAATTCTATCTTTGTGAAGTGTTGTGCTCCTCTTAAATATTCCATCATGTCATCTATGCACAAAATGGAAACTTATACACCTTTCACCTTCCTTTTTTGGTTCCAATACAATTGGTATACACATGGTTTTAGAATTTATTTGATCGGAGATTTATTTATTAGCTCTTGTACTTTCCTTTGCACCTCTTCATTCCCTTTAGGTATTAACTTATATGCCTCTTTGTTTGAAAAAATTGATGCTAGAATCATATCCATATGATCATTGATATTTTTCATGTGTGGTAACCAACATGGAAGATCACTTGAGATGATCTCCATGAACTTTATTAATAATTACTTCACTTCATGTAAAGTTAACTCTCGTTTTCTCTTGTGCATAAAACTTTTTATGACTTTGACATAATACCATAGCGTGTCTCTTCCTTCCCTAATTCCTTTATGGGCTCTTTTCCTAGAACCAATAATTTACATGTGCAAATATTGTTAAACACCTCTCCTTCCTTGTCCTCTGATGGACTCAACATAAAATTCTAACCATCCTTCTTTAGGTGGTAAGTAGTTTCCATACCATTATGGATAGGTTTCCTTGCAAACTGCCATGGTCTCCCAAATTAAAGTGACACACATCCATTCACATCATGTCACACCAAACATCATCTTTGTATGCAACTATCAAAAATTTCACTAGGAATTGCTCACTCACAAATATCTAACAACCATTTTACAGCCATGACACTCTCTAAGGGCTAGAATAAACTACCTTATTCAACCCTAACTTTTCTACCATTTCCCACGAAACCAAGTCAAAAAACACATTACATCCCTTACCTTCTGACTCGATATTTTTTCCTAGACTTGGTTCACTACCCTTCTTTGTTGGATTCAACAACACCTTTTTCATCATAAGAGTATTTGTGTGCTCCATCTCCTTATATTTCTATGGAGATCCAACAAAGTCCTCATCTCTTTGTGCAACATGCATGCTAGCTTCAGGGCTTCTACTATTTTAATTCTATGCAAGATAATACCTTTCATCTTAACAATCAATTTATTCCATTTGGAAATCTTGTCTCTCCATTTTATTCATTTCATCTAAACTTCCTTCCACCAAACAGCTACATGACTTTTTAGGTCGGTTTAGATAAATTTCACTATATTTGGGTCGCTTATATCATCAAACTAAAAATATTCCTCAATGTATGGAAACCAATCTCTAAGTTTTTAGGGTTATGGTTCTTGAAAAATGGCACATCTACCTTCATTCCTTTTCCAATCATTGAGACAATTATAAAATGAGTCTACCTTCTATTACATCCATTTGTAGCTCTTCTTCTTTAACATCATCCTCACCTTTAAATTTTGGTGATTCTTCTTCAAAATAACTATAGTAATCTCTTGGAGTGAAAACCCTTCTAAAGTCCTCATTTATGGCATCCATTATGTTTTGCATAGCCCTCAGCACATCGAAGACTACTTTCACTCTTTCACCCACATTCACTAGTATAACTCCACCTCTATCAACCATTATCCCTACATTTGTAATCTCTCATTTCATAATCCTACATAGATAGACTCTATACACTTTCAAAAGGAATAAAACCTTTAGTTCTGATACCACAATGATGTAATCATAGGTCTGGTGCTTATAAAGAGGGAAAACCCTAACTCAACAATATATAATAAACTCACAAACATGTGCACACATGCACTTGTGCACACACATGGTTTCAAACTCAAAAGGTTTATTATATTACATTCAAACAATGAATTACAACAGTTTTTATCACATGAGCTACAAGTTTTGCTATGTGTAAAGTTGTAAATTCAAATTTCTCCTACCTATTATAATAGAGTATATTCATCTCTTTTTATCTTTCTAACTCTCTCACCAAGATTCTATATGAAGAAGATAACCTTATTCATATGACATATCATCTCTCCTCTCCTATGTCTTCCTTGTTCTACATGCCATCATATAGATTTTATCAACTTTAACGTGTCGCTTTAGATTCATGTGATCACATGTAAGATGCCACATGTCTGAAAGTTACTTGTGATCCCTTCATTCTCTCTTAAATGCAAGACACATGATCCTTATGATTCATCTCAAAGATTCTTTGAGTCAATGGTCATATTTAGACCACCACATAAAAAATTGTTCGAGACTTTTTCCCAGCAAATTTACCTCCTCCATTTTTTTGCACATGTCCACAATTTTGGTACATATGGTTCTTATTTCATGTTTTTTCTCCTTTCCTTTTCCTAGAAAAACACCCATGCCTACCTATCAATTAGGAATCCTACACAATCAGAACTTCATACACCCAATTCTAAGTAGACAAATACTTGCATTGTTCCATACACCTTTTTGATCATGTCCACACACCAAAAAAACTTGAAGAAAAATTCTCATGTAAAACTTGACTTAGCTTTAAAATCTTGTTGAATTTCAAACCAACTCCAGCTACTTGCGCAGTCCTTGAACCAAAGAAATCCCCATCCATGCACAACATGGACCATGTTATAACCTTATTGAAAATAAAGGTGGGCTTTTTTTTATGATGAGATATTGCAGTAAGAGAGGATGTGTTAGGAAACTGCACACTCTACAACTATATACAAAATATAGAATGTAATTAAATGGATATTTAAACAAATAAATCCTCAACATGCATGAGACAAAACACATTATTTACATGGTAAAATATTATCAATCTAAAAAACCATCCATGGTGCAAAATATCAAGATTTATTAATTCCAAGATGAACAAATTACATACAAACTTGCTATGTACACTACGTGTAAAATCCACAAAGGTAAATATGCCTACTTGTCAAAGCACCGTTAGGATTCCTCCTCTAAAAAATAGAATGAAAAAATTCCATTAGGAATTTTATTCTAAAAATAAAATCTAGTGGAATTCGTGTTCCTATAAATAGTAAGGGGCATTTCCCGACCTCCCCCACACCCCATTGTAAAAGTGTGCTATAAACCATTCCATAAAAGGGTCCAAAATTTTACTTTGTTATCACATATCTAACAAGATGCTTGTACATCATTTTAAATCAATTATTTACCTATGGAGTTGTGATATAATGACAAATGGCCTGCCCAACTAGTTATATGAAAATACATTATAGTATGATATCATGACACATGGACCACTCTAATTCATTACAAATAAAATATTTGTACCAAGGATGGATGTAATAAGATATGAATGCAATCTGATAAATCATCACATCCATGCAAAGAAGGGTCACCAAAGACACTGATTTTTTGTAATTCTTAAATATTCCTAATATCTAAAACCATAGAGGTACAAACATAATAGTCACTAGTAATAGAGTTTGATGCCACCTACCATAAATCCATTGCAAATGAAAGATTGTGAGATAGTGGAAAACAAAAATGAACCAAAAAATAAAACATATGAGATCCATGCATTCTAACAGTTCTAGAAGAACAATTACAATCTGAGGTATAAGTAGCATGCTACTAGCTCCACTTCTCTGAACAACAATTCTTCTACTCCTTCAGATCTAAAGGCAAAAAATAATCCACCTCCTCTAAAAGGAAGTGATCAACACCAAAGCTGCAAAGCAACGTTGGGTACAATATTGTTGAGGATATGAAGAAGATCAAAACTAATATCACCCTACATGAATTGGCTTATATCATTTAACAGAGGAAATTATTACTCGAATCCTTGACTAGGAGACCCTCTACATATGACAAGTCCAAAGTTGCCCATGTCAACATGATGATATATAAAGAAAATCTTGAAGTACCACCATTTCTATTGAACATCACAATGCTTAGAATGAACATGCATAATTGCTTGGTTGATTCATGTGCCTCAGCCAATGTAATGATAACTACTTGCAATAAACAAGGTTTAACACCAAATAAGTCAAAAAGAGTGGTCCTACAATTGGGCAAGTCTTATGTCCTATGTGTTGGAGAGCTGACTAAAGTGCACATACAATGTTCACTTGAGCCACATGTATAGCAATACATATATATTATGGTCATTGATATTTTAGAAGCTTATGGTTTGCACTGAACAATGATTCGTCAAAGATATTGAATGGGTACATGGACACCAACTTCTCACACATGTGGTTGCTTTGAAAAGGAGTAACTAATCAAATTAAAGTAGACATAAAACCAAAAATGAAGTACCTGATCACTAAGTATAATGCCAAGAATGAGAAAGGTTGAATTTTCATCTCTACATGTAGGAGTATATATATTTACTACCAAGCAACAATGTTATGAACAAAAAATTAAAGGTCTTCCCCAATTACAGACTCTCAATTTTGATGGAGCGAGATCAAAATAAGGTTTTGGTGTTGACATAAGCCCTGATAGACCTAGATGGTAAGAAACACCTAGCTATCTATAGGTTGATATTTTTTTGCATCAATAATAGGGTTGAGAACAAAGATCTAATCCTTGACCTGTAATTCATGTTAAAGTATAACGTCAAACAATTGCAAATCTTTAATAATCCAGAGATGGTTGTTAACTAGATCAGAAAGAAATATTAGTGTAAGCTCACTTAAATAAGTATAAACACTGATAGGACTTGATTGAGTCCATTGAAGATTTCAACATCAAACTCATCCCAAGGGAAAAAAAATAGATGGTAGATTCAATAGCATCTTCAACTACCAATCTAGCACTGCTCCCATAATCTAAAATATAGAAATTATCTGAATAATGTTGACAAATTTTAAGTATTTGAGGATGATCAATAGATCTCAGAGAGGATGATGTCCTACAACTGAAGAAGAATTGCATCTCTCTAGGAATGGTTTCCTTAGAGTGAGTTTTCAATGTAGCTCCATAAGATGAAAAAAGTAACTGAGTCTGATTTCATCAAAGAGAATTTGGGCATGGGCCAACATCTTCAATATGTGAACATTGGTTTGAGTTGCACTAATAGTGAGAAACAAATGTTGAAGAGTCTATTGATAGAATATAAAGACATGATTGCTTGGACATATGAATATTTGAAAATCCTAGGCCACAAAGTCATCACACATACCCTTCCATTAGAGCCAAAACAAAATCCTTTCAAGTAAAGACATAGGCCAGTTAATGCAATATTGGAACCTCTCATCCAAATAGAGGTACAAAAGCTACTGGATTCCAAGATTGTCTTTGCAATCAAGAATTCTACTTAAGTATCCAACATAGTACTTGTTATAAAGAAGAACAAAGAGATTAGACTCTATGTTGACTTCAAAAACCAGAATCAAGCATTAGGAAAGGATAACTATCCTTCACCCTCCCTAGATGAGGTAATTTATATGGTCAATTGATCTTAAATGGTGTCTTTTTTAGATAGATTCTCAAGCTATAACTAAGTGCTAGTAAAAGCATGAGATAGAATGACGACTGCCTTTACCACCAAGTGGGGAACTTTTCCATACAAAAGGATGCCTTTTGGCCTAATCAATTTAGGGGAAACCTCCCATAGAGTGATGGACTTTGCCTTCTAAGGACTTGTTGGCAAGTGCATTATCATCTATATGAACGACTTGACGAAGTATTCAAAAGACAAAGTTGATCATGTATATCATATATAAAGAGTATTTGATAGATGTAAGAGTTACAAAAACTCCTTTAATCTAAAGAAGAGAATTTTTGGGGTCACTGAAGGGAAATTATTAGGCCATGTGATCACTAAGGGTGGGATATCCATTAATCCAAAATGAGTCTAAGGCATTTTTGAACTAATGCCTCCCAATATCAAGAAAGAATTGAAATCCTTTTTTGATAAGATTAACTTTATAAAAAAATTCAGTTTAGGTTTTACAAAAGATTATCAATCCATTGAATGTTATGTGAAAAAGATGCCAAGATAGAGTCGGTAACAAAGGCTAAGAAAGCTTTCTAGGACATAAAAACTACCATTATTCAAGCTCCAATTTTAATCAAGCTAGACTTCAATAAATATTTCTATCTTTATTAATTCCCTTCATAACATACTATAGTTGTTGTACTTACATAGAAGGTGGATAGTAATGAACATCCCATTACCTTCATGAGCATCAATCTAAAGGATGTAGAGTTGAAATACTCTATGATAGACAAAAAAATATATACATTGATCAAAGCTATGAAAATAATTAGGCATTATATTTTGAGGTATAAAACACATGACATAGACTCAGACCCATCCATCAAGCTTACACTTGGCCATAATGAATTGTGCAAAAAAGAGGAAAATGGATGGCAAAATTTTAGGAGTTTGATTTTGAAATCAGGGCATTCAAGATGATGAGATGCCAAGGAATCATCCATCTCATGATTGAAACTTATCCATGCATTTGTATTGAATAAATTAATGAGGCTTAGGTTGATAATGGTGAGTGGTATATTAAAATAATCTATTATTTACTCACATGACCATGTCCCATTGAGCTAAACAAGGTGCAAAAAAGATCCCTTTCACTCAAATCGAGTTATTGTATGATCAAGAAGGGATTCCTATATATAAATAACTAATAGGGCATTTATTTAAGGTGTGTTTCAAGAGAAGAAGTTACTGACATCCTCAAAAATCTACATCAGAAGATTGGAAATGGACATCCCTCATTTAACATAATAGCTCATAAAATTATGAGGATGAGATACTACTGGCCCATGAGCTTCAAAAACACACATAACCTGCCATGAATGCCAAGTATTTAGGAAAAGAGAAGTGAATATTTCCATATCTTTAGTCATTCATTAAAAGATGCACATTTTCTCAATAGTCAGTAGCCACAAAGAATTCCAAAGTGTTGGATATGATAAAAATTTTGGAAGAAAATATATTGACCAAGTTTGGCATAGCAATATCCTTAGTTTTTGATAATGGTCCAACTTTCCAATCTATTGAATTTACAAAGTGGGATTATAACCAAATCACCATCAAGTTCTCCTCAAACTATTAGTTGCAAGGGAATGGAGTGTTTGAATCTATCAATGAGATTCTGATAGATGCTATCAAGAAGTCAACATAAGATAAACCAAGGGAATGACATCTCTTTTTGAAATATGCATTGTAGATAGATCGGACACAACCACCTGCTCAAGGATTCACCTTTTTGTATGTATAGGCAACAACCAGTCTTACCCATTATTCTTAGAATAATAACATACCATTTTATACAAGAGTACATGGGAGAAGCTGAAAAAATACAGTCTAAACAACTTGATATAGTCTAGATGGAAGATAAAATAACTGAAGCACTACAAAACTTTAGTAAGCATCAAGACATTGTCAAAACATGGTTTGACAAAATGTCTAAAATCAAGGCCTTCAAGATTTCAGAGCTAGTTCCTATGGAATAAAACACACAAGAAGAAAGGACAATATTATAAGTTCACTCCTTTGTAGATTGAGACATATTAGATATTATAAATACTATGTAATAATGCCATTTGATTGAAAGACCTTCAAGATAATAGCCTCATTTTTTCAATCAATACATAATTTTTGAAACATTATTTCATGTTTATTCCAACTAGATATGCTTTTGAGTGACTATAAGTGGAGATGTAGATGTAAGATTAAATTATATTTCTTGCTTTCTAAATTAGATTTCCTACTTTCTAGATTAACTTTCCTGCTTCTTAGAATATATTTTTTTCTTTTTTAGATTAAATGTTTCTTATTTTTTGCATTTTCTTCCAATAGATTAGTTGTTATACTTTCTAGATTAGTTTTCTAAAATTACACAATAGACCAATTGATTTATTATGTTGAAGTTACAAAGGACATGCAAAAATCAAGGGGATGATTTACAAGGATACACAATTGGTTATCACAAAGATTTATTCTGATAATATTTGAACTTTTATGATTGAGGTATGTATTATGATTGAATTAGGTTCTACTTGCACTGAATGAGTTTACTGGACCTATGGAATTTATTCTGATAAGTCATGCAAATTTTAAAAAGACTTTTCATTTTAAAAGATTAACTACACTATTACATGCTAAAACTTTAATGAGAGATGATAAACATAGAAATTGATACAAATTGGCAGAGACATTGATTATAAAAAGTTTTCTTATACATACACCTAGTCAGTGGTAATTCTCAACCATTCTATTTGTGTTAAAAAAAATCATCATACAAATTGATAAAAGATGCGTGATTCAAGTAATCTCTACCGAGATTATGGATGCTTGGATGACAATTTAATGCTTAGAGTGGAATTAGTGGTATCTAGATTGAGGCTATGGATGTATGTCTGGAAGCAAAGCAATGTCCATGATTCCCTTACTACTTGTTTATAAAATCTGAGGTCAAAATGAAATCAATAGTGTTTATTCAAACCTTTGTTAAAATTCTCATAACTAGGGGAAATTAATTTCATAAAAGTTAGACACTCAAACCTAAGGAATGGAAAAGGGTAGTATGTTTTATGAAGAAGTAAGAGTCTTTTCTAGGGCCTGGTTTGTTTATTTTTTTCTTGGCAGAGTTGAAGTTTTGTTATAATGCATTGTTGAGATTTTGGGTTCCCAAACACTCAAGACTATTTTCCCCTCTGAGTCACCATTTGTTGTTCCCTAACACACAGACCTCATCTTAAAATCTAAATACAGTCTTACTATTGATTGAATATTCTAATTCGAGGTCTTGTGGACCATAAGTCTATGACACAGAATATAAAAAGAATAAAATTAAGGTTATTTCAAAATTTGCATTATGTTTCAAAGTTATACGAGAATCAAAGCTGTAAATAAGCCATATTCTATGACTCATTTTTTGCCTTTGATTTTCCTTTAACTCATTAATTATGTATGTGTTTGATTTATGATTGGATGGCTAACTGAGCTAAAGTGCTTTTATTTTAGTTGGTTCTTCACCTATATTGTGTTTCAAACAAGTTATTATGTGCTTAAATGTTTCCCCAGAACACTTTCAGCGTCATCTACTTTCACCATACAACTATATTTTGCTAACACAAAGCCTAATTGAAGAACTAAGTCACCTTAGCAAGTAGATCATCATGATCTTGCTAGGTATCACCATCCCTCTTAACCAGATGTAATGTGAATAGAGTTATTCGTATGGATATCTTGGGCAAGTAGAGCAATAAGAGTCATTCACGTGCCATCATCTCATTCACCTAGAGTTAACAATAATAGTGTTCCTCATATGGATATCCCACATAAGTAAAATAGTGAGAAACATCTGTGTCATCATTTCATTCACCCAAAGGTCACATCATCAGTGTTCCTCATATAGATATCTTGAACAAAGTAATGAGATCTATCTGCATGCCATCATTCTACTCACCTAGAGGTGATGTCATAGAATTCCTTGTATGGATATACTAGGCAAATAGAACAGTGAGAGATATCCATGTATCATCATCTCTCTGACATAGAGGTGATTTCAACAAAGTTCCTTGTACAAATATCCCAAGCAAATGGACTAACAAGAGCTATCCACATGTCATCATCCTACTAATTCATGGCTAAAAGAGAAAAGTACAACAATCCATAGGTCAATTACGAGTGGAGTATTGATACACAAACATGTATTCCTCAACCACAACAAAAGTTATAAGACATGAAGGCCAAACTTGAAAGCGTAGAAAAGAAACATCTATCACATTATGTTGACTAGGCATCCGAGAGTAAGTAAAAGAAGTCACATTGAAATAAAATCCAAAGAAATTGGCATTATGACATTAAAATGGAAAGAATAGATAGGGAATGGATTGAAAGCCATTATTTCCATTACTTTACACAAATTAGTAAGTTAATACATTTAATTCTCAAGGCTAGCACATCCAAATTAATATAATTCAAGTTGCCATTTTGAATCTAATCACATGGCCTTTTAGATATCAAGTGCACATTATGAATTTAGAACTCTATTGTGACAAAAAAATACAGACCCTTCAAAGAATAGACATTTCCACACAGTTTTAATGGGCATCCTCATATCTCACTCCACCTCCTTCTGTATATTTAAATATAGGAATAACTGAGTTCACTAACACAACATTTTATTAAAAGGATCTCAATCATGATTTCAAACATTACTATTTCAGACGACATCAAAGCAATCAAGCCATACAAGGCTAAAGACTAGACTTTAATTTTCATATAAAGGTATAAAGATGACTTATTGGCAATAAAATTACTTGGTTTACACAATGTTGTAGCTAGACTAGAGGTAATGCCCTGCATTGACCTATTATTTAATTTATTTGTGAATAGAAAAATATCAAAAAAATAAAAATAAAAAAATCCAGTAGCATACATAAGTGGAAACACTTTTGAAAGATACTACATGGTCCCTCTGCCATAAGTGTCCTATAAGAAAGATATGGTAAATTCTTGACTCCTGACAAATAACATCCACAATAAATTTGAAGAATAGGCTAGCAACCCAAGCATATTTTCAATTCAAGACCCTAATTTGGCTATACCCATTGTTATCTTCAAACTATAGGTAAGAATTTTCATGGCCCTACTAAATATAATATATGTTTTCTCAACCATTTCTTATGTCAATGAGATATGGGTCCTACTGTTGAATATTACCTTGACCTCCAACAAAATCGTAGCCCTGGGAGAGATTATTAGCTCCAATTTGATTCTATTATAAATCAGGAAATTCAGGAAGCTTACCAAATGGTAACTTCTATATGATGTCCTATTTAATATAAGTTGTGACTATAATAGTGCATTCAACATATGAATAACCCTTACAACCATCCATAGAATACGCAAAGAATAGAATTTGTGATGAATTCAATGTCCTCCATGTGCATAGGTTTCGAAAGCAAATGAAAATGCTGAATTAGACTTTTTAACCTATGGGTATACTAAGCCATACATGAGAACATGCACAGATTATCATATCTTATAAAAAATACTATTCAAAAAATGGATGACTACTAGTTTTATCTTGAGTACACTATAATCAGGATAGAAGGTACCAAGGTGCAGCCTTTGTACTTGCCCCAAGTTATGTCTAAAAAATTGGTTGAGCAAGAAATTACTATTCAATTACTTGACAATGTAGATGTTGAGTTACGAAGGGATAATCAAGCATTTGTCCACCCAACCCCTCTCAGTTTTAGTTGAATGTAATAAACAAGGTGGGAGTTTTGCAAGTCTGTTAGAAGAATAAGGATTCATAATGGATCAAAATGAGCACCATTTAGGCATTGAAACCATAGGAAGAATTTTAAGGAGCATATGAAGATATATGAGAGGAAAATTAGAATCAACTATGGTCACTAGTCCTATAATCATGACAATGTGTTCATGAATGAAAAGGATGACACTAAGATTTCTATCAAGATGTGCAGGGTAAAAATTTGAATGATTATAGCATAAAGTATCCAATATGATCCCATAATTACTAACGAAGATGCCAAATTAATTGAAAAATAATAATGGGTTTATAAACCTATTCATGTACCTCCTTAAATAGAACCAAACATATAAGAAAAGGTTAGTCCATATGGGGAAGCAAGTATTGAAGATATAGTTGAGACTATCCCTAAACATTCAATTATTGCTCAATATCTAGCTAGTGTGGAGAGACTTACAAGTCCTACTATAATAGCTAGGCTTTTTTTTTATGTTTCTAATTCCTCTGTTAACTATATCACAATAAGTAGTCATGCTTTCTTGTCTCATGTTTCCATTATTTCTCCTTCTAGGTTCCCCCTATTATGACAATACCACCAGCAATAATGCTTCAATATCCTGGGCAACCATATTCACCACCCATGATTCCACCAGTGCTCATTACTCCTTCCATTTCATTATCATCTACCACCACTATAATTTCTTCATTTTCCACTCCACCTTCTATAGGAATAGCCCCTATTGCTGCTAAATTACTACTTGCATATTAAAAGAAACCCAAGACTCCTATCTCACCTCAATAGACACAAGAAAATTGTTTTCAAATAAAGGAGATGTAGAAGGGGATGTAGTTTCAAAACCACAAACCTCAATATAAATTATCATCAACTACACCCCATGCTCTCCATCTTAGGTTCTAACTGTGATAATTACAACAACCACCACTCCAGTTATTTCCTCTCAGATTGAAAGTACAAAAATTTTGCATACTTTGATAACTTCCTCAATTAATGCTGTGAAAATTGGTGTGGTAAATACAATTCATTATGTGTATTAATTGAGACAAACAAATAATCCTTAGGCAGTTGCACTATCAATTTTATCCACTGTAGCCCAGTTTTTTACCATGGGTCCTAATACTACTACTATTATTATTGAGGTTGTATATGTATTAGTCATAGGTTACTTGTAAAATATACTTAGCACCCTATCAACCTATTCATTCTATAGTAGAACTAGTCCCCAATCCCTCAGTGGGAATACAATTTTAAAATCTGATGTCTGCCTCCATTTTTGCATCCTATAAACTATGGAATTAGATATTGAGATGAATTAATCCAAAATCAAAATATCATTGTATCCTATTAACTATGGAATTGAATACCAAATTCAGTTAACCAAGATAAACTCCAACCCAAACTAATTTCACTTGACTTTTTTAATTAGAAAATATTTGTAAATAATTATCATTAGTTGAGAGCCAAAAAATATAACTTTTCTAAACACTTCTCTATAATTATTTAGTATGGTAACTTGGTGTGGTATGTTAAGGAATAAATTGTGATTGATTTTATTTGAATTTTTCCCTTAATTCTTTGTTGTGTTTGGGTGCATGCTTATTTATCAGTGTATTTCATTTCAGTTTTAAAGTTATCAAACATTTTTATTTGATCTTTAAAAAATTATAAGTAGCAATTTGCCTCATTTCAATCAATAAGTGTATTGGTATAATTGATGTGGCAAATATGTTCCTCACTACCATGCATAATATTATATTTAATCATTTCAGCTTATCATATGTTTCACATGGGTAACTATGCATAAATGTATTACCATTAACTATCTAACCTCAAATTCCTTACTTTTATGATTCATATTTGTGTTGATTGTACTACTGATTGTTTTATTGTAATTTATCTTTTATTTGTTGGTTTATCTCATGCATATACTCTATGTAATCTTCTACTTTTTCCCTCTTTCTATGTATTTCTCTAATTTCCTTCAACAACCTCAAATTCCTTACTTTTATCCTTCATATTTGTGTGTTGCTTGTACTATTGATTGCTTTTATCTAATTTCTCTTTGATTTGTTGGTGTATCTCATGAATTTACTCTACGTAATCTTCTACTTTTTCCCTCTTTCCATCCATTTATCTAATTTACTTTAAACTTGCAACTACACCTGCGATGCTTTCATACATAATTTAGAAAGATGTCATTCCCATGCTACTATTCACTGAATTGTTATAGGCAAACTCTACTTCTGCCAAGATCAAATCTCATTGCTTTGGTTTGATTTCAACCAAACATATCAAGAAATTTTTAATTTTTCAATTCACAACCTCGATCTATCTATATGTTTGTTAATAGTCTGTTGAGCTAAAACTCAACCTTAGATTTGATTTATTTCATAAATTCCTCCAAAAACAACCTAAAAACTTTGTATTTTTGTTTGACACTATGCTTTGTGGTAACCCATGCAACCTCACCACCTCTTTGAAAAATAATTTAGCAATGTTTGTGGTATCACTGGTCTTTTTACTTGTAATGGAGTCTATTAAGCACGTGATACACTGAGGGGGGGGGTGAATCGGTGTATAATAAAACTTTAAATTTTAGAAATTAATGTTCACAATGAAAGCATTCACACAAGATCTAATAATTAAGCAACATAATATTTATTTGGAAAACCCTCTTTTGGGAAAAATCACAAAGCAAATTTGTTTAGATCTACCATCCAAATCCAACCATAAAATAATAAACATTTTACAAAATTTTGTAGGCACCGACATACGTGGAGAAACCAATCCCCATCGCCAAGTACCGACTTAACAAGAGACACAAATCTCTTTGTTTTGAGTCACTGACCTCCACTGAAACAATATTCCACCTTACTATTATTGTTTCATTAATGAATGATAGAAAATTCAATCTGTTCTTGTTCTTCTCCACAAAAAATTGCTTATGTTTGAATGATGGAAAAAATTATTTCCCCTACGTTTCACAATCTTTTATTCACCTTGTATAGCCTCCAAAGGCTCTTCACAAAGGAGGTGTCCCATCCAAAAGGCACTTCCTCACTAGAAGATGTGTCCGTTGACATTTTTGTCAAGATTTTTGTTGACAATTCTATTGATATTTCCATTGATTTCATTGATAATTCTATTAACGATTTCATTGATATTTATTTTGACAATTCCATTGGTAATTCCATTGACATTAATTTCAATTCCTTTGACATTTTTGTTGGTAATTTCATTGACATCAATGACAATATTCCAACAATCTCCCATTTGTCATTGATGACAATTCTGTAGAAAAATAGTACATGAACTCCCCCTTAATGTAGTTCTCCTCATTTGTTCCCCCTTTCTTTAATTCTCCGCCTTTGACATCAATGGAAAAGAGACATACAATGCAATCAAATTTATGGATATCACTAAAATATCCATGGAACTGAATAATGCAATGATTAGGTCCCCCTTAATCCATGCTTCTCTTGGCATATTTTAATGACTAGATGAAGAACGGATCATTTCCAATTCTTTTTTAGAAACTTAAAAGTTTTTTTGGGAGGAGGTTCATGAATATATTAGCTTTATGTTCCTTTATAGAAAAGTACTCCATCTTTAGTTGCTGATCTATAATCTATTCTCTCAAGAAGTTATACTTGATTGGAATGTGTTTTATTCTAGAGTGCATAACCGGATTCTTCGAAATGTTTATTACACTAGTTTTATCACAGAGTATTAAGATTGGAAGTTCATGTTATATCTTAAAATATTTCAATGTCTACTTCACCTAAAGGACTTATGTACAACAAGACACTGTTGCTATGTATTCTGCTTCAATTGTAGATAAAGAAATGGAAGGTTATTTTTTGTTTAACCATAACATTAGATTTTTGCCAAGAAAGAATACTCCACTTGTACTCTTTCTATCAAAAAAATTCCTACCTAATGTACATCTTTGTATGTTGTTAATGTGAAATATTCACCTCTTGGATACTGCAAGCCATAATTGAAAGTGATTTTTAAATATTTGAATAGACTTTTGACTGCTTGCATGTGTTTATTTTGGAGCTACTTGAAAATGTGATACCAAGTCTACAACTTGCATGATGTCTGGCCTTAATGTCATGGTGTATAATAAGTTACCAATCATGGATCAAGAAAGCATCTGATTCACTTTGGGAGATTCATCATCTTTACATAACTTGCATCCTGTAATCATGGGTGTGTTAATAGGTGTACAATATTTCATTCTAAACTTCTTCAACATCTCCTTTATATACTTTGTTTGCGAGATAAACATTCCTTTGTCAGATTAAGAAAATTGTAAACCAAGAAAAAATGAAAACTCACCCAATATGGACATTTCAAACTCCTTTTGCATATCATCTGTAAATGCTTGGGACATTCATTCACTATCTTCTCCAAAAATGATAGCATCCCCAAATACCACAATAATCAACTGATTCTCACCTTTAGTCTTAGTATAAAGATTACTATCAACAACTCCCATTTTAAAACCTCGTTCTTGTAGATATTTATCAAGCATTGAACACCAAGCCTTGGGGGCTTGCTTTAGCCCATATAGTGCCTTCTTTAATCTACACACATAGTCCTTGTTTTATGATAGAAGCAAACCTTTTAGTTGTTCTATATATACTTCTTCCTCTAACTTCCCATTTAGAAAAGCAACTTTCACATCCATTTGATAAAATTTGAAGTTGTTAAAACCAACATATGCCAAAAACATTCTAATGACCTCTGATCTTACAAGAGGGGAAAAGGTTTTTTCAAAATCAATACCTTCCACTTGAGCATACCCCTTATAAACTAACCTTGTTTTATTTCTTGTTACTTGGCCATCTTCATTCAACGTATTCCCGAACACTCACTTCGTACCAATTGAATTCTTGTCTTTTGGTCTAGGAATGAGTTCCTATGTCTCAATATTTTCAACTTGATTGAATTCTTCTTCCATAGCATTGATCCAATGCTTGTCATTGCTAGCCACTGCAAAAATTTTGGGCTCTATTTTGGATAACGAGAAGTTTTCTTGCTCAGGGGTACTTACAAATCTTCTTCTAGTTTATACCCCATCATTAATATCACCAAGTCTAGTTCCTCTGAATGATCATTAATTTGTGCATTTACTTTCTAAGGCCTTATTTCATCCATATTTACACTGGTACTTTCTATGATTGTTTGCAACATTTTATTATAGCATCTATAAGCTTTAATTTTTAGGAATATCCAATAAAAATACCTTCATCATCTCTTGAGTCCAATTTTACCAAGTCTTCTTCATCTATCTTAGTGAAGCATTTACTCCTGAACATTTTGAAATATTTGATTGACGTTGGTCTACTCTTCCATAACTCATAAGTGATCTTACTATTGTTTACTTTGATTTGTCTTCTATTCAAAATGTAGACTGTATTATTAACTATTTCTCTCCAAAACCTGTCTTAAAGCTTAGATTTATTTAAAATCATTCTAAACATTTATTGAATAGTTCGATTATTTATTTATACAACTCCATTTTGTTATGGAGTCTTTGTAATTGAGAAATGCCTTTTTATTCCATATTGCTCATAAAAATCATTAAGTTCATCTGAAATGAACTTACCTCCTCGATATGATCTCAAGCACTTGATCGCTAAATTCATTTCATTTTCAACCAAAGCTTTAAACTTCTCAAACGCCTCATATTTTTATTTTAGAAATGTAATCCATGCCATTCTAGAATAATCATCAATGAACAATATAAATTATCTCTCACCTTATATCTTTGAATTCTTTTAGGCCTATAGAGGTCTATATGAATCAATTCCAATGGCTTGGTGGTTGAGTAATCCTTTGACTTGAAACTCACTCTTGTTTATTTTCCATGCTCACACTGCTTGCAAAGAATGTTTGACAGATTTGTAATTTTTTGCATATCTCTTATGGCTTGCCTAGTGTTGATTTTCTGTAATTTCCCCTTCGAAGGAGTCACTGAAAATGGATGGATTTAGCCTCTTTAATCCCTGTAGACTAATTTTAAGATTGATAGGGAATAAATAAATTGATTAAATAAAGTTATACAATTAACTAAATTTTCAAATGACTTTATTTTAATTTATTTAATAAAGTGGCTTAAATGTTATAAAAGAGAAATATTATGAAGTCACTTTATAAAAGTGCATTAAATGATATATTTTGAGTGGGAAATTTAGAAAAGTAACTTCGGAAAAGTTTTATGGGAAATTATAAAAGGAGATTTGAAAGCTCATTTTTTGACATACTTATTTTTATACTCTAATGTAGAATTTGAGATTTAAGCTTGAGAAAACCTTAGGACGAAATCCCTAAGAGTATTGATTTTGGTAGTGAAACATCTACCCTAGTTGATTATAGGTGGAATCATACAGGTTTCACATAGGTGTCAAAAAATTGATGATGACATACGGAGAAGCCTTGAAGAGTATTAAATAGGCTTTTCTCATTGTTTTTATCACATCTTTGGAGAGTTTATTTTGGCATAAGTATTGGGGTTTTCTGACTTCTAGGCATAGCATCCTTTCTATAGATGCCTCCATTATTGAAGACCTTAAGGGATCCAAGTATTATCATGGATATCTACACTATGGCTCACCTCCTTGTGATAGTTGTAGTCTCTTAAATATCATGTTGTAGCCTTGAAATAGTCATAGCTCTCACTTCTATCCCAACCATATCCTAACCACTACTTAAGTTTAAATAGATCCATCATTGTAGAATATGTGGGCCTTGATAAAGATTGAAAGAAGTTGTAATAGCTTACAAGGGTTTGGTGTGAATCTTGGATAGGCTTTGGTTAATTTTCAAGGTGCCAATATCAATGGAAGACACATTACAACTAATCATCCACTTGGGATGTTTGTAATCTGCTTTAACTTAATTTTTGGAATATATATTGAGTTTATTTTGAAAGTTTCCAGACCTATAATTTTGATTCTAAATAATGAGCTTGATCATAAAATAAATCTATATTCTCTTAGTCTTGAACTGCAGACTATTTGACAAAATTCCTCTTGTTTTTCCTATGTTCTAATTATACAATATTGATTAATTTTTAATACAAAACTGTACACAAATTATTTCAAATAAATATATTGAAACTATCACTTGGAATGGTAAGATGCAAAGTGTTTGACGAAATATCTGCACTTGAGAAACCAAAAAAAAGAGATTTTTTTTGGAGTCTCTTGGAAGGGTTCTTACAATGATATCAGAGCCAAGAACTTCTTCCAAACCCATTGGGTTATTTGCATGTCAGTGATCTGCATTTACATGTTGGTTTTAAATTTTACATGTTAGTGATTGACACGCATGTTGATTTTGTGCATTGCATATCAGTGTTATGGACTTACATGTAAATTGGTATAGAAAAGTGAGAATTTGTGCAGTTCTATGATAACAAAAATTTCTTATTTATCCAAGAGGGTCCCACAAGTATTATTTTAGATGGAGGCCAAATAATCCATCAGAATAACCAGAGATTGAAGAACTTTTTATTGCAAATTTGTTCAGTGAGAGAGCTATAGGGAACATGGGTGATAGACATGAACAATTGAATCCATCAAAATAACCCAAATGATACAAATAATGAATAACAGGACTCAAGGTGATCATGGGAACAATAGCAATAATGATAATAATGGTGATAATGAAATAATGTCAACCATGGAGAAGGGATAATCTAGCTAATAGCTAGCAAAATTACTCCTAGACTTTTAACGTCTAAATTTTTGGAAGCACCTCTATGAGATCAAGTAGGATAGCAGGAAGGTGGTGAAGGTTGGACCAATTATTTAAGGGAGTATCAAACCTTGGAGGATGAATTTCATGTGGCTATGCCCTTAGCTGATTTTTGACAGGTTAAGTACAAAAATAGGCCATGAGATAAGGGGCATGGTTTTAATCAATATTTACAGTGTAAGGTGGGAAATTTGTCTATTCCTAGCTTTGTTGGTTCTAGTTGATGCACTACACATTCATGGGTGTAGAAGTTAGATACATACTTTTAGCTCAATCCCATGTTGAAAACTTAGGCTATTAAGTATGCCACAATTCATTTAGATGGGGAGGCTCATGAGTGGTGGTATCATGGTTTGGTGACTTTCAGATATAACAATATCACTTCTTATGTGGGTTTCATACAGAGATTGATTGACAGGTTTGATAAGAAAGATCCAGAGATACATTTTCATGAGCTATCCCATTTGAAACATCATACAATAGATGTTTATATTTCATAATTTCAAAGACTATTAGTTATGATTCCTAATATTTCAGAGAGGACGTTGATCGTCCTTATAGAAGGTTTGATAGAGCCACTTTGTGGTTGGGTTAAGGAATTTGATGCACCTACTCTATAGGATGTAATAAGAAGAGCATGTAATATGGAGTTTTCTATCCCTAAGGGTAAATACAGTTTATAAGATTTGCATGCAAGATAGTAAAAGAAGAATCTCAAATTCAGCCTCAGAAGAGCTTACCATCAAAAATAAACAAAGAATATAAATCCAAGGAAGAACTTAAAAGGAAGCAGTTGTGTTTCTAATGCAAGGAACCGTGGACTCCATGACATAAATGCCTTGGAAATGGGAAAATACATTATGTTGAGGTTATTTCTAATGAGGAAGAGACTATAGATCCAACAGATTTTGGAAAGGATCAAGATCAACAATTAGATCTCAAGGATAAGGGTACCAAGGAAGGTACACTTTTCTCTTTCTAACACACTAAGGTATAAT
The DNA here is from genome assembly GCA_037957365.1 of Torreya grandis. Taxonomy (NCBI): domain Eukaryota; kingdom Viridiplantae; phylum Streptophyta; class Pinopsida; order Cupressales; family Taxaceae; genus Torreya; species Torreya grandis. The sequence goes on from JARHVA010000603.1 coordinate 933,793, forward strand.
TACTTCAAGTCCAAGGAGTTTTGTGTGGGCATAGTCATAGTACTTCTTGATGGTGATGCTACTCACAATTACATTGATGAGGGATTATTTATAAAAATGAATCTGCATGCAAAATAATCTGAAGGCTTTGATGTGGTGGTGGTTGATGGGTTTACCATCCCTTGTAAGAAGAAGATCAATAATCTTAGCATCCTCATTAGTGAGCACACAATTTGTGATGATTTTTATGTTATTAGATTATGTGAGATTGACATAGTGCTTGGAGTTCAATGGTTATATTCACTAGGTGAAATTTTTCAAAACTATAAGATCATGGAGTTAAGTTTTCAACACAAAAGGAAGGAGATAACATTGAAGGGCATTCCTCACGCTCTACCTCATCAAATTATATATAAAATAATGGAATCTATTAGCTCCAAATATTCCATCATAACCATGGGTAAGCTAATAAATTCATATTTGCATGATAGGAGAGATGAATTTGTTGAGGATATTGGAGGTTTATCTTTAGAATAAATATAAGATACTATATTTCCACATGGTTATGGCCATCAGTTAGAGGCTTTAGAGGTGAAAATAGAAAATATTTTTATTAGATTTTCAGTTTTTATCAAAGTGGTACAATGAATACAAGGAAGAGTAAATTTCATGTCAGGGGAATTTGTTGCATGATTACAAACGATTGTTGCAATTTTGGTTAGACATTTACAAGATGTTCTATTTATAGATGAAAGGCATCATAGTGTATGAAACAATAAAATTTAAGAAACTCCTAGATTAATTTGGGATCCAAGAGTCACATTGATTATTCAGAATTAAACTGTTGGTTAAGACCGACAATTGCTTGAGGACAGGTAATCTTGGGAAGGGAGGACTGTAATGTTCCCTTTTACGGAGTAGCCAAAAATGACCCATTTATCATATTTAATTGTCATAAGCTAATTTCAGGCTTGATAGGGAATAAATTAACTAATTAAATAAAGTTATACAATAAAGTAAATATTTGGATAACTTTATTTTAATTAATTTAATAAAGTGTCTTAAATGTTTTAAAAGATAATTATTATAAAGTCACTTTATAAAAGTGTATTAAATGATATATCTTGAGTGGGAAATTAAAAAAGCAACTTTGGGAAAGTTCTATGGGAAATTATAAAAGGAGATTTGAGAGCTCATTTGGACATACTTGATTTTATACTCTATTGTGGAATTTGAGCTTTAAGCTTCAGCGAAACCTAGGATGAAATCCTTAAGGGTATTTGTTTCGGTAGTGAAACATCTACCCTAGATGATTACAGGGGCAATCATACAGGTTTTACACAGGGGTGGAATAATTAATGATGACATACAGAGAAACCTTGAAGAAGATTCAATATGATCTCCTCATAATTTTCCTCACATCCTTGGAGTGTTTATTTTGGCGTAAGTATTGGGGTTTCTTGGCTACTAGGCACATCATACTTTGTATAGATGCCTCCATTGTTGAAGACCCTAAGGGTTCCAAGTATTATGGTGGATATCTGCACTTGGCTCACCTTATTGTGATAGTTGTAATCTCCTAAAGATCACGTTGTAGCTTTGGAATAGTCACATCTCTCACATCTATCCCAGACACTACTTAAGTTGAGATCGAGCCATCTTGAGAGATTACATGGACCTTGGTGAATATTGTGAGAAGTTTTAGGAGCTTACAGGGGTTTGGTATGATTTTTGGACTGGATTTGGTGAGATTTCAAGGTATCAATATCAATAGAAGACACATTACATCTAATCATCCACTTGGGATGTTTGTAATCTACCTTACCTTTATTCTTGGAATGTATATTGAGGTTTTTCTTGAAATTTCCAGACCTGCAAATTTTGATTGTAAATAGTGAGCTTGATCTTAAAATAAATCAATATTCTCTTCTTCTTGAACTACAACTATTTGAAAAAATGAATGTTATTGTTCCTATGTTTTGATTATGTAATATTGATTGATTTTTAATACCAAACTACACACAAATTATTTTGAATCAATATATTGAAACTATCACTGAGAATGGTAAGATGTAAAGTGTTTGATGGAATGTCTGCACTTTAGAAATTAGAAATTTGAGAATTTTTTTATAGCTTTCTTAGAAGGGTTATTACATTTTCACTAGATTACCAAAGTTCATATGGCCCATCCTTCCATGCCATAGTCAACTTTCATCAATTTGGCTCATGTAGCATTTCTCTCCCTTAACTTCACTGAATATGTATAAGTTGTTTGTTATTATATATGCACCTACAACTAATTTTCTTGTGTCTATTTTTTTGATCTCACAACCTTGAGCATAAAACATGAGAGTGTGTCCTTAATCACATATTTGACTCACACTTAGAAGGTTATGCTTCAAGCCTTCAACATACAATACATTTTCTATTTTTATTTTTCCATTATCAAGGCTAAAGGTACATTTTTCAGTTATTCTCGTCATTGTGTTATCTCTAAATTTTACCGTGCCTTCACTCATTTCCTTCAATGAGAGAAATTTAATATTATCTATAGTCATGTGACTTGGTCATCCACTTTAAATATACTATTGTGCCCTTCATTTTGTGCATGAAAAAATTGTTTGTACGAACATAGATTTTTCCTTGTCCTGGTTAGCTAACTCTTGGTTCTATTTTGATATTTTTGTAAGTTCTCTTTTCTTTACCATGGTAACATTCACTTTAATGTCTTGCCTAGGTGGGTATACGACAAAACTTCTAAAAAAACATGTTATATGTCCATAGTTATTAAAATTATAACATACAATCTTATTCTCTTTGTAATTCAATAATGGGGCAAATGAGTTATAGTTTCTACTTGAACCTCCATAAGTACTTCTATCATTTATCCCATACATACATATTTCTTGCTTGTGTCCTACACTCCATTGGTCTATACCCAAAATGATTACATGAAAAGTAATAACCAAAGAAATAATGTTGAACCCTGGTCATGTGTGTCAGCCTTGAAAGAAAGAACTTTATGAATTTGTCCTTGTTATCTTTTCAAGGAATCCTTGCATTTTGTGGGACTGGATTCTCTTTCTTCTTGTTGATAGGACTTTTGAGAAAATCCACATAGCTTTTTGTCTTTTCCTCATTTACCTTCTTTGGTGGCTCTTTGTGATCTTCTTTCTTAGCCATTTGATTTTCTTTATATCTAAGACCAATCTTTATAAATGGTGACCTCTGCCCATTTATGATATCTTCTAAGATATTGATACACTTTTTAAATTTAAGTCTTGCATTCAGCTTGGTGGTTATTTTGTCTAGTTACTTCCTCAAGGAGACATTCTTAGATTATAACCTCTTATAATTTTCTTCCATTTTGCTTAATTGGATTTGCATCTCCTTTTCAATCCTATTTGATTCTTCAAGTTGAATCTTGAGGTTGATGATATTTGTTTTGAAATCTTCAAGGCCATGGAACATTTTTGCTCCTAAACCACAATCCTATTTATCATATTTTTGTTGTTGTAATTTTGGCTTCAAATTTATTTTCTTAAGCTGCTTGATCTCGCTTAAAGCACAGATGAGTTCTTATTCTAGATTGACCTCTCCTTCATCTTTGACATCTTCCTCTTACCAATGTGTCTTCACTTGTAGAGGGACCATTTTTTTTATATAGCCATGAACAAAGTTTATTCTCTGTCACTATCTGATATTTTCTCATCACTTTCCTCAACTGAGCTACTTTCTTGTTTAGAATAAAGCCTTTTCTTGTGCTTACCAAAAAAAAAATCTAATATTTATTTTGTTTGAAGCTTTTCTTTTATTAAATTTTGCTTTCCTTCTTATTCCTTTCCTCATCACTGCTATCATCCTTATGTGGACATTTAGCAGTACAATTGCCTATTTTACCACAATTAAAACATTTAAAAAATAGATCACCTTTGTATTTGCCTAATCATTTCTTAAGCTTTCTTAAAAAATGGGCCTCATTTTCATTTTGTTCATCACTGGTGTTATTACTTGATTTAGGTTCTTTATTCTTCACTTTTTTAAAGCTTTAAAAATTACTCCTTTTTAAGATGGATTTTCCTTTTCTATTATCATTTCATATGCTGTGAGAATCCCATGCAACTCATCCATTGTTAATGAGTTTAAGTCTTTTATTTATTCAATAGTTAAAACTTTTACATCAAATCACAAGGGAAGTGACTTTAGCACTTTTTGAACAATCATGGATTCTTAAAACTTTTTACTAGTCCTATGATGGTGTTAACAATATCATCCACACGAAGAAGATATGCCATAATATTTTCTTCTTTTTTTATTTTCAAGCTCTCCTATGAGTTTGAAGTTTTGCCTTCCTCACTTTCTTGTCGCCCTCATAGATGTTATAAATTTTGTCCCACATTTCCTTTGCTGAATCGTATTGCATATTATTCATAAACTCTAATTCTTATAAGCCACACAAAATAGAATTCATGGCTTTGACATTATTCTCACTAACCTTCTTTCCAACTAGATCTGTTGATGGAGTTATTGGTATAACATATCCATTCACCACTATTTAACACATATCAAAACCAAAGAACATTAAATAAATATGCATCCTTATATTCCAAAATGCATAGTTTGTTCCATCAAACAATGTATCCTTGTTTGTGGAGCAACCTTCTTATACATGATGACTAACTATGTGCTCTTCAAAGATCTACCTTCCATCTGTTAGACTAGTTTTGAAAGAACCACTCATACCAATTGTTAATCACAAAATTTACTGAGGGGGTGGAGGTGAGTGAATCAATGTACAATAAAACTTTAACTTTTAAAAAATAATGTTCACAAAGAAAGCATTCACACAAGATCTAATAATTAAGCAACACAATATTTACGTGGAAAAACCCCTCTTAGGAAAAACCACAAAGTAGTGCTACTTGCATCTATCATCCAAATCTAACCATAAAATAAAAATCCTTTTACAAAATTTCATAGGCACCAACCTACTTGGAGACACCAATCCCCACACCAAGCATTGACTGAACAAGAGACACCTATCTCTTTGTTCTGAGGCACCGACCACCACTAAAATAATCTTCCACCTTACCGTTGTTTCTTCATCAATAAATGATGTCAAAATAAATCTCTTCTTCCCCATAAAAATATACTTATAAATGATGAAAAGAATTATTTCTCATATGTTTTTCAATCTTCTATCCACCTTATATATCCTTCTAAGGTTCTTCACAAAGGAGGCATCCCATCCAAGAGGCACCTCTTCACCAAAAGACCTGTACATTTATAATTCCATAGACATTTATATTAACATTTATGTTGACAATTCCATCAATTTTTCCATTGATAATTTTGTTAACAATTCCATCAAAAATTCCATTGATATTTCTATTGACAATTCCATTGGAAATTCTAATGACAACAATTACAATTCCTTTGACATTTATGTTGGCAATTTCCTTGACATCAATTATAATACTCCAACAAAGTCTTACATTTTAAAAATCTACTACAATTAGGAAGATATAGTTGTTCCCCTTCTATGTTCTTGGTTATCTAAACACAAAACCTATGTTGATATCATGCCATGGTTTTTATAGAATAGGTAGTGGTTGATGTTGAGAAGTGTTATTATTGATTTCAAAGTCAAGATGGATGTTATAAATGTCAAGTTCAAGGTTAATGTCATTGATGTCAAGGTGCACCTGGTAAAGATGCATGGTGAAGTGGTATGTGACAAGGAAGACATGGGACAAGAGAGAATTTGAAGGAAATCTATTGCTTCTCTATTGAGAGAGAAATATAAGGAAACCTAGTGATTATTCTAAGATTGATATCAAGGCTTAGTACAAGGTAAGCATGTTTGTGTACCAGTCCTTGAGTACAAGGTTTTTGAGAAACTTAGTCATAACAAGCATAGTCATATCATGAGCATGTGCATGATGAGCATGAATAGGTGTGTAGAGATGTATGTTATTGTCTAAGGAGCATGAAATGCATGTGAGCAAGAAGTATAATCATTAAAGAGTGTTTCAATATCAGTTTCCAAGTTGTCAAGTCTTTGAACCTAACAAGAGGCTTGAGAAGGCTTGTACATAGGATGCCTAGTATTGTGCATAAAGGAGTATGGTAACTCAGTGAGATGGATGCACAGAGGTATAAGTGGATATTTAAGGATGATTAAGCATGCATATGAGGCACTAGAGCACTCGGGAGAGCTTCAAAGTAAGTCTGTAGGGGTAGAACCTATAAGACTAGCATACAACTAGAGTAGTTCTAGACTTTACCTAACCTAATGAGGGGTCATGAAGTGTTGTCAAGACCTATGATATATGTAATGTAGTGTTAGATCATGTGATAAGTTTCTTGAGCATGTTATTGAGCTCGAGAGTGTATGGGCAGTGGCTAGAAGGTCAGTCTCAAGGCCTAATGTGACTTGTAAGTCAATAGCATAGAGAGCAAAAAGAGAGATGGTGGCCTAATAGGGTATCAGAATCAATTTTGAAGGTAAAAAAGAACATGTGAGCATTTTCAGTGGTGTGATAGGTTGTCATCAGTATGTTGACCATGTATGAGGTCAAAGTTAGAAAAAATATGCAAGAAAAAGTGTTTTAAGGTCTCTCAAGTGCATAGAATGAAGGGTTCTCAACCCAAGAAGGACTTTCATGTGTTCATTGGCATGTGTAACCTATGCATGAGAACCTAAACCATTCATGGTATATGGGGAAGGGTAATATATCAAATTTTAAAGAATTGGTTTCTACAATTAAGGGTTTAAGCTTTATGTATAATCATTAACACCAGAAATAGTTTTAACCCTCTCTAAAAACCCTAAGATTGCCCTGATGAGAAATATTTTGATTAGAATAAAATAGAATGGTTTGGAATGGCTATGTAAGTGATTTGAGTTTGTATTCAACCCTCTCAGGTATCTCCAGGTGTGATTTATTTTTCAAGAGAGTGAGTGGCACTATAGGAAAGGCCTTGTGTTTCAAAAATTTATTGTAGCAGGTAGAGTTGACCAAGTCAAAGTTGATAATTGGATAGAGGTTGAAGCTTCAGTCTTGAATCTTATGTCCATGTTGGTTTATGAGAAGGTTTTAGACCTCATATGTGTTAAACCAGTCATGCAAGTTGACCTATCACTAAAAGGCCTAATAGTGCAGACAGTGAGAAAAACCATGTAGAAGTGAGAATGAGAGTAGTGATGTGCTATCATGGATTAGGGATGAATCCAATTTCATGGATATGTTTTTCAATACTTTTAATACATGTCCATATTGGATATAATATTTGGAGATGATTGTATAAATCATTAAGTTGTTCTCAAATTGACTTGTCTAACTTAGTGAGGTTTATGTACATTGAAGTCATGATATTGGTTTGTAACACCAATATTGATATTAGAGATTATGATGTATTTGTTGTAAGTTATTCTGAAGTTGTTCTAAGATAATTTCCATGCATTGGAAGACCTTAAGTGTGTTCCTAAAAGTGTCAAAATTTTAAGGTTCCATGACTGTGTTTTGAGACTAGTTGGTAGTTTTGAGTGGGTTACATCTAGAGAAGGGTTGGAGTAATTTCGTCTTATTCTATGAGGTCTAATGAACATGATGATAACCTTGAGGTCATTAGGATTCATTTTATATTATTTTTTTCCATGTTTTTTTGTAAAATTTGTGATTATGCTTTAATTTTTTGAGACAAAGTTTCTAGGTAAGCACAAGCCTAATATAAACAATACGAATGATGTGTTTCAAGTAGTGGTTTGAACTAAAAATTACTATGGAGTCTATATGAGATTAGGAGAGGTCTATTGGGATGGCATATGATGTGTATATTCCATGTAAAATGTTTGAATGTTCTCCAAAAATATCAAAGGGTAACGTGTGCTAAGGAGACCTAATGGAATTAGATCTCCATAAGACCTAACGAAGAGATAAGACCTAATTAAGAAACGTTAGACCTAAAGGGACAAAAAGCACATTTGATATATGTCTATTAGATATCCTAAGATCCATTTCATGGCTGACCTAATAATGGTAAGAGTGTTTGGCAGACTATGAAGGATGGAAATAAGAAACTTGTATAAATACTAGGAATTTTTAGGCCTATTAGGGAGTGTGTGTGTGTGTAAGTGAACAAGAAAAGATATTACAGAGTAGATGGATGTATTTTAGACCATTAGAAGAAGATAAAGGATCAGTGATGAACATTTAACAAAGGTTCTATGTGTGAGTATCAAGGTCATTTGACCTAATCAAGTCAAGAAGAGGGTTAGTTGAGTGAAGAAGGCTAGAGACTAGTTTTTAGAGAGATAAAATTCTGTGAAGAGATGAAGGAGATCATCATCTATTGTATGTGCGACAAGGTATTTTTAAGGTGACCTAGATTTTTAGGTGCATGAGTTGGTGTTGAGTCACGTAGGAGATTGGTGTCTCCTTGAAAGTGGGTGCTTGTTAAAGCCTAGTTGAGTTGGTACTTAGCTAGTTGGAGTTGGTATTCCATGTAAAGTGGGTACTTCATTAAAGTTGGTGTTTGTCTTATAGGACTATAGTCCATTTGCATCATCAGTGTGTTTTCTTCCCTTCAATGGTTTCCCACATACATATTGTGTTCATGTGTTTCATGCTCTTGTGGATTGATGCTTATGCTTTCTAAGAAATGCATACTTGTCTAAATGATCTATCATTACTTAAGTAAGATTATTAAAGAATGATTCACCCCCTAGTCATTTTTATTCCAAAATTTGAAGCATCTTTGCATTTTTAATCTTTGCTTTTTCTAAGTGGAAGACTCTACACTCCACATATTTGCACACATCCACATGCATATTAGCCTAGAAATATTTTCAGCTGATTTTATATATGTTTTGTCATTCCCAAAATGACCTACTAATCATGCAATGTGCTTCTCATTGATCAATTTATCATTCATATACCTTCTAGTTATGTATAATTATGTTTCTCTGAATAAAAATCCTTCTTACATGAGGTAATAAAATGATGGTGTTCTATAAAAAATTAATGGTTCTATGCATGATTTCCAAGAAATTACTAGATCCTCGTCTTCTACATAGAACTCCATAAAATCAAATCCTATGACTTCCACACATCTCACTCAACAAGATACACATACTTAGCACATCTGCAACTCTGCTTAGCTTTAAATTTTGTGCTTAAACACAATTGCATAATTTTACAGAAACTAAACCCACTTCATATGTCTTTGGTTTAAGTTCCCTTGATTTTTTAAGAATTATAATGCTTGGTGGACTGTGTACAACACAAACTTTACTAGCAATAGGTAATATCTATACTTCTTGAGCACTTGTATTATGGCATAGAATTATTAGCCATAAACTTAATAGTTTTTATTCGCATAATTTAGCTTCTCATTGAAGTAAAGCTACATTCCTAACTTATTGACGCGATACCACTCTTATTGTTGCACCATTTAGATAAGAGTTATTTATTTTCTTTACTCTTCAATGATTGCAAGGTAAGCTTCACTTATGCTATCTAAACAAAATCCTAATTATTATCACTCATCACTATAGGGATTTCATGCATATCCCACTAAATTTGTGAATGAAATTCTTATAAAAAATCACTAAGCCATGAAAGAATGACACTTAAAACCTGACCATATTCTTGTTCTTGCATGTAACATTGCTCATTCATGTGAACGTAATTACACACAATACTATTTTATCCTTCATGGTTTTATTGGCTTCTTCCATCACCATACCATCTTCCTACACCTCTATAAGAGAACACTCCTTTTCATCGCATGGTATAATGTTATTTTCACGACAACATTTCCTTAAATTAATTCATGGATTGATAAGATTACCTCACCATTTTGATTCTCACCATGCTCAGCTCTTCTTGGGTACCAAGTCCCAATCCATTTATATATCTTGTCACATCCTCTTCATCCATTTCATCATGGCTATATCTGATGGTGATCCCATAACACTCTTTAGTATAGTCTTTCACACTAAGATTTATCTACCTCAAGTTTTGTAACTTATTTTACAACTTCTATTCATAATCTCCATGTAGGAATTCACCTTTCATCTTGACAATCTATTTATTCCATTTGGAAATCTTGTCTCTCCATTTTATTCATTTCATCTAAACTTCCTTCCACCAAAGAGTTGCATGAATTTTTAGGTTGGTCTATATAACATTCACTATAATTGGGTCGCGTATATCATCAAACTAAAAATATTCCTCAATACCAATCTATAATTTTTTAGGGTTAGGGATCTTGAAAAATTTCATATCTACCTTCATTCCTTTGCCAATCATTGAGATCATTCTAAGCAGTCTACCTTCTATTACATTCATTTTTATCTCTTCCTCCTAATTATCATCCTCACCTTCAACTCTTGGTGGTTCTTATTTAAAATAACTCTAGTAATCTCTTGGGGTTAAAACCCTTAATATATACTTATTTATGGCATTTATGATGGTTTGCATAGCCCTTGGTACATCAAAGACTCCTTTTGTTCTTCCAACCACATTCATAAGTACAAATCCTCCTCTGCCAACCATTCTCCCTACATTTTTAATCTCTCATTTCATAATCCTACATAAGTAACATCTGCACACTTTCAGAAAAACTCAAACCATTAGTTTTCATATCACACTGACATAATCATAGGGATGGGATTTATAAAGAGTGAAAACCATAACCCAACAATATATAATAAACTCACACACGTGCTCATGCAGAAATATGGTTTCAATCTTAAAAGGTTTCTTATATTACACTTAAACAATAAATTACAATGTTTTTTTATCACATAAGCTACAAGTTACGCCCACTAAAAAGTTGTAAATTCATGTTTCTCCTAGCTATTAGAATGGAGTATATTCATATCTCTTTTTATCACTCTCTAACTCTCTCACCAAGATGCTATGTGAAGAAGATGACCTTATTGATCTGACATAACATCTCTCCTCTCCTATGTCTTCCTTGCTCCACATGTCATTATATAGATTTTATCAACTTTAACATGTTTTAGATTCATGTGATCCCATGTAAGATGCCACATGTCCAAAAGTTACTTGTGACCCCTTCTATCTTAAACGTGTAATATCCCTAATCAAAATATTATTTGATAATTTGGATTCCTTGAAATTCCTTTTAAAATATTTTCTTATAAATGTAACTTGTACTAAGAAACATATTTAAAATAAAAAATATAATTGTATTAATAATGAAATATAATTCCTCAAGGGATTTCATTCTTGGGATATAATGATTATAAGGGTTTTCATCCTTGCAATCAAATTACATGATTAAGGGTTTCCATCCTTAAAAGTGGTTGTAAATCATAATGCTTGTACGTAGTTATATAATTTTAATACATGATTACATGAATTCCTTCCATACCAAAGAATGACTATAAATACTTCATTACCTTCCATTGAAAGACGTGTCTCTTCTAAATGTATTTTCCCAAGGGAGGTGATGTCCTAAAGGGTGGCATCCCTTGGTGTGTAGGTGGATCAGCCTGCCTATATAAGTTTTATTTTTTATTAAATGTGGCACTACCCTCAAGAGGGGTGATTCTAATTGTTGCACCTTCCTTAATGGCTATGCCCTTGTCTTATGCTTGAAAAGGGATATTACAGACCACCCTTCCTAAAATTGCTTGTCCTCAAGCACTGTAAGCTGTCATGCCCAAGTACCATCTCCAAGAGATCAAACATGATGTAGTTTTCCTAAAGTCTTGATCCAGTACCTATCAAATGAGAGATCTCTTGACAACATAAGCTCAGGCTTCTGATGTACTTTGGTTGATCCAAAAATTTTGCATCTATCTTCATGTCATGGACTTTCAAAGGTCTACTCTTGTTGTCCCAATCATTTGTATTACTGTACCTTTGTCTTTCTTTTTTGACTTTATCTCTCTGATACATGCATAGAACCCTTTCATCATCTACTTGCTTAATGTAGTCGGCTGTTCTAAAATTTCCATCAAGCTAAACATTAGTAAAATCATCTAGAAATTTGGCTTCCATCACCAATTTCTCTTCACAATCTTACACCTCAGATTTATCTTCATTATTTGGTTCATTCTCCATGATTTTTTTCTCTTTGGATATTCTACTGCATCTAATACTTTTCATGGATCTTCATCTAGAAACATATCTTTGTGCCCCTCAATTGTCACAAATAGTTTTAGCTTCTCTGAACATTGAACAACCATACTTTTAGTAAGTGTATGTACCATTGGTGATGATTCATGTTCAATACAAGCCATTAGTATAGATTAAAAAATCTTATGAAATATCATCACTCTCATTTAGGACCAAAGTCATAATAGACTGCATTGACTTTATTACATTTTTTGTATGATTTTTATGGATAGTAGTAAAGAAATATTCAAACATGTGAAGAATCAGATCATCACATCCTAGATCTAACTTTATCACACAAGATCTAATTTTTTCCATAATGTCAAGGATTGTGACTCTCTTAGTAAAAGAACTTGTGATGTCATCTGGACCCTAAAAACATTCCACCATTAGCCAAAATATTTCCTTCATGATGCTGTTAATATATATCCATTCCAGTGTTGTTATGTTTGTAATTTCACTAATACAAGTGATAACGACAAGTCTCACATCTGGATTTGGATATTTCAACAGCTTGGACTCAGTGAGATGAGTTACTAGAGGATTTATTGCCAAAAACATAGACTTAGTATCAGATTGTCTTATCAAGGACAAACAATTAGCCACTTCCTCCAAAATGTTGAGCAAAACATTTATTGAATAATGTGCATACTCAAGTTCCTTTCCCAATCTATAAATATTTGTTTTCAAATCATGTTTTCTTATTAACTCCATGATTCATAGGCTATGCATCAAATCAAAAATCCATTTTCACAGGTTGGCAGAAACAATTACTCTAATACCACTATAATATCCCTAATCAGAACATTATTTGATAATTTGGATTCCTCAAAATTCCTTTTAAAATAATATTTTATAAATGTAACTTGTACTAAGAATAATATTTAAAATAAAAAATATAATTGTATTACTAATAAAATATAAATCCTCAATGGATTTTGTCCTTGCAATCAAATTACATGATTTAGGGATTCCATCCTTAAAAGTGGTTATAAATCATAATGTTTGTACATGGTTATATATTTTTAATACATGATTGAATGAATTCCTTCCATGCTAATGAATGACTATAAATACTGCATCACCTTCCATCAAAAGACATGTCTCTTCCAAATGTCTTTTCCTAAGGGAGGTGATGTCCCAAAGGGTTGCGTCCCTTGGTGTTTAGCTGGGTCAACCTGCCTATATAAATTTTATTTTTTATTAAATGTGGCACTTCCCTAAAGAGGGGTGATTCTAATTGTTTTGCCCTCCTTAATGGCTATGCCCTTGTCTTATGCTTGGAAAGGGATATAACTAATTGTAAGACACATGATCCTCGTGATTCATCTCCAAAATTCTGAGTCAATGATCATATTTGGACCACCACATTAAAAAATTCTTTGACTTTTTCTTAGACAATTTACCTTCTCCATTTATTTGCACATCATGTCCATAAGTTTGGTATATAAAGTTATTATTTCATGTTTTTTCCCCTTTCCTTTTCTTGCAAAAACACCCATGCCTACCTATCAATTAGGAATCCTACACAATCAGAGCTTCATACACCCAATCCTACGCGGATAAATACTTGCTTTATTCTATACACCTTTTCAATCATGTCCACACACCAAAAAAACTCTAAGAAAAATTCTCATGTAAAACTTGATTTAACATTAAAACCTTGTTGAATTTCCATGACCAACTCCAACCATTTGCATAGTCCTCCAACCAAAAAAATCCCAATCCATGCAAAACATGGACCATGTTGGAACCTTATTGAAAAAAAAATAGGTCTTCTTTTATGATGAGATATTGTAGTAAGAGAGGATGTGTTAGGAAATCCCATACTCTACAACTATTTTAAAAAAAAGAATGTAATTAGAGAGATAATTAAACAAACAAATCCTCAACATGCATGAGATAAAACACATGATTTACATGTTAAAACCTTAACAAGCTATGGAAACATCTATAGTACAAGATATCAAGCTTTATTAATTCCAAGATGAACATATTACATACGAACTTGCTATGTATATTATATGCAAACTCTATAAAGATAAATATGCCTACTTGTTAAAGCACCGTTTAGGATTATTTCTCCTAAAAATAAAGTGGAAAAATGCCATTAGGAATTTTATTCTAAAAATAGAATCTGATGGAATTTATCTTTCTATAAATAGTAAGGGGCATTGCCCCTCCACATACCCCTTGTAAAAATGGGCTATAAATCACAATGTAAAAGGGTCTAAAATTTTACTTTGTTGTCACATATCTAACAAAATGCTCCTACATCATTTTAAATCAATTAATTTTAATGTGATTGTGTGCGTATGGATTTTCAATATAGTAATAAATGGCCTACCCAACTAATTATATGAACATCCATGATTGTGAGATATTATGACAAATGAACCACTCTAATTCATTACAGATAATATGTATATACCAAGGATTGATGCAATAAGATATGAAAGTAATCTGGTAAATCCTCACATCCATGCAAAGAATGGTCAAACAAGCCACTATTATTTTTATTATTCTTGAATATTCCTAATATCTAAAACTATAGAGGCACAAACATAACAATCACTAGTAATAGAGTCTAGTGCCACCTACCATAAATCCATGGAAAATAAAACATTGTGAGATAGTGAAAAACAAGAAGGAACCAGAAGATAATACATATCAATTCCATACATTCTAACAGTTTTAGAACAACAATTACAATCTAAGGAATAAGCAGCATGTTACTACCTCCACTCATCCAAACAATAATGCTTTTACCCCTTCAGATCTAAAAGAAAATAACAATCCACATCCTCTAAAAGGAAATGATCAACGCCAATGTATATAATTGCAAATCAAAGCCAGGTACAACATTATTAAGGATATGATGAAGATCAAATCCAATATCACCCTACATGAATTGGCTCAGATCATTTAAGAAAGGGAATTATTACTCAAATCCTTGACTGGGAGACCCTCTACATATGACACGTCCAAAACTGCCCATGTCAACATGACGGTATATAAAGATTACCTTAAAGTACCACTATTTCTATTGATCATCAAAATGTTTTGAAAGAGCATGCACAATTGCCTATTTGATTCATGTGCTTCAACCAATGTAATGCTAAAAACTATGTGCAAGAAGCTAGGTTTGACTTCTAAAATTGGGCAAGTCTTATGTCCTATGTGTTCGAGAGTTGACTAATGTGCACATACATCTTGCACTTGAGCCACGTGTATAATAATATATAGATGTTATGGTCATTGACATTCTAAAAGATTATGTTTTGCCACTGAACAATGATTGGTCAAAGATACTAAATGGGTACAAGGCCACTGACTTCTCAAACATGTGGTAGCCTTGGAAAGGAGTACTCAATCAGAATTCAAGTAGATAGAAAATCAAAGATGAAGTATAAGATCACTGAGTACAATGCCAAGAATGAGAAAGGTTGAATTTGCATCTCTGCATGTAGGAGTGTATACATTTACTACCAAGTAGCAGCTTCATGAACAAAAAATTAAAGGTCTTTCTTAGTTGCAAATTCTCAATTTTAATGGAGCCAAATCAAAACAAGGTTATGCGGTTAACATAGCCATGATAGACCGAGATGGTACGCAATACCTATCTATCCACAGGTTGAAATTTCCCTGCACCAATAATAGGGTTGAGCACAAAGATATAATCTTTGATCAGTAATTCATGCTAAAGTATAACATCAAATAATTATAAATCTTTAGTGATTCAAAGATTGTTGTTAACTTAATTAGAAATAAATATCAGTGTAAGCTCACTTAAAGAAGCATTAACACCAAACATGGAACTTGATTGAGTTCTTTGAAGCATTTAAAATCATATTCATCCTAAGGTAATAAATTTAGATGGTAGAATCAATAACATCTTCAACTCCCAATCTAGTACTACTCCAAGAATCCAAAATATAGAAATCATACAGATAATGTGGACAAATTCCAAGTAATTGAAGATGATCAATAGATTGTCCAATTCATGAGTAGCTTTGGTACTATCGAGTCTCAATTGATAGGTGAGAAAGATGTTGAATCCATACATATTGAAGATATCAAATAGATGTCCTACAGCCAAAAAAGAATAGCAACTCTCTAGGAACAGTTTCCTTAGAACATGTTTTTGACATAGATCCACAAGCTAAAAAATAAAATCAACTTATAATCACTGAGTCTGATTTCATCAAAGATAATTTGGGCACTAATCAACATCCTCAGTATGTGAACATTGGTTTGGGTTGCATTGATAGTGAGAAACAAAAGTTGAAGATTCCACTGACAAAATATAAAGACAAGAATTCTTGGACATATGAAGATTTGAAAATCTTAGACCCCAGAGTCATCACACATACCCTTCCATTAAATCTAAAACATAAGCCTTTCATGTAGACACAGGGTAGTTAATCTTATAATGTAACCTCTCATCCAAACAAAGGTACATAAGCTACTAGATTCTAAGATTGTCTTTGCAATCAACCATTCTACTTAAATATTAAACCTCGTACCATTCACAAAGAAGAACTAAGAAATTAGACTCTGTGTTGACTTAAAGAACCTAAATCAAGCATTAGAAAAGGATAACTATCATTTTTTCCCCTAGATGAGGTAATTTAAATGGTCAATGTCTATCAAATGGTGTCATTTTTAGATAGATTCTTAGGATATAACCAAGTGCTAGTAAAATCACAAGATAGAATGAAGACTGCCTTTACCAGCAAGTGACGAATTTTTGCATACAAAAAGATGCCTTTTGGCCTAATCAATTCAAGGGTAACCTTCCATAGACCTGTAGACTTCACCTTCCAAGGACTTGTTGGCAAATGCAACAACATCTATATGAATGACTTGATGAAATATTCAAAAGACAAAGTTGATCATGTAGATCATATATAAAGAGTATATGAAAGATGTAGAAAATATAAAATCTGATTTAATCTAATGAAGATGATTTTTGGGGTCAGTGAAGGGAAATTATTAGGCCAAGGCATCACTAAGAATGGGATATACATTAATCCAAAATGAGTCCAAGGCATTTCTAAATTGAGGCCTCCCAACATAAAGAAAGACTTGAAGTCTTATTTTTATAATATTATCTCTATAAGGAAATTCATTTCAAGTTTTGTAGAGATTATCAACCCATTGAATGTTATGTGAAACAAGATGCCAAGATACATTCAATAATAAAGGTTTGAAAAGCTTTCTATGACATCAAAACTGCCATTATTCGGGCTCCAATTTTAATTAGGCCAGACTTCAATAAAGATTTATATCTTTATTCATTCCCTTTAGAACATACTATAGTCATTGTATTTACATAGAAGGTGGATGATAATGAATATCCCATTTCCCACATGAGCATTAATCTAAAGGATGCAAATTTGAAATCCTCTATGGTACAAAAATAGATATATACATTGATCCAAGCTATGAAGCACTTTAGGCATTATATTCTGAAGAATAAAACACATAACATAGTCTCAAAGCTAGCCATCAAGCTTAGACATGGCCAAAATGAATTGAATGAAAGAAGAGGAAAATAGATGGCAAAATTTTAGGAGTTTGATTTTGAAATAAGGTCATCCAAGATGGTGAAAGGATGAGAGGCAATGGAAGCATCCATCTCATGACTGAAACTGATTCCTGTATTTGTATTGAAAAAATTAATGGGGCTCAAACAACTAGTGGTGAGTGGTATATTCAAATAATCCATTATTTACTCATAAATACATTCCCCTTGAGCTAAACAGGGTGCAAAAAAGATCCCTTAGACTCAAATCGAGTTATTATATGATCAAGAAGGGATTCCTATATAGAAAGAACTATGAGGTCATCTATTTGAGGTGTGTTTTATTGGAACACAACTATATACTGAGAGGGGGGTGAATTAGTATATTGATTAAATTAGTCTTTTTCAAAACCTTTTAATGTAGATTAAAACTATATGCAGAAATCACAAACACATAAATAGACACAACACTAGATATAGCATAGAAAACCCAAAATGAAAAAAAACACCATGAGAACAACTGCTAGAATTTACAGTTCTAATCTAACCTCATAATAAAGAACCTCACTGGCTAAAATGTTTAAAATCACCAACCCTAAAGATACACCAATCCCTTGATTTAAGATCACCTACTCTAAGGAAGCACCCACTCCCTAACTGAGCACCAACTCAACTTATCTAATGGCACCTACCTATCAAATTATACTATGGAGCTACAACTCCAAATTATAATATATATTCATAAATAAATCCAAATCTCTATTCTCTATTATAAGTCTGGTCTATAACTATTCATGCTCTGCACTTCATCTCTATTCTCTTATTTTCCACTCTCTTCTTTGCCTCTTTGTCTGTCTCTATATTTCTCTATTTGACACACTTCAATCATTTCAGTCACTTCTACTTTTATCCTAGTTGACATATATATAAGCATTTGATCTAGGGTTCCATATCTTCTCTATGTTCACACTAGTTTGCTAACACATCATGCTCAGTTTTGTTGGACTTTAGTTCTTGTCTTTAATTATAACTTTCCCACGTCTTGAAATCATACTTGATCATCATGATTCTTTGTCTCATTACTATATTTAGAATTTACTAGGCTCTGTTTTTTATGCACATTCCATATTACACTAATTTGATCAATTATGGCAATCAATCTCATCATTTGTATCATAATTTATGGCTTACCTACATGTTCATGCACTTGACTGTTTAAATGATCATTTCTTTAAATATAGACCACTGATCTTAGTTTGGCACCATGATATGATGGTCTTCATTCAAAATGCTCAACTTTAAAATGCATTTGTTAGATCAATCTCTAATAGTCTTACGCACTACATTCGATCTTTGTATGCTTTTGAAGTTTAACTGTTCAATTTTAAAATGTGTACGTTGATCTTCCTAATCTAAGTTCCCATGTATCATTGGATATTTATAGTTTCAAAAACATTATCTCTATCTATGGTTAAATATCGGCCACTTGTCCTCATCTCATTGCATCCTCTATTTTTGGAATGAATACGCTTCATCGATCTTGTCAAACTAGCTCTATCTTTAACTCGCCTCTATCTCATTAAATGTCGAGCACTTTGAGTCCACTTGTTCTATTAGATCTTCATTACATGATCATCCATTCATCATTCAATCTTTTGATATGCTTGATTTTTATCTCTACTTAGCTCTCAAAAATGTGACACTTGGCATTAGCGTATGCCTTCTACACATTGTTTTCAATTCTCGCTATTGAGATGACATCCTTATATTGATAATTGACTAATTGACTTTGAAGTGTACCATAGATTTATTGTTCAAGATCTGTGATTGTGACATTTGTTGCTAGCACATTTACTCATAGGTACCTTTGACACATCAACTTTGTTGTGCATCATTGTATCTATAATGTAAGATTACGTGCTAACTGTTAGATTTTCTAACAAGCTCGAACTTTACCTTGTGTATATTTGACTAAGTATGGGGACCATCTCAATATGCTTAGAAAGATAATTGTGCATCTTCATATCTTTTGCTTCACTCATCTGTCTGTTCTGAAATTTAGACCATATAAACTAGGCATGATAATGAACAAACCCATATACTCATTTTTTCTTGAATTCTTTGCATGTGCTAGATATAATGACATTAATTTTCTCACTCAAATTATTTTGCCATAGAGCTAACTATGCTTAGAACTTCCTGGAAGGCCAACTTTGTTCTTTCATAACTTTTGATGCACTTCATCACATGATCTTTAATTTAACACATAAGATCCTCTCACATAATGGATTCCATCCATATATAAATCAGCTCTAGAAACCTTCACACATAAAAGATTTGACATCATAAAAATGCCTTCTCAGCTTTTTCTTGCCATCTATAAATTTCACTATGGGAAAACACTATGAAAATACCTGGGAGACCAACTTTGTCCAAGCATATTTTTTGTTGTGCTACATCACGTGACCTAAGATTCAGTACATAATAACTATGCACAAAATTTTAAAAAAACCCATATGATCATTTTATCCTAACACCTCCATGTGTGCAAATGTTGACCTCATCAACATGCTTACTTGGCTTTGCTTGAACCCTTTTGTAAATTTTGCTAAGTAAAGAAACTTAGTGAATTTTATTGAGTAGCAAAATTTAGATCCCCATTTATTCTACTACACTTCATCGCATGACTTCAAATCTAGTGCATAATAATTAGGGACTAATGTAATCATAACCATATGATAACTCCCCTAGACTCATCCACATGTAGCAATTGTGATGTCAGCAAATTGCTTTCTCAAATTTCTCTGTTGTAAACCCAAAATGTCTAAGAAATTAATATGAAGAATCGAGTGAATTCCACTCATGTACACAAGCACTCCAATCATCCTTTACCTTTGATAGGAATCTTTGCACATCCTCAAATCACCATACTTATCCTTGAACATTAATGACATCCATAATGCCAAAAAACTTCATTTTGACATCAATGACAATCATATTGCCAAAAATCTCCCTTTGTCATTAATGCCAAACTAAATGCTCTGATCTTCTAATATTTTGATCCTTCTATGGCATTGGCTTCTGATGAGTTTGAACTGTAGCTGTTCATACCAAACTTGTTCCCCCTTAGGCAATGGCAAATTTTCATTAACACAACTTGGACACATGCTCTGATCTTATTTAGCATTTGCATTTTTTCTCCAAACTTTTTCAAAAAACATTAGCACTTTTTCTCTCTCTTTGACATCAATGGCAAAGGGACTCTTTCTCATTGTTTATCCAAATGTTTCTCCCCTTTATCAAATAAAGGGGTGCAACATCAACTCATTAGAAATTTGCAACAAAATGCATACTTGAGTTGTCTTTTCTCTCTTCTTCCAGGGGTTTTCAAAGCTTTTATGATACTCCACCTGGACTCATTCCCTATCACTAGGATCTAGTGATGTGCTGTAAGAGCCACCACTCCCAAATTCTATCTCAGATACTCAAATTATTCCTTGGAAAGAGGCTGGTGAATATGTCTACAATTTAATCATGAGTTGGTACATACTTGATTCTAACCTCTTTATCTGCAACATTTTTCTTAAGAAGTGATATTTGATTGATATGTGTTTGGTTCTTAAATGCATCACTAGATTCTTTGATATATTAATATCATTTGAATTATCACAAAGAATAGAGATAGGTGACTTGTACTCTACCTTAATGTCTTTGAGTGTTTGCTTCATCCATAAGACTTGAGTGCAACATGCCACTACTACTACATACTTTGCATCTGCTATTGAAAGAGTAACTAACTCTTGCTTTTTTCTCAGTCATGAAACAAGTTTGTTTACAAGGAAAAATGCACCACCACTAGTGCTTCTTCTGTCATCCACAGTTCTTGCCCAATTAGCATATGTATATGTTGTCAAAGTGAAATCTTCACTTTTAGGATACCATAGGCCATAGTCAATTATACCCTTGACATATCTAAATATTCTTTTCATTGCATTGACATGTGACTCTTTAGGAGCAGCTTGAAATCTTGCAACCATGCACACTATTTGCATGATATCAGGGTTTGATGCAATTAGGTATAACAAGCTACCTATCACTAGTTTGTACATAGTCTGATTTGCATTGAGGGACTCACCCTGTGTGATCAACTTGCATCCAGTTATCATGGGAGTACTAATTGGTTTGGTTATCTTTCATTCCAAACTTTTTGAGCATTTTATTTGTATACTTGGTTTGGGATATAAATATCTTTTCATCAGTTTATGCTATTTGTAGACCAAGGAAGAAAGAAAGTTTTCCAAGCAGACATCTCAAACTCACTTTACATTTTTGTAGAAAATTCTTTGCACATTTTGTTATTGTTACCACCAAAGATAATGTCATCTACATAAACAACAATCAACATACACTCACTTTTTAATTTGAAGTACAAATTATTGTTTGCACATTTTTTATTGGAACCTTGTTGCAAGTACTGATCCAGTCTTGAGTACCATGCCTCAGGTGCCTATTTTAGACCATACATAACTTTCTTTAGTCTGCATGCATAATATTCTTGTTCTGATAGCTGAAAAAATTTAGGTTATTATATGCAGACTTCCTCTTCTGGGTTCCCATTCAAGAAAACAAACTTAACATCCATTTAATAGACTTTGAATTTTTTGTAAATAAATAATGCTAGTAACACTCTTATAGCTTCCAATCTAGCAACTAGAGCAAATGTTTCCTCAAAATCTATGCCCTCAACTTGTGCATAACCTTTGAAAACCAATCTTGCCTTATTTCTTATCACAACTCCATCTTCATTGAGTTTGTTTCTAAAGACCCACTTTATACCTATCACATTCTTATTTGAAGGTCTTAGAACTAATTACTAAGTTTTATTCTTTTCAATTTAGCTCCGTTCTTCTTCCATGGCTTTTAGCCAGTTCTCATCCTTATTGGCTTCAACATAGCTGTTAGGCTCAATTTTAGACATTAGAGCAAAACTTATTTGCATCTTATTTTGTGCAACTCTTCTCCTTGTCTGAACTTCATTCTTATTTCCAACTATCTCCTTTATAAGATGATCCTTTTGAGAAAATCTTGCAAGTGTCTTTTCATTCATTTTCTCAGCCTCTTCATTATTTGTTTCTTCAAAATCTGATTCATGAATACATATTTCTTTTTTAGGTTTAACTTGTTTCAAGCCTTCTTAAACCTTGACATTGATTCTCTCTACAATCTTGTGTATCCTTTTATTACAGCATATGTAGGCTTTGTTTTGGATGGAATAATCAAGAAATATTCCTTCCTCACATCTTGACTCAAATCTTCCCAATTTGTCCTCCTTTCTTTTGATGTAGCATTTGCTACCAAACACTCTAAACTAATTCACAGAGACAGGTTTTTCATACCATAGTTCATAGAGAGTTTTGTCATTACTTACCCTTAGTTGAAATCTATCCAAAATATATATTGTTGTTTGGACTACTTCTCTCTAGTATCCATCAGGTAACTTGGCCTCTTTTAACATTGTTCTAGCCATCTCCTTGGCTATCTTGTTCTTTCTCTCAACAACTCCATTCTATTTTGGAGTCCTTGTTGATGAGTCATGTCTTTTGATTCTATGCTTCTCATGATACTCTATGAACTCATTTGAGGTGAATTCTCCACCTTTATCAGATCTTCAGCGTTTGATTTTTCATCTAATATCATTTTTCACCATGGCCTTAAAAATATTGAATCTCTCAAATGCCTATGACTTGTCCTTAAAAAAGGTTACCCATGACATTTTTGAGTAATCATCTACAAATAACATGAACTATTTTTCTCCTATAGATCTTATTGTCTTTGTGGGACCACAAATATTAACATGAACTAACACACTCCCTTGTTTTAAATATGACTCTTGTCTGTTTGCCTAGTTGACATTCCTTTTAAGTAGTGTATGTAAGTTTGGTTATCTTAAGCATGTGTCTAACACACTTATTTGAGATCACTTTGACTAGGTTATCAAAGTTGTCAGGGCCCATTCTTCTATGCCATAACCGACTCTCATCAATCTTTCCTATTAAGGAGCTATTACCATTCACTTCAACAAGTTTATAGATATTGTTTTCAGTTCTTTTTCCTTCTACAACTAGTCTTCCAAGTCTCGTTAACTTTTAACTTTATGCATTAAATGTGACCTTATATCAATTATCAGACATTTCGTTGACACTTAGCAGATTATGCTTCAATCCTTCAACATAAAGAACATCATGTGTAGGAAGTTTTCTATTTATGTTCAAGGTTCATTTACCTCTGATCATTACTGCAGTGTTATCTCCCAAGCTGATAGATCCTTCATTACATTTGTTCAATTTGATGAACTAACTCTTGTCACCAGTCATATGTTTTGAGTAACCACTATCTATTACCCATAAATTCAATGCCTTATCATGGAGTGCAGTTTGAGCAATCATAGATTGATCTTTCACTTTACACACATCCTTGGGTTTTTTATTTGGCTTCTTTTTCTCCTTTTCAGAGACTTGCAAACTTTTGTTCATACTAGGAGGCATGTCTTTCTTTTTACTTTGTATTTTTTGGTCTTAAAAAGTTTGTTTTACAGTATTTAGCTATGTGACCAAAATTATTGCAATTATAGCATATTAATTTTGTATCTAACAAGGTATCAAAAAAAATTCTACTTACAAAATTTGTTCTCCTTTTAGGTACAACTCTACAAATAATAGCTTTTAGACCAAATTGATTATAGGTATAGCAATAATGATAGAAAGATGAGGAATACTTGGTCATAGCATTTCTTTGTGCAATATTAGGAGATCTTATAATCTCTAGATTCTTCAAATCTCTCACTTTTGTGTGTCCATCTACATCAACTATGTTTATCTTCTTTTCTTCAGGCTTCTTTTCTCCTTCAACTTTATTCACATTAGTTGTGTTTGATTCTATCTTTGTATCCTTGAAAGCTTTCTCTTTCTTTGTTCCTGATTCTCCTACTTTGAAGTTATCATATAAGTTAGCTGATGCACTAGTTATGTAATTTTCACCT
Organism: Torreya grandis; assembly: GCA_037957365.1. Taxonomy (NCBI): domain Eukaryota; kingdom Viridiplantae; phylum Streptophyta; class Pinopsida; order Cupressales; family Taxaceae; genus Torreya; species Torreya grandis. Next base: position 958,493 of record JARHVA010000603.1, read on the forward strand.
TTTTCATAACCTAGAGAAAATCTCTCTTTTGAAGGCTTTTGAGAGTTGATCAAATCATCAAGAATGTTTGTTCCTCCTTTCAGATTCAAACCTTTGTCTATTTATTCTTTATCTTTCTCAAGCTCTTTTCTCAAAGCTATTATCTCTACTTTTAACTTCATGCACTCATCAGATTTAGCTTGTAGTTAAAGTTCAACTACATCTTCTATTTTTTTAGCCTCTTCAACTTGTGTCTTTAGAATAACCACCATTTGATCAGATTTCTTAAGACTCTTAAATATTTTCTAAATTTCCTTTTGTCCAAGATTCTTTTGTTTTAAGCTCTCTTTTCTCAGCTTATCAATTTCCTTTAAAGCATAGATGAATTCACAATCTAGATCCACTTCTTAATCAGATTCTTCAACTTCTTTTTCTAGATTTACAAAAGTTGATGCTAATGCCATGAATACTTCTTTTTCCTCAGCAACAAAATCACAATCATAATTATCATCAAAACTATCATTGTCATCCAATGAATCACTGTCTTCTTTTGTGCATAGACATTTCTTATTTTTGAAGTTCTTCTTAGAATAGTGGGGTTTCACCATTTTACTACTCTCTTCTTGCTTAGAGTTATCATTTTTATTATAAATACATTTAATAGCAAAATGTTCTAGTTTACCACAGTTGAATTATTTAAAGGGTAACTTACCTTTGTACTTTCCATACCGTCTTTCAATCCTCTGACAAATTTGGCTTCTTCTTCATCAGTCTCCTTAGATCCATATGTAGGTGTTTCTGCCTTCACTAGTTTAGATTCTTTAAATTCAACTTCTCTCTTGATCTATTTTTCCCAGTCTCATCTCATACGCTGTGAATGTTCCATGCAACTCATCAACATTGAGTTTATGTAGATCTCTTGCTTCATCTATTACAGATATTTTAGAGTCATAACTTAATGATAGAGATCTTAGGACCTTTTTGACAATAACTGGATCTCTCATCTCTTCTCTAAGGCCTCTAAATGCATTGACTATTTCATCTACCCTTAGGAGGTAGTCTATAATTTTCTCTTATTCATTCATTTTAAAGCTTTTAAACTTGCCTTTGAATGTTTGTAGCTTGGCATACTTTACCTTGTCATCACCCTCATAGATTTATATCAATTTGTTCCAGATATCTTGTACATTTTGACAAACTTTAGATTATAAAATCCACATAAAATAGCATTCTTAGCATTGGCATTGCTCTCATATGCTTTCTTGACAACTTGATCAGTAGGAGTTGTGGCAAGTTTTGTATATCCATTTATCATAGACATCCATACATCGAACCCTAATGAGGATATATATGCTTCCATTCTAATGCTTCAGAGTGCATAGTTTGATTCATCAAAGAGAGGTGCTTTGTTTGAGGAAGAGCCTTCTTAACTAGCCATTTGTGTTCACCGTCCAAGATCCCCATGAGTTGATTAAGCTTCTTTTAAGGAACCAGGGCTATGATACCAATTGTTAGAACACAACTATCTACTAAGAGCAAGGGTGAATTAGTATATAGATTAACTATCTTTTTCAAAATCTTTTAATGTAGATTAAAACTATATGCAAAAATCACAAACACACAAATAGACACAACACTAGCTATATCGTGAGAAGTCCAATATAGGAAAAACCACTATGAGAATAGTTTCTAGAATCTATTATTCTAATCTAGCATCATAATAAAGAACCTCACAGGTTACAGTGTTTAAGGGCACTAACCCTAAGGAGACACCAATCCCCTAATTTAAGAGTACCTAATTTAAGGAAGATCCCACTTCCTAACCGAACACCAACTTAGCTTATCTGATGACACCTACCTATCAAACTCTACTATGGAACTATAACTCTAGATTACAATATAGATACATAAATGAATCCAATTCTCTATTCTTAGTTACAGTTCTGGTCTATCACTGTTCATGCTCTACACTTCATCTCTCTTCTCTTCTCTTGCACTCTTTTCTCTACCCCTCTATCTCTATGTCTATATCTATCTATTTAACACACTTCAATCATTCCATCTACTTCTACCTATATCCTATGTGACATATATATAAACATTTCATTTAGGGTTTTATCTCTTCTCTATGTTCACACTAGTTTTCTAACACATCATGCTCAATTTTATTGGACTTTAGTTCCTGTCTTTAATTGCAAGTTTCTCATGTCTTGAGCTTATACACCACTTTAATTCTTGGTCTCATTACTACCTTTAGCATATATTGGGCTCTAGTTTGGACACACATTCCATATTGCACTAATTTGATCGATTATAGCAATCAATTTCATTGTCTTTATTGTAATTTATGGCTTCCCTGCATGTTCTTGTGCTTGACCATTAAGATGATCATTTCTTTAAATATAGACCGTTGATATTAAGTTTGGCACCACAATATGATGGTCTTCATTCAAAATGCTCAACTTTAAAATGCATCTATTAGATTAATCTTTGATAGGCTTACATGCTTTGTCTAATCTTTGTACACTTTCAAACTTTAACTGTTCAACTTTAAAATGCATCAGTTGATCTTTCTGATCTGAGCTCCCACATGCCATTAGATCTTTATAGTTGCACCAACATTATCTTTGTCTATGGTTAAACATCAACCACGTATCCTCATCTCATTGCATCCTCAATCTTTAGAATGAATAGCTTCTTTTATCTCGTCAAACTAGCTCAATCTTTAACTCACCTCTATCTCATTAAATATTGAGCACTTTATCCCATTGAATCCACTTGCTCCATTGGATCTTGATCATTCACTCATCGTTCAATCTTCTGAGAAGCTTGATCTTTATCTCTACTTAGATCTGATGAATGTGACAGTTGAAATTAACACATGCCTTCTGCACATTGTTGTCAGTTCTTGGTATTGAGACACTTAACATCCTCACATTGATCATTGAATAATTGACTTTGAACCGTATCATAGATTTACTATTTAAGCTCTATGATTATCACACTTGTCACTAGCATGTTTACTGGCAAGTGACTTTGACATATTTACTTTGTTGTTCATCATTGGATCTTCAATGTACAATTAAGTGCTAACTATTATATTTTCTAACAAGTTTGAACTTTACCTTGCATATATTTGACTAAGTATGGGAACCATCTCAACATGCTTAGAAGGATAACTTTTCACCTTTATATCTTTTGTTTCGCTCATCCGTTTGTTCTAAAATTTAGACCATATAAACTAGACATGATAATGAACAAACCCATATGCTCATTTATTTTTTGAATCTTTTTTGTATACTAGATATAATGGCATTGATCTACTCACTCAGATTCTTCTACCACAGAGCTAACTATGCTTAGAATTGCCTAGAAGGCCAACTTTGCTCTTACATAACTTTTGATGCACTTCATCACATGATATGTAGTTTAGTTCATAACATCATCTCACATAGGGGATTCCATCCATTTATACATCTGCTTCAAAAACCTTCATGCATGCAAGATATGACATCATAATAATGCCTTCTCAACTTTTTCTTCCCATTTACAAATTTGACTATGGGAAAACACAGTGAAAATGTCTGGGAGCCCAACTTTGCTCATGCATATCTTTTATCACGTTATGTTATGTGACCTAAGATTCAACACATATAAACTAGGCATAAAAATTAACAAACCCATACGATCATTTTATCCTAACACCTCCATGTGTGTAAATGCTAACCTCATCAACATGCTTACTTGGCTCTGCTTGAACCCTTTTGTAAATTTGACTAAGTATAGAAACTTAGTGAATTTTGTATAAATAGAAAACTTTGCATCTCTATTTCTTCTACTGTGCTTCATCACATGATTTTAAATCTAGTGCATAATAATTAAGGACTAATGTGATCACAATCATATGACCAACTCCCCTAGACTCGTCCACACATGGTAATGGTGATATCAGTAAACTGTCTTCTCAAGTATTTCTATCATAGACCCAAAATGTGTAAATAATCAATATGAAGAACCATATGAATACTATTCATGTACACAAGCACTCCAATCATCATTGAACTTTTATAAGATTCTTTGCACATCTTCAAATCACCATACTCAGCCTGGAACATCAATGACATCCATAATGCCAATAATCTCATTTTTGACATCAATGATAATCATATTGCCAACATGTTTCAAGAGAAGAAGTTACTAACATCCTCAAAAACTTAAATTAGAAGATTGGAAATGGGCATCCCTTAAGTAACACAATAGCAAATAAAATTATGAGGATGAGATAATATTGGCCCATGATCTTTAAATATACACATAAACATGTCATAACCTACCATGAATGCTAAGTATTTAAGAAAATAAGAGTGAATTTTGCCATGTCCTTATAGTCATTCATTGAAGGATGCACGTCTTCTCAATAGGTTCTTGACTTCATTAGGGTGACCAACCCAAACTCTTCAGTAGGGCACAAATTTATCGTAAAAGCTATTGACTATTATACTAGATGGATAAAAGTTGTGGCCACAAATAATTTTAGAGTGTTATATGTGATCAAATTTTTGTAAAAAAAAATATACTGACCAGGTTTGGCACTCCAATCTCCTTAGCTTATGATAATGGTGCAACTTTCTAGTCTAATACATTTACAAAGTAGAATTAAAACCAAATCACCATCAAGTTCTTTTCAAACTACTACTCGTAAGGTAATGGAGTGGGTGAATCTATCAATAAGCTTTTGATGGATGCCATCAATAAGTGAACATAACATAAACTAAGGGAATGGCATCTTTTATTGAAATATGCATTGTAGATAGCCCATACCAGACACAATCAAGTTATCAAGGCTTCACCTTTTTTAGTGATGTATGGGCAACAGTCAGTCTTCCCCATTAGTCTTAAAATACTAATAGACCAATTTATGTAAAAGTATATGGGAGAATTTGAATGAATATAGTTTAGACTAATTGATATAGTCTAGAAGGAAGATGAAAGAACTAAAGCACTATAAAACCTCAGTGAGCATCAATACATTGTCAAAACATGGTTTGACAAAATGTCTAAATTTAAGGCCTTCAAGAGTTTGGAGCTAGTGCTTCTATAAGATACAACACACAAGAAGAAAGGACAACATAAAAAGTTCACTCCTTTGTAGATTGGGCCATATCAAATATCAGAAATTCTAGGTAATAAAGAGACCTCCAAGATAATCTCCTCATTTTTCTAATCAATGGATAGTTTTCAAAACATTATTTCATGGCTACTCCAACTAGATATGTTTTTGAGTTACTATAAGTGGAGATGTAGATGTACGATTAAATTATATTACCCATTTTTTAAATTAGATTTCCTATTTTCTATATTAAATTTCTTGTTTCATGGAATATCTTTTATGCCTTCTTAGATTAAATGTTTCTTGCTTTTCACATTTTCTTTTAGTATATTAATTGTTATAATTTCTAGATTAGTTTTTTTAAATTACAGAATATACCAATTGATTTCTTATGTTGAATGTATATAGTACATGCCAAAAAATAAGGGGATAATTTACAAGGATACAAAATTGGTTATCACAGAGATTTATTCTGACAGCACTTGAATTTATAGGATTGAGGTATGGATTATGACTAAATTAGGTTCTACTTGGACTAAATGATTTTATTCGCCATATGGAATTTACTCTGATATAGTCATACAAATTTTAGAAAGACTTTTCATTTTCAAAGATTAACTACACTATTACATGATAAAACTTGGATGGGAGATAATATGCATAGAAATGGATACAAACTGATAGGGATGTATTAATTATTAGAAGTTTTCTTATACATAACACCTAGCCAGTGGTGATTCCCAAACATTGAATATGTGTTCAAAAAAGTCATCATGTAAATTGATAGAAGATGGGTGATTCAAGTAATCTCTACTGGGACTATAAACTTTTGGCTAGCGGTATAATAATGTTTAGACTAAAATTATTGGTATCTATGTCAAGGAATAGATGTTTGTCTGGCAGAAGAGCAATGCCTAGGTTTCCCTTACTACTTGGTTATGAAATCTGAGGTCAAAATGAAATTTAAAATGTTTATTCGGGCCTTTATTAAAATTCTCATAACTAGGAAAAATTAATTTCATAAAAGATACACACTCAAATCTAAGGAATGGAAAGGGTTAGTACGTTGCATAAGGAAGTCAGAGTATTTATCAAGGTTTTGTCTATTTATTCCTTCCCTGATAGAGTTGAAGTTTTGTTATGATGTATTATTGAGATTTTGGGTTCTAAAATATTCAACAGTATTTTCCATTTGAGTTGCCATTTATTGTTCCCTAATACACATACATCTCATCAAAAAAATCTAAATATAAACTTACTATTGATTGAATATCCTAATTCAAGGTCTTCTGGACCAGAAGTCTATGACATGGAATTTAAAAAGCATAAAATTAAGGTTGTTTCAAAAGTTACATTATGTTTCAAAGCCGCATTATATTTCAAAGCTATACGAGGATCCATGATGTGCATAAGCCATATTATACGACTCACTTTTTGCCTTTAATTTTCCTTTAACTCAGTACTCATGTACATTTATTTTGGATTAATAATTATATGGTTATCTAGACTGGCATGATTTTATTTTAGTTGTTCTTTGCCCATGTTTTTTAAAAGGTTATTATGTGTTTAAATGTTTCCTGAGGACACTTCTATGCTCATCTACTTTTTCCATTTAACATCATTTTGCTAACCCATAGCCCAAGTGAAGATCATAAGTTACCTTAGCAAGTAGATTATTAAGATCTTTCTAGGTGTCAACATCTCTCTAAACCAGATGCATCAATAGAGTTCTTCATACAGATATCTTGGGCAAGTGAAGCATCAAAATTCATCCATGTGTCATCATCTCATTCACCTAGAGTTAACATCAATAGAGTTCCTCATATGGATATCCCACATAAGTAAAGTAGTGAGAACCATCTATGTGTCATCATCTCGAACAAATGAAATAGTGAGATCTGTCTACATGTCATCATTCTTCTAACCTAGAGGTGATATCAATAGAATTCCTCCTAAATGGAATAGTGAGAGCTATCCATATGTCATCATCTCTCTCACATAGAGGTGATGTCAACAAACTTCCTCATACGGATAACCCAAAAAAATAGACCAATGAGAGCCATTCACATGTCATCATCCTACTAATCCATGGCCAAAAGAACAAAGTACAACATGCCACACTTCAATTACAACGGAGTAACGATACATAGACACATATCCCTCAACCACAAAAAAATTAATAAGAGACGAAGGCCAAACCTAAAAGTGCAAAAAAAAAACATTTGTCACATTATATTGACTAAGCATCAAAGAGTAGGTAAAAAAAGTCACATTACAATAAAATCCAAATAAATTAGTGTTATAAAATTTAAATGGAAAGAATAGACATGGAGTGGATGAAAAGCCATTCTTTCCATTAATTCACATAAATTAGTAAATTAATGCATTTAAATCTCAAGGCAAGCACATCTAAAGCAATATAATTAGAATTGTAGTTTGCAATCTAATCACATTGCCTTCTAGCTATCCAATGCACATTACAAATTCAAAACTCCATTTACACTAAGAAATTATAGACCCTTCAAAGAGTAGACATTTTCCATGTAGAGTTTCAATGCCCTCTTTATCTTGCACTCTACCTCCTACATCTTTAATTACAAGACTAACTGAGTACACTAACACAACATTTCATTCAAGGGATCTAAACCTTGATTTCAAACATCACTCTACTATTTATGATGAGGTCGAAGCAATCGAGCCATACAAGGCTAAAGACTAGATTTTAATTTTCATATAAAGGTATAAGGATGATTTGTTGGTAATAAAAGTACTCGGTCTACATAAATTTATAACTAAACTAGAGGTAATGCCCTGCATTAACCTATTATTAATTTATTTGTGAATGGAAAAATATCTAGAAAAAAATTACAATTCAGACTTAGTAAAACTGCAGTAGCATACATAAGTGAAAATACTTTTGAAAGATAATAAATGCTCCTTTTTTTCAAAAATGTCCTATAGGCTAGATATGGTAAATCCCTGACTCCTTGCAAAAAACATCTACAAAAAATTTCAATTCAGGACCCTAATTTGACTATCCCCATTGTTGTCTTCAGACTATGGGTAAGAATTGACATGGCCCTACTAAATATAATATATGGTTTCTCAACCATTTCTTATGTCAATGAGATATGTGTCTCATTATCGGATATTATCCTGACCTCCAATAAAATCATAGCCCTAGGAGAGATTATTAGCTCCAATTTTATTCTATATATCAAAAATTTAGGAAGCTTACCAACTTGTAACTTCTATATAATGTCCTATTTAATATATGTTATGACTACAATCGTGCATTTATTATATGAAAAACCCTTCCAACCATCCATAGAATATCCAAAGAATATAATTTGTGATGAATTCGATGTCTTCCATTTTCATAGGTTCAAAAAGTATATGAAAAGGTTAATATAGACTTTTTACCCTATGGTATATCAAGCCATACATGAGAACATGCATATATTATCATATCTTATAAATAAGTCTATTCAAAAAATAGATGACTATTCATTTTATCCTGAGTGCACTATAATCAAGATAAAAGGTACCAAGGTGCCCCCTTTTTACTTACCCTGAGTTGTGCCTGAACAATTGGCTAAGCAAAAAATTACTATTCAATTCGTTGATAGTGTAGATATGGAGTTATGAAGGGCTAATCAAGCATCTATCCACCCAACCCCTCTAAGCATTGGTCGAATGTAATATACAAGGTGGGATTTATCTAATCTATTGGAAGAATAAGGATTCATAACAGATTAAAATGGGTACCATGTACGCATTGAAACCCTAGGAATAATGTTAAGGAGAATATGAAGAGATATGAAAGGAAAAATAGAATCAACTATGGTCACCATTCCTATATTATAATGTGTTCATGAATGTGAAGGATGACATTAAGGTTTCTATCAAGATGTGCAGGGTAGAAATGTGAATGATTATAGCACAAAGTATCTAATATGATCCCACAATTATAGACAAAGATGCCAAATGAATTGAAAAGCAACAATGGATTTCTAAACCTATTCATAGACCTCATCACATAAAAGTAGATGTATAAGAAGAGGTTGGCCTATCTAAAGAAGCATGTATTTAAGATATAGTTGAGACTACCCTTTGACATTCAGTTTTTGTTGTTTTTCCTCAACATCTAGCTAGTGTGGAGAGACCTACAAGTCCTACTAAAATAATTGGGGTCATTTCTATGTTTCTACCACCTCTGTTAACTATAACACAATAAGTCTTCATGCTTTCTTATCTCATATTTCCATTATTTCTCCTTCTAGGCAACCATCTTCACCACCAATGATTCATCCATTGGTCATTACTCATCCTATTTCATTATCATCTACCACCACTACAATCCCTCCATCTTCTTCTCCACATTATATAGTGCTAGCGCATACTACTACTAAACTACAACTTACCTACAAAAAGAAGCCAAAAACTCCTATCTCACCTTAAAATGTGGAAGTAGAATGGAAACATATAAAAGTTCCTATAGTAAGGGAGGATAGAAGAAAGGGTAAACAAATATAAGACCCTGTTCAAATTTATGATGGTGAAGAAAAAGACAAGATAGGTAACTAAAGAAGAATGGGTGTCCAAGATGGACACTGACAAAATAAAGTTATTTGATGAGACAACTGAAATAGAGGAAGAGGATGACTAGTTGAATGAAGAGAGTAATTAGTCTAGAGGAATTGAGATATTAGATGAATCTAATTAGGTTGACCACAAAGACATTAGCTCAGTGACCACCAAAAATTTTTCAAACAAAGGAGATGTAGAAGGGGATGCAGAGTTAAACCTACAAACATTAAAACAAATTATCATCAACTACACCCCCATGCTCTCCATCTTAGGATATAATGGTGACAATTATAAAAACCATCACTCCAGTTATCTCCACTTAGATTGAAAGTACAAAAATATTGCATTCTCTGATAACTTCCTTGATTGTTGTTGCAACAATTGGTGTGGCAGATACAATATATTATGAGCATTCATTGAGCCACACAAATAAGCCTTATGCATTTACACTGTCAATTTTATACACTATAGCCTAGTTTTTTAATATGGGTCCTACTACTACTTCTATTACTATTGGGGTTGCATATACATTAGTCATAGGTTACTTGTAAAATCTACTTAGCACCATAATGACCTTTTCATTCTTTACGAGAACTATTCCCTAATCCCTCAAGACATCAGTGGGAATACATTTTGAAAATCTGATGTCTTCCTCCATTTTTGATGCACAAACCACACACCCTTGGTTGTCTACACAATTAAGAATGCCTATTGGGCAAGCTTCTCAGGTATATTCCCCTACAGATTTAGTGCATAAAGCTACTAGGAAGACTAAAGGCATTAACAATACACCAACACAAAATCAAGTCATAAGATGGAGGATGGCTATAATTCCTTTCCCTACATCATATATATCTTCCACCAAAATGATACATCCTCTAGGGAAATCTCCTTATTCTATTCCTACAGTTACAGAGCAAGTAGAGCAATAAGTTACATTAAACATTCCTTCATGGATTAAATAGTTACAACAAGAGGAAGCATGAACACAAGAGCTACTAATTACTGAGAAACCAATAGTCAAGTTCCATTTTGATAGACAAACAAATACCTTGATGAAGGTTAGAATAAAGACCATGGTCGTAGAAGGATAATGGGTCGAGTTAGACCAAAAACATGTATTTTATCTCTGATAAATAGAAGTAAATTAAGTCCCTTAGACTTGGATAGATACAGGGAGGGTCCTTACAGCTTTTTGGGTGCCACTGGAGGGATAATCAAACAAATGTTCAAATGATATGACCAATTTGTTCAGAGATCACTTGAGAGTCCTATTCAGGATCCTAAGGAGATAACAGATAATTTGCAATGAGCAACTAAAAATTTGTATGACACCATTCATTTAATAAAGTGTACAAAAGCTACATTCGAGGCTTTTTCAAGTGATATCACATCATCACCCCCTTTAATACGTATGCATTTGAATGATTCAACTATGTTAATAAATATTAATTCCTAATTTATTTAGCATATATATATTGTATTTTAGTCAAAGAATTATATTCTAGGCAACCACCACTGTACATGCATGTTTTATATTAGAATTGGCAGATTGTTCTATTTTTTGACATATAATTTTAAACTTTGATTGAGAGATGAGACATCCCCATCCCAAGATTGAATATATTTTTATCCACCTAATCCCAAAGAAAAGATAATTTTGGCTATTAAGATTAATAGGAGTTTTGAGGAAAGTTATACAATTGGTTTTGATGTGTAAATCTTGATTTTCCAAACATGTGGATTTTATAAGGACTTCTAACTTGCTAGTATTATAGACTTTTGTTTGTGCATGAGTTATATTTTTAATATAGTTATTCATATTGTTATATTGCTAATTTGAATTCCTTTTATATATTAATCATAATCCCTCTTGTATTTATGTAAATTTAATATTACAAACATGACAAACTTTGCTTATATAGGATTAGATTTATTGTATTCTTGTTTCCTTGGACACCTAATTGTACTTGATTATTGGTGTGCTTATGGTAACTTACATCAAATATTAGTTTCTAATTACTTGTCCGAAATGTAGTTCAAGTGCTAGCTTAGAAAGAGTTCATTTTGATTGGTTCACAGGCCTCATTTTCTACCTTATCTTTCTTCTTCTTCTTTTTTAGTTTCTTTTGATCCTACCTACCTTAGGTAAAATAAATCATTTTTTCTCCATCTCAAGTAGCATTAGATTCATCCATAGCCAAACTCATTCATGATAAACAAACTACTTCTCTCGCCATTATTCCACTAACATCTTGCTCATAAAACCCAATACCCCACTACTTATGCCTTGAAGTGAATATTCATTCATAGATCCTAAAACGTTAAATGCTACCATATAATATTCCTTGGTGTGCATACAACTCACATCAATAGAGGGCATTTGGTTGGCTCATGTCAAATTTGTTGGAAAAAAGGAAGGTACTTCATGGTGGAAGAATGCCCATCATAATCTTTTGATGATGGAAGGTATTGAAAACACTGAGAGTGAAGATGAAAAGAATACGGATAAGGAACCCTAGTAGATTTTGAAGCTGAGGAGGATGTCCATATTGTAGGTGACACTACTAAGAGGTTAGTTCTTGTGGTAAAATGGTAGGAAAGAGTCTTGGTTTGGATGAAACCTTGTTGAAGGTAGATTCAACCTCAAAAATAAATAATGTTACTTCAAATATTAAAGATCAAATTGACAAACCATAAATAAATTGATGTGTTAGAACTATCTATTCCCACATTTTAAGATTTGAGGAAAGGAAGAAATTGGATTATAGTCAACAATAGAAGTAAAGGTAGAGGAAATAAGGAGTCAGAACCACTAGATATGACCCTTAGATCCCATAATGTTACATGTGGGCCATAGGCATGACCCTTAGTTTTATAACATTCTATGTTTGGGCAGGTGTTTGTTGTTTACTTATTGTTTTGTTACATCTTGAGCTGTATTAATGACTATTCTTGTTGTTCAGACCAATTCAGTGTGTCTCTTGAATAGAGTCGGGTCCCTAGTTTAAAAAACCATCCTTTACCAATAATTGAAAAACTCTTGTATATAAACTCAAAACAAGACATGTTTTTTTAAATGCATAACATTTCAATAAGAATCTAAATATCTAATAAAATTTAGTTTTAGTAAATTTATTGATAACCTTTTTCGTTTTCCTCACAACTCATTCATTTTAGCCCTTTTATTCACATAACTAGTTCTTGCATTGTATGAAACTCAACCAACTTTCTTAAAACCATGTGGCTTCTTGTAATTGATGATTTTATGATGTGCCTAATGCTAAAAAAATTTAGGAATATGGGTGTCTCTAATATTTCATCTTCACCATGCCAAAATGACAACGTACCAACAAGACCACACTAACATAAACAACTACTACTTTTCATTGATGCAAGATTCTATGTATGCCTTGGATAATTTTGTTTCACTTGTTCTAAGAATCACAACATACAAAACATTACTTGAGTTAAACAAGTAGCAACCCCAAAAATGAGATAGTGAAATATTCATAATCTATCAAAACATGCATCAACATTTTTTGAAGAAAGTTTTCAATTTTATGAGTTTGAAGTGAAATTATCATGGTATGTTCCAACCAAAAAAACAACAGTTTATTAAGAGTTCAAGATTTATCCAAAAAGATATTATTTTTAAAGACATGGGAGCAATTGATGATTTAGATTTCTCATAAAACCTTTAATTGTATAAATTTCAAGATATATGTGATGAAGTTGTGTTTTAGTAAATATATTATGAATTTGTTCGCGACAATGGAATTCATGTAAAACATTAGTGATATAATATTGCACTTTTTTCCATTTTTTCAATTTAAAACATCAAATTTGTGGTTGAATAATTTTTCTAATCTACCAAAATTTTAAAATTTAAATTTGAAAATCAGAATATCTACCCTTCAAGGATTGATTGGTGAAATAACATAATTCTACTCATCCAATAGGTCCTTGCTAGCATGGTCAAAGTGGTAGTTGAACTGAGTCAGAGCTGATGCAAATAGCTTAGAGGAAACCTTTCATAATAAGGATTGTGTAATGGAAATGAGGAGGAGTAAGAAACATGTGCAATGGTAATATTACCTAACGAATGTAAGGGTATGGACATGTTTGTGGGTGAGTGGATATAGAATAGTGCAAAGAAAGGAGGTAGTGGAAATAACCTCTCATAAATAGTTTCAAAACAAGATGGTAGTTAAGGTTATCAAAAGTTTGAAACATCCCTTAGCTATAAAACTAGTATTTGAATATAACTGGTCCTCTTGATAGCATTAAGACTCTTGTAGCAAGTCACAGATGTGTTTCACATAAGTCTAGTTACATTTTTGCAGATTTATCTCTTATCCTATGCCCTTAAATTTTTAAGGTGTATTGGGATATATATGTCTAAATTTTAGGTAGAATAACTTTTTACGTATTCATATGATAATTTTTATATCTTCATATAAGATAATATTATCATATGGAGTATCCATAACCTTATTAAGATATATATATATATGAGGTAGTGATTAATATTATAAAATCATATTATGATTTTTATTATTGAAAGTTTTTCGAAGATTCCCCCTCAAAGTGGCTCAGTAAAATATTTTCTAGTATTTTGACCTATTATCAATCTTTGGTGTGGATGTAATCTATTATACTCTTATTATTGTGATATATTATTCTTGTTTTGCTCTTGATATTTCCATTTCTAACCATTGTTGTGAATTTTCTTTATTTAAGAATTTTTTTTTCAAGTGGTATATGACTTTCGATTTTGGAAAATAATAGGTACGTATTTTTTGAGTGGATATCAATGTTTGTCAAGTGTACTTATAGGAATGAAAAACTCAAGTTTTTATTTAGTAAGAATTTAAAATTTCCTCCATAGTATTTTTTAGCCTTTTTTTGTACAAAAAAAAGTTTGAATTTTTTTTACAAAATGAAGTTTGAATTTCTTTTTTTCAAAAACCTTTATGAAATATAGAATTAATTGAGATTTTCTATGTGGAAAATATGATAACATATATTTTTGTCAACCCTATTTTTTAAATTTTAATGGGTTTTTGTACCCTTCTGTAATATAATAATAATATGATTTATCTCGGTGAGATGATCACAATGGGATTAATCTCTGGTAACCATATTTTTTAACCCCACACCCTAAAATATTTGCATCACTACTATGTACACTAGGGGTCAAGGAAAGGGTTCTGACAATTTAGAAAAAATTCTTAACAAAAAAGGGATGTATACTAAAATTATTGGATATTATTTTCTAGGGTCTTCTACAATAGATAACAGGGTGAGCCATATCGGTTGTATTATTAAAAATATATCAAATAAAGTGGTCAACAAAGGAGGCTTGAATAAAATCAATTTGTGACTTGATGAGATTGGGAAGAGACTCGATCAACAGTTTACCTTACGATAATCTACATAACCATCCTCAATTTACCAATGCACAATGTAACCATTATGTATCTTCTGAACATCCCTTTCTAAATGTAAATAAAATACAATGCCCACCTTCATCTAGTTCTAATTTAGGTACTTATGACATACTACACAATCTACAAATGCATAAGTTCAATGGAATAGATCCGGTGACCTTAGATGAAAAAGATATATTTTTTAATGTACATCAAATCTAATGAAGACATAAGTTCATAATGGCATCCCTATATTTTTAACCTAACAACTAATTTACTATTGATATTTGTGTGCTTGAAATAAGAATACTCATAAGTGTCACCTGGCCAGTTTTTATTGAGGAATTATAGATGCACTATGTAAATTTTGTGACATAGAATTATTCCATTTAGTTATAGAAATTATGTCAAATAGGATTGGTCATTGATTATAGTTAAAAATTATAAAATCTATCCTTTGCTGTAGATACAATCATAGATGAAAACATGAATGACATATTTCTCAGGAGACTCAAAGATTACATCCAAAATGAGGTATGCATATTTAATCCAATTACAATATCTAATTATATTATCATGGCCCGTAATGGAGGAAAGAGCATTGGACACTGACAAAATAAAGTTATTTGATGAGACAACTGAAAGAGGAAGAGGATGACTAGTTGACTAAAGAGAGAAATTAGTCTGGAGGAATTGAGATATTAGGTGAATCTAATTAGGTTGACCACTGAGACATTAGCTCAGTGACCACCGAATATTTTTCAAACAAAGGAGATGTAGAAGGGGATGTAGAGTTAAAACTATAGACATCAATACAAATTATCAACTACACCCCCATGCTCTCCATCTTAGGATATAATGGTGAAAATTATAAAAACCATCACCCAGTTATATCCTCTTAGATTGAAAGTACAAAAATATTGCATTCTTTGATAACTTCCTTGATTGTTGTTGCAACAATTGGTGTGGCATATACAATTTATTATGAGCATTTATTGATCCAAACAATCAAGCCTTATGCATTTACACTGTCAATTTTATAGACTATAGCCTAGTTTTTTACTATGGGTCCTACTACTACTTCTATTACTATTGGGGTTGCATATACATTAGTCATAGGTTACTTGTAAAATCTACTTAGCACCACAATGACCTTTTCATTCTTTACGAGAACTATTCCCTAATCCCTCAAGACATCAGTGGGAATACATTTTGAAAATCTGATGTCTTCCTCCATTTTTGATGCACAAACCACACACCCTTGGTTGTCCACACAATTAAGACTGCCTATTGGGCAAGCTTCTCAGGTATATTCCCCTACAGATTTAGTGCATAAAGGAGCTAGGAAGACTAAATGCATCACTAATACAACAACACAAAATCAAGTCATAAGATGGAGGATGGCTATACTTCCTTTCCCTGCATCATAGATATCTTCCCCCACAATGATACATCCTCTAGGGAAATCTCCTTATTCTATTCCTACAGTTACAGAGCAAATAGAGCAATAAGTTACATTAAACATTCCTTCATGGATTAAGTAGTTACAACAAGAGGAAGCATGAACACAAGAGCTACTAATTACTGAGAACCCAATAGTCAAGTTCCATTTTGATAGACAAACAAATACCTTGATGAAGGTTAGAATAAAGACCATGGTTGTAGAAGGATAATGCGTCGAGTTAGACCGAAAAAATGTATGTTATCTCTGATAAATACAAGCAAATTAAATCCCTTAGACTTGGATAGATACAGGGAGGGTCCTTACAGCTTTCTAGATGCCACTAGAGGGATAATCAAACAAATGTTCAAATGCTATGACCAATTTGTTCATAGATCATTTGAGAGTACTATTCAGGATCCTAAGGAGATAACAGATAATTTGCAATGAGCAACTAAAAATTTGTATGACACCATTCATTTAATAAAATCTACAAAAGCTATATTTGAGGCTGTTTCAAGTGATACCACATCATCACCCCCTTAAATACGTATGCATTTGAATGAGTCAACTACGTTAATAAATATTAATTCCTAATTTATTTAGCATTTATATATTGTATTTTAGTCAAAGAATTATATTCTAGGCAAACACCATTGTAGATGCATGTTTTATATTATAATTGGCAGATTGTTCTATTTTTTGACATATAATTTTAAACTTTGATTGAGATATGAGACATCCCCATCCCAAGATTATATATATTTATATACACCTAATCCTTAAGAAAATATAATTTTGGCTATTAAGATTAATAGGAGTTTTGAGGAAAGTTATACAATTGGTTTTGATGTGTAAATCTTGATTTTCCAAACATGTGGATTTTATAAGAACTTCTAACTCGCTAGAATTATAAACTTTAGTTTGTGCATGAGTTATATTTTTAATATAGTTATTCATATTTTTATATTGCTAATTTGAATTCCTTTTATATATTAATCATAATCCCTCTTGTATATATGTAAATTTAATATTACAAACATGACAAACTTCGCTTCTATAGGATTAAATTTATTGTATTCTTGTTTCCTTGGACACCTAATTGTACTTGATTATTGGTGTCCTTATAGTAACTTACATCTAATATTAGTTTCTGATTACTTGTCCAAAATGTAGTTCAAGTGCTAGCCTAAAAAGAGTTCATTTTGATTGGTTCACAGGCCTCATTTTCTACCTTATCTTTCCCTTTTTTTTGAGTTTCTTTTGGTCCTACCTACCTTAGGTAAAATAAATCATCAATCCATCCATCTCAAGTAGCATTAGATTCATTCATAGCCAAACTCATTCATCGTAAACAAACTACTTCTCTCACCATTATTCCACTAACATCTTGCTCATAAAACCCAATACCCCACTACTTATGCCTTCAAGTGAATATTCATTCACAGATCATGAAACGTTAAATGCTACCATATAATATTCATTGGTGTGCATACAACTCACATCAATAGAGGACATTCGGTTGGCTCATGTCAAATTTGTTGGTAAAAAGGAAGGTACTTCATGGTGGAAGAATGCCCATCATAATGTTTTGATGATGGAAGGTATAGAAAATGCTGAGAGTGAAGATGAAAAGAATACAGATAAGGAAGCCTAGTAGATTTTAAAGGTGAGGAGGAAGTCCATATTGTAGGTGACACTACTAAGAGGTTAGTTCTTGGGGTAAAATGGTGGGAAAGAGTCCTGGTTTGGATGAAACCTTGTTGAAGGTAGATTCAAACTCAAAAATAAATAATGTTACTTCAAATATTAAAGATCAAATTCTAGCTAGAGTTTAATTGAAGAACCATAAACAAATTGATGTGGTAGAACTCTCTATTTCCACATTTTAGGATTTGAGGAAAGGAAGAAATTGGATTATAGTCAACAATAGAAGAAAACGTAGAGGAAATAAGGAGTCAGAACCACTAGATATGACCCTTAGAACCCATAATGTTACATGTGGGCCATAGGCATGACCCTTAGTTTTATAACATTCTATGTTTGGGCAGGGTTTTAGGTGTTTGTTGTTTAGTTATTGTTTTGTTACATCTTGCTCTGTATTATTGACTATTCTTGTTGTTTAGACCAATTTAGTGTGTCTCTTGAATAGAGTCGGGTCCCTAGTTTAAAAAACCCTCCTTTACCAATAATTGAAAAACTCTTGTATATAAACTCAAAACAAGACATGTTTTTTAAAATGCATAACTTTTCAATAAGAATCTAAATATCTAATAAAATTTAGTTTTAGGAAATTTAATGATAACCTTTTTCGTTTTCCTCACAACCCATTCATTTTAGCCCTTTTATGCACCTAAGTAGTTTTTGCATTGTATGAAACTCAACCAACTTTCTTGGAACCATGTGGCTTCTTGTAATTGATGATTTTATGATGTGATTGATGCTACAAAATTTTAGGAATATGGGTGTCTCTAATAGTTCATCTTCACCATGCCAAAATGACAATGTAACGACAAGACCACACAAACATAAACAACTACTATTTTTTATTGATGCAAGATTCTATGTATGCCTTGGATAATTTTGTTTCACTTTTTTTAAGAATCACAACATACAAAACATTACTTGAGTTAAACAAGTAGCAACCCCAAAAAGAGATAGTGAAATATTCATAATCTATCAAAACATGCATCAACATTTTTTGAAGAAAGTTTTCAATTTTAGGATTTTGAAGTGAAATTATCATGGTATGTTCCAACCAATAATACAACAGTTTATTAAGAATTCAAGATTTATCCAACAAGATATTACTTTTAAATACATGGGAGCAGTTGATGATTTCGATTTCTCATAAAAACTTTAATTGTATAAATTTCAAGATATATGTTATGAAGTTGTGTTTTAGTAAATATATTATGAATTTGTTGGCAACGATGGAATTCATGTAAAACATTAGTGATATAATATTGCACTTTTTTTCCATTTTTTCAATTTCAAACATCAAAGTTGTGGTTGAAATTTTTTTCTAATCTACCAAAATTTTAAACTTTAAATTTGAAAATCAGAATATCTACCCTTCAAGGATTGATTGGTGAAACAATATAATTCTACTCATCCAATAGGTCCTTACTAGCATGGTCGAAGTGGTAGTTGAACTAAGGAGTCAAAGTTGATGCAAATAGCTTAAAGGAACCTTCCATAATAAGGATTGTGTAATGGAAATGAGGATGAGGTAGAAACATGTACGATGGTAATATTACCTAACGAACGTAAGGGTGTGGACATGTTTGTGGGTGAGTGGATCTAGAATAGTGCAAAGAAAGGTGGTAGTGGAAATAACCTCTCATAAATAGTTTCAAAACAAGATGGTAGTTAAGGTTATCAAAAGTTTGAAACATCCCTTAGCTATACAACTAGTATTTGAATATAACTGGTCCTCTTGATAGCACTGAGGCTCTTGTAGCAAATCACAGATGTGTTTCACATAAGTCTAGTTACATTTTTGGAGATTTATCTCTTATCCTATGCCCTTAAATCTTAAGGTGTATTGGGATATAAATGTCTAAATTTTAGGTAGCATAACTTTTTACTTATTCATGTGATAATTTATATATCTTCATATAAGATAATATTATCATATGGAGTATCCATAACCTTATATATATATATATAAATATATATATATATATGAGGAAGTGATTAATATTATAAAATTATATTATGACTTTTATTATTGGAAGTTTTTGGAAGATTCCCCCTCAAAGTGGCTCAGTAAAATATTTTCTAGTATTTTGACCTATTATTAATCTTTGGTGTGGATGTAATCTATTATACTCTTATTATTGTGATATATTATTCTTGTTTTGCTCTTGATATTTCCATTTCTATCCATTGTTGTGAATTTTCTTTATTTATCTAAGATTTTTTTTTTCAATTGGTATATGACCTTCAATTTGGGAAAATAATAGGTACGTATTTTTTGAGTGGATATCAATGTTTGTCAAGTGTACTTATAGGATTGAAAAACTCAAGTTTTTATTTAGTAAGAATTTAAAATTTCCTCCATAATATTTTTTAGCTCTGTTTTTTACAAAACGAAGTTTGAATTTTTTTTACAAAATGAAGTTTGAATTTTTTTTTTCAAAAACCTTTATGAAATATAGAATTAATTGAGATTTTCTATGTGGAAAATATAATAACATATATTTTTGTCAACCCTATTTTTTAAATTTTAATGGGTTTTTGTACCCTTGTGTAATATAATAATAATTTGATTTGTCTCGGTGAGATGATCACAATGGCATTAATCTTTGATAACCATATTTTTTAACCCCACACCCTAAACTTTTTGCATCACTACTATGTACACTAGGCGTCAAGGAAAGGGTTCTGACAATTTAGAAAAAAATATTAACAAAAAAGAGATGTATTCTAAAATTAATGGATATTATTTTCTAGGGTCTTCTACAGTAGATAGCAAGGTGAGCCAGATCGGTTGTATTATTAAAAATATATCAAATAAAATTGTCAACAAAGGAGGCTTGAATAAAATCAATTTGTGACTTGATGAGATTGGGAAGAGACTCGATCAACAGTTTACCTTACGATAATCTACATAACCATCCTCAATTTACCAATGCACAATGTAACCATTATGTATCTTCTGAACATCCCTTTCTAAATGTAAATACAATACAATGCCCACCTTCATCTAGTTCTAATTTAGGTACTTATAACATACTACACAATCTAGAAATGCATAAGTTCAATGGAATAGATCCGGCGACCTTCGATGAAAAAGATATATTTTTTAATGTACATGAAATCTAATGAAGACATATGTTCATAATGTCATCCCTATATTTTTAATTAATTTACTATCGATATTTATGTGCTTGAAATAAGAATACTCATAAGTGTTACCTGGGAAGTTTTTATTGAGGAATTATAGATGCACTATGTAAATTTTGTGACATAGAATTATTCCATTTAGTTATAGAAATTATGTCAAATAGGATTGGTCATTGATTATAGTTAAAAATTATAAAATCTATCCTTTGCTGTAGATACAATTATAGATGAAAACATGAATGACATATTTCTCAGGAGACTCAAAGATTACATCCAAAACGAGGTATGCATATTTAATCCAATTATAATATCTAATTATATTATCATGGCCCGTAATGGAGGAAAGACCATTGGAAAATAAAAGGCATGATTTCAAAAGCATTAAAAATCAAATCCCTCTATCATTGTCATTCCCTCAAAGTACCACATTGACTAAGCAATAAATTGAAAATAAAAAATAAAAAGGGTCATGTTTTAACTATGAATAATAATATAGTCATAGGCATAAACACACTAAAAATAAGTTGCTCTACATATAAAGCACTAATGAGAAGAATAAGGTAAATAGGTAGAGTTATATGGTGTTGATTAATAAGATGAAGGGATAATATATACACGAAGCAACTATTCCTTCCATGCACTTTTACGTATACATACCACATAAACCCTCAAGGTAGTGGCTTTCCTAAAAGATAAAAGTTAATAGTATGTATTCAATGGGAATGTACCCATTATTTCATCAATGAGAAGTTGGATTCCTACGTCATGATTATCTAGCTATAGATTTTAAGTCATAATTGCAGATGGTGCTACAGTCAGTTGTACATGGAAATGTCATCATATTAAACACCCCATGGTAGACAACATGCCATATTTATTTATTTTCATCATTTACATGGTTGGTATAAATAATGTGTTGGGATTCCAATGGCTTAGTACTTTGGGAATGATTGAGTTGAATAGGAATTGTTCATGTGTTTTCATTCAAACATAAGGATATTTAAACTTCTTGGGCTATGTTCCAAGTCCCCACAGTTGATTATCTCTCAAAAAATGCAAACTATTATTAAAAGGGGAGCTAATGTGTGTGTGCTTTAACTTTTCCCATTAGAATCACTATCGAAGAATGTTCCTACACTATGAAATTCACATTCAATTATTGAGGTGTAATCAGTAATTTTTAAGCATACACACACCATAAACCCTTAAGGTAGTTCGTTTCATAAAAGATAGAAGGTAACAATATTTATTCATTGGGAATATCTGCATTATTTCATCAACAGGAAGTTGGATCCCTATGTCATAATTATCTAGCTATAGGTTTTCAAGTCATGATTGCAGATGGTGGTACTGTCAGTTATAAATGGAAATGCCATCATATTAAACTCCCCATGGTAGAAAGCATGCCATATTTACTTATGTTCATCATTTCCATGAGTGGTATGGACAATCTGTTGGGATTCTAATGGCTTAGTACTTTGTGAATGATTGAGTTGAATAGACTTTTTTCATGTGTTTTCATAAAAATCGAAGGATAATTTTAAAAATCTTCAGATATGTTCCATATCCCCACAGTTGATTATCTCTTAAAAAATGCAAAATATTCTTAAAACGGGAGATAATGGATGTGTGGTTTAACATTTCCCATTAGAATCACTATCGAATAATGTTCCTACAATTCAGATTCATATGCAATTATAAAGGGGCAATCATTATTTTTTAGAGATATGTTGAAATGCTTAACACACAAAAGAGATCATGATAATGACATTTAGCTAGTACTAGGGCTCCAAACACTCAACATCAATCTTTATAGGTACCCATATGTATAAAAGAGAGAAATTGAGAATATGATACAAGAAATGCTCAAGGATAGAATTATCCAACGTAGCCATAGTTCTTAGTCCTCTCTAATGGTGATGGTGCATAACAAGGATGATATATGATAGCGTCTAGAAAATAGGGAAATCAGCAAGTATACCATCAAAGACAAGTTTGCATCTCATGTAATTAATTATTTTATAGATGAGTTACATGGTGTTGTGTACTTGAAGAACTTGATCTTCATTCAAGTTATCATCAGATAAATATTAAATATGATGATATATATAAGGGATCTTTCACAACACATGAGAACCACCATGATTCTTTTATGATGCCCTTTAGCCTCAAAAATGCACTATCAACTTTTTAGAGCTTGATGAAATATGTATTTCATCCGATCATGTATAAATTTATCTTGGTTTCTTTTGATGACATCTTAATATATAATAAAAACATGGGTAGAACATATACATCATGTGAATTGAATTTTGGATATACTAGCACAACATCAGTTATATGTCAAGCCTTCCAAGTGTGATTTTTGAATGAAAGAGGTGGAGTAATTGGGTCACATTATTTCTCATGAAGGATTAAATGTGGATGCTCTTAAGATCAATGCCATGATTGAATGGCTAAAACCATCAAGAATCTAGGGACTGCATAGTTCCCACAATTTACTATTATTAATTTACCAAAAAATTATGAAAGTATAGGAATACCATTCATAAATATATTTAATAACTAATTATGTTGGGATAAGGTAGCCACCATTGAATTTGAAAATATGAATGAGTCCATATACAATGCTTTAGTTCTAGCTACCCTAATTATTTTTTTTTAAAATCATTTTTAAGTGTGATGCTTTGAGGTATAGCATGGAGGAAGCATTCATGCAATAAATAATACCTATTACTTTCAAGAGTCATCTACTCAAGGATAATATTTTTTTGAATCCTGTTTATGAGAAGGAAATGATGGTTATCCTTCACACATTCAAACACTGAATATCTTATTTGATCGGAATAAACTTTAAAGGAAGATAAATCATGATAAATTTCAAATAATATTTAAACAAAGGTTATTACCAAAATAATAACAAAAATGCATCACAAAGATGTTGGGCTATGATTTTATGATCATCTATAAAGAAATGATAATGCATAAGCTGATGCAATACAAAAGAAAGATGGATCCACAGAAGAACTATTATGTCACATATCAATATCATAGGAATATTAGGTAGAGGGGGTGAAATAGGAATAGGTGAATGACATAGATACATAGACTTACATTTATAATCTCCAACATGATGTGATTATATCAGAAAAAGTTATATAGAAAGAGTGAGGTCTATAGTGAAAAGATCGATTATAACTGTAAAATTTATTAACCCATAATTAAAAGGTTATTGTGCAGGTACATACTTAACTAGTTAGTGGGCACTCATGTTTATTGAAGATCTTTTATAGAATCAAGTAGGAATGTTTTCTAGAAAGAATCAAATGGGAAGTCCATAAACTTTTTACAGAACGCATCATGTGTTAGTGAAATAAAGGTGAGATAATTAAGTCCACAAGGCTTTTATAGCCATTGACCATTCCTAGCCAAAGGTGGGAGGTGTCCATGTATTTCATCATAGGGTTTCCCAAGTTTGAAGGGAAAATTTTCATCATAGTTTGAATTAAGGAAAACCCACTTTTTACTGGTGTAGAACCCAACCTCAACGCATCATGAGGTCCGAATATCCCCTTGACATACACAAGATAGAAGAAGATACAACTCACCAGGAAGACAAAAAGGACCCTTACAAAAATGGAATTAATAGTGAAAAGATCAAAAAGAACCCAAACAAAGATCAATAGTAGAAAGAGTAACAACCACTTTTTCCTAGTATGGGAACTAACCAGTTATACATAAACCAAAAACCAGTCTAGACAAGTGGAGCAAGAGGCCCAAGCCTTTAAAAGAACTATCGAATCCCTATGGGACCCTATATTCCAGAATTTGACTTGATCCGGAACCAACCTAGGCACAAAAGGAGGCCAAGGTATCCAAATAAAGAGCAACCACTGCTTTTGACTAGTGCAAGAATTAGTCAATTTTAGTTGGATAAAAAATAAACCTAGACTAATGGATAAAGAGGTCTAGGTATCAAAAGAACCAAGGGGGTCCCTAGGGGGCCAATATACCAAATTAGGTTGGATTGAGAACTAGCCTAGTGACAAATGGATGTCCAATTTTCCAAAATCAATGAATAAAGGGAAATCCTTTTAGGTCCCAAGCACGACTTGATAAAATGCTAATAATGGTAATGTGAGAGAACCATGCTTACCATGAAGGTTTGAAGTGGGCCCCTAAATCAGAATAACCCAGTATTTGTTTGGGTCTAGAACTAACATGAACACCAAGGGAGGCATAGGTCTTCATCACTGAAAAGAATGTTTGAGGTCCCCAGAGAACCCAAACCCAACAAAACCATCAAACAAACCATGCTAGTAAAAAGATCATGAGGATCCCCAATGGGCCCCAAACTGATTCTAATTCGATCAAAAACAAGATAACATAATAGAGTAAAGAGGTATTATATATTGGCCCTGAAGCCATTCCTAAGCACAAGAGGGCCAACTCCCCAAAAGAGCAATCCAAATAGAGACAACCTTTACCAGAATAACCAAAGAGACTTATATTTTAGGAATTGAATCCAATGATCATAATGTGGAAAATATCACCACTAAAGGCAAAAAATGTGGTCAAATCTATAGGTAACAACCAACTAGTCACCTGGCTTGAGTTAGTCAATCCCCTATAAAGAGAATATTTGAAAAATGTTACAAAACCTTCAAACCCTAAAATGGACACAAGGCTTAAATCACAAAAAAGCTTGCTTTCTTGTAAGACAACAAACCATTTAGCACATTACTATAGTCAATAAGGAGACATAAATAGGAGGAATTTCAATCTAAGATAGAGTAAAATAAAAAGCCCTTCACGCCATTTATTATAATATTCAATCCTTACCCAAAAAAGAACTTCCACTAAAATCCAATAGTATTCCTCTAAAGCTTAATAAAACTTGAATCTTGAAATATAGATCAAGGGTCAAGCACACCAAACCCAAATCTAATAGACCATTAAACCAAACTCGATCATTAATGCGATCCTTACTAACACATCCTTTGTACTGGGATAAAGAATACATAGCATGAAAATTGCACCAACTAGTACTTGTATTGCCTTAAAAAATAGATCCAAAAGAGCCTAAAATATTGGTGTAGGATATTAATTATTCCATTTATTTGTTAAATGGATTATCCCTACACATTTAGCTTTAGTTTACTTAGGTGTAAAAAAGAGGTCAAGTGGGTGATAGGGTGACTTTTACCTTGAGTTCCACCTGGAGTTCAACTGAGTGCTACTGTGAGTTCTATGAATTTCATAATGAGTTACACTAAGTCTAACCATGAGTTCTCCTCTAAGTTAACTCCCCTTACTCCTTTATATTCCTCTTCACTGGGCTATTACAATAGTGAAAACATTGGTAAGCAAGGTAATTTAATACATCCAACAATTATTACACATCTTCTTTCATATTTTTGAATACAATCAAGTTTATTTTTGTTATAGTTTTCTTGTGTGATCACACTACCAAAAGATCACTTATTGGCCAATTATGACATGGTAGCACAACTTTAGGTTTTGGTAATGAGCATCAATTCATCTATTTGATTTATATTATGTATTCTTTGAATTAATTAAGAAGTTGAATATTAATGGTATTTTATTTTGCATGTATTTAGTTGGTAGTATAAGCTTAGTTTGTAAAGCATAGAGGATGCATCGACCTGATTTTTTGCTTGGTCAAGTGTTTGAAACTTTTAGAAGCATTGAGAAAATTCACCATTATGAGAGATGGTAACCTCTTGAATCCCATGACATGATTAGTGGTGTATTCAAGCCTCATAAACTACAGTATTGTTTTTCATGCCCTGCTCTCTACAATAAAGTTTATATCATCCTCCACTCAAGCTATCTTCACACAACTTGTAACGAATCTACTCTATCTTTGGTTGGAAGTTATTCGTGAGTTTTTTAAAGGTTTTGTTCAGTTAATATCTACATTTTGAAATCCCAATCACCAGATCCAACAACCAAGATGCCATTGGAGGTCCTTACGACCTGCTCTCTAAGTCAACGTCCTTGTGGGTGATTTGTATGTCCTCTCCAATGACCTATTTTTGGTGATCACAACTTTTTGGGTTTTATTTTGGTTTCCATAGGATAATAGATATTTTTGTTAATTATTTTATAGATATATTGTGGATGTTTTGAATCCTAATCAGCTTTGTAGTTTGAATCATCCCATGGCTCGCAAGTTCATGGAAATGAGCTCATGACATACACCGAGAACGATGGCAAATAACATATGATATAGCCTAGGCCTAAAAGGAAAAAAATTAAAAGACAAATAAGTGGAGGAGTTTCTAACTTTGGTGGACCTAGATGCCTCTTTTTCCACTAAATATGTCAGTCCTCTCTCCATTAGATAGGGGCAGTGTGTGGTCCTAGCCAAAACCCTGGCCAAAGAACCTGAGTTGTTATTATTGGATGAGCTAACGAGTGCTCTGGATCCCATATCAATGTAGCACATAAAGGATTCTATCATGAGGATAAGGAGAACTAAGGAGATGACTATCAATATGATCTTCCACAATGTGAAACAGATCCATACTTGTGCATGCATCAATAGCGGTACCCAAAACTTTTTTTTTTGCAGACCTGTGTGTTCCCCATTGGTTGCATTTCTATTCTCTTTTATAAATAAAAAATGTTAAAAACCTAATAATTCCCTAAAATATTAAAACTTAAAGCATGTTTGAATTTTGTTTAAAATAGATTTTTATTCTTTGATGAAACACCTTCAAGTAGGCCCTTTTCATTCAAGTGCATGTAGGGGTGCATGGGTAGACTATTTTTTCATTTTAGTTGGATTCAAGAAAACTATGGTTCTATGTCGATTCCAATGAATGGTTACATGGCATGTTTTTTATTTAAACCCTCTAATTTTATAAAATTTTAGTGCAGTTTTTATTAAATAGGCCTCATCTATGAGAAATCTATTGTGTTATAACTTTTCATCGATAATTTGAAATTGAGTATCATCTTTTAGAAAAGATCATATTTTTATTTTTCCACACATTGGTTCTATTTTAATTATAAAAAGCACTAAATTTATAAAATGCCATATTCAAGGGGGACCCTGGTGGTTGTTTAATCCACTTTGTCATTCTATGTGCTATGGACCCTACTACTTTTTGCATTGTACTTTGTGCACCAATTACATACACATGGATGAATTTTTATATGTGTCTAACATCCCCATTCTGAGTGTACATTATCCATCATCATTCTAGAATTGATTTCTCACTTCGATGCATCTCAGTTGTTCTCGATGTCCCATTTACGAGTATGATTCAGGTGTTTATTGTAATTTGGACTGTGCAATCTTGCATTTCCTTGATGTCTTCTCTAAATCATGATGACTCCATTTGAGAAATTCTAAAGGAAGAAGGTTGAGTATATACTAATGGTCCTTCTTGGGAAGACCAATTATGCTTCATGTCATATGTACATAGAATGCTCACTCATAAATAAGGACCTTATCCCAATTTTATATGAATAGATTCATGTTTTTGTTGACCCAGGTCAATATGATAATTGGGCCAACTCTTTTCACTATGTGTATGGTCACTTATTGATACACATTTAATGTGATCTACACCATGTGAAGTACACAGAATGTCCTTTCATTATTTAGATCACTCTTCAGAGTCTTTTCAAGGATCCTATTGTGCTTGATGTCACACCTTCTCCTCCTCTTCCTATTATCTCTTCTTAGACTATTATACTCTCCCTTCCTTTTATTTTTTACGACACATCCATGGTGGATAGTGCTCTTCTTTCTGTTGAGTCCCTACTACAGGATGAGATTGTGCTAGACCTTAGTTATCTCATTATAGATTCTACATCCATTCCTGTGCAAGATCCTAAATAAATGACCTTGAACTCATATTTGTATATGTAGATCAGTCCATCAGAAGCTATGCAGAGAGTGCCCACATAGAGCCTAACCCCCATGCTAGCCTCTTTTAAAAAGAATCTGATTTTATAGATGAAAATGTGCCTTCCCTAGTTATAGAGACCACTAAAAAGAGTCATAATGGAAAGTAAATTCCTACAGGCTTAGATCAGGGTATCCAAATTGCCATTCTAAAAAATTAGGGGCCTAAATCTTTCACCAAATAGTGAGAAACTACCACCATAGAAAAAGATAAAAGACCAAACAAAAGCCATTCAAAAATAAGGAATTAGCTCTCCCAAGTTCCACACAGCATTAGAGATTCAAACAAAACACCCTCCTGATCAAGAATGCACACAAGTTATTTTGTCAAAAACCAGTCTAGCCAAGGTCAAACCCCCTCCAAGCCCAATGCCAAGTAGGACCAAAAGGTAGGTTGAAATACCACAACTACTAGTCCTTTGAAAGTAACAAGTTTTGAAGCACCAATAATAAGCAAATCTTAATCATCCCCATCATCTCTGTCATCGTCATCGTCCACTTGTTTGTCCCCCAAATTTGAATCCTCAACCAGACTCCCTTTCTTGTTCATGGCCATAACTGATGTTGTTACATGTTACATGGTGATTATTAAATTATATTAAATTTTTAAGAAAAGGGAATGCTCATTTTTATGATAATTATAGTGGATAGATTCACTAAAAATGCTCATTTTTTTCTCTGACACATTATTTTATACCATATATAGTATCATGATATTTTATGGATACTGCTCTTCATCAGACCTCGAAGATCATAGTGATTGTGATCCTCTATATAATAGTAAATTTTGAAATGATTCATTTTCTTGCTTAGGTACTCATTTATCTTGTAGATCCTTATATCATCCCAAATCTAATGGCCAAACTAAGGTGGTCAATAAGTGCTTTGATAATTATCTCCACTGTCTTTTTTGATATAAACTAGAGAGATTGATTTAATGGCTATCAATAGCATAATGGAGGTATAACACTTATTTCCATACTATATCAAAAATGTCTCCATTTAACATTGTATAGATACCAACCACCATCCATTACATCATTCGTGAGAGTTAAACTTAAATCAAATATTAGGTTATTTAAAAACAACATTCAACACTAGCAAGAGACACTCTTTATTCTCCTACATAATTTGTAAATGGAACATAATCAAATGAATAAGTTCAAGCTGACCAACATCACACCAAAAAACATTTTGAAATAGAAGATTGGGTTTTTGTATGATTACACCCACCTGATAAATTATCCTTAAAACAATTGAAGAAGGATAACAAGCTTTCACCTATTTATTATGGACCCTGTTATATTTTGTAGAAGTTATATAGTGCAACATAAAAACCAAAGTTACCGCATTCTCTAAAAATCCATCTAATATTTCATATTTCCTACTTTAAATAGTTACAAGCATTTCTTGAGGAGGACAAAATCATTTTGACCCTGATTAAATTATGCAAACATGTATAAATATATTGTGGACAAGGGTGTTTACAAAGCATTTGATCAAGTGGAATAATATGGCCAACTAAGATACAACACAGAAGAATAAAGCATTATGTCAAAAGCACCTAGAGATCATCAATGTTTAGGGCAATAATTTTTTTTTGAGGGGGAATGTTATGCAATTAATTATGTGTTGTCTACTTGTGGCTATCATAACCTTCTAGTTAGATATGTGATAATTTTTGTATCTTTTTTATTGCTAGCAGTGTCAACATATAGACTATTGATAGCCTTAACAGAGTATATATAGGAGATGGTGCATAGTGTTATAAGATGATGCTATGAATTTGATTTTTATTGAAAGGTTGTGAATATTTTTACTTCAAAATTCTTTAGTCATATATTTCCATTATTATGCTCTTCTCCCAATCTTTGGTGCAGATCTAATTGATTTTACTCTTGTTATTATGATATAGTGTTGTTGCTTTGCTCTTAATATTTATATTTCCATTTAGTGCTATGAATTTTCTTTATATAGATCTAAGTATTTTCATTACAAAAAATCAAGTGATGTATTCAATTAAAGGATAAAAAATGAGGAAACTCTACCGTTATCATTATTTTTCCTTATTTTTTGATATATCATTTGATAGGTTAGAAGATTTATTCTTATTTAATTTAATTCCTAGATTTGATGAAATAAAATAATTATTGTAGTTAGTATGTTTTTATAATTTTTATAGTTATTATATTATGTTTCATCACTTCCTATTCTTAGTCCTAGATTCTTTCCTCTCTTTTATTCCAAATTTTGTGATGCTTGAGGGAGACATCCCTATAATCTTCATCTCAAACTCATTTCCAATACTCGGGTATTTTTCTACATTCTAATGCCCACCACATTTATCATCTCTTGAGTCTTAGGACACCCCTTTCCTCTCAGTTTTCTTTAATGTTTTCATAGGTTATAAGATGTTTAAATTCCATTTAACTATACTAGTAGTATCAAACTCTCTTAAACTACTATATTGTGTTAATCTATTTATTGGCTCTTGACTCTTCTAATTGTTTACAAACCCCTTGTGGTATTAGTTTGGATGAAATACTGAAATTAATATTTTTCCTTGTGTTTGAACACTTTAATCTTAAACTTCATTGTTTTTCATTAATTTGATCACTCAATTGTCATATTTTTTACTCCTAGTTGTTCATTGTTAACTATCTCCATCATTTTCAATTTTCGATCCTCTAATTAGTGTTTTAAGACCTTGTGTTATTACGTATTTTTTATTCCTTATTGCCTCCTCTTTTTTGGAATTGAATAAACCTTTATCTTTTTATCTGTGTGGGTTTGTTTTTACTTCTTTTAATTTTCAAATTGTGTAATGTGCTTGTTCATTAAGTGCTATCGATTTGTTAGATCTTTTATAATAGAAATAACAAGAGAATTGCTAACCAAATTATTTGTATTGCCAATAAAGTAGAAGTTTTATTGCTTAGATGAAGCATAGAGTAAATGTTTCTACTTCAATATTTTCATGTGTGATAGAATCTATTTAAAATAGCTAATGTCTGAACTAGATTATGTTTATCTCTTTAAATTTAATTTTTAATAGATTATATCCACAACCCTGAAGGTACTATGAGAAAGTGTCACTCTACCCATCCTTTTTATTGCCCTCAATCCAATTTAGGTTGATGAGCTATTTGAGTCTAATGTTGATCTTATAGTTATTTATTTCCATCCCTTCATTTAATGACACTCCATGGTAAGCTTATGAACACAGAGCCAAAAGAATCCAACAAGTCATTTTCCCTAGTCTTGCCACTTATATCAAAATAGTTTTTCATCGAGAGCTTCACTAATTTATCTGTATATCAACTCTTTATCTACATTTGATAGTTTTTTTTCACTATTCCCTCTACGACCATATCAAAGTTATGGATAACTATTAGGCTTAGAGTTCAAAAAATAAAGATATTTGTTGCAACATCAACATAAAAAATATGTCAACCTACCTAAACAACCAATTCTTGAAGCTAATCTTCCATTTCTTAGTGTTTAGATTTAACATTTCCTCTTTTCTTCTTGTCATTCCATGACATCTCAAGGTTGTGGATGACTATTGGACATAAGACTTACAAAATTAAAGACATTTGTTCCAATATCAACCCCAAAAATAAGTCCATATACCTAAACAACTAAATCTTTGAAGTTCATATCCTATTTTCTTAGTGTTTAGCTTAAACATTGACTCTTTTTTTATTGTCAATCCATCACACATTTAGGGAGAGATCATCCTCTTAGAGTTGGGAGGATCCTACATGTTATAAAACCCATTATTCTCACAACTAGTCAAAATCGTATCGACCACAAGCTATGTCAGTTAGTTATGAGATATACTTATTACCATCAAAATATATTAGTTATTTAGTTTAACACCATTAACATTTAACATGAAATTATGTTGATCTAGGTTCTA
Organism: Torreya grandis; assembly: GCA_037957365.1. Taxonomy (NCBI): domain Eukaryota; kingdom Viridiplantae; phylum Streptophyta; class Pinopsida; order Cupressales; family Taxaceae; genus Torreya; species Torreya grandis. The sequence goes on from JARHVA010000603.1 coordinate 991,760, forward strand.
GGAGGAGACCCGATGGACAACCTACTAAAATTGATTAAGAGGGTTATATACAGAACTAATTTACTAAATAATAGAGAATATGAGGGTATAATGTTTTGAAGAATGCAGAGAATAATAAATAAAGGGAAATTGATCATAACTGTAATAGAAAAATTTTAATATTTAAAACCACATATAATATCTAAGAGATCAGACGTTTGATGTTAAAGTACTTCCTAACTCTATCCTTTTGTGGTTCTACTCAAGCCAATGCTAACCTAAAAAAGAATGGAAGTGTACATAATTATACAATACAATAAGATGAAGCATTGGCTAAACTTTTAAAATAATTAGTGTCAACTAATTCATAACTGAAAAGTGTGTTGACATCATTTTTTTTGTTATTGGTGAGTTATTGCTTATAGTACTAATATTGTAAGAGTTGTGTGGTAACACATGATTAGAACTATGATGTAGCAACATCATCAAGGAAAAAGTGTATTATGTTTGCTTCTAGTCTTTGATAGAATTTATAGGTCTTTAGGAGTCAATATGAGCTCATATTTGAGCTTCAGACATCAATTCTTGGTTATATATTAGTGCTTTTGTAATTTCCTACCAAAAAACAAATTCAAAATTCAAGCTAGTTTTTGAAATGTTTGAGGTCCTTAAACAAGTTGTATGGGTGATAAACCATATGTGAAGGTTCATTAGATTGTAGATTATGTGTGAAAAGAGTCTTACATTGTTTCTTCTCATGTACGTATCTTTAATTTAGTTAATAAGCTCTAACATCATAAAAACATAAAAAAGGTACATTGTTGAGTTGTTTGAGGACTGTTATGAGTTGATCGAAGGGTTGTTGGGTATTTAGTAAGCTTAGAGTATCTTGAGACTCATGATAATATTTTAAACAATATATTAGGATTTTAAAAAAGTAATAAAAGAGTAAACACTATCAAATTTAGGTTGTTTTCCAAGTGTGGAAGGAGTCTTGTCAGTTGTAATAGGTTTGTACCTTACTAAGAAGCAAAGCTTGAATAAAAAAGGACTTTCTAAGGATTTCAATTATGTAATACATTCATTTGATGTGTTTGTACATGTTTTAATGATTATAATTTATTACATGATGCTATAATAACTCCTAAACCTTTAAAAGCTCACAAAACCCCTATTTTCTCAACACAGTCATCTGAACAGAGGTCTTGTCAATGACACAAAGGATTGTTTTAAGTCATTTGCCTATTGGCAGAGATAAGAGGAGGTCTAAGGAATATTTTCCAACTATTTTAAGGATTTTAAACTATTCAAATCCCAAGATATTCAATTTTGAAGGCTCTCAAGCCTACACAGGACTTTCAAAACCCTAACCCAGGGTTTGTATCAAAAAAGAACCATATCTTGTGTTTTTACAAGTAAAATTTGATAAGAATATGTGATTAGTTATATTTGAGCACCATATAATATATTTTTTAGGTTTAATCATTTTTGGAAATGTACGGACTGAGATATAAGTGACTGTGGTTTTCCTAGGCCTAATTGAGACCTAAAAATAGGGTTATTTAATGAATTTTGTTCATTTTCTTGAAATTCCAAGACCAATGAAGTCATAAAAAAGATTCCTTAGGGTCTTCCAAGTGTTAAAGAATGATATAGACCCTATTAAATATATTTGCAATTTGAGTCTCGTATAGTTTGTATTGGAGACTTGCAAATAGGCCTAGTAGAGGGCTAGAAACTCATATTTTTGACTCTTGAAAAAATTTGAAGTGTTAGTTGACAAGAATCTTTCTTTAAAAAGGGGTATCAATATTTCAAAAGTGAAAAAAGTTAACTAAAGTCCTCTAAGTCATTTGTCTCAATCATATTCTCAATTTGGGGCAATTAGGCCTAGATTACACCTTATAAGATAACCAAAGAAGATTAATTACTCTTAGAATTGAGTTTTAAAGACATATAGAGCATACACCTACATCAGTTATTAGTATTAGAGATCATATTGAGACTAATATATAATTCAAGATAAGCATATATATATATATATATATATATATATATATATATGAGATCAAGAAGACACAGAGGTCAAGGGAGACAGCCTACTTAGATATTATTGCTTGAGCACATAAGGAATCTCAATACTAGGTTTCAAGCCATGGAATGTGCACAAAGAAGGGAATAGATACTAGAGGAATTTGTGATAAAGAGGAAGAAAGACCTCAAGATGAAGAGGACAAACAAGCATCAGATGAAGAGGGAGTGGAAAAGATAGAGGAAATATTGGCTAGAGCACTTATGGGAGTTGGTTCAAAACCCAAATTTCAGGTACCTAGATATGATGGTAAATTAAATGTAGAAAAATTGATTAATTGGATTAGTGATCTAGAGAAATAATTTGAGTATGAGAAGTTGTATGAGGATAAAAAGCTAAAATTTTCCATGACAAGACTAAAAGGCCATGTATCCTTATGATGATATGGAGCACAAGATGAGAGAAGAAGAAAATGGAAGCCCAAGATCAAAAGTTGGGACATAATGGGGTCCAATCTTAAAAGTAAGTTCATGCCAAGGGACTACCAAAAAATATTTTCAAAAGACTTCAAAATTTAAAATAAAAAGATATGACAGTAAAGATTATGATAGAGAATCTTACAGGCTGACCATTACAACCACTCATATTGAAGAGGATACTAAAAAGGTGGCCAAGTATATAAAAGGATTAAGGTATAATATTCTGGATGGAATCAATCTTTTGTCATCTAGATTAGTTGATTAGGCATACCAATATGCCTTGAAAGTAGAGGAAGTGTTATCAAGAAAATAGACACAATACTCAAAGGGTAGAAGTAGACCTTTTAGAGGAAGAGAATAACATAGTGGTAGAAATCAACTGCAAGCACATCATGAAGAGGTGACCAGATCATTAAGCTAAGGTGAAAGCATAAGGGGTGGATATTCCTTCAGAGGTAGAAGAGCATTCAATAAAGGTAGATGAAGAGGCTTTGTTGGTAAGTGTTTCAAGTGTGGTAAATACGGGCATAGGTCCTATGAATGCCCTAAAAATCCTTCTTCAAGTAAAGGCAAGACTCACATAGTTCAAAATAAGGAGTAAAGCATTTAACAACCTTCCCATGAAGATGCACCAAAAGTAGGAGAGTCCTTACTCATGAAGAGAGTTTTATTCATGTCTAACAAAGAGAACCAAGAGCCTCCACAAATAAAGACACTACTCATAACTACTTGTAAGACAAGAAGTAAATGTTGTTAAGTTATTATAGATAGTGTAAACATTGATAATTTGGTGTCTACTAAAATGGTTGATAAGTTAAACCTAAAAAACAAGAATCATCCTACACCTTATAAGGTGTCCTAATTTCAAAAAGGACATCAAGTTTTGGTAAATGAATAGTTTAAGGTGGAATTTAAGATATGAAGTTACAAAGATGAAATTATGTGTGATGTCAAACGCATGGATGTGTGTCATATTCTTCTAAGCAAACCTTGGTTGTATGATAGGAAGGTTATTCATGATGGGAGGCATAATACTTATACTTTTGATAATTGTGGAAGAAATCATACAATTACACTATCAAAAGAAGGTACAATAGTAGAGAATAGTCCAAAAGTGTTGTTGACAAGTGGCAAAGAGTTTATACAACATATTAATAATGAAGTGGTAAGTTATACATGGATTGATAAGCCTATAATAGTAGTTACAACTACAAAGTTGATTCATTTCCCTCAGTAAGTTCAATATTTTTTGAATGAGTTTATTGACATTGTTTTGGATGACTTACCGAGTGAGTTTCCTTCAAGGATAAGTATTAGTCATCATATTGATCTCATACATGGAGCAAAAGTTCCAAACAAGGCAGCGTAATGGATGACTCCATTAAAAAATGAATAAATCAAGACAGAGGTGCAAGAATTATTGATTAAGGGGCTAGTTAAAGAGTGTTTGATTCCTTGTGGAGTCTCAATAGTACTCACACCAAAAAAAGATGGAGGATAGAGAATGTGTAGTCATTCAAGGTCCACAAACAAGATTATTATTAGGTATAGATTTCCTCACCTAGAATAGAGATCTAATGGATTGTGTAAGTGGTGCTAAGTACTTTTCTAAAATAGATCTCAAGAGTGAATATTATCAAATAAGGATTTGAGAGGGAGATGAATGGAAAATTACCTTCATAACCAATGACAGATTGTATGAATGGCTTGTGATGCCATTTGGGTTGATAAATACTCCAAGCACCTTCATGAAACTCATGAATGAGGTGCTCAAGTCATTCACATGTAAATTTGTTATTGTCTATCTTGATGATATTTTAGTTTATAGTCAATCAAAGGAAGAACATATTGAATATTTGAGAATGGTTTTGAGACAATTTCAAGAGGAAAAACTATTAATACACCTCAAAAAGTGCATTTTAATCATGAGAATTGTTAATCATGAGATTTTGGACATCTTTTAACCCTACTGGAGTTTACTAAGCAAACCAAGATTAGGATTTAACTCATTCCAAGTCATTTTAAAACCTATAAAATCAAGCCTAGAGCTCTTCATTTGGATATCTTGCAAAATAGTAAAGTTATAATGACGGATTTGATTCATCAAACAAATGCATAGTGTTATAATGCCAAAATTAAGCCAAACGAAGCCATTTTCAAGCAACATCAAGCCAAAACCAAGCCAATCATGGTGACAAGAGGAGATGGAGATAGCCAAACCCCATTTTTAAAGACCTTTTAAGCACAATCTGAGTAAACCAACAAAGATATCTCTTGGAGCAATCAAAGAAGGTAAAGAAAGTTGTCATTTCTTTGTCTTTTAGTTATATTTTTAATTGTTTTGTTCACTAAGCTCCCCTTATGATCTAGGCATGGAGGTGATATTCTTTGTTACTATGTTTTTTGTCAATTTGATTTCATTTTGAGACTACCACTTGATCTAAACTCCCCTCCATTGTCAAATTCCTAGCATCACAAATGGCATGCCTAGTGGGGCCATGACCACCCCACATAGCAAGCAGATCAATATACAAGTCTTAAAAAAAGAAATGGATAATTGAATATTGCTAAAATTACATTTATATCCTTGTTTTGTCTGTATTTTGATTTTTTTTATCTCTCAAATTTACACAGAGTCCAGTGATGGTCATGTAAAACCAATGATGTTTTGGCCTAAATTACCCATGGTTCTGCCAAACTACCACCTATTCTATGTAGCCATCAACAGTTGGATTGAAAGATAGAAACATCATTAAAGAAGGTAATTTGATTCTTTTTCTCAATCAGATCCTTGTTTTCTTTATTTTAAAGGCTTTTAAATCACTAAACTTAAATTTACCTTGTAGGGTTTCGTTATCTTTGAACTAACCAGACCTAATTTAACATGTTTTCATCCTTTGTTGTAAGATCCCCTATGGATATTTGCCCCAATTTTTCCAAATGTTCCACAGAAAATTTAAACAAACCATTTGCATGAACTAATTTCTATTCATCCAATAACTTGCAAGCAAATTTCAATGTAAAACATATTATAATAGTTTTCGAACAAGGCTTTGAAATTACATAGGAATATTGCTTTCAAATCTTCAGTAGAATAACAATAGAAATATTCAATCATAGCCACGGAAATTATAGTCAGATTCGATAACCAAAAGTATGAATTTGAAGCACAAAGTGAGACACTTGAATAATATCTCCAACAGACAATGGGTTTCCATCCACTACCTCCAAGCTCAAGGGTTTCTTTCCACAAACCTGATGAAAGCCAAAGCTTCCTAGAATTCTCTAAGAGAAAATAATAACCAAGCATAGCTAAAAGTGAGCCCTTGCAACACTTCTATAAACTTCTCATAAGAGCTCACTCACACTTTTAACCAATGTCGGATAAAACATAACTTCCCTTTTGCCTTTTTTGATGTCTCATTATTTTAAAACAAGGGGGCCCTTTTACTATTCATTTCCCAATTAACTTGACTCACATTAATAAAGTTAAATAATTGAATTTAACTTTATAATTTAAACTTTATTAATGTGGAGATGAATTAAACCAATGGAGCTGAAATCATCTGATGATAATAACCAATTTTCCATTGAGAAGGCACTGACACTAGAGATCACAGCCCACCAGATGAATTACTATTAATAGCATTAATGACTTACTAAAAATAGTAAGTATACCAAACTGCCTCCAAATGCCCCAGATTGACCTGCAATGAAAATTACATAGGCCAAAAATCCTCAAGATTCCATAAAAGCCCTGATTAGCCTATGGAACAAAGGAGAAATAGGTTAATAACAACACCATACAATGTGAGCTAGAAAAGGGGACATTACAATCCTCCCTTCCTGAAATTGCTTGTCCTCAAGAAAACATCAACCAATTTGACGCTCCATCTTGATAAAAACACCATACTCCACAAGCTGTGAAGCAACATCATGGAATCCATAAGAGCCAATGCACCAATCACGTCAATACCTGGATCCCAAACCAACATGTGGAACCCACTGTAAGAGATGAAAAAGAATTTTGTCAACCAAGTACCCTTACATAACAATCCATGCATGTAAGACATCTAGTCAATGTGAAGATGAACCCCCATATGCCCATAAACTAGCACAAATGGCCATCAAACCTCACTGTCATAACTCTGATTAGAAGCATAGATGATATCAAATATGTCATCAAACCAATCACTATCACCATCATGGGAATGATCAATTATCTCAACTAGAGACTTTGAGTTAGGCAATTCAATCCTCTCATCATTAAAATAATGGCAAATATCATGAATATGTTGAAAGGGAAGATTGACTTGTTGAACCACAATCTTAGCTTGTTTAGCTCTTTCCAACCATTTTTCATTCAAAACTTGGGAATATTCTATATTAGTTGTATCAAAACGTATAAACTTAGTCCTATGACAAGAGACACCATCAAAATTCCCATGTAGCATACTTGCCTCTTGTAGCCCATCAGCAGGTGAAACTGTGCCCTTACTTTCTTCATGATTGTTAGTGGCCACATTAGGAGAAAGGTGAAATATATCACTACTATTCTCAAACTGAAATTTAGGACTGGCTTCAACCTTTGTGTCCTTGCCTATGTGATCTTCCCTGGAATGATGAGGAATTTCCATACCACAGTGGCTTGAATCCACCCTATATTCCCCGTAGTTATCACACACAATTTGGTTGCCATCATAGGTAGATTCCATAACGCTATCCTCCCCATGTAACCAAGTCATTACCTCCTATTGAAAAATAGAAACATAACTACTGTCATTCAAATTAGAATTATTGTTATGTGCTTGAGCCATGTTTTTGACCCCTTTTACCGTATCATCATTGAAAATTTCTTGGCCAACGCTTGCAACATTGTCTTCATCAGTATTCTCAAGTGTAAGTGCCACAATATCAAGAGGAGGATTTAGGATAATGTTGCCCCAAATCAAACTTTTGGTCTTCTTCTTTGTTTCCACTGGAAACATCAAGCATCACCAATTCTAAACTTGTCTCACGTCCTTCCCATGTGATTAGAGGTGGTAGTATGTCAAGTAATTCTTCTTCAATTGATGTCACAAGGCTGCAAGGTATGTCCTTGTGAAGCTCTTCCATTCTTCCATAAACGTGTTCAACTTTTGTGCCCCTTGCTTTGTCATTCTGTATCATGGAAGGGATTGCTATAGAGGACTAATTTGCTGAATTATGCATGGAACGATGAAACATACTCAACTAAAGACAAAGATCTGTGATCTCCCTATCTTTATCTTCCCATACCAATTTTTTTTTCCTTCATGTCTAGGAATTGTGTCATCATAGGAATCAACTATCTCACTAAAAGATACATTTTGATCTTTACAAGAATCCACACCATCATTATCCATATCAACCTCGTGCTCTACATCAAGAGAAGCTAAGTTTAAAATATCTCCAAAGCGTTGATCCAGGTTTGCATTATCTTCCACTTTGTGATCAACCAAAGGAACACCATTAGAAACCATACCTTCATATGGATTGTCAATCATAATCTCTACGTCAGCCACCAAGAGACTAATGCACACTTTTGTAGACGCCTCAAAATCTTTGTAGGAATGATCTAGATGCAGGGCTAATGCTGCTGCCATGTCCTCATTTCCATGCAACTCTTTATCATATGAAGATTCTGACAATTCATTAGGGACATCTTGAGACTCAAGCATACTCCCTTCTTGAGTTAAGCCATCCTTTTCAAACTTTGTAACCTCATTTGTTGGTATGTTTTCAACACTGCTTGGCTGCAATGGTTATTTTTCCTTGTTAACTCCACATATGTAATCAAATGACCAGTGTTCCTGACAAGTGAAACAAATCTACTCTTTCCTCATTTAGTTCTTGCTCTTTTTGGGTGATCCTGAGACCTGTATACCCTAATAAATTAGCTCTGTAGCCGTCATATGTTCCTTGAACCACCCAATTTTCTATTCAACCAAACCTTTTGAGAAAGCATAAGCCATGGGGGAAACACGCTGCTCTTTCCTCCAAATGGCCAACAAGTCTAATTGCAATCGCTTGCAGATATCATCATCCTCATCTAGGATTAAGGACATAATAGTTTGTATACAAGCCCTCACATTGTCTGGATGATGCTTCCTAATTTCAGTTAAGAAACATTGAAACATTCGAAGAATCAATTTATTAAATCTGATATCCAACAAAATGATAAATGATCTGGTTCTTGCAATGTTTTCTAAAATCTTAGCCTTCTTACCAAAAGTAGGGGCTTTGACAATGTAACCCATGTAGACTCTCCACAATCAGTTGTAGAACCCTTTTTAGTATGTCATCATTATAGGGTGCTACAGGTGTTGTTATCCTTATGATCTCACTATGACAAGAAGCAACTGCAAGTCTCACCTCTTTATAAGGAGGTTCCACAAACCTGTGTTGAGCCAAAGTGAGCATTGAGGGCTACAAGGTCCAATTCAGAAGCCTCCAATCTGACTGGTCTACTTTGGACAAATATGTGTCTAATTCCTCCAACTTAGAGAGAACATCATCAGGGAATTCCATGGACTTCAATTGTAATCCAATAACATAAAGCTGATTCCCTACTTCCTTTTCTTTCTATAAATCCCTTAACTGATCACCATTAAAAGTATCATTGAATTATTTTGAGAAAATGACACTTTTCAAATCTATCATTGTCTTCATTTTATTTACTATAATATCTCGAACTAATCTGTCTTCAATTTCTGATTTTTTTGTTCGTCAAATTCTTAGCATGCTGTTGTAAGTCTCTATATTTTTGAATCTTTAGCTTGTTTGGAATGTTGTTTTTGATGTCTACTTATGCAATTTTAGTTCCAAAATCTAATATACATTTTATCAAACATATAACATGCATTTGCTAGAAAGAAACATTACCAAATGTATTGCAATTTATCAAACAGTTGGGAAGATAGAATAGATGGATTCAAATTTAAGATTTGAATGTTCCCCTTGCTGTTTACACTCAGGAATTCTAATATTGTAGATTATATCACAAAATACATTCTGTCAAACAATTGACTTACATTCTTCTAAAGAATTAGAGCAATAACTTCTAAATTTGCTGATATAAAATCAAACTACTTGTAATTGATATTATATAATTCTTGTCCTTAAGATGAAGCTAACACTATTTGTAATTGATGTAGTATGATGATACTGATGTACATATATCGATACTAAAATCTACTTATATCTTCCTTAAATGGTGACACACTCAGCGTCCAATCACCAAATGTTGAAACAGGTAATACCTTGTTGTTATAACTGTTGAACAAAATTATCTTTGAATGCCCATGATAATTAACAATGCAATCTTCCCCAATCACTCACGTCACTTCTTATGATGAAGGCTTCACTCTATAAGGCTATGCTTCTCTGAATAATGACTACAAAATATATTAGCTGCAATCTTTCAAACACACACACCTCCCTTAAAACTGACTTTCTTTTGAACTAGTGAATATAATCAAGGATCCACGGAATACCATAGATTATGCTACTTCCCTTTGATATATCCAGTGATTTCCCTTATACATTTATAAGCTTCAAATAATAATCTGAAGATTAAAACTCATATTTGAATTGCCAATTTCATCAATTAGGCCCCACACAAGATTGTAAAGACTCCTATACCTCCACAATTCCTTTCTATAATTATTATAATTTTAGGACAACGGGGACCCTGTTGGAATTGTGTCAAAGATTCTCTTTTTTTGGTAGCAACAATCATAAATCTCTCTTTATTTTCTATGTATTTAATATGGAATGGCAGCTATGCAATATATCAAACTCCACGATTCTTTGGAGATGGTGTCATACAAGGAAAATATGGCTCTCAATCTCTGTTGTTGATTGAGTGGAATAACACAACATACCACAATTTTATTAAACACTCAAATAACTCCTTCAACTCACGGCCATCTTGAATGCTGTGTCACTCTAATGGTGGTCTTTATGAATGGGCGACTTGAATTTCATGATTCACTTCTAGATATGTTGTGCTTAGAATAAGACTTCTACAATTCTTGGGTAATTTCTTCTTATGCAATCATATAATTTTTATATTTGTCTTCAAACTACACAGGTCCCACACTTCTCCCTCTCACTATCAAGGTTTGTCTCCTAAGCAGAGACCAACTTCAAATTCTAATTCTTTAATCAACTCTAATATCAAACCAAAGAATTTTTGAGATTCATCAAACCTTAGCATCATCTAAAAATCTTCTTTTGCAAACCAACACAGGATGGCAGGATCATGGCTCGATACCACTATAACATCCCCTATGGATATTTGCCCCAATTTTTCCAAATGTTTCACAAAAAATCTAAACAAACCATTTGCATGAACTAATTTCTATTCATCCAACAACTTGCAAGCAAATTTCAATGTAAAACATATTATAATAGTTTTAGAATAAGGCTCTAAAATTACATAGGAATATTGCTTTCAAATCTTCAGTAGAATAACAGCAAAAATATTCAATCGTAGCCACAAAACATACAATCAGATTGAATAACCAGAAGTATGAATTTGAAGCACAAAGTGAGACCCCTGAATAATATCTCCAACAGACAATGGGTTTCCGTCCACTGCCTCCAAGCTCGAGGGTTTCCATCCTCAAACCTGTTGAAAGCCAAAGCTTCCCAGAATTCTCTAAAAGAAAATAATAACCAAGCATAAACCAAGCATAGCTGAAAGTGAGCCCTTGTAACACTTTTATAAACTTCTCATAAGAGCTCACTCACAATTTTAACCAATGTTGGATAAAACATAACTTCCCTTTTGCCTTTTTTGATGTCTCATGTATTTTAAAACAAGGGGGCCCTTTTACTATTCATTTCCCACTTAAATTGACTCACATTAATAAAGTTAAATAATTGAATTTAACTTTATAATTTAAACTTTATCAATGCCAAGATTAATTAAACCAATGGAGCTGAAATCATCAGATGATAATAACCAATTTTCCATTGGAAAAGCATTGACACTGGAGATCACGGCCCACCAGATGAATTACTATTAATAGCATTAATGACTTACTAAAAATAGTAAGTATACCAAACTACCTCCAAATGCCCCAGGTTGACCTGAAATGAAAATTACCTAGGCCAAAAATCTTCAAGATTCCATAAAAGCCCTAATTAGCCTATGGAACCAAGGATAAATAGGCTAACAACAACACCATACAATGTGAGCTAGAAAAGGGGACATTACATTTGTGGTTTTACCTTTGGGTTCACAGGTTATCATCAATGGTATTTATAAAATGACATTGATTTTTCTTGATCGATAATGGTTACCTACTAATCGATTAGTGATGGTTTTCTAAAAACCATGGAGGTCAAATGTGACCACCAATGATCACCATATGAAATAAATTACAAAACCCAAAATCTCAAATTCAAACATCACTTGTCCAACCAAGAAAGTGATTCAAAGTAGGGAGTTATAATCTAACATTTACAGGTTGAAGGATTGATTTGAAGATAAAATTGCATGTTTTTATTAATTAAACACTTTGTTTTGGGCTTTAAAAAGAACTTAGTCAAAATCATGCAAATTTTAATTTGGGTCTAAAATAGACATGTCAAATCTTGCACATTTGGATATTGGTGCTTAAAAATAATATAGGATTGGTTAAGTCTTACAAGCATTTTGTTTTTAGTGCTTAAAATTAATCCTAAGTCTTAAACATTTCTGATTGATGCTTTAAAATGAACTTAATAAAAATAATGAACACTTGGACTTTGGGCCTAAAAAGAACCTAGATGTCTTTTGTTTCATTTGGTTTTGTAAAATTCTTTCCATTTTTGCATTTAAGTCAAAGGGCTAGTAAAGAACAAAATCACATTCGATTTGGTGCTTCAAAACCAAACTTCGCATGTAAATTATTTTCAAACTTATTTCTTGATTGTTTGTTTCGTAAAAAGAATAGTACGTGTATGCTCTCCCATGTCCCCTATAAGGAACTTGTGGGATCAAAATCACCTTTCCATTGCATTTTAGTGCCTAGTCCAAGGCGTAGAAAGAAATTTTCCTAGGCTCTTTCCAAGGAAAATTTGCCTAGTATTGGGTGATTTAAAAGCAACTCTAAAGTCTTTCTATTGATCTTTTGTTTTCACGCATCTTGGCTTGTGCAACGGGTGTCTTTCCCTCTCACAAGTTCTCTATGGAAGCATTGATCCAAGTCTTCATCTCCTGGCATTATTTTAACCCATCTCCATGGGGGGGCGGGGGGGCGGAGTATACAAATTAAGATCACCCCATTAGGACAATGGTTTTAGCAATTAAACCATCTCTGTTAGTGACAAGTTAAGCCTGGGACGTATGATCAATCTAGACATCGCACTACACTGAACAAGTGATAGATATAGTGGTTATGAAAAGAACAAAAAAAATTCACAACACAGCGATTGATGTGGACTCAATTAGCATGTTGTTTCTCTTGTGTATATACGTGAAAGTGTGTACACATGGGATCAATCTAGATGGTTGTAAATTGTATGTTTTATTCAATCCCACTTTACCACAGCTTGATAGAATATAGGACGATTATACTTAGTTGTTTTTTCATTTATTCTTTATTACTTGGTGTGTTGGAAATAAAAATTGTCATTTAAACCACATCATGAATGAGTCTTATGTCCAAGATCACTCCATTATTTGAGGGGACATTATGCCATCCGTTTTACACCTTGATTTAACTTAGAAAACATTTGTGTCAAAATAATGAGTGTGGCACTTGATTGAGATAGGTAACATTATGCTACCCAAATCATTCTAATTATTGTGCCTTAGAAGTCTTTGAAACATAAACATTGTCATATCTTTTAGGAGTGTTAACACTGTTACGTTGTCTAAATTGTTTCAAAAGACTTGTCTTATCTTGTATCTCAATTATCATTGTTGCAGCCAATCATTTGTGCTTTGTTGGATCTTTGTTTAGAATAATCATGATGTTCAAATTTACTTAGCTTGTTGGTCATCATAACCTTAGTTTTCCTTAGTTGAATCTTTGATTGACTTTTCCAAAGTTTAAATCTAAACATGATTGATTTTTGTTTAAGTCTCGACACGTAAGGGCTGATACATAAATCTTTTTCTTTTGGGTTGCATAACTTAGGTTAATCCATTACTCAAATTTGGAAACTTTATTGTTTGTGCCTTTATTTGATAGAAGTAATCCATCTTTAAAGTGCCTTTCATTTTGTGTTTTATATCAATCAGAGCATGTTTATGTCTAGAATCAAGTGCTTAGTCTGTGCCAAACTGTTTCAAGTATCTTAGATTAATCATCATCATCCTTTATTTCAAGTCTAGCTTTTGACACCACATTTGGCTAAAAATCCTAGCACATCCTATTTGAGCCTAGATTTTGACTCCATGTTTAGATAAAAGACCTTGCAACTCTTTTCCCTTTCCTAGTTTAAACTTATTTAAAACATTTTTGGACATTAGAGTTTGGCATCTTATTTTTAAGTCATTTTACTTGACCTTGTTTGTGTCAACCATTTAATGTTAGACATTTGACATTATACTATTTTTACCAAATCTTTGTATCAAACTTTTTGGATATTTGGCTCCACCCTTGACCAAGTTAGTTAGAAATTTTGAACCTCTATCTTTTAGACATACCTTTTCAGAGTTTGCAGAACTCTCATCCTCTCTTGTTAAGAAACATTTGTCATAGATCTAACCATGGTTCACTACACATGTGGTGGAACTATGTACAATCCATGATATGAAAATGTTAAAATATAAGAAGAATTTGTTTCAAGCCCTTATGAAGATGTTGTTTGGGAGACAGATTCCTATCCACCATACAACACTCAAATAGGGAAACAGAGTCAAGATCCAATGGCCAATAATTTGGTTAGCATGTATCCATACATAGAGCAAGATCAAGAGGGCCCAATATTTGGCTAGTGTACCTACCTTTGCAAAGAACATCCAAAAACACATTATTATGGTACAATACCATCGAACTATGAGGTAGGGAATGATAACTTACAAAATCTATCGAGAGGGCCTTATAAAATGTCTTATCCTAACAACGATTAGGTCTCTTTTAGCGATCCTAATGTCATAGTACCAATACCATATCAAGATCCTCGTATGCTTGTCACATAGAAAGGTCTTATAGAAGACCATTTCATTCAAATACAGACAACATACCAGACATATCAAGACCTAACATATAACTTTAATCAAATGACCATGTCGAACAAGCCTCTCATTGATTTATCTCCTTCAATAGGAATTTTAAGAGAATTGAATGGTCAAGAAAATCAAGTTATAGACCCATTCGCACAAAGCACTTTGGTCAAAAACATGTTTAATACCCTAACTATAGAGGAAGTATCTTCTGCTTAAATAATGAGGAAAACATCATGGATAATACATAAATAACGTCCAATCCAAACATAAGTGGTGTAAATGCATAAATACATAGTCAACAATAAAACGTGCCCTTAACTAGCACCATTAGTGGTTCACAAACTCAGGGAATAGTAGTTACCACGTCCCAAACCCAGCCAACTACTACTATTGTTTAACAAACTACTTCTAGCAGCCACCAACAAGGATTAAGTAGCCAGCTCATGTCCAATGCCCTGCCACAACCGAATATGATGAATCTTACCCCTGCCTAATAGGTGATGAGTAATATTCCATGATAGTTGACATAGTCTAGCGTACCCATGTAGCAGAGGCAAAACATATTGCCACCTCAATAGGGGCAACCAATGTTCCACCTCACTAGGTAGCAGTGAACATACCTCTTCAGTCGTAGACTAACATAACAATCCAAAACCAAATAATGTTCAACCAATAACGTGTAAATATTGGTCAGCAACAGATGCCGAATCTCCAATATGCATCCACTTCTCAATAGGGATTCACACAACCAAAAAGTACCAATGTTTCTTACATACCTAATAGGTAATTACCTTTCATGAAGAATGTGCCACAAGTTCAGAGATAGGTGTATACATCTAAAACTAACCACCAATAACCTCCAACCAAGCTTCAAACCAATTCTTACCAAAATACACAATTTGAGCTAAAAACACTAAAACATGTTAAATGATGTAACCCTGTCATATACAAGTGTTGATTTTGGCAAATGTATCCCTAAATGGGGCAATGCATTTTATGAGATAGCTAACTTTGATCAGATCATTTCAAGTCAAAATAACATTTTTGCAACTGAGTGCTCTCAATTGCTCTTTTCCACCAAATTTCTCACACGAGCCATGTACCTTTGTTATTTTGTGTCGATAACATCTTGAATAAGATAATGGTTCCAACGCATCTTAATTCTAATCTAGTTAAATTTTGAGCCAATAATATGACATTTTGACTAGTTTGATTAATTTGTGCACCAATTGTCAGGATTTGCACCAAAATTGATAAATCATGTTTAAGGCTAATCAATTCGAATAAATAGCTTAAATTAATTTTCCATTGAACTTAAATATTTCATCAATGGAAATTAATTGTGAATAAGTGCATCACTTAAGACATGATTTATGGAGTGGCATCCAAGCCATAATTGCAACAAATATCTGATTAAGCCCTCTCATACCTCTTTAATACCTCCATCCCAAATATTTATGAGGGCATTTATTGATTTTAACCTCCAAAATTGATTTTTAGCCACATCTTCATCTTGACATGGATGGTTTATGTTCATTCTGATAAAATTAGAAAATCTATAAATAAAAGGCCTCACAAACATAATTTTAAGCTTCGATAGTGTAAAGTTACCATGCACAAATGATTCCAAAGCCTCATACAAATAGTGTTATTATGCCAAATTAAAGAATCAAGCAAAAGCCATCACAAGCCAAAGGTACCAAGGAGAGAAGAAGCCAAACAAATCCATTGATGAAGACTCTTTGATGCACAAGCCGAGCAAGCCACTCTATGAACCATTTGGAATCTCCAAGGTGAAGGAATGTTTCTTTCATTTTTTAGTTGTTACTTTCATATGTATGTTTTTATTAAGCTCCACCAAGTGTCTAGGCCTAGCGATGTCATGCTTGTTACTATGTTATTTACATTTTTATTGCATTTTAAACTAACACTTTATCTAACCCCCTCTCTTGATTCAAATTCCTAGTTCACATAATGGCATGCTCAATGGGATCACACCCCACAAATTTGATCAAATAGCTCCTACAAGTAACCTACTAACCATTTCCATGCAGGATCTTGGAGTATTTAGCCAAAAAAGGTGAAAAATTAGATCAAAAAGATGTTTTCTGGAAGTCACAATTTTGTGACTATCGATTTACAATTTTGTCCTCTAGACCACAAACCCATAACTAACACAGCCACGGTTTATCTTATAGTAGCGATATTATATATAACTTTCTAGACTAACTAGTTATTTGTCTGTAGGTCAAGTTATAATATTACAATACTAAGACTTGTCATTCATGATATTGTAATACCATAATTTTTTAAGTTACGATATCCTTTTTTATAGTCATGATAATGCAATACTGCAACTACAATATTGAAATTACAAAACCACAACTTGTGAAATCATGTTTTTGCACTGTGAATTGCATTACTGCACTATGGAGTTGTGTTTTTGCAATATGCAAGCCTAAAATCTAATAAGCCATCTTTTAAAACTTCGTTTGGGGTCATCCAGACTCCATTTTTGATGGGTTTTTTTAAAACAATTTGTTTTTTCCTAAATTTTCAAAATATGCAATTAGTTAACTTCAAGTTGCATAAATATTTCACAAATCTCAAAAATTCTTTGACACTTGTGGGACATACATGGAAAAGTGATCAATTTGTATATAAATTAAGTTTCTAACATTCCATTTGGTGCTTAAATAAAAATTTAGGGTACTTACTTGAATGTTTTTTGTTATTTTTTCAAAGTTTTGTAATTTAAAGCCAATGGGATAAAGAACACCAAATATTTCATTTTAATGCTCAAAAATAAAACTCACTTCAAAGAAAAGTTTTATTTGTTTAAATCATTTGCTTAGTTAGAATTTGTTTGTGCAAAAATGAAGTCGTTCATGTATGCTCACCCCCATCCCTATAAGAAACTTGTGGGATCAAAAGCACCATCTTCATTGCAAACTTGTGCCTTAGTCAAAAGGTGTAAAATAAATATTGTGAAGGCTCTCCTCAAGACCCGCATGGCTTGGATGATATAAAAATAACCATCAATCTCTTTACTTAATTTTTATTTTACACATCTTGGCTTGTGAGGGGGACTTCATTAAGTCTCATAAGTTCTATAGGGAAGCTTTTACCTGGAGCTTCATCTCTCGACATTATCTTCAACCCCTCTCCACAAGGTGTATATAAATTGGCTAAGCCATCTTTATTGGTAGAGGCTAAGCCCAGGATGTGTGAACATAATAGAAATTTCACTACATTGAGGAAGCGATGGATGTAATGGTAAAAAAGGCAAGACTTTTTTACAACAAGCCATATGATGTGGACCCAAATGACATACTACTTCTCTTATTTACTGACGTGAAAGTCGATAGACATGAGATCCATCTAAATGATTGAAAACTAATTAGTTTTAGTCAACCCCACTTTGCCACACCCTTGATAAGATTTAAGGTGATCTGATTAGTTGCATTTAGTCATTTATCTTTTTCTTACTTGTTTTTGTTAAACTAAAACTAATGTGTTCGTTTATAGCGACGTCCAAACCAATTTTTTTATATGCCACTCTTTTGTTTAAATAGACGTTATGTTGATCATTTTACACCACACTTGTGACTTACATTTTTTACTAAAAATGTTTGTGTGCTTTTCAATTGACTGATACAAGTATCGTTATGCTGTCCAAATCAAATATCATATTTGTGCCTTTGAGTCTTTGAAACATAACATTGATCACATCATTAGAGCATGTTTCCACAATTACAATGCTTGACTTGTTTCAAAACTCATTTGAGTTGTACCAAAACCATTATTTAAAAACCTTATCTCATATGCCATTTGAACCTTGTTCATGCATCATCATGTTGTCCAATCTTGTCTAGCTTGTTTGGTCAATCAAATCTTAGTCTTTAACATTGATTTCTCAGTTAGCCTTGTAAATTTTGGATCCAAACATTGATTGATTTCTATTTAGGCCTCACTTCATAAGGGTTGATACACATATTTTTCTCTTTTGGGTTGCCTAACTTCAATTAACTTGGGTTTCATAACTTCGGATACACAGATCTTTCTCATTTATTCACAGAGCCTATCATCATCATTATTTGTGCCTTTATTTGAGAGAACACAATCCTTTCTCTAAGTCCTTTTTGCCTTATGGATTATGCGAATTGATCACATTTGTGTTTGATTCCATGAGTTATATTTCTGTTAAAGTTGTTTCTAAACTTATTAGATTAAATCCAATCACATAAATGCTTTATTTCAATCCTAGCTTTTGATGACGTTTAAAAAGAAGTCTTGGCACACCCTGTTTGAGCCTAGCTTTTGACTCCATGTTTGGATAAAAGACCTAGAGAATCTTTTCCCTTTCCTAGTTTAGAATTTGTTTGGAACACTTTGTCATAGACTTTGACATGTTAGTTTTCATTCAGATGCTTGAAAATTTGTGTGTACGACATTTGAAGTTAGATAGTTTTATTGTAACTCTTAGCACAATCCATTTTGGAGATACAACTCTATGATCAAATCATTGTTTCGAGATACAACTCCACCCCTTTTGACCCAGTTAGACAAATTTTGAACCATGTATCCTTTGGACATAGTTTTTTAGAGTTTGCCAAAATCTAAGCCTTTTTATCTTCGAAGACTTATTTATTGATGTGGATATGTTAGCTACACTTACAGTGAAGCCATGTACAATCCAAATTATGATAGAATGGCTACACAAAATCTGAATAGAAACCCATACAGGGATAATTTTATAAGAAGTTTTATTATTCTCCCTACAATACTCCATAAGGTGAACAAATTAAAGAACCAACTTACAATCCAAATCAAAACCCTAATTGGGATGATATGGTTAATGAGGACTTGGATGTTTTGGCTTGTGCAAGCAATCGAACTCCACAACACCCTTTCATCATTCCAGGACCTAATCCTTTGGCTTATGCAAGTAATCAAGCTCCACACCACCCTATTGTTAACATTTTAGGGCTTCATCCTTTAGCTCATGCAAATCAAGCTCCACAATGCCCTATCATTATCCAACCACAGACCATTCCTCATCTAATACCAATGTAATCAATCTTTCAACAAAGCCAATCATTTGAAGACCACGCTGTGTTCAAAACTGGTATTTTCTAACTCATTGGAAACCAAGGCCAAGAAAACCAACTGATCCAAGATATTTATGTTGAACCAATTACTTGTGATAATTAAACCTATGATAAATCACCTATTGATCCTATACCAGTGGTTGAGATGTCTCACTCTGATAATCCAGTCTTTGTTGAGTCACTTCTTAATGATTATAACCACTTTTGGATAAATCATTACCTCGACCATATGCCTAGTTTTAAATATCTTCCCTCTGACAAGTTAGTCTCTGTGGAGTTATCTCTTGACCTATTTCCCATTATTGAGGAGTCTCACTTTGACAAACTAGTCTCTATAAAGCCCGTTATGCCATCAAAGGCCATCACTTATCCAATAGTAAACATTCAACAAAGCATCATTATAACAACATCCACCCTAGATGAAGAATCAATATTAGAGTCAAGTTATATTCTTGAACCGACTTTAGATTTAACATTAACAACAAAATCAACATCAATCTTACCATTAGATTCAGAATTCCTTGAGTTGAAATCAGATTCAGAAGGAGAATACATTCATGGTTATTATAACATTGGTTATACATGCCTTGCAGACCAATTTGAATGCATTTGTGATCTTTCCATGGTTTTTGAGGATGATTACTTCAGCATCAACATAATTTTTATTAGTATCCTCTGTGAGAATTGTGTTTCCAACTCCCCTTCCATTACCATTCCACATACCATTACCACCAACCAACCTAGCCGTATCATTGACATTCTATCTTCCACAAGTGTTGATTGAGATCGACAGAATCATACCTTATTGAACTGCATCCATGACAACATATCAATTGAAGAACATTAGGAAGACCAAGACCAAATTCATGGAGAAGAAGAATACTCTCCTAGTAAAACCTTTTTAGAGGCACTATGGGACAATCAAAGTTAAAACTTGGCATCTTCTAGTGAAACCTTTTTAGAGTCATTAGAAGATAATCATATTCAAAAGTCAACATTTATTATCGAAACCTTTTTGGAGGCACTACAGGATAATCAAGACAAATTCATTAGTAAAAACCTCTTCGAGGTGCCAATAGCTGAGCACAAAATTTCTTAACTGCTTGATGAAGAAAAAATAAAAATAACTTCCAATCTACAGCATAATCATATGGTAGCTACTCTCAGGCCTAAATAACAAGAAAATTTGGTGGTCCTATCGAGAGAATATTTAGAGGTCTTTGGCCTCGCCACATTCAAAGTTATGTTGAATTTGGAATCAACAACATTGTGAATGCCTAAAATCTCTGATCTTCAATTGTTGCCTAACCACTACACATTTCATTATTATCCACCATTAAATTACCAGATCAAACCTATCATCCAACATTTATCCTTATTTACTATCCATGGCCGTACTTTCCTTTGAAGAGGATACAAAAATACCTTGTATCGATGGTTGAAAGAAATAAAATAAATGATCAATGAGGATCACAACAACATCATTAGCATCCAAATTTATAGTTAGTTCTTGATAGAATAACTATTTAGATGAGGTGTAGGCTAGTAATTAACATGATCATGCATTATGTTTGTATCATTTGTTGAACAGGTCGTGCATCTCCACTTCAACAAGAACAATAGAATCATATGCCACTTACCATACCCAAAACAAACACAAAAAACCAACAACCACAAACATCTACCATGTTTTCATTTTCCATATCCATTTTCCATTGTCACATATCTTTCCATTCACCCCATCACTTTTGGGCAACCCTCTTACCATCTTATCTAATCTATCAAACCATCATTATCCTAGAGCAAGACCATTATGTTTTACCATATCATTCCTATCTAGACCAAACCTTATTTTTAGTTATCCTATCCAATCCTATTTTGATCTTGATTACTGTGGTTCTTTTCACACTTTTTGTGAGGGGATTCTGATCAAGTTTCAATAATCAATCAAATTCATGTTTCTAATGGCAATCTATGAAATCAATGTGATAATTGATCTGGAAAGATATCTTTCATTTTACATCTTATATCAAGTTTATTTATGTGAGCCTGATTATATCACCTACTAGGGAAAATTAATGCTCACCAATCTTAATACTAATTATAATAACCTATGGGCAAATTAATATCATTGATCTAATCCATTGTATCTTAGTTATAAATATGGAAAAATTAGAGGCAACATTTGTTTATCATGCATTGACACATCACCTTAACATTGTTGTTTCCATTTGACATTCTAATTGCCAGATTTGAGAACTTATTGGGACCTGGTCAAGTGTTTCCCCACCTTTTATTTGGATAGAATTACTGTGACTTGACATCATCTCAAGACTATGCAGGCCATCCTCAATTCATGTTGAGGTCAACTCAATCCCCCCTTTGCATGCACTCTCATCATTTTGTGATAAAATTAAGTGAACGCTCTCGTCATTTTATGAGTAGGTATCTTGCTATTCTCTAATGAGTTGAGATACCTCAAAATGCCAAAAACATTTCAAATATTTCAAAAATACAAAAACATTTGTCAAATCTAAACTTAGTCAGTTATCCTCGATTCACCCTACTGGGGCATGGTCATTGTTAGGATGTTTTTTTTTTGCTTTTGTTCTCAGGATTTCTATTTGTTTGTTTATTTCAAGTTGTTTATCTATTTATGTGTTTTCTATGTGTTTGTTTATATGTTTTCTTATTTGTTTGCTTTTAGCATTATTGCCTCGACTCAGTTTATATGCATTCATTGGGTTATTCCTTGTGCATTATTCTTAAGTCTATCCATATTCAAACATTAACATCATCATCATGGGTTTTATCATTGGTGCAATATTTTCAATTGTTTATTATATTGGGAGTCATTCTCCATGCATATTTTAGCCAAGTACTCATGGTGTTATATCATGTATCCTACCATCATGTGCTATAGCAAAAATCAACTGTAAGGAGTTTTACAAGTAATAGAACCACAGAAGTTTCTCCTTGGTACCTTGGCAAAATCCTCCCATCCATCCTGATCAAATCAACCCATTGACCATTATGTTTGTATCGTTACTAATTAGGACAATCATCTCCTCATTTGTAGGTAAAACTAAATCTCTTCTATAGATCTATCTCATTTTTCTATCCATCTCTTTCATCATTTTGCATCCTTGTATGCCTGTTTGTTTAAAAATTATTTAGTCATTAGATCATAACATCTACATTTGTGCCCGCTTATCTTTAATCTGTAATCCAAATTATATCCTTGAGTTATGCTAGCTAATCAACCATAGTTGGTTTATTACTATATCAAACATCATTTTTATCCAATCCAAGTCATCATAATGATTATAACTGTCTTAGGGCAAATCAATATCTTTTTTAAATCAATGCATGCAAGCATTTTCTCATTTGGATTAATCCCAACCATGCTTTAATTTTTCCTTTCTTCTTGCTTCTCTTTGGAAGACCATTCATCCACATACGTGATGGCCACTCCCTCGAAGGGGCATCATTATAAGCTTCCCAAACACCATTTGGAGCTTTTTCTTCAATCATTATCTTTCCTTTGGCATACAAGCCTTTACTAATTATTTGAAAAGACATTGTTTCTATAGCTTACAAAGCCTTCCCAATTAGGAGCAAACTATAGACACCAAAAAATGGTCACCAATAACCTCCCACTAGGCTTCAAGCCAATTTCTACCAAAATACACAATTTGGGCTAAAAACAATAAAACATGCTAAATGATATAAACCTGTCATATATAAGTGTCATTTTTTACCAATGTATCCCTAAATGGAGTAATGTATTTTATAATATAACTAAATTTGATCAGATCATTAAGAGTGAAAATAATATTTTTGCACATGTGTGCTCTAGATTGCTCTTTTCTACCAAATTTCTTGCACAAGACATCTGTCTTTATTATTTTATGTTAAAAACATCCTAATAAATGGGATTACAGTTCTAATACATCTAACATCTCATAATAATTCCAATCTAGTTAAATTTTGAGCCAATAATATGACATTTGGACTAGTTTGATTAATTTGTGCACCAATTGCCAAGATTTGCACCAAAATTGATAAATCATGTTTAAAGCTAATTAATTTGAATCAAGAGCTTAAGTTAATTTTCTATGGAACTTGTTGAATATTTATTTAATGGAAATTTATTGTGAATTACTACATCACTTAAGACATCATCTCTGGCCATAATTGCAACAAATATCTTATTAATCCCTCCCATGCCTCTTTAATGCCTCTTTACCCTAAATATTTATGAGGACATTTATTAATTTTAACCTCCAAAATTGAGATGGATGATTCAGGTTCAATCTAATCAAATGATAAAATCTATAAATAGAAGACCTCATAACCATAATTTAAGCTTGGATAGTGTAAAGTTATCATGCACAAATGATTCAAAACCCTCATACAATTAGTGTTATTATTCCAAATTATTGAACCAAGCCAAAGCCATCACAAGTCAGAGTTGATAAGGAGAGAAGAATCCAAACAACTCAATTGATGAAGACTCTTTGATGCACAAGTCGAGAAGGCCACTCTATGAACCATTTAAAATCTCCAAGGAAGGTGAAAGAAGATTTCTGTCATGTTTTAGTTGTTGCTTTCACATGTATGTTTGTTATTAAGCTCCCCTAGTGTCTAGGCCTAGAGATGTCATACTTGTTAGTGTGTTATTTTCATTTTGATTGCATTTTGAACTAACACTTGATCTAACTCCCTCTCTTGAGTCAAATTCCTATGTCACAATAGGGACTTGGTTCACAAGTTCCCTCTCAACGGTAAAGTTCTATTAGTAAACAACATGTCCCTATTCAACCTCAATATGCCAAATACAACCATATACCACCATCTCAACCACAATATTTATAATATCTAGCCTATATACCTAATCCCAACTAGAATATTAGACAACCACAAGTGCAATTTCAACAATCGCACCATAATCCACCCATACGTATTCCTAGTTCATTTCCTAGCTAATCCAACCTCCTCTAACAAATACCTCCTCCATACCTCTGTCAAAGTAATCCACTTATGACCACTCAACCATCACTTCAAGCCAATGTTCCCAGAAGCTTCCTCAAACAAGAGCTACAATAAATGAAGGATGTAATTACTGCCATCCAAGCAGAGAAGTAAGTTAAAAATTCAAGTTGGACATGTGTTCTTACCCTTTCAACATAGAGTACTTGTAGATACTATTTCCTCCAGGGTATGAGCTACCAAAGTTTGATAAATATAAGGGGGAAGGTGACCCCAAGACCCATCTAATAGAATTCATCATTACGTTCTAATCGATGGCCTATAACGACATTTACCTTTTATTGTTATTTCCAAGAAGTTTAGCTAGATAAGCATTGGAATGGTCCCTGGAGTTACCAAAAAAAATAGTTTCTTCAATGATATTTTAGACAAATTCATGTAACACTTCTCTTATAATATCGAGCATGAGATTTCATTGCTAGACTTAATGCAAGTAAAATACAAACCTGGGAAAAGCTTTGCAAGCTATCTACAGTAATGGAGATCCCTTATAAGCTAATTTACCCATAGTCTACCAAACAAATAACTAGCCAATATGTTTATTAAAAATCTACATAGAAATATATCTTACTATCTAGAGTTACATTGTACACATACGTTAAAAAAAAATCCTTAATAAAGATTTAGCGATTGAACTAGCCCTTATTAACAAAAGGATCATTAAACTAACCTCATCAAATTAAATGATGGCCAAAATCAAAACCAAAAAAATGGTCAAAACCAACATCCAGTCCAAACACAAGCGTCACAACCGGCATAGGGTAGCAATAATGATAGACCTAAATAATTCAATCACAACAAGAATGTTGTAAGTAATGGAGTAATAGAGTCGTAGCATGTTCAAATGGTGCAATCACCATCTACTCAGCCTCTACCACGTTTCCAGCTTACTCCTAGCCAACAACCTTTTCATTGGCCATAACACACGCACAAATCACCATAGCTTAGACCAAACCAGCCAATGCAATAAATACAACAATCTATGCCTTTGCAAAACCTTCCTCTAAGGAGAAACATACCTACTCATCATGTTTTTACTGACCTTAGAGAGCCCATGGAATTAGTGTTTTACAAGCATGTAACAACTAACTTGATTATATGGCCTATTCTAAAAGAGCAAGTTCGTGAGGGCATTCACATGTTAAATTGGTATAGGTCAGAACAATTCTATGATTTTCATAGGGTCAATGACAATATATAGCATTGCATTCAAATTAGACATGTAATTTAGAATATGTTGGAAAATTGAGAGATCACATTAGATCATGGAACTTCTACCTCTAATCAGAGGTTTAACACTTATCAGAATCCTTTTCCCTAAAATAATACTCAACAACAACAGCGGTACGTACAACATTAACAAAAACAATATCAATAACTAAGGCTGAACCAATAAACTCAATAGAACCAATAACAAAACCAACAACATCAAAACAATGGAACAAAACCAAAATCAGAATGATGCAAACAACCAATAGACCTATCATGCAGTTGCACATGACTACAACATAGTTGTAGGCCATGTTGTAGGAGGTCGCATTATAATCATTTCAATTAATCCTAGACCAAGTGTCAATTGGACAAGACCATTGTTAATCATACCAAATCAACTAAACCATTCTGGTAATCCTTCTTTGACTAGGACTGCACACAAGCAAACTAGCGAGCAAGGATTCCCATGTTAGGACCTTAAATTGATAACTCATCATTAACATGTAAGCACGCACAAGTGCATCGATAACTGAGACTTATCCTATCTATTCCCCCTCCACCATCATTTATTAGTAACACTGGTCCTATATTTAATCTTGATTATGTAATCACAACTCAATGATCAAGGATTACTATACTAGGCCCATAACCATCTGCCACTTCACCCATCATCCAACCAGTCATCCTACCTCATAACAAGCCATTTACCACTATCCAAGAAAAGAAATTTAACATTGTGGAATAATTGCAAAATGTACCAGCACAAATATCCATTTTAGATTTGTTGCGTACGTCAACCATCCACAAAAACATCTTGACAGAGTTCCTTGGTCAATCCACAGTTCTAAATGACATATCCCTTGATAAATTTCAAGCTTTGATTGAACATCTCACTCCATCCCAACAAATAACCTTAAACCAAAGTGATATGTCATCCTTTGGCCTGTGGCATAATAATCCATTGTACATCAAACTTTCCATAAAGAGACACAAAGTGAAATGTGTCCTCATAGATAATAGATCGAGCCTAAATATTGTCTTTAAAGCTCATCAAGCTTCTGAAATACACAATAGTGGATCTCCAAACAGAAAAAATCACCATCAAAGCTTACGATAATAAAGAATGAGAATTACAAGGCACCATTAGCTTAGCCAGTTATCATTAGGCCCTTGACCCATGATATACTTTTCCATGTGTTAGATCTCGATTTGTCATACAATATGCTTTTGGTTAAACCTGAGTTATATGAGATTCATGTAATCCCATCAACATTGCACCAATATATCAGGTTCTCCCATTTAGGGATGAAGGTTAGTATTTTAGGAGATTTACATCTATATGAGCATTGCAAATATCTAGAAGCTGAGTTCAAGATCTACAATTACCGTTTCAGTATGAATCCAATCACTAAAGAGGAGAAAGGAAAATTAATACTTATAAATTTACCAAAGGATAACTACATTGACCCTGATACCCTTGGTTCCCATTCCCACATGCTACCTCTTGAAATGTCCAATCATTATATTATCTCAGATAATGGCCCAAGAGAACAAATGACCCATGACACCTTTCACATTGTAAAACTTCCATAGAATGCAGAGTCTTTTGGAAGACCCAAGGAAAAATCACTCATGCAATGGCAAATAAAAGGAAAAGGCCATCAACATAGTACAGCACCTATCACTTTCATACTGGCCTCTAGTAAAGAAAAGGACCCTCTTGAAGGAGATGAATCATGGTTATATAGTGACAAATTGGCCAACTGTTACAAAAATTCCAAGTATCCCATTCCTAATAGGATCATGGAGAACCAAGATTATGAAGGAGGCCTCGGGCCAAATCAATAACACTTAAGCCCATTTCTATGACTAAGTACAAAGAAACCTATGGACTTAGATATAAACTACCTGAGGGGGAACACATGTATCTTATTCAAGTTCTATCACCGACTAGTGATGATTATGCCGGTAGTGAAGCAGAGTCTGATATAGCCAATTTGATGACTTAGTTCAAACTAATTTGTTTGACGATAATGCCAATTGTACCATTCAACCAGTCATTCATCATAATCCATTACCATTATATTATCCCCAACTAATAAACTAGAGCCAACAAGAATCCAACATACTGGTTGATGAGTTTCAAAATGATGAGCCCTTCTATGATTTTCTAGACCTCAGGGACAATGTTCTATTGGGAGACCATAAATCAGGGTTCTCAATCAAATTAGATCATGAAGCTTATTTTGGAGTGCAAGTGAACACCCTTAGCCAAAAGCAATTAAATAAAACATTGAGGTCCCAAAGTGAAAACTTTTTTGAAGCATTTTATAATCAGGGAAAAAATAAAAATAAAGGCCAATCTAGTGGTGAAAACCTATTCTAGGTGCCACTCGATGGGGGTGTTCAACCTTATTCAAATTTAGCCCAGGAGCCCATCAACGACAAAATTGTTTAAAAGTTAGTGTTTAGCCTTGAAAAAGAACAAGCTTTTGATCAACTCATTCAGGATACCAATATCAATGATCTTATATATGGATCTGAATTTAGTCTTCAAGAACTGTAGGCATTTGATCACATCATTCAGAAGTTTCCAACAACATTTGTTACATGGCCATCCCTCTCCTTGGGGGATTTTGATTCATCATGTCTAGGAGAACTTGAAGAACCAGTCCTAACAGAGGACTCAAACATAACCAAACAATTCAAATCTTTGCCCACTTCTTGAAAATAGTTCAACCCTTCTAGTGGAAAACACAACAAAGGTAAACATAGGGTCTCCAGATTACCCAAAGTGGATTAAATTAGGCATGTCCCTCACTGAGATGCATGAAGTCCTTACAACCTTATTGAGAGAATTTATAGATATATTTGCATGGACCTATTTTGACATGCCTGGTTTGGACCCTGACTTGGTTTTTCACCACCTCGTAGTACATCTTGATGCTAAACCTATGAAATAAAATCTACAAAAAAATACATCCTCGCATTGTTGTATTGGTAAATAAAGAGTTGAAAAAGCTTTTGTAAGCAAGATGTATTAGGTCAATCAACTATCCTGAATGGATGTCCAATATAGTATCAGTAAGTAAAAATCTAGAAGGAATCAAAATTTATACTAATTTTAGGGACAAATAATGTTTACCCCAAGGATGACTTTCCATTGCTCAACATTCACATGATTATCTACTCAACAACAAGTTATGAAATGCTTTTACTGATGGATTGTTTTTCAAGCTACAATCATATCAAAATAGCATCAGAAGACCAACACAATATAATGTTAACCACTCTATGGGGTATATTATGTTATCAAGTTATGCCATTTAGTCTTAATAACTTAGGGCCATCTATAAAAGATCAATGACAGTCATATTCCATGATATGATGGATAACATTATTGAAGACTACGTCGATGACATACTGGGTAAATAAAACACCAAGGTCAATCATCTCACAACATTGAGGAGGATATTTGAGGGACTACGTGAATACAAAATTAGGCTCAGTCCTAAGAAATGTGTTTTTGGCATTACATCAGGTAAATTACTTGGTTTCATTATGTTTCATAGGGGCATCAAAGTTGATCCAGCCAAAGTATGAGCCATAACAGAAATGCCACCACTGACCAATTTGAAATAGCTCTACCATTTACAGGGCAAAATCTAATCTATTTGACGCTTCATATCTTAATTGGTAGACAAATGTCACCCATTTACATACCTATTGAAGAAGGGTGTGGCATTTCTTTGTGATGATGATTGTCAAAAAGCTTTTCAACAACTAAAGGATTATCTAATGAATCCACTAGTCTTATTGATTCCCATTGAGGGAAAATTGCTATATCTTTCGGTGACTAACAATGCATTAGGGAAACTTCTAGCTCAACATGATGATAATATAAAAGAGCATGGAGTATACTATTTAAGTCGTACACTGGTTGCATATAAGCATAATTATATGCCCATTGAAAAAACCTCTTTAGTTATAGTCTTCACAACTCAAAAATTGTGACATTACATGTTGAACAACAAGACCATGGTCATTTCAAAAGTAGATTTGATCAAATATCTACTATCTAAAACAATGCTATAAGGTTGCATAGCCAAATAGATAATTTTTCTCAATGTGTTTGAGATAGAGTATGCCCACCAAAAAGCCATCAAGGGGCAAGTTCTTGTAGATCAGTTTGTTGAAGCACCTCTTGCAGATACGAAGATACTCAAAATCAAATTTTTCATTGAATCCATCATGAACATCATTGAAATACCTATTGAAGAGTAAAACTAGAAGCTATATTTTGATGGTTCATTACTACACATGGATCAAGCGCAGGCCTTTTGTTTATTACTCTATAGAGGGATCTAATCCCTAAGTCATTCAGAATCAACTTTCTTTCTACCAATAACATCGCTGAATATGAAGCACTCATCATAGGGATTCGATAGGTAGTACAATGGAATATACATCATCTACAAGTTTATGGTGATTCAAAATTAACCATCAATCAAGTTATTGACCACTTTCAAACCAAAGATGACATGTTAATTCCCTACAAAGCCATGGTCAACACTCTAAAGAAATAGATTATCGACATCTAGTTTGATCATATACGAAGAGCCAACAATAAAACAATAGATGCCATAACTACTATTGGATCTTTGATTCGACAAAAAGATACAACCAAGGAATACTAATTTCTTGTTGAAAATCTAACAACACTAGCTCATGAACCATCAACTATCACAATGAGCTGTGATATTATTGGTAACAATTCTACTTTGTATTTAGACCTATATGCCTATTTACATGACCAAATACTACGACCTAACTTATATCAAAAATAAACCAAACCCTTCATCCATAATGCCTAACATTATACCTTACTTGGACCAACCTTATACCACCACAGTTTTGATGGAACTCTATTTCATTATTTACCTTCGATAGAACCTATACTAGCATTATGGGAAGTTCGCGAAGGGGTATATAGAGCCAACACTAGTATAAAAAGATCTTACATATTATTGCTACATATGTCAAGAGATGCGATAAATGTCAATGGCATGCTAATCGGATCTATGCCCCAACCAAGACTTTGAAACCAATGTTGATAGCTTGTCCATTTGCTACATGGGACCTCAATTCATTGGAAAGATAAAACCCACCTCATCAGATGACCATAAACATATCCTTACTGCCACAAGATATTTCACTAAATGGGTGGAAGCTATACCTCTCACATCACTGAAAAGCAAATTTCTAAATTCATCGTCAACCATCTCATCTACTGCTAAGGTATCCCTTCCACCATTATATATGATAATGGAGGATCATTCAAGAATAAGGATGTCAAAAAGCTATGTGTTGAGTATAAGATTACTCAACATTTTTCCATGACATATTACCCTCAAGATAATGGTTAAGCTGAAGCATCAAACAAAACAATTTTCAACATTTTAAAAAATATTGTCAATGATACCAGTTGCGATTGACACCTTTAGATATTCCATGCCCTATAGGCATACCATACCAATCAACACACCCAAATAGAAGCCATTCCATACTTGTTTATGGTATTAGAGACATTCTTCCCATTGAGGTCAAGTTACCTTCATTACATATCTCTTTGATGCATGTTCTAGGCGATGAAGACTATCAAGTAGCTCATCTACAATAGATGGATTTACTTGATGAGAAATGAATGGATGCAGTCAACAACCTTCAAGCATATCAAAATAAATTTCATGGCCACTACAATTGCCATATGAAACATAAATAATTCAAACTTGGTGATCTTGTTCTCAAAGAAAACCAAAAGAATACCATGACTGAAAGAAGCATAAAAGCAATTTCAAACCCAACTGGGTAGGTCCTTTCATCATTATTACAAACTATGGCATAGGAGCATACAGGTTCACCACACTAGACAGGGATGAACTTGATGAGCTGATGAACATTATGCACCTCAAGTGGCACTTTTCTTGAAAAACTAGGTGTATTGTCTATAAGGACCATTTCAAGTTATACCATAATATCAACGTTCTTATTTATACCATAACTTTCTATCATCCTATCACCCTACCATTCTATCAGCGTATCATTATTACATTTAAACCAGTCCATCCTACCATGACATTTTATCAACCAAAGTATGTTTCAATCCATCCTATCCTATCCTGTTTAACCTTTATTTCAACCATTAGTTTCACATTTTGGCATAAAAATTTAGATCAATTTCAGCAGTTGCTAAAAGCATTCAAAATAAAGGCAGTATTTTGGAGCAATAAAATAGAAGTTTTGACAGTTGCATTCTTCATTTCTTGTCCCCTTTTTATCATGTTTGTTTAAGTGAGCTTGATTATATCCACCTAAAGGGGCAAATCAATGTTTTTACCAATCTTGCTACTAATTATAACCGCATGTGGACAAAATGGTATCATTGATCTAATCAGTTGTATCCTAGTTATAACTGCATATGGGCAAACTAGGGGCAACATTTTCTTATTGTGCCTTGATATACCAACTTGACATTCTAATGCAATACTATACCACTATGCCAACTATGCCTATTTTATTTGAATTGACTGCTTTACTAGTTAGATTATTTTGCTGTAAGATGGAACTACTTTGACTTAGGGCCATTTCGGGACTATGTGGGTCATGCTCAATATTTGTTGAGGTTAGTTGAGTCCCCCTTTTTATCATGCTCTCA
Organism: Torreya grandis; assembly: GCA_037957365.1. Taxonomy (NCBI): domain Eukaryota; kingdom Viridiplantae; phylum Streptophyta; class Pinopsida; order Cupressales; family Taxaceae; genus Torreya; species Torreya grandis. Next base: position 1,024,527 of record JARHVA010000603.1, read on the forward strand.
TTATTTTGTGATCTTGGACTGTTTAGTTTCTCATCATTATCATGAGTTGAGACACCTAAAAATTTGTAAAACCATTTGCAAAACTATTTAGAAAAGCTAAAAACATTGACCACTTCTTTGCCTTAAAGATTCTAAGATCCCTTACTAAGCCACAAGAAATTTGTTGTCACTTAGTTTCTCCTTTCCTTTTGGATTTTTATCCCAAGCACTTACCATTTTTCTAGACTATTACTATTATTATCACATCCATCATGTTTATTTTTCAATTATCATCATTTTCTTCCCATTTCCTAGAACTACATTCGGCCTAAAGTTTTTGTTGGATATATCATCTACATAACTATGTAGGTAGCATCCACTTGTCTAGTGCATATGGAGACAACTCAACCACCCTATTCCTTTTCTTCTATTTCCCCATCATGTTTGTTTATTAAGTTGTTACCTATTTTCTATGGCAATTGTTCATCGTGTTATTTGTGTCATGTTGTTTGTATTAACATTGAGACTAACTATTATTTGTTTTTTATTTGTTTTGTTTGTTTGTTTATGTGCCTCTTTGTTTGTTTTAAGTATTGTTACCTTGATTCAGTCTATGTGTGTTTATTGGTTGATTACTTGTGTATTTATTCTTGAATCCATCCTTATTCATACATCAACATTGTCATCATGGTTTTTATCATTGGTGGATTATTTTCCTTTGAGTATTGGATCATGGGAGTCAGTCCTTATGCATATTTCAGCCAAGTCTTTATGGTGTTTTATCATGATGCCTACTATCACATGCTACAATAAAAATTAGCTTTGAGAAGTCTACATAGCAATACAGTAATGATATCTCCTCGACACCGACATTAACAATAACCCTGATCAAATCCCAAACAAAGTAATTAAATAATGAAATAAATTAAACCTTTGTCAGTTTGGACAAGCATCTCCCTACTAGCAGGTTGTCCCAATTCATCTTTATCCTCTGTATCAAGTTATCATCATCATCATGTTTGCCATAATCAGGGTCTAATGACTCTAACCACCTATGGGCAAATCATTTTATATTGTCCCACTTGCATTCTTAGTAATTATAATTGCCTTTGGAAAAATCATTGTCATGACCAATTCTAAATCATTTACTTTTTTTTACCAGTTTAGGACATGTTTTTATCATGTTCATCTGTCCTAACTGAGGTAGCTCCATGTTCTCAATGATTATAACTATGTTTTGGGAAAATCATTATGTTTTCATACCATGTTGCCACTATCGAGTTACAATGCTTATAACTGCCTTTTGGCAAACCATTGTACACCATCCCACTTGCATTCTCAATGATTTTGATCAAATTTGGACAAATCATTGTGTTATCACCGCAATCATTTTTATTAGTTTGGTCCCCTTATTTTTGTCTTTCAAGGGACCATTTGTCGACCCCTTTTCCAACTTCTCCCTTGAGGGGGAATCTTATAGTTCATTCATCACTATTGAATTCATAAATACAATAGGACCATTTTATTCTTTGAAAAGATGTTACTATGCTTACAACTTTCAACACCTTCCCAAATAGGAGCAAACTATAGACATCTAAAATTGGCCACCAATAGCTTTATACCCGACTTTAGATCAATTCTTATCAAAAATTAAATATCTAGATTAAGAATTTTTAAATGTCTTAAATTTGGCTTCATCAAATGCAATTAAATCAATTTAGCCCATAAATCAATTAAAAAGAGCAAATGCCTAATCATTTACATTTAAAATATTACAAATATTCAAAAGCCTAAAAGAGTTTAATTAACAAACAAATCCTAATCAAATCATAATTGAATTCATTCATGAGCAATTAAATAAATTACTAAAAAGGAAAATTCAAATATCCTAAAAAGCTAATCATTACCTTTTGTGAGTTGTCCAAATGCAAAATATATCAAAGCACACCTATTCCATGCTAATCATCAGAGCATAGATACATTTTAACCCTATTTGGGTTAACTAAGCAAACCAAAGTTAGGATTTAACTCATTCCAAGCCATTTCAAATCCTATAAAAATAAGCCTAGATCTCTTCATTTCGAGAGCTTGGCACATAGTAAAGTTATAATGCAAGATTTGATTCATCAAGCAAATGCATAGTGTTATAATCCCAAAATTGAGCCAAACCAAGCCATTTTCAAGAAACATCAAGCCAAAGCCAAGACAAGAATGGTGTGGAGAGGATATAGAGATATCCAAACCCCATTGTTGAATACCTCTTGAGCACAATCCAAGCAAGCTAACAAAGAGATCTCTTGGAGCAATCAAGGAAGGTAAGGAAAGTTGTCATTCTTTGTATTTTAGTTGTGTTTTGAATTGGTTTGTTTACTAAGCTCCCCCATGATCTAAACATGGAGGTGTTATGCTTTTTTAGTATGTTTTTTGTTAATTTGATTTCATTTTGAGACTAACACTTGATCTAACCTCCCCACCATCGTCAAATTCCTAACATCATGGCAACATGTTTGCGGCTTACTAAGAAGCAAAGCTTGAATAAAAAGGACTTTTATGAGGATTTTAGTTTTTTAAGAGACTCATTTGATGTGTTTATACATGTTTAAAAGCTTATAATTATTTACATGATGCTATAATAACTCCTAAGCCTTCAAAAGTTCACAAAACTTATGTTTTATCAACATAGTCATATGAGCAAAGATCTTTCCAATGACACAGAGGATTGTTGAAATCATTTAATTATTACCATACATATAAGGATGTCTAAGGAACGTTTTCCAAATATTTTTAGGTTTTGAAACTACTCCAAGTCCAATATATTCAATTTTGAAGGCTCTCGGTCCTGTATAGGACTATCAAAACCCTAACCTAGGGTTTATATTATAAGAGAGCCATATCTTGTGTTTTAACTAGTGGAATTTGCTAAAAATTGGTGAGTCAGTAGACTTAAGCACCCTCTAATACAATTTTGAGGTTTTATGATTTCTTATGATTTTACAATGAGAGATATAAGTGACTGTATTTAATGAATTTTCTTCATTTTATTGAAATTCCAAGACAAGTTAGAAAAAGAGTCCTTAGGGTCTTATAAGTGTTAATGAATTATATAAACCCTATTCAATATCTTTACAAGTTTGAATCTTGTGTATTTTGTATTGGATACTTGTAAATAGGCCAAATAGAGGCCTAAAAACTCATATTTTTGACTCATGACAAAATTTGAAATGTTAGTTGAGGATAATCTTTCTTGAGAAAGTGCATCAATATCTTAAAAGTGGAACAGGCCAAATAAATTCCTCTATGTCATTTGTCTCAATCATATTCTTAGTTTGGGCTAATTAGGGATATATTAAACCTTACCAAATCATCAAACAAGATTAATTTCTCTTGGAATTGAATTGCAAAGACCTCTAAAGCACATCCCTACATAAAATTACAAGGGAAAATTAGAAAGTAGGTATGGGACCTACTAAAATAGTTGTTGATGTTAACGTAAGGCTAGATGTGTAAGTAGGGTGATGTGTGGTTTAATCTAGTGATCTTGATCCTCCAAGATCAATAGTTCCTCCTTGAATAATAATGGTACCCTTTGCGTGTAGTTATCAAAGAATATGTGGAAACAAGTTGGCAACCTGTACTAATGTAAACCATTTTCCTTAGGAAGGCACTTGACTAGCTTTAGCATTTTAGAAAAGAAGAATCTTTTATTGACTTGTTTTAATTTTTCTAGAACACTGAAATATATATTAATCTTTGTCTATTGAATAAACTTTGTAGTATCTGAAGTATCGAACAGGAATGGAAATTAATGGTGTAAGATCTTTATATTGAAGACTATATGTAACCTATGATAAATTGAAAGATTAAACTCAAAAGACTTATCCCCTACTTACTTGGTGATGGTCTAGGTCCTATACCAAAGTAAATCAAGATTACAGTAAAGTGATATCAGTCTTTCCTTCTATAAGTGTAGCTAGACTTGATCACCAACTCAGAATGTGTGCGGTGTGCAATTTTTTTCATGGTACTACTTATATTTCACATTTATCTATTATAGAATGGTTTACACTTATTGTTGAAGGTGCTAAAAGTGTTCAATGAATTGAACAACTTTTCCAACTTTTTTTTGAGCTAAAGGAGTTTTTACTATTGATGGCAGAATATGATAAGCTACATCGATGGTTACCAAAGGTTAGAAACCCAAGCAAACATGAAACTAGATATGCGTGATACAGTTGTACACAGATTTGTTATAGATATACTAAATGAAAAAAAGGATTTCATCTTAAGTGCATAACTTATTATAATTTGACACTCTCAGATGATGCAATATCATCCTATTTACCACTTTTCTCAGTCAATCTGTCTTAGAATGAAAGGTACTGGACTTGTCCAGTTTTGTGTCTAGAATAGATCAAAGTGTTTTCTGAAAATGACTCAAAAACCTTTTATTTGTATCCAATAACATATTTTATAGGATTTCATAGTGGATCTAACCATATTTAAATTACAATTGAATTGTTTATATAACTAATATCTCTTTCTTAGAAGGTATGAGAATTGTAATTACGCATGCGATACAAGACTTGATATACTTGGAGACATAAAACATGAGATGTGGCTAGAAGTACTTATGAAATAAGTAAGAGTCTTTTTAGCTCTAAAATATCCTAAAATTTTTCTGAAATAAGCCTCCCATATTAATTTTTTGTATTTATACCTCATGTAGAATGCACAGGTGCCCAAGATGATATAAAAATCCATCCTACAAATATAAATCGAGTACTGAATTACTACAATGCAATTTTTTATATATATCCAAAAAATCCATGTTATATGGATACAATTATGATCATTCATTGACTTCGTGTCAACATGCATCAAGCACAAAAAAGATACTTTGGACTAGTGTTTGGTTAGACAATTTATGACTGGATTAACACTTCCCTTCTTATGCTTAATGTTCATATGAAACTATTAAATATAAGAAGACCATTTTTGATGTTGTTATTTCTATAAATTATTCTAAGTTTACAATACTTGAAATAGATTATGATCTATGTGGATCACAATCTACTTGGCTAAGATATAATGTTCCTAATGATGGCATACCTAAATAATAGCATAAATCGCACAATCATATGTTAGGTAGTTCCTTATTGGTGCAATGAATTTTTCACTATGGTAAACAACTGAATGACCAAGCTGAGTGATAACTACTCTAAAGGAAAATTTAGAGGCATTTATCTCAAGTTCAAATCATTGCTAAATGTATAGTAAAGCAAGTATTGGTGTAGAATAAATCTATGTTTCAATTCCTTGAATGCTTTCTATTTTATGCAAAATTCTGTTTAAAGTTTACTTTAACATCACCTTAGGTAACTTCATTTAGAGGCCAAGTCACGTGAGGAAAACCAAGTACGAATAGCCTATATAAGTTTACCAATCCAAAAAAAGTTACGAAGCTCTATGATATTCTTTTATTGTGGTCATCCCTAGATGAATTGAATCTTGGTCAGCTCCACGTACACTTATTTTGTATCTACAATGAGTCCTAAATATTATATCTATACCATGGAAAAAATTAACATTCTTCTATGTTTCCATATACCTTGTCCTTTTTTGAAGTGTCAAGCACATGTTCTATATCAAGAAGATGATCATACCATACAATAGTGAAAATACTATAATTAGAATTCTTGAAAGTGAAAACCATCATAAAAGTGTTCAGCTTGTTCTAAAAGTGGATCTACAAGTTTGATAGGAGTGAAACTCCTTTGAACCCTTTTTTCAGAAGATGATTCCTAAAAACCTCTCTCAGATACATGAATATGTGTAATGATGTCAAATTCTTATATCTTTCACTAGGGCTAAAGTTGAGACTAATAAGACATAAAAAAGTGTTTTGTTGAGGGAATTGCATAGTTTAACCCCATCTTACTTTAATAATAGGAATATAATTTAGCACTCATCACTCATTCATGTCAATAAAAAATGCATGTCTAGTGCCACCCTGGATCCTATAAGATGCAGGTTCATAGAATATAACGATATGCTATTTCACTTACACCTTCTCTTGGTCCAATTATTTTGAATATTGAATGGCAAAACTTGCAATTGTATAATTGATTAAATATATATTAACTTGATAGCTTAGAATATCATATGCATGTTTCATGCATATCTAAAGTGCCTTAATGTGCTTATATAATTATACAATAAATACTAGTGTCATTCGGCATGCAAACTAACATAATAAAAGAGGGAAAATCTAACAAAATAGAGCCAAGTAATGGAACAATTAAATAAAAGGCCAACGTACACACAAAATCAATCTATCCATTATCAAAATGATCAAATAAGGGTCAAACCATTATCATAAGATTACAAAACTTGTCAGGGACTAAGAAATAAATATGAATAGAAAAAACAAGGATTTCAAAGCATAGAGAAAAACATACAGGAGAGAAAATAGAGAAGAATGTGGCCAAACAAAGAGGAAATAAATGACAAAAATGAAAGAGAAATCATCAATAATAACCTAATTTGAAGAGATGATACATATGTAAAAAATCAAACTAATAGCATTTCACCACAAGGGATGTAACAAAATTAGATGTGTAGATAATGCCCCACATTAAGTGGTTGTGTGCATATACCTTAAAGTAAATAAAAATAGATACTACTTTTTTGAATTTACTCACTATTTGTAGGTTATACTCAATCTTAGTTATTTATATCAAATTCATTCGATAGTTACAAGGTGTGATATTACATTCTATTAGAGTCAAAATCCATCAACTTATAAAATAGAAATCCCTATCTACTTTCTATCTATATGAATACTCCCTTAAGGATCCAATGTTAATATATTAAATGTATCAACAAGTAAATATGAATACATGTAATTAGATAAATGTCTTCAAAATTTGATAGTAATATAACCAATTTATATTATTTCAAAAGCTTGAAATGAAAAAAATTAATGAATACATCTTGTGATATATGAGCCACGATGTGATCTCTAAAATTTATAAAACTATCCTAGGCCTCAATTGCCCCTACCAAGCAGTGAAAACTCTACAAAATAGTTCTCAATTACCATGCCATGTGGTAAAATATTTTTCTTCCCAAAGAATAAAACCTCAAGAATCTCTTTGTAATTATCGACACCTAGTTTGGGTATAAATCTTATTAGTGAAAGGTTTTTAATGTTATTTTATGCATATAGATCCTTAAATAAGGTTTTATGGGAGCCTTTTTCATGTCTTTTCCTCCTTACCTCTCTACTATGTAATCACACATGGTTTTATTCATATTTTTCCTCTCTTTTATTTGTTTGTATTTGTGCTTCAAGGCCTCCTTCGTTATTCATCTCTTTGTCCCCTACCTTTTTCTTTATTGTGATGAAATAAATGGTATGTTGATTTTGTCCTGGACATAGTGAAAAACCCATTGATTATATCGCCTTATATTTTGTGGGCCCTTTTTCCCTTATCCTCCTCTTTTTTATGTATGGATATGTAACTATTGGTTCTTTATCTTTTACTTGGTTGGCTTACATGCCAATATATTCCTAATTTAAACTCAAAAAGTGTATATATACAAAGCATCATAAAGGCAATAAAAATACAAGCATCAAGAAGATTCAAGTCTAAAAACACACTATATTTTACATTTATGCTCTTAAAAACTCAACAAATAAGTTAGAATGTTTGTAGATACATCTTGTAGTGAGGAGGACTAAGACAATTCTCAAGTAGTTGCACTTGGTTATCTATGGAGATAAGGGAAAATCCTATATCTCTCTTATTTTGGGATTTGACTTATATGCATGATAACTACACTAGCTCTATTATAGTGAAAATATTTATGATGATTATGTGGAAAAAATTTTTTGTTTACAATATTTATTGAAGATGTTGACTCATGTATGTAGATTTGATAGAGATTTGATTGTCAAGAATCCTAAATGCTTAGAATAGGTTTTTATTCCATAAATTCATGTTGGTACAAAAATATATTATAGATAAGGAAGCCAATCTTGAATCTACTCTCATATATCATTTTAATGTTTATATCATCAATCTATTTGAGGCTCCAAATTTACATTAGATGGTAAGGCTAGTGCTCTTAGTGCTCCTAATCCTCTTATGCCTACACCTAATCCTACACCTTTACTAATTATTCATAATATTCCTATACAAACTAATGCTTATTTTATATTACCTACTCTCAATTCAAATACTAATGTGCCACCGTGACCTAATTCTTATAATTCATCTACTGGTCTTAGATATAATAAATATACCAGTCATGCATCTATTGCTACAAATTTTAAACCTACAAACTTATCTATTCCTACATATACGCATATAAATGTTAATCATTATTCAACTCATAGACCTATTAGTGCATCTCTAGATCCATTGATTAACTGAATATCAATATATGCAATTGAAACTCACATAACAATCTCAGATATCTTAAAACCCTAATCATATGTCTAGATATAATGACATATTACACAATCCATTGGATACCAAGGTTCTTATTAACCTATGACTCCTTTTTCAATGCCCAAATTTGACATATAAAGTGGAAAAGGTGACTCTTCACACCACATTAGAGCTCATTCTATATCTTTATTTGGTTTTGTTCATGATGACTTATTACAACCAATATTTTACCATGGATTGGTTTTATGCTATCATAAAACAAATATATTTTTGTGTTTAAGAGGTACCTTGGAAGTTGAGTCTAAAAAGTACCCATATCACTTAAATTCTTGTTCTATCATCAACTTATACCAAAATATGGATTTAATGAATTTTTATTTAGTTGTATTACACTTTCCTAGGGAGAGATGGTGGAGTGTTTCTCTCAATTAAAATTCACTCTCGTGCAAAAGAAAACTTTGTTGACTCTAATTTTGAGCATGTAAATATATGTAGTTAAAACTCTTCCAAAGGTTTCCTGTGTCAACTAAACTTACACACACTTGTTTTGTTTTCAAATTTGATTGCTATGTCAAAGAGTCAAAGAGAAACAATTAAATACATTCTGCATGTCAAATATTCATCATGAACACACAATGTACCTCCCTAAAAAATTGAAATCCTTAAAAAAATAGGAGGATAGATTCAGTGCCAAGGTATACATCCAGTAGCAACATGTGGTGTGGATTTTATAGCCTAACAAATTTGACACATACACATTCAGTATAACATTGAATCTGACCCTATATAGTTAGAAGTTGATTACACATAGAATAACACAGCCACCTATAGATTCAAGATCTATATTTATAAACTCAAAATAGAATTCAATTGTTCTAGATTCCATATTTCCGTATCTTTTCATTGTTCTTTCTTGTTTTAGTCATTTTCTTCTTTCATGTACCCATGTTTTCAGTGCATTATAGTAGATTTGATTAGTTTACTTAATTATTAATTTACAGATTTAGATTATGTCATGGTTTTAATTTGTTGTGCATCTAGTAATGACCCTTAAACCAAAAATAGTGAAAATAGTTAGAGACATAGTTGAAGAGAATAAAATTTGTGGGAAAAGGTTGAGACTTTAGAAAATACTTCTTATTTGTTGATCAAAGTTATGATCACTGAGAATATTTCTATGTGTAGAAGATCAATGGGCATGGTTTCCCTTAGGTTTTAAAAGCATGTAGCTTTAAACCCCTAAGATAAGCGTTTAGTAAGTGTAAGAATGTTGGAAATTTATTGTATATTTTGCATGTTCGGTGCATCATCTTGGATTTTGTGTTTGGGGGAGAAGTGACCCTGAAAATAGGAGTTCAGAAAATTTGGAACCCTACACATAGTTTCTTGAGTTTTTATTGGTGGTATCAAACCATGGTTTATGACCCATTGACTATAATCCCATGGATTTGGTACCCATTAAATTTTAACATTGCTTGGATAGTTTCATATTTTTGTGCAAATAAATACCACCGCATGTATTAGGGTAAATCATGATTTGAATTATGTTACTGTATTATAATTTCTTGAGTTAATGTAATAAAGAAGAAGGTTTTGGTTCTGGGTTTTATCCTGAAAGGGTTTATATTAGTGAAAATATTGTGCATTAGGCGTGTGTCATTTTTATTTACATAATATATTTAGATTTTGTAATCATTTATTCTCCTCCATTAATTTATCAGTTTATTCTTTCTTCAAATTTTAGTGTGTACTTGAATTTGAAACTATGTGATGGGGCTAGGTGACCAAAATTTTGAAACAAACTAAAATTACACAAAATTAAAATTTATAGATAAGATTCATAAATAGTAAAAATGACAACATTAATTCTTTGTTATTCTATTCATGGAAAACTTGATGACAAAGTCATCATGCACTACTAGCATACTATTCTAAAAAAACTAATATATAATTAACCAACTCTCCATTTTAAGTAAACGTTAAAATCTACTATTTCTAGTAATTTTGCATGTGAGCTCAAATGGAAAAACTAAGTTTTCCTTATTCTCATACATATCTAAATAAAGTTTGAGGATGACATGCAACTAGAAGTTCATGCCAAGTTATAATAAACCTAAAATGCTATTTTTGATCTTTATATGATTCTATTTGACACAAAACATTTGTTAAAAATTGTGCTATGTGGCTAGCACAACTTACACCTACATAAAGCTCATCAAGATCTTTTATTTTATGAAATAGGGCTCATATGGAGTTCTAGGTCAAAAGTTATACTTTCCACTAGATGCACTTTTGCATCACTATGATTATGAAAATGTCTCATAAAATACTTGCTTATGAGTTGAAAGTTATTATCTCCGACAATTTTCTTTAAACACTCAAGGAAAAGTTCATGCTAAACACATACCAATCTTTCCATGATATTTTCCATATTATTCAAAACTCTAAGATTAAATGTTTAGAGGCCAATATGCTCAAATAGGGTTTGACTACCACCATCACTACCTCTAAATATAAAGGTAGATCAACATTCAAAGATAAGGATAATGATAATTCAACTATTCAATCTAAGAATAAAGTGAAAAAATTAAACGTAGTTTCAACCCCGTGTGATGATTTCTATTCCACCTTATTGAGAGAATAAAAAAATTAAAATGTTACTAGAGGATCCTCACCAATCTCTTGAACAATTTTGTTTGAAAAAAACATATATTTACCTTCATATTATGAGTTGGATACATTTCAACCTTTGGTTAGAGGGTGTGATGATATGAATGCATATTGTGACAACCATAGATCATTTATACATACTAATAATTGACGCTAGTCATTGAGACATAAGATACGAGATCTAATAAATATTAATGTTATTAGAATGAAAGGAAATAATATGAAATTGAATGAATCTTTTACATCACAAAAGTAATGGTTGAAAATATTTAACAACCCACTTCCCAATCTTAATACCAAAAATAACGACATTGTCCACATGGAAATACCTACAAATTAACAAATGATTTCTATTGATAATATATTATATGTTATTATAGGTATAATTACCAATTCATGAAAGGAATCTCCATCTACAACATTCTATGACCATGAGATTTAAAATGATTATACTAACAATGGTTTACTATTTATACACACTTTTGTCAATTTGTATTTAATGGTTACACATGTCATCATGATAAGATAATGGTTAATGTCAAAACATAATTATGATGTCATTTATATCTAGTAGATGGTATACTCAACAAGCCTTACTTAGTACAACTATGGATCCTAAAATTTATAATGTTATTGAATGTATCACATAACTAGTCACTGTAGGTCCTAAAACCCTTTTAGTGTGGTTATACAAATTATTAGATATTGGGACTTATGATAAATCAATTAAAAACCCATGAACAAATCAAATGAGAGAAATCCATTCCACATTACACTGATGTATTACATTTCTGTATAATAACACAGTATATAATATTCATGTAACACATTATCGGACACACATCCAACATCAAAAGTAATGTGAGACACTATATAATGTGATTTGTAAAACTAAAATCATTGAACTGTGTGGTAGATACTACAATTTTGTAGCCTATAGTTATGGTTCCTATACTTGTTATATCTATTATTATGATTTCTCAAGTTACAACCCTTGAGAATACACTACAAAGAGTTACAAAGACACAACATATGATTGTCCTACCACCTCTTAAATATGTTCATCTTTTAGTATGCACAAAGAGTTTAATTATATGACAAAACATTTAAACTAAGACGTGCTTCATTCCAACAGGTTAAGATAGCTCTGATAGCTCAATATTTTCAAGCTGACTACCTTACTGATGATGATTTAGCTTATCATACAACTCATGCTTACATGATCAATCCTACATCTTACAATACTTTTTATTATACTCCTAATCATGCATTTGGCTCTCCATGCTCATGGACATCCTTTTGTAGATGTATGGATGGCATCAATTACTAGCCATACTACCTTATCCCTTGTTCTTATTATATATAATACACTATATACAACATTTTTTCCCTATTTCATCAAACGTGTCATATCTTTCAAGTACCATCCTCCCTTGAGATTTTTCCTTGCCTCATGGTTCTTCTAGATTGGACATCTATGCCTTTACTTGGTTTACCTTGACATTCTTCTAGCCCCTTGGTTTATATTTTTTCTATATTTTCATGTCCCTTTCTCCTTGATTTTGATCCCATTCCAAACACCTACATATACTTACTATATATATATTTCATCCTAGTATACATAAATTTTTAAGTGAAGTTGTAGTTTGTTTGGAATCCTCCATTTCTTCTTGCTACCAATTTTTCATCATTTAGACTAATTGATTTCATTCTTGGTTTCCTCTTGATTTCACCCATTGCCTTACACGTTTTCATCCCATCTTTTTTCATGATTGTGCCGCTAGGCTTTTCTTCTTTTTTGATTAAGAATACCTTTTATGCACACACTTGCCTTTCTTTATGTGATATTCCTTCTCTAAAATCATAAAATACAAAAATTATTTAAAATTATTTTTATGAATGGATATATATCACGTTTATCTACCTATAATATAGTTTTACATATACATCTTACACACATGTTTTTAATGTTATTCTTTGATTAGGTGAGATGCAAGATATACAAGCTACATATGATTAAAGAATTGGAAATGTTGTGTGGCTACATTTACACCCACACCTCAGGGAGTTCTAACATAAGTGACATGCCTTATGATATGGGCGTCTCTTTACAATGGAATTTAGGTGATATTATTTATAATTTACATTTATCATATATATCTAATTATAAGAATTACACATATTTTTCTAGCCTACTTATTTCATGTTACATGTATACATTATGTATCCTCTTATATTCCCTATGATTGCTTAATTTACTACATGTGCATGCTTCTGATTGTGTGTGTGTTTTTGTATTTCCCATTGATGTATTTGTATGTGAATACATTTACTTATATCAATTTAGGAATGTAAAATTGACAATGGTCTACACTATATATGCAACAATATAGCCTTTTGATCAATTGGGAGGGCTAATTTTATTGTATATGGAATGAAAACTTGCGCTTAAAAAAATTATTGAATTGAAAATAAACCACACATGCAATGACTTAAGTAAATCACAACTTGAATGGAAACACATTGAAATCATTAAATTATTGAATTCAATTTCTATAAAATAAAAACTAATCTATGTATTAGTAGCTTCCCACACTAAAACATAACCAATTATGAAACACAAAGTTAAATACTTATTGTGTTGTTAAGGAAACCAAAGATGTAAGCTAGAAAAAATTTAGACTAAAATTAATCGATCAATTTAAAATGAATATACATAAAGAGAATCTAACTAATGGATGAGAGTCTTCACTATAATTCCTCATAAATAGGTCCTACATCAATTGGATTTAAGCTTAAATTCCCTCCTCGAACTATGACAAGTGATTGTTAGCCAAAATTGGCTACCATAGGTGAGTAATATTAAAAACTTGCTATCTACACTTGTTTAACTTTGTTGATAGCCCTTGAAGGTTCTGGTCTAAGTCATAGCTTGTCTAGTCATGATAAAGATGTGATTTTGTCCTAGTAGTTATTAAGGTCTCTTAAGATGGTATAGCAAAACTATGAAGTCATGGTCCTCAAATTGATTAACCAATCATCATGACTTGACCATATATAAGGTGTTTATGTAATGTCCCCTTACAGTTACACATTATACTTTCAACATGATTAGCCTATCAGTGGCCCTCGTAGGCTAATATGGCAAGGTTTGAAGATCCTCTCCGCAATTACCCAAATGCAATGTCAGTTTCTTTGGAGAAGTTTCGACATATTCTGGAGGTTTTCTAATGATTTATTGGAATGTTATATTTTTAGAAACCTCATGTTACAAGATGATGTTATATTTTTGTTTTATGATATAATTCATTATTTTATATTAAAGTGAAAATATAATATATTAAAAGGGAAAAATAATAATAAAATATTATGATGTTTCTAGAAGCTTCCCAAATGAAAATGAGTATAAAGGGAGGTGTGGGCTGCTATTATGAATTATCCCGATTTGATGTTGTCTTTGTTGTGGTAGGCTGGTGGAGCCTAGAGTTTCCTACAGTGAATCAATTTCTCTTTGGGAATGATAACTCCCATGGATAGCATAACTGAGGGAGTGAAATATCTCTTCAAGGGTTGTATTTTGGAGGTGATATTTCAGTCATCTCAATTGGAGCAAAAGTTGCGGCCATTGGCCAATTTTGGAGAAATCGATTTGGTGAATTTGTGGAGGTTGCATAGCTAACTCTTTGGTGTTGGTTTCTATATAGCTTGGTATCAATTTTTCCTTGGTTAAGAGAGCAAATTGCATTATAGAAAAAGATGATATAAAAATCACATATTTATAGTCAAGGACGCCTTTAGGAGGGACGTTTTTGCTTTTTGGGGTTCCATTTTTCATGGATTCTCTACTTGGCTTAGTGTGTCCACTTCCTTGGAGCATGGAGATGATATTAGATGCTTGAGGCAGCACATATTTAGTACATATTATTTTAAATTTGAGATTAGACCAAAATAGGGGTCGCTGGCTTGGAAAATTTGACTTGGATTTGGAGATCATCCTTTCGCTCGAAAATTGCTTGCTCCTTCATCTATTCTCAAGGGTGCCTCAATCCCACCAGGGTTCATTGCATACAATCCATCCTTTAGTATAGTTTATATTTGTAGCTGTGGTTGTACGTCCATTATACCAGCATACCATATAATTGTAATTCTTGTTTATGCCAAGAGTCTTGGCTAGTTTAGTGGAGCATTGTATCAAATCATCAATACAATTAAGAATCACAAGTTGCTGGTCATTTATGGTTATCTTTTGAGCATTTTAATTGAGATAGTAGGTTCCATGCCAACTATTTGACTAAATGTCCATTGGATGTAAGTGATTAGTTTGCTTTGTGAATTCATGTGATTGCATAGAAAAGACCAAAACCTACATCTAAAACTCAGCATTGTCATTCTTAAAACTTCTTGAAGCTTTAATCCATCGTCACTTAAACAAATCATCAAAACTGTGATAAAAACCTGCAAGAAGCACTTTGCTCACAAAATGTTTGAAAAAATTACAAGGCAGCAAATTGAGACAATTAAGACCAGATTGGGCAAAGATTGTTAGAGTGGTATCAGAGCCCTGATCTTGCCATCCTAGAGGGTTAAAATATCACATGAGAGGTCATCATAGGTACTATACCCATAGAAGAGTAGAACAAGAAGGAAATTGGCAAGAAGAAGACCCATTTACAGAGGTACTTTTGGCTAAAATGGATGACAAAGTAAATATGGCTCCACACAGAGATGAGAGGAGAGACAATGATAGAAATGGTGATAGGGAAGTGAGAGACACTCTAAAAGATTTATGAGTTGGTCAGCAACAGGTAGTTGGGGCCTTACAGTAGTTGGAAAATACTTTATGGCAATTGAATTTACCTAGAAGACGACCTCAAGTCCAGGAAGACGATAGGAGTGTATCTAGGCCACAAAGAGTGCAGAGGGCACCCTCCCACACTGCAGATAGGCCTACTCAGCCCACATTCTTGAGAAATGAACCAGTTGAAGAGGATATTGAAGAGATTGAGAATCCAACCTATGTTGATGCATACATGGTTGCCCATGATGAATGGCAACAATTGACACCTAAAGCACATGGGCTTATGCATTTTGATCAGTTTGTACAATCAAGGATGGATTACTATAAGTCTTGATAGGAGAGAAGACCTAGGAATATGAATAAGGAACTCCAACACGCTAATAATAAGCTTACAATACCCATGTTTGATAGCAGTGACAAGACTACGACATAATCATGGATTCATAAGTTGGATTCTTTCTTGGCTCTTCGACCCATGACAGAAGAGGAAGCTATCAAATATGCCACTTTGCATCTAGAGGGAGCACCACATGAATGGTGGTATCATGGACTAGTTACATTGCAACACAGTCAGATCACATCTTACTAGGAGTTTGCGGATACACTGATTGAATGTTTTGATAGGAAAGATCCAGAATCATACTTCAGGGATTTGTCCTAACTCAAGCAAGTTGGTAGTTTGGCAAGCTATATTGGAGACTTCCAAAAACTATCAGTAATAGTGCCCAACATCTCAGAGAGATGATTGGTGGTGCTATTCATTGAGGGGTTATTGGAGCCTATGTGAGGATGGATTAAAGCATTTCATCCTCCCACACTTCAGGAGGAAATGAAGAAGGCTAGGAACATGGAACTTGTAGCCCCACAAAGCAAGTACTCATCAAAGGGATCTTCATATGAAGACAATAAATATTTTTCTAGAAAGAATAAACCAGATTTTAAGGGCAAATCATCAGCAACTCTAGATTGGGATACACTTAATGACTTGTGCAAAAATAAGTTATGTTTCTACTGCAAGGGGCCTTATGATGCAAACCATGATTATACCTTAAGACCTAAAGGAAAAGCTAATAGAGTGATGTGGGCATATTATGAGGACTCTGAGTCAGAGAAATCAGATAAGCAATCTAATCTTGAGTATTCAAGTATGGAGCATGAGGAAGATAGGCATAAAAGAGGAGAGCATGAAAGGGCAGTGAGGCAACATGATGCGCACATCACTAGCATCCAGTAGGAGGGATCATTTAGAATGCATGGATTTCTAGCAAGGCAAAATATTATCACTCTTCTTGACACAGGGGCCACTCATAATTTTATTGATGTCCGATTGGTTGAGAGGCATGGAATCATGACAGAGGAATTTGAGGGAATAAGAGTTAAGGTGGCAGATGGTTATACCCTCAAGTGTGAAAGGAGGATATCAGATTTGCCTATGCATTTCAACAACTATGAGTTCAAGACCAAATTTCATGTGATGAATATGGGTGATACAGATATTGTACTTGACATGAGATGGTTACATGACATAGGAAAATTCACCCTAGATCTCACAAAGATGGAAATGACATTCTAGGTAGATGGAAAAACTCATGTCCTCAAGGCTATTCAAGATTCTAGTTTTAGGATGATTTATTTTAGGAAAATGGAGAGACTTATGAGGCATGACATGGTTGAGTGGGTAGTTGAGTGTGTTTTGATGCTTTAACAGGGTGAGCAGTAGAAGCCAATTTACCATCCAAACATTCAGGACTTAGGAATTAAGCACACTCAGGGATTCAGTGATATTCCACCAGGAAGACCACCAGACAGAGGGATTGAGCATATCATTGAGTTGGAGGAGGGCTCTAAGCCCATGATGGTCACCCCATATAGGCACCCCAAGAAGCTAAAGGATGAAATAGAGAAAACTATTAAGGATTTACTAGCTATGGGACACATTAGACCAAGTAAGTCACCTTTTGCATCATTAGTAGTCTTGGTCAAGAAAAAGGATGGTACATTCCAGATGTGTATTGATTATAGGCTCCTGAATAGAAGAACAATCAAGAACCGTTACCCCATCCCTATAATTGATGAGTTGATAGATGAGTTACATGGTTCCTGCTACTTCTCCAAAATTGACTTGAGTTCGGGGTATCCTCAGATTCATGTCAGGGAGCAGGACATAGAAGAGTCACCTTTTAGGGGCCATTATGGACATTTTGAGTTCATGGTTATGCCATCTAGGCTAACCAATGCTCCGGTGACATTTCAGTCTATGATGAATAGGGTCTTCCATTCACAGATGAAAGTATGTGTTGGTATTCTTTGATGATATCTTCGTATATAGCAGAACATGGGAGCAACACAATGCACATCTTGATGCGGTTTTCGGTATTCCTGGCTATGAATCCTTGTATGCCAAGGAATCCAAGTGTGACTTGGAAATGATAAAATTATTGTATCTTGGGCACATCATCAATATTGAAGGGGTATGTGTTGTACCCAAAAAATGTCACTCATTTTTAGGATAACATATAAGCTATTTTGGTCTGGAAAGAAAAAAATAGCTCTTCCCATTTCAAAAAAATATTCTAAACCTCAAAATTGATAATTATTCAAGCTTTTTCAGTCAAAAGACTAATAGGTTAAACAGGTTCAACGGCTACAGGTGAGTTCAATCAAAAGAACAAGTTTTCAACACTTAGTCATTTTTAGGACTGGTTCGACACCTTGGTTCAACCAAAAGAATCTATCGGCAAGCTTCTATGAAATGTTTGAACCATTAAACCATTTTTAGTTCAAAGGTTCAACAGGTTCAATGATGTCAGCAAGTTTTAAGATATATTTTGTTAATCAACGTTTTTCTCAAGGTTCAAAGTTCAATTGCTTCAGGCTCAACAGCTTCAAAACACTTATCAAAGAGAAGAAAGAATGAACCATTGAACCGTTGAACCATTGAACCACTCAAGTTCAAAGGGTTCAAAGGTTCAATAGGTTCAATGATGGCAGGTTCAATATGGTTTGTCTCAAATAACTTATTTCAAGCGGTCAATAGAAATGAAGCAATGAACTGTTGAACCAAAGTTGGTTCAATCAGTCGATTCAAGTGGCAGGTTCGAAGGAGTGCCCCAAAAGTCGAAGAGACAAGCGTCCTTGTGGAGGGAATTTCCATGGCAAAAGTGACTAAGGCAAGAAAAACCCAAAGGAAAGCCCGAAACAAAAGCCCGTCAGAACCCAACGGATGCTGCCAAGTGTCATCTATCGAGCCCCATTTTACTTTGTTTCTAAGAGCTATGAAAGTTGTCACCTATCCCTTGTAAGAGAAGAAAAATGCAACAAGTGTCTGCATCTGCATGAATCTAAATAAGTTCTAAGTGTATCTACAATGTTTCTAAAGCATAGCAGAAGCCACCACATGTCATCTTCCGTAGGACACTCAAAAGGCCTCCAAAGCCTCTACAAGTTAAGCGGATGCTACCACGTGTCCTCGCCTATTTCACAGTGGATGCTGCCACATTTCACCTATTGAGATTGACAGAAAATCAACTAAGGCAAAGCCAAAGAATAAACAGCCCTTGCGAGGGGGCAGGTGAGGGGCAAACAAACCGATTCAAAGGTCGAACGAGCAAAAGCAGACACAAAGAATTTCTTCAAAAAAGTTCCTGCGGCAAATCTGTAAAGAAACAATTTCTTCAGACAAATTGTCTAAATGAATTCCTTCGGACTTTTTGTTCGAAGGAAAAAATCCCTCAAAACAAAAAACTCGATGAGCCACCATGTGTCCCTCAATTTCAAAGCAGCGGAACGTGCCACTTGTCCCTTATCAAAATGCAGTGAAAACCGCCACGTGTCATCTGCCGAGACATAGTTTCAAAGTAGCAGAACGTGCCATGAATCGTCTTCAAAACTCTGCAGAAATCACCACATGTCATCTTCCACAGGGAACTAATATGAGTCCCGAAGACTTTCAAAAGAGAAGCTAATGCTCAGTGAAAGTCGCCACGTGTCGACATCCACAGTTTCTCCCTATGGTTTTTTTATTAAGAAATGATTGTGGTAGACCCCTAATAAGCTACTAAAGTAAGCGGAACACACCAAGTGTCATCCTCCACGAAATTCTCAAAAGATAAGTGAAAGCTACCACATGTCCCGTTGTAACTCTACAAAGTGCAACAAGTGTCTGTATCCGCATCTTGAGTTTCTTATAGGTTTCAAAGCTTATTTTAATAAGCATCTCTCAGAGTCCCACAGATACTGCCAAGTGTCTCAATCTATTTTGCAGCGGAACGTGTCACGTGTCAATTGTTAAGACTAGTGAAAATTGACCAAAGAACAGAGGATCAAATTGAACCAAAGACCTGATTCAATAGCCAAGAAAGGAGGAATGATGAAGAAAGACCAAAAACACTCACGCATAAGATATGTTTCTAGAAGCAGACTGCTAGGTGGACATTGGAAGATACAAAACGTTCAATGGTGTGACCTGTTTCTCTGCATTGAGAAAAGCAAATGGGCAAATATGCTCGATTCCAATATATCTTCTTTATAGAATTTAATACAACATGATGTATTACTGCTCCCAAGTCTTTCTTAGAGGGTTATATATTGGACTCTGTTATTGTTTTAGGGGGATCTCTCTCTCAGTTACCAAAAACAAAACTCTATCCAAATTGAAAGGCATTACTGAGACTTTGAGCTCAAATTGTTCATCATATTTCTTTGTTTGAATCAGAAAGCAAGTTACTTTCAGACTTTGTGCTATTATAACTTATATCATTCTAGGAGATTATTTTTATGTCTATTTCCTAAATGTTTTCTTGTTTATGCAATTTAACAAGCAGAGCTAATAGAGGTGACAAAGAAAGTGTCCTGAAACAAGTTACCTTCAGACTTTGTGATGTCATAATTGTCTTCAGTGTGTGTTTATTTTTTGTTTCTGTGTAAAGAACCTTGGGATGACTTTGTGCCCTCATTGTTCTTCGTATTTCACTCTTTGGCAGTTGAGGTGGAGACTTTGTGCCTCATTTCATCCTGATGTGTTACTATACCCTGTTATAGTTACTTGTCTTCACCAGCAAGATTTCTTTTGTCTGCTGAACAACATTTCTGAAAGAAGAGGAGTGTCTTTTGTCATTTCATCAAGATTTCTCCTTTGACTCATACACATCATCTCTGAAAAAAGAGAGATAGATGGTTTATCCTACCCTTGACTGTTATTTTCTATTTATATATATATTATATAGTTCTTGCATATCTACAGAGAACCTCCCCTTAATGCGAGGAGAGATTAGTCCCATTTTAATGTGGTAAACCTACATATTTGGCCGACCAATCTTCCTATTGTGGTTGATCAGACTTATTTTGTTTATCAGTATGTTGATTGACAAAATATTCACCAACAATTTTTGACGACTCTATTGGGGTTGTTATGTGCATTCTGAAGCCTCAAATTTCAGATTGAAGCAGTCCCTACTCTTATTCATTATAGACTCTAGCGACTCCACTCTATTTCTGTGTCTTACCCATTATCATTATAGCCTTACCATCTCCCTCCACCTTCACACCAATTGGGAAATAAAGCGTAGTTTAAAGCCTCAAATTTTAAGCTGAAGCAAGGTCAATTCTTTTCTATTTTTGTTTCACACCCTGGCAGATTCAAGGTATAGATGAAGCCAAAGGGCTAAAGGTATTGTTGAACCTGTATTCAAGTTGGTACAACAAAGTAATTTTGATTTGTCTCCTTCACCATCTCATCTCCAATGAACTAAGAGCTTTCCTCCTACTAAAGTCAGGTCTCCATTACCAAGTGAAGCATCTACTTCTGCTGTTAATAAAGCATTGCCAATAATTACTCCCATAAGATTTATTATTCCTTCTTTTCATAGTCATACAATGGCAGTTCAAGGTCCTTGCGATAATTATTTTGGTCCTCTCAATCTTACTCCACCTCTACATGAGCTCCCACGTAGTTCGAGGAAGAATTTCTTTAAATTCTATGGTAATGGGAGAGTTCATCTTGATGAACACATTACAACCTCCATCATAGCCTGTGGTGTAATTGGAGTGGAATTTGAGGACGTCGCAGTCAGGTTATTTGTAGAAACATTACAAAATGCTATTGCAAATTAGTTTTACCATCTATAGGGTTGGTCAATAACTGACTGGAACACTCTCAAAGCTAAGTTTAAAGGCCAAATTCAAGCTTGCAGAAGATGCACATGCCCTTTTGGCTCAGCTTACACAAATGAAGAAAGAGCCTCATGAACCAATGAGGGACTTCATAGCCAAGTTTGACAAACTAAGAAACAGAATTCTTGTAATTGCTTGACCTACAACGGAGAATCTCAAATGTTTCTTCATTAATTCTCAATTACTGGAAGTGAGTTTCCTTTTGAGACGTGTTGGTTAAATAGACCTTACTGCAGCTCAAGATTTGGCCACTGAGGTAGAAGATGATCTCATCTTGATAGGAAAACTAAGAGATCCTAATAGAAATAGACCCTCATCATCTTCTGAATATCCATCTACAAGTACCACTGATCCAATGGTATAGAAGTTGGCAAATGAGTTGCTTGCTTTCAAAAAGCAAATGGCACAAAGAATGTCTTCTGCTCTTTCATACAGAGATGCTAATGAAGATATTTCCAAATCAGTCATATTAGAGTAATGTTGTTAGAAATCAAGGGCAACTAAATCATCTTCTTCCCCAAGGGAAGCTTGCTATTGAATCACCCCCAACCAATTCAGTAGTGAAATATCTTGAAGTAGAATCAAATTTCTCTTTCCAGCTAGAATTGAGTCAAGAAAATGATGTTGATCTCCTTAAAGAAAACCAAGAAGAATCAGCTGACAACTCCAACAATGGTTTCCTGAACTACCAGGATGAACCCAGAAGTAAACGAGAAGCTTTTGATGGATCATACACAGTGTTTACCAGGTCCAAGAACCAATCAACCCAGCAAGCTGATAAAAGGAAAATAGAGGAGCAACCTCAACTAATAATTTCAATTGCTAAACGTGGAACCTCTCTACTTTTCCAGCCAAAAGAGCCGATAATCACCAAAAAGGTAGTACATCAATTCCACCTTCACCTTTAACTTTAATTTTGCAAATCAGTTCTCTCCCCCTTATAAATCAAAAAGTTGAATTACCTTCCTCTGTTCCTAGTCAAACTCAGTCATTTGACATAATTGATCATGCCAAGAAAACCAAAAGCCAAATGACTAAGTTTGAATATTTACAATCCAATCCTAAGCAGTTGGATAAGTTAGTTGAGTGTTTGAATAATAAAGCTATCCCTGCAGGACAAGAAGCTAAGAAGGTAACTCTTGATTTCCCAAAGAACATTCCCATCCCAAACAATATTATCATTACTCCTCTAGCTGTCCCTAGAAAAATAGAACCTTTCTATGTTTCCTTGTTGATAAATGGTCACAAGCTGAGTAACTGCATCATAGACTCAGGTGCATCTGACAATGTCATGCCTGTCAAAGTCACTGAATCTCTTGATCTCACACTGACTAAGACATTTGGTAGATGTTTCTCCATGAAGAACAAACAATTACCTCTATTGGGACAAATTAAACACACCCAATTTGTATTTACAGCCTTTCCAGACAAAAGAATCAAGATGACAGTTTTGGTGGCTGATGTTCCAGTCTCCTATGGTATTCTACTAAGGTGAAATTTTTTCAAAAATGTTGGTGGAGAATTGAACATGGACCTATTTGAAGCAAGAATCCCTGTCAAAGGCATCATGCAGAGGCTACTTCCAGAAAAGGAATCAAAATACATTGTCACTCAGACATCAACCCCTAAAGTTCAAATTATGTTTGAGTCTTCAGGGATTAACTATTTCCTTTTTACAGATGAAGTTCATGAACC
Organism: Torreya grandis; assembly: GCA_037957365.1. Lineage (NCBI taxonomy): Eukaryota > Viridiplantae > Streptophyta > Pinopsida > Cupressales > Taxaceae > Torreya > Torreya grandis. The sequence goes on from JARHVA010000603.1 coordinate 1,048,296, forward strand.
ATCTGATAAAGATCTTGAAAGTATCAATTTGAAAATTAATTCAACTGGAACAATAGAAGAATTGGTAGATTGCAATACAGATGCAGAAGGATCTTCCCTTTCTAATAATGAAAAATCAATGTGTGATGAGGTATGGAATCTGGAAATCGATGGTAGTTGCTCCTCTACTGGTTCAAGAGTTGGAATTGTGTTGATATCTCTTCAAGGAGATATTGTTCTTTACTCCTACAAGTTAAAATTCAACAACACTAATTACACAGCTGAATATGAATCTCTATTGCTTGGATTGAAAGATGCTCGAGACAAAGGCATCAAACTCCTTCATGCCAAAGGAAATGTTGAATTAGTGGTTTGTCAAGTGAGAAACCTATACCAAACCAAGAATAAAATATCGCACCACTACAGCAACTTAGTCTAGGACCAAATTGAAAGCTTTGATGCTTTCAACATTTCTATCATACCCAAATTTGCTGAAAAGACTCGACACATTATAAACATGACAAAAGGGAAGACCACCTTCAACTGGATTAAATAAGGTAAGTCAGCATTTGAAGATATCAAAACTGTCACTGCCCACGCCCCAACTCTGGTTTGTCTAGACTACAATAAAGAGTTCATCATATACAGTTATGCTTCTGAACACATGCTTTCAATAATTCTAGTTCAATAAGATAAAGAAGGTATGGAATCTCCCATTTATTTCATGACTTGCCCTCTCAAAGCTCATGAGCTGAAGTACTCAAATATGGAGAAGCATGCTTATGCAGTGGTGAAAGCAGTCAAACATTTTCACTTCTATACCCTGAATTCACACACTAGTGCCTTGGTTCCTGACACTAAAGTGAAGTCCATATTGACTCAGTAGGAGTTTGGGACAAAAAGAGTTGATTGGATTGCAAAGATCCAAGAGTTTGACCTAAACATCAAACCAACAAAGCTAGTAAGAGGAAAAAGGTCTATGCCAATTAATTGCTGATAACAAACTTAAAAAAACAAAACATGAAGAAGCAGAGGTGGAAGACACACCGACAGTCCTCTTTGTCTCTACTACCAATGAGTGGTATTCAGGTATTGCTCATTTCCTTATGGTGAATGTCTTTCTCATTTATCTTACAAAGAAAGGAGGACTAGCAAGTTGAAAGCTATCAATTTTGTCCTTTGGGACAACGGCCTATACAAGAGAACCCTAGATGGAGTATTCCTTCGCTATGTAAACAAAGAGCAGCAAAGCCAACTTTTGAAATCGTTTCACAATCTAGCCTGTGGATATTTTTTTGCTCTTGTGACTGCCCACAAGATTCTACAAGCCAGGTATTACTAGCCAACTCTTTTCCAAAATGCATATAAGTGGGTGAGAAAATCTGAACTCTGCCAGCAATTTGTTGGAAGACACAAGTTCGCTGCCCTGCCTCTCACACCAGTGATCATAGAAGAACCATTCCAGCAATGGGGAATTGATTTTATTGTAACTATAAACTCATCTTCAAGTGTTGGACATGATTATGTCCTTACAGCAACTGACTACCTCACCAAGTGGGTAAAAACAATTCCAACCAAGCATGCCACTTCAAAAGTAGTGTGCAATTTCCTCAAGGAGAATGTTATTTTCAGGTTTGGCATTCCAATCAAGATTGTTACTGACAATGCAGCTTGTTTCACTTCCCAAGAGATTACATAATTTTGTTTCTATTATGGGATTACACTCCCATTCTTCTAATTACTTTCCACAAGGGAATGGACAAGCTAAATTAAGCAATAAAAACCTGGTGACTATCATCAAAAAGCTAGCAGATGACAATCAAAAGACATGGCATAAGCATCGGTTGATGCCATATGGGCATAAAGAATCACACTAAAAAGAGCAATTGGTATGTCTCATTTCCAACTTCTGTATGGTATCAATGCTGAAATACCAATCACCTTAGAATTACCAGCTTTGAAATTGACTAAGGCAATTGAAGATCAGACATATGAAAGCTCCCTTGATAAGAGAATCACGTGCTTGACTGAGATGAATGAACAGAGAACTATGGTGGTAGACCGAATTACTACCCATCAAATCTTGGTAAAGAAACTCTTTGACCAGAAAGCAAAAAATTGTGATTTCTAAGTTGGAGATCAAGTCCTATTGTGAGACAAAAAGAGAGAACCAAAAGGAATGTATGGAAAGTTTGACTCCCTTTGGAAAGGCCCATTTATTATTCATCAGCACAATGGTGAAAATAGCTTCTTGCTGAAGTATCAAGATGGCACACTCTTTTCTCTTCCTCACAGTGGGCAACCTCTGAAACACTTCAATTCTTGAAGTACCAGATCATTTCATTTATACATATGTATACTTGTATAGTTTTTAGTTCCATTTCATCTTGTTTGTTTTCATTTTTGGAGCCCTTCTTTTCTAAGTAACATGACTCCGTAGCCCAATGGTACACATGAAAACACTGGAGATTTTGGATTCTACACCTTTCAATTATTTTTACAATTGATAGAAGTTCCCCAACTGGAGCCAGTTGTTGTACCCGAAAAATGTCACTCATTTTTGGGACAACATAAGCTATTTTGGTCTGGCAAGATAAAATTATCTATTCTCATTTCAAAAAATTATTCTAAACCTCAAAATTGGGAATTATTCAAGATTTTTCAGTTAAAAGACTAACAGGTTCAACAAATTCAAAGGCTTCTACAGGTGAGTTCAATCAAAAGAACAAGTTTCCAACACTTAGTCATTTTCATGACTGGTTCGACACCTTGGTTCAACTAAAAGAATCTATCGACAAGATTCTATGCAATGTTTGAACCATTGAACCATTTTTAGTTCAAAGGTTTAATGGGTTCAAAGGTTCAACGATGTCAACAGGTTTCAAGAAATATTTTGTCAATCAGTGCTTTTGTCAAGGTTCAAAGTTCAATCGCTTCAGGCTCAACAGCTTCAAAACACTTATCAAAGAGAAGAAAGAATGAACCATTGAACCACTCAAGTTCAAAGGGTTCAAAGGTTTAATAGGTTCAATGACGGCAGGTTCAACATGGTTTGTCACAAAGAACGTGTTTCAAGTGGTCAATAGAAACGAAGCAATGAACCGTTGAACCGTTGAACCAAAGTTGGTTCAATCGATCGGTTCAAGTGGCGGGTTCAAATGACTGCCCCAAAAGTTGAAGAGACAAGTGCCTTTATGGAGGGAATTTCCATGGCAAAAGTGACTAAGGCAAGAAAAACCCAAAGGAAAGCCCGAAACAAAAGCTCTTCAGAACCCAGTGGATGCTGCCAAGTGTCGTCTACCGAGCACCATTTTACTTTATTTCTAAGAGCTACAGAAGTTGTCACCTGTCCCTTGTAAGAGAAGTGGAATGCAACAAGTGTCTGCATCCACATGAATCTAAATAAGTTCCAAGTGTATCTACAATGTTTCTAAAGCATAGCAGAAGCCACCACGTGTCATCTTTTGTGGGACACTCGAAAGGCCTCCAAAGCCTCTATAAGTTAAGCAGATGTTGCCACATGTCCTCCCCTGTTTCACAGTAGATGTTGCCACGTGTCACCTGTTGAGATCGGCAAAAAATTGACTAAGGCAAAGCCAAAGGACAAATAGCCCTTGCGGAGGGTAGGGGAGGGGTAAATGGTCCGATTCAAAGCCCGAATGAGCAAAGGTAGACACAAAGAATTTCTTCATAAAAGTTCTTGCAGCAAAGCTGTAAAGAAACAATTCCTTCAGACTTTTCATCCAAAGGAAAAAATCCCTTGAAACAAAAAACTCGTCAGTTGCCACATGTCCCTCAGTTTCAAAGTAGTAGAACGTGCCACTTCTCCCCTATCAAAATGCAGCAAAAGCCACCACGTGTCGTCTATCGAGACACAGTTTCAAAGCAATAGAACGTGCCACCCATTGTCTTCAAAACTCTACAGAAATCACCATGTGTCATCTTTCATAGAAAACTAATATGAGTCCCAAAGACTTTCAAAAGAGAAGCTAAAGCTCAGCAGAAGCTGCCACATGTCGACATTTGCAGTTTCTCCCTTTGGTTTTTTTATTAAGAAAGGATTGTGGCAGACCCCTAGTAGGCTACTAAAGTAAGTGGAGCATGCCAAGTGTCATCCTCCATGGGATTCTCAAAAGACAAGAGGAAGCTGCCACATGTCCCGTTGTAACTCCGTGGAGCACGACAAGTGTCTGTATCTGCATCTTGAGTTTCGTACAGGTTTCAAAGCTTCTTTCAATAAGCATCTCTCATAGTCTGACGGACACTGCCAAGTGTCCTGATCTATTTTGTAGCAGAATGTGTCACGTGTCAATTGTTAAGACCAACGAAAATTGACCAACAAATAGAGGATCGAATTAAACCAAAGACCCGATTTAATAGCCACAAGCATAAGATATGTTTCTAGAAGTAGACTGCCAGGTGGACATTGGAGGATACAAAACATTCAATGGCGTGACCCATTTCTCTGCATTGAGAAAAGCAAATTGGTAAATACGCTTGATTCCAGTATATCTTCTTGACAAAATTTAATGCAACATGATGTGTTACTGCTCCCAAGTTTTTCTTGGAGGGCTATATATTGGACTCTCTTATTTTTTTAAGGGGATCTCTCTCAATTACCAGAAACAAAACTCTGTACAAATTGAAAGGCATTACTGAGACTTTGAGCTCAGATTATTCATCATATTTCTTTGTTTGAATCAAAAAGCAAATTACTTTCAGACTTTGTGCTATTATAGCTTGTATCATTATAGGAAATTATTCTTATGTCTATTTCTTAAATGTATTCTTGTTTATGTTATTTAACAAGCAGAGCTTGTGGAGGTGACAAAGAAAGTGTCCTGAAGCTAGTTACTTTCAGACTTTGTGCTATCATAATTGTCTTCAATGTGTGTTTATTTTCTGTTTTTGTGTAAAGAACCTTGGGACGACTTTGTGCCCTCATTGTTCTTCATATTTCACTCTTTGGCAATTAAGGTGGAGACTTTGTGCCTCATTTCATCCTGTTGTGTTATTATACCCTGTTACAGCGACTTGTCTTCACCAAAAAGATTTCTTTTGTCTGCTGAACAACACTTCTGAAAGAAGAGGAGTGTCTTCTGTCATTTCATTAGGATTTCTCCTTTGATTCATATACATCATCTCTGAAAAAAGAGAGATGGATAGTTTCTTACCCTTGAGTGTTATTTTCTATATATATATATATATATATATATATATATATATATATATATATATATAATATAGTTCTTGCATATCTACAAGGAACCTCCCCTTGATGAGAGAAGAGATTAGTCACCTTTTGATGTGGTAAACCTACACATTTGGCCAACCAATCTTCATATTGTGATTGATCAGACCTATTTTGTTTATCAGTACGCTGATTGACAAAATATTTGCCCAATAGTACATATGGACCCAAAGCAGATCAAGGCAATTGTTGAATAGCCTACTCCAAATAACCTTACTCAGCTTAGAGAATTTTTGGGATTGTGGTGTTTCTACCACAAGTTTGTTAATGGATATTCATGGCATGCGGCACCACTTACTGATTTGATGAAGAAAGGGGCATTTGTTTGGACTCCTGAGGGACAAGATTATTTTGAGATGTTCAAACTAATTATGACTTCTTTCCCAGTTCTTGCCAGATTTCTCCAAACCCTTTGAGCTATAGTGTGATGCATCAAGCGAGGGGATAGGTGCAATCTTTATGCAAGACAAGCATCTGATTGCTTTTGAGAGTCAAAAGCTTCACAGTCCAGCGAGAGGTACAACATATATGACAAGGAGATGTTGGCCATCATGCATGCATTGGCTAAATTCACGCAGTATTTGGTAGGCAGCGAGTTTGTGGCGAAAACAGACCATAACAATTTGAGGCATTTCCTTTGACAGAGAGATCTTAATGATCGATAACAAAAATGGATTAGCAAGCTGCAATCATATGATTTTGACATCTCCTTTGTCAAGAGGACACAAAATGTGGTTGTTGATGCTTTATCCTAATGTCCACACTTGAGTTCTATGGCTGGGATAACAGATGATTGGTGACACTTGATAGTAGCAGAGTACGCCAAGGATAGTTGGGTTGTAGGTATTATTGAGGGGTCAGTATAGGATACCAGATATACAGTTGTAAATGATTTAATCATTTACAAATGAAGGATTTACTTTACCCCAAGATCGGAGATGAAAAACATTATTTTGAGGTCCTTTCATGATACACCCATGGTAGGTGATCCTGGGTATTTCAAGACTTACAAGCAGATTCAAGAGAGGTTCACTTGGAAGGGCCTCAAATCAGATGTTCTACGATATGTTAGAGTGCCCTATTTGTCAACAAAATAAACAGGGATACACATATCCAACAGGGTTACTTCAGCCACTTCCGATTCCTGATAGGAAATGGGAATGCTTATCTATGGATTTCATTACTGGATTACCCAGAGCCCAAGGATAGGATTGCATATATCTGGTTGTGGATCATTTGACTAAATATGCTCACTTCCTTCTGATCTTAGCTACTTACTGAGCTACGTAGATGGCGGAATTATTCTTCCATGAGGTATTTAGGTTGCATGGGTTACCTCAGAGCATAGTTAGTGATAAAGGCAGCCATTTTATGAGTCATTTTTGGTAGGAGTTATTTAGGCTATGTGGGACAAAACTCACTCGAAGTCCTAGTTACCACCCGCAGACTGATGGACAGATGAAGATTGTGAATAAATGGGTGGAAGTCTACCTCAAGAACTACATAACAGGGCAGCAGAAGGGTTGGGTTAAGTGGTTATATTTATGTGAGTATTGTTACAATACCACTTACCATCTCTCCATTCAGATGACACCATTCATGGCATTGTATGGGTATGATATGCCGAGCTTTCTATATTTGTTATTTGGAGATAGTCAAGTGCCTAGTGCTGGTGATCTATTGCAAGAGAACTAGGACATTATGAGAGCATTGTGGGAAAACATACAGAAGGCTTAGAACCAAAAAAAGTAGTATGTAGATCAGAAGCGAGTTGAACGCTCATTTGAGGTGGGTGATATGGTGTATTTGATGCTACAACCATACAGACAATATTATCTTAAGAAAAGTGGCGCCGAGAAGCTTAAGCCACGATACTATGGGCCATTTAAGATTATCAGGTGACTGAGCGAGGTGGCTTATGAGTTGGAGTTTCCAGTCGATAACAAAGTACACAATGTCTTCTGTGTCACGCCTCAAGAAGGTGTTAGGACATCATGTGGTTCCTTCCATGACTTTGCCACCCTTGGATGATGAGGGGAAATTGATATTGGTGCCCAAGGCCATCTTAGATGTTTGAGAGAGGACTTTGTGGAAACAGGTCATCTGGGAATACTTATTTAAATGGATGGAATTCCCAATTGAGGATGCTACTTTGGAGAATGAGGAGATTCTACAGCATCCAGATTTGAGATTGCTTGGGGATAAGCAATTTTAAGAGGGGCAGACTGTAATGTCTCCTTGTACTTTCAACATGATTACCCTATCAGTGGCTCTCATAGGCTAATACGGCAAGGTTTGAGGGTCCTCTCCGCTGTTACCCAAATGGCAGTTAGTTTCTTTGGGGAAGTTTTGACATATTCTGGGGGTTTTCTAATGATTTATTAGAATGTTCTATTTTTAGACACCTCATGTTACAAGATGATGTTATATTCGTGCTTTATGATATAATTCATTATTTTATATTAAAGTGCAAATATAATATATTAAAAGGGAATAATAATAATAAAATATTATGATGTTTTTAGAAGCTTCCCAAATGAAAAAGAGTATAAAGGAAGGTGTGGGCTGCCATTATGAATTATCCCAATTTGATGTTGTCTTTATTATGGTATGCTGGTGGAGCCTAGAGTTTCCTGCAGTGAATCAATTTTTCTTTGGGAATAATAAATCCCATTGATATCGTAACTGAGGGAGTAAAATATCTCTTGAAGGGTTGCATTTTGGAGGTGATATTTCAGTCATCTCAAATGGAGCAAAATTTGTGGCCATTTGCCAATTTTAGAGAAATCGATTTGGTGAATTTGTGGAGGTTGCATTGCTAACTCCTTGGTGTTGGTTTCTATATAGCTTGGTATCAATTTTTCCTTGGTTAAGAGAGTAGATTGCATTATAGAAAAAAACTGATATAAAAATCACATATTTATAGTCAAGGGAGGACGCCTTTAGGAGGGACATTTTTGCTTTTCGGGGTTCCATTTTGCATTGATTCTCTGCCTACCTTGGTGTGTCCACTTCCTTGGAGCATGGAGATGATATTAGATGCTTGAGGCAGCACATATTTAGTTCATATTATTTTAAATTTGAGATCAGACCAAAATAGGGGTCGCTGGCTTGGAAAATTCGACTTGGATTTGGAGATCATCCTTTCGGTGGGAAATTGCTTGCTCCATCTATTCTCAAGGGTGTCTCAATCCCACCAGGGTTCATTGCATACAATCCATCCTTTAATATAGTTTATATTTTTAGCTATAGGTGTATGTCCTTTATACCAGCATACCATATAATTGTAATTCTTGTTTATGCCAAGAGTCTTGGCTAGTTTAGTGGAGCATTGTATCAAATCATCAATACAATTAAGAATCACAAGTTGCTGGTCATTTATGGTAATATTTTGAGCATTTGAATTGAGATAGTAGGTTGCATCCCAACTATTTGACTAAATGTCCATTGGTTGTAAGTGATTAGTTTGCTTTATGAATTCATCTAATTGCATAGCAAAGAACAAAACATGCATATCGAACTCAGCATTGTCATTCTTAAAGATTTTTGAAGCTTTAATCCATCATCATTTAAACAAATCATCAAAACTATGACAAAAACCAGCAAGAAGCACTTTACTTACAAAGTGTTTGAAAAAATTACAAGGTAGCAAATTGAGACAATTAAGACCAGATTGGGCAAGGATTGTTACAGTTCAACATATTTTAAGGTATGTTTACAAACTTTAATGTAATTTTTACTTGTTTTATGCTTGTTCAAGTTATGCAACATTGAAATACACATATCCAGTCTCCCAAAAAGCACGTTTTAACATGAAAAGAGGCAATTTTTCAACATGAGATGATTATGTCAATGTCCTCAGATGTCGTAAAGTGAAAATCGAGTGTTGGAAGAATTTGAAGATCCAAAAAATGGAATAAAAACATTCACCTTCCCTATTGGGTGCTTGGTAGGTTTAAGAAGGTAGTATTATTGAGGATCATTCATGAAAGATGGAGCATCTCAAGACCAATGTTGGTAGGTGTTGGAGGGGGTCCCTATGCCCTCTTAATCCATAGAATTTGCTTTTAGAATGAGCCCTTGTGCTTTATGAACTATTGTTAAGATTGTGGAGCCTCTAAAACCCATGCAAAACCCCTAGGATCGGATTTCCAGTTTGAATGCATTTAAGGATATATTGATGAAAATTAAAGGTGAAAAAATATCTAGAATGATATTGTAAGCCCTTAAAACATCTAATTTTATTCATATAACCATGGTCCAAGTCTTCCTAGGCCAAGAATGTAGTGTTTTGTCAAGATTTACAGGTTTAGGCAAGTTTCTTGTGAAGTGTTTTTAGCATGGAAGGGTTAGAAATAGATGATAATGAGGTATAGGAGTATTAAAATAGGTCAATGAATTCCTCCATGCCATCTCTAAGTCAAAATTCATATTTATGGAGTGGAATCCTCACATACATATTTGTACAATTGAGAAAGTCTTTGATTCATTGCTCTTGAGATATCTCTAGTGTTGAAGAGTTTATTGCAATCTAATAATTGATGGATGGTGTTCAATATATATTCAAGATGTCAAAATTAGTTCTTAACTTCAACTCAAACTCGAGACCTCTACTTGACTATGCATGATCAAGATGACAATTGAGAAGAACTATCATACAATTACATTCCTGCCTACAATACTTTTTTCAAGATGCACTTTGTGTAATGAATATGAGGTTTATAGGTTGTTTAAGGGGTGATAAGTCTTGGAAAAAAATTAATTTACTTAAATATCCAAATACGATCTTTATAAAGGTTTCACTTCTTCTTTGAGTTAGACAAAACATCTACCATCAGATAATTGGGAAACAATGTTATTATACAAGCCTAGATGGACTGTGCCAAAACTATGAGTAAACTTATGAAGGAACACTTGTTTTATATTGAATATATGTGTATAAGATGGTAATATGTTAAGATAATCATATAGAATAACCTAAATGTTGAAATACCTTAGTAAAGTTGAAAATCCATCTCAAGAGTGACTTGGGAGTAATGTTGAGCTAGAAAATACAGTCCTACATGTTTATCTACGATAGAAATGGAAATCATGCATATTTTTCATTGGTTGAGAAGTATGATATTTGTTTTTGGGAACAATGACCATATATAAGGTTTGTACAATGACATAAACCTTGGTAATTTTGAGAAAACATCAACCAATAGTGGTTAGAGTGAAAGCAAAAGGAATAGCCTAAAACCCTAGCACATCAAGTTCCAAAGATAAATGGGAATTAATACCCATAAGAAATATATTTACAGATCTATGGAAAATTTTCTAATACCTAAATGAGCCTTTTGAAATTAAAATGAAACATCAAGATGACTCGTTTTGCTAAAAACCTCATACTGGGTTCAAACCTACAGCTATGTAAGCTTGAGGAGCTCAATCTTTTACTCAACCTCTACAGGAGCAGGTACATGCTTAGGAATGGTATTTATGGCTGTTAAAGGGGTATGTGTGATCCAAAATTGTGGAATAGGAGGTTGGTTGGAGTCTTATACTATATGAATGATGGTTACCAAGATAAACACTGCCCAAGCTGCCTAGAAAGGCTAGAGAAACCCGATGACTATGTTTTCCCTCTAAAAGCATACAACTTGGCCTAAAACACATGGATGAACTCTATACATCCCAAAATTACCTATTACAGTAATATATTAGCATGTGTGGAGTAGAAGAGGGAAGGAAATGGCCTAAATTTAAAGGTTGTAGGCCTAAATTAGGGTATAGTCTTAGTTCATAAGCATGATGAAGTTTTGATTGCATGGTAGGGTTATATTAAAATAATAATAGAGTTCGTATAAAGTCATAATTAATAATTTACAATCAAGGATGAATAACATAATGGTATTTTTCTCTAGAAGCTTGTCTTGAGCACACACATACAAACCTGTTAGAGAATGCAAGTTCACTTCCAAGAATTAAAGAAAGTATGAAATATTTGCATTAGGATTGGAGTTTGAACAAATAATAAGGGTGTGTGAGAGCCATGAGATACCATGGAAGATGTTTTATATGTTAGGGAGTGATTGAAAAGGACAAAAAAACTCACAGCCTATTGTATAATCCTAAAACATAAAGAATTCTTAAAATTGGCATGTTGGAGAGACATGAGGATTGTTCAAGAGCATATGACAGTTAGAAGATTTGTGGAGAGATAAAATAGACCTCAAATAGGTATCAAGAAGCTTTGAAATGGTTTAAAACTCTCCCTATCCTTTTTTGTTTCAAAACCAACCTAGGTCTAAAACATTACATTTTGTATTAATCAAGTTTAAACCCTTGGAATTATATGAAACTTCATAACTTGACCCTATTTGATGTTCCCTATAATATTTTGGTGGTTTTGGATAAGTACATTATGGTATGGTATGGTCCCTAGTACTATGTGCTTGCTTTACGCCCTAATTGTGAAAGAAGGTGTTGGGTTAGTCGGTCTACATTGGGAGTTGAGTCATGAAATTTTGGGTGAAGTTGAAGAAAGATAAAGGGTACTCAAATATGCATTTAGTTTTCCTAGAAGTACTTAATATTTTTCAAATACAGGAGCTTTGTGTCAAAATAGGGATACAAGAAATAGGGCTCAAAGAGAGAAAATATGAAAGTTATGAATGAGAGAGAGGTGGAAAGATAATTGGTTATAGTTCAACAAGTGTCCAAAGAAAGGATATGTAGTTATATTTCAATGATATGAATTGTCACATTTCTAATTAATCATAAGGGGTAGTTTCAAGATCTCAAGGATGAGTCACTAAGACAATGAAGCATCTCTTATGCCATTTTTGAGAAGGTTATCATCACACTAAGAAACACTTGTGAAGAAGATATTACTATACTATTCTTTGCCAGTTTTCTTATTTGTAACTTGTTTCATGAGTGCTTGTAGTCTTCATGACCTTCTCCAATGTCCATCTTCTATCTCCACATTTTATTCTATATGTATGTCCTGATTTGGCTTGTAAAGGGATCCTTCCACTAGGAGTATGGCAAAGCCTTGGTTTTTTGTATGCCTTTGACCAATAAAAGATCATTGTTTTACCTTCTTCTATGGTTTTACGTAGTGTGTAATTTTGAATGGTTCATCTAATTAAGTGTAGACTCAACTCACCTTGGTTTTTGGTCCTATTCACCTTGCCTTCATGTAGTTTGATTTTCTATTGCAGGTTGTGGAGACTATCATCAGGGTTTTCATGTGTATTAGAAGTGGAAAATATCTTCCCTTCTAGTCTCATACTACCTTACCCCTTTACAAATCATTTATGTAATAGGTTATTTTTAGGAGAAGTGTTTGTTTATTACAATCTTATAGGTCTTAGTGCACATACAAATTAGTGTTAGTGGTCATAAAATTTGGTGTATCACCCCCATAGTTCATAGTTTCTTTCTCTCTTTTCCTTGTCAGCTAGTAGATTAGTGATTGGTCTTAAGTGAAACATAAAAGGAGCTAGCCCGTATCTAGAGGTTCAATCCATTCATTAGGTCACCCATAAACCAAGATTATTCCTATGTGTAGATTAGATTGAGAGGACTTGAAACACCCTCTCAAATGGTGAAATTTTGAGTTATAATAGTTACATTAAAATTCAAATCACTAGATGATTAACCATACAATGGCTTGATAAGTTTTCATACTTTCTATTTCTGACCCTGATTGACATATCCTTTTATTGGGTTATGTATACTTCTTCCTATAGACATCCATTTAAGAAATCATTTTTGACATCCATATATGATGAACATTCCATATAAACTATGCAGCGATAAAAAACATCACTCTGGTTTTTTAATCTAGGTTGTGAGAGCAAAAGACTCCTCATAATCAATACCTTCTTTCTGAGTATATCACTTTACTACAAGTCCTATCATGTACTTATTTATGCTACCATATTCCATTACTTGGTTTTAAATACACATCTACAACTAATGGTCTACTTCCCTGATATCAGATCAAAAACCTTCCAAGCATTATTCTTCATCAATGACTTATATTATGTATCCATAAAATCTTTTTATGTTTTTGACTATTGATATTTTCTTCCTATAGAGGGCTAATAATTTTCTGCAACTATGCTCGTAAGGGCCGTGTTTACCTCTTCGTGAGTCATTTTCCAAGTCCTCATTCTTGAGCTAGATGTGTTAGGGAATGCATCAAATTTAGCATCTCGTATTGTACAAGTATACCACTTATGAATATGTTGAGCAGTGGGTTATAATATTGGAGATCTTGGTATACCATTATAAATGTTACTAACACTATCACCAAATAGGTTTGATGCATGTATCACATGCAAGTGTGGAAGTGGATTGTTTTCATTCTTCTCATCAAACACAACATCCCTACTAATAAGCATGTTCATAGTTTTTTTAATATCCCAAATCTAAATATTATATGTTAATTTGGATTTCTCAGAATTTCTTTTTAAAGTTCAAAATAATAATATTCAATGAATATAGAATTTTTTCTTATTAACAAGATAATAAATTTATATAACAAATAATGTTGTATAATGATCAAATATGCAATGCAGAATTTTGGTTATAAATATTCTAATAGAGAACTCTCAAAGGGTTTCATCTTTGAACAGTTGATATTAAGGGGTTTCATTCTTGTATCTAATAAATGATAGGTTTCATCATCAATTATAAAATAAGATATCAAGAGGTTTTGTCCATGTATCTAATAAATGAGGGGTTTCATCCTAATTATAAAAGAAGAGGTTGCTTCCTAAACTTCAGATAAAGGAATGAATGTGAAATCTCAATATATATCCTTTTACTTGACCAAGTTCTTATAAATACCCTTCATAGATTTGCATCAAATGGCGTATCTTCTTTCCAAAGCAATGTGTCTTTTCATCAAATGGGATGACTTGCATTAATATAGCATCTATTCCTTGCATTAAATGTGGCTCTCCTTCCCATATAGACAATTTATTTAATTTAGTTGTTATTGTAGTTAATTTAATTGTTGTTGGTTTAGGTGATTCCATTGGTGATTTATTTACATTAATGCAGTTCATGTTTCTGGTATCTTTTATATTTGGGGATATTATATACCTCCCTTATTTAGATTTATTGTCTTCAAGTAATTTTAAACTTGATAGTACACTCCACAACAAACTATAATCTGCTCTAAGCTTAGATGTTTCTTTCCCCGTCCTTGTAGAATTGATTACATTATTATTGGTTCTTTCTTGCAAGAGATTATTATAACTATTTTTCTGTGTCCCACGTCCTTCTGCCATTATAACTATTATTGTAATTATTAATGATCTCTTGGCTAAGTATAAAGATACTGGGACCTTTACGTACTCCAAATTGATCATTTTTTGGGTTGCTAATGACTTATTCAAGCTCATTTCTCACCAAATCTACCCTTACAATCTCCATTAATGATTCACCTCCACTGTCCATGAAGACAAATCTTTTCTTTGTGCTATTAAAGAGACCAAATAATGGTTCATCTTTGATAAAAGATTCATACCTATTTTCATCATGATAATAGGATGAATTTATTGTTGTCATAAGATGATTCCAACTTTTGTTTGGCTATTCAAGTTCAAGAACCATCACCTCTAACTCAGGGTCAAAGAATTCTTTGAGTGATGCCGTTAGGATGTTTTTCAACATTGAATAGTTTACTTCCACTGGCTACTCCTACAACTCAAGGTTGTTGCCTAAATCATTGTCAACCATCCAAATTTTATGCTCCTTTGGTAGTCACTCTTTGATGACTTGTTTGACCAAATTTACCTACCATTCATCTTCCTCTGGTACACATTTCCTATATAAACAACAAAAATCTATGAATGTCAACTCATCCCTTATCATAGGATCAAGACTTAAATATTTCTTGTGACATGCATTAATATCAATGAAAATCAACTCGGCCTCATCTTCTTCCTGTATTTGTTCCTCTCGTTGAAGGAATATGTGCATGATTGGGCATACATCAGTCCTTGATGGGAGCCCTTCACCACTGTTATTAAATGTGTAACCCTGTTGTGCTTGTGATGATCTTCCCTCACCATTAGAATTTTGAGTTAGCCAGTTATTCAACTGTTGTATTTATTGAACTAATTGTGACATCAATGTATATAATTAAATTTTACCTGGGGCCCACCGATTAAGCTGTGCATCATTTATGTTGTTTATGTTAACCCTATAATTTGAATGCCTTAAGCTTATCGATACCTTCAAGCCGGTAGGATGAAAAGTTTTGATACCATTGTAATATCCCAAATCAGAATATTATACATTAATTTGGATTTCTCATAATTCCTTTTTAAAGTTTGAAATAAAAATATTCAATAAGTATAGAATTATATTCTCAATAACAAGATAATAAATTTATATAACAAATAATGTTGTATAATGATCAAATGTGCAATCTGAAATTTTGGTTATAAATATTCTAATAGAGAACTCTCAACGGGTTTCATCCTTGAGGGGTTGATATCAAAGGTTTTCCTCCTTAATTATAAAAGAAGATATCAAAGGGTTTCATCCTTGTATCTAATAAATGATAGGTTTCATACTCAATCATAAAAGAAGAGGATGCTGCCTAAACTTCATATAAGGGAATGAATGTCAAATCTCAATATTTATCCTTTTCCTTGACAAAGTTCTTATAAATACCCTTCTCTTTTTGAAAGTAATGTGTATTTTCATAAAATGGGATGACATGTATTAATATAACTTCCATTCTTTGCATTAAATGTGACACTCCTTCCCATATAGACAATTTATTTAATTTAGTTACTGCTGTAATTAGTTTAATTGATGTTGGTTTAGGCAATTCCATTGGTGATTTATTTACATTAATGTAGTTCATATTTATGGTCTCCTTTGTATTTGGGGATATTACATTTTTTTTGGGTCAAGGAGACGATATGCCTTTGATTCTTTATTATATCGTACAAAAATGTATTCCTTAGTTTCTTATCTAATTTTTTTCTATTCTTTTTCTGGACATGCATCTATGCCTTGCAACCAAAAACATAGATATGTGAAAGTTTTGGTTTGTTCCCAATCCAAGCTTCATGTGGTGTGATCCCAAAAAGAGCTTTAGTGGGTGGCAAAAAATAGTTAGATTATTTTGTGACAAGTTTCTACTCAAAATGAATGAGATAGTTGTGTGCCCTGAACCATGTTACAAAACATCTCAATAATTACATGATTATGTCAATCTACAACTACACTTTATTCTAGTGTATATGGAACATTCAATTTATAGCATAATCCATTCACTTTAAGATATATTGAGAACTCTTTAATGGTGTATTACACCACAAAATCTTAGTGGAGAGCCTTAATTTTTTGACCAATTTCATTTTTTATAATGGTCTTGAATTCTTTGAAGACTTGGAATTATTAAATTTTAGTCTTCAAAAGATATACCCACATCATTTGTGAGTATTCATCAACAAAGAGTTTAAAATAATTGCATCCTTTATGGTTGGCTGTCATGTGTCCTTATAGATTAGTGTGCACTAGATCCAATAGACCAGTAGCTTGACATTAAATTCTTCCAAATGGAGCTCTCTATTATTTTATAGTGAGACAAGTAGAACAAATAACAAATGCTTGTTTGAGTAAGGAAAGGGCTTTGACATATTGTGTCTATTCAATAAGAGTATATATCCATAACATAAGTGTCTTTATCCTTTTTACCTAGATTTGTTGCATCTTTGTCATTTACTAAAATTTATTAATGGCCATTATAAAAGATATCAAGCTAAAACATTTTGGCTTTATTAGAAGCTCTCATAACTAATATGGATCCCCTAGACTTGTTTTTTATTAGGCAAAAATTTTGTCCACCTTAGTGAACAAACTCAACCTTGAGGTTGTAATCTAGTAGTTCGTTGATAGACGATAGGTTTTTAGTGAGTCTTGGGGCGTATAAGACATCTTGGATTGTGCACTTTTTCTTTCTAAGCTATAAATAAATATCACCAAGACCTTGAATAGTGTAGGATATATCATTGCCATGAGAGACATTGCTTCATGAGTTTGTTTGGTTCAGTGTGGGGAAACATTCCCTCCTGTTGGTCATGTACTTGTAACATCAAAATCCACATACCAAACTAAATTTAGGGTAGTGTTCTCATGTGTCTGAGTGGAAAATACATGATCCTCATCTGAAAAATCATTTCTTGCTACAACATTCCCATGCTATTATTTTTCTAATAATGGTAAAGCAGGGGTTTAAATAAGTACCTACCCTTAACAAGGAGAGATAAAACATTCAAATACCAATGAAACTCCTCTACCAATGGAAAGTGAGACAAACTACAAAAGAGAAATAGGCTAGAGTAAAAAAGAATTAAAAAAACTAAACAACCTATGTCCCTCCCACTTTATTTTATTTTTTGGATCTAAGGGTTATGTGTAATGGATCTAATTCCCTCTTACGTCTACCCTTCCTCTTATTAATAATAATAGTCCAATCACCCTTCCTCTGAATTGAGAAATATGGGGACGGCTACTTCTAATGTATTGATTGGTTGAATGTTCTTCAAGCAACCCAAGGCTACAAAGTCCTCAATCTAATTTACCTTTAGCTCAATTCCATCAGAGTTAAATTTCTTCCCCTTTAAATCAGAATCCACAAAAAGTTATGAATTTGGAACTATCTCTAGAGTTTTAAGTACTTCACAAACTATATCTGACTCTATAACTTTCTCTATACTTTTAGGGACTTCACTTTCGTTGTCACTTTGTTCTTAATCACTTCCATCCATTTCATTCTCAGGAAAGGACCCTTTCCACCATGAGACCCCCTTCTTGTGTTTTACCACACCATAAATAGAAGCTAGATGCCATGATTTGAAGCATTTATGACACTAGCAAGACAAACCATCATAATCAAGAGGTTATCCTTGCATCCAATCTTGAATGTTTAAATTAATAAACTCTAGAAGATCAATTGATACATCCAAATTAACCATAATGAGAGTAAATGTAGAATGTTTTTGATATTTAGTATTTTCATCCATAAGCAACAATCCACCACATGCATTCCCTATAGCTTGTAGCCCATCATCCCATAAATAAAATGGAAGATGAGGTAATCTCACCCAAACTGATCTAATATTGAAAACCTCAGTTGAGTCAAGGATAGATAACAAGGTTTAAATAGCATATTTCTCTATTTCCAAGACTAAAATGCATTTTAAAACACAACATTCTTATCTTTCAAATAATTGAAAATGAAAATAAAAAAACATTTGGCACAGGGAAGGATTTGAAAATTACCTTCCATCAGTGGCTTCCATTCCTTCTCAATCCATTGGTGAAGATAAAAAAGAGATGGCCATAAAATATGAACCGACATATCATTCCTTTATTTGACAAATATTTTTCCCATTCCAAAACATTTTGTAGTTGATCACATTCAAAAATGATTAGAGGACTAGTTTTCACTAGAGACAAAAGCTTCCCAATCTACTTTTTTATAGTTTCAATAAATAAGGGGTGACAATGAACCTCCCATGACTTCACCTTTTGATCAACACTGACCCACCCTGTAACCTCAGTTACCACCAAATCTAAAACATTCTTCTAGACCCTATTAGTGGTTCGATTTCCTACTGATTTGGAGCTATTAAACCCAATAATTATCATCATCGACCCTCCACATCTCTATGTCTCTATCACTGCCACAACATCCACCTCTGATATGATAACCCTAGAATATTTTATGGTAATTAAGATCCCTTTGTCATCCATCTCACCAATCTCTACTCCCTCAATCGATCATAAATCTATCTCTGCTACAAACTATTTGGTAGTATCATGATGAAACCCTAGTAGCATCACATCCATAAGTTTAATTATGTTTATTATAATATGCAAAGAAATTATGTAAAAAATCAATACCCATTCCCATTCTACTATTAATTAGAATGCTTTATTTTCTATTAATATATTATCAATTGTTATGTCCTCTTTACCTATGGTGAATTTTATGAATTGGAATTTTGATTAGATGATTTCTATGTGAATTCATTACATACCATCAATGTTTAAAATCATGTCATGTATTTCCATAAATCTGAGAGATTTTATAGAAATAATATTTATTCCCTTGTTGCATTTATTGATTGTTTTGCTTAGGGGACTATTTTTAACCTTTGATGGGATTTGTCCCCTTCTGATGTAATGTAAGTACATGTTCTTCATCTGCTTCCTCTAGTTATATGTTCACTACCAACTCATCAAATGTTAGTTTTTATCTTATGCCATTCAATGTGGTCATTAAAAATGTATATGTGGGAGGTAACACTCTTACGATAATGGGTGTTAAAGAGTCTTCTTTCAATGTTTTGCCCAATGCATGGAGCGAGACCCACAAAATTGTAACTCTACATAAGAAACCTTTCAATTTTTCTTCTAGTTTCAATTTGAGTTAATGTCATTGGTTTTCTAAATGTAGAATCTGATTTTTATTTTTTAGCTTTATAGACAATCTTGATCTTATCCCAAGTGTCCTTTGTTGTAGTGACATTTCAATTATGAAGGTGTACCTCATATGAGACTCTGAACATGATTATCAACTTTGCCTTATAGTTAGATTTGTCAAATTTTCATTATTGATCAATGTCAATTACATCTTGGGTCAATGAATCATCAGTAACTAGCCATATGTCTTCAAATTCTAGATGTGTTTATACTTTAGTCTTCCATATTCCATAAATATCACCTCAAAGAAGTTGAGTGTCTAGAAGAACAAATATTGGTCTAGATCTAACCATTGTGAACAATCTAACAAAACGAGATGAATTGGTTTCTTATCACTCTAAGTAGGTTCCCTTTTATATATACTATAAATTTGATATACACATGATTAATATATACTGGTCTATATGTAGAAGATCATTTTTATGTACACATCAGTATGCGAAACAAATGTTAACCTACATGAGAGTGGAGTGGTATGTGGTACAAATATAGCACATAAAAAGATTCATCCGATCAATGGCACTTGCTTAGTGGAAATCCTTGTACATGGAGGTAACTTCGCTATTTACTCAGATTTTTGACACATTAGAATTTATGCCTAACGATCACGATAAATAGGTAACAGATGGACAGTTCAATGAAAATGTTTGCCTTAATTTTCTCTAATGATTTATAGGGATGATGCCATAGACATCATTATTTCAAATATATTAGGCTATGGATGTAGTAGTTCAAACATGATGACATGACCCATAAACATAAACTAGAGCCACCACTAATAATAAATGCTCTGAGTAATATTTGAGATTATAGCTAACTTTGTGGACATAAAATCTAATCTTAATTTTTAGGCTTGTAGACAGTCTTGAGCTTATCTTAAAAGCCCTATATTGTAGTGGCATTTCAGGGATGAGGTTGTACCTCATTATAGACTCCGAACATGATTATCATCTTTATCTTCTTGTTGGATTTAATATGAAATATTCCCATCTAATTTTAGAAGCAAAAATTTTTCAATTCCAACTGACCATTTATGTAGGGATTTCATCAAACAGTTGGCAAGAATACATTTTTTGAGGTTTTCTTATTTGGATTTATTTTCTTACGATTACCAAAGATATATAATATTAATTTAATCACAAATAAACTCATACATGTAAATAACTCTCACAACAAATATACTCATTGACCATAAGGAAATACCATTCATTGGAATTGATTTCTGCAACATACAATGTTGAAACTATTCATTTTTAGAATGAAAGACAATAAAAAAAATAATATAAATGTATTCAATCATAATACAACCTCCAATAGATGAGTGGTAAGGAACAAATCGATCACCACCTTAGGAGAAGTATGGTAGCCAACATAGTATGGTACGACTGCCTGGTGATTAGTACAGCTCACTCCATGGTGTATAAACTTGTTGCTGGAGATTCCCAATAGCAATGCCTCCTCTCAATGACTATAGATGCCCCCTTAATTTCATCCATAAACACCAATCCCCCCACTTGGAAGCTCACATCATTCCTCCTACAAGTAAGGCCAAAATTTGATATATACGACTAGCATATGTAATGTCACTTCATCCACTTTCTCATGATATTCAGCACCAAGGAAAATGCATAAATAAACCCTCACAAACTCTTTCCAACAAAGTCCAATAATCAATCACTTCTCAAATGTCTCTACAGGAGACTTCACAAATTTTCCTGTAAGTGCACCTGTGAAAAATTTGAATAATCTCTCCAGCACTCCAGCTAAGGTGGAATTGTTTCACCACTGAAACTAGAACCTTACAACCAAGAACTTCAAAATCTCTCCAAAGTGAATATGAGAAAATAAGCAAGCATAAAGCAAATAAGCCTCAAAACTCCCTTTTATATTACTTGCATTTTTCTTATTCATTAAAATAAATAAAGTGACTTTATAAAATTATTTTTAAATATTTCCTCAAAGTCGCTTTATAGCACCTTTTAATTAAAACTTCATTTATCTTCGAAAAAAATATTTTAATTAAAATAGTCATAATTTGACATGCAATGACCTTATTTTATTCATCCATGATTTAAAACATTTCATCCCGATTCCAATGAGTTATAACATTAAGGATCATTTTAAATATTTTAATTAATATTTGGCAACCTTAGTAAAATTATTTAAATAAAGTCATTATGTACTCATTTTGCAAAAACTGTCAGAATGCATCAGAATTGAAAACTAACTATACTCAAGTAATCTTGATGAAAAATGATGATAAATAGAGCTGCCCAAATGACTTTTTATAAATAGATGCCCTCTCCAAAAAATTTGGAAAGCACACTAGAAGTCAAAAATAACATCTAAAAGTATCAAAAAACTATTCTAAACCATCTGAGCTCATTGGTAACATCAAATTACATTTCGAATCAAGCTGACACAACCGAGAAAGCCATCTCCAACTACAAAGCAAAAGAATCCAAAAAATGGAGACATTATAGTTCACCCTTCTCAAAGGTTGTTTGTCCTAAAGTAATGCCAATGCATCCAAAATAACAATCGAATGAAACTAATTGAACCCAAGTGTAATCCCGCAAACCCAAGTCAATCTTTGTATATGTCCACCATGTTATTATTGTACTACTCTGATAAAAACTATAAACTCTTCATGCTCTAGATGCATTCTCAACTCTTATGACTTGAAAGAATGAACTTCACCAACACCTATACTGAAATACCTATGCGGGCTGAAATCCATATCATGAAAAAACTCTTGCCAAGGCACCTCAATGAGATCTATCTATGAAATCCCACTATCTAACTCAATCCCAGGTAACAAGAAATATAATATGCTCAACTCCAAAGAGTAACCCTCAACAATTCTCCTCATAATATCCCCAAAGTGATATGAATCAGTCCCTAATCGAAAGTCGACAACAACAATGTCATCCCAAAAATCATACATCCTGACCAAGCTCTCCCAATCATAGACTTACAACTCCACATCAACACCAAATCTCCAAGTGATAATAGACCCAAATCGAGCACACCAACCCATCTAATTGACTGCAATCATCATAGTATCATCAAAAGACATACACATTAACAACTCAAACTGATTTCAGTTACTATCACTCATACTAGTGAGCATTGGAAATAACTGCTCTAACTATATAAGTCTTCCTACACCCTAATGCCACAAAGCCTGTAAGTAATTAAATTCCATCTGCTAATAAACTAAAGTTGCCATAATCAATGCTAAAATACTAGGGCAACAACTGTCATAAAAGATTACCCCTAAAAACATAGGAAATGTGAATGTGGGAATGACCAAAGGAACTCTTCCTATAACCACATTACCTCTAATAATTAACACCATATGTGAATTACTCCACTCTTGGGTTAGAAGTGTTGGCCAATCCAACTACATGATATCATTCATCGTTCTATGTAGGTTGATTGGAAACTGGACAGCAGTACCAACTCTCGAGTTATATCCACCACTCCAATTCTGAAGCAACATCTCACCCTGAAAACTATCCCTAGGTCCCAAGTCCTATGATTTCCATCAATCATACTCACACACACATCCTCTTGGCTATTACAACTAATGATAATCCTGATAAGTCTCAAAATCAAACCCACAACCACCTTGAAATTTCTTTGATTGTCATAAATTGGTCATGTCTCATTAGAATTCCAATTCTAAATGTTATAGTGATAAACCTGCACACACCAATCCATGCAATCAACTTCTATCATCAATACAAGGCATGAAAATTTTATAATCAACACCACAGAGCAACTCTTAAACATAGACGTGTAAGTTGGAAACCAAAGAACCATGTCTAAACACTCTTCCTCTATTTGATACCTTGTTATGCATTTTCATGAAGTAAGGAATGTAAAAGCATTATGAAGCATCATATCACGTGAAGGACTTGGGCTAACAAACACCATTTCATGCTTAGCCATAAAATTTTGACTATCAACAAAATGAAGTACTTTACCAATGTCATCCATAAAATTTCCATCTATCATCTCATGAGGAATCAAATCATATGAAGATATTGGTCTACTATTCACAATCAAAGAATTAACAACTAGTTCATACCTTTCATTGGTATCTTCATGGATCTTATGCATATCTTCTCCCATTTCAAGATGGTTATCATTTGTCCAGGTTTTCAAGAAGTATATCATGCTCATACCAAGATAGTAGGTTGTTGTTAACACTCATAGAATCCACACTTTCTTCATTCTTTTCAATGGTGTCATCATAGGTTTCATGCACCAATTCAACCAACGTTGAATACTCATCATTATCTACTATTTCAAAACATGTATCATGCTGAAATCTGCCCTCATTACCTATTATATCTATTATCCCATGGCTGCAAGCTACCGCTTCATGCAAAAATTGATCCTCAAGTAGGTTCCAATCTTTATCAACATATTCAACCTCTTCGATATGGGAAGTGTTGAAATCTTTATGCAACATTTCATCCTTATGGAGTTCGCCAAACCCTACAATAATTTGTTTGATCTCCATAATCCTTGTGTCACCTTCTTGAGCTTTGGATGTGGCTGCAATAGGAATAAAATTTTCTACTTTGGATGAAGAAAAGTGAGCCATACTCAATTGTAAGAAAAGATTACCAACTTTTTTTTTCTTTGTCCTCAACATACTTGAAAGCTAAATCCCTGTCCAAAAGCAATTGCAAGTAGTATGATTTCATCATTTCCAATGATTCTTTGATAGTGTACAATTGAGTAGGAGTGACTCCACTTTCAACACCCTTTTTCCTCTCCTCAATTTGAGCTTCCTAAATCAATTATTCCATGTATTTGTGAGTATCATCTGCGCTTGTTAACACTTAAACCACTTTCTCATCTGTAACCACAAGTTGGTCCTTCAAATATTGATATACTAGAGGTCTTTGATCCAATTCATCAACGTGACTTGGGCTGCCACACATTAAATTTTCTGATTTACTTTCATGTGTAGGAACCATATCATCATCAAAATCAGTTTTTTCACTAGTTGATGCCTTGCGATCCTCATGTAAAAATGTTGGGATAACGTTATGATCAAACACACTATCCTCAAGGGAATATGTCTCCTCATAAGGCTTATCAATTACAATTTCTAAATCACCCACATAAAGACTTGAGAACATTTCTCTTGTAGATGCAATAAATGGTTCTTTTTCCTCAACGTCTATGGTTTTGCTTTGCTAAAAGGTAACATTGTGGAAATCATTATTTTGATTATTTGTCCTTACATCCTCATTAGCTGATTTAGTAACTTCCAAATCAGCAGATTGTTTGCTCTCATTATTACTGTGAAGTTCAATGTACTCAACTTCGTTAATACCAATTCCTGAAGAACTAACTTCATCCTCATTCTTAAATGTATCATAGCCATGATAAATAACTTTTGTTACATGTATCTCTTTCCCGAGCATCACATCTATGACTATTTTCTCTTCCTCTAGTCTCTTCACCATTTTACCTGTGCATTACTAATTAGGTTCCAAAGGTCTTTTGCAGAGAAGCAAAGATTTTATCTTGTAAGATTGTTCTTACTATTTTCCCTTTTTCGTGTGTTTGTATACATTTTTACTTTAGTATATGCTTCCTTTTCTTCAGCAACAAGGGAATCTAGTATTTCAGGATGCTCTAATAACTTCTTTAAATTCCTATAATAGTCTTGAAAAGTTTACAGTAATCCCGTTAAAAGGTCTTGCATAGACTTCATCTTTCCCACTAAAAACCCAACACTTTGTTGCAACAGCTGAAGAAACCTATTTATTCTTCTCCTTCTTCCTCTGAATCCCAAATACCTCTTTGCTACCTTCTCCTATAAGTTATATATTCCCTGCTTTTTGGATTCATAAATCACACTAAATATGCATTAAATTGATTTTATATCAAAAACTTTCTGATAAAAGAAAGAGACCTTTAGCCCCACTCACTGGCAAGATCACCAGCTCTGATACCACTGAAATATTCTCATCTAATTTTGGAAGTAATTTTTTTTCAATTTTGACTTACTGTGTATGTAGGCATTTCATCAAATAGTTGACAAAAATACATTTTCTAAGGTTTTCTGATTTGAATTTATTTACTTTTGTTTACCAATGATGTATGATGTTCGTTTAATCACAAATAAGCTCATACAACATGTAAAGAACTTTCACATCAAATATACTCAATGAGCATAAAGAAATACCATTCATTGGAACTAATTTTTATAACATACAATGTTGAAACTATTATTTTCAAAATAAAAGACTAACAAATACAATATGAATGTATTCAATCACAATCCAACCTCCAATAGACGAATGGAAAGGAACAACTCAGTCACTACATGAGGAGAACTATGATGGCCAACATAGTGTGATACGATTGCCTGGTGACTAGTACAACTCACTCTATGGTGTATAAACTTGTTGGAGCTTCCCAACAACAATGCCTCTTCTCAATGACTATAGACACCCCCTCAATTGTATCCATAAACACCAATCAACCCACTTGGAATTTCACACCATTCCTCTTAAAGGGATGACCAGAATCTATTATGTACGACTAGCATATATAATGTCACTTCGTCCACTTGTTTGTTGATATTCAGCAACAAAGAAAATGCATAAATAAATGCTCACAAACTCCTTCCAATAAACTCCAATAGTAAATCACTTCCTAGATTTGTCTCTGCAGGAAACTTCACAAATTTCCCTGTAAGTACACCTGTAAAATATTTGAATAATCTCTCCAACACTCCAACTAAGGTGGAATTGTTTCACCACCAAAACTAAAACCCTACAACGAAGAACTTCGAAAGCTCTGTAAAATGAATATGAGAAAATAAACAAGCATCAAGTAAATGAGCTTTAAAACTCCCTTTTATATTACTTGTTTTTTTCCCATTCATTAACATAAATAAAGTGACTTTATAAAATTATTTTTAAATATTTTCTCAAAGTCACTTTATAACACATTTTAAATAAAACCTCATTTAGCTCCCAAAAGAATCTTTTAATTAAAATAGACATAATTTGACATGTAAAACATCTATTTTATGCATCCATGATTTAAAACATTTTATATCGGTTCCGACGAGCTATAACACTAAAGAGTCTTTTAAATATTTTAATTAATATTTGACAACTTTAGTAAAATCATTAATGTACTCATTTTACAAAAACTGTTGGAATGTATCGAAATCAAAAACCAACTACACTGGGACAATCCCGATGAAGAATAATGATAAACAAAGTTGTCTGGATGACTTTCTATAAATAGATGCCCTCTCCAAAATTCTTGGAGAGCACACTGGGACCCAAAAATAACATTTGAAAGTATCAAATAACTCATTTAAACCATCTAAGTTCACTAGTAACATCAAATTACCTTCTGAATCAAGCTGACATAACCCAGAAAGTCATCTCCAACTGCAAAGCAAGAGAACCCGAAAAATAGAGACATTGCATGATACCACAATGAAATATGTAATATGTTCATTAACATTGATCAAACATGAAGGTTACATATATAGGATTGGGTAAATTATTAAATGACTAAAACAATCTACAACTACCTTTATTTAATAATGCACCAATTATTTAATATTGGGTGCATGTACAACCTCCTAGACTATCAACTAGTAAACCATTATTCTAACAAAGAAATTATAAAATCATATGAAAATATAAGTATTTAAAATGCTAAAGTATTTTATTTATTTTTTAAAACTCCTAGAAACTTTCACTATTCTTTTTTTTATAATGGTAAAGGTAGGGTTTTGAAAGTAACGCAACCTTTTTACAGTGAAGAGAAAGATAAAACCACTCAAATCATAAATGAAACATTTCTTCCAGTGGAAATTGGCACAGGTTACAAAGAGGCTATAAACTAGCTACAAACCAGTAACATAAAAATGGAATTGAAGCTTAGAAGTTGTTATTTCCCTCCCATGCAATTATATTTATGCGATTAAATGGTCATATTCAATTATTCAAGGTCCTTCTTAAAGCAACTTTTCCTCTTGTTAACCAAAATCTAATCTCCTTCATCTCTTAAATCAAGATAAATGGGTGTGGAGACTTCAAATGAATCAATAGATTGGAACTTCATCAAAGAATGAATTTTGGGTGGTAAACACTCTTAATATACGGAAACTATGAATCAAAGTAATGGTTTAGAGGACCACCCTCTCAAAATGGGATATAAGGGTGGGCTTATGTCTGCCAAACAATCCCATAATAACATATAAATTCTACATTATTATTTTAAAAAATAAAATAAATACATTTCAAAAATTATTCTCTACTTTATATATAATTCTTAAGAGGATAAATTGTTTGATAATTTTAATAGAAGATAAACTAAATAATTTTCAAAACCATATATTAAAAATATAAGAAGAAAAAAGGAGAAAAGAAAAGAAAAATTGTTAAGCACAGAATTACTGAGAGGGGGGGTGAATCAGTATATCATATATCTTATAAAACTTTTCCTTAATCAAATTCCACTTAATCAAACATTCAAGATATGAAATAAAACTAAAACAATAAACACCACACAAGACAGAGACACCAGATATAACGTGGAAACCCAATATGAGAAAAACCATGGAGAACAATCTCAAGTCTATGAATAAGCACCAACCCAAACAATATTTGCAAGCACCAACTTGCAAGAGCACCAATCCCTTTGCTAAGCACCAACCCAGCAACTATTCGTGAGCACCAACCCGCAGGAGCACCAACCACTTTGCCGAGCACCAACCCAGTAACGATTTGTGAGCACTAACCCATAGGAGCACCAACCCCTTTGTGTAAACCACACAACTATCTCTCAATGTTGCTTTCTCAACAAATGATAGTTCATTACAACATTTCTTTCCTCTCTCTCACCTTAGCTCTTCTAAGCTAGATATAACAAATACAAATTATATTCATCTCTCACAAATGCTCTTCTAAGCTAGATAATATAATATAAAATCAACCTCTATCTCTCATATTACAAATGGCTTTTCAAGCCTTTATTTATAGCTTTCCAAATGACCTTTGGCCTTCCCCCTTTGTGATCCTTCAATCCTCATGGAAAATGGTGCCAAACTTGTATGACCCTTCATATCCTTGCCTTTGAAAAGTCATGTGGTGACCTTTCATGAGCAAAAACGTCCTTCCCTCTTTTGTCTTTACTTTGGTGACTTTTTATATTCCTCAAAGTGTCCCTTCATGAGAAATTGCGCCCTTTTTCTTTTGTTTTCACTTGGTGACTCTTGAAATTCTCCAAAATGACTCTTCATGGAAAAATGCATCCCATCCTTTTGTCTTTACCACATGATGCTTTGACTTTTTCATGGACCCTCTTTTGTCTCATATGCAACCAAAAATATATTCATTAATATTAAATAAATATTAACTCACATTAGTCAAGATATATCTATTACAAACAATATTAAATGCAATGAGGCCTTTATCACCAATAATGCTAGACCTTTGACATCAATGACAATATTTCCAACAATCTCCCCTTTTGTCATTGATGGCAACTTCAATCCTGAAACTGCCACATCTTGTCACCTACATATCCTGTCATCTGAAAACATACAATAAATCTCCCTTATTGTAGCAACCTGTACCTATTTCTGCACCTGTACCTGTACCTGCTATTCTCCTCCTTTGACATCAATGGAAAAGGGCCTACCTAGAGCTAACACTTAACTCCCCCTCAACTGATGCTGAACCTCAATGGCAGAAAGTAAAGGGAATTACTCCCAACTTCTCTCGCAAATACTCAAATGTGTCTTTTGGTAGTGCCTTTGTGAAAATATCTGCAATCTGCTATGTAGTACTAATATATCCATCTTAACTTGTTGATTTGCACCCTGCTCTCTCAAGAAGTGATATCTAATGAGAATATGTTTTGTTCTTGAATGCATTACTCGATTTTTTGAAATATTTATAGCACTTGTGTTATCAAAAAAAATGGAAATAGGTTCATCATACTTTACCTTGATATCTTCCAAAATTTGCTTCGTCCAAAGCACTTGAGTACAACATAATACTGCTGCAATATATTTTGTTTCAGCTGTAGAAAGTGATATTGAGTTTTGCTTCTTGCTTAGCCATGATACTAAGCTATCACCAAAGAAGAAAGCTCCTCCACTTGTACTCTTTCTATCATCTAAGCACCCTGCCCAATTTGAATCTATATAAGCAACTAAAGTGAAATCTTTACCTGTGGGATACCATAATCTATAATCCAATGTCCCCTTGATATATCTAAATATTATTTTCACCAACTGAACATGACTATCTCTTGGAGATGACTAATATCTTGCAACCATACCTACTACATGCATGATGTCTAGTCTCGATGATGTCAAATATAAAAGACTACCAATCATACATCTATACAAAGATTGATCTATAACAGGTGAATCTTCATCCTTGCTCACCTTATTTCCTATACACATAGGTGTGCCAACTAGTGCACAATCCTCAAAACCAAACTTCTTCAACATTTCCTTCACATATTTACTTTGAGATATGAAAATTTTTTTATTTGATTGAAATATTTGGAACCCTAAGAAAAATGATAATTATCCAAGCATAGACATCTCAAATTCTTTTTGCATTCTATCAAAAAATTCTTTTGTCATATTTTCAATATTTCTTCCAAAAATGATATCATCAACATATACCACAACAATCAATTGATGCTCACCTTCTATTTTGATGTAAAGATTATTATCAACAAATCCTCTCTTGAAACCTTGATCTTGCAGGCACTTATCAAGTCTTGCATACCAAGCTCTGGGAGCTTGTTTTAATCCATACAATACTTTCTTCAATCTACATACATGGTTACTAATATTTGAGAAAATAAACCCCTCAGGCTACTCAATGTAGACCTTTTCTTCAAGATTCCCATTTAGAAAGGCAAATTTGACATCCATCTGAAACACTTTGAAATTTTTAAATACTGCATATACAAGAAACATTCTAATAGCCTCTAACCTTGCCGCTGGTGCAAAAATTTCTTCAAAATCTATTCTCTCAATCTGAGCATATCCTCTACATACTAATCTTGTTTTATTTCTGGTCACTTCTCCATTTTCATTCAACTTATTTCTATAAACCCATTTTGTTCCTATCAAATTGTGATCTTTTAGTCTAGGCACTAATTCCCAAGAATCATTCGTTTCTATTTGATCTAATTCTTCATCCATAGCCTTAACCCAATGCTCATCATGTCTAGCTTCTGAAAAATTTCTAGGATAAATTTTAGATAACAAAGAGAAATTAACTTGATCAGATTCACTTACCCTCATTCTTCTGGTACGAATTCCTTCTTTTATATCCCTGATGATGTCACTTTCATTATGATTTTTCTGAATCTATTTGGATGGAGTCTTGGTGCCATTTTTCTCCTCTTTTTCCTCATCTTCATCTGATTCTTCAAAGCCTTCCTCTTCAATGATTTCAGAAATGTCTATTAGATCACTAATTCTTTATGTTCCATCTTCTTCTATTCTGACACTTGCACTTTCAACAATTTTTTTGGTTCTTTTGTTATAACATTTATAAGCTTTACTTTTGCAAGAATAACTGAGAAATATACCTTCATCTGCTCTGGATTCAAACTTACCAAGTTTTTCATTAGTTCTCTTTATGAAGCATTTGCTACCGAAAACTTTGAAATAATCAACTGTTGCTGGTTTGTTTTTCCATAGCTCATAAGGAGTCTTGTCACTGTTGACTCTTAATAAAGCTCTATTCTGAATATGCACTATTGTACCAACCGCCTCTCTCCAATATTTATTTGTTATCTTGGATTCATTTAGCATTATCCTCGCCATCTCCTGAACTGTTCTATTTTTTCGTTCAACTACTTTATTTTGTTGTGGAATTCTAGCTGCTGAATGTTGTCTCTTTATTCCATGATCTTTACAAAACTCAATAAATTGATCTGACATGAATTCTCCTCCTCGATCTGATCTTAGACACTTAATCTTCATATTAGTTTTATTTTCAATTGATGCTTTGAATGCTTTGAACTGTCTAAAAGCTTTTGATTTTTCTTTAAAAACATTATCCAAGTCATACATGAAATCCATCAATAAACAACATGAAATATTTATCACCTTGAGTACTTTGAGTCCTCCTAGGTCCACATAAATCAGTGTGAACAAGCTCTAGCATCTGAGTGGTCGAGTACTCTTTTTTTTTAACCGCCTTCTAGCTTGCTTCCCATATTGACAAGGTCCACAAAGTGTGTTAAATGGCTTTGTGATCTTTGGAAGATTCTTGACTGCTTGCTTTTTCCAGATTTTGACAAGATTGTCAAAATTTATGTGCCCCATTCTCCTATGCCATAGCCAACTTTCTTCGATTTGACTTAAACAACATTTTTGACCTTTGATGTCTGATAGCATATATAAGTTATTACCTATTTTTTGAGCATCTGGAACCAATACATCTAAATATTTTTTTCTAATTTCACAACATTTTACATAAAACTTTAGTGTGTGCCCCTGATCACACATTTGACTTACACTCAAAAAATTATGCTTAAGACCTTTTACATATAAAACATTTTCAGTTTTAGTTATACCATTATCTAAACTTAGTGTACCTTTTTCGACAATTTTGACAATAGTATTGTCCCCAAATTTCACTGTGCCACCAATGATCTTCTTCAAGGTTATGAACTTGATCTTGTCTCCTGTCATGTGCCTTGAACATCCGCTATCAATAAACCATGGCTTTTCTTCATTTCTTGCATGCAAAGCTATCTGGACCAACATAGAACCTTCAGATTGTTTCTTCTGTGATGTCTAAATTTTTTTCTTGATGAATGGAGCCCTGAAACTTTGGTCCTTTTGACTGACTTGAACATGCTTCTACAATACTAAGCTGTGTCTGAAGTTGTTACACTTGTAACAAATTATGGTCTCTTCATCAAAGCTTGATAGAGGAGCAAAAGAGTTATAAGTTCTGTTTGACTCTACATGACCTTCCTTTTCTTTATTTTTGAGATTGTTAGCTCTTTTTCTACATTCTAATTTCTTATGACCATATCCATTACAATAAAAATAGTAACCGTAAAAATAGGCCCTGTTTGTCAATCTCTGATCTGATTGCCTTTTATAGCTTTGTTCCTTCCAGCATTCTTTGTCATTTGTATTCTTCACTTCTTCCCTTCTTGTTTCTTCATTTGTAAGAGCTTCAACATAGTTCTTCTTTTTAAAACCGATACCTGTCTTATCTGATATTGCCTTTTGGCTTTCTAATCTCTTATTCAGCATATTAGTGCTATTCTCAAATTTTGAATCATTGACTATTTTATTATTGCCTGCTTTCTCGATCTCTTCTTTTAAAAATGCAATTTCAGTAACATACCTTTCACATTCTTTTCCTGCTATTTCCAACTGTGCCGTTAGATATTCTTCATTCTGCTTGGCTTCTTCAAAATGTGCTTGTAGATCTTCAATTATCTCTTTTGACTCCTCTTCATTTTTTTCGATCTGGCGCTTTAATCTTTTCTTTTCAACAACTTTCAACTCTTCTAAGGCACACATGAGTTCTCCTTCCATATTTACTTCAGCTTCATCATTTTCTTCTTGATGAACTATTCTTTTGCTTGCAGAGGCACCTTTATGTATGGCCATCTTGTGTTTCCCTGATCTACTTTCAAGCAGTAATTTTTTTTCAAAAAAAAACCTGCTCTGTTACCATTTGTTAAGTACAGATTATACTGAGAGGGGGGGTGAATCAGTATATCATATATCTTATAAAACTTTCCTTTAATCAAATTTCACTTAATCAAACATTCAAGATATGCAATAAAACTGAAACAATAAACACCACACAAGAGAGAAACACCAGATATAACGTGGAAACCCAATGTGAAAAAAAACCACAGAGAATAATCTCAAGTATATGAATGAGCACCAACCCAAACAATATTCGCAAGCATCAACTTGCAGGAGCACCAACCCCTTTGTGTAAACCACATAACTATCTCTCAATGTTGCTATCTCAACAAATGATAGTTCATTACATCTCTTTCCTCTCTCTCACCTTAGCTCTTCTAAGCTAGATATAACAAATACAAATCATATTCATCTCTCACAAATGCTCTTCTAAGCTAGATAATATAATTTACAAATATCTTCTCAAGCTTTTATTTATAGCTTTCCAAATGACCTTTGGCTTTCCCCCTTTGTGACCTTTCAATCCTCATGAAAAATGGCGCCAAACTTGTATGACCCTTCATATCTTTGCCTTTGAAAAGTCATGTGGTGACCCTTCATGAGTAAAAACGTCCTTCCCTCTTTTGTCTTTACTTTGGTGACTTTTCGTATTTCTCAAAGTGTCCTTTCATGAGAAATTGTGCCCTTCCTCTTTTGTCTTCACTTGGTGACTCTTAGAATTTTTCAAAATGACTCTTTATGAGAAAATGTGTCCCATCTTTCTTTTGTCTTTACCTCGTGACTCTTTGACTTCTCCATAGGCCCTCTTTTGTCTCATATGCAACCAAAAATATATTCGTTAATATTAAATAAATATTAACTCACATTAGCCAAGATATATCTATTACAAACAATATTAAATGCAATGAAAGTTTTATCACCAATAATGCTAGACTTTTGACATCAATGACAATATTTCCAACAAAAATAAGTGTTTATTTTAATAAATCTAGCATAGTAACTTGATATACAACATTAAATTTAGTGAAGTATAAGTCTTTGTTCCAAAGGAAACTATATTCTACCTTAGTTTTTAAAGACCCAATATGGTTGACTATCTTTTTTCCTACAATCTTCAAAAAAAAAAGATAATGCATAAAATATTATAATTTTTAAGAAAAATATTTAAAAATAAATCATAAAATGTTATTTTAGTCATATAATATTGATAAAAATAACTATCGATTAATAAAAGTTATAAACTATTTAACAATATTTAAAAATTATCATGAATTACCTTTCTTAAACGTATCTTTTTAGCACCTAAGTTAAGTTGTTTCTCAAGATGTTGTAGATCTTTAAAACGTATAGAATCCAAATCGCCACCAATCATTTGGCTATATCATCATGAATAAAGTTCATTTTAATTAGACAAGTGATAATTTATTATTAAAAGTTATAATCTATAACAATTAACAATTAAAATTTTATCATATAATTCGATGTTCTTACTTGTTCCTTTTTTCTAAATGTTCCATCTTTTTTTGCAAGTTATCCACTTCCAACCGTAATCCGTACGCACAAAATGTTATTCTATAAAATATTAGTAGCACTTTTATAAATCATAAAACATAAACCATGTCATTCAAATGTAATTTTGTATATAGATAAGATTACTATACATAATTTTAAAAGAATATGGAAATTGAAAGTAAAGAGAAATCATAATTAATTATTTTTAACCTTTTCTTATGGAACAAGTTATGTAAGTGGTCATAAGTTGCAGTATCTTTGTGATTTATAAAAACATGTAAAATAATTCGGATAGAAAAATAAAGATGGTCATAGCAAAAAATCACATTTTAGATTGTATAATGTACTTTTATAATAAAACAATCCCATTATTATTATTTTTGTAACATATAAAATATAAAACTATATTTAATAAAATGTCGATACATAAAATTTTCATTTTGAAAAAAAAATTAATAAAAAAATTTATATATTATATATAATATACTTTCAAAATAAAACAATTCCATTTTCTTTATTGTAAAATATAAAACACAAAACCATATTTTATAAAACGTTGATATATTAAAAGAAGTGTTTTGAAAAGAAAATTAATCAAAATTTATTGGTATAATACATTATGTACAATATATATACAAGTAACTGTATTCAATATCTATCACTAATTTATTATTAAAGAAATTACGTTTTATTTCTTTATAAATAATTTATAACAATTTTTTCATTGATAAACGGTATATTTTAATTCCTTGTTATTGGAATACTTTCATAAAATATCATACATTCCATGATAATGACATCAATGTATTCTTCCAAATGGTACAATTTATTCTAAAATACTATAAAATCTTTGTAGTCAAAAGGAAAAAATACATCATTTAAAAGGATTTAATAATAATAATAATAATAAAAAAAGAAGTAAAAGTAAAAGTAAAAGAAAATGAAAATGAAAATATGGATCAGAAAGATAAAGATAAATAAATAAATATGATAGGTTTTCTCAAATAAATCATCTCATGTTAGATCAGACTAAGAATCAAACATGTTTGAAGGAATAAAAGATCAAGATCAAGAGACAAGAACCTAAGAATAGGAAAAAGCATTTAGAAGCATAAATGAGGACAAAATAACATTCATGGAAAAATTCAAAACGAGCCATGGTGGATTTGGTATGAGGCTGTCAATCCCAACTCAAATAAATGACCAAAATCTTAATCAAATATGACATCGTGCCTCCCACCTGTTCCTCATATTAGGATAGCAAATTTTGTAAGTAGAAGGGGACCTATTGATTATAACATGAAAAAAATGAATAAGGGTTTAAAAACTTATACGGAAAATTGATTGTAATTATAAGGAATCCATGTTAAGCAAATTTTCATGACGATGTTGGTTTGAAAAAGTTTATGGATTTATTATGTTGAAATTATTTAAAATCGATGTTTTAGATACAATATGTATATTTATTATCAGGATGAGAGATTAGATAAATGAAGATAATGAATGTTGAATGTTTTGAGATCAAATAATAATTTAACTCCTATAAATATAAATAATAAGGTGAGCATAAATGGGAGGTAGTTAGGTGCATATCCAAGTATGAATAATTATAATAAAAAGTGAGAAAACCAAACACAATTTACCCATCACGAATGCCATCTTGATTCTTTAAAAAAATTATAATTAGACATGAAGATTCACCAACTCTTAAATCATTGTCTCTATTTAGGTTATTCAGATTTTTTACTATTTCAATTGTTTCTCGAACCTTTTCTTTCCAATATTCATCTTCTTTTACTAAAAAATTGGCTTGATCTAAACAAATCTGATGTTTCATGCAATGGGAATGTTCATCAAAGATGGAGTTATCTAGACATGAATAATGAATGTCTCTCGCATGTTCCTTAAATATAGTTTGAAGAGATTTGTAAGTTTCCCCAATATAAGGAAAACTACATGATGAAAGGATGTTGTAAACACTTTTTTGTGTCTTAAAATCTACATAATCTTTAACAAAGTCAAAAGATGTTCTGAATATGTTATGAAGTTTAAAGGTTGTTTACAAACCAGCCTTTCTAACAATTCTTGAGATCTTTTCAAAAATGATACTTGGATATCCAATTGTCTTTTATTAGTATACAATGATTTAGGTTTTAGAAAAATAAAAATGAACATGCATGACAAAAAAAAAAAAATGTCTTACATGCAAAAATATACATACGTGTAATGTTTGTATGAACATTTGTGTATGGAAAAGTATGCATAGATTTAATGATTATATGAACAATAAATGTTTCAATCAAATAAAAAGAAAAGAAAAAAATTGCATATTGAATGCTTAGACTAAGTTATAAATGTGTATATAGTTAAATAATTTAAAAGTCTTTTCTTAATAAAAATTCAATTTAAATGTCAAATATTTTTATAAAAAAAACATATATTCTTTTAACTTATAATATTCTCCAACTTATTTATGTCTAATAATATTAAAATGGATATATCTCTATGTTATCCAAAAATGTGTCCAACTTTATATTTGCATAGAATAATTTTAATTTATGAATTTTTTATGAAATTTATTTTAATTAAGAGTATTAGTTTTTATTAAACAATTTTATTTTTTAATAAAGATGAATATTTTTTTCTAAGTTAGTCTAGCATTATAATTATTATTTGAGGAATATATATATATATATATATATATATATATATATATATATATATATATGTTATCCAAAAATGTGTCCAACTTTATATTTGCATAGAAGAATTTTAATTTATGGCTTTTTTATAAAATTTATTCTAATTTAGAGTATAAGTTTTTATTAAACAATTTTATTTTTTTATAAAGATGAATTTTATTTTCTAAGTTAATCTAGCATTCTAATTATTATTTGAGGAATATATATATAAACGAATTTAATCATACATATAAAATTCTATATAATTTTTATTACAAAATCGATACTGATTATTCTATATAATACTTTAAAAATATATACAAAATAATTTTGAAAAATACATTAATATGATGTTTTCATTAACGTAAATAATTTACATACAATATAAAATCCAATTAAAATTGATCTTAAATTATAAAAATATATTGATTACATATTTTATATATCTTTAATAGCCCTTAAATATCTATACATACAATATATATTACAAACATTCTCTCATTTTCTCAAATTTTATGCAATATAATGATTTGATGAATGCATTCATAAGTTGATAATATGCTGGAAAATATTTGAGCTCTAGGGTAGATCTTCTGTTGAAAATATTATCAATGAAATTATATTTCATTACACACTCCATGCATCACCTGATCCTTCATCTTCAAGACAATCTGATTGATATAAGCAAAATGTCATTAGTTGATCCGAAAGTTTCTCCATATCAATCAATATTCTTTGATGTTTAATTAATTTAAAAATGCATCCAAGTCTTGTCTTGTACTCCTTAATAGAAGAGGATGAAAAATATTCAACTCTTACTATAGAAGGATATTATACATGAGCCCATCTAGAAAAACACGCATAATATTGCACTACAATCATTAATGGAGGGTTTCAATAAAAGTCATGAAATTAAGCCACTAAAGGATGGATTGGAAAACCAAATTGATAAAATACATAAATTTACATATCAAAAAAATAGCCATGGCAGAAAAAGACATCAATAGACACCTTTTTGAACCCATATCAATATTCTTTTTAATAAAGATGTATTTCAATTGTAAAAAAAAATTATATAAATAAGAATAATGGCACTCTTCCCCATTAATGATTTCTTTTAAACAAAAAGATTCACTTGAATAAAAAAAATTCATGAGAATATAAATACAAATTTAAAAAATAATAATTAACATTCTTGATAGACTTAAAAAAATAAGTACATGTTGATCACCAAATTTTCTTAAAACCAAACATTTAAACTTATCAACATAGTCAGTATCAGGGAACAATTTCTAACTTTTATGTCAATGTATAATGTTTTAGTTATGATTATTTGAGATGCATCTAAATTCCTAGTTATAATTATAAGAAACGATACGAGTTTAATTTTAATTCAGTATTATTCTTTATTAAAATTTGAGTATTATTAAAATGACATTTTATTTTAATATTAAGGGATATTAGATATAAAATTTAAAAACTTGTGTTTTGTGATTATTCAGAAACTTAAAATTTTAATTTGTATTTAGAATTCAATAATTATACGATAATTACTTGGAAATTATACGATAATTACTTGGAAATTATTCAATAATTTCATTTTTACTTTAAAAGATTAAAAAATTCATAAAGTAAATTGAAACACATAAAAATACAATTAATGTAGAGAACACATAACTAAAATTCATAACTACAGTTTGTATTAGTTTTTTAGCAAATAAAAATACAATATTTAATTTTAAACAAAGCGAAGAGTATAATGCCCATAGACTAGTCATCAATACATTGCCAACTCCTCTGTTCTGTACTAGAAATGAAAGGTAAAGATTCCTCCTCTAGAACATCCATAAATACATTATCTAGATCCTCACCAACCCCTCCCAATGCCTTTGATACTCCTACCGCTATAGCTTCTTTTACTTACCTCTCCAAATTTGTGACCTCCTCCTTAGTAAACATGGGCTCCCACTTCACATCCTTAAACTGAATGATCTAGTATGTGTATGGATTAATATCATCCAAGTCAATTACCTCATGACCATTTTATCCATCCACTTGTCTCACACAAAGAAAAAGATTGTACTAGATAAAGACAAGGTCGTTGAGGTGTTATGTTGTTAACTTATTGCACTTCTATGTGTAAATGGCCTCAAACATACTCCAATTTCATTTACACCTAGAACCAATACATGGTTGGGATAAAATGTGGACGATTACTCTAAAGATTTGGTATTTTTTGCACCAGAATCTTCTCGCCACAAATATGTAAATATGGTGTTTATAACTTCATATGTCAACTAGACAGGCATTTATAAAGAAATGACACTATAACAAAAATACTCAATTTGAATTTGTTTTTTCCCTGGCCGATGGATCATTATCCATCAAAGACATAGAGGTGAATAAAAGAGCTTCCTCTTTGTAGTCTTATAAAGATGCATCTCATCAACAATTATGTTTCTAGTGGATTTGATAGGGATCATCTTCTCTATCCATGGTGTTCAGGCCATCCATGACCACCTCATTGGTCAAAAATGAAACCATGAAGAAAAAAATAGTGTTCAAGTAATAGGCCACTGAATTTATATGTTGATAGAGTTGTTTGTTCAATCTATAATCAATTAGGCATCAAATGGACTCATATATTTTTAATTTTGCCCATAATAATTTTCTATAGCCTCCTTACCCTTATCTATGGCCTCATGCAAATAATCCACCATTTTTTTCTCCATCCACTAACCATACACTTCTAACCAAAGGTTATTGCACATAAAAGGACATAACGTATAATTTTAAAATAAATTTGATCCAATTTTATTTTTTTTGATAAATGCTAAACAAAAAATAGTTAAATCTAAACTTACCTTGAGGACCTCATTTATGGCCTTTGAAAATATATCATCAAAAATGGTCTTCACGATCCCTTTCCCTTCAGCTTTGTCGTTATAGGAGACTCCAATCATCATGTGCTCACAAACATATAGTTAAGAGATGTTAACAAGGTTTCAATGTTCTACAATGTGATAAAGTTTGTGGTGAATTATGTGGCTCCCAGGTGCACAACCTCCTTTTCATTTGTGAACTCTCTCATCAAACTTATCACCTCATGATGATTGTACACATAATTTGTGATATTTATCACCTTTTTTACCACATTTTTGTTCCATGTCATCTTTCCTATGTCCTCAAGTAGGATATCAATGCAATGGGTTTATAATGGACTCCAAAAAATTTAAAGGTGTCTCTCTTTAAAAGTTTCCCCATTATTACGTACATTGTTGTATTATTGGTCACAACATGGATGATGTTCGCCACGTTGACCTCCATGACCACCTCATCTAACATATCACACAAAGTGTTTGAATTTTTCATTTTTTTGAAG
This sequence comes from Torreya grandis, assembly GCA_037957365.1. Classification (NCBI taxonomy): domain Eukaryota; kingdom Viridiplantae; phylum Streptophyta; class Pinopsida; order Cupressales; family Taxaceae; genus Torreya; species Torreya grandis. The sequence continues at coordinate 1,089,332 of JARHVA010000603.1, forward strand.
GCATCAATTGACTTCAAGAACACTAACTTCCCACTTAAAGCCACTAATAGATTAATCAAGGTTGAGTTCTTTCCATCTGTCCACCCATCATATAAAATATTGCAATCTTTATTGTGCCATATTTTTTCCACATCTAAAATAGTTTTTTGTATTTTTAACAACATCCTCCAACATTGGACCTCTCAAGTCATGAGAAGAAGGGGCTTTGAACCTATTCTCAGCAATGGTCAAAGTAGTTATCAAATTTTTCTAGTATGGATTTTTGTTCCATATCGAATGGGATGTTGTTGTAGTATTAGATGTTTGCCATAGCCAAACTTGTTTTCATTCTATAATTCTATGTTCCAAGACATACCAGGTTGTGCCTCGAGGGTATTTTGAGGAACCAAAAAACTTTATGAATGTGACCCTGAACTTTCTCTAGTGGGTGAGTCCCATCTCCAAACTACCCTTTGGGTAAAAGAATAGCCAACGGCTCCTAACTCATAAGAATCAACTCTTACTACCTCTTATTCATCACAGTTGCATGTCCTTCGGTAGTCCTTATTTTCTCGTCATATATATCTAGGACAACATCCATCTCTCTTTAAGCCTCAAGTGACACTTTGTTGTATAGCTACACATCATTGCCTTGAATATATGTTATATGGTATATGATATGATTGACCCTTACATGTATTTTAAACCCATAATAATTTCATATGATGGAGTTGATCCCTAGGTCGTCATCGTAATGTTTCTATATTGGGTCATTAGACTTCCTAGGCCCATGGGAACTGGATGCCATTTTGAAGTTGCTTTGAAGTTGTTATCACCTCACCTTAGGGGTTTATCCCAGTTTCTTCAATAGGGATTTCATTGATCGTTGATGCATAACTATTATCACTTCCTTAACAACAAACTACCAATGATGAAATATGATAAATGATCAATGGAAAACCTACTATGAAGCTCTATATTAAAATGTGTGGTTTATAGTCCATTGTTATAAGCTCTTTATGAAGAAAGTTACGAGTTACAATCTATTGTTATAAGTTAACATGTTCGTTGTTAAAATCAAATGAGGAATGCATAGGTATAGAGTTGAATATTACCCTGTTGGCAATAAGTAGTTTGAGTTCAAATGACTGTTAGAGTGACACATTCTGTTGAAACGCTGAAAGCTCGAGCATTATACTAATTGATAGTAAGTAATTTACTGTTCAAGATCAAATAACAATAAATCCTTAAATGGTGATCATTTTTAATTATAAAAATTGGTTATGAGTCAAAACCCAAGTTTTATAACTATTCAAGCTAAAATAGTGATGAATCCTGATGAACAATGACCAAACAACCATAGATCTTTAATCAAAGAAGTTTATAACAATAAAATCAAACCCAAAGATAAAAATCATAATGAAAAAAAAAAAGCAAATGACAATTTTTTTTTAACTTTCCTTACGTTTAGCTTATACCTCGGTTAGGGCCAAGTAGTGCCCTAAAAACTATTGTTAATGGCGAGTAACAATTGTTAGTTTGTCACTGTCATGAAAAAAATGGGTTTTCTGCGATTACATGAGTTTTAATACAGAGAATGGATAGATAATTCTCCGTTATATACGTCCAAATGTTATGAAATTTATTAAGGTGACATCTGTTATCCTATTCTACCTACGATTTGAGTTTGAACCTTTCCAAAAAGGATGACATCATATTGTGCTTAGTTAAACATCACGAATCACCAAAATTCACTCTAAACAAAAGTGACATCTCACCTCGTAAGGGTTGATATATCATACATGTCACTTGAGTTATGTATACCTAATAATTCATCCTTTTAAAAAAAATTGAGTTATGTATACCTAATAATTCATCCTTTTAAAAAAAAAAAAAAAAATCTTATATTTTATTTATATATTAAATAGATTATTTATATAAGATATAATTATTTATATGTATTCATTTATTTTGTTACAATAGGTGTAATTTGTAACTATGAGTTGAGGATACGATGTTTGAAAATTTATATTAACATTATAATATTTGGGTAATTTTTTAGCATGAAATTTTGATGTTTGGTTAAAGTTCATCAAATTTGTTAGAAAATTAAATTTATTTTTGAGAAAAATATTTTTTATTTATATATTTTATCGAAATTTATATTTTATTATTTATTTAAGATATCAAAATTATAATATTTAATTTCAACATAATATATATGTTCTCAATATATGATATTAATGATATCTTAAATTTTTTATGTATCATTAACTAAATTTTAGATAAACATCAAAATTTCAACATTCAATCAATATTTTTTTTTTTTTTAAAATTAAAAATTAAAAATTAAAAATTAAAATTTCAAAATCATTATTTTTTATTATTTTTTATTTATAATATATTACATAATTGATTTTATAATCACCTTCTTTCCTTGACTGCTCTCAAATAGAAATACGAAAAATTTTAAAATAAATAGTTTAGGTAACCCTAAAAGAGGTAAGATAATATGTCTTTTCAAATGATTAGAGAATTATGTTTCAGTGTATCTTAAAGGATAACAAAGGAATGGAAATTAAAATAATGATTACGAGAAAATAAGATAATGTCTTTTTAAATTAAAATAATGATTACATGAAATAAGAATGTAGAATCGGAACTAGAGTGATAAATAAAATATAGATAGAAATAAGTTGGTGTTGGAAATAACTAATTTACGAAATATTTTGTAAGTTTTAACATAAAAGAGATTAAAAAATTAGGAGATAGACACATAAGAGAATAACAAATATTAAATTGGTATGAGTGGAACGAAGATCTTAAAAATGATTACAAGAACTATGACTTACTAAAAGGAATGCATATATATATATATATATATATATATATATATATATATATATATATATATATATATATATATATATAGACACACACACACACACTAAAAGTATGCCTTGCTCAAACAATGTATTTCCTCAACAATCAAAAGTTAAAAGTTGGAATGTATTTCTTAAACAATCAAAAGCTAAAAGCTAGAATGCATTTCCTCAACAATCAAAAGCTAAAAGATGAAATGCATATCCTGAACAATAAAAAAAATTCGTAAAATGTGTACATATTTTTTTAATAATGTCTTCAATTTATTTGATTAAATATATAATCATTTTGGGGAAGAATTGATCACTCTTTATGGCACATTTGATCTAATAATCTGTAATGGTTTGGCCAGATGGGCTAAGTCGGGCAATTTCACTTGCAACACATACAACGGGGCAAGTGTGGTAGATTATGTAATTTGTTCGCAGAATTTGTATAAAAATATTAAAGAAGTTGAAATTGGAGAGCACATTTGGGATCTAAAATCAGATCATAGACCGCTGTACATAAATTTGTATTGGGCAAAGGATAGGCGACTTGGGGCAAAAATACAAGGCCCTCAACACCCACCTTCTCAGGGCAGAATTTTGTTAACTTCAGAAAACAGTAACACTTTCAAAGCTACTCTTGAGGAACTTTGTATGGGACACCCTATGTATAAGCATGGTGTTAACAGTCATGACTTATCAAATCTGATTCACGAGGCTCTTTCAAAATGCAAGAGAGCAAAAAATAGAAAATCTGAAACTAATTGTTTTCCAACCAATGCATGGTTTGACAAGGAATGCAAGAGGGCTAGGAGAAACCTAAGGGAGTCGAATAAAACTACCCTTGACATTAAGGCCTACAAACAAATCCTAAAGAAGAAAAAAACTGATTTTATGTTCACAAGGAGAGAGGAGCTAATTTTCTTGGGCAGAAATAACCCCAAACATTTTTGGAAAGAACTCCAACCAAGGAGAAAGCAAATTGAAAATAATATTACTACCACCCAATGGTTTGAATATGCTAAAAAACTTTATGAACAAGAGGGTGGAGTGGGACAGCCACCTTTGGTCAACGATACTACAAACATTTTCACTGTGCAAGAGATAGAGACAGGGATTAAGAAGTTGGGTGGAGGTAAAGCAAAAGATCTTGTTGCACTTCAAGCTGAATATTTGAAGTGGGGTATGAAAAATCTTGCACCGCACATCACTGAAATCTTCAACAAAATCTGCCAAGAAGGGTTTCTAAAAGATTGGACAATCAGCCTTGCAATACCACTTTTTAAGAGTGGTGATGTTAACAATCCCTCCAACTACAGGACTATAATGATCAATCCCGTCTTTGCTAAACTTTTTGGCAGCATGATAGAAACTAGGATCAGCAAATGGGTAGAAGAAAACCATAAACGTGCTAAAGGGCAAGCTGGTTTTAGGCCAAAGCACTCGACAGTGGATCACTGTGTCACTCTGAGACACATTATTGAAAAAGAGTGGGAGAAAAAGGAAGAGGGTTTTTGTTGCTTTGTTGACTTCAAAAAGGCTTTTGATACTGTTTCGAGAGACAAGCTTTGGTTGGAAGAATTGGGGATTCCTAGGCATCTCAGAGCTGTTGTTCATAGGATGTACGAAGAGGTGAAAATGAAAATCAGAACTTCAGATGCCATTTCAGAATGTTTTAGGAGCGATATCGGGGTCAAACAGGGCTGCCCTTTATCTCCTACTTTATTTGGTTTATATATTGACAAAATGGAAGTGGTTAAACATGCAAAAGGGTGAAGGCATTCAGCTAAGTGAATTTGTTATAAAGCTACTCTTATATGCGAACGATCTCATTTTAATTGCCAAATCTGCCTGTGGTTTGCAAGACCATCTATCTTCTCTTGAGCACTTTTGCAGAATGGTGGGGATGCAGGTCAATATCAGCAAAACTAAGGTTATGATTTTCTCTAATAATAAAAAATAGCATCAACATGAATTTTATTACAATGGAAGTCTTCTCGAAGAGGTTGCGGATTATAAATACCTTGGCATCGATTTCAACAAAAAGCTAAGCTGGTCTAGCTGCAGGTATAAAAGGACATTAGGTGGGTGGAAGGCTTTCTATGCTCTTCAGAATAAGTGCCGTGAAGCGGAGTTGTGGGATTGGAAAACTATTCAAACCTTGATCGGTCTTCTTGTGCTGCCAATTGTTCTTTACGGGTGCGAATTATGGGCTAACAGCACTACTATAGCACAATGGAAATAAATCGAAGGAATCCAAAAGCACTTGATTACAAGCAAGTTTAAAATCAAAAGCACTGTTCCATATGACATCATGCTAAGTGAAATGGAGGCTGTTCCTATCGAGGCACTTGCTATAGTTTGTCTTTTAAGCTATTTAAAAAGAATCAAAAAAATGGAAGAGGATAGATGGCCTAAAGTTGTTTTTACTGACACACTATGTAAGCGAAAAAGGACATGGATGCAACAAAACATCAAATGGATGAGTAAATGGAATATTCAATTCAATATGTGCCCCACAAATAATAAAGAAATAAAAGTCTTTGTTATGGAGAAATTCTACAAGAGAAATTGGGGAAGCGAGATCAGGAGGAAGAAACTATATTATATAAATGAGTTCAACCCCACTTGTGATCAACTCCAAAAAGCGTACATAAGAGCCAACATTTCTTGGAGGGCTAAAATTCTTATTGCTCAGCTAAGAACCAACTCTCACCAACTTCGTTGTGAGACCGGGCGTTGGAAGAGGCCAAAGGAGGCTTGGGAAGAGAGAATTTGCAAGTTTTGCAATTCTGGGAAAGTGGAAACTGAACAACACTTTATTCTAGAATGTGAGGCCTACAAGGATAGCAGAGATAAATTTGCGGATATTATATGTGACAGTTCTTGGCATAACCTATTCAACGAAGAGTACATTGAGCAATTGGGGGGGCTCATCATCAGCGTAGACAAGAAGCGAACAATGCTACTTAAATCTGCTTGAGTTGTCTTGCTATCCCATAGGCTATTTTTAGTCTCGTGGACATTAAAATTTATGTTTGTTTGTTTTGTTTGTTAATTTTTTTTTTATTGTGAAATTTTAATAGATACCAGAATTTTGGTTAGTAATTTTTTTATAAAATTTTGGTGAGTACTTTTTAATCTTTCATGTGCTGAATTTTAGATGATGAGGAAATTTGGGTATCATGAGATGCCCCATATGATTCCTATATTATGAAGTTAGATGGAAATACGAGTCCTAAAATGAAACACATTGGGAAATTAAATGTTGATATGTCCTTTGTAGGCAATAGATAGATTATTCGATTGAAAGGGTGGTTTGGTGATGCAACCAATAATATTTTTAAATTTTTTAAATTAAGTGTAATGTGTGAGTTCCTTCTTTATAATAGAAAGCGTGTTTTAATGTGGGATTTCACTCTATAGGATATTGATAAATTATGTGGACATATTTGGTTTTTATAGGTCCGTTTATTATATGGATCCGCTTAGGATAAACCATGTTTGACCGTTTTATTTATATGGGTTAATTTTTATTTTATTATTATGTAATTTTATTTTTATTTTTTTATATTTTTAACGTTAAGTAGTATGTATAAGTTATTTTATATCAATTTATTTATACAGGTTTTTGTCGAATTATTATAAGAGAAAAGGAAGAATATGGAGAGAACATATCAAAGGTCAAATCTTGGAGCCAAAAATAAAATGTTTTATTCTTGCAACAATGTTATTCTATTTTAATCTCTCTTTATTTCCTTTGTGCCAAAGGAGTATATTACATTATAGTAGTTTCATTATCACTTTTAAAGAAAAAGAGGTTCAAAACCATTACTTGAATTATTTCATCCATACATTAAAAAAATTACATGTAGAGCAAATTCTATGTTTATGAGATACGTAGGTTGTAGTGTGGCTTTGGTGGTCACCTAAATCCATTACTTTTATTTTTTTGAGTGTCAAGCTAGGTTAAGGAGGAGATTCTTCTAATTTGAACCTTTTGCTTAGTAAATTTAAAAAGTGAAGACACGAGCATAATGGGAAGGCAATAACACACAAATGACAAAATAAACATCCTATGAAACCCTAAACAGAAAAATATGGCCATAAGCAGATAGACACAACCATAAGGGACTGCCAATGTCAAGTCTGTATAGGATGCACCTACATAATGCACGGGTCTATCCAGAAGCATAGTATAATTTACATATTTTCGAAGCACGTTGCATATGGTCTAGAGTATAAAATTTATAGAATAACGAACATGCATGAGCATTCCTTTTCCTTTTATCAGTTACATTATCTAACTTAGTTTCATAGCGGCACTTGAAACTATCTCTGTTGTAAAATGGATAGATCTAAGTTTTGTACTTTCATTCATGTATGCTTAGATCTATTTAATTGTAATTATTTTATTCCTTATTTTTAATAATATCAAAATTGGATAAACATAAATTGTGAATCCTTACTCTTTCAAACATTCAACATAGGTTTCCTACAAAATCCTATTTTCCTTGGTACTTGCCCATTTTAGACTTAGATCTCTTTAGGGTTTGCCACATTGCTCTTTCTTTCCATGTGATATTACATGTTCATATGTTGTGCCTATCAGTTTTAGGTCACTTATTTCTATTAGCCACAACACTAAAATAAGTGAAAACACTTGTGAATCTAAACTACCAATCATGTTTTAAAAATGGTACACCTTGAGGAAAAATGTTTTATGGAGGCCCTGCCCCAAAATAATAGAGAGCATGAAAATAACAAACTATGATAAACCACCACCTAAAGCTAAGAATATGCTAAAATTTTTAGGCATCGACAAAGACCGATTTGAAGACTTTATTGTAAAATATCCTAAGGTCTTAGAGGCTATGATTTATTTCATTACTGAAACTTAAAACTAGTGAACTAGGAACAAGAATGTTATGCCTAAGCAACCTCTTGGGAATGAAACTAAGCCTTCCACATCATGTAGTGAGGCTAGTACTAATGCAAATCCTCTACCTCATACTAAAATGCCTAAAACTAATGCGCCCCAAATGAAATTATGCATTCAGTTTGTTGGTCTACAGCACACCAATGCTAACACTAATGCAAACCCTATGTCAAGAGGTGCATCTACCAATTCAGTCATGCAACATAAAATCAATGAAATGAAACCAAAACTTTCCCAAATCTTGGGAGCATCCATTAAACCTAGTCATGTACCTTTTTTCATCTTTGGATAAATTGAACAATCATTTACTTCTATAGGTACTTGTTCATTATTTACCTCCATATTTTCATATGCCAAAGTTTATAACATTCAACAGAAAAGGAGACCCCTCTTTGCACATTAATGACATCTCTGCATCTTATCTAGGATATTTCCATGATGAGCTTCTCATGACCAAATTATTTTATAAAAGCCTCACGTGTAATGCTTTATATTGGTTATATTTTTTGCTTAAGGGATCAATGCATAACTTTCAAGAATGCTTAACCTCTTCTTAGTGCATTTATCAATAATCAATAGTCAAAATGTGACCTTTTTTCAAAATACTCAAGTCAAGGGCTTAACGAACACATTTTGGATTATGTCATTAAATTTAAAACTATTCTTACTAAGATGTCACATCCATTTCCTAAAAATGATTTGTAAAGAATATTATCAAGTATTTTTCTCAATCCTCTCAAAGACAAGGTTATGTTTAGCAACTATGACTCAGTTGATGACCTTTGTCATGCTTTGCAAAACATTAAGACTATGCTTATGCATGAAAATATGCTAAAGTATTCACTAATTAATTTAACATTTAATGTTCCCAAATATTAAATATTTAAACTAGAATTCATATTGAAGGTTAATGATGCACCTAACTTTTAAGAGAAGAATGAGACCAAAACTATCAACATAGTCTCATATGTTAGGATTACATTTTAGGCACCTAATTAAAGAACAACCTTCATAAGGCCACCTGATCACCTATTCAAGTACTAAAGTGACTTATAGAATGCAATGTCATTTCCTTACTGGAACAATTTTAGTGGGATACAAACATACCCTGGCTTAAGAGATATAATGTTAATGAATTTTACTATTATCATTAGGGTTTGGGGCATTTAACCAATAATTTTTACAAGTTGATTAATTATATTTAAGACATAATAGATAGTAACACCATTATAGTAGTTGGATGTAATTCTAATTTGAATAAATTAATAGCAACCCCTAATCAACACATTAAAATATTTAGAAACTCATTGCCAAACCATAACGATGCAACGAAAAATAATGTACACGTGGCAATATTTACACAACCTAAGAATGAATTAGATAACATCATTAGCATAATATCAAGCTATCAAAAGAAACCACATTCTATCTATTATATGGTCGTGAAATTCCAATGATGGGTCAAATAATGGTCCTATATACATAAATGGCTTTGCTGACTATAATTATTATGTCATGCATGCCATTATGATTAGAAATGGTTCCAGTGATAATCTTATCTCGATAGTACCATTTTCAAATAGTACAATTTTTTCCTTTCAACAAAAGGATAATGTTGTGGTGTATGAGAAGGTACCATTTGACAATGAATGCCATGTGTTTCCAAAAATGCTTTGAGCTTATTGTTGGTGTATTCTCCCCCTCGATCTGAATGAAGTGTCTTTATTTTTTTACATGTCTCGGTTTCAACAATGGCTTTGAAATTTTTGAAGTTTTGGAAGGCTTGATCTTTAGTGCGAAAATAATATATCGATATTTTTCTTGAAAAATCATCAACAAAAAGCACGAAGCATTGAAACCCAAACATGACTTTTAATGGATGCCCCCGCCGTTGTTAACAAACTTTTTGACTTTTTTTTAAAATAAAATCTTTTTTGAAAAAAAATTAATGCACGTCTCTATTTGTTAACTCGTTTCTTAACGAAAATTTATTTAACATTGATTTTTAACATTAAAATAAATTTCAAAATCAAAATTATTTAATCAATGAGCATTTCTTTTAAAATACCTCACACCCGTATTGATTTAGGGTTTGCTTTGTGCGTGATATACTTCCTTGGAGCTACGGATTTGATGATGAACAGCGTTGGGAGGCTGAGTGCCTTCTATGGAGGCGGTGGCATCGTGTTTGGGCAACCTAACCCTACTGGTGGACTTTGGATGATGTTGGCATATTGTCCGAGGAGATCTGCTAGAGCTTTTTTTGTCTTGATGGGCTGGTGTAGAGCAAGTCGTGTATATCTTCAGTATTTGCCTTTCAAACAGGTCCTGCGTCATGGGAGGAAGTTTGTTGGTCGTGGGCGTAGATGGAACACGACTCGACTGCAGTTGTTGGAGCGTTGAGCTAGCGTGACGCCTATGGAGACGTGGCCGTGAGTTTGATGGCTGGAGAACTGCCAAAACACAAACAAAACAGATGAAGACGCCTCTTTGCAGCAAAGCTGCATGCTTGCAGCGTTTGCCCCAAGCTCCTCCAATAGCTGTGAATGTTCGCAGGTGGTGCTGTGAATGGCAAATTGAACAAAAACAAATTGAGGCATTTTGGCAGCTCCAGGTCAAATGGTACAGAATACTAAGACTTCCAAATGATGTTACATGCTTGCCTAAAGCCGTGACACTTGGCTATGCAAACATCATATCAATGCAGGGTGTTGGAGCTTCCATTCGGGCTCTACCCAAAACTCCAAAGAAAAATAGACTTTTTCTATAAATTTCTTCTTTGCTTCAGAAGGAAAAAATGTGTTTTTTTAAACCGAGAATTCCAAAAGAGTTGGGTCCAGGCTTAAGCCTCTGAATACGCTTCTCGAACTCTGATTTTTTGCCTTAGCTGCAAATTTTTAAATCTTCAAACTTATGCTCTCATCCAGGAGGCGTGAAGACATGGATTGCAACTATAGGCGCGCAGGTGACATCTATGGCTCACTCAAATGCTCAGACCCTCATTAGCATTCTCTAATTCCTCTACAAATTTCTTCTACCTCTTACAAGAGTAGAACCTCTGAGCATCATATGAGGCTTTAGAGGGTGCTATAAAAAGAGGAATAGTAGACGTGTAGCGACTAGGATCTTGGTGCAAATTTGGAACTTGTCGGCTAGAGACGGGTTTAGTGATCCAATATGCAATCCTTTTAATCTTGATGAGGTCATACTACCAAAGTTCGGTCAGTGAACTGTCAAAAGAAAAGGGATGCCCAAGAATTTGAATTGTTTCCCCGAGCAATCCATTGCCAATTATACTTGCGAAGCCACTCAGGGATAGGCATTTTGATTTGAGGAAAACACTGGGTTTTCCTCCATTGAAAGATGGAGATGGAAGCCAGATAGAAAATGTCAAGGCATTGGACAGCTCCATTAAATGTGGTCTCTTGTTAAGGTGTCATCTGTAAAGTGTACATTGATGATCTGGGAGCTATGGTTAGGGAACACAATGCCACGAATAAGTCTTTGAGAAGCTCTAGAAGTGAGGAGATAACCCAGAGCTTCACGAATAACACATAAAGCATTGGAACAAGGGGACAAACTTGGAAAATAGATTGTTCGAGCTCAATCCCCTCGATTTTATGCCCATTAATAGTGAGACAAGCCGAGGCATCATGGAGCAAGGTCTGCAATGCATAAATGAAGTAGGAGCTGAAGTTGAGAGCCTTGAGTAAAGTTACACTCAATCCTGTAATAGGCTTTTTCCAAGTCTAATTTAAGAAAAATGGTTATCTGAAGAGAGGAATGAGCCCAAGCTATGCCTTTGCATACTGCAATAAGATTATTCAAAATATAACGCCCTCTAATAAATCATGTTTACTTTATCTAACAATGGTAGGTAAGGTGAGCCAGAAGCGGTTGGTGAGGGATTTGGCAAGAATCTTGTAAGAAACATTGAGCAAAATTATCGACCTCAAACTAGTAACTCAAGATCTCTAGCTTTAGAAATGAATTTGATATTACCTTTATTGATCATGGACTCAAGAGACTGATTTTGCAAGGCTTCTTTGTAGACTTACAGTAAATCAGGTCTGGTAAACTCTCAAGAAACTTTGTATGATTTACATGGGAAGCCATCGATGTTGAGGGATTTATCGTTGCTCATATAGTACAAAGCATTTGTGAGCTCTTGCAAAGTGAGTGGGACATCACAAAGTCATTGATCAACTAGCTTGAGCTTGTGAGGCACCACATTGAGGCATTTTTTGAAGCCCCTGGGATCGCTTAGCTATGAAATGCTGAGCTTGAAAGACCGATTTGTAATGTTCCAAGAAAGTTGAAGAGATTTTAGACTAAAACCTAAGTCAAGATTGAGCCACTTAAATGGCTTGGTTTTTAGTTCTTTAAGGAAATCCTTGGAGGCTTTGTCACCAATTTTTACCAAGTGCAGTCGAGCACGAAGTTGGGTGCCTCTAGTCGCATCCATGTTGACCACCTTAAGGTCATATTTGAGATAGCCTACAAGCCATTACAACTGCAGACTAAAAGGATCAGTGTCAAGGGAGTTGGAGACCCATTTGATTGCACTGAACGTGGCCTCTTGTAAGTGCTTTAAGATTTGGGCAACATGTTTGCCATGGTGGCAGAGGAAAGACGTGGTGTGTAGAATGGCCTCATTTCACCACTCAATCTCGCTAAAGACGTATGGCAGCTACAAAGTGAGGTTCCAACATGACTCAGCATAAAAGTATTAAGGATAAATTGATTATGTGGCACATTGTACTACCCTGAGGTTCATTCCACCTTGCAAGAAATAAGGGAGTGGTCTAAAAAATAATACCCAAGTGGACATTGACAAGCTAGCCATCAACGCTGGAAAAGCAAAAAAGATTTTGCTCTAACATCCTAAAGCAGTGAAACCATTTGAGCATGCGATGATCCCTAGATTGATAATTGGACCATGTAAACCAAGACGTGGCGTTAAATGTCCAACACTGGATGTGAGGGTCTATCAAACCCCATTTATTTTTGAAATAATATAGAGCCTCACAATTACCAACACACTAATGTATGGGGAGGGCCCCAACATTGTCTTGAGGGTGCTCAATCATATTAAAATCTGAATATACTAGCCATGTGGCAACATGCATCCTATATACAAAAGATCACCAAAGTAGGGAGCCATCAAGGCCATCATTGGGAGCATAAATGTTGAGAATGCCAAATGGATGACCATCAATGTCAAGAATAATCCAATTTGCTCAATGTGATGGGTCCTCCCTTGTGGTAATAAGGTTGGGAAAAGCCTTAGGGTCAACTAAAATATAAGTGCCACCACATCCTGCCTCATGCAAGGTGGTGAACTTTGTGGTGTCATGCCAAATGCTTTGTAAAGACATCTGAAGGAGAAATCCAGACACTTTAACTTCCTAGATATAGATATCTATAAAACCAATATGTTGACAAGTAACATGTACAAAGTATTTGCGGATAGACTCTATAAGACCTCTAACATTCCATGATAATGCATTCATAGGTAAGGGTCATCCATTTAAAACTCCCTTTTCCCATCCTCAAAACTTGCCAACATTATAAAGTTATTGTGATGGTGAGGGCATGAATTTCTGTCAACTTCATGTTCCTCTTGAAGAAAGTTTGTGCCCCCATGAGGTGGGCACCATCAAGAGGAGATGTTGGCTGAGAGAACGTCAGCTACGAGAATCCTAATATTCTAGGAAACCAAAGAAATGCTCTATAGGTTGGAAGGAATCAGAATGGTAAGGGGTGGTATAGAAATCCCCTAAGAGGGTTTGATAACTAGAGACGAATCATCACAAGGTGGCGACTGGGGTGGGCTTTGTGGCTTGGGGCCCAATGCCCTGTTAGGCGGTACTATGGTCCAGCTATCACCTTGGCTGGTCAAATTGGGATCCTCAATCTGAGGAGGTGATTGAGGAGGCTTAGGATGACCCATGTGAGGACAATCCTTGATGCGGTGGTCTGAACCCAAACAACAGAAATAAGTGTTGGGAAGGTTGAATTAAAGAACCTTTTGTGACCATTGGGTCCATCCGACATAGATTTGTATGAACTCTTTTAGCACCTCAAAAAATGAGAAAATCACTTACCTTGTTCAATCGTAACACATCCTATGGGAGCGACGATTTGGGGTATGAAAGCCCAAAGGTGAACTGGCAAACTGGAAAGCTCAACCCAGACAAGTACATGAAGGGAAGCAATGTCAGAGACTTTAACATCATGGGACCAGGGAGACAAAATTATAAGTTGGTTACGAAGGAACTAGACATTAGATAGTTTATTAAGGATAAGTTGTGTCTCAAAGGGCTTCTTAAAGGTAAATAAGAAAAAACCTTTTGTAAGGTTTCAGACTTTGGAGACATGGATGCCTAGAGGTTCCTAATGATTGTGAAGCTAGTTATGAAGGTAATCCTCCAAAGAGATATGGCCAACAAAGTAAATAATTACAAAACAATTTTCATACCATTTATAACATTACTCAACAACAACAACAACAAGAATGCTTACCTCCAAAGTGGATGGGCACTGAGGGTTTACCTCTTCGTAAACCTTTGAAACAAACTTCTGAAATTGCTTGGGTGCCATTAACTTTAACTCTTGTATCAATAGATATAGTAGAATGTGAAAAATACATAAATAAAAAGTTTTCACACCCAAAATGTAGTATACTGAACATAATTAATATGCAACAATCTTAAAAAATCTTTCTAGACATAATATGAACAAAATAAACTAAATACACAAATAGAAAAATGCAAACCATAAAACCCTAACAAAATAATTCTTATACTTTAATTTAAAGAGATTATATTCTTTAAAAATATATACATTTTTCTAAAATTTCATTTTTAATTTATATGTTTTTAAATTTCAATTAACATATTTCTTAATTTTATCAAATTTATTAACTTATTTACCAAGTATTATCTTTACAATCATATAATAAAAGCTTTGTCGAAATTAAATGAATTTTCTATAAATAGAGCCTATATGCTCTCCTCACCTAGATTCATTTACTTTTTAATTTCTCTTTTAATATCATCAGATTTGAATTTCTTATTTTTTCCATAATCTACTTCAATATAATTGTTATTCTCTCAAAAAATTTAAAATTAAAATTATTTACAAATAGAGGGGCTCATATGGTTAGCATAAGAAGGTTAAGTGAATAATTTGTGAGATTGTATATTAAGGGTTGAAGAGATTGTTTTATTCACATTTTTAATTTTTGAAATATTTTGTTGGTTTTGATATTTTAAATTATTATTATAATATTTTTTATATTAATTTTATTTTTCATAAAAGAAAGATAAATATTATATTTATAAAAATATATTTTTTGTTTTATTTTTATTTTTTTTTGAAAAATAGATTAAATATTTTCTTTCAATAATTTTTTCATTATTTAAATACAAACAAATAAATAATATATAAATTTTTTATATTTATATGATTTTTTTTCGAAAACTTTTATATAATCATGACATATTTTTCATTCTCTCACATTTCAATTATTTTTGAAAAAAAATTAAAATATCATCCGCATACTTAAAACCAAGTACACTAACCATCCTCTTAACATTCTTTAAGATCTCAATCAAAATGTACAATAAAAATCCTCTCATCTTACTTTCTTTCTTTAAGATCTAAATCCAAGGAAATGGTTTAAGATCTAATGCCAAGAAAATGATTTTACATCTAAAGCCAAGAAAATGGTTTAAGCACTCGTGTATCATGTATGATTCTTTTATGATGGACAAACTAATCTTTTTAGATACTCTGAAGTATGTTTCCTATCAAGTTTGTTGTCTTTCGTCATATACGCTTGAACTCAAGTGCCAAAACAAAATCTCTATGACAAAAACACTAAATACGGAAGGCAAAAAATATAGAATACATTATTAGAATTCCAGCTTTCTATCCATGTAGTTTAATATGATTTCATTTTTATTTCGTTTATTTCCATGAACTGACTTGTATTATTATTATTATTATTATTATTATTATTATTATTATTATTATTATTATTATTATTATTATTATTATTATTAGGATCCCTATAAATAGATTAAAATATATACAATTACATTTCCATCAAAATATTTTCTAAGAGTGAAAAGTAGAAATAATCATGGGTGCATTAGACATATTCGTTTATAATGTAAATTAAATTAAATTATTTTTTTTATTGTTTTCATATAAATTTAAATGATATTTTTAAAGAGTTATTATTTATGTTTAAATTTAATAGACAACTGATAAGTAATATAAGGGTTAAATATAGTTGTATTATATATAATTATTTAAAAGTGAATATGGTAGATAATTATGTTTGAAGATAATTTGGGAAAAAATAGATTCATAAATAAAATAGTGTGATCATCATCATTATTTTTTTTGAATATATAATATTAATTTTTTAAAAGTTTTTTATCACGTTTAATTTTAATAAATAACTTAAAAGGTCAAGCGTAGTTGTATCATATACAATTGTTTAAAGTAAATATGATGGATAACCATGTTCGAAGATAATTTGGGAATGAAGAGATTCATAAATAAAACAGTGTGATTATTATTATTATTTTTTAAATATATAATATTATTTTCACTTTTGTCAATCAATAAATATTTTAATGAGTTTTAGTATAATATGTAAATAAATATTCTAATAATTTTTTTAAGAAAAAATATTATATATATTTAATCAAAATTATATTTTTAGATTAATTAAATTGAAAATATAAATAATATAAGTATTATATTATTTATGAGTATAATATTTTCATCGTTTTATTAAAACATTAAACAATTTTCACAATAATAATTTTTTTTAAAAAATTTCTTAAAATAAATAAATTATAAAATAAATAACTTTATTTTTATATTATTATAATCTAATTTTACTATTATTTAAAATAATTAATTATCTAAACTTTGAAAAAACATATACAATAAAAATTGTTCTATTTTTTCTTCAACATCACAATTATTTTTAAAATCTCTAATCTATTTAAATCTTTAATTTATCTATACCTAATAGCAATAAAATATATTTTATTTGTTTCTCCCTCATTATCACAATTATTTTTAAAATATTTAATCTATTTATAACATATTAAGATTAATTAAGATACATATTTTTAATTATTCAATTTAATTATGATTAATTAAAATACATATTATGATTAATTAACATACATATTTTTAATTATTAATAATTCCACTACCTATTAAAAAAATATACTGATTTAACTATCAACACCACAAAATTTGATGATTAATAAATAAAAATCATTAATTTAGAAGATAATGGAGATGTCAATGTGGCTCTTTATAGTTATTATATATTTTCATTCGTTACAAAATAAGATTAAAACAGAATTACTAAAGTATTTGTATTAATAAGATACAAAATATACCTCTATATATTCTGATAATCGTGTGCAGTGCTTTGAAGCAGAAATCGTTTCGTACTTCCCCACTACTCTGCTCATACTTTATCAAATATTAATCTAATCAATTAAATTGTACAAAATAAATAAATAAAATTAGAGAAATTAATATATAATATATTTATTTATAAATATTTTAAAGTATAATTTAAATGATTAATTTAAAATAAAATAATAATAAGAGTATAATTTAAATGTATACACAGAAAAATATATTGAAATAAATTATTTATTGCAATTATACAAATGTAAAATATCAACATGATGCAATAATACAAGTTTATTTATGAAAAATTACAAATTTATTTCTGAAAATTAAATTCAGTCGTTAGAATAATCAAAGTTTGAAAAAAATGTGTATATATCTAGTAATACAGAATCTATTTTCTTTTTATGAAAAGAGGATACCTAGTTATGAATACAATTAGGAAAGAACATTGTCTAAAGAGGATACCGACTCATGAATACAATTATGAAAGAATATATACAAACAATAAAAGAATGTCACAACTGAAAATCGGAGTTACAATTTACATAACTATATCTATAATTAATGGGAGAACAATTAATTTAAACCCAAAAATTTAGGAAGTGGTTTAATGGGAGGGCGCTCTTAAATTTTCTAAGGAGCTAATGCTAGAGTGAATTTAGGAGCATATGTTGCAAAAGTGGTTCCAAAGAATAAAATTTTTGAATGTATATTCTTATTTTATTGAAGATAATATTTAAAATTATTATCTTTTTATTTATAATTAAAGTTAACATAAAAACCAATTTAAACTCAAAAACGTAGAAAGTGGTATAATGAGAGGGGTTCCTAAATTTTTTAAGGGGTAGTGCTAGAGTGAATTTAAGGGTATATGTGGCAAAAGTGGATCCAAGAAATAAATTTTTTGAATGTATATTCCTATTTTATTGCAGATAATATTTAAAATTATTATCTTTTTATTTATAATTAAAGATTACATAAATTTTGTCTACTCATATATTTACAAATGGTAAAATATCTTCTTACAAAATAGAAACACATATGGAAAATTCCAACAATTGGTAGAATATCTTCCTATAAAATAGAAGCACATATTGTAAACTCACGCCCCCTTTTTTCCCCTTCAAACTTTCTCCCTAAAACATAACTAGGACCTCACTTTTAAGAAAAGATTTTAAAATTTCCTTTTACCATACCTTTCATTTTTCATGGGGCCACCCGCTCATTAAAAAAAGGAGCAGCAACCCCTTCCATAGAACCCCTACTAGCGCACTCTTCTTGTAACTGTCGTCTACACAGATTTTCCAACCCTCTGACCTCTTTGTGTGACTCAGAATTATAATATACTGAGGAAACCTCTGAGCAGGGGGAGATTGTTGTTGTTAGGGAGTTTATTTTCAAATCCTTTTTAAACATAGCGGAGACGACTCCCATTTTTTAAACATAGTGCAGACGACTCACATGGTTTTATATAGACTTATTATTTTTCCATGTCTCTTGTTGCTTCAACCTCGGGGCATGTTGTTTACTTCATCCCCTCCAGTATTTCATCCTCCTAACAAGATGTGAGCACATATCGAGATTTACATGAAGATATCTATATGATTATTACATATCTATCCTCTTGTTTATGAGTGGGGTATATACTTTCACCAATATATTGATCCTCATACTCCCTATAACTATATCGAGCCATTGATTATTACATGATGTTATCTATTCTATGTGGTTATGTTTGGACTTGTTACTTGTCTACCTTACCCTTGAACTTTACATAACAATATTTTATGATGATTATATATGCTTTAAATACAAATTTTACCAAAACTTTTACATGATGAAAGTTTATGATGGTTACATAATATGCTTGTATGATGTTTTCAATAATTTTCCAAGCATTGACTATATATATTTCATAATACGTGTTGTTATTAACTTTATGTTTTGAGGTGACTAATTGTGGGAGCAGGGTTTACAATCCCTCACCTTAAAAGGGGTGCATATATCAATATATTTTAAACAAAAAATTAAAATTGAGAAAAAGTGATAAGCAAACAAAATTGAACAAACGGATTGAGAGAACTTGAGCAAATTTGAGCAAGTTGAAAGAACAAAAAAATGGTCCAATTATATACTTCCCTTATCAAAAACTAGATTTGCTTATAGTCATAGGTCCTTTTAAAGCTATATCTAAGTCAAGGGCTTATCTAAGAAGTTGCAATTAGAATAATCAAAGTAGTGGTTTGTTCTCGAAAGTGGTGGAACTATAGGTTTGAATATAATGAGGTGCAGTCATTCTTATGCTCTTTTTTTGGTTTGTATCTTTCAAATTTGTTATATTTTACATCAAATTGATCCAACATTGATTACTTTTGGATATATTTCCATTACTCATATGTACACCAAATTTTTAAAAATAATCAAGGTGTGGATGGATGTTCAAAAATAATTCATCCTTCCTCCTATAGGTAAGTTAAGGTACACGCTTTTATTGTGTGTTATATTTATATTTTGATGAACAAATGTATTCACTTACCTATGCATTCATTCACATACAAACATCAAATTAGAGACATTAAATAGACACATAATTTTGGTATAAGACTTGCTATGATAATATTTTTAGTACTATTTTGTGTACATTGATCATTGGTCCAAATTAGGATCTTATTGCTTGTATGTGTCATTTCATCCCTATCCTTCTTCTCTATGTGATCCCATCATCCTTTGTTCTACTTATTTCATATTTCTCTTTTATTCATTTTGTGCCTACAAAATTATTTCTTTGTTTTCCCTTCATTCTCTGGTCTTTCTTCTTGTGGATAAGATTCAATGCAAGAACTATGTCGCTGAATGTGCCATGGGAGGATTCAGTGGCATGCAAAATCTGTCCCTTGTCTTTTGTGGACCCTTCTATGCTTCTTTGTGTCTTTTCAAGGTTTGCATATGTTTATGTTTGTTCTTTACTTTTTCTTTAGTCAACATGCATATCAATAGGTCTATAAGTCAAACTTTAGAAGTCTATATATACAAACCATATATGAAATTTTTTAATAAAATGTATCAAAGAATTGGCAATTGTTAATCATAAGGATATTTATGTCTAAGCACACTCTACATTATTTTAATCACCACTGAGAAACTTACATCAAAAATTCAATTTATTTCTTGTACAAAGGATAGGCAAATGAAAGTTTTATCTTTATTAAAAAAGAGATTGAAACACTTTCTAAAATTATCCATTCACATTACACAAAAAATATGTAGAGTTAAATCTAACATACAAGATATTTAATTGCAACTCTATTAAAGTTGCTCGACATAACTATTTATTCCTTATCCTTTTACAAGTGAATTTTAAAGAATTAGTTGAAGAAAATAAACAATATCAAATCTGACATTTCTACCTGCAAATTTAGTAAAGCAAGAAGGCAGTACTATATGACATTAGATTGTGAAGCAACTTAAAAAAATTAAAAAAAAACCATAAAAGAGTTGTACAAATTCATGACACTGAACTGATTTGTTGGTATCACATGAAGGGCATATTCAGGCAGCTAAATGCACCCTCGGCAAATTTAGCGACAAGTCAGCAGGTACCACATTCACCCTGTCAAAGTCATAACTCCAGATTTAACACAAATATTATTAACTACACAATCTAAATTCACTTATAGAATTTCAATCAAATTCCAGTTGTGTCAGTTTCCATCACTTTTAATTCTCGTATCATTCCAAACTCGTCAAAAGTTTTGCTTAATACTTATGCACCCTTTTCATCCAATAGGTCAGATTTGATTTTTTTTTTTTTTAAGTGATATATTAAATCTCCCTTGAGAAAATATTTTCACAATTCTCTTTTTTACATTATAATGTAGCCTCAAAATTTGGTCAAATACCCACCTATATTCACAATTCTCTTCTTTACATTATAATGTAGCCTCAAAATTTGGTCAAATACCCACCTATATCCAAGAATCAAGAAGTGGAGAAGTCGATGCCCTGTGTGTAAATTGCCAAAGCACTTTAGCCTCAATCACGAGAAGCATGTCTCCGCCACATATTGAGATACACGAGAAAATATTGTTACCTCCTCAATAGTTCGAGACATTCTCGAAGCACTTGGACAGAAAGCATCTTGCTTTCAACCTATCAATCGCATTGGAGTACATCCTCTGACTAAAGTGACACCGCACCAACGAAAACAAGGCAAGGACGTTAAAAATCTAGGCAAGGACTTTTTAATATATTTGGCAATACAGTCCCAGATAATTTCGGTCCAAGAACACAAACACGTATTACTTTTAACTTAGGCGTTCCGAGCATTCAATTTGTCAATGATCGGAATGACATGCCTGTTGTGCATTCAATTCTGACTTGGCCAGTTGTATGAGTAGTTTTATTTTTTTAATTTATCGAAACGTGTTTCAAGAATATTTGAAGCTTGTACAATGTGATAAATCGACAAAAGAAAAAGTTGAAGCACGCGTAGGAAGAAAGGTGTACAGTGCAAGTAGAAGCAGTGAAAGTGAAACAAACTGTGGCTAAATTGTTAGCTAAGAAGCTCAATCGAGCATGAATAATGTCATGCTGGAAGGAATTTTAACGAAGATTACTGCTAGAATTGATTTTCCTTACATGTAGCTGAATAACACTCGCCTTAAGCTTTTCATCATTATTCCTGCGGGTGATCATATAAAAGATCCAGTGTATAAGGTTCCAACTTTCTGATATGTTAATTTCTCTATGACAACCACAACTCCTTTGGCGAATCCTCTACAACAATGAACAAACCAATGACCGCTATAGTAACTCATGCAGGAGCATCCCACTATTCAGGTTGACCTAACAATTTCAGAGCGCAATCATTAACAGGTGCATTATATTATGGGGATAGTTTTTGGAGTCAATACATATATCTCTAGAGGTTTGAGAGAGGTGCAGTCTATTAAAAACATATGGCTTTATCTTTGCTTGATCTTGCATTCTGATGATAAAATGGTTTGCAAGTGCTTTTATTTAAAAAGGTCTTATTTCATTATTCAGAAAACCATTAATTGTGATCTAGTAACGAAATTAAATGCTTATTACATCAAAAATTATGCGTTACAACCATTTAATAATGGGTAAAGTAAATTATAAATTCCAACACTCCTTTTTAATTTGTTCCACTTGCTATCACAATATCTCTCCTAAATTCTGCCTCAAATGCTTTGATACCACACCGTTGGCTGTAAAGACACTTAACCAAACACAATGCTATAGTATTATAAATGCAAAACAAAAAAAATTGAGTCAGCTGGAATGCTATGGCATTTACAAACTTTAATCTTTGTTTGATCTTACATTCTTATGTCTATATTTAGAAACCCAGTAATTGTGATTTAGTAACAAAATTAAATGCTTACTACATCAAAAATTATGCCTTGCAAGCATTTAATAATGGGTGGAGTAAATTACACATTCCAACACTCTCCCTTAATTTATTCCACTATCTATCACAATAAGATTATTACTCCTAAATTTTATCTCAAATGCTCAAAGTTATATTTCGCTAATGTTTTGGTAAATATATCTGCTAGTTAATCTTCAGATTCACAGAATGCTAATTTTATTTCACCATCTTCAACCAACACTTTTATGAAGTGATAACGAATCTGTATATGCTCGCTTCATCCATGAAATATTGGATTCTTCGTCATGGCTATTGAAGACACATTCTCACAATATATGATTGTGCCATCTATTTGTTCCTTCTTCAAATTAGCTAAGACTCTCCTCAGCGAAATAGCTTGACATGATGTTGCATTTGATACAATGTATTCACCTTCTACTATAGCGAAAGAAATTATGCATTAGTTCAGATGCCCAAAAAATGGCCCCTAAACCCATGTGAAACACATACCCTGATATGTTTTTCTTGTCATCTACACTACTTGCCCAATCGCTATCTATATAGCCAACTAAATCAAAATCACTTGATGTAGTATAAAGAATTCCATAGTTCTTGGTTCCATTCACATCTCTTAGAATTCTCTTCCCTGTTTGCCAATGTGTATCCTTAGGTGTTTCCATAAATCTAAATATTAAACTTATTACATATACTATATCAAGCCTAGATGTTGTCAAATACATGAGGCTACCTACCTTGATCTTGTATAAAGTTGAATTCACCTCATTGATGCAATCTTCCTTACTCAATTTGGGACATGTAATAGTTGGTGTTGGCATAGGCTTGTAGTTCAACATTTTGAACCTCTTCAAGATTTGTGAAGCATATTTAGACTGAGAAATGAATATCTCATGACCTATCTATTGTACTTATATACCAAAAAAATACCTTAACAAACCCAAGACTATCATTTTAAATTCCTTTTTCATTGCTTCTTTGAACTCGATAATAAAAGCATCATCATTTACTGTTAAGATTAAATCATTTACATATAACACAATAATCAAAATTTTACCATGGCTTTCCTATATGTAAAGTGTGGGCTCGTTATTGCTTTTGCTAAAACCATTAGTAGTGAAGTGTAAATCAATTCTACTATACCAAGTCCTTAGTGCTTGCCCATAGAATGCTTTCTTGAACCTATACACCTTGTTTTCTTTCCCTGATAATTCATATCTAAGTGGTTGATCAATATAGACTTCTTCTTTAAGTACTTTATTTAGAAAGACGTATTTCACATCCATTTGATATACCTTTCAGTTGTGTTGGGCAACTATTGCTAAGATAACCCGCATGGTTTCCATTCTTGCAACAGGAGCATAAGTCTCATCATAGTCTCTACCAAATTACTATTTGTATCCTTTAACAACCAATCTTGCTTTGTACCTGTAAATTTTACCTTCTATTGTGCTCTTGGCCTTATAGACCCAATTCACTCCAATCACTTGTTTACCCTTACGTAAATCACCTAACTCCCATGTTTTTAACTTCTTTCTATTGCAGCAATCTCTTCATCCATGGCTTTACACCATTTCTCTTCTTTCACTACTTCTTCAAAACATGCAGGTTCATTTTGAGAAAAAAATAAAATTCAAATTTTCATTAGGATCATCATACCTTAGAGTCATTATAGATCTCCCTCATGCTGCTTATCTTTCTAAGCATAAAGAAATAAAGAGTTGGATTTGAACTACTACTTGAGTTGCTTGACTGAGGAGTATGTTGTGAAGGTGATGGAGGTGTTGCTAATGGTTCACCTTGCTGATCTATGACTTGTTCAATTTGACCATGCATCCTCATTTCCATCATCTATGAGTATCATTTCCAAAATAGCTAAGGCAGTGTCAATAGTGGCATCCCATGACTAATTCTCAATAAATTCAACATCCCTGCTAATCACAACCTTCTTTGTAACATGATTGAACAATCTATATGCTTTAGTGTCTTCACAATATCTAATGAAGATACATTTTTCTCTATCATCAAATTTATGCCTCTTTTCCTTTAACACATGTACATATGCCACACACCTAAATATTCTTAGATGCTCAACCGTCTATTTTCTATCTGTACATGCTTCTTGTGGAGTCCTATTTTGAATACACTGATATTGATACAAATTCAATGCAATATAATTTTGAAAGTCCCTTGGCTTTCCACATGCTTGCAACTATCTCTTTGATTGTAATATTTTTCCTTTTTGCCACTCCATTTTGTTGTGGAGTGTATCTAGCAGTGAACTATTTTTCAATTCCTTCATTCTTGCAAAAATTTAAAAAAGATTTAGAAACATACTCCCCCCCTCTATCTAATCTTAGGGCCTTGATGAAATATCCACTCTATTTCTCAACCAATGCCTTGAACCACTTGAATCTCTCAAAAGTCTCAGACGTATTCTTTAAGAAATAAATCCAATTCATCCTACTATAATCATGTATGAATGTTAAGAAATATGCATTCTTAGAGTGGGTGAGAGTTTTCATTAGGCCACACAAATCTGAGTGCCCCAACTCTAAAGGTGTTTTTTGTCATTCTAGACATCACTAATTAAAAAGAGTGCCTATGTTTTTCTCCTAGAATGCATGTATCACATTTTCTTTTAGATTCTACTATTCTTGGTAGACCTATAACCATATTATTCTTAAATAAAAGATCTAATCCAAAAATATATAAATGCCCGTACCTCAAATGCCAGAGTTTAAATGTGTCTTTAATGATTGTCTTGAAGGCTACTTGATGTAGTATTGTCGTACTCTTGAGAGGATCAATTTGCATCTTGAGAGGAAACATGTAGTTCCTTGTCATTTGAACTGTAGCTATAATGTTTTTGCTTCCTTATTAAAGATTGTGCACTCTCCATTCTTCATCAGGGCTCTATATCCTTTTTGAACCAACTGTTCAAGACTTAATAGATTGTGTTTTAGATTTGGAGCATAATAGATGTTCTAAATTGCTCTTGCTTGGTGTAAATAATGACAGTCCCTCTACCAACAACATGAACATTTTCATTGTTCGTCATCTTAATATTTAACTGAATATTTTTATCTATAGAGGAAAACAAGTTCTCATTAACACTCATGTGGTTACTACATGCACTATCCAAATACCATACCTCAACACTACTCTGCTCAACAATATTGCATATAATGAACATGTTTGGCAAAAGTTTAGTTTCTCTTACATTCTCAGTGGTTACATTTGCACTTTGTTTTGATTGGTTATGCTATCACTTTCTGCATTCACTAGTAAAATGACCATACTTTCGATAATAATAACACTAAATATTGTTTTTATCATACCTTTGATTTGAAGTACTACTCATTTTCTTTACTTGGAAGTCTAACTGGGCGCTGTTTGCTCCTTCTTGACTATTTGAAATTGATCTAACATAGTAGCTTCTTCCTCTTCCTCTACCTCTAAAGCTTTTGCCTTTGTTTTCTCTATCTATCCTATACCTTTGAAATTGGCATGAGTCTTGAAGGCTTCCTCCAGGGAAGAAGGTCTAGATCTATTCAACTGTTGCTCATGGATTTGTAGAAAACCCATCAACTCATCCACTGGCATCCTTGAGAGGCATTTGACCTCCTCAATAGCTATAACAATTGGATCATATCTCATGGGCAAACTCCTAAAGATATTTTCAATGATCCTCCAGTCTTTTATAGTTTCACCATTAATTTTTATCTAATTAAATTATAGACTCTCGTATAAAACTCAGAAATAGATTCACTATCATTCCTTTGCAATGTTTCAAAATCTCTCCTAAATAATTGGAGTTTAACTAACACTACCTTGTCAGTGCCTCTATAAGAATTTAGAAGGATCTCCCATGCTACTTTTGCATAGTTTGCTGATGCAAATTTTGGATATATAGCTTTTGCCATTACCATCTCGATCAAATTCAATGCTTTTACATCCTCCTACTCTCTTTCAGTAGGGTCTTTTGGGCATTTGATAATGCATTGTACGTTGCTTGATCAGTCACATTTGTGAAGGCAGTGATCACACAATCCCATAAATCATATGCCACCAATATTGTCTTCATATTCTTTGCCCATATGTCATAGTTTTGTCCATCAAATGTTGGCAGATGCGACCAACCTTCTCCATCCATAATACTATATTTAGAGTGCTTAACTATAAATGGCTTCACTTCTATTGTTGGCTTTTTTTACAGCTTCTTAATCTACTGACTAGGTAATTATTTTATGAAACTACCATTTTCATTCACTAACGAACAGTTGTTAATAACGCTTTCTTTCTTACGGATGGAATGTTGACTACACCTTGCTTCTTATTGTCTTATCTACTATTGTATCTTCTTCTTTGGTAGCAGTTATTTTAATTTATTTTTAAATACCCCATAACCTAGAAGTGGCTCCAATCTATGAAGAGCAACTTAAAGTCCTACGATCTACCATTTCTCCCACAATCGACTTGTTTTTCTCCCACACTTTGACTGGACTCTTTTTCTTTGGATGCACTTTAACACTTTAATTTACTACACTATCCTCTCTTTTTTTTATCTAACTGCAAATAATAATCTCTATTTTTATTAAATTCAGGACTAGAGATCCAGAATCTTGTCTTATCTTATGCTCTTTAGACTGTGTTCCTTTAACGCTGCTAATACGCTTCCTTGCTTGACTTCTAATGGAGCTCTTTCTCCAACCTACTCAATTGGCTACGTGTTCTTTGGACTTGGCAGGCTCTGATACCATATGTTGAGCTACATCTCATATGGATCAGCTAGGACTCGAACCTAAGACCTTTCATTTGTTGTTGGAATACTCTACCAACTAAGTTACTAGCCCCTCTTTAGCCAACCCATCATTCATCAGAATGTGACTTATTTCCAATAACACATACAAATTTTAAATAAGATATGAGATGACAAAATTGAGGGGAAAAGCAGATAAAGTACACAAAGGAAAAGAAAACTACCATTCAAGACCAGCTGGAGGACAATGACCATGAGTCAAAGGTTGCAGACATTGAAGCCAAATTGCAAAACCTAAAGAAGCAGCTAAAGCAACAGATCACATAGTAGTATGTAGAGATGGAGGAGTTTCCCATGAATATCTAGCAAAACTCGAAGGTTGTTAAAGTTGTCTCAACTGAGTTTTTTGCTATGACTTCTCAAGTGATGTAAATACACCATAAGGTTACTGATTGGGACAAGGTTGTCGTCGAAAGTTTTCTTTCTATTTTTCAAGTTCTACCAAAAGTTATCTTGTTATTTTTCAAGTTCTTCAAGCGCATGTTGATTTAATTTGATATCATTGGCCCAATTGTCTGAATGATAAAATTATAGATATGAAATTAAAGAAGAAACTCATAATTTAGGTGAGGAAGTCCGTACACTAAGGCAAACCTTAAAATATATTATACTTTGTATAATGATAACACATTTTTATATAATGGTGTAGAAAAACATGAGATGTTTTTTTGGGGTATGGGCCATAAATCTAAAATGTTGTGCCATGTTAATAAATGTTTCGGGGAGGGTTTAGATATAAGGTATAATACTAGAATTTAAAAAGCCTTTTTCTATGGTACCAAAGTTTCATAGTACTTATGGACTAATAAGGATTGCCTCATCATGGTTTCTTTAAATTTCTTCCCAACATGATATATGGGTCATAGTTGTCAGTTGTCCATCATATATTGGGCTTGAAATTTTCATCATGTTGACTTGTGTATTCATAATTTCTTCTATTCCATCTAATTGTTTAATAGTTATTTATATATTATTGTGTAACATCTCATAAGTGTAGGGTTTATTATGTGGGTCACATCCAATTATCAATCATTTTTTATTAGTAGTGCCCCACCACTTACAATCATCACAAAGCTCAAAAATTTTGTTAACCCATCTAATCATGGTAGATTCTTTAAAATTTTGTTTCATAATCTAATATTATTTTGATATGTGATTAAGCTTTTGTCTTATAAATCCAACTGACTGAGGCATTGGTTGGTTGGAGAAGTGTGATAATGTTCACACAGAGGATTATTTACAAATTTCTTTAAGGTGGGTGGAAGATGTGTTATCTTGTAGCTTGGCCACACCTCCTCCTTGACAAAAGCCTTCTCGTACAATTCTTAACTCTTAGCCACTCATCTTTTTTTTTGGAACTTCAAAATCTCTTACTTAATTGCAATCATCCAATATTAACATACCCTCGAAGACTTAATTTGCATACTTACTTATATCTATGATAACATTATTGAAGACGACTAAAATTTCCTCTCAATCCACCACATCAACATATGTTACCTTATGTTTATTATCTAACATAATTATAACCTTCTTTAACCCATTCTTCTTGTTTATTATCTAACATAACATAATTATGACCTTCTATAACCCATTCTTATTACTCATCTTGTGCTACCAAAAACACTTGCATCACATAAAAGGCATCCTAGCAAAATGGGGTATTCATCTAAACATGATAGTTTTATGACTTAAAAATATGCCACAACTTAAACACCCATAATATTGACTTGGATGCTATTCACTATCCCAAGCGGTTGTTCCATCCTTGTATTTTCCATAAAGAGCACATGAGGTGATGTGCTTGAAATTTGATTACCCATAGCCATACATGCCCATTTGGTCATGACATTGACTTTTGTGTCAATTTATACGAATATATCTAACATTTCAAACCCATTAGCCATTGTATTCATTGTCATATATGTATTCTATCTTACAAGGTATCCCAAAATTTATGAAAAAAGTTTCAAAGTTCATGAAAATGTATCCTTTGTTAAATATAAATTTGAAATTTATTTATTATTTTTACATGAAATTTTTTGACATGTTTTTACATTTTATATATATATATATATATATATATATACATACACACACATATACCAATTAAA
Source organism: Torreya grandis (assembly GCA_037957365.1). Classification (NCBI taxonomy): domain Eukaryota; kingdom Viridiplantae; phylum Streptophyta; class Pinopsida; order Cupressales; family Taxaceae; genus Torreya; species Torreya grandis. The sequence continues at coordinate 1,118,925 of JARHVA010000603.1, forward strand.
AGTAAAAAATAAGTAATGATTTTCACTCTATCCTTTAACACACATATATTTATTTCGAAAAAAAAATCAATAAAAAAAAAATTTATTCAAACTTAAAGATATTTTTTTCCAAACTTTATCCATTAACTAAATTAAACTTAACTCGAACCTCTTCACTATATATCATAATAGTATATGGCTTTCATAACCCTCACTTGTCGCAACTCATTTTTGAATCGACACTTGATCTTATTAGTCTACATACTCGGAGCTTTCTAAACACTCTTTATGTATACAATAGTGCCAATATCTCTCTTAGCACCATAAGCTCTAATTCGACATGTTCTGGCATATTCGGTGGACGTTAAATGACTTCCTTTTTCCTCACAATGGCAAACATTTTTTGAATCCCTGGTATCATCCCTATTTCTTCTACTACGACTTCTTTTTGGTTCCTTACCAACAAATAATTGCATTACAATTGTGCGAACTCCACATACTCCTCTCCCTACTTGGCACCAATTCTTGTGGTAAAGTTTACTACTTGTTTTCTTTCTGCTACGGCTGGAAGGGTCTTTAAGGTGGCTTCTACTAGCTCTCACTGCTCAGCACGTATCATGCTTGTCCATTTCCATCTTTTAGCGCTCCAAGCTATTTTTAACTTAATGTATGAAAACCTCAATTTTGTGTTTCTCCTTGAAATCCCCAAAGTAGAATAACTTCAGTCAATTCAACCTGTTATTGCCTTGATCTCCACAACTCTAGCATCCATTACACTTCCTTTCCACTCCACGCTCAACTACGAGTTGATTGTGGGTTTTTGAAACGAAATAAATGAAGCTCTAACATTATACTGAGAGCTGTTTAAAAAAAATAATAGACTAAAATAAAAATAACCAGTTACTCAAAAAAAAAAATAATACATAAACTCAGAAATATATAGACTCAAAAGAAAGACTTTTCATTTAATGATTTTATTCTCCGTAATGAAAGGCTCCTAATCATCTTCATATATAGCAAAGGAGTGCTCAGTTTAATAAAAAGTTTAAAAATAAAATAATTAAACTAGCAGTTCGCTGATCAACGCATGGAGTGCAAACAACAGTTTAAATAAATTAAATCTCATGTGTTTAAATGCATGATATAAGCAGCTAAAAATAAATAATTAAAAATTTAACTATGAAAGCAAATATCATGCATGCAATTGGCTAACTGCATTGATCATGCATGCATGCATTCGAACTTCTTCAATTTTTGAAGTTCAACGTCCAAGCTTCTGTTCAATGACATTGGTCATGAACAAAGTGAGCTCCCTTTGTTTACACTGGGCATCAATGAATCATCAATCCTTCGTGTCATGAGTACTACTTTCACATACCCACTATTGTTTGTTGATAGGAACCTTCCTCAACTTCCTCAGCATTTGGAAACGTGCTTCAAAATTTATCTCGTCTCAAAAAATGGTGTACCATGCCACAATCCTTCTCTGCTTTTGAAAATCCTCCTTTGTGTGGCTCTCATTCCCACACTCGACACACCATAATTCTTATCTCAAATCTTAGGTACGGGCAGAACTCAATAACTTTACGCAATACGCCATCTTTAATATTTGTGCTTCAAGCATGTTACGATTTTAATGCTTTAACTATATACTAGAGCCCTTGGTGCAACCTTTAAATCCTCTCTTTTTTTGTTATACAAGTTTTGTATTGCTTTCCACTTACAAGTATCCTTCAACAATCTGCTAAGAGTAGCATTGTTTACTTTAATCTTCGTCCAATGTAAAGGAAATCTTGTTCACAAGATCGTGATAGCGTGTAATTCGTGGTCCTTCCTGCTTTCCCTAGAATTCTACTTGATTTCCTTCCAGCTTCAACATGCCTTTATCTACTCGCTTTCAAATCTGTGCATAATAAATGCAAGCTTGATCTTGGACAAAATTACAGAACCCAATGTGGGCATACTCTTGGAAGCAAAAATAAAATAAAATGAAATGAAATGGGTGTGATTTGAAACTCTCTTAATGTAATAAAATAAAATAAAATGGGTGTGATTTTAAACTCTCTTAGCAAGGGCTTTAAGAATAAAATTACAGTACTTTGTGTGGGCATACCCTTGCAATTTTTTGGCATGATTTGCAACTTTCTTAGTAAGGACTTTATTTCTTATAATTGCAACATGATTTCACAATTCTAAACATGACTGTTAAGACTCCTTCAACCTCCGTATTTAGGTAGTGAGAATAGAAGTCCATCATGACCAAGCGTACCCCAAAAAGGTGGAGTGAATAGAAATGTTTAGGTTTTCTTTATTCATTACTAACCTTTGAATTGCTGCTATTATTTTGGCTACATTCTCACTCGTATCTATAAATGCTATAAGATTTTTTTATTTTTTTTGGGCCAAAGATACTAAGTGCAAGGTGTGCTTTGAGTTGTAATAGTTAATTTGGTACTTTGTGTCCATTACCTCTTAACATTACTTGCTCGATTGAGCATTTTATAAGAATTTTTTTCTTTTTAGCAAAAGATACCAAGTACAAGGTGTGCTTTGAGTTGTAATAGTTAAGTTGTTACTTTGTGTCCATTACCTCTTAACATTACATGTTCGATTGAGCATTCTTTTGGATTCCATTGTTGATCCTCAGTTTTTAAGTAGTGAACTAAACTTCAGCTCTCCATACATTTATATGGATATCATGCCTTTGTTAACCTTACCAAAGCATCTTGGCATTCTCTCTATATACATCCTTAGAGCAATATAACCTCCTCTTGATCATTGTCTATCTCTACATTTCATGACATCTAATTTATTATTCTAACATTCTACGAACCCACTCTATCATGGTGTAACTCTTTTCATCTTAACTTCCTATGTATTTCCACAAGACATTTTATCCTTTCTTTATCACCTCTCACTGTAGAGGGTTTATCCTTCCATTAGTTTAACTTGAGAACTCTTTTAACTTTTAAAATACCCAACTCCACCAATGAAATTATTAATAAGAGGAAAATATGTTCCCAATAATAAAACTAAAAAAAAAATTATTTTTATTATATTTAGTAATGCATTTAACTAAATATAATTTATTCAAAAACTATTCCAAAACATCACTATGTCACCTTTTGATATAAACCCCATCATTTATATAACATCTCACTTAAAACATCTTAAAAAATAAAATAAATTTTTTTATTTATAATTAAAAGAATCCTTAAATGTTCTATTATTAATTAGCTAATGGAATCACCTACTTAAATAAAGAGAGAATTCATGATGAATAATAATATTTATATATATATATATATATACCGTTTAACAATATAACTTTCTTAAACATGTTTACAATTTACTTTTGTTTATGTAATCCAATCACAACTCACTCAATAGAGTAATATCTCATATTTTCAAAACAACATCATTTCCCCTTAGAGAATGGATGCATGTATTAATGGTATAAGAGAAAAAAGAGACGTTTGCACGAATAAAGCAAGGCATCAAGTGTGTGCGTGCTTTGAGAGACATGTATCACACAATTGCTAAGTGGCAGCCTCTTGTCTTCCATCCTACATGGTCAAAGGTCAACCTGTCAATCTGTCTCGTTTCATGTTCATGGTGCTAGGTGTCCTGACACTTTTACAACGTATTTTATTTCTCTTATTAATAGTTCTATCTTTGGTGACGATTCATTCCCTCCTAGTGTTTCCTCAAAGAGCAGCACTTTTGTCTACGCCTCGTTCTTCATCAAAGCTGATTCATTAGGCACATTCGATACTTTGTAAATTTGAAATTTTTTGGAGCCAACAAGCCCAATGAAATCAATCTTAAAATAAAATGTTTTAATTTAACATAATGTATTATTGAGTAATTACCATCTGGTTGAAATTCTAGATGTTGCATGAACAGTGAAGAAAACATTATGAAAGCATCTTTTATTAATAAAATAGTAAAAACTGCTTCACAAATAAATGATATAATATTTGAATCACTTAATATTAGTTTCATATTTATAAATATGTTAATTGTCATTTACTTGAAGATTTATATATGTTTTCCTTAGAAATTATAAGAAACCAACAATTCCCCCAAAAAAAAAAGAAGAATTTAATTTCAACTGAATTATCAGCATGATAAACATATCTACTTGAAAGCTTCAATGAGCCTAATAATGATCAATTATCTTATATTAGTTTCCTTAATTACATTTCATTAAAAGAGTTTTGCACTATATTAGTTTAATATTTTATCACTCCATCTATGATGTCTCCCTCGCCAAACAACACTCCACACAAGGAGTCTCACCGTTCACATAATGTTTCAAAATGGGTTTATGAATTCACTTCTTCTAACATATTTTCTTCTAGAACTAATTCTTTTTGTACATCCTTTAGTGTTATATGTTGGAGACATCAGTACTAGTTGTTTTGCTTTTCTTCCATGTGCTTCTACCAATGTAGTTTGGCTATTTTCTTTGTCAAGATGTTCTTGTTCTCTCAATTATGCATGCATTTCTAAGTTAATTTCTTCTTTTAGGTTACCAAAATTGTCATTAGATGATGCTCCTGCAACGTTCTCCATTATCCTTAAATTACCTTTTCTAATTCATTCATCTCTTTCTCTCCTCCGCCTTTATTTCCTCTCTTCTTTCTTAATTCTCCTTCCAATTTTTTTTTTCTTATTCTAATCTCAATACTTTACTCACTTTAATCTTGTATCTCTAATATTCTATATTAATAATCTCTCTTCTATTCAAACTTCTAACCATTAGAACGAATTTTTTCATAAATCACATCTTTTCAAAAATCTCCCCTTTTCTCTCATGTCTCAACCACTAATTAAAGTTACTGTTCCTTCATGTCAACCCCTTCTCCACAAAGAATATGCATATGAGAGTTCAAACTCTCGATATAAATCTCCCTCCAGACCCTTCTATGATCCTGACCTTGTTCATATCAAATCTAGTCCAACCTTGGATGTACCAAATTATTATCAATGAGCTTAAGGTTGATTCAAACTAATATTCAATTGTCCTCATCCAAAGTTTAACTACTGCCTCAGGTTTTTGGATTTTATCTACTAACCATTTAATAGGTTGTCTATCCATTATATTCTGAATTTAGTTTCTTTTGGTTGCTTTAGAATCCAATGCGAAATTAGATTTAGGAAATTGTACCAAAATTATGCATCTTGTGCTTATAGGAAATCTTCTTTCACTAGTGCATATGATTCTATGTTTTCTTAGCTTCAGCCTTTAAAATATTTTTGAGTATTTTCTCTCAATTAGTTTCTATGTCTGTAAGTGGCATCTTCTATACGTGGAAAGAATAATCCTCCTTAGAAATCAATTGGCAAAGGCCCTAACAATGCCACCAAATGTTGAAATAAATCTGATTCTATATAACAACTTATATGATTGAATAACCTTGAATAGAGATAATTTTATTTATAAAGGAAATATGCAAATGCATTTTGACACATGATAATGTGCTATCTTAAAAAATAAATGAAATGGGTCTCATATTCCATACACAATACAAATCACAATTTTTCTTTCCCTTTATTGATACAAATTTCCATTACGATATCAATATGCTATTTATCTCTACATCTTTTCTCTCTCATTTAACAACAAATAATTTACTCACTAATTATATCTCACTATTATACTCTTGGCATATATACTCTAACTTTATTATATGCATTAATTTACTTATTAATAATTTTATCATCTATATAACATTAAACATATGTGTATTAAGCACATGACTCATCGTGCTTATCCTTATATGGATGTCCATGTATCATTTTGCAAGAGCATCCATATTCATAAACAACATTATATCAACCAGAAACAAGTAAGATTGTGTTTGTATAGATTAGCCTTTGTATTTACCATTTTGGCATGCTTTACTAAATCCTTAGGACGAATCAACACTAAAACACTTTTAAGGAAATAAAGTATAATAGAGAAGATCACTTTTAGGAAATAAAGTATGATAGAGAAGATCACTTTTAGGCAACAATATGGTACTAAGTGAGTTGGAGTAGAGACTTATTGCTTACATGCATGTTTAGTAAAGAATTGTAGGATTGAATCATGTACCATGAAATGACAAATATTGTAACTCTGCATATTTTTATAGCATGAATAAAGTCGGAAGTATATGTTACTGTGTATTTTTGTAATTATTCATAAAAAGAAAATAAAGATGAGGTTTTTTTCTATTATTTTAATAAAAATTTCATATAAGTCTATTTTTTGAGTGCTGAATTCCTAGCCTACACTAAGGTTCTTAATTTTTCTCATTAATTATGAATACTGTTATTGGTATCAAAGAACAATTTTTCCTTGTTGGGTTCGCTATGTAAACCTCTAATTGAATTAATTGCAAATTATAAAATATAATCTTCCATTTTCATTGTTGAGAGTGAAAAGACATCTTCTAGCTTAATGAGTGTTGGGTAGAAGGTGTCATACACTATGAGAAAAGTAGGGAGAGAGAGGGAGGAAGGGAGATAGAGAGAGATATCTCTATCTTTTATAGGTGGGTAGAGAACAAAGAGTTGTAAGAATGAAACATAAAAGACTACAGAAAGAGAGATAAGATGGTCAAGAACCACAAGTTGTATAACTAGAAATAATGGAATAGATGTTAATAATCATTCAATAAAATATGGATGCCTTAGGGAAAATAAAAACAAGTAAAAGTGTATAGGATAGTTGTGAAGAAGCACCTTGTGAACCAAAGAGGAGAGGAATGTAGAAAAAGAGACCCCCAGCAGTCATGGTGGACGAAGAAGGCAATTTCACTATAAATATCTTTTTTTTCTGGTTGAAAAATCACTAAAGAGCTCATGAGATGGATAGCATAGCTAAAATGTTGTTTGGAATAGAAGTGAATTGAAGACTTCAAGAGGGTAGAGGATGCAATCACAAGATTGTGTCTTAGTGCAATTCCATATTAGAGAGTTCTCCCAGAAATGAAACAAGCAGAAGTAAAGAAGATGATAAAAGTTAGGAACATATGGTTCCCAATTTGATGGGGTAAGTTATACACCCAATAATGTAAGTAGAGTGGTTTAGGAAGATTCAGATCCCGAGGCTTGAGAGTGAAGAGAAGAAGATTTCATTTAGAGGAAATGATAGAGTGAAGTCTCCATGTAAAAAAACCAATTTTGTTTTGAAAAATAACAAAGAGAATCAAGGTGGTTAGCAAATCATAAAGGTAGGAATCCTTATAAAAGGGGATAGATATTAAGGAAGTGAAGAGTTTGAGGCACTCCCTAAGTGCGAAGAGGTAGATATCTCATTAGGAAATAATGAGAATGAGTTTATGTTCCCACAATTGTAAAGAAACATGGTTGAGGACAGTCAAGTAGAGTTTTAGGTTTTCATGATGGAAATAACAGAGGTGAATAAAGTGTAAGTAAATGCATATGATGAGGTTATAGTGGAACAACATTTTTGTGAAGTGGACAAAATAAAGTGTACATAATTTTAATAGAAGTCCATTTTCTATAGTTTAGTTTCCCTGTTTTTACACACTTTGCCTTCTTGTGTATATTTTTCTATTTTTATGACACTTCTTACCCCACATTACTCTCTTTCAAACATTTTAGTCTTCCGGATGTCTCCAACAAATATACATTTCAGCCTTTGAACCTTACTTTCTATCTCTTGAGCTACTTTTACCCCTTCTGAGCTACGTTACCGGATACTGCTGTATAGGGTCCCAGATACGGATACGGTACGGATCTGATACGGATACGGGTTTGATACGCAGGGGGATACGGGCAAGATACGTCCTGCCCCTGCAGATACGTCCAAATACGTCCCAAGACGTATCCGCAAGGGGGCAAGACGTATCTTGCCCGTATCCCTTGCGTATCCAGCATTTTTTTTTTATTTGTTTGCAATTTTTGTGGGCTTTCGGAGGGAGAAACAATGGAAGTCAAAAAAAAATGTAGAAAATGTAAATCTAGTTGAACCCAACAGTATAGAAATAAAATAAACATTTAAGTATAAGAAACTAGATGTCCATATATAAATGTAACTAGATGTCCATTTATAAATGTAAACTTATACTTTAAGTTATATTTTATTTATATACTTTCAGGGTGTTTGAGAGGGGTTTCGGACCGCTAGGAGCTATAATGTAAATTCTAGGTTTTGGAGGATCCTATCATATTTCAGAGTTAGTCAGATTCCAGGGTTTCAGGGTTTCAAACTTAGCCATATTTTAGGGTTTCAAGATTTCAGAGTGGCTCCCATTTTGCTTGCCCACGAGTGGTCTTAACACTGTGGGAGAGTGGCCGAGTGGTTTAAAGTGGCACAAGAAGACATTGTTAGCATGGATCCCCATTTATGGTGGCAGACGTATGGTTCTTATACCCCAGAGTTACAAAAGCTTGCCGTGCGTGTCCACAGTCAATGTGCCAGTGCTTCTGCATGTGAAAGAAATTGGAGCACGCATGATTCGATCCATACTAATAAGAGAAATCGACTAGGAGCCAAAAAGCTATCAGATCTTGTGTTTGTTCATAGCAATTTAAGATTGCTTGAGCACAATCTTGTAAAATAAGATGACAATCTTCATCTTGGAGAAGCATCCTTTGAAGGAGTTGAGGAAACTATTGATAGCATTGATGCGCTGGATGGAGAATTCGCTGATGGTGCTAGTGCTAGTGCTAGTTTTGATTTTGACGCTAGGTTTGATGTTGCAAATGTTTGAAACTTAAGTTCTATATCAATTTTGAGCTTAGGCTCTAAACTATGAATATTTTGCTATCTTTTAATGTAATTCAAGTTTGAAATTCTTATGCATTTCTCATTTTTGCAAGTATTCAATTAATGTTCACTCCTTAGTAGATTGAAATATTTTGCATATATATATATATATATTATTTTATTTTTTGAACTGGATTTTTTTCCAGATTTTTTCAAAAATTTCCCATTCTGCATTTTTTCCACCTCCCGAACGCATTCGGATTTCCGAACCTGGTAACTATGCTTGTAATAATAAATATTATATAAGACTAATCTGAGTTTCGACAATTGAATATTATGATGATATTTGGCATTGAAATATTAGTATGTTTTGTGGTTATTTAACTTATTATGTTTCTTCTATGCATAATATTTGGTTAATTTTACTTATATGTCTATATTTTTATATTTTTTAATTTTTTATATGTATTTTTGTACAGCTGTATCCAAACCCCCCAAAAAAAAATTGCCGTATCCCCGTATCCGATTCTCGTACCCGTACCCGTATCGGCAACTTAGCTTCTGAGCATCTGTCTTTTCTAGGATGGACTATATGGCTATTGATGTATCGTCGAATTTGCCTTGTGCAGTTTCAATCATTCATAAAAATTTACCCCTGCATTTTTTAGGTCTTACCTTAGCCTCATTTCTGGTGCATTTAATTTTACATTTATTTATTTTTCATGTTTCATCGTTGTTTGTGCTATGTCCCAGAGATCCATATACATATGAAGTCATCCCAAGTCATTTCATCAAGTACCATCTAAGCATCCTCTATGCTTATATCTCCGCAAATCAAGTTAGATCCTTCAATTTCTATATCTATTTATACACTTGTGATGAATACTATGCTACCTAAATATTATTTATTGTGACATTATCCAATTTTATGAAAAAAAATTGTAAGAGAATGTTCATATAGTTACATCATCACATTTAGCGAAGAGGATGTCCTAACATTTTCTCAAGATTCCATTTACATGACACTAGAACAACATGGGGTTTGATTCCAACATATGAGATATATCATTGCAATTTGCTTTAGGTTACAAAAAATTAGTACTTTTTTCTCTTTTATCTTTGCATTTGTGCTCTGATGTATTATGTCAAGAGAGGAAGAAGACATCAATAAAAACATTCTTTGCATAAATTCAAAAAAACACAAGCACAAGACCACATGGCATCAAAAAGAAAACTTACACAAGAAAAATCAGAATCCAAAATGAAATGGAGTCCTTTAATAATGAGCAATCCATATTTTACATGAAAATGATATATCACTTCCAGACCACTATTTCACTCCAAAATCTCAAGATTCTTCTCAAATGTGAATGTTTCATAACTTCCACTATTTTGTATACTCATTTCTTGTCAAATCATTTATTGACACTTCTATTATTTTCAGCCACAAGCGTAGCTATAAATTTTCTGTTTTAAAGTGATATATATTAGATCCTTGTGCAAATAGTTTTACCATTTTATTACTTTCATTATACCATAGTGTCACATATGGAGAAAATATTTTGGTCAACCCATTTGTTATTTGAACACCCATATATTTTTAGGACTCCATTATGGTGTCATTACTGTTTTTTTATTTTTTAGATCTAATTTATTAATTATTTCACGTCTTGGTCAAACTCTAGCTTATACTCACCTCTTTATGATTCCAAATTATATCCTTCAGAATTTTGTGTATACACCTTGGCCCTCTGAACACATGTATCTTTCAAGGTTTCCTAGGGTTTCATATTCTCTTTCACATCCGATTTATGTTTTTATTCCTAATTTATTGTTTTCTTTCGGATTTGATATGAACCCTCTCCTTGTGCTTTGTTACTAAATTTCATTTGGTTGAATCAAGATGACTATATTTAGCCTTGGTTTGATTTCTCTTAGTGGCTCATGCTTAGTTTGTGTTTATTCTCTTATTTCATGTCTAAATCAGATCTACAATTTATATTCATTTATGATAAGGAATCAAAATTAATTTGTGATTCCATGTTCTTAGGCTTGCTTACATAGTTGGTATAAAAATGTTTATCACAGTTGCTATATTTCTTTCCTCGTATTTATAATATAATATTATCTTATGGATTGAGACATTGTAGGGTTAATTCTATTGTTTTATTTAGCAATACCCTCAACCTTTATATATTTTATTTTTATGCTCATAGTGATGGGCTTATTGTTGTTTTTTAATATGATGATTCACTATGAGATAGATGTTTTAACAACCCAAAGAGGCAGAACACACATTGTCACTAATCCACCCTCCTACTTTTATAGGTAGGGCCAACCAGAATACTCCTTATTAAGCCTCTAATATCCTCTTTCCCACTTCAAAGATTCAGATTCAGGCACCCAAGACGTATGATCTTGAGTACCAATTACAAAATACATCTTACAAGCTTTTAAACAATCAACTACTTTCAAATATATCTTACCAATGTTTTACATGACACTCTTCTAATAAGTAATATTGATCCCACCTATTTATCTTCTCTTCTCAAAAGCATTACAAAATAGTGAGTATCATCTATCCTTTGAATTAGAAGATTTATAGTGTAATGACATTATTGATCAAAAAATCCCATTATACATTCAAGCTAAAATCAATCATTATAGAGTCAATAGTATCCTTGTAGATAACGGCCCAAGATTGAACATATGTAATGAGGCCTTTCATAATGCACTTGGAATTAGTGACAAGTATCTTACACAATCATATATGATAATCAAGCATGGATCCCCTTTGGAATAATCATATTTAACATAGTTTTTGTCCTTACGACTTAAACTAAAAACTATCTAGTAATTTCTAATGAAATCATCTACAATTCTTTTTTTTGTCTTCCATGGATTCATGCTATGAATTATGTCCCCTTTAAATTACATAGATGATTAAAAAATTTACATGAGGGATACATTTATACTTGTCTAGCAGATGATGTCCATTTTTGACATAATTAAAATGTGGAACACATAGAAGCTTTAATCTCACACCTTAATGTACTTCATCTAAAGATAATAGCACCTCAATAATTGATCCTCATGGAACAAATTCAAACATATGATATGGGAAAAAATGGTAAGGCCAATAAGGTTAGTCATGCTTAGGGCAATAGGGATTAAAATTATTACATCCCTAATGGCATAGATGGACATTTATCAAAAGATAGGTTTACACCATGTGGCCCTGGAGAATATCGTGACGATATGAATAAATTTAATATCGGCCAATTATATTGTAGTCCCAAGAAGAATGAAAGACCTTTTTCCACATGTCATACTCAAAAAACACACCAATTCTCATGGGTAAGGGAAAACAACCTATGGAAAACACTTGTTGAAATACTAATAACACAACTCAAATGACCCACCACCTATTTAATTTGAAAAAAATTCCACAAGGTCCAAATATGTAAAACCAAAATATTACAAAGATGGAAGATTGTGGTAAAATGATCGAAGTCGACAAAACTTAACAACTCTAGTTCTTCATTTATCCAAACTTGATCATGGCTATGTAAATGAAACTAAATCAAAAGAAGTGCCATTTAAATAAAACACAAAACTCTTAATACTTGCAATCAAGATTTTTCTTTAACATATCAATATTTCAATCCTTTAAATAGAACACAAAACTCTTAATACTTGCAATCAAGATTTTTCTTTAACATATCAATCTTTCAGTCCTTGTACCTCACCATTTAGTGCATATCACAAGAGATAAGTTTATAATGTTACATCTTATGAAAAACACAAGCACCTAGAGCAAAAATCTACACTAATATTAAATGACCATGAGACACCCAATAAGAATCCAATAATGGTCCTTTATACATTCATGGTTTTATCTGCCATCATCATTCAAGCACACATGACATAATGATTGATAATGGTTCTTGTGAAAATATTATTACTATGTCATTTCTATCTAGTTAAGGCTACACTTGAAAATATTTACATAGTATGACTAAGATACTTCATAGTTATCATGACATTTATCATAGACCACTTGCTAGTATTACACCACTACTTACAACCAGCCTTAAGACCTTTCTAGTTTATTATTATGTCATTTTACATATAGGATCATATAATCTATTTCTTGGATTCCCATGGATTAATCAAATGAGAGCCATACCTTTTGCACTACAACATTGTCTCAAGTTTATGTATCATTACAAAATACATACCAATAGTGGTGCATCTTGTGAGCTTCCTATTGTAGCTCGAAGATCACGTGTAATCATTTATGTGATTTATAATGAGCAAATCATTCAAATTCATGTAATACTTGTTACTATCTCATAGCAATAAGTTATTGTTCCTACAACAATTGTGTCTATGACACCACCACCATCTCCTATAAGAACTCAAGGAACTCTAATTCCTAAAATTGCACCTTTAAATCCCATGGTTCCTAACCATCCATATCCCAAGATTCATTTGTGAACTCTTTCTATATATCATTTCCAAACACCAATTACATCAATACATATTCATATACCTATTTTTCAAAAGGTTCTAGTATTTCCTCTAACACACCCTCCACATATCTCTCTTTGGGATAATGTTTACGCTTATTACACATCTCATGATTACTTTTCTAAAACTTAAGTGATGTATATGAATATGATACTAAGTTATTACATCATATATTAGAGCATTGGTTAGCTATGGTATGCTTTATATTTCCATTCATTGATATATCATTAATGTACAACAATTAGTTTGATGTACATAATTTCTTTCTTCTATATGTCATACCTTTCATGTGCCTTTCTCCCTGGAGATGATTGTATGCCTTTTATTTATTATAGATTTAAAACATTGGCACCTGCCCTCTATTTTTACCTCAACATTCTTCTAGCCACTTGGTTTTTGTTGCTTGCTATGGTACATTGGCACTTACACCTTTTATTATTTATCTCATTCAAAACACTAACACAAATTTCTCAATGATGAAAAAATATTGAAGACACCTAAATTTAGTATTAAATAATTTTTCAACAACAAATTCGACATCCCTTGGACATTTTGCATACATTAGACTCTTTTGCACATTTCCCCCTATTTGTCTACCCAGTGATTATCTTGACCAACTCTATTCACCAAATACACATATTCATGATCAGCCTAGGTTGTACAAAAATATTCCATAATCCTAAAAAGACCTTGTTCATATCTCATATTACTAAATCATAATCCCAACATAATACCAATGATCATAAATCAGTTACGGTTATTACATATTTCTACCTCTACTAGAAAATTTAAAAGTCACCATTAGGTTGTTCTAGGCACGTTTCATGAGTTAAAACATAGTGGGAAGTAATGAAGAGTTGGCTATATATACAAATCGATCATGAACTTATCCTCATTTGGTCATTAACTTGGTAATCACTTAATTTTTTTATGAATCAATTATCACTCTCTTTAGACATTATCATAAATGGATTCATATTTAAAAACCTCTCAAACAAGAATCCCTACGTATCCAAATATGAGAAAATGAAATAGAAAGTTGCATGGAAGTCAAAATCCAAACATTGGATTGCATTCTAGATTAATCATGATCTTACACAAACACACGCAAGTAAAAGAACTTTCTATGGTTTGATCCCTCCTTGTAGTATTAGAATGTAGGAAACACTCAACAATTTATTCGTGGTTGGGTTATATTATGATCAAAAGCACAACTAGGTTTTAGATAGAAAGAGAACAAAAACATAGACTAGTACATAGGACTGAATGCAAGTGCATACATAGGATTCGTCTACACACATACGAGTCTCAAGTGTTACAAACCTGCACAACATACAAAAACACTACCAGTAGAGCCAAGATATTATGGCTTATTGCACACATCAAACTATACCAACAACATCCGAATCAGAGTTTGGGCCACTATTTTCTAATATGAGTAGTGATGAAGCATATACAGAGGCATTTATAGACTAAGTGATTGCATTTGTGGGTTCAAAAATATTAGAATAAGATAATTACATTCCTAAGCTCTTGTTTTGCTAAATTCTAAATCTTTTAAGTGCAATATCTAGATTATTGATTTCAATTAAGATTTTTATGTGATTGTAATATTTTACGTAAACTAATTATCTATATTTTTAGACTATTTTAACACCCCTAATCCAAAATAAGCAAAACTTATTTATGAACCCAATTATTAACTTGAGCACGAAAAGCCCTAGGTTTCCTCCTACGTTAGGGTTTCATATTTTCTTAGGTTTTCATCTTATCCCCTATTAGAATTTGAGTTTCAAATATGATTATTGATTTCCACTTATTCCCATAAGCAAAACTCTAATAGAAATATAACGAATGCTAATTATTTATATTTTACAATCTAATCTATAAATATAATAGTTGCAGGTCTATCTCATAATTTATTCGATTATTTTTATTTCATGCAATAAAATGGACTAAATTCAATTACACTAAACTAAGGATTATATTACACATGATGAAATATTAACTCTCTTTAGCAACAAATATTCCCTGGATGTTGAATCTGAGACTCTCTTGGTTATTATTCAAAGGGAAAGGGCATGTATGACTCTTTTTCTTTAATCTATTCCACGACATATTCAAACTAATGTGTGCTTTTTAGGATGTTTTAGTGGCTCCTCAAACCCACTATCCATACATTTCTCTTTGCAATTATGATTTAGGTTATTGTACCACTTATGATTATTTCTTTGAGACTTATATTGATACATCTAGCACCCTAGTTAAAACTATGACATTATAGATGAGATTTTCGGTCACCATACTAGCATCTCATGTGCTTCATAGATATATCATTATTTTACAATAGTTATTATACATAGCTTATTTCTTTTGTGTTGTGATTTTCATGTGCCTTCCTCCTTCCAAATTGTGACTTACCTTGTCTTCTCAATTTGTGATTTATGTTTTCACCATCTTTTATACTAACATTATTCTATTCCCTCAATTTATGTTTCTTGATACATTACACTGGGTTTTGCACCTTGATTGTCAATCTCATTCCAAAACCCTGAGCATAACTCCCAATGATGATAGCATATAGATCAATACCTTCAGTTCTACAATGCATTAAGAAGATATAGGTTATTTAGAACCCCCTATTTTTTCTTCTTCCAAATTTTAGTCAAGGGGCTTTAAACATTTCTTGATTGAGATACCTTTATTCTTCCTACATATTTTCCTTGACTTTCTCTTTGTGTAATCTAACAGTTGGAGTCTTAGATTTGCACCCTATCTAAGCAGAAGATTTTTTAGGTCTCTTACTCAAATCTAGTCCAACATGGCACTGACCCTTGGCTGTGGGTCACCTATCACAGGGTCAGACCTCCAAAGAATGTAGGCTTCCTTCCAGATCTATCACCTAAACTAAATTCTAACTAGGAAAATGGAAAGAGAAATGGGTAACAACACATTAAAACATGTAAAGGAGGTGATGCACCAGTAATGTGATTGTTCATCCACTCTATCTGAATTTCTAAATAAAAACACTAATGAGATCAGATCTTCAACTCCAAATGGTTGTCTATGCATTAGTATTTTATGGGTTCACCAAATGATCAAAACCTAAGAGAAGTGATGGAGATTCATGATTCAAGGCACTAACCAATCAATATATCTACTTTCTAGCTTTAATCAAATGACATTTAACACTAAACATGGCCTGTAAAACAATATAATCTAGTAGCTAGGTGAGATCAAGACTTGACAAGGGAGAGATTTATGCCACATATGCAAATCAATCTGACATCGTTCCACTATACCAGAATAATAAGATTTTAAAAAGAGTCATTTATTTATCTCAAAAGGTTATAAATATCAAATATGGGTAGAGTCTAGTCATGCCCAAGAGAGGGATTATCCAGTTATTTTCAAGGCTTAGAACCCTGTATTTATAGAAAAAAGGGATGAGAGAGAGAAAGAACTGAGTAGATAGACAACATTGAATGAGGTCCAACTGCTTTCGATGTATTAGCATCGACTCAAGGATGTTGAGTCATAATCTTATCAAGGCACAATTTTAAAGGCTTTGCAAAAGAATTCGATGCTCCATAATCATTATTCAACTCCCAGGTTATCATCTCGGGACCCCATACCACCTCTACTTGATCTGTCATGAAAATTAACCCTTTATGCCTTGAAAATGACAGAGATGCATGGTCTATTTTGAGTGGGTATATGTACCTATTTGTATCATAATATAGGAGCATAGATCTTTTTATAAATTGAAAACTAATCATATTATTATTTTTCTTGTGCCTAACATATAGATGCACAGCCCGTTCGACCTTGGTCCCCCTTTTTGACAATAGTTTCTAATCATTAGTCTATACTAGGCCTTTAAAGAGACCTATTTTACCATCACAAAGTTTCATTGGTAATGTCTAGTCCTACTGGTTCAATCCTAGACCATCTTTAAACTCATATTTAACTCCCTGGGTCCAAAATAGTTTAGTCAACCTTCATCAAAAGCTCTTTTTCCCCTTGTTTATTTGTTGTCGATCTATGACCCTTTGACCCTGTTCACTTTGTTGATCTGCGTGTGCATGAGCTCCCGCAAGCCCTCAATCTTCTACTAGAACCCACTAACTTTTGACACTTGTCATCTTTGTATTCATCATCAAGATCCTCTAACCCTTTTGACTTATCTCACTTCATTGATCTTGATGTACGATTAAATGTGCTCCATAGATCTTCTAGGGACCCACTAACATTATCAAGGAACCTCACTCTATTAGATCTGGTTGTACATTCAAATGTTGATCGTCAAATATGATTGATTTTTGAAATCCAATGACTATTTACCTTGTTTTAAAATTGACATCTACGTAAATATCATTTGGCATCCACAAACATATTTGACATTCTACAGACCGTAAAATTTAAGTTCACATGCTTTTTACCTGAGATTTATCTTGACATCTGTGTGATAATATTTGATATTCATGTGAATGTATTTGATATTTGAGTGACCATCATTGGGATATTTGAAGACCAACATCTATCTTCTATGCTTAAAACTTGACAATTGTGAAAACATCTCATTGACTTCTTGACCTTACGCATGCCATCAGATCTTTGCTCAGATTGAATGTAGATCATTGATCTTGGACCTATTTGAATATAAATGGTTATTTCCCATAGCCTAAAAATTATGTTTATACAACTGTCATTATCCTATTGGAAGACAAATTGATGCAAGGGCATCTTAGGAATGCCAAAAAAATGAACATAGATGTGATTTGAAGCCATGACCATGAGTCAAATTTGAATGTTGAGTTTTCCTACATTTTTCCAATTTGAATTTTCAAACTTGAAAGTGACGGATAGAGAGTGTTCTAGGTGGTCCAAAGGAATGTTGATGTTATGTAATTATTGAATGATGATGTAATAGACCTTTTAATCTTAGAAAAGGTCTTAAAAGTGGTTTATAGTCATATGCCATATTGATGATGAGAGGTGGCAATTTAAATGGTCATCACCTTACATGGGTCTTATGATAGTTTTGAAGTTTTTTGTTTCAAGGAATGGTTATGGAGCATGTCTTTAGTGTATATATCAATATAGAAAGGATATATAGTGTGAATAAGTTTGTAAGAAGAAGAATAGTGAAGAGGTTAGGGTAGATAGGGTCAGGAAAATAAGAGAGAGGTCTACCATAACAAGGAAGGACTATATGTAAGTCCAAATTGAATGTATGAAATAACATCAATGAAAGATGACATTTTGAAAAATAATCCTCATGAATACTATGTATGCTTGAGTTTAAATAGTTCTTTATATGATCTTAATGTATCCCATGCAATTTAATGTGGTTGAATGAAGTTGCAAACATTCATAACTCTGTGTGTATGATGTTAGTCCATGCAAGGTTTCCACACATTATGTAGCAAGTTAGAGAACATAAAATGTCAAGAAATGTTGTAGTGATTGCATCATTTACAATTTATTTCAAATCAATATTTCTTGTGAGTTTCTTTGAGTGAAAACCAATCATTTTATGGAGATAGTCAACACTGATAACAGTAAAAGCCCATCTACAACTCTGTTCAAGGAAGATTCTAAGCTTTGGACCCATTTATCACTTAATTATTATGTGAGATTAGTAATAGAGCATGTATGATTAATTTAAGATAATATCATTTATTATATATATGATCAACAATTGTTATGGTCCCAATCAATCATTGATATTGCTCATTAGAACAATACAATCCATCTAAAACAGAGTTTTGCATATTGTATTTTGGGATTAATTCTTTTGTTGGATTCATGGACAGGTTAGAAAGGGTCTATATTAGCCATATAAGGTGGATATAACCTTATCATAGGTTTTAGAGTACCTATAGATGTTGAAAAGATAACAAAACCCTGATTATCCTGTTCTTACTAGTGAAATACAGAGTTACCAGACTGAGTTCTCATGTTTGCAAATAATCTATGGGTTTTTAGAAATTGTTGTCTGAAAGGGAAATTTGTTTATGGTGGATTGGAACTTTTAACCTCATATATATAACGATATGCCTTTTTATAGGCTCTCGGCCCTGACAGTGGCTTATAAACCCTAGATTTAGGGTTTGGGGTATAAAAAGAGTTATAACCATAAAAATTTGGTGAAACTTTGTAGTCTGGTCCTAAATGACATAATTGAAGTGAATAAGTTGGTTTCATGAATGTACATACCCATTTTTGTGGACTTTTGATGACTGAGTTGGAATATGCTTAGAAGAGACCTAGTTGAATAGGCCAAAGAAAAAGATGGTATGTGTGTTGAGAGTGAGACTTGAAAAATATTTGATTAAGATGGAGGATAATGGGTGCCAAAAAAGGTCAATAGTTTGCCTTGTAGGACTGTACTTTGCTCAGACCAAGGAGGTTTATCTATTTGGAGGGTTAATTGGGAAGCCAGGTAAGCCTACAGGTACTAAACTTTTCAATGTAACCTAACCTAAAAATTTGTGTTAAGTAGGGACTTGGTAAAGGGTACTCAAAAATGTATTTGGTTTTCCTAGATGATGTGTTTTATGGAAAAAAATATAAGATTTGCACTGTAAGAAGGCTAGTAGCATTTGAAGGCAAGAGATTGACCATTGAGTGAAAATGCAAGATGTGAGTGATAAAAATGGTTTGATATAGTTTGGAATAGTGTGATATAATGTTTTGAATGTCATGAATATTTGATGAAATAGGTGTTTATTTTTTAGTCCAATTGGACAAGATTGGCCTAGTGTTGGCTAAGGACTTGCAAGTTTGCAAGCAAGAACAAGAAGAATTGCAAGCTGTTAGGAAAAGATATGAATCACAAATCCCCCAGGGCATTTCCTTCAGACTATTATCTATGGGCTTTTTTTATTGGGCCACCTTTCCAAAATAATTATCTTTTGGAAAAATTGTATAGGACCCTTTTTCGAAGAAGTGACCCCTCAGGACTTTATCCCCAACACTTTCTCGAAAGAAATGGCCCTTCAAAAATTTTGTATTGGACCACTTGGCTAAAGAAAGACCCTTCAAGGTTTTTATTTGGTATACTTTCTAAGAGAATGATCCTTTGAGCTTTTTGTTTCAGACAAAATGTCTGAAATAATTCCTGACACTTAGCCCCAAAAGACCTAAAACAAATCTTCTGAAAGAAATAACACATAGAAAAATAAAAATGTCAAAAAGAATTGAATTTAGAAAAAGGAAAGCCCCAAATATTTCCTAAGGATTTACCCAAAAAGGTTTAACACTTAACTTTTCTTTTAGGCTCCTCTGAACTTATGCCTGAATTGTAGCTTGATCTTTAAAGGTCCAGACAATATGAAAATCTGTCTAGATACTTGCTCTTCCCAAATGTAGACTTGTCCCTTATAAATTGGCAAGATACACTTTTAAATAATCTCAAAATGTTTCAAAAGCTTTAAACTCTGTATGATCTTATTGGTCCATTTATTTCATCCATAAATCTTGTCCAAGACTTGCTCCATATTTGATCCTTAGGAAACTACACTACATTCAAGCAAGTTTGGTATGTAGGCCAAAAATGACCAACATATTTGGTGAATCAGCTAGGTAACATGCCTTCTATGCTTGAACTCAGACCATGTACATGACTCTTGACTCATAACAAATGACTTCAGAAAACCTCTTGATTTGCAAAGACAACGGACTCCACGAAAACAAGGAAACAAAAGAAAGCATGAAAAATATTATCAAAGTAAATGTGCAAATAAAGCAATTATCTGAGACAAAATATAAATAAACTAATCTAATTAATCATGACAAAACGTGATCCACCGGATCAAAAAGTAAATTCATGAACTCATTTATTGCAAAAAATATTACAAGTTGTAAAATAGGGTGTTTATTGAATATGACCTTTAAAGAGGCACTCTTTTTGCCAATTATTCTCTTAACATCTCCTAAAATGAGCCATCAATAGAAAACTAGTCACCAACAAAGACAAGACATCTCATCTATGCCTTGTCCTTAAGTGACCTTATTCTTCTTATCAACTCCTACAAATTCATCTAGCTCTTGAAGGAGCTTTGAATAATCAACCCAATCTATATCATGATCTTGAGTAGGTGCCTCTAGATCAAATTTTTGAATATCATGCTCTCTAATGGGCAACATATCCTTAGAAAGCTCTTCAATCTCTTGTAGAGATTTAAAGTACAACTACCAATCATCTTTTTTCTCCACTTTGATCAATCTAAATAAGATTATTTTGAAAACTATCTTGATCCTTCTCAAGTAGAAATATCTCAATTTTATTTATAACTTCATACTGTGCCAATTTCTCATGGATTTCTTCCATATCAAGATCAACCTTTCCCTGCATACTTGAGATAACTTTTCTAATATCAGATATAATCTCATTTTTAACTTATACTCAAGTGAAGGATCAATGAAGAACCCTTCATTATACACACTTGAACCATCTTCTTCACATTCCCCAAGATCTTAATTTACAACTGCAACATCGTCCTCTATTTCCCATAGAATAGGCTCCTCTTGAAGAAGGAAGATGGTGGGAGGGTGATGAAATTCATTTTCTTGAGAGGGAGTATGAAGCATAGGAGGTTGATCAGGATCAGATTTTGAGATCTTTAGGGAATCTTGAAGAGGGAAAGAGAAACTTTTGTGAACTACATTCTGCTCTTTCCACTTGTCCATTACATCATCAAGGTCTGAAACCTTTTTGTTCTCATGGACAACTTGATCTTGAGGGGTAAGTGGTGAATAAATGGGACTATAAGAGGGTTTAGCTTTTTGAATAGGTTCTTGACTCCAATTAAGAATCTCCATTGGCTCAAACTGAACATGGTTAAGAACTATATGAGAATAAGGTGTTAATCATGAAATACAATGAGTGGGCGGGATGAATCAGTATATTATATATCTTATTTCTTAATCAAATTCCTTTTTTTTAACCACTTAACCACACATTCAAAATATGCAATAAAACCGAAACAATAATATGCACCACATAAGAGAGACAAAGAGAAACTAGATTTTTATGTGAAAACCCAAAGTAGAAAAAACTACGAAGAATAATCTCAAGTATATGAATGAGCACCAAATCAAATTACAAAGTTCACAAGCACCAACTTGCAGGAGCACCAACCCCTTTGCTGAGCATCAACACAACAACTATTTGTGAACACCAACCCACAAGAGCACCAACCCCTCTTGTTTATAAAACACAACTATCTCTCAATGTTGTTTACTCAACAAATGATAAAACTCTACAATATCCCTTATTTTTCTCTCTTCAAAAACAAATACAAACCATGCACTCTTTTGCATATTACAAATGGCTTCTCAAGCCTTTATTTATAGCTTTCCAAATGACCTTTGACATTCACCCTTTGTGACCCTTAAATCCTCATGAAAAATGGCACCAAACTTACATGACCCTTCGTACCCTTGCATTTGAAAAGTCATTTGGTGACCTTTCATAAGCAAAAGCATATTTTCCTCTTTTCTCTTTATTTTGGTGACCTTTCATATTCCTCGAAGTGTCCTTTCATGGAAAAATGAGCCATACCTTCTTTTGTCTTCACATGGTGACTCTTAGTATTCCTCAAGATGACTCTTCATGAGATAATGCATCCCATTCCTCTTTCGTCTTTTATCTCGCGACTATTTGACTTCTCCATGGGCCCTCTTTTGACTTATATGCAACCAAAAATATATTCATTAATATTAAATAATATTAACACACAAACCAATATATGAATATTAAAAACACTATTAAATGCAATGGGGCTTTTATCACCAATAATGCTAGACCTTTGACATCAATGACAATATTTTCAACAATCTTCCCCTTTGTCATTGATGGCAACCTCAAACTGAAACTGCCACATCCTGAAACCTACACATACTACTATCTAAAAAATATACAGTAACTCTCTTTTACTAGAACAATCTATACCTATTCCCTGTACCTAATTTTGTACATGTACCTGTTATTCTCCCCCTTTGACATCAATGGCAAAAGACCTACCTAGAGCTAACACTTATCTCCTCAACTGATGCTAAACTTAAATGGCAATAAATAAAAGAAATTGCTTCCAAATTCTCTTGCAGGTACTCAAATGTGTCTTTTGGTAGTGCCTTTGTGAAAATATCTACAATCTGCTCTATAATACTGATATACTCCATCTTAACCTATTGATCTACAACCTTCTCTCTCAAGAAATGATATCTAATGGGAATATGTTTTGTTCTTGTATGCATCAATGGATTCTTCGAAATATTAATAACACTTGTGTTGTCAAGAAATAGGTTCATCATATTTTACCTTGATATCTTCCAAAGTTTGTTTCATCTAAAGCACTTGAATACAACATAATACTGTTGCAAAGTATTATGCTTCAGCCGTAGAAAGTGATACTGAATTATGTTTCTTGCTTAACCATGATACTTAGCTATCACCAAGGAAGAAAGCTCCTCCACTTATATTCTTTCTATCATCCAAGCACCCTACCCAATCTAAATCTGTATAAGCAACCAAAGTGAAATCTGTGTTTGTGGGATACCACAATCCATAATCCAATGTCTCCTTTATATATCTGAATATTCTTTTCACCAATTGAACATGACTATCTCTTAGAGATAACTGATATTTTACAACCATACCTATTTCTTGCATGATGTCTGACCTCGATGTTGTCAAATATAAAAGACTACCAATCATAGATCTATACAAAGACTAATATGCAACAGGTGAATCTTCATCCTTGCTCACCTTATTTCCTATACACATTGGTGTGTCAACTAGTGCACAATCCTCAAAACCAAATTTCTTCAACATTTCCTTGGCATATTTACTTTGAGAAATGAAAATTCTTTTATCTAATTGAAATATTAACAATCCTAAAAAAAATGACAATTCTCCAAGCATAGACATCTCAAATTATTTTTGCATATTATTAAAAAATTATTTTGTCATCTTTTCAATGTTTTCTCCAAAAAAGATATCAACATATACACAATAATCAATTGATGTTTACCTTCTATTTTGATATAGAGATTACTATCGGCAAATCCTCTCTTGAAACCTTGATCTTACAAGTACTTATCAAATCTTGCTTACCAAGCTCTGGAAGCTTATTTTAATCCATAAAATTCTTTCTTCAATTTACATACATGGCTGCTAATATTTGAGAATAAATCTCTCAAATTGTTCAATGTAGACCTCTTCTTCTAAATTCTCATTTAGGAAGGCAAATTTGACATTCATCTGAAACACCTTGAAATTTTTAAAGATTGCATATGCAAGAAACATTCTAATAGCCTCTAACCTTACCAATGGTGAAAAAATTTCTTCAAAATCTATTCCTTCAATTTGAGCATATCTTTTACATACGAATCTTGTTTTATTCCTGGTCACTTTTCCATTTTCATTCAACTTATTTCTATAAACCCATTTTGTTCCTATCACATTGTAATCTTTTGGTCTAGGCACTAATTTCTAAGTATCATTCTTTTCTATCTTTTTAAAATTTTCATCCATAGCCTTAACCCAATGTTTATCATGTTTAGCTTCTAAAAAAGTTCTAGGCTTGATTTTGGATAACAAAGAGAAATTAACTTGCTTAGATTCATTACCATCATTCTTTTAGTGTGAATTTCTTTATTTATGTCCTCGACGATGTCACTTTCATTATGAATTCTCTGAACATATTTGGATGGAATTTTGGTGTCATTTTTCTCTTTCTTCTCATCTTCATCTGATTCTTCAAAATCTTCCTCTTCAATGATTTCAAAAATGTCTACTGGATCACTGATTCCTTGTGTTCCATCTTCTATCCTGACACTTGCACTTTCAACAATTTTCTTGATTTTTTTGTTATAATATTTATAAGCTTTAATTTTGCAAGAATAACCAAAAAATATACTTTCATGTGCTCTGGATTCAAACTTTTCAAGTTTTTCATCGATTCTCTTTATGAAATATCTGCTATCAAAAACTTTGAAATAATCCACTGTTGTTGGTTTGTCTTTCTATAGATCATAAGGAGTCTTGTCACTATTGACTCTCAATAATGCTTTATTCTGAATATATATTGTTGTAGCAATTGTCTCAAATATTTATCTGGTATCTTGGATTCATTTAGCATTTTCCTCACCATCTCTTAAATAGTTTTATTTCTATACTCAACTACTCCATTTTGCTATGGAGTTCTGACTACTGAATAATGTCTCTTTATTCCATGGTCTTCACAAAAATCAATAAATTGATCTCACATGAATTCTCCTCTTCGATCTGATCTTAGACACTTAATCTTCAAACTGATTTCATTCTCAACTAATGCTTTGAAATATCTGAAAGCTTCTGATTTTTTCTTTAAAAATATTATCCAAGTCATATGTGAAAAATCATCAATAAGCAACATGAAATATTTCTCACCTTGAGTACTTTGAGTTTTCATAGGTCCACACAGATCAATGTGAACAAGCTCTAACATCTAAGTGGTTGAGTACTCTTTTGTTTTGAACCATCTTCTACGCTGCTTCCCATGCTGACAAGATTCACAAAGCATGTTGAATGGCTTTATAATCTTTGAAAGATTTCTGACTGCTTGTTTTTTTTTAATGTTGAAGATTGTCAAAATTTATGTGACCCATTCTCATGTGCCATAGCCAATTTTCTTCAATCTGACTTAAATATCTTTGACCTTTGATATCTAATAACATATACAAATTATTACATGTTCTCTAAGCATCCGCAATCAACACATCTGAATCTTTTCTCTTAATTTTACAACCTTCTACATAAAACTTTAGTGTGTCTTTGATCACACATTTGACTTACACTCAAAATATTATGCTTAAAACCTTCTACATACAAAACATTTTCAGTTTTAGTTCTACCATTATCCAAACTTAGTGTACCTTTTTTGACAATTCTAACAATAATATTATCTCTGAACTTCAATGTGCCACCATTGATCTTATTCAAGGGTATGAACTTGTTTTTGTTCTCTGTCATGTGCCTCGAACATCCACTATCAATGAACTATGGTATTTCTTCATTTCTTGCATGCAAAGCTATCAATACCAACATAAATTTTTCAGGTTGTTTCCTCTGTCATGAACTTGTTTGAACTTTCTTCTTGATGAATGGAGCCTTGAAACTCTAATCATTTTTAACCGAGTCGAACACACTTCTACAGTATCAAGCTATGTGTCTGAAGTTATTGCACTTGTAACATATTATGGCATCTTCATTAAACCCTGATAGAAGAGAAAAAAATTTGACTTTTGCTTGACTCTGC
Organism: Torreya grandis; assembly: GCA_037957365.1. NCBI lineage: Eukaryota > Viridiplantae > Streptophyta > Pinopsida > Cupressales > Taxaceae > Torreya > Torreya grandis. The sequence goes on from JARHVA010000603.1 coordinate 1,145,475, forward strand.
ATGACTTTCTTTCATATTTCTAAAATTGTTAGCCCTTTTTTGACATTTTACTTTCTTCTGACCATATTCATTACAATAAAAATAGTAACCATAAAAATAGGCCATGTTTGTGTATCTCTGTCCTGATTGCATTTTGTAGCTCTGTTACTTCCAACCTTCTTTGTTTGAAATGTCCTCTGTATTCTTAACTTCTTCTATTTTTATTTCTTCTTTTGTAAGAGCTTCAACATAACTCTTTCTTTTTCCTTGTCTGTGATAGTGGCCTCCCCTTTCTCTTTTTAAAATCCAATCCCTGTCTTATATGGCATTGATCTTTGATTTTCTAATATCTTATTCAACATATTAGTGTTATTCTCAAATTTTGAATAATTAGTTGTTCTATCATTGATTGTTTTATTTGTTTTCTCAAGATCTACTTTTAAAGAAGCAATTTCAATAACATATATTTCATATTCTTTACTTACTATTTTCAACTGTCGTTAAATCTTCTTCATTCTTCTTGGCTTTTTCAAAGTGTGCTTGTCAATCTTTAATTATTTCCTTTGACTCCTTTTCATTTTTTTCAATCTGAAGCTTTAATTTTTTATTCTTCTTTTCAAGAGCTTTTAACTATTCCAAGGCACATATGAGTTCTTCCAAATTCACTTCGACTTCATCATGTTATTCTTGATCATCTGTACTTTTGCTTGCGAAGGCATCTTTATGTATGGTCATGAATATAATCCCTTTTTCTGAATCACTGATAGTTTTAATCTTTGATTCTTATTTTCAAGGGCTTTTAACTATTCCAAGGCACAAATGAGTTCTTCTAAATTCACATCGACTTCATCATGTTCTTCTTGATCATCTGTACTTTTGCTTGCAAATGCATCTTTATGTATGGTCATGAATATAATCCCTTTTTTTGAATCACTGACTCCACTATCTTCGACTAAGCTAAGATCTTTAAAATATACTCTTTTTCTCGAATCCCTTCTCGAATTTTCCTTTTAAATTCTTCTTGTATGTAGACTTTCTTTCTTCATTGTCACCATTACCCTTATCTAAGCACTTCGCTGTAAAGTGTCCAATATTTCCACAATTAAAACATTTGGAAGGTAATTTTTCTTGATATTTACCTATGCCCTTTTTTGGCATGCGAATGAATGGAGCTCCGTTATCATCTTCACCATCGCTAGAACTGTCACTTGATTCTTGAATCTTAGCTTTCTCTTTCTTTGATGTCTTGAAAACAGCTTCTCTTTGAAGGTTTCTCTTGTTTAGTTCGCATATCATGTCGTAAGAATACCATGTAGCTCATCCATCTTTAGCTTAACTAAATTCTTCATTTCTTTAATTGTCAAAACTTTTGCATCATATCTCAATGGTAGAGATCTCAACACGTTTTGAACCATAATTAATTCTTCTAACTTTTCTTCAAGACTTTGAATCTGATTAACTATTTGATCAACCTGCAAAAATAACTTGCTATATTTTTTTTCTCTTCCATCTTCAAACTCTCAAATTGTCTTCTGAAAGTCTGAAGCTTGGCTTGCTGAACCTTTCCATCACCTTTGTAAATATTTTCAAATTTTATCCAAGTTTTATGAGCAAATTTACATTGCATAACTTTAACAAAATCTGATTCACATAAACCACATAAAATAGCATTTAAAGCCTTAGCATTATTTTCACTTTCCTTCTTTTCTGCTGGAGTAGTTACAAGTGTCTGTGGCTCTTCATATTCTTCTACCACTGCTTGCCATCTGTCAAATCCAAGGGCCATCAAATAAGTCTTCATATTTATGCTCTAATAAACATATTTTGTCCCACCAAACAAAGGTGCTTTATTTATTAAAAAACCTTCATGTGATCCAGCCATCATGCTTTCTCGATCTACCTTCAAGCTGTAAATTTTTTTCAAAGGAACCTCTTTTGATACCAATTGTTAAGCATGAAATACACTGAGGGGAGGTGAATCAATGTATTATATATCTTATTTTTTAATCAAATTAGTTTTCTTTAACCACTTAATCGCACATTCAAGATATGTAATAAAACTGAAACAATAATATGCACCACACAAGAGAGAGAAAGAGAGACCCGATTTTTACATCGAAACCCAAAGTGGAAAAACCCATGGAGAACAATCTTAAGTATATGAATAAGCACCAATTAAAATTATAAAGTTTACAAGCACCAAACCTTTTCTGAGCACTAACACAACAACTATTTGTAAGCACCAACCCCTTACAAAGATTTGTGAGCACCAACCCCTCTTGTGTATAAAACACAACTATCTCTCAATGTTACTCAACAAATGATAGAAATTTAACAATATCTCATGTTTTTCTCTTCAAAAACAAATACAAACCATGCACTCTTTTGCATATTACAAATGGATTCTCAAGTCTTTATTTATATCTTTCCAAATGACTTTTGGCATTCACCCTTTGTGACCCTTCAATACTCATGAAAAATGGCACCAAACTTGCATGACCCTTCGTATCCTTGCATTTGAAAAGTCATATGGTGACCCTTCATAAGCAAAAACATTCTTTCCTTTTTTATCTTTATCTTGGTGACTTTTCGTATTCCTCAAAGTGTCTTTTCATGGCAAAATGTGCAATACCCTCTTTTGTCTTCACATGGTGACTCTTAGTATTCCTCAAGATGACTCTTCATGAGAAAATGCGCCCCATTCCTCTTTGTTCTTTTACCCCGTGACTTTTTGACTTCTTCATAGGCCCTCTTTTGACTTATAAGCAACCAAAAATATATTCATTAATATTAAATAAATATTAACACACATTATCCAAAATATGAATATTAAAAACACCATTAAATGCAATGGGGCCTTTATCACCAATAATGCTAGACCTTTGACATCAATGATTATATTTCCAACATAAAAAACACAAAAAGACTAGTAAGGAATACAAGGTCCTTGAAACCACTGATTCAATTCACCTTTTTGCCTCTGACAAGCCTTTGTTTTCTCTAATATAAAAGTCCAAAACCCATGCCTCTCTTCTACATTATTAGACACATTTTGAGACCATTCATTCACTTCTTCATACTAGGAATCTGAACATACTTTTATTGCATATACTAGAACTTTGAGCTCTATTTCATCCATCTTTTCTTGTAAACAAGGTTACTCATGTGCAACATCATAGCCACATGAGAAAGGTGAAATATAGTCTTGAGACTGATATGGTTCATAAGGAAGGTAGGAGTCATGCTCCTGATAATAAAGATCATGGACAACTTGATAAGGCTCATCATGGCCTTGATAAAATTCTTGGTAACATTGATTGAGCTCATAATAAGGCTCATATGGGTCATGAGAAGGTTGGTATGATCCATCACAGTGCTAATAAAAAGGTATTACATAAGAATTTCCTTCATACATAGCCATCAAAATAGTGCAATGAAAATGAACTTACTTGAAAACCCTAAACTATTTAGAAGCAATTGCTTGAGCTTAGAATCATCAAATTTTTTGTGAACAAAGTTGTAATTGAAATTCCACCAAGACTAGCTCCAATAGGTCCCACTAGATGTGCCAAAATTGTTGGTGTCCTAGATTTGCACTCTAGCTGAACAGAAGATTGTTCAATACTCTTATTTAAATCTAATCCAACATGGGACTGACACTCAGTTGTCGATCACCTATCACAAGATCAAACCTCCAAAAAAGTGCAGTGTCCTTTTGAATCTGTCACCTACACTAAATTTTGACTAGGAAAAGGAAAAGTGAAATGGGTAATAACACATAAAAACATGTAAAGGAGGTGTTGTACTAGTACTGTGATTGTTCATCCACTCTATATGAACTTCTAAAAAAACCACTAATACTGTAAATGGTTGTTTATGCATTAGTATTTTATGGGTTCACCAAATGATCAAAACCTAAGAGAAGTGATGGAGAGCCTTGATTCAAAGCACTAACTAGTCAATATATCCACTTGCTAGCTTTAATCACATTACATTTAACAATAAACATGACCTGTAAAACAATATAATCTAATAGCTAAGTGAAATCAAGGTTTGACAAGAAAGATTTTTACCACATGCATATCAATCTAACATTGTCACAGTATAACAGAATAATAAGCTCTAAAAAAGAGTCCTTTATTTATTTCAAAAGGTTACAAAGATCAAATCTGGGCAGAATCTAATCATGCCTAAGGTAGGGATTATCTAGTGATTTTCAAGGCTTATAACCCTGTATTTATAGAAAAAAGGGATGAGAGAAAGCGCTGACCAAAGAGACAACATTGAATGAGTTCCAACTACTTTTAATGGATTAGCACTGACTCGAGGATGTTGAGTCATAATCTTATCAAGAAAGCACAAATTTAAAGGCTTTGAAAAAGAATTTGATGCTCCATGATCTTTATTCAATCGCTAGGTCATCATCTCCAGACTTCATTCCACCTCTACTTGATCTGTCATGAAAACATAACCTTTATGCTTTGAAAATGATAGAGATGCATGTTATGTTTTTGTTAAGAACCCATGCTACCCCTTATTTTTATTTTGTAAGTCATCCTGTGAGTATTTTATTTTATTCCACATTCATGGGAAGTAGTAGTTACTTAGATTAGACTTAGTATATAAGTGTTGAGAACAATGAAGGCATCCAAAAATTTATTGTATTAAACTTTCTCAAAGGAGGTTGCCCGTCAATATAATCCTCTCATTGCTTCTAATAATTTTATAAATCTATTATTTCATACATTTTTATTAATTTGTTGTAGGAGGATTCTCTCATATGGTATTCGATCATTTTCCAAGACCAATTTTTTTCTTTAGAAATTCTTAATTCTATTCTAATGAATAATTCCTTTCAGTAGATTTTCAAAAAATCTTAACTCTATTCTATGGCATAATTCATTTAAATAATTTTTTGTTTCTCAATAATCTGTTTCGAATCAGGGTAAAACCACTGTAAGATGTGTTTGGGTGAAAGCCTTAAAACTCATTGTGAGGAGTACCACAGGGACCCCAAAGTAGCTGGCCCATTGAGAGGACATGCTAGCAAAATGGGCAATGGCCCCTTCCCGATCAATTAGATCCCATCCGTGAAGAAAACTAAGAGTTGTTGTTTAGAGATAAAAATTTGTAATCAAAAAAATTATGAAGTGGTACTCACTTAGACAACATTGATAGCCAGAGTGATATATTTAAACCCTTAGCCAACCATTGACACTCAGGGCTTATTTCTATCAGTTTCAAAATATTTCCAACAGAGTATCAAAAAAATCAATCCGCAGAGTATCCGCAGACTGTCAGAGGACTTGCACCAAGATTATTGATAGAAACCAAAAACCAAAAAAAATCCATTCTATCAATTTTAGAAAACTATCTATAGATTATCAGAAGACTCAAAGGACTTACAAATAGATAGAAAACAAAAACCAAATCACTCTTAAGTAAAAAAAATAAATTGTTTTGCCATCTCTCCATCTGTAGCCCCATTAATCCTAAAACTTTTTCTAGACACCTTAAATTCTATTCCCCACATTTTCTTTTTTGAGGTCCCATATCCCGATTCCACTACAAATTCTCGCAAATCTCAATTTTTCATTTTTTTCAGTTTTGCCATAACTTCTATTTTTGTCTATTTACCTCAAAAAAATTTGACAATGTTCATTTCCCTTTTCTACTCCTTTGACCCTCTTTGTTAAAGTTTTCAGTTTTTCCATTTTCATTGCTGAAATTGTCTTTGCCTTCATCAATCATACTCCCATTATACCAAAAAAATAGTAAAACTACCTTTATTCATTCTAATTTCACCCAAATTAAAAAATTCTCCTACTAAGTGTGTCTTGACTCTAGTTTTCCCACCCATTTCTAATATATATATAATTTTAGTCACGGTAGTAACCCGAACAAGAGCTAAAAACATGGAGGATGAAATTACCACCCTCAAAACCCACAAAGATCTTGATGAAAAAAATTTCAACGTCGGTCTTTAACATACCACCATGCACAATAAATGACATCCAGAGTCCTCTTCAGACATTAGGTTTTCTTTTTCCAACAATTTTCATGGGTCAAAGCTTAATTTTATTCACTTCAATGGTGCAAATCCGACTGGATGGATCTATCAGGTAGAACAATATTTTAGTTTGCATAATACTTTTGATGCCAACAAGGTCCCACTTGCATCCTTTTACTTAGAACATGAAGCCCTTCAATGGTATCTTTGGTATACCAAAGCTCATGACGAACCCATATGGACTGATATTTACACCTTTATTTTGCAACACTTTGGACCTAGTGGTTTTGATGACTTCACTTGAGCACTCACTAAATTTCACCAAACAAGAACCATGAGAGAATATCAAACATAATTTGAAAAACTAGCCAATCACACAGAGGGATTATCAGATGAATTATTTAGGAGTTGCTTTGTTAGTGGATTGAAGGATGCAATTCGATCAAAGGTCAAAATGTTCTTACCCAACACAATGATGAAATCCCTAGGATTGGCTAAGTTGGCAGAGGATAAGCTCACATCTTAGCAGCGATTTAAATCCAATTTTGTTCCATTCAAAAATATAACTCCACAATGATCTATAACAATGCCAACCCCCAGAATCACTCCTATTAAGCATTTGATTGAAGTTAAGATGCGAGCCCATAGAGAAAAAGGACTCTTATAATTATGATGACAAATTCACTCTGGGACATTATGTGTAGAGAGAAATCTCTACCTACTAGATGTGGATTCTCCACCTAACACTGAAGTTTTCGAAGATGCTCAGGATATAGCTAATGATTTAGAAGAAAATTCACTGATTGTGGAACCTACTTTTCAGGAAGACCAACTAAAGATATATCTCCATGCCTTAGCAAGAGTCTCCACCCCACAAACCATGTGGGTCAGGTGTTACTTCAATAAATTCCTCACAATACTCATTGATTTAGGTAGCACTCATAGCTTCATTGACCCTCAGATCACTAAACAGGTTGATTATTTTATCCATCCTTGCTCCAACTTTGAAGTCATGATTGTCAATGGGGGCACATTAACTTGCAAAGGAAGGTATCACAATGTGTGTATCTCTATTGGAGATTATAACATACGCTCAAACATGTTTGGCTTGACCTTAGGTGGATGTGATGTTTTAGGAGCCCAATGGTTATGCACACTTGGACCCATCTTATGGGATTTTGATGAACTTTGGATACAATTTTTAGACAATGGGCAAAAACATACATTGGAAGGCTTACAACCAGGATCTCTCATCATTATAAGTTCATATCCCATGGAAAAGCTCCTTAAGAAGAATTCACATGGCATCATTGCCTAGCTCTATTCCATTCAAATACAACCATCAATGGTTTCCACTACTAATCTATAACCCATTCTATAGAGGTATACATGTGCCTTTGCAAAACCAATGGGATTACCACCTTTACACCTAGAGGACCATCATATTCAGCTCCTTGAAAGCATACCTCCCAACATCAGGGCTTACCGCTACCGATTTCAGTAGAAGATTGAGATCGAAATGCTCATTTGAAATTTACTGAAGCAAAGAATTACTCATCCCAGTGCTAGTCCATATTCTTCCCCAATTCTCGTTATCCAAAAAAAGATGGGTACTAGCACTTATACATTGACTTCCGTGCACTTAATCACATCACAATCAAGGATAAATTTTTTATCCTTGTTATTGATGAGTTTCATGGTGCTCATTTTTTCTCCAAGTTGGATCTGCCCTAGGTATCCCCCAGATCTGGCTTCATGAGGATGATATCCCTAAGACAGCGTTTTGCATACATGATATCCACTATGAGTTTTTAGTCATGCCCTTTGGCCTCACTAATGCTACTTTAACATTACAGGCATTGATGAATAAAATATTCTAGCCTTACCTATAAAAATTCATTCTGGTCTTCTTCGATGATATCCTCTTGTATAGTAAAAACATAGTCTGAGCATCTCCAACATCTAGAGCTCACATTACAACTTCTATCTAAACATCATCTTTATGCAAAATAATACAAATGTGCTTTTGGCCAAGTAGAAGTGGAGTATCTCAGGCATATTATTTCAGCTCAAGGTGTTCGAGTAGATCTTGCAAAAATAGCTGCCATGATAAATTGGCCTCATCCTCAGATACTCGAGCCTCTGTGATTTTTTAGGGCTGACTGAATACTATTACAAGTTTGTCAAGGATTACAAAAAGATTTTAGTTCCCTTGATAGCTATGTTGAAAAAAGATGCTTTTCCATGGACACAAACTACTGAGTGTGCATTTGAAGAACTAAAACAAGCTATGTGTACTATCCTTGTTCTAGTTATGCCAGATTTTGCCAAGACTTTTACTATCAAGAGTAATGCTTGTGGTAAGACTTGGCATCGTTCTCTTCCAAGGATGCCCCATTGTATTCACCATAAAAATCCTTTTTATCAAGAATTAGTACTCTCTAGTTATGAGAAGGAAATTATGGCAATTTTGCATGCAGTACAGATGTAGCAACCATACCTACTGGGAAATCATTTTTGCATCAAAACTAATCACTAGAGTCTAAAATATTTCATGGAATGGGTTTTTGTCCCATCATAATAGAAATGAGTTAGTAAACTCATGGGTTATGACTACACGATCACTTATAATAAGGGTAAGGACAATATTGTGGCTGATGCTCTGTCTCGCACATTTACAGACTAAGCTTCCCTTTCATTTATTTTCATGTCTATTCCAGATTAGTTGGATGTTGTACAGCAAAGGTATGTCAATGACTCCTCATTATCTCAAATCATTCAATAGTTGGCCACTAACCCATCCATTGTACTGCATTATTCTTGAGATGGTGCTTTTATGTGATATAAGGGTCGCCTAGTGCTTTCCTAGAGCACAAATCATCAAAATGGTATATTCTATGAACTCCATGCTTCTCCATCTACAGAGTACTCAAGGTTTCTCAAAACTTATGAGTGAACATGATGCAAATTATTTTAGAAGGGAATGAAAAAGGTAATTCAATAGATGGTTGTTGAACGTGATACTTGCCAACACAACAAAGGTAAAACAACACTCATCCCTGGGTTTCTCAAACCCTTGCCCATCCCTATCAGGATTTAAACTAATATTTTTATATATTTCATTAAGGGGCTCCCTAAATCTAGAGGAAAACCAATGATCTTGGTTGTGTTTGATCACCTCTCCAAATATAGTCATTTTTGTGCCCTCAGTGATCCCTATACCACCTCCACAGTTGCACAAATTTTCTTAGACCCAATTTTACATCTTCATGGCATTCCTTCGTCTATTATCTCACATCATGATGCAACCTTCACCAGCGATTTTTAGATAGAACTATTTCTCCATATCGTTACCCAACATAAGATGAGTTCTAGGTATCATCCCCATATAGATGGGCAAACTGAAATTATCAACAAATGCTTGGAGACTTTTCTTCATTGCTTCTCCTCAAAACATTAGTAGGCAAAGCGGCTCCCCCTCGCCAAATGGTGATACAATACCTTCTACCACACTTCAATGAAAATAACTCCATATGAAGCAGTCGATGGTCAAACACCACCAGTGCTCCTTCCATACACCCCCAGTAGTTCATAAATTCAAGTGGTCAACATGATTCTCCAAACCCAAGATCATATCCTCAACACCTTATAAAACAATTTTTATATGGCACAAAATTGAATAAAATAATAAGTTGATCAGCACCGCTATGAGCGCACTTTTCAAGCATGTGATATGGTTTTTCTTCACCTACAGCCATACAAGTAATCATCCTTAAAACTCAAAAGGCATCATAAGCTGGCTCCCAAGTTCTATGAGCCCTATAAGGTTCTCTAGAAGATTGGATCAATTGCTTCTAAGTTGGAGCTCTTACCTTCTTGAGTTCACCCAATATTTCATGTCTCTTATCTGAAGAAAGTTCTTAGCACAAACATCAGAGTGCAAACTATTTTTCCAGAACTTGATAATGAAGGATCCATCTTTCTCAAGCTGGAGGCAATCCTGGAGAGATGCACATGCCAACTTCGCTCTCACTCCATCACAGAGGTTTTAATTTAGTGGCACAAAATGCACCCAGAAAGCTCTTTCTAAGAGGGAGGGGATGTTAAGAACCCGTGCTACCCCTTCTAATTAGTTTGTTAGTGTAATAATTGTTATGGACGCATATGCTTTGTAAATCATTTTGTGAGCATTTTGTTTTATCCCACATTCATGGGAAGTAATAGTTTCTTAGATTAGTCTTAGTATATAAGTAATTGTTGAGGCCAATATAGGCATCCACAAATTTATTGTATTGAGCTTACTCAAATAAGGTTGCCCCCTCAAAGTGGCCTACGATCAATATAATCCTTTCAATGCTTCTGCTAATTTTATAAATCTATTATTTCACACATTTTTATTAATTTATTGTAGGAGGATCATCTCAATTTTGAGTGGATATATGTACGTATTTATATCACAATATCCGAGCACAGATCTCTTTATAGAGTGAAAACCAATCATATTATTGGTTTTCTTGTGGTTAACATATAGATGCAAAGCCCGCTTGACCTTGGTCCCCCATTTTGACAATAGTTGCTAATCGTTGGTCTGTACTTGGACTTTCAAGGGACCTATTTTACCATCATAGAGTTCCGCTGGTAATTTCAAGTCTTACTAGTTCAATCCTGGACCATCCTTGAACTCATATTTCCCTGCATGTGTTGAAAATAGTTTAGTCAACCTTCATCGAAAGATTCCTATGCTTACCCCTTGTTTATTGGTTTTCAATCTATGACTCTCCCTGTAGACCCTTTGACCCTATTTGTTCCATTGATCTACCTATGCATGGATGCCTGCGAGCCATCGATTTTCTACTGAGACCCACTACCTTTTGACACTTGTCCTCTTTGTATTCACCATCAAGATCCTATAACCCTTTTGACTTATCTCACTCCATCGATCTTGATGTATGATTAAATCTAATCCGTTGATCTTCTAGGGACCCACTGACACTATCAAGATGCCTTGCTCTATTAGATCTAGTTGTATATTCAAATGTTGATTGTCGGATCTGCTTGCCTTTTGAAATCTAATGACTCTTTACTATGTCTTAAAATTGATGTCTGTGCGAATGTCATTTGACGTCTACATAGACATATTTAATGTTCCATAGACAATAAAATTTAAGTTTGCATGATTTTTACCTGATATTTATTTTGACATCGACACGACTATATTTGATGTCTGCATGAACATATTCGACATCTGTGTGACCGTCATTGGTATATTTGAAAATCAATGGCTATCTTCTATAATTAAAACTTGGCACTTGTACAAATGCTCATTTACTTCTTGGCCCTATGCATGCCAATAGATCTTTGCTCAGATTGAATGCAAACCATTGATCTTGGACCTATTTAAATATAAATGGTTATTTTTTGTACCCTAAAATTGACGTTTGCATAATCATCATTACCTTGCTGGAAGATAAATCCCTTGGACCATTTCCTTCAGACTCTTATCTATGGGTTTTTTTGTTTGGGCCACCTTCCCAAAAGAATTATCTTTCGGGAAAATTATTTAGTACACTTTTTCGAAAAAGTGACCCCTCGGGACTTTGTCTCCAATACTTTCTCAAAAGAAATGGCCCTAAAAGATTTTTGTATCAGAGCACTTCGTTGAGGAAAGACCCTTCAGCGTTTTTGTTTGGTACACTTTCTGAAAGAATGATCCTTCAGGCTTTTTATTTCAAATAAACTATCTGAAACAATTCCCGACACTTAGCCAAAAAGACCCAAAACAAATCTCCCAAAAGAAATAACATTAGCCACATAAAAGGGTCAGAAAGAATTGAACTTAGTAAAAGAAAAGCCCAAAATATTTCATAAGGATTTACCCAAAAAGTTTTGACATGTAGATTTTTTTTAGGCTTCTCTGAACTTATGCTTGAACTATAGCTTGATCTTTGAAGATTCGGACACTATGAAAATCTATTCTGATACCTATTCCTTGCAACTACGGACCTGTCCCTTAGAAATTGGCAAGATACACCTTTAAGTAAGCTCAAAGTGTTTCAAAACCTTTGAACTCTATATGATCCCTTTGGTTCATTAATTTTATCCATAAATCTTGTCCAAGCCATGCTCCATACTTGATCATTGGGAAACTACACTGCATTCATACAAGTTTGGTATGTGGACCAAAAATGGCCAACACTAACTACTTGTGTAAAATTACCAAATGATAAAATTAACAGAAAACATCATAGTAAAAAAAAAAAAAATTTGCCTTTACCAATTGATACATATCATGCTTATATACCTAATCTAAAAGTTTTACATATACATGTTACACACATGCTTCTCATGGTAGACACATCTATAAGGTTAGTGTCACATTGGCAGTATGCCTTATACTGGAGGAATCTCTCTACAACAGATTTTTTGGTGATAGCTTTCTTGCTTTCCATTTTTCATATAGAGTTACTTACATTGAGTACATATATCTTAATATGATTATATCTTGCATGTTACATGTATATATACATAGTGTTATTTCATATAATTGTTACACGAATGTGGTACCAATCCTCTTGCATAATTTGTAATCATTTATTTTTCCTATATACTATGACTTGGTACCATCTCAGTCATACTACTACTATTATGTGTGTGTGATATTGTTATATATTTCCATTGGGGGCATTGTACCCTTCCGTGTCTCCTTGATCTTATTATAGATATCTTGCGCATATGAAGCTTACATTAAATAAATTTATGTTCCCCTCTCGTTATTTAAGTACATTGATTATATCTTGCCACTTTGGGTAACACATTAGCCTTCCTATATCATTAGATGCTATTATGATTCTTCACTACATGAACTTATTATATATTCATCTCTCATTGTCTTTAAGGGAATCATACACATGTTTCTCCTACAATAACATCGACATTATTTTACTTATCTAGAGATTTATTACCCATTTGCCTTGCAATCCACCATATGCCATACATACTTCCTACAACTCATTATGCATTGTGGTTATTATACTTTCTATAAAAATGGTTATAGATTGTACACATCCACACATATATTTTACTACTATTATTCTTAAACTTATGACTTAGATATTTCCATCAAGAGTCTCATTACCGCATGCACTTCAATTTTTATTTACTTACTATATATTGGACTGACAAGGGCATCTTGCTATTACTATACTCTCCTTCACTAGGACTCTATTATTTGCCTCTGGGAGTATCATACCCATATATTCTCCATGATAATTATTAATACATATGATATACAGATGGAGCCTATCACACACACGTGTCTATTGGTCTTATATTACATATATCAGGACATGGCATTTATCATATATACACCTAGTTACATGATGTTTTTCACATATGATATAGACATAGATATATCTTGATATATCAGGGAATAAAATCATTTTACATCATACTTACATCAAGGCATATTATTTGCCTCTCATTTTGTCATCCTCATATGAGGATATGCATAACTAATAATATTTATTCCCTCACTTTCACATCCTTATACCCCATTTAGTTATATTGTACTATTGATATTTACATCATGATATTTTTAGATGGTTACATACATGTTTCTTATGATTTTTTAAAGATTCTAATAGTTTCGGTTATATTACTTAATAACATATTATGCACATAAATCTTTCTTTTGAGATGAGTGACTTGCAGGAATAGGTTTTACAATCACTCGCCTTAATTAGGCATATATCTACAAAGTTTACATTAAAAAATTCACATATTAAGAAAATTCAAAGAAATAAAGGCACCAAGAATGAATAAACAAGTGTCATCCTTCATGATCAAGAAGCAAAGTTGAGTTGTTAGATTTAACTTTAAAAGTTTTAGTACATGAGAAAGTGTGATAAGGTTTTATTTTTGAGTTAGGATAGGATGGTTCACATACAATTAGGTGTATTTATTCTTGTGATCATTTCATTTTCAAATTTTTATTCACAGTAGTAAGTTACAAAATATAAATTCTTGCACTTGTTTATAAAAGCAATCTGTATGTAGTGGCATAGGATTACCATACAACTATCCTATATCTAAATATCTGGACTCAGAGAAAGTTAATCAAATAGAACCCACAATACCTAATTTTTTGTGTAGAGACAAATAGATCTGCACACCTAGAAAGAAGGGTACCTATATCAACAATGCCAAAGGAAAGGGTTCGAAAGCCTTTAGGCCTATGACATAATGAGATATTTATAACTAAACCTCTATGGAAGTGATCTATATTTCAAACAAGAAATATAAGTATTTGGGCAAGTAGAGTAAAATAAACTAACGGACAAGGGTTACAATTATCAAAATAGGTAAGGTGCAATAGTTGACAAATGTGGGTCTAAAAAACCTGGAATGGAATATGGCAAGTCCAAGCAATCCTATTGCCACACTAAGTATATGTTTAGAGAGAACTTAGATAAGAATACACACATTTATTCACTAAGAAATAACCAACATGTATCTATTAAATGAAATAAATAAAATAGCATAAGTTTAGAAATACTTATCTTGGAGTGGACCCATCAAGCCTCAATCTTCCCCATGGCCAATGGTGCATTGCAAAAGATTGTTTTGGTTATGAAGACCTTAAATGGTTTGTAAATTACTTAAAAATTCTCCCTGTGAATTCTGTTATTGGTCTCCAAGACTTTCAAAAGACAAATTTCTTTGAAGACAAGGTCTTACCTATAACTCCTTCAAATGTGACTTTGAGCAGAAGTGCAAATAAAATAAGAGAGAATCGAGTGTATATGTGTTGGAATGAAATATGACTTTTGTATATGGTGATCAAATACCCAAACCCACCCTAAAGGCTAAGTTTAGGGCATCATCCCATTTAAATAAAATTTAAGAGGAGTCAGCGAACATTTAATTATGTCATCCAAACTAAAATAGTACAAATGCCAAAATATAAGCTTAGAATAGCATCAACCAGGTCAATACAGTATGGTAAAGGAAAAGATGCAAAACTGATAGTATAAGACTAAGAAATGAGGGAACTAACATAACTGAGTGAGGTAAGATAGGAGGTAGGTCGAAAGGTAAATCTATGGAAGATGAATTGGAAATAAGAATGATATCATGATGACATAAATAACATCTCTCACAAAGTTCAAAAGGCTTACCCCTTTCTCGATGCAACCTTTAAGATGTTCACTTTATTAGACTGAAGCTCAAAGGTTGTTGTAAGATAAAATGTCAGTAAGTGATAAAGATGTAAAATATGTGTATAAAAAATCCATGTAATCAAAATCCATATTTTCCAAGATCTCTCAATACATGTGGGTGGAACCTTCCCAGACATCTGTTATTTCAACTTTCTTTCCCTAGGTATGTACAAGTATACGCCTTAAAGTCAATATAATTTTTACTTTGATTTATATATTCAATAACACCACCAATGCACATCAGAGTAGAGGCATTATCTAGACACATTATTTTAGCATTAAGATTTTTATTTAAATGTTTTTAGATTTTTTGTGCCTATGGATCATTGGTTCAGATTGTGATCTTATCAATGATTTTCCATGTGCTTCTGTATTAATCTTTTTTCTCTGTATGATCCCATGCTCTTTTTTATCCTCGTTTTTCTCTCTATGTTATGTTATCTTCATGATTATAGGCTTCTCGTGTTTCATTTTTATTTTCCCTACGCTCTTTCTTTCATTCCATAAAAATCATTGGCATGCCAATTTTGTGCCATGCAAAAGCGATGTCTTTATGATTCCATCCCACATATTTTTGTAGTTCCTTCTACCCTCCTTTGCCTTTTTCAGTGTTTAGATCCATGTAAGTTATTTTTACTTTTTTTAGTTAGCTTACATGCTAATAGGTTCCTAATTCAAGCTTAAGATGTAGAAGCCATAAATTCAAAACCTCCAAGAGGCATTTCAATAAAAAGAATTAATAGGCAACATCAAACATTCAAATAAATTCAAATTTAGGCACACATCAAATTGCTATATTTATGATCTTAAGGACGTATCATAAGTTTTTCCTACATTTTATACCAAAAGAAGGATACATAAATGTTTGAATAAATTTTTAGTTTACTTAGGGAGAGGAGGCAAAGCCCTTATTCATAAATCACTCACATGCACAAAATAACTACATTTACTTTGATTCTAAATATACATGATATGTAGTATCTACTCCTTGATGAGTTTGCACAAGTCAACTATTCCTAAAATTGTTTCTTTTCCGTTCATGTTACCAATATTTTTCCATATAAATCACTCACATGCACAAAATAACTACATTTACTTTGATTCCAAGCATACATGATATGTAGTTTCTACTCCTTGATGAGTTTGCCCAAGTCAACTAATCTAAACCTGGTTCTTTTCCTTTCATGTTACCAATATTTTTTTGTTCAAAGCCTAACCCCATAAAGGCCTAAATGGTACAAGATTCTAGAACCATGCACTTAACTCACCCATACAGTAACTTTGAGAAGAGGTGAAAAGGCAATTTTCACACTCACATTCATAGTTACATAGGCATAATCATCCATGCAAGTGTGGAGGTATCAAGTGAAGTGCATTGAGAGCACCAAGAATCCCATTATGTGATTGTGTGGAGTGAATGGATGCATGCCCAAACAAAATGGAATCTCAACTATTCACATAAACCCTTACATATTACAATAAAAAATTATATCTAAAAATATTCACTAATTAAATATTTTGCACGCCACAATTATATACAAGAATATAGACACACATGCTTCAATGCATAAAATATATGAAATCATACACACTCTTGACAAAAATGCTTCACTTATATTCAATATGATCTCAACATACAATGTGCACTTATGTGTAACTCATTACAAATGTTAACATATAATATGGCTTATGTACCTACATAATACAAGACACTCTTCGCATTACAAAGACAAATATCTAAATGTCTTGTTCCTAGACCCAAAACACTTAGCTCTATAAAAGTTCTCCTTCTCTAGTCTCCTTAACCATGTCCCTCTAAATCAGTCCAAAGGAGTGTATTTATATAGTTTTAAAGACCTATCAACATTGCCAATTGTGAATGGCATAATCTTTGATTTCTTTTGAATCTTTCAGATGTTCTTTGGTTGGTATTAAGTTGTCATGTAGTCTAAATTCTCCAGAAGCTGCCCTTTGGTTCTTCTTGCCAATCCTTCTCATTGATTCTATGGCATACACAAGCTTTCTAAAATGACAACACTTACATCCTTATACACCATTGATTTGCACATGATTTTCTTTTATATATTATTAAAAATCATTTACGGTCTTATGTGAAACCTCTTACATGATACATAACCTAGTTGGCAAATCTAAGCATCTGACTTTGAATGACATGGTTACTTGGACCTTTGCATTGTTTAAAAGTTGGTCATTTTTCTTGGGTTGACTTTTTCCAAGACTAAATATCTTTTCTATCTTCAAACAATCCAATTCGTGCTTATGCACTAGGACTTAGCATATTTATAAACTCAAGGTCATCCTTCTTCATTTCTTTAAAAAAATTCCCATCATTCCTTCACAACTTCTTTTCTAAACTTATCTATTTTTGCAGCCTCCATTTGTACATTTAAAGCTTCTTTGCCTTGCTTGGCACCTACGATTATCTTATTCCTAGCCTCTCCTCTAGGCTTAACATAAGTAACTACCCCAACAATCACTATCTTTAAAATTGTCACTGGTTCTTGATAATAAAAAAGTAATTCATCAAATTTCTTCTTATGTATATCCCTCTTGCCTCTTTATTTCTACACCTCCTTAGCCAACCTCATAAATAACATAAATCCTTTTCCTCATTAGCTTTTTTGTTCATTTCTTCAAATGTTGTCTTGTCCTTGGCAACCCTTGTAGCCACCCATGTTTTTGAATGCCTTAACATATCAAAAATGTTTCTACTAAATTTTCTTCTCTAACTCCATTTATTTCTAAGAAACTTGGAATGCTTTACAAGCCTTGACCACTTCTTTCACACTTATTTATTTGGCATATATTTTCAACATTGGGCCTCTTTCAATCGCATCAACATAGTTATTCTTAGCTTTTTTGTATTTGTCATTCCGCTAGTATTTACCCCACTCTAAAAACGTGGCCTTTCCTTTTCCACCATTTCCAAGGCTTTATTTATTTTTGCTTTTACTTTGTCCAATTTTCTCATTACTTTAGTTAGTTGTTTGTCCTTTTGTCTAGTTATTACCTTACTTTCTTCAACTCTACCTCCAAAATTGTAGTTCAAGTTGAATTGTTGATTACCATTGCTACCAATGCACATCTTGCATACTCCACTTTGTTAATTTACACCTTGTAATCTGTTTATCCCTTGATCCAACCTGTTGCATTATTAGTATTATCCCTTCTACTGATTCATGAAATTTTGACTTCTAATAGTTTTGGATGAAATCTTATGCCCTACCTTGAGAAACCTATTCTTCATCTTCCTTATCTTAATTTTCCCCTAAAACTTCTTGCAAGTCATTCATTGTATGACTTCTCCTCTTCACTTCATGGCACATTCAAGTAATCCTTCATTCATGTCTTCTTCATATAAATGACCCAACATAGAACTAGATCATTTAAATGTTCCATCCTCGGTTCCTTCACATTGTTCTTATTCTTCATATTAAAATTACTCTTCTTCATATATTATTAGGTTTTCTTTCTTTACACACTCAAGTTTTTTCTCTCCTTCTTCTTTCCCTTTATTTTCATCAACTCCTCTCTTTCCATCTTGTGGACACAAAACAACCTCAATTGTGATTCATTGATTGATCATACTTGCATACATAGTGCCTCTAATAAAGAGATCTTATACAAACTGTAATGAAATGTTTCTATATTAAGACATCTTTAACAACTCTCAGCAAATACAACTATAGAACAAACCAAAAAAAAATAGACTAACAGAATTACTAATAATAGATGTGGAAGAAATTACGAATTCAAACACTCCCCCTTAATTTATTCCACTAGCTATTATAACATCTATTAATCCTAAATTCTGTCTCAAATACTCGAAGGTTCCTTTACTAGTGCCTTTATGAAGATGTCTGCTAACTGATCTTTAGATCTGTAAAATGCCAATTTGATTTCATCATCTTCAACTAATTCTCTTATGAAGGGACAACAAATTTGTATGTGCTTGCTTCATCCATGAAACACTGGATTATTCATCAATTTTATTGAAGACATGTTATCATAAAATATGATTGTGCCATCTGTTTGTCTCTTCTTCAAATCTGCTAAAACTCTTCTTAGCCAAATAGCTTGACATGTTGCATTTGTTACAATGTATTCAACGTCTGTTGTAAAAATAAAAACTATGGGTTGCTTCTTAGATGCCCAAGAAATGGCCCCTGAACCCATATGAAACAGATACCCTGATGTGCTTTCCCTATCATCTACTCTACCTACACAATTGCTATTTGTATAGCCAACTAGATCAAAATCACTTGATGCAGTATAAAGAATGCCATAGTTCATGGTTTTATTGACATATTTTAGAATTCTCTTGCTTGCCAATGTGTATCCTTAAGAATTTGCATAAATATAAAATTAAAACTTACTGCATATATTATATAAGGGCTAGATGTTGTCAAATACATGAGGCTACCTACCATGCTCTTATATAAGGTTGAATTCACCTCATTGTTATAATCTTCCTTACTCAATTTGAGCCCTATAGTGGTTGGTGTTGGAGCAAGGTTGTTCAATATTTTGAACCTCTTCAATATTTATGAAGCATACTTAGACTAAGAGATGAATATGCCATGATCCAACTGTTGTACTTCTATACCAGGGAAATACCTTAACAAACCCAATTTTGTCATTTCAAATTCCCTTTTCATTGTTGTTTTGAACTCACCAATAAAAGCATCATCATTTCCTGTGAAGAATAAATCATCTACAAATCACAAAAGAATCAAAATCTTACCCTGGATCTCCTTGATGTAAAGTGTGGGCTTGCTATTGCTTTTGTTGAAACCATTGGTTCTGAAGTATGAATCAATTCTACTATACCAAGTCCTTGGTGCTTGCTTAAGCCCATAGAGTGATTTCTTGAGCATTTACACCTTGTGTTCTTTTCTTGGTACTTCATATCCTGGTGGTTTGTCAACATCGATTTATTCTTTGAGTACTCCATTTAGGAAGGTGGATTTCACATCCATTTGATATACCTTCCACTTGTGTTGGGCAGCTTTTGCTAAGACAACCCACACGATTTCTATTATTGCAACAGGAACATAAGTCTCATCATAGTCTCTACCAGGTTGCTATTTGTATCCCTTAACAACCAATATTGCTTTGTACCTATCATGTTTCGAACAACCTTTATGGGACACTTATTCAATAAATACACTGTTGTTGCTATAGCTTCACCCCAATATTCTTTTAAAATTCCCTTGGCTTTCAACATGCGTACGACCGTTTTTTGGATAGACCTATTTTTCCTTTCTGCCACTCCGTTTTGTTGTGGAGTGCATCTAGCTATGAATTGTTTTTCAATTACTTCATTCTTGCAAAAAATTAAAAATTCCTTAGAAACATACTCTCCCCCTCTATCTGATCTCAGGGCCTTGATGAAATATCCACTTTGTTTTTCAACCAATTCCTTAAACCACCTAAACTTCTCAAAATTTTCAGACTTATTCATTAGGAAATAAATTTAAGTTTTCCTACTATAATCATCCATGAAAGTTAGGAAATATGCATTCTTAGATTGGGTGAGAGTTTTCATTGGGACACATAAATATGAGTGCATCAATTTCAAAGGTGTTTTTACCCTTATAGACATCCATGTTTGAAAAGACTGCCTATGTTGTTTCTCTAGTATGCATGACTCACATTTTATTTCAAGTTCTACTATCCTTGGTAGACTTGTAACCATATTCTACTTAGATAAAAGATCTAATCCAAAAAAGCTTAAATGCCCATACCTCAAATGCCAGAGTCTAGATGTGTCTCTCATGACTGTCTTGAAGGCTTCTTAATGTAGTACTGTTGTACTCCTAAGAGGATCAATTTGCATCTTGAGAAAAAACATTTGGTTCCTTGTCATCTGAACTGTAGCTATAATGTTCTTGCTTCCTTGTCAAATATTTTGCACTCTTCATTCTCCATCAGGACTCTATATCCTTTTTGTACCAACTATCCAATACTCAATAAACTATGCTTCAAATTTGGAGCATAATAGACATCTTGGATTGCTCTCCTTTCACCTTGCTTGGTGCATATAATGACAGTTCCTCTGCCAACATCAAGAACTCTTTCATTGTTTCCCATCTTAATATCTGATTGAATATTCTTATCAATAGAGGAAAATAGATTCTCATTATCACTCATGTGGTTACTACATGCACTATCCAAATACTATACCTCAGCACTGCTTTGCTCAGCAACATTGCATATAATGAACATGTTTGGCAAATGTTCAGGTTGACTTTCATTTTTAGTGGCTACATGTGCACTTTGTCTTGATTGGTTATATTGTCTCTTTCTACATTCACTAGCAAAGTGACCATACTCATGACAATAATAACATTAAATATGACTTTTATCATACCTTTGATTTGAAATAATACTTTTTTTCTTGTCTTGGAAATTTAGTTGGGAGTTACTTGCTCCTTCTTGATTGTCTGAACTTGATCTTATATAGTAGCTCCATCTTTCTCTTCTTCTACCTCTAAAGCTTTTGCCTCTGTTTTCTCTTCTTCTCCCCCTGCCTCTAAAACTAGCCTAAGCCTTGAAGGCTTGCTCTAGGGAAAAAGGTCCAAATCTATATTCAACCGGTGCTCATGGGTTTGAAGAGAACCCATCAATTCATCCACTGTCATCCTTGAGAGGTCTTCAGCCTCCTCAATAGCTATGACAATTGGATCATATCAGCTCCTAAGGATCAATAATCCTTTGGTCATCTATCGTTTCACTATTTAACTCTGAACTGATTTGTTAAGCTAGAGATTCTCATATGAAACTCAAAAATAGACTCATTTTCATTCATTTGCAATGTTTCAAATACTTTTCTAAGCCTTTAGAGTTTTGCTAACTGTACCTTATCAGTACCTCAGTAGGAATTTTGGAGGATCTCCCATGCTTCCTTTGCATAGTTTATTGCTGCAATTCTCGGATATATGGCTTCTACCATTGCCATCTCTATCAGATTCAATGCTTTTGCATCCTTATGATTCTCTTTCTACTGGGCCTTTTGGGCATTTGTCAATGCATTGTACATTGCTTGATTGGTCACATCTGTGAGGCAAGTGATCACACACTCCCATAGATCGTTCACCACCAATATCATCCTCATCTTATTTGCCCAAACATCATAGTTCAGACCATCAAACGTTGGCGGATGCTGCCAACTCTTTCCTTCCATTGCAGCTATTTCACGGATCCACTCTTTTTTTGTTTGACAGATCTGAAATAAATATACTTTTGAAAAAGTGGCTATAGCCCAAATACTTATTTGTAGAGCATTGATCATGGTTTGATGTGATAAAATGTTGCAAGAAGAAATGGCCCTTTTTTGGTGATATTTACAAAATTTACAAGAGATCTACTTCCAACTTCTCCCACGATCTCCTTTCCCTTTACAAAAAAAAAATAGCGCAAGCTCATTGACCGATCTCCTTGAATCTTCTTCCATCAGCTCTTCCTTCCACGATCTGCCAACGGATCTAACTGTTTATGGGATCTATGACCATGTTGTCTTGGTAGATTCTTTTACCACAATTTGTATGCAAGTTGCGACACAATACTTCCACGCTCAATTTTTTTGTTGTTCAACGGAAACCTTTAGCTACGCTCATTTGCTGCAAACAAATAGAATGCTACAGAATTCAATCTCTCCTAGTTGCTCTCTGTCAATTCTGCTACTGACTAGACACTAGCTGCACTTTCTTTGGTAGCGGATGAGTCTGGCTCTTCAACGCTGGCTGTGTTATATATATATATATATATATATATTATTGAGATCGCTCCTCTATGCTATGACCTGGGCGCTGCTCTTTCTTCCAGCGCTGCCCAGGTGATCTGGCTTTGCTACTATTTGCTAACAGCCTCTCTCACCCCACCAGCTGGGCACTTCATTCTAATTGTTCAATCACTTAGTTCTTCTCTTGACACAGCTTGATGTTGACTGCGCAGCTTATGGCATAAACATTTGCCTCAATTTGTTCTCTGGGCAGTCCCTTGTTTTGACTGCGATCTACTTGGCAATGTTTCAATCAAACACCTTTGGACAAACTTCATAGGCTCAGATCTACACACTCTAATACCAATATGTGGACACAAGACAGGTTCTACTGTGCTTCATTGATTGATCATACTTTCATACATAGTGCCTCTTATAAAGAGGTCTTATACAAACTGTAATGAAAAAAACTTTCTATATTAAGACATCTCTAACGAAACAAACTTTCTATATTAAGACATCTTTAACAACTTCCAACAGATACAACTATAGAACAAATAACAATTAAAAAAAATAGACTAATAAAATTTCAATTAATAATAATAGATGTGAAAGAAATTACGAATTCCAAACACATCTTTCTTGGTTCGCCCTGCTCCCACCCTCACCCTACCTACAATTTTTAATTTCACTTTTTTATTTCCTCCTAATCCCCATATAAATCTATCTACCTTCATTTTCATTTAAGGTACAGTCAAGGATTTGAAAATTGACCAATCAACCTGTAATTTTGGTTTATCCTTGGGACAAACAGGTTTCCATCATTATGTAACTTTAATGTTATCCCTTATTTCATCCCGGATCTGAATTGGTTTTACTAATGCCATTTCCAACCCTTTTGAGTCCTCATCATCAATCATCTCATACTTCCCTTTATTCTTCCACTTCATTTGCAACACATATTGCATTGTGTCGATCACCTTGATGTTGAGATTCTAGGGTATAATTATATATGACACCCTTACAAGGGCATGATCTATCCATCTCACAAAGAATGAGTATCGCACTGTAATCCAATGTCCCTGAACTGTAGTCACCAATACTAATGGGTATTGGGATCTTACTATAAATCTCACTACCTGCTTATAACCTTGATGGCTTGAACTAGCTCGTCTCAAATGTGTGGTTCCTCTTCAAATCCCTTACGAATATTTTCATACCAGGTCTTTATTTGCTTTTTGTAGATAGTTGTCATCTGCTTGCATAAGTAGTCCTGCTACGTCTCCACAGAATTATCCCTAATTATTAGCATCTAAAAAGGGATTTATATTTTTGGAAGTGGAACTTTACCTTATTAACCCCGTAGATAGCTTCGCAGTGATCAAGTACATCGTCAACCAAGTGGGTACATGGATTATTACTTCAACAGGGCAAAAATAACCTCCAATTGCAATCTACAACTTGTCCTACTCAGCATTTTTAATCCAATTGTAGGTAGACATTTACACCGCTATTTGATCAAATCAAAACATCAACCTATCATTTCTACCATAATGCGAATGTCCCTCCTTCCAAAATACATTCAACCACCATTTGTCATGGACAATGCCCACTTTTTGATATCCTCCAGCTTCCTAAAAGAGGCCTTTAATCAATCCTCAATTGTTTTCTCGTTACCACCTTCGTCAATCTAGGCAATCTCTAACTCTTCCTTAATCTCCATATGAGCTTTTGACCTACGATTGCAGCCTCTTACCCTACGATTGTGAACCTCTATCTCCAACTCTTCTACCATACTAATGTCTTTCGAGATTCTCATCAATACGATATTCAACACCTTTGGTACCTCTGCTTGCTCAACCTCTTCTGACTCCTCTTCCCCATGCCTCACTGATTTTATAGTCGGTGAATAAAATATTATCAGGGACAAAGTGGATACTTTCTTTGTGATTTGCAATGGTGATTTTCAAGGGGTACCTTTTTTACTACCTTCACCTTTTTTCCTCTTTCATCCAATGCATTGCCTCTTACCTCCACTTATAACGACTTAATTTTCGCAGGTTCTTTTCAATCTCTTTCTCACACCCTTTGCACAATTGCACAAGTAATTCTTCACTGCTCTATAATTATTTGTCTCTCTAATCTTCTATTTCGAAAAAGCCCTTTTGATAGTACCCCACTTATAACCTTGGGTGCATTAACTTCTCTAAAACAAACCCTCATATACTTCTTTAACATTCAAATTCAGCTAATTAACAATTATGTAATTAATCCACCACGTGCCTTGAATGGCTATTTTAATGAATACTTTAAACAAATTTTATATCCTTAATTCCTTTTCCATTTTCTAATTTCTTTCCTTGCATAGAGGTGTCACTTATTTTGTTTGCTTTATTTGTCGTTTCGTTGTATTGCCTTATTTACTTCATGCACAAGCACTTTGACTTAAGCGAGGTTATTTCTCTCGCATTTATTTTTGTCATATTCTTTTTTGGTACACTTTATGTAAAAGTCTTCTTGCTAAGCTAGCCTAGATACTGAATCTCAGCTCAAAACATAGACGCTTGCCGTGGAAACCTTATGCATATCCCACTCGAGTCGCCCAACTAGATTCATAAACTTTAGCGAGAAGTCTCCCGTGTGGCCATTTATACTCATCTCTCCTAAAATAGACACCACGTCCTCATGCGTCAATTTATACTTTGCATAGTATTTGACAATTTGAAGAATATATGCTCAAATTACACGCAAAAACAGACACACAGCTAGACTCAAAATTTATTCTGCATAAACTTTATAAGATATCCTTTTTTACAATAGTCAATATTCTTGTCAAAAATTTTAGTGGAGTGAGGACTCACATTCTTTTTTTTTGGGTGTGTATAAAAATTTTATAAATAAAAGTATATTTATTAGAAAAAATATTTTTCTGTTATCATTTATTGGTTGACGACTTTATTATTCTACAACATAGAGAGTCTATTCATAGTAAGCCTTTAGCCTACTGTCGTTGAAATGCCCCTGTACCATCTCTCCATTGAGTGTGCATAGTTAGCAAGCTTTGATATCGAAGATATTATGGATGATATAAAGATCCATCCATTTGATCTCTAACTTCCTCAGATATTTTTTTAATCATGAATCATACAGTAATACTTTATTCACTACACATAGTAGCTAGCTCCTCAGATGCTTGTCATGCCAAATTTTCTTATAAATCTTATCAACACTATAAGTCCATTGTGTTAATAATCTTTTCTCATCTAGTTCCATCAACTCCTTCAGTCTTATGTCAATTGACATAGTTTTATCCAATCACACAACACAAGGAATGTGTAATGTTGGTACCAAAAACTTTATCAACAATATTTCCTTGCATCCATGCACCAACTAGAAAGGCATATACTTTTTAAATCTCTTATAGGTAGTCTAGAGGACCATAATGCTATAGAAACTATGCCATCCGAATATATCATGCCCTGTTTGTAAATCTTGTTAAATTATTCCCTTGAGTCTTATTGAATTCCTCAACTGTACCATTTGTTTATGGGTGATATGGTGTGGTCTTGTGGTGCACAATCACAAATTCTTCCAAATTAATGTGCACTATATCCACAAGGAAATGCATTCCTCCATCACTTGTGAAACTCGATGGACATCCAAACCTTTATATGATTTTTTCCCAAATGAACCTTCTAATAGTAGCAGCTATACAATCTATGGTTGGTGTTACTTCTACCCATCGCATCAAGTAATATGTTGTGATAATAATATACCGTGCATCTATTCTCCATGTGGGTGGATTAATTAGTCCCACAACATTTTCAACCCATTTTTCAAAAGGTTGTTCCTAATGATTGGATGAGTGGCCTCCCATCCTTTTTATTTAAGTTATCGACCCTTTGGTAGATGTCACACTTATGCACATAATCTTTTACATATCTAAAAATTGTAGGCCACCAATATCCAACTAGAAAAAACTCTCATAGTGGCTTCCACAATGTAGAGGCCACCAAAAATCCCTTCATAACATTCTTGTAAAATATCAGATTGTTCATATTCTAAAACACATCT
Organism: Torreya grandis; assembly: GCA_037957365.1. Classification (NCBI taxonomy): domain Eukaryota; kingdom Viridiplantae; phylum Streptophyta; class Pinopsida; order Cupressales; family Taxaceae; genus Torreya; species Torreya grandis. Next base: position 1,172,500 of record JARHVA010000603.1, read on the forward strand.
CTGCAGAATATCATCTTGACCCATTTGTATAATTGACCTCCAATTAATTGATAAAGTATAACCCTTACTATAAGTTACTTTTATTCCTTGGTATATCATCCTCTTGGTGCAACAACTGAATTCAAGAATGCAACTATTTCTTCCAACTCCTCTAGTACATGCTAGACTCGATCCATGTGCATCTAATAAGTGAACCATTATTGGCCTTGCATCTATACAGGGTAAATGGTTTGGCCCCACATTCAACCTTCCAAGCTTAATCTCTACTAAGAACTAAAATTATTGAAATGCACAATCCATCTTCAAACTTTTCTATTTAGTACTCATCACCAAATATTTCAAGGCCTCATGATTAGTATAAAAAATAAATGGAGTCGCAAGTATGTACTATCAAAATTTTTGCAATGTGTAAATCATGGTTAATACCTCATATGCATTTGTAATGTAATTTATTTTTGCACTGGACAACTTCCTACTTGTAAAATAAATTGGGTGATCAATCAACCCTGCTCCTGGTTGTACGAGTATGGCCCCAATCATAGAACCTAAAGCATCCATGCGTACATGGAATGATTCTTCAAGTTTGGAAACCATAAAATTAGTGTAATGGCCATCTTTTCGTTCAACTTCTTGAATGCTTCCTCTTGTGCATCATTCCAATGATATATTCTTTCTTTTCTCAATAGTCCTTCCATTAGTCTAGTGATATGCTCATTATTTCTTATGAACTTTTGCTAATAACCATAATGTCCTAAAAATGCTCAAACATCCTTTGGCATGGGTGGAGCTTGTAGTCGCAATATTACTATAATTTTTTGGGACATACCAACTTCCCCTCTTTAAAAATTACATGCTTGAATAGTATTTTAAATTGTATCGTAAAATTGAACTTCTTAAAATGTAAAGAAATCTATAGTTCCCTGCATCGTTTAAACATCAATGACATATTCTCATAGTGGTCCTTGACTAACCCATATACTATCCAATAATCCAAGTATACTTACATAAATTTATGGATGAAATATTTAAATGCTTCCACAATAATGCACGATAACATTGTTGGTACATTCTTTAATCTAAATGGCATTACATATAGGCAAAGGACCCCATTCAATCTCATATATATATATATATATATTATCTTCCTCTACAAATTTTACTTGATCATGTCCCTAAAACCCATCCATTAATGTGCACACTTCACACCCTACACCTCCTTCTTGCACTTCTTCCATGAATGGAGTTAGAAAAGAATCTTGGATGCAAGCATCATTCAACATCTTGTAATCTACCCAACCCCTTATCTATCCATCTCTCTTTATTTTTATCAGCATTGGACTCATCCATTCTGATTATTTGATAGGGAATTGTGGATTATTACCCCTACTTCAAACATATTATCAATTTCCTCACTGACCTTTACTCACAAGCTATGATTCATCCTGTACAATTGCTTTTATATTGGTCTAACACCTTCCAATAATTTGATGTACATTTATCCCAGACATGGGTGTAATGCCTTCATCTCGTGGTAATTATTTGAGAAAAGGTATTTAAATTCTTTGATGAGTTCTACTATGTGTGAAAAACTCAACATCTAACCACTAATCCCCAGTGTGTGCTATGCATGGGTCTTCTTCAGTTCCAATATTTACCTCTTTCTTTTGTAGAGTTTGGTTGTAATACTTTTTTTATTCGCCTTAAATACTTTCCAGTATCCTTTCCCCTTCATTGGCCTCCATGTTCACCCCATCGTCATATGTGAACTAGATCCACGTGTTACTATAGGGCTTGACCCTACAATAGTCGTCGTACTTTGTATTCCACCAAGACACACTGTAAACATACAAACAGATCTTCTAACAGTACTACGTGCAACAACTCTCCTGTTGTGCTTTCACCACTTCACCTATCACTGCTCTACTCCAACTTATTATCCTTAGAAAAGATTGACTTTTACAAAAGGATCCTTCATTGCTCGTCATTCCCTCAAAAGAACATGTATCAGCAACACAACTATTTTTCATATGCCCTCCCCTTCTCACAAGGGTTACAGTAGCATTCATACTACAAAGCCTCCTCTCAGTAGAGTCCATGGCAACAACACCTCTTGTTTTGCCTTTACACAACCTTTAATACTTCAAATAGCCTTTCATTTTCAACCTTCTATTTAAAGGTCTGGTCCCCTCTCCTTTCCACATCCCTAGCCCTTATGTAACCAAAAATTTATCTATCCATAATCAGGGTTTTGGCAATATAAATCTCGATACTCACTCAAAATTCAAGATTCACTAAAACTACTACCGATCTACCACGGCATCCACTCCCTCCAAACAACGCAAACAGGGTCCCAGAAGCGGAACCAAAGTGTTTCCACTATTTTCCCGTTCAGACCATAAACCCGCATTGGTCTAAACCGTGCAGAATTCCAGATCCATATGCTTGACTCACCCGCATGACACCACATATAGAAGAGGTGAAAAGGCAATGTTTGTACTCACATTCACAACTACGTTGGTATAATCAACCACACAAGGGTGGAGGTCTTAGTCAGAGTCCACTGAGAGCAATAAGAACCTCGTTATGTGATTATGTATAGTGAACGGATACTGCAAGGAAAAAATGGAATCCAATTCACTTTAATCCTTACATGTTACATCAAATAAATAAATGTAACAATATTCAATAATTAAACATATTACACCACAATTATATACAAGAATACATAAACAATGTATTCAATTCATAAGATATGAAATCACTTACATTATTGATAAGAATGCTTCATTAATATTTACTATCATCTCAATATACAATGCGCACTTATGTGTAACTCATTGTAAATGTATCCACAGATTATAGATTATGCACCTACAAAATACAAGACACTCTTAGCATTACAAAGATAAATATCTAAATTCTTTGTTCTTAAGACCCAAAACGCTCGCATCTGTATAAATTATACTAAATCCAATCCATCTGAATGAGGCCAGGGGGGTATATTTATAGGGTTCTAAGGAACCCTCGACCGTGCCAATTGCTAATGGAATATTCTTCGATTACTTTTGGATCCTTCAAATGTTGTTTAGTTGGCACTGTGCTATCATACACTCAAAATTATCTAGAAGCTTCCCCTTGGTTCTTATTCTCAATCCTTGCTTCTTGAGTTTTGTGTCATCCAAAAGCCTTTATAAGATGTAAACACTTGTATCTTTGTACACCATTGATTTGTACATTCTTCTCTCTTAAACACCACTCAAAATTATATTTGAGTTTTATGCAAAACCTCTTAGGCAATGCATAATTGATCTCACACATCTCATTTTGTGTGGTGTGGTTGCTTGGACCTCTACATTATCCAAAACACGGCTTCCTTGGACCTCTGCATCTTTTTGTGGTGAATTAGCTCAAAGACAAAAGAAAAGATAAATCTAACATTTCAACCACCAGTTCAATGAAGTGAGTACACAACTCTATTCGTCATTTACCACCACATCTACCAAGAATATTACAAAACTTAAAAATCATCGAGCTACTAATTTATGGAAAGGTACATATTCAATGCTTGCACATGTACACATTCGACAGGTCATCGATTCCACACAGTACAGATTCAATGTTGTGTCAATTCTATCCTTTCAACTATTGATAGTCATATTCATAAGTCAACAAGGTAGTCCCTTACAAAATGTTGTTTCAATTTCATAAAATTAAAATAAAAACCAGGTGCACTGGATTCAAGTCTCTTATATATCTTTATTATTTTTAAATGTTTTAGTAATTTTCTTATCCCATTGTTTCCTATTTTTAGACGTAATGTACATTTGATTACTATTTTAGACTCAATTATGTGAGATATCCCTTGTACATCCTTTTCAGTTGTTTGTCTATATACTATTTAGCCCTAACCCAATAATAACCAAAACACCTTCTTACCATCCACCTAGACCTAAGCATTGGGTGGGGGTCGTGGGTGACAGGAGATGGGGGGAGGGTAGGGTATTAGATTTCCATACGTATGTGCTCAAGGCCCCAATCTAGAAATAGCATCTTCAACTAGAATGAGATATGTGCAATAAAAGAATCATAATTTATAAACATGTATTCGATGATTACTTGATAGATCGTAATTTTGATCTATATTTGGGACTCGATAATTACTCAATGACTTTACTAATACTTTAAAAAAAATCATAAAATAAAGTGAAACACATTAAAAAATAATATAATATAATTTTTTTTAAGTCAAAAATTTAATTGATTGAAGTTTTGGATCACCTCCCATAATTTGTAAGATCATTATAAGTGTAATCACCTAAAAGTGGTAATTGGGTGCTAAGAGTGTCCTTTGAGACTTGACCTATTCCTAGCTTCGTCCTAGACTTATCCTAGAGCCTTAGACACACTTTTTCATTCATTGTGTAGACCACAGTTAGCGAAAACATAGTCCTAGAACTGTCTTCTCAGATCCCAACCCAACTTGCTCAACAGTCTGCCAAGTGGACATTAGCACCACAATTGGGACACTACAACCATACGGCGTTGTGTCCCCAACTAGACGCTATTGTCCTTAGGCTTAGCTCTTTTCAACAGATACTTTTTCAAATGTGTTCCCCTCATTAGATCAGCCTAAACACATTTTCTTATTCGCACAAGCTACAGACTGTATAAATACAAGTCTAATTGACCTCTATTCACTAGATGGAAAATAGATACAAAAGCACACTCAAACCAAAGACAAGTTGAAAAAAAATTAAGGTATTTGATCCCTATTCTACCCTGCTTTTACATACTACCATCTACAACAACCCGAAGTCCAGTTTTCAAGCATTTCAAAGCTCAATCACATTCAAGGCATCCAAGGCCACTCTTATTCTAGCATTCACTTACACATACATCAAGCACTAGGTGTGAGAACTACATTGGGCTTGATCCCTCTTCAGAGTATTGGTATGTAGGTAACTCTCTTCATAACGAGGTGTTGAAGATGTCCCAACATATCCTACTAACAAACATACAATCATTGCTCATGCCATACTTGCAAGGAGGATTAGGGTTTGCATACTAAATCAGGTTTTTTAAGCACAACACAGATCTCCAAGTCTCATGTGTGCAAAAACAAGACATAAAAACATAGGCACAAGTGCTCCTAAAAAACAGAAATAATCCCACAAAGGGGACACTACCGCCACTTTGAGGACACTACAACAACATGACATTACTATCCATATGTGGTGTTATTGTCTATATGGGGTACTATTGTCTAGTGAGCAAATAGATTCCAAACCTATTGATGACACTCAAAACTGTTAAGAACCTAGATCATCCACGATAGTCATTTTTTAAATAAGTTTATATTTATGCCTATTTATTGCTATTTTTAGAAAGTTAATGAAGGTCAAATGATATAACTAATCATTACCTAATTATTGTAATTTATTTAACTGATTTAGACATCTGAATCTTTTAATCTAACTTAGGAATTACACTTATAAAACCCTAAAAAATTAAATCAGTAATTGCTCCAAAATTTGATTAAGTAAATTCTACCTAAATTTTTCCCCAAAAACCTATATTCTTCATGCTACAGAATAGAAAGTCAATGGAGTTTTGACAATATGGTTGAGTGGTCTAGTTGGAGGGAGATGTATTGGATCAAAAATTTATTGCAAATGGTCATAAAAAATGTGAATCATAACATAGGTATAGTACTGTGAACAAGTTGTAACTAAAGATTAAATTTTAAAGCGAACTGTTTTTCTAATAATTTTTTTATAATAATTATTTAATCAACAATACCTTTTAAATATTGATATAACTCATTGTTAAAAGAGGAAATAATAAAAAAAATATATAGATTTATTACAATCTACATCTTTACAATGAAGAAAAGCATAAACACGGTGCTACAGCCATCAAATTTAGCACTTCTTGTAACACATGCTTGAGCCAACCTTTTCCCCACAAAATCGAGGTGATTATAGTGTTATTTAAATAGGATTTTTCGAACTAAAGCGTTGAACGTTGCTCCTTGAATAAATAGGATATCAGAGTTTTCAAAAATCGATGAACGGTGGGTTTGGAACATTTCCACATACTTTTACTTATAAGTGCTTTTCGCACTCACGGACAATTACTCCGTAATAAGCTTTAAGACAATCTGTATTTAGAACTTGTAATGTTTAATTATGCCAGCCAATATCATGTGTACTCAAAATCAAAACATTACTGATATAATATATCACGCCGCCTAAACTTGCTTTGTCATTGTGTTATACGTTGTTTTCTACATCCAAGAATGATAACAAAATCCCCCAAAACAAACCTTTGCCCATGCCCTAAATCTTTGTCATGGTCATTTATAAACATTGTTACACATTCACAACTAATTTTTATGCAACTTTAATGCTCTCTGCTTCTTGTGGCCGTGCCTAAACAGGCTTGCAGTCGAGGGATCCGATTATGACTAGGTCTGATTGCTGGTCTTCTGCTATGTCTACGTGCTTTATCTCCTACACTATGTCCACGCCCTTCATCTTCTACAGTAGCCTTGCAACCATTATGTCTTTGGAACCTCGCCTTACTTTCAAAACTAACTTTTGTTGTACTTACCATACTTAACCAAAATCATCGGTCAACAAGTTAGATATTTTGAAAGGTAAATTATTTCTAAACGAGATCAAGTACGTTATTATGTCTTCATTGGATGAAAAAGCAATTGGGTTTGATGGGTTTTCTATAAAATTTGATATGATGAATAGAAACTTTACAAGTTTATATAATCAATCATGATGCATGCAGGTTTCTTTTATTTTTATTTTTATTTTGTCTCATTTCAATATTGTGATGCAAATTATTAAAAAATGGAGAAAATAATTAAATTAAAGATATCATTTATTATTCTCTAAAAAAGAATTTATAAAATATTTTTATCTTATAATAGAAAGACCGAAGCTTATTGAGAATATGCTTAAAGTCGTGACTCTTACAGATAATTTAATAGTAAAAATCATTATAATCTTCAAGGATTCTTAAACTCACATGGAAGTTAATTGTAAACTAATTGAATCATTTTAATTGCATAGATTAATACACATTGAGTGTTTTATATCTTCTGCATTTTTTATTTTATATACGGAAAAAAAACAATTTTAATTAATATAAATAAAATTATATTATTTTGTATTAAATTTATAATTTAAAATATCATTTGAGTTAACTCTACTCCAGTTTTTTCAATCCAGAGAGATGTAAAAGATCCCTTCTCAAATTTTAAATGTAAAAAAGTTTTGAAAGCCCCTTAATTTTTAATCCTTTTTCTTAAAATTTCATAATACATTTGAATGAAATATTGAAAATTTTAAACCTACATCAAATTTATAAAATACAAAAATATTTATATTAAAAAGCAACCATGTGATTATGCATTATTTTTTAAATCAATATTGTATAATACATTGAAAAACCTATCTAAAAGTATCTCCATGTATTTTTTTGACTTTATAGTCTTATCCATATATGATTTTTACTTCACAATGTACTACCTTCATTCAAAAAGCTTCAAGTGATATCGTGTACAATTTCTTACATGCATTAAATAAACGAAACTCTGAATGCCCTGTGAATTAAATTATCATATTTTCCTTGAAGCAGTTGCAAACCTTAGATGTTTCATTTCTGCCACTTGAGACATCTCCAATCATTCCTTGCGTTAGTGCGGCCGTACAATCCGTTATGATATTGCTTTTTATATTTATATATATACCTTCTTTTTAATATAAATATTCACCTTAGGGTTTCAGTGCTCTTAACATTTTCTATCTTGTACTCGGTGAGGTAGTTCCCAATCCCATCCCCAGGTTGGTGACTTTTGGTCACTGTTTCGTTCTTTGTATGATTTGTTGTCGTGGTTTCTAAATTTTAGATCTGGTTTTTGTTAGTTGCTGGTGAGATTCTGACCTTTGAACCTCATTTTTGGATTTCTATTTGAAGAATTCGGACATGTATTGCTTTTGAATTATTCTGAATTTTAAATCGGTGATGCTCATACGATGCACAGATTTAAGTATATCTCACCTATTTTAGGGTTGAAAACTGTAATTTATAATGGCAGCAGGGGCCTGGTAGATTCCAATATTTATAATATGTTAATAATTAATAATGCCCTTAAATTTAGTATCCTTTTTATTATTATAAAATAGTTTCAATTTTAAATATAATATCCTATTATAAGAATATTTATTCTTTTTACATTAAAAATTCAATTTACAAACTGTAATATCATGAGGATAGAACTTACGGCAGCCTGACTACCTTTATTTTTTCTCGAAAAAAAATTGAGCTAAACAAAATCGTGTAATCTATTAGACTAAAAATTTATTTTTAAAAAAAAAAATTAAATAAAATATGACAAATTTCAAATAAACATATACTAGCAAAATAAACCAAATAAATAAAAAATAAGAAATGCAAGACCGCCGTTATCCAAATATCCTACTTCTAAATATTTAGGTCATAATTTTGTAACTTAAGTTTAATCAAATTTTTATTGAAAACCTTGTGCCGTACCACTAGCGAACTAAACAACTCGCTTCTTTAACTGCCTTTTACGAGATAAGAGGAGAGAAAATAATACATAAGAAAAAACAGACGGATTGTGTGTTGGGATACTGATGAGGATACAGTTTGAATGTGAATATGGATGTGGTACTGGTAGGTAATCGAGGCCAGCGAATGAGGTACAAATTTGGCTACGGCGACATACTATTCTACCAAATACAACATGCTCTCTTCAATTGCAACTCGCATTTTCGTCGCATGTGAATTAGATTCTGATCCTAAAGACAATACGGTGTGCACCACGTCACACTGTCAAGGTTGCCCAAAGGACTGGTACGAGGATTTTATTTGATACTCGTCGCTCCGTATACTAATATTGAAGCCCTAAATTATGGCTGTGAGAAGAAGTAATAGCACCTCCTTTAATGCTGCAAAACTCGTGCACACATTTGACGTTTTCTTTGTTCTTGTAAGATTTTATTTGATATTTGTTGCATCTGTTTGTTTATTTGTATTTTTCACATCTGAAAAAGCCCTAACCGGTGAATGTAAATGGTAGAGATTTCTCGTTTGCTTTCCTGACAGAAAAAAAAAAACATTGCATACCTGGGGCTGGCAAACTCGTGTTGCTTTCCCGTTGGCGAGAAAATGATGAGAGCCACTTCAGCATCGCAGAGGACAGAGAGCTCGCTCGCCTTTTTTAACAGTCCCGCTTTGCGCTTGGAGAAGGTAACCTGGCGACTTATAGGGTTTTGTATCCTCTCGACCTGCACCTTTCCTCTCCCCATTCTTTTTCTATCTTCTATAAGGGTATAGATAAAAATGCAGCATTAACAAAGTGGAAGAGGATACGGAGTCGAAAGCCCCTCTCTTCCCCAAAGGCACCTTGTATGGTTATTATGCATCTTTGTTAGTAATGTAGAATTTCGTACTGCACTAAATAATTCAATAAAGCAATTGAGTCCGGCCGAAGAATTAAAACAGCGTATGTCGTGACTAATTTCACTTTTCCGTTCTGTATTATTTATTTATTTATTTAAATGTAAGGAAAGCATTCTTTTTACTCGAGGTTTTATGTTGGGGCTAGTGAATTATTTTTAAGTGGGAGTTTGTTTCTTTTTAAGAGTTTCGTAATTTATTAAAAAAAATTGTAATACATGATATTTTGAAAAATTGTAATATTTTATCAGAAAAAATATTAAAAAAATAATAAATTTGATTTGATACAAATTTATAACCTGTAACCGAAAAAAATTGACATGTAAATTTTTAGTGTCGTATTCTCCTCACCACCATAAATATTTTCTAATATAATAGTTGCTCCTTATTTTAACATGTAAATATTTTTTGAACATTTTTATAAATTTTGACGATACATGAAATCATTTTAATTAAAGTTATAGAAGTTGTAGTCTCCAATATGGAATCCTTTTGTAAAGACTATTCTTTATAGGTTCAAACGCGAAAAAGGTATATGGACAACACCTAAAAAATAGTGAGAAGAGAAGGCTTGTATTTTATACAACATAAGGGTGGTTGAAATGGAAGAACCTTAAATGTTTGAAATACATTAACACTCAAATACAACATAAAGAAAACACTTAGAATTGGTTATATAATAGAATTATTTAAGGTCAATACAATAAAAAGGATGGAGGAAGAAAAAGATATCATTAATTCTACAATTTCAAATGTCAAAATAATTTGAAAATATTATTAAAACACTTCACATTATATTAACAAAAATATAACCTATTTATTTAGGCAAAATTGTTTATGGCACGATCAATTATTGAAATTCATCCGAGAAAGAAATCTAAATAATTGATCGTTGCTTACACTATCGCTCCCTCCATCCATATTATTTTTATAAAAAATATATATATGATGCCCCCATGAGGGACTCGTCAACTCGTGATAATGGATATTTAATGGAAACCCAAAATTATTGAAATTCCATCATTAAAGTATTTTGATATTAATGTTGAACAATGAAAGAAAGTATAAATTAATGAAAAACAATCCGAACTCAATATGGTTAAAGTGCTTGGAACTGGGAATAAAATCCTAATACACAATTCCCTAATGATGCGTTGTGTTATATCATAACATTACTTCTATTTTTTTTCCATCTTGGACGTAGTCCTCTTATGCGCTTAAGCAACGATGTAGAAGTCGACATTAGACATTTCTATATCACCTTGTTTGAACTTATTACCTATTGATTGCTTTTACCTCCATCATTTCACCATTATGTCAACTTGTAGTCGCTTTAAAGATGTGAGTTATGTTTGAAGGGATGTAATTTTATGGTTTGGTAAAGTATAATTTTATAAAGTGAAAGAGTGTAAATCGAGACATGTATCTCATTCAAAATTTATGATTGTTAATTATATCTCATCTTTTGTGTGTAAAATGTTAGACAATAATAATCTGATATTTTTGGTGGATGTGATGGTGGAAAATGAGTAGTGTGTTCTTTCATAGGACATGACAAATGAGTTGTGCATGGAAGAGACATTATATTCTACGGTGAGCTTGAAAAATAGTGAAGTAGTGGGGAAGGGCAAGATCATATAAAAGATGAAAGTGGTGAAAAATTTTAAGGTGAGTTGGATGGTGATGGTGATGGCAATGACAAAGTATTTCAAGTGATGGACTCAAAGAACCCTACATAGATAGAAACACATGTAAAGTTTAATGACATGTCACATCTATCAAGGCAATCTGTAGCTTCCACCGAATAGTTTCAATTACCCAATATATGATTGAAATAGGTGTCATCTTATAGAAAACAAGTGTCAAATATCTAATAGATCTTCTAAAAATGTAGATAATGCACCACATGTCAATTTATATGATTTCTTGGTATGATTACTTAAGGTCAGCTTAAAAAAATGAATATACAAAACATACTATACAAACAGTCCCTAATTTAGCACCCCTTTCAAGCCATACAACATTGTTTCCTAGGGAAGTATTTCAACATCATCTTCACAATTCCCTTGTTGCATAAAAACCTTGCCCTTCATTGACATCACACCCCTTTATACCCACACACCATAACCATCAAAGGACTTATCGATAAGCTTTGAGAGAGAACTATTCATGTATCCATCTCAAACAACAAAGCCAGGAGCACACAAACACAATCAATAAACACATATCCCTAACCTATATAATAACACAAATGCCAAAGGAGTTATTTGATGTCTCGGCGAAGCTAGATTTTGTAAAGAGAAAGAATGTAAACTAGCAGACGTACCTCACTCGAAATCAATGACCATTGACCTAGTTTCATCTTTTGCGAATAAAACTTTAAAAAAATGTTATTTGTTACATCTTAATTTCTCGCTAAACAAACTTACTTGATTATCTATTGATATTTATAGTTAATAATTTGATTTGGTTAGTTTTAGCTAAGCTATGAGTTATATGTTGTTATGGAATAGTTGATTATTGCTTAGATTACATGATTTCATTGCTACAAGTTAGTTGTAGTATATATTTTTACATTATGTTATGATGAGTTGTTATTTCAATTGTATTTTATGATGTACATATGTCATGATGTTATGGACTAACTACCTGCTTGTTTTAAAGTTGATGCAAGAAAGACTCATCCCTCAGAACATGATGGAGATAGAGCATCATCAAAGAGGGTGACATAAATGAAGATGTTGTGGGATGATAGAGAATCAGCTAGAACCCTACACACACCATATTATTTAATACATGTTATATGCATAATGAAATAGTTAGCATAGTGTAATTTGATGTTGCTTGCATTTATAATTATTTACGCATGTTTAGTTTAGTTTAATGGTTATATAAAACTGATCTTGTGTGATTACATTCATGTCATATTCATGACCATTAATATTTTTAGAGATGCAATTTGCATAATTAGAATGAATTTGAAGTAATTGATTAATGAATTAATCATTAAGTCATTGTGATATTAGAGGTGCTAATTTAATTAACAAATATATTTATTTATGTAATTAGAAATAAAATGAATAAAATATGATAATTTATATTTAAGAGAAAAAATTAAAAAAATAAGAATTTCTTAAAATAAATAAAAAATATCTGTTTTAAGGCTAAGCACCATACCCTTAAGGAAAAAAGAAAAGAAAATTTAAAAATTAAAATTAAAAATAAAAAAAATTATGCCTTATTCATGGAAAAGGGAAGAAAGATTAAAAGGGGCAATTCTAAAAGGAAAGAGAGGGTGCATAGTATAGAAGAGGAGAAGGACACAAAGAATAGGTGAATAAGAAAAAGGAGAATTACGACATAAGAAGGTAGAGGAGAATGATATTCAACAGGGTCATTACCAGGTAGGTGCAATGTTCTTATGAAATCTTTGAATTTTTGGTGTGCTTTCATATATATATTAAAAATTGGGTATATAAATGGATCAAACCATATACCAAGTATATATATAGTTTATTAAATTGATTTCACATAATAATTCATAGCAAACCAGAATATAAATATTTTTTAGCACATTTTATTTAATTTAGCAGACCCTTTTTGTGTGTATGTGGCAATTTCAATGTGATCAATAATTTATACAAGTCACTGTAAAGCGCGCGCGCACACACACACACACACACACACACACACACACACACGCACACACACACACACACACTATATATATATATATATATATATATATATATATATATATATATATATATATATATATATATATATATATATGAACAAAAAAATAGGTATAATGATTATCACTACATTATAACCATACATAAAATGGTGTGAGAAGGAAAAATGATAATTATAACGATGTTAAATAAAATATCATTGTCATATAAACATATAAGCCATTGTTATATGTTAGGTGGTTATGTACAACAAAGCTTAGATCATTGTTATTTAGATCACTATTACATTTAGATCATAATATTTAATATAAAACATATTACTGTTATATTCAATTAATGTTAGATGGCTAATGTTAACCTATGGATGTCGTATCTATGAAAATAAATTATTGTATGGAACATGACATATGCTAATGATATGTATGATATATATTACCATATAATGTGGTATAAGATTTCAATTTATATTATCTTAGTATCCTATTATAGATTATACCAGATAATATCATTGACATATTATGTAATCTAAACTATCAAGAATAATATTAGATGTCAATAAGTTCACTTAATATGAATTATTATACCCACGTTATAATATGAATTATTATACCCAAGTTATGGTATAATATGATAGTATACATAATTTGTAATGGTAAGATCTATAACTATAATCTGGCTACATACTAGATGATATCATATAGCCTATAATAGTATAATTACTAAAAGGGATTAGTATTATACATACCACCATAAACACAATGATTACCATAAATAGAATAAAGTGTATATATGGCATATAAGTTTATAGGTAATATATACAATGACCCAAAGTTTTATAGTGTTCTAGTATGTAAACCTATAGTTTGAGCCACATTTCTATAGTTGATTCTAATATGCCAGACATACAGTGAGCCTATAGGAAAGGACTTCTAGTACAGACATATATTTATATGATCTAATTTGTATAATAAAATCAATGGAAATAATTTTGTAATAAAATATGTTATTATTATTTTAAAGTTATAACTAAATGATGATTTGATAGGGAACAAATAACCAATTAATTATGATAATTACTATTTCAAAAATAACATGTCAAATGGTTGTCAAAAACCTCATGTAATCCTTATTTAGAAATATAAATCAATATAGGCATTTATATGTAATATTTATTAATTGATGACATGTGTATAGTACATACTATGAGTAGATTAATTTGTATAGATATATATGCATATATAGTATGTAGTGGTATATGGTGGTGTGTGCCTATAGTTCTATTAATTATTATAAACTAAGTCATGGACTCCGAGAGAGTAGAACACCAACTATATATGTACAAAGTTCCTAAAACATAACAAGAAGTATAAATGAAAGATCATGATCAAAAAAACATAATTAGGATTATGAGACTTTTAACTCTTGAAATGATTAGGAATAGCTATTGTATTTTAGTAGTAGTAGTGCTCAAAAACAATGGACTATGATAATATGGGTTATCGTAGACTACGTTATATTTGAAATTACAGTCTATTTGTATATTATACTTGATTGGTATAAATTGTAATTATTAATCTTATTATTTATATGTTAAACAATGTTATAAAGATTCATGCATATGTTTGATGGACTAAATGTATACATTTTGATTATTCTTGTGCTTAGTTGTTTTGTAATGGCTAGTAGGATGTAATATGTATGAATCTATTTTTTATACTATGTTAATTGAATCATGCATTGCTGATACTAAGTAAGTAGTGAGATGGACTTCATTAGCTTACTAGTATCACAATGTCAGATAAAGGTAATTCGATCAAATAGTATGTTTGAATTTGACTGATCTTACATATCATTAACTATTGAAAATTTTGGTCAAAATAATTTTAGTGAGACATTTTAATTTCATGTGTATGATTTACATGTTTGGATGATTCTTGTTAGAATGAGTTTCTTTATGGTACAACACATGTTTTCTTAGAAATCATGTAGCACACAAGTAATAGCTTGTCTCTCTAGATTCATGCACCATCACTATCTACTAATATGTGAAGGGAGGGATATTCCCTAATGAGAAATTGTGTGAGAGATCGATGGTCTATGGTTGGTGTGGAAAAGTGCTTGGATGATGCTCTCCCTCTCCACAACACTAATTACTTAGAGATGACACTTGAGATTGCCATAGATAGTAGAGTCTGGAGAACTTATGATTTGTGAAGCCATGTATCTTATATATGTACATTGTATTATATTTATTATTAAAACACTATTATGATGAGCTATAATTATTTATTATATGTTTAAAATGATGGCTATATATTTGTACTAGCAGTGGTTGGATATCTGTAATTACTTTCTATATTCAGTTATGATGTGTTTCTTATGAAAATAGTGATTAGTGATGGATAATATCACCTACTTATTTCACATTTATTATACTTATAGTATTAGATTCTTATGGTGTAATGTAATAGAAGAATCTGTTGTTAAAAAAAGAACGTATTTCTAGGTAGATCTCAGTGAGGATGTTACAATATTAATGGTGCAGGTGATGATGGAAAATGAGGTGGTATGTTTCGTCATACACCATGGCAATGAGTTATGAAGGGAGGAGACTTTTTTTTCCATGATGATTTTGAGCAATGGTGAAGTGGTGGGGAAGGGCAAGGCCATACAAAACATGAAAGTGGTGAAATATTTTAAGTTGGATATTTAACTCTCAAATCTAGATTTAAGAATATAGGATTAAATTGGTAGAGATAGCATAGGGCACAAGGGTGGTAGACTATCTCTAAAGTAGGTGAATTAATTTACAAACTCAGATAAATAGATACTAAATTTATTATTGAGATATAGTAAAAATAGAAATTACAACTATGTTAGATATTATAATGATAATGAAAATAAGATAGTTAATTTTAATACTATTATAAATATGATATTGAACAAGCTAGAAATAGACTAGATTATTACCTAGAATCAGTCATTTATTTCTGAGAATTATAACTCAGTAGCCTCAAAAACTTGTGTCAACTTTAGATTATTACCTAGAATCAATCATGTATATCTAAAAATTATACTTTAGTAGCCTTAGACACTTGTGCCAACCTCAGATGATTATGTCAATGCTTTATTCTAACTTGGATGTAGGTGTCTAGGAAAGAATACGTGTTGGATATGGATATAACCACCTAGAATATTTTGGGTTCTTTTTCACCTTTTCTCTAGTTTCCTCAGATCTATATCATGGGTTGTCACTCCTTATCGAATAGTAAAACCTTAGTTTTTCATCCTCATAGTGGTTGTGGAAAATATGGGTTTGTGGGCACAGAGTGTCGAGCTACCCCAAAGACCCCTCTCTCATTGAACACAACTTACATAGCCAATACTCTGAAGAGGTCCTCAAATTTATGTAGTTATCCATTTTGTGTTAGTTTGTGTGTGTATTAGGATGGAATGTGTGATAAGCAAGTTCATAAAGTGACCTAGCTTGTAACTTGGCAAATGTGCCTCATTAGGATGTTGCTTCAATACTTCAAACATGTAGATATGTTGTCCCTATAACTGATATAAAAATAAGAGAAAATAGTGAATCTTTGCTCACTTGAATGTTTGATTGAATGTTTTTGGCATTTTACCTTGTGAGTTATTTGGTTTGTGCTAAGTGAATAATGAATGAGGATTGATCATATATTTATACCAATCCCTTTGGATAATATCTCACATTAAAAAACTTAGGTCAACCATAGGAATATATTTCATTTGTAAAATAGATGACTTTAGGGCAGTAAACACCTTTGTTAAAATAAGACACTTGTGTTGATGTTAATTGAGACGTAAGTGTTTGGGTAGTTGTAAAATAGGCATATGTCCAAAACTTATAGAGATAAAATATATGCATGTTTATAACATTTTTAGCATAATATAAAGTCTGAGTCATTAGAATAACATTGCTTGGACTAAGAGATAATTAATTTGGCACCAAGAGATAGTGTATACAAGTTTTTTGGTAGCAGAAAGGTCTAGAAGTTGAAGGTGAATCTATGATATATATTTTCCAAGTCTACAAGACTGAGGTTCTATAGAATTCAAAAATATTGTCTACATTTACCCGCTTAATATAGTAATGAAAGTAAAAAATTTAAATTAAAAAAAGCATACCTACGTGTGTAGAACACACTTTGTGTCTGCGTTAATCTAATTTGAATGATTTATCAATTACCGATCTACAACCAAAATCATGTTATGGTATATAACCAGTACATATAATATGAAATTGGAAAGATTTAAAATGATTAAAAGTAAAGAGAGTAAGGATTAGGAGTATACCTATGTATCGATGCAACCACCTTACCTTTTGATAATTTGATTGGAAAAGATGAAAGATTTATCATTATGAATCTTTGAAACTAAGATCAGGTGAAATATAAATCTATAACTATAAAAATATTGAAGGACAGAACCTGCCCCCAAACCTTGGAGATAAAAGTGACTTGTCACCTAGTAGTTGAGATTAGCTCATTTGTGCAACCCAATCATACTTATAACTCAGTGAGTATGAGTGAACCACATCAACTCACATTATAAATATGACAAGGTTGGATGATGTAATCAAGTCCAACCTATAAAATTAGCAAGATTGAGTGATTTAATCACCTTAACTAAACCAAAAAGTGAACTAACTATTATAGTAAATTAACTCAATATAGTCCATAACAGTCCAACTTGGTGGGTGATGGCCATTCATAAAAGTGTTTGAAATCTCAAAATGATTTTTATTTTGTAATATATGTGTCCTTTCCATAGCATATACATCTCATATATGTCTCATGCTTAAACTTGGGTATAATAATGGTACTAATGTATAGAATTCTGCCACAACTGTGTATCTAAATCATATAAAACTATGAATTTTGGCCAATTTGCCAATTGTAGAAGTGCACAAAACATATTTCAAACAAGGCCCCCTTTATAATCTGAAACTAAAACTAGTATAAGTGTGGATTACATGTTTTCAAAACATGCACCCTTTGTATATCTAAATCTAGTGAACTATTAGAAAGTCCTTTAAAAACATTAAATCTAATAAAGAATTTGTCAACAAAAAAGGACAAACCACGTCAATAAAAATATTTACCTTATTTTATTTTTGTTTTGAAAAAATCACCCATGTATTTTGATTTGATTTAAAATTTTAAAGACAATTCAATCACATGCTCATCAATTTTTTAAATGCCAAGTGGAAAAATTTGAAGTCTATGATTTTTTTTTAAAAGATCAAGATTCTCATGAAAGATAATAAAACTCTTTCTCACCATTCTTTTAAAAGAAAAGAAAAAATACAAATGGATTTTCTAACACCACTTATTAAGAGTACTTTTAAAATAGTTATGTAAAATTTGAAATGCATTGCAATAGGATGAATTAAGTGCAAAAAAAAAGGCCACTTTCCACTTGGAAAAGATGCTAAAATAAAATCACACAAAATACCAAGTTAAAAAAAACCCATGAATAAAAATGATAGATTTATAAATGTCATAAAGTTGGTAGGGTTAATTCCCAAGACTAAAGATTCCATGAAAGCCAAAAAGGAATGGACCAAGAAATTGAAATGCAATTGGCATATTCAAAATGTAATGAAATCACAGGGATGCCTTAAGGTATTTTTTTGTTGCACTGAAATGCCACATAGTAAATCCATAAAAAAGGACAAGACTCTATAGTAGGAGCACCACATGAAGTCTTGAAAGAAGTAATGATTTGAAAAGGAATTGAAATACAAGAGCATATAGTGCACATAAAATAAGAGGATAAACATTAATAAATGTGCATATGCTAAAATAAAAAAAAATGTTAATCCATGATTTGAAATCAAAAGGATGACACTAAATGAAGGTGTTACTCTACATTGGATGAAGGAAAAAAACTAACAAGATCAATGCATGATATCCATATTGTGTAATGCAAAGATAAAATACATAGTAGAAAATATGATTAAAGGCAACTAGATGAATGCTTAAAAGGATAAATATATATATTGTGAAAATTAGAAGTTAAGATCACTAGAGATGGAGGTGATTTTTCTAGAACCAAGGAATAAACTACACAACAAAGGAATAAACTATAACTAAAAAATCAATATGAAAATTATGTTATGTGTCATAAAAGATTGAGTATAAAGTATTACCATGGATACTATGATAAAATAAACCACCTTGAATACTACACACGAACTACACACGATGCAAAAATAAGATAGAGTTATGCACGGTTAAGTATGGTGCTCCAATCAAAGGACTGGGAAAGCATAGGGAGCCAAAGGCAGAGTCTAAGGTAGCTCAAAAGAAACTCCAAGAATAAGACTGTGTGGTTAAAACAAAGGAAAAAATATGAATTTATGTGATATTATTTTTCAATATTGAGGAAACTTAAAAAATATACTACTAGAAATCATAAAGCACAAAGTTCTTTTTATTTTTGATCTAAATATAAAATGTGTAAGAACTCAATAAAAAACTTGGATTTAAGTATGTATAACATAGAGAGAAAAAAGCAAAAATGGAGTAAATTATTTTGTGTTATATTCATAAAACCATAATAATCGTTTAAAAAACTCCTTGAGCAACCTGTAAAAAATAGTTTACAATTTTTACAACAATTAATCTCCAAATACATAACATGTAGAAGTTGAGAGAGAGAGAGAGAGAGAGAGAGAGAGAGAGAGAGAGAGAGAGAGAGAGAGAGAGAGAGAGAGAGAGAGAGAGAGAGAGAGAGAGGCCTTAAGCCAAAAGAGAATCATAAGAATACAAGAGTAATAACAAGATTGTATAACTACTAAAAAACAACAAGAGATGAGGAGAAGAGCTCAATAAATAGAGCTAGGTGGAATAAAGAGTTACATGTGCAAGCTTCAACATATGTGTCAAGTGTCCCTAATACTCTTATGTAAGTGAGGAGGATGTGTGTTTCATGTGAG
This sequence comes from Torreya grandis, assembly GCA_037957365.1. NCBI lineage: Eukaryota > Viridiplantae > Streptophyta > Pinopsida > Cupressales > Taxaceae > Torreya > Torreya grandis. Next base: position 1,192,666 of record JARHVA010000603.1, read on the forward strand.
GGAAGAGGAGTTACTTTCAAATAACTTCAAATCTAACAAGTGGACTAAAGAGGTGAGTGACAAGTCAAAGGGATAAAATAAACTGCATTTATAAATACAATAAATGCACACATAAATAATATACTTAGGATAACCTTAAGGACTATAGGAAAGACCCAAATTAAGTTTAATTTTCTAATAATAAATATGCATACACTTAATTTATAATCTTCTTATGTGACACCTATCTTACTAGGTCATTTGAAGGAAATGAACTTATATACCTATCCATGATTTGTACAAATATATTTCCTATGGAGGCATGGTACTAGCATATATTTTATATTTAAGTTTTAAAGATACATATATTTTATGAAGCCTATCACACCTTTGTGTTTAGTGTATTTACATGGATTTGACATCAAACTATACCTTGACACTTTTAGTTTTCAAACATAATACATATATTGATATATCTATATATTTTTTATCACCTCTACATATTAGGGCATAAACTTAATCCTAATTATCTCATATTTAATATATTAATGTTCCATATTTTGAACCTTAGTATAATTTTATCCTTAGTACATAGTTTAATATAAACATTATTTTTCCATCTCTCTCTAGTACTTCTATATTGGGCCATGTTGTTTTTGCACCGTCATGTACTTTAACATTATAGTAAGATGTACACATATACAAAGATTTAATGATATATATGTTTTTAAATTGATGTACTACTTATCATACTCCCTCCTATATGTGAGGCACGCACTTTCCCTTGTCTATCAATACTCAGACTCCATAGAGTTATATCTTACCATGGAATTTTATGTAATTTTATCTATTTTATGTGGTTTTAATTGGATATATTACATGTTTATATTACCATTGAGATTTACATGATGATATTTTATAATGTTTATTTACATGTTCTTTTGAAAAAATTTAAATATTTTAATGATTTGGTTATATACTTTATAACAAATTATGATATAAACTCTTTATTTTTAGATGAGTGATCGTATAGAGTAAGTTTCACATTTTATCACCTTAAAATAGGGGAATATATCTAGATATTTTATACATATTTTCCAAGATGAAACAATATTGATAAAAAAAATATTGAGGTAATTTGAGTGAACTAAGAGCATTATAAATGGTCCAATTATCTACTTCCTCGATAAAGAGGTGGATTGGGTTAACACAACTCTATGATAAGTCCTAGCTATGTCTAAGGCTTGTATAATAAATGTATAGTCAAAATAGTTATAATATATTTATATTTTCAAGTCGTGACAATGAGGTTCAAACACTACTAGGTCTAGTGGTTCCTATGATCATTTTGAATAATATTATATTTGCATTGAGTTGATGTGAGATTAACTAATTGTTAGATAACAACCATTGTTGAAAGGTATACCAAATTTTTGAGAAATAAATGTGGAGATTGGAAGCATGCAAAACATTCATCCTTCTCTCCCCTAGTTAATTCAAGTTACAAACTTCAATTAATTATTGTTCTAATTTGATGCACACATGAAATTACTCAGATACATACATTAAAGTAGGGAAATTATGTAGGAACCTATTTTGGTACAATTTTATTTATTGAAAAGAAATAATAGTGACACTTGGTGCATATATATCATTTATTGGAATAAAGCTCTTATTAACATTTTTCAATTTGATATTCCTCTTTGTCTTCCTATATTAAGTGATCTCATTTCTTCTCTTTCATATCTTTGTGTGTGTGTGTGTGTGTGTGTGTGTGTGTGTATGTGTGTGTGTGTGTGTGTGTGTGTGTGTGTGTGTGTGTGTGTGTGTGTGTGTGTGTGTGTGTGTGTGTGTGTGTGTGTGTGTGTGTGTGTGTGTGTGTGTGTGTGCGCGCGCGCGCACGCGCATGCGCACTTGGAGGCCTCCTTTCTTTTTATGTTCTTCATCCTACATTATTTTATTTTCTAGTAAAGATTCAATAGTCTATGAATGTGGTGTATGAAGATTTAGTAGCTTGCCAAATTGTCCCTTTCAGTTTTATGGGCCATTTTACTCCCTTTCACTCTTCTTCATGTTTGGACATTTGATTTTTGGTTCTTGTAGGTTTTATTATTATTTTTGAGTGTAAATATATTTATTTATTTAATTAGGGATGTCCATATATGAAAATAATATATAGTCATCTGAAAAATAAAGATCAAGGATAAATCCCATGGAATTCAGGTCTAACCAAACTCTTAATTGCCAAATTTTGGCTTAAGAACTCACATCAAATGTCTTATCTACATCTTGTTAAGTACTAATAAAATGCCATGTAGTTTTATTTCAAATGGAGCAAGAAAGTGGAGATTTTTATTTCACACTTCCATTCACACTAAACTAAAACTACATGGGGTCTAATTATAACATGTGGATATGTAGTTGTAAATTGCCTAAGGTTGCCCACCCCAACTAATTTCTTCCCTTATCTTCTTCAAGTGTTTATATAAAATTATGTCAAAGAGATAAAGGTGATAAAATGATATACATTTGTCCTAGGAAAGGAGTGGAGTGTAGATACATGGATGAAAATAATCTAATGGTGCACTATTCCAAAATAATTATAGAACCCAAAAGATAGTACATTATATAATTGGTCGAGGAAGAATATTTGATGATTAAAATAGGGCCTATTTAGTAGTACACCACATATGTCATGGGCCTATTCGAGAATCCACACATGCACTAAATTTGTTCTTTCCTAATTATACGTATAGATTTCACACTGAGTTTTATGATCATCTACACATTCCAAATCTAAATTTAGAATCCAAATATTCTAGTAAGGTGTGGCCATTTCATCACTCTTTTCTATTTTTATTTTTTCATTGCTCGTGTAATTTATTATTTCATGTTTGTTTATTATTTTTACTGATTAGGGAGGACTTAACATATGATTTCAAACTTTATATATTAGATCTCCCTTATGTAAATTTATTAGCTTATCATGTTTAGTTTATTTAGTCCTAATCCACCTTTAGTTAAAATACTTACTTTTTGCTCCTTTTAAAACTATTTCTTTTCAAAATTAATCCTTCATAGTTGGCATAAAATTATTTTATCATGAACACATTTATATATGTTTGTTTTCTACTTCAAGTTCCATACATTCATCCTTTAGTTTAGTTTGATCTGTGTTTCATGGTCATTTTCCATCATGAACAATTTTGGTGATGCCTGAAAGTGGTCTAACCATTCTTACTGATGGTATAAATTGGTCATTTCTATTATTTTATAATGACACCATGTGCTAGTTATCCATGTAATATTTGCCAATTCTTACTTATTTCCATTATCAACATATGCATGAATATGTCTTAATTTGAATTCAAAGGAACAGGTTTATATACCCATGCACCTAATTCCATTTAAATCATTTGATAATCTATTAACCAATAATTAATTTGAGCATATCTTCCACCATTTATCACGTATTTTACATAGTGAGGACATTCAAATTCATCATCTCTTTAAGCCTTTTGGTTATACACTTTTACCAAAATAAGGTTGACATAATGACCATATAGATTTATCATTACTTATATTGAGTATCTAACATAAATTACTTTATCTAACATGGGTTAGGTCACTCACTCAAGGGGGCTTGGTCCAATAACCTCAAGGGCTTTATTTAATCTCCTAATATTATGGAAAATTAATGTTACATAAAAAGATAAGAGATTTATATGACTATGTACATTGATTCTTCCTAGCAAAATAACAAATTTTCAGACATCTCTTATTGATGAAGAATCTAAAAAGTTTTGGACTTGAAGGATTTACATAGCCACATTTATATCCCCTCCTAGATTCATCCAAAAGACTCATTTTTGGTAGTGGGAAAAACCATTTGCATTTTTTGGTGGTTGTCAAATGTGGTCATCATTAGAAATCATAGTCTAGTTCTATGGAGATATTGTACATAGTCTAAGAGTTTATTTTATAGCATCATCTGAAATCTCCAAAACTCAATAAAACCACATTCAAATATGCATCTCTCATTACCCTTATTTTGGCATTTAAATTATATATCATTTAATATTTCCATTTATACATTTGGCATTAGGTAGCTTTGCAATACTATTTATTTTTAGGAACAACCTCTCATTTATAGATGTTGGAAGAAAAATGACTGGGGGGGGTGATGAATTAGTATTTAAATACTTTCTTAACAAACTTACTTAAGAAATTATAAAACATTCAACCAAGCATGTAGATCTTGCAAGCATAGACACCTATCCACAAAAGCATGAAACATAAGAACACATCATATATGTGGGGAACTCTAAAGTATGAGAAAACCCACTAATATATGCAAATGGACTACATTCCTATAATTCAAACATCAAATTTATATAAGCACCCACTTCACATGGAACACCAACCCCAACTAGCTAAGCACCAACTCAGTTATGCTTTAGCAGACACAAACTTATAAGGAGGCATGAACCCCCTAGATGACTCAAAATAAACTCAAACACTTGATTAATTTGATCACATTTAGTACACCTTATTGATAAAATAATTGATGATGACCACCTCTTCAGCTCTTCATGCTCTTAGCCCTCTTAAAATGCCTTTTAGGCTCCTTCACTCAACTAAGTCTCTTCAAGACTAATTAGATCATATGACCTTGATCCTCATACATAGAACCTATGTAAAATATTCATAACTAATACTCTATACTCCTCTAATGGTCTAAAATACTTGCTTCTACTTTGTAATTTATTATTTTACTTGTTTTCTCTCTTAACTTTCAAATATACCTAAAACTGCCTTGTATTTATACAAGTCTCTTGTTCATATCCTTTCTGGTCAGCCAAACACCCTTATCCTCTTAGTTCAGCCATGTAAAATATCTTAGGACACCTCATACGAATGAATAAAATTTTATTTGAGTCCTTTTATGTCTGCCATATCTCATTTGGGCCTCATTTCATCTTTAGGTCTCTTGGAGACCTAACCCCATTAGGTCTATTTTATGACATGTTATACTTTGCCTTCCTTAGAACACATTCAAACACCTTAAATGGTAGTAACACATCATATACCACTAAAATAGACCAATTATAAGCTTATCTAGGTCTATAATATATTTTTTCTCTAATCACTACTTGAAGCATGCCATTAGTACTGTTCACAATTAGGTTTGTGCACACCCAAGAAATTTGTATTGAACTAATAAAACATAAACACAATTTTTCCAAATAACCATGAAAAAAAATCACATATAAAAAATATTAATTTCCTTAATATCATCATAATGTAATTTAGACTCCACAACTCAAGGCAAAAGGACTCAAACCCTTCTCTACAAAGAGCCCACTTAGAACTACCAACTAGCCTCAAAACATAGTCATGGAAAGTTGAACTTATGACACCTAAAATAATACATTATATAAGTTTAAATGCATTAATATTATCCTAAAACATCCTTAGAACAAGCTCTAAAAAAATATCATAATCTCTAATATCAATTATTAGTCTTGCAAACCAATTTGTTGACCTTCTCTTTCATAGATATTACTCTACCAAACAAGCCATTTTGGCTTAAACGTTTTCACTACTTTAACTAAGTTAAAAAACTTATACAAAGCATGTATACGACATACAAGTCACAAATATAATATATTTTTTGACTTAGATTATAGAGCCTCAAACTCATCATTGCAACTTGCTTACCCAAAACTATCAATTTGGTGTAAAGCACAGTCATGATGAAAATGACTTTCAACACCTGTATGACCACTTTCATAGAATTTAAATTTATTTGGATGATATTATGAGATAATTATAAAAAAATTAGATACAAATATAATATGGTCAAATTACAATATTGGTTTTGCAGACCAATCTCATAGCCTTACACCTTCATTGTCTCATCTGTACTAGACAGGTCAACTAATGAGAAATATTTTCATCATATTCACTAACCTCCAAAACTTATATCCAACATGAAATTGTATTACAAGTCTTTAAAAACATTTCCATGCACTTATATATATTCCTATTCCAATATAACATATCCTTAATCACTTTCTCACTTCTGCCTAGATTTCTCATTGTTTTCATCATTAGGACTGTTAATGATTGGTCAACTTAGATGACCATTTTAGCACCCATAAGGGATAAAAACTACTCATAAACCACCATGGAAATCAACTACAAGTATCAAGCTTTATCCTCCATCTGCTTAACAATTTTAACTTATTCAACTCTTACTGCAACAATAAATCTTCAAGAAATAAGGTCTTTGTTATATGGTCCACTCACTCACCTGACAAACCAATCACACCTGAAGGTGCCTGAGAGAGTTTAATATAATATCTAATCACTTATCTATCCATACCAATTCATTTTGGGTTTTTTTGAACAATATATTCCATATTGGGTCATTATTAGGGTTTTAGAAATGGTTAACACTATTTCTGGTATTAACAATTGTTCATAAAGGATTACCCCTTATTCCCAAAACTAATGCATGAATATCTTAGCTAAGAACATTACCCTTATATCCTTAAAATATAAATATCTCATGCATACTATACATTTGCTAATGAATATTTGAAAGTCTTTCTCAGGTTGAGAACCCTTCATTCTATGCACTCGAGAGACCTCAAACCACTTTTTCTTGCCTTAACCTTCAAACTTTGACTTGAAACTTGGTCGACATACTTGAAACAACATTAAATAATTATATAAATTCTCACATACTCATAATTTCCTTTTAAATAGAACCTCATACCCCATTAGATCACACACTCTCTCTCTCTTTGTTCTCTTAGACCTTGACATGTAAACCATATTAGGCCTAAAAGCTGACCTTCTAACCATTGTACAAGCTCTCAAAACCTCATATACATGTCATATAACCTCTTATCATGCTCAAATACTACCATATATCCTTCACATGCTTTGATAATACCTCGTGACACCTCATTAGGCCAGGCAAAGTCTAGAAATGGTCTATTTGTAGACTATCTTTGTAGGTCCTACCCCTATAGGCTCACCTTGAAACACTCATAAGTGATCCAATGCCTCATATTCATGCTAAATTAACCTTATAAAACTTCTTATAACTCTTTAGAACTATCTCATCAGATCACCATACTCAAACCTTCTCAATAGGACTTTACAAGCTATGACTAGTGTCATGACTCAGTCTTATCAATCACTTGAGGCTTGACACCTCATCTTGAAACACTCCTTGATGCTTCTACACCTTTCTCACATGCCTTAAATGCTCCTCTAACAATGTCATACCTCTACACATATCTCTTCATACTCCCATGCACATGCTCATGATATGACTATGATTTTTATGACTAGGATTCTTAAGAAACCTTGTACTGAAGGATTAGTATTGAGACATGTTTACCTCAATGATGCTATTAAATAACATTCTCTCACCACTGCATCAAACTTGACAACAATGAATAGAAGAATAATTAGGTTTCCTTCAAATTCTCTCTCAAAATAAAGACATCAGGTTGCCTTCTTGTCATATGACTTCCTTATCATATCAAACACACAAGCTCATGTCTCAGAGACCATTCACCATGCATCTTACCCATATAAACCTTGACATCAGTGACATCAATCCTAACATTAAATGACATGAACATTGACATCAATGACAACAATTTTCAAAAAGAAAACCATGTTAATAAATAGGGTGACCCATGATATATCTATGTAAAGAAGCCATTGACATACAAGTGCATCGTATGAAAGATTTAAATAATAAGTAGAAATGTATTAACCCAAAAAAGGTAAATATAATGAAGAAGTGTGCAACCAAAAAAGTGTTACACAACAATACCAAGCATAAAAGAATGACCCTTGATTCTTATAAATTACTACATCTATACTAATTTGATTGATTGAATACCCATAAATGACACAAAGCTTCCGTATACAAGAAGAACAATAAGTGATTGGGAAAAGATCATCGATTTAATATAATATGGAAGTATTCTTTAGGTATAGTTGACCCTTCTCACATATGTGAGTATAAATGCCACATTTAATGTGCATATTAACGATATTTTACTCATAATACATCTCATCTTGATTTTAAAAACTACTTAAAATCTTCGATATCCCAAATGCCCTCATTTTACATAGTTAATATAGTTTTTTGAACACTCATGTAAACTTTTTTGTAAAACATAACATTATTCCTTAATTTAAATATCATTAAAACTACCTTCAAAATAATGAGAGAATAAATATTTATTTTATTCAATATAAATTAATAATTACAACATACTATAAGTACACATAACACATATTGTCTTCTTCCTAATAAATAATAAATATTCAAATAACTATTACAGCATTTAAGAACTTTTACAATAATATACAACTATGCAAATTTTATATCATAAAAATACATCTACATATAATTCCATAGTGTTCATTTTGACTACCAAATCCCAACATATGTAATCGCATACTTGAACATACCTACTTGACAATAATTTTTTTTTGTTAAGGAAATAGTCTATATAACTCTACTTTTCACCATATTTCCTACCAACCTTTGAAATAAGGCTTCTAAAACAAAACATAAGAGGGGTTTCTCAAATCCTTTCCATATATTTTTTTAAGCCATTTCACTTTCATCAACCCTTAGAATTGAAGGGAATTACAATACAACAACTATTTTACATTGAAAAAGGTTTTTATGATTTACACATAGGAAGTTTATATATCACATAGATAAACATTTTAAGGAAGAAATATGTATAGAGTTTGTTTATTCTATAAAATAATAAAAATTAATTAAAATATAAATAGAATAAATATTAATATCAATGAAATATATACTTTTTATTTATGTATAAATATAATATAATAATATTATTAAAGTTTCAATTTATAAATAATAATTAAAAGTAATTTTAATATATTGGTACTCACTTATACGTTGTAGGTAAAGTAGAAGTCACAATCATAATCCAAATATATATACATCATAATACATCAACCTAGTCAAAATATACATTACATAATTAATTCGATAACCATAATTAGTTGCCCACATAAAATTCGATCTTAAAATTAAACTAAAACTATATATAATAATTCATGTTATAATCAAAATTAAACACATGGTACATCATATAAATTTCATAATCAAAATTATAACTACACATATGTATCAAAATGGGCTAGAAATAACTAAAAATTCTCAAAGGAAACCCATGTAAAATTTTAATAATGCACTAAAGGACATGCTCCTTTCATTCGCGAGTACATGGTATATGTGTTTGGCAATCATATGTCTGAATGATGTGAGGGGGATGGCGGCTTATTTTATTGCATATGGAGGAGTCATTAATTATTTTTATAGGTTTAAAAATCTTGCATAATAATTATTTTAGTACCATGAAACTCTTAAAAGTTTCTAGATGTAGATGGCAAGTGTGATTATCAACTTTCATAGTAAGGGTTTATAATTTCTCAAGGTGTTTCTTATGCAATCTGATCAGGTAAAAAGTGTTAAAAATAGATAGTAAATCATCTTTGATTACCATCAAAGTAAGAGGAAATATTAAATACTTTAATGATGTTGTTAAATAATGTTTTCGCTTGCATTTATATAAGGGAGTTTAATTGATTAGACATCCTTTGTCATACTTAAGGGAAGTGAGATCAATATTGAGTGATTCAATAATGATTTCATTAAGAGAATATATATTTATAGTGTATTTATTTTCAATGGAACATGTTTTCTATGTTTTATTAATTAATTTATTATGAGATATAAGTTTCAAGGTAGGAGGTATTTGATTTGTGATATGTTGAAGTAAGTTAAAAAAATTATTTTAAATTTGGGTATGTGCATAGAGTTGGGAGATAATTTTGTGGGCATACCCTGTAATGCATATATGTTATGGTTTAGAATTATCGAATTATAATGCATATGCATTATAATAATAACATGTAGGCATTATTAAAATATATAAGAATACGTACAACTATTAAAAAAAAAACTCTGGTGCCATACTTTTTATCGATTCGCATTCATGTTTTCGCTGTAAGATCACATTTTGGCTGCAAATTCACGTTTTTCCCTAAAAGAATCACATTTTGCCCTCCATTCACTAGATCGACGATGCCGCCGCGAAGAAGTGGTATATTTTTAAGATAAAATCATTTTTTTAAATTTTTTTAATGTGAATTGCAATTTTTTTTTTTTTTTTTTTGGCAACAGGTTGGCATGCTCCATGTAACCCTCCACCTAATCCTTTGCCTAACCTTCTACCCAACCCTCCTAACCCTCCACCTAACCCTCCGCCTAACCCTCCTGTAGTTCCCCTAGATACCCCAAGCAACCAAGAGGAATTAGTTGCTCACATAGTGGAGAACAAAATTAAAATTGAGCAAATAATTAGGAGAATAAGGGAGCCCACTTCCACAAACACCTACCACACCTATTTGGCCAATAACCTAGAGTTGGTATTAGGTCAAGTTGATGCAATAACAAGTCAAATTGATAGATGGAGGTCATATAGGGATAGTTTTCGGGCTTACTATGCCGACAAATTATTAGCATCTGAGGTGAAGAGCAAAAATATAACAAAAGATCAAATTTGTTCTTTATTTATCGACCCGACCACCAATGCGCCATTTCCCATAACAATTAAACATTTTCTAATCCATTGATGCCAACATGACTTGATTAAGGCTAATTTTTGGGAGCAATGGTGGATGGTGTTTGACTATCCCCTTTGTAATAACCATGAGGTCCCTTTGTAATTTATGAGGAAACTCTATTACGAGTTTGCCCTTAATCAAATTCTAAACTACTTTGATTATGGTGAGTTTTAGGGTCAAGGGAAAGGCTATATAGAGGATCGATCAGGTACACACCATGCACCTACTTGACCTACATGGATCCCTACCCAAAAGTCACTTCATCCAGAGATTCCCTTTGTGGTGACAGATCCTTTTCCAAATTTGGATGCCCGTCGCCTTGAAACCCATAAGGCACTTTGAAACGTGGATGTCGACACAACATTACCTTTGAGCGGCTTTCCTCTTCCCAATGCCCAGAGCTCACATGGGGCATTTGTAAAAAGGGCACCAAAAGGCCTCCTTTCTTCCTCTATATATTATAGACTTGTCATTTGGAAAAGGATTTGTCACATTTGTAAGGAGAAGCCCTGGCAAATTTTCACCTGAAATCAATAAACGCATTATTTGCCTCTATTATGGTTAGATATCTCTATGTGTGTCTGAGTGTCAATTTGTGTTTAGTCATTGCTTCTTAATGCTTCCACAGGCTTAACACCAACACACCTGGTGTCTATAAGGTGCCATTTCTGCAAGTGACAAGGAGAGTTTATTTGGAAGTGTAGAGACAGAAGAAGCTACTATATAGTGTGCATTTCTACAGCACCTTTGGTGAGTCTCTATTTTTTGTGTGTTCCATTAAAGCCTCCCTATTAAGCTTCTTGTAACCTGGTCCTTCTAGTTTGAAGTGTACGTATGTGTTTTCCTGGCTTCAAGTGTGAGTGTGAGTAGGTCGAATCATTTGGTGCATCACCTCTTTTAGAGTAGTTTTGTTTTCCTGTAATCCTTCTCCCTTTTCACCCCTCATTATATATTTATATACCTATATTAGCACTTATTGGAATAACTCAGATGCATCAAAGGGAGCTAGCCCTTACCTAGAGACTCTCCCCTCCAGCTTCGCCAGTCCCACAAGTGAGAGGGGAGTTTCCATTTTGACGTGTGGAAGGCAGGAGCTCGGCCTCTTGCCCCAGGTGCAATCCACTGCATCAACAATACCTTAATTTCATCCTTGGTAGATTTTGTGTAAGATTTTATATAAAATACCTAATATAATTTTGTTAGAATTTTTATTGTTTGATATATTAACATGGATTGGCGTAACTTGTTAGAGACTCATCCTCAATCTCAACTATGTTTTCAATAACCAAAATAGTGAGTTGAACATTTGTTTGATATCCCATTATTTTTAGTTTCCATAACGGGTCAACCCCAATTAGTAGGATTGGATTCACACACACACACACACACACACACACACACACACATATAGAATTTATTTGATAAAGTTGTTTGGTATAATATATTTCTATCAATTTGCCGATCGAGCTTAGCATGTCTTCATCAATATGCACACCACTCATTTTTTTAAAATACTAGCCTCATATCTAGGCACTTGATTCTTTGTTATCCTAATCACATATAGTGGTTCAATCTCTATGATCAATATCTAAAATGGTCATAGCTAGCAATTTGATCCCCATCGTAATTTCATCCAAGCATAATAATTTCATGTCTACAGAGTTATAAATTTAGATGGTATAGCCCCTTGATCCCATTGTACCTAGTCAATTCCATTAGTTTTTTGGGAGAGTGTCTAATAGATCCCATTGGTTTGTTGGGAGAGTGTCGACTATAAACTATATCCTATATGTATATGGTATAGGCCTTGCGACCATATACAAATAGGGGACCTCAACCCCATATAAATAGATGGGGTTAAGTGGTTTGTTACCACCACCTAGTTAGGGTGGCCAAAGACCTACTATATCTAGTTGGGGGAGAGGTTATATCTATATCCATTGATGCAGAGCTATATCAACTTCTATACCAAACTCTACATATATCCCTTTCTTTCAAGCTTATCTTTGATCTATTCATAACTCATTCCCATAGTCCTTTGGGTAATCAAATAATAATGATAATATTAGTCAAATCAATCCTTCTATCTTCTTATCACTCTCTCTCTACATCCTTGGTCATGTCACTAACTAGAACCATCTGTCTACTTACCCCTCACATACACCTTTCTAACTTTACCTTCTACTAGCCCTACTTTTGGGTAAAGATCCTTGTTGGGAGCATTTGACAAAACTTCACCAAAAACTAATTACATATTTAAGGACCCATTTCACCCATACAGTTTCCAAATTAACCCACTAACATAACTCTTAAGGAAAATTGTACTTCCTTCTTTAGGCGTCTCACTAATCAACCCTCCATTTGTGCAAACCTCCTTAGTATGAAACATGTACGAACTTTCTTTACAATATATTGACCTTTCTAGATACCATTTGGCTCTTTTATCTGAATCAATCATTTTTTTCCCCCCTTCTTTGGACAAATTCTCCTGTTTCTATATCACCCCTTCTCCCTTAACCCTTCTCTAGGCTTAAAATTGGATCATAACCTCATTTACATACTTTTCCATACCTGACAAGCCTAAAACCATGTCCATTAGTGAGAAGACATCAAATAATGTAAGATTACAAGTCTTTGTATTTTTTCAATCGTCAAATCTCATTTTATACACTAAACCCTAGAATCAAGGTTTTTAGGCCAATACCAAGGCCAAAAACACACTAAAGGGATAACTTTTGTCTTAAAGGGTTTAAAAACCTTAAACATTTTTCATTGGGTCTATACTAGCCCTATATAACTTTCTCATTTAGAGAGGAAGTTTTGAAAGCCCACAGTCAATTGCAAACTCAAAACTCTTAATTTTCAAACCTGCCTATGCACACAGAAAAATAGGGTACATGGTTACTTTGCCTTTCCTTCAACTCCTGATATATTCAAAACCTAATATGGCATTCTATACACTTAAATTGACTATATTATACCCCTTACAATCTCAATGGAATCCCAAACTAGTTTCAACATAATATAACTTAGTCCTTTGATTGTGTGTTGCCCTTTAGCAAATAGGGTACTCAGGGATTATTTCCTCTTTCAATGTTAGAGAATTATAAACCTATATCAAGATGATCTCCCCCTTTCTATGATCATTCAATGTCCTTATTTAAAATCTTTATAATCCATAACAAGTTACAAGACTAAACACAAGGCATATAATTTCTTAGTTTAGAAACTATATGTTTTCTAAGAATAAGGACCGTGGAAAAATAGGATTTTACCACTTCTTTACCAATTAGATTCCTAAAAATATTATTCTCAACACTCTTATGCACGTTCCTTAGTTAACCTTCCACACAACTTTATATCAAAAGAATAAAATGCTTGGACTATACTTGAATCTTGGATTGTATGTGAGACTAAGTTTGTTAACAACTTGTTTAATCAATTAATTAACTAAGTTATTAATTATTAGGTTATTTATTCATTTGATGACTAGGGTGAGTACTCCTTCATCATTATGAGTTGAGACAGACTTAGGAATTTCTACTGCAATGTCATCTGTATAGGCACTCACCGAGGTATGTATATTCACTTATAATTTTGAATTATAATTTAGTACTTTTGTTTTAATAATTTTACTATATACTTTGTCAAATATAACTTGTATGCACAAATATATTGTGTATGCAAGGCTGTCATATGACATTTTATAGTTTGATTCAAATGATTACTATGATAGCTCCTTATGTTTCTTCATCATTTGACACACCTGTTCGTGTAGTTAAACCTAGCATTGATCTGGTTAAGCATCAACAATAAATTGAGGAGGACCATGAGATTGTGGTAAGTGCATGTTTAAATGTTTTTTTAAATTATAGTTTAAAACATGAGTTTATTAACTTGGTTGCATGTATAATTGTTAATTTTATAATAATTTTTGTATTTAGATAGGTTCGACTGCGAGCGAGCTATGAGTGTAGTACCCACAGTTGAACCTTGAAGCAATATAAGGCATTCGGGATACTCCATCTACAAGTAGGGCATCCCAAAGCGAGTCTTCTTCAAAGAAAACAAAGAGAGGGAGACTATTTGATGATTATGATGTTGTAGATGATGTACTTTTTTGTATGCCTCTATGACAATATACCCATTTTTGTCATTGTACATGCGTATATGATGTATTCCCCTGACATTAGATACTATGTTGTTAGAAATGATGTAATTTTTTTAATGCATATATAAGAATGCATGTATTATTGACATTGTACGCCTATATATGGCATTCGTACATGACATTCTTATTTTGTACATGAATATTTAAGCAAACCAATGAAGTAAATCTTGTTTGAATCACTTGTGTTTAGAGTATTATAAATGATTGGTTTTGAAGTATTCTTAAGGATTACAAATGTTATGAGATTAAAAATAACTTGTTAGGATAATGTTGCAAATTAGAGCCTTATAAGGAATTAAGACCCAAATAACATTCACTTGCTATGGTTTTCTATGCTATGATACGGTTTTCTATGCTCTAGTTTGTTTGGATAATGTTGCAAATCAGATATTCACTTGTTATGGTTTGATTTGAATCTTCTTTCATAAGCTAGCTCCTCTTTTGACTCTTTGGACTTAATTTAGCTTCTTACACCTAGTAATTATTCCTTTTACTCTTAGTAGCACCTCCTTGATGGAATTGATCTTTGTCCATACATATTTTACCTCATTTCATTCATGTCTCATTCATAAATTTCCTTTCAATCTCTTTCTAGTTTCTTCCTAGGCACCTTCTTTGGTCTCAAGGACCAAATATTGGTCTATGTTTCAAGAGCTCAACCTATTGTCACATATGGTCTGAGACAATCATAACATACCTTGTATGACCCCCTTCAAGTATTCAAATAACAACATGCTCTCATTCCACACCTTATGGACACACTACTCTGTCAAGGCTATGTATAGTGGAGAAAGATTACAAAGTTTCATTAAATTCCCATGGTTAAATCTCTCATAAATGCCCAAAGATCACTAATATAGGGTTTTTCATGCCCTTTACATACTCTCCAACGGACCAACTTGACCTTCCCACTAATCCTATTTTTTTGAAAACATACTCATGACATCTAAAACATACCAATTTGACCTTTTCATTGAAGGCCCCAAGTCTTCCTTGTACCTATTTTCCACTTTTACCCAAGTAGGACTATAAGGCCTAATTCATGTTCTTAAATATTATTTTTCCACTGTGACCTTATTGTTCACTCTTGACCCCATTCTCACATATATAATACTAACATTTGGCCATATCTCCTCCCATAGACTTACCCCAACCACCAAACCACCTTCAACACTTGAAGTAAGGAAGACATACATTTATTTATCATAAATGTCATTGCATTATGTTAAATTTATATGTTGTGTAGCAAAGAGGGTTTGTGGGTACAAGTTCGATGGATCGACATAATTGATCCATCTTTCCCCTCTTCACCAAAAGTTTTATCATAATATCCTCTACCTCCAACTAGCAAGTTTTCCTCTGAAACCTGCAAGTGCAAATCCACTACTTTGATCACATCTATATAGGCAAATTACACATGTTCCAAGAACCTTGAAACCCACTTCCACCCATAAGTGAATTTTCATGACTGTTTCAGAGCATGAAAACACTGACAACAAATGTTGTCAAAATTGAAGCTACAGTCCAAAAACTCAATTTTCAATGCTTGTTGGTTGAAAACTGGCACTGCCAACATGTCTAAAGGGGAGAATATTTTTTAAGACTAGGTTCTTGACCTCCCATTTGGCTCGGACGATAAACCCACCTCCCATTCTAGGCTCAAGAACACCCTTCCCAATACAAGAAAGAGGCTAAATTTTAGCCTAACTTCAGTCATACATAAAACAAAAAATTTAAGTCATATGGAGGAACTGTAAGATCCATTGTGTGCATGGGAAAGTCCTCTAATTGCACCTTGAATCTAGTCTGAATCACCTCTAAAAGAAATCCATGCCAAAAGTTTCAGTAAAGGGTCCTAAAATTTAAATTTTTGGTAGTGAAGAGACAACTTCTTGGCCTCTAACTAGCAACTTTACCTTAGAAACTAGCAGATGAATATCCACCACTTCGAGCATGTCTATATAGGCAAATTACACATGTTCCAAGAACCTTGACAACCACTTTGAGCATGTCTATATAGGCAAATTACACATCTTCCAAGATATATGTACAAAATATATATAATATTAAAACCTTTAGCGAAGGGGTGTACATTGGTATTGAATTCTTATTAACTATCTATATGAGGTGAGCAATTCAGCATCCACATGAACAATTATTGGGTCTCTTTACTAAACATAATCCTTGAGGGGAAGTAAGTTTTAGATTTAGGGGACATTATCACAGGTTTAATGTATCTTGAATAAGTTTAATAGAGTTTGAGTTGGGATAACTTATACATATGTCATACTTGGCCAATGTCAGGGCTACACCATCCCTTAATGGTTTCAAACAAAGTCCTTAATGCAAATAGATATTTTCTAAGCTATACATTCATCACTAGGCATGTCATCTTAAAACAACATCTTAATAAACTACCACATCATCACTAATGGATACATGTGACCATTTCAAGTTTATGGAGCTCAAAACCACATCTTATACAAAATAAAATGCGTACCCAAATTGACTAAAATATTTAATAATTTAACATGTAAATACATTATAAGTCCATCATCCTACTTTCGTATCTTACCATCGCAATTACATAGTAAGGTATACAACTCTATGGTATTGATAAACATCAAGTGTTATCTATCTTCTTTTTTAGATTTTAATTGTTGCATCCATGGTGTGGCTAGGACTAGTCCCATGTTAAAGACACACTCTTCAGAGGATGTGGGAATAGATGGAGTGTTTGATGGTTATCCCATATGTGATGGAGGGGTAGATGAAGGATGTGCACAGAATGGAGGATTAACCATATTTTCATAAGAGATCTTAATTTTAGGCAAAATTTGAATAATGTATTTGAATAAATTAGGGGAATCAAGTGAATAATTGTAAATATATAAGAGTCTTGTTAGACATTCAATTGGGACCTCAAAATGAACCTATGAATTAGATGCACTTAGTGACCTTGGAGGAAATTTAAGTGACTTTATTCAACATAATTTAGGAATTCTTTTCGAACAATCCAAGGCATGATTCATAGGTATTAGGCTCCATTAGATAAAATTCTTGAAATAGATATCAAAGAGATACACTATTACACCAAGGGCTCAATTCTTATTTCTACTTACGCAAGATTATCTATACTACATAGTCCAATTCAACGGGTTTGCTACTTAAACAAATTAGTTCATAATTTATAAATAAAGGGGTCTAGTCAAAGATATAAAATAAACAACAAAAGGGTAAGATAGGACTTTAGGTAAGTAGGATAATATCAATAAGAAACACAAAATTTAAGGGCAAGTAGATTTTTAGGCAAGTAAGGTGGTAAGGTATATCCTTGCCCTACTAGGGGAAAGATCCCAATAGCTGTGCATGTTTCAATTGTCAAACAAGGCTTTTGTTAACATGTGTTCTATTGACGAAACATATTGGTGTATATATTTATATATTAAAGTGCACCAAAAGTTGAACATGTAATATCTAATACTTGTTCAACATTTATTCTATAAAATTAAAAGTAACCAATCATATCTTGACAAGTAAGAGTCAAGTATTGATACTCTAATGCACAACGATTGGTACACTAAAGGTTAAGTTTTGATCATAGGTTTAAAAAATGCATTTTATGACCTCTTGTAATAAAATTAGTTATATTATCAAATGTATAATGTGTTAGACCTTGAAACCTTAATTATAAGTAGTTAAGATAACATATTGAAATGAGTAAAAATTTTGAAGTCTAATGCAAGGTTATGGCACCTTAATTCACTGTCTAGAGCTAATGGAACCTTTCCCCTATAAGAAACACAAATTTTAACATTTCCCCTATAAGGATGCATGACTAATGTGACCTTTCCCCCATAACAAACACAAAATTTGTTTGTTTCATTTTATGTTAAAGAAATATGTACGTGTTGTTTATTGCATTATATAACACAAACACATTATTTAAATTTGAATTTAAAACCAATCCTTTAGGCTTGAAAATGGCTTGGATTTCTGAGCCAAAGGTTTGGGACTATGCATCTATAGCCGAGACCGAGAGTTTTAGGAAAAACCAACAAATTTTAACTTTAATCATCAAATACGCTGTGGATTTCAACATCAAAATTGGAAAAATTATTAACGTTACAATGAACATGTTGTCCTTTTTCTAAATTCATGATTTTTATAATTTTTGGACTATTTTAAGGGTTCAAACTATATTTATTTCTAACAACTTTTTAGGCCACTACAAGCCTCACCAATACATGCTTATTTATGTTTATCTAATTTTTTTTTCATTGTTCTAAATACAAAACAAATTATATGGTAACAAACTAGGCTTAATTCTACACACATTAAAAAAAATTCAAATTTCATTTTTTTTTGAGGTAGTTAGGGTGGGTTGCACGGATGGTTATCCATTTTTTTGTTAGTTTTCAAGATATACTTAATTACAAAATTAATAAAAAAATATTCATCAAGAAAATAAAAATAAAATTTTTAACACACTAGAAGTAATCTAAATATTCATGAAAGAGATTCTAACAATATTAAATGATGCTCAATAAATGGTGGGTCGCACAGAATGGTACAATTCAATTTTTCTTTAAAAAATAGGAGGTTCTCTTCAAATTTTAAATGTTTGGCCTAATTATACTTAATCACTTTTCAAAAAAAATAGGTTTTTAGAAACTGGACTCAAAATGCTACAATTCATGTTTTTATACCATCTTCAAATTTTGAGTGTAGCCATACCTAATTATCTACATAAGTTCACATTTCTAAAATTTTAGAAAAATCTTGTCCACGGATAGGCCCTTTTTTGTCCCCCAAGTTGGTCCACTTACCCATTTTATTTATTCATGTTTGTCATCACTTAAATCATAAAGGTTTCATGGAACTCTCTCAAAATCATTTGGATGATTGATATAATCTTGAAACAATTAGATAAGATAATTAAATGATTAATATTAACAAAAATACATGCTCAATAGCTTTTCAAGGCTAGGTAATTTGTAGGTGACTCATTATTATAATTTATTTAATTTTGAAGGGTTGGTGTTACCATGAACCTTATATGTGGCTCCAAATTAGGGAATTTTTATGCATTTTAAAGCATAAGATACTATAGCCTTCATTTTATGAGTCTAGGAAGTCTAGGTAATATGTTATAGGAGAGAGGAAAGTCAAAGATCATTAATTTCACTCTAAACATTCTAAGGTGCATGGTGATTGGAATCTAAAATCATCCCATAGGATACATTTATATTTATTCATATCTGTCGCATTTAATATTAGTTGAATTAATATTACTAGTTGAATATTAAAGAGATTTAATAAATTGTAGAGAGCTGAAGACAATGTCTAAGCTTTCATCAATGAGGGATCTATTAGCCTAAACATTTATAATTTTAATGATGATAACAATATGAAATACTATTTTTTATAGGATAAATGATTGAATTATAAATTGAAGTGATAAATCTTGATTGGTGGTTTGGTTAATTTGAATAGATGACTCTTCACATTGTTATTAAAACATACAGATAGAGTTCAAAATTGTTACATCTACCATAAGACAAACGTCCACAACACATGCATATACAAATCTATGGAAGATTAAAAGTAAGATAAAATAGATTTATCCAAGTAGTAAATATACTTATTTAGATTAAGAAAACTAACATGAATCAACCAGTTGTTGACGCTGTGGATTGCACCCTTGAAAGAAGGCTCAACTTCTCTCTTCCACCTGGCACAATGGAGACTTCCCTCTTGCTATGGGCTTGGTAAAACTGAGGAAAGAATCTGTAGATAAGGGCTAGCTCCCTTTGATGCATCTTTGAGGTCTTTGACTACTACTTGTTAATAATGGGGGGGATGAAAAGGGAGAAGTATATAACCAAAACAAAAACCTATCTAAACGGTGATGCACCAAAATGATTTTGATCTACTCAACTATATCAACACTTCAAACCAAAAGGGGGTGAATATAAACTTTATCTGACAAAAAGACTACACTCTAGGGCACTTTAACAGGGGGCATAATGAAGACACAAGGAAAAGGAACTTACCATACGTGTTGTAGAAAACACACTATTAGATAACTACTCTTCTGTCTCTATGTTCTAGATGAAGTACTTCCTGTTAACCTGCAAAAATGGTCTTGGCTACACTAGGTATGTTGGTGTCAATCTATGAAAGCATCAAGATAAAATGACCTGAACACAGAGTTGATACACAAACATACTCAAAAGTATAACCAGTCAAATAGAGGTAAAACACATTCTTATTGATTCAAAGGTAAAATTTGGTAAGGCTTCACCTTACACAAGTGAGAGATACATTTCTCAACTAAGAGGTTACAATATATAGCATTAATAAAAAGACTATTGGTCCCCACCAATAATATGTAGCCCATACTGTATTAAACACCTAGGAAGGAGGAAGTTCACTAATGCTACTATCATCTTTCCATAAATGGCCAGAGGGAACCATGCTACAGATGTTGCAAGTCTTGACTTTGGTGCTTAAATTGTATTAAATGTTACTACAAAAAGTATTAGTCACTTTGTTGTTTGAATGACAAGGCTACCCCTCTTTATGAAATTTACACAACTGTCTGCTTATCAATGCTTAATCGAAGAAAAATAGGCCGTGATTTCACTATTTTATGTCTCTCTCCTTACTACTTCTCATCTTTTCCTAGCAACTCTACTCTTGGGCTTATCTTTCATCTCCTCCTGGCTCTTTTCCTAGTGGGTCACTGAGTCTCTCTTTGGGTCTTATGCCCTTTGAATTCTGTCGACCTTGCGCTCATGAGTTCTTTCGGGCAAGATGTCTAAAATAAATCTTTCAACTGCTTGTCCAAAAGAGTTTCTCTTTTAGATTTTCCTCAATGGATAATGTATCCCATTAAAGTTGACGTCTATAGGCCTATCACCATTTAAAAAACAATGACTATTTCATTGTCTTGAATTTGACATCCATGGGGATGTCACTAGATGTTTAAGCTGCTAATGGCTAGTTCATCATTCTGAAGTTGACGTCTTTGGGCCTGCCATCATCGTTCCTTCAACCTTTACAAAATGAAATTTCCTGAAGGGAAGGTGCCCCTTCAAAAAAATATAAAAATCCCCCTTTCAACAATTGAGAGCCCTCTACAAGGGCACGTGCTCTTCAGGCTCCTTTGTCTTCCCATTTCCTTCAGATAAAATGTTCGAAGAAATTCCTTTAGACATTTCACCCAAAGGAAATCTTGCCTTCATGTCTCGGCCTTCCTTTGTGAATTTATTCAGATAAAATGTCTGAAAGAATTCTTTTGGGCATTTTATTTGAAGGAATTCACCTTTGGTTCTACATGGATTTTCTTTGGACAAAAAGTCTGAAGAAATCCTTTGTCTTTTGCATGGATTTTCTCTGAAGGAAAACTTACCTTTTAGCCTTCTGCCTTGTCATTTCTCTGAAGGAAAAATCTACCCTCTATAAAGGCACCTTGGGTCTAAATATTTCCTTTAGAGCTTGCTAAATGGTCCCATTTGTCACATGCCTGCCCTCTGTAAGGGCACTTGACCTTCAGAGCTTTGTAAAATACTTGCATTCTTTGAAACTAGTCCATTCCTTTGCCAAAAGGCTTGTCTAAGGAAATTTTTCAAAGCGAAATAAGCCCCATATCAAACCAAAAACCTATAGGACTTAGATCTCTCAACTCTTTATAAGAATTGGGCTATTGCAAAGGAAAATGGTGCATTTCCAAGACTGACGGCTTAGGACAATAGGGAAAGAAAGGAGACCAATTTTTGGCCTGTAGGACCAAAATGGTCAACAAATTTGGTGATTCCCAGGGGAAGCATGCCTACTATGATTAAGAAAACCAATGGCTTACAATTCCATTGGGCACAAATTTAGAATACAACCTAAAAGGCTGACAATAACCTTGAGAGACTAAAGAATCAACATGAAGCTTTTACCCCCAAATGGTAAACAAAACACACACAAGGCTTAAAAAAACACTTTACTTGTGCAAACAACACTTAGGGAAAACAAATATAACATAAAGCAAACTACTATGTATAGCTAACTAGATATATTTGACTCCCTCCTAGATCAAAGGGAAAACTTCTCAAGTCTCCATGGCAAGAAAACTTATGGTGCCAAACAAGTGACTGAATCAAATGGAGACTTGGTGACTTGCCCTTCTTTCCTGCCACCTTAATTGGCTTATATTTGAGTGGATCAGGTTCAAACATGTCTCCAACATATGTGTATTCAATTTTCCCTTTGAAACCTAATTCATGTTGGCCCCTCATGATGGTGTATTTCATCAAGAAATCAATGGCTGCTAGCTTATCACCATAAGCCTCATTTAGCTCATAGCCCCCTTTACATGCATCAAGGATTGACTTGTTCCCTTCTACCTCATTGAAGAACCTATCAAATTGATCTTCTACTTCAACATGGCTTTCTTGAAAAAGGGTGTTTGTTGTGATGTCTGAAATGAGATCACAAACTACTTGCTTATCCCACAAAATGTCATCTTCTTGCTCAAGGCTCTCTTCTTCAAAGCTTTCAACAAGATGGACATGCCTCTCCTTTTCTTACAAAAAAATAAGAGTCTCTAGTTGTTCCAATACATGTTCCTGATCCTCCTCTAACTCGGGTACCATGGCATGGTCATTCTCTTCATCAAAGCAACAAGGAATTTCATCAAACAAGGGAGGAGAGAGCTCACCATGCTTACTTTCCTCATCATCCATTATTGACAAATAATATTTGTCAACCTCTTCTTCATATTACTAGAACATCAGCATGTATGCATGACCTATGCATTCTACATTATTGATGATGTCTTCAAAGGGAGCATCCATGATGATCTCATCCTCATTGTCACTCATGATAGCCTCTTGGGTAGCTACAAATTGGATCCTCTCTTCTTCAATTGCCTCTTTCAAAATAGGTTCCTCCTTGAGAAAGAATGGAGTGGAGGATTGATGGATAAACTCATGTGGAAGAGGAGGCAATCCTTGAGCTAGAATCAAATGATTCTCTTCCTTCCATTTGGTCATTGCTTCATCTACATCAGATGTGGCTTGATAGCTCTCTTGAAGGAGTGTAGATGGGGTGTGTTCATACATGAAATATGCTATTTGGTCTAAACTATCCATCACACCCTGGCTGAGGAATCTCATTCTGGACTCCAACTCTGTAATTTTCTTGGCTATATTCTCTTAGGAGAGCCTTTCTTAGAGATCATGAGGATCACCATGAGTAGGGGTAGCTTCATCATTTCTAAGGCCCTGATTTGGTTCATGGTATTCCCTTCTCCAACTTGGAATCTTGACATCATGTTAAAAGACTTGAGGAGGTTGAGGAAGACTAGGAAGAGACTGTTGATACACATGAATAATTTCCTAAAGAGCGATGTGCTATTTTTTGAAATGAAAAAGATGATTCCCTTCAAAGGAGGATTCACAATCTAAGGAATTGAGAAGGTTCATTCCATGGGAGGTTGCTCTAATGCTCATTGACACTGAAAAGCTAGGTGTAAGGGATTAAGAGCAAGAGTGGTTATTGCATCAAATGAGCTAGAGTGAGCAAGTGTGATTTGATAGAAAGGATTTGGTGCACAAGAAGGGGCTTTCTTTAGAATAGGAGGGGACTACTTTGGAATGGGAGAAGGCACACAAGGTTGATTGTCTTGAATGAATAGATTCTCTGATTTCGCTACTTCCTCCTTCATGGGTTGCAAGGCCTAAGCTTGCCCAAACAATCACTCCTCTTTGTACATAAGCTCTTGTTGATATCTATTCTATTCCTCTAATCTATTTATCTCCATCACTTACTTTTCAAATTCTAGCATTACTTCCTTTATACTAGGTGAAGGGAAACTAGGAGAGCTGCGCAAGGTGATTCCATGAACAACCTGAGCTTGATCAAAGTTATATGAAGGAACACAAGGCCCATGCTGTTGAGCAATGGAATTATACATACCAAAATGTGATTTCTTGATTGCACCAAGACTGCTTAACCAACTAATTTAACTCAGATTCACCATTCGTGTTGGTCAAAATGCCTATAGAGGTTGATTGGTTGAAGAACACACCAAAAAATCCTTCAACTCTTTAGACAAACAGTCCCATTGGGTGTGCCAAAAACTGTTGATGCTATGGATTGTACCCTTGAAATAAGGCTCAAATCTCTCTTACACACAGCACAATGGAGACTTCCCTCTTGTTGTGGGCTTGGAAAAATTGAGGGAAGAATCTCTAGATAAGGGCTAGCTCCCTTTAATACATCTTTGAGGTCTTTAACTGCTACTTATTAATAATGGGGGGATGAAAAGGGAGAAGTATATAACCAAAATAGAAACCTATCTAAAAGGTGATGCACTAAAATGATTTTAATCTACTCAACCATATCAACACTTTAGACCAAAAGGAGGAAAACAGACACTTTATTTGAAAAAAATACCAAACTGTAGGGTACTTTAATATAGGGCTTAATGAAGATAGAAGGAAAAAGGAACTTACCATAGGCACTACAGAAAACACACTGTTAGATAACTACTCTTATCTCTCTACGCTCCAGATGAAGCACTTCTTGTTAACCTATAGAAATGGTCTTGGCTACACTATGTATGTTGGTGTCAATCTATGAAAGCATCAAGCTAAAATGACTGAACACAAAGTTGATACACATACATACTCAAAAGTATAACCAATCAGATAAAGGTAAAACACATTCTTATTGATTCAAAGGTAAAATTTGGTAGGGCTTCACCTTACACAAGTGAGAGATACATTTCTCAATTGAGAGGTTATAATATATAGCATTAAGAGAAAGACTCTTGGTCCTCTCCAAGAACAGGAGGCCCATACTACATTAAACACCTAGGAAGGAAGAAGTCCACTGATGCTACTATCATCTTTCCATAAATGGCCTGAGGGAACCATGCTGTAGATGTCACAAGTCTTGACTTTGGTGCTTAAACCATATTAAATGTTACTATAAAAAGCATGGGTCACTTTGTTGTTTGAATGACAAGGTTGCCCCTCTTTATGAAATTTATGCAACTGTTTGCTTATCAATGCTTAATCAAAGAAAAACAAGCCATGCATTCACTATTTTATGTCTCTTTCCTTGCTACTTCTCATCTTTTCCTGGCAACTCAACTCTTGAGGGATTATCTTTCATCTCCTCTTGGCTCTTTTACTAGCGGGTTTTTGATTCTATCTTTAGGTCTTATGCCCTTTGAATTCTGTGGGGCCTGTGCTCATGAGTTCTTTTCGGTAAGATGTCTGAAATAAATATTTCGATTGCTTATCTAAAAGAGTTTCTCCTTTGGATTTTCCTCAATGGCTAATGCATCTCATTAAAGTTGACATGTATGGGCCTATCACCATTTAAAAAAAATGGCTATTTCATTGTCCTGAATTTGACGCCTGCGGGGATGTCACTAGACTTTTAAACTACCAATGGCTAGTTCATCATGCTGAGGTTGACGTCTTTGGGCTTGTCATCATTGTTGGTAATTCCTTCAGCCTTTACAAAATGAACCTTTTTGAAGGGAAGGTGCCCCTTCAAAAAAATGGAAAAGGCCCCCTTTTGACTGCTGAGAGCCCATTCGCAAGGGCACTTGCCCTTTGGGCTCCTTTGTCTTCCCATTTCCTTCAGACATTTTGCTTAAAGGAAATATTGCCTTCATGTCTCAGCCTTCCTTTGTGAATTTCTTCAGATAAAATGTTTGAAGGAATTCATTTGGGCACTTTGTTTGAAGGAATTCACCTTTGGTTCTACATGGATTTCCTTCGTATAAAAAGTCCGAAGAAATCCTTTGTCTTTTGCATGGATTTTTTCTGAAGGAAAACTTACCTTTTGGCCTTCTGCCTTGTCATTTTTCTGAAGGAAAATTCTTCCCTCTGCAAAGGTACATTGGGTCTAAATTTGTCCTTTAGAGCTTGCTAAATTGTCCCCTTTATCACCTACCTGCCCTTTGCAAGGGCACTTGACCTTCGAAGCTTTGTAAAAGACTTGCATTCTTTGAAATTGGCCCATTCCTTTTCCAAAAGGCTTGTCTAAGGCATTTAATCAAAGTGAAATAAGCTGAATATCAAACCAAAAACCTACATGACTTAGATCTCTCAACTCTTTATAAGAATAGGGCTATTACAAAGGGAAATGGCTTATTTGCAGTAAGGTGAATACATCCAAGACTGATGGCTCAGGACAACAGGGAAAGAAGGAGACCGATTTTTGGCCTACAGGACCAAAATGGTCTACACCAATATAATATTAAATCTCATCCACAATGTGCCTCACTAACTATCCCTCTATGTTATTATATAGAAAGGGGAAGAGGCTAGGGTTAGGGTTACTATTTTGGAGAGTAGTTACAAATAAAATAAGACAAATCTATTATTAGCATAAGTCAATTAAGTATATAATTAATTGGTAACATTATCTAATAATAGGTTGTGGATAAATATGCACCATTTAGCTCATACCCACGAATTAAAAATGAATATTAAAAGTTCATCTTAAAACCATAAAATAGTGTAGGCGTAATTTAATATACTAACATCCCCCATTAAGAGATATTTTGATGAAGGCACTGATAGAGGAATAATTTAAATATCCCCCTTGATGAGACTTTCCTCCATTCCATAAAGTTTCTTGGGCTGAAAAATCATGTCTCGAGAGAGGTTTTTGTAATGATGTCTGAAACCTAATCATTTGATTGGTAAAACTTAAGACCAATGACCTTATCCTATATAAATTTATTAACATAATGAATGTTTATCTCAATATTATTTATGCTTTGGTACTCTGTTAGGTTAAAATAAATGTGGATAACACTTTGATTATCACACCAAAATGGTGTAGGTTAGATCTATGAAAATTAAAATTTTAAAATTGATCACCAAATATAATATAACTCATGATCGAAAACAATAGATTTACTATACTCAGCTTTCATAGTAATCAAATTAATGGTAGTTTGTTTCTTGTAAGAGCAAGTCATGGGACCCTCCCAGTCATTATCCATGTAGCATACAAGTGTTGTGATCCCATCAAAATTATAACCATAAATTAAATTTTTTCTTATTAACTTATACTTAATCCCATAGTAAGTATCACTATAAAATATCCTAGAATATGTTTTGTAACGTGTCAATGGCTTTCATAGTGGTCATGAAAATATTGTGATACCAAATTCACATAAAGTGAAATATCATGATGAGTATGAGTCAAGTACATAAGAGTTCCCACAAATTTTATATAGAGTGTAATATCATTTGAAGGCAAATAATTTTTTGGTAGAAATATTGAGTCCATATTGATAAAGAGTTGGTGTAGCCTTACAACCCCTCATGTTAAAGTGGTTGAGTATGTATAAATCATACTTGGATTGATTAATATAAAATCCATTTTCAACTTTAAATATGAAAACAAAGGAAAAATTCAAAAATCATGAGTTAGTCATATCGAAAGACTTCATTATCTGAGCTTTCAAATCCTGAATTTTCTTGATGGAACTCCCTATGATGATAAATTCATCGACATAGAGGATAAAAATTAAGAGTGTCCCATATAATTTATTGGTGTAGAATATGGGGTCAAAGAGACTATTTAAATAAATAGTTTATTAATAAGATGCCTATCTTTTCGT
Source organism: Torreya grandis (assembly GCA_037957365.1). Taxonomy (NCBI): domain Eukaryota; kingdom Viridiplantae; phylum Streptophyta; class Pinopsida; order Cupressales; family Taxaceae; genus Torreya; species Torreya grandis. The sequence continues at coordinate 1,221,171 of JARHVA010000603.1, forward strand.
ACCAATATTTAAAATCCTATATCAAATTATACAAGGAATTTTTCAATCTACACACAAAGCAAGTGTTCTCACTGCTTACAAACCTTAGAGGTTGGGACATATAGATTTATTCCTACAAGTATCCATGAATGAAGTCAAGTTTGAAGTTCATCTAATATAATTCTCATCCATCTGTTACAACCAAGGAGACTAATAACTTGATGGAATTCATCTTAGCAACCAAAGTAAACATTTCATGGTAGGTAATGCTTTCAATTTATGAAAAACATTTTATTAAAATTCATATTTATATCTATCAATTGGCCCACCTATTACATACTTAGTATGGTAAAACCACTCGTGCCCCCAATATATTTAATACTTTCATAAGTAGAACCAAGTTTCAGGTGAAATTCTTATTTAGAGAAAAAAAGTATTCTACCATAGCTACCTAATATTCAAGATGGTTTGAAGATTAATGATAAGTCTCTCAACCCTATGCCACTACTAATTGTTCCAAATCTCTGGCCCCATATGCATGTTTTGATCTTAGTTTACTTAAATCTCTTATATCCACTACCAATACACCAACCTCTTCATAAAAAATGTGGACCCATTTTGGTAGATTATGTATTGGTTGTGTAGGTACTCTGAATGAATTATAGCACTAGAATTAGAGGTTATTTTTCTCCCCCCGTGGCTCATAATTTTAACTCTACTAACCTTATAATGGGAGCAATCCAAATTGTCTTTTTCTTCATAAGAGACCTCAAGAGTTGCATCCAATTCAAAATAAAGTAATAGAGGAGGAGGATTAGGATATATTCACATGAAATCCTAATGATTGTAAATCGGATCACACATCCCATAGGTAAATTACTTTAGTGCTGTTTAAAAAAAGATAAAAATATGTATTCACATCTTCACAATAGTAGAAAAATATACAAGGTTGAACCTTCATTTCAATTACTTTTTACTTTTATTCTAGAATGTGTGTGTATGCACTACATCTAAAGAATCTAAAGCAATAAACATTTGGATTGACACTAGACCATTTTTATTAATGAGCCATATTTTTCATTGTGGAGTGGGGAGTGTTATTTTGGATGTAGATTGCACATTAAATTGCCTCTACCCAATAATGTGGATGTATGTATTTTAAATGTACCATGAAATTAGCTTTTTCCTTTAATTTGTGATTTTTTTCTTAGCTACACCATTTCTGTAATAGGTGTAGGGTAGATTATGATGAAACTAAATGTTTACTTATTCTCATAAAGTAATCCTCTAATTATTGAAAAAATGTCATCCATTATTTATTATGAGATGCTTGTTTTTTCTCTTTGATAGGTTTTCAACAAGAGCCTTGAATTTTTTTAAATTCTCAAAGACTTCTATTTTGTTTTTGATAAAGTATACCCAACTTATACAAGATAAATAATCAATTAATGTAAGCACACATTTATGTTTATGCAAATAAATGATGGGAAAAGATGTATGATCATTGGGAGACAACTTTAATATGTCACTTACATGAAAGAATTTATCTTTTATAAATGGTTCATTGTGTTCTTTTCCAAATTGAAAACCTATAAAAACTCCATCTTTGAAATAAACTTGTGGCAAACCAATAACCATGTTATGCTTAGTGAGGTATTGTAATAAGTGATAGTTGAGGTGAACAAAATGCTCATGCCAAAGTTTACTCAAGTCATTAACATATGCAATTATGAATTTTGAAGGTTGAGTGAACACAAAGGTTTCAAATCTGTCCACATGTGCTAGATGATCAACCTTTTCATGAATACAACAATATATTTCTCTTTGATATTTTGGATGACAACATTGGTAGGTGTAAAGTTAATGCTTTTTCCTTCACCTGAGGGTGTCATGTGATATATTAACAGGAGGTCTAAAGACAAGTATAAAATGTGGATAAATTTTTTGAATATAATCCATGTCAATTGACCCTTCACCCAAAATAACTATAGGACTAGTGTTTCCAATTTTTGTTTTTAAATATTGGTCGAGATTTTAAAATTATGAGCCATCATGTGCCATATGGTAGAGGATCTTGAATTCATAATATATTTAGACATAAATGATCCTATTCTTTTAGAAAGTGATGTTGTTGTCTTGGTAGGAGACAGCTTCAAAAATTTCATCATTTTTTATAAGTATAAAACTGTATTGAGACATGGATGTTTAGATTTGTATGGATTATTACACCAATTACAACACTATTTTATGACATTTACATTTGATGTACCTTTATATTAAGTTATTCAAGGATTATGTTGATTCAATTGATCATCCTTGTTATTGTAAATTGTTAATTACACCTTAATGCTAAATTTTACTTAGGCTACTTTCCATAATTTTATAATAATCGTATTTGGAAATGTAACTTTTAGTAAATTCCATGTTTCCCACACATATGACAAATTTTATTAGAGTCCAAGTTACACACTAACATGGAATTTATGTAATTAGTACAGTTTATGTAACTACTTGCATTTAATATTGTAGTTTGACTACATTCATTGATGAGAGCCTTCAAGGTCTATAAATGCAGACCTCTCTCAATCTCATTTGTGCATAGATTAATCAAAGGGTATGGTAGATTTCTTGTAATATTATTAATCTCATGATGTGAATTATATGATTATTCTATCATATTATTTTTCAATGTGAGTTAGTTTTAGTTTATTGATCATGTGATCAGACTATGTCCCCTTTTTAATATGGTATTAGAATAGAAGTCCTAGGAAAGCTTCATTTTTTAAGCATATTTTTAGGGGAAGTGTATTTTAGGTGAATTTTGATCTTATTATTACTCTAGCATTACATCTAGAAGAGTCCAAAACCCTTAGGATGACTCTAAACTTATCGTGGTTGCAAGTTATTCTCCTTGTGGATTTTTTATTGTGGTTTTATGATCTAAGGCCATAAACTATTTTTCACAATTTTGTTTGGATAATACCCCACTAGCATATCCATAGCAATGGGGAAATGAATGAAATAATTCCCATTGGGCGTATATTCTAGTTTTATAATTCTTTAATTATATTTGGTATCTTTTTAATTAGAGAATATTTAGTTTGTTAGAAGTTTGTTATATAATAACTATTTTTAGTGCATTTTTTGTTTGTATAAGGATATATAAATACTTCTTATTCATAAAAGTATTGTAATATTTATGTAGGCTTTATGAAAAATCTCAAAGCTATTTTGCATCAATAATACTAAGTTACTTTTTGTGTGTGATGTGTAGATGTGTAGAAACAAGCTTAATATGGGAGCTAGATCTGAGGAATCTAGGAGTAAGTGGATTTGGGTACTATATTTGAGGAATCTAGGTAAAAGCTAGATTTGGGAGATAAATCTAAGGAATTTGGGAGAAATCTTTATATAAGATCCATATTTGAGTAATAAAGATGCTTGACACTACAAAAAGGGAATAATTGAAAGGTTCAGTTTTATGTATTTTCATTTTTAAAAACTATTTAAAACAATATTAGTAAAACTATATAATATTTTATGTTAACTAATTAAACATATATTTTCAAAATGTTATAGAAATTTTATATAGAGGAGCATATAACCTTATTTATATATGTATTTATTGTTTAAACTCTAAAAATGGTTTCAAGAAGAAAATACATGTTTGAATAGAAGTGTGGCAAGCGAATCAAGACATCTAGATCTATTTTGATTCGGTGATTAATTTTTATATCTTCATAATAGAAGTATCATTTCATATATTATATATATATATTTTTCATAATTTTCATTTGATAGTGACACTTGGAAGATGACCTTTTTTTTGTAAAGAATGGAGATATGAGGCAGACATTGTCAAATGTGGTGCTTTTTTGCATAGAATATTTATAGTTTTTATACAATTGATTTAAAAATATATATAGTTAAGGATTAAGAAAAAAAATGGCCTTGCTATCTAATTTTAGTAGATAAATATAGCATAAAAAAGAGTTTATCCTAAATGTTTGTAGAACTCCGGAAAAAGTTATTTTTGTGATTTGGCTAAGGTATACATAAAAGATAGATATTTCATTATCAGATAAAATGAAAGATGTTTTTGTATCATTTATCATTTAATATTGATGTTTTATTAGTAATTGCAATTTCATAATAATATTAAAAAAGAGATGTTTTTTGGTGTGGAATACTACTTTTATAGGATAAAGTGGGAGTGTCTCAATCAAAAGTCCTCTCAAGTGTTAAGTTATCAATTTGTGTTTTATTAAACACTTTTATATATTAGAAATATTAGTTTAAATTGTATAATCAATAGTCTATTTCCTATATTTGAAGGTGAAAATTTTAGTTCTTGGTATAATATGATGAAAACTCTAATAAAATCTAAAGATTTTTTGGGAATTTTTCAATGTGGGTATAAAAAACCTGCAGATGTGAATGTTCTAAATGATGCACAAAAAAATGGACTATAAGGAAAATGTATAAAAGTAAAATACAAATTTACTATACATTGAAAGTGAAATAAATAAAATCATATTTCCTAGAATAAATGGAGCTGATTTCTCTAAAGATGCATGGAATATACTTGTACATGTTTATCGAGGTGCAAAAACTATAAAGTTAAGAAACTTTACTAAAGAATCTTAAAAATATGAAAATTCCAAATAATGAATCTATCAATAAAATTTTGACAAAGGTAGAAAGCATAGTTATTTAAATGAAAATATTGAGAGGATATATAGAAGAGAAGTATGTCATCGAGAAATTTTTGAGAAGCATGACCCAAAATTTTGAAAATATAGTTTTTATAGTTGAGATTTATAAACATCTCATAAAAATTAAGATAGATGAATTATTATATAGAAACTACTAAATAATTAAAACTTAAATTTGTAAATGTAGTCATAAAATATGTTTTCTATTTTCCTAAACTTAATAAAAATCTATTATCATCTTGTCAACTTACAAATGATAATTTCATAATAACTCTATCTAAGGATAAATGGTATAATATATATCAATTTGGTTCTCTGGGTTTTGAAATAATTACACAAAATGATTTATACATTTTTCTACTTCTTCTACATGTTGTCTTTAATCGCAAAGTAGAAATAAATCACAATTTTGGTATTAAAATTTTGCTCATGTTAATTTTAGTAGCTTATATGATATGTCTCATCATGATCTTGTAGTTGTTACCCCTACTATTTATTCTAATCATGAAACTTGTGATGGTTTCTTATATTGTAAGCAACACACTAAACTCTTTCACAAAAATCATGATGTGTATTCTTCATATCGTTTAGAGCTTATTCATAGCGATGTTACATGACCACTTGAAGTTATTTATCTTAATGAATATTTATATATTGTTAATTTTATTGATGATCATAATAAAATGTTTAGGTCTTATTTTATTAAAAAATAATTTTGATGTTTGATCTAAATTTAAAGAGTTTAAAGCTTTAGTTGAAAATTCTTCTAACTTTTATATTAAAAGATTAAGAACTGCTAAAGGTGGTGAATGCATTATTAAAAAAACTTAGTTTTCATATTAATTGTGGTATTCAAAGAGAATTTATAAATCACTATTCCCCATAACAAAATGGAATTGCTAAAAGGAAAAACCAAATAATCATTGAAATGGATGGAACAATGTTGCATTCTACAAATGTTCTTATGTTCTTGTTGGCCAAATCCATGAATACTATTATGTACATTATAAATAGAGTTCCTACCAAAGTTTTGCATCTTTTTATACCCTTATAAATGTGGTCTAATAAAAAACTGAGTGTTGTTCACATTAAGATATTTGGTAGTCATGTTTCCATCTTTATTGCTAAAGTAAAAAAGAAAGAAAATTTATCCTACCTCATATTCTTACATTCTTTTAGGCTATGGAGAGAAAAATAAAGGATTAAGAGTCTATATCCATTTAAAAGACAAATCATTGAGAATAGGAATGTCCAAATCTTTGAAAATATTTTTGTGGAAATTTTGTGGAACCCCCTCAAAGTACTTCTTTTGATGAACCCAACTCTTTAGTTAATCTTTATAAAGAAACATATCCTTATGAAGTCAATACAATTTTGGATAATTTAGAGTCTAAGTGGGAAGCTTATCCATATTGTGTTCAATATAAAAGAATTGTAAATGAGCCAAAACCTTAATTTAGGCATCTAATCTTGATAATCTTAATAAACTAATTAGGAGTCAACATACATATCATTCTTTAATGACTCTCTATGACTGTGAATCTCATTATTTTGAATAATATATTCAAGTCTATAGATGGAAAGTTGTTATGCAAGCTAAATATCTATCCCTTATTAAAACTAGACTTGAGATCTTGTCCTACCTCTACCTGAAAGGCATATTTTTGGTTGTAGGTGGGTTTATAAAATCATATATAATTCAATTAGTAAAATTAACAAATTCAAAACTAGAATATTTTTTTTGTGGTTTTACATAAAAATCCAAGATTGACTATGTTGAGACCTTTAATCCTTTATGAAATATGCATACTGATAGATTGTTTATTTCTTTTGCAGCTCAAAATTATTGTATTATACACCAAATAGATGTATAAAAATTATTTCCTGAATGGTGACCTAGAATAATAAATCTACATGACTTAGATTAAAGGTTTCATCGAACCTAATAAAGAACATTATGTTTGTAAGTTAAATAAATATCTTTATGGTTTAAAATAAGTTCATCAAACTTGATATTCTCAAATCACTAGTTATTTTAAAGATTTAGGTTCTTTTAACTGTTATTCTAATAATGTTGTCTGTGTTAAATTTGAAAATAGTCATTTTATTTTAATTATTTTATATTATTATGATCTTATTACAGGCAATCAAAGTAGTTTATGGCTTAAATATAAATATAAACTAAATCAAACTTTTGAAATGACTGATCTAGGCATTCTTCATCTTTTTCTAGGAATGGTTATATTTTAAGATAAAAATCCAATTGTTGTTTCTCAATATGAATATGAACATAATCTACTTGTTAAGTTTAATATACTTGATTTTAATCCTACATATACTCATATTAAATTTGTTGTTAAACTTGATCCAAAACTTGTGTGTGATAAAGTTAACCTCACACTTTACAAATAACTTGTTGACAGTTTTATTTATCTAACTTTCACTAGACTAGATATTTCATATGCTCTAAGTGTTGCTTCTAAATTCATGCAAGATCCATATGTGGATGATGGGAAATTAGTAAAACAGATACTTCAGTATATCAAATGATCTTTAAATTTTTGGCTTATTTCATTCAAGTTTCTTTAATATTACTAATTTATATAGTTATTGTCATGTTGACCATGTTAATGATACTATAGATCACAAATTTAATTCTAGATATGTGTTAAAGTTTGGTGTATGTGTTATCACTTGGAACAGTAAAAAGTAACCTATTTTTTTATTTTTTATATGAAATTAGAGTACATAAGTGCTATGGAAGATAGAAATGATTTCATTTAGCTTTAAAGGTTGTTAGAATAAATCCATTTATATGTTTCTCACAATACCACCCTTCTATGTGATAACATAAGTTATATAGATATGGTGGAAAAATCAAGTGCAACACCAAAGAACTAAGCATATTGAAGTTTATGTGCATTTTATCTGAGAGAATGCCATCAATGGTGATATTGATATGTAGTTTTTTTCTATGGATGAACAAGTGGCACATATCTTCGTAAAACCACTTGGTGCTCCCAAGTTTTGTAATTTTTGTACAATATTGGGCCTCTCAGAGTTGTCATTGAGGGGGAGTGTGCAGACAATGTTAGTTTCTAACAGCGAAATGTTTCATTCTTCTTCTTTATACTTATTATCATTGTAAAACATTGTAATAAATCACTTTATATGATTTTGGTAGATTTCATTATATATGAATTTAAATTGTACCTAATACTTGAAATCATATATTATAATAGAGATCCCTATGTTATAAAAGGCTCCAAAATGCTTGGTTAATTATTCATGAAAAATTATGAGATGTTGATTATTCTTGCTAACCTAGATTTACTCTAAGTAGTTTATGGATTATAATTCATTTTGTTTAAAAATGTGATATTATCATGATGAAGGTTTTTAAATCCTTAAAATTTTATATGGCTCCTAAACTCATGATAGGTGGTATAGGGAGTATAATTCCTTTATTATAAAAGTGACTATGACATGTATCCCCACTTAACATTAAGGGGGAGTTCTAGAACATTTAATAGTTAAGTTGTGTTATTCAATTTACCTTAATTACATCAAGTAAATATAAATATACTTTATTATTATTTAATGTGAGTTAACCCTCATTTAAATCAATAATAAAAGATATTAATTTACTGTTGTGTCTTGAGGAGAGGATGGACCTGTTAGTAACAATGATTCACCTTGCATTATATAAAGAGATTGTACCTTTGTAAAATCATATCAATGCAAATCATATATGATCTTCAAAGTTATATTTGAAAATAACTCAAGGTTCTATGAATATTTATGAAAAGAAGTGAGAAAGAAGAATTGTATTGGGTGATTTGTTTCTCATATAATTGATAATTTCTAATTTTTTACATCCTTGTGATGTTTTCCATGCCATATCATGTGCTCATATATGTATATATATTTTCCTTAGATTGAACATCTAGATAATGTAATATTAATATGTATTTATCTATATTATATATCATAATCTTCACCATCTAACTCACAAATGATCCATTTGGAATACAAGGCATAACCTTAGATTTTCATATATAAAAGTCTTATATATATATATATATATATCTTGTATTAAATAAAATATCACATAAAACATGGTGGAATCCTCTATTACTATTAGAATTGGCCTAGAGGAAGTCCCTCAAAAATGGCCCATAGAAAGTTTCTCAAAATTCTCTCCAATTTGGCATGAGTAGACTGAGAGGGTGTTTAACAATAGGAATATTAAACATGAGTGTAAGCCAACACCTTGAAACAAATTAGAAACTTTCCTACTAAGGATATTATTTAGAGATCCAATAGCCAACAAAATTGTCAACCACTTGAATTGCTTAACTCCACAAATTAGGAGTGACTTGATAAGCAATGGAAATGCCTAGGAACATTACTTATTCACAAAGTTGACTTCACTTCTAGTTATAATAAATTAATCAAGTGGGAAAGGGGGAATATACTTCCTATATAATTGAGTTTTCCTCTATTGAATGGTATAGCCAAAGGCTATGTATAAGACGTCCAAGAAATCCTTGGATTCAAAGGTGGAAGATTTCTCTACAGCTAGAGTGAGAAAGGAATCATTAGAAAAGAACCCTTTAACCATTTGTTTCCGAGAATAAGGAATTTAGATATATTTAACTATCCCTATAGAAGAGTATTCTACTAAAAATAAATAGACCCATTAGAAGTAAACATATATAGAGAAGGGGAAGATTACACCCTTGAAAAATGATAAAAATAGGTAAAAATACTTAAATTGAACATCATTCATGTTGATACAAACACCGACAACATGGAAAATCACTTTAAAATTAGTAACAAAACTAAAGGAAAACCCTAGTTCCTAAATATTTTCCAAAATAAAATTTCTTTTAATATTATCATAAGATTTTTCAAAACCAATTTTTATAAACAAATCCTTATATTGAAACTATTAGGCCTATTTCATTCCCTCCCCAAAAACAATATTCTTGTCTAGGATATATCTATTGTAAATAAATCTAGATTACTAAGGGTTAAAAATAATATTTCCTAAAATTATGAGCTTTTCAATGATTTTATAGGAGGCATTAATAAGTGCAATGGGTTACCAACTATTAATAAGCTCCAAGTCCCTAGGTTTAGGAATGCTTTATATTACCTTTAATTATAATCTTAGAAAAGAAATTGGTTTGAATAGGTTCAAGATAAACATTGTACAAATTTGGGTCCAATGTATCTAAAATTGATGGTCGAATTCACATCAAAACCCATAAATACCAGATACTTTATTAATAACTATTTACATAACGACCTCCTAAATCTCCCCAATGGAAATAATTTGATCATCTACAACCCATTTTTATCCAACATGATTACAGGGAACAACATGGATGTGTATAGATAAAGCATGTTCTCACTTAGTGTTGATGGTTATGCAAAAAATTCACATGATAATGAGAAACATATTATTTTAATATATTAAGCTATTTTGTAAGATGATAACCGACTTCACAGATGAATTTAAAACAATTAGTTGTTTTCCTTGAATGGAGGAGATAAAATAATCCATTGGAATTTATATCTCTTACTTTTAAGTAGTTCACTTGATCTTGTGTCTAATCTTCTTAAGATTGATAATAATCCTATACCTTGAGCTTGTTTTATGATAAGAAAACTTGATTTTACAAATCCTCATTGAAGGGAGACTATTCCAACTCTTATGAAACTTGAATTAATTTAGGATGTGTATCATCATGGATTTTGTGCCAAAACACAACTTGTTGCCTGGCATATATGTAGTAAAATAAAGTTTTAAGAATGATAACATTTTCTAACCACTTCATCTTATATAATATCTATATATTCAAGGGAAGGGGTTCAAGATTCTAATAATGTGTTTCTTGGTCTAGAAGTGGTGTAAGTGAAAAGTATTAAGGTAAAAGCACAACTTGACAATCCTTTCTTGAGGATTAATCCATTAAATTCTAAATGTGATAAGAAGGTTATCTAAAGGAAACTAATATGGAATTGTAGCCAAATGGTGGTCAAAATTATTATAGTGTGTAAAAATATTTTTCTCTATCAATATATGTTTATCCAACCTTTGTGTTACCTTTTACTTCCTTGCTAAAATTTGGACCATGTGAACCATGGCGAGGTAGTAGGTAGGTGGAGATGGTGGTTAGGATCATATATCTTTAACTTATTTTTCATGTAAAACCATGCATCTTTTTATTCAACATACCATCACATTGGGAGTAACCCCTCGTCTTCTAGATTTTCAATCTATTAAAATTTCCACATATGATCCAATTGGTATCATTAAGTGAGTAAGTCATCAATCATAAAAAATCATACTTTTAACATCATTGGAGACATAAATGTTGTAAATATGAAAGGCATGACCATGAAATTCAAAAATTATCCACACAACTTGATGAGTGTGGTAAAAAACCCAAGTGGAATTATTTAACAAAAAATAAGTGCTAATTGAAGTAACCACACCCCCATGACCACTTTCGTTATCTAAAATATGGAAAACAACACCGAATCAAAATGATCTAATAGTCGATGTGAGCTAAAAACAATAATTTTTTGAACTTATTATAGATATATGATTTCCTATTAATAAAAAATTTTCATATATCCATTAAATATACTTTTAATTCATGTTGATAAGGCCTCATACATTCTAATAGTACATAATAATGGACTACCCTCTATTTGGAAGCGGTTTCCTCATCAACCTTTTGTAAAAATAAAAATATTTTAACCTAATAGGATTGATGAGTACCCTTCATAAATTCAAATAACTGAAAAACATGTCCTTTATCTTAACATAATCACCATTTTTTATGATGTAAAAGGGTCGCACTCTTGGCGATAAACTGACATGTAATCAAACACCACTATATTATCTACCACACCCAAATATTTCATCTCAAGAGGGGGATATGTTGATTTAGAATTAATTATGTGGCTCTAATAATTAGATAAAAAATTGACAAGTTATAGGTTATGAATTATAAGCAGTGTTGCCTATTGAGTGGCAGAGGTTGGATGTTTACTAATTGTCAATGGACCACTTTTGGGTTTGTAAATAGTGGCTGAGGTCTTGCTCACTTTATAATATTTTATGTTATTATTATTATACATATTATTTAAACTATCATAGGATGTTTTAGAACTTTTTCTCACCTTAAGAGAGGTTTTGATTGGTGAGGAGGCCTTAAAATAGGGTTCACAAAATTTATGATATATGTTTTAGTAGTAGAAACAATTTTTATGCATGTTAATGTATATCACACATTTTGAAAGGTGATTATCACTTATTTATAAATCAATTATCTCCTTTAAATATTATGAGAGATCCACTTCAAGGTAGATGCATTTATGATATCAGGCTGTATAAAACTTATCTTTCTTAAACCCTATAAACACACTATGGGTTTAATCAATTAATTCAAATTAATCCACGAGGGAAATATGATTCCACTAGACTCTATCTAAAAAGGTTTTTTTAATTTTGACATGCTCAGAGATTAAAAAAAGTATTAAGTCAAATGGAAAAATATAATACCTATGTTACGGATAAACCGAGAGCCATGTGAAATAATATTTTGATAGTGATCGACATCATCCAAATTAAAAAAAAAAATTAAACTTAGTCATGTTTTGAACACCCTCTAGTTTTAAACCATGAGGTGTTACGCATGTCTTATGTACCATTAAAATAGACAACTAGTGTAAACTACTCAAAGCAATTACATGCCTGATATATTTATGCTTTTATATTCACAAATTTCACGTGTACCTCCAACTCCAACTAGGGTCGATTGCTTTAAATGTCCTCATATTAGTGTATTTTCTTCTTTCAAGGGTTTAAAATCTCATTCAAACTTATTTTCTTGGAGGCCAAAATCATAATAATATCACCTCTCCACTAAATTCGTAGACAATAGCATAATTGTATAAATGCTCATTTATTCAGACTATATTTTAGTTTTTTAAAATGTGCACATCATCAAATTAAAGTATGTTTTAAGTCCAAGTGATATGTAGAGATAAATAATTAAATGGGAGAAAACTAATATTTTATAATGACCAATCACATAAGAAATAATACATGTTTTTAAGGTTTATTATATTTTTAACTTTATTTAATAGTTGATTAGATATTTTAATTTTGTTTATTTAATTGTTTGTCATGGAATATATCAATTACACATTAGATAATTACACATTATACAAGGCATTACTTTCTTCGATATGATTTTGATACTATTTTACCAAATGCAACTAACATATGTTCAATCTTAGTAGTTCATATTTATCTAGTATAATTATAAGATGTGCCAAAATAATAGCTTAGTAATTAGGGTATGGGCATTCATTAAAGCATAATAAAAAAAATTAAAAGTGTGTTTTTTCTAACATTATTTATATGTAAATATTTAAATGCACACGCGAAATAAAAATATATAGAAATGGTCATATACAATTATAGTTTTAATTACATTAACAAGGATAATATAATAATGAATATTATAGAAAACCCAAAAAAAAATTCAAAAAGTATTTTTTTTGGTGGTATAGTTTTCTGATTTCACTATAAATTTTTTATTACTATAAAATCCATTTAGGGAGAAGTAATTTATCTATTTAGGTGTGTCATTTCCTTTTATCGTGTCATGAAGTAGAACATCGATCACCAAATATCCTTGGGGATTTGGAAAGGGAAAGGAAACTTAGGGTTGTTGACTATTTTGAAAGGCTTAGAATAGAATATAATGGTTCAAACTATGGGAGTATACAATAGCTAAAACTATCTTAAAAAATAAGGATTTTTAAAATTAAATAATAGGAAAAAAAATGCAACTCAAAATGAATAAAGAACTCATAAAACATGCATCCAAATAAAATTATGGAAAACCACACATCTCAATTACATAAATCTAAAAGTATATGAAATACAATAAAACCATAACGTAAATCCAAATCATCTCAAAAAAATAAATTAAAATGAAACCCATCACCAATTTCATCATATAATTATATTGGAAGGGTATATATAATATAACACTAAAGCCTCAATAACCATGGGTCCTACATAAAATTAGCTCACATAGTATAGAATATATTTACAAATAGGGAAATATAAAATTTATATGCAATTTACACCCTATAGTTTCAATGCTAAACACCTCATTTGTTTGTGCATATTGGCCAAACGTAAAGAAATTTTGAAACTAAAATGGGCATTCGCCAAAGTAGTAAGAAAATAAATACAATACATAGATCCTACCAAAATAGCTTTCCTAGTCACTCTAGAATTAAGAAAATGGACAATAAATTTACAAACTTAAGGGCCATTTTGAGTCTGACACATTGTAACATAAAAAATTCTAGAGATTATATAAAGAAAGCTAAACATCTATAATAAGAAGAAATTATATATCCCACTAATGCACCCCATAATATTACCAACTTTTTGGAGCTGGTTGGCTATGCAACACTGCTTGTCCTACCTGAATCTCTCATTGCAATGAGACTCTACAAGAACTAAGGACTATGCCTTTAGTGTTTCCCTGCACAAGTAACCCATAAATATAGTGGACAATAACTTGTATAAAAAAAGGGATTAGCAAGGGAAAGAAAAACACACACTTGCAAAGATCAGGGAATTAACTCAACACACATTTGCATTCACACAATGCAAGAAAATTTGGAGTAACGTGTATTTTATTAACTCTTTAGGACAATTCGGTCCAAAGTACAATAAATGGGTGAATTGGCCAACATACACAACAACCACCAAGTCAAGCTCAATGAATAATGCTCGAAACCACTCGAATGATTATAATGATCAATTCCCTCCCAAAGTTTGATTACTCTCTACCTAGGATAACCCAGCCCCTGCTTCATGAAATTTGAGACCACATAACTGCACACAAACACCAACATGATGCTTGCATGGACACGTGCCCACAGTCCACATAAACTTGGGACTGACACACCAGCTTCATAATGATTCACTTTTCACCACTTTAACAATTCAAACTTGCATTCACCCAAATCACTGTGCAAAGAAAGCTCACCATTCATTTGATCAAGGAAAATCAAACCTATGAATGTAGTTAGGGATGTTGAAGCAACACATCCCTCATAAACTCCCCCACTTAAAAATTGGTGACATCCTCGATGCTGACATGACTCCACTGGCAAGAACCCATGAGGTAATCTTTTATTTAGACTCAACCCAAAGCCAAAAGATTAACACATCCCTTATTTAGACACAATCTAAGTTAAGAGGCCAACACTTCCCCTTTCTAGGCTCTATCTAGAATCTAGAGTCAAGAGACCACCACGTCCCCTTTTCAGACCCAAAGCTAAGAGATAACCACATCTCCTTTATAATCTCCCTTCAAAGTCAAGAGACCAACACAACCCCCTTTTCAAACCCAAAGCTAAGAGATAAACACACCCCCATTTAAAGCTTCCTTTAGAGTTAAGAGATTAACACGCCTCCTTTTCAAACCCAAAGCCAAGAGATAAACACATTCCCTATTCAGGCTCCATCCAGAGTTAAGAGACCAAGGCCAAACTCTATGACCTTAACTATGAGGGCTTCCAATTGATCCTATCTTGATGAAAAACACCATTCCAACACCACTAGAAACTCCCTTCACTTCAGATTGCCAAGTAACCCACTGTCTTCACCCCAAAAAACTATTCTAACTATCGCTTCAGTTTAACCCATCACATACATAGAAGTGTGCTTAGGCAGGAACCATCGCTAGTTCGGCTTCATCAGCAACTAAGGTATCCAATTGGATACAAAATTGAGAAATAAATCCAATCTCTTGCAACTTCAACATGTAGACCAGCTTGCCTACACAAGCCACACCAAACTAATGCAGCTTCAAAAAATCACCCTGATCTTGCCAACCCCTAAACTTAGGGTGAAGGAAAATGGCTCCTGATGACCCACCTCTTCAAGACTATACAAACCCAACAAAGCCTAAGTGACCCCATTGAAATTTCCCCCAAAATAGTACTAAAACTCCAACACAAGAGTATAACAGACAAAGATAACTCTTCAGATCAAACACCTCAGGCCCAACAATACGAATAGAGTCCTTCCCAAGAACTCTCCTTTGGAACCAACATGATGCACATGATCAATTATCTTCTATGTGACACAATAGGATGATGTTTCCTTGAGCATACCAATGGTTGTGAATAACCCACCCCACATCAGCAAGAAAAAGGAATTCGTTGCCCCTTCAACATCCCAACTACCACTAAGCAACACAAGATACACTGACTCCTCACCAAGTTTTTCACTCTTATGCATACTCAACCCAACACCACTTTCATCTTACCAATCCTTCTCCTTTGGACAATCTTCACCACACATGTCTGCAACAGATCCAACACAAAAGAACTCCAAAATGGGAAAAATTTTCACCTTACCCAACCTGGGTAAACCCCATCTTAGCACAACATGGATGGCTTGTAACTACTCTAAGCCTACTTGAACCTCCAGAGGTTTAGAGTCCAAGTTTCCAAGGCTAAATTGGTTGACTTCCAATTGCAGGACACCCAAGTCTTTGGGCACCCTTTCCATAATAATCAACCCCAACAAGTTACAACAACCACCTCTAAACCCAAGCTTCACCTAGCATTGAGCTCCCCTGAGCACATAGTCTACTCACACAGTTCATTTAGCTCTTCCATCTAAACTGAAAACACCCCCTAACACTTTAGATAATCTCGCTTGTAGTGATTCCCACCACACGTCCAACACTTCAAATAGAACTACTTCTCACTTGACTCTCCAACTAGTGACTTCTTCTTTCCACCCATGGAAGTGCTCCAAGACTTACAAGATCTCTCTGATGACTCTGGAGTAGCCTTCCTTCCCTGGTCACCCACTATCTTCGCTGAAGACTTACTCAACCCCTTACCAATGCCTCCCCATATGGATGCGCAAGGTCCCAAGGTGATTCTTGATGAATAACCCTCTCTAAATTAAAACAACTTATCAACTTTTGACATGTCAATGGCCTCCAACAAAAGGCTTTAGAAAGAATGGATATACTCTCCCATCTCCCCCACTTACTTCAATTGATTCAACTCGGTCCTAGCCAACCATGTTACATTACCAAGTTGAAACTGAACCCCAAGGGCTTCCTTCAGAACCTCCTAAGAGTACAACCTCCTCGTAGAACTCCTTGATATAGTGTCATTATCCAAGGTTCTATACCAAAGCTTTACCATACCTGTGAGGTACCTTGGTACATCACACACCTCCTTTGTGCTTGACAGACCCCCTAACCCCACCAGGAACTCCTCCATGTCCTAGAAGAAACTCTCAAGAAGATGGTCATCTCACTCAGCATCATAACACTTTGTTTCCTTCAATTTAGGGAGCTTCATGATTGAAGAAGAATTAGACCCTAATGCTTTCACCAAACCTGATACCATTGATCGATATAAATCCATTTCATCATATAAATTCATCTAAAACATTAAGCTCTTCTCCAACCTACTAGTAAGTTCCATGATCATATGCTCTATGGTAGTCACCTTCATCTCAAGCTCATTGAATATCATACCCACATGGTCCCCCATCTATTAGAACTAGGCACTAACTCAACAAGACCTTCACCAACTACAATAGCTCTCAACTTACCATCGTGGTAACTTCCACCACCTTCACCTTTGCCCTAACCCTGCTCTCGACCCCTATTGGTTGCTTTCTTGAGTAACATCCTAGATAGATCTCTTGCCATACTAACTCAGACACAACCAGACACAACACTGGATTGACTCGATAGGGGAAGGCACAAGACTATTTAACTTTAGGCAAACTCAATCCCATAAAACACAAACCATGTTCTATGATACCAACTATCCTAGGGTCAGCTCTTCAGAGCTAGTCGACTGTGCGACAGCACTTGTCCTAACCTAAATCCTCATTATGATGGGACTCTAAAATAACTACAAACTATGCCTTTAGTGTTTACCTACAAAAGTAACCCACAAAGACAGTGGACAATAACTTGTATAAAGAAAAGATTAGCAATGAAAAGAAAATAGCACACTTGCAAAGATTGAGAAATCAGCTCAACACACATGAGCATTCACACAATGCAAGAAAATTGGGAGTTATGTTTATTTTATTAACTCTTTAAGACAATCAGGTCTAAAGTACAATAAATGGGCCAACTGGCCAACATAAACAATAACCACCGAGTTGAGCTCAGCTGATAATGCTCAGAATGACTCAAATGATTACAATGAACAATTCCCTCCCAAGGTCTGATTATTCTCTACCTAGGACAACCCAACCCCTACTTCATGAAATATGAGACAATAAAACTACTCACAAACACCCACACGATGCTTGCATAGACACATGCCCATGGTCCACATAAACTTGGGACTAACACACCAGCTTCACAATGATTCGCTTTTCACCACTTTGATAGTTTAGACTTGCATTCACCCAAATCACTATGGAAAGAAAGATCACCATTTGTTTGATCAAGGCAGATCGAACTCGTGAATGTAGTTAGGGATGTTGAAGCAACACATCCCTCATAACATGCAACACGACTTGAAATGCATAGCTAGTAGGTAATGCATCATTAAATTGATTTCACTTGATTTAAGACATTTTCATAAATAAAGTACCTATTCTTAGAAGATAAAGTGCATGTTATATTCTAAAATTAAATGAAAGTAATAAAGTGTACCTTTGAACATAATATGGAGATTTATTTGTTTAAACTATGATCATTATGTTTTAGGATTATTTTAAAGGATATTAAGATTTTTTAGATTAATAAATATCATGGTTATGTTTTTTTAATCGATATTAGGGTTTATGGGGTCCTTTTTATAAATATAAAAATTCAAAAATTAAAATAATTTGGTTTGGTGGTATAACTAACAAGACCTCTGACCAACATTCACAAACAAAATTAGTTAAATGAAAGTTTTAAAATATTTATTTTTACCAATAAAAATAGAATTAATCACTACAAAAGGCTAAAAAAAACTACATCTCACCCTTATTCACTCTATTATGAGAACGAAGTATCCTAGTAGGAGAATTTGGGAGATGAAACGTCCTTTTTTCTTTCTTCTTATAACCATCCATTCTTCTTCATTATCCAAATTATCTAAATGTGAATTTGAAAATTTATAACTTTCTACCAAAGAACCTTTACCAACTTTATTCTTGCTAACTATATCCACATACATGTTATTAATTGACTCGATCACCTTAGACACCTAAGAGGTAGCCACCCAATTTACCATACCTGCTTCTGCATTTTCCTTATTGGGGATATTTGACACAACTCCTAAGACAAAATAGAATCACAGATTTGAGAAACTATAATTAGTTCTTCTCTTGCCTCCTTCCATCATCAAGACTCTAATTTACAATTGGAATTTTGACAATAAGCAGAAATATGGCCAATTTTATAACATTTATGACATTTGAAGAGAAGCTCCTCATAATCAATGATTTAAGACCAACATCTGCCTTTAACTTTTAGCTTTATCCTTTCTAGAAGATCCTGAGAAATATCTATACAAACAAGAAACCAAATAAAATTAGTTCATTATAAATTTCAACAAGAGTCATCAATTTTGAGTAGATCACCTAAAGCTGCCCAATAGTCGACAACCTAATCTCCAACCAAAATTGAAGAGAAATATATGGTAGCCGTACCCAGATGGGTTTGAGAGAGAGATTTTTAGTCAGCAGATTAAGATCTAGAAATCAAGGCTTAATAACAAGAAGGTGGTGATCACAAATCTAGGAATTAACTTGAAGAATTTTATTATGATCAGTAAGGTTATTAAAAACCACAATAAAAAAACCTCTAGCGTAGGTATAATTTCTAAACTGCCTTCCAAAATAGGTCATCAGGAATTTGAAAGCCATTGATGTAGAGAAGAAAGGGATGGCCAAAACCTTTAAAAATGGCATATTAAACCCATTTTTGCAACCATTCTTCACATTCAAAAACCTCCTCCAAATCCTCCTCAAAATTCACAACTGGAACATCTTTATCCGCTCTCTCAAAATCCTTAGTTGTTCAAACTAAGATGCCATAATGCTAGAAGAGGGTCTAGTTGCATCATAAATTTGATTAACATGGGTGTAAGACTGATTAGCCTCCCTCACACTCACCTTCCCCATCCCCAAACCTGTTGACACTTCCAATTAGCCAAAAAAAGACTTCAAACACCTCCCATCCAAAGGATAGGATAACAACATGTACGTGCCTTGCTCCATCTCCTTTACTTCAAGACGTTGTTTCACCTGCTGAGAATTTTTTATCAGCGTTATAGATTTAGGGTAGCTACCAACCAACTCTTTCCCAAAATCAAAACCATTAAAACCCTTAAGACCCAACATACGTTAACCTTGGTGGATCTTCAAGTTTGGATCGACATGTATTCCAATCCCACAGATCATTGGTAAAACCTTGTTGAAAATAGTAAGAGTGGTTACATACATCACGTCACAAAATAGAAGCTCAGTTGATCCTTATCTCCTTAATATCATAGTTAAATTACTTTAATATGAATAAAAATATTTTCACGAAATAATTTTTGAAAAAAAAAATCTATCTCTAAATTATGTTATGAGTGTAGCCTAAACAAATTGTTGTGTGGCATGCAAAGTGGAATATCAAGACTATAATATAAAAAAATATATGCCCTCTTCTATGGCATGATATCACTATGAAGGAATTATCAAATGAGTTCATCATGAAAAATAATGCATGAGCATTGTAACTATTGTTGCTTTCCCCTATCCTCTCTTCGGTAAGGGTGGCCTCCACCACACACACGTCTTGATCTCCATAAGTATTTTTTGAATTATCTTTATAATAATTCACAATAGATATTTTTAAAAATTATCTTAAAAAAATTATCTAATCATTTATTATATCAGTTATTATTGTTTTAATAAATTATATTATATTTTTAATAATATCCATCATTTTTTCAATTTCACGAAAACACTATCAAGTTTTTGTCTTCCGTGTTATTATCATTGTAAAATACCTCTAGATATAATAAAAAATGAAATAGACTATTACATAAAAAATCAATAGTTTTCAATGAAAACAAGCTAAAATAGGGAGTCATAAAAAAAATCATAACAAGGTCGGTCGAGCCAAATCTAGGCGAGGCTGGCTCCACCTCTTCAGTGTCTCCACTAAATTATCTTTTTATCTCTTTGTGTGGGATTGGATGATATAAAGTAGTGAAATTGATGATCAAGGTCGGCATTTGATTACTTAATTTTTTTTAAATTTTATTTTCCACTAAAGATAGCGATTCAACATGAGTTAAAAGTGCATGGCCCCCACAGTCTACTCCTTTCAATGCCCGCAGCCTGCAACCCATCAAGCAAGTGTTGACTAAAGGTGTTTCCTATTAAATAAGTTCAGTTATTTTTAATTTTTTTTGGATTAGAAATGCCTATGAATAATGACCACGATTCCCTCAAAACCATCCCACCCCTATTAGTGTCATTTCTACATGGATACATTCATAAATATAGTGAAATAGGAAATCAATAACATATAAATTTATTCATATGAGTAAGAATATACAATAGATTGAAATTTTCAATTTTCAATTGATTACTTCCTACTCATTAAAAGAAGCAGCACAAAGCTATCAGATAATTCACTGACATGATGTGGTTGGTGTAGAGTAGCTAGGTGATGATTGAATGATATTATATTATTAAGGCATATGGTATGGATGTATGAGGTAGTTCATACAATAGGTTAGATTATGTTACTTTCAAAGTATGTTGAAATATGCAAAGGATACATGTAAATTTAATTAGATTTAAGAAATTAGATACCATAGCTATTATTTATAGTATAATATTGATGAAGTGGTACATTAAAAATTAAGCATACATTTTAAATCTTTAGTATAAGATGAAAATATTATAAAAACATTTTATTATTGTATTTTCAAAGATTTGCATTTTAAAAATCTTTAAAATGGTGATAAACCTAAGTAAAATCAATCCACATCACATTGTTTGCTTAATATTTCTAAAGGTTTAAATGAGGTCTCAAATAAGATAATTGGTAAAAATGATTAAAATTTATTGATATACAAGTATTAATTTTTTTTTTGAAACAATGGTAACTTATTATATATAAAAATTGAATAATTTTTATTAGTCAAACAATACATAGTTTAAATACTAGCTAGAAAATATAGATGACTATAGTTCCCTATTACCCCATGTACTAATCATGAACAGACACTCCAAATTAGGATTTTGAAACCATGCACCATTATTATTAACATCAAATTTTTTTATCATGTTGTTGTATTCACATTAAATAAGCATACAACATAAATAAAAAAAGTTACCCAAAACATACCAATATCCATACAAGACACTTTGTATCAAGAAAGTGATAGCAAACTATGAATAAGTTTATAAACAAATTATTAACCCAAAAATTATATTTAAATTTAAAAAAATGAACTCAAAAATTTACATAATAAAACATACAAGCAATTAACTATGTAACTAAAGTCTTAAAAAAAGATAATTTATCAACTATATAACTAAAACAAATACCCATTAGATTAATTATTTCTATATAATATTGAATAAAATAAATACACCAAACATAAAAAGTTCATTCATATCAACCACTTCATTTCATATTTAATATGATCTTAAAACGCTATCCAAATTCTCAACAATCATAATTAAATTGTATTTGGTACATGAGCAACAAATAACCCATCTAAAAATAAAAGGGAGTTCACAATTAGAAATCAGGTCTCTAAATAAAAACTAAACATAAAATTAAAAACTGAGGTCCTTTATATAATCCACTTTCGCTCTTCTTCAAAAATTACAAGAAACTAAAATAACATATTACTTTAGACAAGCTAATGGATCAATAGAATTCATTTCTAATTTGAGATCAAATTTAGACATCTTCAGTCTAATGAAAAGCAACAAAATATTGACTTTACAAGACTTCAATAAATTGTTAAAAATGACGGGAATCATAATATTTATCCTTAATCCTAGTACCCGTTTTACTTGTACCATTGTCCTTCATAATTTTACTTACCACCTCTTGAAATTTTTTAACATGTTTCAATGCATGATATCAATGGATTTACTTAAACTCATTTCCATGTGTGAAAAATCATTTTTTTCCTTTCGTTTTATATTCACCATATTATTCCCATTTGTACTCATTATCGCATGATGACCCAACCATGCCATCTTCTCCCTGTCCTAGAGTGTCTCTTAATGGTGTGCATAATATCTTTGGAGGAGATGACTCACTATCTTAGATAATTTGGTTTAATGTTTCCATTAGAAAGAGTGACATGCGGTTCCATTTTCCTCCACCAAGTCATTTGAAGATAACCTAATTATGGCATTTGTTCATCTCGTTTTGGTCTTCACAAAACTATAGTTTATCATGGAGTAAGTTCTTCCAAATAAAAAATTATAGGAAAAAAGTGCCTTGAAGAAAATTTGAGATCTTTATAGTTATTTGAATGTAGATAAAATTTCTAGCCTCGACTCCTTAAAATGGTTATAACAAGACCCATAATGTTACTTAGACTTCAAAACTGGTTCAAAAAAGAGAAGAAAAATAAGCTTATAAAACTATCGGTAACATTAATTTTGGTTTATAATTAATCCCTCGAAGCTAATATGGAGTAGTGGTTTGGCTCACACACTCTGACTTGTCCTCATGTTTGACCATAGAAATGTTGTAAGAGAAGAACATCTTCCATACCATTGGCCCCTTCAATCAATGCAACTTCCAAATAACACTGAGGATGGAACCTTGGAATAAGGAAGAATCCTATTGGATAACACGATGGCAATTTTTATATATTATAACATAAGGAATATCCACTAAGTATACCCTCCATTCAAGATATTTTAACTAGCCCAACCATAAATATGGATCAGTTTATCATAAATTATAACCTTTGTACCTGTTTTGCACAAGAGATAAATTAGATCATCAATTCACAAGATTCACTACTAAACTTATATCAATAACTAAAAAATCTGTTAATCATTACATGAATGAAGAGGAACAATAGAAAATAATATCAAAAAATCAATTTTTAATTACAATATTATAACCTTCAATACATCTCCTTCTCTCTTCTCTTTTTTGTCTTAAAATAATATTCTTTCAAATTCTCTTTTTACTTCCTTTATTATCTAAGGAAGATATATATATTGAATAAATTTCTAGAAGTGATTATAGCCCCAATACAATCCTATTTTATATATTAATTTTTTTTTGGTAATGCACCAGTCTAATTCACATGTTAAAACAAAATTATGAACCCTCATCACATTTTGATACTCATATTATTTTTAATTTAATCATTTAAATTCACTCAAAATTATAATACATTTCTTTAAAAATATGTTTTTGAATTTAATCTTCAACTATAATTTTATTGGAAAACTATATGTTAAAAAGATAAATCGATACCTTGTGTTCTAAAGCTTTGCATGCCTAAACAATTTTGTATAAAAATAACTTATTACATCCGCAATCCCTATGTTTTATTGGTAGAAACACTTTTTTAAATTGAGAGCTAAAGAATTATGGCATTGGTAAACATATTTAGTGTGAATTATAAATACATGTCAATGGAAGATTTTTATATATCATAAAATCATAAATCTAGAGACACTTCTAATAGAACAGTTTTTTTTTTAAATGGGAAATTTGTTTCCAAATAAAAATGATAATATGTCTACCCCATAAACATGAAATTATGCTTAATCGGTAAAAATCAAAATTTATTGTTATTCCAATTCCTAAGTAATAAAATAAAAAATAAGGGTTTGGAGATAAATCTAGAAGTGTTAGTTACAATTTGACAATAGAACTATGGTTTTTTGGAAACATGAAGAGAATAGAGAAAACTTGATTCTTATTGAACACCTTTTCAAATTCGTGAACTCCATGTTTCCAACACCTTAAACCATATAAAACCCATTTTTAGGAGCTATTAAATAAGCAAAATCTTATTTTATTAATGTATTCATTAGGCCCAAGGCTCTTAAAACCTTGCTCACATTTCTAAATCTTCATGTCATTCCCTAGGTAATTAATATTATTTTCAAAATCCTAATATGGTTGTTTAACCTTTGAATTATAAGGAAATATATTTTTTGGGGACATTTATTCAGTGTTTGAAGGGGATTTAAGCAACAATTACTTATCAATCCCCTCAATACTTCAAAATATTGATAAATGCACATTAATTATAATACTATTTAGCCAAGTAGTATAATGTAATGTAAGTGTATTGCCACAATGATATTCCATACTAATGAATTATCTATAAATGTTTGATATCTTATAGAATGAATGGAAAAATAAATTGTACATTCTCTTTAGATTTCTTTATATTCTAGGATGCATTCTCTATATGTTTGGATTGTTTACTTCTATTATTTCATTTCCATAAATATAGTAATATACATGTGTATTTATAGTCACACTAAATTCATATTAGGACCCTATTCATGTGCAATTTGATACAATACAGTTGGAAAATATAATAAATCAAGACCTAAGACCCTTAGGGGATCCATAATGGGTGAAAAGATCCCATGTTCTAGAAATGTACAGTGTACATTTTTGTTCTCTAAAAATGCATTGTGTATGATTCTGGGAAGAACGCCCAAAATTAGATAGGATAGGTAGAGGGGAGATATAGCTATTAAGGAGAGTGAAAACTTGGGGGATGGAGGAGGGATGGGGGGCAGGACGGGGGCGTGTGGAAAAAAATGACCAGAAACCTAGAAAACACACTAATAAAGCATAATTTAAGCCATGAATTGATAAATAAATAACTACACTATAAGGATGTAAAGGGTCATTTTTATATGTCTACATAATGACCCACTTTGATGTGTTTGTGTATGTATACATATCAAATCAAACCAAACATAGGTAGATATAAAATTTTATGTCATTTGAAGCTTTAATAACATACTCCAATATTCATGTAAAACTTATAAGGAGGAGTTACATGTTTTTAAGTGTCATTAAAATAGTCTTTTGAAATATAGAAATGAAAAATGAAAAGTTATATACCTACTTTTAAGGGAAATGTAAAGGCATTCTTATATAAATTTGATATTTTAGAATTTCTAGTAAATTCTTATTATTTTTCAAAAGTTAAAGATGCCACTATAAAATTCCATGTGTTTGAATCTATGTTAAATCTTAAATGAATTTATGAGTACAATTATTAGTGATAAAAAAATAAAGGATAAATCAATAATCTTAAAACTAAAGAATCGAGATTTAAAAATACTTTAAATATATCTCGTGGTGGCAAAGTGCCATTATTTTGGCACATTTAAGAAATATCAAAGTTTAAATCCCCCAAACTATAGAATAAAAACAAATATTGATTGCCTATAATATGAAGTCTAGATCAAATGGTTGGAATATACTCCCCTTTGATATGTTATATGAACCTATGAAACAAATATCTAAACATAAATGAAATATGTGCATCATGTGTAAGAGAAGACATGCAATCATTGATGTCTATCATATAAATATATCATTTTAGTAGCATGCATGTTTTAAATTTTCCAACACGTGTCTATTATGTAATCAATATATGGAAAAGAGTAATATGATCAAACATAGGAAAAATATTAGTATAGTGAAATATAATTATGCTCCCTATGTTAATATAACATATAAAAAATGTAACATAAGTATAACAAAATAGGAAAGTAATAATATAAATTTTAATGATATAAACCATATAACCATTTAAAAAACACTTTAGAACATGAGACATAAACAATTAATACATTTCATAAATGTAATCAATTACTTATCAAAAACATTAACCAGTGAAAACATGTCAAGCACATATATAACCTAGAGTATATGAAAAGATAAAATAAGTCACACTAAATAAAAATTAAACATGTTGCATATGTTCAAGACATATCAAATACATAGTACATTGAAATATCAAACAAGGTACATTAAACATAGAGTGAACAAGCCACACACACTGATGACATATCAAACACAAAGTATTCACAGGAAAAAAGGAGGACACACTAAACATAGATTAATCACACCAGTCACACTAAAGACACCTCAAACATATAGTAGATATGGGAAGCAAGATAACTATAAAACCAAGCATATAAAAAGTACATCAATCACACTAAAGATAAATAATCATGGAGTAAACACTAGAGACATGAATACAAAAAGTGTAACATGAACATATATATGAAATCATTAAACATAAAAAAACAAGTTTAATAAAAAATATAAAATCAAATGAGATCCTAATATGATTAAGGATGAATATACAACCTGATGTATTACTAGGAACATGATTCAATTAATACCCCTAGATTTTACCCTAAGTAAATTGTGGTATGTGTAATTCCTAGCCTATTCTAATTATAAAATCATGTAGATATACCTATTACATACAATTTTTTCATCTATCTAGACAATATCATCAATATCATATGTATAAACAATAATTACAGTTTATGAACCATTTCTTTATACAATACAACTTATAAAATTATCTCAAAATAATAATTGATAGATTGAAAATATTACTCCCTTAGATTATTTCACCAAAACAAGGAGGGTTTATTAGAGGATGAAATATTTTATATTGGGTAATTATGACTCATGAAATTATCCTCTTAAATAAAAAAATAAATTAGGGGTGTTGATAAAGTTGGATATCACAAAGACCTATAATAGATTCAATTTGGTATTTTTAAGAAATGTCTTGATTACATTTGGGTTTGCATTGGAATGGATTTTATGGGTTATTAATTATGTCACAGGTGTATTTTCTTTTAGTTTTGGTTATTGTAAGTCTTGTAGGTTTATTTTTAAATTCAAGGGGATCTCATTTATAGTATATTTTTATCATTATGATAGTATTTAGGGAGCGTCTATCAGATCACTCCAAGATCTCTTAACATCATAGATTGTATGAAAACTTTAGGAGTAAGTGATAGCAATGCAAAGTAAAAGTGAGCTTCATATTAGTCCATTTATTGATTAGCCAAAAATTATAAAGGAGGTATATTATATAGTGAGATATTAGGTCACCAAAAAGGTAACAACTCAACTCACTATTAGAAAACATATTAATTGTATTTCTCCCAATGACCTTAACAAACCTAATCAAGATGACTAATAATTATGTAGGTAAAAATAAAAGCATGAAAAATATTACACTAACACCCTCCTGAAGTGTAGCTTGGGTGGATAGAAGAAATGGGTCCTAGAAATGAGGCTTGATGAGGTACCCAAGAACAATCAAACTCCCATAAAGTGGAGAAAGAAGAAAAACTATTGTAAAAAACTCCTCTCCAAAAAGATAACAAAGAAGAGAAGAGGGATAAAAAGTCCCATTAGCCATCTTATATCCTACAACAGAGTTCTTGAAAGTGATTGTGGATCAAAAGTAGATGTAGTGAAGAATGGATCACCCTATAATAATGAATTTGACTTCCAATATACAAGGAAATATTTTCCTCATGCAAGGTAGGAGGGATAACTTCTCTATGCAATGATGGTGTAATGGGAAGAAAGGATATGAAGTACTATGGAATGCCCTGTAACTTTAGAATAGACCACCCAATATATAATATGTCTTGGATTAGTATACTTATTCCCTATAATGTTTTAACTAGACCAGAGGTAGGTTGATTAGGAAATAACTCCTTAATATCTGTAAGGTGACAAGGAAATCATGGAGGTGTTTCCCAGTCACTATTGTACTCATATGTTCTAGAAGAAGAGTCATCAATACCGTATGAATGCTTAGGATTATAAATTTCATTAAATTTAGGTGAGTCTAAATAAAAATAGTATGAAGGAGAGTCAGGATCAAAGTGTGAGAATTTATATAGTGAATTCTGATGATTAACCATTCCCACTACCAATATATTATCACTATGCAACTCTCTAACATATATTGAATCTAGAATGAACTCAACTTGCATGCCTGGACCAAGGTGAGTGATCTAGTAAACTGATTATAGATTAGTTAAAATTGATGGAACACTTAGAACATTATCGAATGATTCACCACTCACTTAAACATACTCTCTCTCAAGGACATTTTTATAAGTGTCGTCACCCATTTGTATAGAGGACATGTCACATGGTTCTAAGGAATTGAAGTCTATCTGTGAAGAGGCCATGTGATGTGAAGCACTAGAGTCAATGACCCATGTGGGAGTCAAAGGTATAATTGTAACTATGGCCTTTCCATTTACTTCCCTTTTACCATTATATTTTTCCTTTTCTTTGCCATGGTAATTTTCCATAGAGTATTCATGGGTTGATGAAATTTGATTGGTAGAATCAGGGACACTGATATTGTCTTTCTCGAGCATCTTATTGGGTCGGTCAATTTGCTTAATAAAAAATTTGTTTTCTTCATGATTTCCCAATAAAAACACACATTTGATCATATTTTTATTAAGCTTAACACTGGAAGAAGATGTCTCAATGTTTGATTTGTAGGTGGTAAGATTTACATCCTTCTCTTAATCCTTTTTGTTATATTTCTTCTCTGTTGTTTGAATCCTTCTCTTTCTTAGCAAAAAGTGCATGATATTTTGAGGACTTCACTGTGCCCATTTGTCTCAACTTATATTGTTCCATAATCAAGTAAGTAAATTTTTTAATCTAAATAGGGCATCTTCCATGCGAGTCCCATAACACTTTTTATGGCATGGAAAGTGGACACAAAAAATACTCTGGAACCAGTTTGGAGAGTGTCGACATAACAACTTGTTCATGTTTATTTTCAATTCCAAATTATTTAAACTAAAACCTCATAAGTCTTAATTGGGTGATGTATTGTAAGGTTTTAAAGTCACCTAGGCTCAAACTAGTGAGCTCATTCTCTAGCTCATGGCCTCTCATCACATCCTACTTCCCAATGAGCATTCCTAGAGTGGTCCATACTTGAGTAGGTGTTTTGGTATATTTTATGTGAAATAGTAGATTAGGAGAAATGGAAAGACACAGTAGTCTATAGACTTTATCACAATGGTTAAACCATTTTATTTTCACTTATGCTACTATAGGTTTAGTCTTAGTGCTCATTATAATTTTATGGTAACACTTGGATTACAAAATGATTTTCATTTGTGATAATGAAAAGGTGTGAGAAAATTTATTAGAATTGAATCCATAATTTAGAAGGAAATTATGTTGCATAATGTAAATAAATAATGCATAAAATAAAATTCATATAACTACACAATACCCTCCTATAACTGTTAGCAATGAGCCTCCCAACATTTGTAAATATAATCACGCTCGTATAGACATTGAACAAACCCAAGAATGCATCTTGAACAAATAGTGCTTATGTATGAAAGATGTATGAAATAAATGGAAGGACATCAGGCTCAACAAATAATATGTCTAAGAGTTTACAATAGTTGGTTTGAATGGAGTTGTAGTGGATCCAAGATGATAAATAATGCATAGATCATGAAAACCAAGTACATTTAAAAAAGATGATACTCAAATATGATTTATTGATTGAAAGTTGTGTGTTTGAGAATCTGAGCTAACATAATAATTATACACCCAACATAAATTTGATTTTTTGGGGGGTTATTAAAGACACCCAAAAAAATTAAAAATGTATGGGTTGATGGATAATTGGTTGGGTGCTAAAATAAATCCCCCACTAGTAGGAATCAAGATTTAAGTACCCCATTTAGCTACACCATATGACCAGGGGGATAATCTATTTTTTAATTTTTCCACCTCTCTCACATTTTATTGATGTGATTGATGTGTGAGTGATGTCACTCCCAAAATGCCTCAAAATCTCAAATGAATAGTGGTACTCTTCACTTGATTAAATTTGACAACCTTCTAGGCATCACAACATATAAAGAGGGTGGTTAGAGCCTACCTAGAGTTTTTTCAAGGGTCAAAACCTATGGTGTGTTCTTATAATAGGACCAAAGTTTGGTGGTGGTGTCTACATGGGTCTCAGTGTCTAGTTATAGTGCGTACAAGTATGTCAAGGTCTACATAATGTTTATACACTCAATAGGATTTGATGGTGTGTCAAGGACATTGTTAGGATCTACAGTCTACTTGAGTAGGTGTTGGGATCCAAAGGCTGCTTGGTTACGTGTCAGGTTCAACTGAACCTATATGTAGAGACCTAAATGTCTGATGACCTTCCAATTTTCCCTGTGCTAATGTCCAGAGGGGTCCTTATTTTTGTTGAGGTAAATGTCTGATGTTTGGTTTTCTTCTTACTCGTTAAAGTTTGATAACCATGATTTTTTTTGAAAGGTGATTGTCTAGCTATACTTGTAAAACCAATGATATAAGTCTAATAAAGTTTGAAAAACTACCAAAATTATTTATAAGGGTTAGAAACTCCATCAAAACTGGAAAACCCATAAATCTATAGATTTTTATGACTCCTAAAATAACTGAGATCCATTTGAGAACTCAAAAATCATAAAATTATTTTATGATTTGAGAATCCCATTGTATAGATATGCATGAAATCGTTGAAAAAGACACAAAACCCTAAAAAAGGGCCCAAAAATCACTGTCACAAATCTAAGTTGTGTTTATAGTCAATCTTAGGGTTTTGATGCCTTTCAAATTTGATATAACTCTCCATTTAATAATTGGAGACTTAAGTTGAATATTTTTCATGAATTTTCATGAAATCCCACCAAACCTATGAAACCATCGAAAATCAAGAAAACCAACAAGAATTCTAGTAGGAAAGATCTCACCAAGGATTTTAGATATGACAAAAAATCCATCAGATCAAAGATTTGATACCATGTTGGTTCAGTCCAAGATATTTGAATGTCGCATATTTCACGAAAATCCTAGGATTAGGTGAGAAGATACATTATATAGTGATATATTAGATCTCAAAAAAAGTTATAACTCAAATCACTATTATAAAACACATTAAGTTTATTTATCTTAATGACCTTAACAACCCTAAACAAGCTGACTAATCATTGTGTACGTAAAACTAAAATAATAAAAAATCCTACACTACCAAAGTCTTGGGAAAGAGCAAAGAGACTAAGAAAGTTAAAGGGTTAAAAACATATGATGCATACAATCCAAATACACATATATAATTTGTGGATGATACACTTATGTTTATGCTAGCTAAGATGAGTGAGGCTCCAACATTTAATAAAATTTTAAATAAATATGAAGTGGTATTTGGATAGAAAGTGAGTTTTGAAAATTAAAATTTATTTTTATAAAAGTTCATAGGGAAAGGAAATCATCAATTTTAGGAGTGTTATGAATTCTTATTAGGCACCTCCCTAGTAAACATATTGAGATTACTCTATTAACACGGTGTCTAAATAAAAATTAGAAAAATATGATTAAAAATATGTAGGAAAGGTTGGAAACATGGAATGAAAAGTGGTTTAGATTGAAGTGGAGGTCATTTTGATTAAATCTATGTCACAAGCTATCCCTAATTATATATTCTATTTTTTAAAAATTTCTCCTAGGAGTTGTGTAAAAAATGAATATAATTATTAAGAACTTTATGCGGCAAGGTAGAAAGGAGAAAATATATTTTCATCTTACAAAGTGGGAAAATGTTTGAGTACATAAATTAGTTGGGTATACCGGTATTAAAAATTTGTAAATTTATAATGTTTTTTTTAGAATGAAACTAGCTTGGAAACTAGTTAAGGAATATAAGAAACCATGGAGTAATTTGGTTGGGAGAAATTATTTAGATAATAAATATACAAAGATAATTTTTATTATTTCTAATCCTCCTTCAAGCTCTTGTATCTAAAATTTTAAAAACTTCTAGAAGGATCATTTGTGAGAATTTGACTTAGCAGGTAGATAATGGGGAATTATCAAACTTCTAACAGGATTTGTGGTAAGAAGATTATGGAATCCTACAAAGGGGGACTTAATGGAAATCTAAATAGTTTTGGAAATTGAATGGTATGTGAAGGCCTGAAACTATTGTACAATTTATTATTTCCAAGTTGGTGGTATCAAAAAATTGAGAAGTTTCGAAAATGTAAATTTATTGATTATAGATAAATATATTCTTTCAAATATAATATGGGAACAAAGAGTATTAATAAAAACTAGTGACGATATTGCGATATGAAAATGAGACAAATATGGAAGTTACAATGTTAAGACAAGCTATGATAATAGAGTCATAGGATGTGATATAAAATGTAATTATATTAATAAGTTGATTTTTAATTCAGTCAATAAACCACTAATTCCTTTGACTAGCTTGGTTGTCTCATTAGGAGATTCCCTGAAGATAAGTTTCAAAGGTTGGATTTCATTTGTCCTTATGTTTGTATTTTGTGTAGAGAAGGGGTGAATCAATGGAAAATCTCATTTTTAATTATATTTACACTATAAATATTTGGTCATCTCTTATCTAGATTTCATTAGTATTGTATTTACCCAAGTTTAGTTAAAGAATATTTTTAACCCCTCTCTAATTTAAAGATATTTATAGCCTTTAGATTATAAACCCAACTAATGTAATTTAGAACATTTTTTTAGAGTGGAGTTATGAAATCTTTTTAAGTAGAGTGATGAAAAAGATGTTGGAAATTTTTTGAGGAGGTTATTTACAGTAACTTGTATCTTTCAAATAAGGTTAAGAAAAAATATATATTACAAAAAGTTGAAACAAAATTGTATTTTCATCAAATCTAATGAATTTGAATAAGAATAAGTGTATATGAGAATTTAGGTGGATTATGATTGAGGTAGAAAAGGTGAAGATAAATTTTATGTGGAATAAAGAAATAATCTAGGTGCTCCATTAGTAGGTTGTATAATATGATGTCGTCAATCAAAAATTTTATGGGGAGGTTCTATTTATTTTTTAAAATCCATTAACAATGAGGCCAATGCCTTAAATTTTCTTGAAGGATCTAAATTATCAAATGGGAAAGATCCCAAAAGGTTATATTGAAAGGTAAATTTGTGATTATTATAAATTCTATGAAAAAAATTAAAACTCCTAGTCATAAACTAGAAAGTGTTATTTGTGTGGCCAAGGAATTGGTGATATTTTTTTACCTCCATTTCCTTTCATCATATTTTTCAAGTATATAATCATGTAATATATATACTTGTGAATGCTAGGTAGATCAAAAACCATTTGCATCTATTTTTAGCATGGATCCAAATGATTAGGTTGGATTATACAACATTCATTATGTTAAGGCCAAACGAATGATATCACCAGGGGAATTCTTTTACCTAATGGATTGTAAATAAATTAAATAATTTTTTTTCCTATCCTAAAGTATATTTAATTTTATGAAGTGTGATAAATTTTCCTTATA
This sequence comes from Torreya grandis, assembly GCA_037957365.1. NCBI lineage: Eukaryota > Viridiplantae > Streptophyta > Pinopsida > Cupressales > Taxaceae > Torreya > Torreya grandis. Next base: position 1,255,356 of record JARHVA010000603.1, read on the forward strand.
GAGACAAATAATTTTTATTAGTGGTTTAGGTAAGTGTGTTTAAACCTTTGTTGTAAGAAGTTTATGTTTTAGAAGCCCTATCTTGGGAAACTAAAGAATATTTAGTGATGGAAGCTTATTATGGGTAAATGAATGATTGGATGTTTTTGGTGGCTCATATGGGAAGGGTCACACTTAGTTCCCTTTCCTCATTCTATTTTAAATGAGTTTTAGCTCTGTGTTGTGGAAGATGATCTTTTTTAATATTAAATCTCACTATGATCTAGGAAATATAAATAATTCATATACTCATGATTATTATGAGGGACAATATCGATCATTGTTAATGACCTTGTACTGTCGATCATGACTTACTACTATGATAATAACCTCAGATTATTTTTAGGAAGTAAAACTTTATGGGCCACATCATTGGGAGATGATGAGAAAGATCCTAGATTTTCTTCATATAATAGATGGGTATAAATTGTATGAAAAGGGTTAGGATTATCCTATAAGTATAATATCTCTAAATACCCATACTTGAAAAAAGTTAATAAAATATCCCAATGAAAAATTATGTTTGAGTCAGGACCAAGTGTAGATCCATAGACCAAGAAAGAGGGATACCTACTCACTAATATCGAACGGAAGGGTTTAAAATCTTTTAGGTCTATGACACGTGGGAATAGATATAAATATACCTCTAATGATAAAAATAAATGAACACATAGGTTAATGTATTTAACTATATAAGTAAATTAAGGGGGAAAGGGTTAGAATAATAAAAATGGGTGAGGATCCATGGTTGTAAAATGGGGGCCTAGGGTACCTAAAACGGATAAATAACAAGTCCAAATGATCATATAGCTACCTTAAGTATAAGTGTAGATAAGTTATAGACAAGTACACACACATATATTTTTATAATAAGTAACAAACAACATCTACATACTAAATGAAATTAAATAAAGAACATAAGGTTATAGATACTTACCTTGATGGGAACACATAGATCCTTAATCTCCCCCTTAGCTAATGGTGATTTATAAGAGATTTTTTGTGGTTGTGAAGGCCTCGAAATATTGGTAATAGGTTCTAAGCCAACTAAAGACCTCCTAAAAAATCTCTAATACTTCCACAAGAAAAGATTACTTTAATATAATATGCTATTATAGCTCCTCTAAATGGAATTAGAGTAGAAGTGCGAATTCAATTAGAGTATATAACTATGAAATCATGCATGTATAGGAGATTAGGAATGAAAATTGACTATATAGAGTGATAAATTACTCAAACTTAGACCTAAAAAATGGTATCATTGAACTCAATGTAGTTTAGAGGAGTTGAATGACATTGAATTAAATTGGCCAGTTCGAAGTAGTATAAATGCTAGGAATATCCACTAAGAATTGCATTATTTGGGATGATATAGTTCAAAATTAAAACATGTGTTGAATAGGCTACATTAGTCTGGCTGATGCAATAGGAAATGAGGGAACTTATACAACTTAGTTGTATAGGATGGAAGTAATTAGGTATAAAGGTAATCTAAGGAATCTGAACTGGGTATAGAAAAGATATGATCATGTCATATGTAGAAATATATCTCACAAAACACTTAAGGCTTTCCCACCCCTTTATAGTATGAAAGGAAAACATGTACTGAATAGGATACATTAGTCTAGTTGATGCAATAGGAAATGAGGGAACTTATACAACTTAGTTGTATAGGATGAAAGTAATTAGGTATAAAGGTAATCTAAGGAATATAAACTAGGTATAAAAAAGATATGATCATGTCATATATAGAAACATCTCTCACAAAATGCTTAAGGCTTTCCCACCCCTTTATAGTATGAAAGGAAAACATGTGCTGAAGAGGCTACATTAGTCTGGCTGATGCAATAGGAAATGAGGGAAATTATATAACTTAGTTGTATAGGGTGGAAGTAATTAGGTATAAAGGTAAATCTAAGGAATCTAAACTAGGTATAGAAAATATATGATCATGTCATATGTATAAACATCTCTCTCAAAACACCTAAGGCTTTCCCACCCCTTTATAGTTTCACTCTTTAAGGCACACACTCAGGGAGATTAAAGCTTGATAGGTTTCTATAAGATAAAACATCAATAAATGATAAATTAAAAAAATATTATGTGTACACATATGCCTTACACAAAGCTTATCACATGTCACAATAGAGTAACATGGGATGGTGCTTGAGGAAAGAACACAATAACAAAACAACTAAACTAACTCAAAAGAAGAAATAAATTAAATTAAATGCAATGTAAATGATACCTTAACTTACCTTATACAATAAATTTGTATGTGTATTAGATCATTGGAGGTATTTGATGTGTTGAACAAGAGGTAAACCTAGAAAATAAGATGAAATTTTGAAAAAATATTTTGTTAGCACCTAAAAACTCTCTATCTCACTAGGATTCTAAGTCTTCTTTTTGTTTATGAAAGTCAACTATAGAAACAAATATATGGGTGAAAAATAGAATCTATCAGTAATAATAGAAGGCTAAAAATATAAAAAAAAATACTATAAAAGGATTAAAAACTATTCATTTACGTATTTTTTTTTTTTAGAAACTAGAGTTCCATATCTTTAAATCTAATGCTTTGAAAGATCATGACTCAAATATGAGGAGGTAGACATGTTAGTGGAAGTATTTTTGTTGTAGCCAAATTTGTATAGGTTTGTATTGCATTAATTATCCATTTTTAATATTTTTGAATAAAATGAAATAACTTAGGAAATCTAGTGTTGGGGTAAATCCATGTAGAAAAATTTGACCCAATAAACATAGAAAAATAGTTAAGAATAGGATGAGAAATGGGTTTTTAAATCAAAAGTAGGTTGAAGGCATTTATTATGGCTAAGTTGAATATTGTTGTCTCTTCTAAACTACATTGGTCAGGCTGATATAATTTAAAAATAAGGAGGATTTTACCTGGTTAATGTCATATGGGCAAGCTGATGTAGTTGGTCAAAAAGTATGTCAATGTTGTACAACATGGCTAATGTAGTAAAAGGAATGTCTAAATGGCCAATGTCATATAGCATGGTTGATGGTGATAAGAGATAGATTTGGTTGATGCAACTTTAAAAGTGGCCAATGCAATAGGATCATATGTTAGGCATGGAAAATGTAATAGTGTATGGTTGATGTAATGTGAATCAAATTAGACCAATGCAGTATATCATGGATGATACAGTAGAAAAATAATAGAAGTATGAGATTTATTTATTTAAAAAGTTATTTCATATTTTTGAAATAGAAATCTAATTTGTGATTTATTTTTTGACATTTTTTAGATATAATGGAGGCTATGAAATCTATTATATGTGATGTGGTTTAAATATTTGTTAGAGAGGTTAGCAACAGTGGATCATGCTTAGTTGACTACATTTGGTTTTAGTGACATTATGGAGATGTGTCACATTCCTATGAGTGTAGAGATCATATTCATGATCCTTCAAGTATGAGAGAGGCTTATAAGCACATTCATCTAGTTGGTGTATGGGAACACTAAATATTTGTCCATCACCCTAGAGGATGTACATGTGAACTTAGGATTGCCTATCACGAGCACACCTATTGTTTGGAATAGCCCTAAAAATGTAAATGAGATGATGGTCATGGCATGATGGGTGCTAGGATTAGCTAGATATAATCAAACTAAATTATTTTTATGTCTATTAGATATGTATATGTGTGTGTGTGTGTATTATAGTGTCCATTCTAGACATCTAAAAGGCCTTGATCAGACTTCTGACAACTTCTGTGATCTATCATAAGTCTGGTAGGGTGGTGCCACTATATATTATAAATCTTTTTTGGGATATGCTAGACTAGGATACAAGATATTATCTAGGTTCAATCATCTAGGTACATTTGATGCATGATTTTTATGATATCTTGAGTACAGGGTAGCGGACTATGTGACCTATTATTATTTTTAACAGTTGGATATATGATAGGTTCTCAATGTATAGACCACCAAGACTTACTCATGTGATCTATGATGTTCTTCCTTGGGTGAGGAAGTGGAGATAGGACCACATTATTTGATCATTACCTTAAGCATCAACGCTATAGACAATGTAGAGGGGCAATATTGTATGGATGTTATACTGAGGGATGATGGATACATGGCCAACTTGGCCAACCACTATTTAGGCACAAGGGTCAAGGAGGATTATAGTGAACTACTCCTAGTTAGTATATTATCACCACCCATGTGATCACATTATTGTTCAATTTAGGTTACCACACATGGATGTTCCATTGGTGATTCTAGTGTTTTGGGCTTGACATGCTAGAGAGTGTCATGGTGTCGATGAGAAAGGAGTAAAATCTTATCCTATGTTATGTCCTGGTTAGTTGAGGGTGGTGAAATGATAGATAAGATGAAATTGGGTAGATTTGATAAAAGGAGGCATATATTTTGCGGTAGTATCACATTAGCAATATAGATATCTTGCTATACATTAGACAACTAGTAAAAATATAGAGCAGTGGGAATGTACACATTCTTATCGATTAGGATAGTATAAAGGGTTCACACCACTTTGGGGAAATGGTGGTTAATAGTGATAAGCAATGATGTTGATGGTACTATAGTGGGTAAGTATAGATATATCATTTGATGTGTGTGTGTGTGTGTATCTATGAGATTTGATGTTATTCTAGTTGAAATTTTAGAGATGTCACAACTAAGGAGGCACAATGGAGGACCATATGGAGACTAAACACTATGATATATTATATGACATGATTCCATAATAGAATAATACTTATATTGTGGATCTTATGGTACCTTCAGATGGGGCATATGCTTGTTAGTTTAGACTAGATAGGGAGGTTTCTTGAGAGTTGTACATATAAACACTAATTAAGGCTCAAGTTGTAATACCACCTAGACTGAAACATGGGTCAATGTAGGAATGGAAAGATTTATCCCAAGAGAGATTTTCACATCTAGCTAAAATGGGACATGTGTCAATATTATAGGCCCAAGTGGAAAATCCACTAGGGAGATCAAGGGTCTATAGTCACAGATACAAAATCTTTAACAAAGTCAGAATGGTGGGTCATCTAGATAGGAATATATGTAGATTGTGGTACATCCCCCACTTATTGGATAGGTTAGACCATAGCCTTATAGTTAATTTTATACTATGTATTATTGTGATGTATCAAGATGTATAAAATTTTGAGTCATATATACATACATATATATTAGTATGACTCATGTAATCTATAGATTTTATTTCTAGCATTCAGTGATGTATCATGTTATGATAAAATGTTATGATTTATGATGTGTATTTTATTCTTCTCTTAAAAATGTGATCAAATTCTTAAAAAAAGGGAATGCATATTTTAAATGAAAAAAAAGCAATTAGATAGAAAATTTGAAAAATAGATGTAAAAAGAAGAAGAATGAAAATGTGAAACCACGATTGTAAAAAATAAAATATCAATGAATGAAAACATTAATGAAATGAAAAATTCAAACCAAGATATATAAGGAAATGAAGTAGTAATGGATGAAAAACTCAAATAAAGATATGTAAGTAAATGAAATATAAATGAATGAAAAATGCAAGCAAAGATATGTAATATGAATAAAATATTAATGTAATTAAAAATAAAACAAAGATATGTAAGAAACTAATTAGATTAAATATTGAGGGAGTTCGAGTAGGGCTTCTAGAAGTAACAAAAATTCTGTCGAGAAGGAAGTAGGCAAGAAAGGGATAGAGACCACCAAAGAATAGGACAATATCAAAAATTGCCTTTGAAGTGCTTCTAAAAATATTGTCCACAACAAAGAAAATCAAGAGAAATAGGGGTTCAATAATATACAATAAACACAAGTCAAGAGAGGGGGGGTGAAAGTCTTTGACATTAATAGAGACAGTGTGGATTTGGATGAAATTATCAATGTGGGTGAGAAGATCAAGGAGTAGGATAAGGCAAAATAATGGCCAAAGAAATAGAAAGAGAAGAAGGAGACTACAAAAGCAAAAAAAGGGGAGTCATCCCAAGCTCAAAATGACAAAAACAAGGCTTTGAATCAGCTCATCAACTCGCTCAAAGGAAAGGAAAATATAGATAAAATGGTTGAAGAACTTGAGCTTTACAAAGCTCTTATGAGGTGGTTCATGTGGGAAATGTTGATTCTAAAGAGTAAAATGAATGTTATTTAGCAAAATAATGATAATTTGTCTAAAATATTGGTAGAGAGAGAGGATGACATCTAGATATAGAGGCTAAATTTCAAAGTGGACTTACTTGAGCACACCAATGAGAACCTTCATAACAAGATAAGTTTTCTAGTTAATTGCGGTAAGGCTACAATGAATGAAGATATTCAAAACATCAAAAACCTTAGGGCTCACCTCAAATATTTGTTTGATCCCAACTATGTTGGAAAAGGTAAGAGCAAAATATGTCAAAGTAGTAGTGTCCAGCATAATAGATACCATGAAAGTTTATTGATGTTGATAGATATGAATCTTAACAAGATGAAGGCATGTTGGGAGGATACATTTTTAAGTCTAGAGTAGTATAGTTCTTAGGTGGTTTTTGGGCTATTTGGGGGTTATTTTTGGATTGTGTTGTTCTTGTTTCTCTATTGGGCTTGGTTAGCCTTTTGTCTCTCTTGTTATTGATCTTCTCCTAAGGTTTTGGGACCCTAGTTCAAAAAATTCCCCCACTTTAACCTTAATAAAAAAAATTGGATCTCATATAAGATAAACATGTAAAATCAAACACAAATAAAACATTTAAGCATGAAAATTAAAATGTGAATAAAAATTATAAATAAAGATTGAATAATCCCTAGAGAATGATGATTTCAATCTTAGTGCTTGCTCTACAATGTTATGTACAAAATAAAAACCACCTATTGGCATGACTAGGATGACAGTGAGAAGGTGTGGTAAGTAATGATGAAGGGGTGATTTTGAGGAAGCCTTGGTTTTATTGGAAGTGTTACCATGCAACTCACAAACTAGAAGCCAAGAGGCATAAGTAGTAAGTGTGACCCAGGATGTGATCATTGAAAATCAATAATCATAAAGGGGAATATCAGGAAAGTAGGATGTAAATAAAGAATTTATGTCACCACATAGATGATCTATAAATTTTTAGCACAAATGAGACAAATTAAATAAGTGGAAAATGCAAATAACTATCAACATCTAGGACCTATAACACTCTAACTAGTAAACACAAAGCTTGGGATGACAAGTGAGGTACATAGATCATACCATGAAGGCTATATGCATTAAAATAAAATTGGATCCTACCTTCCCATAACATGTTCCCAAATCCTTGGGACCACTTATAGAGTCATCAATCTAATATAAAGTTTGGATACTTATGTGAGCAAGTAGGTGGTAATGTAAATTTTAGGAATATCTAATGATATAAGAACTCATGCCCCAGTCCATTAGCCTACCGCAACCCAATGGACCTTGACTCTATCGTGAGGCCAATTGTGGAGTTTGAGATTTTAATAAGATAATAAATGTGTCATATAAAGATCATGTATTTTGTTGTGATTTGACTTGTAAGATATAATATGCCTTTTCTTATGATATAGATTTTAAATCTTTTGGAATTTTTTTATTCCTCCTCCATATGTATTTAAAAAAACCAAACATGGATGAAATAAATATCTAACATAAGAGATTATGCACTTAGCCACTAGAAAGGAGGAGTTAATGACCATGGTGTCTAAAGACTCCTGAAATTGCCTATATGTAAGTGTGAAATCTCAAACCTTGCCTATGTGTGCCTCAAGTGAAAGGAAATTAGGGAGTGATAGGGATAGTATAAGATCCATTCATATAATAAAATTTATACAGTGATTAAATATTCTCATAACTAATCACAAGGAGGGGAAATGATGTACCAAATGGGATGGGCATATGCTATGATAGTCATGTCACTAGGGAAATCATACTAACTTATAAAGGATCTAGGACAATCACTAATGAAATTGAATGCTCATGAAAAAAATGGGGAAAGATAAGTGATCATCCTAAATGAGTGGGAAGGTAAATAATCATACAAAAAGATGGGGGTGGTAAATAAGCATCACAAAATAGGTGGAAGGTAGATGGGGGCCAAAGAACCACTAGGATACTAGGGCCAAAAACTAATAAATGTGATAATAATTAAAAACTTGAAGGTGTTATATAAGCTCCTATGAAAGAAACAAATGTCATAAGTAAAATGAAAATAAAACCAAATAATGATGTAAGTAAAGTGATATAAGTCAAAATTAAATATTAAAAGGTAAAGTGATGAAAAATGAATGAGAACCATGATATAAAGAACATATGTAAAACAAGGCATAATGAATGATATATATAATATAAATATGAAATATAATCATATGAAAATGTGAAGAATAATGTGATATGATGAATATATGTGTTCAAAAATGCTAATATAATTCTTGACATGCATCATCAATTACATCTGATATATATCATTGTAATTGATTTTTGGATGTAATCATAATCTCTTATACTTTCTTAAAGAGTCATTTAAGGATTACTTGGTGGATGAGATGTATAAAAACATAGGAATACTATAATAAGGAGGATGGCATGGTGACTCTTGTGAATTTTAATAAATGAGAGTAACCTATGGTAGCTTGTTCATGATATCTTCTGATTTACTAGAAGGACTGCCCTTTTATCTAAGAATGACCCTAGAAATGTTGTTGAGAAGGAAAAGGCGTGGGCCTTATAAATTCATGAAAGTGTTATTACATTAATATACATATTTTTTTATGATGTGAAGTTTATTGATTCCAAAGATGATATTGTTACCCATATTTAGGGATATACTCTAGAGATGCATTCGAAAGTAGAAAACTCAAATGACTAAGAAACTAGAGTACTTTAGGATGAAGCACATATGTATTATCAAATCACTAATTAGTGAGTCAAATAATGTGTGTTTTTACCATGGAAATAATAAATACATCAAAGAGTATCCAAATATTATGTTCTACTATTTGATGTAGGAATTGAGCCTTATGGATTCTACTGTGTTAAGACTCTCTAGTAAGTTCGATAATATTTGGCCTAATGATTGACTATTTTATTTTTCTCATAATACTACTTTTCAACCCATCATCTAGGTAGGGAGTCATATTGGGGTTTATTTATAACCTCATCAATTAATCCATTATTGTCAAAGCATTTAAGGGTGGGTTCATGTACTGGTGCTATAGGTATTTCTTTAGGATACTTCCTCGATGCAAGCCATATTAACATGGGTAAAATATTGGGAGGAAACAAACTCAGAGGGTTAGAAAATATAAATAACATGTATGTCCCATCATAGAGTGATCAAGGAACATGCTCTAAAGAGGCTCAAAAGTCACAAAATCAATGTGTGAAGATATGAGAATACATTTCATTTCTATCATGTGGACATCAAAGGAAGGAAGATTAATATCAAGTGAAGGAGAAGGAAAATTAATGACATAAACTAAATTAATGAAATAAGAAGATGAAGGAGACTTGTAGGAGTGTTGAATGGAATATTGATAATGAAGGATTTATGTATCCTTAGCTTGATCATGGCCAAATAAATATGGGTCATCCAAAGTGTAAACAACATTGTAGTTAGGTATATAAAGATATATATGGAGGGAATAAACCACTTTAACAATAGATATAGAGTGGGGATTCAAACTATAGGAATGTCTATAGAATTGAAAAGCTCGTAAGTCAGCTTATTGATAAAATGGGTTCACAACAAATAGGGTGATTAATCTATAATGCTAGAAGGAAGGTATGAGGTTTTGATCTCAAGTTTGATCTCATTGGGCTTATCATCTTTAGAATATAACACATTGTGAGGTATGTTTCCCACAAACTCAAGGTGACCACTATAGCCTCATATTTTATGAGATAGTTAAATCATTGAGATTCACAAAAAGTGATGCTAGGTAGAGGTTCAAGGGTAGGTATTTTAAATACACCATGTTCTTAGAATTGTTTTAAATTCTAAGGGATATTATCACCTTGAATTTTATAGATATAACTATCATGGGGAAAGTTAACACACTTGCATGCAAAAGTGGTGATTGCTCATACGATGAGCCCAAGGTCAACTTTTAATAAAAATGTTATAGGATAACAAGAAGTAGAATATCATAACCTTAAATTTAACCATGATGGGGGAGAATGTGATAATAATCCAAACATAACCAAAAGGAGTAATTTTGAATTTATCTAACACGTAATTTGGGTAGACTTAAGGTTGCACTCAATGTATCCAAGGGTTTTAATCAAGTCAAGGGAAGTGATATAAGTTCCACAACTTTCATTAATAAAATCACATTTAACTTGAATGTCACCATCTTGGATACTAATGAATAGTGGAGGGTCATCCACATAAAGTAATATTTCATTAAGTATCATAGAATCAATGGGAAAATTAAGTGACAGAGAAGTATCCATAGTCTCAAAAACTTGAATTGACATTTATTCAAACTATTATATGATATTAACCTTAGATATGGGAAAGTGAGATTTTTTCCCCATAGGTAGAGGTCAACGGAGATTCATTTCAAAAAAGATCTACATCAATCACTTATGATGGTGTAGAGAATTACTTATGAGCTCAAGAAAATGGATTTGAGAAGTGAGTGTAGATAGTTCTACAATGAGATCCCACTCATGAAATCTAAATAGAGATGGATATGATTGTGATAATAGTGTGTAATACTAAATCAAATAAATTGAAGGAGGGGTTTAAGTGAATTTAAACTAAATAGGAAACAAATTATATAGTCTCAGACTAACTAATGTAGTTGGGTCAAGTAGAACAAATTTTATCAGGCTTGTCGATAAAATTTATTGCATAGAATGATAGGAAATAGAATATATCAAGTTATCTACTTGAGGAATCTAAAACTAGGAAATAAAGTGTGAGTACATCAATACAAATAATGCATTAGAATCAAAGTTAAGAATATTAATTGATTGTATAATTTTATCCAATATAGTAGGATATCATCTGGGGATGACAATATTTATCAGGTTGGTTGATGCATTATATTGTTGGTCAATAAATATTATCATGTTGGCCAATACAGTTGGAAAAAATAACTAAATAATAATAAATTGTATCAAGTTGGTTAATACAATTAGAATTTAAAAATGAGAGCTGATAGATTGTGTCAAAGTAGTTGATGTAGTTATAATACTTAGTAAAAATGATGATTGTATCATGTTGGTTGATGTAATTGAACTATTTAGTCTAGTGACAACTTTATCATACTCCAAGGGAGAGTTGTCCTAAAATATTCTATAATTAGGATAGGGAAAATGAGTGGAATTTGGTTAAGAATCAATATAATAAACTACATGCCTCATATTGTTCATATTAACCAAGTTCTCTTCATTATTTTAAAAGTGAACCATATTTTCAATAATATTGGTATTGGTAGATTGATGATTTTATTGTGTGTTTTAACCTTTTAGGGTTTAACTATGTAGATACTATGTTTGATTAAAGGGCTAAGTAGTCTAAATTAGTGAAATAATATGCAATAAATAACCACTAATTTCTTATATATTATGAATTGATTTGATTTTCTAACAATAGTAATAAATATGTGTAAATAGAGATTTATCTAGAAAACACTTGATACAAAAGATGTGAGTGTTAAAAAATGATAACACACAAGTGTGAGTTACATCAACCAGATCCTTATGCTAGATCCTATACTAGATAATAGAGCCACACTTGGATAGTAGTGCCATGTAGATCTAGTGTCTTGAAAATGTCACAAGTGTCCTCTATGCAGGACTGATCCTAACTTTTGGGTGCATTTGTGCTTGTGTTTTTGGGTTTTGTTTTTACATGCATGAAGTCTAAAACTCTGTATTATGTTTATAATAGTTGATTTATGATGTAAACCCTAATCCTCCTTGTAAGTAAGGTATAAGCTAAAATGTGTGTTTATTAGTAGGATAGGGTAGACATGCTCAACACCCCATTGTGAAGAGAGTTTCTTACATACTAATACACCGAGGAGGGATTAATATCGATGTAGTTCTTCCCACCTATGTTTTAGTGTTAGTACAAGTGATGCTCAAATTATATTGGTATTAAATGCCATGAGTGTGATTGAGACTGGAAAATTGAAAAATCTAAGATTAGGGTAGCTATAAATGGTAGTATGTAGAAGTAGGGAAAAATATGGATTAATAACCTTGATTTTGCTTAAATTATTTTGTGTGTGAATAGGTATTTTTCATATAATTTACACCTAATGGATAGAGGTCTAAAATTCATGTATTTATAGTGTTATGTAGCTTGTGTGGATAACAAAAGATGATTAGGTTGACCTTAGGAGGGTTTTAATTTTGAAAATATATTCATTCACAAAAATTAGGGTAAAAAACATTAGCCCCATTTTGGGAACACTAGTGCCATGTGGATCTAGTGACCATAATGTGGCACTAATGTCTAACTGATAGGATGTTTTACATGAAGATCTAAGATCTATAAATGAGGGTATGAGGCTATGTTTTAGCTAACTAGGGATGTTTTTTGTTCTGCATAAAGGTTGGAAAAGTGTGATAAAATGCTCTAGGATAGGTCTAGTTCTAAGCTAGGTATAATTTGTCTCTAGTAACACTATTACCACTCAAATACCACTTTTAGGTGATGACATTTTCCAACCCTTTATGCTATAAATGAAATAAATTGAAATGACTAGTATAAAGGAAAAATAAGCATACTTGGACTTACCTATTAAGTGAATCCCATGAAGCTAAGTCTAAGTATGTTAAGTTAGGTTTGCATATGTGAAGCATGACATGCAAATGAAATGTGATTAAATCAATCCTTAAGAGATATCAAAATAAAAAGACTAAATTGAGTTAAGATATGGTAAATAGGAAAGAAAGGAACACATCTTGTTGGGTATGCAACTCAATATTTGAACTCAATGACAACCTGCGTGTGTGCATGTACATAGTGACCAAATCATTGGATAGCTTGGACTGAGTTGATAGCTTGCTCAATCATCATGTGTGGGTGTTGAGTTGTGGAGCTAAAAGCTTCACCAAATGAGCAAGTGCAGAAGTTGCTAGTTTTACACAATTGCTGGCATCGGTCATGAGAGACCGACATCAGTTAGGAGTCGACTAGGAAATGCCAGCATCGATTATATTTTAGCCAACGTCGGTCATGTGCAGATAGTTAGGGACTGACATCGGTCACCTATGCATCTAAAAGTCTATTTTAGTGGATAGAACAGAATGTTTGCATGATAGGATTAAGTGTTAGTCTTAAAGTCCGCATCTCTATTTTTAGTAGGACTGTTTTGAGCCCTTCATTAGGAGGTGCATCTAATGGTTGTGATTGTATGCTCATGAATCCCTAATTCTATATAATAGGGATAGATCTTCATAGCTTATTGTGGAACAATACAAGAATTGTACAGATTTGTATATGTGTATCAATCCAAGTGTTGGAGTTGATTGTAATTGAGAGAGAGAACTCTTGAGGGAAAGAGAGCTGTACATCTGAGAGAGGTGTGAAAGAAGAGAGGTTTCTTCAATTGTATTTCCTTTTGAAAGAGTTTAATACAAGTTTTCAAGGTGGTTTCTTGTATCTCTTATTCTTTGTTATTTCTAATTCTAGTTACTTATCATTTTGGTTTAATTCCATGTTTAGTTGCTTTCATAATAGTAATCAAGTTTGTTGGTTGATCCCCAACAAAGTGGTATCAGAGCTCAGGTTCACTAACAGGTGGTTCAGATCTGTTTAGTGTGTGTTGATTACAGGTTACTCACAGAGGTTTCTATTTGAGTGGGAGAAGCTATGGCAAAAGAAAGTAAACTTAGAATGGAGAAGTTTAATGGCAAGAATTACCAATTATAGAGAATGCAGATAGAGGATTATATGTATCAAAAAGATCTATACTTACCATTAGGTGGAGCTGTAAAGAATCCCACAAACATGGAAGATGAAGAATGGGAAGTTCTTGATAGAAAGGCTCTTAGATCTATAAGATTGAGTCTGGCATCTACTGTGATATCTAATTTATCACAGGGAAAGTCAACAGTAGAGTTAATGACTATTTTAGCAAATTTATATGAAAAACCCTCAGCTTCTAATAAGGTATATCTTATGAAGCAGTTATTTAATTTGCAAATGTAGGAAGGTGGATCTGTATCTAATCATCTAAATGATTTCCATGGAATTGTAAATCAATTAAATTCAATCAAAATAGTGTTTGATGATGAAATTAAGGCTCTATTAATCTTATGCTCATTACCTGAAAGCTAGCATAGTTTGGTAATGGCAGTTAGTAATACTGCATCTGCTTCAAATATTTTAAAAGTAGATGATGTTGTTAGTGTAATCTTGAATGCATAAATTCATAGGAAAAGCACAGAGGAAACATCAGGGAATGCTTTAAGTTTTGAGAGTAGGGGAAGGCAAAAAGAGAAGAACAAGAAAGGGAGATCAAGGTCTAAGTCAAAGATGAGAGGTAGATCCAAATCTAGAAATGGAAGGAAGCCAACCTGGTGGAATTGTGCAAAGATAGGGCATGTAAGCAAAGATTGCTGGTCAAAACCTAAAGAAGACAATCAGCATGAAGACAAAGAAGAAGCAAAAGTTGCAGGTATTGTTGCACAAGATGCTTTATTTTCTCTTTGCATAATAATATAAAATCTTGGGTTTTAGATTCTGGTGCCTCTTTTCATGCAACCCCAAATAGAGAATATTTTAGTGACTATGTCCATGGAGATTTTGGAATAGTTTATTTAGGGGATGATGAGCCTTGTAAAATTATTGGCAAAGAAAAGTGCAGCTAAAAATGCAGAATGGCAACACATGGGTGTTGAGAGGTGTCATGCATGTTCCCAGCTTGAAGAGGAATTTGATTTCTGAAAGAAAGTTAGGGGATGAGGGTTGTACAATAACTCTCACAGCTGAATCTTGGAAGGTTACCAAGGGTGCACTTGTATTAGCCAGAGGTAAGAGAGTAGGTACTCTCTATTTATGTAATTGTATTACTGATAATTCTCCTTTTGTATTATCTACTTTAGATGTAGATGCAAAGTTGTGGCACTAGAGGCTTGGCCACATGAGTGAGAAGGGAATGTCCATTCCTAAGTCAAAAGGTAAGCTTTTAGATTTAAAAAGCATAGATCTAGATTTTTGTGAGCACTGTATTTTTGGGAAATAGAAGAGAGTGAGTTTTCTCAAAATTGGGTCAACAAAGAAGAAGCATAAGTTGGAGCTTGTTCACACAGATGTGTGGGGACCAGCTCAGGTTGTTTCTATTAGAGGATCACAGTACTTTGTTTCTTTCATTGATGATGCTAAATGAAAGGTATGGGTCTATTGCATAAGGAAGAAATCTGATGTTTTTGACACTTTTAAGATTTGGAAAGCTTTAGTTGAGAATGAAACAGGTAGGAGATTGAAGTGCCTTAGATCTGACAATGGTGGTGAGTTCTGTAGCCATAAGTTCAACTAGTATTTTTATATGAATGGAATATGCAGGCAAAGGATGGTTCTAAGGACACCTTAGTAAAATGGAGTTGCTAAAAGGATGAATAAAACAATATTGGAGCGTGCACGGTGTATGAGATTGCATGCTAGTTTGCCCTTAGAGTTTTGGGCAGAAGCTGTGGATACTATAGTTTACCTGATTAACAAAGGACCCTCTACAGATCTGGATGGTGGAATTCTAGAAGAGGTGTGGATAGGTAAAAAGGTAAATCCTTTATTTCTTAGAGTTTTTAGTTTTGAAGCTTTTGTGCACATTGATAAGGAAAATAGAAAGAAGATGGATGCTAAGTCTATGAGGTGCACTTTTATTGGTTATGGCTCTAGAGATTTCAGATTAAGGTTTTGGAATCTAGGAACTAACAAAATAATTAAGAGCCATGATGTTGTTTTCAATGAGAAAGTGATGTATAGTCATCAGCTCAAGAAGCTAAAGAATTTTGAGCAGGGCCATGATGATTTGGATGAGGTGATGGTCCAAAATGAGCTCACAGGAAAGAATAATCACAGACAAGAAAACATAGAGACTGACGTCAGTCAGGCAGGAACCGACGTCGACAATATAGGAACTAATGTCCATCAGACAGTGACCGACGTCGATCAAAAAGGAACTGACATTAGTCATGTAGAATCGACGTTGATCAGTTATGGGCCTGGAGGTGATTGAGGTCAGTCATTGTCAAAGAATTTGGGCAGACAGCGTGTTGTGAATGAGTCTCAGATGCCCATCAGGAGGTCAAAAAGGGTAAGTAAACCTCCAATTCGATATTCCCCTTCATTATTTTACTTATTGCTCACTGATGGTGGAGAAGCAGAGAGTTTTGATGAAGCAATACAGGCAGATTTCAGGAAATAGTGGGAGCTAGGCATGAATGAGGAGATTGATTCCTTGAAAGAAAACCAAACATGGGATTTGGTTGAGTTGCCAACTGGTAAGAGAACACTAAAAAATAGATGGATCTATAGATTGAAGGAATGTGAGAATGGACAGATGAGATATAAGGCCAGGTTGGTAGTGAAAGGATTTGCACAAAAACTAGGTATTGACTTTGGTGATTTTTTTTTTCCTGTAGTTAAGATGACTTCTATACAGACTATATTGTCTTTAGTTGCTATTGAGGATTTACATCTTGAGTAGCTTGATGTTAAGACAATGTTTCTTCATGGATATTTGGATGAAGAAATATATATGGATCAGCCAGAAGGATTTGAGGTCAAAGGTAAGGAGAAACTTGTGTGCAGATTGAAGAAAAGCTTGTATGGCCTCAAGCAAGCTCTTAAATAGTGGTATTTGAGATTTGACAAGTTTATGACTGAGCATGGGTATAGTAGATGTCAATCTAACCATTGTGTTTATTTTAAGAGATTGGATAATGGTAGATATATTATTCTATTATTGTATGTAGATGATATGCTGGTTGCAGGATCACACATGCAGGATATCTCTGAGCTTAAGGTGAAATTAGCTCACATGTTTGCCATGAAGGATTTGGGAGCAGCAAAGAAAATCCTTAGCATGAGTATTAAGAGAGACAGGAAAAATCATAGGTTGATTTTGTCTCAAGAGGATTATGTGAACATGGTGTTGAAATGGTTTAATATGCAGGATGCAAAATCGATAAGCACACCTATGACTGGACACTTTAAGCTGAGTAAAGATCAGTGTCCTAATTCACATGATGAGGTAGAGTACATGAATAGAGTTCCATATGCTTCCGTAGTTGGAAGCTTAATGTATGCAATGGTATGTACTAGACCAGATATTGTCCAAGTAGTGGGAGTTGTCAACAAGTATATGGCCAATCCAGGGAAGGAGCATTAGAAAGCACTTCAGTGGATTTTCAGATATCTGAGAGGGACCAGTAGTAGGCATTTATGCTATGGTGGGTCAAACACTTCTCTACATGGTTATGTAGATTTAGATACTTTGTTGGGGATCAACCAACAAACTTGATTACTATTATGAAAGCAATTAAATAGGAAATTAAACCAGAATGATAAGTAACTAGAATCAGAAATAACAATGAATAAGAGATATAAGAAACCACCCTAAAAACTTGTATTAAACTCTTCTAGAAGGAAATACAATTAAAGAAACCTCTCTTCTTCTACACCTCTCTCAGATGTACAACTCTCTTTCCCTCAAGAGTTCTCTCTCTCAATTACAATCAACTCCAACACTTGGATTGATACACATATACAAATCTGTACAATTCTTGTACTATTCCACAATAAGCTATGAAGATCTATCCCTATTATATAGAATTAGGGATTCATGAGCATACAATCACAACCATTAGATGCACTTCCTAATCAAGGGCTCAAAATAATCCTACTAAAGATAGAGATGCAGAATTTAAGACTAACACTTAATCCTATCATGCAAACATTCTGTTCTGTCCATGAAAATAGACTTTTTGGATGCATAGGTGACTAACGTCAGTCCCTGACTGTCTACACATGACTGATGTCAGCTGAAATATAACCAACACCGGCATCTCCCAGTCAACTCTTGACCGATGTCGGTCTCTCCTGACTGACACCGGTGACTGTGTAAAACCAACAACTTCTTCACTTGCTCATTTGGTGAAGCTTTTAGCTCCATAACTCAACAGTGGGTGGATCAAGAATTTAATCCAATCTTGAATCCATCATTTCCCACCCCTTCTTGGTGGATCATGACCTATGAATAGCTTATATTGGACTAAAAGTGTGTCCAACCCTCCCATGTGGGCAGCTCAAGAACTCAAGTAGGCTATAAATCCACCATTTCCCACCCATGTGTAGGAGATGCATGTAAAAATCAACTACATAAAGTGCTATAAGTATATAATTGGGTATATATAGCTATATAATTTGGCTTTGAATCTATTTGGGTATATTAGGAGGATCTAGGCCACTTATAAATGCTAACCACTTTATATGGAGTCAGGCATGACCCTGGTGATATCCTGGAATATGATGTCAAGTGTATACAACATAGATAATGACATGGAGTTTGTGATCCCATTTGATGAACCTATGTGTAACTGAGCATGTCAAAATGATGTGTAGTGTACATGCCCCTACTTTGAGTAACTGACATGAATTTGAGCTAAGCTAGTATGAATCTAAGTAAAATCTGAGCATATATGTCAAACCTATAGCTATATCCATGCAAACCTGTATTATACCTAGTGTACTATTTTAGCCACTCTAAACTTCTTGAAATTTGGGCTACTAGATAGTAATACCACATCTTAGATAGTAGCACCATGTGGTGCTAGTGTCCCTATTTGGGTGATAATGTCTACCTGGTCTAAAATATGAGTCACTATACTAATTTTTGATTCCTTATGTTTTCTTGTGTTTTATCTCTATTTAATTTTCTAAAACTGATCTTGTGTGCTATAAAATGTTCTATGAATGTAATGTAGGAGCCTAATATTTATGATAAACACCTGCTAATTTTCCCTCTTTTAAAGGTAGTTATTGAACTTATGTAAGAATTATCCTAAAAATAAATAGAAGTACAAAATATGTGTTAGGTGGAACATATATTATAACTGCATGATAATCTAATATAATGTGTAAACATAACATTAGAATTTAAGTGAAGTTGAGAAAAAGTATGTAATGTAAGATGCATGTTGTGTCTAGAATTGCGTGAGTGTCAAGATAGATGTAATAAATGTATGTAACAACAAATATTAGTATTTACCTAAGGGGATGGGGCATGAAGTCCATCATGGCAGCCAAGTGGGAAGTGTAGATGCATGAGGTCCCTCATGGCATCAAAAACTAATATGTGTAACAAGAAAATATAAGTGTCATTGGCATGATACATATAATAATGCATACATACAAAACACATTAGGCACATAAAATAGCCCAAGGAGACATAATACAAGGTACATGGGCACATGCCACTAAATTTGAGAAATAAGACATACAAGGACATGTTCATATGTCCACATATGTAAATAAAAATAGAGTTATCTTAGAGCCACATATAAGGACATGTTTAAATTTCCACATACACAATCAAGAAAGATCACATAAGGGATATGGGCATATGTCCAAGGCCTACATGAGTAAAAGTGGTATAGAGCCAAAGAACAATGGCATATTTAAATGCTCAAGAATAGAAGAAGCATGGAAAATATGTATACAATTAGAAATACATCATGTCTATAAATCAATCCTAGATCGAAGATAGAGCATACCTACACTTATGATTGGGAATACATTTGTTAAGTGAGAGCATGACCAATATGGGCATCCACTCAACCAGATTAGGGGATCACTTATCATAGTACACCATGTTAGGAAGTGTTTCAAAGTCTAAAGTCTAAAATAATCATACAACCCTAAAATATTCCTAGGTTTAATGTTCACTCTATTCTAATAAACAATAAAGTAAATCTAATCTAGTGCACACCAAATCTTATGGCATAAAGTGGCGTTTAGAAACAAAACAAACTAAACTAAACATGCATAGAAGACATATACTCATGTCAATATATATGAAATTCTAAAGTATGGAAGAGAATCACATCTACATTATCTATCTACTCTTACAAAGGATAAATAAAGTTAAGAATACTTACCTTTGAAGATGAAACCATCAAGCCTCAATCTCTCCCTTGGCCAAGGTGCTTTGCAAGAGATTATTATGGTATGAAAGGATAACAAATATAAATCAGCTCTAGGCTATACAACCTATCTATGCATCCAAAATACTTCTCCATAAGACAAGATCTATATCTTCAAATAAAGTATAGAACCCTAAGCTTTATTCCTCAAGTATAATGGTTAATAAGTAAATTTTCATTCACTCTTATTCAATATTAATTCTTCTTTTATAAAATGGTGGGAAATGAACTTGTATATATAGGTGGATCTTGCCCTAAATCATCCCATAAATGTCATCTATATAGGGTCAACCTAGTTGACCTAGTGTGTTTTTAAGGATAATTCACTAGGTCTGAGCTAGGTTGGCCAAAAATCTAACAAGCTAAGAAAGTGAAAGATACCCCTAAACTATACTGGATCGACCTAGTCGACCTAGTACAACCAACTGACCAAAAAGGTGTTAAGGCAAGAAAAGGATGGATAATGCATGACAAATGAGAGGAATGGGTAGGACTGAGGAGAATAAGCTTAGGGTAAATAGTTTTAGGAACAAGTGTGTAGATGGTAAGTGGTAAAAGGGACAATCATTTTATGAAGCACAATGGTCTACCCACCCCTTTCCCAGTGCACCTTTTAAGGCATGCACTCAGATTGATTGAGAATCAACAAGTTATTGCAAGATACAAAGTGTTATTAATCAATAAAAGTTTGAAAATATTATGTGTATACATATGCCCCACTCGAAGCTCATCACATGTCATGTAAGTACAACATGAGATGGTGCTTTGGGATAGAACATGATTACACATAGTGTTAATGATAAGTAAAGTACAATAAGAAAAAAATAAGATAAAAGAAAGTAAATAATTGAAAAACACATACCTTAACTTACCTTCATGTTGTAGATAAAGAAGTAGATTACAAGAAGAAGTGAATATGTCCAATATGAAGAACACTAGTTGAACCTGTAAAAGTTAGTGAAAAAAATAGCCAAAAATCAATTTTTTTAGAACATAGGCATATGATATTGTAAAATAATCTCCACGTCATCATGGTTTTAATGCATTTTATAGTTCAAAAAATGGATGAGTAAAAATAAAGATATGGGTAAAATAAGGAATCAAAGTAATAACCAGGTAGAAACAACTAGGTCAACTTAGTCGACCTAGTAGGCTGAAATTTTATTAAAATCCATACTGTTAACCTACTAGGTATGTGTTGACCCTGTACATTTTATAGACTTAGTACTAAGAGGGGAAAAATTAAAGGGTTAACTTAGTTTATTAAGACAAAATTAAAGTATTTAAGATAAATAAATGACAAAATGATGGAAAATGAATGGTAAATGATAGGAAAGAAATGACAAATGATAGGAAATATATGACAAATGACTGGGAAACATAGTAAATAATTTTAGAAAGCATGTAAAATGTAAATTCTAAAAAAAAACATAATAAATCACGTTGGGAAGCATGTAAAACATGAATGGCAAATGAAATATCAATGCAAGAAAGTTTAAACAAAGATATGGAAGTAAGTGAAAAGTGAGCTCATGTAAGATAGGCAAAAATAAAAATATGAAAGACTGAGAATGAAATGTAATTGAAGATGTGAGACAAACATGAATAAAGCATACATAAAGAGAAACATGTTATAATGCCAAATGTCATATGTAAGATAAGTTAAGTTTGTGGAAATCAAACAAAAATATGCTGGAGAAATGAAAATCAAAAGCTCTAAGGGATGAAAACTCAAACTTAGTGTTTATTCTAAGATGAAATGTAAAAAAACACAATAAGATAATGACATGACTAGTATGACAATGAGAGGGTGTGGTAAATAAAAATGGTGTAAGGGTGAAATCCATAGTTGCTTAGACATGTTGTTTTGATCTAAGGATAGATAAAACTAAAACAAAGTAATGTTAGCATTTTTTTTAAGAAGTGAATAAGAAGGAATAATAAAAGAGGGAAAACAAAGTTGGAATCACAATTTTCTTGTCAAGAGGGGAAATGAAATGGGTGGAGGGGAGAAATGAAGGAAAAATTAAGGTAGAGGAATTATTTATCAAAGTCAAGACACTCAAATTAGGTTTGTCAAAACAAGATGACTTTCGACCTTAAGGACTATGAAGAACTTCTCATAGACACACAAGTCTTAGGTCAAAAAATGAATTATATAGATCATTTCATGAAGGTTATATGCATGAAAATTAAAATGGACCTACCTTCCGATAATGTGTTCCCCATTTCCCATTCCTTAGGACCCCTTATAGAATCATCGATCTACTGCAAAGATTGGGTACTTGCATGAGAAAGTAGGTAGTACCATAGATTTTGTTGAATTTTCCTATTCCAATCTACTAGCCTACCATGCCCGAAAGGACCTTGACTTTATGTGAGGCCAAATGTGGAGTTTGAGATTCGATTAGAGATATGAGATGTGCTTTTAATCACATCTTTCAGTGTGAATTTAACTTTTGAGATTTATATGTTGCCTTTTAGAGATCATTTCCTTTTGTTTTCAAATTATTTGTATTTTAACTTTCTTGATGTATTTTTAGGATTCCTCCTCCATACGGATTTGGAAAACCAAACATGGGTGCTAAAGATGACTTTCATTTGAATACTTGGGACAAGGTTGCTAAGAGAGAGAACTTCAAAGAGCATGGGGTTTAAGAGTTTCATAAATCTAGATGAAATAAAAGTACTATCTTGAATTTGACCTTATTTTATCCAACGTGGAGTGAAAGGAAATCAAAAATCAAGAGGATTGATACATGTAACAATTTAAATTACTTCAAATCACAAAAAAAAATGTGACAAAGGACAAAAAGGGATATAATGACAGTAAAGTGTGATTCTTTATCATGAGAATGAGGAGAATAGAGGAAAACATGCTAACATAGATTTTTGTGCAAATTATATCTAGAAAAAGAAGCAAAAGATAAAGTTGGAGAATAAGGATGAAGAACATGAAAAGGTGGTAATTTTATGAGGAAGGTCGGGTCCTATCTACTGTCTTACATTGCAACTATAGAACCCAAGGGGTGACAACAAGTAAGATGTGAAAGAACAAAATGAGAAAAGAAACAAAGGTGGTATTTTATGGGGAGGGCTAGGTCCTATCTATGGTCTTATACTGCAAATTCACAAAATAGAAATCCACAAGGGTGAATGCTAAATAAGGGAAAAAATAATCATATAGCTACAAAGGCAAAAAATTACATAAAAAGATAAAAGGAATATATAAGGACAAAAATGAAAGCAAATTCTAAATGTAATGTGAAATAAAACCAAAGAACATAAAGGAAAACAATGATTCTTAGAAAGAGAAAGTAAAAGAAAGAAAGGGAAAAAAACAAAGAAACATGAGATAAAAAGAACAAGTAAGATCTATGCTAACGTCTGTATCAAAGATGAGCATGTGAAATACAAGTTTATAAGTCTCAAAAGGTTTTTTAAAGGTAAATTTGGTTAGTTTTATGCATTATAGAATAAGAGTGGGCATTACAAAATTCCCAAATGGGTAATTAGATGTAGGTATAGGCATCACAAGATGCCCCAAAATTTTAAGGGACATGTGGATGGGCATCACAAGATACCCCAACATGTGGGTTGGAGTGAGGTAACATTGAATCATTAAAATGATTTGCATTGGGTTGGTAGGTATATTTGGAGATAGGTAAATGTGTTGGTTTGTTAGATTTTAAGGAAGTTGAATTTGACATATGATGGGTAGGAAAGGTATGAAGAGGTAAAGGAGGATAATTTCTAATATGCTTTGGAGTAGGCATTTAAACTAAGTACTCATTTGGTTTATGTGGCCTAAGAGGTTGAGGTTCAATAGATGCCAAAATATGTTTAAAGTTATTCATATTAGCTATCCTTTCTTTATTGGTGTAGGAAGAAAGATCAACTATGGTTTGAACAAAATTAGCAGATGAGGTATATGTATGGGATGATTATTATTGATCACTAGGTAGTTGATGTTGATTTAATTATGGTTCTTGAGATTTACTTTGAGAATCTTGAAGATAGTCTTGATAACATTTTTTTGTGAGAATATCAAGATTGAAATATGGACCAAAAAAGGAAGAAAAAATAAAATGGTGAAGATCATGACAAGAATCATTTGAATGACCTATAGTAGCATGCCACCAACAAAACTTATCAGGATTGTACCATTTTGGAGGAGGTTTGGAAGGATCAAAGGTCATGGGTTTAGAAGGGGGAAATTTATTCTTAAGTTGTTCTAGAGTCAAAGGTGGGTGGGTTGCATTGCTCTACTTTGAGGTTGGGGAGGCTTACATGAATCAATGTTATGAGAAAGTGATTTTAAAGGTTATTTAATAGTTGTATGAGGTGTTTCAAATTGAGTCATAAGAAAGTCTTGCCATTTTGCTTGGTCTAAGGCTTCCTCTAAAGTTTTAGGTGAAAAAATTCTAACTTTGTATTGAAAGGGAGGTTTAAGAGTGGTGAAAAATAGTTTTAAAGGAGTATCATCATTCATGTTATGGTCCACTTTATAAGCGAGAGACTTTCATCATTTGATGAAAGTCTAAGAAGATTCATTAGGAAGTTTCTTGGCATTGATGAAATGGCTAAGATAGTTTTCAGGAAGATCATCATGTTGGAATTGCTTCACTAGAGTATTGACTAAATCTTATAGTTGTGAGATGGAATGTCTAGGAAGTTGGTTGTACCATTCAAGTGCCTCACCAACAAAGGTTTTGGCTAAGAGCTTGGTGGTAGCAAAGGTGTTAGTTTGGACCCATTCCTTATAGATATTACCAAAAGACTTAAGAGAGATAGTAGGGTCCTTATTACCATTATATGTGATAGTTGGAGAAAATTTTCCAATATTTATGGATGCAATGAATGGGGATAAGGTTAATTTTGAATATGTTGAAGCATTTTTTTATTCATTGGAGGTTGAGGGATGATATTCCCATTGGAATCTCTAAGAGAAGGGACAAAATTTAGATTTCGTTGAGACATCATGACTTGAGGTGGTTGATTAGTCATGTTTAATAAATATTATTGCATGTTCATCATTTGAGATTGATTGGTTGTTTGCATGATGTTCATTTGTTGTATTACTCATGCAAAAAGTTGAGTTGTATCAATAGGTGGATTGGAAGGTGGGGTATTAGTTTTGATAGGAAGAGGATTGTTAGTGTTGGTGGGAGGAGGATTATTTATAGGTGGAGGAT
The DNA here is from genome assembly GCA_037957365.1 of Torreya grandis. Taxonomy (NCBI): domain Eukaryota; kingdom Viridiplantae; phylum Streptophyta; class Pinopsida; order Cupressales; family Taxaceae; genus Torreya; species Torreya grandis. Next base: position 1,280,767 of record JARHVA010000603.1, read on the forward strand.
TACCAACATTGGTATTGCTTGTCTTAAGTGTGGTAGAAGAAGGAATCTTGGTAAAGCCACCATTCTTGTCAGGAGTGTAAATAACATTATCATCAAGGTTTTTAAATAATTGGGAACCATCTAGATTATCAATTTGAGTGTTTTTAACCATGTTACTTTGGGAATTGACAAGGCTTGGTGATCTTGTTATGGGTGTAATAAGAGGATTATGAACATTGGTTGTAAAGATATGAGTGTTGATAGCTGAAGGATTAGTTAGTGGAAAATTGGTATTGGGAAGAGGATTAGGATGAATGACCTCAACTACATTACATTTTGTACTGGTTGGTTTTAGTTTAAGAGAAGAAGGAAAAAAATGGATAGTTTCATCTAAAGTAATGAAATAAGTGAGGTTATTATCCAAATCCTTAATTATGCAATGTTCTTGACTAAAATAATGTTGAAAATATGTCATCATGATGAAATAAGGCTAGATAACCACACAATGGAAGAAATTGTACAGGGTCGATTGGGTCAACCTAGCACAAAAAGTATGTCCTATAAATAGTACAGGGTTGATTGGGTCGACCCAGTATAGTGTAAAGAGACTGGAAAAAGAGGTAAAAGGGGTTGCAGATAGTATAGTGTCGATTGGGTCTATCTTGTATAGTGTATAGAGGTTGGAAAAAGTTATAGGGTCGACTAGGTTAACCAAGTATAGCAGATAGGAAAGATGAGAAAGTTGATAACAAGTTGTGAGCTGAAACAAGACACTTTTTGAAGTTAATCTAAGAAAGAAAGAGCTAAAGGGAAATAAACAATCAATTAGATTTATGCTAGCCAATATAATTGAGGTACATAAAACAAAACCTTGTACTAACACTAGATAATGCAAGTTTTTGCACACACAATTGAGCAAAGAGAAAGCAATCAACTTGAAAAGTAAAGAGCTAACTAATTGGTCAACGTGAATGTTTATTTGATTATTTAAGAAATTATTTTAAATGTGATGGGAAGTTGGATGTAAAGCAAGGAACTAGATTGTAATCTAAGGATGGTTTCAAGTAGTTTGGGCTAAAAGGGACTATAGTGGTAATTATACAAGCTTTTTATTAGGGCCTACCCCCTCTCTTCACACACCACAAAAATAAGTGTATCGAGTGCTTAGCCAGAATATACCATTAACCACACTTTATACTTGACCAGAGTATCAATTTGGCTTCCTCTTTGGTGATGAAATCCAAATAGGTTGGCCTTGGGTTGACAAATGTTAAAATGCTTGATTAGATGTTTGTGATTTGGTCGTGTGTGCATAAAATATAAATAGTGAACTAAATGATTAATTAAAAATCCCCTAATTAAATTATGTGAGATATTCTAATCATACAATCAATAGGAAAAGAAAGGTGTGAAAAAATTACTAACATATATAGATTAACTCCAAAATGAAACAAGGTATAGTGTTAACATTATATGCACAAAACATAGAATAGGGTTAACAAATTCAAACCTGTACTAAAAAATCAAGGTCTAAGAAGGTACAAGGTTAGCTAGGGCTAACCTAATTATTTTAGACAACACATAGAACATAGAGTTAGGTTAGTAGGGTTGATACAGTTGACTTGTTAAGGTTAATTTTAAAGACCACAAACTATGAAAGGAAAGACAAAAAAAAAAGAGATAGAGAGGTAAAAAGGTACCTTGGTGGATCAGAGATGAAATGAATAAATATTATTAATGAAAAAACTTGAAGTATGTTGTCAAAACCTACAAACTAGGTCAATAGGATCAATCAAACTGTGTAGGAACCTATTGTAGAGTGCTAAAAAATTAGAGGGTCGACTAAGTCAACCTAGTAGGTTGAACTTGATGTTTGAAAGGTTGGAAACTTACATTGGGTTGATTGGGTTGACCCAGTTACCTATTCCTAGAAACCTCCACATAGAAGTCAGATAATTGGGTTGACAAAGTCAATTTAGTATGAAATAAATATGATAAAGATAATGATTAAAATAATGAAAATAAGTGAAATAAATCTTATAAGGATTAGTTTCACATTGGGTTCACTAGAATATATGTAATGAAAAATGTATCATGTCTATAAATCAATCCTGGCTTAGAGAAGATAGAGTATACCTACACTTCTAATTGGGAATACGTTTTTTAAGTAGGAGCATGCCTAATATGGGGATCTATTAGACCCTATTATGGGATCACTTGTCACAATACACCATGCTAGAAAGGGTTCCAAAGCCTATAGTCTAACATAATCATGTAAAAATTCTAAAAGAGTCTTAGGTTTAATGTTCAATCTATTCTAATAAATGAGAAAGTAAATATAATATAGTGCACACCAAAGCTTATGGCACAAAGTGGGTGTTAGAAACAAAACAAACTAAACTAAACATGCATAGAAGACATATCCTCACATCAATGTATAAGGAATCCTAATGCATGGAAGATAAGTACATTTGCATTATTTATCTACTCTTATAAAGGAGAAATAAAGTTTGGAATACTCACCTTTGAAAATGAACTCACCAAGCCTCAATCTCTCCCTTGGCCAAGGTGCTTCATAAGAGATTGTTGTGGTATGTAAGGATAACAAAAACAAATCAACTCTAGGCTACAAAACCTATCTATGCATCCAAAATACTTCTCCATAAGATAAGATCCATATCTTCAATGAAAGTATGGAACCCTAAGCTTTATTCCTCAGGTATAATGGTCAATAAGTAGATGTTTGTTTTCTCTTATTCACTATTAATTCTTCTCTTATGAAATAGTGGGAAATGAAGTTATATATATAGGCAGATCTTTCCCTAAATCCTCCTAAATTTTTTGACTGTATAGGGTCAACCTAGTCAACCCAATGTGTTTTTGAGGATAATTCACTAGGTCTGAGCTAGGGCAGATAAAAGGCTAACAAGATAAGAAAGTGAAAAATACCCCTTAACTGTACTAGGTCGACCCAATCTTCCAAGTATAACCAACTAACCAAAAGGGGGTTAAGGCAAGAAAAGGATGGATAAGGCATGACAACTAAGAGGAATTGGTAGGACCAAGGAGAATAAGCTTAGGGTAAATAGTTTTAGGAGACAAGTATGTAGATGGTAAGTGGAAAAATGAATAATAATCTTAAGAAGCACCAATGGTCTGCCCACCCCTTTCTTGGTGCATTCCTTAATGTATGCACTTAGAGAGATTGAGACTCGACAGGTTCTTGCAAGATACAAAGTGTCAGTAATCAATAAAAGTTTGAAAATATTATGTGTATACAAAATACAATCAAATCTAACCTATAAAATCTAGAAATTAAAGAATGCATAAGTATGTAATATGAATATCTTTAAAAGAAAGGATGTACATATGTTGAGTTTAAAGTAGTGATAAATTTTTTTTTTTTGAGTATGAGTAGCAATGATCGATATCATGATATAAAAATGCTAAAAATAAAATGTATATAATGTAAGGATAGATCTTGATAATAAAAATTGTGTATAAGATGCACCCAATTAGGTGAATGTATCAAGTGAATAGCCATGGATCAGTGTATATGCCCCCAATGGGTATATGATAACAACTATAGATTAGTGTAGTGGACCTAAGTCTTATATGCAATCTTCAAGCACTCTATAAGAATAATGGAATCATGTAGTATGATAAAAATGATTATACTATGATAGTTAACATATGTAGTGTCTAAAAATTATAAGAAATGTAAACATAGAAATGCATACAATCTTTAAATTTTATTTTTTCTAAGTAATATTTGAATTTTATTTTTGTTGTAGCATTTTATATATTTTTTAATTTTCTAGATATAATTTATGTACAAGGAGATGCAAATAAACTATGTACAAGGAGTTAAAGATAATAAAGTATGTACAAGAGGGAAGGAACGATACTAACTGATGAGTCTCATGAGAGACTCACTATCAATGTGACCTATCTTAAATAAGGGAGTTGTGATTGTGCATGTTTTTTGAAAGGGAAACTATGATCCCATATTTTGTTATAGTAAGAAATATGTGTTTTTAGCTGTATCTATAGTGGTGTTATGAATCTATGACACTAATTGCGGTGCCCTGTGCACTATAGGGGTCTTGAGAACCCATATGGTAGAAGAAGTTGTAGGTGACATAGGTTCCCTATGCCGAGAAACTTAAGAACCCAATAATATTGATCTTGACATAAATTGAGTGGAGGAAGGTCCTCTATAATCTATGACATATCTCTAACATAGGGGTATCTCTATTAATGGTCTCTATAGGAGAGTATGTGTATGTGCCAATACTATAGGAGTAGACTTTGCCTACACTAGTAGATATTCTAACCTTTGTTTTGTATGCATAATAAATAAACTATGAGATGTAACTTATAACTACACTATATCTGATAACATTGTTGAAACTATAATTAGTGACTGTGTTGTAACTGCATGTGGGATAAGTAGAGGATACTCATATGGGAGACCCTCAACATTAACCACCTAATTTGTATGTTTGTATTTTAGTAATATATACACTATAGATGGGATGTATACTATATGATATAACCATGGCCTACCCAATAACATATCAAGCATGCATGCACTAGGTACTACTAAGAACTGAGTGGTTATATGTTTTAATATAACCTATAAGGGAAGCAAAATATCCTTAATGGAGCTCTAAGCATGAAATTTGAATCCAATAATGACTATGTCTATGGGGAATATATCCTTCTTTGAGTGCCCCAAATGCTACAAAAGTGTCATAGTGCACATGCTAATGCTTGGCCTATTATTAAGATAACACTTTAAATATGATGATGATCTATGTACACTTATATAAAAAGTGCATGTAAATATGTATCATCATCAAAAATATCCTACTCTAGGAATGTTATGAGTGGTCTAGCTAGAACTATAGTATGGTAGATGCTAATAATGTTGTGCAATGGGTGTGCCTCATCTATAATAGTATGATATGAAGCTAGTGGTTGATGTGCCTGATATGTGTAGTGAATGCCTCATGTGTTCCCTACCTCATTCATTGTGTGCTTTGGAAATAAATATAAGAATATATTTGATCCCTTAAATTATATTTTATGTGCTTTTGATGCTTGTTTGGGTGTGCCCACATCAATAATGCTATCCTTAATCAAATTTTGTATATTATGTTTTAGGCTTATGCATCTATTTATTGTATGGAATGGCGTCCTGTGATACTCATAGAATGTATTAAAATTGTATTTATTTGGAAGAGGCTATGTAGAAACAAACTCTTTAATGGGAGGGATATATATGACATTGCATTCCAAGAGCTACTGAAAAACTATGCTAAAACCCGTGCTAGTGACTTTGGAAGGTTAGTGAAGATTTGGCGTTGAGGAGTGGATAAAACCAATCTAAGAGATGGATCAAAATCTACATTGACTATGGCCTTTTGATCACTCTTATTCTTAGTGGTTATTACCTTGAATGGGGGATTATTTTAAATCTTAATAGTTGATTCTGATCCATTGGTATAATTTATTTTTCCCATTGATAAAAGCTTGACCTCTCTTTCTTTTACTATTTGGCATAAATATATGAATGTAGGAAACTTAAACAAGATAGTTTCATGTAATGTTGGTAAAATACTTTATTTAAATATTTCATGACGGTTTTTTTCTAGCATGGGTCTAGTCAATTTGGCTAACATAATCTTGTATTGTAAGACATAGTCTGTGATAAGCTCGTTTGCCTTTTATTTCAACTGTGCTACTTGGGCATATGATATATTAGCACTGATATTGATAGAGAAGTTTGATAAAATCATGTTGGCTAAAGGATTGAATGTGGTGATAGTTTGATTTGTTAAAATTTAAAACCATTTTAAGGCATAATCCTTTAAGTTACATGGAAACAACTTCATGGGAAGCTAATCGTTGGACACGTAGTCCAAACATGATTCATGAAAATCTCTAAGATGGTGATATGGGTCACCCTTTCCATCATATAATGTAAGCTTAGGTGCCATGAAATCACATGTTAAGGGATTTTCTGCTATGTGATGTGCCAAAGGTGTATGTAAGTTAATATTAGAATACAAGGATGTGATGGCCTAGTGTCTCCCTTCTCAAAATATAACATCTTAACTTGTAGAGTATGAATCTCATGCATAAGGGATTGTGAATTTGGAGAGGAGGAACTTTCCATAGGAGGTTTAGTTATTACTAATGGTTGTTGAATTATAATTGTAAGTTATGCTAGATGAGTTAGCCCCATGGTAGGTATAAAAATATTATTAGCTGGGGGAGTTTAAGATTGATCATTGTTCAATTTTTAGAATTTTTCATAAATAATAGTGACGAGTTCATCTTTTATATCCACATGTTTTGACACAAAATATTGTAATTATTTCCTATCGATCTCATCAAATCTATTTTTGAAGTCTACAATTGTAGTTTAGAAAGTAGGAAAATAGTTTTTTGTATATTTTGAACCTTTGAAGAATATTAATCTAAGAAAGATTGGAAAAAATAAATATGGAATAGAATCTAAGATTTTGGAATTAAAATCTAAGCATAAACATAAAAACGATACAAACCTTAAGAGCATCTAGGGTTAGTGGTTTTTGAATTAGGTTTGTTTTGAAAAGAATTAAATTATATTTAAATAAATGAAACCCTAATGTGAGATTGATTAAGTGAGCTAGGTTATGCAAAAAAATTATAAAAATAAAAGTTTGTAACCCTAACTTAGTTCACAAAAATTTGGAGAAAGTAAACCTTATGTATAACTAAGGTTGTAAGCAATATTCGAAGTAAGTCAGGTTCACTAAATGTTTTAACCTTTCAGGGTTCACCTATGTAAATCTTATGTTTGATTAAGGGGCTGAGTAGTCTAAATCTATGAAATAATATGCAATAAATAACTGATGATTTGTTACATATTTTCACTTGATTTTACTTTCAAAAAATAGTAATAAATATGTGCAAATAAAGACTTATCTATAAAACACCTGATACAGAAGATATGAGTGATGCAAATAGAGATATGAATAAGTCTGAGTTTCATCAATCGGATCCCTATGGTAGATCCTCTTCTAGGTAGTAGCACCACACTTTGATATTAGTGTCATGTATCTCTAATGTCCTAAAAATGGTGCTAGTGTCATATATGTAAGACTGATCCTAAATTCTAGGTGTACCTATACCTATGCTTTTAGGTTCTATTCTTACATGCACAAAGTCTAAAACTTTTTATTATGCCTATAATAGTTGATTTATTATGTAAACCCTAATTCTTCTTACAAGTAAGGTATGAGCTGGAAAGTGTGTTTGTTAGTAGGATAGGATGGACATCCTCAACACCCCAATATGAAGAGAGTTACTTACATACCAATAGTTTGAGGAGGGATCAAGCTTGATGTAGTTCTCCTCACCTAAGTGTTGGTAAAAGTAAAAATGATGATAGAATGATATTGGTCTTTAATGCCTTGAGTGTGCTTTAGAATGGAAATCTATAAAATCTGAGCTTAGAGTAGTTGTAAATGGTAGTATGCAAAAGTAGGGTAGAATAGGGATTATTAACCTTCATTTTTCTCAAATTGTTTCATGTTTAAATAGGTATTTTGCATCTAATTTATATCTATTTGATAAATTTTCTAACGTCATGTATTTATAGTGTTTAATAGCTTAAGATGCTTAAGGAAACCTTAGGAGGGTTTTAATTTGAAAATATATCCAATTTAGATAGCTAGGGCAAATGACAATAGTGCCATTCTAGGGACACTAGTGTCACATGGCTCTAGTGTCCTTATTGTGGTGTTAATGTCTAGCTGGAAAGCTATTGGGCACAAAGGGATATGATTTAGAAATGAGGGTATGAGACTATGTTTTAGATTACTATGGATGCATGTGGTCTGTACAAAGGTGGAAAAGTGTGATAAAATGATCTAGGATAGTTCTAGGGATAAACTAGGGATAGGCTATCTCAAGTAGCACTCTTAGCACTCAAATACCATTTTTAGGTGATTACATTATGTGTGTTTGTAAAGTGGATATTTTTATATGGAAAGGTAGACATTATATTAATTCATAGATTCATGTTTGACTTTAGATTCATGAATTTTGGATACCTTATCATTGGATTTTGATGCTCTCATATCATACCTTCATGATTGAACTTATAACCAAAAATATAGTCAAGATCAAGGTTGTTAAATTGTCTAAATGGTTTATGGGAGTGTCCCTAAGTTGTGTGATACAAAAAAACCTTATCATGATTATATTACTGCTTAGTAAAAGGAGAGGTAATAAGGTATCTCATTTAAGGTTCATGAATGTGTTTCTTAATTTCAACTATGGAAAGAGGCTTATGAGCTTATACATTATTCTCTTAAGACAATGAGGATAAGGGGGGATGTAAGGGACATTCTATAAGAGGTTTGAAAAGTGTCATTTATTTAGAATCACTAGCTATAATAACATGGATGATATACATGTATTCTTATGTATATATGACAACATCAATGGTAACATGTTTTTTTAGACCTCATAAACACTTGAGTGCTAGGAATAGGTTGGGAAGTCTCAAATTATCTTATGAGTAAGTCTAGATATTTACCTTAATCAAGGGATTATTTTATTGATTTTGGAGAGAGAGTATTGAATTTATATTAAATTTTAGAATGGATAACATTGCTAAGAATGTGGTAGAGGTTGTCTTCTAACATGTTGTGTCTAACCTTGTTAGATAAGTCTTTCTAATTCTTGATTAAGGTTTGGCTAGTTTGAGATTATATCTATTTGTAATTAATGAAATGGGTTAATTTATTTTTATGAAGGTCATTGGTCTAAAATTATTAAACTAGTGTGTTAACTATGTATTATAAGTTAGAGATAATTCTAGACTTTAGTTGGTTGTGCCAATCTATGGAATCACCTAAAAATGTTTTGGCTGGAAGTTTGGTAGCTACAAAGATGTTTAGCTTAATATAATATTTGGAAGGTTTCCAAAAGCTTTCAAATAGAAAGAGTGATTAGTAAATCCATTATAAGAGATAGTATGAGGGATAACATCAATGTCTATGTTTGAAAGTTTAGGACATAATGATTCATTTTGAAGATGTTTACTTACTTTGTCACGAAGTGGAGGTTAGGTAAATAGATTTCCATGTGCATTTCAAACATATGGGGGTGGTAGCCATTTGGGGTTTTCAATCCCTGCTAAGGTTATTGATGACAATTTTTCATTTTCAATAGTTGATTTTGCATTTACATCATTTGGTTGGCATTAGTGGTTTAGAAATTATCCATTTACTTCAAATCTTATAATAAAATTTGATGAGTATCAAATATTTGTTGGATATAAGAGGAAGTTTGTGTAGCTTGTTGAGATGCACTAGTAATGGTATTATAATGGGTATGAGTATGATATTTTTTTATGGTCCCACTAAATTTAAGACCCATGATGTTAGTGTAAATAATAGGCATGGTAGATGAAGAGAGGAAAGGGGTAGTCATGTAATGACTTTCCCCAAATCCAATAAAAATGTTATGAGGAGGGAAAGAGGAAATTATACATGAAGTCCCACCATGAGGTGGTAAATAAATAGAGTCATTTACCTTAACCTTAGGGTTTTCATTAATGAATAAGAACATTTATAAGGTGTATTCAAGATCACGTCCACCCTCTACCTCAAGCATGTGTGAAGGATATATGAATGCATATTTAGCATGTGGATCATAGTTAATAGTTAAAGTATCCATGTGATAATTTCTTATATATTAGTTTTATAAGGTAGTATGATGTAGAGGCATGGGGAGAAGTCTCCAATAACATCAATAACTAGTTCTTAATTCAAACTAGTCATATGCACTTGGTGGCTTTTATCTTCAAGATTCCAATCTCACTAGCTTGATCACTGTGCTTATTATATTTTTTTATTAAATCCCTATTTTTTTACTATGAACAAAACTCCTTGATGACATTTAATTCCATTTAGATAGTCACATTCATTGTCTATCCTTTTTCATTCATTCCTCTCTCAATCTTGTTCTTGTGCTTTCTTAGGCAACAACCTCTAGGTCTCAAGTGTCAATTATTGTTATAGGTTCCAATAATTATTTATCTTGTATTTTATGGTCTTACATAATCATATTAAATCTATTTTAACCTCTTCTAACCCCTTGTTCAGACCTTACCTTTCATTTCTACACACAAACCTTACATTGTCTTCTTTTGACTTGTAGCCTTTTTTGGGGCATAAATCCTTGTTGGGAGAAATTAAGACACCTTATCAATAAAATAATTAAATTTTTAGGTACCCTTTTGTTCCATACAACTAATACTTGTCTTAGTACTTTCTTCTTTAATCCACCCCATAATTAGCCCTCCAAATTAATAAAGTTCCTAAGTTTGGGCAATGTACAGACATCCAATTAAAAATATTAATATTTTTACATATCCTTTTGACTAATTTAACTTATCTAACCCTTATTTCAATCTCAATCTCAAATTACACCCCTTTTCTTTCTTTAACTTATCACCAACTAGGTCTTTAAGCCCTTAAGCATAACATAGAACACCAAAATTTTTATTGTAGAGATTGTACAAGTCATAAAATGCTTGAATAACTTAGTAAACATAAAACCCATAATAACTTCCAAGTTTCATCAAAATTTGATCATTCAAACACAATTTATGCACTAAACCCTAATCCTAGGGTTGCACTAGCCTGCATAGTATTGAGAGGCTTAAAAATTCATTATCTTGAGTTATATAGGGATTAAAAGGATAAAATTACATTATTTGGGAATATTTTTAAGTCCTCAATCTTTTTATTGGGGTTTCACACCTTATTCAATCCACTAAATGTTTGTAAACAATCACTTACAATGGACTATGTTTACTTTCTATAGAATGTGTAAGGTTTCCATCAATTTTTAAACCTTTTAAACTATTCCATTCTCACCTAAAACTTATTTTATGTTCATCCCAAACTTACTTATACTATTCATTTACCATTCCAATGTTAATCCACCTTCCCATGGTCATTTACTCTTCAAAACAACAAATTGGCTTTCATAATCTTACCATGATATGAATGCACACATAATCTTGGACATGGTATTTCACTAGAGTTCTCCATTTTTATGGAGTTTCATCACTACCCAAAGGGTCTATGAAATTCCAACATACTCATAAATATGTATCATAATGAATTTCATCTTAACTCACTTATAGAGAAAAACTGAATATCTTTCGTTTTAAGGCTACAACCTATAACCACTCCTTAATTTTCACCATCCAATAACTAACCACCTAAAAATTTACAAGATATATTCAAAATTAGAGTCTCAAGTACCTTACAAAAACAATATAAGAGTCAAAATCAACCAGTGCTTTTTCAAGAATGTAGACACACAAAATTCTTTCCTTTCACATTCATATGAATATCAAAATCATTACATAATTGATCTAATACATAATTCTATCATATTCCTTGAGGAGTTTCATAAAAATGATCTTTCTTATATTATCCTCTCTCTTTTTTGAGACCCCTCTCTCCTCTCACAAACAAAAAACTCGGTACCACTTTTTGTCTTCACCAACTTCTACATTGGTTATCAAAATTGGTCACAAAACTACTTCCTTACTTATCAACCCAATGCATGGGTGAGGGTGACCATTCCAAAGACATCACTTAAACCTTTTAATTTAACATATAAGACTTATAATTACCCTTTACATAAATAACTTAGACTCCTAAACCCTGCTTGACTCATCTAAACATTACAGACATGCAAATGACCCTTCTAGATTCATTTTGAATATTTGAATTTTCAAATTCTTGGATTTGGATGCAAAAATCCAAGCACCCTTAAAATAAATCTTATGATTTTTAGGGACTCAAAATGTCTTAAAAAACATGTAATTAATCTTGAAAGGTCCCTTGACTCACATTACATTCAAACTTTACCCACTTTTGACCACCAATGACTAAAACATAAAACTAGCTTCTTTTTGCTTGATGCTCTTATATCATAGTATAAGGAAATTAAGCTTTATATTTATTTTCAAAATTCATTAAATATTTCATATATTTCTAGGTTTTCTATTTAGAATCATTGAAGATATACTTCATGATGAAAAAGAAAGGGTTAATCAAACTAGGTTGGCATATGTAGTTAACCTACAATAAATTAATTATATTAGGATGGATGATGTATTCAGATAGAGGACACAAATTATATTGATCTAGTTGATGTAGTTGATGAGTATACAATAGACTATATCAATTTGGTTGACTCAATTAGAAAAATAAATGTTGATAATTGCTAGATTGTAACAAATTGGCTGATGTAGTCAAGGGACCAAACATAAGGGATTATATTGGGTTAGTGGATGTAGTCAAAAAACACAAATAATTGTTTGGGTTGGATAATACTATTATAACACATAGCACAAGACTATATTAGCATTGGCCGATGTAGTCTCCATCATAATAATTAATTCATACAATCAATGAAATGAAACTAATTCTCTAAAAAGAAGATCAGGTAGCCATGAAGAGGATTTGATTGATAATCAAGGATCTAAAATATACTTACACATTCATTTATTAAATTTATATTTCAAATCACTATCTATAAAGGTTAACCATGTCTATATCATATTAACCCCAATTTCAAATGTATGGTGAAAGTAAATTCCCTTGGCAATGTGTTCCTCTCAGGTTCACCACACTATCAAATAGATGGTTGGTTTCTTAAGTAAAAAGGGAATCCTAGGTTTTTATGATATACCATGATACATGTGGAGACTAAGTTATGTATTTAATTTTTTCTAGGGCTTGAATATTAAGACAATATCCCTCACTTCATGGTGTTGATAAAATAGGTCACTGCTTAGCCAAAAAAGATAACTCATAAGTGTTTATATACCATTAGAACATAGTCTCTAGGAAAGCCATTTAAAGTTCAAAAATAAATGTCAAAAAATAATTTTAAGAAATTAATGAATATAAATAAATAGGTAGTCAACTGAAATTAACTAGATTATGTTAAAATTAAAATAAGTAGAATTTTATAGGCATTGGCCAATGCAATTGTCAACCTAGAACAAAGTTGTATCAGGTTGGACAAAATATTTTGTGAAAACATAAGACAAATTGGGTTGACTAATGTCATTTATAGGCAGACATTAAACTATATTGATAAGGTCTATGTAGTTTACTAGAAAGGGTAGGTTAATACAAATTTATATCAAGGTAGTCAATGCAATCTACTATAAAGAAATTAGACACATAAATGTATCAAAATTATCAATTAATTTTATTGGATAAGTAAATAAAATGGTAAGATTTACATTGGATTCACTTGAATTTATGAAATAAGCTAGGATTAACCTAAAACTATCATATCTATAAACATCTAGACTCAAGTAAGGTTAATAAAAGAGCCCAATAATACGTTATGTTTAGGTTGTGATCAAGTGTGGATCTATAGACCTAGAAATAAGGATATATAATCACTAATATCAAATGGAAGGGCTCCAAATAATTTAGGCCTAGGACCTCTTAGCAAATGTCTAAGACTTCCACAAGATAAGCATCATTTAAAACAAGATTTTACCTATAACTCCTCCAAATGGAATTAAGGAAAAAGTATAAGTGAAATAAAATAATATAATTATGAAATCATGTGTGAGTATATTATTATGAATGAAATGTTACTATATATTGTGATACAATCCTCAAATTTAGACTTAACTAATGGTATCGGCTAACTCAATGTAATTTAAAGGAGTTGATTGACATTGAACTACTTTAACTAGGTTGAAGTAGTAAAAATGTTAGGAATATCCACTCTAAAATTTATTGGTTAGGATGATATAGTATGGAATGGAAAAATGTTCTAAATAGACTATATCGACTTGGCTAATGCAGAAGGAAGTGAGGAAATTAATACAACTAAGTAGTATATGATGGAAATAAGTAAGTAGAGAGGTAAATCTAAGGAAACTAAAGTAGGTATATATAAGGTATGATCATAAAATATGTAGAAATATATATCATAAATAACCAAAATCAAACCCACCCCTTTCATAGTGCACCCTTTTAGGCATGCACTTAGGGAGATTCAAGTCAATAGGTTGTTATAAGAGAAACTGCCAGTAAATGATAAAGTGAAAAATACTATCTAGATACATAAACATCTAAAAATTATATTATTTCTTATATTATTTGAGTATTTCAATTGAGGATATTCAATCTTGACAAATTGTTGCATGGTTAGTTACTCATGCACCTTATTTAGGGGTTGGAACTATATATCACACTCACTAAAAATAAAAGATAAATGTAGTTCTAAAACTTTGACTGTTCCCAACCCAAAATGAGAGAAAGGGTTTTACCTCCTCTTCCTCAATAATTAATTTCAAATATATGCATTATTATGACATTCTCTTTGTAAGATGTGATTTTAAAATACTTAGAATGATGGTGATGTAATGTATGCTCAATTTGAACGTTTCTTTGCTAATTGTGCAGAACTCTTGTTAAGGATTGATGATTATGCATGAGAGACCTTATTTTTAAGATATTGAGATAAATTCAAAGGTGAGTAATGACTAAGGATTTATTAGTATATAGGGATATTTAGGACACATATTTGATTGGATTGACCATAGTAGATAGTAATAAGTAGTAATAAAGTTATGGGGAATCAAGCCATTGCATAAATGACCCTTAAAAAGAAGAGGGTGGGTTTGGTAGACTACTAATTTTGAATCATTTCAAAATTGATAGATCACTAATTGTGATCGGTTAAAAATATGAACCATCAAATATGACCTGACAAGAAAAGGGGTTCCAATTAAATATCAAGTTGTATAGAGGATGACTAAATGAGATAGTCATGTTAAAAACTAAAATATTAAGGTTTGTATGATGAAATATGTATGTCTCAATGCTTTAAAATGTCCATTTTGGATGTAAACTATCTTAATAAATTCAAATATACTGAGGTAAATCATGACAAAGAAGCAATGTAAAATGGTCTAGTACAAAAAGTAGACATCTAAATAATACCCAAGTTTTATGTGTGTGTGTGTGCATAAATGCATGTACATATCAAAGTAAAAATTAAATTTAGTGAGTAATTTACATTACCTGATAGTGATATAAGGATGATTAATTCATATCATTTTGGTAGGCTCAATCACATTATAGTGTCAAAAAATCTAGTGTATTTGTGAGAAATCATAGATGCATGCAAGAGTCAACTTTTAAATAAATAAGTGTGAATGCACCAAAATGAGATAAACACTAAAAATAAATATTTGGAACCAATATACTTGGTTTTACATGAACAATGCCATCACTCTTTGGAATTCTAGTGTTGAAACTAAAAATTTAAATTGAAGTCTAGGAATCTTTGGTAAAGGGTTAAAAACTCCACTTTTTTATTAGAGAGGCAAACATATGGTGATTTTTGGTATCTTTTGGTATGTATAATTTAAATTTTATATGTGATTTGTGAAATAATATTTGGATAGATGCCCCATTTTAATGTGATGGATACATTAGGTCTTGCAAATCACTCATCTCAAAATAAAGAGTCATGCACATCATGTGTTATACTATAAAAATAAGATTAGATGTCATAATCATTGAATGTAAATATAAAAATCATGTATATAACTATGTAAATATATCATCATGTATGAATTGATAGGAATATGTAATCCATGTGAGGATTAAATATCCATATTTGACCCATGTGAGGGTGTAAATAGTAGGTATGATGAAAAGTGGCATACCCCATTGTAACATATTGAATATGGATGAATATGTACCAATATAGTACAATTTGGAAATAAAATTAATCAATGTATATATGTAGCACCCCATGGTGACTAAATGTAAGAAGGATAATTTGATGCTTTAATATAAGAAATTTAAGATCCATATACAAAAAGGGTATCATGACCTCAATAGAAAGATATATTTGGTAAGGTATAGGAGTGTGTTGGTATTATTACTTGAATGGAAATTTATAAATAAGATAAATAAATATCTATAGGTATGTATTGGTATGATCCCCCTAAATGGAAATGAATAGGCCATAATATAGGGACAAAGGACATGCCCCAATGTATCAATGTGTCCCTAAGGAAGTTAGATATAGAAATGAAGTGCACACATAATAGTAGTATTATGAAATAGTAGATGAATGTTATAGACCATGGTAAGCTAGGTAACTAACATAGTATAGTGAATATAATAGCATGCATGCCATGGATAATGACACCAATTATATGATATCTCATAGTATAGGTAATGAAATGACATATAGTCATGTAAACACTAAGCTATAAATATGACCCAAAATTAATCAATGTAAAAACATAATGACTAAAGGATCCTCTATGTACAATATTTGGCAAAACATTGACATGAAACATACATAAGCACATAAAAGTATAATCTTGTACATTCACACAATTTATAAATCATAGGGCACAAAAGAGAATAAGTAATGTACTCATGTAACATGCAAAGATCTAATATAGAGAAATAAATGTATATTCAATATACAAAGCTCTATATAAAAAATAAAAAGTAGGAAAGATATAACTTAAGACCCAATGAAAACATGTATCTAGTGTAAGTATTCCACTAATGTAATAATACCCCTTGGTGTGAGGATAATAAAAACACAAAGCATATATAAATCCATGATCATATGTAACCTATATATCCTGCATCTCATCCACTCAAATAATATTATGATAATCTTATGTGTAACATGTATGTGTAAGCCTATAACATAGTAGATGTCACTAAATCTTGCACCTGAGAGGAGGGTGTTCAGGCCTCCTCCAAATTTTGGCAAGATGGGAATGATTTGAAGTATGTGGGTGTATGCATAATTGAAGTAGACCTTTAGATTTCAAGGCTAGCTCCCTGAATATGCCTTGAAGTTCTTATAACCTAAATTAGTTGATTGTTTATGGGAAAGGGATATAAGTTTACATGAAAATAAAATAATCTAAGGGGGTGATAAACCAGAAGGATTTACACATGAATATCATACTTCTTTCATTAAGAGACAAGGCATATAACACTAGTTTAAAAGTCCTAAAATTCTCTAGCATTAGTATTTCAATATGAAGGTGACGTGCATGAAGACTATTCAAGGTAAGTGAAAACATAGATCAGTTATAAATACTAAGGGATAATTTTACACTTGATAATATATCCATACACTTATTAACACTTCACATGATTTTCTAGAGTGAAGTCACTTGCATGAAACATGGAAGGATTGAGAGAAAATAAGGATAGATAGATATCTCTTAATTATTCACTATACATATCTTCACACACTTTGGAAAGATGAGATATGAAATAAAACTAGAATGAATTTATTATTATAAGGGAAATTAAAATTTCAAAAACAATAGGTCTTTTCCATACATGATGTGGTATTCGTCTACAAGAGCCAAAATGGTTACTACTTATAGAATTGGATATAGAAGTGAGAAGAGAGAAGTTTGAAAGTCATAAAAACACTTGTAAATATAAGGGGAGTTATACATGTAGGATAATGAATTAGGAAATAGACCATGCCAGGTATCATAGGAACAATGTCCCTCAAGGTCATGAAACTCCTAAAATGTGGTGTAGGACTCCTTTTGCTTGCTCAGAAAACTACCTTCATCATTTGGCCCTCTTAGAGCGTCCCAAAACTAACTAGGGAAAAATGTGAAGATGGGTTGTGTACATGATCTACCATGAATTCGTTACATACCTAATCATCAATATTATTTTGCATATGAGTTATCACTATTTGTAGTCCAAATAACTCTTCTTTCACTCACCCCTCACATTTTGCACCAAAGTTGCCTTTATTTTTCCAATATGATCTATACAAGGGAGTGAATTACACTTTTAAATACCCCTCTTGGCCTTATATTCCATATGAAGTCCTTAAAATTCCTCTCACTTGAATTTATCACTCTCTTACTATCTTGTTCGCTATGCCAATTTAGACTGGTTGAGATAAAGGCACTTGTAGAAGAACTTGTGAGATCTTATGATGCAATAAATGGAAATGAGGGGTTAGATTAAGTCCCAATATTTATCCCAATATGGTTTACATCCTTTTAATCTACCTATAACCTAAAAAACACCAGAAATAGTCAATAAAATCCCTTTTCTACCATGTTCATACAATGGGACTCAAGTTGATAATAGGTATCCCTGTTGAGTCCTCTACAACCTTAAATCACTTTCATGGTCATTACTTTCAATTTGGATGCATCTCCTACTCAATCTTCCTAATTAGGTAACTATTTAGGGTTTTGGAGGGTTTAGAGCTATTTCCACCCTTAAGGATTGTTTATATAATTATGGCATTAAACTCATGGATTAATCTAACAAAATGCTTTCTCAAGACCATATTCAACATATTCTATCCTCTTGAGTCTCCATGTAAATCATCCATGTAGATATGAGCTCTCCAAGTTGCCTACTCGAGTATCTCCCATTCATTTTATGTAAGGCCTAATGTGGTTTGAACCAAGAAATTTCCTTTCTATGGTTTCTTTTTCATATTTTTATCTTAAACACACCTTATACCTCCATACAAACATTTAACAATAAGTTGGAATGTTACTCTAATGATAGAAATGGAGTTTGGACCGTATTAGACACTAAGCCTAATCAAGACCTAATAGGTTTACCTACATGTTTTTAGGTTTAGGACATCTTCTTGAGTTTATAACCTCTATGTATGAGTTTTCCATTTTTTTTCATGCATATCACATCTCTCTAGACCTCCATGAAAGGTTTCATCAAACCCTAACTTGTCTTCTCATCCTATTTTCTCAAAACCTATAATTTTCCAATTTCCTAAAGTACCCTCTATCTAAGATAGAATAGAGGACATCTCATCTATCCTCTTAGGAAAAATTAAGGTATACATGTTTCAATTAATTCATAATCTATATAAATTTTTAGTGTTAGTTGATGTTCCTAGGACCCCCAAATGTCTTAGAACCCAAAATAGACTCTTGAAGTCCTAATTGTATGCATGGTTTTGTAAATGTGTCTGTAGGTGCACCTAAAAATGGCCCTTAACCTTTTTCAAACCTTGTAAGAATGATGGTATTGTCATAATTATTATAAATATAATCCAAACATGTTAATTCCTTCAATCCTCTGTTAGATTCCTCAAGGTAGACTTTCCATCTAGACAGGGTTAGTTGTCAATCCACTTGTGATTATGTTTTCTTGTCTAGAGAGATACACCTATAACTATGTATGGTATTAATAGACCATGTGAATTGATTTAGGGATTTGCTAAAGTATTTAAGATTTATATCCAACTCATTGAACTCCCTTTGTGCTTGAGAATCTATGGTAAAATAAAACTTATATATGTTGCACTGTCATTTTCTTTTGAATCCTGTTGGTGTGTATTTTAGGTCAATAAGGGTCCTATAGGTGATATTTCATCCTTGAAGTTAGTGTCTCACCTATTAGGGTCTTTTAAATCATTTAGAATGAAACTTTAATAGAAAATTTTATGTCTCTAGGTTGATATCACTTTCAAAGTTTTACTTCATGAGTTGTAGACCACTGTAGGTAGGTTGTAGGTAGCCTTTTGGGGTGATGACACACCTATAGGTACTTATGGGGGGTAAATACCCTACTCTCCAACTCTTTTATGCTATTTAGATACTTAATATGCCTTTATAACTCATCAAGATCACTTAACTTGGATGAATGCTCTCATAGTTCAACCTTAGGGTGTAGAGGTCATCTTGAGTTTCAAAACTATAGAAGACACTAAAAAACCATAGTGAACAAATATCAGAGTTAGAGTCCTTCAAACACCATGTTACTTAAGCCAAACATCCACTATATTTTGCAAGCCAATACCCCTTCATGAAAAATATAGGGTGGATGCATTTAAACTCTTCCAAAAATCATGCCACCTCATCATACAATCACACTAAAAGTGGCTAAGGCCCTATTTTGATGTTTTTGTGATTTTTTCCCTAAACTCAGATCTTTTAATTTGAAGGTGTTCCTTTAGACTGCCTACTAGTCCAATGTTTTATACAAGGTTATCATGACTCCCTTCAAATCCTAAGCCTTCAATAAGGGTATCAAAACATGCCAACCTCCTCTATGAAATACTTTTGTTCTCTGTGCAAGCCACATGTAGGTGGACATTACAGTGTACAGGTAGTAACGTTATATTTCAACTAATGTATAATACATGGGATAATAACCCATTCTAGAAATTCTCAAAGTTATCAAATGGATGATTTTCATGTTGATATACTTGAAAATAGTCCTATACCTTCCATTACAACATGTTCAATTCTCTATAAGGGACCTAAAAGTGAATGCATAGTACACAGGGTAGTGAGAAGGGAATATGGACCTATGAATAGTGAATGGTCTTATGGTTCACTCAAAAAAAATTATATCCTTTAAACAAGACCTTTAAACCACTAAATGATTGAAACCAAGCAATTTATCCTTTTCAACATGATTGGTCTTCTATATAACACCTATAAGTGCTTATTAATGGAGTATGATTGTGCATGTATATGGTATTGATTGTCACAGTCCTTCTTATGGCACTTTAAGGGGCTTAGTTTTATTGTTTCCATTTAAATAACATGTTCAATACCTTTAAAATTATTCATACACATCCATGGACGTGATCAAATCCTTAAAACATCATGATTGTAGATGTAACTTGCAAAAAATTAACTATGTGTCAATTATAACTACAACTCCATGGATGATTACTTTGGAGAGTGAGATTTAAATGATATGGGATTAATAATAAATTATGATAATTAAAAATAATGTATCACCATCTATAAAACCAATACCAAGACATGAAAACTCTGAAAGTGTTAAAAACTTGCCTATAACACAACAAAGAACTCTTATCTGCAATATAAGATGTTTTACCTCTCAAAACACTTTCAAACTTGAAAAAAAGGTGGGAATCATGATAAAAGGATGTATACTCCTTTTATAATAAATATACTTATCTATATTGTATGTATCCACCCATACAAGAGGAAAACCTATAGGGTGTGGAAAACAACATGCAAAAAAGGACAGTCAACTTCTAAAGATTCGTTCATAAAGCAAAAGCAAAAATTCCTTGAATTATTAATATGAAAATGAAGTGGAATTATTTTAATATCAACCACCAAAGGAATTTTATTTTTAACTTCTCCTACTGGCCGTACTAAGTAGAAACTTGTTGACCAATTTTATATGCATAGTGGAGTGATGGAAGAGTATAATGGTTTTTGACTATTTTTGGGTCTTTTAGAGCTAATAAATCTTGGATATTAGTCTAGGGGAATTGAATATTCATCCCATAATTCTTCCACATGTGTAACACTCTTCTAGAGATTGTATAACTTCCAAAATTGCCCAAACTATGACTTTTCTTCTTATTTTAGCATAGTACCTATAAGTTTTAGTTAGGGCTGAAAATAATAATATTATCTAATATGATGGTGTTTTAAGAGAGATTATAACACTTTTATATATTATAAAACCATACCACCTTCATAAATGACCCATTTATGATCCCTAAATGACATAGAGACTAAAAGTGACCATGAACAAGGATAATAGTACATTAAATAACATCAAAAGACTATAACACAAATTATTTAATTCTAATAAACCCATATAAAAAATTTGGACTATAGGGGGGTTGACCTATTTTGACTTGTGGCCAAAATAGTCAACATTCTTTGTGATTTCCAAGGGTGGTATGCTTGCTTTACCTAAGACTAGTAGCCTTTTCCTATCCATTGGGATATGGAGTTACCTATACACCAATTTGACATAAAAATTGCCTTGAAATAGACCAAAACACAATAAAGGACATACAAAATAAGAAACTAAGCAAACACACACTCTTACTTCATGAACACTTATGGAACACACAAAAAAAAAAAAACCCAAACTCACTAACTCAAACACAAACTAATCTGAAAGAAAAACATCTCCAAGATCAAAGGGTAATTTTGAAACATATATTTCTTCATGGAATGAGGCATGTATCCTTTTTACCCTTGACATTAATGCATCTATATTTTTCATTATGTTTACCAACTTCATTGGCATGATGTTCAATGAAAACCAAGAAGATCTAACTAGGTTAGCTATGAAAATGAACTATTCTTGTATCCAAACAACCTAAAATTTCTCATAGGAATCCTCAAATACAACCTATAATGGTGGTTAAACAAGGCATACCTTCTTTGTTTCCATGGTGTTCTCAATAATATTAGGTTTCTTTTCAGATGTAAGTTCTTGAAGCTCATCAAAGAGATATGAATAGTCTACCCAATCTTGGTCATTGTACTCCATGAAAAAATCTTTCTCTAGCTTCTCATGTACTTGTCCCATAACTTGGAAAAGTTCCTTAAGCTCTTGAAAGAGTTGCACTTGTTTATACTAATCATTTTTATCCTCCTTGTCATCTAGAGCCATTGCCTCTTTAACTTTCTCTTCTTGATATATGAGGTCATCAAGCTGATATTATTTATACTCCAATGAATTTGAGGGTGATACAACATTAGGTTTAGATAGGGAGTACTATTCAAGGATTATGTCTTCTACCTTGGTCTCATGAGACTCTTCTAGGATTGTAAATTTTTGAGGAGTGACTTGATCTTCACCCTCATTCTTGATAGCACACTCAAATTCATGATCAATTATATAATATTTAGGAGAAAAAATTGAATCATCAAATTGTTTAAACTCTTGATTTATGACATGAAATTTTTGTCATAGTTCATCCTTCTATGACCATCATGTTTAAGAGCTTCTTTATCATGGACAATAGATATGGGGTCCTTATCAAGAACTTCCTCCTTTAAGTCTTAGCCACATTCCTCATGGATAATTAAAAAACAATATTCAATATGTTTCTCTTCATTCAAGAAATTAGAATTTCCCTTGTGTTCACCAAGGGGAGTCTCTATGGTAATTTCTTCTTCCTAGTCACTCATGACATCTTCTTGATCAGTTATGACTTAAAATCTTTCTTCTTCATTTGCTTCCTTCAAAATGGGTTCTTTTTCAATAAGGGGTGAAGTGGACGGTTGATGGATAGGCTCATGATTTGGATGTGAGGAACAAGGTGTGATGGAGGGATTATGAATGGACTTAGGAAAGAGGACTTCGCTAGTAATCTCATCGGGAAGTGATAGTTTGAGCTAGTTGGAAGGAATGACACCTATATGAGTAGAAGTTACACCTTGCTAATAGCCTCCTTGAGTCTCTTAAATAGTAACATGTTCATTCTTATCCTCTTTTTCCTCCCACATCCTTATCCTATCTATTGAGAAATGAAACCACTTCTATGCCAAATGTAGTTGTCCTTTGATACCCCATTGATTTCCTTCTTTCCCTTAAAATATCTCTAAAACGTGCATAAAAATTTGGGAAATACCTCTTAACCATTCCATGAGATGATTAAGAAGTACATCAAACTCATTATCCCATGTCCCCATGTTATCTTCATTATTTGGAAACTCCAGTAGGAGTGCCAATAAGTATTTGACATGAGGTGAGGTTGATGGAGGAGGAAGAGGGTAATGATGGGTATTAAAGCCAACTCTATGTTCTTGGATTTGAGTTTCTAAAAATTCATAATTTGTCTTTTAGTATCTTTGTGTACAATCAATGAGATTATCTAATTCCTCATGACAAGACTCATAAGGATCCTATTGAGGTTGATAGGCATCATGGTATGATTAGTAAGATTCATGTTGGGGTTGATAGGAAGACATTTATTGATATGTTTTTTGGTAGCCTTCCTCATATGGCTATCCAATAACATGTTCTCTATATGTGGAGTAAAGTGGAGGACCATAGGGATGTCATGGCTCATAGGATTGGTAACCATTGTGATAGGACTATTGACAAATATAATGTGTTTCATAGTAAGGTTGATAAAGAGGTTCATGATAGGGGAATTCACCATAGAAGTTTATATCAACCTCATACATTAAATGAGATACAAGTACTAATAAAAATATTAAATAAATGATACTTGGGATTATTAAAACTATAAGTTTTCATTTAGAGTCACCATTGGTACTATCTTACTTTCTTCCAAAAGTTGATTAGAGAAAAGACACGCCAATAATCTTTCCACTCTCTTGGACCTTGATCCCATCGAGTGTGCCAAAACTATTATCACCAAATCTTACATTGTAGAGGAGGGTGTTTAGGCCTCCTCTATATATTGGAAACATGGGAATTTTTATAGGTATGTGGGTGTACCTATAATGGAAGTAGACCTCTAGATTTACGGGTTATCTCCATGATTATGCCTTGAAGTGTTTATCATATAAACTAGTTGATTGTTTATGGGAAAAAGGATAGAAGTTTACATGAAATATGATAATTTAAGGGGATGATACACCAAAAGGATTTACACATGATAATCATACTTATTTCACTAAGAGACAAGGCATATAACACTAGTTTAAAAGTCCTAAAATGTTCTAGCATTAGTATTTCAATATGAAGGTGATGTGAATGAAGACTATCCAAGGTAAGTGAAACCATAGATCAGTTGTAGATACAAAAGGATCCTTGTACACTGGAAACCAAATGCATACACTTAACAACACTTCACATGACCTGCTAGAGTGAAGTCACTTGCATCAAACATGGAAGGATTGAGAGAAAATAAGGATAAATAGATATCTCTTAACTAATCAATATATATATCTTCACACACTTTGAAAATATGAGATATAAACTCAAAATATATTGAATTTATTTTTCTAAGGTAAATTACAATGTCAAAACTAGTAGGGATTCTCCATACATGATGTGATATTCGTCTATAAGAGCCAAAGTGGTTACTACTTATAAAATTGGAGATAGAAGTAAGAAAAGATACGTTTTTGAGTCATAAGAACACTTTTAAAACTAAGAGGAGGAGTTAAAAATGCAAGAGAATTAATTAATAAACATACCATACAAATTATTATAGGGAAAATTTCCATCAAGGTCTTGAAACTCTTAAAATGTGGCGTATGACTCTTTTTAATTGCTCATAAAACTACCATCATCATTTGGCCCTTTTGTAAAATCCCTCAACTAAAGAGGGATAAATGTGATGATTGAAATAATGGGGATGGGTTTTATGCATGTTATAAAATGCATTGGTTTCATCCCTAATCATCAATATTCATTTGTATATGAGTTAGCATTGCCTCCAAACCAAATAACTCTTCTTTCACTCACCCCTCACACTTGGCACCAAAGTTCCCTTAAATTTTCAAATATGATCCATAAAAGTGAGTGAATGAAACTTGAAAAGACCCATTATAGCTACATGTTGCTCATGATGTCCTTAAAAGGCCTCCCAATTGAATTTATCACAATCCCACTATCTTGTTCACTATGCTAGTTTAGACTGGTTGAGATGAAGGCACTTGCAGAAGTACTTGTGAGATATTTTGTTGTAATAAATGGACATGAGGGGTTATCTCAAGTATCAATATTAATCCCAATTGGTTTTCATCCTTTGAATCTCTCTAGAACCTAAAGAACATCAAAAATAGTCAATAAAGTCAATTTTTTACCTTGTTCATACAAGTAAAGTGGAACTCAAGTTGATGAGAAGTAGCCCTGGTAAGTCCTATACAAACTTCAATAACTTTCATGGTCATTCATTGTCATATAGATGTATCTCCTACTCAATCTTCCCAATCATATCACTATCTAGGGTTTTGGAGGGTTTAGAGTTGTTTCCACCCTTAAGTATTATTTATATAGTTGTGACATTGAACTTATGGACCAATCCCACAAAATGCTTACTCAAGACCATATTAAACTTATCCTATCCTCTTGAGTCTCCATGCAAATCATCCATGTAGATATGAGCTCTCTAAGTTGCCTACTCAAGCTTCTCATCTTCATTCTATATAGGTGTAATCTGGTTTGAACCAAGAAATGGACTTCATGTGGTTTATTTTTAATATTTATATCTTCAACACACCTTATAAATCCCTAAAAATATGTGCTAATGGGTTGGAATGTTCCTCTAATGCTAGAAGTGGAGTTTGGACCCTATTAGGCACTAGGCCTAATCAAGACCTATTAGGTCTGCCTACATATTTATAGGTTTAGGACATCCTATTGGGTTTATCACCTATATGAATGTGTTTTCCATGTTGTTTCATGCCTATAAAATCTCTCCACACCTCCATGAAAGGTTTCATCAACCCTTAGCTTGTCTTCCCATCCTCTTTTCTCAAAACCTGTAATTTTCTAATTTCTTGAAGTGCCCTATGTCTGAGATAGAATAGAGGGAATATCCTCTATCCTCTCTAGAAAAATGAAGGTATAGGTGTTTTAATAAAGTCATTATGGTACATTATCTAAAATTTTATGGTTATATGATGTTCTTATCACCCCAAATGGCTTAGAACCTAAAATAGACTCTTGAAGTCCTGACTATATGCAGGGTTTTACAAATGTGTCTATAGGTGCACCCAAAAATGGCCCTGACCATTTTTAAAAGTTTATGATCATTATGGGATGATCATAATTTTTTTAAAGAGACTCCAAACATTTTCATTCCTTCAATCCTCTATTATATTCCTCAAAGGTAGACTTTCCATCTAGATAGGCTTGGTTGGCAGTTTACTTGTGACTGTGTTTTCTTGTCTAGAGAGTAAGACCGATAGGTGTGTATGGTATTAATAGACCATTTGAATTGATTTAAGACCTTCCTAAAGTATTTAATATTTATATCTAACTTATTTAACTCCCTTTTTGCTTGAGAATCTATGGTAAAACAAGACTGCCATATGTTACACTGTCACTTTCTTTTGAATTTTGTAGGTGTGTTTTTAGGTCAACATGAGTCCTGTAGGTGACCTTTCATCCTTGAATTTAGTTTCTCACCTCTTAGTGTATTTTTAATCATTTAGAATCAACCTTAAATATGAAATTTTATGTGTGCAAGTTTATATCACTTTCAAAGTTTACTTCATGAGTTGTAGACACCTATAGACAAGTTGTAGGTAGCCTTTTTGGGTAATGACACACTTGTAGGTGCTGATGTGGGGTCAATACCCTACTCTCAAACTCTTTGATACTATTTATATCCTTAATATTCCATTCTCACTCATCAATATCACTTAACCTGGATAAATTCTCTCATACTATAACCTTAGGGCGTAGAGGTCATTTTGAGTTTCAAAACTATAGAAGACACTAAAAAATTGCAGTGAACAAATATAAAAATTGGAGGCCTTCAAACACCATGTTCCTCAAGCCAAAAAACCAATATTTTTTTCAATACAATAACCCTTCATAAAAACTATAGGGTGGGTGCATTTAAACTCTTCCAAACATCATGTCACCTCATCATGCAATAACAACTAAAGTGGCTAGGGCCTTGTTTTGATGTTTTTAGGGATTTTGTTCATGAACTCAGATCTTTCAATTTGAAGGTGGATCTTTGAGATTTATTATTAATACACTATTTTATATAAGATTATCATGACTACCTTAAACTCATAATCACTCAACAAGGGTCTCAAAACATGCTAAGCCCCTCCATAAAACACTTTTGGTCTCTGTGTAAGCCCCCTATAGGTGGACATTATAGTGCACAGGCAACAAAGTTATATTTCAAATAATGTATAGTGTATGGGCTTATAACCCATTCTAGACCTTCTCAAATTTATCAAATGGATGATTTTCATCTAAAGTAAATTTAAACCAGTCCTATACCTTCCATTTCAATAGTTGAATTCTCTATGAGGGACCTAAAAGTGAATGCATAGTACATAGGGTAGTGAGAAGGGAATATGGACCTATGCATAGTGAATGGTATTATGGTTCACTTATACCTTTTCACGTCCTTAAAAAAATAACTTTCAACCATGAAATACTTGAAACTAGGAATTTTGTCCTTTTTAACATGATTGGTCTTCTCTATAGCACCTGTAGGTGCACATTAATGGAGTATTTTATGCATGTATATGGCATTGACTATCATAGTCCTTATTATGGGACTTGAAGGGGATTACTTTGGTTGTTTATATTGAAATAACATGTTCAACACCTTTAAAATTCTTCATACACCTCCATGGACATGATCAAATCCTTCATACATCATGATTGTAGATGGAACTTGTAGAAAGTTGATTGTGCATCACTTATAACTACAATTCCATGGATGATTGATTTAGAGAGTGAGATTGAAAGGAAAGGGTAACAATAATAAATTTGGATCATTAAAAAATACCTATCACCATCTCTGAAACCACTACTAAGACATGAAAACTTTGAAAGTAGTGAAAACCTGTCTATAACACAATAAAGTGCTCTTATCTACAACCTAAGATGTTTAACCTCTCAAAACAATTTAAAACATGAAACCAAATGTGGGAACCATGAGATAAGTATGTATACTCCCTGTATATGTAATTTAATTATCTATATTATATGTACCTATCCATATAGGAGGAAAACCTACATGGTGTGGGAAACAACATGCAGAAATGGATAGTCAATTTATAAAGGATAGTTCATAAAGTAAAAGTGAAAAATAATTTAAATATTGATATTAAAATTAAGAGTAATTAGTGTACTATCACCTCCTAAGTTAATTATATCTATAAATTCTCCTACTAGTCGTACTAAGTAGAAACATGTTGGCTAGTTTCTTGTGCATAGTGGAGTGATGGAAGAACATAATAGTTTTTGAACAATTTTATAATTTTAAAAGCTGATAAAGCATGGAAATGAGTTTATGGGAGTTGAATATTCATCCCACAAGTATTCCACATGTGTCACACTCTTCTAGAGTTCGTACAACTTCTAAAATTGTCCAAACTCCCACTTTTCTTCTTGTTTCAACATAATACCTAGAAGTTTCAGTTAGAGACTGAAAATACTAATAGTATCTAATGATATATACATTAGAAGAGATAATAAAAGACTTTTATATCTTATAAACCCTTACCACCTTCATAAATGACCCATTTATGACCCCTAAATGACATAAAGACTAAAAATGACCATGGCCAAGGCTAATACCATATTAAATCACATCAAAAGGACTATAAAACACCTTATGAAATTATAATAAACCCCTATAATTTTTTTTTACTATAGGGGGGTTGACTTGTTTTGAATTGTGGTCATAATAGTCAATAATAGATAATCATGATATGTATCCATTGACAAAGATAAATAGAATATATATATATTTCCATGCTTTTAAATTTTTATGATTTTATTTAAGAATGAGATAATTTGAGGATGAAACTAAGGGGTGTAATGAATAAGAATTAATCTTAGCTCAATCAATAAATAAGGAATTTAAGGGGATAAATCAAGGAGACAAGAAGGTAGTTTAAGGGGGAAAATTTGAGAGAAGCAAGAATAAGGAAATTCTAAAAAATATAAAACTTCACTTAAAAATCAGTGCATATTATGGTATAAGGCATGTGTGCGCGCGCGCACACACACACACATGTATTTTTAATGTTTATAAGTCTACATAAGTTTTTAGAATGGGATTAAAAATCAAAGGGTAGGGAGAATGACACCATAACAAGTAACATGCATAAAGAGGATAAAAGAATGACAATGCAAACTAAGGAAAGAACAAAAATATCAAGATAATAAATTTATTGTAACAAGGCGTAACTTAAGGGAAGAGGGAACATGGATGGAAAAAAATATACAATACAAATTGTAAAATAATATACAATAAATTTTATCTTTGAAGCACAAGGGATATACTAACAAGATAATCAAAAATATCATCTATCCATCTAAAAATATAGGAAAATGAACATGGGGATTCAAATGCATCATTGAATGTATTTGAAATATGATCATGATTTTATAATAACCTTAATCATCATCATGAGGAAATTCATCATGGGGATATGTTAAGGATATTAATTTAACTCTTGGACATAAACACATGTACTAGCTCAATTGTTTTGTTGTGCAGTTGATTTTTTTGCATGTGCTTGGGTAGGAAAATACAAAGGAGGTTGTAAGAAAATATTATGATGTCGACATGTAGGTATTTTAATTCAAAGTGGTATAACTATAGGAGTTGTAAATCTAAGAGTTATGGTTATTAGAATAAGAACTCTAAGAGTCATAACTTGAAGAACTAGAACTATATATTGAGGAACTATATGAACCAAAATTATAATTATAACTCTATAAGATGTAGCTTGAAATTGTATGATT
This sequence comes from Torreya grandis, assembly GCA_037957365.1. Classification (NCBI taxonomy): domain Eukaryota; kingdom Viridiplantae; phylum Streptophyta; class Pinopsida; order Cupressales; family Taxaceae; genus Torreya; species Torreya grandis. The sequence goes on from JARHVA010000603.1 coordinate 1,311,039, forward strand.
TTTTATTTAGGAAGTAATTTAGGTAATTTCTTATATTGTATATGATGTTGGATGGAAAACTCATAAGGTTTTCCATAAATAAAAAATAATTTATCATCATGTAAAAATATAAGAGTTTGATGAAATGAGGGACAAATAATTGTCATTTTATGTAGCCTTGGGTGTATAAGTTATAAATCATATATATTGTTATTCAATAATACATATAACCATATTAAAAGTGTATGAGGAGTTATATTGACTAGTAATGTGATACCCATGATAGGTGTCTCTTTGAGACCATTATAACTCTTAAGAACCATTATTGTACCATGTAAGTTTTGTTGAGTGTACACTCTACTAGCTAAGAATGGAATCATACATATGTTTTGACTTGAACCATTATTTATTATAATTCCATGTGTACTCATAGAATGTGAATTCATAAAAGCATATATAAATAGTGGCCATATGTTATTTTCATTTTTTGTAATATTTTGGTCATAAAATTTGATAGATGGAGCTTGCTTTCATGAACCACCGACCATACCTATTATTCCATATATGATATTCTCATTAGAAAATTTTTATTGATGTATAGGTATTTCCATGTGAATATTCTATTGCTTTGGCACATGTTTTGAATTGAATTTTTGAATATGTGGAATCATTACATTGGTGCAAAAAATAATTCATTCAATTAAATATTTTTTCCTTGCACTTGAATAAAATTACTATCGATCATATCTTGTAAACTATGTCTCAATATAGAGCATTGATTGGCAGTGTTGTTGCTTACACAACACACCCCAATTTCATCATGAAATTATGGAACCTCTTTTTGGTCTGGAGTTTGGTATTTTTCTTTAGTGGAGTTTTTGGGCTTGACATGTTTGATTTATTTGTCTAACTTGAGAAGACCCCTAAATGTTAAAATATGAATTTTAATCTTGCTTTGTTGTTTTAACTGAGTCTAAGTAATAAATCTTCATTCTATGCACTTGGTCTAGAAATCACATTTAAGACTTCATTGGTATAATGTTTTAAATTTGTCTAATTATTAAGAGTCTTAGTTTTTATGAATAATGTTATGAAATATATTAAAAAATTTACTTCTAGCCAAAGTTGGCTTAAAATTAGGAATATTATCTAACTATTTTTAGAGTTTATGAAATATTTTCTTTACCATTTTGGTCCATTTCTACTTCATTTCAAGTTAAATTCAACTAAGAGTTTGTATCGCTTCACTTGTAGACTTAGTCTCTTCATTTATTTGGACTAAATCAGTTGTTAGTTTGGAAAAAATGGTTCTTTTAATTCATTTATTATGCCTTCCCTTGTTTTTTATGGATTTTTACTTAGCCATTTTTATTTCAATTCATAGGGCTAAAAGTTACTTCTATTTCTTGTGCATGCCCTTTATTCAAAATTTCCACGTGATGATCACCCGCTGCTTTCAACAATTAGTTGATTTTTGGTTTTATATTGAGATATTGGATAAGTGATATGTATCCAAGTGTCCAAATATTATGCTTTACTTCTCTGATGCCTTTGTACTTTTGAACCAAGCCCTATACCTCCCAAATGGGAAAGATGTTGCCACTTATTGATACCTCACCCCTTCATTTCCCTAGAGCACTTAGAATATTGGACATGTCAAATAAATTCTAGAAAAGTGAGATGACATCATGTGGACAATTATCGATTCATCAGAGCCACAAGTAGTCAATATAGTTTGGGTAGGCTTGAGACCAAGTGGGTGAATGAGATACTCCCACATGGTGAAATATCACTTCATCGTAGACCCAAGATAGTATGTGCAATGTGAACACATATTAAATCCCATAGATGATCCATATGATTCCACATGGTTAAATCTCATTTCAAAAAATCCATGGATTAGTCAATACAATTCGATCTCCAATCGAGCAATGGAAAAGTAAGGAACAACCATATGTCACAAACCTACTAATGAAGGACATGCCAACATATCTAGATAGTGAAATATCACCACATGGTGAAGGATGACATGGTGGATCTTGATATCCATGTTATCCTATTGAGTCATCTCAAAGAATGTAGAATTTGAAATTGATGGTCATCCCATCCTGTCAAACTTTCAAAGACCAAGAACCGATTGTGTGTCCAATGTGACATACTAGACCAAATTATGGTTGTTCCCTTAATGGTAGAATGATAAAATATAATGCATAATTCAATGAAAATTAGATATTATAATTGATCAAGGGTATATAGTGCACATTGGGATTGAGTAAATAACACAAGATAAAATATCTCCTTAATGAGGTGTGGTCTCTATGGCATAAAACATGGTTGATTGATTATCTTGAGAAGATATTAATGACATTCATCTACATAGAATTTAATTCAAATTAAATCAACATGTCTTCTAATATTTATGAAATAGGGATTGAGTAGTATCCCTAATTAATTACAATATCAAAAGAATAAGTTCCATTTAATACTTGCAACCACTGGGTAGTAGGATGATTAATGAGTTCTAGACTCAATTTATCTATATAAGACCTTCTCTTCAATGTAATAAGAAATGGATATTTTGATCAACTAATATAATAGAGTATATAGAAAGCATATCAAGTGGTTTTTCCCTTTTTTAATTTTCTCCCTTATTTCTTAATTAGTTTTCCCTTTGCATGAGTAAAGTATGTTTAGACATATTTATATAATTTACCTAAGTATATGATGAATCTAGATTAATGCTTCATGAATTATCTTATATTTTAAATCTTTTTAATTTGATATACATTGTATTTGTGTATATATGATGGATTTGTTTCCCTTTCTTTAAATAATTAACTGTCTTTAGACCCCTATAATGTCTTTGTTTATGGTTGTTCATTGTTGGTCCCATAGAGATTGGCTTTCTCAAAGGATTTGTGGACTCAACATAATTAGAAATATCTCATCTATAAAGTAGGGTCATCTTTTATTTATCTCTACCCTTTATCTTTTAATATTTTTTTAACCTTTGTTATATTAGTTTGAATTAAAATCAATGTTTTCAAGTTTTATCTAGATTGCATCAACTCTACTTGTCATTATTTATACATTGTTGAATCTAAGTGATAAATGGAAAGTAATAAACATTTGATATTTAATTATATATTTTTAATGATTTGGTTATTATGAAAAAGATAATTCTATTTTGCTTTCATGAATGTTTAAGTTTAAAACTAGAAAAGGTCCTTTATATAGAATAATTAACAATGATCAACTGAGTGATCTAGTCTGCTAATGCCTAGTAGATATAAACCTTGGGGATATTTTTAGATCTCTTTTTAAGAGGGGTTGTTTTGTCCCCATCCCTCATAAATTTTTTATGTCAAACAACCAATCAACATAAATAGTTCTATAAGGAGGGTCAAGCTTTGACATTTTACAAACCTTTCTTACACAGACATTCTAGGTTTCAAAATTGGAAAATAGGAGAATCACTACAAGGTTAAAGTCCATTGATGATTACTTTGAGCTATTGTACCTCAAAAATCATAGAAGAGATATAAATGATAAAGTAAATTCCAAAACTAGAGAAATATGTTTAGCTAGTAACTCTCCTATTGTTATTGTCCCTTTTCTTAAGCCTTTTGTTGCTCCCTAAAACACACCAATGGATAATTAAGCCTAGATGGGAAGAGGAATTTGTCCTATGAACATCCTAGGACTCACACATGACTTTATTAAAAATCTTGATAAATTATGTTCAAGTTGTGTTCAAGGTAGAATAAAAATGATGGAAGAACATATCCAAATGTTTAAGGATGCTTTAATCCAAAATCAGGTTCAACATGAATATGTGGCATGTAGATTGCTCCCATACACCTTATATGAATGAGTATATGGTTGGTACCTTGGTATCCCTAATGGATCTATTACCTCTTGGAATAATCTTGATACTATATTCGTTAACAATTTTAGAGTGCCAATAAACCCTGCAATATTATACCATCAGTTTGTAAATACCCATAGGGAATCTAACAAACTTATGAGAATTTTAAATAATTTTTTATATAAATTTTATAAATGGTTAAAATACCCTTATACATAGACAAAACATGATTCCAGTCAGACCTATTTAAGATCTTTGGATCCCATGACTTTTATGTTTCTTAGAATAACTCTAACAATACTTATATCTTTGTCTTTTGCCTATAACGAAGTTGTCAATATTAAATAACAAATAGTGCATCAAGAATATGGTAATAGTCCCTTACATTTGTTTTTTATTACAAAACATGCCCTAAATTAATCACTAAAATAATGGAACCCCTTTTTGCTTTTTGCTTTGGGGTTTAGTATTCTAGTTTAATAAAGTCTAGGTATATTTTTAATCATGATCTAATTGAAAATATTTTTGATAAGTTGAAAGTTTGATATTATATTGGCTTTACTATTTAAACTAGGTCTAAACTAAAAGTGTCCATTTTATGCATTTAGTCTAGAAGAGTTTTGACAATTATATATGTATTGGAAATTATGTTTGTATTGATATAACTCACTAAATTTGTCATAAATATGATAAGTCTTGTTTTATTCTAGATCATGTTTTTTAATTACATTGAATTTCTCATTTCTATAGCATTTTGCCTCATATTTATGCAAATTACCTAACTATTTCATAGTTTTTCTACTTATATTCCTATGAAAATTGATCTAATTTAAAATTATTTTGATCTAAAATGACTAGGATTTCATGTAATTTTATTCCTTTACTTAGTTTTTATTCATAAAAATGGACTTAATTAGATTTAGGATTGATCAAATGTAAAATTCTTTGCAACATTTTATTAGGATTTAGTTGAATTTGAATAAAATAATTTAGCCATTTTATTTCAAGTTTATATTTTTTAGTTTGATGACTATTTTGGTTTCCTACGAGCCAATGGTCAACTAAATTTCCCATGAGTTCCCAAGCAAGTTAGGAGCTGCCATTTACCACTCTATTACTTTCCCAATCCTCTTTCAACTTAGCCATTTTTTCTTAAACTTTTCAGGTGCTCAAGATCATGCTGCATGACATGGTCTTGTTTCTAAACTTCCCTAAGCCCCTTTAGTTTATTCAATAGGCCTTAGACCTCTTAGATGCATGAGATCATTCCACATGGTGTGAGAATTTCTATCCAAGCCCTAGGAAAATTCTTATACTTTCAACCTATAGTCGATCCCTTAGATGTTTGGGATCATTGTTAGAGGTAAAATCCATTGAGAGGGGGGTGAATCAATGGTGGAAAACAATCCAATTCCATTTCTATACTTTTGTAATAATTAATTATTCAATTTAAACATTTATGAAGAATTTAGATCATTCATAGTGGTGAACAATGAACATAAGCAAGATCACATACACAACACAAGATCTACGTGGGAAACCCTCTTTAGGAATAAAACCCACTCTCAAGCCTATAAACACTTGGACTATTGTCCTATAGATGATTAAAAAATAAGAGACTAATCAATACCTTCTAATCAAGAACCTTTGGTCAAGTCTTTATGAACTACAACCTTGATCAAGTCCTTCTAATCAAAGGTCTTTAGTGAAACTCTATTTCACAAGGAGTAACTGATCATAAAGAAGATCTAATCCTTTAGACCCTCCTTGGAAAAAACACTTCCACCTTAGAACTGATGTATGCAACCCTTGATGGTGGACCTCTTGATTATCTAACCCCTACACAACTTCTCTCTCTTTCTCAAATAATCCTCTCACATAGACATGCCACAATCTCTTCACACAACTTCACACTACAAGAACAATATACTATCATCAGAAACATGATCTACAGATCATGTATAAATTCCTTAATACTTTCTACTCATCAACTCAATAGATGGGCACTCTCACTCTCCTTTGCTTTCCTCCACTCTTCAATTCTCTCACATCCAAGTCACTCACTTACAAATGTCTAGAAACCAACACATTTGGTTATAATATATATATAGAGTAATCATGAATTAATCAATATCACAATATTTGTTTGTCAGCCACAAAAGATGCCTTCACCCTTAAGGCATCTCATATGGGTCACACTTAAGAATAATCCCCTTTCAAATAGGCTTAAGTCTCTTTTAGGTCCTATGGAGACCCATTCAGCTCTTTGACATTTCTTCGATCAAAATAAGAACACATGACCACTTAAAAATACATATATCCACTCATTATGTCCCTTAAGACATCCTCAAATGATCACAATCACTTTGAATCACCTCTGCATATGCTCAAACAACTCAAATAGAGACCTTATATACATGAATGATATTAATGAGCATAAAATCAACTTATTAATCAATGTTCATACTCAAGATTGATTGATCACACATTTAAAATTCACACAGAGAATACTCATGGAGTCTACAACATGTTCCAATAACTAATTCATCATGAGACAAAAAAAACCATCAATACAAACTCAAATATCCTTCTCAGGTTAGTTGATAATAAGCACAAACACACAAACAACTTCTAGGCCCAATATCTTTGATTGTACCTTCTTTCAGATCTTCAAATCTATATATCTAGATGCACCTTAGAGTTCTCTACCTCTTTGATTTTTACTACATGAGAAATTTCATCTTCTATCAAAATATATTGTCAAAATATAGATCTCTAGTTTTTCTTATGTTAAATTCAAATATTTGAATAGAAACGGTCACAACTAACTTTCAAACACAATGCTTGAATCTCATAAACTCTCAGTTTAGGATCAATCTCACACTATTGATCTTGTTAGAGCTTTAATACATAGATTGCTAAAGCCAAACATTAAAAATATACCATGTTGACTTCATCTCATGTAATTTGCAAAGTTTGACTCAATGTGCTTTGTTGATCTCTACAAATCAACTAGGTCATTAATGATCAACATTCACCATTTGATCATCCGTACGAATGCCCATTCATTGTTGGATCTTTATCCTATATTTTTGATCAAACATTAAACTTCATGCACCTATCCTCATCTCTCTACATCTTGACTCTTTGGATCAAACATATCACATTGATCTTTGTAGAGATTTAACACATTCAAAAATGACTAAGTAGGGGGACCCTTTCAATATGCACAAGTAGCTATTTTTTCACCTTAATAACTTCTTCCACACTTACTCATAGCATTTCAAATTTTGACTAGATGATATCCTCACCAAGGATAATCTAACCATGTGACACATTGCTCTTATAATGCTTGTATATGTGAGATAAAACACCATTAAATTTTCTTCTCATAAACATCTTTCATAGAGCCAACTATGTCTAAATCTTCCTAGGAGACCAACTTTACTCCTACATAACTTTTATCACACTTCAGCAGATGATGTCAAATTTAGCATAAATAAACTAAGATCAAAACTAAACAAACCCATATGATCAATTTTTATTGATACCTTCATATGTGCAAGACACATCACCATCAAAATGATCACTCAACTCTTTCTGCCATATTGCAAAATTGGCTATGGGAAAACACAATCAAAATCCCTGGGATTCCAACTTTGTGCATCCATAACTTTTGACACACTATATTGCATAATATGAAAATTAGTAAAAATAAACTAGGTCTAAAACTAGACAAACTCATATGATCATCTTTTCCTGAATCATCCACATGTGGGTATGCTAAACTCATGAAAATGCTTAGCTTTTTTTGGCCAACTACAAATTTGGCTAAGTATGGAAAAATAGTGAAATCTATCTTAGAATCTAACTTTGTACCCTCATATATTTAACCATGCTTTGATTCATGACTTAATATCTAGAATATAATAATGAGGACTACTATGATCACAACCATATGACTAGCTCCCCTTCACTCATTCACATATAGAAATGGTGGTGTCTTCAAACTACCTACTCAGATTTTCTACCACTTGACCCGAAGTGTCTAGATGAAAATTATGGACTACCAGATGAATATCACTTATACACACAAGCTCTCAAAGTATAGATAAAATCTTAGGGACCTCTTGCACATGATACAAACACCATACTCATTCCTAAACATCTCTAACCAATCAAACTTTTGAGATCAACCAAGCCATCTTTAAGCACACTAGGACAAGAACATTGCACACTTTGTCATTGTCACTTAGGTTATCAAATAACTTCATCCACTCACTAATACACCTCGATGACATCACTAACAAACATTCAACAATCTCCCCCTTTGTCATTGATGCTAATAAACATCATATATAACAATATATAACTCACCTTCTCTCTTTTCAAAGTACTCCTACAATAGGAACTTCTCCCCCTTTGACACTGACAAAGTGGGAAAAATCTGATCCTTAGGACCTAAAAATACTATCAAAAAGGAAAGGAGCATCTTATAAATATGATACAAACTCCCCCTTACTTTGAGCCTACCTTTTCTTGCCTTGACAACATCCTTTTTGTTCCATGCCTACACTCTCTTCAACCAAGCACTATAATAAAAGAAAGAACATAAAAAACACTAAAAACTAATGGAACTTACCAACAGACATCAAAGAGTAACTCCCCCTATGATTTTTGAGAAATTACATCACTTGAGCAACTTCAGATCTCCACACACCATGGAGGACCACCTTACAGGCTTACCAAACTTATTTTTCAAGACATTTCCATGACCAACAATAGAGCATCATACCATTCATCAATAAGGAAATATGTTCTAAAACAATTTGAGAACTCACCTTAAAACATTCATGCTTTATTATTTTGTAGAAACTGAATAAAATCACTCTTCTTCTTATTAGGCTTGTATAGTCCTCTTATAGTCCTACATAAATCTTGTAGATCTCACAACTTTCAGTAGAGACACATCCCATACCTAAAACTTCATATCTAGAGTACTCTCATATTCCCCCTTGAGCAAACTAATTTTTGAAAACAAGATCATCCTTTGGAACACACTTCCTTTACAAACCTACTACCCAATTAGGCCTCCAATTTAAAAAAAACTTGAATAATTAGAGAACGACAAACCTTCAAAACTATATGAAACTTTATTTTACCACCCATTTGTCCCATTTAACAAATTAAGAAACTTCAAACCTCAACTCATAAGGAAGACCATTTTTATAGCAGAGCCCAAAACCCTATAATCTTAAAACAAATAAAGTCAACACAATACCTTCTAGTTAACATCCACCTTTGAAACTTCTTTTACACCCAGATATAATCAATACATAATTTTTGACCAAGATTTGAGCTTTAACACCATTGGGAACCTTGACTTCCTATAACCCATTTTAGAACCTGTAAGTTCTTAAGCACAAATTGGGAAACTTGAGAGCAAATAAAAATCCCTAAAAGACTTTAATCATACCTTCAGATCATAAAACCACTTGGACCATTCTAGAATAAGGTCAGCAGACCTTTATATGTAGAAAAATTAACTTGATAAATCATAAATCCTCCTTTGACATCTTGGAACCTTCAATCTAACCCTGCAAATAATTCCAACTAAAAAACACTATAGCAGTACTTACTTCTCCACTTGAAAGGAGTATCTTAAGAAGCATAGATAAAGACACCCTCTAAAACTCAAATCTCTAAAATAAATACAACTCCTCATCTTCATCATCTTCTTTGAATTTAGAGAAGCAACTTCTTCAACTACTACAACATTCTCCTTTTCTTCTATGATTGGATTATCAATACATGGAGACAGCATAGATTCATGGCATACCTTTTCATTTGAATGATTATCCTTGCATCTTGGATCCTCTTCACTAGGTTCTTGTTCAACAAATAGCAGGATGTTCACTTGGATCCATACATACCTTATAGAACTAGCCTCAACCAATACCTTGGTCTTCCTCTTTATCTTAGTCTCTTTATTATTAACATGAGTAGATAATGAGACCTATTGAGACTCTTCAATTTTAGAAGCATTTTTCACCATAGAAAATAGATTACTTGGACCTACAGTCTCATCATGACTCATACCTACCACCTTTGGTTTCGATGCATTAATTTGTCTTCTTTCTTGCACTCTAGGAGCCTGATAAAATCTATTCTATTTTGTAGGCCTATACTTGCAAAATATATCAATGTGACCTCTCTATTCACTATTGAATCAGATCAATTATTTTTCAAAAATCTCTTTTTTTCTTTTTATATTTGGACAATATCTTGTAATGTGTCCTAGTTTATAACAACTATAACACTCAATATGTTTTGAAGGAAACTTAGCTTGTCTTACCTTAAGTGGACAACATTTTGAAAAGTGTCCAACATCATGATAGTTAAGGCACTCAACCTTTATTAAAACTTTTGAATGATGACCCCCATCATAGTTCCAAACAAATTCATTTTTAGCTCTACATTCTCTATCTCTATGCCCAAACTGATTACAAGTAAATAAGTAACCATTGAAATTTGCATACCTCATGGAATTTGTCTATCTAATCTGATTTATATTTATTATGCCAACACCTTCATTCCTTATCTGATGATTTATCTTCAAAGGCTGATCCACATTATTCACATTAGTCTTCATCTTGTCTTGAGTTGCAGTCTCTAGTTCTTCTTTATATCCAAGACCAGTTTTATCACTTGCATGCTTTTGATAATTTAGAATGTTATCTAGATCACTTGAGCTCTTTTAAAAAGATCACAAATGACATTAATTTACTAGATACCTTCTTTAACTTAGATTTCAATGACTTATTTTCAATTACATACATTGCACATTCATCTTCTTTAGCTTCAAAGCTTGTAGATAGGATTTCTAATTAACAACTAAAATGTTTGACCATATATTCATGTTCCTTTACATCTTCATCCATTCTTACCTCAAACACACTAAATTTCTCCTCAAATTCCTTGAATTTAGATTTCATATTTTTATTTATCTTCTTCTCAATCTTTAGTTCTTCATGAGCATTAGACAATGTAGTATCATAGTCCACCTCATCTTCATCATCATCTAAATCACTTCAAGTAGACACCTTATGATGTGAGCAACTTCCTTCCTCATCAATGAATAGAGTTTCATCTTTAATAGAACCATAATATTAATGATCATATTCTAAGACACTATCTTCACTCTCTTATGATAAGCTATAATCTTCTTTGGTGTTTAGACTCTTCTTGTCCTTGAAGTACTTGTTATCAAACCTTCTCAATCCCTTTTTGTTTTTATTAGATCTAAAATATCTCTTGCCACATCATGAACTTGAGCATTCTCTTCATCATCATCCTTATTTTAATTATGAGGGCACTTATTATAAAAATGTCCTATCTCACCACAATTGAAGCATTTGAGGGCTAGCTTACCTTTATACTTACCTGAACCCATTCTTAATTTCGTTGAAATCAAACCAATTAGTTCATCCTCATCTATATCAAGAATTTCATCCTCATTGAGTTTCATACCTTGGAACTTCTTTGTCTATATTTTAGTCTTGAAATATCCTTCTTTCTTTGGAAGTATATCATCATTCTTCCTCATCTCATAGGTAGTAAGGGTACCATGTAATTGATCCATCTTCAAATGAGTAAGATCGTGACTCTCTTTTATAACAAATATTATTAGATCAAAACTGGGGGATAGATACCTTAATAAATTTTGAACAATAGTAGTCTCTTCAAGATTCTCACCAAGGCCTTTGATGATGTTTACAATCTCATAAACTTTCTACAGAAAGGATGCCATAATATCTTCTTCATTCATCTTGAGACTTTTAATTTACCTTCTATGAGTTTGAAACTTGGAAAGATTAACATTTGAATCTCATTTAAAGATAGTCTTAAATTTATCCCATATTTACTTGGTAGATGTGTAATGAGTTACTTTGATGAAATCATTTTTTGGAAGACCACAAGTGATGGCATTCATTGCCTTAGAGTTATTCTCAAAATACTTCTTATATGTAACACTAGATGAAGGAATAGTAAGAAAAACATAACCATCCATAATATATTTCCATACATCAAACCCTTGGCACATAATGTATGTCCTCATCCTGATACTCCAAAAATCATAATTGAATCCATTGAACATTGGTGCTTGCTTTGTATAAAAACCACCTTGCACATTCTCACTAGCCATTGTACATTGGATCACCTTCAAGCTGTCAAGATTTTACCAAAGGACCTTGCTCTGACACCAATTTTTAGAGGTATATTCCACTAAGAGGGGAGGTGAATCAATGGTGGCAAATAATCTAATTAAATTTCTAGACCTTTTCAAATAATTAAAATTCATGAAGCATTCAAATCATTCATAATAGTGAACAATGAACATGAGCAAAATCACATACACAACACAAGATCTATGTGGGAAACCCTCTTCGATAATAAAACCCACTCTCAAGCCTGTATACACTTGGAATACTATCTTATAGATGATCAAAAACAAGATATTGATCAAGTCCTAATCAAGAACCTTTCACCAAGTCCTTTTGACCTATAACCTTGATCAAGTCCTAATCAAAGGTCTTTAGTGAAACCCTATTTGACAAGGATCAACTTACCCTAAGGAATATCAAGTCCTTTATACCCTCCTTGTAAAGAAAATTTCCATCTTAGAACTAATGTTTACAACACTTAATGGTTAACCTCTTTATTATCTATCCCCTACATAACTTCTCTCTTTCTCAAACAAATCTCTCACATAGGCATTCCATAATCTCTTTGTACAAATTAACACTTTAAGAACACTATATTGTCATAAAAAACATGATCTATAGATCATGTACATAGTATTTAATCTTCTCTTCCCATGAACCCAATAGCTAGGTACTCTCACTCTCCTCTACTTTCCTCTTCTCTTTAATTCTCTCACATCCAAGTCACTCACTTCCAAAAGTCTAGAACCCAACACATTTGGTTCTAATATATATATATATATATATATATATATATATATATACCAATCATGAATTAATCAAGATCACAATATTTATTTGTTGGCCAAAAAACAACCTTCACTCTTAAGGCATCTCATATGGGTCACACATAAGCATAATCCCTTTTAATATAAGCAAAAGTCACTTTCAAGTCATATAGAGATCCATTCAGCTCTTTAACACTTCTTCAATCAAAATAATAACATAAGACCACTTACAAATACATAGGTCCACTCTCAATGTCACCTAGGGTATCCTCAAATGATCACAATCATTTTATCTCACATCTACATATGCTCAAACAACTCAACTAGAGACCTTATATATATGAATGCCATTAACAAACATACAATCAACTTCTTAAGCAATGTTCATACTCAAGATAGATTGATCACACCTCCAAAATCCACATAGATCATCTTCATGGATTGTACAACATGTTTGAATAACTAATTCATTGTGAGATAATAAAACAACATTAATATGAGCTCAAATATCCTTCTTGAGTCACTTACAAAATAAGCACAAACACACAGTCAACTTCCAAGCTCAATATCTTTGACTGTACTTACTTTCAGATCTTCAAATCTATATATCTAGACGTGTCTTGGATTCCTGTACCTCTTTTATTTTTACTGCATTAACAAAATCATATTTTAAGAAAATTCATCATTTATCAAAAGATATGGTCAAAATATAGAGCTCTAGTTTTTCTTGTGTTAAATTCAAATATTGGAATAGCAATAGTCACAGTGAACTTTCAAACACAATGCTCGAATATCATGAACTCTCAGCTCAATATCAATCTCACACTGTCAATCTTATCTAAGATTTAATGCATTAATTACATTATACAAATTTTAAACATCTATCACATTGACCTCATCTCGTAAAATCTATGAACTTTGACTCAATTCACTCCTTCATTCTCTTTGAATCAAACAGGTCATTATTGATCAATGCTCATCATTTGATCATTTGTATGAATGTTCACTCATTATTGGATCCTTATCTTATAATTTTGCTCAAACATTAAAATTCATGTATAGTCCTCATCTCAATTCATCTTTAATCCTTGAAGTGAATTCACACTATTGATCTTGCTCAAGATTTAACACATTAAAAAATGTCTAAGTATGGGGACCCTTTCAATATGCATGAGTAGCCATTTTTCAACCTCAATAAATTCTTTTGTGCTTACTTGCAAGATCTAAAATTTGGACCAGATGATCTCCTCACCAAGGAGAATCTAATCATGTGACATATTGTTCTTGGAACCATCATTGTGAGATATAATTCCATTAAAGTGCCTTCTCATAAACATCTATCACAGAGCCAACTATGTCCAAATCTGCCTGAGAGATCAACTTTGCTCCTACATAACGTTTACCATGCTTCTATGGATGATCTCAAATTTAGTGAAAATTAACTAGGATCAAAATTGTTGAAACCTTCACACATGTTAGATAAAACACCATAAAAAATATCACTTGGCTCTTTCTACCATATTGGAAAATTGGCTATGGGAAAACACAGTCAAAATACTTGGGACCCCAACTTTACACATCCATAACCTTTGATGTGCTACATCGCAATATATGAAAATTAGCAAAAATAAACTAGGTATAAAACTAAACAAACACATATGATCACCTTCTCTTTAATCATCTACATGTGTGTATGCTAACCTCATCAACATGCTTACTTGGCTCTTTTTAGCCAACTACAAATTTGGCTATGTAAAAATAGTGAAATCTATCTTAGAATCCAACATTGTACCATCATATATTTGACCATACTTCAATGCGTGACTTGAGATATAGTTAATAAAAACTAGGGGCTACTATGATAACAACCATATAAACAACTCCCCTTGACTCATTCACGGGAATGGTGCTATCATCAAAAAATCTACTTATTTTTCCACCACTAGACCCAAAGTGTCTAGATGAAAATTATGGACTACCAAATGAATACTACTTATGTACACAAGCTCTCAAAATATAGATAAAATATTAGGGACCTCTTTTACATGATTCAAACACATACTCATCCTTGAACATCTCTATCTAGTCAAACTCTAGAGATCAACCAAGCCATCTTCAAGCACACTAGGACAAACACATTGCACACTTTATCATTATCACTTAGATTATCAAAGAACTTTATCCACTCACTAGGACACCCTCCATGAAATCACCATGACATCAATGATAAATTTCCAACAATCATGCCATGTGGCATGACCCTATTTCTTTTGGGCCTTAGGGTGGTCCATATGTTTGTAAGTCTCTCATTAGGCCCCAAATAAATGAGGTCTAGACAAGTGTCAAGATCTCATTCCATCAAGAGTATACAAGTCATCAACCCAAGTAAACATTATGTTAGGCCTTAAATGAATGAAAATATGTTTCATGGAATTAAATACCAATTAGGATAAATTATAACATCCACATCATCATTACACCTACTTAAATTTGATGATTGTTTAACCAATCAAGACTATCACAAAACTACCATGTTTTTCCCTTTGGACTGAACTATTGAGTTCACTTAAGTATTTATATTTGGTTTCATTTATCACTTAAATGGACTTGAATTTAACATATTTATTTGTTTTTTTAATCTACAAGACTTGATCATTCATATAATTAAATGGATAAATTTTATCTTTGGAAAAAGGTCCCTTATCGATTGCCAATTTTATGAGCTTTTCATCCTCTCTTTTCAGCCATTGTTAGTTAGTCAATTTTAATATAAATTATAGTCGAATGGTTAGTTTTTATGTTTAGAAACTAATATATAATTTTATATCCATAGGTATAGATTCATCGAAGGGATGTCACTTATCATCATCTCATATAATCATTGCTCTAAAAGACTTTAGACATAAATCTATACTTTTAACCTCTAAGTGCCCTACATCATGCCAAGTGGCATGATATTATTTATTTAGGCCCAAGAGATTATCAAGATAGGGTTAAAATATTCCAAATATTTAGGTAAATAGGATGATTCCATGTGGCAACATCCCTCATTTTCATGCCTCATACTCAAGCAAGAGTAGTATGATGAAGCATAGATCAAGTGAGTCTCTAATATCATGCCACATGGTATAATATCAAGACTCTAGTGTAGTAAATACATTGAATAATGAGAAAAAACCTTCAAACCTTAGAAAGAGTGAGATCTTTCAACTTGTTTAGATCTCACTGGACCATAGTCTAAATAGAATTCAAGATCCTCAACAAGCTGTGAATGTATGAGAAGTTGACATGCAACAGAACCTTGAGCTCCTCAAGTAGTGAAAATTGGACATGTGGAGTGACCTTTCCAAGGCTGATAGTGGGCCTCCAAAAATAAAATTAGATTTTGAACTTGACACTCATTCTACCCATCTAGGCCATTAAGATCTAAAAATTGGACTGTATCCAACTAGATTTAAATAATTATTGAATATCTTGTTGCATAGTGAAAAAAGATCATGGAAATAGATTCCAAATTGAATAAGATATTGGGATAAGTTAGAAAATGGCATGCACATTAGGATAAAATAATCTAAGATCATAAAGGATAAAAAATGCATGTGCATAATCAATTGTTAGGAAGAGTTTTCACAACTGGAAGATGAAACTTTTTACCTATGCATTTAATAAAATAATAATCGATCAAAAAGATCAAGATTCACTTGGATTTATGTGAATTGGAATAATTTTTTATTCCATTATTTTTGTGTTACTAATTATTTAATGGAAATAATTGCATTCAAAAGAGAATTTATTATCCTAAAGATCAACACACATTAAATTTGTGCCTTAGTTTGTGCCTATTATTCAATGCTTGTAATTTCTTTATGGGTGGGTAATGCAGTTAATATTTTAAACCACTTAGTGGGTGGGTGAGTCTATTTGAAATATATATAAGCCTACCAATGAGACTAATTTAGAGGTTGCTCCATTTATTATTAGAGATAAAGTAGAGGACTTTGCCATTTTAATTTTAGCATGAGTTGAGGCTGTATGAATACTTTTTATGTAACTCGTATGAACATTAATGAATTTTAAATTTGTTTCCCATGAATTATCTTCTATATGAAATCTTTGTGAATGATATGCATTATCTTCACATGTATATGGTTACTTTTATTCCCTTTTATAGATAGCTACTTGGTCCTTAGACTCCTACACCATCTCTACCTTCTAGTTGTGCTATGTTGGCCAAATAAAAATTGGTTTCTCAAGAGATTTATCTATTTATTAGAGCCAAAACTATCTTCATTAGGAATTGAGCTCATCTTTCCTTTATCCCTACCCCCTCTCTTTCTTATATATATATATATATATATATATATGTATATATATGTATATATGTATATATATGTATATATATATATGTATATATATATATATGTATATATATATATATGTATATATGTATATATGTATATATATATATATATATGTATATATGTATATATATATGTATATGTATATATATATGTATATATATATATATGTATATATATATATATGTATATATATATGTATATATATGTATATATATATATGTGTGTGTATATATATATATGTATATATATATATGTATATATATATATGTTATATTAGCTTTAGAATACTTTGAATTGTAGTCAGTTGTTCAAGTTTTGTCTAGATTGCCTTTTCACTTGTATTCTATTATGCATCATTTAAATTAGCTGACTAAAAATAATTCCAACCAATAGTGATTTCATTGATAAATCTAAATGAGTATTTTCTTCTAGACTTAATAGAGACCATATTTTTTTCATAAGTCTTAGAGTGTACTCAAAATATACCCCTTATATGGAGTAACTTACATCAACCAATTGAGGTATTTGGTATCCATGACGTAGTAGACAAAGACATTAGGGAATTTATTGTTTAGCCTACTTCCTTTTAAGGGAGATGAAAGTAAAGAGGGAGAATCCTCACCATTTTATCCTTTCATCTTATTTTTTCCCCTTATAATTGTTTTCATTATGCTAAAAAAAACTACCAATAACCTTATTTATGGCAGCCAAACACTTACAATTAGATTCTCATGGTCAATCAAGTTCTCATACAAAATAAACCATTGATGAATCCAATCTGAGGTATTATGTATTCAAATACAAATCCAATCTACAATCTAACACCAATTAACTACATGCCTAATAATCAATCATTAACACCTATAAAACATGTGTTGCAATAGCCTACAAACCAATAAATCATTCCTATTGCTTACAAATATATTATTTACATGCCTAATTCAAGAAGGTATGTTGCTCCTATTAGTAATAAATAATTTTTCCCATCATTTCCAAATGTTACTACACCATTGGCTAACCCACTACCACAAACGAGAAATAATCAGAATGCTATTAAGAACCTAAAGGTAGCCAATTTATAGAAAATGATCCTAAAATTGACCAATGACATGGTTAATTTATAGAATAAAGTTCCTTAAAATACTAATAAAACCAAAAATAACCCACCTTAAAATAAGAATTATAAATTTTAGAGAATTAATAGGAAATATAATACTAAGACTAATAATGGAAATGCACCTAGTCCTCTTGACAACACAAATAAAAATAATAATAGTGTTTCAAACTTAGTGAACATGGTCGACATAACCTTGCCCACCTGGTGTAGGTTACATAACATAGTTGATCATGTTGTAAAAAAATGTGTTGAGTTCATATTAGCTTCAAAATATTCAAAAAGGAGATGGATAACCTTTAGATAGTGCTTTCACCTAAAAATAATGACAACTCTGACTAAGGTGGAGGGAATTTGGGTATTGCCATGGTATTAGAAACTTATGAATTCTCATTTGAGATTGATAATGAACATGAGGAAACAATAGATGAAGTCCATGTTTTTAAACAATTTCAAATGAAAAAAACTATTTGTTGAGGATTAAATTTCAAAATCCTTTAACTACATCTACTCCTTTGAACAAGACTTAGGTTCCACTTATTTAGAACTCAAGAAATAACCCTTTACCACCTAAAGGACCTATGACATCCTTTTAACCAAATAACAACATCACACTCCTAAAAGCTAATAAACCATTGAAACAAAACAAATTTGGGTACAACATTGTAGAAGACATGAAAAAAACTAATGCCAACATAACTATGTTTGATTTTCCATAGGTATACAATCATAAATATTTTTTATTAAAATCTTTATCTACTCCTAAATGGAAACAATTTGATAGAATAACTGATGCACATGTTTTTATTTATAAACAAAAGCCCAAAAATCCTACTTTTCTACTAATAATTCAATTTTATGGAAAGAACTTACATAATTATTTAGTGGATTTAGGTGCTTCATGTAACATAATTCTATTTTTAGTCTGATAGAAGTTGGGTTTCACTATTGAGAATTTAAATTTAAAGATAATTTAGCTAGATAAGTCTGAGGTGAAGGTAGTTGGTGAGCTAAATCACATTCATATGCAGTTGGCCTTTGATCCAAGACTGAAGTAGTTCATTAGCATTCAAGTGGTTGATATACCTTATGTATATGGTATGATCCTAAGCAGGGATTGGTTTAGAATGCTAAATGGATACATAGTGACCAATTTGTCCCATATGTGGCTCCCATGGTGAGGCATACCAAATCAAATCATAATCGAAAGAGAGGTTAATATTATGCATATGATCATATAATATAACAAGATAAATGAGATCTTGTATGAGGAGCTTGAACTTGGTGTCTACATGTTGAGCAAATAAGGATAAACTCATGAATTTTTTTCCATAAATATGTTAGCAATATAGTAAAAGTTAGAGTAGGAATATTTAGACCAGCTAGAAGAGGAGCATTTCCTATATGTACCAAAAATACCTACATTTCATAGTGTTTCCATTGCACGTCAGAAGGTGGGTAAAGTTTATTTAAATGTAGAATCAAATTTCCAACAATTCTTATTAACATTAGATATGGTTGTAACAAAAGTTAACAAGTGGGAACATGTCTTTTAAGTGAAGAATAATTTTTTAAAAACTTTTATGATGAGAAAAATGTTGTTATAAATATACCAATGCCCACATCTGCCAACCAAAGACCAAATTAGAAGGTCTTTATCCACCTAAGAATAAAATTTATACATGTTAGAGGTGAAGGAAAAGAATGAATAGGTAAGAATTTCACCAATACCTACCTTTTAGAGTTCAATACACAGCTAAAAAATCATTTGTGATCCCAAAAATTTGATGGCTCTAAGTCTAAGTGTCAAAGTGGTGCCAAGGTTGAACTCATCAACCCAAGAAGAAATTCATATTTAGATAAATTCTAGATAAAATTAAGATGCACAAAAAATGTGGTAGATTATGAGTTGTTAGTTGACAGCCTCTAGTTTACTCATTGGGATAAAAATTCAAGGAATCAAAGGTGCTTGACAATTCAGAACTAGTGGTAAAATAACTCAAAATCCAATATGATTTTAATGACAAATAATTTACAGATATCATAATTGAGTGTGGAGTTTAATATGATATTTATATGCATTAAATATTCATACATTATCCCATAGAATAAATTACATTGTAGATGCATTGGTGACATTTACTAGCACCCAAAAACCAATTGCTAACTCTAGATTGAGGAGCTAATCATTGGAATTAGTCTCTACTCCTTCCATTCATGAAAACATTAGGAACCTCTAGGTATTCTATGATGATCAAAATATCATCAAATTCATCACCAACATAAATATATTCAAATCTTAGATCATATATGAGGATGACAAAAGCAAGTTTGAATTGGATGGAGTGATAAATTTAAAAACCAATAGCATTCCAAAAGGTATAATCCCACTAGAGACAATTTTGACATAGATTATCAATGTGAAAAAGAGAAAAAAATTCTTAATAAAGGTATGCCATGTGATCATTATAATCTATGAAATACAGGTGAATCAAAAAAAGTGCTTTTAGGTATAACTTGCACTCAAAATTCAAAACAAGGGATCATACAAGCCCTAACAGACTTAAAGGATGTTACTTTCTAGAGTTATGAGGATTTAAAAGTGTTCAATACCTTAATTATTAGTCATACTATCCCTCTAAATCCAGGTTTCAAACCTTTTTGTTAGTGAAAGAGACCTATAAACCCCCAATTGGAGGTGTCAATATTTAAATAAGTACATAACTACTTTCAACAAAGATCATATTTTTTGTTAGGCACTCCACATGGATCGCTATTTTGGTGCTAGTTTTAAATAATAATGGGGAGATAGGTCTTTGTGTGGACTTATGGAACTTAAATAAAGCTTCAAAAAATGATAACTACCCACTACCTTCACTAGATGAAGTGTTACAAATAGTGAATTATTATTAATTGATGTCATTTTGGATGGGTATTCAGGATATATTAAAGTAATGGTCAACTACAAGGATAAATTTAAGACAACATCTAAATAAAATTAGGAAAATTCAAATAAAAATGATGTCATTTAGCCTGAACAATGCAGGTGTTACTTTCTAATGTGCCATGGATATTTCATTAAAATATCTAACTCATAAATGCAATGTCATCTACATGTATGACTTAACTTTATTTTATAATAAGCAATCAAACCATGTGAAAGACCTAAGGATGGTGCTATAAAGATGTATAGATTATGGAATTTACTTGAACCTAAAGAAGTGTATATCCAGGGTGACCGAAGATAAGTTATTGGGTCACATCATCTCTGAATGAGGTATCTCTATAGACCTATAGATAGCTGAAGCAATTCTAAAAATCCCATTTCCTGGAAGCAGAAAGGAGCTAAAGTCTTTCTTTGGTAAGATTAAATTTGTGAGGAATTTCATCTCAAGCTTCATAAAGATAGTCTAACCATTTAACGAAATGCTAAATAAGGATTACAAGATTGAATGGACTACTGAAACACAAGCAAATTTCATTCAAATCAAGACAACAATTATAAACATATCAATGTTTATTAATATTAATTACATGTAAATATTCTATATTTATTCTTTCACATCATAACATTTTAATTCTATTGTCTTCAAATAGAGAAAATAAATTAGGAATGAGAGACCTATCTCATTCATGAATTCTCCACTCTAAAATGCTAAACTAATATATTCAATGATTGACAAAAACAATTGTGTTGATCAAATCAATCAAGCAGTTTAGACATTACATCCTAAACAACAAAGTGTTTGTCATCATACCTCACCCAACCATTAAATCAATGTTAATGCAAAATAAGTTAGGTGAGTGGCAGGGTAAGTGGATAACTAATCTACAAGATTTTGATCTAGATATCAAACCAATTAATATTATGAGAGGTTAAGGACTCAGTAAAATGATGGTTGAAGTGGATCCACATATAGTTTTCTAGAACTATACAATGTAGGAGATCACAAATGATAATTGGTATCAGGATGTGATTTATTATTTTCTTAACAATAAGCTCCCAAATCACTTGAAATGCACTCAGAGAAAGGCATCATGCTTAAAGAGTATCAAATTCATAATCAAATCATGTATATTATACAAAAGAAATCATAAAGGCATATATGTGAGTTGCATTAAAAAAAAGAATTGATTGAAGTAATCAAGTGCTTTTATGGGAAATATGGAACAAAACATGGTTTGGGAAGTATTGTTACCCAATTTTGCACCCTAAAAGAGGGTGTTCAAGCCTCTTACAAATTTGGGCAACATGGGAACACTTTCAGGTATGTGGGTGTACCTGTTGTGGAAATGAGCCTCTTTATGTGAAGGAATAGATCCCGAAATATGTTTTTGCAAATCTTATCACCTAAACTAGTATTTACTTATAGAGGAAAATGTTAGAAACAACCTCAATTGAACCTAGTCTATAGAGGTGATGCATGAAGATTATCTCCACATGACCATCATATCCCAAGCACTATGGAATAAGGCATACAAAGTAGTCTCAAAATCCTAAAAGATTCTAACATGATTATTTTAATATAGAGGCGAGATATGTGAAATAACACAAGGAAAATGAACCAAAAGGTAGGTTGTACATTCCAAGGATAATTATACACTTGAAAGAGTTTGACACATTTGAATGCACTCTATATGACCTATTAGACTAAGAAATCCTACTCAAATATGAAAGGAAACAAGGATATAAGATTATCACTTCTTATCACTATAGATCACTTATACACTTAGACAATGTTCAAGAACTCAACAATAAACTTAAATTAATATTCAAAGGTGAAATTTGACATCAATCTAGTAGGGCTTTACCATACATGGTTGTGGTATATCTTATAAAGCTAGAATGGTAACTACTTATAGAAATTCTCAGAGAGAAGAAAATAAAGAAGTTCAAGGGTCACTAGAACACATATCTGGCCATGAGAACCAATTATATTGTAGATGTAACTAAGTGTGTGTGAAATAGACAATGAATTCATTCTAATCCAAATTTCCACATAAACCATGACAAAATCCTTTTAAAATGGTGCAATGACTCTTCCACCAACCTTTGTGAAATTGTTTCCATCATGGACCATCCTTCAAGAATTTGAAACTAAACCAGGAGAGTCAACACATAAGCACTATTCAAATGGGTTGAAACATGATATGAAAGTTATAATATGCTATCCTAACTGTTAGCTATCTTTTAGACACCTGTGTTTACCATCTATAATTTTTGTTTGATTTCCTAGATCTTGCTCTTTACATTTGGAAATCACTGTTCATCTTAGACCTCAAATGGGCTTTCATGGTAGCATATGTTTTCAAAGAGCTTACTTCACTATAGGATCCTTAGTCTTACATATATGATCATGTGGCATTCCCTTGCCACACTATTCATTCTTTTCTAAATGATATATTTAATATTCACTTACTCCAGTCAAAAATGACTATTTGGTTTGACATTTGTTCATTGAAGCTGCCTCAGACCAATCACATTTTTCCTTATTAATTTTGTAAATCCTCGCTATCAAGCCTTGATTTTTTGACCTCCTTCATGTCAATAAATTTCTTGATCCTAGCTCTCATGTGTCATTGGATCTCTATAGATGCACATTATTTACCTTGACTTGGTTGTTAAAATTTGACACTTTGACCTCATCTCATTACTTCCTACACCTTTGGATCACTTTCACTCCATTGATCTTCCCAAACTTGTTCAGTCTTTAAATCATCACTATGTCAATAAACCTTAAGTACTTTATAGCATTTGAGTCCACTCACTCCATTGGATCTCCTTTTCATGATTGAGCATAAGCCATTTGATCTTCTGACAAACTTGATCATTAATTCTAACTAGATTATGCTCATTGGGTCTCTATTTGACAAGCTTCATGAATGTGACACTTGTCACTTGCACACTCACTCAGAGCTCCTTTTGACAATTTGAATTTATCATGATCCATTGGATCATCTACATATGATGAATCATGGACCATTGTTATTGATCTACTTTAAACTCTGTAATGGACTTTTAAATATAAATGGCTACTTTACAGAGCTTAAAATTGATGCTTGTACGAACATTCTACTCTATAGGTCTAACTTTGAATCTTCATAACTTGAGCTAAAGAGCTCACATGAGAATGAAATTTGAAAAGTGTGTTCATGGGATGCATAGATACAATTAAAAATGATATGTTTTCTCATGTGGTCTTCTTGAGTGAAGATAAAAACTACACAAGTAAGCTAGTTTGTTTATTGTTGGATGATGTCTTGGTGATGGTCTGCTTCCATTGAGCTCATGTAAGGAACTATATGCTTGATCTTTTAAGCTCAAACAAACTCCTGAGGTCTATGAAAATGTGTTCATTTATCCTCAAATGCTTTGGACACCATGAAGACCTACCACTTCCATACATGACCCTAAAATGACCTCTAAGGTATGAAATAACACAAATACTAAACTAGGCAATGACCAAAATTAGAATGGCATATGAAATGGCATTAAATGAATTACAACACACCCTATGACATTATATCAGACCCCCATATAAGTTTTTAAATATAGGGAGGTTGACCCATTTTGATTGTGGTAAAAATAGTTAACATCTTTGGGATTTTCCTAAAGGTGGTATGTTTGTTATGCTATGACCAATTGCCAAATTCTATCCATTAGGCTATGGAGTCACATGTACAAAAAATTGGCACACAAATGCCTTTGACAAAACAAAAAATTAGAAAACAAGGACAAAACACAAAGTAGAAGCAAACATATATTCAACTAGAACACTTAGGGAATGCTACACACACAACTAAAACAAAACACATACCTAATCTAGTATTTATATGATAGAACTTTACCACTCAATTTTAAGGTTTCAAATGTATCCCATTCATAGGGATAGGAAACTCTTTTCCATTCATCCTTGATAACTAGAAAGAGTTGATTTTATTTCACTTGATGATGACATATGGTCTACTCTATGAGATATCAAATTTTGTATGTCTTCTTAGTTTTTCTCTATCTTCATCCCACTTTAATATTATGTCACCTTCTTAAAATGATCTTAGAGTTACCCTCTTGTCAAAATACTTCTTCATCAGTACTTTGTGATTCTCCAAATCTCAATGAACATTTTCTCTAGTCTCTTTTAACTCCATTAATTATGTCAATCTCACTTCCATTGGAGTATTCTCAAGTAACTCTAGTTGGTGTGCTAACTCTAAGATAGGCAACTCTTGAGAAATAGACAACCTAGCTTCTCTCCCATAGAAAAGCACAAAAGGAGAATTCCCTATGTACCTCTTGGGAGTTATTATTTTATCCCATAAAGTTGTCTTCAATTTGGTGTGTCCAACCCTCTTGTTATGTTTCAAGGTTCTCTTCATGATTTTGATCAAGTTATTGTTAGTAGATTCATCTAACCCATTACATTGAGGGTAATAGTTGGATGAAGTGCTAAAAAATATACCATTAGTATTTGCCCAATCAGTTTTCTTAGCTCTTATAAAATCAAGAGCATTATCTAAAATAGTAGTAGAGGGAGTGTCAAACCTTATTATGATACTCTCATAGAACTCCAAGATAGAATTATTATTAGCTTCCTTCAATGCTACTACCTCAGCCCATCTTGTAAAATAATCAATTGCTATGAGTATCCATTTATGACCAACACTTGATGGGGGGTTTATCATACCAATGAAATAAATACCCCATTCAATTAAAGGTTGATCAACTTGGATAGGCTTCAAAGGGAGAGCTACAAGCTTCTAATTTCCTATAAAGAAAGCACATTGTACACACTTTCTCACCCAAGTATGACAATCCTTGAAGAGGCTAGGCTAGTAATAACTTGATCTCATGATCTTAGTAGCTATAGTTCTTTAGGAGAAATGACCTCCTGCTATCCCATCATGAAACTTCTCCAACAACACCTGAAACTAATCATTATTAGTGCATCTCAATAGCACACCATTAATGTCTCTTCTAAAAAGGACACCATCCACAAGACAAAAGGGAACATATTGTAATCTAAAATCTCTCCTTTGTGATCTACTCATATTATTAGGATACTCACCATTTTGAAGAAATTTGATCACATCTTGTGTCTAACTCTGTATATGTAAGGAACCATTTGGTTGGGAGCAATCATGATTGACTAGAAACTCTTCTTTTGACACATGAAAATATAAAACTAAGTGTTCATAAAGACCTTTCTATCTTACCAACTTTGTTACTTTGATATTAACATCATATTACATTACCTTAGTGATCCATCCTGCTCTTTTCTCACTAAGGTCTTTGCTCAAAAAGAACTCTTTGGTACTAGAATGAGAAACCATAACATGAATTTTATTATTTGAAATTATATGCCTGAACTTCTTTAGTCCTCTCAAAACAAGGACTTGTTTCTCCACAAAGGTATAATTGACTTGATAATATTATAAACCTTGACTAAAGAATGCAATAGGCTACTCCACACCCTCATCATTATTTTTAATTAACATAGATAAGATAGTTTCAAGGTTAGAAAATGAATACAACATGAATTCTTTGGCAAAATCATGATTCACAAGAATAGGAGCTTGTGTAACTGTCTTTTTTATGGCTTAAAAATTGTTCTTACCCTCTTTAGTCCAAGAAAAAACTTGGTTCTTTATGAGCATAGCTATGATGGGTTTCACAAAAGATGCAAACCTAGGTATGAATCTCCTTACAAAATTTATCTTGCCTAAGAAACATTAAAGACCTTTATTATGAAATGGAAATGATAGGCCAAGAATAGCCTCTATCCTTTTAGGATCAATAGCCAAACCATATTTGGAAATAATGTGTCCCAAGAGCTTACCTTCATGGATAACAAAGACGCATTTATTTGGATTAAGATATACTCCATATTGCCTACATATTTCAAACATTTATCTTAAGTGTTTCATATGTTTATTAGCATCCTTTGAAAATATTGTTATATCATCTAGATAAACCAACATGTCATTAATCAAACCTTTGAAGGCCATGTCTATGGCCCTATAGAAGGTAGCACCAACATTTGACAAACCAAATGGCATCTTTCTATAAGAAAAAATCCCCCATTTAGTGGTAAATGTTGTCTTATACTGATCATCATCATTCATAAGGATCTAACTATAACCTAAATATCCATCAAGAAGAGTGAAACATTGAGAACCTGAGACTACTTGTAAAATTTTCTCCATTGAGGGTAGGGGATAATGATCTTTGCGTAACACTCAATTAATATCCCTGAAGTCCACACAAAGTATTATCTCCCCACTATTATTTATAACATGCACAAGATTAGCTACCCATGTTGAATGTTTGATAGGATAGATTATTTCAAATTCAAGGAGTTTAGTGAGTTATAACCTTGTGAGTTGTTTAACCTTAGGATTGATGGGCCTCTATTTTTGTCTAATCAATTTAACTCCAAATTGTAACTCAATAGTATGTCTTGCTAGGATAGGATCAAATAATTTTATGTTTTTATATTCCCATGCAAATATGTCATGAAACTCCCTACACAAATCAATGAATGATTGCTTTTCTAATGTATAACATACCTTGCCTAGTTTGAGGAGTCTATCTTTAAAGATCAAGACTTTCATAATTATCCTCTTTTGTAGACATACTCACCTTTTCCTTCTTATTCTCATCATTCTCATTAAAGATACCTTCTAAGGTCAATATACCCTTAGGTATATTATTTGTCTTTATTTTCAAAACTTGGTCACCAAATTACTCTTAGAATCTCTTCTCATTCCTTGAGGAAAACTCGGCTTCATTCTACAAGAAACATGCAGTGTGTTTGTCACTGTCAAACACTTATCAATAAACATCATTATAAGTTACATAATCTATAATAATAATGTTAATGTGAGATTATTTCTCCTCTTCTTTTATGGTATTTGGAGTATCAAATTGAGCTCATATGGTAGCTAGTCTATCAGCATGATTATTCTGCTTCCTTGGGACTAACTGTATGTTGAATGCATTAAAATCTTCAAGAAAATCCCATACCGTATGCTTGAAGACCTTAAATAAAGGGTTATCGATAGAAACCACATTCTTAACTTGATAAAAAAACTAATTCACTATCTCCATACACTTGTAAGTTCTTGATTCCTTTTCTCATTGCCCATTGAATACTATGAATTAAACCTTCTTACTCAGATACATTACAAGACAACTAAAATGAAATCTATATAAAGCATAGTATTTTTGTTTAGATGTGGAGACTATCATGACACCAGTGCTTGCACCAATTTTACTTCTTGAACCATCAAAAAACATTTTCCACATCTCATCTTCTTCACCTTCTTCCTTGGTAAGTAAAGGTGTTGGTATTCCTCCTACATGTATGCAATATACTCGTAGATCAATTTCCTCTATGAGAGCATAAATATCATGCTCATAAGTTTTAGTACCATATTCATCAAGAAAAAAATCTACAATGCCTTCAATTTTGGAAGAAGTGCCTTCATCTACAATAGAATCCTTCTCTTCGTAAACTACATAGTTCATATTAGAATTTATCCCAATGTAAGGTTTTATATGAAACCTTGTAAGACGTTATATATTAATTGTCACTTTAGTGCCATAACTTTTTATAAAGGCTAAGAAAGACCAATCAGCTAAAAGATAGCCACCAATCTTGGCAGTGAAGTCCCTTGAGAGGTAGATTGCAAAGTGGGCTAGGAGATCAACAACAACTATATCTTACAAGCTAGGAAAAATGGGATAATCACACAAGAAGAATTTCAAGTTTATTATCAGTCCTATCATCTTAGAATATGTACCATATAATTGGATAATTAATTTACTATGGGGTTCATACTTTAGACCCACTTTATTAGTTACCACCTTGGGCATGATTAAATTGAAGCTCCACTATCAACTATGTAGTTGCGGACCAACTTGTCACCCACTATGAGGGTGAGGTAGAATGGTGGAGGTTCTTTAGCTCTAGTGGATGGTTTAGCAATGGTATTTGGAAAAATTACAAGGACCACATGATTTTGACCTTGATTTTAAGGATAGACACTAATAGGGATAATAGATAATTGATTTTGTAGGAGCTCTTTCTGACTAGGCATATACAAAACATCCCAAAGGGAAATGGAAGTTTTAGTAAATTTAAATGAATATACAATGTTTAAAGAGACATAAATAATTTATCCTACATTCTTAGAGGCAAGGAAGTGCTTGGAGCATGAGGAGTTGGAGTGCTTTAAATAATCCTTCTAGCATTCTGATTTGATGGAAGTGTAGGATCCTTTGGAACTATCCCAATTATAGCTATGCCTGACTACCTTATAAGAGGATTGGAAGAGCCAATAGGAACCTTTCTATCACTAGCCAAATACTTTATTTTGGCTCTAGTGTTATCTAAAATTGAGGTTCCTTAATTAATCACAAAAGTGTCCTCAACTAGGAAGTTGGTGAAGACCTCTTCTTGAGGGTGTCCACCTTCACTTGTTTGCATCATAACCTCATCATCAATAGATAAGAGAGGAGTAACTTCTCCTTGAGAAATAATATCCTTCTCTCCACCTTCATTGATGTCTATAAATTGGCCTCGCTACCAATTTTCACCTTGCACCAAATTACTATGAATGGGTACCATATCTCTTACATTAATGGTAAAATTAGGATTGTATGCATTATCAGACCTATTGGGATTAAGCTACCATTGGACTTTTCCTCTTCCATATTATTATTGATAAGGATATGAATTATAATATACACCTTGATGCACATTAGCTTGCCTATTTTGAGCTTCCAAGGCTAAGAACTTTGCTTTCCAATCAATATTATTTTTTGCCTATCTAGGGGTAGCCTTAGACTAGGTATTGACACTAGGATTTTGAGCCATAGTTAGGACATTAATAGAAGTATGAGACAATGGAGGCATAGACAATTTAGGTGGAAATATTCTAATTTGGATGAGATTATTTTTAGCTTTGATATCAATTTCATATGCTTTAGGGAGGGTGGAACCACCTATAGACTGAAGTATGACAATAATTTTAGTGCTAATAGCTTTCAAATAGGTCAAGAACACAAAGCTGGGAGGTGGCCTCATAGGAGGAGGTAGTCTATTCCAAGTCATTTATAATCTCTCATTAAAATTAGGCATTATTTCTTTAGCTCTTCTCTTGATTACATTAAGTTGGTCTATAAGAGAGGCATGGTCACTCTCATTTCCAAATCTTGCAGTCAACAACACTCTAAATTCATCCCATGATGTGATGCATCCACCTTCTAGATTCTTATACCAATTAATAGCCTTCTCTCTAAGGGAAATGGCAAGAAGTCTAATAGCAATGTTCTCTTGAGTGATATTGTGGAAGTTACTTAAGTTGAAGACATCTCTAATATGCTCACTGAGCATAACATGACTTTCACCATTGAATTGAGGCACATCTTTTGTGGCATTGGGAGGAATAACATCATATGCTTGAAGACAAATAGGATTTTCTATATTAAATGCATGTAAATCATGAGATCTAGCCATTTCTTCTTTAAAATCTTTAATTTCTTCAACTTGTTCACTCTTTTGACTTGCCTTAGTATAAAAATCTTCAATCTCTTCCCCTCTAGAAAAATCTACTAGTTCTCCAAAGTGTAGATTAAGAGGAGGATATTGCACTTTGAGGGGGATTTTAGGTTGAAAGGGTGGGTCAATGGGATTAATAACTCTTCTAGAGGCTGACCTAGTGAGAACCATGAATTATGGGAGCAGGTTTATGACAAAATAATGGTATCGAACCAGAATTATCTTGATTGAGTTGCCAAATGTTGAGAATCACACCAATTTGCAGTTGATGTTATCAATACCAACATTTATCTTAACAAATTATCTTGAAAAAAATGTCCCATTGGTCATGCTAGAACTATTGTCACCAAATTTTCTACCCTAGAAGAGGGTGTTCAAGCCTCTTCTAAATTTGGGCAACATGGGAACATTTCTAGGTATGTGGGTGTATCTGTTGTGGAAATGAGCCTCTAGATTTGAAGGGCTAGCTCCCAAAATGTCTTTATAAAGCTTATCACCTAAACTAGTATTTACTTGTAGAATAAAAAGTTAGAAACAACCTCAATCAAACCTAGTCTATAGAGGTGATGCACCAAGATTATCTCCACATGACCATCATATTCTAAGCACTATGGAATAATGCATACAAACTAGTCTTAAAGTCATAAAGCTTATAACATGAGTATTTCAATATAGAGGTGAGATATATGAAACAACATAAGGAAAATGAACCAATTATCCAAATGAACTATATGTCTCATGTTGTTACATATTCCAAGGATAATTATACACTTGAAAGAGTTTGACACATTCAATTGCACTCTATATGACCTATTAGACTATGAACTCCTACTTAGGTATGAAAGGATAAAGGAAAGAAGGATAAAATATTATCACTTATTATCACTATAGATCACTTACACACTTAGATAATTTTTCAAGAACTTAAAAACAAACCTATATTAATATTCAAATGTGAAATATAACATCAATCCAATAGGGCTTCACCTTACATGGATGTGGTATATCTTACAAAGCTATAATGGTAGCTACTCATAGAACTTCTAAGAGAGAAGAAAAGAAAGAAGTTCAAGGGTCACTAGAACACATATCCAGACATGAGAACTAGATATGTTATAGGTGAAACTAAGTGTGAAATAGAAAATTAATGCCTTCTAAAGTAAATGTACATGTAAACCATAATTAATTCCTTCTAAAATAATGTAATGACTCTTCCACCAACATTTGTGAAACTATTTACATCATAGACCATCCTTCGAGCATTTGAAACTAAACCAAGAGAGTCGACACATAATCACCATTTGAGGAGGTTGAAACATGCTATGATAGTTATAATATGCTCTCCTAACTGCTAGTTATTTTCTAGACACCTATGTTCACCATTTGTAATTATTTGTTTATTTTTTGGACTTTGCTCTTTACATTTGGAAATCACTATTAATCTCAAACCTTGATTGGGTTTTCATGGTGGCATATGAGTTTGAAGATCTTGCTTCACTATAAGATGCTTAATCTTACATATTTGCTCATATGGTATTCCCTTGTCATGCTGTTCATTCCTTTCTTAACTATGTTTGTGATATTCACTTGTTCATGTCAAAAATGACTCTTTAGTTCAACATTTATCCATCGAAGCTAGCTTAGACCAATCACATTTGTCCTTATTGATTTCATAGATCCTCACTATCAGGCCTTGATTTTTTGACCTCCTTCATGTCATTAGATTTCTTGATCCTATCTCCTGTGTATAGTTGGATCTCTAAAGATGCACATTCTTTACCTTTATTTGGTCATTAAACTTTGACACTTTAACCTCATATCACTACTTCCTATGTCTTTGGATAACTTTTGCTCCATTGATCTTACTAGAATTGTTTGGTCTCAACTCATCACTATGTCAATAAAACTTGAGCACTTTATATCATTTGAGTCCATTTGATCCATTGGATCTCCTTTTCATTATTGAAAATGAGCTATTATATCTTCTCAAAAGCTTGATCATCAACTTTGACTAGCTTATGCTTATTGGGTCTTTGTCTGACAAGCTCTATGAATGTGACACTTATCACTTACATGTTCACTCAGAGCTCCTTTTGATAATTTCGCTTCATCACACTCCATTGGATCATCTGCATATGATGAAGCATGAGCCATTGATCTTGATCAAATTTAAAATCTTTAAGGGACTTTTAAATATAAATGACTACTTTATGGAGCTTGAAATTGACACTTGCATGAATGTTCTACTCTACAAGTCCAACATTGAATCTTCATAACTTGAGCTAGAAAGCTTGTGTGAGAATAAAATTTGTAAAACATGTTCATGGAATGTAGAGATACAATTACACATGATTCATTGGCTTGTGGAGTCTTCCTGAGTGAAGATAAAAATTGCACAAGTGAGCTAGTCCATTCATTTTTGGATGATGTCTTGATGACAGTCTGCTTCCATTGAGCTCATGCAAGGAGCTATATGCTTAATCTTGGAAGCTTGAATGAACTCTTAAGGCATGTTCAAACCTATTAATTGATCCTTGAATGCTTTAGAAACTATGAAGACCTACCACTTCCATACGTGACCCTAAAATGATCTCTAAGATATGAAATAACACAAATAATAAACTAACAAATGACCAAAACTAGAATGGCATATGAAATGACATCAGATGTATTATAACACACCCTATGACATTATATCAGACCCCCATATAAGTTTTTGAGTATAGGGGGTTGACCCATTTTGACTGTGGTAAAAATGGTTAACATCTTTGGTTATTTCCCAAGGGTGGAATGCTTGTTATGCCATAACCATTTGCCTAATCCTATCCATTGGGATATGGAGTCACATGTATAATAGATTGAAACATAAATGCCTTTCAAAACACACAAAAAAAAACAAGGACAAAATACAAACCATAAGCAAACATATGTTCAACTAGAACACTTGGGGAACACTACACACACAACTAAAACAAAACGCACACCTAATCTACTATTTACAAGATAAAATTTTACCACTCAATAATGACATATGGTATAGATAGCTCTTTTCCATTCATCCTTGCTACCTAAAAAGAGTTTCTTTGCTTTCACTTGATGATGACATATGGTCCACTCCATAGGGTATCAAATTTTGTATGTCTTCCCAACTTTTCTCTATATTCATCCCGCTTCAACACAATGTCACCTTCTTGAAATTATCTTGGAGTTTCGTTCTTGTCAAAAGACTTCTTCATCAATACTTGGTGATGTTCCATAGCTTGATGAACCTTTTATTTGGTCTCTTAAAACTCCATTAATTCTATCAATCTCACTTCCATTAGAGTATTCTCAAGAAACTATAGTTGGTGTGCTAACTCTAAGGAAGACAACTCTTAAGAAATAGATAGCGTCACTTCTCTCCCATAGATAAGCACAAAAGGAGAATTCCCTATTGACCTCTTGGGAGTTACCCTGTTAGTCCATAAGGTTGTCTTCAATTTGGTGTGCCAAGCCCTTTAGTTATGCTCCAAGGTTCTCTTGATGATTCTAATTAGGTTCTTGTTAGTAGATTTAGCCAACCCATTACCTTAAGGGTAATAGTTGGATGAAGTTCTTAGAAATATTCCATTACTATTTTCCCAATCAATTATCTTAGCACCCATAAAAGCAAGAGCATTATCTAATATAATAGTAGGAGTACCAAACCTTGTTATGATCCTCTCATAAAACTCCAAGATAACATTTTCATTAGCTTCTTTCAATGCTATTGCCTCAACCCATCTTGTAAAATAATCAGTTGCTATGAGTATCCATTTATCACCAACACTTGATGGGGGCTTATCATACCAATGAAATCAAGACCCCATTGCATGAAAGGTTGATCAACTTGGATAAGATTCAAAGGGAGATCTGTAAGATTTTGATTTCCTAAAAAGAAAGTACATTGTACATACTTTATCACACAAGCATGGAAGTCCTTAAAGAGGCTAGGCCAATAATAGCATGCTCTCATGATCTCATTAGTTGTAGTTCTTTAGGAGAAATGACCTCCTACTGTCCCATCATGAAACTTCTCTAACAACACCCCAAACTAATCATTATCATTCCATCTCAATAGCACACCATTAATGTCTCTTCTAAAAAGGACACCATCCATAAGACAAAAGGGAATAAATTACAATCTAAAATATCTCTTTTGTGATCTACTAATATTATTAGGATACTCACCATTTTGAAGAAATTTGATCACATCTTGTGTCCAAATCTATGTATGTAAGGAACAATTTGGTTGTGAGCAATCATGATTGACTAGAACCTCTTATTTTGACTCGAGAAAATATGAAACTAAGTGTTCACAAAGACCTTTCCCTCTTACCAACTTCGTTACTTTGATATCAACATCATATTCAATTACCTTAGCAATCCATCTTGATATCTTCTCACTAAGGTCTTTACTCAAAAGTAACTCTTTGGTACTAGGATGAGAAACAATAACATGAATTTTATTCTTTGAAACTATATGCCTAAACTTCTTTAGTCACTTCATAATAGTGAAGACTCATTTCTCCACAAAGGTATAATTGACTTCATAATCTTCTAAACCTTGACAAAATAATGCAATAGGTTATTCCACACCCTCATCATTCTTTTACATTAACATGGCTAAGATAATAACCCATTAGATACTTAGAGTAGGCTATTATTGGCTGCATGCTTTTAAAGACACACATGCCCATATCTAGAGTTGTCATACTTTCTAAGTCACTATATATGGAGAACAGACCCTAGCCATGCCATTACAACTAGTCATATAGGTTCGACCGTTAACAAATTTTGGATTGGACATTGATATATCTATTAATGCTAATTCATCTTCGAGACACAAGTTCATCCTCAAATAAATTTACTATTTCACCCAATAGACTGAAGCTCAAAGTTTTAAAAATTTCACAACTAACATGGTGATCAACCTCCTTAAAGAGCATATCATTACCAAGTTTGGAATGATATTTGTTTTTGTATATGATAATGGCCCTATTTTATACTCATTACAATTTAATGAATGGGCATATAATAATCAGGTAATCCTTAAGTTTTTATCTAATTATTATCTTCAAGGGAATGGGTTAGTTGAATCAATAAACAAAAATATGTTAAATGTAATTAAAAACATCTTGGAAAATAATTCTAGGGACTAACATAAAATTTTAAAATTTTCATTATGGTATATCAAGAATAGAGTTAAATCATCCCTAGGAATATCATGTCATCGAGTATTTGGCCAAGATCTTATCTTTTGCATGAGCCTATGAATCCTAACCTTGTAGTTTAGGAGATACTACATGGGAACTAATTATAAAATAGAAGATCGACTCCTAAATATGATAAAATTAGAGGTAAAACATGATGCATCCTTAATAAATTTTAGAAACATTAAGGGGTCATCAAATTTGGGTTTGAAAAATGATCCAAAGTAAAATGCTTTCGAATCTTTAATTTAGTCCTTCTCTAGGACAAGGCTCATGAAAACAATGTCAACATGGAAGTTTCGATGCTCTTTGACTAGGACCCTTACAAAATTTTGAAATCTTAGGTGAGAATGATTCTTACCTAAGGGGTATAATTAGTGAGAAAGTCCCATTTCTTATCAATGGGTAGTTCTTCAAGCATTACTTCTAGTATTAAATTAGCTTGGTAAATTCTTATAAATAATTCCCCTTTTGATTTCTTGATTTCTTGCTTTTATTTTTAGTGTAGTTTTCTTTCCTTGTTCTTATTTTTCATTGTCAGTTTGGCCTCATCGTTTTTTAATTTTTGGTTAATCCCAACTATTTTTCCCTGTGGGTTCCCATGTTGGTCAAATAATGAAGAATGAAATACTTGGAAGTGACACTAGTAACATTCTAGTGCATAAGTACTCTAAGTAGTTTGAGGCCTAATATTTTATTGATGAATTGGTTTTGAAGGGTTAGGTTATTATATTGTTCTATATTTTTTCTTGGTTTGACAAGTTTGGGTAAATTAGTTGGCCTCTAAAAATATTCTCTCAAAACCAAACATAAAATCACATATTAATGGTTTCTGGATTTGCTTGGGTGAAACTGTTACATTTAATATCTAGGGTGAAAAATCAATAGTTCTACCTTTATTTTTCCATGGTGGTCCTAAACTCATAATTGAGGTGGTAAAAATAAAACTAAAATAGGAAAATAAATAGAAATTAAAAAATAATTTCTAAAAAACACAATTCCTAGTTGATTCAAGTAATCTCTACTTTGACTATGGACACCCAGATGGTAGTATATCAAGTCCTTGAACAGGATTAGAGATAAAACCATTAGGGATATATATGCCTTGATGTTGTTATATCAATGTCCAAGAAATTATCCTCATGGTAGGATTCACTATCCTAATGGTTGGAGCTATAACAATCAATCTTTATAGGTCCTAAAAAGTAATTAATTAATTTATTTGCACACACTTGGTCAATGAGAATACTAAATTTGGTCACTTATCCACTCTCATATTTCCATTTATTTAATCTATCCATGTTCTATGCACTATCTCATCTAGATATTATGGGTTTGTAGACACATTTATTTCATTCCAAAAAACTCAATATTTTTTTCTAGTAGAGTTGCCATTTTTTGTTGCATATGCAACACACCCTAATTTCATCACAAAATCATGGAACCTATTTTTTCTCTGAAGTATGGTCTTTTATTTTAGTGGATTTTATGGCCTTGTCATATTTTATTTGTTATTCTAACTTGAGAAGGTCCTTAAATGTTGAAATTTGAATTTTAACCCTTCTTTGTTATTATAGAAATCAAATTTAGGACTTCATTGATATAATTTTATGAATTTTACTAAGTCAAAATAGTCTTAGATGTTATGAAGAATGTTATAAAATATATAAAAAAATCCATCTGGGCAAAGTTAGCTTATACTTAGGTAAATTATCTAACTATTTTTAGAATTTCTACAATCTTTTCCTGAGCAATTTTGTTCATTTTTGCTTCATTTCAAGTTAAATTTGACTAAGTGTTTACATCTCTTCACCTTTATACTTCACCACTTCA
Source organism: Torreya grandis (assembly GCA_037957365.1). NCBI lineage: Eukaryota > Viridiplantae > Streptophyta > Pinopsida > Cupressales > Taxaceae > Torreya > Torreya grandis. The sequence goes on from JARHVA010000603.1 coordinate 1,348,980, forward strand.
TTTATTTTGGACTAAATTAGTTGTAAGATTCAAAAAAAATGAATGTTTTTATTACTTATTTTATCTTCTTTGGCTTACTTTTTCAACTTTTGACTAAGACATTTTTGTTTAAATTCAAAAGTCTAATAATTAATAATTTTTCCCATAGGTGGCCTTTATTAAAATTTTCCACGTGGTGATTTACCACTAATTTTGGTACATATTAAATATTTGGGCAAGATCCTAGATAATAGAGATGCATCCAAGTGCCAAATATCATTACTTCACTTCTAAGAGCCCTTTAGACTTTCAAGCCAGGTCCCTGACCTCATTGATGGGTAAGATGTTTTCACCTATCAAGAGTTCACCCCTTCATTTATCTAGAGAACTTATGATATTGGGACTATAAAATAACTTCAATATAAGTGAGATGATACCACAAGTAAAAATATCACTTCATCAGAGCCACAAGTAGTCATTATAATCTAGGTAGGCAGGAGACCAAGTGTATGAATGGAATGATACCATGTGGTGAAATCCCACTTCACCATAGCTTTAAGATAATTTATGTACTATAAGGAGTGACAAGATTCCATGTTGTGAAATATTTTCTCACTAGAGTCATAAATTAGTCAGACTAATTTGATCCCTAGTTGAGTAGTTATAAAGCAAGGAATAGCCACATGACATGACCCTACAAACAAGGGACACAATTATATATCTAGATATTGAAATACCACCATGTGGTGAAAGATGACATGTGGAGATCAATATCCAGGTCAATCTACCGAGTCGTCTCAAATAACATAGAAGTTAAAATTGATGGTTGTCCTAGCCCATAAAAGCATCAAATTACAAGAACTGAATATGTGTCCAATTTAACCTACTAAACCAAATTATGGTTGGTATCTTATTGGTGAAATGATACGATAAAGCATATAATACAACACAAATTAGAGAGTGTCATTAATTAAGGGTATGCCATGTATGTTGATATTGAGTGAAGAACACATAAGGTAAATATCACCTTAATGAGGCATGGTCTCTACTACACAAAACATGGTTGGATGACTATCCCAAAAATATCTCAATGATATTAGGTTGCCTATAATTTAATTTTAATTTAATAATCATGGCCTCAAATATATATGACATGAGGATTAATCAATATCCCTGATCAAATATGATCTCAAGAGGACTCAGTTCATTTAATATTGTAACCACCTGGTAGGGAGATGATTAATGACTCCATGGCCTAAATTTGTCTAGATAATACCAACCTTTTGGTATAATAAGGGATGGATATTTTGATCAACTGATAGAATAGAGTAGATAAATAGGATATCAAGTGGGTTTTCCCTTTTTTATGTTCTCCCTAATTTCTTAGTTAGTTTTCCCTTTGCATGAGCTAAGGCTATTTCAACATATTTCTATAATTCAGCTAAGTATATGATGGATCCTGATAAATGCTTCATGAATTATCTTCTATTTAAAAGATTTTTCAATTGATATCCATTGTCTATGCATGTATATGATGTCTTTATTTCCCTCTCTTTGCATAGTTAACTTTGTCTTGAGACCCATTCACCATTTTTGTTTCTAGTTTTTCTATGCTAACCATGTAGATATTGGTTTTCTGAAATGATTTATCCACTCAATATTATCATATCTAACTCCTCTTCAAAGAAGTTTCATATTTTATTTCTATCTACCATTTATATTTTTATATTTTTTTAACCTCTATTATATTAGTTTTAGAGTAGTTTGTATTACAATTATTGTTTTCATTTTTTATTTCGATTGCATCAACCCTTATTGTCATTATTTAAGCATTGTTAAATCTAAGTGATAAATTGAAAATAATAACCATATGATAGTGTTATGTCAATTTTGAATGACATGTTTATTCTAAGAAAGATTATTCTAAGTGCCTTTCATGAGTGTTTGTGTTTGAAACTAGTAAACGACCCTTGTATGGAATAATTTATTATGATCAACTAAGTGATCTAGTCCATGAAGACCTTATAGATATAGAATTTGGGGATATTTGTGTATCTCTTTTTAGAAGAGGTTGAATGGTCCCCATCCATCCTAAATTTAGTTTGTTAAACAATCCATCAATAGGTAGTATATCATAATGATTTATGTTACTCCATAATATTAATTCACATCATAGTTTTTAGTTAAAGGTCAATATATGTCCAAATCACGTAAGAAAGTAAAGATATCATATTGAATTAAATACATTGTTTAAGCACTTATAAATAAAAATCATATAACCCTTTAATGTTTTTATACTCCTAAGAACATGGAAGGAAAAAATTGTGAGGTGATTGTGATATTGCATTGATATTCTTTGCCTCATTATTAGCTTTTAAAATAAGTGTATGATTAGAATTAGACTTGAGTGTTAATTTTCCATGATATTTTGAGTTGGTTAAACTAGAAGGAAGGGTGGGTAAGTACCTCATGATCCAATGGGTTGTGTAATATACCTTGAAAAGTGACCACATGGCTTAGTATTTTACATCTATATGCAAGTTTTACATTTTGGGTTTGCAGATATTTAAGAGCTTGTTGAATAAATGTAACATTAGATGTAGTAATTCACATATGAGTCAAAACATATGTCATGACCTAGTTGGAAACATTTAAAAAAAAATTGTTGATTATTTATATGGACATTTGCATGACATTTTGTATGTTGTTTTGATTATAAGATTATCATATCATGGACAATATTATAATGTTGTGATTTATAGTGGTTATGTCATTATTTTGATAATTACTATGTTTATTATGTTTTATCTTAGTTGATTATTCAATTATGATCATTGAATGTCTATTGGTTTATATATTATTGATGTCTTCCTTTTATGACTAGATGAACTATCATGAGCTAGCTTTGATTAATGGAGTCAGAGTGGTAGGTTTATAGATGCAACAAGTTAGTTATATTCAGAAAATGAATATTGAGATAAATAAATTTCAAAAATTACCATAATTATTAGTCATTTGTTAACTATTGTTTGTTCACTATTGACTTTTGACTACACTTTTATTTTTGGCCCTTGGTTTGAGTGAAGCAGTCAATAATGCTTGAATATTTTGATTAGTTGCTTTGATTTAATTGTATATTACTCTACTTGATTATATTTCTTGGTACTATCTTGGTCGATTATAATTGGGTTACCATTGTTATTATAACTCTGGTTTAATATTGTGGAAATGATGTCATTCAACATGTACTTGTAAAGTGTCACTTCATGTGATACACATGCATGTTAAAACTTGTGTGATATTTTTAAATAATTATCATCATATTTATATATCAATTCATTATATTATCACTATCACCTTTTATATGTTTTTGTTTTAGTTGTGTGTAAGTTTTTAAATGTGATAGGTGGAGTCCTTATGTTGGCTTGTGATGACAATTTGATTAGCTTTTTGATTCTTGGTTAAATTGAATTTAGTCCATTTACTAGCATTTTTTTCAATTATTTTATATTTAAATTTTGATTGAAATATTTATGATTATTATACACATGGCCATCATATGCATTGAAATTATGTGCATCATTGACTTAGAGTTTTGAAGTGGGTGTTATTTATTATTTTGTTTGGTTTGGTTTGGTTATGAGGATGGAGCTTGGTAAGCTTGGTAGGAACCCTAACTATCACAACAAAGCTTGAGGAAGTTGTCCACCATTAGTAGTATTAGGAGATTTTATGGCTCAACTAGGACTTTTGAGGTGGATAAGGTTTGTTGGAAGACTATAGTTCTACTAAAAGAAATGGGGGATGTGGGGAAAAAAGAGATATTGTCTCCAATTTCATTATTCCATGATCTAAGTTATTCTAATAAAGATATAGGCTTTAAAGGAGTCTAAATCTTATTTTCCATAAAAGATATGAGGGGGAATTTATTGTGATAATCCAAGGGAAATAGTGGATATTGACTCTCTCTCGTGTGGAAAAATAGATAAGAATCTGACTGCAAACACTTTGCACAAGTAATTTTGTGATGGATTTTTTTATTTTCCTTTCTTAACTAAGGCATTTAAATAAATTTAAATGGTGGTAGAATGAATTTTTTTTTTGTGATATGATTTTCATGTAAATTTTTGGTAATGCCATTATAATGGTTGCATTGTATTGTGTTGTAAAAAAATGTTACACATTTTAGTTTTTGGGTTTTTTTCATTTTTTATTCAAAATGTGTTTATGGTGTGAACACTAAGTGTTCATGAGATAGATTCTCATGGATTATTGAGAAAAATCATATCTATGGCATAAAAACTTAGTATTTTTGGTATGCTTTGTGTTTTTAGATTTCTTTACTATATTTTTTAAGTGGTCTTGGAAGCTCAAAACTCATGGACATCACCTTGTGAGCCAGACTCCACCATCAAGATAATGGTCGGGGTGGCTAGGGCCACCAATGGAGGGCTCATAGAGCTGGATAGGTAGGTGTTTTTCATCTTTACTAGTTACTGGATCACCTAGGCATGGATTTCATGAAGCTTAATAGTTTTTAAGTAATTGTGGAATGACTCTTTGGAGTCAAGCTTAGATATTTATGCCTAGTTCTGTTATATTAATGCATTATTCTCTTCATTCTTTTTTTATATTGTAGAGATAACATATATGATTGATTATATCAATGTATCTCTATGTATGTTTAGTTTATATTACATAGTCAGATTTTACATTATACAATGATGAACTATGACAAAGGTTGAGTTATTACCCTCAAACTTATATGGGGTTGTGTAATTCATTTCATTAACTAATTGTGTAAAATTTTAGGATTTATTTGTTGAATATTGATGCATAAGTGGTAATAATCAAGTGGTCATATATTCATGATTTAATTTAACCTCATCATTTTGTAACAATGGTATTAAATGATAATGGATTGCTATTTAAATGAACATGAATATATTTTTTGATTTTGTTATTATATAGAATCAATATAATTTTTAGATATGTCATTTTGTGAGTGGTAATGATTATGTTTAATCAATTAAATTGTATGAGCTACATATTATTAAGTCACCTAGGTAAAGCAATTCAATTCAATCATATTTAATGGCTAACTGAATATACTTCATTATGTTTAAGTGGTGTTCTATACTAGAAATGCCAAATTAGGCATATTTGTAAGATTCAATTTATTTAAGATTTTGTTAAATAATATATATTTGAATAGATAAAGTTGCATGTGATGAGTGTATTCAATTGATTTGGAATGCATGAGTAAATGATGTCTAATTAAATAAACTTAGATTTTCTTTGTGATTGATCATGAATTCATTATGATATAATATGATTATAGATAGTCATCTTGTGTGTTCATGGTATTGATTGTAGTGGTAAAGTAATTTAGAAAGGTTTTCAACTCTTTGTAATTGTATTGGAACTGATTTCATGCATTTGATATGTATGTATTTATGTATGTATGTGTGGATGTGGGTTTATATATATATATAGACGCATATAAAACCCACATCAACACATATATATGTGTGTATGTATGTATGTGGGTTTTATACACACACATATAGTTTTTTATGAGGTTGCCTCTAATGTTTTAGGATTGGTGAATAAGATCACTCCAAGACATGAGTTGTAGGGTATTCAATTTTATAACAACCTCTTGGTGGAATAGCAGTTGAGTGACATAGATTGTTTACCATAGGTGAATTGATTATGGGTGAACCTAAATCTACTTGGATTTGGGTGAAGAATGATGATTTATAAATAAGATGGGCATGGTTGTAAAATAAACTAAAAATAGAGGGAAAAATAAGGTAGAAAAGAAAGGTCTATGGAAAATCCAAAGATAAATTCTTTCAAGACTAGTATTTGAGATCAAGTAAGACAAGGTATCCAGACAAATACTTGTAATCTAATGTAACACATAAATAATCTAATATAGTTAAAGATTCAAAGGGAACAAGAACAAATTATACTCTAACAAGTATAAATCAAAGGTTTCTTGATTGTTAGATTGTTTTTGCACATCTACAAGAGGATATGGTAAGCATGCAAAAGATTTCCAAATCAGCTATAGCTAAAAATGAAAGAATCTATTTTAAAATAGATACTCACACACAATTTTAAGTACTAATATACCAAAACTATGTAACTTTCCAAGTAATCCATATAATTAGAGAACAAAAATTTGCACATCAAGACCAAGTCAAGTAGAACTTATTTGAATTTCCTATTAATCTTAATAGAAAAAATTCTCCTCTCTTTATGACAATTAGGTTACATGTATTTATAAGATTAGGATAGGTAAGGCCTCATATCTTCAATATTTTGATAACATTACAAGTCCAAAAGTCAAACCTCTAGTTCTAAACTCATGTAAGGATGCATGTTATAATGAGAATGGTCAAAATAGATTTTATAGCCCAAAATAAATTATACATGTATAATAATAGATTGGGTATCCAAAATCCCGCTTTGATGACAATCATGAAAATAAATAATTATTTTGAAATTAGAATACTAGCATCATGTTGCTACTTGAATTAGCTGATGAATACACTATAGTCGTAACTATGGTGTAGGCTAAGAGTTCTGTGAAGTTAGAGGTACTAACTACCAGTTATACGCCTTATAGACCTAAAAGTTGCCTCCTTAGATTTTAACACTTCATGCAATGCATATGTTATATAAAATACTTTATCATCACCTTAAAATTTAATAGTGAAATCTTAAAATATTTATTACCTTAGTCATTAAATTGTCTTGCTCTACCTTTGAGTTTTTAATCTCAGCGACTAAGGCTTCAACCCTTGTCGCTTTGTTTTTAGTAAATCTTATCAACTGTAGTAATTATTTATTGGTCTTATATACTTTACCTTACACTTATTGTTTGAAATATTCAGTAGATGAGTGGATAAGGTTATCAAAATTGGGTTGATTCATCGACTCCACTATCTGGGTGATCACCCTAGTTACCTACATGTCATCAAAGATTTGTAGTGTTTCAGCCTCAAGACTTAAGAAAAGACTCAATAGCTTATTTATTGATTTATGCTCATTAAGGAAGCATATATTTTGTCAATCACATAGTATAAGAACCAAGAAGTGTCTACATTGGTGATCCAGGCAACAATGCAGGTGATCATTTGGGTGACGGTTCTACCCCAATTGATGATGAAACTTTCGGGACCCATAACTTTTACACCGTAGCTCTAATTGACTTGTTGTTTAAACCGTTGGAAAGATAAGAATGAGGATAACATTATGAGATGGCATGGATATTTACTCAATGTATTTTGGCCCTTTAAAACCCAATGGAAGTGCCCTAAATTTCAATTTTAGGAGTGTAGTCTAAAAATAGTAAGTTTCTAAAAATAGTAATTCCTCAAATTCTATATTGTTGTAAATCATGGAAGTTGAACCACTTAATCTCCCTCAAGATTGGTGACCTTCCAAATCCTCCTCATAACTTAAAAACATGAATAAATGAAGATGTAACCTGAAATGGAAATCAGACATCTCTTCTCAGAGATAAGCATATGTTTGGGTCTACAAATTTAATGAATAAAACATCTCTTCTCAGAGATAACATTATTGTTATTGTGTTGTTATTATTTCTTGAATTATCTTCCAACCAAAGCTTTTAAGTTTTGGATCAGTTGGTCATAAAACTAAGCTAATCAAATGCACTAATTTTAGAACATTGGACTAGGAATTTTAATCTCCTTTCTTTGTCCTTCATCCTATTCCATAAAGTAAGCATATATGATCTATGGGCCTAATTGGATACCATGGATACTCTAATATTGAGAAAGATGTAATAAAAAATTTTAGATACACTTTGTACCTTAGTAATTACCTCCTAAAAAGCCTATATAATATTCATCTATTTCCATCTCTTTAAGGCCTCCTCAGTGCTTTAGTGTATTTATTTTAGTGTTGACCTAATAGAATTAACCAAAGTATTGAAATCCTCAATGTAATATGTAGGGTCATTGGGGTTCCTCTTAGGTCTTTTGGATAGTGAAAACAAATTCTCTCTTGATTCAAATTCTATCTCTCCCTTTGTTTGTGTATTTATTATTTTTCTCTTCCTCACTCTCTGTATGGTTCCAATCTCTTTGTCAAAAATTGTAAAAACTATGGGAAGCTATATCATAATTAGATCTTGCCTTTCATTTTACACATTTTGAATCTCCCTTACCCATTGAGGAATTATTAGTTTACTTGTTTCTTCTTCTTGGGAATGTTATGAAGATATAGAAGGTTGAGATTTCATAGGAAGGGATGTAGTCACTAGAAGAGATATGGTTCGAAATGAGGGACTAATTTGCATGGGAACTTGGGGAAATTTTTTTCCCACCACTTTCCATGGAGATAATTATTTCATTAGTGTTACCGCAACCAAGATTTTTTTCAACCTTGGGGTTACTTCCATAATCATGGTTACTTTTATCAAATCTAATGGCTGAGGCATGGGGATCTCTAGTTGGGTTACCTTAATTCTTAGGGTTGGTGGCTTATTAAAAATGAACATTATAAAAAAATATTCATAATAGACCATTTTAAGAGTCCTTATTAATTTTGGTGTGGAAAGAATATTATAATTTGTACTAGTGATAATGGAAGTGGAAGGTACAACAATAGACATTATTATAGGTAAAATTAAAATTGGATTTTGTTCGATCTATGTACTAAAGAAATAATGGAAGAAACTACCTCAAAATGTTTTTGAGTCTTCTCTTAGGAAATCTTGACTAAGGTGTATCATCCTTCCTATGTTCCTATACTCAAAGCTTTTATTTTTATCTAGTTCAAATTAATTATCACCTAGTTATGTTATTCCCATCTCTAGGTCCTCTTCTTTTGATGCATAATCAATTAGAGATATTAATTTCTCTAGTTACTCCTCTTATTTTAATTTCATGACATCCTATGTATCTTTCTCCTTATCCTTGAAAACTTATTTAATGATAAGGACACCAAGAGATGGCCTCTCTTCTAGCTTTATATCCAAGGAAAGATCAGGGAAATGCTTGCACTTCCTCTATTATATGAATATAGGTGAAGTGTAGGGTGGATGAGAGGGTACAGGGGTTGTGAGAACAACTATGGTAGGAGGTAGAGAGGAATGTGATGAAGTGGATGGTGTGGAGAGTATAGGGGTTCCCTGACAAGACTTAGGAAATGTAAGAGAGCTAGAGGAGTTATAAATGAAGCAAAAGATGATTGTAATAACTCTAGAAGACTTACTTGAGTAACTGAGGTGAGAGGAGATAAATGAATCATCATAAAATTGTTCTTCCTTTGACTAGTTGAGGTAACTACTGGTTTATCCATGGTTGTTGTTATCCCCAAGACTTGCTCAGATGAAGTGGTGGAAGTGGAAGGAATATGAGAATGAGGAATTCCTCTCAAAAAAAATTTCTTGATTTGGGGATTTGACTCCCTTTGGATTTTAGATGGTTGAGAGCCTATACTTCTAAGGAAAGGGGTTGATTAAATGGTTGAGAGCCTCATGTTGGAGATGAAGGCCATTATTGACTCCATGCATTCTAAGCTTCCTCCTTTATGGCCTTTGGATTATATTATAAGGCATGTGATATTATCAATTATATCTTTTTATCCTTCATCTTTATCCATACTTGGGAGTCATTTGAGGCACTCAATAGAACTTGATCATAGTCATAAGTTTGGTGACCATAAGAAACATGAACTTTATTCTTTTCCATGATGATTTTGAGGTAACCCTTTATCCTTTTCTTGGGGTCACATTCCCTAAATGGTGTCAAATGTAAATTTTAAGTTGTCCTAGGTTTTCCATTTGATATAAAATGTGGCCTAGTCACATACTAGTGTTACCTAATGCTAAAGGGTGTTTTGAAGTAGTAGGCTAATTATTTCTAGCCTAATTATTAATCAATGTTTCTAAAAATTTGGTAAGCTATCTCTTGTTTTTAAATGTGATTAATAACATGATGATGTATAGATTAATGGTTAGTCTTAGTACCATCTACTTAGATGACAGTCACATCTGAGTACAACCAATAATCACCCATTTTGGTGAGTATCCTTATTATATTCTTAAATAATCTAGGAATTGGGGTGCCCTACATAGCTTGGTATATATGAGTATATACCTCATTACTTTTCCTTTAAATATAGCTATTTTACTGGTGAATACACATGATGGAGAAATATTCTTCAACTTTGATCCCCAAATAGTCAGTTGATGGATGCCATTCTTGGCCATAGGGCTTGTATACAATAGCCATGACTGCATCCAATAAATAAGACTTCATGTAAAAATTTCCATCTTCAAGCCTCTTGTCAGGGTAAATTATCTGTGCTTTCAACCTTGCACTTATAATCTCTCCCAGGGATACCAATTTTTTGGTGGTCAACAATATGTCTAGTCGTGGCACCCATTCAACCTAGACATAAGTAATAATTGGGAATCCTTATAATCTATTCAATAGTGCCATTATAATGCCAATTCCAAGTCTAAAATTAATAATGTAATTAGTATAAATTTCACTCTTTGGATTTAAAATTTAACCTTTTGCAATCCACTATTTTAGCTTCCCATCCATAGTATTATGCTCAAGCCACACATTAGTTGACACTTGATTATAGGTAGTTTTTGGGTAAGGAAGCCTAAGGTACCTTTCAAACACCTTCCTTGAGATGTAGGAAAAGGTAGTATGGACTTTCCTCACATTCACAATGTCACCCATAGTGGTTTTATTTATGAATAGATCCTTTAAGAGGTCCATGTAGTGCATTACCTCTAGTTTGGTTGTAGCATGGTGGAGGCCCTGTTCCTTGATTGGGAGTAAATTTTCAATATATTTTGTGGATTTTAGTGAGAATTCATCCTCTATGGAGTATGATTTAATTGACTCAACCTCTTCCCAAGGTGATGAATAGTGAGGAAACTTGTAATTTAAATATCTCTTCTCAAATACTATGTCTCTATATTATATTTATCTCACAAATGAGAATGGGGATGGGACTGAGGGTTTACCTTATTTTGATGAAGAATCCATTGTCATTGAAAATATTGTGAGGTTTTGGACATGTTCATTCAATTTTTGGTGGTTGAACAAATCTAGGGCTCATGAGACACTTAGAAAGTTCAATAATATAATCATTTAATGATCAGATCAAAGGCAAAGTGAATCTAATGTTCACAAATTCCATATGTATTATTTACAGGATTATGCATTGATTGTATTTGTGTGCCTTGAATACTAATAATAAACACTCAACTTTAATTCCCATTTTGATTTGAATATACCATTCAGCTTTATAGGGTACCCTTTATTTGCTGAGTGTTAGTCTTTCATTAATTATTCATGTCTAGTCATCACTTTAAGATAGTTGTCTATTATCTGTTAACTTACTTCTTTGCCATATTGTCAAACATTATTTATTATATTTTAGCCTTTCCCCATATAGTGCCATGTGTCATGATATCATTAACTCAACATTTTGAATTTATTCCTTGTGTTTGGGAGGTCCTGTAGTGATGAGTTAATGTGATAACTTATGTGGCATGATCTTGAAGCACTAGAAGCACATAAGCTTGGGGTATTAGATTAATATTTATTTTGGTGATGAACTTACCATGGTCATGGGCCAATGTGATCAAGATGCATAGAGTGATCTCAAAATCCTAGAGACTCAAGATCTCAGAGCATTGGATTGGTAACCAATAGACTGATTAACCTCCCAACTATGTGGATTACCTCCACTCTACCAAGTGTCAGTCACTCAAAACCTTGAAATCACGACAGCTCTAGATATTAGGCTACAGACCAAAGAACCATTTAATATTCTAAAAGATGTGAATTACCATGATCAAGACACATGGAGCAATCTCAAAGATCAGAATCTTGGGATACTGCATAACTATTAAGTTTGATGATAAACAAGTATAGTTATCATGGTTCTATTTTAGCATGAATATGCTACATGGCCTTTTTGTAGAACTCGGGAGACTCAAAATCATACACAATTTTGAATGACTTCAGAGCAGTATGTATCATAACTACATGAAATTTATTGTGGACTTGATTGGAGGAAATCAATGGTTTTGGATATTAATCCTACAATCAACATATATGTACTAGGACAAGAAAGATTAGATATGTTAGTCTGAAAATCACATTAAACTAAAAATTGTGGACAATCCAAAGTTATAGATTAGTTAAGATACTAATTTAAGATTATATTATTACAAATTTATTTGGATATGCTATATTTTACAAAAATAATACTTATGATAAATGTGTGATACCCTAGTCATAACTCGTTAGGCTTATAGTTCCTTAGGTAGGGAAAATTTAACAATGGGTCTTTGTTTTTAAAATTTTAAAAATGGTGTGTATGTGTGTGTTAGGGTACAAAAATGGTGACTCATAGGGGAAAACACTCTTAAGTATTTTGAGAACCTAGAATTTTGGAAACAAATTATGATAAAACTTAAATCTTAATAAAAAATGATAAGGAAACCAACTTATAGAACAAAAATCTTACTTCCTAATGTAATATACTAACCTTCCCAATCCTCAGCTGATGTGTAATATTGTGAAATTAATTTACCTTGGTCATGAATATTTTAACAAAGGCCCAAATAAACAAGGTAGGTTTCATCTTGACTTTGACCTTACCACCAATGAAAAAATAAACCCTAGGCATTGCTCTATTTTCAGTTACGCATTCATAGTCCTGATAAAGATACCTATGGTTTCACTTTGAATCCTTGATCTAATTTTAGCTAGGCATCCATAACCCTGATAGATTTTACTTGAATCACCTATCCCCCATCAATTTTACACTTTCTTTTAGTAGACGAAGGTTGGGAACCACTATTGATTGGACGTATAAAAAAATTATTTGACAATATGTCTCTGTTAGTGTATATCCAACCCTATGTTTATCATCTTCTACCCAAGTTTTAACATATGAGAGTGTTGTGCATCCTTAGAAATGGGAATATTTTATTTAATTTTAATGATTATAACAAAGAAAGTGCCTGAAGCTAAGTAGGTCTATTCAATATAAATAAAATTAAAATTTAGCAATAATGCATACTTCAAATCTAGAAAGTCAAGTATTGTCAGAATAAATGTATGTGGATATGAATTGTGCTCCCTTTTGGTATCATCCCCTTTTTTTTGGCACTTCATTTTGGATTTAGTTTAGGAAATTATGTGAGATAGTTATACAACTTGAGAAAATAAACTATGAAGCATGAAACTAAGCTATCAAAAGCAACAAAACTACTCTAAAGAAAAATAAGTGCAAAAAGTAGGAAATTTAATTTAAAAATTAGTAATTCTAATCTAAAAAAAGGAAATCTAATATATTCTACTCTAAATCTCTATTCATAGTTCATTTTGATGTGATTCCATTTAGAGCATTCATGAAGTAATGCTTCAAAAATTATCCATTGATTACAAAGGTGAGGTCCTTACCTTGGAGGTCCTTTAACCTGAAGGCATTATTTCCCAAGATTTTAGATACCTAATATGGTCTAATATATAATGGAGGAAACTTATCATGTTGCCTTTTATATTTTTGTGTTTTACTCAAGTGGAACACTATGTCTAAAATCCTAAAAGCCTTGATTTTGGTTCTTTTGTCAAACCAATGTTTGATAATACCTTGATGTTTGTTGAAGCTGTGTAATGTTTCAATTTTTATATCTTCTAATTGGACTATCTCAAGTAGTCTAGAATTTATTCTCTCATCTTCACCCATATACTCTTGCATAAATTGGTGAGTTGGTAGCTTGTGAGTGATTGGGAAGACTGGTTGTCATCCATAAACTAGTAGAAAAGGTGAAGCCTTTAGATCTTGTTTGTGCCTAGTTTAGTCTACCCATAGTACATATTTCAATAAGAGATGCCATTCTCTTAGTTTATTTTATGTATATTTATTTATGGCATCCATTAGGTTCTTATTGGTTAAATCATTTTTTCAATTTCCTTAAGGGTAATGGTTTGAATATAACTTGAGGGTTATATGATTGTGGTAGGCTCATTCTTGTTGGTGTAGGCATTTTTTCTTATGGGTTTTGGCTACACAACTACATTAGCTTTCTTAGGGATCTAAAGGTTTTTTAGGAAGATTAGTACCACATTCACTAGAATGTGGGGTTTCACTATCTCTCCAACCTATAAATACCTCTTTCCCTTTGTATTCTTCATTTAGTGAGCCTGGATTGATTAAGCTTCTTAGTTATGAGCTGTGACAACTTTGAGAGATGTGAGAGATATGAAATTCATCTATTTATATAATCAATTTGTCTCCATTATTGAATACATTATGTTTAGTTTCTAATCTCTTCTAGATTTTTTTATTTAATAGTTGTGTGTGTTCACTGTATAATCACTGGTCTTGGATGTCTGATTCTGGATAACGATTGTAATTTTGTGGATTTAAAAGATTGAAATACTAGACCATTATCATAGACCAATTAAATGAGTGTAACAAATCAGGTGACTATATTCCCTTCCAATAAATTAATGGCATCTATAGTTCATGAATTCTTGGTAGCCATAGTCCCTATCCACCTAGTACTTTAATTTGTAGCTATGTGGACAAACTTGTGTCCTAATAAATAATTTGAATTTATTACCCCAACAAAGTCTAAGCCCCATTGGGTGAAAGGGTATCCTTCAATGACTAGATGTAAAGGTATACCATCATTCACTTCTCTCTTTTCAAACACATGAAACTTGTGGTAGATTTTGACATGGTAATGGGTGTCCTAGAAGATTTTGGCTAGTAGTAACCCATCCTCATAATCTTATGGGTTATAGTATTGTTATATGGGTGTTCACTACCAACTTTTAAATGTAGGTTATTTAGGATGTCCTTAGCTTCCTCTTTAAAAATGCACCTTAGGTAGATGACTTTATCTCTTTATATAAATAATTCCTTTCTTGATCATGAAGTGAGTCAATTTGAGCCTAAGGGCTCATTTATGATCTCTAATTAAATCTAGAGGGCATGTCCTTATAAGTAATGAATGATATGCGAGTATGATTCTCCTCATATCACCTGTGCTTCATTATTTTGTTCCATGTGGATGCATGGGTCGATTTCAGTCATTAGTTGGATGAGTCCCTAGCCTCTTAAAATTTTAGTTGGTATAATTTCAAAGTCAAACTCCTAAATCCATTTCCCTCTCCTTTATCCCATCTCACTTTGGTTGAGTGGGAGTTTGACAACTAGGTCAGGGACAATGGCATATATATTATTTCATAGAATATAATGTCTAAATTTTTAATGTCTTTAATCAAGGCATACATCTTATCAATCATGAAGTAATTTAGTTTGACATCCTTCAAATTGGTACTAATGAATGCAATGGAGTTCTCATTATCTTCTACCTTTTGTGTCAATATTACAATAATGGTATGTTTTGAAGCGAATGAATAAAAATATAAATCTTTACTAAAATTTGGGTTGATTAGGATTGGGGCTTAAACAATCACCATTTTAATATCCTAGAATGATTTATTTGATTTCTTGGCTTTCATCATCCACTCGATCTTAGAATTTTGCTTTAGCATGACATAATGGTTTTAGGATTTCTGTGAAACTAGAAATAAACTTTCTCATGAAATTGATCTTGTCAAAGAAATATTTCAACTCTTTCTTGTTGTTGGGTGGAGTTAACTTGGATATGGTTTGGACATGGTCTAGGTCAATGTAAATCCTTTCTTTGGTGATAATATGGCCCAATAGATTTCCTTTAATTACTCTAATAATGAATTTCTTATGGTTTAAAGAAACTCCATACCTCCTACACCTATCTAGGACTTTTGATAGGTGGCTTACATGGTCATCACTATTCTATGAAAATAGTGTAAAATCATCTATGTAGATAATGATGCACTTCCCCACCAATCCCTAAAAGGTGAGATCCATATTTCTTTAGAAAGTGACCCCTGTGTTGATTAGGCAAAATGGCATCCTTTTATATGTAAAGGTCTCCCATTTGGTAGTGAAATAAGTTTTTATCCTATCTTCTATCTTAATTAATACCTAGTTGTAGCTTAAGAATCCATCCAAGAAAGACATCATATTTGAGCCACTTACCATCTGTATTAATTTATCCAAAGAAGGTAGAGGATAATTATCCTTTTATGAGGCTCTGTGTAAGTTCTTTAAATACACACATAGCCTGATTTTTCTATTCTTTTTTTTTACTGGTACCAGATTAGCTACCCAAGTAGAGAGCCTAATTTTTAAAACAATATTAGCATCTAGGATCTTCTATACCTTGGTATCTATGATATATTATATGATTGGATTTACTGGGCTTTGTATCTGCCTGAATGACTTACGTTTTGGTCTTAAAAGTATGGTGTGGATAATGACCCTGGGATCAAAGATCTTTAGGTCATCATATGCCCAAGAAATGACATCCTTGTAATTTATAAGCAATACCTTCATCTTGTGTTTTTAAATTTTAGTATAGCTTAAACTATATTCACTAGTTAGGGATCTTAGTCAATCCCTAAGTTTTCTTTGGTGAAATCAGACTTGGTTGCCTTTACTTGTTTCTACTTCTAATCTTGAGGGTTGATGTTAAAATATCTTTCCAAAAAAACCATGCCCAATGGAATTTGGTTTTATTTTAGTTTTAGAACACCTTCCTCACCCATATATTTAGTTTACATAGATTGGATATCTCCATATATTATCAAAGCCTTAAAAGATACTAAATTATTTAGGAAATGTATAATTTATTAATCATCATCAAACACCTAGAAGTTATCCACATTGTCAGGGATAGAAGGGCATGGGACCAACTCCACTAAAAATTTCTATATTTTTCACTCTTGAATTGGTGTCAAATTGGTGGTAGTGACTACTAATGAATCAGTATTCTAATACTTTTCTCTTTGGATGGACTTGATTCCAAATGCTTCAAAGGATTAAATAAAGTTCCAAGCTCAGTGTTTTTACTTATTTAGGTATGAAAGATTACACTGGTACTTTTTTTCTAATTTGGTTTATAACTAGATTTGAATCACCAAACATTATTAGTTATTTGGTATTTTGCTTCAATGTGAATTGTAGGCCTGAGAGCAGGCCTTCATATTCATCTCAAATTTTGGTACAGAGGAATTGCAACCTATAAGCAGTTAGGCACTACTTACCTTCTGGGTCTGTTAAGGACATGCCTATGATAAAACCTTGATTTTTTAACTCCATCAAAGTGTAGAGTCCATAATTGAGAAGGACCTTCAATTTCTTATTCATATAATTATTGTTTAGTGGTGAATATGTACACCCATACATGTGTTGACATGAAGTTGAATTGATCATTATTAGTGTTGTACTTAGCGATCAAGTACTTCATTTTGGGCTCTCTCTCTACCTTGATTTGGTTTGGTACCAATATTCAAGGTAGCAATATGTGGATAAAATCTATTGCCATGCCTGTTTAACATCTCTGACAAGTCTAAACATAATAATAAGTAGCATGCCTCTGGGATATCAATGACTAGGATGTCAATAGTCTGATTCATATGTGGCTCTAATGCTATTTGTATGTGCACATTTGTCAATTTTATTACACATAAGACTGTAAATATATCCAACTGTAATATCACTCTTTTTGACTTATTGGGAGTCAAACACAACTTTTGGAAAATAGTTATAGGCATCACATTGGCTGATGCCCCATAATTAACTAGGAAATTGTTTACATTTTTGCCAAACATTTGAAACTATAAGTAGGAATGACATTACATTGAGTTTATCTTTCTACATCATTAAATTTTCATGGGTAGTCTTGGACTTGTTAGAAGTCCTCCCCATCAAGGCCTTGAGAAACAACTCCCTATATTTAGTGATTTGAGCTAGCTCATGAAGAATGATGTTGGCTTTAATATTTTTCATGTTTTCAACAACATTATATCCTCTTTTGCCCTGATGCTTGAAGCTCTATGACTGGTCATTTTGATTAGAAGGAGGTTAATTATCTCGCTTGGGTAGAGGCTAATTATCTCTTTATGGTGGTGGTATATTATTATTAGCATTCAAATCAAGAGGAGAAGTGCCATTATTATTGGGAGGTGTTAATGAAGTCATACGCTGATTTCTTCTCAATTTGTAGTTTTTCCTAACTTATGGTACTACTAAAAAACATGAAAATCATATGTTTTATCCTCAGATTCATTATCATCTTCCCCTAAGAAGGGGAAATCATAAATGTCAAAGACCATATCCATTCTAGGGTTTTATGAAAAATTTGATGAAGATGGCTCTTGCTATTTAGAAAAAATTTCTTACATTTTGGCTTCTTCCTAGAATATTTTAAAAGTAGTGCAGATATTGATACAATCTTGTTCCCCATGTTGTGAAATTTTAAAGACCTACCACTAGTTTGGAAGAGTTACATCCATAGTATAGATCTCCAACATCTTGTTATAAGGAACCTTGTATTCTTAATTATTCCCAGACCTATTGAAAGGCCTATTGTACCTTTAGAACTCATAAACCTAATTACTTTGATTATAGTTATGTCCACCTGTATTACACATACATTTCATATGTTGAGGAATTCATTACTTAGTTTTTGTATTATCCTTTAGATGGCTTCCATTTCTATCTCGGTTGAGTTGGGAGCATTATTCTATGTGGAAGTGTTATTAACTAGTACATAAGACTGACTCTGACCCTGATGGTTAGAAGCAAAATTATTCAAGAAACTAGAATTTTAATTCTGGTTAATATGGGTTAATGGTAATTTATTAGGGACCAGGGTCTATTTTGTTATAAAACATTCATATTTACATTAGGGATTGGGTTAGAAGCTAGGTGGAGAGGTCCAAGACTAGGTAGAGGTATAGATTGCAATTGAAGATACATCTATTTATCTACATTAATTACATCAGTAAAACCAAGGGTAAAGTATCGATACTAACAACCCTACAAAAAAATATAATAGTCATGGCATCTAGGGTATTTTAATACATTTCTAGGGCCCATAACTTGTTAGGTTGATAGGCAGACTCCAATCTGATATACATCTTTTGAAACTAAGCATTAAATGCTTAGATTGGCTCATTAGGCTCCCTTATCATGTTAGGAAAGTGTTGATAATTAACACTTGTAATGGTAACTTATCCAAATTGAGATAATAAGGTATTTTAACATTTCATCTAGGTTATGATTGACCCTTCTAAAATATTTACAAACCAATCATAGATTATTTCTTACAAAGTGAAATGGAACAGTCTACGATTCACATCCTCATGAGTTATATTTACTATGCCTAAGGTGCATTTGAAGTATTTTATATGTTATTCCATAGTCCTCCCTCTTAAGGGAAATAAATAGGGGAGATATTTCTTTAGGTTTTTAGGAAAATCATGCATCACTTATGAAACATTGATAGCTACGCCAATCAACTAATCTAGGGCTTAAGGTGGGGTATTAGGCTGAAGTGGATAATTGAGAGGTGGGTTCTAGGGATGGGCCATCAAAACTATTAGAAGATGAGTCTTTCTTCCTAGGGATGATGAATCTACCATGGGTATCCTATAAATACCTCTATTAGATCTAACCTTTTTATGGATCTTCAAATATGGTTATAATAAGTTACTATTTGAGGTTGACCTTGTTAGTCATCTGGGTGTATTCACTACAACTCAAGTGATTTTACTTCTAATGATAGAGGTAAAGGATGTAGGATCTCCTAGCACCAATTTGAAAATTTTTGTTGATGTGGGTTTTATACACACCCCTAGAGTTTATTATGATATTGCATCTAATGTTTTAGGATTGGTGAATAAGATCACTCCAAGGCATGAGTTGTAGGGTATTCAATTTTATAACAACTTAAGTTGAATATCAATTGAGGGACACATATTGTTTACCATAGGTGAACTAGTTATGGGTGAACCTAAATCTACTTGGAGTGGGTGGAGGGATGATGATATATGGCTTAGGTGGGAAGCATTGTAAAATAAACTACAAAAAGAGGGAATAATAAGGAAGAAAAGGAAGGTTCATGGAAAATCTAAGATAAATCCTTTCAAGACTAGTATTTGAGCTCAAGTAGGACAAGGTATCTAGATTAATACTTGTTGCAAGATATTGTAGCACACAACAATCAAATATAGTTAAAGAGCCAAAGGGAACAAGAACACAATATATTCAAACATGTAAAAATCAAATGTTGCCTGAATGCCAGATTATTATTGCACATCTATAAGAGGATTATGATAAACATGCAAAATATTTCCAAATCAATTATAACTAAAAATGAAACACTATATTTTAAAATAGACACCTCATACATAATTTTAATCACTAATATACTGGAATGATGGAATGCCCTAAGTAATACATAGAATTGGAGAAGATAAATGATTTGAACATCAAAACCAAGTCAAACAAAACTTATTTGAATTTACTATTAATCTTTATAGCCAAAATTCTCCTCCCTTGGTGACTGGGAGGTTATATTTATTTATAATCTTGGGATGGAGAATGCCTCATCTCTTTAAGCTTCTCCTAATATTACAAGTCCAAAAACAGAACCTCTATTTCAGTACTCATGAAAGGATGCATGTTAAAATGATAATGGTCAAAATATGTTTTACAACCCAAAACAAATTATACATGTACAATAATAGATTGGGGATCCAAAGTCCCAATTCGATGACAATCATGAAAATACATAATTATTCTAAAATTAGAATATTGGTGCCATGTTGTAACTTGAATTACCCAATGAATACTACAGTTGACACTATGGTATAGGTAGATAGCTATATGAATCTAGGGCACTAACTTCTAGTTGTATCCATTTTAGATTTAGAAGCTACCTCCTTAGCCTTTATCACTTCACCCAGTGCATATGTTATATCAAATTATTTATCATTACCTCAAAATTCAATAGTGAAGGCTTCAAAATCTTGAATACCTTAGTCATTAACTTATCTTACTGTATCTATGATATTTTAAACTTAGCCACTAAGGCTTCAACCCTTGTCACTCTATCTTTAGAAAATCTCACCAACTTTTGCACTTATTTATTATTCTTATATGTTATACTTTCCACTTCTTTTTTGAATTCTTTAGCTACTGAGTGGATAAAGTTGTCAAATTAGGTTGATTCACAAGCTCCCTTGTCTAGGTGATCACCATGGTTACCCACATGTCAGACAAGATTTTTAGTTCTTCATCTTTATGAGTTACAAAAAGACTCAACAACTTCTTCATTAATCTATGGAAATTTAATGAAACATCCCTTTTGGAAATCACATAGTTTAGGCACCTAAAAGTATCTATTATGGTCATCAAATTAAGTTGATCAAAGTCATTGATTCTAGAACACTATACTAATAAATCCAATCTCCTTTCTTTGTCCTTCACCTTGTTCCATAATATAACCATATATACTCTATGGGCATGATTGACTATCTTGGATAATCTAATGTTGAGTAAAATGTTATATAATTTTGTAGCTGCACTATATACCTCATCAATTACCTATGGAGGAGCTTGTATATTATTCATTTTTTCTCTCTTCAAGGCCTAGTTATTGCTTTGATGTATTTATTTTAGTAACAAACCATTAGAATAAACCAAAGTATTTAAATCCTCAATGTACTCCAAAGGGTCATTGGGGTTATTCTTATGTCTTTTGTCCAATGAAAACAAAATCTCTCTTTTTTCAAATTTTATCTCTCCCTTTGTTCATGTATTTATTATTTTCCTCTTCCTCACTCTCTATATGGTCCCACTCTCTTTATCAAACCTTGTACAAACTATGGGAAGCACCATCATAACTATATTTTGCCTTCTATATTTCACATTATCTTCCTCCCTTACCCATTGAGGAGCTATTAGCTCACATGTCTCTTCTCTTTGGGTAAGTTATGAATATGAATAAGGTTGAGAGCTCATATGAATGGATATGGTCACTATAAGAGATGTTGTTGAAAACAAGGCACTTATCTGTATGGAAACTTCAGGAAGATTTTGGCTCAACACTTGCCATGGAGAGACTTATTTCATTGGTGTCACCTTATCCAATAATTTGGTCAACCCTGGGGTTACTTTCATAGTCATGGTTAATTTTGGCAAAGCCAATGGCTAGGGAATGGGGAGCTCTAGTTGGGTTACCTTCCTTCTTAGGGCTGGTGACTTATTAAAATTAGACACTTAGCTAAACTCTTAAAATAGACATTTTTAGGATTCATTAATTAATTTTGGTGTGGAAAGAATGTTAGAATGTATACTAAAGACAATGGAAGTGGAATGTGAAATAGTAGGCATCATTATAGGTAAACTTACAATTGGATTTTATATACTAGGTACTAAATAAATAATGGAATAAAATACCTCAAAATTTTTTTGATCTTGCTCTAGGGAAATATTGACCAAGGTGTCTCCTATTTCCTATGCTCCCAAACTAAAATATTTTAATTTATATAGCTCATCTTCTTCATCACCTGGTTGTGCTACTCCCTTCTTTAGGTCCTCTTATTTTGATGGATAATCAACCAAAGATATTAATTTATCTATTTCCTCCTCTTATTTTAATTCCATGGCATCCCATGTATGTTTTTCCTATTCCTTAGAATATTATTTAATGGAAAGGAGACCAAGAGATTGATTCTCTTCAAAAAAATTACCAAGGTGAAGATAGGTGGAGTTAAGGGTGGATGAGAGGGTGGAGGGGTTTTGAGAACAATTGTGGTAGGAGGTGAAGTGGAAGGTGTGGAGAGAATAAGGGTTCCCTGAGGGAAAGTAGAAGATTTAGGAGAGCTATGGGAATTAAAAATAAATAAAAATATGATTTTTATAACTCTGGAAGACTTACTTGAGTAACGAAGGTGAGAGGAGGCAAAGGAGTCATCACAAAATTTCTCTTCCTTTGACTAGCCAAGGTAACTATTATTTTATTCATGGTTATTGATATCCCCAAGACATGTTCATATAAATTTGTGGAAGTGGAAGGAATCTAAAGACTAGGAAGTCATTTCAAAATTTCCTTCTTGAGTTGGGAATTTTATTCCCTTTAGCTTCCACATTTATCTTCCTTATCTTTTATGGCCTTTGCTTTTAGGGAAAGAGGCTGATCAAGTGGCTAAGAGCCTTATGATATAAATGAAGGCCATTGTTGACTCCATGAATTCTATTATAAATAATTTATGGCCTCTAGATTACATTATAGGGAATATGAAAATATCATAGATATCTTTTTATCTTTCATCTTTATCCTTATCTGGGAGTCAACTAAGGCATTCAAGAAAACTTGATTGATGCAGGAACATCAAGCAAGACAATGTAATCTAGTGTGTTTTGCCATAATTTTGGTATTATAATTCTTATAAGGACCTTAGGAAGGTTTTATAGTCAATAAATTAGTCTTTTAGTGAGTCTTGATAACCCTTTGGCATTTTCCTGCCAAAATGGGCATTTGAAAATTTGAATGGTGTTAGTGTGCTTAGGAACATTAGGTGTAAAATTCATGTTATTAAATGTTTTTATAAGGTATTAGGTAAGTATATATGATTTTAAAAATATTTATACATATATGACATGGGTACAAAGTCAAAATCCAATAAATTTTAATGTAATATGCATATGAAGGCAGTTTCTAAGAGAGTTAGTTATTTAGGAGGTAGTTTCTCACATATGTAATGAGTTTTTGGATTTAAGAATGTGATATATACATATATAGAGGTTAATAGGAGTTAGGTATGAAATTATATAAAGTTAGATAGAAGGAAAGGAGAGGCAAAGGTACAGATGGATATGATATGGAGTGAAGATAATGAAAGACCCTGTACTCTACCCATGGTGGTAGTGTTGACTGTATAAAGTGAAAGGATCAATAAATAATAGCATGTTTGAAATGATATCTCTTTACCTTAATGTTTATATTAGTTTGTGAATTATATTTTTCGAATATTTTAAGTGTTTATATCAGTATTTTTTTATACAAATGCAAAGTAGATTGGTGTCTAAATTGGATTGTGTTACTATTCTGTATTGAACTTGAGTGATCAATGTTCAAAAAAACCTATCAATAGAGTTACATTGAAGTTAATGGATGATATTTGGAATAAAATTCTCAATGTATAGATTTAATGTGTGATTAATATATATAGATTTATGTTTAATTACAATAAATAACTGAGGGTTTAAATACTTAGTCTAATAGTACTTTATTTGCAAGTTACAATATATGAACTCAATAACAAGTGTTAAACATGATGGAGTTTAGATTAAAGAGTGAATATAGTGTGTAAATACTTCATGAATGAGTGATTTATTTTAATAAATGTGTCTAACTCATCATGTGAGTTAAAATGCATTAAAAACCTTGTATTCGCTTATTAAAGGCAGACTGTATCTTCAAACCCTACATAATCTGAGGATAGAATGTGAATATGAGTAAACCAAGTAGAGTTTAAGATTTGAAAAGTTGTATCCTTGTAAATAAGACCTTATTATGGTCTTAATAATTTTTTAAATTAAAAAAATAATCCATTAAACTAATTATAAACCCTCTTAGGTCTGTGCACGCCTTGAAACCCCTAATTTAGGGTAAGAACACAAAAATTTAGATAGAATGAGTTTTAACAAATGAAATTTAATGAAACTTGGATATATAATGTATCTTATCATTAGTGTGGAGATTTTAAATATTTTATAATGGTACAGAACCATACGTATGGATTTAGATGACTGTGTGCTAAATAAATATGAAGAGACCTAATTAGGTTTATGTAAAGGCTAGAATAGATGCCTAGAAAGGGAGTTGGATAATGAAAATTTGTGAATACCTAGAAGGGAATAGAGGGTGTTAGATAATGGCATTGGTTTCTAAATATTGAATTGTAATAATCTATACAGAAGGAAAAAGTTATAAAAAGGCCACAAGGAGAATGGAAAAAGAGTATAGTTGTATAAGAAGGTTTAGAGATAGAAGGAGGATTGAGTTCATGGTGAGGAAAGTGGGATATGATTCAAGAAGCCTTTATCAGGCTTAGATATGTGTCAAGGAATTAGAGATAAACAATTGATATTTTGAGGCATCAAGAACTAAGAGGGAGTGAACCATCAAGAGAAGGCAATAAGAAGATATTATAAGAGAGATATAGAATGAATGAGTGAGCATGAGTTGTATAGAGTTTATAAAGGCATAGAAATATCATTCAAGAAGTATAGTCATAAATATAATGTGAGAGATTGACATAAAACCTTGAGAGAGTTGACAAACACAAGAAGAAAGAGGAGATTGAATGCAATAATTGAATATTATAGGTATCAAAGTTGAGGTATGGAAGAGAATGCAATAGGTCTATACATAATTTGGTATGAAAGTAGCATAAATTTGATGGGAATAAGAGAAAATAAGTTATTCAAAAAACAAGGTACAAGTTTTTATTAGTTTTCATTTTGAATTTTGTTATGTTTATGCAAAGTGTTGAGTTGTGAGTGACGTGGAAAGTTGAGAGAGATTAGTATCCAAACATAAAGCTAATGAGGCTTGGAAAGTAAGAGAGTTATTGTAAATATGAAGATAGGGCTCAAGAAGAACTTGAAGAGAGAGAAGGCAGTCCTGGGAAAAGGACAAGAGAGGAGACAAACCCAATTGAGGTCATAGAGAGAGAGACCCAAGTGAGAGGTCATAAGTGGCAAGTGGATGAGGCTTGCCAAAGAGGTATAGGTCTAGGTGAGACCAAGAGATTGAGAGATATCTTAGATAAGATGAAGATAGATAAAGGAAATAGAAAATAGGGCAAGATTGAGAAGATATACCATAAGGAGATGAAGCTACAAGATGATACCAAAAGAGTAGAGATAGAGAAAGAGATGGTCGATATGAGAAAATAGTTGGCTGAGTTTCTAGTCATGATAGAAAAAATGAGAGAAAGTGAGAGCCCATAATATGGATGGGTCATGAGAAAGAAGACAATCAAGTGGAAAATCAAGTTATAGACAAAGAGAAGAATGGTGCAATCCATGAGAGAGGAAATAAGGCAGAAAAGGTTGTTATGTAAGCAACTTAAGAGAGAGATGCAAAGGTTTAGAATGAGAGAACAACAAAGTGAGTAAGAAAAGATGGATAATTATGAACATATTGAGATATATGAGATAAATTAAAATTAAAAGAAAGAAGATAGTTTTAACTAGCTAGATAAAGGGAAGGATAAAGAAAAAAATCATTTTGAAGGTCTCTTTGAAGGCTTAGAAAAAGAGGTACAAATTAATAAAGAAGGTATGCCGTCTAATTTAAAGTTTGTTTATGAGAGTGTTGAATAGCTACAATCAAAATTGATAGCCTTATAGAAAACATTTAATGTTGAGATGATGGTGAATAAGGAAAGTGTACATATTATAGTAGATGAAGTCCACATGATGGAGGATAATGAACATGAAGATGAAGCATTGAATGTATTAACACAATAGATTGAAGTAGGCAAGCAATAAATTACCATTACTTTTGTTAAAAGCATGGTGATGATATCATGGGAAGAATAAAGTATAGGTATAACAGTAATATATTGGGGCATACATAGCCCATATGATAGAGGCAAAGAGGAAAGTATCGATGGACATCAAGTGTAAGTTAATGTAACCAAGCAATGGCAGAAGATAAGTAGGATGGTCTATGATTGAAGAAAGCATGAAAGAAAAAAAGACGAGAATCTAAAGCATGAAGGAAGATCAGAAGACAAGGATGATTCAAAGAACCTAAACTAGAAGACAAGGAAGAAGCATACATTAGTTCATTCTTTCTTGCCTAGGAGTATGATGCAGGAGCATCAAGCAAGAAAATGCAATCTGGTGTGTTTTGTCATCATTTTGTTTTAGTCAAGTATTATAAGTCTTGTAAGGACATTATGAAGGTGTTATAGTAAATAAATTAGTCTTGTAGTGACTCTTGATATCCCTTTGGCATTTTTGCACCAAAATGGGCATTTGAAAATTTAAATGGTATTAGTGTGTTTAGGAGCATTAGGTGTAGTTGTTAAGAAAAATCATGTTATTAAATGTTGTTATAATGTCTTAGGTAAGTATATATGAGTTTAAGAATGTGTCTACATATATGACATGGGTAAAAAGTCAAAATCCAAGAATTTTGAATGTAATATCCATATGAAGGTAGTTGCTAAGAGAGTTAGTTATCTAATAGGCAGTTTCTCACATATGTAACAAGTTTATGGATTGAAAAAGGGGATATATATACATAGATAGATGTTAATAAGAGTTAGGTAGGAAGTTAGATAAATTCAGCTAGAAGTTCAAGAGAGGTAAAGGTATGGAGGGATAGGATGTGGAGTGAAGACAATGAAAGACCCTGTATAAAATGAAAGGATCAATAAATAATAACATATTTGAAATGATATATATATATATATATATATATATATATACCTACCTTAATTTTTTTCTTAGTTTGTGAATTATCTATTTGAAATTCTTTGAGTGTTTATACCAATACTCTATTATATAAATTCTAAGTAGATTAGTGTCTAAACTAAACTGTGTTAATATTCTGTATTGAACTTGAGTGATTAATGTTCAAGAATCCTATCAAGAGATATAAAGTAAAATGAAAGGATGATATTGGGAATAGCTTCATTAATTTATAGATGCAATTTTTGATTCATATATATAGCTTTGTGTTTATTTCCAACAAATAACTAAGGGTTCAAATACCTAGTCTGAGAGTACTCTATTTACAAGTTATAGTATATGAACTTAGCAACAAGTGTTAAAGATGATGGAGGTTAGAGTGAAGAGTGAATATTGTGTGAAAATAGTTCATAGAGGAGTGAGGAATTTTAATAAGTGTGTCTAACTCATCAAGTGAGTTAAAATGCATTGAAAACCTTGTATTCCCTTGTTATAGGCAAATTATGTCTTCAAACCCTACAAAATCTGAGGATGGAATGTGATTATGAATAAGCCAAGAAGAGTTTAAGATTTGAAAAATTTTAGCCATGTTAGGTAGACATTTTTATGGTCTTAATAGGTTTTTAATGTCAAAAAATAATCCATTAAACCAATTATAAACCCTCTTAGGTTTGTGCAAGCCTTGAAAACCCTAATTTAGGGTAAGAACACAAAAAGTTAGATAGAATGAGTTTTAACTAATGAAATTCAATGAAACTTGGTGGTTTAGTATATTGTATCATGAGGAAGGAGATTTTAAAGGTTTTATAATGGTATATAACCATACGTATGACTTTAGATGATTGTGTGTTAAAGAAAGGTGAAGAGACCTAATTAGGTTTGTGTAGATGATAGAAAAGATGTCTAGAAAGGGATTTGGACAATGAAGCTTTATGGAGACCTAGAAGGGGTTAGAATGTGTTAGATAATGTCATTGGTTTATAAATATTGAATCATATGAATCCATACATAAGGAAAATTTTATAAAAAAGGATAGAAGGAGAATGTAAAAGGAATAGAGTTGTATAAGAAGGTTTATATATAGGAGGATTGAGTTCATGGTGAGAAAAGTGGGATATGATTCAGGAGGCCTATAGTAGGCTCAAATATGTGTTTAGGAAGTAGATAAAAAGAATTGATAGTTTGAGAGGATCAAGAAATAAGAGGGAGTAGACCATTAAGAGAAGGCAATAAGAAGAGATTATAAGAGAGTTATAGAATGAATGAGTGAGCATGAGTTGTATATAGCTTATAAAGGAAGCGAAAGAGAATTCATGAAGTCCAGTCATGAAGATCATGTGAGAGATTTACATCAAACCTTGAGATAGTTAACAAACATAAGAATATTAAGGAAATTGAATGTAATAATGGAATATTGTAGATATTAGAGTTAAGATAAGCATGAACTTTCTTCATCACTGATCATGGTCATAAGTTTGGTGATGGTCTATGCATCTCTGATCATGATCATAGGTTTGGTGATAATAATAAACATGAACTTTCTTCTTTTCTAGGAGGGTTTTTAGGTAACCCCTTATCCTTTTCTTGGGGTCTTACTCCTTGAATGGTGCAAACTACAAGTTGTAAGTTATCCTAGGTTTACCAACTGGTATAAAAGGTGACCTAGTCTCAAACTGGTGTTTCCTAATGTAGAAGGGTGTTTTGAAGTAGTAGTCCAAGTGTCTCTAGCCTAAATCTTCATTAATGTTGTTGAAAAATTGGTAAGCTATCTCTTATTATATAATGTGATTAGGAACATGATGATGTAGTCAAAAAGGGGTAGTCCAAGTACCCTCTAATAAGATTATAGTCATATCTGGGTATAATTAGTAATCAACCATTTTGCTGAGTGCTCTTATTGTATTCTCAGATAGTATGGGAATTGGGGTGCCTAACATAGCTTGGTATATATTATGGTATACCTCATTACTTATCCTTTTAATATCATCCCTATACCTATGAATAAACATGAAGGAGAAATCTTATCTAACCTTCTTCCCTAAATACTCAGTTGATGGTTACCATTCTTGGCCATAGGGATTATATATATTAGCCATGACTGCATCTATTAAATAATACATCATGTAAAATTTTACATATTTAGGCCTATTTTTAGGGTAAAGTATATGTACTTTCAACCTTGCACTTATAATCTCACCCAGGGCTACCAATTTTTTGGTGGTCAATAATATGTCTAGTAGTGGCACCCATTCAACATGGATATAAGAAATACTTGGAAACCTATACAATCTATTAAATAGTGACATTACTATGAAAATTCCATGTCTAAAAATAATAATTAAATTGGTGTAAATTTACCACTTCATAGCTAAAATTTATCTTTTTGTAATCCATTGCTTCATCTTCTGATCAACAGTATTGTGCTCAAGCCACACATTGGTTGAGACTTAATTGTAGGCAGTTTCTAGGTAAAGAAGCCTCAAGTACCTTTAAAAGTCCTACCCTAAGATTTAGGTAGAGGTGGTCTAGACCTTATTCACATACACAATGCCACCCACACTAGTTCTATTTATGAATATAACCTTTAATAGATCAATGCATGGCATTATCTCTATTTTGGTCGTAGCCTGGTGGAGGCCTTGTTCCTTATTTGGGATTAAATAATCTATATATTATTTTGCTTCCAGTGAGATTTTTTCCTATGTGGATTAAGATTGAATTGACTTGATCTCTTTTCAAAGTGCTGAATAGTGAGTAAATTTTAAAGTCAAAGTGTTATTATTACCTAGGGCCTATGTACACTGACTGCTTGCATCTATGAACATGTCATGTGGATAAAGACCAGGGTTTTTTTTTGGTTAGTAGTTATCCTACACGATTGTTATGAAGTTATTCTATTTTCATTTGGGATCAAGTACATTGAATATTTAGCAATAGAATATAGGTTGACATACATGGATGCCAAGTATAGACTTTGTAGTTATAACAATATATCTTTTAGTATTATATATTCTTGTGGATTGTAGTAGAATGGGTTAGACAATATTAGATAATGTTAGATAAGGATTAAGTAATATTGTATTTGGGCCTTTTTGATTAAATCCTTGGATTTATAGATTGAAAGTGTAATGAGTTTTCATGATCTAAAGATTGTAAGATGAATTATTATTTGATGCTTAATATAATAATTTTGTGTTTCTTATATGAGATATATATTGTATAAATATAGGTTTGTCTTCGAATTGGTATTATCTACCCTTTCTAAAGTTAGGTAATATTTCATAATAACCTCATGAATTGGTACTCATCAACTATAAACATCTATGAATTACTTCCATCTATTAGAAATCCTAGTGGATTAATGAATAGTCAAAAAGGACATTCTTCTATAAGTTTAATAATGATGTCATCTCATTTGAGTTTACCATCAATTATCTATCAAATTAGATAGTCATAGGATTAGTCCTAATTGAATAAACCTCTACGATCCTAGGATAAAATTTGAATACCAAGAAATGATTCTCTTTGTCTTACAAGTCTTTCATTAAAATCGTAGGGGTTGTCCCTGTACTTAGAATGTTATAGCGAACTGAAGAACCTCTACTAAAATGGTATGGTGAGCATACAAATCATTTTTGAGGATATGCTAAGGTGGTTACCTAGTTAAAGAGATGTAAAATGCTAGCTAGATTAAAAAATAGTCAAGTTCATGTAGAAAGAAGCTCAAAGAATAGGTTGTTTTGAATAATAGATTATGAAAGAACATATTTATGGTGAAATTTATGAGATATTTTGGTGTGAATTACCTAGATTGCTAGCTAACTAGTTAGCTCATCCACAACATTATTGTTTTATATCTCATGTGACTATTGAAATTATATGGTCTAAAGAGAAGATTGAATAACTTCAAATTTTAGACACTAGTTGTACTCATGTGATAGATGGAATCAACCATTGATGGGTATATTACAAAGTTCATAGTACAAGGCTACATGGAATTTGAAGTGGCAAAACATATATTAAGAGAGGGATAAGAGGAAAATTATTTCAGTGACTTCTTATGCTTGTTAAGATGTTGGCTATGGAAAAAGCAATATTACCTATTCCTTTCCATGTGGATTATTCTCTTCAGGGGTCATGGGGGTATGTGAGAGATAAGGGAGAATTAATCAAATATGAAAAGACAAAACTTGAACCGAGTCCAACATGGAAAATCCAAAGGGAAAGGACCTAAAAAGAATCTGGGGTTAGAAAGAGAGTTGAAATAACAAAGGAGATGGAATAAATAGAGTGCATTTTTAGGAGTTGTGAATAGAAGGAGGATTAGTAGTAGCATTGATGATTTTCATGAAAGGAGATGAAAAGGAAAAGGGTGCAATGAAGAGAAATAAGTGAGAAGAGGACAAGTAGGGATAGAGTACAAGAAAGTGATGAGGATTTAGTAGGGATGTAAGAAGAAGGTAGTAGTATAATAGTAGAACAGATGGGTAAAATTTTGCAATTTCTAGGATAGTTATCCCAAAAAGAAAATCAAAGGGTTACCTTATATTCATAGACATAGTATAGGTTCAAGTTTTGAGAGATATATCTTTGGAGGTAAGGATCATTTCCTAAGGAAACACACATCCCGTGAGCTTATTTTTTTTCAAAATAATAGTAATTCTTATAAAAGTTTAGATGATGACACTTGTTAAGGACCAATTATAGAAGTTCATAGAAAAACCCTATAAGTACAAAAGGCTACATGTCATGAAGTTGTCTAGAGTTTCTTAGACTAATAAAAGAAGAACATAACAACATTGATTTATACAAAGACAAACCTTCTAATTATTGTACAGGCTAAAAATTTAATCACATAAATTAAAATATTATAAAAGGAAGGAGATGATGAAGATATATCTATAACTACAATATCCATGAAACTAGAGGAGACATCCAAACCATGGCTAGATCAAGATCCACCTCAATGTACCCAAAAGTATTTGAAACCACAACCACCCTTGACATTGGTTGTAACCAAATCAACTATGATATCTATAGGAAGCCTCATTATAGTAGCTCAATTGGGAGCACTAACATACCTACCTCCTTATGATGGGTTTACAAACCTAGAGTAGTACTTAATCACCTAAACTATGAAATGGCAAGCTAAAGGAATCACCAATGAAGTAATGATGAAGTGAGATTTGATTAGAGCATTCACTGGTAGAGCATTATAATTTATTTTCCATAAAGGTGTTGACCAAGATACATTATAGGAAGTCAAAACAATGTTGATCATAGAATTTAAATTCCAAAAATGATTTAGTTAGACCACACAAGATCTCAAGGAAATTAGGTAAGGAGACAAAGAGATTATTTTTTAGTATGATGATAGAATTTTAGATGTCATGAAGAAAGTTAAGTTTATTATGGTAGACAAAGACAAGTTTGCTTGGTTCATAGAGGGATTACGAACAAGGATAAGGTTTGTTATTTACAAACCTAGTTCACTAATAAATTAAAAGTTAAAAAAGCTTCAATCCAAGTAGAATAGATTGAATATTATGGGAAAGCTTTGGCTCTTAGTTCTTTGATATAAAACACCTTACAAATATTCATAAAAATTTTGGAAAAATAATAAGTAGTGTAGAGACCTTGGTCAGATCTTTGGTGTATAGAGTGTGGCAAAAAAGGGCACCATAGGAATGAGTACCCAAGAATAAAAACTAAGTTATGTGATATTTGTTGTGTAGTAGGACATGTGAAATCTCAATGTCATCTACTACAATCACATGTAAGGAACCCATAAAATTTGTACTGCAAAGCCCATATTCATGATGAGAAGAATTTTTAGCATTATAAGAACTGAGAGAAGATGTTACCAAAAATGTCTTTACAGTAGCTGTGTAGAAAGCTAATACGATATCATAGGCTATCATCATACCTAATGTTAATAGGTCTAGTACCAATCCATCTATTATACTTTGGGAATTTTTAGTATCATTATACCAACATATAGATGCCCCTAGTTTGAATCTACCAAATTATAAATGGATAACCCCTGCATAGGTGTAGAATTCATGGAATTCTATACTCTTGTAGCTAATATAATTTGACTAGGCCCCATAACCAACTCAGGATCAATATGGTGGATATGGGGGAAATAAAAAATGCAAGGGTGGAAGCCTCAACATAATTCTTTGAACTATGGACCATAATAGTTTGGCAAATAGGTGTTCCAACCAAATAGAGGAGTATACAATGGAGGAACAAGGGGAGGTTATCGAGGAGGACCATAAAAAGGTAGAGGAAATAGACCTTGACCCCTAATTTACTTCTATCTATGTGGTGAATTAAATCATGTACAAAGGAATTGTCTTATGAATATGTAATATCAATCCTACAACACTTACTGTAGGGTCTTTGAATAACATGATATAGAGGACTACCCAATGTTGAAAAAATAACATGATGACAAGGTTGTGAAAAATGTAAATATGGTAATCACACAACCCCAAGAGAATGAATTCTTGCAATCCATCACTTGTTGCCAACATGTAGAGAAAAGGATTACCCACTTTAAAATTATTATAGGACCATAGGATCAAGAAAGCATAACTAGAAAAGTATCCAGATCCTTCCATGGAGAAAGGGTTGATGCACGAAGTAATGTGTATTTTGAAAATGATTCAGTAATAAAAACCATTGAAGATGATTTTGTAGCCATAAATGTGCAAATATATGGATAGGTAGTGTGCATCATTTAATAAGAGGGTGTTATTACTACCTTGAGGGACTTGATAAAGCTCCTTAGTACACTAAAAAATGAGGGCATCTCACAAAACATCACCAATTTTCTCCATAATCTGTTAGAGCTTACATAGAAGGGCAAAAAATGAGTGGATCAAATGATAAGGTATGTAAAAACCACTAAATTATGGGATGTTGATTCAAGGATGGATATTTCAATTTTGTTATCAATGTAAATATGATCCCTTAATCCACATGGGTTCCTATTAGCTGACCTACACTAAGTTAAAACCTAGTTACATTGAGTCTAATGGATTATGGGTGTGTTCAACCAATTAGCTGATTAGAGGAAATGGAGATTAAAGTTATAGAACTGAGCTTGCATAAGGACTTTGAATTCATATATATGAAGATAGATGAGACACATTATCCTACACTCATTAGAAAAATGGGCTTATGATGGTTAGATTACCATCAATATAGTAAGGAAATAGTTAGAATTTCATCAAGGAGATAAGATTATAGTGATTCATTTAAACACAGATGACCACAAATCATATTGTACTCCTAAAGAGCCTAATTCTCCATATGTCTATAACGAGAATAGTTGGATGAAGGTGAACACTAAAGATAGATGATAGGCCTTATGAGCCACTAAATATGACTTCCTCTATAATCACATAAGCATGCCCAAGGTAAATTTGTATTTAAATGAGTTACCTCTCAAATCTTTGTTAACATGTATGGAGATTCTACCATTAGTGGTAGATGATGTATTTTTGATGTCTACAAGGTCACCAACTGAGTCAAACATAGATTTTTTATATCAAGCTAGTCAAATATATCAAGATTACATAGAACCAATGAGATAAGGCATTATACCTTGGGATAGGGATTCTTCAATTAATGGAGATTATAAGACTCAAATTTTTAATTGGATGAAGGGTGATCATGAGATATAACCTTTTCATATGGATTTTGAAACAAAATGTCAACTACTACACTATTTTTCCACCAAGGATGTCAGTCAGTTTATATTACAATTCCAATAATATGTGCCTAACATCGATTAAAGAGTTAATGCTCTAGCATATGAATTTAATGGGATTGATTTGAACTAGTTGTTTATACATAAAGAGGCACCTATGAAATTGGATGAAGCCTATAAAATCCTTCTAGCTCAGTTCCAATTACTAGATGGAGTAAGGAAGGACTGGTCAATATTTCATGAAGGAGGTTGCCCTAAGCTTCATATTTATTTATGTGTTGAGGTATAGACTATGGAGGATATCAATTTAAAGTATTAGTTACATACTTTTTTTAAACTTTGGGTACCCTTCCTACTGCTTGGTATATCCACCAGGAATACATAAGAGAAACATGACATTGGGCATAGGTTCAAAGTGATTTCATTGAGACCTTTATTATTGAATATGGAAACCCTCTAACACATAAAGAACTATGGAATATAAAGGGAGGATTGAAGACTTAGATGGATTAAATAATTCATCATCCTCTTGTAATGCATCCTATGTTCTGAATCAAACTATGCAGGCCTATAAATCAAATAAAGACAAGGTAAAGGTCTTTGTTCAGTTGTGTCATAGAATACAAGATAAAGATGAGTGGATAATAGATTTAGCTAAGGAGAATGATATGTCTCTCACAAAATTATTTTAACTAGAATGGGAAGTTAAGACACTTCTAGGTTCAGTCATAGAATCATATGAAGAAGAAAGGTTTCAACATCTTAACATTCTAAAATGGGAAGCTAAATGTATGATGCATGATTCCATTCCTGAGAAAGAATGAAATATTTACCATGGACATTTGAAGGATCAAATTGATAACATTAGGACCAAGGAAGTTAAAAAATTGACACATATTGGTGACTATTAGTCACTAGAAGACATATTTGAAGTATTATAGCTTTTGCGAGATTATTAAGATGTCTTCTCAACCAAGTTCACTGAAGTCAATGGTGTGGACCCATCACTAGGAGAGATGCATATTGAGATTAATGAGTGTTCATGATATATTAATATAATACCTTATCATTTAAACCCAAACATTAAACTAAAGGTCAAAGCTGAACTGGACTACATCCAGGAGGTCAAAATTTTTTTTATGGAGAAATATGATAGAGTGAGTCCTATGGTGGTTCAACCAAAAAAGACCAATCAGATAAATTTTTTTGGAGACTATCATATTTTAAATGAGGCTTGTGTTAATGATCATTTCCCTATCCCATTTACTAATGAATTTCTTGAAGCAATTGTAGGCCACGAGGTGTATTCCTTTACTGATGGTTTTAGTGGGTACCAATATATTTCAATCATAGAAGAAGATAGAGTCAAGATTGGACTAAAAAACACACCTATAGTTTTCTCAAGAGATGTTTTAGATGAATTCAAGGATTTCATCCATGATTTCTTAGAAGTCTATTTAAATGATTGGGTAGTATTTGATTATTTAGGAATCATTTGTCCAAACTAAAATTGATGTTAGAGAGATGTTGAACACTATGTATAGTGCTCAATTTTTTAAAAAAGTTTGTTTTTTATACCCTTTGGGTTTTTGTTAGGTCATATACTTTGTTGCAAAGGTATCTTGGTGGTTTTGGGTAAGATCATAGTGATTGTGTGAATGCCAACACCCATAACTATGACAGAGGTGTAATCCTTCCTTAGACATATAGTCTATTATAAAAAGTTTATTAAGGGCTATTCTACAATATTTACACCTTTGGATAAACTATTAAGTAAGGATACATCATTTGTCTAGACAGATGGCTGTCAAGAGACATTTATTGATTGAAAATAGAGATTGGTAATTATACCAATATTGATTTTTCTAGATTGGATTAAGTCTTTCCAAGTATATGTGGATGCATCGGGGATCATTGTTGTCATTGTGTTGGTAAAAATAAGAGAGGGTGGTTTGGATCACCCAATTCATTTTTCCATTCAAAAATTGTTTGTGTCTAAAAATATTTACATTACTACTGAGCATGAATCCCTTGTGATAGTATTCATTTTACAAAAAAAAATCCATTACTTATTAGTTACACCATTCAAGTTATTTATTGATCATTAATCCTTGAATTACTTGGTAAATAAACCTTTGTTGGGAGGATAGATATCTTTTTGATTAATGCTTTTTTAGGAGTTTAAATTTCACATTAATGTCAAACCTAGTCGGGAGAATGTTGGACCATGTTGGGGGATCACAAGAACAACACCTGTTCTAATCCCACTTTGTTAGGATCTTGCTCCTCAGAAAGAGCACAGTATGATTACCAAATATAAGCAATTATAAATGCGGAAATAACCAGAAATACAAGTAACTAAAATTCACCAATAGCACAGAATATGAGAGACAATACACTATCTTGTATTAACACTTTATAGAAAAGAATACAATAAAGAGCCACCACACTCTTCCACCTTACAGAGGCTTCCCACACCTCAAGTGTACAGTAATTCTTCTACAACACTCCTACCAAAAATGGTCCCAACAACCAACTCACAAATAGAATTGGTGTTCACCTCTCCAACTAGTCAGTAATAACCCTGCCAGTTCACCAAGCACTCTATAGTACTTCAAGTTGATCTCCCATGAACCTATAATTTAATAGACCATACTCACACATGTAGATCTCCTATGATCTTGCAACAACCTAAAACTCAATGATCTTACACTTAGAAGGAACTTCCTTGCCTTCCTTATCTTATATCAATTACAATACATGCCAATGGGTCTATAAATAGATCCCAGACTTAAACAATAACTTAGACTCTTAATTTAGACAATTATCCTCGTAGCTCAAGACTCTAACTGGTCTTTACATGCAAACACTTCATTCACTTAACTAACTATCTGTGCAATGAACAGTTTTGGAACACACAGGCAACTGACGCCGGTCCCTGCTTGCCTGGTTCTGTCGACGCCAGCCGACTCTCTGCCATTGCTGGTGGCCTTCTGCACTAGTCATGACTGACATCAGTCCTGATGTCGACATTGGTGCTCCTGTATCTCAACAACCTTCTGTTCCTTCTATTTGCAAAGAATTGAAGCTTTTAACTCCACAACTTAACAATCTCCCACTTGGAGATAAACAGCTGTAACCTATACCTGTACCTGTACTCTGTCTAGTTTGTTCCCTTGGCTTTGTATCCCTCCTCAAGATCACTCTTGAAGACCAACCACCACAAATCCCGTGGTGCAAAACCTGTCACCCAAATCACCTGCCACATCCACATCTACAACCATGTAGAAAATAACTTGAACCTGCATAGCATGTGCACCTGTTGCTAGTCCCTGTAAGAATCCACTGAACTGCCCTCCAATGGTTCTCTCCCAGATTGGCTCTTAACTTGTGACAACTCCCACTGCTTGGGAAAACTCAAGTTTAGTACATACCATGCACTCAACCTCATTATGTGAATCAAGACACAGTTCATAGAACTGTCCAACCATCGGCATGCTAACCGGTCTCACACAATCATCCTAAAACAAAGTCAACATATGACCTACCATGTCTCTAGAACACACTCATGCCAAAGAATCTTATTGCTCCCAGATTCTCCATGACATACACCTGAACTAGCTTTACCTTTAGTTTAGCAATACCCTATATATGTAACCCTGCAACAAGCACATCATACAGTAATAGGATAATGTAGCTAATATTATCCAACTTGGGAAAGAGAAACACAATGATCAAACGTCCATTGCCCTATAGCTAATACAAGACTATATACCCTGATCTTCCATCTCACGTATCCATTTTCACTCTTCTTCATCCTGAGCATCCATTCGTCTCTCAGTGCTTACTTCCAGCTGGTAACTCTACCCAAAACTCATGTTTGGTTCTCCTCCAAGGAATCACATCCTCATCCATGCCTAGCTCCCACTGTTTCTTGGATCTACCTATTCTGCTTCTTCAATAACTTCCTGGTCCTATGCCATAAGTGAGCAACAAGTACTGTAAAGAAGGGAAATGATGAATTTAAGAACTTAATTACACCTTCAGTCCTCCATATGGGTGCTTGAGACTCCATGACAGCTTGCTATCCACCCAAAATTTGTCTCAGTAACTGATGCCGATCACATCTCAGTCTGCACTCGACCGATGTCGATTCCCTGCGACTACCCCCTTGCCGACGTCATTTTCCCCTAGCCGATGCTGGTATTTATTTGCCCTAAGTCACTAATGTCGGTCTGCACATAGCTGACGTCGGTCCCTATCTGGACGTCGATGCCAATTTTCCTGCCGACGTCGGTCTCTGTGTTTTTCTAGTGAGACCTGACTTTTTCCTGCGAGCTCTTTTTGGATCAAATCCTTCTCCAAATCACCCTTGCTCTGCTCAGAATTCTTATGCATCTTGTGCTGAACTCTATCCGTCGTCTTCTCCTTGAAAACTAAGGCTTTCCTGTTCTTGTCACTAACATCGGATTCCTCAAGAAACGTCACCTTCTTCTTATGCATACAAAAATCACGATCCATACCTTCCAAATCTGAAAGCATACCCTTTGACTCAAGAACAAGCATCTCCTTCTTATCTATGTGACCAAGCCTATCAAGCCACATCTCTGAATCTACAGCTGAAGTAGATAACCCAAAAAAAGAGTCAATAATACAAGTAGATAGATAAAGCGTACCTACTTTCTTACCTCTAGCTACAACAAGTGTACCCTTGGTAACCTTCCAAGAGTCCACTGTGAGAGTTACTGTGCAACCCTCATCACCCAAACTTCTAACAGAAATCAAATTCTGCTCCAAAATTGGGACATGCATGACCTCCTTTAACACCCATGTGTTACTTGTCTGCAGTTTTAGCTTCACTTTCCCTTTGCCAACAATCTAACAAGGCTTACCATCCCCTACACAAATTTCTCCAAGGTCTCCCTGGACATACTCATGAAAAAATTCCCTATGTGGGGATGCATGAAAAGAGGCACCAGAATCTAAAACTCAAGATTCTAATTTATCCAAAGAACATACTAGAGCATCCCATGCAGCGTAATCTACAACATCTGCTTCTTCTTCATGTCCTTCATGTTGATCTTCACCTGATCTGCAATCTCTCTTTAAGTGCCCTTGCTTTCCACACTTCCAGCAGGTTATTCTGCCATACCTAGACTTGGATCTCTTGCCTATCTTGGACCTTGATCTCCCATGCTCTATCTTTTCTCTTTGCCTTCCTCTGCCTTCAACACTCAAAGCATTTCCTGATGACTCACCTATGCTTTTCCTGTGTATCTCTTCATTCAAGATCACACTCACAACATCATCCACTTTTAAGACTTTTGAAGGAGACACAGTATTAGAAACTGCCATTACCAAACCTTCCCAACTTTTAGGTAATGAACACAAGACTAAGAGAGCTCTAATTTCATCATCAAATACATTATTGACTGAACTTAACTGGTTTACCAAACCATGGAAATCACTAAGATGGCTATGTACAGATCCACCTTCCAACATTTTCAAATTAAATAAATGCTTCATAAGAAATACCTTATTAGAAGCTGAGGGTTTTTGATATAAATTTGCCAAAGATTCCATCAACTCCACCATTGTCTTACACTGTGATAAGCTGGAAATCATAGATGATGCAAGACTCAATCTAATAGATCCCAGAGCCTTCTGATTAAGAACCTCCCATTCTTCATCTTTCATATCCAAGGGTTTGTAATTAACCCCACCCAACGGTAAGTAC
Source organism: Torreya grandis (assembly GCA_037957365.1). Taxonomy (NCBI): domain Eukaryota; kingdom Viridiplantae; phylum Streptophyta; class Pinopsida; order Cupressales; family Taxaceae; genus Torreya; species Torreya grandis. The sequence continues at coordinate 1,389,839 of JARHVA010000603.1, forward strand.
AAATCTTTTTGATACAAATAATCCTCAATCTCCATCCTCCACAACTGGTAGTTCTTGCCATTAAACTTTTCCATTTGTAGTTGACTATCTTTTGCCATTGCTCAACTCCCACTCAAATAGAAACCCTATGAGTAACCTGTAATCAAAACACACTAACCAGATCTAATCTAATTTGTTAGTATCCCAACCAACAGCTCTGATACCAATTGATAGAACCGAAACACCCCAAAGCTCTGACATGACTTGTCAAATTTAAGAGCACACATGATTACCATTGTATAAGCAATTAAACATGCAGAATAACCAGAAGAACAAATAACTATCAATGAGAAAACACACAAAATATGAGAGGCAACACATAATTGTATTCAACTCATTACAAAGGAAATTACAATAAAGAGATCACACTCTTCTTCCACCTCTGTGAGGCTTCTTCCTCAAGGGCTCCAAGTAATCTTCCCACTTGAGTAATCTTCTCTCATAGGTCACAACACACAGCTAACACAAGCTGTTGTTCATCTCATTGTACATCCAGTACAACTAAGTATGAACCGGTACTCCAAGTAGATCTCACCATGATCCTACTGATGTATTGCTATCACCTTGGACCTTGGCCAACCGCCAATCTCTATCTGACCCTCGCATACACACATCCCTACATATCAAACTTGATCTTACTTAAACATACATGGTGAATCCTACTTGATTCCACCATGGGAAGAACTCTCCAAGCTTCACATAGCTCTTCTACAAATTCTCCACTTAACAATACAGCCCATGAGTCTATTATATAGATCTCATGCATACACTTAATTTAGACAAGCGGCTCAAATACTCGAACTAGTCTTTAATATGCAAACTCTGTGTTCACTTAACTGACTGTTCGTTAACAGCAGTTCATACCACTACAGGGGACCGACGTCGGTCCCTGCCTTCCTAGAGGTGACCGATGCCGATCGATATTCTGCCGATGCTGGTTTCCCTTTTGCGTTCCCTGATCATCGTCGGTGTGGCCAACCGATGCCAGTGACTACATACACTAGAAACCCTCCTATTTGCCTTAAGGTGTAGCTTTTAGCTCCACACCCTAACAGACCAAACCATTTGATTCAACTCTAAAATGGCAAAGAGATAAAGGAAATTCTCAATGAATCAATTGATGTGCATTTATTTCAAGGGTCTATGATTCCTAAACAATTAGCGTAGATCACACAATTTCTAAAATAAAGGACATTTCTATAACACTACATAGAGTGAGAAAAGAAGTAGTTGATTATGAGGCCCTTTTATTTAGTATCATTAGAGGATTTATATACTATCTAGATAAGGATGAAGTGTTACACAGAGTTATACTTGAGCATGAAAGACCACAAGTACTTAAAAAATCACATCAAGGTATTGTTGTAGGTCACTTCATTGGGGATAATATAGCTATACTTTTTTTTCAAAGTGTCCTATAGTGGCCTTATTTAGTTCAGTATATGCACCGAATCATGTTGTAGTGTGATGTCTATCAAAATATGGGAAAGCCAAACCATCAAGATGAGATGCTACTCCAGCCAATGCTTTCACAATAACCATTTGAACAATGGGGCATTATTTTTTTAGGCCTATCAATCCACTTAGAAAATGTAGTCATACATGTTATATAATCACTATGACCAACTATTTCACCAAGTGTATCAAATTTATTTCGACAACTAGATGTGGTGTAAAGGACATAGTAAAGTTTGTATATGAGAACATAATCACCAGGTTTGAATGTCTAATTAAGATGGTAAGTGATAGAGGTACAAACTTTCTAAATAAAAGCATATAAATAATTACTAATGAATTCCTCGTATCGCACCATAGAAGTACAACTTATCACCCTCAGGCAAATGGTCAGTTAGAGGCTACAAAAAATGTCTTAGGTAAGAAGCTTATCTAGGTTTGTGATGTCCATTACAATGACTATGAAGATAAAATTCATACCATATTATGGAATATTTCATGCATTACAAACATGCCTCATGGTTTACCCCCTTTTAACTAGTTTATGGTCTAGAAGTAGTAATGACCCTAAAATATGTTGTACCCAGTCTACAAATTATAATCATTATGCATATGGAGGAATAATAATATTTATGGAATAGGCTATTAGACCTCAACATGGTGGATTAAGATCATCATAGAGCATCATAGATGTAAGAGGTAAATAAGCACAGGTAGAAATCTTACCATGATAAGAATCTGTGAACTAAATAATTTTAGATAGATCAACCTATCCTTTTGTATGATAGCCAATTCTAAGTTTTTCTTGGAAAATTGAACATCTATTGGAAGGGACCACATATTATTGATGCATTATCATAGTAAGGAATGGTGGTCCTACAATATTTACAAGGTACCATTTTACCTAGAAAGCTAAATTCTAGTAAGCTCAAACCCTACCACCAATAAGTAATGTACTTAGGAAGTAACATGTACTCATTCAAACCATTTTATTATAGGATTCATTTGTTTTATGCTATGTGGATTGGGTTTCATTTTTATTATGTTCTTTTTGTGGCTCAAAAGTCTGTATACACAAATTATCTCTAGTAACCTTCAAGAGGGAGGTGGTGATCATAAGGGGAGACAATCAACTATACCATGGTTAAAATGGGTAGAAAGGTAAGATAATTAAGTTTGGGAAAGCTCTATATGACCAAAATCTTGATGATGACTAATGGCTAAGAGATGAGTGTTAATACCTAAGCATGTGATATAGGTAAAATCAACTCCAAATCATTATCATGATTCACATGTGATCCACATCAGATAAGGGAATAATCAATTCACAAATTTAGTGGGTCACATCACTCGACCTAACCACCACAAAAAGATGCCACATCAGAAAAATGTGTGCCAATTAATCAATTCTAATATTTGGATACTAACATTTTCAAAATTAAGATCTCAAGATAAATTTGGCACATTTAAATCTTAAGAATCACACCAGGAGCATGCCACCTTTATATATAACCCATGTTTCCATTTGAATTATTTTTTAATCCTTAGCTATTTTAAAATTAATTGGTGAGCTCTCTTCAAGCCTTTCATACCACCTTGTACTCTTATATTCCAACCATTTTCCATTTAGCATAGAGATATTCATAATGGACACAACTACATTGACTCAATTCATCAAAACCCTCTCTATTACATAATTAGAAGACATCAGGGTTGGTACAAACATATTCTAGGCCAAATTTTTAGATCTTGAGGCATATCCTTCACTCAAACGTTCTAAAGAAAGACTTTACGCTCGTAAAATAGTACTAAAGGCACAAATGTTGGCAATTTCACCACTACATAGATTTCACAAGATCGATGTGGAGCATCTAATTTAGCTTCCTATCTTTAGTCAACTCAATGAAATCATGAAACTTGTATTGGGTCGGTACAATGATGGGAATATCTATTTATCTATGGATATCACTATCTATGTAAATGAGGTTGTGTTGGTAAGGGCCACATGCATGTCAACACAAGTATTATGTTTGGTGCCTTACAAATTAAAATCTCCTTTGATTCTATTGGATATTAAGGAGGCCTATACCCATGGCAATCATGACATTCCTTTGGATGATATCTCCATTAAAGCCATCTACATCTTAGTAGATTGTATTGCTACACATTTTTGGTAAATCACTAAAGCCATGAAGGAGGCCACCAATGGGGTCATTGACATTATTCATCACATGATATTACAAGGGGAATAATTCAATTGGATAGAATTCTTGGTGGCTAAGATGACAATGAATATTACCAAACTCCTCACATCTACGAAACAAACATTTCCATATTAGTTTCTAGTATTATTATTGTTCTTTACATAGTGAAAGTCTCATGAAGGCATTGTCAATATAGATGTTGACCATTTGACAAACATTGCATTCCAAAACCTCATATAGAAACATAGTGAAAGTAGTCACCTTGTGCATAAATAGTTATTCATTGCATCGTGGGATGAACTCATAGAACTATAATAGTGTCAATAATAGATTACAATATATGGTGCTTTCAACGAGTCCTCTTAGGCCTATAAAGTTGACCCTCTTGATAAAATTATACCATAATCACTCCAATACATGCATCACACACTATGAAGGTATAAATTGACTGTAGAATAAGAAGATCAAGACATTGCACCCATAACCCAACCATCTTTAGTAGTTTTGTTATCTTTAGGATGGATGACATCCTTATTTACTGAGGACTCCCCTAACATTAGGTATAATAAGGGATGTGTGTTGAGGGACATAGTACGTAAATCCACTATAATTTCCTCTTCATCATAATCTGATGCACCCCTAACAGAAACTAAAGATGTGGTTTTGGATGCACAAATAGCTGAGGAAAGGTAGGTTGTCTGAAATGAGACACAATAAGCTATCAAGCATAAAAGAAGAAAGGAAGTGAAGAAGTAGTAGAAGGAAGTAGTCAAATAAAAGTATTTTTAGGCATATCAACCTCTATAGACCGAGGTGATCTTATAAGTATTGGAGATGCATCTTGTGTTTATGTTATTCTCTAAGTCCAGGGAAGTGCACCAACCATACATTGTTGCTGACCGGGAAAAGATGTAGGTTATTGAGGAGGTTGAGCACAATATTATGATATAAGTACCACCTACACTACCAAAATCTCCCACTCAATCCACTTAGGATACTACAAAAGATGGTGCTACATCATCCATAAGTTTTATGCCTCTCCCTCTACTGCCTCTATTGATAGTCATAAATATTGTTATTATGCCTATATTACCTAAGGATCCCCCCACTCTTCCACCATAGGTTGTGGCTACATATACCACTCCTCTATAACCATCATATATGACTCCACATTCCACCTCATCCACTTTCCATCCATCCCACCCCTAGATCAGGCCTTATCAAAACTTGATTCCATTATGTCATCTAGGTTCTAACATTTAGCCCTCATGTATGTTCCTTTCATTCCCCTCCATCGTATCATATTTTCATTTCCTCTCACTCTATTGCAGTGACTTCCTACCATGACCCCCACCATTTCCTCCACTATGCCTTCACCCACTAAGAAATCATATTGATGTTTCCAAACTTTCCTTTGCTAAATAGTCAGAAGGTGCTTATGCTTTTTAGGTGTCCATTATGTAGACTATTTTTTTTTAGAGCAGGGTATCCTAGTTATAACAAGATAGCTCTAACCTATATAGTGTGCTAAATAACATTGTTAATTTAATTGAGGACTTGTACACTACCATTTATTCTCAATTTGTGGGCCTTGGTTTTATGCTGGATCACATGAAACTTCCAAAGGTGGTGACCCAACTTATGCAGGATTGGATAAGCATCCAATAGATCAACCATATTAAATGGGAGTGTTAGACTATCAAGGAGGGGTCAAAGGATTTATGTTAACTATTATATCTCTATAAAGATGACCTTACTACAATGATCGACCAAGACATGACTATGGCCCATGGGTTGATTGATTAAAAATCTTGAGTGGATGTGATATGGAATGGTGCACTCCATGAATTCACCATTGTGAGTTCCTTTAATGCTACCATGCATGATACCACTATCACTTCTACTAGGTTTTCATCTACATTTCAAGTTTCTATGCAATCTCATGACTCATTCATGCACCAATTATAGGCTTAGTAGATTCATATATTGTGAAACAACTTTGCTAGGATCCAAGCACAATGATATGTTGAGAAGCTCACTCATATGCATGCAGACATCTATGACAAAATGAATACTAATAAATCCATTCTCTCTTCTACTATGGATAATCATGTTTTGCAATTTTTGTACACCTAGATTAATTTGAGGGCTTTCTTGCACAACATTCAAAAATATTTAATTGATTGGTAGAATTACAAGATAGACATGGCTAAATTTTATAGTACCATCACACCACTCATTAATGTCTCTACTATCATTCCTCCCAACTAACTCTAGAAATAGCTACATCAAGTGAATACTAATTCTTTGAGTTCTTCATAGAGTGCTCTATCCATTTTTGAAACACCACATGCATCAGTTCCTTTGTCAATGCCTCCTAAATCTAGCTAAGTTTTTTTACAAAAGGGAACTTTGAAATTTTGCTTATCAATATTTTTGTTATTAGGACCACAAAAACCCACATAAATAGTCTATTTAAAACCCAAAAGGGTGGTATATTAGATTGCTACTTAGCTAAAAACCCATGAGGGTAGATAAGTAGTGTGCAAGGGGTGAAAACTAGTAAACAACACCTTAAATGATCTATGGTTTTTGTGCATTCTAATTGATTTTTGTTCTATGGACTCCTACTTATTTATAGTCTTATCTAAGGATGAGACAAATATTTAAGTTTGGGAAAGTGTTTGTCAAGGACTGTGTACACTAACTTCTTGTATCTATGAATGTGACACATGGATAGAGATCAGGGTTAATTTTGGGTTTGTGGTTATCCTGCATAATTGTTACAAAATTATTATATTTTTAGCTAGGATCAGGTAAATGGAATATTTAACAATAGAATACATGTTGACATACCTAGATGCCAATTATAGACTTTGTAGCTATAGGATTATATATTTCTATGGTTTATTTTAGAATGGTTTAGACAATATTAGATAATGTTGGATAAGTATTGAGTAATATTGTATTCAGACCTCTTTGAGTTCATACTAGGATTTATAAATTGAAAGTGTAACGAGTTTTCTTAATCTTAAGATTATAAGTTGAATCAGTATTTGATGGTTAACATAATAGTTTTGTACTTCTTATGTGAGATATATCTTTTGGGTAATGTTATGCGTTGCTAAATTATCTTATATGAATTTGAGTTTGTGTTCAAATTGGTATTATCTACCCTTTCTAAAGTTAGGTAATATTGCATAATAACCTCATGAATTGATAGTCTTCAACTGTAAACATCTACAAATTACTTCCATCTATTATAAATCTTAGTAAATTAATGAATAGTCAAAAAGCCCTTTCTCTACAGTTTTTGGTAATGATGTCATCCCATTTAAGTTTACCATGAATTATTTGTCAAAGTAGATAGTCATAGGATTAATACTGATAGGATAAACCCCTATGATTCTAGGATAATAGTTGAATATAAAAAAATGATTTTCCTTATCCCACAAGCTCTCCATTAAAATCAGAGGAGTTATCCCTATAATTAGCATGTTTTGGTGAACCCATGAACCTTTAATAACAAAAATTCTCAAGTACTATGTCCCTATATTCTATTTATCTCATAAATGAGAATGGGGATGTGATCAAGGGCTTATCTTGTTTTGATAAAGAAGCCATTATTATCACTTAGTTGATATAACTCCTGTAAGGTTTTAGACTAGTTCATTTGGAACTTGGTGACTAAAAAAATATAGGTCCTACTTAATGATCAGGGAAATAATAAAATGAATCCAATGTTCATAAATTTTGTATGTATTATCATAGGATTATATATTGATAGTATTCATGCACCTTAAATGTTGATAATGCACATTAGCTTTAATTCCCATTTTGATTTGAATATGATAGTTAGCTATGGTAGGTGACCCTTATTTTCTAAGTGGTGGTCTTTTATTAATTATTCATGTCTAGTCATCACTTTAAGATAGTTGTCTGGCATCTATTAATGTACTTCTTTTCCATGTTATCAAAGACTTTCTTATATTTTGGCCTTACTTTCCCCAAATACTTCCATATCTCATGCTCTCATTAACTTGACCTTTTGAATATATTTTTTGTGTTTAAGAGGTCCCTTAATAATGAGCTAATGTGATTAATCCATGTGGAGTGATCTTAGAGCACCAAAATCATAGAATCTTAGGGCATTAGATTGATATTTCTTTTAGTGAAAAACTTCTCGTGATCACGGGCCAACATAATCAAGACACATGGAGAGATATCAAAAGCCCAAAGACTTAGGAGCTTGGAGCATTGGATTGATAACCAAAAGATGCTTAACCTTTTAAATACATGGATTACCACCACTATGTCATTTGCCTATCAATTAGAACCCTAAAATAATAGAAGCTCATGACATTAAGCTAAAGATCGAAGAACCATTTAATCTTCGCATGGATATGGATTACCATGATCAAAATGTGTGGAGTAATAACAAAAACTCAAGCACACATGAGCTTAGAAGCTTAGAATCTCAATGGAACACAAAACTATTATGTTTTCTAATAAACAAGTGAAGTTCCCATGGTTCCATTTTAGCATGAATATGTTGGATGGCCTATTTGCAGAGCTTGGGAGACTCAGGGGGCTTGAAATACTTAAAATTTTGTAATCATCCAAAATTACAAATGATGTGAGAGAGACACATTTCAAAAATGAATGAAATGTATTATGGACCCAATTGGTGTAAATTTATGGTCTTCAACTATTAATCTTGTGATCAACATATATGTACTAGGACAAGAAATATTAGATTTATTAGTCTACAAATCACATTAAAGTAAAAATTGTGGACAATCCAAGGTTCAAGATGACTTTAGATACTTTTTCAAGCTTAAATTATTATAGCTTTTCTTTTGGTAATGCTATATTTTATAGAAATAACCCTTGTGAAAAATGCATAATACCCTAGTGATAGCTCGTTAGGCTTATAGTTCTTTAGGTAGGGGATTTTCAACAATGGGTCCCTAATTTAAAAATTTAAAAAATAGGGTTTGTGTTAGGGCACAAAAGAATGTATGTATGTATACATACATGCACACACATGCATAGGCACACGCACATGCACACACGCACACACACACACACACACACACACACACAAAAAAAAAAAAAAAACAACAACAACAACCATACATATACATATTATTATGAATTTAAGATTATATTTGATTCACATTATTAATATCCTTTTTGAGAATAGATCCATTATGATTTCATTAATGGTATGAGGTGGAAATAGAAAATTGGTGTTAATGGGTAAGTATGGTAAATATACTTTTTCCCTTTAATAGTATAGATTGTATTGGTTGAAGATAAAATAATTCAATTATTCATACATTTGTTTGGAAGTCAATAACATGTATCATTATAAATGTAAGACTTAGAATATAGAAAATTGTGCATTAAATGTTTAATGGTAATTAATAAAGTCATTTCAATAAACCTTTTCAAACATTTTTTGCTTAACTATTCCATTATGTTATGGGTGTGGTTGAGTAAATTAGAATGTGAGAATGTTTCATTTTGATTGTGGTTTTATCATGGCAAGTCTTGACATGCTTTTTGAAATTGAGATAATCTTTTCCAAATGTTTAATTTAATAAGCATGGATTTCATTTTGATTTATGTTGTATGATTTGTCTTTCACTTGCAAATGTTTCCATTTAGGGGTAAATAGAAATCCTTAAATTATATTTTTAATCATGTTATACTATTATAGAATAATGTAGTTTTATTACTTGCATAGCTTTATTTTTATTGTGAGAATATCAATTAATGTGAGACTTAAGATAGTTAAGCAACTTTATTTATTATTAGTTCAAAATCAATTTTAAGGACTGAAGGACAAATGCATGAGGTGTATGAAAATATGATCTCATGTGCATAGGAGAATTATCATATTATATCTCTTTTTTGAAATTAAACTATATTAATTGATTATTTTATCTTTATTTTTATAAGCTAGCTTTAATTGGCACTGTTTTAACCTTTTAGGGTTTTACTAATGTAAATCTTATGTTTGATTAAATGGCTAAGTAATCTAAATTAGATAAATAATATGCAATAAATAAACACTAATTTGTTACATATTTTGACATGATTTGACTTTATAAAAATAGTAATAAACATGTGAAAATAAATATTTATCTAGAAAACACATGACGTAGAAGATCTGAGTGTTGAAAACTAGGATACGAATAGGTTTGAGTGTCATCAATATGATCCCTATGTTAGATCATCTCCTAGATAGTAGCACCATTCTTATATAGTAGTGCCATGTGGCTCTGGTGTCTTTAAAATGGAGCTAGTATCCTCTATGTAGGACTATTCCTAAGTTATAGGTGCACTTGTGCTTGTGTTTTTGGGTTATGTTCCTGCATGTATGAAGTCTGAAACTTTGTATTATGCCTATAATAGTTGATTTATCATGCAAACTATAATATTACTTATAAGGCATGAGATAAAAATGTGTGTTTGTTAGTAGGATAGGTTAGACATTCTTGATAGCCCACTATGAGGAGATTCACCTACATACCAATACTTCAAGGAAGGATCAAGCCCAATCTAGTTCTCCCCACCTAAGTGCTAGTGCAAGTAAAAGTGATGCTAGAATGATAGTGGTCTTGAATGCCTTGAGTGTTCTTGAGATTGGAAATCTATAAAATATGTGCTTAGGGTAGTTGTAAAAGGTAGTATGTAGAATTAGGGTAGAATAGGGATTAATAAACTTAATTTTGCTCTACTTATTTCATGTTTGAATAGGTATTTTTGCATCTAATCTCCATCTAGTAGATAGAGGTCTAAAAGTCATGTATTTTTAGGGTTTATGTTTTGAATATATATCTATTTGGGTAAGTTATGGTAAAGGACATTAGGTCCATGTTGGGAAAACTAACACCATGTGGCTTTAGTGTCCTTCATGTGGTGCTAATGTCCAGCTAGAAAACTGCTTGGCATGAAGGGTTAGGATCTAGGAATGAAGGTCTGAGACTATGTTTTAGCTAATTAGAGATGCATGTGGTTTGCACAAAGGATAAAAAAGTGTGATAAAGGATCTAGGATATGTCTAAGGCTAAGATATGAATAAGTTGTCTCTAGTATCACTATGAGCACTCAAATACAACTTTTAGGTGATTACATTTGCACCCCTTTTATGTTATAAATGCATAAAAGTAAAATGACTAGTATAAAGGAAAAAGAAGCATACTTGGACTTACCTAGGAAGTGAAGCCCATGTAGTTGAGTTTGAGTATGTGAAGTTGGGTCTGTGTATGTGAAGCATTATCCAAAGCATGACCTATAATGAAACATACATAAATAAGTCCTTACTTAAGAGATATCAAAGGCAAAAGACTATGTTGAATAAATAAGTAATTGAGTAAAGCTGATTAAAGAGATGGGAAAGAGGAAAGGAATGAATACACCTCATTCAATACGTAAAATAATGCATGAACCTAGTAATAACCTATGTGTGTGTATTTAAATGGTGATAAAATCATTGAATAGCTTGGATTGAACTAATAGGTTATTCAATCCTTATGTGTGGATGGCTTAAGAACTCAATCCAATTTTGACTACATCATTTCCCACCCCTTCTTGGTGGATCATGACCTATAAATAGCTTGGATTAGATTGAAAGTATGTCTAACCCTTTCATGTGGGTGGAGTAAGAACTCAAGTAGGCTATGACTCCATAATTTCCCACATGTGTGTAGTAGATGCATCTACAAATGAATTATGCAAAGTGATGGAAATATCTAACTGGGTATATCTAATTATGTATGTTAGCTTTATGGTCACTCAGGTATAATATGAAGCTTTATGCCACTTGATAATGCCAACCACTATAGATGGAGTAAGGAATGAAACTAGTGACAACATATAATATGATTTCAAGTGTATATAACATATATAATGACATGGATTTTTCAATTCCATCTTATCAACCTATGTGTAATTGAGCATATAGAAAATATGTGCCATGCACATGCCCCCAATATAATAGATGAGTCTATTAATTCTAGACACAGTTGTAATGAGTGTATTTGAGTATCTAAACTAAATACAATAATGATCATGCCATGCATGATGCCCCCAATCTGAAGAATTTATATGAATTAGAGCTGAACTAGTGTGAACATGAGCTAAATCTAAGTAGAACTATCAAACTTATATCTATATATGTGTAAACCTATACTATACCTGGTGTACTATTCTAGCTAATCTAAATTACCTTGAAATTGGGGCTACTAGATAGTAGTGTCATGTATTGTACAATAGCACCATGTCGTACTAGTTCCCCTACCTAGGAGCTAATGTCTATCTAGTCTGAAATATGAGTCATTGTACTACTTTTCTATTTCTTTTTTTCTTGTGTTTTGCCTATATGATTTTTTGAAACTAAGCTTGTGTGCTAAAAAAAAATTGTGAATGAAATGTAGGAGACTAATCACTTTAAAAAACCCCTATGAATTCCCCCTCTTTTGAGGGTAGTTGTTGAACATATACAAGAATTATCCTCAAAAGAAATAACTCTACAAAATGTCTTAGCTAGAGTACATACAATAAGTGCATAATAATATAATATATTGTGAAAACATAACATCCGAATATAAGATAATCTAAGTAGAATTATGTAATATAGGATGTATGTTGTGTCTAACATTGAAAAAAGGTATCAAGATAGATGTAATAAATGTGTAAAATAATAAAGTTGAGTAGCTACCTAAGGGTATGGGGCATGATATCCATCATGACACCCAAGTAGGAAGGCTATGTGCATGATGTCCCTCATGGCATCAAAAATTGATGTGTGTAACAAGCAAATAAAAGTGTCATGGCCATGATGCATATAAGAAAGTATATATTCAAAGCACATGAGGTGAGAAAAATAGGCTAAGGGACCAAAATATAAGGTACATGGGCAGATGTCACTAAATCTAAGAAAAGAAGACATGCAATGACATGTTCAAATTTCCACATACATAAGCAACAAGTAAGTTAGCTTAGAGCTACATAGAATGACATGTCCAAATGTATGTATACATAATTTTTAAAACACACATAAGAGACATGGGCACATGTCTAAGGCATACATGAATATAAGTGGTATAGAGCCAAAGAACAATGGCATATTCAAATGCCCTCAAATAGAAGAAGCATAGAAAACACAATCAAGTCTAAATTAGGAAAGCTAGAAATGAAAGAATGTATGAATGTAGTATTAATATATGTAAGAGATAAGATGTATAAATACTGAGTCTAAACTAGTGATAGTCAGTAAAATTTTTGAGTATGAGTAGTAATGATCAATATCAAGAAATAAAAATGTTAAAATTGTAATGTATCAAATGTAAGGATAGAACCTAGTAATATAAACTATGTATAAGATGTCCCTAAATGGGTAAATGTGTCAAATCAATAACCATGAATCACTGTATATGCCCCCAGTGGGTAGATGATAGAAAGTCTTAATAAATGTGGTTCGCTTGAGTCCTATAATAAATATGCAAGCATTTGACAAGAAAAAAGTGAATCATGTAGTATGATAAAACTGACTATATCAAGATAGCCATCATATGTAGTGTTTGGAAAATATAAGAATAGTAAACATAAAAATGCATACAATCTATGATTTTTTCATTGTTTGAGTAATATTTAAATGTTTTTATGTTTTGGCATGTTTTATATATATAAGTTATGTATAATCAAATCAAAATAAACTATGTACAAGGAGAAAGAGAGAAGAAGGTATGTATAAGAGGGTAGGAACCATACTAACTGATGAGTCTCATGAGAGGCTCACTATCACTATGACCTATGTCAAATAAGGGAACTATGATCATGCATGCTATGTGAAAGGGAAATGTTGAGCCCATAATATACTATACCGAGTAATTTTTATCTATCTATGTAGTGGTGTTATGAATTACTGACATTGGTTATGATTCCCTATAAACTGTAGGGGTCTTAAGAACCCATTTGGTATAAGAAGCTATAAGTGATGTAGGTACCCTATGTTGAGATTCTTGAGAACCCAATGATACCAATCTTAGCATAAACTAAGTAAAGGAAGGACCTATAGAATATGTGACATATCTTTGATGTAAGGTCTATATAATAATGGTGCCTATGGGAAATTATGCATACATATCACTATTTTTAGAGTAGACCTTGCCTACACTGGTAGCTCTACTAAAATTTGTGATGTATGCATACAAATTGTACTCTAAGATGTAACTAATAACTATGATATATTTAGTAACGGTGTTGGAAAGATAACTAGTGACTATGTTATAACTTCTTGTGGGATGGGTAGAGGATACTTATATGGGAGATCATTCATTCAGTGCATACACAAGATCAAACACATAACACATAGTTCCTATGGGAAACCTTCATGGGGAATAAAACACATTCTCAAGACTCCAACACATGGAGTAATTATTCTATAATAAATTATAAAAAAGAGACTGGTCAAGTCCTTTAGACTATAAACCTCTATTAAGTCCTCCTGACCAAAGGCTTTTAGTGAAACTCATGTTTCACAAGGAGCAACTACCCCTAAGGAAGATCAAGTCCTTTAAACCCTCCTTGAAATAAACACCTCCAAATTAGAACTAATGTCTTCAAAACCTGATGATGGATCTCTAATTATCTAATCCCTACTCAAAGTCCCTTTCTATCTCATACATGCCTCTCACATAGGCATGCCACAATCTCTCTCTTTTTTCACTCAAACTATCCTTATATGCACACTCAAACCTCTTCGCATGTCATCAATATAAAAGAGAAGTATTCAAAAATTATAAATATGACCTATAGTTCATACACATATTCATTAATCTACTCTACTTATTAACCCATCCATTGGGCACATCTACTCTTCTCTATCCTTCGCTTTAATGCTCACTCATTACACACAAAACTTGCATAAGTCTACCAAGTCTCTCAAGTCTAGAAACCATCACATTTGGTTTTACTATTTATAGAGAATTCTTGAATTATCAAGTTCACTATATTTTCATGTTTGCCAAAATACATGCCTTAACCCTTAAGGCATCTAACATGGGTCACACTTAAGCACAAATCTCACTAACTAGGCCTAAGTCACCTTTTAGGTCCTATAAAGACCCATTCACCTCTTTGACACTTATCTAAGAAAAATAAGAACATAAAACCACTTCCAAATGCATGGACCCATTCCACATGTCCCCTTTGACATCCTCAAATGATCACAGTTGCCAAAACAAATTCTACTAAAGTACAATTTGCTCAAACAACACTCTATGCACACAGTCACCATGAATGAATACACATTCAAATTTAAACCTTCATAACTTTGAATATACACACTTTTATATCTTAAAATTTATATTTTTAGATTCATCTTGGAGTTCTCTACATATTTTATTTTTATGGCATGGTCAAATTATATATAGATCAAAAGATATGGCTAAAAAACCAGACACTGGTATTTCCTTTGTTAAATTCAAATATTTGAATTTAAACGGTCATAGTTAAACCTTGGTCACTTTGCTTACATCTCATTCTATCACATATTTAGATTTAATTAACACCATTGATATTATTCAAACATAAACACATATTACACCAATGCCCAGATGTTAAACTTCTAACAATTGACCTCATCTCATGCAATTTGGTAACTTTGACCTCATATGCTTTGTTGATCTCTTTGAGATTATCCTCGCTTTAGTCATGCTAGAAAATTATCACTTTGACGTCTTGAATTCAATGTGAACCATTTATCTCTATCAGTACGAACACCCACTCACCATTATATCTTGGAATAAGCTTGATCTTTATCTCTACTTCATGTAAAACTTTGAATAGTTAACCTCATCTTATTCAATCTTACAATATTACCTCAATGCACACCATTGATCTCAGTGGATCAGCTAGGTACTTATCATGCAACATGCACTATTTTATCAATCTATATGATCACCCATGAGTTTTAGGATCTTCATTTGGTCCTAGTCTTTGCCCTTCACAAA
This sequence comes from Torreya grandis, assembly GCA_037957365.1. Lineage (NCBI taxonomy): Eukaryota > Viridiplantae > Streptophyta > Pinopsida > Cupressales > Taxaceae > Torreya > Torreya grandis. The sequence goes on from JARHVA010000603.1 coordinate 1,405,563, forward strand.
TATGGCTAAGTATGGGGACCATTGTAAACTTCCTAGAAGGCCAAATTTGCTCCTTAACAAAAATTTTTGCACCTAAAGGCATGAACTCAAATTTAGATGATATAATATCCTCATATTACCACCTTATAAATATTATACAAACTTCCCCTTACCTTGAGCCTACCTCTTCTTACCTTGACAACTTCCTCTTTCTCCAAGCCAATATTCTTTTCAATTAATCACTACAATCAATGAAGAAATAACACATAAAAATAATGAAATCTAATGAAACTCACCAAGAAACATCTAATATATACTTCCCGTAATATTTCTAAGCAAATTCACGTCCTGGTCATCTTCATATCTACACACACCATGAAGAAGCATCATACAAGCTTACTAGCCTTTTCTCTCAAGCTACCATAAGGACCACCAACATAAATGCATGCCACTCAAAAAATAGGAAACATGATACAAAACAACCTAATAACTCTCTTTGAAACATACACACCTTGATCTTTTGGAGAAACTAAGCAAAAATCACTCTTCTTCATACTAGGCCTATCTAGTCTCTTTGTATCCCTACCTGGAACTTGTAAATCCCACAACTTTCAGTATATGCACCTTCAAGACTTGAAACATCATATATAGATCATTCTCATATTCCCCCTTAAGAAAACCAATTTACATCACCTAGATCATCCTTTGAGACATACTTCCTTCACAAACTTACTATCTAATTAGGCCTCCATTTTGATAAAAACATGAATAATAAAGAAACCACAAAACTTGAAAATTTTGTGAAGATTTATTTGATAACCCATTTTTCCCATTCAACCTATTAATAATCCTCATACCTCAAATCATAATGTAGACCACTTTTCTAACAAAGCCTAAAACCATAGAATCTTAAAATAGACAAAGTCAACAAACCTCCTTCTAGTCAATGCACACCTCTAAAACTTCTTGTACACCTGGATAAAACCATTACACAATTTTACACCAATTTTTGATCTTCCAAATATTTTCTAACCCATACATCTTATAACCCACTTTAGGACTAGCATACTCTTAAGCACAAACAGAGAAACCTGAGAGTAAACAAAAAATTTTAATTTGACTTCAACATACCTTCAAACACAAAACCATATGTATCATCCTAGAGTAAGGTTAATAGACCTTTATATGCAAAAATAATATCTTGATAAATCACAAATCTTCTTATGCCACTTGAAAACCTTCAATTTGACCCTACAAACTAACCATTGACAACTATGACATCACTTTGACATCACCACATCATATATTCAATTTGGACATACTTGTTTTAACTAAAAACACTTATCTCTAGCCTTCTAAGACCATCTAAAGAACACCACATCAACACTTGCTTCTCCACTGAAAGGAGTCTCTTTAAGAATCACAGACAGAGACATCCTACTTCACAATATCCTAAAATAGTGTAAAACCATGATTTTCCCACAACTCCTCATATTCCTTCTCCTCTTTGGTCTTCTGATACTTTTAGTTCTTCTTATTTTTAGGCTTAAGAGAAGCAACATGCTTAACCAACACAAAATTCTCCTTTTCTTATAGAATTAGATTGATAATACATGTAGACAACATAGATTCATGATATACCTTTTCATATGAAAAAACCACCTTTCAATTTGGAACCTCATCATTAGACATACATAATTGATGTTCTTTGAATGATACTTGCTTATCAATAGTGGGATCTTTACTTAGATCTATACACACCTCAAAACTAGCCTCAACCAACACCTTGGTCTTCCCCTTGAACTTGGTCTCTTCATTCTCAACATAAACAAACAATGAGAGTCCTTGGCACTCTTCAACTTCTGTAGTATTTTTCACCATAGAAAATAATTTCTTAGACTTTTAGTCTCATCATGACTCAAACTTACCACCTTTGGCTTCCATGAGCTAAGTTGCCTTCTTCCTTACACTCTTGGAGCCTGATTGAACCTATTCTTATTTGTAGACCTTTTCTTGTAGAATCTAACATTGTGACCAATCTTTTAATAGTTGTAGTAAAAAATACTCCTTGATGGAAAATTAGCTTGTCTTACATTGTTCAGACAAAAACTATCAATGTGTCCAATGTCATGGCAATTGAAACAAACTAATCTTTTTAAATAAGACTTACCTTACATTTCCTTATTTAGATAATGCTTTGCAAAGTGTCTCACATTATGAAAGTTAAAAAAATCAACCTTGTGCTCACCACTTGATTGATGATTCCATTCATAGTTCCATGCAAACTCAATTCTAATAGATCTTCTACTTTTTCTAGCTCTATGCCCAAATTGATTACAAGTATAACAGTAATCATTGAAATTTTAATACCTCATAGCATTTGGTTGTCTGATCTAATTTGTATTCATTTTGCCAACACTTTCATTCCTTGTCCAATGATTTATCTTCAAAGTATGATTTTCCTTATTCACATTAGTCTTCATCTTGTTTTGAATTGCATTCTCTGGTTCTTATTTATATCCAAGATTAGTTTTATCACTTTCATGATTTTGATCATTTAAAATAATATCTAAATCACTTGAGATCTTTTCAAATCTCATAAATGACTTCAATTATATAAATTTAATATTCATCTTCTTTAGTTTTCAGGCTTGTAGATAGGACTTCTAATTTACAACTGAGATGCTTGACAATATCTTCATGCTCCTTGGTGTCTTTATTTATTCTCACCTCATACACACTAAATTTTTCCTCATAGTCTTTGAGTTTAAATACCATCTTCTTATTGATATTGTTCTCAATCTTTAATTCTTCAAGAACATTCATCAATTTAGTCTCATAGTCCACCTCATCTTCATCATCATCTAAATCACTCCAAATAGACTCTTTTTGACATGAGCAACTACCTTCCTCAGCCATGAAGAGGGATCTATCTTTAGTAAGACCATCATATTCATGATCATACTCAGATTCATTGACTTCACTCTTATCTGATGAGTTGTAATTTTCTTTGGTGTAGAGACTCTTCTTGTCATTGAAGTAGTTATTTTAAAACCTTTTGAATCCCTTTTTGCTTTTGTCAAATCTAAATGATCTCTTTCCATCATCATGACCTTGATTTTTATATTCATCATCATCCTTCTTATACTTATGAGGGTACTTATTAGCAAAATGTCCTATCTCATCACAATTGAAGCATTTAAGGGTTAGTTTACCTTTATACTAGCCTAAACTTGTTCTCAATTTCCTTAAAATCAAAGTAATTAGTTCATCCTCATCTATATCAAAAATGTCATCCTCTTTGGGTTTCTTACCTTAGAAATTATTCTTTAGCTTCATCTTTATCTTGAAAGCTACTTCCTTCTTTGGTGGTATATCATCATTATTACTCATCTCATAGGAAGTAGGAGTGCCATGCAATTGATCCATCTTCAAATAAGTAACATCATGAATTTATTCTATAGAAGATACCTTTGGCTCAAACTTTAGGGATAGAGACCTTAATACCTTATAAACTACAGTAGCCTCTTGAAGGTTCTCTCTAAGACCTTTGATGATGTTTACAATCTCATCAACTTTCTACAAAAAGGATGGCATGGAATCTTCTTCCTTCATTTGAGAATTTCAAATTGCCTTCTGTGATTCTACAAATTAACAAGCTTGACCTTTAAATCTCCTTCATAAATGATCTACATTTTGTCCCATATCTCTTAAGCATATTTTCAATGGATTACCTTGGTCTATTCAGTCTCTAAAAGACCACAAGTGATATCATTCATTGACTTGGAATTGTTCTCAAATAACTTCTTGTCTACAACACTAGATGGATGAGTAATAGGAATAATATAACCATCCATAACAAATTACCATACATCAAACCCTAGGGACATGATGTAGGTACTCATCCTTGCACTCCAAAAAGTATAATTAGATCTATTGAACATCGATGCTTGATTAGTAGAGAAAACTTCTTGATGACTACCCATATTGTACCTTGGATCACCTTCAAGTTGTCAAGCCTTTACTAAATAACTTGCTCTGATACCAATTGTTAGAGGTACAATCACTAAGAGGGGGAGGTAAATTAGTGAGCCTAGATATTTTAATTTCAATTTCAGTCATTTCAAGCTATTAATCATATATCAACTTGATCAAGCAACCTTAACAAGAGATTTCATTCATTCAATGCATACATAAGATCAAACACATAACCCATATTTCTTATGGGAAACCCTCAGGGGGAATAAAATCCACTCTCAAGCCTACAATACATAGAATAATTATCCTATAAAAAATTATAAACAATATATTGGTCAAGTCCTTTGCTTATCAACCCATCCACTAGGAACACCTACTTTTCTTTGTCTTTCACTTCAATGCTCACTTGTCACACACAAGCCTTTCACAAGTCTACCAAGTCTCTCAAGTCTAAAAACCATCACATTTGGTTTCATTATTTAGAGATAATTCTTAAATTATCAAGATCATAATATTTTCATGTTATCCACAATGCATGTCTTCATATTTAAGGCATCTAACATGGGCCACACTTAAGCACAACTCTCACTCAATAGGCCTAAGTCACCTTTTAGGTCCTATGAAGACCCATTCACATTTTTGACACTTCTTCAAGAAAACTAGGATAATACCACTTAGAAATGGATGGAATCATTACATGGTTAAATTATGCATAGATCAAAAGATATGGCTCAAAAACTAGGCATTGGTCTTTTCTTTGTTAAATTCAAATATTTGAATTCAAATAGTCACAGTTAAACCTTAGTCACTTTGATCGCATCTCATGCTCCCACATATTTAGATTAAATGTGAACCTTTGATATTATTTAAAATTTAATGCATAGGGCACCAATTCCCAAATTTCAAACTTCTAACATTTGAATTCATCTCATGTAATCTAGAAACTTTGACCTCATATGCTCCATCGATCTCTTCAAGAATATCCTCACTTTAGTCATGATAGAAAAATGCCAATCTCTTCAAGATTATCCTCACTTTAGTCATGATAGAAAAATGTCATGTTGACCTATTGAATTTAAGATCTATCATTGGAAACACCCACTCACTGTTAGATCTTGAAATAAGCTCAATCTTTATCTCTACTTGATGTTAAACTTTGAATAGTTGACCTTATCTCATTCAATCTTGCAATATTGAGTCAATGTGCACAGTCAATCTCTACGGATTAGCTAGGTCCTTATCATGCACCATACACCATTAAATTAATCTATATAATCACTCATGAGCTGTAGGATCTCTATTTGGCCCTTGTCTTTATCTTTCACAAATTTGGCTAAGTATGGGGACTGTTGCAAACTACCTAGAAGGCCAACTTTGCTCCTTAATAACTTTTGTTGTGCTTAGATGCATGATATAAAATTTGAACCATATGATATAATCATATAGAATAATCTAAACATATGTAAAACTTATCCTTAAACCTTTGCATGTGTGAGATATAAATTGATTAAACATCTCAATCAATTTTTTTTGCCACAGAGCCAACTATGTCAAGAAATGCTTGGAAGGCCAATTTTTCACATGCATATATTTTAATGTGTTTCATCGCATGATTTTAAATTTATAAAAAGTAAACTAGGTATAAAAATGAACAAACCCATATGATCAATTTTTCCTCTGACCTTAACACGTGCTAAATATGAAAACATCAAAATTCCTACTTAGCTTTTCTTGCCACATTGCAAATTTGGCTAAGTATGGAAAAACCTTGTCAAAATCTTGGGAGCTCAACTTTGCACTTGCATTTTTTTTTCACTTTCTTGCATGACCTAAAATTAATTACATAGAAACTAGGTACAAATATGATCACAACCATATGACCAGCTCCCCTTGAATCATCTACATGTGGCAATGGTGATGTCAACAAACTGCCTACTCAGATTTTCTACCATTAGACCCAAATGGTCTAGATGAAAATTATGGACTACCATATGAATTCCACTCATGAAAATAAGCACTCAAATCATATAATAAATCTTATGGGACCTCTTTCACATGCTCAAATCACCATACTTATCCTTGAACATCTCTTACCATGCCAAAACTGAAGATCAACCAAGCCTCCTTCAAGCATACTAGGACAAGCACATTGCTCATTTTTTCATTGTCACTTAGGATACCAAGGAACTTCATCCACTCACTAGGACACCTCCATAACATAATTGAAAAATATCCAACATATTTGTCACTAAGTGTTGTTGAATTATAATTTTGGGTTATGCTAGATAAGTGGGCTCCAATATAGGTGTAACAATGTTATTAGTTGGGGAAGTTAAAGATTGACCATTGTTTGTTTTGTTTCTTATTTCCACTATGGATTATAGGATTTTTTTATGATCAAGGGGTTATTCCTGAATGATATCTCTAAATCCCTATAATATCTCATTTTTGTTGATAATCATGTCATCATTTTTAAGTTTAGGGAGATTGTCCTCATTTTGATCTTGATTGTGTTGTTCATCTTCAGATGCATTATCATTGAAATCCACATAATCAAGGTGTGAAAGATGCATGAATGGAGTTATGATAGGTCCCTTATCTATGTTATAGGCTTGGATAATAGGAATATAAATATTCTCTATAGGATTACCACCTAATATAACACTTTTTATTAATGGAAGAGAGAACATTTTGAGAGGGCATATAGTAAACAAATTAGAATAGAGATACTAAAATAGAATATATGAAATCTAAAAAATTTAAATTAGCTAATGAAAATAGGAAAAAAGAGGATACAAACACTAAGAGTAAAAAAGGTTAGGGTTTTTGAATTAGGGTTGTTTTGTTAAAAATTAAAGTATATTTAAATAAATGAAACCCTAATATGAGATTGATTTAATGGGCCAAAAAAATAAAATAATAGAAGTTTGTAACCTTAATTTAGTACACAAATTTTTTTATAAGGTAAACTAGGTTTTAATCAATATTTAAAGTAAGTCAGGTTCACCAAATGTTTTAACCTTTTAGGGTTTTACTAAATTAAATCCTATGTTTGATTAAAAGACTAAGTAATCTAAATTAGTGAAATAATATTCAATAAATAAACACTAATTTGTTAAATATTTTCACTTACTTTGTATTTCTAAAATAGTAATAAACATGTGAAAATAAAGACTTATCTGGAAAACAACTATGTAGAATATTTGAGTGTTGAAAACTAGGATATGAACAGGTCTAAATGTCATCAATAGGGTCTTTATGTTAGATCCTCTCCTGGATAGTAGTGTCACACTTAGAAAGTAGCACCATGTGGCTCCAGTGTCCTAAAAATGGTGTTAGTGTCCTCTATGCAAGACTATTCCTAAATTTTGCGTGCATCTGTACTTGTGTTTTTGGGTTCTATTCATATGCACATGAAGTCTAAAACTCTATATTTTATATGTAATAGATGATTTATGATGTAAACCCTAATCCTCCTTGAAAATAAGGTATGATCTAAAAATGTGTGTTCATTAGTAAGGTACGTTGGACATCCTCAACACCCCATTGTGAAGAGAATTTACTACATACCAATACTCTGAGGAGTGATCAATCTAGATGTATTTCTCCCCACCTAAGTTTTGGTGAAAGTGAAAGTGATGCTAGAATGATAGTGGTCTTGAACACCTTGATTGTGCTTAAGATTGGAAATCTAGAAAATCTAGGATAAGGGTAGTTGTAGATGGTAGTATACAAAATTAGGGTAGGATAGGGACTAATAGCCTTCATTTTTCTCCACTTATTTCATGTTTGAATAGGTATTTTTACATATAATCTCAGTCTAATGGATATATGTATAAAATTAATGTATTTATAGTGTTTTGTAGTTTGTGCAAATATTAAATATGCTTAGGTTGACCTTAGGAGGGTTTAACTTTTGAATATATATTCATTCATAGAAGTTAGGGTAATGGATGTTAGCACCATGTTGGGGACACTAGTTCCATATGGATCTTGCATCTTTAATGTGGTACTAATGTCCATCTGGTAGGCTACTAGGCATGAAGGGCTAAGGTCTAGGAATGAAGGTCTAAGATTGTGTTTTAGGTGACTCGGAATGCTTGTGATTTACATAAAGGATAGAAAAGTGTGATAAAGGATCTAAGATATGTCTAGGGCTAAGCTAAGAATAGGTTGTCTCAAGTAGCATTATTATCACTCAAATACCAATTTTTAGGTAATTACAGGGCCTCTAAATGCATTATTATTAGAGGCAAATAAAGGGTATTTATCTATATATAATTTTATCCCAATAGTATGCACATTAATGAAGGGTCAATGAATGAATTTGATTTTTAAGATTTTTTTTAATAATTATAGTTATTATGATGACAAACTAGATGCATGATAATCAGTGTCATGACGCTAAGACAAAATGAAATTATTTTTTATTCGTAACATCAAACATGCTTAATTCATTTATTTATTATAACCTGGACTATTTTGGGCTAACACTCTAATCCATTAACATTTATAATAATCTTAAGTTGGGGAGAGTTAAATATTATGCTTATACATCCCTAACTTAATATTATTTAAAGGGTGAACCACTTTTTTATAGGGTCCACACCAGAAGACCTAGCCTTAAGGAAGTTATATTCTGAAATCCTCTTTGCATTCTATTTTTAAGATCAAGACTATGTTTAATTATAGACTTATTGTGTCAATTAGTGTAAGATAACACTCTGTTTAACCCTTCAAAAAAAAAGTGGGTTTCATTACATTGGTATCAAAACATAGTTATTACTCTAGGGAAATTTGGTGAAAAACTTATTAAAATATGTCCTACTTAACCTTTGAATTATGATTCCTAGGTTTGGTTAAAATAAGATTAGGAGGAACTACCAATGCCAATACCAACCAGGGAAATAAAAATCCTAGAAGAGGCAGAGGTGGAAATATAGGCAGAGGTTTGGTGCTTCAAATCTTAACAAAAATATAGCACCTTCCATTAATAATGTAAAAAGAAGTAATGAAGTCACTAATGTTAATGCAATTGGAGGCAACTCAAATGACAAGTATTAAGAGGTCTTGAATGGGATATTGATAGCCTTAAAATCTATACAAGGTAAAATTTAATCATAGGAAAGCAGGCTCAATACCCTTGAAGGTTCCATAAGAAGGCTTGCATGAGTTGGAAAATGAACAAGGGGAGGATCAAGTAATCCAAGATATGCCTTTGGAAATGGTAGACCCAATCATTAAGGAGATTAAGTGAATTTCTCCACAAACCTTTTAAGTTAAATAATCTAGTGATGCAATTGATGCTTGGTTTGTACACCTTTAGAAGTACTTTAATCTATATAACATACGCTCTAATGTGAAAACTAGAGTGGTAGTCTACTAGTTGGTTGGTGTTATTGCCTTATGATGGCATAATATTTGTGATTTAAAGGGTACTAGTCTATGACCCTTGGGAAAATTTTGAATGATATTTATAGAAGAGGTATTAAATATAAACTTTAAGGAATATAAAATCACTTATTTTTAACCATTGTAGTAAGAAAACATGTATATCAGTGAGTATGAAAATAAATTTTTGAATATGTTGTATCATGTAAATTATATGCATGATTAAGAGGATAAAATGTCCAAGTTTGAACTTAGACTAATGTAAATATTGATCCATGATGTAATTATGACCAATACAAAAACTTTGGTGGCTATCATTAAGTCTGCCCATAGGGAAAAAGAGAAGGAAACATCTTAGCAAAAGGTGAGACAAGATTTTAAGATGGGCAGGTAGTATAATAAAGCTAAAAATATCTCTCGATCTCCTAAAAATATTAATAAACTAGTTCAAAACTAAAGGTTTACTTGTAGTAGTAATGGCTTTGGTAAGTTCTAAGAATAAAATAAGAACTTTAAAGCCCAAAACTCAACTAAAATAGGGTCAAACAATATAAATTAGACCTAAAAAAATCAATGTGGACTATCCATGAGAAAAAAAACTATTCCTATTTCACCACCAAAAGCTATACAAAGCTAGGAATTTCATGATAAACACTACCATAAAGACTATCCCAAGCTGAAACTTGGACAATAAATAACCATATGGTGTATTGATCTGTAAACTGGAACTGATTTTTGTGCAAATTTTTTACTTTGGATTCTTTGTAGGAAATTAAATAAATACCAAATATTATTCCATAAAATAATCAACTTAAGGAAAATCAATGCAAGAAAATACACACTACACTACACAAGAGTTGATTACAGAGTTCGACAATGCCTACATCTCTAGGTTCGCTAATTAGTTGAACCAATTCATTATCAAATGTCTACAAGTAATTGGAAACCCTTACAGAACAAAAATGAATTAATGTCTTATGAACCTTTGAATAATCTCAATAAACCCATGAATAGATTCTTCACCTTCTTGAAAAACACCTCTAGATGTATTCTACTCAATAATCTCACTTTCAAGTATCAAAAATGGCAACAAAAGGCCTCAAATCTAAACACTCAGCATATAGTTGGAACTATCTTGAATACTAAAATATTTCACTAGTTTACCTAAAGTCTAGAAATGATTCTAGATGCCTTAAATTGGAGGAAGATTAAAATTAGGTCCTTATGCCTTAGCACAATGGACTGCTTCTCAGGGTTTACAATTTATTTAAAAGTGTTCAGAATTAAAAATGATCAACTAAAAAGTTGATCCCTAGAGAAAAATAATATTAGTCCCTTTTTAGACTTTTCCCCAATTCTACCTTTAGCTCTCTCTGCAACTCATCCAAGCTTCCTAGCTCTTATTCTATGGCTGCTTAGCTTCTTCGATTGCCTTCAAATACAAATTTGAGCACTTTATATACTACTTCCACTAACATCCCAATTAGTTGGGAGCTTATCTTTTTACCCAACATAGTATGGTTTGAATCCCCATCTCATTGGTTTCAGTGGGAAAAGCATATGTTTGTCCCACATTTGGTAAGTGGGGGACTTTGTGATAACTTATGTACTATGAGGTTTGTGGCTTATAATGCCAAATGTTTGGCATAAACATGTATTCGGTGGGGTTTGTGAAGGCATGTGGGTTTGGTTGATTCCTCGATTGTGTGTGGATTTGGTTATTTCATGGGTATTTGGACGTGTCATGTGGTATATTTTGGATTTCACATGATGACATGGATGGGTCTCATTGGGTTTCATGTGAAATATTAAGGCATGAATGTGAATGGACTATGGGGTTACGTGGAAATAGTAATGGTTTATGTGGAACATTCAAGAAATAATTAAACCATAATAATTAATTTGTGGAAAGCCACATGGTGGCTTGAGGACCCACCATGTGGTTCAATCTCCTCTCACCACTTGTCGACCTCTAGCTACACCACTTGTTGATGTCTAATTGGATGTTCCATTCAAACCCCAAAATTTTTTACATTGATTACATTTTTGGCCAAAGATGATCTACATTCACTTGTCAAAGACAAAATATATAAACCCATAATTTTACCATACCTCGTTCCACATGTCACAATCTTACTGGTCTATTTTTTTCCATGTCACCTTGTTGACCAAGTTTGACCATAACTTTGACCTACCATAACTTTCACATATGGACTCTATTTCATGAACCATTAATTGCATCATAAATATCTCAAGATGATTTATGCATTAGAACTATTCTCAAATCATTCCATAATGGTCAATTTCTATAGTTTGACCAACTTTGACCAATTTGACTAGCTTGACTAGAACTTTGACCATCTACATAAGGAGCATTTGAGCCCTGTTTTCCATGTTCTACATATCATTGGAAATGTCTCAACAAGCTCTACACAATAGTGTAGGTTTAGATCTACTTTAGTACATTTTTTGAATTGACCTCTGGATCATGTATTTAGTAATTGACAATTAAAATGTTGATTTCTAAGCTACTCAGATTGAATTAGAGGTACTATGATTGGCCTTAATGTGTCAATTATAATTTATTTTGCTATAATAGATAGATTTATTTCACTTGTTATAGTGAAAAAAAGTAAATTAAAACCCAGTAAATTTAGAGAAGGTAGGGATATCAAGTTAATACAAGTAAAAGGGTTCCAATCTGCTAATGCTTAGAATAAGTTGAGTTTGATTTGGGTGTTTTTAAGAACAAACTAATCTATTTTTATATCCCTTGGGGTCATATTATATCATTTTGGGTATGGACTGGTTGCAACCACATCAAACAACAATTAACTAATTTGGAAAAATTTGTAATGCACAGATGATTTTGGTATAATCAAGGAAGTGTAAGGTATTCAAATGCCTAAGGCATGCATGATACTTTCAACCTTAAATTTGAATTTTTTTTTGCATACTAATGGATACCAAATCTATATATTCCAAATTCAAGAATTATCCAAGAATAAAGAACCATCCTGCAAATTTATTTCCTTTTCTTAGGGAATTTATGGATGTATTTCCTAAAAACTTGCCTAGACTTTACCCTAAATGGGAGTTTATTTTATATTTCGACATTATGCCTAGGACTGCACCTATATCCAAGGATTCTTATAGGATGAATGTGGAAGATTTAAAATAACTAAAAGTTCAATTGCAATAAACTTTTGAAAATGAAAGCATTAGATTAAGGTGTTGTTGACTACATCACCTATAATTTTTATTCTTGATCCAATTGGAAATTTTTAGGTATGGTAAAATGATTTTAAATATTTTTTTGTGGCATTTTGACTCATAATGGAAAAGTGGTGGCTTATGAGTCACTAAAGATGAAGGAGAATGAAAATAACAATCCTACGCATGATATAAAAATTGTTACCATAGTATATGCTTTGAAACACTAGAAGCATTTATTATTAAGAAAATGATTAAAATTGAAATATGATCACTAAATCTTGGAAAAATTATTTTCCTAGGATGACTTTAATGCACATCAATGTAGATGGTTCAAATTTGTGATAAAATTTAACATAGATATTTCCTATGTCAAAGTTAAGGAAAATCATGTTATTGACGTACTCATCCAATGCATGTAAATTATTTAAATATCTATAATGAAGTCTAATTTTATAAATTATATGTTAAAATAAAAACTTTGTGATGAATGTTTCCATGAGGTAAGAGCATGATTGATTGATGAGCCTATTGCAAAGTCATTTGTTGATTTTTATGTTGAAAATGATGGATTTATTAGGTATTAAAACATAATTTTTGTGCCCAAATATGTGGAATTATAAATATAAGTTTTCAAATAAGTACATGAAACACCTCACTATTCCCTTTTGGGTGTCACAAATATGACACATGAATTGAAAGGTACTATTATTAGCCTCGAATGAAACATGATGTGGCTGATTTTTTTACTAAATGTTTAGAATATCAACATGTTGAGACTGAACATTTATACCTTAGATGTTTTTTTAATCCTCATGAAGTAACAAAATTCATGTGAGTTGTAATATCACTTGATTTTATTTATGAGATTATAAAATCTCATAGAAGACATGATACCATTCTGGTAGTGATTAATAAGTTGACAAAGGTCGGTCATTTTATTTCTAAAATTTTAATTGATGGTTCTTTTGTGTTTGTGTAGAGATTTTTAAAATAATTTGTTTATTTGTATTGCATGTTAGAAGTTATCATCTCAGATAGAGATAAACTTTTCACATCAATGTTTTTATGAAATTTTACCATAGCATTCAAAACATGCTTAAATTTCAGTTCTACATACCACCTAGAAATAGATGGTCAAACTGAAAGGTTGAATCAAATGGTTGAGGAAATATTAAAAATGTATGTCATCAACCAATAGACTAGGTGGGAAGATTTTATCCATTTATTTTAGTTTTCTTATAATAGCACTTATCATTATGTAATCACAATGGTTCCCTTTTAAGCTTTGTATAGGCCTAAGTATAGAGCCACACTTTGATGGGATAACTAAGAGAACATGGTTATTTATAGACATAATGTACTTAAATAATATGATGGGCAGATATATCTTATTTACCAAAATCTAAAAACTACTTCTAATTGGAAAAAGAGTTATGCAAATCAAAATAGAACACCCCATGAATTTATTCTGGGTGATAAGGTCTTTTTTTGAGTTAGACCTAGAAAGAGTTCCATTAAATTTGGAAATTCATATAATTAGATCCATATTTTGTTGGACCTTTTGACATCATGGAAAATATAATTCTTGTTTCTTATTAGTTGGACCTTCCTCCTCTATCTAGGATTCATGATGTTTTACATGTTTCTTTACTAAGAAAATACATATTTGATCCTACTTATATTTTGGAATAAAAAATATTCAAGTTAAGGAAGAGGAAGAGATGTAGTTGGAACTAGTGAGTATCATGGACTGTTACAACATTAGGATATAAAATAGATAAATGTAATAGATGTTGGTTTAATGGGACCCACTTAGTGAAAATAATTCTACATGGGAAGATGAGCATATTTTAAAGCAGCATTACCTACAAATATTTGATTAGTCACTAAGACAACTCCTTTTCGAGTAGGAGAGGATATCACGACCCAATTGAAACTATTTAATTAAAAAACTATTGATTATTTACATGGACATTAGCATGACATTTTATATGTTATTTTGATTATATAATTATCATATCATGGACATTATTTCATGCTCTGATTTATAGTGGTCACATCACTATTTTGAGAATGACTATGTTTATGATGTTTTATCTCAATTGATTATTAAGTTATGATCATTGGATGTTTATTGGTTCAAATAATGTTGATGTCTTTTTTTTATGATTACAAGAACTACCATGAGGTATCCTTGATCGATGGAGTCTGGATGGAAGGGTTATGCATGTGGCAAGTTGGTTATAATATAATAATGAATATTGAGACAAATGAGTTCTTAAAATGACCATAATTGTTTTAGATTAAGGTAAAAATAGGTTTTGAAGGGGCCTCGAAACCCTGTACAGAATAAGAAAGATAGGCATTACAAACCACCAGAAGAGGCAAATGCACCAAAAAATGGTAACTAAACCAGGTTTTACATGGACCTAAAACCAAAAAAACCAGTTAAAGCTCCCCAAGTTTTACAAGGACCTGAAACCTTAACAAAACCAAGCAAACAACCTGAAAGCACCAGAATAGTGAAGGCAGAACCACCATAACCATCAATTTTAATGAGCAGGGCTCTACCACAGCTTAGGATTTCTCCATTTCCCTATGTAGGGTGCCGTGGCTCAAACACCAACCACCGAGGAAATAGAGTTTCCCCCATGCAAACACTAATATCTTCACGAACCAGAACAGGATGGCCGTCTAACTCAAGTAAGAGAACCCACCCAGGTTCCATCCATAATCTAGTAGACCGAAGCAAAATATTAAAACATGCAAAAATACAAATCTCAACATTAAGTGCCACGTACCAACGCACTGCCCAAAGCAAACAGCACCACCAACAAAGAACCTACCTTCAGACCCGTCACCACCATCGCCCAACCCATCCACCCTAGTGTCTGTAGAGATCTCCCCCTAACTTAGAGGAATCACTACCATGGCATTCCAAATATCTCCAAAAAGAAACATTGATCTGCTCAAAATAGGGTAATGGTCGGCACGATGGCCACTAGACTAAAATTTGAGGTAAAAGAGCAAATCTGTGCAAAAAGAATAAGCTTCCAGCGCTGCGCCTCTGCACCAAAGATCCCACCATCCACGGGTCATGATCTAGTCACCAACGAGCATGGAAGCATCCACAGAGGTTAGGGTTTCAAGACCGCATCTGCGTTCGTGCACCCCTTCCCCCATAAAATGACCATAATTGTTAATCAGTTGTTGACTATTGTTTATTGCATTTTGACTGCACTTTTATTTTTAGTCCTTGGTTTTAGTGAAGTGGTCTTTAATACTTGAATATTTTAATTAGTTAATTTTATTTAATTTTATATTTTACTCTTATTTATTATATTTTATAACACTATCTTGGTTGATCATAATTGGGTTTTCATTATTGTTAGAACTTGGCTTTAACTAGTTTTGTATTGTGGAAATGATGCAATTGAACTTGTACTTATAAAGAGTTTCTTTGTGAAATACACAGGCATGCTAAAAGTTGTGTGATATTATTTAATGGATATCATCATATTTATATATCAATTTTTTATGTTATCATTATCACCTTTTATAAGTCTTGGCTTCAACTATGCATATGTTTTTGCATGTGATTGATGGAGTCTTTATGTTGGCTTTTATGACAATTTGGTTAGCTTGATGAGTCTTGATTAAATTTAATTTAGTCCACTTACTATGTTTTTTTTTTATTATTATTTTTCTATCTTTTTATTATAATTTTTATGGTTCTTAAACCCATGGCTATCATATGCATGGTAGTGATGTGCGTCATTGACTTAGCTTTTTGAAGTGGGTGATTGTTTATTCTTTTGTTTTATTTTGATTTGGTTTTGAGGATGGAGTTGGGAAAGCTTGGAAAGAACCCTAATTACCATTGTGAATCTTTAATAAGTTTTTATCCATTTTAGTTTTAGGATATTTGATGGATCGACTGAGATTGTTGAGGTGGAGAATGTTTTTTCGAAGATTGTAATTCTTTTGGAAGAAATGGGTGATGTGGTCCAAAAAATAGTTATTATCTCCATTTTAGTTATGCCATGACCCAAGTTATTCTAATAATTATTTTGGATTTTAAGGATTATTAAGATGGTATTCCACATGAGAGAGGAGGGGGCATTTAGTGTGATAAGGCAGGGGAAATAGTGGAAAATAGCTCTCTCTCATGTGAAAAAACAAATAATAATCTGATTATAAACACTTTACACAAGTAAATTTGTGATCAATTTTTATTTTTTTCCTTTCTCATCTAAGGCATTGAAATAAATGTAAATGGTGGTAAAACTCAAAATTTTATTTGTGATATGCTTTGCATGTATATTTTTGAAAATGTCATTATAATGGTTTCATTGGGTTGTGCTAAAAAATTGTTGCTACAAACTTTAATTTTTAGGTTTTTCCATTTTTTATTCAAAACCTTATTGTGGTGTGAATATTAAGTGTTCATTACATAGTTGCTCATGGATTGTTGAGATAACATGTATCCATGGCATAAAAAATTAGGGTTTTGTGGTATGCTTTGTGTTTTTGGGTTTGTTAAGTAGTCTTGTAAGCTCAATACTCATGATCAATACCTTGCGATCTAGTCCCTACCATCAAGTTGATGGTTAGGGTGGCTAGGGCCACCAATGGTGGGTTATAGGGCTAGTTAGGTGGTGTTTTGTCCTTTGTCTTTTTATTAGATCAATTTTTCATGGACTTCATGAAACTTAATGGTTTTTAAGCAATGGTGAAATGACTCTTTGGAGTTGTACTTACAGATCTATGCCTAATTATGTGATAATAATGCACTACTATGCATTATTTTCTTATATTTTATAGATATTATGTAGGATTGATTATGTCAGTGTATCTCTACATATATTTCATTTACATTGAAAAGTAAGACATTGTATTATATAGTTATGAACTGTAACAAGGATCGAGTTAAAAATTTCCAAAATTATGAAAATCAAAGCTTGGGAGTTAATTTTGATTCATTTTAATCCTTTGGTTTTTATAATTTTGCTTGAAAATTGACTTTATGATTTTTATGGACTATAAAAACTAATGTGTCATTTCCTAGTGTCCCTTTTATTTGTGTATGTTTTTAGGACTATTGATAAGGACTTATAGATTATTCACATCTATGACCTACCTTTATTATTTAAGATTGGTACAAGTGGAAATATCACATTACTTAGAGTCCTACAGCCTTCATAAATATTATAAGTTTTCAAAGTTTCAAAGTTTTGAGACCTTGATAGATGTCACTACCATGTTACTCATAACTTACCATTTTAACAAAAGTTATATTAACAACTAGGTCAATATAGGACATCCACATGGTAGAACCATATTTAACCAAGATGAATTTCACTTAAAATAAATTTAAAAGTATTCAAAGTTTCTAAACCCTGATAAAATGTCATGCAACATAACCACATTATCTTGAACCATAGAAGTTCAAATCAAAGTTAATAATCTAACGGACCTGAGTTTCTATGCTCCCATAGTTTCAAAAGCTTAAAAAGTTAAACCAAAGTCTAATGGCCCTATGGACCTGTAATCTAATGCCCTTGAGGTTCTGAGAGATGAGGGTTTGATATTTGTCATAAATATGTTAATATGGAGCTTTAAAGGATAAATATCAAATTAATAGCTTAATGGTTTCTTGTCTCTAGGTATTTGTAGTGTCGAGAATGCACCACACATCAACATTCTAGCCACTGAAAGCCTTCTTAAGGATGTACACATTTCAGACTTCAAATATTCATGGCCCCAAGTATCCAAGTTCCCACAACCCTGAGATGAGTAAATATGGCTTAATATTGTTTACTCATAGCCATGGAGCATATAAATCAAAATCATAAGTCTAGATAATTGGGTAAATTAGAAGCAAACAAGTGTCATGATCTAGGAGATACATGGATAAAGTACAAGTAAATGATTTTTACAACAAAACAAAAGATTGGTAAGTGAGAAATTGACACATATATTGGAGAATTGATTGGACATGCATTAGTTAATGAAAAGTTTCCATATGGCAGACACAAACCCACCGAGGGTGACTGTCACATTTAAATCTAAAATGGGAACAAAATAAAAAGTCATTATTCATATTGATGTTACATGAATTATGCATTTAAGGTGTATATTTGGGGAAATATATTTAAGATCTAAGAAAAGGAATGTCACTTAGGTATTAATCAAACATTGTAAACCTGAGCTCTCAAATAACCAAAATACCTAACTCCTTTCAGTGAACCTACAAGAACATCTAGATAGTTTACAAAGGAATTACATAGTCCAAATCATTGAAATGGATTCTCTAAAATTAGCATGCATCCAAACCCCCTATGTATACTCCATTACTAGAAATACCAAATACACGGATACAATATTTGACAAGAGTGCACTAGATTTGAAGTTTCTATATTACTCAGCCCTTTAAACATAGTCAAGTTCATAACACCATACTCTACACAACATCATATATCTCAAGAAGATAACAATACATTGATGACCTACTACTAATCAAGACCATGGTAATCCATCAAGCAAGGACTAAACCAGAGGTAATGCCTTATATCAATTTACTTCAAGATTTGTTCTTTAATGGTACTTGTTCTAGAGATTTTTTACACCTTAAAAAAGGGAAGAATGTAATTGAATATATTTTAGGAAGGGAATTTGAGGGGTACCTAAAGCTTCAATAACCTGAGGTAGCCTATAATCAGGTCCCAACCAATTTATAGCTTGATCACAACACTATAGATAGTAATTGAAGTAATGGTTGGTGAAAGTCTAAAGATTAAACCCCAAGACAGCCATTTCCTCTAATAATATCATTAAATTTAGGCCTAGCATCAAAATAACCATGTGTATTTTTAATAGATTCTATGGATTCATTAACATTACCTATGTACAGTTGGAATAGGTCCCATTGTTTGACATTCAACTCACTTTTAATAAAATTATGGCCTTAGGAGAGATAATTAGTGTGAAAATAAAATCCCAAATGTAAAAACATAAATAAATATTGGTTGATGAAAATTTTTATATGATGTCATATCTATTGAATTCAATCCTTGGAATGTTCCACAAATCCCATGGTGAATTATGGCAGCTATTGGTAGAATATGTTGATAATAAAATCTATGAGGATTACTCTTTTATGTTTGCCTATAGGTAAAAGAATGAGATTAAAAAGATTTATGATAAAATATATCCTTGGGTTTACCAAGCCATTCATGGCACTTAGATGCTTAGAATATCTAAGAGTCAAAAAATAAGCATACATAAAATGGGGGATTATTGGTATTACTTAGATTGTACCACAATCTAAATTGAAGGAACAAGGGAACCCCCTCTATTTTTACCATGCCATGTTCCAAATAATTTTAGAAATAAATATGTGTCCAATCATTTGTACAATAGTATAGATGAATAAGTTGGCCTTCAACATCAGGATATTACTAAAAAAACCCTCTAAGTATTAGTCAACTCTAATTTGTGGTGAAAGCACACTTCAACTAGGTAGGAAAAATTGGATCCCATTAGAAACTAAAGGTAGGACAATTGATGGAATGGGATCCTAAAGGAAAAGTTAGGAAATATCTTCAATCCTTTAAGGAGATGAAGGGGTGACCATCACATATGATCACCAAGATTATGAGCATGATGTTATCCTTTTGAATACATCAGATGAATCATAAGTGTGGACCCATATGAGGGTCAATAAAATGTCAAGGATTGTCACCCATGCCATTTAATATGACCTTGACATTACCAAAGAGTAGGAAAATGAGATGGTGGACCAAGCACAAAGAGTATGGATTCATCATTTTCCTCCAACACAAACTCAGGACCTATTAAGACATGAGTAGCCTCCCTCTCCTATAGGAGAAGAAAAAATTATTAAATGGAGATTATGATAGTCAAAGGTAGGAAAGCATCCAAATTAGAAAGTAAATTATCATAGGTATCCATTTTTCTCATATGTCATCTACCCATCTAGCTACTACCACCATGTTGGACACATCTACTATAGTGAAGAGGACTACACCTCCTCAATACAAGCATTAAAGTAAATTCTCTGTGGTGCCTCTTCCTCCAATTACAACACCTAAACAAAGAATTGTCCTAGGGTTTTTATGAGCTTCCTTCTCGTCTCTCCCATCCACTCCTACATACCCTCAATAACCTCAACAAGGTTCATGCCCATCCATTCTTCCCTCCACCATTATTGTTCCACTCTTCATTCCTTAACCACCAACCATAATAGTCCCTACTATTTTGGTTCCTTCATTTATTTCATCATATCCATCACCTACTATTACACCCATAGTCACCTACCGAAGGAAATCCAAATTAGATGGAGGAAAGACCATCATCAGGTCTTGTAACTCTTTGAGGATCCCTTGAGGAGGAAGTAGAGGAAGAAGAGAAAGTACATATAATATCATTATTGGATTATTCTACTAATGAGGTGGGAGAGAATTTAGAATAAATGATAGGGATTGAGAAAAGGTTAAGTGAGGAGGGAGACCTAGATGAAGTAGATGAGGAAACAAAATTAGAAAAGGCTAAATCAATGAGCCTCAAAAGCTTGTAATAATAAGAAACTCTAGTTAGATCATTATGCCAATAGATCCTCACTGAATAGGAAAGGTAAAATATCAATAAGGTAGTTTATTCCCTTTCTTATTATGTTACTATTGTAAATGCTTCAGCTATATGTTTTCATCTGACCATTCCAAGTCCTCCATTTTCTAGTTCAGGTGATTCTTCTATTCTATCAACATTCACATAAATAAAGGTCTAAAGGAAAGAGTCTATTTTGAGAAAAGGATTTTAGTTTATATTTTTAATTATAAAGGGCCACCAATCCCTCTAAATTATTTATCTCAATTGGATCTACCATTGGCACAGTCCACACCTATCAACTCAGCTAGAATGATAGTTGTAAAACCTTTGGGCTTGACCAAATATGTGGTTGAAGTCACCACAAAAAGGGAAGCCTCACCATGTCAAAGAATTACTTAAGCTTCCCTCCAATTCTGTATTAAAATATGTGCTTAATTATCACCTCTATAAATAACTCCCCCTCCTATGATCACTCCACCATATACCATTAAAGGCTCGAGTTAACCAAAAGAAGGGGAACTTATTATTCCCTAATGGGTTAAAGAGATGAAAGACCAAATAAATGAGAAAACTTTGGTTATCACTAAATTACCTATAGTATCCACTCATTTTTATAAATATAATTTCACAATATAGAGGGTAAAATAGAGAAATTTGGTGAATATAAATAGATTTTGAGCAAATGGAAAACATGTTTCTATTAGCTGAAAAACAAAAAATAATTCTAATGATCTAATAAAATATACAGAGGATTTATGTTCTTTATGGATTCAACTAGAGAAGAAAAAAAAGAAATGTGAAAGAGTAAGGAAAAGGTACCATATAATTTACTTTAGAGACAAATTATCCATGCCCCCCAAGAAATTATAGAGTGCATCCACCAGGATGTATAAAATTTTGAATAATATTCTTGCCTTTATGGGAGAAAGCCAGCATAAGAGGATAAAAGTGCTTACACTTTTACACCAAATAAAAGAATTTGATAAAAGGATTACCTTTTTGGTTTAGTTTACCAAAATTAGTACATTCAATCATCTAAACCTGATGTCCAACCAATATTATGTGTGGGCCCTCAGTTATGGATTTTCAAAAAGGAATTATGCCCTTAGCTAGCATACACAGATGAAGGCTTTGATAAGACATTTTATAATCTATGAAAATGAATCATTATAAATTTTTAGAGACATGAAGGTCACTAATTTGATAACCTCTAATAGAGAATTAATCAACAATCCTAAATTTGATACATTCCTTAAAGCAGTTGTAGATAACTTCAAAGAGGAAGTTGATGGAACTATATACAAGAATAATGATGAGATATTATAGCTGATCAATTTTTCTAAAGATAGAGTGACAAAATATGAGCCCCTTGTAGTTAAGTTTAAGAGGTTAGAGGCAGAACACAAATGGTTAATGGCTGAAGCATTCAAAATCTTAAAACTTTCCCTACTCAATTTGGATAATATTAATAAGGCATTTAAGATAACACACACAATATTAAAAAAAATCAAAGCATAGAGGGAATGTTAGGGTTATGACCATGCACACACAAAAATATAAGTTTTATCATGCCATCATAACATCCCTAAATTTTTGGATATGCATTCATGCATACTCCAACATGGTGAATTTTGATTCCCCAAGTGGCTACACTGACTACTTATGTCTCTATAACTATCAATCAACTATTTTCCTCTATTCCTAGTGTCATGTCAACACCACTCTAAATATGAATATATATTTACATGTTTTAATTAAGTTAGAATTGATTATTTTTAATTTATTTGGCACACATATATATATATATATATATATATATATATATAGTATTTTATTCAAGGAAATATATTTTGTTTAAACACTTTTATACATGCATGCTCTGCATGATCTAGACATATAGTTCTATTATTGGAGGTGTAAATTTAGAATTTGGTTTGAAGATAATGAATCCACTCCATAAACATATATGTATTTTTATCCTCCTGATCACAAAGGGAGGAGAATTTTGGCTATTAAGGATTAATAGGAAATTCTATAGATTGTTTTTCAATTAATCTTAATGTGCAAATTTGGTTCTTATCCAAACCTATAAATCTTGTAAGAATTTAATTTATTATAGTATCTTAGTCTTTAATTTTTTTAGGATTATTGTTCTAAATATAGTTATTCATATTGTGTTATTACTAATTTTGAATGTCCATGCATAATAATCAATAGATTTGCAATTGGAATATTACATTGGCAACAACCTTTGATTATATATGCCAAAGTTTAATTTATTCATGTTTTCTTATACTTTTAATTATGTTTAATTATTGATATAATTACAATATATTATAGCAAACATTAGTTCTCGATTGCTTATCCAACCCCTAGTTCAAGGGCCAACTTAGAAGGTTTCATCTTATTTGGTCCATGGACTTTCTTTTTTGCCCTACCTTTCCCTCTTTTTTGAATTTATTATGGTCAAGCTCATATTAGGTTAGATCCATCATCTATCCACCTATTTAAAGTAAGTTTATGTTCACACACACACACACACACACACACACACACACACACACACACACACACACACACACACACACACACACACACACACACACATATATGTATGTATATATATATATATATAAATATATATGTATATATATATATATATATATATATGTATGTATGTATGTATATATATATATAAACCATCTGAGGCAAATAAATACTATACCCACTACTATTCTACTAATAGGTTGTTTATAAAACCCAATACCTTACCACTTGTGCCTTGAAGTGAATCTCTCTTCACTAATCCTAAAACATTAGAAACTACCTCATATGTTTCCTTGGTGTTTATAAAACCCACATCAATAGGAATTTATCTAAAACTAGAAGGAAGGATCAAACCTTTGCCTCTATTTATTTGAAAACATATCACTTGAGTTACACTAGATATACTCATAAGATTAACAAGGTCCACTTCAGACACTAACTTTATATACCCACTTCAGACACTAACTTGAGGACATGAAATGTAGTCTCTTTACTTTTACATTTAAATATGTTGCCTATGATTAGTTTTTTAATATCGTCAAAAGTTCAATTACATCTTGGGATGAATTTCAAAACATTTTTTTGGCATCGTTTAGGTAAGTCACTAGTGAGGGTGTTGTATACAAACACTTTGAAACCATGAGAAGGGAATTAAATGAAACAATCTAAGCCTTTAATGATAGATTCTAGAAAATGTATGGCTAACTTGAAGCTAATTACAAACCCACTGAGGTGTTAGCCCTTGAAGTGTATAAGAATGACTTGGACCCTATGACTATTATCTTTCTCTACAAAGTGCTTAATGTTGATATGTTTTTATTGGCTTACACTGAAGGTACCGACATCAATAAATAATTGAAACCTCAATTATAATACTTGGCCCCACTTAATCTTGGTCTTATTTTTATATCCTTTATCCCAATTCTAAATGTAAATCATAATGTTGTGAACCAAAACCATAACCATGTTTACACCCATTTGCCTTTAGCCCATGCTCCACCTAACCATCACCTAAGCTTCTTAAATAATTTTGTGTCTACATCTAATCAAAAAACTATAATTAATCCTTGATATCAATTAATGTTGTTACTACATATGGAACTAACCTTCATTCCACAAAAATATAATTGGAAACTATCCCATGGAAGGTGCAAAAATTAAACAATGAGTTTTTGAGTATGCATAAGTCCATGGGGAACATTGGTGGATAGAATAACAACCAGAGATTTACATTTTATATATATAATAGGCCTTTAAATAAGATTAAAAATAATCTAGAGTAATAGCTACCCAATAGGATGCTAGAGATAAATAACATGGAAGTAACCCTTTCTAATTGGTGCCAACTCCATAACACAACAAAAAATGGTAAGATATAGTGCATAGAATTTTGCATTTCCTTAGATATATTTCATAATGAAATGGATAAAAATGAAGGATTTATGAATAATCTAGAACCACTATCTTCCTTTACTACTCTAGGACATCTCAATACAACAATGGTCTTTAAGACCTATAACTTCCCATTCCCAGTGGAGGATGAGAATGAACCAAACGATAATACTGATGAGATACATGCTTTCCAATCATTCCAGATGAACAATTATAATTTGATTAATAAGAAACTTGATATTAACTCAACACCCCTTAACAACAATGCTACCACTCCTATATATCTTAAGGCCAACAACATTCTACCCCATTAAAAGGGAATAATTAGGTGCGAAGTGTAGATCCATAGGATAGAGGATGGTACAATAATTTTGAGGATGTTAAGAAGATCAAGGCTAATATCAACCTTCATGAGTTAGACAAATCACCAAAAAAAGAGATTTATTGGTTAAAGCCCTAATAAAGAGATTATCTATTGACAAATCAAAAGTTGAACATGCAAATGTGGTAGTTTATAAGGATAAGCCTGAGGTGTCACCTTTTTTATTAATTGACAAAATGTTTGGAAACAATGTGCATAATTTTTTGGTTGACTCAGGTGCCTCAACCAATGTGATGCCTACAGGTGTATGAAATAAACTAGGTTTGGCACCAAATAAGTCAAAAAGAGTGGCCTTACAGTTGGATGAGTCTTTTTTCCCATGTTTTTGAGAAATAACATATGTGCAGATCTAACTTACATCAAAGCTAGGTATACAATAGTACATATATATTATGGTTATTGACATTCTAGAAGCCCAAAGTCTAATATTGAGTCATGATTAGTAAAATATATTGAATGGGTACATGTCTATAGATTTCTCACACATAGATGCATTGGAAAGCAAAATCCAACTAGATCAAAGTCAACAGAGAATTGAAAATGAAGTAACTGATTCAAGGTAATTTCAAATAATTTACTAACTCCCTAATCAAGAAAGTGTCTATTGGCATAGAGCGTATATGGAGTGTCAAGATGAGATGTCAGACATTGATAAATGTGTCAATATGCTCATCATAGTTAGAGTGTTTCACAAATGTAACTCTATTATGTTGAGGTGGTAGATCTCCAACACCTCAAAGATTTTCAATGAGTTCTTTCTTTTCTCATCTTCACCAACCTCATGGAGTTACTTGAAGAGTAGATTGACCCATATCTCAATGGAGTTTTTTGTGATTGTATTCTAGCTTATTAAATAAGGTAATTGATTTCATGATGATTGAAAACTCATGGTTTCTCTCTCTCTCTCTCTCTCTATATATATATATATATATATATATATATAAGAAATCATTTTTTGCCTTATAAGGGATCCTCACATTGGTAATGGAAAAGTCCTACAAAAATTAAGTCTTGTGCTTGTCTATTGAAATGAATTCAAGTTAGATATTCTATTTCATTCTTGCAAACAATGAATTTGAGTATGTTGTAAATATGAATGCTTAGTGATAGTGATAGTGTTGTATTCCTTGTATTTATCCTTCATGTCCATTCCTTATGAAAATTGTGCCTCTCATAAGTCATATTAAGTTTTTTACTTAGTTTGCTTTGTGAGAGAAATGATAAACCATTAATGTTTTCTATTAGCACCTCTTGGTTGATCATCCTAATACCTATGTAATCTCTCCAACCTTCATATTGAAACACTAGTGTGATTGGGACTATTTTAGAGTAGTATAATCAGATTGTAGTCTAATGTTTCATAGTGTATCTTCAACAAGCTAAGGAATTCATGTCTGGTAAATCACCTTCAAGTTATATTGCTAGTTTTAATGTTTATTTTTCCACTTTCCATGTCAAAAAGATAGTGTATTTGGTTAGATTAGGTGTTTTACTTTGGGAGCTATCCCAAAATCTATAGGTTTGACCCACTTGAAGGTCACCCATAGCCTAGGGTAAATCCCATTGCATAGCTCAAGTTGAGAGGGATTAAATCACCCTCTCATGGGGTGAAAATTTTAGTTATAATAATTATATAATGACCAATGGGACTCAAAATAAAAGAGGTTATCCAAGATAGATGTCAATATTGGCATTATTATAGTAGCAGTAGCCTTCTTCATGCAATATTTAACAACTCTAAAATGTTTTAAACTCATAATTATTGATTAGTGAGCCAACGTTCATGCCAAAAGTGACTACATGATCAAAATTGAAAGGTATTCCCTTTAAATTTATTGAATTACCTTTGCATACATATTAAAGAAAGAAGTTTCATCATACTCTCCCATACATGAAGTCACCTAGAAGGAAGATTTTTATTATAGATTATTAAAGTTCTCCTAACACTAATAACAGGGATAGAAATCTTCCTTTTATTACCTTCAATGGTGATTATCCCTTGATTATTCAATAATATGATGATATACCCATGACCAACCTCAAAAGTGTGCCTTATTTTAATGAAGAGACCTCTCTTACTCCAACTGAACACATTAGAGACATGGCAAAAAAATTTAACATTCACAGCGTTACACAAGATAATGTGGAAATTAGTTTGTTAGAAATAAATTTCAAAGGCAAAGCTTTGGATTGGTATAATACCTTAACTCCTATTTAAATTGACTCATGGGATGACTTAGGAGAGATGTTAATCAAGAGATTTGAAGATAAAAGTGATCATTTATCCTTGACCAGATAATTGACTAACATAAAAAGAGCCCCCCAAGAATTCATACAATATTTCAATGTTAGGTTCTAAAAGACATGGGATAGAATACCAATTCTTGTAAGACCCAGTCCAAACTATGATTTTCTCTATTATCTCAAGGCATTGAATAGTGATATTGTAGTTATGATCCAATCCATGGGTGGGAACACTTTACCAAATGCATATGACATTGTTATACTAGATGAAAACAATTTGATCCAAGATATAAATCTTACTCCAAGACCTCAAATGACTTTGTTTCCTAACATTTAACCCCCTACCCCATCTCTTGCCCCATTTCCTACCATAATTGATCATTAATTATATACCCCTAATCAAGAAAGTAAGACAAATTATGTAGAATGACTTCTTAAGGATATTACAAATAAAGTCATGGAAATAGAAAGGTAGTAAAATAAATTTCATAAGCCTTAACAAACTCAATATCAATCTCATCATACCTATCAATCAAATAGGCCACCCTTTCAAGGAAATGTTGAAGGACAAGGTCTTATCACTAATACTAGACCATATACAAGTTTCAATCCAAATACAACCTCTAATTCAAGATCATTGGTACCCACTCATAATAATATAATGCAAGAGAAACAATTACATCCTCAATGGAATCAATCTCATGACTAATCTACCAATCAATATGGAACATTAAATCAAACTTGTGTGGCACATGAAAGAACTTTTCCTTCCAAGACACAAGATGAAGTTTATGATCAGGTTATGACTGTTAGAGATCAAGGTCAATCAAGTGATATACTTTTTGAATTTTAACAAGAGGATTGTTGTGTAGTAAATTAGGTGGGAAACTCAAGTAAAGGGGTGGATAGTTCTATTACAGCCAACACTAGGTCTGAAATAAGAGATGTTGAAGAGATACAAGAGAGTGGAAAAGGTTCAAATGAATTTCCATCCATGACTCAAGGGGTAAGAGATTATAATGTACCTCTCAAGGCTTAATAATCTTAAATAAATCAAAATGACAAAGGTAATTTTGTACACCAAAATGAGCAGGTCCACATTGATACTATAAATACTAGAAGATAGCCAAGGATTGATGCTTTTTATCTGAACATAGTAGATAAAATGAAAAATATTAATCTAATTATACCTATGTGTGACACTTTTTAAATTTTATAGAAAATGGAAACATTTCAAGAATAAATATCTAAGATCAATCTATCATTAGGAGCAACAAGGAAAGGTACTATTTTTGTATGGAAACACATCTCAGATTAGTGAGCCACAATAAGGTATAGTGAATAGCCCTCCTCCATTCTATGTTTTTGTGATCATTGGTGATTGTTTGGTGAAAAATTTCATGATATATAGTGAGGATAATAGCTCAGTAATGCCAAAGTAAATTGTGGATAAACTTGGCCTCAAATATGAACCTCATTCTAAAGGTGTGTTGCAACTAGATGAATCAGCCACTAAGATAGTTGGTATTGTCAAGGGTTTGAATCTAAATATTCATGATTTTTATATCTTATCTATTACTCAATATGTATTTGTGGTTGATATATGACCATAATTTTCCCTTTTCTTGTCAAGGGACTAATGGTAAAGATAGGTGGTTACTTATCATTAAATTGGTCTTGCATGGTCTTTAGGACAAGATATGGCACCAAAATTACTATAAGTTCAGAACCTATCTCAAGGTTTCATATTGAACCATAAAAACCAAATATAAGTAATGTTAATTGTGCCATTATTGATGAATAATATTATCCTATGGATTAAGAACTAGTTATTCCTCTTGAAGACATTTTAGACCTCTTCCTTGATGAATGGGGGGGTATAAAATCATGAGTTTGATCCATATAAAGGGATTAAGGAGGTTGTTCTTGTATTATATTATTTACATGAAGATGGTACAAACATACCTTCTCTTTATAATCTTAATGATGATGGTGATGATTTGTGGAAGTTGTTTTTTGATGCCTCAAGAAGAAAAAATGGAGTAGGTGCTGGAATGATGCTTGTTTCTCCATCAAATAAAAGTTACTACTTAGTTATTATATTTAAATTTATTTGTTATTTCAATGCAAAAAATTATGAATCTATCATTCATGGGATTCAATGGGCAAGGAAGATAGGAATCAAACAAGTACAAGCCATAAAAACCAAATATAACTAATGTTAATTGTGCCATTATTGATGAATAATATTATCCTATGGATCAAGAACTAGTTATTCCTCTTGAAGACATTTTAGACCTCTTCATGAATGGGGGGTATAAAATCATGAGTTTGATCCATATAAAGGGATTGAGGAGGTTGGTCTTGTATTATATTATTTACATGAATATGGTACAACCATACCTTCTCTTTATAATCTTAATGATGATGGTGATGGTTTGTGGAAGTTGTTTTTTGATGCCTCAAGAAGCAAAAATGGAGTAGGTGCTGGAATGATGCTTGTTTTTCCATCAAATAAAAGTTACTACTCAGTTATTATATTTAAATTTATTTGTTATTTCAATGCAAAAAATTATGAATCTCTCATTCATGGGATTCAATGGGTACGGAAGAGAGGAATCAAACAAGTACAAGCCATTGGAGATAGTGAACTAGTTGTACACCAAGTAAGAGGTATGAGTGCATCCAAGAACACTTTATTAAAGTCCTATAAGTTTAGAGTGTGACATATTATTGAGGAATTTGAATCTTTTGACATAAAATTAGTCCTAAGGGAAGAGGATAAATATGTTGATAGGTTGGAATTAATTGAAACATAATTTAACATTCCCAATGATTTCAAGAACCCAAAATTTTAGTCACACATCATGTTATTTGTAAAGCCTTCCATACCAAATAATGATGTAAATTGGTAGGAGTTTGAAAGTGATATAAAATATCATGTTTCCTAAAATATAAAGCTGAGTTCTCTTGTAAAAACTAGGCCAAGTTATAACATAAATATGGGGAACAAATTTTACAATTAAGGTCTAAAAATCTTCCTAAAGGATTAGTTACTCTTTAGAGTATATTCAATTAAAGTGATCAAATGAGAAGAGATAAAGTAAGCATATACATAAAGGAAGAATACCATGAGAGGGTGGCTATCTTCAAGGACAAATTAATCAAATTTGTGAAGGTATGTACACAAGAATAAAATGAATCATTCATTAAACTATGTAGAGAGTTTGTAGATATCTTTATTTGGGAGTATAGTGACATCAAGGGGTTTGATCCCTCACTATCCCAATATACCATATAAATTTATACTAATACTAATCATATAAGGCAAAGGTAAAGGCCAATAAATCCTAAGGTGGAGGTGCTCATGAGAAAAGAACTCACAAAGTTGATAGAATCAAAGATCATCTTTCCTATCAAACACTCTTCATGGGTTGCCAATCTTATTCTTGTGATAAATAAAATTGGTGAAATTAGGTTATGTGTGGACATTAGAGACTTGAACAAGGTTTTCATTAAAATATCTATATCATCTACCTTCAATGGAGTAAATACTTCAAGTAGTGGTGGGTTCTCAATGATTCTCACTCTTGGATGGCTATTCAAGGTATAAGCAACTATTAGAAAAAGAAGAATATCAATATAAGATTACCTTCACTACCAAATAGAGGAAATATGCCTACAATATAATGCCATTTGAGTTTTATAATATAGATTATACATTACAAAAATCCATGGATATGGATTTCCAAGGCTTGATCAATGAGATGGTATTGATATACGTTGATGACATAATAGTCTTCTCCAAGAATGATAGTGACCACTTGAAGTATATAAGGATAATATTTAAAATTTGTAGACAATATGGAGTTTCTCTCAATCCAAAGAAGTGTGTTTTTTCCATGAAGATAAGTTAGTTAGACACATAAAAAATATTTGGAAATATTAACTTTGTTATAAGGTTCATACCTAGATTTTCCACTCTTGTGAAGCTTATAATATCCATGTTGAATAAAAATCAAACATTCCAATGGACCAAAGAAGCAAAAACTAGTTTTGGGGCCATCAAGCAAGATATTGCTCAAGCACCAACACTCATCAATCTTGATTTCTATAAAGATCTCTTCTGGTATGATTTTTATAACACCAACACAATATCCTCTATGTTGATGCAATAAAATAGTGAAGGACTTGAACAACCTATAGCTTTTTTAGTTAAGGACTAGAAGACTATGAATAAAGATATACATATGTTGAGAAATAAGTGTTTGTTATGATAAGAACTATTAATAAACTTAGACATATGGTTTCCAATAACAAAATTCATGTCACGATAACCCATCCAATCATAAGAGACTTCTTCTTGAATAAGGAATTGAACAAGAAAAGGGATGGTTGGATAACCAAAGTGATGGAATATGATGTTGATATGAAGGTGACTAAGCTATTAAGAGGAAGAGGGTTGTGTGAGCACCTAGAATTAGAAATAAAGGAATAAAAAGAGATGGTTTTAGCATTGAAAGAATGTATTAGTACAACAATTACTTCATCTCCTTCAAATTGGCCACAAGAAATGGTGAGATTCCTTTAAATAGGTGAGTCTCCTGTGGGTTTAGATCAAGCAAGAAGGAGATACTTCAATTTGAAAGTAATACCTTATGTCCTTGTGGATTAGGTCCATTTCATGAAATATCTCAATGGTATGTTATTTATATGCATAGAAACAAATTAGGTTGATAAACTCTTAGAACAATTCCATGATGCACCAGTAAGAGGTCATTTTCTACATAGAACTACAACTACAATAATAATGAGGACTAGTTACTATTGGCCCAACCTATTCAAAGATGCATATACTTGGGTTAGAAAGTGTAAAAAGTGTTTAATATTCAAATTTAAACAAAGACTTGCATACCTTCCTCTTTACCCAATTTAAGTTGAACAACCATTCATGCAATGTGGGTTTGATTTCATTGGAATGATCAATCCTCTATCTAGTGTTGGTCACAAATGGGTTCTTACAAATACAGACTATTTTAAAATGTGGGTAGAGGAAATGGACCTCAATGAGTCTAATGAAAATTTAGTTTTTAACTTTTATGAAAGCATAGTAACAAGGTTTGGAATACTTGCAACCATAATTTTTGATAATGCCATGGCTTTCAGTGGAGTAAGAATAATGGAATAGGCTCTACAATATGGCATCTAATTGAGTAATTCTATTATTATCCCCAAGGTAATGAGATAGTTTATTCTAATAATAAGAATGTTATCATAATTATAAAGATAATATAGTGGATAATCAAAGGATGTGGCATACTAAACTGAAGACAAGCCTATGGGATGATTGGATCACTCCCAAGGTTGTTATTGGTAACTCTCCTTATATGTTTGTTTATGGGAGAGAAGCTCAGTTACATATTTCACTTGAGTTACCATCTCTTGATTTGTCACATCATCTTGAGAGGATGGAGAATGATCCTATGGAGATAATATGGGAAGAAATAATGGCCTTGGAGGAAGTAAGGAATCGTGTTATGCACATCATAAAATGTCACCAAACACAAGTGAAGAGAAACTTTGATAAGAGAGCCATCTAAGGAATGTACCAAGAAGGGGATATTGTCTTGAAGTGGGATGATGATAATATTAATCTTGGTAATCATACCAAGTTTGATTGATTATGGAGTGGACCTTATGTCATCATTTCTTACAAAAAGCATAATGCCTTTCAACTAATAAGACTAAATGGAGAAGAATTGAGTATCCTATTTTATGGGATACACTTGAAGCCATGTTATTTTGGTTAGTTATATATTTTTGTAAATATTAGAATAGGTTTTTAGTTCCCTAAGTGCTTCATGCACAAGTGTTTACCTTGTTTCTTTTATGTCTTTCCTTCCTTTAAGTATCTTATAACATAGGTTTGGTATCATTTTTTGTTTGGTCTAGTGTTTTGTTTGGTGTGTGTCTAGTTTCAGTTTGTTCCAAGGTAAGTGTCAAGATATATTTTTAGATTGACCCCATTTCCCAATGAGAAACGATAAGGCCACTGATCTATCAGCATTGTAAGCAAGCTACCACTATGAATTGCTAATTTATTGACCAATTTTGACTCCCCAAGTCAAAATTAGTCAACCCCCTATAGATTGAAATTTACATAGGGTTATTAAAACATGTATGTGGAATTATAAATATCTTGTTATTGTCTTGAATGGTATTCACATAATCATGTTTGTACTTGTTTATCTTTGCCCAAGGTTTAGTCTTATATGACTTGTCTAGTCCTAGGGGTCACTTATAAGGTCTTAGTGTTGTCAAGTGTGGTCAAAGTTGTGACATGGTTTAGAGTTAATATAAATGGGTATTAATGAGTATTTAAGGTCATATTATCATGTGTTAACATTTTATTATATCCTTATATGCTAAATTATCATTATGGTCACCTTTTAGCCTATTTGGAGGAGTTGTACATACAATTTTCAAATAAAAATGTTTCAATATGGTTCATTAACATATCTAATGTCATATAATGTTTAGGGATGGTTAGATACTAATAAAATTGTATGTTTAATGCTTAAAATTAGAAAGATACTACTTTACAAACTCTTTTGGGCATTTATACAGCATTAAAAGACCATTTGTCAGTTAAAAATGATTTTAGAGTGTTTCTCAGGCTCTCTAAGATCATTTTTAGGTAATGTACCAAGTTTAAAGTTGTATATATGCTTCATACATTCTCTCTCCTCCATCTATGCCTTCACAAGCTTAAAAGGGCAAAATTCAAGTGGTTGGTATGGCCAGGAGAGAGAGAGAGAAAGAGAGAGAGAGAGAGAGAGAGAGAGAGAGGGAGAGAGAGAGAGAGAGAGAGAGAGAGAGAGAGGGAGAGAGAGAGAGAGAGAGAGAGAGAGAGAGAGAGAGAGAGAGAGAGAGAGAGAGAGAGAGAGAGTGCTAAATTATCATTATGGTCACCTTTTAGCCTATTTGGAGGAGTTGTACATACAATTTTCAAATAAAAATGTTTCAATATGGTTCATTAACATACCTAATGTCATATAATGTTTAGGAATGGTTAGATACTAATAAAATTGTATGTCCAATGCTTAAAATTAGAAAGATACTACTTTACAAACTCTTTTGGGCATTTATACAGCATTAAAAGACCATTTGTCAGTTAAAAATGATTTTAGAGTGTTTCTCAGGCTCTCTAAGATCATTTTTAGGTAATGTACCAAGTTTAAAGTTGTATATATGCTTCATACATTCTCTCTCCTCCATCTATGCCTTCACAAGCTTAAAAGGGCAAAATTCAAGTGGTTGGTATGGCCAGGAGAGAGAGAGAGAGAGAGAGAGAGAGAGAGAGAGAGAGAGAGAGAGAGAGAGAGAGAGAGAGAGAGAGAGAGAGAGAGAGAGAGAGAGAGAGAGAGAGAGAGAGAGAGAGAGAGAGAGAGAGAGAGAGAGAATTAGGAGCTAAATATTTGGCCATTGTTAGGGGTTATAATAATTTTGATTTTAATGGAATTTTTTTGCATGTTCATTCCCACTCCTTTATTAACAATCACTAAGAGTGATAGCATGTCACTATGCTTTATCCATCCAAGCAGGGTCTGACCTTGAATCTATTTCTCCACTTCAAAATTTGATAGAGAAGAATAGTTTTGATGGATGTTTTCATAGGTAAAATATATACTTTCCATGGTGGTTTCATCATCTAACTCATCTCCATGAAGTGTTTTCAATAAGAGGAAAAGTGTCTCAAGTATAAGGTGTTCAGTCACTCCTGTTGTAAGTGTTTTGATTTATTTTAGTTGTTGTCACTCTCAAAGGTTACCAAGTACGTAATAATTCATGGAAGATAGATCAAATTCATATATTTCATGTTCCCTCCCTTGGAATGCAATATTGTCTATAGTCTCTAAGTGTCTTACTCTTTGGAAAGCATGTATAGTATTTGAACAACCTTCTCCAGGTCTAAATATCAATATTAGGTATGAGTGGTAATGAGAAATCCATGGTAGAATTAAGGAGACACCATTGAAATATTGGTAGAATTAGAGAAAAAAGGTGATGATCCAAGTACACCTTCAAACAAAGGTCAATAAAGTGTTTCAATCACACACATACCTAGATGCCTACAAGTGGACATTCATGAGTCTAAGTTTGTGTTAGGAGTGTATTGAAAACATGAAGGTGTACCTTGAAATATTTGACACTTATTCAAATTTTAATGACTCCATTTAAATCACCAAAGAATATATAAGCAAATGAGGAGTCTCTAACTTTCATGTATAAAATCTTTATGCATGAACCATTATACACACAATCTTATACATCTTGGAGAATAAATTTGTGAACAGTTGATATCTACTTAAAATATATATAAATTTTGAAGAGATATTTCAAGGTTCTCAAGGCAAAAGTGGTACAATCAAAAAGTTTAAGGAGTCAAGAATATTGGCTCTCAAGAAGAAGACCTATAGGCAGGGTGTAAAGTGAGTAAGGACACTTCAAGGATTGTAGGTGTTAATGGTTTGTGAGAGAACCAAGTTGAATGTTTTGAAATTTTAATAGGTTTCACTATCTTCATAATTAAATTAAATAATTAGTAAATTCAAGTTGACAACTAGATACTCAAAACTCTCCAAGAGATCATTACCTATAGCCAAGCCTAAATGGATAAGGATAGAGAATGATGGAGTTTTATATTTTTGAAGTTCTGGAGGAAGTTGAGTGGATTTAAAATCATAAAGATCCTAAGTTCAATACCAATATTCTTCTAATATCTTCTTGAGATAACAAAAGATAAGTTAAACCTAAGCCTACGATTACACATTCCTCATCACCTACAAGCCTACCTAGTCAAGGTGATGAAGTATCTCGTGTGACACAAAAGATGAAGGGTATACTAAGGGATGTAATAAAAGTTTTCATAAAATGGGAAAGTTAACTTAGTATCTTTGAATAAGGAATTGGCCTCACATAGTAGCATCTCATAAGGAAATCCTAGAAGGCCTAGATGAGATTAAGAGATTTTTTTTGATACATCAGACATAAAGGCAATATCTCAATGTACAGAGGAGGTTGATAGATTATAAGGAATTGATGGTTGGATAGGTATTTATTGTACCCAGATTATTGATGAGATTACTCAAATCTTGTAGTGTCAAATGTCAAAAAGAAGTCATAATACCTTGCAATCACCACCTATAGCCAGTCATGAGGAACAAGAGACAAGTGTAGGGTTATCAAGATAGATTTGACTTAATTTAAATATTTAATAGTTGTAAATACCTCATGGAATATAAATTAATCTAAAACAAAAGTTCTTAGAGCATAAATATCACCTATAGGGTTCTCCACATCTGATGATAACCTATAATTGTACCTTGAGGTTTATTTAGTGGACTGTGTAAGGTGTTATACATGAAGAAAATGGATTAACCAAACCAAAAAAAATGATATAATTGGGATAGGGAGTGGAATAAATACACTCAAAGGTGGCCATGTGATTACATCACTCCCTTTAAGGGTAGAACATAGGAAACACTATCATTAAGCCTATTAGCCTAATACCCTCCTCAAAGTATCACAACTTAGATAATGAGGTCAAAAGTAAGAAAGGATTAAATAAGGACATAAATATAATAGTGAAGTGTTATTATGGTGGTTTTATATATGAAAGTGTCATTGGTTTGTAGAAGATAACTTAGAATTGGTCATTTTGGCTTAAAATAGCCTTAGGAGTGCACATAATGCACAATGATCACTCAAGAAGCACCTTTGTGAATTCATAAATGTAAAGAGTAGTTGCATGGAGATATAATAATGTGGTAAAGGTTGAGGGAACTTGTATACTATAAATTAGTGTCATTAGTTCATAGGTTTTTGGCCTAACCTTTATGAACCATTGCTAAGAATCTAAACCTCCCTAAACCTCTCTTAAATGCTAATA
The DNA here is from genome assembly GCA_037957365.1 of Torreya grandis. Classification (NCBI taxonomy): domain Eukaryota; kingdom Viridiplantae; phylum Streptophyta; class Pinopsida; order Cupressales; family Taxaceae; genus Torreya; species Torreya grandis. The sequence continues at coordinate 1,443,275 of JARHVA010000603.1, forward strand.
AAAGTAGATGGAAGATATATTGAATAAAATGTATCCAAATGCATTTAATTTGCCTATTTAGTAGTTGGAACACATTTAACACTCTTTTAAGGTATTTATCACATTGTAATTTTATACTATCGCCTATATGGAAGTGATAAATGCTACATTTTTGTAGGTTTCTAAGGAGAAAGAAGATGTAAAGATGGGTGAGAATATAGAAATCATTATGGGGGATATATGAGTATGTTTTTCAAACTCTTAGACCTTAAAATTCATCTTTTTTATCCATGAACTCACATTTGTAGGTTTATGTTTTTAAGATAGTCTTAATGGGCTAATGTGAAGTAAGGTGGCCATCTAGATAAACAAGAAATAATAATTTTGAGTTTTCCTAAGGTCTTCATGATAGGCCAAAGGATAAATGGAATTCACAAACATGTGTTTCACCTATGAAGGGAGTTTTATTTAATGCCTATGGCCAACCACCTGACAAGTGTCAAACAACTAGGCCTACTTTTCTAGTTGGCCTACTTAATCAATGAAAGAGAACCTCATGATATGCAAGTAAGAGTGTGAAACACAAGTTTCAAGGAGATATATCAATTCAAGGAAGGTTTTTATGACTTATTAAAATATAATTTCCATCTTTTAAGTTAGATTAAAGGTTTCAAGAGTCTCCAAGATAGTTTCAAACAATTTTCTAACTCCCTAATCAAGAAAGTGTCTTTTAGCATAGAGAGAGTATGGAGGTGTCAAATTGAGATGTCAAACATTGAGGAAGGTGTCAATATGCTCATGATAGTTTTAGGAGTGTTTCAAAATTTTAAATCCATTGTGTTAAGGTGGAAAATCTCCAAAACCTCAAATATTCTCAATGAGTGCTTTCTCCTCTCATCTTCACCAACCTTATTTAGTTGCTTGAAGAACAGATTGACACATGTCTCAAGGGAGTTTTTTGTGATCGTATTATAGTTTATTGAAGAGGATAATTGATTCCATGATGACTTAGAACTCATAATTTATCTCTCCTACATCCACCTCTCTCTCTCTCTCTCTCTCTCTCTCTCTCTCTCTCTCTCTCTCTCTCTCTCTCTCTCTCTCTCTCTTCACAATTATTTATACAACTAGTCATTTTTGGCCTTGTAAGGGATCCTCACATTGGTTATGGTGAAGCCCTACCAAAATTAAGACTTTTACTTGCCTATTGAAATGAATTCAAGATGGATATTATATCTCATTATTGAAAATAGTGAATTTGAGTATGTTGTATTCATGAATGCTTAGAGATAGTGTTGTATTCCTTGCATTTATCTATCATGTTCATGACTTATGCAAGTTATGCCTCTCACAGGTCATATGAAGTGTTTTAATTAGTTTACTTAGGTAGATAACAGATAAACCATTAGTGTTTCCTAATATCACCTCTTGGTTGATCATCATAATACCTTTTCAACCTCACCAAAATTTATATTGAAACACTAGTGTGATTAAGACTATTTTAGAGTATTATAATCAGCTTGTAATCTAATGTTTCATATTGCATATTTAACAAGTTGAGGATTTCATGTTTGGACATCACCTTCAAGTTATATTTCTAGTTTTAATTTTCATTTCTCCCTTTTCCATGTAAATAAAATAGTGTATTTGTTTAGTTTAGGTGTTGTGCTTTGGGAGATATTCCACAATCTAGAGGTTTAACCCACTTGAAGGTTACCCACAACCTAGGGTCAATTCCATTGCATAGCTCAAGTTGAGAGGGATTGAAATCACCCTCTCATAGGGTAAAAAATTGAGTTATAACAAGTACCAATATAAAGGATGTAAAGTTGAAATACTTAATGATGGAAAAACTAATATATTCACTAGCCAAAGATGTGAAAACATTTAGGCATTATATTCTAAGAAATAAGACATACAACATCATCTCAGACCCAAATTTCAAAGTCATGCTTAGCCATAATGAATTGGGAAAAATAAAAGGTAAGTGGATGGTGAAATTATAGGAGTTTGATCTTGAAATCAGACCAGTCAAGATGGTGAGAAGCCAAAAAATCATCCATCTCTTGACTGAGACTGATCTACACATTTAAATAGAATAGATCAATGCGACTTAGATAACTAGTGGTGAATAGTATGTTTAAATCATCCATTATTTACTCACATATACATGCCCCTTAAACTAAATAAAGAGCAGAGGTGAGCCCTTAGGATTAAATCATAAGATTATATGATAAATAAAGGATTGATATACCATAATAGCTATATAGGCATGCATTTAAGGTGTGTTTCAAAATAAGAAGTTATGGACAACCTAAACAATTTAATCAGAAGAGAAGTAGTGGATATACTTTAGGTAATGAAAAAAATCAAAACATTTTGAGAATGGGATATACTAGCCTACAATTTTTAAAGATGCCCACAACCATGTTAGGACCTACCATGAATGCTAGGTGTTTAGGAAAATAGAAGTGAATGTTTCCATGCCTCTACAACCAATCATTTAAGGATATCCTTTTTTCAATGGAGTTTTTACTTTGTTAGAGTGATAAACCCAAACTCTTTAGTAGGACACAAATTTTTCCTAATAACCATTGACTATTACACTAAATGGATAGATACTATGGCCATGAAGAATTCTAGAATACTGAATACCATCAAATTTTTTAAAGAGAACAACTGACCATGTTTATCACTCAAATCTCTTTAGTTTATAATAATTCTCCAACTTTCCAATCTATTGAATTTATAGAATGGATTTTTAACAACCCAATTACCATCAAGTTCTCTTTAAACTACTACCTAAAAGGGAATGAAATAGAAGAATATACCAATAAGAACTTGTTGGATGCCATCAAGAAGTCAACATATGACAAACTAAGAGAATGACATCTGATATTAAAGTATTCATTATGGGTAGATAGAACAAGACACAAATAATCCCTCAAATCTTCACCTTTTCTACTAGTGTATAGATAAAAACCAATTTTCCCTATTACTCTTAAAATCCCAATGTACTAGTTTATGTAAGAGTACATGGGGGAAGATGAAATAATATAGTCAAGACTACTTGATATAGTATATATGGAAGATGCACTAACTAAAGCACTATATAGCTTCAATAAACACCAAGACATGTTCAAGAGGTGGTTTGACAAGAATTCCAAAATCAAAGCCTTCATGATTTCAAATCTATTGCTTCTATGGGATAAAGCAAATGAAAAGGAAGGAAAACATGATAAGTTCACTCTTTTATGGATTGGACCATATCAAATATATGATATAATAGGTATTAATGACTTCTATTTGAAGGACTTGTAAGATAATAACCTCACTTTTCCAGTCAATGGGTAGTTTTTAATACATTATTTCATGGTTGTCCAACTAGATAAGTTTATAATAGATTAGTTGTGATTTATAGATTAGTTTTTATAAAAATTATAGAATAGACCAACTAATTTTGTATGAAATATTTATAAAATACTTATAAAAAACAAGGGGATAATATAAAATAAATCACAATTAGTATTTATAAGGATTCATTTTGGCAGTGATTGAGCTTCTGGGATTGAGGTATGTCTTATAAATAAAGTAGGTTCTACTTAGAATGAATGAGTTTTTTAGATCTTTAGGATTTAATTTAATATACTCATGTAGATTTTAGAAAGACTTTCCATTTTCAAAGATCAATTTCACTATTACATGATAAAACTTGGATGAGAGATAATAAACATGAAAATGGATGCACACTAGTAGGGACATATTGGCTAAAATAAGTTTTATCTTATACATACACCCAACCAATGGTGGTTCTAAACCCTTATAATATATGTGTTTCAAAAAAAAAATCATCATTCAAACTTATAAAATATGGGTTACTCAAGTAATCTCTATTAGGGCTATGGATGCTTAGCTAATAGTAGAATAAGGCTTAGAGTGGAATCAAAGGTATTTATGTTAGGTTTATGGACACCTGTCTAATAGTAGAGTAATACCTATGCTTCCCTGATTATTTAGTTACAAAATCTAAAGTTAAAATGAAACCTACAATTTTTATCCAAGACTTTACAACACTCTCATAACAAGGGAAAGATAAATTTCAAAAAATCACACATAGATCCAAAGAATATAAAGGGTAGTATGTTTCATGAGAAACTAAGAGTATTTATTAGGGATTGTTTTACTCATTATTTTATTTTTAGAGATAATTTTTTTTTATGATGCATTACTGATATTTTGGGTTCTTAAACACTTAAAGTGTATTTCCCCACTAAGTCACCATTTGTTATGCTCTAGTACACACCCCATTTTAAAATTCAAATATGAACCCATTACTATTTGAATATCCTTTTTAAATGTCTAATAATCCTTAAACATATATGAAATTATTATTTATATGCATAAGTCTAAGGTAATCCTTAAACTCTAAATTTACACAGTTCTAAAAATTATGAAAATCAAAGCTTGGGCATCAATTTTGATTCATTTTAAAACTTGGGTTTTGATAATTCTTCTTAAAAATTGAATTTATGGTTTTTATGGAATAATGGAACTAATGTGTCATGTATTAGTGTATCTTTGATGATCATATGTTTATAGGACTATTGTCAAATAATTACAAATTATTCACATCTAGGCCCTACCTTTATTATCCAAGATTAGGACAAGTGGCAGTATCACATTACTTGGAGTGTTACGACCTTTGAAAAAGACTCTAAGTGTCCAAAGTTTATGAGCTTAGATATATTAATATATGTCACTACCATGTTACTTGAAACTTACCATAATTTTAGAAAAAATTTGTACTTTATCAATAATTGGACTAATATAGGACATCCACATGGCAAAACCACATTTAACTAGGACAAAGTTTACTTCAAATAAAATTCTACGTCTTCAAAGTTTCCTAGCCCCTATAACATGCCACATGCATAACCATGTTACTTAGAACCATATAATTTTAAATCAAATTTAATAGTCTAATGGCCACATGTTTGCAAGATCCTACAATTATAAGATCTCGATAAGTGGCATAATTATGTGAACTTGGAACTCAAAAAGTTAAAATAAATTCTAATTGCCCTATGGCCTTGAAATCTAATGGCCTTGAGGTTTTTATCTTTAAGGGTTTGAAAATTGGCATAATTTTATGAACCTAAAGTGTGAAAGGAGAAATATCAAATTAGTAGCTTAATGGTTATGTAGGTACAACTCTCTAAGTCTATGTAGTACTGAGATCATGCCAGGCTTCAAAATTTTGCCAACCCAAAGCCTTCCTAGGGATGTACATAGTTTAAATTTCAAATTGTCAAATACTGAGGCTCTGAGTTCATGTAGTTGTGAGATGAGTCTACTTGGCTTAATTCCCTTAACTCGTAACTATGGAGAATATAGAACAAGATCATAAGTCTAGTTAACTATGTAAATGAGAAGTGGAAAAGTGTCATGATCTAGGAGATGCATGAATAAAGTATGAGTAAATGAGTTTAATAACAAAGCAAAAGGTCTATACATGATAAATTAACACTTATCTTGAAGAAGTGACTGGACATGCATTAGTTAATGAAAATTTGCCATATGTCAAACACAAATATATCAATTTTGACTGTCACATCTAAATTTAAAACATGAAAAAAATTAAAATTTGTTTAAATTAAAGGCACATAATTTGGGAAACATTCAAGATCTAAGGAACAAAAGGTCACTTCAACATTAATCGAGTGTTACAAACTTGATCTTTCAAGCAAGCAAAATTCATAGCTTCTTTCAACAAACTTGCAGGAACATTTAGATAGTTTATAAAACAATTACATATTCTAAATCATTGAAATGGATTTTATAAAACTAGGACACATATTAGCCCATTATGTATACTTCATTCCTAGAAATTTGAAATACTCTAACACAGTATTCGATACGAGTTCCTTGTATTTTAAATTTCCATATTATTCATCCCTCTTGAACATAGTCAAGTCTATAGCACCATACTCCACATAATATCATATATCTAAATAGGAGAATTAATACATTGATAACGTGTTACCAATGAATACCATGGGAATCCATCAAATGACAACTAAACCAAAGATAATGCCTTGTATCAATTTACTTCAAGATTTTTTCTTTAATGGTACTTGTTATTGGGATTATTTATACCTTAGAAAGGGGAAGAATGTAATTGCATATATTTTAGGAAGGGAATTTGAGAGGTACCTCTATATTTCAATGCCTGAGGTAGCCTATAATCAAATCTTGACTAATGTATGGCTCGAATAGAACACTGTAGATGGGAAATTAAAGTAGTGGTTGGTGAAAGGCCAAATACTAAACCCTAAGGGAGCCATTTACTCTAATAGGATCATTAAATGTAGGCCTAGTATTAGAATAGCCATGGCTTTTTTGATTAGATTATATGGCTTTGATGGAATTATCTATGTACAAGTGGAATGGGTCCCATTGCTGGGCATTCTCCTATGTGTTAGAGTAGATATTTATCATTTTTTTAGTTTATTAGCTAGGTATTTCATCTTTTTCCTAGTTTGTCTTATGTGAGGATTTATCCCAAATTTATTATTTAGGCTAGTTATTTGTTTTTCCTTTCCTACTTATGCAAGGGCTTCCTATTGTAATAACATGTTTTATTCTAAATAATCTTTTAATTTTCCTTGTTTGACATCTCATTTGTTTGCAGCTACATGTGTGATATTTTTGTCACTAACTCTTTAGATCTTAGATTATTTGAATGCTTTTACCAGTCCTAACATGGTACTAGAGTCTTGAAGTGTTTCAACCATCTATTAGCTTACAAATTTTTAGATAATTTTTCTTATACTTCCCTTGCCAAATATTCTACTTCCTCTTCTAGATCTATAATGACTTTGGATAGAGGCATTGAATATTTAAATAAAGCATTTTCTTTTCCATTGTCCTCTACATTGTGAAATATTACATAAGTTTTATTCTTGGATAAAAGCATGGAGGTTTAATCTACAAACTAGACATTGTCCTCCCTCAAGATCTGTACGTTGTCTTACTCTCTACCCAAGCATTTTTGTTAGAAGTGCTATATTGAAGAAGCATGGAGGTACTTTATGGGATGTTAAAGACATTTTAATACAAAATTCCATTCTTAAAGCATTAGAACCAATAAAAGAAAAATTATAATTGTGTAGAGAGGAGAGAGTGGCATTTGGAGAGAAGAAAAATGTTGGAAAGGAGTTTTTTTCATTCCTTTTTTTTTCCTTTTGACTGTATAGGTCAACATGGAAGATTAATAAAGGAATATTGCATTAGAATTTATCATAATTTGATGTATGGAGGAGATAAAGGTGTTGGAAGCTGAGCTGATCTAAGTTACTACATTTCATTTAAAGGCATCAAAGAAGAGTTAGCACATCCTTTTTGGTTTGCAGATTCCTTATTTCTAGACATCATTCATCTGATTTCTATGTTGGTATCTATACATAGCATTGGGATCTACATTCTCCTAGAGGTGACATGGAGTGCTTGGAGGAAGGAGGCATTGGATTTCTAATTTTGGATTACATGGAAACTCGTGGAAGGACTTTTTTTTTTGGTTTTGTGCCATCTTTCTTTATGGTGGAGCTAAAAAAATACATTGGCAGCCATCTACTAGGTGGCATTCTATATCTACACTCACACTAGCTTCTTTGTTATCCTAGAGGTGATAGATAACCTATAATCCACTTTATTTCCTCTTATCACAAATGAATATTCATTATTTTCTTTATTAAGATATATTTTTTTGCCTCAAGAGGATGTATAGTCAGATTACATACACATAGACCTCACTGGCAAGGTTTTTTTTCAATTTGGTTGGCTTTTCTATGCCCCTAGTTCAATTTTGGTTCCAATGAGTGGCTTTTCTTAAAATCTATTTTGCTCACTAAAATCTATTTCTAGTGTAAATTTTAATGTTTTGACTCATTTATGGGAATTAACAAAGCCTATAACTTTTAAAATGTAACTCAAAATTGAGTTCCATTTTTTTTAAAAGTGTATGGTTTTCAATTTTATATCCATTGGTGTCATTAATTTTTAAAAATTCACTACTTTATAAAGTGCCCAAATGGGGGGGGGCATTAATATAATATTTTGGGGGGTTATCTCGATGTCAATTTGTGCACCCTCTTACATTCTTTATTCTTTTTAGTGATTCAATATCATGGCTTCTACTTATGGTATTGATCATTGTGAAACTTTGAATACACAAAATTACCATACATGGAGACCTACAATGGAAACAATTATAAAATACAAAGGATTATAGTCCCTAATGAATGAAACTCAACCATAGTTCACAAGAGAGTTTGAAAATTTTTAGCCCCAATGTAAGTTTGAAGAGTGTATGGGTTTGATAGGGACTTATGTGAGTTATAGTTTTTTGTTTCATTTGTATAGGTGTGATACTCATTAAAAATATGGGCTAATCTAAAGGGTTTATTTAGGTAATTAGATCACATGAGATCCATGCAGCTTGAAGTGGATCTTACTTCACTCAATATAGATGACTTTGCCTCTATTGTAGACTGACTCACTAAGCTTAAGTATTTTTTGACATAGTTTAAGGGGAGTGGATAAGATAAGAAAGATGAAAAGTGTGTGTACTTGATTTTGTCTAAATTGAGTGGTTCATTGCAAATATTTGATTCTACCTTTTTATCTAGCATGGATGCCTTAGGTGCTGCATTCAAAATTCCAAATTTAGAATTGTTTTATGAGAGACTTACTAGGGAGGAATCCAAATTGTCTCACCTTGAGTCTTCCACCTCTCAGAATAATTAGTATAATCTCATCCAAAAAATAAGGGGAAAATAAAGAGTAATAATAATAACTATCCTCAATCTCAAAATGCACCTAATCCCAACACCAACACATCTAAACCCAAATCATCTTCCAAATCCAAGAATAAGTCTAACCTATTATGCTCCTATTATGGGGGGACTATTCATGAGGAGTCTAGGTGCTTTAAGAGAATGCAAGCCCTAGAGGATGCCATTAGGAAACACAAGATTTATATCTCCACTCCTTTTCCATCTCATGAGAATGGGAAAGCACTTAATGTTGGGTTCTAGATTCTAGTGCTTCACACCACATGACTTATTCTAAGGAGTCATTTTTATCTCTTGGTTTGAGTTTTATTTCCAATATTGAGGTTTGAGATTCTTCTTTTATTTATGTTAAGGGAAAAGGTGACGTTATCTAGATGGTGGATGTATCAATGATGCATTATATGTTCTAGACATCACCACAATTAGATTTTCCATTCTAATTAGAGCAAGACATTGGCTTTCACACCCTAGGGTGTTGAAGTTCAAGCTTTATTAGAGCCACATACACTTATTGCATAAGGTTTTATTGATCATAGTGATCAACTCTATTATTTTGAGGGTTTTGATGATACTCCTCCTCTAGGGGTGTGTTTGGTTTCTCATGTAGATTCTGAGAGTAGGATTAGGCATGAGATATTTGGACATCTCAATTATAGATATTTAAAAGAGTTGAGAACTCATATTATAGTAGAGGATCTTCCTATAGTTTCATATCTTAATAGAGTTTTCCCTAGTTGCGAATTAGGGAAACAATACTAAGATCTATTTCTTAAGCTTATGTCCATGAGAGATTCTTCACCACTTGAGCTTGTGCATAGTGATTTGATGGTATTTTTTTCTCCTTATTTAAATATAGCTAAGTATGCACTTAATTTCATTGATAATTTATTGAGGCATACTTGGGTTTATTTTCTTAAGTACACGAGTGATATCTTTTCTCACTTAAAATTATATAAGGCTTTGGTTGAGAAATATTATTTTGATTACATCAAAAAGATTCCTATACATAATGGGGGGGAATACTTCAGTTGAGAGTTCTATTATTTTTTGGTAGCTCATGGTATTTTTCAATATTATTATGTTGCACATACTCCATAGAAAAATGTCTTAGTATAACAGAAGAACTAAACTTTAATGAGATGGATAACTACACAATGTATTCGAAGGATTTGCCTTATATCTATTGGGTAGAGGAATTTAATTATGTGAACTACATTCATAACCACACACCACATAGACCACTTGAGCATTTGACTCTAAAGGAGGCTTGGTTTGTAACCAAACTTGATGTCTCATTTTTTTGAGTCTTTGAGAGCCTTGAATGGGAGTTTTTACCAAATAAGAAAAGGAAAGCATTGGATAAGAAGATCAAACCTTTGATTTTTTTAGGGTATTTCAAGGACATGATAGATTATCATATTTTATATCTTAATACTCATGATGTTCATTTTTGAACACATGTATAGTTTGATGAGTACTTCACATCTCATAACTCTTCATCTTCTTCCATGACTTCTTCCTCTTACTTTGATGGTTCATCACCTCCTCTTTAGGATTAATTCTTTGAGGTGAAATTTCAATAGATTTCTAAGGAGGCTATAAAGGATGCAGATCTTATGCACACTGATGTTTCCACTATATCTATGTGGGATCATACTATAGTTTTTGAGTCATCACATTTCATATAGGATCTTCCACCCACTAAACATCATGATGCACATTCTATAGGTATCAAAATTTTATGTTAGGTATTATCTGGGCATTCATAGTCTCTTTCACAGGCTCATGGATACAATACTAAGATGATGTGATGATCGATGAGTATTCTTCTTTAATGAAAAATCCAACTTAGGATTTGGTCACTCTTATTAAGGGATAAAATTTTGCTAGGTACAAGTGGATTTACCACACCAAGTATGCAGTTAATGGGTCCATTGATAAGTATAAGTCATGTCTTATTGAAGATGAGTTCTCGCCAATTTAAGGTATTGACTACTCTAATACTTTTGTACCCATTTTCAAGATGGATTTTATTTACCTTGTACTTTCTCTTGATGCATCACAAGGTTAAACAATGTATCAAATGGACATTAAGAGTGCCTTATTGTATGGATATTTATAGGATGAAATATACATGGAACAACATACTATGTTTGTTAATGATTATTCTCTTTTTTTTTGACTTAGGAGGTCTCTTTACAGTCTCGAATATGACCTTTAAGATTTGCATGAAAATATGGATTCATTTCTTCTCTCCACTATATTTATTCACTTCATTATATCCCATAATGCATATTCAATCTATTGAGGAATACATTGTTATATTGGTCATGTATGTTGATGATATGCTTCTCACAAGTATCTCCTTTTCTTAGATTTAGGTTATTCAATAGACACTTTCAACATAGTTTGATATGACAAATCTTGGTCTTTTGTACTTATTTCTTGGTTTACAATTTTCACAGTCAAATATAGGTACTTATTTGAGTCAGTATAAGTACACCCTTGATGTTATTTAGCATTTTTTCATGGCTAATTAAAAACCAAGTCCTTATCCCTTTCATTATGGAGTTCCTCTCATTGCCACTTGTACTACTCCACTTCATGATTCTACATAGTATAGGTAGATAGTTGGAGTCTTATGTATTTGACCCATACTCACCTTAACATTTCATTTATAGGTGGGCTTATATCTAGGTTTGCACATTCCCCTCATGAAATTATTTGGTAGGCTACCAAGAGGATTTTATGATATTTGTGAGGCACTACTCATTTTGGATTCTACTACACTAGGGGTTATACTCAATTGGTTGGGTACACTAATTAGATTGGGTAGGTTCTCTTGATGATAGGAATTCCACTTTTGGATAAATATTTTTTCTTAGTTATTCACCTATTTCTTGGTTGTTCAATAATCAGTAGGCTATTACACTTTCATAAATAAAGGTTAAGTATAGGGTAGCAGTTACAGTGAATCATCAAGTTCTTAGGTATCATCAGTTATTGATAGAGTTTGGATTCATGCATGATTAACCTACTATGATTTAGTGTGATATCTAAAGTGTAATTTACATATCTCACAACCCAATTAAGCACCAGTGGACCAATCACATTGAGGTACATATGCACTTAATTCATCAACACATTCAAGATGGAGTTCTTAGTTTGGAGTACATTCTGACTCAGTAGTAGGTTGTAGACTCTTCACGAAGCCTTTCACATCACCTAATTTTCTTGAGTTACATGGCATGTTTGGGGTATTATAAGTTATCCTTGAGGGGTGTTCATGAGGATATCTTCCTTCTTCATTTCATAGATACATATTGTTCATGACTACTTTATCAAGCCTAGTTGTTGGGAATCATACTGTAGATATACCACTATTTATTTTTTGACTATTGTTTGCCCCTATATTCACTTGAGGGGGGATGTTAGAATATGTATTTATCATGTTTTATAGTATATTATTTAGGTATTTCACTTTTTTACTAATTTTTCATAGGTGAATATTTATCCCACATTGCTTAGTTAAGCTAGTTCTTTGTTTTATCTTGCCTACTTATGTAAGGGCATCCTATTGTACTACTATGTCTTATTCTAAATAATCATTTGACTTGCCTTATTTTTCATCTCATTTATTTGAAGCTTCATGTGTGATGTTTTTTTTGCCAACTCTTTAGATGTTGGATCTTTGGAATGTTTTTACCATTCCTAACAATAACTTCTGATAAAATTATGGCCTTAGGAGAGAGAATTAATGTTAGTCTAAAGGCCCAAATGTACAAACATGAATAAAGGCCAGTTGATCAAAAATTTTATATGATGTCATATATATTAGGTGTAGTCTTTAGAATGGTCCAATATCCCATGGTGAATTATGGTAGCCATCAGTAGAATATGTTGATAACATAATTTGTAAGGATTATTATTTTTTATTTGTTTATAGGTACACGAATGAGATCACAAGATTTGTGAGGAAATATATCCTCAAGTTTACCAAGCCATTCATGGTATTAATATGCCTATAATATCTAATAATATGAAAAGAATCATAGGTAAAATGAGGGATTATTGGTGCTACATAAATTATACCATAATTTTAATTGAAGGAACAAGAACACCCATTCTATTTTTACCACACCACATTCCATACAAGTATATATAATAAGAGTTGGACCATGAATTTTATAACATTATAGATGAATAATTTGGCCTTAAACATCAATCCTATTAATACATACCCATATAATCATTAGACAACTCCAATTCATGGTGAGGGCACACTTTAATTAGGTAGGGAAAATCAAATCCTATTACAATTTAAAGGTAACCCAATTTAGGGAATGGGACCCTAAATGAAAATTTAAAAGCTATATTCAATACCTTAAAGATAATAATGGGGTGACTATTACATATGTTCACCAAGAGTATGAGAATGATTTTATCTTTTTAAATGCATTAATATAACTCAAAAGTGTCGACCCATATGATGGATACTAAAATATTAATGATTATCATCCAAGCCATTCAGTATGACCTTGACATTACCAAATATAATGAAAATGAGATGGTGGAACAAACAAAAAGATATTAGAGTCATAAATGGCCTTCAACATAGCCTCAAGACCTAGCAAGACACGACTAGCCTTTGTCTCCTACAAGATAGGAAACTAATTTATTGGAGGGATAGTCCAATTACTAAGGGGAGGAAAAACTCTAAATCAAAAATAAATTTATTATAGGTATCCCTAATCCTCATTAGACCTTTACCCATTTAGTTTCTACCACCATTTTATAAACATATACTATAGTAGAGATTATTATACCTCCTCTAGATGGACAAAAAGGTAATTTCTTTGTGGTACCTCTTCCTTCACATACAACACCTACACATGTAAGTCTCCTAGAGTTTTTGAAATCCTATTTATCATATTTCTCATCCAATCTTCCATACCCTTAATATACTCAACAAGTTTCATATCCATCCATTCTTCCCTTTGCCACTATTGTTCCACTGTCCATTCCTTCACCACCACCTACACTAGTAGTCCCTACTACCGTGGTTCATCCATTTGTTTCATCATCTCCCTCACCTACCATTCCCCCCACAATCACTTTACCCAATTAAATATAGATTCCTCCATACCTAATTTAAAGTCCAATAATTAGATGGAAAACCATCATTAGGTCTTAAAACTATTGAGGATCCCTTGAGGAGGAAGTAGAGGAAGAAGATCAAGTACATGTAAAATCATTAGTAGATTATCATACTAAAGATAAGGAAGAGAATGCGGTAATAATCATGGGTCCTAAGTAAAGGTTAAGTCAAAATGGAGACCTAGATGAATGAGATGAAGAATCATAATAAGAAAAGGCTAAATAAATAAGCCTAGGAATCTTGTATGTAGAATAAACTCCAACTAGAGCATTAGGCCAACAAATCCTCATTGAAGAGGAAAGAAAATATCAATGAGATAGTTTTTTACCTTTATTATTATATTAGTAATGTAAATAGTTTAGATACATATTTGTCTTTGGCCATTCTAAACCTCCATTTTCTAGTTCAGGTGATTCTTTTATTCTTTCAACATCCCCACAAATAAAGGCTCCAAATTAAAGAGTCTATTTTGAGAATCTATTTTCAATTATATTTTTTATCATAAAGAGCCCCTAGTATTTTTAAATTCTTCAACTCAATTAGATCTACCATTTTTTTATCTACACTTTTACAATTATCAAAAATGATAATTGTAAAAATGCCATGCATAACCAAATATGTGGCTCAATTTGCCCCACAAAGGGAAACTTACCATGGAAAAGAATTACTTATCCTCCCCTCCAATTCCCTATTTAAACAATTGCTTCTTTATCACCTTAAAAAATAACTCCCCATCCTATTATCACTCCATCCTCTACCTCTAAAAACCTAAATCAACTAGAAAAATAAGGGGAACTTATTGTTCTATAATGCGTTAAATAGCTACAAGGCTGAAGAGATGAGAGATTAAATTTGGTCATCACTAAAATACCTACAGTCTCCACTCATTTGGATATGAAGAGTGACACAATATAAATGGTTAAAAAGAGTAAGGTGAACATAAATTCAAGGGAAGAAATAGAGTTTGAGTAAAGGGAAAACTATTTCCCTTGGCTAAAAAGGCCAAAAAGAATCCTAATATCCAATAAAGTATACAGAGGATTTTTTTTCTTTTGTGGATTCAGTTAGAGAAACAATGAAGGAAATGTACAATAGTAAGGAGGAAACACAATAAAATTTATTATAGAGATAGATTATCCACTCCCCTTAGGAAATTGTAGGTAGCATAAAAAGTGGAGCCACCAGGTTGTATAACATTTTAAATAATATTTGTGCCTCTATGTGAGAAAACTAGTCTTAAAGGACAAAGGTGCTGACACTTTTGTACCATATAAAAGAATTTGAGAAAAGGATTACCTTTTTAATTCAATGTGTCAAAATAAACATATTCAATCATCTAACCCTGATGTTTGGCCAAGATTTTAGTGGGCCTTGAGTTATGTAATTATAAAAAAGGGATGATGTCATTAATTGGCATATGCGGATGAAGGATTTGATAGGAAATTTTATAAGCCATGAAAATTATCAATTATAAATTTTGAGAGACATGAGGGTCACTAATGTGATAAATTTTACTGGAGAATTAGTTAATAGGCCCAATTTTGAGACACCCTTTAAAGTAGCTACATATAGCTTCAAGGAGCAAGTTGAGGGAACTATATACATGTTTAATGATGAGTTATTATATTTGATCAATTTTAGTAAGGATAGAGTGAAAAAATTTGAGGCACTTGGAGTTTAATTCAATATTTTATAGGTAGAACACATAAGGTTGATGGCTAAATCCATCAGAATATTGAAGCCTACCCTTATTAATTTTGATATTATTAGTAAGGAGTTTGAGATAACACACATGATATTTAAAACAATTAGAGCTATAGAGGGAACATTTAGGTCAACACCAAGCATTAATGAACTATAAGTGTTTCCATATCATCACATGGTTCCCAATTATATATATATAAAGTCATGCATACTCCAATAGAGTCAGTTTTGACTCCCCAAATGGCCACACCAACCATTTCTATCTCTACAACTATCACTCAATTAATTTCCTCTATTAATGGTACCACATTAGCACCACTGTAAATATGAATATATATTTTCATGTTTTAGTTAAGTCAAAACTAATGATTCCTAATTTATTAGTTTAGGAATTCTATTTCATGTAAATGCTTTTGTACACACATGTTCTGCATGATTTAGACACATAGTTCTATAATTGGATATGTAAATTTAGCTTTCATTTGGAAGATGAGGCATCCCCTACTTAAACATGTGTGTGTGTGTGTGTGTGTGTGTGTGTGTGTGTATCCTCTTTATACTAAAGGGAGGAGAATTTTTGCTATTAAGATTAACAAGAAATTCTACAAATTGTTCTACAATTGGTCTTGATATGAAAATTTGCTTCTTCTTAAAAGATGTGAATCTTTTAATACTTTATGTCATTCTACTATCTTATTCTTTCATTTGTGCATCATTATTATTCTAAATATAGTTATTCATATTGTGTTATTGCTAATTTTAATGCTTTTTGTGTAATAATCATAATCTCCTTTTGTAGATGTGTAATTACAATATTACATCAAAAACAACTTTGGATTATATATGATAAAGTTTATTATATTCATATTTCCTTAGACTATTAAATATGTTTGATTATTGGTGTGCTTATAGTAGCTTGAAGTAGCCATTAGTTTCTAATTTTTATCCAACCTCTAGCTCAAGAGTTGACTTAGAAAGGTTTCATTTTGTTTGGTCTACAAGACTTCTTTTTTGCACTACCTTTTCATCTTTTGAGTTTCTTTTGGTCAGGCCCACATTAGGTTATAGTTATTATCTATCCACCCATCTGAAGTAAATTTAGATTCATATCCATATCTAAACCATCTGAGATAAAAAAAACTACTCCGCTCACCACTATTCCACTAATAGGTTATTTATAAAACCCAATACCCCACAATTTATGCCTTGGAATGAATCTTCCTTCATTGATCCGAAAATGTTAGAGGCTACCTCGTAAGGTTCCATGATGTGTATAAAACCCACATCAATATGTAATTGTCATGATAAAATGGTAATGGATTTCTTTTTAAATGAACATGAAAATATATTTTGTTTTTATTGTTATACAAACTCAATATAATTTTTAGATAAGTTTGTTTATGAGTGTTAATAATTATGTTTAATCTATTATATTATTTGAATCATATATGATTAAGTCACCTAGGTAAAGGAATTAAATTAAATCATCTTGAATGGTTGATTGAATATAATTCATTATGAGTAAGTGGCATCCTGTAATAGAAACTGTTGAGTGCGATATTTGGAAGATTCATTTTATTTAAGGTTTTGTTAAATAATATGCATTGGAATAGGAAAATTTGGATGTGGTGGGTGTTTGAAATATATTTAGAATGCATGAGTGAATGATGTCTAATTAAATTAACTTGGATTATCTTTTTGATTTATAACAAATTCATTATTTTATAATATGATTGTGGATACTTATATTTTATCTTCATGGTATTGATTGTGGTGGTAAAGTAATTTGGAAAGGTTTTAACTCCTTGTAATTATATTAAAATTGATTGCATGCATTTTATATATAGATCTATGTTGTTATGAATCTAAATTCATGTTTGATTCATATTCTAAATATCTTTCTTGAGAATAGAATCCATTATGATTTTATTAATGGTAGTAGGTCGAAATGGAAAAGTGGTGTTAAACGTTAAGTATGATAAATGTATATTGTTCCTTTAATAATATAGATTATATAGGTTCAAGGTAAAATAATTAAATTATTAGTACATTTTTTTGGTTTTCATTAACATATATCATTATATATGTAAGGCTTGGAATATAAACAACTATGCATTGAATTTTAGTGGTTATTAATAAAGTTATGTCAATATACCCTTTCATATTTTTTTGGCTTGACTGTTCCATTATGTTATGGGTGTGATTGAGTAAATTGGAATGTTTAAATGTTTCATTCTAATTGAAATGCTATCTTGAAAACTCTTGATGTGATTTATGTAATTGAGATAATGTTTTCCAAATGCTTATTTTAATAATCATGGTTGTTGTTTTGATTCATGTTGTATGATTTTCTTTCACTTTAAAATTCCACCATTTAGGGGTAGATGTAATTTTTTATATTCTATTATTAATCATATTGTACTATTATAGAATTATGTGATTTTATTACTTGCATAACTTTATTTCTATCATGAAAATATCAATTAATGTGAGTCTTAATATAATTAAGCATCTTAATTTATTATTGGATAAAAATCAAACTTAAGACTCAAAGACAAACATTCACAAGGTGTCTAAAAAGAACATCTCATGTGCATAGGCTATTTTTCATCTTATCTCTCTTCATGGAAATCAAACTACATTAATTTCTTATATTAGATTTACTTATTTTTATAAATAATTGACACAAGGTGTCTAAAAAGAACATCTCACGTGCATAGGCTATTTTCATCTTACCTCTCTTCATTCAAATTAAACTACATTAATTTGTTATATTAGCTTTACATATTTTTATAAATAATTGGCACTCATATATGGATTATTCTCATAGTCAAATCAATGGTATTGCACTAGGGAGAATTTAATCCAAATGAGATGCACAATAATTAAGGGTTAATGAATGAAGTTTAATTTTAAGATGGTTTTTTTCAAGGTTACAATTATTATGATAGAAAATTATACACATGTTAATAGGTGCCATGACCCTATGACTGGAGTGAAATTAATTTAGATTGGTAGTATCAAACATACTTAATTCATTTATTTATTATAACATGAACTGTTTTGGGCTAAAACTATAATCTAGTAATACTTATAAAAATATTAAGTTGTGAAGGGTTAATTAGTATACTACTTATTACATATGCTAATGAGTATGTAAGTGATGACTTAAGTTACTATGACAGGTATGCCCCATTGATTGTAAAATTTATTGGTACACGGATATTAATGTTGTGTTTTATGAGTAAAATTAGTTAAAGTCCCTCAAAAATAATTATTTTAGGTGTATTGATAATACTTGTGGTTATATATGATGAAAGGCATAATTATTCAAGTATAGAATGTTTTCCTAAACATGTTTATCTATTAAGAAAAGAAAGACTAGTGGAATTTGGAAATTCCCTTTACCTTGCTTGAATTGTAAACTATTTTCCATGAAATGTAAGTTCATTTAAGGTAAGTCTTGTTAAGTTTGGTTTTATGAGAAAGATGACTTTATGGAAATATTCAAGTCAAAATTTATAAGAGTAAAATAATATGCTTATACGTCTCGAGCTTAATATTATTTAAGGGATAAACCACTTTATTTTAGGGTCCACTCGAGAAGGCCTAACCTTAAGGGACATGTATTTTGAAATCCTCTCTATCTATTGTTAACATCATGATTGAGTTTAATTGCAAACTTTTTATGTCACTCAGTAAGAATTAATGTGATATAACACTCTATTTGACCCTTAGAAGGAGAAAAAATTGGATTTCATTATAACATAATTACCATTGATAGGAATTGATGCTTTAATATTTTGACTAAGTTGAAATTCACTAAATAAATGATTATAGTGTTGGTGAAATATAATTCTATACACCTAATTAAAGTTAACCTAGGATATTTTTCTATACTAAGGTTAGCTATAACACATAGTGCATAATTTCTTAGGCTTACAATAGGACAAGGATTAACTTGTATTCTATTAAATAAGTATCAACCACTTTATAGGTCAATTATTTGCCTATTTTATGGCTAATAACAGAAGGGAATCTAGCTCTTGTTTAAGTATAACACCTTGTCCTTCTATGTATTATTGAGTTTAAATCTATGGTTAGAGATATTTGAATGTAATATATCTCATTTTTATCCCTCATTTTATAAGAAGTGTCATTATTCTAAGGAGGTGATATGAGTTGAAGAGGTTATCATGGATTACTCCCCATTTTCTACATGGTATTAGAGCCAACCTCATTTTTATCCATTGTTATCAATATTTGATAACTATTAGAATTTCTCAAAATTTTCTCTACTTCTCAGTACTACTTTATACCCTTTGGTATATTAGGTTTCTTGGAAAACATTATTGGTTTTTTTATTTTGACAAAAAATACATTTTTTAGAAAACAAAGTTGTATTTCAAATTTCATGAAAATTTGGGAATTTTCTAGACAGTAACAGTTTTAATTTATAAAAATACAAAAATTTTGTGATTTTTTTAAAATTAATTATTTTTCATTATATGAATTATTTGGAGACCATCTAAATATCTAGTCTCCTATAAGGAAACAAAAGGGATTGGGTGTCCTCATAGTGTCTCTACAATTTCTACATTTTTTCGACTTGAGGGACCCTATCAATTTTCTTATATTTTTTAGTCTCTACTCCCCAACAAAAAATAATTCATGAAAATTTGATATGTAAATTTCCCACAATAAAATTTAATTTTTTTAGGGCCTTTATAAGCCTTGCCTTGCCCCTCATAGGCTTATATACCTCTCCCACCACCGCCACCCAACTCAAGCACCACTCAACCACTACTCCAATTGTTGGGTTTTATTTTTATCCTTAGTTCCACACGACTAAGTACTAGTCATGTGCCTAGAGGAATGAATAAGCCAATGTGATAGTATGGCAACATATCATACAAGTGTCCTCACATGCTTACCTAAGGCACATAACCTAGATTGATTCCTGTTGGTTATGACATGCAATGGCGGATGGACAAACATTAATCATTTGAGTTAACAAATTTAATCATTATTACTACGAACACTAATCTAGAGTTAATAATTTGAAGCATTCAAATAGTGCAAGTACTCTAGTATCATAAAGCATACTTAACACCAAATAGATCCAACACATCAAGATTCATAAAGTATTAGTTCTATTTATCTCACTTGATAAGATTACAAAGGTAATTCATTTAGTACATATTCTCTCTATATCTCTATCTTGATAGATAAAACACATATACATTCCACAATAATTTCTAATCAAAAATAAAGGGGTATTTATACACAAGTGAACCCCTTCTTGGGTTGCATCATTAATACATTATAGATGACAAGCCAATGACTATTTTATAAAAATAAGTTACAGTGATTCATTACAATTAAGTTCCTTTTGAAATGGTCCCAACATCCCCTATATTCTCTTTCTATTTTATATATTTACTTTCATTTTCCTCCTTCATGAACTAGTGCTAGATTTATACACCCATTAATCTTTAATACTTCCTTAAACTACTTTGTAACCGCCTCCACTTCTTACTCCCTTGTCCTAGTCTTACACTTTTTTGAGTCCTTCATCTTATGCTCCTTATTCTCCATTTCCTTGTATTTTATAACTAACTCATCCATGCCATAGTCTTTTGCATTGTTATCCCATGTTTATATATTTTGTGTCATTCTCTATTGCATTTTGGTCTTCCATGCTCCTCTCATGCCCTTACTCTTATATCCTTATGGATCCAAAATACTTAGAATATATTACAAAATTTGGGTCCAACATCACCCTAAACTAAATTGATAGTCCATCTCATACTAGTTCGAGTCTCAGATAATAAAAATTTGGAGTCCACCTGCTACCACTGGAACCTTAGATCCTCACATCAATTGAAGATCATCTAAGTATTGGAAGTAATAACTTCCACTTCACCCTTCAATATTGTCATCTCAATGGGCTACTACAAAAAACTACAAACTTGAGTTCTCAAAATCTCAAGCTGAGTAGTTATAAATTTATGAGCATCCTCAAGGGCCATGACCTCTACTAGAACCTATCCTCAAAGTGATAAGAAGTTAGCATTCAATTGTTATCTATGGGTGCATATTTATTTGTCTAGTTCTTCAATGTCCTAAAACACTTTTGTGCACTGAGTCATATCTTTAATATTAAATGAATTCTCAACCAATTATTCGTGTTGTTGTTCCTTATGTAGCAATAACACTTCTAAAATTTTATTTGATCATGCCAAGTTGACAAAAAACCCATCGATGATGGGAATAGTGGTGCTTAATTTATTCAAAAATCTGTAGTAGATGTCCATAGCCTCAATGAATTATTTAGAGGTGCATGGCTCCTCTTGTTTATAACCCACCATGTTTTTACATTTATTCATCAAGAGTTCCATGAACATCTTCAATTTATTAATGGCTTCATTAGTAATAGGAATACCATCAACAAGTATTGGTTTGCTCCTCATATTGTTTTGTCAAAGGCCCAAAGTCCTAATTCAAGTTTTTTAGCAACATCCCATTGACACTTGAGTTCTTCAATTTATTCTTTGACCTTACACCTAGTTTCATGCTTTTATTGGTAAAACCATATGACCTCCTAATGTTTGTAGTGAAATTGGCCCATGTCATAGATGTTGAGAATGTTTTTCCTAGAAACCTCTAAGAAAATCTTGATGAGGGTTGTACCTTATTGCACTAGAGAGAAAATCATGGGACTTACCCAAAGAGTTTATGGGATATCAGCCACCTTTGGACTTATGTTAGTGTTATGTTCTACCTCTAGGTTTATGTTAGTGTTCTCCTTTGCAAGCTCAATTTGTTATTCATCATGATGCACTTTAATAATAAAATACATCTCATGTCAATTTTATTATATGGACTCATGTTCAAGGAAATAATTTCATAATTATAGTTGCTTATCCATTATGTCCTATGAGAATGTGATGTGAATGGAAGGTTCATGATTTGCCTATTGCTATTGCTCTACCTCCTATATAGGTTCTTTTACCTCTTGAGGGTTACACTCTAGATCAATAACTTTGGGACTTTTTTCCTATTGTCCACTGGTAATGACACCAAGGTTCTTTATAATCATACCTTCCCCTATATCCATTTCAAGTTTTGGAATTCCAATGCTAATTTACTACTTGTCAATAGGTTGTTCTTTACTAGGATTAGTAGGTTATTCTTCACTGGGCTTAGGAGTGAGTTCTATGGTAGGTTGTGCTTACATAGATGCCTCACATATGTTTGAAATCACCACTTGAGGTACTTCATACTCAAGATTTACTTGGGTATTTGGGTGTGAAGAAACATCATATTTTTGTTTTTCAAGTATCCCTTATACTCTTGTTGGCAATGGGGATCACTTTTTTCATTTGGGCTCAGCCCTAGTCTATTCCTCCTATGTCCTACTTGAAATGACAACCTCTAGTCTTGGACTCTTCTACTTCATTCATTCCTATTCTTTGGTGTATGTCCATAGTTGAGGGGGAGAGATTCCTTTCACACTTTGTATATTCCTAATGTTCTCTTCTAGGGCTTGGGTATATAGAAGATCACCTAGATTTTCTCTTGCATGACTATCTTATAGGGGTTGATATTAGTATTATCAATCTCTTAACACTCTACATATGTGTGCTTCATTAGATAGACATAAATATTATGGAGATTACGAATCTCAATTTCAATCTTATTTGTATCAATAGTTATAAGTTGTGCATCCTCAATGCGATTCATAGAGTCCATAAAATGTTTAACAGTCAATGCATAATGTAATTTGAGCCATGGTGACAAGTTGTTAGTGCTTTCCATCTAGATTCACATGAGGGAATAGAATTAATTTACATCAAATGTAACATAGGATCCCATCTATGTGGGTAATTACTTTGGTATGTGCCATTCATTCCTGAATGCCTCCCTTATTTCACCAAACCAACACTTCATATTTGATTTTTAAGAGGGTGTGATGGCACTAGGGCATGTGAATTATTTGAAACATTTAGTGGGAGAATTATGCTTTGGTGGATACACCCATTTTAGTTCCTTACCATAATACTTTTGGATTCCAATCTCATAAGAAACCAATATAAATAAAACTGTGTTACAAGTAAACCTATGGCTAGGTAGGTAATGCACCTTCTCAACACCCTGTTCAATTTTATAAATAAAGTAAAAAGAGTAATTATACTTTTTTCCCTTGTCCTTTTTGATAACGATATAGAAGTGGGCCATATACAACTCCTTCCTCCTATATTTTCATCCCATATTTTTTGTGGCTAAGTGCAAAGCTATTCAAATTATAGGATATATTAGTATAGTGATGTACATGCATGGCCTTATTTTTTATATTGAAGTGCCATCTCCATCATATCAAATACTTCCTAATCCTCAAGATCTGTACCAACATCAACTCCAAAACAAATTAAATTAAATACTTTACTGACCTATTTAGGGGTAAACCATATCCTAAACCCAACAAATTAGAGGTAGTCTTTATGAATGCATGAAATTAGAAAACAAACCTCCTCCTATAGTTTCCAAAAATATGGAAATTGTAAGAGTTTGATCACCACTACATCTTTAAATAAGTTTTATACCATGAGATCATAGGTGATCTCATTTATGGTGTTCTAATGCTCCACTCGATAGTCCCATTATAAGTCACCTTAATTTCTAGTCTAGTGATGATTATAATCGAGGACCTAATATGTGGAAACCTTAGATTCCCAATCATCTGTGTGCTAAACTATCTATGGGTATTGTATTTCACTAAATCAAAATAGGAGAGGGTGATGGTGTCGTAGCAACCTTTTTTCCCAAGCATGCCATTTTTAGTGCCTTTTCACTATATGTCTCTTCTAAAAGATTTTGGGGTCCTTGACTTGCACCCTGCATTCACTAGACCCTCTTTACTGAATATAAATAAGATTTCCTTCTTTTTTCCCTCATATTCTTATACTTCAAGAATAACTAAAAGTGGATCTCGTTTCCTACCTTTTTGATTCGGTTGCATCACAAACTGAGGTCCCCAAAGTTTAACATGTGGCTGACCAATTCTTATAAATGAATACATTTTGACTCATTGTTATACACCCAAAATACTTTGAATTCCTACTTTACCATCCTCTATTGGCAGACTTAATGTCTAAAACCTATAACTTATCTTTCTCTTACTTGAATGGATGCATTTCCACTCCACTTTTATTGAATGTTCATTACCTTAATCTCTACACTTTTTAAAATTAGATCACTTTGTAGATGCCTTATTTGCTACTTGTTTTCACTTGTTTGAGCTTTATAATTTTCAAGTTTTCAATAGTAAAAAATGAAAATGAGAATCCTCGTGATCTTTTATATTCTATCCAAATTTTACACATTAACTCCTCCACACCTTCATCCATCAATTCAACCATTTAATGCTTTAAACAACCTACCTTGGGGTTCATTTGGCATGATTTCCCTTTATACTACTCTATAATTAATAAATGCATGTCCCATGCTTTGTGCCTTTCTCAAAGTGCATGCCAATTATAATATTTTAAGTTTCTAATTTTATTTATGAGAAACCACCTTTTATATTTCAACTCATTTTTATAATAGTATTTCCTTTATCATCTTCATTCTACATTCCTAAGTTATGCACCCTCTTTTACATGACTCCTTCACATGCCTCCTCTTTCACACTTCCTCTAAGTGAATCCTCTTTCATGCTTCCTCTATGCACCCCCTATTATACACTTTTAGTTTAAGTAGCTTATTCATCCTTAAAACCTACCCTACATTATAATATGTGTGTGGTTCACCAAGTCATAACTTAGTGAAAGTCATGTCTAGAAGAAAGATAAATAGAGTGATAAATACAAAAACAACATCAAAGTAGGAAAAATAAATTATAAAAGGTGTGTAACCAATGCCATGCTTATTTACAAAAGAATCAAGGTTTTAGACTAGCCTCGTGGCATACACCTTATTCACTAAATTGAAGAATTACATATAATGGTAGAGTCAAATCTGACTACCATTGAAATGGCCTACTAGGAATTGGTCATCTAATAGCTCTAATTTACAAGTGCTAGTTAGACAGATAACATGAATAATAGGTATACCATCCCATCATATCTATAGTTTACCTAAATAAAACACAAACCTTGAATCATAGGCCATGACATGCATACTAAGATGGAAAACTTTTATTTTAATATGTCCATTATGCTAGGATTTTTTTTACTTCTCAACTCCTTAGCTCTAGTATGCGAGAAAACATGTTTCATCTAGCTAAAGTAGATCATCTAAGTGTGATTTTAAGGACTCTTGAGGTATCTACCAATGAAGTGATTATTTTTATGGCACTGAGTGAGATTTGGAGGGGATGTTAGGTAATTATCTAGGACACCAAAGATGTGCCTTGATCCCATTGGTTGCACACAATATTGGTAGTGTCAAAAATAAATTGCACATCTTCCCATTATAAGATGCCATCAGGATTAGGATCCACATGTTCATTACCTTAGGTATTGATGTTATAAATTGTATTAACATAATCATAAACATTAATGAGTTACATAAATGGCAAGTTATTAGTGGTTCTTTATAGGAATGACTACACACCGAGTGTCATTCTCAAAGCTGATATACCACTTCTTGAAATTCAAGTTAACATTGTTCACATGGCAACAGGTCAATGCAAAAGATTAGGGAAGTCATCAGCTTTATCAAGCTCAATCACCTCAAAATCACCCTTTAATAAGTCTCCAAAGGTGTTGACAGTGGCATCTTTAAGAATACGTATGGGTAGTGTACGAGTCTTGTTATCCATGAACAAGAAATATGGGGAGGGTTAAAAAGTGGGGCTCCCCAAATTTTTATAGGCGTATTTAGTTAGAACATTAACTTCCATGTCAATGTCTACCAGGATGTCATGGATCATCCAACCATCAATGGATGCATTAATAAGGACCTCTTCATTACATTTTAGATTTGGATGAATATGTTATCTTGTCATTGTGCATGGTTCAAATGATGATCCTTTGAAGGATTTATTATTTTTTTTAGAAGTAAAATGACTAATAGGGGGTGAATGATATGTGCATAGATTTTTCACTATCTAGTTAACTCCTTATTTGATCTTATACATAGCATGCACATATCTTACCCAATCTTACATGTTCCTTTACACATAGTTGGTTAACAACCTTTTGTACAAGTCTTGTGCCAACTTGTATACTTTCATGTAGTGGTCACCTCTAATCATAATTACATGCCTCAATTTTCAATATCTCATACAACCATGCCAAATCATGTACCTATTCCCTAAATTTTGCACCCTTGCATACCTTATGGCTTTTCACTGACTCTTACTCCTAATTATTAACTCCCATGCCCTTCATAGCTTGTAGATCCACATGCCTTTCTCTCATGCACCCTATAGTTTCAAGACTCTTAGAATTATTGGATTCCACAACACATCTAAATTTTGGCTCACTCTATCCATGTGCTCTAGGATATTCCCCAACCATCATCTAGCTTGGAAGATGATGCGTCATAACCATCTTCTTGGTAATTGGAAACAATTGTAACTACACTTGTATTCTACTTAAATAAATATATAACATATGCATCTAGTAAAAGGTCTATAATTTTTACACAATCATAACATAGATAACATGCTCCACATATCTTCTCTATAATACATGCATTGTATCACTTTGTACTAGTTTTCTATATTCACCATTAATGAATAGAAGTTGTATTTCTTGCAAATAAGACTTCTAATCCAATGAATGTGTCTGGTTACTTATATCTAAATTAGCTTTACTCATTCACTCTATAAAACCAAACTAAGTTATCTTCCATGCACTTGGTCCTATTCCCCATGAAATGGATCAATGAATTAGTCTTCAAATCCTTTCTTAATAATCTCACTTAAACAATCATGAACCATTAAAATAAGCAAATAAATCTAGCAAGCATAAGCACTTAT
Organism: Torreya grandis; assembly: GCA_037957365.1. Classification (NCBI taxonomy): domain Eukaryota; kingdom Viridiplantae; phylum Streptophyta; class Pinopsida; order Cupressales; family Taxaceae; genus Torreya; species Torreya grandis. Next base: position 1,470,957 of record JARHVA010000603.1, read on the forward strand.
CCACGTAAGAATGAAATAGAAGAATGCATCACATATGTGTAAAAAATCCAAGGGTAATAAAACCCACTAATATCTACAAATGGACTATAGTCCTATAATAAAAACACCAAATTTAGTGAAGCACCAATTTCGCATGAAGCACCAACCCCAACTAGCTAAGCACTAACTCAGTTAGGCTTTAGCAAACACCCAATTACAAGTAGGTACCAACCCCATAGATGACTCAACACAAACTCATCCACTTAATCAATTTGATCACCTTTATAACACATTGACTCTAAACCAATTTATTATGAACACCACTTCATCTCTTCACACTCTTATCCCTCTCAAACCACCTTATAGGCTTCATCATTTAACTAGCCCTCTTTTTGACTTGATTACATCATATGAACTTGATTTTAATATAAAAAAATTATATAAAATATTCATCACAATTTCTATATTCTTTAATATGGTCTACAAGACCTCCTTCTACTTACCAACACACATAAATAGGCCAAACATTTCCTTGTATATATATAAGGCTCTTGCTCATATTGCCACTTAATCGACCAAACACTGTTAACCTCTTAGTTAAACCATGGAATAGAAATTAATAGATATCATAAACATTAATTAAACATGTTTTTATTCCCTTTAGGTCTGACATATCTCAATTAGGCCTTACTTCATCTTTAGGTCTAACAAAGACCTAATCCCATTAAGTCTACTTTAGGACACATTACACTTTCATCTCCTTGGAACACATTAAAACCCAAAAATGGTAGGATAACTTCATATTTCACTCAAATATTCCCATAATAATCTCATATTATGTCCATGACACTTCTTAGCTCCAACAACCACTTAAAGCACACCATTAGTACTGTTCACAATTAGACCTGTGAACTTATATAAAGTATTCCAAAAAAAACTGAATCATGTATAAAATTTAGTCAAATAAACATGAAAATAAATAAAATTAATATAATATCCATTATCTTAAAAAAACACCATGTTATTTATAATTCATAACTCAATACAAAAAGACTCAAACTGTTCTCTGTAAATAGTCCACTTAGAATTGCCAAAACACTCTAAAACCTAGTCATGGATAATTTAATCTTTAAAATTTTAAAGAAAACTTTCCATGACTAATAATAATTTAAAAATATCCTTTAAAATATCTATACCACTATAAAATATAAAAAATACAAGGTATAATGTTAAATATTAGTCTTGTAGACCAATCTTTTGATCTCATTACACACAGTTAAAATGAACCAAACAGGTCATTTTGGCTTCAACATTTCAACCTCTTATGCTGACTTAAAATATTTAAAAAATCATGATCACTAATTTAAAGTCACAATAAACAACACCATATTAATTAAATACATCAAATTAGGGTATAGAGCCTCAAACTCATCATGGCAACATGTTTACCCAAAACTACTAGTTTACCTTAAAGCACCATCATGGTGACAATGACCTTCAACACTTGTGTGACCATTTATAGAGACTTATGATGCATTAATATGATCTTATGAGATAATTATTACATTATTATATAGAAATATAATATGTTTAAATTTCAATATTTGTCTTGCAAACCAATCTCATAACCTCATTGTATATAGACCTCATTGAGCCACACAAGTCAATTTGTGAGCAACTTTTTCACTATAAACATTAACCTAAATAAAATTTAAAAAACATGATAATGTATTAAAATTACTTAAAAACATATCCATGTACATATTTTCATCCCTATTTCATTATAACACATCCCTAATTATCTTCTCACTGTTCCCTGGGTTTCTCACTATTTACATTATTAGGCCTATTAGTGACTGGCTAACTTAGATGACCAATTTATCACAATTGAGGGTTATAAAAAAACAAAAAACCACCAAGGACATAAAATATAAGTCTCTATATTCAACTTCCATCTATTTTCAAATTTTGATTTGGTCAACTCTAATTGCTACAATAAATATCTAAGAAATGTGCACTTTCTTGTAGGATCTACTCACACACCTGACAACTCTATAACACCTAGATGTGTATAAGAGAGTTTAATACAACATAAAATAGTTTTTATAGTAATTTTATAACATTATATGCTGTTTTGAATAATATATTTCACATTGGGTCCTTGTTAGGGTTTTAGAGAGGTTTAACACCAGTTTTGGTGTTAATGATTATTCATAAAGGATTGCCCCTTAAATACAAAACCAATGATTTTATATATTATATATGACCCTTACCAACCGATATTTAATATATTAGGTTCCTATTTAGAGGTTACATGTGCTAATGAACACCTAAAAGTCCTTCTTGGGTTTGCATGCCTTCATTCTATGTACTCGAGAGACTTCAAAACCATTTTTCATGAATTTAATTACAAACCATGACCTAAAACTTTGTGAACATGCTTGAAACAATATATAATACCTATATCCATGATCACATGAAATAATAACATCTTTAAATCTTATCATGACCTCTCATTAGTCACACTCTCTTTGTTTGCTCTCTAGACCTTGACCTATACATCACATTAGGCCTTAAAACTAAATTTCATTCTTATTTAAATGTGTTATACACATCACATTATAAATCAAATTATATCATGATTAAACTATGCCATACATCCTTCATATTCCTTGAAAATAGATCATGATTCCTCATTAGGCCAGGTAGGGTTTAGGAGTGGTCTAGGTGTAGACTTGGTCTTAAGGTCTTACCCCTACAGGCTCACCTTGAGAATATAATTACTGATATAATGCATCACATTTAAGATCAAGCAACCTTATACATCCATTCATGCCTGTGTGCACTTATCTCACCAAGCCACCAAGCTAATACCTTCTCACAAGGTCTCTTCATGCTATGACTAGTGCCATGACTAGGCTTCTTAAGAACTTGAAACTTGACAACTAACATTGAAACAATTATAAAAGTGTCTACACTTATATTTCATGATCACATAATTCCAAAAAACTTCTCACAATATTTTTATTACATACTTTACCAATCTTCACTATGCACATCTTCTCACATGGTCTAATCTAAGTTTCTCAAAACAAATTGTGCTCAAGAACTAGTACTCAAACATGCTTGATTAAATGTTATAAAACAAGAACACTCATCAGATATCAATCTCACACCACTTCAACAATATTTACATCAACCAAAAAAATAATCATTAGGTTTCCTTCAAATTATCTCAAAGACCACTCACCATACATCTTCACCAGATGCACCTTGACATCAATGACATCAACATTGACATCAATGAAAAAAATTCTCAACAAAATCCCCCTTTGTCATTAATGGAAAAACATTATTTAATCTATTTACTTTCATCTCCCTAATCTGGTCAATCTTCCTTCTTGAACTTTCTCCCCCTTTGACATTAATGACAAACGGTCTTCCATAAAATGCCATTTGGACTCATACCTTCTTGCAACAGAAGCTCACCACATAGAATACAAAGCATTACTAGAATGTGCTCCCCCTTACTCCATGAATACCTCTTAAAAATTAACTTATATCTCAAAACCACTTAACTTGTCCTTGACATGACCAATATGACACAAATCTTTGATCACACACTAGGCCATCATATTCTTGTCATCAACTATACTTGGAGATTATGAATAACCTAAATAGTTCCCCCTCAAATTAAGCATCCATCATGATTATACTAACTAAATAATGTCTCCATGAAGCCTAATGGAGTCACCACTTTCCATTGAGTATTAAAACAACATAAGCTCAGGAGATTCCTAGATATCCATGATCTCATAAGATTGAATATATTTCAGGATCCTCTTAGGTTTGACCTCTTTATCAACCATTTGATCAAAAATATGAGTTGATAATATACATTACTAAATTAATTTTAAGTTTGAAGTATGCTCTATCATATCAAGCAGTCTACATGGGCTTTTAGACTAGTCATAACTTACTTTTACTGTCTTTGTTTTCCACACATTCATTTATCTTCTCTCTTGCACTCTAGGGGCTTCAAACCTCTTGTTTTGACTTTATGACCTTCTAACTTTATTAAGATATAATATTTAAATGTGTCCCATATTATGATAGTTATAGAAAAAAACCTTATACATACCTATTAATTGATGATTTATTTCATAATCCTATGCATATTCATTTTTAGACGGTCTTCTACACTCTCTTGCTTTATCACCAAACTCATTGCATGCATAATAGTAACCATTGAATGAATTAGCATACCTTATATCATTAGGATATCTAATTGGTGTTTTCATGTTGACCTTCTTGTCTTGATTAACCTTCTCTTTGACTTAAGCTATCTCCTTTTGGTCTTCTTTAAAACCAAGACCTGTCTTATCACTTGCAAACTTATCACTACTCAGGGTATTAGCTAGAGCATTAGTATTATTTTAAAAATTCATTAAGGTATTAAACTTTATATATTGTTGATCTAACTTAGCTTTAAAGGATTCCATTTCAATTCCATTCTTGGTGCATTCTTCTTATTTAGCCTTTAGGCTTGTACTAATAATCTCCATCTATGCTTCAATCTAATTGATGATATCATCATACTCCTTAGATGTGTTACTTAGTTTCTCCTCAAAAAAACCACTTTAATCCTCATAATCCTTAACTAATGATATTAATTTGTGATTTTTTCTTTGAAACTTCAAATCCTCTAGAGCACTCACCAATTCTACGTCAAGGTTTACTTCAGCCTCATCCTCATCTAATTCTTCATCATCTATAAGATCTTTTACATTTGAACATCCCTCATTGTCTATCTCTATATCCATGAATAAGGTTTCATTATTGTCATGTTATTTATCGCTACTATCATCATCAATATTAGATGTGTTTGTATCACTTAGATCAGATGAGTTATTATTATCTTTATTATAGAAGCTTCTCTTATTCATGAATGACCATTTCCTTCCTTCATACTTCCTAAAGCCTTTCTTTCTTGTTTTTGTCAAGTTTATAGACCTTATTATCATCTCCATGATTTTCATCATGTTATTCATCATGCTCAGTCTTATCCTTTTTAGGACACTTAGATGCAAAGTAACCAATCTTAAAATAATTGAAACATTTGTAAGGCAACTTGCCCTTGTACTTACCAAATCCAAACAACTATTAGTTCATAATCATCAACATCTAAGCATAACTCATCCTTGAATTTATTGAATTTTGACTTCTTCTTAGATTTAAATGATGCTTCCTTCTTGGGAGGCCTTACTTCATTTGTTCTCATCTCATAGGTAGTCAAGATGCCATGAAGTCCATCCATCCCTAACTTGTCCAAATCTTGCACCTCTTCTACTACAGACACTTTAGAGTCAAACATAGGATTTAGTGATGTTAATAACTTTTGAAAAAATATAGATTATTTCACTTCTTCTCCTAATCCTCTAATGAAATTGACAATTTTAACAACCTTGAATGGGTAAGATGCAATGGTTTCATCTCCAGACTTCCAAACTATCTCTAATGGGTCTGCAACTTAGCCATATTCATCTTTGTGTCTCCTTCATATATAGTTTTCAATTTTTCCCATATTACCTTTGATTACTCACAATTTGTCACCTTCACAAACTCTTCCTAAGATAGGCCACATAGAATTGCATTCATTGCCTTGGAATTGCTCTAACTTTCATTCTTGCTTATTGCATCAGTTGGTGGTGTGGGAGGTGGAGTGTATCTATTCAAAAATTAATACCATATGTCATGTCCAATTGACATAATATATTTACTTATTATGATTATTCAAAAATCATAATTATTCATACTAAAAATTGGAGCCTTACTAATAGAGAAACCACCTTGAGTTTGTTGACTAGCCATCCTTACTTCTAGGATCTCCTTTAAGCTATTAGATCTAATTCAAAGGACCATCTCTAATACCAAATGTTAGAATAAAAATTAATTAGTGGGGTTGAATAAATCTTAAAATAATTTCTTAATAATCTCACTTAAACAATCATGAACCATTAAAACAAGCACATAGATCTAACAAGCATAAAAACCTATCCACATAAGCATGAAACACAATAACACATAAAATATGTGGGAAACCCTCAAGGTGAATAAAACCCATTGATATATGTAAATATACTACATTATTATAAGACAAAAACCAAATTTATTTAATCACCAACTTCACATGGAGCACAACCCCAACTAGCTAAGCACCAACGCAGCTAAGCTTTAACAAATACCCACTTGCAAGGTGGCACCAACCCCCTAAATGAATAAACACTAACTCATACACCTGATTTATTTGATAAATTTTATAACACCTTGATGATAAACCAACTGATGATAACAACATATTCATCTCTTCATACTTTTATCCCTCTCAAACTGCCTTCTAGGCTTATTCACTTAACTATCCCTCTTCTTGACTTGATTAGGTCATATGACCTTGATTTTCATACACATAACCTTGTAAAATAGTCATCATAGTTTATATATGATCTTTATATGGTCTAAAATACCTAATTATACTTACTAATACACTATTTCACTCTCTTGCTTTCAACACATACAAATAGGCTGAAAACTGCCTTGTCTATATACAAGCCTCTTGCTCATATTACCACTTGGTCGACCAAACAACCTTAACCTATTAGTTTATACAAGTAATATATATAAATACATATAATAAACATTAATTAAACATTTTTAATACCCTTTAGGTATGACATATGTCAATTAGGCCTTATTTCATCTTTAAGTCTCGTTGAGACCTAATCCCTTTAGGTCTACTTTAGGACACATTACACTTGGATCTCCTTGGAAAAAATTCAAACACACACATGATCATAATACTTCATATGTCACTATAATAGACCCATAATAATATCATCTTAGGTCCATGACAATTTTTATCTCCAACCACCACTTAAAGCACACCATTAATACTATTCAGAGTTAGCCCTGTGAACCTATAAAAAGTCTGCCAAACAAAATTGAAGCATGTATATAATTTAGTCAAATTAAAATTAAAATAATTCACATGAATATAATATACATGAACTTAAAAACATAACCATGTGATTTTTAATTCATAACTTAGGGTAAAAATACTCAAACTCTTCTTTGTAAATAACAAACTCAGAACTGCCAGAACACTCCAAAACCTAGTCATGGATAATTTGATCTTAAACATATAAAATATCACTTCCCATGACCATTGATAATTCAAAAATATATTTTTACATATATATACCACTCTAAAATACAAAAACCATAAGTTATAATGTCAAATATTGGTCTTGTAGACCAATCTTTTGATATCAATACACATAGTTAAACCAAAACTAGACTAACCATTTTGGCCTCAACATTTCAACCTCTTATACTGAATTCCAAGATTTATAAAATAATGATAAATAATTTCAAGTCATAATTAAAAAAAATATTCATTAGATACATCAAATTAGGGCATATGTCCTCAAACTTATCACTGCAACATGCTTACCTAGAACTACTAATTTACTGTAAAGCACAATCATGGGGGAAATGATCTTCAACACATGTATGACCATTCACAGAGACTTATGATGCATTTAGATGATCATATGAGATAATTATACCATTTTTATATATAAATATAATATTTTCAAATGGCAATATTGGTCTTGTAGACCAATCTCATAACCTCACTATATATAGACCTCATTGAGCCAAACAAATCAATTTGTGAGCAACTTTTTCACTATAACCACTGGCCCCAAAAAAAATTAAACATGATCATGTCTTAAAATTACTAAAAAACATCTCAATTCAATTTTTTTTATCCCTATCTCATGATAACACATCACTAATCATCGTCTCACTTTTGCTTGGGTTTCTCATTATTTGCATCATTAGGCCTCTTAGCGATTGGCTAACTTAGATGATCAATTTAGCACACTTGAGAATTAAAAACAATAAATAAAAAACCAAGGACATAAAATATTAGTCTCAAGCTTCAAAATCCATCTATTTTCCATCTTTGACTTGGTCAACTTTAACTGTTACAACAAATCTCAGAGAAATGTGCACTTTCTTATAGGATCTACTCACACATGGAAACTCAATTACACCTAGAGGTGTCTATGAGAGTTGAATACAACATAAAATATCTTGTATAATCATTTGAGACCATTATGGTATTTTTTTAACAATACCTTTCACATTGGGTCCTTGTTAGGGCTTTAGAGAGGTTTAATATAGGTTTTGATGTTAATGATTGTTCATAAAGGACTGACAATTAAATCTAAAACAATGCCTATATTTCTTATCTATGACCCTTCTACATATCTCATAAGTATATTAGGTTCCCATTTAGAGGTTACATGTGCCAATGAACACCTAAAATTCCATTTTTGGGTTGCATGCCTTCATTATATGTACTCAAGAGACCTCAAAACCACTTTTCATGCCTTTTCTTACAAACCATGACCTCAAAATTTGTGAACATGATTAAAACAACATGTAATACCTATTTTCATTCTCATATGAGCTCAAATCATCTTAAAAATTTTCATGACCCCTCATTACTCCACACACACACTCTCTCTCTCTCTCTTTGCTCTCTAGACCTTGATATGTACATCACATTAGGCCTTGAAACTAACTTTCATGCTTCTTTAAATGTGTTCTCCACCTCACTCACATACTCAAGAAACTTCTCTCATGATTAAATATTCCCATACATCCTTCATATTCCTTAAATATAGATCATTATGCCTTATTAGGCTAGGTAGGGTTTAGGAGTGGTCTAGGTGCAGACTTGGTCTGAAGGTTTTACCCATGTAGTCTCACCCTGAGACTCTCATGATTACTCCAATGCCTCACATATAATCTCAAGAAACCTTATACATACATTCATTCCTATTTTCACTCATCTCACCAAGCCACCAAGATCATACCTTCTCATAAGGTCTCTTCATGCTATGATTAATGCAATGAATAGGCTTCTTAAACACTTGAAACTTGCCACCTAAACTTGAAACACTTATGAAAGTATCTAAACTTCTCTTGCATGATCACATAATTTCAAACAACCTCTCACAAGCTTGCCCTTACTTACCTTCCCAATATTCATTATGCACATCTTCTCATAAGGTCTAGACTAAGCTTATCAAGATACCTTGTACTTAAGAATTAGTACTCAAACATGATTGCTTCAATGTTATCAAACAAGAGCACTCATTAGATATCACTCTCACACTAATAAAATAATATTGGCATCAACCAAAAAAATAATCATTATGTTGCCTTTAAATTCTCTCTCAATAATTAGATATTAGGTTGCCTTTAAATTCTCGCAAAGACCACTCACCATACATCTTTACCAGATGCATCTTGATATCAATGACATCAACCTAAAAATCAATGACATCATCATTAACATCAATGAAAACACTTCTCAACATTTGTTGTTATAACCAATTATTTAAGAGAGGAATGATGTCCTTATTAAGGAAGAGTTTGCACAACTCTCAGAACTCATCTTGCCCTAAGTCCATGGGTATCACATTTATTTGATTTTTGATCAACATGTTAGCATCCATGTCCTTTAAGAACTCAATTTAACCTCATAGTATCTAAACTAAGGCCATACAACACTTCTTTTTGATATTGAGCACCAGGATAATTATAGATGCAAGGTTATTCAAATTGAACCATTTCAGCAAGTGTATTTGAAATTAATTGGGAATGAGCTCCACTCCATGTAGTAAGTTTGACCTTGGGTCTAGTTGGTGGAGTGGTAGGGCATGGTCTCCATTGACTATTTAGATTTTTTACAACATGTATCATATCAATGCCCTTTTCATTCCATTCTTTAGTATTAGCAACATACAAATTGGGACATTATTCTAGGCAATGCTCATTCCTAAAAAAGGTATAGGTTGGATAGACTGTGTAGTCATGCTAGTAGTGGTTTAAAGATTTATACTTATAACATGTCATAGGTGGAAAATGAACACCTCTGCATCTATTTCCATACCCTTGACCTTTGAAATATTAACCTCCACAAGCCTCTAGTTGTTAGTTATGTAAGTTTGGTGAGTACCTCATGTACATGCTTCATGAATCTCATTAATGACCTAATAATCATTATCATCATGCATATAAAAATAACATATTTTATACTATAGTGACACTTTATCTTGGGTACTACATTGAATCAAGGAACAACTCCTTACATCATGATCTTTATTACAAATATCACAAGACTATTTAAATACAACACAAACATTCCTCTATGAATGGTTCTTCCTATTATGCCCCTCTATTTTGTAGACAACACACCACATGCCATTATGGGTTTTATGAGCATTATTGGTCATAAGCATCTCCAGATGAGAATCCATCACAACAAATTGAGCCTCCATAAAGGGGTTGATCCCCATATCTATAATTCCCAAAACATTGGTGTAGATGGAAACTTATAAAACCTCACGTAGTTTAATGAAAGTTTTGTGAGATAAGGCTCAAAAAAATTGAAGTAATAAACCTCCCAAAAAGCATTAAACATGTTGCATCAGGTTAATCTCAAATGATAACTTCCAAATAAGCATTTTTAAATGCACATCATACGTGCACACATTCTTAGTGATCTCTTTTCTTGATATTTTTTAAGGCAACAATAATTTATTAATAAAACTTAGGGATATCACATTCTTAGAGAAAAATAGTATTTAGTAAATTATAATTCATAGGTGCTTGTTGAGGATCAAATTGTTGGTATCATTTGTGCACATGATATAATAAATTAGTGGAAAATTGAGGTTCTTTTTTCTCAAAAGTTATGCGATGCACTCTCCAAATGAATTCACACTTATGAATGTGTTCTATTAAATTTTCAACACCTTGATATTTAGGCAATTCAAGTGTCATCTCATAATAGACTGTAAGCACACTAGGTGGATAGTGGACATTGTTGTGGCACTCCTCTAGTTCCTCCTGAACCTTATCATGGAGGTCCTCTAGTTCTTCTTGAGCCACCTTCCGATCCTCTAGATCTAGTATAACCACTAATAGTACTACCTCTTACACCTTGTATAACAATAGGTGCACCAATGATAATGGGTGTTCGGGGAGGTTTATTAGTTATTATTGGTCGTGTAGTCTTCCCACTATCTATATTTGGTCCACTAGAAATTAGAAGGTGAGCCATAGGTCTTTATTGCAATAGAAATTTATAAATTAATGGTAAATTTTTATCTTGATATTTCAATTCTAGAGATTCTTTGATAACCTTGGTTTCAGATTCAACTTTAGCTTATGCACTAATAATATCCCAATTTATAACAAGAATTCTATCAAACTCAAATGCATGAACATGCACTGTGGTGGGGGAATTGGGTCTATTTAGATTGCATTTTTATATTAACATTTATCTTACTTATTTTATGCATACTTATGCCAACAAAGGGCACACACCCATGGTTAAAGAGTACTCACCATACCTTTTTTCCCTCCTATATATTCTTACGACACTTCTAATATCCTACATATTACCCTTGGGATCACATCCTCTCATAAACATATGCTTAGGTTCATAATACTTATGCTTACACAATTCTCATTATCTAACTTCCAAGATAAACTACTAATCCCATACCAATGTATACCCCTCCATTTTCACGCTAGTTATGTTACTCATGTGTGAGAGACTTTAGACATCCATGAGGAAGTTATCAGGTCCAAAATCAATCATAAGTTTCTAAATTCATAAAAGGAATTGATTGAGATACCTCCCACACAGTTCCCTTAAGAAGTTGAACTATGCTTCCTTTAGACAAGAGTATGTAGAGACAACGTATTCTAAGATTTAGCTATTGAGTACTCCCTTTCACCACACATGTCTTAGTAGTTTCTAGCTTCACTAAGGCTATATGACACTCTACTAACCAAGGGGACTTATGTCTATGGTTTCTTAAATACTCTTGCACATATGGTGAAATCTAATAATAAAAGTGAATGGGTAATTATAAAAATAATTTTTTATTTAAAGAATCATATAAACACTACTCTACCTATGTGCATGCATAAAATCTTGGTTTGATATGTTGAATCTCAAATTTCTCCACTATAACACCAAACCAGTGCTCAAAATTTTCCAAATATATTCTCTCAAGTATCTTTATACCATTATGATAACAAATACAATAGTCTCAGTAATAGAGCCAAAATGTTGGGTTTTCTTTTTATCCATAGTTCAACATGACTAAGTACTAGTCACATGCCTAGAGGAAGTAAGAATCCAATGTGCTAATGCACTAACATATGATATCATTTTCATCATGTGCCCACCTAAGGTATGCAACCTAGACCAATTCCCATAGGTTTTGTCATGTGATGGTGGATGTAAAAATGTTAGGCACTTGAGTTAACACATTTAATCATTATTACTATAAACGTTATTCTAGAGTTAGTCATTTGAAGCATTAACACAATGTAAGTAGTCTAGTATCATAAAGTATAATCAACACCAAATAGATCCAACACACCAAGATTCGCAAAGTATTAATTATATTGATATTACTTGATAAGATTATAAAGGTACTTCATTTAGTACACATTCTCTCTAGATTTATGTCTTGACAATAACAACACATTTACATTAAACAATGCTTTCTAATCAAAGCTAAAGGGGTATTTTTACACAAGTGAACCCCTTCTTGGGTTGCATCATTAAAACATTATAGATGACAATACAATGACTATTTTATAAAAATAAGTTATGGTGAGCCATTATAATTAAGTTCCTTTTGAAATAGGCCCAACAACATCCATATACTCTCTCTATGCTAGATTTTTTATTTTGTGTTCCTCCTCCTTCATGAGCTAGTGTAAGATTCACACTCTAATTAATCTTTAATACTTCTATAAATTACTTTGTAATTGCCTCCATTTCTTAAGCCCTTATCATAGTATTTCACTTTTTTGAGTCTTACATCTTATGCTCCTTATTCTTTATTTCCTTGTGTTTTGTAACTCACCCTTCTGTGTTAAGGTCTTCCACACTATTTTCCCATATTTTTCTCTTTTGTCATTATCTACTATGTCATGGTATTCTTTGATCCTCCCATGCCCTTGGTTTTCTATGCTTATGGATCCAAAATACTTATAATGTATTACAAAATTTGGGTCCAACACCAATCACATTATCTTGCCACCACTCCCACTCACCTGCATATTTTGGATATGTCACTTCCTAACCTAAGCACCATTTTCACTCACCTATATATTCTATAAATGTCACCACCACTTCTACATAACCCACTTCTTACACTTAGTCTTTTAATTTGCCTAGGCACCATCACTATCACATATATTACTTATGCCACTTAGCCTACCAATCTTCCCAAGCACCATCATTATTCTACTCTAGCATTATTTGCCTTCCACCAACCCTATCCTATGCTCTTAAATCCCATTTCCCCTTTCCTCTTTTTAATTTGGGAGGCATTTTATGCATTCCCAGAATCCCTATTTTTTTTGTTGGGATCATATTTTAGAGGTAGACATTTTAAGTGGGTTTATTATGGATGCAAGTCACATCCCCCACTAATTATTTTTAGGGCACCTAAAGGAACCCAATTTGTGCAACTTTAAAAGTGGCATATCTTTTTATTCATAAGAATTTTTTGAATACATTTTTTTAAAGTTCATATTTTCTAAGTAAATTCCCAAATATCAACTCCTTTCAACATTAGAATAGAAAATTCATTTATTTTTGTGGGAACCTTTATGCCTTTATTGAGTTTGTTCTTAAATTGAGCATATCTTTCAAAAGGTTGATAAACTTTAGTACATTTTTTTTAATTCAATATTATTTTAAGCATGTTCTTAAATTGGGCATATATTTCAAATGGTAGATAAATTTTAGTACATTTTTTTAAAGTGGATGTTGTTTTGTGTAATTTCCATATATCTATTCACATTAGATTCATACCATTAATTATTTTTTTAAATTTTCCTTATTTTTGTTATATAAATATGGCATTATATAATATATAATATAGTTACAATCAATTTTGAGGGGGTTCATTTCTTGTAAATAATCTAATTATAAAGTGTCACATTTTTTGGAGGGCATAATTACTTTGGGCCACCTTGGTTTACATGTTAAATCTTGTATTGGGCTATTTTTTACAACACATATGTCCCACTTGCTTGCCATTGTTTGAACACATGTTTCATGGCATTAATGGGTCTATTTCTAAAAATATTGTGGTGACTGTCATGCTCATGTTTTTAGCACTTTTGTGATGAATTATTTTTCTTCGCCATTTTATATGTACATTAAAGCACACAATTGTTTTAATAATCAATTTTTCATGTTCTCTCTATGTTTGTGGTCATGTGGACACTTTATTATTTTGAGACATCTTATAGAAACCATTATTATGGTAGTTTCATCTCTATTTATTATTATTAAGACTAATTATGCACTGTGGTGGCATATGATGGAAAAACATTTCATTGAAAAAGGCTTTTCTCTATTTATGTATAAACATGTTCTTACTCCATCTAGCCTAGTTTACTAAAGTTATTGGATCAATTATTGTGGCATTGTTTTTTCTTGTTTATTGCTGATTTTTTTCCATGTCTCTCCTCTACCATTTGGAGTACACAAAGTGTGCTGGTACTATATAGAATATTGCTCATATTTTTTTTGAAGATTCCACATATTCTTTCACAACCACTTCATCTCAACTTCAAATCTTTAGAAATCTTCATTCTATTAATTATGATGATGCTTTATTGTTAGATATTTCTCTATTATTCATAGATCTTCCTTTGTGAGATGTATATTTGCATATCCTTCTCTTATTTTATTATAAGTTATCACTCTTATAAAACCATGATTTTTTATCATCTTGATGATGTTTTATAATATTTTTTCCCCACTCATAGAAGTGTCAATACTAATTTTTTTGGGACATCAATTGTTGTTCATTTTAGTGATAATGTACCATGTATTATGGGTTTTCTCTCTTCCATTTTGTAATATTATATATCTAATTCATTCGGTGATGACCCACCATGTCTTATATGACCTCTTTCTTATAATGTTTTGGATAACTTTGATGGGAGTGCCCTAATTGGCTTCTTTGGAAATTCCATACTTTATAAGATTAGTGACAATAAACCATTTTATATGGATCTTAATTCATTAGATTTGAGGGTTGTTGAGCCATTCACTTCACTTCACTTTGACATTATTTTAGTGAATGATGCATTACCTTATTCTAGCAACTCTACTTTTCCATTATATTTAGTTGTTGTGCATAAACTTGCTATATAGTTTACTCACTTCTAATTTTGACTAGTTTTAGAGATTTTCCTATTGGTGCCATTTTATTCGTTCATATAGTGGGTATATTTTCAATAGAGTTATTTCATGTTTCCTCTTGTAAATCATATAAATATTATTAAATGGAGATGGACTATATTTAGTATTCAAATAGAATCCTTCTTCATTGACACTCTTTATTTTGAGGATTACATTCCTTCAATGTAATCAACATGTTTGGGGGGAGGGTTGTGTATATTCCTCCTTATTTCATATATGTTTTCATTGTATATGGGTACTTGAACATTTTCAATTGTTAAGAATCATTTTAGAGGTTTCTACACATCCATTTTATGTAAACCTTTCTAAGTTACACTTAATTTTGGGTGTTGGTGAAATATATTATATGCACCTGATTCAAGTTATCATATGATAGTTTTCTATGCAAAGGTTAGCTAGTGAACATAGTGAACAAGTTTCTAAGCTCAGAATAGGATGAGGGTTATCCTATATGATATCAAATAAGAATCAACCTATTTATATGTTAGTTAGATTTGTGTATTTTATATCTAATAAGAGAAGGGGAATTATCTCTTTTTAAAGCTATAAATACCCTCTCCATATATGTATTTAATTAGGTTGAAATATCTAGTTGGATATACTTGGATGCAATATATTCTATATTTTTCATTCATTTGTGTATGGAGAAATGGTTTTTTTATAAGGAAATTATTTGTTGGAGAAGTTATCTCAAGTTATTCCCATTTTTATATATATGATTAGGTCTAGATAGTCCAATATCAAAAGGAGTTTCTAAATAATTAGTAGGTTGTTTAGAAATAGGTATTTTACCCTAAGGAGTAGTAACATTGGGATGTTAGTATGTGTCATGTTCACACTAGTTATGAGGTCCACCTTATCACATATTGATTTCTCACTAAAATAATTTACCTAATTATCCATGGATTATTATGGTTGGTAAATTGATTAATTACTATTTAACAAACTTGTAAGTCATATGTTGTTATGAGATAATTGTATGTTACTTTGAATACATGATCACATTGTTATGAGTTAGTTGTATTATATATTATTTACATTATGATCATGTTGATTAGTTATTATAGTAGTCTTTTATGATATATATATATATATATATATATATATATATATATATATACATACATACATACATATATATATATGTTACGAGCTAACTACTTTCTTATTATGAGTTGGATGCAAAGAAATTCATCTCTTAGAGCATCATCAGAGAGGATGGCATAGATGGAGGTGTTGGGGGATGACAGAAGACCAGTTAGAACCCATACACACACCACAATAGATAACACTCACTATATGCATTGTTTAAGTTATTATATTTAGTAATTTTTTGATGTTATCTACATTTCGATAATTAATTATGTGTGTTAGTTGTGATTTAGTTTAGTTTAATGCTTATGTGGAGTTAATATTGTGTGATTGCATTGTGGTTGTTATACATAGATTGAGTGTATAATGTTATTGTATGATTATGTCATGTTATTATATTCATGATTGTTAATGCATTATGAGTAAGTAAATCTACATGAATAATATATATTTACTACTATCTATAGATTAATCAGAATGTATTTATAATGTTTTAGAACATTAGTTTTTTATCATTATGATATTTGATAAATATTATTATACGGCTTAATCCTTAATATATAAAGATAACTAAATATGTTGGATAGTATCTATCTATAAAGTAGTAATAACAATGACTATGTTGTTATAATACCATTATGTTTTGGTATAATAGTTGTATGATTTACTATTTTAGTTAAAAGAATATAATTGAATCTATACTAGTCACTTTATTATTGATAGTCATAATGATTATGTTACCTTTTTTAAGTTATTACAAAGATTACATTATTATCCTAAGACTATCTTATGAGTTAAACCTAGTCATTTTTTGAATGCATAGTCAATGGTGATGTTCGAGGTCTTAGTTATCATTGATAATTATGTTAATAGTGGAATTTTATGGAGTTGATACATAGGCATGTAATGTCAATAGATCATATAGGAATTAAGAGATTAAAATAATGATTAAAGAATTTTGGGGAAAGTTTGAGAGAATTAGGGCTTTCTTGGATATGTCAACGTGGAGTTAAATAGGATTAGTTTCAGTTTTGGTAGATAATGGGGATTATGCATGCATAATTGTGAGCTTCATGATAAAAGTTGCATGAAAATCATGAATGATAAATATGGATGAAGAAATAAGGATAAGAGGGGACATAGAGAAGAAAATGGCATAGCACAAAGAAGAGAAGAAAGAA
Organism: Torreya grandis; assembly: GCA_037957365.1. Lineage (NCBI taxonomy): Eukaryota > Viridiplantae > Streptophyta > Pinopsida > Cupressales > Taxaceae > Torreya > Torreya grandis. The sequence goes on from JARHVA010000603.1 coordinate 1,488,597, forward strand.
GATTAGAGAGAAAGAAAGGTGAGGATTTTTTTGGTTCATACAGTTTCATTTGGCATCTATTATAAGGTTGGTAATGTTATTTTATTATTCTTTAACTTCATTGATGCCTATATATGATTCATAGGTGCTCTTAGTGTTTACATAACACTTCTCATTTTATAACTCTGAGAATTCATGACATGTGTAGTAGGTTTTGGTAATCTAGTTACTTGTGGTGAAATAGAGGTAGAGAAAATTAAATTATTCCACAAATTTATATTGATTGGTAGTTGGGAGCCACCATGGTTGTTATATAAATTTGAAGTGTCTATGTTGATCTTAGTGAGTTATGATCAAGATTATACACTGAAGCTAATCTAGATGAATTTTTACAATGAAATCTAAACTAAGGTGATTTGATCAAAAAGAAGAGAAAGGAATGGTATGGCAGAAAAAGAGTGTGTGATTGTTGATCCTTCATTTAAACATCATGAAAAGGTTTTAATTTCATTTTAAAATTATTTTGACTAATATATAATGTAAAGTAGCAAATACTCAAATTAAACCATATATCAGACAAATGTTTGAGAAAAACATGAAAAATACAAGTATGAACTAACTATGCTTTAAAAGTTTACTGTTGCATTCAAATAACATTTGTACATCCTAATGTAAAGTGAATAAAATGAAACAAAGTTTTAAAACATTCAACTAATCTAACTTTAGCATAAATTATCACCCCTATATCAAAGATACACATTTAGAATTCATAAAACCATTCAAATTCAAGACTTAGATTAAGCAATTGAGAGAGAAGCAAGGTGACAACTGATACAAACAAACTTGGAAAAAAAATTTAGTATTCCTTGATTATATTATTCATTCTAAAGTATACAATTTTTGGCTCAAAACTCTCTCTCTTACAAAATGTTAATACTGTCTTTTATAAAAGACTCAAGTAGTATACCAGTCAGTCATAAGATTACACATGTACAATGATAAGGATAGTTGTTCTTCTTCATGGTTCTAAAATAGACTTTTCTTTCCAAAATAAATTGACCTATAGTAAAATATTCTAACAAAATAGCATATTCCTTGATAAAATAATATTCCACATTTAAATATTATAATGCTTTACAAAAATGGAATATTAATTAGCTAACGGGCCCTGAGCTAAAGGGCTCTCTTGTTGTTCTTGGAGAATATCCATAACTCTCTGATGTTGCTCTTTAACAAGATCCAAATCAATATCGAGCTTCAAGATAAAAACATCTTCTTCATCAACCAAGTCATTAAAGTCATTATCATTACTTGCCATAGCCTCTTTGATGCTCCTAGATTTTATAATATTTTCCTTGGTAGTGAAGATCATGCCCATGATTTAGTTGTTATCACTCCCTGATTGGATCTAGATTTTGTTCTTCACCTCTTGCATCACCAAAATGGATATGTGCTTGTATTATTCATCATCAATGATGCCTATGGCATAGGACTTTATAGGGTTGGCCAACATGGTGCCAAAGAGTTGCTTGAATCTGGCTATTAGCTCCTCATCATCCCTTAGGAGTTTATCTAAGCTCTTTGACCAAGAACTTAACCTTTGGATCTTATCAACAACTATTCCCAATATTTCATTTAAGTGGGCTAGGCTAAGGGTTTTTAAGCCAAGAATTCAATGCTTAATTAGTATATTGATAAGATCTCTTATTTTATCCTTTGCATCCTGCCACTAGACCACCAATCCTTTGGCTATCTTACTCTACTGGGTCAATGCATCCTACCTTAGATTTAATGACTTCAAGGAGTCAAACATGTCAAAGAAGGATGCCTCAAACATATTTATTATTGCCTCATGGATTAACAAAACAATCAGTGTCTCTAGATTATCCTTTTCTTTCTCTAGGTTATGTATCCTCTACTTCATACCTTTGATACATGCTTTGATCTGAGCTAAATGAGCCTCAACTAGTCCTTCTATATCCTCCTCATGGATAGGATGTTCACTAGGATTCTAACCTCCAATAGGGGTTAGATTAACAAAGGGATCAACTTTTTGAAAGGCGAATTCCTCACCTCCAACCATAGCCTTCATGGTTGTTACCCTCTCCAATCCTGCTATTTTTGGATTGAATTATATGATAGTTGATGACTCTATGATCTTAGGAGGCTCAAGAGTCTCCATTTGTGTGATAATTAAAGCTCCTAGAGTGTCTATTTATGTGCCACTTGATCCTATTGTGGAAACTATTATTCTTTCTTCCTCTTCCTCCATTAAAGCCAATATTTATGGCTTGACTTCCTCATGGACATCAACATGAATTATTTGGTTCAAGGCCCAAGAATGGGATAAAGTGGTAATATTTTTCATCTTCCCATAAACAAGCCATATAGTGATAATGGGTCCATGAATGGGGTATTCATCACTGAATAACTTGACCTAACTCATGGGGTGGGTGAAGATCAACTTGGGATTTCTTCTCCCAATTGGGATTAATGATAATTTTGATTTCCTCTTATGTGGGGTTATTATTGGAACCAAGTCCAAAGTAACTTCTTTTCATTTATCTTGGTTTATTTCCTCAACCTGGGTTTAGGGTTACTCATTTTGCTCTTCTTCATATTCTGACCCATACACCTCATCTAACACCTTAAGTACATCTTCCACTATTTCATTAGGTCCCAATGCAATCATATCTAGGTACTCTATAGGAGACTCTAGTCTTATAGGTAGGGTTGAAGATGAGGCTTCCCTAGGTCTCTCTTCCAATTTGTCTTTACCAGGTCCTTATGTTATTTGTGTCTGGGTTTGTTATAATGGTTGCTCTAGAGGGGGCTTAGAAGAGGATCCAAGCAATAGGTGATATTTTCAGGATCCCATTTGTCATATATGACCTGGTGGTTCACTATCTCCCCTAGCTAACCTAGGCTCAAGCTTGATTTTATGTCTTTTTAATCTGGCTAATACCTCTAGGAAACTAGAGGCCCTGATGTAGAATGGGTCATGGACACTTTCTTGGTGCTCATATGTCTTGTTTATGGTTTTGGACTTTAGTTATTTGGTGATCACTCTATTAGGGTCCCATTCCCTCAAATCTTATTTTTATAAGGTGAAGGATTCCATGTGTCTATCAATAACATTTGCATGCTCCCAATTTTATAACATAGTTTTATTGATTGTCAAAGGAAAAGGATGGGGGAGGCCTTTCCTTTTTTCCTTGAAAAATCCATCTATATTATAAATAAGTTGGTAAGCCACTTCTTGTTATGCTAGCTTGGTAGGCACATAGATGGGTAACTTGAAGGGTTGTGTCAAAGTCACTTCAATCCTTATTACTGTGTAATCCAAGTAGAACTATATATCCCCTATCAATTCCACATACTTCTTAATCAATGGGCTGACCCTACTCATGGGGATTCCTATGATGGCTTCCACTAGGGCTAGATAAACATAATAAAAAATGAATTACATGTTGTGTTTGTATTTAAATATGTGGAATTTTAAATAATGATGGGAGATAGTAGGTCTCCCATTAAGTAACCAATTCTTAATGTTTGGGATATAGGTGGAGGCTTAAAGGGCATCAAGCAGATAGGACATAATGTAAAAGTGTTTGCTTGTCTTCTTCTTGATGGCTATGAATTATTACTTCAAACAGATATTGATCATCTTACCTAATGGGGGAGTGAGTCCCTTCTCAACCATGAAGTAAACATATGACACCTAGACCTTATCAATATGTGTGGTAGAGGGGGTTCTGCATAACCTATTCAGTAGGGTCATAATAATCCTAATCCCCTCCCTAAATTAGATAATTAGGATTTTACCTATGGGGTCATAAATTACTTGGTTCCCAGTAAGTAGCCATGAGGCTAGGATTATGTTTAGATTGTGCTCTAATCCACTTTTTAATGGTGGGTAAGTTTATATGGGGCTTACATAGTTTATAATATCTCTTAAAAGCAAGAGGGGAAATATATGCTACTTTATTAAAGCTACACTCATGCACAATCAAATCATTCTTAATTTTAAAATCCTAGAATATAGGAGTAAGGACATCAATGTAGTGTAATACCTCAGGCTTAGCATCAACATAGTGTAGGCTAGCCATCTAGATGGAGACTAGGTCATTATACCTTTGTAAAATGGTTGCATTTTTCTGTTCTTTCTTGGTAAGAGCTTATATCTCCTCAATGGTCCAAAACATTTTGGACCAATTCATGTTCCCATTATTCAAAGCTGCAATATCTAGATCCATGTCCTTAAAGGTCCTTCCCTCATTATCTGAGGTCAAATATAACTCTATCTCATCCCTTTGTTTTTGTCTATGAGCTACCATGATTGTGGAAGTTACAATTAATTACCAAATGAATTTTAACTAGCCTCTAGTTCAATTTTATCTTACTTAGATTGCAACTAAACTCTTTTGGTCTGATTGTGATTGATTTGAGCTCAAATTAGGGCTTTTATGGATGCTTAGAAATGGTCTGGATCTTTAATGGCAATGGCAATTCATACTTAGGCTTATTCATGTCTTAAATTTTATTGAGACCCATGAATTTATACCTTTGACTTTTCAAGCACACAAAATCTTTAATTTTTCCATTTTGTGCTTGCGTGGTGCCCATGTGGCATCTTTTTGACAACTTTTAAAGCATTTTTCATAAATGCCTTGAGGGACTAGTTTTTGTCTTTTGAAAATTGAACTTTTCTTTCATGCTATTAGATCTTTGTTTATGGATCAATTTGAACCATTACTCATGATCATGGGGTTTGAGAGTCATTGGCTACTTTATGTTAGGCCCTATGGTTGTAACACTTAGCATTTTTGTGGGCCTTCTAGGCATTACATTTTTTGCATTGAATGAGTACTTACCATGTGTTGATCCCATAGGCCTTTGGGGCTCTTTTGAAATTATTTGATAGATGTGATCCATCCAATCATCTTCTCATGAGTAAGCATGGACCATTGATCTTAATCTAAATGGATACATGTGATTGGTCTAATGGATCAAATGCCTTAGATTCATCAAGTCTTTCACTCTGTTCAATCAATCTCTATGATGAAGCACTAGTTGTTGATCCTATAAAAAGGTGAGAACTTTAGTCAACATCACGACATAATATGGGACTTAGGCTTAAAAATTTTAGACTAAGGTTTATTCCATGTTTAATAATTATGTTATAAAATTTAGGCTAAAGTATTTTAGCTTAAGTTTTTAGAATGCATAAAAAGGGTACCTAAGTTAAATATTTTAGGCTAAGGTTTATGTTATGTTAATAAACATAACATATACTTTAGGCTAAAATATTTATTTTAAGTTATTGGAACATGTCCAAAGGGGCCAAATAATAGAAGGACCAAATGCTAGGTTTCAACCTAGGGTTTTATCACATTAATAGATACAATAAAACCTTAGGTTAAAAGCATTTATGCTAAGTTTTATGTCACAAGGGCCTTTTAAAATAAGACTTAATATAAGTCTCAAGTCTAAGCTTTATTGCATTTAAACAAACACAATTGGGACCTTAGGAAATAAACTTAGACTAAGTCCATGTCTTCATGTATTTAGACCAAAAAATCATTTTATTATTTTAATTTCAAAGATCCCAAGTGTTTGAACATCTACCGAGGGGTCCCTTTGATCTACAATGCAAGCCATAAGCTTTTAACAACATTATGAAATGTGCTCTTATGTTTAATCAAAATAATTGATTAGCTTAAATTTGATGGTCTTCCAAACGTCAATGACAACCTCATCGACATTAAATGATGGTCATGAGAATGTCAAATTTAAGTTAGTGGATCATTAGGTTTGATGGGATTAAAGTTGATGGTCTTGTGGATGTCAATGATAGTCTCACAGAAGTCAAAAGATGATCTCGAGAATGTCAAATTTAAGCTCATGAGACCCATTTTGGTCCATAAACCTTTGATTTGATATGCTTTGTTGTATTTATCTTTGTGATGAAGAATAGACCATTGATCATAATCTAAGTAGATGTATGCCATTGGTTTGATTTAATGTATGGGACCCTTTACTATGAAGATTTTAATGTGAGAATGCCATGTGGTGGCTTTGTAGGGCTTCTTGAGCTTTTGAATTTTCAGTGCCACATTCTCTCCATTGGATCATTTTTGTGTGAGTAGTTATGAACGATTGATCTTAATCCAGATGCTTACACTTGATTGGTTCCTTTTGTATATTGAAGTTTTAGCATAATTTTCATCCTAAAGTTTCATTGTATTAATAAATACAATGAGACCTTAGGGTAAAACTTAGGCTAAGTTCATGTTTAATAAAAGGGGGCTTTTAGATTTAATGATGATTTTGTGCCATCTGATCCTTGGTCCTACTTAAGAATGGATCATTGATCGTGATCCTAGTGATCTTATGGGATTGGTTTGATAAATCAAATCTTTGATTTTATCAAGCTTTTTGCATTCCATTAGATCATTCTTCATGATGAAGTGAGGTCCATTAGATATGCAAAGAAGTAAAGCACTTAAGTTATAAACTAAGTAAATATAGGAACTTAGGCTAAAGATTTAAAACTAAGGTCATGTTCATGTTGATAAAATATGAATGGGGCCTTAGGGTGAAATCTTTAGGCTAAGCATATAACCAAGGGGACCATGCTAAAATAAAAGACCCTATTAACATAAACATTAGACCACATTAGAAACATAATGAATGAAAGGGGGAAAATAAAAGGGGACTAAGCATGATTTTTAGGTTAATGTTTGGTCATATTGAAAAACATGACCAAGCTTTAGCATAAAAATTAGGCTTAAGTCCAACATTGATTTAAAAAATTCTTAACAAATTTGTTCCCACCAAAATTTGAATCAAAGGTTTAGACTAGGGTTTGTTGAAAGAAGGTTTCATTAGATGAATCCAACTATCAGCTGCCATAAAACCTATAACTTAAGACATGAGGATCAACTGTTAGCAACATTAGGCAAGGTTAAAATAAAACCATGAATAAATGGGCCAATTTTATCAGGCATGGATGATCTTCAAATCATAATAAAGAACAAAATATCAAGCTTTCAATGCTAAGGTTCAAAATAATTGCAAGGGTCCCTATTTTTTAGAAGTGGGTGTATGTTGACCTCAAAAAATGGTGACTTCTAGGGGAAACATAACAATATGTTATAACTTAGAGACTTTGGTTTAGACAAACAACTAGGTCATCCATTCTACTCGATTAATGTCATTATCAAGATAAGTTCATGGTTGAAACAAACCTTACACATGTAGAATTAGGATCAAATGTTAAGACATAACCATGTTGTCTGTGTGCTTTGATTCTACTTACTATTTCCCATGGGATTTAGGGGACACTTCTAGATTTGTTATCTTTAATCATTAACACTGACTTGGAGCATGTTTAGATATTCATTAAGAACCATGCTCCTAGTTTAGGGAAGGCTTGGGTATTGCTCTAATGCTATCCAAGCATTCATATCCTTGTTAGAGATGCCTTTGGCTCCACTCATGGCCTTACTCCACTAACAACTAGGTGTCTATAACCCTGGTGGATATTACCAGAATCAACTTTTCTTGAAAAGATTTTGATTTTGCAATAAGTCCTTTTTTGTATTTTTGCATCTTTTAGGCTTTCAATAAAAGTTGGGAACTAGGGTAGCCAAGTTTAAGGATTTGGTCAAGTGTCAGACCCTTAGATAATCACCTATGGATGTAATCTTAGTCCCAGGTAAAGATGTTTGTTAAGTGCAAGCATGATTGTACCTTAGTGGATTGAACTTTCATTCTACATGTGTAATTCTTCTTAAAACTAGGTTCAAGTTAAGATGGTGATTAACATCTCATGGAATGGTCAACCTATTCATGGGTCATTACTAGTTTTTTAAAATCATAACATCCAGCTCCTGTCTCAAATCCATTGTCATCATATGTATGGGGTTCATAAAAACATTTTCAAATTTTTGGAGTTTCTAGAAAACTAATGTAATTTAAACAAAGGGTTGTATAAAAGGACTTATTGGGAGTAAGGAACAAAGCAAAAAGAAATAAACACACAATAGAAATTAATGAAGTAAGAAGTAAAAGGAAAGCAAACAAATATATACATGCTTATGTATAAATAAGGGATAGGAAGGAAAAAGTTGAGAGAAACTAACGAGCCTACCTATGCCAACTCTAATTATCTTATAAATTTACTCCATGAAGACCCCAGGAGGAGCAATAAAGAAATAGTGCTTGAGATACTATCCATTGGTGGGGAGTCCCAAATTTTTCTCCTTATAGATATTTGAGTCTAAAGGTGTTATCTCCAAGTGTATCTATAATATGATAGGGGACAATCCACAGAGGTGTTAACTTTCTATGTTTGCCCTTGGGCTCAGATGCCTTATTCTAAAGAAGAACCAAGTCTTCTTGTTTAAACACCTTGATCCTTGAACTCTTGTCTAACCACCTCTTTACTGTAGCTTGGTGTCTGCTAAATTTATCAAAATCCTTTTCTCATGCATCTGCCATTTGAATAATGTCCAAGAGCCTTGAGTTTGTAAATTATTGATCTTTCACCATATGCTCTTGCATAAACTTTTAGGTTGACAACTTGAGTGTGATGGGGAATATAGGTTCCTGGCCATATAATAGTAAGAAGGGAGATGATTTAAGAGCTTAATTGAATCTTATTTTATCTGCCCAAAGGGAATACTTGAGAAGCTTGTGTCATATTCTAGGTTTGTCTATAGCAGACTTTTTAATGGCTTTCATCAAGTTTTTATTTGTTGACTCAAATACTCCATTAGCTTGACGATAATGGTTGGATGAAAACTTGAGGATAATTTTGTGTCATATGCCTTTTGGGTGAATATTTTGTCACCAGCTAATTGATGGGCAAAATAGGTCTCTTTAACCATAGCATAGGGAGATTGGTCAGCCAAATGTGCAGGTTTACCACATCAAAGGGGGACAAATCTCTCCTCTCATCAAGGGGAGGTTCCCTATAAATATGAGGAGCTATATAATATATATATGTAGAGAATAACACTCAGGGGTAGGACAACACCATCCATCTCTCTTTTTTCAAAGATGATGTTCACAGCCAAAGGAGAAATCTTGGTGAAATGACAGGAGGCAGTTCTCTTCTTTCAGAAGTGGCCTACAGCTAACAACACGAATCCTTTTAGGTAGGTAACAAGTAACTATAATAAGGGCACATTAACCAGCAGGATGAGGTGTAACACAAAGTCTCCCCCTCAACTGCCAAAGAGTGAAATACGAAGGATAATAAGGGTACAAAGTCATCCCAAAATCATTTACATAGAAATAGAAAAATAAAAACACACAAAAGACAATCATGACACCTTCCTGATTACTTCCACTAGTCCTGCTTATTTCATTAAAATAGACAAGAACACATTTAGGAAACAAACATAAGAACAATCCCCCAAATGACATAAGCTATAATAGCACAAAGTCTGAAAGTAATTTGCTTTCTCATTCAAACAAATAAATATGATCAATAATCTGAGCTCAAAGTCTCAGTAATCCCCTTTCAATTTTGGTAGAGATTTGCTTCTATAACCAAAAAGATCTCCCTTACATAAAACAAGAGATTACAATATATAGTAGCCAAAAAAGGCTTGGCACGTTGTTTCATGTAATGGCCCATGCTCCATTCAATGCCTTGAATGCATTTTTAGTTTTGTTAAAGAGGGCCATGCTAGAACAGGGCACTTGCCTTAACTGTGGCATGTTGATTCATCTCAAATGTCTTCTCCTGGGCCTGGGTCATTTGGTCCTTTTCCTAATGTCTATGTAGTTGTCCACTTTGCCTTTACTCCAAGGGAGAAAAATAGGCCACACTTTTAATGTTTGTAAGCTCCAATATCTACTTGGTGGATTCTTCCACCTATTGGAATAACTCTTACACATATATGTCTGGTCTTTCCCTCTTTCCCATTGCAATTTGAGCTCTCGAGCTATCTTTTCCCACTTTTACTGGCCTTTTTGGCTCCATCTTCAGCTGGTCACTGAGTTTGTTTTCAGGTTCTATGCCACATTTGAAAATCAATAGATATTTCATTACCCTAAATTTGACATCCACAGGGACATCATTGGTTCACTATTTAAATAGCTTGGGTGGCCTCCTTGGTTCCTTGGTTTCTTTGGTTCATTCACTTGAACCATCTCTTTAAACCAGTCTCTAGAATCTTATGCTTCTTTCCTTTGCTCAGATCTTTCATTGAACCGTTTAACCTATTGAACCCTTGAACCATTTTGGTTCAAGGTTCAATGGTTCATCCTCTTTCTTAGAAGCCTTTGTTTTCTCCAAGTACCTTAAGCTTCGAAAGAGTCCATAGAAACATGTCTACAAAGTTTGTAGAAATGAGTCTATAGAACCCAGCCTGCAGAGTCCATAGAAATGAGTCTGTAGAACCCTTCTTTTGGCTTAATGTCTTTAGAACTTCTTGAAGGGAAGGTGTCCCTTTGGGCCTTGAGAAGGTCCATTTTCTAGTTGCTAAGAGCCCACCACAAGGGTACTTGCCCTTCAGGGTCCTTCGGGTGGTCTTCGAGCTCTAATTCCTTCGAATAAAATGTCTGAAGGAATTCCTTTAGACATTTTGTTCAAAGGAAATCTTCCCTTGCCTTAGTTGCTTTCAAATAGGCTTTTTTCTTTCAAGTGAATTCCTTCGGATAAAAGTCTAAAGGAATTCTTTTGGACTTTTTGTCTGAAAGAATTCACCTTGTCTTTTGCCTTGAACAAATCCAAAGGAATTCCAACTTTTCTACCTTGTTCTTTTTTCTAAAGAAAATATTACCCTTTCAGCCTTTTGCAATGGTCCATTTTGCTCATCACCTACCCTTTGCAAGGGCACTCACCTTTGGTTCACTACCCTCTGTAAGGGTATTTTGGCTTTTGGGCTTTGGGGCACTCCTTTGAACCGATTGATTGAACCAACTTTGGTTCAACGGTTTAACGGTTTAATCTTGTGTTCCACTCATTCAATTGACCACTTGAACCAATCGCATTGAACCAACCGCTTGTTGAACCTTTGAACCATTTTGGTTCAAGGTTCAATGGTTCAAACCTTCTTCTTTTCATTAAGTGTTTTGAAGTCATTGAACTTGTTGAAGTGATTAAAATTTGAACTTTTGATGAAGCGTTTAAATCTTTAAGCTTACCAATGTCATTAAACTTTTGAACCCTTTAAACCTTTGAACCTATTGGAAGTAGGGTTCAATGGTTCAATCCTTTGATTGAAGCTTGAAAATGGACATTTTTGGTTGAACCTTGGTGTTGAGCCAATCTTGACATTGCCTAAGTGTTGGGAACTTGTTTATTTGTGAGAACTTGCCTGTTGAAGCTGTTGAACCTGTTGAACCTGCTAGTCCCTTAACTGAAAAAGCTTAAATAATGAAGAATTTGAATGCTCAAAACAATTTTTTGGGAAGAGAAGAGATAATTTTGGCCTGCAAGACCAAAATAGTTCATATGTTGTCCCAAAAATGAGTGAAAAATTTTGGGAACAACAACTAACTCCACTTGGAGAACTTCCTTCAGTTGAAAACTTGGAACAGCTAAGAGGAGTAGAAACCAGAATCTCCAGTGCCTTTAAGTATTCCATTGGGCTACAGAGTCATGCTACCCAAAAAAGAAAGGCACCAAAAATGAAAATGAAAAGCACAAAATAGAACCAAAGACTATATAAATATACATATGTACAGATGATCTTATCTAACACTTCAAGAATTGAAGTGCTTTAGATGCCACCCATTATGAGGCAATGAAAATGACATTCTATCTTGATAAACTAGCAAGAAACCATTTTCTCCCCAGAATTGGTGATGGGTGAATGGAACTCTCCACTAGGAATCACATTTTCTATGCACTCCTTTTGGTTCTCTCTTCTTGCCCCATGACAAGACGTGGTCTTCAATTTGAAAACCATAAATCCTAGCTCTCTTGGCAAAGAGTTTCTTTTCCTAACTTTGATGTGCAGTAGTATGGTCCATTACCATAATTTATTGCTCTTCTAGTCCAGTGAAGCACATGATTTGATTGTTAGCATCAAATACCTACCAATGGTTAGCTTTATCAAGCACACTTGGTCAAAATACCAGTTTGATAGTGTACCTATTATCTTTGAAATCAGGATGAGGAACCATGAAGGTTACAGGGACAGCCAATGAATTTACATGATTAGAGGCTCTCTAGACACTGTAGACATTGAAAGCATCAAAAATTTCAATATAGTCCCATACTAGATTGCGGTAATGGCACAATCTTTTATTCCTAGTTTGACACATGTTCCTCTCCTAACAAACAATCAGTTCAACATCTCCTTTGGCATGAAAGATTTTGACACCTTTATCTTGAGCAGCCTTCAACCCAAGCAGTAGAGATTCATACTCAATAGTGTTATTGGTGTTGTTGAACTGTAACTTGTATGCAGAGGGAAAAATATCTCCTTGAGGAGATATCAACACAATATTGGCTCCTAAACCAATAGAGGAACATCTACCATCAAACTCAAGTATCCATACCTCATCATAAGCTGACCTCACCTTAGATTTTTCTTCATTTGGAGGAGAGGATTCTTTTACATTTACACTATGCTCTATCCTATCTTCTATTGTTTTGCCTGAATCAATTTTTAGATTGTCACCTTTAGGAGTTTCATCAGACACCTCATGAACTTCTTCCATGGATAAGAAATAATTACCCATGCTTGAAGACCCAAATAGAGTTTGAGCTTTAGGTGCTAATGTTTGAGTGACCACATATTTTGCTTCCTTCTCAAAGAGCAATCTCTACATGACACCTTTGATAGGGATCCTCACCTTGAACATGTCCATGCTTAATTTTCCACCAATGCCCTTGCAAAAATTTATCCCAAGAATAATGTCGTATGAGGCTAGAACATCAGCCACTAGGATTGTCATCTTGATTCTCTTGTCTAGGAATGCTGCAAATACAAATTGGGTATCTTTGATTTGTCCCAATAGTGGCACTTGTTTATTCTCCATAGAAAAACATATCCCAAATTCCTTGGTCAATGTGAGACCAATGGATTCCACCACTTTGGTAGGCATGATGTTGTTTGAAGCTCTAGAATCAATGATGTAGTTACTCAGCTTGTGACCATTTATCAACAGGAAAACATAAAAAGGCTCTATTTTCTCAGGGGCAGTAGGAGGAGTAATGACAAGATTATTTGGGATGGGCATGTTCCTTGGGGGATCATGAATTACCTTCTTGACATCTTGTCCTATAGGGACTACTTTATTCTTCACACACTCAACCAACCTGTCCAACTGCTCAAGGTTAGATTGTAGAAATTCAAATTCAGACATTTGAATTTTAGTTTTCTTAACATGGTCAACTATGTCAAATGTTTGAAATAAATAATGAGTAGGGGAAGGGAGTTCATCCTTCTAGTTTTTAAGGGGGAGGCCTAATCTATGAAATTGAAGTTAAATATGTAGAAATGTTTGGGGTACTTAATTTTTTAGAAATCATCGGGTCCTTTAGCTGGAAAGGTAGAGAAGTTCCTCATTTGGAAATTGAAATTGTAGGCTAAGCTCACTCATCTATTTTTCCCTTATGCTTATTGTGTTGATTGGTTTTGGGATTGGGTGAATACAATGTTTGATCCATCAACTGCTTCACCTATACTTCTAGGTTCATCCTGGTAATTTAAGAAACTAATGTTAGAGTCACTAGCTAATTCTTCTTCTCCCTCTATGAAGAGATTAGCATCATCTTTTGAGTTCAACTTAGGCTGGAAGGAGAAATCTAATTTTGCTTCAAGATATCCAACTGCTGAATTGGTTGGAGGTGCTTCAAGGGAAAGGTTCCTTTGTGGGGGAGGAAGATGATTTCGTAGCCCTTGGTTCCTGGCAGCATTACCTTGGTATGACTAATTGGGGAATGTCCTCCTTGGTATATCTTTGTATGAAGGGGCAGATGACATCGCTTGTGCCATTTGTCTTTTCAAGACTAGAAATTCATTTGCTAGCTTTTGCACCATTAGATCAGTGGTGCTTGTAGATGGATATTTAGAAGATGAAGAGGATTTACTTGTGTTAAGATCTCTCCTTATCTTTCCCACCAAGATGAGATCATCTTCCCCCTTCGTTGCCAAATCTTGAGCAATAACAAGGTCTATGTGGCCAACACATCTCAGTAGAAAACTCATTTTAGGTAGTTGGGAATTGATGAAGAAACATTTAAGGTTCTCAGGTGTTGGCTGAGCAATTATAGGAATTTGGTTCCTCAATTTGTCAAACTTAGCAATAAAGTCCCTCATAGGTTCATGAGGTTCTTTCTTCATATGTGTGAGTTAGGCTAACAGGGCATGTGCATCTTCTGTAGGCTTGAACCTAGCTTCAAATTTATCTTTAAGAGTGTTCCAGTCAGTCACAGTCTGAGCCTATAGATGGTAGAACCAGTCTACAACAACACCTTACAATGTATCCATGAACAACCTGACTACCACATCCACATACTCCATGCCTAACACACCACAGGCTATGCTGAAGGCTGTAATATGTTCATAAGGTTAAACTCTCCCATCACCAAAGAATTAGAGAAATTCTTCCTAGAACTACATGGTATCTCATGTAGAGGTGGAGTAAGATTGAGTGGGCCAAAAGAGTTACCCTAGGGGCCTTGAACCACCATGATTTTATTATGGAAAAGGGAGATAACAAATCTGGGTGGAATATGTATAGGCAAAGCTCTGCTAATAGTAGAAAAAGAAGCTCTGCCTTATGTTGGTGACTTGGTATGAGTAGGAGGAACACTCATGGATCATTGAACTTGAAGTTGGGGAGGGAACAAATCAAAATTGCCCTTCTGCACCAACTCAAAAACATGGCCAACAACACCTTGGGCTCTCTGGCTTCTAGTATATTATGGAGCTACTAGAGTGTAAGACTAAGAATGGGAAAGAATTGGCCCTAATTCAGCTTGAAGCTTGAGGCTTTAAACTGCATGCTCTTTCGTAGTGGAGTTGCCAAAAATTGTTCGCTTGGAGCTGGCAGAGAAATGACTTTTGAAATGAAATGCTTGATCTCCAACGTCTCTAGTTTTGTAGCTCAGAGTATATAATGGAAATGGATAAGGCTATAATGATAATGGATAAGACACAAGTGATGCTTCAATCTAAAGCTTGAGGCTTCAAATTGTGCAAAATTAATGTGTCCCCAGTGGAGTAAATGGATAAGGAAAAGAATTGAAATTGCTCGTTCTTCCCCAACGGAGTAAATGGATAAGGAAAAGAACTGAAACTACTCATTGTTCCCTAGCAAAGTAAATGGATAAGGAAAAGAATTGAAACTGCTCATTCTTCCCTAGCAGAGTTGCCAAAAACTGTTGGGTGAATATGTTGTCACCAGCTAATTGATGGGCAAAATAGGTCTCTTCAACCACATCATAGGGAGATTGGTCAACCAAATATGCAGGTTTACCACATCAAAGGGGGACAAATCTCTCCTCTTATCAAAGGGAGGTTCCTTATAAATATGAGGAGCTATATACTATGTGTGTGTGTGTGTGTGTGTGTGTGTGTGTGTGTGGAAAATAAAACTGAGGGGTAGGACAACACCATCCATCTCTTTTTTTTTAGAGATGATGTTCATAGCCAAAGGAGAAATCTTGGTGAAATGACAGGAGGCACTTCTCTTCTTTCAGAAGTGGCCTACAGCTAACATCAAGAATCCTTTCAGGTAGGTAACAAGTAACTATAACAAAGGAACAGTAACCAATAGGATGAGGTGTAGCATAAAGTCTCCCCCTCAACTACCAAAGAGTGAAATACGAAGGATAATGAGGGTACAAATTTGTCCCAAAATCCTTTACACAAAAATAGAAAAACAAACACACAAAATATAATCATGGTATCACAAAGTCTCTCCACAGTTGGCTTCAGGACACCTTCCTGATTACTTCCACTAATCCTGCTTATTTCATTGAAATGGATAAGAACACATTCAATAAATAGACATAAGAAGAATCCCCTAAATGACACAAGCTATAAAAGTACAAAGTCTGAAAGTGACCTACTTTCTCATTCAAAAAAAGAAATATGATCAACAATTTGAGCTCAAAGTCTCAGTAATTACCTTTCAATTTTGGCAGAGTTTTGCTTCTATAACTAAAAAGATCTCCCTTGCATAAAACAAGAGATTACAATATATAGTAGCCAATAAAGGCTTCATGTTTTGTTTCATAGAATGGCCCATGCTGCATTCAATGCCTTGAATGCATTTTAAGTTTTGCCAAAGATGGACATAATGGAATGGGGCACCTACCTTAACTATGGTGTGTCGATTCATCTCAAATGTCTTCTCTTGGGCTTGGGTCATCTGGTCATTTTCTTGATGTCTGTGTAGCTATCCACTTCACCTTTACTCCAAGGGAGAAAAATAGGCTACACTTTTAATGTTTGTAAGCTCAAATATCTACTTGGTGGACTGTTTCACCAACTAAAATAACTCTTACACATATATTTTTGGTCTTTTCCTCTTTCCCATTACAATTTGAACTCTCAGACTATCTTTTCCCACTTTTACTGGCCTTTTCAGCTCCATCTTCAGCTGGTCACTGAGTTTGTTTTCAAGTTTCACACCACATTTGAAAACCAATGGATATTTCATTACCCTAAATTTGAAATTCCTGGGGACGTGATTGGTTCACTGTTTCAATGGTTCAGGTGGCCTCCTTGGTTCCTTGGTTTCTCTGGTTCATTTGTTTGAACCATCTCTTTGAACTGGTCTCTAGAATCTTTCGCTTCTTTCCTTTGCTCAAAGCTTTCATTGAACCATTCAACCTATTAAACCCTTGAACCATTTTGGTTCAAGGTTCAATAGTTCATCCTCTTTCTTAGAAGCCTTTATTTTCTCCAAGTCTCTTGAGCATCGAAAGAGTCTATAGAAACATGTCTACAGAGTCTGTAGAAATGAGTCTGTAGAACCCAGCCTGCAGAGTCCTTAGAAATGAGTCTATAGAACCCTTCCTTCAGCTAAATGTCTTTGGAACTTCTCGAAGGGAAAGTGTCCCTTTGAGCCTTGAGAAGGTCCATTTTTTGGTTGCTAAGATCCCCTCGCAAGGGTACCTGCCCTTCGGTGTCCTTTGGGCGGTCTTCAGGCTCCAATTCTTTCAGACAAAATGTCTAAAGGAATTCCTTTGGACATTTTGTCTGAAGGAAATCTTCCCTTGCCTTAGTCACTTTTCGTCAGGCTTTTTTCTTTCAGGTGAATTCATTTGGACAAAAGTCTGAAGGAATTCCTTCAGACTTTTTGTCTAAAAGAATTTGCCTTGTCTTTTGCCTTGAACAAATCCGAAGGAATTTCAACTTTTCTACCTTCTTCATTTTCCAAAGAAAATCTTACCCTTTCGGCCTTTTGTAATGGTCCATTTTGCTCATCACTTGCCCTCCACAAGGGCACTCACCTTTGGTTCACTGCCCTCTATAAGGGTATTTTGGCCTTTGGGCTTTGGGGTACTCCTTTGAACTGACTGATTAAACCGACCGATTAAACCAACTTTGGTTCGACTGTTCAATCTTGTGTTTCACTCATTCAATTGACTACTTGAACCAACCTCTCATTGAACCTTTATACTGTTGAACCCATTGAATCTTTGAACCATTTTGGTTCAAGGTTCAACAGTTCAATGTTTCAAACCTTCTTTTTTTTGTTAAGTGTTTTGAAGCCATTGAACTTGATGAAGTAGTTGAACTTTGAACTTTTGACGAAGTGTTTAACTCTTTAAGCTTGCCGATGTCATTGAACTTTTGAACCCGTTGAACTGTTGAACCTACTAGAAGCAGGGTTCAATGGTTCAATCCTTTTATTGAAGCTTGCCGATGGACATTTTTGGTTAAACCTTGGTGTTGAGACGATCTTGAAATTGCCTAAGTGTTGGGAACTTGTTCCTTTGTGAGAACTCACCCATTGAACCTATTGAACCTACTAGTCCCTTAACTAAAAATGCTTGAATAATGAAGAATTTGAATGCTTAGAACATTTTTTTGAGAAGGGAAGAGATAATTTTGGCTTGCAAGACCAAAATAGTTCATATGTTGTCCCAAAAATGAGTGATAGATTTTGGGAACAACAATGCCCATTTTATCATCTCTATGGATATGAATGTTGACCCATTATCACATATCAAAGAGACTGGAGTCCCAAATTTGGTGCATATGCTTTCTTGTAAAAACTTGATCACTTCTTTTGTTGTACATTATTTGGTGGCTACTGCTTCAATCTACCTACTGCAATAGTCAATAGTTGTTAGAAAATAGTTATTGTCTTCTAATGAGTTTGGGTTGATTACCCCTATAAATTCTAGTCCCCATTGGTCAAATGGTTTATCAATCATGATTGGTTGTAAAGGCATTACTACCTTTAGCTCATTTGTATTGAATATTTGGCATGAATGACATTTTATTACATACTTATGAGCATCTTTGAAGATGGTGGGCCAATAATAGCTAGCCCTGAGGATCTTGTGAGCCATGGTTCTCCAAGATAGATGCCCACTTCCTAGTTTCTCATGGAAAGTGCTCATTATCTTGGTATCTTCCTCATTAGAAACACATCTCAGGTATACACCTTCAATGTTCTTTCTGTATAGGACTCTATTTTTGATGAGATAATAATCTACCTTGAGCCTTAGAACTCTTATATGCTCCTTGTTTAGCCCTATAAGATAAGTACCATTAATTAACAAGTGAATAATGGAGTCATACCATTCATTATCTTAGAAGCTTTATTGATCAACTTCCATAATACTTAACTTAGGGATAATAATGAAAATCATTTGAATCAAACCTTGACACCTTAGCAATTTTACAATTTTCATCTCTATGGCATATAACTTAGGGATGGTACTGGCAATCATTTGAATCAAACCTTGACACCTTACCAGTTTTACAATTTTCATCTCTATGTCATATTCCTAAAGGATAGACATCCACTTACACCTCTTCACTCTCCAAGTTCACATTGGCTTAAAATTAGATTAGTGGTTGGGTCTGGCAGAATGGCATGCACTTTGTTCCTAATAAATGTAGTGCCTAAATTTATTGATAGTGTTAACTAATGCAAAGGTTTGTTTATTAATCAAAGGGTATTTTAACTCAACATTTTTCAAATTAGTACTCATGAAGGAAATTGGGTGGTTAGATCCTTCTATTTTATTTGTTGAAAATGCAACAATAGTGTGATCAGAGAAGAAAGAGTAGAGGTAAAAATCCTTTAAAAAGCTAGGACTTATCAAGACTGGAGCCTGGTTGATTGTACTTTTGCTGTCTTCAAAGGCCTTCTTGGATTCCTCATTCCATGATAATTTAGCATATTTTTTCAACATATCATTTAATGGTTTGACAATCTTTACAAAGCCAAAAATGAACTTTCCTACAAATTTTATATTACCAAAAAATGATTTCAATTTTTTTTTACTATTGGAAGGCTCTATCTTGGAAATGGCTTCCACTCTTTTAGGGTCTATGGAAATTCCATCCTTAGTGATAACATGGCCTAACAGTTTACCTTCAGTAACACAAAAAATGATCTTCTTAGGGTTAAAGGAGATCCCATACCTTCTGCACCTTTCAAATACCTCTTGCAGATGTATAAAATGGTCCTCCTTATTCTTAGAGAAAATAGTTAGATCATCCATGTGAATTATGATACACTTACCCATAAGACTTTGGAATGCATGGTCCATGGCCATTTGAAAAGTGGATCCTATGTTTATCAGTTCAAAAGTAATTCTCTTGTATGTAAAGGTGCCCCACATAGTTGTGAAATTTGTCTTCATTTTGTCTTATTTGTCAACCATCGCCTAATTGTATCCTTAAAAACCATCAAGAAAAGACATCATGGATGAACCTAATAATTTGTATTACTTGGTAAAGAGAAGGAAGAGGATAATTATCCTTTTCAGATAACTTATTCGTATTTATAAATTCAATATACAGTATAATTTCACCATTCCTAATAAATATGAAGAGGATAATACACAATATAATTTAATACACAGTATAATTATCCTTTTTAGATAACTTATTCATATTTATAAATTCAATACACAGTATAATTATTCATATTTATAAATTCAATACATAGTATAATTATCCTCTTCCCATGAAACTTGTCTTCTTTGTCAACCATCATCTACTTGTATCCTAAAAAACCATCAAGAAAAGACATCATGGATGAACCTAAAATAATTTGTATTACTTGGTAAAGAGAGGGAAGAGGATAATTATCCTTTTCAATTAACTTATTCATCTTTATAAATTCAATACATAGTATAATTATCCTAATAAATATGCAGGGACTAAGCATGATTTTTAGGCTAAGGTTTGGTCGTGTTGAAAAAAATGACCAAGCCTTAGCATAAAAATTAGGCTTAAGTCCAAATTTGATTCAAAACATTCTCACCAAATCTATTCCCACCAAAATTTGAATCAAAGGTTTGGGCTAGGTTTTGTTGAAGGAGGGTTTCATCAGATGAATCCAACTATGAGATGACATAAATCTTGCAACTTAAAACATGAGGATCAACTATTACAAACATTAGGCAAGGTTAAAATAAAACTATGAACACATGGGCTAATTTAATTAGGCATAGATGATCTTCAAATCATAATAAACAACAGAATATCAAGATTTCAGTGCTAAGGTTCAAAATAATCACAAGGGTCCCTATTTTTCATAAATGGGAGTATGTTGACCTCAACAAACTCAGAATAATTATGTGTATAAAGTTGTCTCTTAGGGTTTTGGTAAAGATTGCATTTTATAATAGATACAAGTTTAACCCTATGGATTGGTTGGCCATCCATAACACTAAACCTATATCCTCTAAATCCCTATGAGTGTAAACAAATTCTATATGTGTATATCTCATAGGGTTTTATGGATTTATTTGTTGTAATAGCAAAATGCCTTAGCTTAAGAACTATAGGCTTTGGTAGATGATTTTAATAAATGTGAGGGTAGAGTTTTGTTTAAGAATTCCATATTATGTATATATACTCAATTAGGTTTATATTAGAATTATAAATATATATACATACATATATATAGGACTTATGTATATTTTGATAAATACAAAGTTTGAGTTGTTTGATAAATGAATGGTTTGATATGGAAATTTTGTGGATTACTTGTTATGAAGTCCATTTAGGGTTTACTATGTCACGTATGAATTGAGATCTTATGTCTTAAAAATTGTGAATATATAATTAAGGATTATATACATTAGTTTCTCAAAAATCTAAATATATATGAGGACGGTGTATATATAATTATAAAAACCATAAACATATATGTATAAATTATGTTCAATTATTTTCAAAACCAAGATCCTATGTAAAAAGAATTGTCTATATATTCATTTGAATCTTTGTATGATAACTAAATCTATGTAAACTAGTTTGAAATTAAGATAGGTAAATCCTAGAATCAAAATAGTGAATGGTTAAGTCCTATGCGACCTCTATATTCTTAGTAAATAATTATATGCTATGTGTGGTGACAGTTATAACCTTTTTGTTATTCAATAGCATACACTAGTAGTAGATATTAACATCAATTTGCTTATCTATATTGATGGGGTTTCACACACACACACACACACACACACACACACACACACACACACACACAATATGCAGATCAAGCAACTTATATTTTGTTTACTTGGATTGGGTATTGGATTCAAACCCTTTTAGAAATATGCAACAAATATTTAAGAGCATGAGTTTATATATATAGTAAATTTTATAGAGTCAAACTTATAATGATATATATGTTAATGTATTTGAACAAATGCATAGATTTTGTAAGGTTTGAATACATATATAAAATGTGTAAAGGTTTATTGTTATATGGTTCACAATGAATTGAGATTAGATGTCAACCTAAATTATTTGATACTTATGAAACTCATAAATGTATAAAACCTACCGTAAGTAAACAAAGCAAAATATAGATATGAATAGTCTATTTATAATAATACTCAATTTATGAACATTTTAGGAAAGATATACAGTTCAATGACCCAAATTGGGGGAAAATAGGGTAAAAGACTTGAATGGTTTTTATCATAACTATATTATGACTTTAAAATGAAATAAGTAAACAAGAACAGGGTTTTTGAGAGTCTTGATATCTTATGATGGATCATGAATGTATTTGTTGGATAGGTAAATGATAATGGTTTGTCAGAAAATATAAATGACTGTTAGTTTAACACATAACAATATTTATATATGTGATTGAATACTTTTATGTAGTATATATTTAATATGTACAAGTGCATGAATATATGAAATATAATTATATGCAAAACTTAGGTACTCATACACATATATAACATATATTTATACATTGGGATGTGTGCCTATATTTATAGTTTTTCTTGACTATTAAAATTAAGTTATAGAATCCTAAGGGATAGGACACTTTTAATATATGAATATAGTCTCTTGAAAGTAAAATAAATTGTATAAATGAAATATTATGTATCATGTGAGAAAAGACTTGCTATGAGATATTTGACCTTTACAATTATTATAACTGGTTGTTTGTAATTGATAAATGTGTACATGGAAATTAGACTATAATATTATTATTTTTCATATATGGTACTAAATTTTAATTACTTATGAAAATTGGAAACATCCAGTCTAAGTATGAGTTATACCTGATTGGTATAGACTGTACTTATTTATGTTTTTTTATTATCTATGTGATAAATAATGTATTTGAGATTCACTACCTATGTTTGACATATTAACTATATGTATTTTAGATTGTTGCTGTAATAATCATGTTTTATGCCTACAAGTAGGAAGAAATATGTTTGAATCTCTTGGTTATATATTATATTAACCAAATTTCATAGTGTTGGTACTAAGTAATGAGACAAACTTCACTTGCTTACTTAGCATTGCCAATACCAGATGAAAGTAATCTGATCATATATATGAATTTGACTAATCTTAGAGATCATTATCTATTTGAAAACTTTGGCCAAAGTAATGTTTAGTTAAATATTGTCAATGCATATGCATGATTTACATGTTTTCATGATATCATGTTAGAATGTATTTTATTTATAGTACACATCATGTATTAGAAATCTTACAGCACAAGGGTACTAGCTTATCTCTCTAGATACCCATACCATGATTATATACCCATCCATGAAGGGAGGGACATTATTTGATTGGGGGATTATGTGGGAGATCGATGGTCTGTGTTTGGTGTGAAAAATCAATTTGATGATGCTCTTCCTCACACAATAGTACTTATTTGGAGACTACACTTAAGATTATCATAGATACTAGAGTTCTCAAAACTCATGCTCCATGAAGCCTTGTATCTTGTATTGTATTTATTGTTGAAATAATATCCTAATGGAAATGTAAATATTTACTCATTATACATTGACAACAATGGCTATATTATTATACTAGTCATGGATGGGATATAAAATTACTTTCTATAGGTGGTTATGTTTTATTTCATATGATGCTAGTGATTAGTAACTAATAGATGTTATATGTTTGTTTTGATTAACATGCCTAGTGTGTAATACTAGGATCACTAATTATATTTTTGTGGTGAAATTTAATGAAAGAATGCATGGAACTTAATTAAAATATATATATTACATTAGTATAGTAAATCTTAATGGGGATGTTACAATGTTACTCTAAGACTTAATGAGTCCAATAACATTTCTATATCCTTATATTTAACATAAAGGATAATGGTGTGATCTATATCATCTAGAGAGGGTCCTTCTAATCTCAATGATAATAACCCTCCATTTGATCCTAACCATTTGTCATTGAGCAAGCAGTAAAGTTAGATCAGATCTTATAACCATGAATGAAAATAGAGACAAAATTGTAGCCCTATAGTAGAAAATTCATGAATATGAAGAGGAAGCCCATCAATATGTGCTTGAAGAGAATCTTTCTAAGTAGTAAATCCTTCTAGAGTAAGTAAATGAGGAATTATTTAGGATGCGAGAGAATGTATAGCTGCAAAATTGGATAGAGAAATGAATAAGGTAAATCCACCTAAGTTTGATGGAACCCTTATGGGAGATGGAATTGAATCATACTTGACTGATATGGATAAGTATTTCATGATTTAAAACTACTCTGAAGCCACCAAAGTAGTTTGGAGAGCTTACCAATTGGTTAGTGAAGCAACTACATAAAAAGTTGGAAATGAATATTAATTATACTACCACTACATGGGAGTAGTTTGTCACATTATTTAGATCATGATAGCTTCCACAATTATACTTTGACCAAAAACTTATAGATTTTTAGAATCTAAAGCAAGGATACCTATTGGTGAATGAGTACTCAGAATAGTTCACCAAAGTTCTAAAGTATGTACCTCAGTATCAAATTGATGAGAGGTTTAGCATTAAGAAGTCCATCATGGGATTAAAAACATATATTGGTGGAGAGGTGGGTGTTCATGGACCATCTACCATGGACCAAATATTTAAGAAGGCACTCAAGCAAGAACATAAGTTGAAATATATTACTCGGGTCAAAGATAGGTTTAAGAAAAAGTTTGAAAGTTCTAAGCCAACTTTCAAAAATAAGAACTGGATGCAGAGGAGTGGAGACTCCAAGAGTCAATTTAAGAGTCAAAATACTAGATTTAATAATGGTTTAGGTAACAAGAAAATGGGTAGTGGTTTCAAAGGTAGTTTTAAGGCAAACCAATAGTCTGACAAGAAAGGACCACCTGGAGGTTGCTTCATTTGTGAAGGTGACCATTTTGTGTGTGAGTGTACCCATGATAAGTCAAGGAACAAAGGTTATACTTCTCAACAAGTAATGTTTCAACAAAGTATTCATGTAGAAATTGATAATCAGCAAGTCGAATTCCAAGCTTCACCCATAGAACTGTCAAGTATTTTGTTTGATTATCTAGTTTCCATTTAGATAGATACAGGGGCTAATGAATGTTTTATTGCTCCCAAAATTTTAAACAAATTATCTAGAAAATATAGAGTAATGGCAAATACATGCTCAGTATAATATGGAAATGAGTCAAAAGTCAAAGTTGATCAAGGTTTAGTTAAAGCTAATATTAGATTTCTCAAATTCACAACAGCAGTGGATATTTATGTAGCACCACTAGGGTTATATGATGTGATCTTAGGAGTTAATTATCATACAAAGCATAAAACCAAAGTTGAGTGCTATCTAAAGAAGGTTGAGTGTCAAGAAAATTTTGTAAATCATACACTAATTTAGGGTGAGAAAAGAGAGTTACGGCTTAGGTAGATTTATTTAGTGCAACTTAAAAAGGATCAAGGAAAAGGATGTCAAACATTTATTGTCAAGATAAATGAAATGGAGGAATCTAAGAAATTGACCCTTGAATATTACCCTTTCCTTAAGAATTTTCATGATGTGTTTCTTGAGGAATTGTCAAGACTACTTCCTAAATATGAGTTTGATTTCTCTATTGATATCATACCTGGATCAAAACCTTAGTCTAAGGTGCCGTACAAAATTACAACCAATGAATTGGATGAATTAAAGGATCAACTCCAAGAATTATTGTCAAAAGAGTTGATTGGACTAAGTGTGTCACCATGAGGTGCATTAGTTGTATTCACAAAGGAGAAGGATGTTACTCTTTAGCTTTGTATTGATTATAGAATGTTGAATAAAGTGACAATAAAAAATAAGTATATGTTATCTCATATATATGATCTTTTCGATCAAATGCAAGGGGCAAATATATTTTCTAAGATTGATATCAGAGCAAGATATCATTAGCTGAGAATAAAAGATAAGGATATTTCAAAGATGACATTTAAACTTGGTATGGGCACTATGAGTTCATAGTGTTACAATTTGGGTTGACAAATACTCCTACAACATTTATGAATCTCATGAATAGTGTATTTAGAGATTATCTAGATCATTTTTTTGGTCTTTCTAGATGACATTATTATATATTCTAAGGATGAAAAAGATCATCTTCAACATCTAGAATTGGTTTTTCAATGTTATAAAAGCACAAGTTGTATGATAAGTTGTCCAAGTGTGAACCTTTCCAAAAGAAAGTGTAATATTTGGGCATATTATCTCTACAAACAATATTTTAGTAGATCTGGAAAAGCTAAGAGCCATTATAGAGTGGCCATCACCAAAGAATATCCATGAGGTAAGGAGTTTCATGGAATTATTAAGGTATTGCAAGATATTTATTTCAAATTTTTATAAGATAGCTAATCTGATTACCTCTTTGTAGCGTAAGAGTCAAAGTTTTATTTGGTAAAAAAAATGTGAATTATCTTTTTAGGAATTGAAAAGGAGGCTTACTTTAGCATTAATACTAAGAGTTCCTAATCCCAAAGGTCAATTTCAGTGATCACATATGCATCTAGGGATGGAATTGGAGGGTTCCTTATGTAAGATGGTGCAGTGGTAGCTTATGAATTAAGAAAATTAAAGCCTTATGAGGTGAAATATGCCCCTCATGACATAGAAGTTGCATCAATTATGCATGATTTGCAAGTTTGGAGGCATTATTTATTAGAACAATCATTTGAGATCAAAAATGACAACTTGAGAATCCAATAAATATTCACCCAACCAAATATAAATGCTTATCAAAGGCATTGGTTAGAGTCCTTATCTAACTATGATTTCTATATCAACTATATCAAAGGTAAAGAAAACATAGTAGTTAATCCCTAAGTTGTATGAGGTACATAGCAGTAATGGATACTATCAAAAGTACTTTCAAGGATCAAGTGATCAAATTTTCTATAAGAGATGAATTCTATGATTAGGTCAGTAAGCCATTATCTAATAATGCTCATAATCCTAAGTATACAAGATACACAATAGAGAATGATGGTCTTTTATGATATGATGGAAGGATGTATGTACTAGATAAAGAGAATCTAAGGAGCACAATGCTAAAATAATTACATAATGCCCCATATTTAGGACATCTAGGAGTAACCAAGATTATGGTAGAGCTTAGAACACTTTATTTTTAGAAGGGAATCAATAAATATATAGCAAAATTTGTCTCATGTTATCTAGAATGTTAGCATGTGAAAGTTGAGCATGTCCATTTGGTTGGATTGTTGTATCTATATGACATATCAAAATGGAAGTGGTAGGTGATTAGTATGGATTTTGTCCAAGGTTTATCATTATCATGGAACAATCATGTCATGATCTTGGTCATAGTTGACAAACTAACTAAGGTAGCTCATTTTATACCAAGAAATTTGATAGATGGTGCACCTACTCTTGTGAATATATTTGTAAAGGAAGTATATCGATTTCATGGATTTATAGAGAAGATAGTTTTGGATTATGATACAAGGATGACTTATAGGTTTTAGTTAAAACTAAATTTAGATTTGGGTATGCAACTAAACTTTAGCACTGCATATCACCCACAAACTGATGTTTAAACTAAGCAAGTTAATCAGGTATTAGAGGATATCCTTTATCTGTATTACATGGATCAACAATACAAGTGGAAGGAGTACCTTCCATTAGTTGATTTTGATTACAATAACTTATACTAATTAGCTTTGAAAATGGCACCATTTAAAGCATTGTATGGAAGAAGGTGTATGACTCCAATCAATTGGGATAGGTTGGAAGATAGGGTAGTCTTTGGACCTAAGATGCTTTCAGAAATGAAAGATCAAGTCAAATCAACTAGGTAGAGGTTATCCAAGACTAATGATAGATAGAAGAGTTGTTATGATATGAAGAAAACAACTAAGCATTTTTTCAGTAGGTGATAAAGTGTTCTTACAGGTTAAACCATAGAAAAGCCTGATT
The DNA here is from genome assembly GCA_037957365.1 of Torreya grandis. Lineage (NCBI taxonomy): Eukaryota > Viridiplantae > Streptophyta > Pinopsida > Cupressales > Taxaceae > Torreya > Torreya grandis. Next base: position 1,516,442 of record JARHVA010000603.1, read on the forward strand.
AAATTTAAAAAGTCAATGAAACTTTCACTTAGGTATGTGGGACTCTTCAAAGTTTTAAAAGTGATCAATGTTGTGGTGTATAGCTTTAATTTTAACCAGAACTAACTCTATTACATAATGTCTTCCATGTATCTTATCTTAAAAAGTATATAGTTGATCCTTCACATGTGTTGGATTGGAATGCTTTATAGATTCTGGATCCTAGGGTGGTGAAGGTAAAAACAATCAGAGTAATTAATATTCAAAAAAATTATTTGCATAATAGATAAGTGTCACAATACAAGGTTTTGTGGGACTAATACTCTAAGAATAGTGATAATTGGGAGGACTATGATGAGTTCTATAGGCTATTTTCACATTTGTTTGCTTGATTTGATGCTTCATACTATGTTATTTTTTTGTTGGATAATGTTTTTAATTCATAACTAGTGTTTAAATAAGCGTCATCAGCATGATGAATAGCTTTAGGGGGGAGGATGTCATATCCCTATTTTTCACTAAGCTAATTTACCTAATTATTCATGGATTATTATGGTTTTTAAATTGATTAATTACTATTTAACTAAGTTGTATGTCATATGTTGTAATGGGATAGTTGTATGTTGCTTTGATTGCATGATTACATTACTATGAGTTAATTGTATTGTATAGTTTTTACATTATAATCATGTTGATTAGTTATTACAATAATATTTTTATGATATATATAATGATGTTACTTGCTAAATACCTTCTTGTCATGAGTTAGATATAGGAGAGATTCATACCTCAGAGCATGATAGAGGGAGAGCATCATTGGAGAGGATGGCATAGATGGAGGTGTTGTGGGATGACATAGGAATAGCTAGAACCCATTCACACACCACAATAGATAATACTCATTATATGCATTATTTGAATTAACTTTAGTATATTTTTTATATTATCTGTATTTAGATAATGAAGTATGTGTATTAGTTTTCATTTAGTTCAGTTTAATGCTTAAGTGGAGTTAATATTGTGTGATTGCATTGTGGTTGTTATTCATAGATTGAGTGTATAATGTTGTTGTATGATTATGTCATGTTATTGTATTTATGATTATTAATGCCTTATGAGTAAGTAAATCTAAATGAATAATATCTATTTACTATTATCTATAGACTAATCAGATTGTCTTTTAAATAATTTAGAACATTAGCTGGTTATCATCATGATATTTGGTAAATATCATTATATATATTAATCCTTAATATATAAATATAATTAAAGACATTGGATATTTTATATAAAATAATAATAACAATGATTGCATTGTTATAATACCATTATCTTTTGGTATAATAGTTGTGTGATTTAGCATTTTAGTTAAAAGAATATAATTGACTTTATATTGGTCACTTTATTATTCAAAGTCATAATGATTGTGTTACTTTTGTTAAGTTATTACAAAGATTGCATTATTATCCTATGACTATCCTATGAACTAAACCTAGTCATTATTTGAATGTATAGTCAATGGTGATGTTCAAAGTCTTAGTTATCATTGATAATTTTGTTAATAGTGAACTTTTATGGAGTTGATACACGGGCATGTAATGTCGATAGACCATGCAAGAATTAAGAGATTAAAATAATGAATACATAATTTTGGGGAAAGTTCAAGAGAATTATGGATTTCTTGGATATGTCAAAATGGAGTTAACTAGGATTAGTTTCAGGTTTGGTGGATAATGGGGATTATGCATGGAAAACTATGAACTTCATGTTAATAGTTGCATGCAAACCATGAATGAAAAATATTGTTGTAAAAATAAGGATAAGATGGGACATGGAGAAGAATATGGTATGATATAAAGAAGAGAATAAAGAAGAGTAGAGAGAAAGAAAGGTGAGGATTTTTATGGTTCATATAGTTTCATCTGAAAGATAGTATAAAGTTGGTGATGTTAGTTTATTATTGTTTAACTTAGAAGAATTCTATGTATAAATTTATCTCTTAGGGTTTTGGTAAAGATTGCATTTTATAATAGATATAGGTTTAGCCCTATGGATGGCTCGACCATACATAGCACTAAACCTATATCCTCTAAATCCCTATAAATTCAAACAAATTCTATGTGTGTATATCTGATAGGGTTTTATGGATTTATTTAATGTAATATAAAAATGCCCTAGCTTAAGAACTATAAGTTTTTGTAGATGGTTTTAAGAAATGTGAGCACTGAGTTTTTTCTAGGAAATCTATATTATGTATATATACTCAATTAGGTTCATATTGGAATTCTGAGCATATATATAATGCACATGACTTGTGTATATTTTCATAATCATGAAGTCTAAGTTGTTTGATAAATAAATGATTTGATATGGAAAATTTGTGTATTGCTTGTTATGAAGTTCAATTAGGGTTTAATATGTCAGGTATGAACTGAGATCTTATGTCTTAAAAACCATGAATATATAATTAAGGAATGTGTACATATGATTATAAAAACTGAAAACATATATGTATAAATTATGTTAAATTGTATTCAAAACCAATCTCCTAGATAAAAGGGATATGTGTATATTCATTTGATTATGTGTATGATAATTAAATCTGTGTAACCTAGTTTGAGATTAAGATAGAACAAATCCTATAATGGAAATAGTAAATGGTTAAGTCATATGCCAACTTTGTATTCCTAGTAAAAAAATTTCTGTTGTGTGTGGTGATAGTTATAGCCTTTTTGTTATTCAATAGCATATACCAGTAGTAGATATTAGCATTGATTTAGATATCTATATTTTTGGGCTTTCACACACACACAGAGAGTATGCAAATCAAGCGACTTAAATTTTGTTTACTTGGATTGGGTATTAGATTTGAACCCTTTTAGAAATATTTAAGAGCATGAGTTTATATACATAGTAAATTTGACAGAGTCAAACTTATAATGATATATATGTTAATGTATTTGAACTGATGCATAAATTTTGTAAGTTTCAAACACATATACAAACTGTGTAAAGGTCTATTGTTATATGGTTCATAATGAATTGAGATTGGATGTCGACCTAAATTATTTGATACTTATGAAACTCATAATTGCATAAAACTTATAGTAAGTAAATGAAGCAAAATATAAATATGAATAGTCTATTTATTAGAGTAATCTATCTATCAACATTTTTGGATAGATATAAAGTTTAATGACCTTAGTTGGGGGAAAATAGGGTAAAAGACTTGAATGGTTTTTATCATAACTATATTATGACTTTAAAATGAAATAAGTAAATAAAAATAGGGGTTTCAGGAATGTTGATATCTTATGATGGATCATTAATGTATTTTGTGTATAGGTAAATGATAATGGTTTGTTAGAAAATATAAATGACTATTAGTTTAACAAAAAATACTATTTGTATACAGTGTTTATATATGTGATTGAATACTTGTATGCAGTACATATTATGTATATATATAATATGTAGAAGAGCATGAATATATGAAATATAATTATATAAGGAACTTAGGTACTCATACACATATGTAGCATATATCTTTAGATTGGGATGTGTGCCTATATTTATAATTTTTATTGATTGTTAAAATTAAGTGATAGAATCCTGAGGGATGGGACATTATGAATATATTCATACAGTCTCCTAAAAGTAAAACAAATTGTATAAATGAAAGATTATGTATCATGTGAGAAAAGACTTGTTATGAAATATTTGATCTCTATAATTATTATGACTGGCTATTTGTAATTGATAAATGCGTACATGTAAATTAAACTATAATATTGTTATTTATCATATATGGTACTACATTTGAATTACTTATGAAAAATGGAAACTTGTAGTCTAAGTATGAGTTATACCTAGTTGGTATAGACTCTACTTGTTTATGTTTTTGTTTATTATATATGCGATAAATAATGTATTTGAGATTCACTGCATATGTTTGATGAAATAAATGTATGTGTTTTAGATTATTCCTATATTAAACATGTTTTATGCTTACAAGTAGGAATAAATCTGTTTGAATCTATTGGTTATATATTATATTAACTAAATCTGACATGATTGGTACTAAAGAAGCATTGAGATGGACTTCAGTAGCTTACTTAGCATCACTAGTGTCAGATGAAGATAATTTGATTAAGTGGTGTGTATGAATTTGACTGATCCTATAGATCATTATCTATTTAAAAACTTTGGACAAAGTAATGTTTAGTTAAACATTATAATTTCACATGTATGACTTACATGTTTGTGTGATATCATGTTAGAATGCAATTTATTTATGGTACACATCATGTATTATAAATCTTACAATATACGGGTATTAGCTTGTCTCTCTAGTTTCTTGCACCGTCACTATCTACCCATCTGTAAAGGGAGGTCCATTCCTTGATTGGTGGATTATGCGGGGGATTGATCATCCATGGTTGGTGTGAAAAAGTGCTAAGATGATGTTCTCCGTCCCCATAATATTACTTATTTGGAGACTGCACTTGAGATTATCATAGATACTAGAGTTCATGAAACTAATGTTTTGTGGAGCCTTGTATCTTGTATTGTATTTATTTTTGAAATAATACCCTGATGGAAATGTAATTATTTACTAATTATACATTAATATCAGTGGTTATATTACTATATTAGCCATAGCTAGAATATGTAATTACTTTTTATATGCAGTTATGTTTTGCTTCATATGATGCTAGTGATCAATAACTAATATATGTTACATGTTTATTTATGGTTAACATAATTAGTGTGTTATACTAGAGTCACTAACTAGATTCTCGTGGTGAAATCTAATGAAAGAATACGTGGATTTTTAATATATATATATTATGTTATTCTATTAAATCCCATTGGAGATGTTACACACCTTAGGTAATGTTGTTACCAAGGTGTGATTGAATATGTGCACAACTTTGTCTAATGCACATTTAATGTTAGTAGTTATCTTCACATGTGTGAGAAGGTTAGGTGTAACTTGTGGAATGATCCCAAATTTCACTCCACTGATAAAAAATATATCACTAATCTTTTATTTTTATTATATAAATACCATTTTAGTCCTTGTGGAATGTCATAATAGAACTTGGAGTCTTCTCTTACACTAGTGGATATGTACTCTTTTAGAGAGTCATATTCTGGCGCAACCATTATTGGTTGTACACATGTACATTGTACATTCCCTTAGTGTAATAAAAAGTGCATTTTTTGGTAAACATATTTATATTATTTAAGTACTCTGTCTACATGTGTTAATTATAGAGTTTTCTTGAGACCTCCTCATTTCTAATATGGCATCACAAGTATTTTAATTTAATATGGTACTAGATCCATTGAAGGCTAGCTTCATAGATGTTTTCAGGCATTTTTTTAGAATCAATTTGTTTTGTGGTATTTCATTTGCCAAGCTATGTAAATCATGTTTTGCACAAACATGGAAAATTCACATGGGTAAAAATGATCCAACGGGAAGGAAAATGGGTTTTTTAGCTTAGTTAGCATGTTGTTGGGAACAAATTTCATGTTTTTCTAAGTAAATCACAATAAGCCATTATCTATTATCAGCTACAAATTATATCTTAGTTTGTTGGGAAGGTTTTATTTTCACTTTGCCTATTTTTTTGAGTTCTACATAGTGGAGTGGTTAATTATGCATTTTACTTTGGTATTTTATTGCATGGTATGTTTATTACACTTGGAGGGTGAAATTTTTGTCATGGTGAGCCATTTTTGAGGTCATTTTTACTTAAAGTGTAAAATGAGATGGCACATTTATTATTCTTTTTTGAGCATTCTTTTAAAAATCATTTTGTTGAAAACAGGGGGGCGGGGTACAGTATGAAAGGTGGTGAAAGCTTTTACACTTTTTTGTCTCTCTCCTATCTTCTATAAGCCATTGGCTTTGGAAATGTATTTTTCCTCTCCCTTTGTGAAGGTTACCTAACATGGACTCATTGCCAGGACCATATTGAAGATTTTTTTGTCTCTTTTTACATGGCACCTTTCTAAAAAGACTATTGTATTTTTTGACATGTTTTTCAAATAGTGTATTTTGGGCAACTCATGTAAACAATTATTTTGCTCCATATTTTTTTGACATTTAACATGATGATCATTTTTTTTGAATTCTAGCATCCCAAACATCATTAAATTTAAATGTGTTTCAATTAGTGGATTTTGGGCCACTTATGAAGGACATTTTTATATTTTTGTGAGATTTTGCAACATCTTGAGAAGTTAGTGGTTAGTTTACCCTACCACTTTCACTCATGAACTTTATTTTGTAATATTTTAGGTCCCTTTTATGTGCCTCATTGCATTTTCTAGGAGAAATTATTTTTTGAATATAAGCACATTCGTGTGCATCCATGATTTATTCATTTTATAAAAATAATAAGTTTGGTTTCCTTGTGTGTACATGGATATCTTATTAGGCATTTAAAGGAACCCATATGAGGATTTTAGTATGTATAATATTTTGATGGTATTATTTAATATAATCAAATGTATTTTTGACACTTTCCTTGATAGTATGATGATTTCATGTTGTGAGAAGCATTTGGTATTCCTAATATAAGTCAAAATTCATAATTGCCCACATGTATTCATATTTTTTGGTATCAAAGTTCATAAAAATATCTCTAAGCCATCCTTTGTGGTATCAAAATTCATAACATCATCTTTGAGCCAACATTTTTTATGGTATCAAAATTATCATAATATTTTGATGTTTCAAGTAGTGGATTCTTACCAATCATGTAGATATCATGAGTTTTTTTAGAAAGTATTTAATTTCATACACAACATCATCTAATAGTGGATTAGTCTACCTTATATACTTGTAAATATCACCACTATTATATATCATCACCTATATTATTACTTGCCATCATTTCATGAGAGACATGCATTGATATCACCATCTTCCTCAAGCATGGATATGTAATGCTTCCTTGGGTCCTTACTACCTAACTTATTGAGATCATTATATTTTATTGATATTTGTACATAGGTACCTCAACAAGTCTTTTTTCTGTGACCTATTTCCTAAGGATTCTAAGACACTTTATTTTTTTCTTTAGACCTCCCTAAGTTTAATTCGATGGGGGGTAATGTTGGTGAAAATATTTATTTGTGCATCTTAAGTTAAGTTGACTCAGGTAGTCATAATTTCAACTAAGTCTACTTAGTATGTAGTTAGAGTGTGCACATGCAGATGAATGAATTTAATGCTTACCTACCCACATGTGCCACCTTTATTAGTTGCTAGATTTTGTGTGGCCAATAGGAAAAGAGGTGCAAGTCCATGACTCTATGGTGAATACTCTTCTCCTTTTTTATTGATTGTTGATATGATGGATTTATGTTGAGTGTTATATATACAAAAAATGATACTTATCTGATAAATATTCTTGGTTCTCATTTTGACTCTCTTCTTCTCACCTATATCTTGTTTGAATTATAACTTGATTCTTCTTTAATCTTGGGTAGACCAGATCTTAACTTGATATTAGAGCTATTATAACTTAATAGTGGAGGCATAGAAGCATTAGTAGGACCATTAGCCTCACCCCTTGATTTATATGTAGAGCCACTAGTATGAGGATTAGAAACATTTAAAGGATCATTGGTAAAATTTATATTCTTAGGTGTATATTCCTTGGTCATATCTCTTTTAGTTTGTTCCTCACTAACAACTTCCTTGGGAACCATGAAAATATCATTATGAAAATAAGTTGCACTCACCATATCAAGTTTAGGATGGCATAATCATCACAAGGATTAGTATCACAATAAAATTCATTGTCATCACAAGTATTAAATGTATTTCAATATTTAAAATAATGTGCTCCATTACCAAGAACATAATAAGGAATGTAATAAGTAAAATTAGGAGAAGTAAAAGTATCACTAATATTTTTCATTTTTAAATCAAATAATAACGAGAATTAAACAAAGGTATTTAAATCAAATCAATATTGGTACCATTCAATCTATTATTTTGTCTAGTAGGGATTGAAGACCTAACCCTATTAATTGGCATAAGATGTAAATTGAGAAACATGAAAGAATATAGTGATAATGACATAATAATTAGAAACACACCCAAATATTGAAATCATACATTAGAGGTGGAAAATAATATTCTAAGAAGATTGAGGAATGGATAATCTAACCTTGGGGGGTTTATAGGGTTGAAATTGGGGACATTGAACAAAATATAAGAATTGGAATTGAGAGGTGAATGGGAAAAAGAACATATAACTAGGATATAAAAAATATGAATAGCCAAGATATAAAAATTAGATCTATAAGGTGGAATAAAACCTAATAGGGAAAATGGAGACAAAACCCTAAGACTAGATGACTACAAAGATCATGTACACTAAAATGTTTTAAAAAATATTAACACCAGATAAATGCAACTATGTAAATAAAACTAAGAATATATAATGAGATCTAATATAACATGGTAAACTATAGTAATCAAAACTAAAATGTGTGAAAATAGAAAATGAAAATATAATTGAAAAATAAAAAATAAATAGTAATGGAAAGATATAGATAAGTAACTGAAGCTAATACACTATGGAACTATAACTACATTCTAAAATTAGATAAAATATTATGCGTTGAATGGATTAAAACTCTAAAATCTAACTATGATCTACAATATTAAAATAATTGACATATTGTAAATTTTCTTAAGATATAATCAATCATTTATTGTGACACTGTGCTATTGAATTTGACCTACTACTATGATTTTGATATTTTCTAATTTTATAGAACTTAATATATATTTCTACTTCTTTAGTAGATGAAGATAAAGATCTTAGCTTCGATTCATGGAATTGGTGTGTAGAACTATTTTAATTTTTATTTTTTTTAAAACTCTAGTTCACCATAATGTTTCAATAATATATAAATGTGTAACTTTAATGGCTTAGGCACCCTCTTAGGGGGTTTTATCTATATATCCTATATGCTTAGAATCAAGGCTCAATATAGTTATAGTGCATGTAAGTGTTCTTAACCTAAATTGAACAAAGATCTTCAATTCTTGGGCTTATATTTGTATTTAAACTCCAACCTTGGGGAATAAAGTGCTCTCTTTACTCTATTTACCAAAATTCTTACTCTATATTTTATGATTTTTCTTTCTGGATTATTTTAAAATGTAACAAGGTGATATTAGAGTTTTACTATTTTTGTAGCCATTGTGAAAATATCAAGGGGAGTTTAACAAATAAGAAATGCAAAGTTAGTGATTGAAAATGTTAGGAAATAAGTGTTAAAACTAATTTTAAATACAGTTTATAAAATAAGTATTAAGTTAGGTATATAATCATAATTTAATAAAAATATAGATACATGGTTGGATTTAAAATAGGCTTGTGATAAATGGTACAAAGACATATTTTTGTTCTGAGAAGATAACCATTTAAGCTTTTTTTTTTTGAATTTTCTCACATGTAGATGAATCTTGATGCATGTTAGATTTAAAAGAGGTAAAAATCATCTCTAAGCTTCTTTTATAAGAATCCCTTCTTATTTTTGATGAATCTCCCATTGGGAGAAATGGTTTTGTAAACAAAGAAAAGTAAACTATACAAGAAAATAAAGAACTAACAAAAATAAAGATGTTTTCATATAAATTTTTTACAATGATAATGTTCTCTCTAGTGATAAAGGTAAAATATTATATATTTATGGATAATAATTGTTATTTTACATCTCCCATTTTATTTATTGAAACATACATGGACCCTTATGGCCACAAGGAGAAATTTTAGTGAAATACCATTATTATGTTCATAAATTTCATCAAAGACCCTTTTTATTCAAATACATGTAGCTATTAATCTCAAAGGAAAGGAGGAAGAGGTGGAATAAAAATAAGATGCATGGGTGAGATTAAATTTGGCCATAAGTGTAAAAGAAAATCCTCTTAGTGTGAATGGAATCATCTAGGATAGAAGTAGTGCTAAGAAAATGTGGTCGGAAAAAATTAAGTTTACAAAAATGATGGGAATTCATTTATAATACTATAATAATAAGAATAATTAAAATCTTTGGAGTTGCCTAAAACAATGAATTTAAAAGCAAGCATAAAAAGGGAAATTTTGTGAGAAAATATGACCAAAATGCAAGTAAAGCCTTAAGAGTAATAATAATAATTTTTAAAATGCCTCATTATCATTAATATGTTATGTTAAGTATGGTATGATGGTCCAATCTTTATTATAGTAGGTAGAGGTTTTGAGTTCCACTCTCATTATGGAAAATTTGGCATTTTTTAGAGTTTGAATAAATCTATGGTTAAATCTCTTTAAGAGGGAAGGCATGTTGTGTATCTAAACACAACATATATTTATGTGTTTAGTTTATCATTATTTTTATTATTTTATATTTTGGCTATCAAAACTAACGAAGAATAAGACCATGCATTAGCCATGGTTTCATTAGGGTTTCTAGTGGTTGAATGTACAAAAGGGGGAAATACCCTAAAGAATGTACATTTTTTTAAATATCAAATTCATATAAAATATACCCACCATTGTGTGAAACATATTTTTTTATAATCAGACTTTATGTACAATCCACCTTTGGGGATGAAGGTGCTCCAATTTATCTATGTATCAATATTTTTTTCTATTTTTTTCAATTCTATTTTATGGGTTATTTTTGAACACAACAAAAAGTCATCACTTAATAAATAAAAGGTAAAGGAATATTAGAAGATATGAAATAATTAGTAGAATCATCTAATCACATTAAAACATAGTGATAACCAAAAGAAAAATGAAAATGCAATCCCTAGTGACCCATAACTTCTATCAAAATTCATTGCACTTGCATGCACATTGCCAAAATAAGTGTGCTTTCATCATATGGAAGTTACTCTAGGTTTTTTCCATGGGAAAAAATAAGCAAAAGAAATGGAAATAAATAGTGAAATGGAAAACAAATAGACAACCATAAAATATTATAAGAATGGATGTAGGAAGAATAAAAATATTAAATGAAAAAAAAGAAAAAAATGGTGGTGGAAAAGGAAATACATCTTGAAGAAAAGAAACCATGACAAGAAAGTTGAAGAAAACTAAAATATGTGTAATCAAACCTTTAAATAAAGTGAAAATAAGTGGTTGAAAAATACAAGACTAATTGGAAACAAAAGTAGGAATAAGATGATATTAGAAGGAAACCAATAAAACATTAGAAATAAGTTAAAAAAGAGAAAAGAAGGACCCAACTAGGTGACCAACTCAATCTAGAGTGACCTTGTTACCTACACTCCAAAAGTAAAATTTTGAATTTGAGTCATTTAATATTACCATTCCCTTAAATTTTTTAAAGTTGATTATCAAAAATATTTGAAAGATTACTGTATATAAGCATATCAAGTCTTATCTAAATAAAAAACAAGGATCTATCAAGTAATGACTTGGCATACAAAGAGTAAAGAGCAGTATTTATTCCTATTTCACTTTTCAATCATCCTAATATCCATAGGCCAAGTTTGAGTAGATTTTATTTTAGGTCAATGGCATCAATTCATCAAGTACTTAAATAAAATGTACTATCTATAATCATCTATTTACATAATCATGGATCACAAAAGCACTTTGGGAGGGAGAACACATCAACCTGATGTGAATTAGGGCTATGTAGGTAGCACTTAGCTACAATGGGTTTCTAAGGCCAACTCGAGTATTACATTAACCCTATTCCCATTCTTTTACATTTAATTCATATTGTGTTTACTATGTAGGACCTAGGGTTTCTATTTTTAGGTCTTCCACATAGCATATTAATACACAAAACTCAACAATCAACCCTTGAAATTAGGCACAAAAATACAGATTGAAAAACTAGGATTATAATTAATCTAAACATGGTTGTACTCAACAGACAATGCCAAATCGTTCTCTTGTATGCCTCATAGGGACCTCTCTTAATAGACTTTAAATTAATATTTTCTATGACACGTTTGTAGGTATTTATACATAGTTTTGAATTACAGTCAACCTACATCATCATATCTATTTCAATTTTGAGGAATGTGCTCCAAATTTAGTCTAAATTATTATTTTTAGTAAGTTTTTTACTTCTATAAATTCTATATTTTATTGTAGATTTAATGTATTTACTATATTCTACTCAATTTCAGCTTTAAAATGGTACAATTTATTTCATTAGATTCACCTAATTAAAATTGATTGGTGAACTTGCTATTTTCAACAATAACTTGTTATTTGTTTGATTTTTATCCTAAGGATTTATTAAATTTCTATAAATTATTGACATTGAAAGAAAGTCTTCGAAATTGGATATAAATTTGTAATAAATAGTTCTTCTTCAACTTTAGATTAATTTTACACTGAGGAAGTATGTCTAGTCACCTCAAATAAAATCTAACACAAAAGCTCTTTCTTTTGATCTTAGGTTGATTTTTTTTTAATTTAGATACACAAAAATATTTCAATTTTATTTTCTCTTTATATACATGGTGTTCCATTTGAAAACATAATGGCATGAGTGGTTAACCTGAATACTCATATCCATTGTATAGTACTAAACATAGACTTTAGTTTTCATGTGGATCAATGTATATCAAAAATGTATAGGATGCCTTGTTTATACCATTATAAATATATCTTAATTATTTGATTTTTTGTGCACATAATAGGAGCATATAACCTAGGGAATTTACTCTCACCATACCATCAAAAATGGGTTTAGAGGGCTATATGCATGGTTCTACCTCTATAGTTAGTGCTCTAAAAGATTTATTTGACACAAATAAATGAATAATAAATTATATTGATGAGCTCACAAATCATTCAAACCCTTACCTATACCATGCTTATACCTTAATTTTTACTTGTAATATATTCGTATTCATTAACATTGTTTGACTCATACTGTAATATTATATTTTTAATGGGATTAATGGATCAATATTTCTTTCATATTTTATGTAGGATTATGAAATATCTTGACATAACTAATATTACTATTCACCATGTTTACTATTTCATTATTGCATGGATTAAACACCAAATTAATCAAAAAGTTATGCTAGACAAAGTCCAATTCCGTGACATGCCTATTTTAAATGTTTGTAATACTACATCATGCCACTATTAAGATTAAATAAAAGTGAAATATAAAGGTAGTTTTTGTCAAATTTATAATGTCTTGGGAATAAAAAGAGGCATATGTTACACATTGCATTAAAACCCAAACATGTAATGCTTCAACCTAATGGGCTATTAAAGGAAATTTTACAAGAACATGTTTGATCCCTTCAAAATCTCCACAATTGATTACTCCACACCCACTTGAGGGGTATATTATGGCTCTAATTTCATAATAAAATACTGAAGAATAATATGGTCAAACTGATGAATAAAATTTATGTAATATCTTTGTGAGCATCGTAAAAAATTTGAATCTCTCTTACATGTTGCTAAAGATGAACAAAATAAGTATACCAAAATATTATTTACAATGTCACTATTTATACCATTGCATACACCCATAGAATCACCCTTTGGTTTGGTAAAATCACTTGGTATCCAAAAAATATCCATGCTTATGCCTAATAATACTACTTATACTCCTTCAATTACCTCTACAAATGGTGTTCTTGAGAAAATAATTATTGCATTAAAATCTCAACTATCTCAACTTGATCAAACTATCTCTCATGCCATCCCCTATATATACTCATGTTATTTGTTTCAAAACCTTTTGGCACCTAAAATTTCATACTATCCATTACCATTTGGATCTGTGAATCCTAAGCTTCCTCTTTATGAAGGCAAAGGTGATCCTGAGCAGTATTTATGTGTATTCTACATAGCTTATCTAAACTATGTAGATAAAGATAAATTATTAACAAAGATCTTTTAAAGGAATATTAAACAATATTTTCTTAGATGGTGCTATGATATTCCTCTTCAAATAGTAAAGGATTTCAATCCTTGGAAAATTAATTTTTTATTCACTTTTTCATCAACATTGGTGAAAAGTTATTGTATGCTCAAATTGTAAAGCTCAAAAAGGGCTCAATGAAATAATCAATGACTATGTGCTAATATATAAGATTATGCTAGAAAAAATGACAAATCTAGTGGTTGATAATGAGATCCAAGATATATTTACTGAAAGTTTTCTATTTCTACTTTAATAGGCAAGTATGTTGGACATTCAAATATTTTGAAGAGTTATGCCATATAGACAAAGAACATGAGGTTAAGTTACTTATTGTGAACAAGATTAAGTACGATTCAAATGTTTTCTTCTAATTTAAATGTAAAAATTTAGATTAAGATAAATTATAATAAAAAACTGCATGAAAATAAGAGTAAAACTAAGGTTACAGTTAGTGTTATCTCACAACCAACACAAAAGCTTCAATTACAAGCTTCATCAAGTAGAAGATTCTCAAAGTTACCTTCACCTCATCATGTATTAATGTAAAGGCTACTATAATGTAATCATATCACTCTTCCTCCACCCATGAAAGTGGACATGTCTAGACCACATTACAAAATGTTTTATGGCAATGCATATTGTGACTGTCATATATGTATTGGGCACTCTATAAATATATGTTTCAATATTAAGCACAAGATTCAAGTTCTCATTGATGAAAATATTATTTATATTGATACAAATAATGAAGAGGATAAACCACAAGTAAATGACATTTCAAAACTCAAAATGTACAAGGATCATTCTCCTAATCATGAAGAAAATAATAAGGATAATTATGAAGTGGACCATGAATATAATTCTCATATACCTCCTTATACATATGGTCATCCACTTGATAGCATCATTATAACATTTACTATAAATCAAAAATCTCACCCTGTGAATACATTTGATGATAGCAAAGTTGTAGATGATGATTCAGATAGACTTGCACTTTTCATTAAAGGATATGTTGACAAGTAACCCATATATAATGTTATGATAGATAATGGATCTAGTGAAAATGCATGAAATATGACACTAATTTATTCTCTTGGATATTCATAACAATATGTACAAAATACTTTTGGATTCTCAAAAGCATTTGATGGACATAAATAAGAGACTCTTGGACGTATTATGCTACCTTTGCTAGTGGGTTCACTAATAGTACCCACTCCATTCTTTGTTCTACTAAGCACAAGTGTATTTGATATGATATTGGGGTGCCTATGGATACAAAAGCTTCGAGCAATGCATAAACATCTTTAATACATTTATGTCAATCAAATGGTCAAAATTCCATGAATAAAATATGAGCATAGTTTGGAACCAATGGCATTTTTTCCTCCTACAGAATAGTTGGTTGGTATAATTATTGAAAGACACAGTAAAAAAATGGTTTATACAAATATCCAAGAGTGTGATTATTATAAACAAAGGCATACACCAATATTAGTTTCTAAACCTATACGTGAGCATGATACAATCACACAACAACATATTTTAGATTTAGATTATGTGCATAAGCATTTTATGGTACACCATCCTAAGCAGAAAGTGGTTTCTAAAAAGAGATCTATATCTTATATATCATCACATGTTATTTATAATGTTTCAAAATAGGTATAATTTTTTACACCTACACATGAGTATCTATGTTTATAGAGGCATATGAGTAGTGATTCAAAGGGGTTTTTTTTACAACATACAATTCATATTAATATTTAGAGGCATTGATAGTTAACTCTTCCTTTTCATGAGAAGTCATTCCTTCATATCAATTATTTGGGTATACATACGTGCACAATCTTGATGACATCATTGGGTTGGGAAAAAATTTATACTTCTTCTCAAACCACTCATTGATTTGAATATCTTGATTAGTTGCTTGCATCTTTTTCTTTTACATAGCTTATTTTTTTCACATCATTATTAGTTATTCTATCCCAAATTCGCTAGCATTCTTCAAGCCCTTGGATTTATCTTCAATTTGCGCACTTGCCCTCTCACTTTACAAAAAAATTTGAACAATCCAAATCAATTGTCTTACATCACTATCAATACTTATTCTTTACAGGAAATCTGTTTATTAATTATTTCACATATATACATGCTAAGGCCTTCATTTGCAATCACATGATCACTTTTTGCATAAACACACATAATCATGTTTCTCATTTATGCTACAAATACTATGTTTTATTTCCACATACGTTACTGGAATATTACTTGCCTTCCCTCTTGCTTACATTATGCTTTTTCAAATTTTAGAGGATTATTCAAATCCCTCACAATTATTTTATTTTCAAATCCTTGATTATTATCCTTTTTAAAAAATTTCAATCCCAATATATTGAAAAAATGAAAAAAATCCAAATATGGAAATTTTTCAAAAATTTCTAAAAAAATAAAATATATTCAAAATTCTAAAATTGGGACCTAGAAACATTCTTTCCAATATTTATAGCTTATTTCTTTACATATGTTATTTATTTCATGTTGGTAGATGCATATTCCATTTATATTTTAATACACAATGCTTTTACATAATGTATACGAGTGTGATACATGACATATTATGGCACGATCCTTGATGTCAGGCTTCCCTCATTACTCAACAACCTTGTTTAGTTGGGGGAATATATTATTTCACAATGTACAATTTAATAGGTTGTATCTAGCCACAATTATATTTACCATGATGAGTTATATATCATATAAATGTATTTCCAAATCCCTCATATTTTTTAATTGTTTTACTTAATTATGTTATTTTCTAACAATAAAATGGATACATATGATGCATGTAGACTAATTTCATTTGCACTATGCTTATTTTCAAATTTTACTACATGATGAGTAAGGAATTACATGCTTATGTATGAGGTCCATGGCCCTTTTTGTATAACATTTACATATTCTTGATTATGTAATACCATATTGTCACTTTTTTATGGGCCCTTAACCTTGTGCGTATGTGACATTTAAATTTTCCTTGTATGAGGAATTACTACCTTATATGAAATATTTTATACAAACTGTATGGCATTACATGACATTACTTGTGCTTTTTGTTTTTTACTATTCTGCCATTATTTATATCATGCATTTATACTCATTATTATATATATTATGGTGTCACAGTCTATATCATACATTTACTACTTATGTGCTTAAATTATTTATCTATCTGATACATACTCAAAATGTAAATCAATGTTACATATTACACTATGATACAAATACAAATTAAACTATGCAAATGCTATTACATGGTTACATCATTCACAATATTTTACAATTTTCTTTTGAGATATGTGATTTATAGGATAGGTATCTCATCTCAAAAAGGGGAATCACAATGAGTTTATCCTAAAGGTATAAGCCCTCATGAACAAATTTTAGAATTTCAAAAGCATACATATTTAAAAGTTACACTTGATTCAAAAAGTTTAGTAAAATTTAATAGATACTTGATGCATATTAATGGGCATGTGCATAAAAAGTTACAACTTATAATTTGTAAAAAATTTAGATTATAATTTTTTAAAGTTACAAATTTCAAAAGTTACAAGTTAAAAGGATAAAAAAGATGCAAATAATAAAAAAACACTCAATATCAATATAATATAGATACATGGGACATGATGCTTGTTCATATACATGTTTATAATATGGAAATTTAAAAAACTAAAGTTTTAGGTTTCAAGTTTCAAATTTAAAATTTACAAAAGCTTTAAATTACAATTTTTAAAAGTTACAAGTTGGGCAAAAAAATCTCTGCTTGAGTTTTAGCTATACACATCTTGACTATCATTTATTATTGGCTTGTGAATCACACCATGGTCCTTTTTATCACCTACAGGATAATAGAATTTATTGGCATTTAGGATCTTCACCCTAGGTCAAGCTTAGGGTACATAATGACCTCCATTCCTTCTCATTTAGATATTAAATCCATGATATATGAAAGAGGAGCTCAAAGCCATGGCACCACCTCTCAAGTGACTGAGGAAATTTATCCCCGAAGTGTACCATCAAGTGATGTCTCTCAGCCTAATGTGGTTTTTCTTATGTCTAAGTTTAATTCTAATTTATAATGGTTGGATTAGTTTTGTTTAATACGTTACTTTATGGGTCATGTCCCCTCTGAAAACATGCTTAAGAATTAGGTTTAATCTTCCTAGACCAATCATGGCATTAGGCTAGATAGCATCCAAAACATGACAAAGGTATTTTTCCTATTGCATATTTAATACCATACCCATGCGGGTGTGATATTGAATAAGTTTGATACCTAGTACATCTATACCTCCTTGCTAGTGTTTTCTCCCTAGACCTAGGACTTTATTGTTTTAAAGTATGCTGCTCTAAAAGTCCCCATATGAGTGGAATTTCTTGGGTTGCCTTTTCCTTGTTATAATTTTTTTAATGAAATCATGACTTATATTAGGTGTTTGGTCTATCATGAGCCTAAAATATTCTATTCCACTTGCCCCCAGAAATGGGTCTACATAGAAGTAGGTTTATCAAAGGATCTCAAAGAGTTTGTGGAGATCCAAATCTTCAAATATTGACACACATAACATGTCTTTTATATTAACTCACATAACATGTGATTCTATTTTCAAGCCACGAATCACAAGATCAAGGACTATATATTGTATTTACCTTGAAAGAAGCTAGCTCCCAAGTCCACCTTTGATCTCCCTAAGAATACCCAAGAGGATGGGTGGTAAAATGTTGGGGATGAAAAAAAAAACATGACAAAGGACTACTCACTTCAATCTAGGGAGTAATAACAAATTATCTTTCAGTTCTACACCTCAAATGCCTATGCTTATGGCTCAAACTACTAGGGAGTTAACTATTATCACTCAACCTACTAAGGACTGTGGCCATTCTAAGTTGGAAATAGCCAAACCTATGGATGTAAATGTTTTGTCCAGTTATTAAGTTTCCTTAAAATTTTATCTCAATAACTTTACTTTTCCACAAACATCTTGTCTCGTGCCCAAGCATAAAGAAGTGTTCGTGTAGTCCCACCCAAGATTCTATGGCTTGTTCTTGTAGTCCCTCTTTTTAGTAATCTACAAAATATTTAGATTATGTGGTTGAATTTGTAGCCAATCGAGTTTCCCAACGTTGGTTTCTGAGGAATAGATATGATGCCCTAGAATTGCTCAATTCCAAAGATATGTCTATTGATACCTGTAATCTATGAATTTTTTTCATGGAATGCTTGGGGTCTTACAGCCTCATCATGTATGTATGTGGTGTGACATTTTAGGAAATTTTTTACAGGTATGGACATTATTTGTATGTAAAAAATTAATGTGGCAGATTTCATTACCTATGTTGTCAACAAAGTGATATGCCCTAATAACTTAGTGTTGATAAATAATCATGACCCAGACCATGGTGGCCTTATAACATTTATTTGTATGAAATGGTAGCCACATTTTTTGGATTTTGGATGTGACCCTACACACTATCATTTGCGACCTTTTTAATATTGAGAATCATTCTTTTGGCATTATTGATTTCTATGCCTTAGATGATGTGCATGAAAGGATATCCTTATGGTGGAGGATTTCCTATTATCCCTATGAATAGGATGAATATAAATGAAAATTTATTAAATGTAAAATAATAATTATTTGTGTACATACATAAGCTTTAAAAATCTTACAGCAATTGGTTATAGAAAACCAACTAGCAGATTATAACTAACCTGAAAAAATAAGGTAATTAAAAAAACAAAATAATAAACTAAAAAAACCTTTGGATCATAAATGACCCAAAAAACTCCCCTTGATCATAAGGGGTATATAATAAAAAAACTGCAGCAATGCATCTGAAGTCATAAAAAAACTGTGATTCAATAGCAATTAGTGCACTATACCATGTGTTATTGATCAAAATCGATGTTGTTCCATAAATAATACCACACTATGATTCGTGGCATAAAATTATGATGAACATAATCAAATATTAATCATCCCCTATGATCATCATACCATACTACAATAGAACATGATAAAATCTTGTCCAGCTACATCAATACATATAAGGCTCCACACAGAAGCCCATCCAAGTGACCAACCTGTACTATAAATGGCACATCTCTATGATGTCTAACAAACACTAATGGCCTTTATTCAAAATTGAAGGTGATATAAACCCTTATCTACTTGTACTTTCACTAATGATTGATCGAAGACCAACCAATGATATATCTTCTCCCCTTATCAAGAAAGAGGTGAGAAGTTATGCAACAAGAGAAACAAAATCAATTAATCTTGTCTACTACATGTCATGAATATCAAGGATAGAAAAAATCAACGATGTAACATAGAAAATGCTACTACAATATATCCTGGTCTTGAGCCTAGTAGCTTGCATAAGATGGGTGAATCATTGATCACTCAAACCATGTTGTTAGGTTTATCTAGACCATAGACCATAGCCATATAGGACACCTCTTGATAAGAAGAAGTGTCAAAATATCTTGAATAATTGGAGTAACCAAAAGATCTACCACTAGAATGATCTAGATGATTTTCTTTATTTCTCATTTTATGTGAAAATCAAGGTCGTCAAGGACATACATCTACAAGATGTCCAATACCACCACATTTGTAATATATGGGTTGTTTTATGTGCTAAAAAGGTCCAAAAGAATATGAATCATTGGAAGAACCACTAGAGTGAGAAGAGTGCCTATGGTTACGTTTACATTTTTAATAGACTTGAGAATGTTTATGAGAACATTTTGGAGACTATCTAGAATGATGTGCAGAGTGTCTCAAAGAATGTCTCAGAGAGTGTTTCAGAGAATGCTTCTAAAACTACCTATGTATATGGTGATGGCCTCTATGATTTGACCTGGCCTTTGTATAGTGATCCAATTCAATATGATTAGTTTTTTTGTTTAAAAATTGTCACTCATGTTGAGTCCACAACTAATGTAGCTTATCACTCAATGTAGCATTTCAAAAAAAAATGGTGTATGTAGAACTAAGGCCATTTAGTGTGATGGAAATAAGAATGTCAACATTGATTTTTCCACCTGTCATGTAGTATTTTTGTTGTAATGTCTTCATCTATGAAATATATTATGAGATGTTTTCATCTTTTGCCAATTTATTATTTAAAAGTTACATAAGAAGATCAATTTTCTTGGATGTAGGGTTTTTTTCATACAGATATTTCTATGTTTTCCATGTGCCATAAATTTAACTTTTTTAATGTGAATAATAACTTGTGCAGTGTAGGATGATTTTAACAATGCAATT
This sequence comes from Torreya grandis, assembly GCA_037957365.1. NCBI lineage: Eukaryota > Viridiplantae > Streptophyta > Pinopsida > Cupressales > Taxaceae > Torreya > Torreya grandis. Next base: position 1,537,732 of record JARHVA010000603.1, read on the forward strand.
ACATGTTTATCACACTTTTGGTACTTAATCTGTTTGGTAGGTTTAGTGGGTGGTGTGGTCTCTTTCTCTATTATATCCCATAAATCATTAAAAATCAATGTGTTTTCCATGTGTAAGCTCCATTGTTTGTAGTTTTTAGGTGTTAATTGACTATTTTTAGAGATTAAGCTTTTAATTTTTGTCATTGTCTTAAAAAAATTCAAGGTATGCTATCAGGATTTGGCCTTTACCAACCAGATAGACATTGATTACAAATATTCTATGACTTCATCAAAATTTGAAATAATCACACCCTTATTGCTCTAAAAATTAACTTTAACACCCTGTATAAATCCTTTACAATTTTATATGTGAATCAAAAAGAAAATTTGATCATAATATAAAACTAAAAGGTTTTGAACCCTGTATCTCTCCTTCACAAGCTACTAACAAAATATAACTAACCAGCTTTCCTTTAATGAATTTGAATATAAAAAAGGCAAGATATCCAATATAAAATTGACTTTTTAGATGAAATTAAAAAATATATATATGAGGTAAAATATGTTAAAAATTTTCACCAAATTTTTCTATAATGTTAAAACTTTTACTAAATTGTGGTACTGTCTATAAATTCTTTACCCAATTTTACAATTTTAAAAGACTACACAATCTTCATTATGTCAGATTTTGTTTTCTACCATGGTCTTCTATTTCACCCTTCGAATTATTTCATCCTTCCACTGATCTCATTATAGATCTACTTCATTTGTGAGGATTGTGAGGTTTACATTCAATTCATTTTTAAAAATTCTTCTAGTGCATACATATTTTGTCAAAATAGTTGTATTATAAATATTGGTGAACAAGGGTATAAAAATCTTCACTAAGGACAAATGTACATAAATGTTTCACATGAAATGGTTTGGAATAATATAATGAGAGCAAGGTGTGAGTAATGAGAGTGATAGATGGGTTGACAATAGCTAATGAGAAGGGAAATAATAACCACAAGAAATGACAATGCAAAATAAGGCATTCCACTCAATGGTTTTCATTCACTTCTATATTATCTTTTACCCATTGGATAACAGTTGTGCTCATACACCATGGTGTTGGCTTGTGGCTTGTTCAACATAGGCATTAAATGTTCTACATATGCATTGAAAATTTCTTCTTTTCCTTGCATCAATCCTCCTTTCTCCTCCTAGATGGCTTTGATACCATTGTTATCCCTACAAATAGGAGGAATATAAACCAAAATTTATTCAATGTAAAGCACTAATTATTTTTGTACATACATAAGCTTTAAAAGGTTATGGGAGTTGGTTATATAAAACCAACTAATGGGTTATAACTAACTCAAACAAACAAGGTAATTATAAAAACAAAATAATAAACTAAAACAACCTTTGGATCATAAATGACCTAACAATGCCAGCTCATTACTTGATGCCCACTGGGCTATCCATAGTGACTTTAGTATGGTGGAACAACCTATTGACAAGATTGGAATTTTACCAATGATATGGTTTTCTAATGAATTATAGGTGTGGATATTAATGTGAAATAAATTTGGCTTTTATGACCCCAACACCAATCATCTTCCCATGTCTAAAGTTTGGTGCACTTGGACCAACCTTCAAAGTGGATCTGTTCATGTTTTAAAATGGCATGATTGGGCCATGATCTCCACTAGTTCATACTTATCCTTTGACAATACCTTTTCCTTACCCATATAATCCTTACTATATTTTTTTCTTTCTGACCACTCACTTATCCACTTCCATTTAATTTTTCAATTTAAAAATCCACACATTTTTAAAATGTAGTTTTTTTAATAAACATGTCTCTGTTGGCCCATGGTCTCACCATGGCCCACATGAAGTGGGTTTAGAACGTGGTCCCCTAGCTTACTCAGTAGCCATGTTAGATCTAATGATGAGTTGATGTGCTAAACTAGACAACTCAGTTTCTTCGAATTTATGGATGTGAATTGGCTAAGACTCAATGGTGTTCTTACTCAGCCACCTCCTTGAAGTTGAGTCGTGTAATGGTAGAGCTCAATAAAAACCCCTTTAATGAGCTTCTCTAATGTTAAGTGGTTAGATTGAGGTAAAATTTCCAAATTATAGACATGTAAAATTCTTGCAAAGCTAAAATTTGAGCATGTCTGCATTGGCCCAAAGTGGGGGATAGAGTTTCCAAATTTGTTTTTGCTTACTCAAAGCCAAAACTCACTCTCAATAGATTCAGGCCATCTAATAGGATCGTCAGCTCCTCATTTCAATGCCTAATATGGTATGATCTTTCATTAAACACTATCAAGAAGTTTTCATAACCCACCTTCCTAGGGTGAAAATGAGCTCTGAATCAATGCCTCTCGTTTGTTCTAATCAAAGTAACCCCTTCTCAAAGGGTTGCTTATGATAAAAAAAAACTCTATGTAAAGGATTTATATGCAGCAATTATTGATATGGTTAATGATAAAGCTCCTAGGTATGTTCTATTCCATGTGAATTTTACAAAATGATGTGGGATGTTGTTGGAATTAATCTATATTAAGTCTATCTTGAAGCCTTCCACACAATAGTTAGGCCTGAGTAATAACAAATGGAATATCAAGTTCATCCTAAAAGCTAGAGATCCTAAATTAATTTTTAATTAGAGACCAATCTTTTTTATTAATGTCTCTTACAAGATTATCTCCAAATCATTAGATTTGTAGGTTTGCCACCTTTTCCTTTTAGTTATTCGACCTGAGAAGACATGGTTCATTCAAGGTAGATATATCTTGGATAATATTATTGTTATGTGATGATTTTGTTGAATGGAATGGAATGAGTTTGTTGATTCAAAGGCTATGTTTATAAATATTACATTCAAAAAGGAATACGATTAAATAGAATGGCCATTCATCTTGGCTATGTTATAATATCTAGGATTTGGCCCTACCTTCTTGCAATACATTTGTATGTTTTTTACCGATGCCTCTAATTTTCTTTCCATTAATGGAGTTAGCTCTGAGCTATTTGGTATTTTTTAGATCTATTAGACAAGGTTTTCTACTAGATTTAGTCATTTATGTTTTTACTCCAGAAGGTTTTAGCTACCTGCTTGTTAATGCCTAATCTCAAGGCCAAATTTGTGACATTTATTTGTCAGTTGAGGATCCCTTGTAACTTATTAATGGGTATTTTGTGGATGATTCCTTATTATAATTGAGGATGAGGATAATATTTATAGTGTCATACATGGTCTTGATATTTTATGTTTTCTTTTGGCTCTTCCATTCAATGGCATAAAACCCAATGCTATAAACATTCTTTCCTCCCCCCATCTCACTGGATGGCTCAATATGAGTGGAAACTACTCCACACGATGAAATTTTCAAGTTATTGGGCATCCTTTTTTTAGGCCTCCCAATCTAAACTTTTGAAATACATGGTGGACAGGGTGCGAAATAATGTATTATATTAGGTCACCAAACCATTATAATTGTTGGCAAATTCCAAATTTGCTATAAAGTGCTAGTATCCACCCATTTGTATTATTCATCCTGCTAGATGCCTTCTTAGTAATTGGTCAAAAAGATAGAAAAATTACTTAGAGACTTCATTTAGGCTAACCCTTCTATTGGAAAATGTTTTCATCAGGTGGCCTAGGAATATTATTGCCTTCCTCAAGAGACATGTAATATGGGTTTGATCAATGTCTCTCACCAAGGTTCTACAATCTATGTTAAATGGATTGTCCATCCCATTGAAGGAAATGAAGGCTAGAAGGTGACCATATAAAATTGTGTTGCTCAAGGCTCCCCTTATGGGTATGCAATGTGGAAAGGTCTTGGCTTTTCTAACTTCCTTATTCTTGTTGCTCTTGTGAAAGTTGTGGGATCCTTTATGATTATAAGTATTTGGAAAGCTTGGGAAAGATTCAAACCATGGATTTTATGGAATGGTTATGGGTTTAATTATGGTCTATCTATAAATCAACAACCTTATGGTGGTCCCATATCATAAAATTTCATGCAATTCCTCTTATTAAGGTGCCTTGGATTCACTCCCTCAAATTCTTCTGAAGGGGAATTCAAATAGTGCAATATTTATTTTATAAAAATACTCTCTTTTGGCTCCCTGGGATGAATTTAGAGTTAAGTTTAATCTTTCTATTATAGATAAAGAATCTTATGAAGATGATGTGGAAGTAGGTCCCATGAAAATGCTTCATAAAATCACATTCAATTCTTCCCACCCTTGGTGAAAAGTCTAGAAATGGTATGTCAACACCCCTTTCCAAAATTACACTACTAGGAAAGGTTATGAATGGCTCTTTCCACGCCTAATTATAGATGGAAAACTTCTTGACCATTACGATATTTAGTATTCTCTCACAGTTTGGGGGAGACTTTTTTAGACTATAGGTTATGTGCACTAAGATTAAGCTACTCACTTTGCCTAGTGTTTGCTTCACTAAGGGATTCCTATAGGCATAAGATAATTTAACTAAGGGTCACGTAGCCCGATTACCCTTTCTATGAACAGTTGGAGACTCTCATGCACATTTTATGATTTTTACCTAAAGCCAAAACTTTTTGGGTTTGGATACATGATTTTTTCAAAACTTTTTGTTGACCATTTTTTGGTCCAACAGGCCAAAAATCGGTCCCCTTCTTCCCCTGTTGTTCTAGGCCAATTCATTTTTTTGATTTTGCACAAGTATGGGATTTTCTACAGACTCCATAGGCGAGTCTTTTAACACATGAAGAACCAGTTCAAAGAGTGCAAGCTTTTACAAAGCTTCCTCAGACTCTTGCCTGAAGAAATTCCCAAGGAAAGTTAACATCTTTGAGCTGTTGAACCATTGAACCGGTTCAACGCTTTGGTTCAATACTTTGGTTTATCGATTTGGTTCAATGACTAAGTTCATCGACAAAGTTCAACAGTGAGGTTCAATCAAATGGTTCATCGACTTGGTTTAAGGCTTGGTTCAACTATTTTGGTTCAAACATTCAGTTCGATGCCTTGGTTCAACAACCATTTGAACCATTGAACCAATTCAATCAAATGGTTTAATGGTTGGTTCAAAGGAGCGGTTCAATGCAAAATTTCAAGAGAGCCTCTTGAAGGACAAGTGCCCTTGCAGAGGACACTTGGTTGACAAAATCACCCTTTGGAAGTGTCTATTTCAAGAAAGTCGCAAAGGTAAGTTCTTTCATAATTTTGTTTAAGACAGTTGAATGGCAAAGGCATAATTCCTTCATACTTTTTTTTGAAGGAATTCCTTTGGACAAAAGTTTGAAGGAATTCCGAAAGGTTGCAAATGAAACTCCCACAAAAACCAAGGCAAGAAAATAATTTCTTCAGACTTTTTGTTCAAAGGAATTCCTTTAGACAAAAAGTCCGAAGAAATTTGAAAAAAGGCCATGAGCCCAAAAAGGCCTAGGGAAGAACTCCGAAAAAGTGACAAGGAAATTCTTGTGGACTTTTTGTCTGTGGGAAAAAAATCCGTGAAAAAGGCCCGCGCAGAAAGAGGCCAAAGCAAGAAAGCTGAAGAAAGTCCAAGGGGTGACGGGCCTAAGGACGTAAAAAACAAGCACAAGAAACTAGTCGTTGGGTATTCAAAAATAGTGACAGGCCTGCGAACATCAATTTATAGATGGTGAAATAGCCATTTGTTTTTTAAAATGCTTAAGCACCAACCAAAAAAGAGCCCAAGGAGCCAATGACCTGCCAAAGAGATAGCCCTCGAGGGCTGAAGGAGCCAGAAAGAGACAAAGCAAGGAAGAAGACAAAGTGAAAGAAAAGACAAAGTAGTCCAAGTGGCAAAGGAGAGGTGAGTTATTGCCAAATGGTCACCAAATGGCACAAATAGTAAATGACATAGCCTGTTTTCTCTAGTTTGCATTTATAAGGGGACAAATCACATGAATATATGGAAAGAGCAGTCTGTTTGTAGAAAAGAGGTGTGGCCCATGCTTTCACATTAATGCTTGAATGCTAAAGTCAAGATCGATGATTACATAACATGGTTCTAATAGGCCTTTTCTAGAAGAATGACATTAGCTATAGTGATTTCCTCTTCCCGATGCTCTCAGCGCACATGGGCTAGCTTGCAAAAAGAGTGCCAAAAGTCTTTTCCAGAAAGCACCAAGTTCTCTCCTCTTTCTATATATTGTAAAATTTATCATTTGAGAAGGATCCATCTCTTAACCTATAAGGCAAAGCTCTGCCTAATAATATCTAGGTTTGTAAGGCAGGACTCTGCCAAATTTTTACCTTGAATCAAGACTTAGCATTTTACCTCCATTTGGACTTGCACTCACGCCTATGTCTATGTTTTCTTTTGGTGTTAAGTCATTGACTTTCATGATTTTCATAGATCGATCACAGCATGTCTAGTGCATTGTGAGTTTCTCTTTTACAAGTTTGCCAGAAGTGTCTATAGTAGAAATATAGGTGCATGTGAATAGGTTGTCAAAGTGTGTCTCAGAACACCTTTGACAATTCTTCCTCCCTGTATCTCTATGGACCCCTGACTCACTGATACATAAGAGTCTCCCACATTAGATGAAGTGTATGGGTGTTAATTCTTGGTGAAAAGTGTATATTCGGGTTGGGTTGGTCATCTTTTTTGGCGTATCACCTTTATTATTTTTAGGCTTAGGTTATGTTTTTAGCATTTTTCTCCCATTTCATCCCTCCTTTTTTACATTTATTTGTTAGCAGTAGGAGAAACCAAGGCCTAAAGATACATGAAAGGGAGCTAGCCCTTATTTAGAGACTCTCCCCTCCAGCTTCGCTAGTCCCACAGGTGAGAGGGGAGTTTCCATTTTGACTTGTGGAAAGGCAAGAGCTAGGCATCCTGCCCTAGGTGCAATCCACTGTGTCAATAGTTTTTGGCACGCCCGATGAGACTCAATTTTTTACACTCAGTAAAGTTTTAGGATTGATGCTAGTCCTATGATAGCAAATCAACTATTTTCAACATCTAGTGACTCCACTGGTAAGAGCTTCATTTTCTAATCAAAGACCAGTCTGACTTCCTATGCCTAAAGTCACCACACGATCTACTTCTAAGGTTGTCCCTTTCAAATTTATTGAATTGCCTTTAAACTCAACAAAGTGACTGAGATTTGAAAGGACCCATCCTTATTCAGCAAACCACTTTCCCAAACCTGCTATAAAGAACACCTACGTAAGAAGGCTGTGGTTACATCCTGTCATAGCTATGGCATTACCCTTTGTGACTTTCTGTGGTCAGAGTCCTCTGAATCTCTAGCGTTATGACCCAATTCCAAGAGCAGTCCTCAAAAGTGTCCCTTCCTTTGATGGAGAGGGGCCCATTATAGTTATCAAACACATCATAAATGTTGCTAACCTCTGTAATATTCATAATATTACTAAGGATAATATTGCAACCAGATTGTTGGCTTTGTCTCTAAAGGGCAAAGCTCTGGACTGGTATGGGACTTTAGCCATAAATTCAATAGATTCTTGGAATGAATAGGGTACTCACTTGATGGACCATTTTAGGGAAAAGAGTGACCACCTCTCACTTGTCGAGCAATTGACTACCATGAAAAGAGCCCCACATGAATACATGCAAGATTTCAACACTCGGTTTTAGAATACATGGGATAGAATCCCCATTCTGGTAAGATCGACTCCTAGTTATGCTTTCCTATATTACTTAAGAGCATTGAATAGTGATATCGATATTATGATACAGTCCATGGGAGGACATGTGCTACCTACCACCTATGACATAGCTATAGCAGCTAAAAATTGCCTAGTGTAAGCTGGGAAAATAGCTCCTAGACCCCATATGCCACTTTTCCCTGAAATGCTGCCTCTAATTTAGACTGTTGCTCTCACCTTAGCTCTTCTACCTAGCATAGAAAATCTAGCTGCTACTCCATCCAATGAACTTCATGAAGTCAAGAGTCTATTGCAAAATATGTCAAATGAACTTGTGGCTATTAAAAGATAGCAAGCTCAAAGCAACTGACCAAACTAAGGATACTAGCAGTATGGTCAAGCTCCTAGGCCCCCATTCCAAAATTACAATCAAGGATAGGGTCAAATTACTCAGACCAGACCCTTTCAAGGCTACAATCTAGGTGCCCCTTCATCATCCAAGGCTATGGTGCCCGTTTAAAACAATCTGGTGCAAGAACAACCAAGTTGTTCAACCATGGGATATGGTCAAGAGCAGGGTGTTTATATAAATGAAATGATGGGTTATTACCCAAATTTACAAGATAATCAAGTAGCCACCCAATTCCAAGGTTTAGAGGCTCCAATGCAACCCAACATGAGCAACAGTTAGACCCAGCCTGATTCTACTCTCATGAATTACCTGGAAGGTGAATTCTATTCAGTCAATTACATGGGTGTTGTAGACAATCAGGCTAACTGTGTCACATCCAACACAAGATTCAAAAGAAGAGCAATGGAAGAAACTTAGGTTGCTGCCCAAACTTCAGTAATACCTTTTTCATCGCATATAAATCATAAGGTCCCAAGTTTCAGATCACTAATTGTACCTTCAACTCCTTGGCCTGCACCTCAGGCTGTAAATAATTCCAAATAAAATTTGAAAGAAGGCAACCATCAAGTCAATGTGGTTGACCAGATAAAGAAGCTACACATGAGCATCTCCTTGTGGGATTCACTGTCAAGACTAGGGCAAAAGGACATGTAGAAGAAGGAATTGCATGAGCTAAATGAACAAGTTGTCCCAGTAAAGGCCGATAATGTCTTGATGATGAATGGACAGCCTTCTACCTCAGGTCAGGTCAAGAAAGAAAAAAATGTTACTCTTTTTTATGTTATCTTGGTCATAGGAGATTTCTTGGTGCAAAATTGCATCATTGACAGTGGGGAAAGCACCTCGGTGATGCCCAAATGCATAGCCGATAAGATGGGCTTGAAATACAAAGAAATGACCAAGGGATTCCTATAGCTAGATGGAACACCAGCAAAGACAATTGGGGTGGTAAGAGGTTTGAGCTTGACACTACATGCTTGCCCAACCTTCTCAGTTCCTCATGATGTGGTAGTGGTGGATGTCCCTCCTTACTTTGCCATCTGCTTATCCAGGGATTTTACATCCAAGATAGGTGGTTACTTAGCATCGAATTAGTCTTATCTAGTTTTTAAAACCAAGTACAAGACAAAATTTAAGATTGAATTTAAGCCACTCTACAGAGATCATCTGGAACCATATTCGCTCAAGACAGTAAATGTCAGCTACGCTATCATTGACCAAGAAGAGTTCTAAGTAGACCAATCTCCATCCTCTGCCCTTGAAGGAGTTGCAGACTTGCTCTTAGATGAATGGGGAAGTGACAACTTTGAGCATGATCTTTACAAGTTCATAGAGGGGGCAGGCCTTGGAATTTATTGCATGCATGAAGAGGGTACTTTTGTACCAAATTTGATGAAAGCCAGCCAGGAAAACTCAAGTCTATGGTATCTATTTTTTGATGGTTCAAGAAGTAAGTTGGGAGCTGGTGGTGGGGCGGTGTTGGTTTCTCCTTCAAAGGAGAGATCATTTTCAAATTTTTGGTTCTAATTTCCCTACACATGTAACGTTGTGGAATATGAATCCCTCATCCATGGTTTGGAGTGGACAAGAAAAAGAGGAATCACAGAGCTACGAGTTTTTAGTGATAGTTAGCTGATTGTCAATCAGGTAAGAGGCCAGAATTTGACAAAGAATTCTTTACTAAAGTCCTACAAACATAGGGTATGGGATTTAGTGGAAAATTTCTTTTCTTTCAATATTACTTCCATTCTTAGAGAGAAAAACAAGCAATAGATAGGCTGGCAGCAGTTGGTGCCCAGTGTGATATCCCTCAGGAAATAGGCCGAGACCACAACTCACTTCACTTGAAGGTAGTGATCCAGCCCTCTATACCTGACAACATCACCAACTGGCAGGTCTTTGATAGTGACCAAAAAATAGTGCTCTTCTTGCAAGAAGAAGTAGAATTCACTGTTAAAAACTAGGCAAAGCTACAATAACAATATGGCAGCCAAATTGTTCAGTTGAAGAACAATAAGCTCCCTAAAGGTTTGGTCACTCTAGAGAGTATCTTCAATGGAGATGACCAGTTGAAAAGCAGCAAGGCATGCATTGCAATGAAGGAGGAGCACCATGAGAAGGAGGAGATATTAAAAGATAAGGTACTTTCACTTGGGAAAGTGTGCACAGACCGTCAAAGGCAGGCTTTCATCTTGTTGTAGCAAGAATTAGCCAATATCTTCGCTTGGCAGTATAGTGATTTGAAGGGTTTTGACCCAAATTTGGCCCAGCATACCATTGAGCTAGAAGAAGGCACTAGGACAATCAAGTAGAAGTAGAAGCCTATCAACTCAATGATTGAGCCTCTCATGCAGAAGGAACTCACCAAATTGATTGAGTCTAGGATATTATTTTCAATCAAACACTCTTCTTGGCTAGCCAATCTTGTTCCTGTCCAGAAAAAGAATGGAGAGATCAGACTGTGCATTGATTTTAGAGACCTCAATAGAGTCTCTTTGAAAGACCATTATCCTCTCCCAAGCATGGAGCAGATCCTTCAAATGGTGACAAGTAGTGAGCATTTCTCCCTCCTAGATGGGTATTCAGGATACAACCAGATTTTGGTGCAAGCCTGTGACCAGCATAAGACAACTTTCACTACCAAGTGGGGAATGTTTGCTTATAGGAAAATGCCTTTTGGACTGTCTAATGCTGGTGCCACCTTCCAATGAGCTATGGACATGGCCTTTTAAGGCCTGATAAATAATATTGTGTTGGTATATCTTGGTGATGTGATAGTTTTCTCCAAGGAAGTGAGCCAACACATGAAACACCTTAGACAAATATTTGAGAGGTGTAGAGAGTTTGGTATCTCTCTCAATTTGAGGAAATGCATGTTCGCTGTCCATGAGGGGAAGCTCCTTGGTCACATTGTTTCTTTGAAAGGCTTGACTATTGATCTAGAGAGAGTTTGTTCCATCTTGGAGTTGTCCTTGCCTAAGCACAAGAAAGGCCTACAAAGCTTCTTCAGTAAGATAAATTTCATCCAGAGATTAATCCCAAATTTTTGTAGAGGTGGTCAAACCATTGACCTCTATGCTGAAGAAGGGTGAAGAGTTCACTTGGACAACACAAAGAAAGGATAGTTTTGAAGAAATCAAGCAGGCCATAGCCTGGGCTCCTACTTTGATTAGTCCTGACTTCACCAAAGATTTCAACCTCTACACCTTCAACAATGAAGAGATAATCTCTGCCATGCTTACCCAAGCAAGTGATGATAACCTTGAGTAACCAATTGCATTTTTTAGCCAAGGCCTAGAGGGTTTTGAGGTCAGATACACATATGTGGAAAAGCAAGTCCTGGTGGTCATAACGAGTCTAAAGAAATTCAAGCATATGTTATATAATAGCAGAATCCACCTCATGGTTCCACATCCCATCATCAAGGATTTCTTGATCAACTGAGACCTGAATAAAAAGAGAGTAGGGTGGATCACTAAGGTGATGGAATATGATGTGGATATCAAGATCACCAAACTGGTAAGAGGAAGAGGCCTATGTGAACACCTTGCTATAGACTTTAAGCAGTAGAAAGAGGACAGTCTGCTAATTCATGATGTAGCTATAATAGAAGAACCAATTGTCATAAAGGATTGGACATTAGACGTGAGGCATTTCTTTCTCACTAGTGAGTGCCCGCAAGGCCTTGATAGGACCAAGAGGAGATATTTCAGACTCCAATATCTCCCTTATGTCATGATTAATGGAGTGATATTTAGAAAGGATCTCTCAGGAGTCCTTTTAAGATGTTTAGATGCAAGTCAGGTTGATAGGGTGTTGTTTGAGTTCCATGATGGCCCAGCTGGTGATCATTTTGCTCCTAGGGCTATAATGGTAAAGATAATGAGAGCTGGTGACTTCTGGCCTACTCTTTTCAAGGACACCCATGCCTAGGTACAAAAATGCCAAAAATGTGCACTTTTTTATGGGAAACAATGTTTGGCTATCATGCCTTTATAGCCTATTTAGGTAGAGCAACGATTCATGCAATGGGGCCTTGAATTCATAGGGATGAGTAATCCTCCCTCTAGTGCTGGACACAAGTCGGTCCTGACCGCCATAGATTATTTTACAAGATGGGTAGAGGTTATTGCTCTAAAGGAGGCAAATGAAATTGTAGTCCTAGATTTTTATGAGGTCCTGGTGGCAAGGTTTAGGGTTCTAGCAACCATAATCTCAGATAATGCATTAGCTTTTTTGGGAACTAAAACAAGTGAATGGGTGCTGAGATATGGTATATATCTCAGCACTTCATCCAATTACTACTCACAAGGGAATGGGTTGGCTGAGTCTACAAATAAGAACCTGATCAAGATCATCAAGTGAACCATGGAGGAGAATCAGAGGACTTGGCATGCCAAGTTGAAAACAACCCTATGGGCAGATAGGGTCACCTCGAAGAGGGCAATCGGTAACTTGCCATACATGTTCATCTATGGAAGGGAAGCTAGGCTCCCCTTTTCACTTGAGTTGCTAGCCTTGGACCTCACTTGCCAGATGCAATTAAAAGAAGGAAATAGCATGGAGGTTAGGCTATGCAAGCTAATAGAGCTCCAAGAGATAAGGGACCAGGCTATGGCTTCTATGACTAGCCGTCAATAGTAAACAAAGAGACACTTCGACAAGAAATCTTCATCAAAAGGTTTCTCTAAAGGAGACATTATCTTGAAATGGGATGAGGACCGAGCTAAGCCTAGAAAGCACGTGAAGTTTGACACCCTATGGAGTGGCCCATACGTAATCACTCAGTGCAAGCAGCATAATGCTTTTCAACTCTCCAAGTTGAATGGTGAAGAACTGTATATCCCAATTAATGGGACACATCTTGAGCATTACCATTGAGCCCCTTTTCCATCATGTATATATTTCCCTTGCTTTTCTCTTGTTTTTCCTAAGTGCCTTTTGCACATGTTAGTATTTTTCTTAGTTTTGTGTGTGTTTTCGTTTCCTTTTGGGGTAAATCTTTGTGATTGGTTCTTGAATCTATTGGGGCTATTGCTAATCTTTAAGTTACATTCTGACTCCATGCCCAATGGACTTTAAGGCAACTAGTCTCTAAGCATAGCAGGCATGCTTCCCCTGGGAGTCACCATTTTGTTGACCATTTTTTGGTCCAACAAGTCAAAAATCGGTCCCCTTCTTCCCCTGTTGTTCTAGGCCAATTCATTTTTTTGATTTTGCACAAGTTTAGGATTTTCTACGGACTCCACAGGTGAGTCTTTCGACACATAAAGAACTAGTTCAAAGAGTGCAAGGTTTTATAAAACTTCTTCAGACTCTTGCCTGAAGAATTTCACAAGGAAAGTTAGCATCTTTGAACCATTGAACTGGTTCAATGCTTTGGTTCGTCGCTTCCATTCAATGAGTAAGTTCATTGGTAAAGTTCAATGGCGAGGTTCAACCAAATGGTTCATCAACTTGGTTCAAGGCTTGGTTCAACTATTTTGGTTCAAACATTCAGTTCGATGCCTTGGTTCAACAACTGTTTGAACCATTGAACCAGTTCAATCAAATGGTTCAATAGTTGGTTCAAAGGAGCGGTTCAATGTAAAAGTTCAAGAGATCCTCCTGAAGGACAAGTACCCTTGCGGAGGACACTTGGTCGACAAAAGCACCCTTCGAAAGGGTCAATTTCAAGAAAGCCGCAAAGGTAAATTCTTTTGGAATTTTGTTTAAGGCAGTCAAAAGGCAAAGGCATAATTCCTTTGGACTTTTTGTCTGAAGGAATTTGAAAAGGCTGCAAATGAAACTCCAACAAATACCAAGGCAAGAAAATAATTTATTCAGACTTTTTGTCTGAAGGAATTCCTTCAGACAAAAAGTCTGAATAAATTATTTTCTTGCCTTGGTATTTGTTGGAGTTTCATTTGTAGATTCCTTCGGACAAAAAGTCTGAAGAAATTTGAAAAAAGGCCATGAGCCCAAAAAAGCCCAGGGAAGAACTTCGAAAAAGTGACAAGGCAACTCTAGCAAAATTTTTGTCCATGAGAAAAAAGTTTGTGAAAAAGGCCCGGGCAGTAAGAGGTCGAAGCAAGAAAGCCGAAGAAAGTCCAAGGGGTGACGGGCCTGAGGACGTCAAAAAAAAGCATGACAAACTAGCCGTTGGGTATTCAAAAATAGTGATGGGCCTGCGAACGTTGATTTTAAGATGGTGAAATAGCTGTTTGTTTTTTAAAATGCTTGAATGCCAACCAGAAAAGAGCCCAAGGAGCCACTGACTTGCCAAAGAGATAGCCCCCAAGGGCTGAAGGAGCTAGAAAGAGACAAAGCAAGGAAGAAGACAAAGTGAAAGAAAAGACAAAGTAGTCCAAGTGGAAAAGGAGAGGCGAGTTATTGCCAAATGGTCACCAAATGATGTAAACAGTAAACGGTGCAGCCTGTCTCCTCTAGTTTGCATTTATAAGGGGACAAATCACATGAATATCTGGAAAGAGCAGTCTATTTGCAAAAAAGAGGCACAGCCTGTGCTTTCACATTAATGTTTGAATGTGAAAGTCAAGATCGATGATTACACAACATGGTTCCAGCAGGCCTTTTCCAGAAGAATGACATTAGCAATAGTGATTTCCTCTTCCCAATGCTCTCAGTGCACATAGGCCAACTTGCAAAAAGAGCACTAGAAGTCTTTTCCAAAAAGTGCCAAGTACTCTCCTCTTTCTATATATTGTAAAATTTCTCATTTGAGAAGGATCCATTCTCTTAGCCCGTAAGGCAAAGCTCTGCCCAAAAATCTCTGGGTTTGTAAGGCAGGACTCTGCTAGTTTTTTACCTTGAATCAGGACTTAGCATTTTACTTCCATTTGGACTTGCACTCACGCATATGTCTATGTTTTCTTTCGATGTTAAGTCATTGTCTTTCATGCTTTTCATAGATCGATCACAACATGTCTAGTGCATTGTGAGTTTCTCTTTTACATGTTTGCCAGAAGTGTCTATAGTAAAAATATAGGTGCATGTGAATAGGCTGCCAAAGTGTGTCTTAGAATACCTTTGACAGTTTTTCCTCCCTGTATCTCTACGCACCCCTGACTCACTGATATAGAAGAGTCTCCCACATCAGATGAAGTGTATGGGCGCTTCTTCTTGGTGAAAAGTGTATATTCGAGCTGGGTGGGTCATCTTTTTTGGTGTATCACCTTTATTATTTTTAGGCTTAGGTTCTATTTTCAACATCTTTCTCCCTTTTCATCCCCCCCTTTTTTACATTTATTTGTTAGGAAGAACCATGGCCTAAAAAATACATCAAAGGCAGCTAGCCCTTATCTAGAGACTCTCCCCTCTAGCTTTGTCGGTCCCACAGGCAAGAGGGGAGTTTCCATTTTGACGTGTGGAAGGGCAGGAGCTAGGCGTCCTACCCCGGGTGCAATCCACTGCGTCAACACTTTTCATCCAGACCCCTTCAGTTGGTTTTACATACTTTTGGGTGATCACGCATAGGTTGCCCTTAGTCCACCCAAGTTTGGGATGTTTTCAAAGTGGAAATTATTTTTTGGATATGGAAAGAATGGAATTTAAACTTATTCTCTAATGTTTATGATGGCATTCACTTTTCTACTTATATTAAAGGCTATGGTTATTTCTAATATGCTTTTATAGATTCAAGTGCAAACTAACAAAGTGGCTATGGAGTTAGATTAATTGGAACAACTACTACTTGGTCATTAGGGTGATGCCCCTTGCTCTATTACTCATGTGCCACCTTTGACACCATAAACCTCATCTTTGAAAGGAGATAATGACACTCCTTTGGGGTGTGATCTCCATATTCAATTTTATCAACATTTTGACACTCATGCTACTAGTTTTATGTCACAACATCACTCTTCTCCCCTAGCTCGACATGGAGATTGGGGATCTCTACCTCCTCATCCCATGCTGGCTTAAGGTTGGGGCTCTACACTTCTTATGGACCAATGCAAATGGAGTCATTAATTAGGGAACTTGTAGGGTGGTAGGAAATTATTACTTGATAAATGGTTCTCCTAGATAGCTTTGGTTATTTCTCCTTGACACACTGTGTAAGATATTGACGTGTAAGAAGATGGTAACCAACATGCCTTTAACTCTAGATGGGACCCTATTATTGAAGTGAAAGATATTTGAAGTTCCATATGGGGTGATCTTCCAGATCACGATCCTTCATTAATTAGTCTCTTTGTTAAAGCCACTTGAAGTGTCTCTTTTTTTATGTTTTAAAGTTTTCGTTGGCATTTCTAGTTCATTTATATTTTTGGCTTTTTACTCACTTGTGTTTTCTAGGCTGGGCCTAGTGTGTTGTTGTGGCATGCTCTCTTACCACCAAATTTTTTTGGTGAATAGTATTTTACATGTTGATATATTTATATTCATAATATAATCTATATTTCATCAAAAAACAAAACAAAAATAAAAAAGTTACTAGTTACAAGTTTCAAAATGTTGCAAAGTTTAAAAACACTCAATATTAAAACAATATAAATACATGGGGCATGATACATGAGGAATGATACTTGTTCATGTACATGTTTCTAATATGGCAATTTCAAATTTCAAAATTTCAAATTTTAAAGTTTCAAAATTTCAAGTTTAAAGTTTAAAGTTTCAAAGTAGTAAAAAATTCAAATAGAATCTATATAAATATTCAATGGTGTGATTCATCTCAATGTTGTAAATGGACTACATTTGAGTCTAATGACACTAACATATTTGTTTGCACTTTTCCAAGACTTAGTAAGCCATAGTTGGTGATTCACCCCTTCAAATATTTTACAAAGTACTCTATACATTCAAATGAGAGTTGGAACATACAATATTTCCAACTCAAGAGTATTCAAATCTCTTATTGAGACTTGATCACTCTCAATTCAGTAGAGGTTCATCAATTTTCTAAGGCCTCAACAAGGAGACAAACACTTCTCTACCTCCAAGTTACAAGGTAATTATATTGCACACTCTTTTATGTGTATACTTTCCTTGCTTTCTCTTTAAATTGTAAAATTCATGTTAAAAATTTACAATTTTCAAATATGGACATTAACTGCTTCTAGTGGTATTTTTGTAAGTCTCACACTAAGGCATCTTGCGTGATCAAAATTCACATCAAAATACGAAGTGTGTGTACACACTTATGTTTCAATCTACTTTACTCTCATTATTTCACTTCATTACATCATTAGGATAAAGTGGGGGAAAATTTAGACACTCAAAATTAATCATCAAGTGTTTGACAATGCTTCTTATTGACATCCATACCCTTATTTGGTCTATTTTCCATTTCACTAACTTCAATTTTATGAGATCCTTCTATGTTTTTTGAACACTAAAACAATCATGCAAGCATCCTTATTTTTATCACATTTATCCCTATTCAGTTTGCAGACCTTTTCTAATCATGTCTTTATAGTTTGTAGTCTTTTGTGACAAGTCCAGACTAGGAAGATAGGAGTGCACTCTGACCTTATATAACTAGTGTGATATTTTCCCTCACACTTTAGTGGAAAATTTTGGAATTCGATCCATGCAATCTTACACTTCTCATAGATTTTTCAAGGTAGGTTAACAAAAATATTCAAAATATTCCTATATATAAGCACATCAAGGCTTATCTAAATAAAAAACTATGATCTATCAAATAATTACTTGGCATACAAAGAGAAAACTAACATTATTTATTCCTATTTAACTTTTGAAGGATCTTAATAGTCATAGGTGAAGTTTGAGTATCTTTTATTGCTGGTCAAGGGCATCCATTCATCAAGCACTTCAATCAAATCTACTAACTATAGTCATCTAGTTGCATAATCATGGATCACACAAGCACTCTAGGATGGAGAACTACATCAACTTGAGGCCCATTTGGGCTATGTAAGTAGGCTCAGTCACAAAGGGTTTCTGAAGCCAACCCAACTAATCTCTTAATCCTATTCCCTCTCTTTTTCATTTAATTGCTATTGTGTTTCATGTTCAAGACATATGGTTTCTATTTTTAGGTCTTCTACATGGCATGTCAACATAGAGAACTCAATAATCAACCTTCACAAGTTGTTGCATGGATATAAAATAAAAAAATAGAAATACAATCAATCAAGATGCAGTTGTACTTAGTAGACAAACCCAAAGTACACCCCTATCCACCTCTTACATATTTGTCATAGTAGACTATGAATTATTGTTTTCTAACATGACTATGGTTGTAACTATTTATACACAATTTTCAGTTACAATAAACTTGCATAGTCAAATCTATTTTAGTTTTAAGGAATACTCTGTAATCCTAGTCTAAATTACTATTTTTAGTAAATTTTTTTATTTTTATAAATTCTATATTTTATTTTATTTTATTTACTATACTATACTTTATTTCATCCTTTCAATAATTTAATGTATTTAATTAGATTCACCTAATTAAAACAGATTAAAGAGTTATGAAAAACACCTTTGTAAGTATACTCTTAGGTTTTTGACTTTGATGGTCTCTTATTCAGTACAACATAATATTTGAATATCCATTCAAGTATATCCTTATTTACTACCTCTTCTTGACTTTATTATTGTGATCGATAATAAACATCTTTATGAATTGTAATAATTTGATATTCATGTAATTTTTTTAAACATTAGTGTAAGGTAGATTGGATTGTTTGTGTTTGATATATACACTATCTACCAAAATATATCATAGGATCCATTATTTCTCACCACCTAAAACTAAGTTAAATTTATCTTAGGACCCATGATAATAGTAAAAATAATATAATAAAGTGAGTTTTTGGTAGTACCTTCTTATCCCATAATAATTGTTGATGTAGCAGTTAAGTCTCTCTTCTAGATATTAAGACCATTAATAATGTTCTTAGTAAATACATTGAGACTTGAAGATATTGTTAGTGATAACTCCAAAATATTCTTTTGTGACATTCCCCTATGATAGTTTGTACAAAGAAAGGTCTATTCTAAGAGCTAGATCTATCAATAGGAATTTTAATATTATGAAAAAATATAGGAGGAGGCTCCCTCTTCGATGTAATGACATTAACCACATCAATAAATATACCAAATCGATGAGTATTTGGAACTTGTGGCCTTTCCCTTTAATTTTTCTATTTAACCCACTACTGCTTCCTTAATATTTTGGTCGAGTATTATTAGTCTCAGCCAAGGCAAAGACTATAAGAATCAGTTTTCAATTACCTAAAAAATTTCTTAATATTTTAGTTGAGTATTATTAGTACCAACTAAGGCAGGGACTATAAGCATCACTTTGTAATTACCTTACTTTCATTCGACCAATAAAAATCCTTAGAAAACATATCATCTTAACAATTATAAAGTTTGGCATATACATATTTAAATATTTCGTAGGTGTTATTTAAGCATATTAATTTGGATTTAATGCAGTGTTAAATTCTCTAGATTTAGTGGCTATAAAAGTGGAGTTAAAATTACATATTCTATTTATCTGGAACACAAATCTTAAATTATAACTTGAGACTCATTTAATGTTTTCTAACTAAAATTTATTCATAACCACCCACTTGTTAGCTTCTTAGATTAATCATTAGGGAATCTAAATTATGAGTAAAATATCTCAGCTAGACCTGCAAGCATAAGTATTAATTAGATTCATAAATCATAATTAAATGGCAAGCAAATACATTGACAACATTATTACCTAAATATTCGTGCATAAATTGGATCCCCAAATACAAAATGAGTAACACTATTAGGGAATCCGAATCCCTTATTTTTTTTAATGATATTTTCAATATCCACTCCCTCAATATAGAAACACCATGATTTCACATGACGAAGCACACAATGTTAAATGTGTGGTTTTATGAAAGGTGGAGTAGGTGGACCATGCATTGCACTACTATATTTTCTACTTTCTTCTCCTTGACAAGCCATAACATAAGTTATATTTAAATTCAAACTTCCTAATTGGTAAATTTAGTTGGGATCCATATCCATTATTAGATTGGTGTCTCCCCCTCCTCCATGTGTTAATGTCTTGAGTGTTGTGCTTTAATAACTAACATAACTTAAAGGTTCAACTACTTTTCAAGGACCTATTTTATTTCTTTAAATTATGGTCAAAATAGTAATAGTAATAGACTCATGTGGTCAAATATATTCAACCTTTTAGTTAGATTTTTAATTTCATACATGTGAAAGCAGTTATCTATTTGTATTAGATATTCACACACTCCACTTGTTTATTATATTTCCAAGGTTAAAGGGGATTCTCTTTGATAAAGGAAACTCTCAACTAATTCTATAAACAAGCATACTAACAAGGCACATGCCACTCGTCTAAAAGTGATGGATTTAAATGGGCATGAGTAGCCTTAAAAAAATTCATAAAACAAGCTTTTTAGTTGGCTTTATAATTTCATACATGTGAAACAACTATATATATATATGTATTAGACATTAATTAACTCTCTATGTTTATTATATTTCAAAGATCAAAGACGATTCTCCTTGATAAGGGAAACTCTAAGCTAATTATATAAACAAGCATAACAACAAAACACATGTCACTCATCTAAGAGTGATGGATTTACATGGAAGCCTTCGAAAAAATTCACATAATAAGTGTGGGGTGCACAAGCTTAATATCCTTCCTAAGACACAAACCAATATCTCAACGTTAGCTATCCATCTTACACAACTTACAATTATCTTAGTTTCTAATTAGATCTCCCACTTGTAGATACAACCTCAAATATGAAGACATGTTCTTTTTTAATATATCAAAAATGGGATGATCCCTAACGCATTGGTTACCAATTCGCTATATCAACTAGTTAACTAGAGATTTAGGATTATTATTATTATTATTATTATTAAGTTTTCCTTTTTTCTGCATTTATATTCAGTGACACTATTATCATTGTTTTCTTATTACGCCACAATCTCAAATCTACTTCAGACGGATTAGCCTTGATCGTTGTATGAATTCATTTTTTTTTTTTTTTTTTATAGATTTTATTAGATACACAACCATGTATAAGCAACTCATAGTAGAGAAATTGGAACAAAACATACAACCAAACCAACGATAAACCTCTGAACCCCTGTCAATTACTGTACATTAGCCCTTTGTGTTGATGTTGGAAAGTAACATCTCAAGTTTTGGGGAGTTGAAAAAGATGCCTTGAGGAATGCCCCCATATTTGAGCTCTGGGCTTTTTTCCCTTGGAAGAGACAGACAAATCATAGTTGCAATTTTTTGGTTCTTGGGTGTCTCACATCCCCAATCCTCAACAAATCCTTCCTCCTTTGAATACCACAAAATCAGTTCCTTCATTCTTACCCTGGAATGACTTGAACCTTAGTGGCTTTTGAGAAACTTTGCCACCTCGTCTGAACTAGAGAAGACTACGTGAGTGAAATTATTTCCTACATGTTTAAAATGCAAAATCTATAGACGCTCCTCTAAATTTAAAAGTAGTGTTTTCATACATAATTTAAAATACTAAATCGGAGAAAGGTAATTTGTTTATCCATCCAATGATTTTGATTTTTGGTTGTGTATAAAAATAATATATTGCACACAATTTATTACGGATATGCAAATAGTAGTTTGATAGGACTTCTCCGAGAGAATGATTACTAATTAAATTCAAATTACTAACAATTAAATTACATTATATTAAATTTATATTTTCAAATTTAAATTAATAAAACAAACTTACATTACAAATTTATATACAAAATCAAGTATAAACAATTTTTAATACAAAACATTACACTTCCTTATCTATTTATTTTATTTTATTTTATTTTTTCACTAGTTCACGCCTCCCTTATTGAGGCATCGACTTTATTTTTTATATAAGTAATATATTGGGGCAAAGATACAAAAACTTTTGTCATAGATAAATTCCACAAGTCTATGTGGGGTGATATGTTAGGGAGAAAGAGGAATTATTACCTTGAGGTGTTCAACTCCACATGTGATCATCAACAAAAGGCTTACATTGGGGCGAATATCCCTTGGAGAGTTAAGATTTTGATTGCTCATCTTAGAATTAATTCCCATCAGCGGCGATACAAAATGGGAAGGTGGAAAAGGCTTAAAAAAACTTGGAAAGCGATAGTATGTGAATTTTGCAATACGCGGGCATTCGAATTTGAAAAGCACTTTATTTTAAATTATGACGCTTACACGAAAATCAAGGTAAAATATGTGGACTTTTTAACAACTTCTTAACATGGTTTGTTTATAGAAGAGTCTTTGAAGAAAGTTGGTTTGTTAATAAAAAAAAGAATACAACGCACAAACAAATACGAAGTTTTAATGCTCACCAATCACGTCTTCCAGAACTTACACATCAGCCGGAATAATTTGGGGGAGAAGCCTTTCTATCCGTAGGGGAAGAGACCGACCCTTCCGTAACCTCTGCATTTTTAGAAGATAGAAAAGAATGGGGAGAGGAAAGGTGCAGCTAAAGAGGATACAAAACCCTATAAGTCGCCAGGTTACTTTCTCCAAGCGCAAAGCGGGACTGTTGAAAAAGGCGACCGAGCTCTCTGTTCTCTGCGATGCTGAAGTTGCTCTCATCATTTTCTCCCCAGCGGGAAAGCAACACGAGTTTGCCAGCCCCAGGTAAGCCATTTTTTTTTCCTTCATGAAATCAATCGAGAAAATCTCTCACCATTTATTCAAGGATTTAGGGTTAGTGTTTTTTCAGAAGTGAAAAATACAAATAAACAAATAGATGCAGTACGCATATCAAATAAAATCTTACATGATCAAAGAAAACGTCACAATGTGGGTACGAGTTTTGCAGCGTAAAAGGAGGTGACATTACATCCTCTCTCAGCCCTAATTTAGGGACCCTATATTAGTATACATTAGTCCTAACCGGAGCGACGAGTATCTAAGTAAAATCACCGTGTTGGTCCTTTTCCAGAATCCATTTCCCTTGGACGAAAATGCAAGTTGCATTTCTGACACAACACGTTGTATTTGGGAGAAGAGTATATCGCCGTGGCCAAATTTGTACCTCATTCGCTGGCCTCCTATACCGACCATTACCCCATCCATATTCACATTAAATCTGTATCCTCATCATAATCCCAATACACAATCGGCCTGTTTTACTTATAGATTATCTGCACGATTTTGATCTCTAAAAGGCATCAGTTGTAAAAATAAGCGAGTTGTTCGGTTCATTAGGTAATGATGGAGTGCAATGTTTTCAATATAAATTTGATAAAACTTCTGCTACAAAATTATTATCGGATATTTGGACAACTGCGGACGTAAATTAAGAGTACATTTTTTTTCCTAGTTGTTCAGATGAGCAGTACATTATATTAGATTAGAGATAGTAATGTAGAGGTATTTATCTGAAACTTGTCATTTATTACATTGATTAATGGTTTAATTATTTTTTCTATAAATTTCTTGCAACTAGTGAGATATGACACTAGTCTAGCTTGATTAAGGGTTTAATTATTTTTACTATAAATTTCTTGCAAGTAGTAAGATATGACCCTAATCTAGCTATATGACTGTGAAGTTCAAGAAAATCTTTTTGCAAAATTAAGGCTGCAAACTCTACTGATATATCTAAAATATTGTATTTTTTAGATCGGGATCTCAGAATAAAAAGAAAACGCTTTCGCATAATAATTAATGGAACATCGCATATAAATTTAGAATAACAGTGAAATAAAAGATCATCATTAATTATTATTATATCACAAACATTACAGTCTGCTGCCACTGTAAATGAAGCTTATGAGCCTAAAAAGAGGGAGATATACATAAATCCAGGCAGGGTATGAGCATCAGTGATTCAAATTTCAGAAGAGCAGAAGCAGCGCATATCCTAACTCCTCAGATAGAAATCCAAAGAAGATATTCCAAGGTCATAATCTCACCAGAACCACCGCGCCCGGTAGAAGATAGAAAATGTTATAGCACACATGCAAAGATATAACGTTATTGAAAATTTAAGGTTAATATTTATATTTGAAAAAATAAGTGTAAATATTTGTAAGAGAAGCAATATCACAACGGATTGTACCCCGGCACTAGGCCTAACGCAACAGAATCAATTTGAGATGTCTCAAGAGGCAGAAATGAAACATCTAGGGTTTGAAACAGCTTCAGGAACATTCAGAGTTTCGTTTATTTAATGCAAATGAGACATTGTACATCATCTCACTTGAAGCTGTTCGAATCCAGGCGAGATAGTTTTAAACAGCTTTCTTAATGCATTATATAATATTGGTTTTAAAAATAATACCCAATTCATTACATTTGACATAAGGGTACATATGGTTGTTTTTCAATAAAAATATTTTTTATTTTATAAATTTAATATATGTTTAAATTTTATTAAAATACTTTACAAAATTTTTTGAAAAAGGATTTTAGAAATTGGTAATGCTTTTTTTTTTAACTTTTGAAATTTGATAGGAGGTTATTTACATCATATTTTAGATTGAAATAAATGGCCCAGAGTTAACCCAAATGAAGTTAACTCATAAATTTATTGGAAACAACATATATTTTTTACATTAATTAAAGATAATTAACAAAATGTGGAGGGTAGAATTTCCATATATATAAAATTGAAGAGAAATAAGATAGTCTTATCTTATTGATATATACAACTACGATGATTCCATTAATTTACGATTTACCTTCACACGAGGAGGACGCATTAAAATTATAATGACTTTTATCATAAAATTATTTCTAACAGTGATCACTTCCAACATAATCTCATTAAAACCCTATTGTATTTTACTATAAGATGAAAATATTTAATAGACGGTATTTTATAGAAATAGATCATATTTAATTTGATTCTCTTCGTCATCTTTAAGAATTTACTTAAGTACATCGGAGTAGAGATATGAGACCTAAAATTCCTTATATTTATAGTTTTTATTATATAAATTCATAGTTACGTGGAGATGTGGGGGTATGGGCACACCATTTAATTTATGATACATAAATAAATGAATAAAAATATGGCTATATTATATGTAAATGATGTCATCAAAAAATATCGATTTGAAAATAGTGATACAGTCCTTGTCCTTATAATAAAGTTTCTTAGTTAAGTATAGACCATGTCCTTATAATAGAGTTTATTAGTAACTGAGTATAGACGTAGAAATGTTTAAGATGCCCAAACACTATTCATCTTAATAAACTCTATAAAAGAACCCCAAAACCCCATTAAACCTAATGGCTTATCATCCTATAAATAGATACTAAAGTAATTAATCTTATCTAGAAATATTTACTATTGGAAAGCTTCACATTATAATAACAAAAAATATATAATTATAGAAGGTTGCAAAGTAAAGAAGCAAGACACAACACGGTGCAAACTCCTTGCTAGAGGAACATCTCAGCGCTGAAACAAAAAATCAACCAGTTAAGGCACAACCCAAAAAACAACAAATAACTATAGAACAATTTTTTTATGCACAAGTTGCCACCCCAAGAGGTGAAGGTGGAGGATCATCCTTGGGAAGCACCAACCAAGCGGGCAAATCCTCATCAGGAATCATTAGAGCATTCCAACCATTCAGGGGGTCATCATGAATAGTGATAGGCTAACCATCATTCCATTGTGTAGGAACAACAATGCCATGAGAACTCTAGCCATCCCTTGGGAGAGGGCAAGGAGAAAAGTGGCCCCTAGTTCAAGATTGACTTCTACTTTGGTGCCTCTTGGGAGGAGGTGGTAGACTGCAGGGCGAGCCATCAGGTGAAACTTTGCTCATGGTTAAAAGGGCACTCCCCCAGTGGTCAAGGAGCTCTTACAGGTGGCAGAGATCCAGATTCATCTTTTCCACTTGAGCTTGAATATGCAAATAGACTGAAGAAATAACATTAACCTTTTCATTAACAGAAAATGAAGCTACATAGGTCTCATGATTAAAAATAGCACTGTTGTTGGCTTTCCATATTTGAAAGAGAATAATACCATGAAAGAATTGCTAGAGAAAGGCACTAGAGGCCGACCAATTAGAATAATCCCCAAAGAGCCCTTGTCACCAAGAGAAAGGCTTATGGTGATAAGGTTGAAATAATGAATGAATATAACGTTATGCAAATTGGGCTATCAGACAAAACCAAAATAGATGTCTAAAGGATTCTGGAGGCTTGGGAGTCAGACAAAAGGGTTTAGGAATGTGGAGGTGGAACAGTCTCTCATCGAGGGGAAGTCCTTGATAAATCAAACACCATAAATAATGAGCCAACTTGGGCTCCAGGCTAGGTTACCACACATGATCCAGACATGCAAGCCAAGTCCTGGTAGAGGATTGGAGACCCCAGTGCCTGTTGAGATTGTTTAAAGCTGGAGAGAAGGGACTCATCACTTGATGAAATAGTCTAGGAGAATACCTCTTAAAATGTGTATTACAGTTCCACTTCTAGTCTTTTCACCAGGCCCTTAGACGTTGTATGCCAAATTTAAGCAACATAACATTAGGTAGCAACTTCTGAATGCGAAGAATAGAAGGTAAGTCCACATTTTTAACTAAAACTTGATTTTTAGTTTAGGCTAGGGAATCCAATCCCTAGAGGTAACCAAATATCAAATAGTGTGAATCTCTTTATGGAATAAATGTAGAGTTTTAATACCAGGTAATTCAACCAGGGGAACAAAGGAAGTAGTAAGATTGATGGCGACCATAAGCTATGGTCATTAAAAGATAACCCTATGCGAAAAACCATCCCCCACCCACTTCAAGTGGGGGTTTGATGGCTTCAAAAGCCTTTCAAATGCTTTTGACCATAAAAGAGCCATATATCTTGATAGGAACCATAGTGATGAGAAGGGATTGGAAGCCAATATTTTGCCTACTGGTTTTACCATAGGGAGAGATCATGGAGATATAATGTCTTACTTTTTTTTTTCTAAGATTCATTGCCCTCAATATCTTGAACAACCCACTTAGCACACAGGGCCATACTTTATTGAGAGGTGTCAATGATACCCATGCCAACTTTATCATGAGGGAGGCAAAAAATATTTTAGGCCACCCTATGAAAACCTCAGGCATGATTAGAATTGGCCTAGAGGGAATATCTAAGGATTTTAGCCAGAACATCATAATAGGCCTTATAAGGATCCCAGTAGGAGGAATAATGGACATGAGTAGCAGCTAAGATTTTGGTGGAAATATGAAACTTACCTATTACAGATAAAGGCTTAGTGATCCAATATTTAATCCTCTTTTCAATATTGTTGGGGACATACTACCAAAGCTTAGTCAAAAAATTATCAAAAGTTAAGGGGATGCCCAAAAAATTTAATTATTCCCCTGAGCAATCAATTACCAATTATACTTGTGAAGCCACTCAAGCATAGGCATCATGTTTTGTCGAAAACATTGAGTTTTTCTCCATTGTTGGCTGGAGATTGAAGCCAGACAAAAAATGTCAAGGCATTGGATAGATTCATTAAAGGTGGCCTCTTATTCTTCAAACGTTAGAAAGGTATCATCTGCAAAGTGCCCATTGATGAGCTAAGAGGTGTGGTTAGGAAAAAAAATGCCCCAAACAAGCCTTTGAGAAGCTCTAGAAGCTAGGAGATAACCCAAGGTTTCAATAGATAACACATAAAGCATCAGAGCAAGGGACAACCTTGGCGAATAGAATGTTGAAGTTCAATCCCCTCAGTTTTATGCCTATCAATAGTGAGGTAGGCTTAAGCATCATGAATCAATATTTGTATAACAAAAAGGAATTAGGGGCCAAAGTCGCGGGCTTTAAGCATGGCAAGAATAAATTTCCACTCAATCATATCATAAGCTTTTTTAAAGTTTAATCTATGAAAAATAGTTCTCTAGAGAGAGGAATGTACCCAACCATGCCTTCCCAGACCGCAATAAAATTATCTAAAATATAATGCCCTCTAATAAACCCTATTTACTCTGGTCTAACAATGGCAGGTAGAATGAGTCAAACGCAGTTGGTGAGAGCTTTAGCAAGAATCTTGTAAGAGATATTGAGCAAGGTTATCGGCCTCCAATTGGTAAGAAACTCAAGGTAATAAGATTTAGGAATGAATTTGATATTACCTTGTTTTATCATGGGTCTAAGAGATTGATTTCATAAGTTTGTATATTTACAGTAAATTAGGGCCGGTAAACTCCCATGTGGCTTTGTAAAATTTGTGTGGGAAGCCATCAAGGCTGGGGGCTTTATATTGCTCATGTAATGCAGAGCCTTTGTGAGCTCCTATAAGGTGAGCAAGGCTCCATAAAGCCACTGATTGATAGGCATGAGCTTACGAGGCACCACATTGAGGCATTTCTAAAGCCCCTAGGTGTACTCAATAGTGAAAGGCTGAGCTTAAAAACCATCTTGTAGTGTTCAAGGAAAATCAAAGAGATATCAGACTAAGAGGTCAACTGAGGTTGAGCCACTTGAATGGCTTTGATTTTCCTGCGAGCTTGTTTGGCCTTCAATACTTTAAAAAATCCTTAGAGGCCTTATCACCAAATTTTATCCAGTGCAACTAAGCATAAAGTTGAGCATATTTAACTGCATAGTTGTCTGTCACCGAAATGTGGTGTGTGAGAGAGGCTACAAGTTATTGTAACTACATGTTGAAAGGATCAAGCTTGAGAGAGATGGAAACCCATCAAAACTCATTGAGTGTGGCCTCTTCTGACCACTTTCTAATCCAATCAACATGTTTGCCATAGTGGCTGAGGAAGGAGGTGTTGCACAGAATGGCCTCATTCTAACACTTAATCTAGCTGAGAGCGTATTGGAATTGCAAGGTGAAATTTTAGATCCAGATGATGAGTTGGATCATTTCAACATGACTCAACATAAAATTATTAAGAATAAATTGATTGTATGGCACATTATATTTCCCTGAAGTCTATTCCATTTTACAGGAAATAGGGGAATGGTCTGATCGAATAATACTAGAACAAACGTTGATAGGCTAGCCATCACTGTTGGAAAAGGAAAAAAGATTTTACTCTGACAACATAACGTGGTCGAGCCATTTGAACACACAGTGATCCCTAGAATGGTTGTTGGACCACGTAAACTAAGACATGGGGTTAAATATCTAATGTTAGAAGAGTGGGTCAACCATACCCCATTTATTTTTGAAATAAAACCAAGTTTCATGTTCACTAATGCACTAATGCATGGGGAGGACCCTAACCCTGTCTTAGGGGTGTTTAATCATGTTGAAATCTTCACACACAAGCCATGTGATAGTAGGCATCCCATCTACCAAAGATTGCCAAAGCAGGGAGTGGTTAGGGCCATCATTAGGGGCATAGATGTTGAGAATGCGAAATGGAAGGCCATCAATATCAAGAATAATCTAGACTACCTAATGTGAAGGGTCCTCCACCATGGTAATAATGCTAGGTAAACCTTAGGGGTAACTAAAATATAAGCACCACCATATCCCTCCTCATGCAAGGTGGTGATATGGTTGGCGTCATGCCAAATGTTTTGTAAATATGTTTGAAGGAGAAAGCCATACATTTTAACTTCTTACAGATAAATAATACCTAAAAAATAAATCTACTGACAAGTAGCACACATAGGTTATTTGTGAGTAGACTCTTTAAGACCCCTAACATTCCATGATAACACATTCATGAGAAAAAGGCATCCATATTCCATTTGAAGCTCTCTCTATCCATCCTCAAAATCTACCAATACCGCAAATTTGTCCTGGTGAGGATGTGAATTTTTACCCACTGTAAAGAAGCAATGTTTGGCTTTGTGTTCTTCACAAGGAGAGTTTGTACCCTTTCAAGGTGGGTTACAAGATTTTCAAGAGAAGGATCTATTAGTTGAGATAATCTCAACCATAGGGATCATAACATTCTTGGAAACTAGAAAAACACTCTTCAGGTTGGAAGGAACTGAGACGAAAAGGGAGGGTGACGAAGTCCCTTGAGAGCATTTGATAGCCAGAGAAGAATCATCTTGAGGTGGTGGCTAGGGTGGGCTTTGTGGCTTAGGTCCCAATGATATTTTAGGGGGCACTGTGGTCCAACCATCACCTTGGTCCATCAGTTTGGGCTTCTTAGTTTGAGGAGGTGGCTAAGGGGGCTTGGGATAACCCGTACAAGGATAATCCATGATTCAGTGGTCTGAAGCTTGATAATGGAAACATGTGTTTAGTAGTTTTAAATAAACAACCTTTTGTGACCATTCAGTCTCCCTAACTTGAATGTCTATAAACTCCTTTAATTCCTTGGAGAAATTAACCTCCACACAGACCTGTTTGTTAGGATAGGGGAAACCACTTATTTGGGGTATGAAAGCCTAGAGGTGAACTGATAGATTGAGAAACTCAACCCAGACAGGGATACAAAGGGTGGCATTGTTAGAAACTTTAAAGTCATGGGACCATGCAGATAAAATTATAAGTTGGTTGTGAAGGAACTAGACATTGGACTTCACAAGGATAAGGTGCCTTTTGGAGGGCTCCTTGAAGGTAAACAAGAAAAACCTTTGGTAAGGTTCTGAATTTTAGAGACATGGATGCCTAAAGGCTCCCAGTGGTTATGGAGCTAATTATGGAGGTAGTCCTTTGAGGGGATACGATCGAAAAATTAAGTAATAATCGAATAATTTTCATACCATTTACAACATTATTCAATAGCTACAACATGAATGCTTACCTTCAGAGTGGAGGGGCTTGAGGAATTACTTCATCATAGACCTTTGGAATAAACTTCTATGCTTGCTTGGGCATGATTAGCTCTGACTCCTACATTAACAAATGAAGTAGAGTATGGAGAAGCTATAAATAAAGGGCTTGCCTACCCAAAGGGTAGCAAATCGATCATAATTAATCTACTAAAACCCTACAAAGTCCTATAAGACAAGTACTCTGAGCAAAGTGAGGAAAGAAAGCAAGCTAGAAAGCACAATCCATGAAACCCTAGCAGAGCAAAAAACATGGGTTCTCTCCTCAAATGGATTACTAAAAGTGTATTTTTATAATAGAAATATTTTACCTTTTAAAATATTTAACTTATTAAAGGATGATTTTGGTGGAGTATAATACATGTGTAGATGACAAAAGTTAGTTTTGAAAGAAGAGTTAAGTTCTAAGAAAATAAAAGCAACCCTTACATGTGGATGAGTGTAAGGATATCACAAAAAATGAAGGGCATGGACATATTATAAGAGACAAAGTAAGTAGACAGTGTAGGAGATGAGGCACGTGGGCATAGCATAAGACTGCTAATGAGACCTAGTATGTAGTTAGATCCCAAGACTGTTTAGGCACAACCACAAGAATCACAGAGCATACAAAGTTGCATAAAAAATGGTTGTGAATGTGTAACAATGTTTATAATGACCATGATAGAGATTTAGGGCATGATAAAAGGGTTTTTGTTGTTTTTATTATTCTTGGAAAGAGAAAATAATATAATATGATGATAAGCAAGTGTATATGGAGCATTATGTTATCTCAACTAACAATGCTTTAAGTTTGATTGGGTACCATTAATATATATTATAGGTTCTAAATATAAATTTTGTTAAAGCTTAATATGTTGAGTATGTTTATGGAAACACTACTTTTTCAAGTGTTAACATGTGTTTAAAGTGATAATAAAGTATTCTTCATCCTAAGGGTCGGGTTAACTTGGTAGTTTCTGTATACAATGGGTGAGTGCTTAAGCCTAAGTGATATGGTGATGGTGAGAAAATTTTTAAGTGTTGGTTATTTTGTGTGCTTTGTGTAGGACTAGGTTTACACAACCCCATTATTTTGGTTCTATTGTCGAGAATCATTAAGCATACGATGAATATTCTTGAAATAAATGGCTTGTTGGATCCTTTGGAATCATGTTGAGGAATGGTTTGAGGAGAAAGCTTTGATTTTTTCAGAAAAAATTGCAAGACAAGGAAGTGTAAAACTAAATAATTTATTAGCATAACATATCTATAATCTGCTATATGAAATTTTATTTTTTGAGCTCTATGTGCACATGTATGAATTATTGGAGGGGTATAACATCAATCACAAAAGATTACTTGGATGGAGGAGAGATTTTCTCAACTAAAAGAGATTGATTAAGTTTGTGGTAGCCATGTGGTGGAGAACATCAACTTCCAATGACTACTTGTTAGATTTCTCAATATATCTAGTTATACTTACACCTTAGGATGCTGAGTATCAATTCATATGTGAATCACATGGTTATTTTATTAAACATGTCTCATTATGGTTGAAGAATTTACCTATAGATTTGGGACTTGAGCAATTACATATAAAAATCTAACACCTCCCCTGCCTCCCCTTCCCACTTTATGCATAGGTTTAGGTAGACGATAGGAGGTGTTTAGAATATTTTTGGTTTAGGGCTAAATAGCATATGCATAACAAATAAAAATGATGCTTGGGGTAATATATAACAATAGAATCTAAAAAAGTAATTAGGTATACATTATGACAAAAAATAGGAACAAACAAAACAAGCAAATGATTAATATATGTAAAAATAATGAAAATACAAAGATTATCATAATTTGACACCTAATTAATGTTATGATTTTATGAGACTAAAACAACATTATAGAAGGGACTATCTTGATTCCTTATGAATCTGAATATTAATAGTTTAAAGGACATAATTAGCTTAACACCAAATATGTGCCTTGAAGAATTACTGATTTTCTAAATGTGTACCTCTGTACGCGTTGAATATTTACCCTACTGTCAAATTTGTAGCTTGATGATTTGAAAGATCTCCAATTTTATGGGCAAATGTGCTAGAAAATGATGAATAGAGCTATGTTTTTGATTCACTGAATTGGTGGCTGAAATCTCAAATTTATCGTTTGTTTTATATTTGATGCAATTTAACACAAATAAATGCAATAAGAAAAAATAAAGTTTGAGGTTAGCTGACTTAGGCAACCTCATCAAAGAGTTACAACTATATATCCTACATGCTTAGAATTAGAGTTAATGTATTTCTCTTGTGAATGTGAGTAGAATTTTAATTAAGGGCTTCAGATTCTTTCCCTTAATAAAATTTAAATACTTTAAACATTTGCCTATCCTTATTTTGGTATAAAATATAGATAAATTGTGTTGTAAGTCTTCAAGAGCATAAATATAGCAATTTGATGTGTGTTAAGACTTGAATTCACTTGAATATTTGTTGGTGCCTCTTGATACTTGATGTTTAAATGCCTATTGGAGGCTTTGTATATATAATTTCTACCTCTCAAGTTTGATTTAAGAACCTATTGGACACAAACTAATCAAAAGGAAAAAACGTTAATGTACACGGATCGAAGGAGGGCAAAAAGACCCACCAAAATAAAGGGGATGAATCAATAGAATGTTGATTCTACGTGGGATATAATCAGTAGGCTACCCATGTTTACTCAGCATAAGAAAGAGCAAAGGACAACCAAAAAAGAAAAACATGAAGCTTGTAGGCATAAAGAAAACAAAACATAGAGAGAAAATCTAGGAAACAAGAAGGCATGGGATTGCACAGAGAAAAAGAGATGAAATCAAACTAAAAATCACTGATAAGACCCTAATTTAAACCAATGATCCATATACAAAAAATAACACTAAAAATATATTAATAACAAGGCTTTTAATAAAATTACGTGTCTAAATAATTGATCTGCTTTAATGTGTGTATGTGATGTGATTGCATTTGTTAAATAAAAAATAATAATGACCTGAAGGGGCATACTTGTACTTACCTAGCAAAGGAAATATAAAACAACTAATGTTTGGGTAAGGTTCCACCCACATGCATTGAGAGCTCATAGTAAATATGTATTACTCTTGAAAATAAGTTTAATAATTTAAATGTTGTAACATGTTGCCGTAAATATAAATTTGAAAATGAAATGAACATAGGAATGAATAAAACTAATGTTGTATGAACCATGTTTCCCTGACTTGAAAATGAAACCTTCTCACACATTTTTGCACTTTCACACGTAATAGAAATTTTAGAGTAACCTTTGACAACTGAACTCCACTTTCTGATCAAGGAAGAATACACTGATTTTTTGGCCATTGTTGGCAACTTCATCTCACCTAATTCTCTCAATTCACTGAATTCACTCAATATTTGGAAAAATTGAATGTAAACTATCTAGATATATGCCCCTTTTTGAGGTGAGTGATTACTAAACCTATTTATACAAAGTACTCATATTAAAAGAAAGAGTTATGTACATTAAGTGTTATTAAGTAATACAACCAAAGATATTAGAATATTTAAAATATCATTAGAAACACATGCATGCAACCATAAAAACATATTGTCATGTAAAACTCAATAGTGATATTTAACTAAAATGATTATGAGGAGTGAAAGTTAAGGAAAAATGTGCCCCACTATGAATAATAGGTTTGATAGATAAGTAATATGTGAATGCAAAACCATATATTATAAATATCACTATGTAAATGTTGATAGGTATGCACATCCTCATATGAGGATGAGATAATAAGGGGCCAACAATAAGCCCTAGTGTTAGTGCAATGGGGGAAATTTTTTTGCCCCAATATTGCAAGATATAGGAATGCATGTATCATATGTAAAAAGAATCATGTGATTACGTGTATGTAGGATAAATTTCATGGCTTAATATATATAATATATGATCTATAGCCATATGGGTGTGATAGGCTTCATATGTATATAATATGTTTTAATAATTATCATGGATAATATATGGTTATGATGCCCCTAACAGAAATGTATAGGTATAAATAATCAGTGAAGATCAGAAGTATTTATGTGGGTTTGATACCCTATAAGGCAAAGGGTAAATTCCCAAAGATGCAAAATATAGTAATAGTAAGATGCCCCCACTAGTGTAGGATATGGTAAGTGAGTAACACATGAGCTGTGTAGGATGAGACCCTTGATGGAAATATGTAGGCCATAAGTTCGATAATTATAGGGATAAAACATATTTCTTGATGTGTACAAGACATAGCCATGTATATATAAAGTATGATAATGCACGATGATTTTTAATAAGGATGTAGGGCATATTGGTCCATTAGTGTAGGATCACAAGGCATGTGGGAAATGAAGCTCCATATAAGGAAGATATTATCAATAAGCCATAAGGAGAAGACATGTGTATGTTCCACCAAAGGAAATGAGAGATGTATATATAATAAAGTCTTCTAGTGATAAATTATGATAGCATCTTGTGACATTGGAAGGCCAATGTGTTACATAAAATGGCAAGATATAGTCAATGTGCTCAAATAAATAGAGCAGATAAATAAAATTTGTCAATATATGCTCTATATGTGCAAGATATCAATAGTAAGCTCGAAGAGACATAGAAAGGTATGATGACCCCAATGACAAGATATAACAATATCTTAGACACATAATAGGCATATATGAGATGGCACCAAGTTATAGTAGATAGGAAAAATATATGATCATAAGGTATGAAAAAGGATAAAAAATGTATCCATATTCCATCCATATGCAATAACACTTTGTATATATCCATGTAACATGAAAAATTTAAGGAATACAAAGTATATGTAATCAGTGTAAGTAGATCTATATGAAAAATGGAAATCAAGAAAGATGTAGAGAGATACCCTTGGTGAAAGTTATTCTACCATTGTGAAAGTGCCTCCAAGATATGTCCATCATGAGAAACACGTGTTTAATATTTATATGTAAAACTTATAGCATAAGTATATAAACATGATATGTATAAATCAATAAAGAGAAAGGAAAAGTTGTTTTTGATTTTGGCATTTTTTATTATTTTTATCATTTTATAATTTTGTTCAAGTAGTGGTTAGATCACAAAGAGAAATCCAAGGAGAATATGCAAGGAAAAGTAGGGTATCTCAATGAATTAAAAAAATCCAGGGTGTAAAAAAAAGGGGGGGGATTCCAAACAACCTTTTACTTCTCAATGCATTGTATGACTGAAGGTCTCAATATTTATAATTTCATCATTGAGAAGTGTGTTGAAGTGATTGGAATTGGATCAACAATTACGGGGTAAGGTCTAGTACAACATAACAGACAACATAAACTAAAGGGCAAGAAGAATGTAAATGCAAAAGAGGAAAAACATGAATGCCAAATCGAGAAGAAGAAGAGATATGGTATGATTTCGAGGGAGGAAGGCACATGAAAACATAACACATAGAATAAAGAATCTATGTACAATATAATGTCATAGTCTAAACTAGGGGTACCTAATGTGTCAATAGAAATATAAGAGAAATAATCATAAGTAGTGCAATTACTTGAATCATCATCCCAAAGAGAGATTTGTGGATAGTTGGCCTAAGGAGATGCTGCAACCCCTTTAAAAGCTCATGTATTAGTTTGGATATGTTATGGAATGGTGAACATCTTTTCATAAGAGATGTCTAACATATATTAGTTAAACAAAGTAATTCAAATCTACCTTGGTTGTTGAAAATAGTAAACAAGAATTAAACATTTTTTTCGATAAGTAATGAACCGTATGAGAAGTAATAATGTTGAAAACAAAGACCTAGAATTTAATTGGAATTTTGGAAGTGGATCTGGATTGTGTAGTTAGCAGAGATGATTTGTGTCAAATCTAGAGTTTTGATTTTGATAAGATTGATTTGGCATTTATTGACTTGTTGTTAAATATACTTAGGGCACATCTAACTATCAATCATGCCCTTCATTTGATACCAAAAAAATAATTTACGGCTACTAAATATATACCATGCACCTTTCTAGGTTTTGAATAATGTGTTGTTTCACGATTTGATGTCATATAGTATTACCATGTTGCTTTATTAAATTTTGGTGTAAAAATGTCATATTTGTTCATATAGATTTTCTTGAGCTAATTCTAGAAAAAAACACTTACAAAAGGATAACATAATAAGTAGTTAGGTTAGACAACCTAAAGGGAGTTACAACTACATATGTTGCATGCTGGAATAAGACCCTATGCAGTTTTTGTGTAGTGTGAATGGATAATTTTAGTGCTTCAACATGTTATTTCTAGATGAAGATGCATATAGATGTTCATTTGTTTATCCTGCTTTTGGTACAAGATGCACACTAAATATTTCATGTGAGTTCTTGAGCAGTGACAAAAATAATGTAGAGTGTGCCTAGACTTGAGTATCTTTATGATTAAAAATTAGAAATTCCTTGATATATATTATTAAAATGTTTATAGATGATTTATATATAGACCTATAAATTTTGAATTATATGCTTGGATTAGTAGGATCAATTATAGATTGTTATCCAAATAATTTAAATAGTCATGTACATGTGCAAAAATGAAACAATGAATTTAATAAAGTATTAAAAGAAGAGTGAACAACACATTAAATAGGGTTAACATGTGAAAACATATACAAGTAAAAAACCCACAAATAAATAAGCATAATCCATTATTTCAGAGATATTAAACAATCTAGTATCTCCTTCATCTTATTAGGTTTAGCCTAAGGGGTGATTAATTCACCATTTAAAAATAAATACATTTGAGTAATGTTTTATTACTCATGGTATTTAGAGTTATTAAATAAGTTTGTTTAATCAAACTTTCTATAGTTTGTTCGTAATATGCTTATCTCTGAGGTTGTATAGCTTTTGTAACGGGATAAGATAATACCTACCCTATTATATAGGGAATATTTTTGGCATTAGTATTTTTATAAATTCATGTTTGTAAACATTTATCGTTGGTATGAAATATAATAATATTATTTCTTCATAATACTTTTCACATCTTTTCTCTCACAAATCTTCACAATTCATTCAATTATCTTTATCACCCGATGCATTCCATAATGTGGTAAACCTCTTTATAAAGTTAAGTGAATCAATTATACATATTAACATATAACTAATTATACCCCTATATGGCTATATTAGTTTTAATTTAATGTTCTCATTAAATAAGTTTTTCACTTTATAAATTAAATAAGCTCATGTTATTTAATATGGAGTAATATGTGTACACAAGTATGTGACCCATAAATATTAAGGCTCCATCATTATAGACCTATTAGTATCAATACATCTGAGGGGACTTGAACCAAGCTGCCCCATGTTAAATTTGTTTGGGGAATACCGTGGGGTGATTTCGATCTAAGGAGATTCAATTAATGAAACCATGAATTGAGTAGTGTTAATGTCCCATCCCCCATTAGATAAATTAGTGCTAGAAGTTGAATGACATAGAAACTTCAACCTCACTTTGCTAAATAATTTAATAATTATTTTTTGGAACCTCAAAATTAAGTTCGCATGTCAATGAAACCCCAAAACATGTTCATATGTAAAATGATCAACCAATGAAGATGAATTATAGATCCAACGTGTTTGTGTAGTACCATTATTCCCCATTGATACTATATATAGAAATAGAAAAATATTTGTATGAACAAACATTCATGCCTCAAATCTATTCCAAGTCATTTGTTTGTCATAATGTTATAGAATGCCTCTCAAGTGCTCAATCATATCAATTTGAGAAATCTACTAAATCATATAATTTGAGAAATCTGCTCAATTTGACCTATATAATCTGTCTCAAAATGTCATAGAGTACTCCAATTATTCCTCATAATCATGTAGAATGCCCCACATATTCCTCACTTCTGTATCAATATGATCAATTTGTTTGATCTGAATCACATAATCCGATCCAAAGTGTAAATAATATGTCTATCATAACATGAATCTCTAAGACAAGACAACTATATGCCTCCCTTTTAATATGATGGATGAAGCCTACGAATCACTCATCTTAAAAGAAAAAGTTATGTGTTATATAAAAAATGTAATAATGTAAATTATTTAATATAAACATGATAATATAGATCATCATATAAATATGTGATCCAATGAAATGAGAATACTAGTGTCATGTCAAGTAGATATACCAATTAATCATGCTTTAATAATCATCGTAGGATATGCATGATAGAAATCATGGCATCACACACAATATAAGTTTGTGTGAAATAAATAATGGCACCAAGATCAACAACACTCATATATGTAACCATGCACACACAAACAATACCATGGTCATGAAACAGACAAGCATTTATGACATGACACAACATTGACCAGATTAGGGCATGATGTGGCCATAACATAAACTAGAGTACCCTATGGAATAAATGACACACGATACATCAAAATAAAATCAATGCACTCACAGAGTGATGCATTATTACACACATCAATCATCACATAAAGTCATAATCATTAATATCAAACACAAATAGAACAATTAATATTACTCTAGATAATCAATGTCATAATATAAATTGAGAAATCAAAAGAATGAATTTTCACTTAGATGATTTGAAAATGAAAAAGTAAGAGGGAATATATATACTTAGCTTATTTCTATATTTTGTTTCTCATAATAGTTGTCACATGTTCTTAAAATTGCTTGTATATCCGTTTTGACTAATTGGATCAAGAAAATGTATCTCAAACTTAGTTTGGACCCTATTAGTAAGAGTGAGATCCATACAATGATCAATATTGTCTTATCTCTATTGGCAGTGTCCTTATAAGCAAATTTATTCACAAATAAAGTAGAATCACAATAATAGATCATAATATGATTGGAATATAGCAAGATATATGAATAAAGTGAGATATTTCAAGGGTGAAACCTCCATAGCCATAAAATAAAAACAAAATTTAAAATATGTTGATAAAATACTAGCCACTACCTACTATATATACCATAATAATGATATGGAAAAAATAACCTAGGAAAACACTATTACGAGTATGAAGATATGAAAATGATCATATGAATTAATTAAAGGTTATGATAGCTACAAGTCAGGGGCACATATCCCATTACCCACTATAGGTTAAGGGCATAGCATGATGCTCCCCTTTAAACCAATGTTTTCCTCAGTGTTGATGATTGTTGTTGAATGATATTGTAGGAACTCCTCAGCCTACAACGTCTCATCTTCACTAGCCAAACTCTTCAAATTGATTACATACTCTATAATCACTCTCATTTATAACCTCTTCGTACACATCTAAATTATTCTCTTATGCTCCAAAATGATTCTTCCCTCTTCATCAAGATTTGGTAACTCTATCTGGGTTGAAATTCTTTGCCCAATGAGATTATTCAAAGAAGAAACATGGAAGATTGGATGTATTTTTGCTGAGTGAGGTAACTCCATTTTGTATACTACACTACTAATCTTTTGCAAGACTTGACAATGGATATAATACTTAGGTGAAAGTTTTTTTATCCTTTTAATGTTTCAGGAACATTTACTTATATGGCTGTAAAAGCACAAAACTCTAATCTCTAACTTCAAACTGTTTTTCATTGTGGTGTTTTATAACTTGTTTCAAGTTTTATCTGAAACTAGAGAGTACCTCCTATTCATATGCAATGTGTTTTTTGACTGCTCAAAATATGGGATGGACCCTTAAATATGAGGTGATGGATGGTGCATTGTACCCATACAATGCCATAAATTGAGACATTTTAGATGAGGTATAGAAATAAGTATTATACCACCATTCCACTAGTGTCAACTATTGAACCCATATGTCTTGTTTATCTGAAGCAAAACAATATAAATAACCTTCAAAGCATTTTTTGACTAGGTCAAATTGCTTATTATATTAGGGATGATAAGATGAGCTAAGAGTTGGTTGGGTATGGAAATATAAGAGTAACTTAGTCCAAAAATTACAAGATAGAATCACAATCAACTACCATGATTTTTGAAGTCCCATGGAGTTTTTGAACTATATCCATAAATGTTGGTGCTAGTGTAATTATCACAAATGGATGTGATAATGTGTCAAAATGGGTATATTTTGTGAGTCTATCAACAACCAACATGATGATATTTCTCACTTTAATTTTTTGTATCCCTTTGATGAAAACCTACTCCCATCTTTGGCTAGGAATAGATAGAAGTTAAAATAGACTCGGGATCTTGATCATTTCCCCTTTATTTTTCTGAGACACCATACATTCTACCATAATTTTTTGTATTTACCTTTTCATCCCTTCTTAACTAAATCCTACTTGACTCTATGATAAGTTTTCAAGAATCTTAAGTGCCCACGTAATAGAAAAGCATGAAGTTATGTAAGCACTTTATATTTAAGTACTAAATTTTTGCAGAGGTACAACCTATCCTTTTACCAAAGAACATCCCATTTTCACATAAATTTAAGGGACATTCTTAAATCTTGTTGGAGATTTTTAATAATATCCTATGTAATGACATTAATCTCCCACTCTAATCTTACTTTAGCTAACCAGTATGCCTCTAATATGGACGTGGCACACAACATTACATATGTGACTCATCCTTCCTGGATAAATCATCAAACACAACATTCTCCTTTCCTTATATACAATCTAAAAGTCATATTCCAACATCTTTCTTACCTATTTATGTTGTTTTGAAGATAACCTAATCCAAGAGCATCTTTGGTGAATCAACAATCCTGTGTTAACATGTTTTGAAGTGCGTGGATTGACAATAACTAGGCACTAGAGGATATCATATAATAACTTATAGATCAACATGTAAGGAAACTAAAGTACATATGGATGGTGTGTAGATTAAAATTAAGTTAGCACAGAGTCCCGAGGAGATGTGTAAAATAAACAATGTGTGAAAGAAAGTAACACCTACAGTAGGGAAATAAAGAAACAAGATGCAAGGCCATAAACATAGAACCCAAGATAGAAAAGGACCAAAAGTCCATTAGTACCAACAGTCAATAAACTAGTTGTAAAGGATGCCACTTTGTAAATTTAGGGATGATTTGATGACAAGAGCTAGCAACATCTATGAGGCAAATCCGAATTAATTATTGTTAGTTGCAAGGCTCGCGGTCTGACTAAGACAAGACTACTCTTAGCATAAGGCTACCATTTATGTCAATGGTAGTAGGAGATAATTTTTTGTTCTCTTAACTAGAAAAGATGATGACCATGTCACAACTGCTATAAATAGATGTTCCCAACCAACTAAAAAGTTTGTTAAAAGTAGAGG
Organism: Torreya grandis; assembly: GCA_037957365.1. Taxonomy (NCBI): domain Eukaryota; kingdom Viridiplantae; phylum Streptophyta; class Pinopsida; order Cupressales; family Taxaceae; genus Torreya; species Torreya grandis. Next base: position 1,579,830 of record JARHVA010000603.1, read on the forward strand.
ATTATTTTTGGCAATCTTTATTGTTGCTATAAATTATTGAAGGTTGATAGTGGCCAATAATGTTATTGAAGAGATAAGAAATGAAGCCTAAGGGCCTATACTATCCAAATGGAAAACTTAGTGAAAGATATGTGTGTGTGTGTGAGAGAGAGAGAGAGAGTTGAGCACTCTCAATAGGATTGTAGCCTTAGTAAAGAGGTAGAGAGGAGAGAATAAGGCCCAAAGCCTTAGAGATACTATGTGGAAATCCACGGTAGTTACACTATTGTAAAGTAAAGGGACTAGGAGATTTGTGTAAAGATGTGAATCTTATAATATTCATGTAAACTAGTTATGATCAATAAAATGAAACTTAGAAATATTTTAAGTGCTCTAAGTATGGTGTGGTGAGGTGTCCCTTCATTAAGAACCCTTATCATGACTGCATCATATGGTGTCATAGTGGGTTGAGAACCTTAGGGTATGTAAGAGGAGAAGAGCCTATGAGAAAAAAGTGTGGTAGAATGGATACCATAAGTCAAACAATAGAAGAAATGGCTAGAAGATTGCCGAATAGTGAGGTAACTAATGAAAAAAAAGAGTGTTGAAAAGAGGAAGACTAGTAGACCATTGATGAGTGAGGTAGATACGATAGAAAAATTAAAATCAAATACTAATAGACCACCAACCATGAGGTAACCAGTAGAGAGCAAATGACTACACAAGAAAACTTGTCAAGGATAAACTATGTAGGATTGCAACAAAGATTTATGATACTAGTTCAGAAAGTCCCATAGCACCTATATAGGATTGCACAAGTGAAGCAAAATAGTGGGTATCTAATATATTGGGAATTGATAAATCATTGATTATGCGGCAATCAAAGAATAAAATATGAAAGTTGAGTGTAGATAAAATCATTAATTAGAGGGAGTAGAATGCAGAAAATAAAAAGAGAAAGCGAGGATAAAATCATTGATCATAGGTAGCTATAGTGCATAAAAGTAGAGTGGATAGAATCACTAATCAAAGGAAGCCAACACAAGGGTAGAGATAAGGAGTGATGATAGAACCTTCAATTTCAGGTAGTTGAGTGAAGGAGCATATTCTAATTAGTTTTGAGTATAAGAAGCAGAAATGAGTTATCCATCGAACATCAACAGATAGAGGATAAAAAGCACAAGGATGTGGGTGATGTAGAGTATAATAAATCAAAGGGAAGAAGACCCAGAAGAAGAGATGAAGTGGGTTATTAATGCAGAGTGTAATTTCACACTGAAGAGTGAAGGGGACTCTTTAGGGGTGAAGTGTGCATAGAGAAGGTTTTAGAATGGTGCACCAAGGAGATGAAAAGTCCTTGAGGAGAAGAGATGGTTTGTAAAGGAAAGGAAACATGATTTATGCATTATTATTATAATTAGTGCATGTATAGATGTACCTCAAACTAGAAGGAAGTATCTAGGTCACACATCTAGAGGTGGAGGTTATGGAACCATCAGAGGAAGTTGTGAGTCAACCCTAAAAAGATGCCATGGAGAAATAGGGAGGTTGGCACAGAAAGAGAAGGGTGATAAGGCAAGATTAGGATAACTAATTACAATGAAGTGTAATGGATGAAATGGAGGTGGATATAGTTCTACCAAGATGATATCAACATTAATGTGTTGAGAATAGTGAAGCAAATTGTATAGAAGATAGAGATTTAGGAAGGAGGAAGAGAGCACAAATGTTCTTGTGTGTGACGCGAAAGATGTACCAAGGATAAGCTGGTGATATTTCAAATAGAAGCTATCAAGGAAAGTAAGTATTAGGGTGAAAAGTATGCACCCTAGCATGAGGAGTTAAGGTCAATAATGAGAAGAGTCTAAAAGAAGGCATAAAGAAGCTATGAGAGGAAGAAAAGTGGGTAAGTAGAGTGATTGAAATGGACAAGTGTCCAGGTGCAGAGGATGAGATATGCAATTGCAGTATAGAAGAAACCCAAAAGTTTAAGGAGGAGGAGCCATGGAATAGAAAAGATCATGACTAATTATTGTGAAGGATTCAACAGATGCATCTAGAAAGGGAAAAGGTGCAGATCAGATAGAATAAATAGTTGAATATCGTAGAGGAGAGTGCTAAATGAGTTGCCTAAGAGAAAATAAGGCTATTAGATCATCAAATTTTGTGGCAGATAGTAGAAGCATATGATGTGCCAAATAAGTGAGAAGAGTTCTCCTGTGAGAAACTAAAATTTAGCAGATCACTAAGCATTGAGGTATCTAGTAGGATCACATCAAAATATGTGTCAAAGAAGAGGCATAATTGTGTTAAATATAATTAAGGCTAGCCATTGACTGACCATTGAAGTAACTAGTGGGGCATAGTTAATAGATGCACCATAAATTGAAAGTTTGGAGTCAAATTGTATCTAAAGGCTAGTAGAGTGCTAAACATTGAGGTAGCTAGTAGGAGGTGCTAAGGTTTGAAACACACCAAGAGTAGAGTATGGGAAGGACGCATTACAAAGAAGGAAACTAAAGGCTGGAAGAGCACCAAACATGAGGTAGCTGATAGAGTACAAGTTTAGAGATGCACAAAGGCATAAAATAAAGTTGGAGGAGGCACCATCAAAGGAATTACACAAGTGGTAGTAGGAGTTGGTGAAACATGCATAATGCAAGGAATGAAAATGAAGAAAGGAAAAGGTCCACGAAGTATTACTATGGAAGGCATAGGTAGAATCCTCAAGAAGGAACACATGAAGAAAAGAGAATCAATCACAATTGAGATGGAGAAAAGAGAACAATAGAAGAACCACACAAATAAGCATAAGTGTATAAAAAAGAGAAGGGAAGGACAGCACTAGAGATAGACCAACCTAAGTTGATAGAGATAAAATCTTTATGAAGAGGTGTGCGAGATAGAAAAAGATGAGGAATATAAGAGCAAGTGTAGTAACACTAGTAGTAATCAACAAGTTATCCAATCATTTCTAAACATTAGTATAGTAGTGGCTAACCCACTACCACAAGTGAGAAATAATTATAATGCTATTGAGAACCCAGAGGTAGCCAATTTATACAAAATGGTCCTTAAATTGACCAATGACATGGTTAATTTATAGATGCAAGTGCCTTAAAAACACTAATCAAACCAAAAATAACCCACCGCAAAACAAGAATTATAAATTTAAGAGAATAAGTAATAGAATACTAGGCCTAATAATGGAAATGTACCTAGTCCTCTTGACAACACAAATTAGAATAACAATAGTGCTTCAAACTTAGTGAACATGGTTGACATAACCTTGCCCACCTAGTGTAGGTTACATAACATAGTTTATCATGTTGAAACAAATTGTGTTGAGTTCATATTAGCATCAAACATCATCAAAAAGTAGATGGATAACCTTTAAAGAGTGCCTGCACATGAAAATAATGACAACTCTAACCAAGGTGGAGGGAATTTGGGTATTCCCATGGTATTAAAAACTTATGAGTTCCCATTTGAGATTGATAATGAACCTAGGGATAACTTGGATGAAGTTCATATTTTTATACAGTTTCAAATGGGGAAAAAATATTTGTTAAGGATTAAATTTCAAAATTCTTTAACTACGTCTACTGCTTTGAACAACACTCAGGTTCCACTTCATGCAATAAACCTTTCCCACCTAAAGGACCTACCACTTCCTTTCAACCTAAGAACATCATCACACCCCCACAAGCTAATAAACCATTGAAACAAAACCAACTTGGGTGCAACATTGTAGAGGACCTGGATAAAACTAATACCAACATAACTATGTTTGACTTACTCTAGGTATAAAATCATAAATATTTATTATTAAAAGCTTTATTTACTCCTAAATGGAAATAATTTAATAGAGCAACTGATGCTTATGTTTTTATTTATAAAGAGAAAAACAAAACTCATCTTTTTCTATTAATAATTCATTTTTTTGGTAAGAACTTACATAATTATTTGGTGATTTAGGTGCTTCATGCAACATAATGCCTTATTTAGTCTAATAGAAGTTGGGTTTAGCTTTTGCAAACTAAAATCAAAAGATCATTTAGCTAGACAAGATTGAGGTTAAGGTAGTTGGTGAGCACAACCACAATCATATGTAGTTGGCCTCTAATCCAAGAGTGTTGTAGTTCATTAACATTCAAGTGGTTGATATACCTTAAGCATATGGTATGCTCCTAAGCAGAGATTGGTATAGAATGCCAAATGGATACATAATGACCAATTTCTCCCATATGTGGCTCCCATGATGTGTCATACCAAATCAAATCATAATTGAAAGAGAGGTAAAAATTACCCATATGATCGTATAATATAACAAGACAAATAAGATCTTGTATGAAGATCTTGAGCGTGGTGTCTGCATGTTCAACAAAGAAGAAGAAACTCATGAAAACTTCTCCATAAATATGCTAGCCATATAATAAAGTAAGATTAGGAAGATTTAGACTAGTTATAGGAGGAGGATTTCCTCTATGCACCTAAAATACCTTCATTTCATAGTGTTTCTATTGCATGTGAGAAGGTGGAGCAAGTTAATATAAGTGTAGAATCAAATTGTTAACAACTCTTATTGACATTAAAAATGGCTATACAAAAATTAACAAGTGGGAGCATGGTTTTCTAAGTGAAAAACAAGAGTTTTTAAACTGTTATGATAAATTTTTTATTCTAAATACCCTAATGCCCACTTCTGCTTCTGAAAACCAAATGAGGTCATTATCCACCTAAGAATAAAATGTATACATGTTAGAGGTGGAGGAAAAGAATGAAGATGTAAACATTTCACTAGCACCTAACTTTTAGAGCTCACTACACAGTTGAAAAATCATTTGGGGACCCTGAAATTTGATGGATATATGTCTAAGTGTGGGAGTGGTGCCAGGGTTGAGCTCATCAACCCAAGAGCAAAGTTATATTTATAAATATTATGGCTGAAATTCACATGCACAAAAAATGTGACAAATTATGAGGTGTTAGTTGATTGCCTCCAGTTTACTCTTATGAAAAAAAGTCAAAGAATTAAATGTGCTTGGCGACTCAAAACTAGTGGTCAAATAGGTTAGAATCTAGTATGCTTGTAATGACAAACACATTTATAGATATCATAAATGAGTATGGAATTTAATAGAATATTTATATGCATTCAATATTCATACATTATCCCATAGAATAATTTGCATGGTAGATCCATTGGCAACATCTACTATCACCCATGAACCAATTATTAACTCTAGATTGAGGAGATTCCCAGTGGAGTTAGTCTATACTCCTTCCATTCATGATAACATTAGGAAACTCCAAGTATTCTACAATTATCAACATATCATCAACTTCATCACAAACATAAATGTATTCAAATATCAGATTATAGATGAGGATGACAAAGAAAATTTTGAATTGGATGGAGTGATAAATTTAAAAACCAATAGCATACCAAAAGGTATAGTCTCACTGGAGAGACTTTTCACATAGATTATCAATGTGAAAAAGAGAAAATAATCCTTAACAAAGGTATGTCATGTGAGCATTATAATATGTGAAATGTAGGTGAATCAAAAAATGTTCTTCTAAGCATAACTTGCACTCAAAATGAAAAAAAGGAATCATACAAGCCATAAAAGACTTCAAGGATGTTATTTCTTAAAGCTATGAGGATTTAAAAGTGTTCAATACCTCCATTCTAACTCATACTATCCCTCCAAATCTAGGTTTCAAACCTTTTCATTAGTGGTATAGACCTATAAATCCCCAGTTGGAGGTGTGTTTATATTTTTGATGAAATATATCTATATAGTAACTTAACAAAATATACAAATAATTCATAAAAAATATAGGTGGTGTGAGAGCATGCCACCTCACACTAGGCAAAGCCTAGGAGAAAAAGCAAAAGCACCACTAACAATTAGGCAAAACCTAGGAACAAGTCACAAAGCCATAATAAAATATAACTTTAAATAGCAAGAAGAAGGCTAGAAGGTAGAGGATCCATATCATCATGATGCCATCCCGAGCTTGACAAGTCATTACCATCTGGAATAGGTTCCCAACTAGTAGCTTGAGCAGTGTCGTTACCATCTTCTTCCTATGCTCGAATGGGAAAAATGGCCAAAGAAAGCCTAGGGAACTTATCCAACACATCTGATCAGCCTCTAGGTGGTCCGCCCAAGCATCTAGACACAGAGGAGGAAGAGGAGCATCTTCGCCATCCTACCTAGCTAGGGAAGGAGGTGGTGGTTGCTAGCCTCATTGCTATGCAAGAGGGGTCATGTGTTGGTACGGGGTACTACTATGAGAGCAGCACTAGGAATGGCTATGATGATGCCCACCATGAGGTGGTAAAGTAATTATATCCTCCAATCTGGGATCCATAGGTAAAGATGGTAGAACCTGAGCCATTGCATAAGGAGCATCTCCCCAGTGAGAGAAGAGATCCTGAAGGTGCCAAAATCCATATCCACTTTACTACCTTGGACTTGAATATGTAAAAGAACATTAGAGATGATAGAGGACATGCTTAAAGTAGAGATATTACAATCAGTAGAAGCATTATTAAACACTAAATTATTTCTTTCTTTCCAAGTTTAAAAGAGAATTTCCACTCTGAAAGTATGCTAGACTTGTGTGTATTTAAAGGGCATCACGGGTTTATCTCCAAGGAGGATGTGCTACCAAAGAAAGATTTCAGGCTAGAAAGGCCTAAAGAGTTTATGGATTCAAGTCTAGACCTTTTAAGATTTGGAACAATATAGAAAAAGATGAGGAAGCATCTCAAGGTGGCCATAGAAAGGGCAAGTAGTCCTATCTAAATGAGTCTTCTGCAAATGGGTAAGCCTTAGTGCATTATACACCAAGCAAAATGAGCAAGCTTGGACCTCACACAAGCTCTGCCCCGGTGCCCGCCCCCCCTCCTGCCCTTTCGCCCTGTGGAAGTTCCACATAGAAATAGATGAATACAACCCCCAATGGGTATTAAATTTGTCCACCATGGGTAAATGGGGGTGAGCCATCTGTAGCCAAGTTAAGGAGTGTAATTGTGAAAGGGGGTTCTCCACATACCACTTCTAGTCCTTCCACTATGGATGAGTGGAGTGGACCAAGATTTTATGGAGCATGAAGGGCAAAATGACATTAAGTATCTCTTGGTAGTATTCTTGGTCTACATTGGCTAATTGAAATTTGGCTTTCACCTGTTCAAAAGATAGCTAAGAGTGAGATCACCTACAATAGATATCCTAGATAATATGAATTCTCTTTTGGAAAAACTTGAGAGCATTGATCCAAGGGACCTCTGCCTGGGGTACTTCATTGATATTAAAAATGGGAGACCATCAAATTGAGAGAGTATTAACAGATAACCCATCACAAAATCCTGAACCATTACAGATAAGCCATGGTTTAATCTTTTCCTATGCCTTCCATATGCTTTTAGCCACAAAGGACCCTATGATTTGGATGGGAGACTTAATGAAAAGTAAATTGGGGAAGCTGAGTCCTTTTTAGGGTTTCTTGCCCTTAGGTAAGCCTAAAGAGATGTAGTGTCTGAACAACACCTTCTAATCTTCTTGGCCCTCAATAGCGCACACAATCCATTCGGCACATAAAGTAGTTCCTTGTCGAGCTATGTCAATGAGCCCCATTCCTCTGACATCCTGTGTGAGGCAGCAATATTCCCAGGACACCCTATGGAATCCTTTCCCTTGGGACGATTTGGACAAAAGGAAATCTCTGAGCAATTTCTCCAACTTTTGGTAAGATTTCTTAGAAGGCACCCAACATGAAGAGTAGTGTATATGGGTGGTCACAAAAAGTTTCAAGCAGATTTGAAATTTTCCTATTAACGAAAGAGACTTGGTCACCTAGTATTCTAGCTTCTTATTAATTTTGTCAACAACATATTACCACAACAAAGGTGATAAAGCATCAAAAACAAAAGGGATGCTAATAATTTTGAATATTTCATCATGTTGGATCCACTTCCAACCATATTCAGTAGCCCATGACGGTGAAGGGAGGTAAGATTACTTGTAGCAATAAGTTTTCTACTATTAGATGTTGGAGCTAGAGGCTAGGCGGAAGGTATCGAGACACTGCAAGGCATTATCCACATTAGACTCATCCTTAATGAGAGTAAGGAAGGAGTCATCCGTAAAGTGACCATTAAACATTTATATATCTTCTTGCAAGTTCACGACCTCTAGAGGGAGATAAATTACCTTAACAAGGTGCCTAGCTTGGGCATTGCTAAGAAGATATCCAAAACCCTTAGCTGTAATCACATACAAGGTGGGAACTAGTGGGCACCCTTGACAAATGGAGTAAAACAAGCCAAACTACTTAGAGGTGACTCCATTAATGGAAAGGATGGTCAAGGCATCTACAAAAAGCATCTAGATGGTTTGGATGAAGATGGGCTCGAAGCCCAGCCCTCGAAGCATGGCTAGTATAAATGGGCATTCAATATAGTCATAAGCTTTTTAAAAGTCAATTTTAATGAACATAGCTTGTTGCTTAGACCTTCTTGCCCAATCCATCCATTTCCAGATTGCTATAATGTTATCCAAGATATAATGGCTTTTGATGAAACTCGTTTGTTTAGGGTGCAGGATGAGAGGCAACATATTATACAACTAGATCGCCAGAGCCTTGGCAATGATTTTATAGGAGACATTTAGGAGGGTGATGGGCCACCAGTTGTAGATCAACTTAGGAACTCCCTACTTAGGTATGAATGTAATAATTCCTTTATTAATATTTTTAACCAACGAATGTGAGTAAAATGCTTCTAGATAAACCTTATGCACGTCACTACCCATAAGGTCCCAAAGGGTTTTATAGAATTCACAGGGGAATTTGTCAATGCGAGGAGCTTTATCATTAGCCATATGAGACATTGCCTCATGCAAATTGTTAACAATGAGGGGCTTATTGCAAGCCACCCACTGGGTGGAAGTGAGCTTGCATAACATCACTGTGAGACATTGTTGAAGGGAAATTTCATGCTCAATTGAGGATGCTTAAGCTTTGGACATTTATTGATAATTATGGATAAAGGGTTGAATAATATGCAAGGTCTCTATGAGTATGTTTCTATCCTTAGAGATGACTTGTATTTATTGCTTTGAGTTCTTGGCTCATAGCATTTGGAAGAAATCCTTTGAAGCTTTATCCCCTATCTTGAGCCAATGAAGCTTGAATTTGACTTGGGCTCCCTAGGCATTGTAGTTGTCTGCAAGCTGAATTTGGTGCCCCAAAGATACTCTGATCTACAAGATCTCATTGAAGGGATCCTTTTCTAGGGACAAAGCTGCATGCCTTAGCTCCAAGGAAGTAGTAGAGTAAGGGTCTCCAAATTTTAGTATGTTGGTGGCCATAGATATATAAAAAGTGAGAGGTCCTTTTGATGGCATCATCCCACAAAAGAATCCAAATTGATTCTTGGGAAGGACATGGATCTAAATTCAAAAATCTCCTAATGTATGCCATTGTGGGCCCATATTTGAGCAAGGAAGTGTTAAGGAAGAATTATGTTTTGTGGACTTTGGGTTTCATAAACTACCATGTAACTCTAGACTAAATTGGAGAGTGGTCAGAAGCCCAAAATCTGGTAACACTTGCATCAGAGGGGAAAAACTATTATCAAAGAAGTATGATTGGGTGGACATTATAGCCCTATCTAGGCACTTTAGAATTTGAGAGGGGCCTTTCTTGATATTACTCTAGGGGTACCAAATTCCATCTATAGACTGATGGGTTAAATTGGGGTCATAAAAGCCCTAATTTAAAACCATGCCTCCCTTTTGCCAACTGCCCACCTCATAGACAAGTGGCTCACTTGGTCCTCGAGAGACTCCACCATAATAAAGTCACCACATAAGATCCAATGGACATTGTGGAGATCATCTGCTATCCACTACCATAAATGGGTATGCTCGAAGGCATCATTCGAGGCATAAATGCTAATAAAACCAAAATAGTGGCTTTCATGCTAATAAGGGCCCATGATAATTGGTTGGTGGGGTCTACGCCAGATTACACTAAGTGTGACCGCCACCTTTGAAAAATAAATGTGATCACCCCTCCATGTCTTGCATCATGATTACTATGTAAAATGATACTGTCATTCCAGATGAAATTACTGATAGTCGTTAATAAAAAATCTGCCTCCTTGACTTCTTGTAGACAAAGAATGTTCATCTCAAGGAACTTCCTTCGAAAATCATACACAACAAACTTATATTTCGGGTCTGTGAGAACCTGAACATTCCAAGAAAAATAATCATAGATGACAGGTGTTGAGGGACATGTCCTTCGAGTCTAGACCTTCCAAGACATCATACCAATTCTACAAAAAGTACCCACTATTGGCACTTAAAATTTTATCAAATTGTTTCCTCATAGTAGGGTCAATGTAGTACTCTCCTTTCTCTATCTCGTCACTCCTTCGAGGATGGTTGAGAGAGCATTTGGGTGTATCTTACCGAGTAGGAAATAGAAAAGTGGTTGGATGCGAGTCTAAAAATCCAGAGGAACTGGGCATAGAGGCCTTGAGACCTTGGGATAACATGTTAGTAGCCAGAGAGGTATTAAATACCCTAGGCTTTTCTACCAATTTCATGGCTTTAGCCTGAGGAGGCTCTTTCTCAATAGGAGCCTACTCCTGTGAGCCATTGCTCAATGACAGTTTTCCTTTTTTGGGAGTAGTGATTAAGCTTGCGGCTTTAGAATAGTTGTTTTTCTTCTCTACCATATTCCATCCATTCTCAGTTGGTTTTTAACTAGCTTTAGGGGAGGGCTTAGGGGGAGAGCATGAGTGATTGGAGACATTATTGCAAGCCAACTAAAGGGGACAATCTCATATCTTATGGTATATGGCTTGGCAATGAAAGAAATTTTTAGACAAGTTGATATACAAGACTCGCTGAGAGTGCCTCACATCCCCAACTTGAATTGTCACAAACTCCTTGAGGCCTTGGGAGAGGTCTACTTCTACGTAGACCTTTTTTTATGATCTAGAAGATTAGAATTAGTTTTATTCATGACAAATGACATGACCTATGGAGGATATTATTTGGTTAATAAAGCACTACCAGGGGAGTGAGAGGCCTAGAAATTTAACCCAAACTGATAATTTAAGAGCTGTGTCCTCCGAGACCACAAAGTTTCATGTCTAGGGGGAGAGAACCATAAGCGAGTTTCTGACATACCAAGTGGTAGACCTATCGAGGATTCCTCTTGCATAGGAAGGGTCGGCAAAGTGGAAAAGAAAAAAACCCTTTGTCATGTTCTGGATGCTCTCTAACTTAATGCCGTGAGCTGCCCAGTGAGTTTGAACCCAAGACCGTAGCATACTTTTAGAGGGAATTATCCCAACAAAATATCTTATCAAATAAAATTTTTCTAACCATGACATGAAAAATTAAATTCAATAATAAGCAATATAACATTAGGTTCTGAAGCATTACCTTGTGGTAAACCTTCGGGATAAACTTCCTTGGGTGATTGCAGGGGGCCACGCTTGATGCTTCGCCATTCTTCTCTATAGCTGAAACAATCAGGATAGAATGGGGAAAAGTCATTATAAAGATTGGCCTCGCTTGAAGGTGAAAAACCTTAAACGATAATAAATATAAGTCTTGTAGGTGAATTAAGATTGTAGTGTGACATAAGGGTGGGTAGGCAGAAAAATAAGCGCTGATTCAATGGCATGCATCGAGGAAACCCTAATAGAGCTTCAATATGATTTTTTTAATAAAAATGGACATGTTATTATTCAAATAAGTACATAAACTACTTTTAGCAAAGATCATCCTTTTTATTAGGCACCCCACATGGTTGGCTAATCTGGATCCAATTTAAAAGAAGAAGATATGTCTTTGTGTGGACTTCCAGAACCTAAATAAAGTTATAAAAAATGAGAACTACCCACTACCTTCACTAGATGAAGTGTTACAAATAGTGAATTAATCTCAAATGATGTCATTTCTGGATGGGTATTCAAGCTATAATCATGTAATGGTCAACTATGAGGATAGATTTAAAATAACATTTAAAATAACATCAGACACATTCACATACAAAATGATGTCATTTGGTTTGATCAATGTAGGTGTTACTTTCCATCATGCCATGGATATTTCATTGAAAGATCTCATTGGTAAATGCATTGTCATTTACATGGATGACTTAACTTTATTTTTTAAGAGCTGATAAGACCATGTGAAAGACTTGAGTATAGTGTTATAGAGATGTATAGAGCATTAAATTTTACAAACCTAAAAAAGTGTATATCTAGGCTAAATAAAGGGAAGTTATTGGGTCACATCATCTCTAAATGAGGTATCTCCATAGACCTATAAATAGTTGAAGCAATTTTGAAAATCCCATTTCTTAAAAGTAGAAAGGAGCTAAAGTCATTCTTTAGTAAGATCAACTTTGTGAGGAATTTCATCTCAGGCTTTACAAAGATAGTTTGACCATTAAACAAAATTCTAAATAAGGATGCCAAGATTGAATGGACCACTAAAACATAAGTAAATTTCACTCATATTAAGACAAATTATAAACACATCGGTACTTATCAGTCTTGACTACATGTAACCATTCTATATTTATTCTTTCACATCATAACATTTGAATGCTATTGTCTTAAAATAGAGAAAATAAGTTAGGAATGAGAGACCTCACTCATTCATGAGTTCTTCACTGTAAAACACTAAACTAATATATTCAATGATTGACAAACAAGATTTTGTGTTGATCAAAGTAGTTAATAGGTTCAGACATTACATACTACACAACAAAGTGTTTTTCATCATACCTCATCCATCCATTAAAGCAATGTTAATGTAAAATAAGTTAGGTGAGCAACATGTTAAGTGGATAACTATTCTACAAGACTTTGATCTAGATATTAAACCAATTAAGATTGTGAGAGGTCAGGGACTCAGTAAAATGATGGCTAAAATAGATCCAGATATAGTTTTCTAGCACTATATGATGTTGGACATCATAAATGACAATTGGTATCAGGATGTGATTTATTATTTGTTCAACAACAAGTTCTCAAATCACTTGAAATGCACTCAGAGAAGAGTAGTATGCTTAAAGAGTAGCAACTTTATAATCAAATGATACACAGAAGAAATCATGAAGGCATATATATAAGATGCCTCAACAAAGAAGAATTGACTAAATTACTCGAGGACTTTCATGGTAAATATGTAACCAAACATGGTTTGGGATGTTCTAAAACCCATTATATACTTAGATTAGGCTATTATTGGTTGCATGTTTTTAAATATGCACATGCCCACATCCAAAGTTGTCATACTTGCCAAATCACTACTCATAGAGAGCACACCCTAGCCATGCCATTGTAACCAGTCATATAGGTTCGACCATTCATAAATTTTAGATTGGACTTTAATGAAGCTATCAATGCTAGTTCATCTTCAAGACACTAGTTCATCCTCACAAAAAATGACTACTGCACACATTGGACTTAAGCTCAAGCTTTTAAAAATTACACAACTAATGTGGTAATCAACTTCCTTGGGGGACACATCGTTACCATGTTTGGAATGTCATTTATTCTGGTATGTGACAATGACCCTATTTTATATTCATAATAATTTATTGAATGGGCATGTAACAATCAAGTAATCCTTAAGTTTTTATCTAATTATTATAGTCAAGGGAATGTGTTAGTTGAATCAGTGAGCAAATATATGTTAAATGTAATTAAGAACATCTTGGAAAATAATCCTAGGGACTGGGATAACTTTTTAAAATTTTCATTATGGTCTGATAGGACTAGAGTTTAATCTTCCCTAGGAATATCATTTCATTGAGTATTTGCCTATGAATCCCAACCCCATAGTTTAGGAGATACTACATGGGAACTAATTACAAAATATAAGCTCGACTCCTAAATTTTATATAATTAGAGGAAAAACATGATGCATCCTTGATACATTATAGCAAACATTAAGGAGTCGTCAAATTTTGGTTTGAAAAATGAGCCAAAGTAAGATCCTTTTGAATCTTCGATCTAGTCCTCTCTGGGATAAGGCTCCTAAAAAGGTCAACATGGCAATTTTGATGCTCTTTGGCTAGGACCCTTAGAAATTTTTGAAATCTTAGGCGATAATACTTCCTGCCTAAGGGGCATAACTGGTGAGAATGCCCCATCGCCTATCAATGGATAGTTCTTCAAGCCTTACTTCTAAGATTAAATTATCTTGGTAAATTCTTGTAGATAATTTCCCTTTTGTTTTCTTCCTTTCTTGATTTTGTTTTTAGTTTACTTTTATTTCCTTGTTTTTGTTTTTCATTGTCAGTCTTGGCTCATCATTTTTTTCTTTTTGGTCAAGTCCAACTATTTTTCCCTATGGGTTCCCACGTTGGTCAAATAATGAAGAATGAAATGCGTGTAAATAAGTGACACAAGTGGCATTCTAGTGTTTAAGTACTATGAGTAGTTTGAGTCCTAATATTTTATTTCTAAATTGGTTTTAAAGGTTTAGGTTGTCATATGTGTTCTATATTTGTTTTTGTTTTGACAAGTCATGTTAATTAGTAAGCCTCTAAAAATACTCTCGAAACCAAGCATAAAATCACATATGAATGGTTTCTATATTTACTTGGGTGAAACTATTGCATTTAATATCTAGGGTGAAAAATTCATAGTTCTACCTTTCATTTTCTATGGTAAATTGAGTTTGGAGATATTACAAACCTCCCTTCCTCAAATTGCTTATCCTCAAGCAATTGTAAATTAAGTTGTTTAAGAGTGAATGCTCCTTCCCTCGTTGTATATTAGATTGGTAATCTCATGAATGCAATCAAATACCATATAGTCTGAGTGGGAACCACCAAAATGTCAAGAGATTTTGCATACTTTTTCCATGAGAAGATATCACAAATAACCAACAGCCTATAACTTTTAGGTTTCTTATTTTCACTCAACAACGAAGGATAGCATAAAAAATATGAATAGCTCTTATCAATTGAGACATGGATGCAAACATTTCTAACAGACATGTACTTTATATTACACAAACCCTTTAAGCCATTCCTTATGATAGAGTACCAAGTACATGTAAAATTTCCATGGAATACGAACATATATTCTTCTGTGTCCATGCATTGATCCAAGTTATTCTCTCATTTTGAGTAATAGAAAATTACAAATGCATAAAGACATTCCTACACATTCAACTTATTAGTGTACTTTAGCATACAAAATGAGAATCTATATATAAACAACACATAGATGATGATTTGGTGTGGAAGTAATATTATATCTATCAAGTATTATGCAGATAACTAAGCTTCATTAATACTAGTAGATCGATAATCCTTCTGCAGCCATGGTATACCCAACTTCACAATTAATCCAATACCCATCTTTGTAAACCAGTTCTTGAAACCCTTGATCGAATTTTCCAAGGAAATCAAAAGGCCAACAAAAATGTTTGTGGTCTCATCCATAAGTGCAATTATATGTAACAATCCACCAGTTCTAATCTTACCATTTTGGAAAATGTTACGAATAGGTTGAATAGCTTTGTCTTCATCTTTAATAATAGTTTGATTGCCATTATGTTCATCTATTTTGTTCACATTTGTCTTTAGATAATAACTTGATGAAATTGCAATCTCTTGTTGTTCAGGGCATACTTTGATCAAATGATCATCTACTACTCATTTGGGAATTTCTAGGTTCTATTTGAAATTCTTCAAGCCAATTAAGTTTGTTAGACAATAGTGCTCCAAAATATAATTATGTTTAAATGGAAGATGTAGAGTGGAGTCTCTCAATAAAGTCCTTTTCCTTTCCTCTAAAATAGGAAATGGAATGTTTTCAACAAGGTAAGGGGCACCAAACCATGGTTCATGTGGCTTTGAGAAACTTAAACTTTTTAATATTATGTTTGGGTCCCATGTTTTGATTACAAACTTCCTAATAAATGAGTCTCCATAAATATCAACTTCTTCTTGGATAAGCATGTTTGAGCATTCTCTTAGCTCAATATTGGATTCTTCATTCATTTACTCTTATATAGGGAAGTCAGTCTTAGCATTTGTCATCTTCCTTTCTTCTAAGAGCTCTTGCAAATTGAATTTATCTTCATATTCAACACTGCTATAACTATGATTCACAAAATTGTCTTCCTCATAATGCTTGTTTCCATTCCATGATTCTTTTAAATCTAAAATGTTTGAAAAGGAAATTTTTTTCTGAATCTCTGCTGAAAGGATGTATGACTTGTAACTGGCCATATTTTCCTTATTGATGATTATTCTAGAATGACATGGGTTGCCTTTCTAAAAGAGAAATCTAAGGTATTCAAAAATTTTAAAGCCTTTAAAGCTTTGGTTGAAAATGAGATGGATTTAATGATCGAATGCCTAAGGCCAGATCAAGGGGTTGAGTTCCTCAAATGTATTTAATGAATTCTATGAAAAATATGGAATAAAATTATATTTCTCGGCTGCTAGGATTGATTTGTAAACTGACACTAATTTTCATGTAAAATTTTTACCTTGGATACTTTTGTCGAATCACATAATTTCTTGAAACACTCAAGGAAATGAAACTAAATTTGACCTTTTAATACATATTTATCTCAAATCTCGAAGTGCTCAATTTTTAGTTAATATGTCGTATTTGACTAATTATGCATTCAATAATGATTAATAAATAAAATTAATCAAAATGCAAAAAAAAGAATGCACAAATAAAATCAACTCACAATAGGCACTTGATAATGGAGTTTGGCAATGTCTAAGTCTCTAGGTCTGCCTATAGTACGAATTGATCTATTTCATTGAAAAGTGAGTACATGACCAATTCCCCACGATTGTCAAATGGATACTCTAAGATTGCACACAATTCAAACAATAGAGCTTCAGAAAGTCCCGATATACCCACAAACAAACCTTCCAATTATCTTCGCACGAATGCAATCTCATAACCCTGTGGATTTCCACGAAAGCTCTCAAAAATGGACTTATAAAATGGTCTTACAAAAATCATCATAGGTATTTCAATATACTATTGAAATCATCTCGGTGTTTAGGACAATTCCCTAGTTTACACTGAGAAGTGAAAAGATCTCCAAGTGCTTCAAAACTTGGGATATATGCAGACTGGTCTCTATATTGGCCATTACACAATCTACAAAGCTTCACTTTGATGCATCAAACAACCTCAAATTTAGACACTTAGTATATGACTGAAACCTGTAGCCTTGGATCTCGGCTCTCGACTCTAGCTCTCATCTTTTAGCTCTCGACTCTCAGTGCTTCGGATCTTTGGCTATGGAAATGAGAGCTTTGAAACTTTTGATTGAAATGAATTGAACCTCTGACCCCTTTATATACTTGTGGGAGGTCCACTTTTTTTTATTGGGATGATTATCCACAATCTTATTTTAATAAATTTCATAATTATCCCATACCCAATTTTTATGTGATTTTAAATTACCCATCACATTTAAAAATATGGGGTGATAATTATTCCCCAATATATGATGAAATATGTTTATCTCCAAATATTAAATACTTGGGTCAAATCATATTGCCACGTCACTTTATTTCCATGTCATCATTTTGATCATAATTTTGACTGGTCATAACTTTCACTTATGAACTTCATTTTTCGAACCGTACAATGTGGCAAAAATCTTACGATGAGTTCTACATCATGAAGCTAGATTTGAAATATTTTATGATGGTTAATTTTTATAGTTTGACTAGTTTTGACCTTCTGTTGATTGGCTTTGATTGGAACTTTGATCAACTGTATAAGGAGCATACAAGCTCTATTTTCAAAGTTCCACATACCATTGAAAAGCTCTTGATAGGATATTCATAATGGTGTAGAATTTGCTCTGATCTAAGACCTTTTTTGAATTGACTTCCAGATCAATCCTCTCTACTAAGAGGGCTTTTAGTCCACCAAAAGCTGGTATCCAACTTGATCCTCGAAAATGCTAGTCGATTATGAAGAATTTTGATAGATCTTTATTGGTCTACTTATGGTCTACAACTACGCCCACAATGCTTGGAACCATTCATTGATCACATCTTCTACATACCTTCTACTATTGGATGGCCATCAATAACCTCTACATAGAACTAGGATGCAATAACTTCTACTGCATGGCTTCACAAAAGCCTCTACACAGATAAGCCTAGTGATATCCTCTGATGTTTCTAAATGGTCCTCTACAACATATCAAGTATAAAACCCAAATCATAGCATAGAGATAATAGTGTCAAAATATGATTCATAACTCAAAAATGTAAAAATCCTAAAACAAGGCACGAGTTATACTAAATCTTGCAACTGCCAATAAGGTCACAATATATCAAACTATCTACCCACTATCACATCTTGTAAGCAGTGAACTACCAAACACTGAAACAATCACCAATATAACTACAAGACAAATTTGTCAATGTAAACAAAATACAATAGTGGTTGTGACCATGTTGTAATAAATTATCTTAATGGGTCTTATCATGTATCCAATCACAAATATGCCACATATAGATGCATTCCAAAATAGCAGTTGTTCTGATGCAAGTATTGTAGGAAAACTAAACACTATCTAGCAACCTGTGCAACTACTGTTAAATCTCCCAAGATGATTAATGATTTAAATTCCTTAACCAATCAATAGGAAATTCATAAAGCTAACACTGGAGATTTTAAAAATAAAGCTAATCATAACACAAGTGTGAGAATTAAAAACTTCGCATGATAAACTTATCTCAAAGTGTTCCCACTATAGTAGCTCCAAAAATGCATATATCAATCCACTAATCATGACAACATGAAACTAAGAAACTATTTACTAACCCTCTTTATCATATTCTCTTGTTTAGGGTGTTCAATTTTCTTAGTGGATTTACTAACATCTGCATGGGTTGATTGAACAAAAACTTCATTAATTACCCTATCAATAGGCTTATAAACTATCTTCTTCTTACCATTACCAGGTTGGTGGGATGGTTGAAATTTTCAACACTTCTCAACTCGATGTCCACTCATGTGACAATGAGTGCAATAGTGTCATGTCCCCTTTCTAGTTGACATCTCTCAGAGCTGATGATTAGTCTATTATGCGACCCTCGTACGCTGATAGGATGGATAGAGGGTCTTGATGGAGCTTGGCTTGGCTTCGAATATCAAAATTTTTTCAGTTGGCTTTCATTCGGGCTCTTTCAGACACTGTTTGCCTGAGTTCCTATTTTTTAGGGATTTTTGGTACTCAGTAGAGTACCCCTGCTATGGTATGGTCATGTGCAGAATCACTCCCTTGTTCACCAGCTTCAAATGGTTCGAGAATCAGATACTTTTTTAGGAAAATATTAATATTTAATTGATTTAATTAAATATTAATTATTTGGCGTAATTTAATGACTTAGGCATTTTGACCCAATGGGGGCAATCATTATGAAGGGGGCCATTTTAATTATATTTTATAATTAAATTTGTGTCTTAAGACTATGGAAAAATAAAAAGAGAAGAAAACCCTAATTTTTAATTATGAAACCCTAATTAGGGAAACACACTTTTCAAGAATATAAGGGTTTCTCATTGGGAGGCGTACCATTCATGTTGAAGACAATTTTTGCTAAGTATTTTTTGAGAAGACTGAGACAAAGATTTCCAATATTCAATTTGCATTGAAAAACGTGCAATTTTTTAGTGTGTGCAATTCAGAGGTTGTGAGATATCAGCTGATCTATCGCCAGACAGAGAGATAACTTCACACAGAAGTTATTACGGAGATTTACAGGTATTTATTTCATCAGGGTTTGATCCAAAAATTAACCAAAAGGAGATCATCAACATTGGCACTTATTTTATCAAGATTTGGCATTCAAAAATTTAGGCCATATAGTTTTTACTGCTACTATATGGAATCCATATGGATCTGTACTAGGCCGTACAGTTCCAACAAAGGGGCGTATTTTTCTTTGGGAGCAAATTGCTTCCTTTTTGACCTGTCTGCTGATACCCTTTTGGGCGCCTATTCATCTAGCATCGATTCGAATCTTCAAAAGCATGGAGAAAGGGTTATTAATTTGCAGCTGTACCAGCTGTACCAGATCTAAGGTTTGTAGAAAAATCAGGGTCTTGAACCATATTTTATATTATTTTGTATGCATGCAAGAGATCCTTTATTGTAATCATCTGGAGTGAATAATAAGATCAGAGATTAGCTAGTTAAAAGAGTATACTGCTATTTATTTATTTATTTGAATTTATTCAAATTTATCTGGCAAAAATGCATTCTTCTTTTATTTGTGCAAAAACACAAAAAAATCAAAATACACAAAAACAGTCCAAAAAACAATTAGTTTCAGAAATCAGGGGAAACAAGGGTTTCTAGAGTGGTTTTAGAGCCATTTCCTGCTAGCCTGATTGGGTTATTTAAAATTGAATTCCATATCAGTATGGCTTTAACAAGAGACAAGGATTTGGAAGAAAGAATGCACAATGCACAGAAAAATTAGATCGTCCATTTCAGCGAGCAGAGGACCTTCTAATAACTTTGGAGGAGTTGGAAACTTATTTAGGCAAGGTTGATTAGTCAGATTCCTATGCTATGCAAACAACGCTATCTCCAGCATTTGGTTCGTTGAAGGCCCGATTATTGAGACATCATGATGAGGTGGTAAGACTTGCAGCTCTCTCTTGCATTAGTGAAGTCATGAGGATAATAGATGGCTTTAATTCTTATGATGATCAGATTATGAGAGAGGTACTTCATACCATGGTGAAAAGATTCGAAAAGCTGGATGACATTAGGGACCCTCATTTCACAAAGAGGGCAAGATTACTTGAAGTATTTGCAAGGTGTAGATTTGAAAACATTGTGCTGTCAGTAGGTTGTATTGGTGATGTTCGCAGGATGTTTAACACATTTTGGAATATTATGGATGAGTTTCATTCTAGCGATGTATTAGCATCAATGCACTCTATCATGTTCACAATTTTGTTTGAGGAGGATGTAATTTCTAAATTTTTGGCAGAAGATTTATGGTATGTCTGGACAAAAGAGAGGAATTTGTCACCTACGGCATGTACGTGGTTAAAGAGTTTAATTGATAGCCCTAAAGATCATAGTACTTTTCCTATGACAGGGAGAAACTTGAATGATGAGTTTGACAGACATGCTGATCCAGTACAGGGAGACATTAACACATCTTCAGATAATGATTTATCTGCATGATCTTCACAGGCAGAAGCGGTTAAAGATGTGTAGGTTGAGCTAGTTGCATCAGAAGGTGATATCATAGGCACACGGGATTGCATGATTGACACAGATAGTGATTCCAGTGCAGTTGGTCCAGATGAAGTTACAACAGTTGAAGATACTGTCATGTTTGAGGATAGTACAATTGATCAAAAAGTGAGCATTTAGGACTTTGCAAAAAATGAGTATCAAGCACAGTTGGATGTTTCTTCACATGAGATAGAGGCTAATAGTTCTTCCTGTGGTTTGGTGAGCTAGCTGAAGACGAGGGGAAAGGATATTGTCATAGCTTTATCTCATCATGATAAAATGCATGGATTGATCGAGAATCACATTTGGATGATTCAACTGCAGGAGAGACAGAAAGGAGTTACAATAGGTTCTGCTTGTGATGACTTACAGCAGATCAAGGAAGGCATGGAGGCAATGAAGGTAAGTTACATACACCTACTTTCAGATCGTGATCATCTCCTTAATCTTGTGGGAATCTATTTAGATGCATTAAAGAAGAAGGAAGAGGAGGTTGACTAGCTTTCTCATGAGCTGGAGGATACTCAGAATTCATTGGTGTGTACTCAGTTGGCTCTTTAGGATTCTGAGAGACATGTGGATGAGCTTTGTCTTGAGGTGAGTTCAGTTTAAGAGTTAGCGCCTGTGGCAAGGACTTAGCTTTCTTTTACAGTTAGGTCACATGTTAATGATGATATGAGTATGTCTAGCATTCACACTCTGGATTCAGAGATTGTAGTGGGTACAGGAGATAGGTGCATGAAGTCAGTTGGTATTGTTCACATTACTCAAGTGAGGAGTTTACTTGAGTTGCCAATTGATTTCCATTCATGGATTGGATGTTGGGATCCTTATCTTGGTACTTGGGATGATTTGACGCCATGGGATGAGAGTTTTGATAGACATGGCATGGTGATAGGTGCTGGGGTTGACAGTTTGTCGGTGCATGACTTAGAACAGGAGTTGATGGCAAGCAAATTTGGTTTCTATTATTGCTATCTAACATGTGATGTCTCTTCATTATGAGCGATGCATAGGAGTTTGGGTGATGAGATCGTGGCTAGTGATCTTCAGAGATATGTTGATTACAGTAGAGGTACAGTGTGTGGATTCTCTGCACTTGACATAGTTCCATTTGGAAGTTGTTGCAGAGTTGGAGTGTGCCTTCCACATAGCACGGTGGAATGTGTATATGGTATTTGTAGTGTTGGCAGTTTGGGATGTCCACTCTACTTGGGTTCTGATATTTCGAGAGTTTGTTTCTCATGGGTTCCTGATTGTGGCAGTTGTGATTTTGGAGTTTGGTTGAGTTGTATTTGCCAGTTTGATTATGGATTCCTCTTGATTATATTTCAGAGGACATTGCAAGAGCTTGCGTTGATTGATAGCAATATAGATCATGACTACATTTGGGATCTAGGTGGATTGATTGGTTTATTGTTTAGCGATTGCTTGGGGACAAGCAATTTCAGGAGGGGCAGATTGTCATGTCCCCTTTCCAGTTGACATCTCTTAGCGCTGATGATTAGTCTATTATGCGACCCTCGTAGGCTGATAGGATGGATAGAGGGTCTTAATGGAGCTTGGCTTGGCTTCGACTATCAAAATTTTTCCAGTTGGCTTTCGTTCGAGCTCTTTTGAACACCATTTGCCTGAGTTCCTATTTTTTAGGGATTTTTGGTACTCAGCGGAGTACCCTTGCTATGGTATGGTCATGTGTGGAATCACTCCCTTGTTCACCAACTTTAGACGGTTCAAAAATCACACTTTTTGAGAGAAATATTAATATTTAATTGATTGAATTAAATATTAATTATTTGGCGTAATTTAATGACAGGTGTTTTGACCCAAGGGGGGCGCTCATTATGAAGGGGGCCATTTTAATTATATTTTATAATTAAAATTGTGTCTTAAGACTATGGAAAAATTAAAAGAGAAGAAAACCCTAATTTTTAATTATGAAACCCTAATTAGGGAAAGCGCACTTTTCAAGAATATAAGGGTTTCTCATTGGGAGGTGTACCATTCATGTTGAAGACAAAAATTTTGATAAGTATTTTTTGAGAAGACTAAGTCAAGGGTTTCTAGTATTTGATTTGCATTGGAGAATATGCAATCTTCGGTGTGTGCAATTTAGAGGTTGTGAGATATCAGCTGATCTATTGCTAGGCAGAGAGATAATTTCACACAGAGGTTATCACAGAGATTCACATGTATTTATTTCATCAGGGTTTGATCCAAAAATTAACCAGAAGGAGATCATCAATATTGGCACTTATTTTATCAAGATCTGGCATTCAAAAAATCAAGCCATACAGTTTTTACTAATATTGTATGAAATCTGTATGGATCTGTACCAGGCCGTACAGTGCCAACAAAGGGGCATATTTTTCTTTGGGAGCAAATCGCTTCCTTTTTGACTTGTCTGTTGATACCCTTTTGGGCACCTATTCATCTAGCATCGATTTAGATCTTCAGAAGTGTGGAGAAAGGGTTATTAATTTGCAGCCATACCAGCTGTAACAGATCTAGGATTTGCAAAAAAAATAGGTTCTTGAATCATATGTTATATTATTTTGTATGCATGCAAGAGATCCTTTATTGTAATCATCTACAGTGAATAATAAGATTAGAGATTAGCTAGTTAAAAGAGTATACTAATATTTATTTATTTATTTGAATTTATCTGGCAAAAATGCATTCTTTTTTTATTCGTGCAAAAACACAAAAAAAATCAAAATACACAAAAACAGTTCAAAAAACATTCAGTTTCAGAAATCAGGGGAAACAGGGGTTTCTACAAATAGTTCCTCTATGTGGGAGAGGTTACCCTTTGGCCATTTTTTATTTTACCAGTATGAGAATGATCTTTAGCAATTGTAAGCTATTTTAGTAAAGCTTGTCTTTTCCAATAATATGTGGCACAATGGTTATTCAATCAGCAAAATGTACAAAGAAAAGAATGCAACATCTTTTGAATATTAAAACCAAATTTTATAAATGGAATAAGTGAATCAAAAGTCTTAGAATTCACATTGTTATTGGTGTTTTTTATATTTTAAAAATGAGGTGGAATTTCAATACCTCTTTTACCTGATTTCTTACACCATTCATCATTCCTTTGCAAGGAGAAATTCTACTCTGCTACTGGCCTTGGATCTTAGTTGTCAGAAGCTTATGCTCTTTCAGAAATGGAGGAACTCTCGATAACATCCACTTTATCACTAGCATAACCCAATCCAACATGGTGAGATCTATGCTCTACTTATATTAGGTTAGTAATACCTTAGCCATTCTTACCAAGGCCCCTTCCATCAAATCCCATTTTCAATAATAGTGTAGATTCAATGCCCTTATTATGTTTCTCAAAACTACCAAAAATAATATTTGAAATATCAGAACTATATGAAAAGAATTATCAGATGAATAATTTATAGTGCACTCATCAGTCACAGTGCTTGCATATGCAATGGAAGGTAATTGATGAAGACAATGTTTCTCTTCATCTTACATCTATGCCAAGAGCTCATCTTTGACTTGCAGATCTAATTTTAAGTAGGCAATCTCCTCTTTCAAGGAGTAAAAATGAGATCTCAAAAAAGCATTCTCTTCATAGATATGTGGATTAATTTCTTCAAGCTCATCTAGCCTATTTTTTCAAGGTTTTGCCCATGGCTTCATGTTTCCTTCAAACAACCTAATTATTCAAACTGCACACTGTAAATAGAATATCAATAAGGCTAAAAGTATGAAATAATATTAGAAACTAGACTAAAAATAATTGATATCAATCCACACAATCAAAAGTTAACTCAACACACTAATTGCTCTGATACCAAACTTGATCTATAAATTGGCACTAATTTTTATGCAAAAAGTTTACCTTGCTTACTTGTGTCAAATCACATAATTTCACAAAACACTCAAGGAAGTGAATTTGAATTTGACCTTTTAATACATATTTATCTCAAACCCCAAGTGCTCAATTTTTAGTTAATATGTCATATTTGACTAATTATGCATTCAGTAATGATTAATAAACAAAATTAATCAAAATGCAAAAAAAGAATACACAAATAAAATCAACTCATGACAAGCACTTGTTAACGGAGTTCAATAATGCCTGTCTCTAGATCTGCTTATAGTACAAACCGATCTATTTCTTTGAAAATTGAGTACATGGCCAATTCCTCACGATTATCAAATGGATAATCTAAGATTGCACACAACTAAAACAACATAGCTTTAGAAAGTTTTGGTATACCCATGAATAGACCTTACACCTTACTGTCACATGAATGCAATCTCGTAATCCTATGGATTTTCATGAAAGGTCTCAAATATAGACTTATAAAATGTCTTATAAAAATCATCACAAGGATTTCAATACACTGTTAAAATCATCTCAGAGTCTAAGACAATTCCCTAGTTTACACTGAAAAGTGAAAATATCTCCAAGTGCTTCAAAACTTGGGAGATATGCATACTGGTCTTTATATTGGCCATTACACAATCTACAAAGCTTCACTTTGAGGCATCAAATGACCTTAAATCCAGACACTTAGCATATCGTTGGAACCTTTAGCTCTAGATCTCAGCTCTGGGTCTCGACTCTCAGCTTCATCTCTCATCTCTTGACTCTTCAGATATGGAAATGAGAGCTTTGAAACTTTTGAATGAAATGAATTGAACCTCTGACCCCTTTATATACTTACAGGAGGTCCACCTTTTTCGATTGGAATGATTATCCACAATCTTATTTTAATAAATTTCATAATTATCCCATACCCAAATTTTATGGGATTTTAAATTATCCATCACATTTAAAAATATGGGGTGATAATTATTCCCCAATATATGATGGAATATGTTTATTCCCAAATATTAAAGACTTGGGTCAAATCATATTGCCACATCACTTTATTGCCATGTCATCATTTTGACCACAACTTTGACTGGTTATAAATTTCATATATAGAATCCATTTTTTGAATCATAAAATATGACTAAAAGCTTACAACGAGCTCTACATCATGAAACTGGGTTTGAAATATTCTATGATGGTCAATTTTTCTAGTTTGACCATCTATTGACTGGCTTTGATTGGAATTTTGACCAACTGCACAAGGAACATATGAGCTCTATTTTTGAAGTTCCATATACCATCAAAAAGCTTTTAATGGGATATTCATAATGATGCAGGATTTGGTCTGATTTGGGACCTTTTCTGAATTGACCTTTGAATCAATGACTCCACAATAAAATAGAATTATAGAGAGTAAGAATCAAACTATGCAAAAAATGACAAGAATAATGCTAAATGAATCCATGCTTTCAGATAGATATTGGAGAGAGGAAGTCAACACCACAAGTTACATCTTGAATAGAGGACAAATTAAGATAAACAATAGTAAAACACCCTATGAGCTATGAAAGGGTAGACCAGCTTCAGTCAAATACTTCAAAGTGTTTGGAAGCAAATGCTACATCAAAAGAGATGATGTAGACTTAAGGAAGTTTGATGCAAGAGCTAATGAAAGTATTTTTCTTGGTTATTCATCAAAAAGTAAATCATATAGATTCTATAATAAAAGGTTGCAAACAATTGTAGAGAGTGTCAGTGTTAAAATGGATGAAACTAGGCCTAAATAAGTGAGTGTATCAACTAATACTCATTAAGAAGAATCAAAGTTCAGGAAATAAGTAGCATAAAAAAGTCAATGAGAAGAAGAAAAGGAAGATACAAGGGCACCATCCAGATTTGTTTAGAAAAATCATGCAAAAAATCAAATCATCAGTGATATTGATGCTAGAATGCAAACTAGGAGAAGATTAATGAATACATCATAAAATGTAAACTTCTCTCTATTGTTGAAACTATAATTGAAGAGCTTTTCAGAAGCCAATAATGAAAAGCATTGGATCAATGCTATGGAAGAAGAATTGAACCAAATAGAGAAGAATGAAACTTGGGAACTTGTTTCTAGATCATTAGACAAGAATGTAATTGGAACTAAATGGGTCATTAGGAACAAACTGAATGAAGATGGTAAGGTAATAAGGAACAAGACAAGACTGGTTTGTAAAGGCTATGCTGAAGTAGGTGTTGACTTTGAAGAGACTTTTGCTTCTGTGGAAAAATTAGAAGCCATAAGACTATTCTTAGCATATGTTGGATTCAAGAATTTTAAGGTCTATCAGATGGATGTGAAGTTTGCATTTCTCAATGGAAATATTAAAGATGTTTATATAGAGCAACTTGAAGGTTTTTCTCTATCAGGGAATAAGGACTATGTGTGTAGGCTGAAGAAAATATTGTATGGACTAAAGCAAGCCCTAGACCTTGATATGTTAAACTTGATAGATACTTGCTTGATCAAGGTTTCAAAAGAAGAGTGGCTGACAGTAACCTATACATCAAGACTGAAAGTGAGAACCAATTAATTATGGTTGTATATTTTGATGACATTATTTTTGGTAGAGATAATGAGAAGATGTCTTAAAAATTTGTAAGAGTAATGCAACAAGAATTAGAAATGTCTATGTTAAGAGAGTTATCATTTTTCCTTGGGTTGTAAATTACTCATTAAAATAAAGGAATTTTCATCTCTTAGACCAAATACATTAAGAAAATGTTGAATAAATTTAATATGGATGTGTTAGAAATATTATCATTGATGTCAAAAGTATAGCATTGGTGATAAAGGCTCCATCACATTTAATGATGTTTTTAATACTCATATCTTGGCTAATGTGTGTTAATATTTATTTAATATTAACGAATATATTTTTAGTTGCATATAAGTCAAAAGAGGGCCCATAGAGAACTCAAAGAGTCAAGGGGTAAAGACAAAAGACGAATGGGATGTATTTTCTCATGGAGAGTCATTTTGAGGAATTTCAAGAGTCACCATGTGAAGACAATAGAGGGTGTGGCACATTTTTCTATGAAGGGACACTTTGAGGAATACGAAAAGTCACCAAGATAAAGACAAAAGAAGAAAGGACACTTTTGCTTATGAAGGGTCATCATATGACTTTTCAAATGAAAGGATATGAAGGGTCATGCAAGTTTGGCACCATTTTTTATGAAGATTGAAGGGTCACAAAGGGTGAATGCCAATAGTCATTTGGAAAG
Source organism: Torreya grandis (assembly GCA_037957365.1). NCBI lineage: Eukaryota > Viridiplantae > Streptophyta > Pinopsida > Cupressales > Taxaceae > Torreya > Torreya grandis. Next base: position 1,608,249 of record JARHVA010000603.1, read on the forward strand.
CTATAAATAAAGACTTCAAAAGCCATTTGTAATATACAAGAAAATGTATGGTTTGTATTTGTTTTTGAAGAGAGAAAAGTAGGAGATATTATAGAGTTCTATCATTTGTTGAGTAAGCAACATTGAGAGATAGTTGTGTTTTATACACAAGAGAGGTTGGTGTTCTTGTGGGTTGGTACTCCTGCAAGTTGGTACTTATGAACTTTATAATTTGAGTTGGTGCTCATTCATATACTTGAGAGATTGTTCTCTATGTTTTTTCCACTTTGGGTTTTCACGTAAAAATTTGACATCTCTCTCTCTCTCTCTCTCTCTCTCGTGGTGCATATTATTGTTTCAGTTTTATTGCATATGTTGAATGTGTGGTTAAGTGGTTAAAGAAAAGGAATTTGATTAAGTAATAAGATATATAATATATTGATTCACCCCCTCCTCTTAGTATATTTTGTGCTTAACAATTGGTATTAGAGCAGGTTCATTTACAAAAATTTTTACAGCTTGAAGCTAGATTGGGAAAGCACGATGGTTGGATCACATGAAGATTTTTCTACAAATAAAGCACTTTTGTTTGATGGGATAAATCTTTTTTTTGAAGCATAAGGATGAAGACTTATTTGATGGTCCTTGGATTTGACATATAGCAAGTAGTGGTGGACGAATATGAAGAGCCATAGACACTTGTAACTACTCTAACAGAAAATAAGGCAAGTGAAAATAATGCTAAAACTTTAAATTCTATTTTATGTGGTTTATGTGAATCAAAATTTGTTAAAGTTATGCAATGTAAATATGCTCATGAAACTTGGGTGAAACAATTCAAGAAATGGAGAGGACAATGCTGAATGAATCCAAAATAGTAGATAAATATTAGAGAGAGGTAGTTGCTACAACAATGCATATTTAGAACAGAGCATTATTGAGAGTCAATAGTGACAAGACTCTTTATGAACTATGAAAAGACAAACCAACAACAGTTGATTATTTTAGATTTTTTTGTAGCAGATGCTTCATAAAGAAAACTGATGGAAAACTTGGTAAGTTTGAATTTAGAGCAGATAAATGTATATTTCTTGGTTATTCTTGCAAAAGTAAAGCTTATAAATGTTATAACTAAATAACCAAGAAAATTACTGAAAGTATAAGTCTCAGTTTAGAAGATGGAACGCAGAATCAGTGATCTAGTAGACATTCCTGAAATCATTAGAGAGAGATTTTGAAGAATTAGATGAAGATGAGGAGAAAAATGACACTAAAACTCCATTCAAATATGTTCAAAAAAATTATAATAAAAGTGACATCATCGGGGACATAAATGAAGGAATTCGTACCAAAAAAATAATGGTAAGTTAATTTAAGCAAGTTAATTTTTCTTTGTTATCCAAAATTTAGTGAACTTTTTCAGAAGCTAGACATGATAAGCATTGGGTTAAGAAAATGGATAAAGAATTAAATCAGATAGAAAATAATGATACTTGAGAATTAGTGCCTAGACCAAAAGATTACAATGTGATAGAAACAAAATGAGTTTACATAAATAAGTTGAATGAAAATAGAGAAGTGACCAGGAATAAAGCAAGATTAGTATGTAAAGGATATGCTCAAATTGAGGGAATAGATTTTGAAAAAACTTTTGCACCAGTAGCAAGGATAGAGGCTATCAGAATGTTTCTTGCATATGTAGTGTTTTAAAATTTCAAAGTGTTTTAGATAGATGTTAAATCTACCTTCCTAAATTAGAATCTAGAAGATGTCTATATTGAGAAGTTTAAGGGCCTTATTCTCTCAAATATTAATAACCATGTATACAGATTGAAGAAAGCACTATATGGATTGAAACAAGCTCTCAGAGCTTGGTATGCAAGACATGATAAGTACCTACAGGATTAAGGTTTCAAGAGAGGATTTAGTGGTAGTAATCTCTACATCAAAATAGAAGGTGAATATCAATTGATTGTTATGGTATATGTTGATGACATCATTTTTCGAAGAAATAATTAAAAGATGACAAAATAATTTTTTGATAATATGGAAAAAGAATTTGAGATGTCTATACTTGGAGAATTATCATTTTTTTTAAAATTACAATTATTTCAGTAAAATAAAAGAATTTTAATATCTCAAAGTAAATATGCTAAGAAAATGTTGAATAAATTTGGTTTTGAAGATTGTGCACCAATTGACACACCAATGTGTATAGAAAATTAGGTGAGTAAAGATAAAAATTCACCTGTTACAGATCAATCTTTATATAGATCTATGATTGGTAGTTTTTTATATTTGATAGCATCGAGGCCAGACATCATGCATGCAATAGGTATGGTTGCAAGATATCAGTCAGCTCCAAAATACAATCATGTTTAGTTGGTGAAAAGAATATTCAGATGTATCAAAGAGACATTAGATTATATAGTGATATCCCACAGACAGAGATTTCACTTTGGTTGCTTATATAGATTCAGATTGGACAGGTTGTTTGGATGATAAAAAGAGTACAAGTGGAGGAGCTTTCTTCTTTGGTGATAGCTTAATATCATGGTTAAGTAAAACAAAATTTAGTATCACTTTTTACAACTAAAATAGAATATATTGCAACAGTATTGTGTTGTACTCAAATGTTCTGGATGAAACAAACTTTGGAAGATATTAAGGTAAAATATGATAAATCTATTTCTATTTTTTGTGACAACACAAGTGCTATTAATATTTTGAAGAACTTAGTGATGCATTCAAAAATAAAACATATTCCCATCATAAATCATTTCTTGAGATACCAGATTGTAGATCAATAGATTAAGATGGAATATATCAGTACTGCAAAGTAGATTGCAGATATTTTCACAAAGGCACTACCAAAAGACACATTTGAGTATCTGTGAGAGAAGTTGGGAATAATTTCTTTTACTTCCTTCCATTGAGGATCAACATCAATTGAGGGGGAGCTAAGTGTTAGCTTTAGGTTATGCCTTTTACCATTGATGTCAAAGGGGGAGAAGAACATAAATAGGTATAAGTACAGGAATAGGTACAGAATAGGTACATGGAACAAAGACAAATTGCTACAATAAGGAGTTACTGTATGTTTTTTAGATGGCAGTATGTGTAAGTTTTAAGATGTGATAGTTTTAGTTTGAGGTTTCCATCAATGACAAAGGGGGAGATTGTTGAAAATATTGTCATTGATGTTAAAAGTCTAGCATTGGTGATAAAGACTCCATTACATTTAATGATGTTTTTAATATTCATATTTTGGCTAATGGGTGTTAATATTTATTTAATATTAGTGAATATATTTTTGGTTGCATGTAATTCAAAATAAGGCCTATGGAGAAGTCAAAGAGTCATGAGGTAAAGACAAAAGAGGAATGGGATGCATTTTCTCATGAAGAGTCATCTTGAGAAATTCCAAGAGTCACCATGTGAAGAAAAAAGAAAGTATCGCACATTTTTCCATGAAGGGACACTTTGAGAAATACAAAAAGTCACCAAGCTAAAGACAAAAGAGGAAAAGATGATTTTGCTTATGAAAGTCACCTTATACCTTTTCAAATGCAAGGATACAAAGGGTAATGCAAGTTTGACACCATTTTGCATGAAGATTGAAGGTTCACAAAGGGTGAATGCCAAAGGTCATTTGGAAAGCTATAAATAAAGGTTTGAGAAGCCATTTGTAAAATGAAAGAAAGTGTATGGTTTGTATTTATTTTCAAAGAAAGAAAAGTAGGAGATATTGTAGAGTTCTATTATTTGTTGAGTAAACAACATTGAAAAATAGTTGTGTTTTATACACAATAAGGGTTGGTGCTCTTATGGGTTGGTTTTCATAAATAGTTATTGTGTTGGTGCTCGGCAAAGAGGTTGGTGCTCTTACAAGTTAGTGCTTACAAACTTTGTAATTTGAGTTGGTGCTCATTTATATACTTGAGATTATTCTCTATAGTTTTTTTGACTTTGGGTTACTACGTAAAAATTTGGTGTCTCTCTCTCTTTTATGTGGTACATATTATTATTTCTATTTATTGCATATCTTGAATGTGTGGTTAAGTGGTTAAAGAAAAAGAATTGGATTAAGTAATAAGATATATAATATATTGATTCATGCCCCCCCTCTCAGTGTATTTTGTGCTTAACAAGATGATTATAAATCAATAAGTACTGCAATGGTAATAGGGTATAAGTTGAGCAAAGATGATAAGTCAACATAAGTCAATCAAATATTATATAGATCAATGATGGGAATTCTATTGTATATTACTGCATCAACACCAAATATCATGTACGCAGTAGGTCTTGAAGTCACATTTTAGGGAACACAAAAAAAACACACTTTTAGGTAGTCAAAATGATATTCAATTATCTCAAAGGCACTATGGATCTTAGTTTGTGGTTCCCAAGAGGAAAGGACTTCACTTTGACAACTTATACTAATGCAGATTGGATAGACAACATTGATGACAAAAAGAGCACAAGTGGAGGTGCATTCTTTCTTGGAAATAATCTTGTGTCATAGTTGAGTAAGAAATAGCTCTCAGTTTCTTTGTCCACAGTTGAAGTTGAGTACATAAGAGTAACATCATGTTATACATAGGTCCTTTAGATGAAACAAACTTTGAGTGATTTTAGAATTGAATATGTCAATCCAATTTATATTTTTTGTGACAATACAAGTACAATAAACATTTTTAAGAATCTAGTTATGCATTCAAGAACTAAGCATATTTCCATTAAGTATCATTTTCTACGATAACAATTTGTAGATCAGCAAGTAAAAATGGAGTACATTGCCACAAAGGAATAGATAGTAGATATCTTCATGAAGCCCCTCACAAAAGAAACTTTTTGAGTTTCTAAGGCAAAAATTGGGAGTAACCATTCTTCATCTACTCATTAAATCTATGAAGAAAAACATGGATTAAGGGGGATCTAATGATTGCATTATTCAGCGCCCTAGATATTTTGGTGATATACATTATTTTGTCTCTTTGTCATTGATGTCAAAGGGAGAGAATTGAAGAAATGGGGAACAAAGGAGGATAACTACAACAAGGGGGAGGTCATGTACTATTTTTTTCTATAGTATTTCCATCAATGACAAGGGGAGATTATTGTATTATTTTCATTGATGTCAAAGGCAAAGTGAAGGGCAAGCTACAGTAGCTTTGGACTCACTCAATACCTTCAGACTCGCTTAGAGTTTCAAACTCATTCAATAGCTTTGGATTCATCTAGAGCTTTAGACTCACTCAGTAGCTTTAGAGTCTCTTAGAGCTTTGGACTCACTCAGTAGCTTCAGACTTGCCTAGAACTTTGGACTCGCTCAGTAGCTTCAGACTTGCCCACATCTTTAGAATCACCCAGTCAACAGCTCTAGACTCACCTAACATCTCTAGACTTACACAATATGAAAAACAGTGATTGAAAAATGAAAAACAACATTGAAATAGAGTTAAATTCATTCGTATTAAATGATGATTGACCACCTTTATTAGCATCCAAATTTTGGTAATAAGAATTGTCACCCAAGTCTAATTAATGATAATATAAAATAAAGGGCCAAACACCTTTGTACAGGTTGTATCCCTTGGGAGAAGTCACCCTTTTGAAGAGGCATAAGGAAGGTATAAATATATAGAGAAGTTGGAGAGAAAAAATGAAAATAGTGGAAGTGTGAGATATGTGAAGAAGAGAAGGAAGCAAGTGTGAGGAGAATAAAAAGACATAATACAAACACATGCAAATTTAAAAAGAAGAAATAATTCTTTCTATCATATACAAGGAGAAGAAGAGGAGAAAGAGAGAGAAGAGGGAGAAGAGTGAAACTTGATTGAGCCATCAGTTGTTGGCAAAGCAATAGTGAGAAGGTAGAAATCGGTTAAGTGAGTTTGGTGCCTCAGACAAAGAGATTGGTGTCTCTTGCTAAGTTGGTGCTTAGTAGTGGTGATTGATGTCTCCAATAGGTTGGTACCTACAAAATGTTTAATAGTGAGAATTGGTGTCTCAAATAGGTTGGTCCCTATAAAATGCTTGGCAGTAGGGTTTGGTGTCTTTGATAGGTTGGTACCTATAAAGTGCTTAGCACCAGGGATTGGTGTCTCTAGTAGGTCAATTCCTATAAATTACTTAGCAGTGGGGATTGGTGTCTTCAAGTAGGTTGGTGCTTACAATTTTTTTTTTTAAATAATTATAAATCTTATGGTTGGATTTGGATGGTAGATCTAAGCAGCCTTTCAAGTGTGTGGGTTTTCCCCACTAAAGGTTTTTCATGTAAATTTTTTGTTGTACATTTACTTATTCTTATGTGAATGGTTTCTCTATAAAAGTTTATTAGAAAGAAAGTAAATTATTATTACACATTGATTCACTCCCCTCTCAATGTGGTGTGTGCTCAATAAATAGATGCATTGGGAGGGGTTGGTGAGGATCTAGATGATGTTACAAAGGAACTCTTTACCTTCCACTTATAGGGTGAAACATAGAAAGAGTTGGAGATGATGAATAATATGAGCATTATGTTATTATTTTTGTTTAAAATAAAGCATTGTACTCTTATTTTCTAAAAAACTAATATAAAACATACTTATGACTCTAGAGAAATGATATTTTATGTGTTTCATTTTATTTCATGAACTTATATATTTTTTAAAGTAGTGATAAAGTGATTGAGTAATTATTGAGTCCCAAGTATGAGTGAAAATTATTGGCTGCCAAGTACAAGTTTTTATAATATGCCCCAAATATCATAATAATTCATTTGTGAAAACCTAAAATTAGGTTTGGATGTCAATGGTGAAACCATGAAACCAATTCATGTCAAAATTGAACCTGAAAATAGGTTCATATATAAAATGATCAGTCATTGAAGAAGGATTATATATCCAAAGTTCTCATGTCCTACCATTGTTCCCCATTGATCCATAATATAGAAATATAAAATTATTTACATAAAAAAATTCATGCCCCAAAACTAATCGAACTACATCTCAAAATGATATAGAATTCCTTTATCTATTTATCTTTATTTCATATAATGCCTCTCAACTATGCAATCTAATAAAGCTTCTCGATTTGACCCATATAATGTTTCAAAATGTCATAGAATACCCTAACTATTCTTCATAATTATGAGTAATACCTCACATTTCTCACATGTGTCTCAATTTGTCCCATCTAATTCACAGAATTTGATCCAAAGTGTGAACTATTTGTCTATGGTGACATGAATATCTAAGACAAACTCTTTACATGTCCCCTTTTAATATGGAAGGTAAAGCTGCAAATCTCTCATCTAAAAAGAAACAGTTATGTGTGCCATGTGTTATCTAAAAAATGTAATCATGTAAAGTATTTATACAAACATGATAACATATGTTGTCATAGAAAGATGTGATTGTCAAAGTATGTGTGAAACATGCAATACAAATAAATGGGCATACAAGTGAAATGTCAATAAAATATATCAATTAAACACATAATAATAAGCATCATATTAGATGCTTGATCTAAATCATCACATCAATCTCAATAACACTCATATATTTAACCACACACATAGATAATACCATATCCATGAAGCACATGAGCATTTATGACATGACTTGGCCATGCCATAGACTAGAGGACCATTTAACACAACTGACGTATGATGTGATAATACATAATAAATAGACCAAAATAATCATGTAATATAACACACATCAATGGCCACATGATTTCATAATCATCATCAAACATTCACTGAGCAAGCAATGTTAAGCCACATAATCAATCAATGTAATCATCCAATATAGTAAAGCATAATATCCATAGTAAACAACAATCTAAAAATGATGGGAAAGATGAATTCATGTATAACATTCTATTATGATCAATGGAAAAATATAGAAAGATACACGCTGATAAATGTGCATAAATCACTCAATGTATACATGCCCTCAATGTATAATGTTACCCATTAGTATAAATAATGTGACAAATTTTTAAGTCCATGTATCATATGTAACATGTATGTCCTTCATCCCACTCATATATACCATGAAAATCATGTGTGTAGAAACATAGATACGTAATTTACCATGTAAATGATAAATAATATTAATTAATCATACAAACTAGTAAAACATGTCATGCATAGGTCTTAGTTTTGAATTTTTTCAATGTCTATTTTTTTTAACAATTTTAATTTTTTGATTTTAAAATTTGTAAGATCACATCTAACTGATGCATAATTGTACACCTTTGGTTCACCATAATATTTTAGTTATTTTAGATTAATGTGATCCAAACATTGTAAAACTAAGGTTAATTTAGATCATGTAAAATATATCAATAATACCCTAATATGAATTAAGAAATAAAAAAATTGATATTGCACTTAGATGATTTAAAGTTGACAAAGCAAGATTGGAGAGATATAATTAACTTATGTATTTTTTTGTTCATAACACTCATCACAAGTTTTTAAAATAAATTATATATGCTTTTTCCTAACTAAGATTGAGAAACTATAGCTTAAACATTGTCTGGAGGTTACATGTAATAGTGAGACCCATATGGCAATTGATTATATCCTATCTCTATTATTAGTGTCCCTGTATACTATGTAATTTTGTGACTACTCGAACCACTGTGCTAATTCCTAAAAAGACTTCATGTATATGCACTCACTTTTAATCATATGTACATTGATTTTCCTCTCCTTTTCCTTTCTTTGAAACCCTAATGTCACTTTTGACCACAAGATGACCATTAGAAAAAAGCTTAGTATGTTGGGTTAGATAACAACCTCTCCCCACTTAGTGACTAAGAGTTTCCTATGTTACAAAATGCTGAAGAGAGGTCAAATGACACAGTTATCCCACGTAGTTATGTGTGAGCAATAACATGATCAATCTAGAATGTAATGCAATGTTTGGCTTTCAAAACATGGAATTATGGAACTTTGACCTACATGTGTATTCAAAATTGGATATAGGGATAATATTTTTTGGTGTTTTTAGATATTTAATCCTCCATGATAATGTCTTAAGAGAGTGCTAATTTTTTTTTTTAATGTGATTTGAAAATAGTGACCAAGTAAGCCTTACCTTAGGATTGATTTGTAATTATAATTGGCTCTTTAATTTTTCCTTCCATGACTAAACTAATGGAGACTTCCCAATTTTAAAAATAGCCATTGAGTGTTCATGGACATGGCGACTGTTTGTTGAGGATTTTAAAAGGTTATTGCACATAATAGTGTGACCCTGAATCTATCTATCTGATAAATTAGGTTATCCAAGACAACAAATTATTAGATGAATAGGGGAAGTGTGGATAAGATTAAAATATGTGTGAAATGTCTATGCATGTCAAAGTGTATTAGAGTGTCTAATACAAAATTTAGGTGTCTACAAGTAGTACATGTGCACAATCATATATATGGGCATATTTTGCACATTTCAATAATCTTCTCCTATTTTTATGCCATACTAGTTTAGAACATATTGGCTTGATAAGTTCTGAAAAAACATCTGAATGCCATCATCCATGGAGTGAAATCCATTGGTGATGAGCTCATTAGGAAGATACTCATAATAGTCAAAACACATTTTTTTCAACCTTTTACTTGGAGTATATGTTTCTCATAATGATGATAATTATGTGAACCTGCCTAAGAAAGATTTATAGATACTAAATGGGAGGTTCTATTAACCCTTAAATTGGGCATCTTGTTGATTTGAATGCCATAACCACCTCTCTAATTTTTGACCAAGTTTCCAACCAAATCAGATTTATAATATTTTTTATAAGAATGGTCAGAATATCTATAAATGGAGGATCTTTGTAACACTTACAGTTCAAGTCTATGAGGATATACATTGTGTATAGATTGACAAGAATTATACATAGGGTTGCACATCAAGAAGGATTATACTCTAATCAAAGTGGTTGATAAAAAAAAGTGTACCAAGTTCTTAGACTTTCAAAAATAGGGATTATCATGAAACACAAGTACACCATTCTTCTCCAATGCGTCCCCTTAAGAAGTGATTTTGCATCTCCATTTACTATTAGGAAAAATGATATCCTCGGTATTTTGTTTCGATAAATCTTCTAAAAAAATGAACTCAAAGTGATTATCGTCATTGATAGTTAAGCTTTCCAAGTACCATGTATAAGTCATCCAATATTTTACACTATTTAAAGGTAATAATCAATGGAATCATCCAAGTAGGTTATTTATATACACCCTTATGACTCACCTCACCTTGTATAGGAATTTTCATGGGGCCTATCTATCTCATCCACCTTGAGATCCTACCACTAGGGGTAGCATTACCAAATTAAGTTAGCATATCCTCTAAATATGATAACTTCTCAAGTGTCCTCTAAATCATTATGTACGATCCTCAATTGCATTTGAAAAATATTGATGAACAATCAAACTTACTCCTAGCTCTATGAATTATCTTAGTTCTCTCTTAAACTTATTCTTCCTATAGTAAGGTGTGATAAAATGATGTAAATCCCAAATTTATAGTGATTTTTCACATTAATTTTTCACAAAAATATTGGTAACTTTGTTTTCCATTTTGTACCTTCATGTTACATAGGCCACCTGATACTACCCACATATTGCATGTCACTCAAAATTATTGTGATCTAACTAGTGATTTAGAACTCTTTCATAATTGTTATTTCCCTTTATTTCCCATATACCATTGTTGTGATCTCTATACATACCCATTGTCTCTTAGACAATACCTTATATTACAATGGTGTGTATTTTAGAATATAAAAAATACCTTGTCTAGTCACATATTATCCTCACATTATATTTGAAAGTTGAAGATCTATACAGAGCATTGTTAGCTGTATATTTTCTATGCAAAATTTGCATGACTTGTCTCCAATCATAAAATTCCTTTCTTTATGTTGGAACACAACTATCTACTGAGAGGGGGAGGTGAATCATTAGATCAACTAAAACTAGCACTTTAATCCTTTTAAATCAAATTCAAAATCATGTAAATATTAAAATATAAATATGGAGATCACATACACAAATACAAATCAATTAGGGTCCTCCAAGACAAACTAACCATCAGCCAACAAATCAATTAGTTGTAGTTCCCACACCCTCACAGACTATTCCTCCCAACTCAAATAGAAAAATGGTTCCAGGGCAAAATAATTGTGGATGATACTAATGCCTAGTGTTTCCCTTGCAATGATGCTCATACACCTAGAGATTGTCCTAGGGGTAATCTACAACAAAAGGTGGTAGAGCAAAGAAGAATGGATGGTCAGTTTGCAAGTTCCAGTGACAATCAAGCCTACCAGTTTTCTGGTATGTAGAATTCAGTCCTCGTGGCTCAGATGCAAGGAATGTCCTTGCAACAAGAGGAAGAAATAGTCCTAGAACATGCTTTGTTCTCATGGGTAGAAGATGAAGAATCAATTTTCTTGAACGAAGCATCTACCTCCTAAAAACCAGTGGTGCAATCTGATTATTACACCAGATCAAAGAGAAGGATGGTGGAACACCCTGAGGTTGTAAATAGTCAAGTCATGGAGAATCCTCCATTTCAAGGACAAAGAAACACTGTTGTCAGATAAGAAGTGCCTCAGCCGGTGTAAAATCAAGGGACTCCAGCCCAAATTCAAGAAAAAACAAGATATCCATATTTTCAAAAAGCTCAGACTCTGGGACCAATGAATGTGGTGGATCAATTGAAGAAGACTCTAGCACAAGTATCAGTATGGGATATATTGGTTATTCTTGAACAGAAGAAGCTCTACAAGGCCAAGTAGTGCCCAAAGGTACTGTTACCAAAGAAGGAACTGCTGGAAAAGAAAAGCTCAAAGATATAGTCCATCTGTAAACAACCCTAATGAATAATGCAACAGAGGTAAGAAAATCTAAACTGGATCACTTCTACTTAACTTTGATAGTGGGTAAGAAGCTACTGCATAATGCAATGATTGATTCAAGGGCTAGTACCATAGTAATGCCCAAGGAGATAGCTGATGCTTTAGGAATTAAGTATGAACCACTCACAAAAAGGGTCATACAGCTAGATGGCAAAGCAGTACAAATCATAGGGAGAATCAAACAACTCCAATTGTAATTATATGCTTATCCTAATATAATTGTGAATCAGGATGTGGTAGTAATAGATATACCTCATGTTTTTGGCTTATGTTTGTCAAGAGACTTTATAGCCAAAATAGGGGGATATATGTCCCTTAATTGGTCTCATCTCATATTAAGAACTAAATACGGTTCAAAGATGAAGATATTTTCTGAACCATTATATAAAGATCACATCACTAATGAGCCAATTGCAAAGTTAGAGGCAGCCCATGCCATGATGAATAAAGAAGAGAGGGTTTTTGTCGAAGAGCTAGGTGAATGGACTGGGTATAATCAAGAAGAAGAAAATGATCATTTATTAGCTATGATGCAAAGTGACCCATATAGAAATTACGACTCCATTGGTCTAGGCACTTACGTTATACTTGATGAAGATCATAGAATTCCAAATGTTTTGGGGGAAGAAAAGTCAAAAGATACTTCTATTAATCCTCAGGTCTCTTATGAATTCTAGATTCCTAGTGAGAAATCACAAGCATATATTTTGACCCTTGATGAAGAAGAAATAATCTCTGACTTTCTTCTTACTTTGCAAGATGATGAGGAGAAGCATGGACAATTCTTGGGCCATGATTTAAATGATTTGTTTGAAATCAATAAGTCTGGTTATACCATTTTTCAAGATAGCTGTGAACCGGTTACAGATAAGCAGAATAACATTGAGCCTCAATTGCATGTGCAAAATCATTGCAAACCTTCAGAATTATTCTTTCAGTACATTGGTAATTTTGAAGTTATTAAGGAGGATGATCATGCAGTAGAACCAGAGTTTGAAGCAGAAGGAATTAAGTCATCAATTGATTTCCTGGTGAGACATGCCAATATCAAGAGCAGACATTCGATGAACTTTCAAGAACAAGAAGAGTCTATACATGTTGGAAGCATGTTTGACTCAGAATCACCCAAATGCAGGCAAATCAATGTGGCATACATAGAGGGCAATTCACCAAAACTATGTCCATCTCAATCACTGGTATGGCAATATAAGTTGCCTTGTCATGAAAAAGACTTTAGAAATTCTGCTTTTGATCCAGGAGGGAGATAAAGATGCTTCATTAATGTAGTTAGATAGTTTCCCCTTTTCGTATTTCTTTGTTTCCCTGCTTTGTTTTCCTATTTTTTGTTTTCCTGCTTTTCTTTTAAATAAGTGTTCTTTGAACACGTAGTTGATAGCTCAGAATTTCAAATTTTTCATAAATTCTCCAATACATTGAATGTCTCCCGAATCTTTAGAAATCCCCAAGGCACCTTGCGCTACCACTTGCATAACATGTCTATCTCACTGTTCCATAAAGATTGAGGAGGATCTGCTAACGGTTATCTGAGTTTAATGTCATTTCGAGACTTGATAGGTTAATAAATACCTCTTGACAAGAGTTTAAAACATACAAGTTCTCAAACATTCTTACATCTGCGTGAAAATATCCTGCTATTTGCATTTTCTATGATTAGAAAACTTGCTTCAGCGAAAGTGTCTCTGTTTTGCAAAAGTTCATACAAGTTACCGTAGAGAAGATACAAAGATGGAGGGGGCACAATCTTCACAACAAGGAGCTGGGATGTATGAATCCCTTGATAAGTTTCTTGTAAGTAAATCATATTCTTTAGCTCTTGCCCAGCGATTGAAGACCTATCCAAGGACCAGGTTTCCTGAAACTGGCCCAGCAAGTGATTCAACGAAAATGAAGGATTATGCGGATGGCATCATGGATCTAATTCTTCAGAGAGTCAGTAGCAAAAATCTTAGAGAAGGGGCACATTAAAGGTGTCTACAGAGGGCTCGAGCAGGATAGTTTGAAACATTCACCATGAGGATATGGACCTCACAACTGGCTCAGTTCATGGTCCCAGCTGTGCATTCATGCCCCGATCTAGTCAAATTTTGTGCAGACTTGCTCCATGCACCTTCAGGCACCATTCATAGTGCAAATTATACCACAATGTATCAAGGATATGTTAGCCCTACATCATGATAGTACAGTTATGTTTCCCACTGTTGCCAAGATGCAAAGAATGTGGGCAAATATCAACACTCAGACTAGGTTCTTGAGATCCGAGTTACAATTGGTGATGATGATACTACGGTACCCACACTTCCTGCACCAAGAGCTCAATTTACACAGGCTAGCCAAGATGCATTGTTTATGATGGCTCTCATCTTTGGCATGAAAGATGATATGGCAGCGTATGCAAAACAAATGACTATCCTTTTTAGGCTAAAGACCATTGACAAAACCCAGGTGTATAAGCTCAACTTTTTTGAACAAATTGCTTTCTTGATGATAAAACAATTGGCTCATTTCAGATCAAAAGGAGTGTTCAAGTATTCTTCATATTTGTTCCACCTCATGCTATTTCAGAACTCTAAACTCTTTGCACAACATATGTATCTTAATATGTATGACCCAGATTTTGATCTCCAAAGGACCATTCCTGTGTCTGCATGGGCACACATTTTGTCAAAGACTAGTGACCCATATGAATTCTGGGAATTATTTGTCACTCCTGCCTTTTGTCATCTCAGTCCTGAACCAATTATGAATAGATTATTCCCTAGTGTTTCAAATCTTCTGGCCAGTTGCCCAATCCCTTGTGATTTCTATTTTGGATCACACCATACCATTATAAGAGTCCATGGTTTTTGTGGAGAACCAATATTGCTATCGAAGGTTTTGACTCTTAAGTTAGCATTCCTTGAGGTCACCAGACAAGTATCTATAGTTGACAATGAATTTGGTTTTGGGAAGAGAAAAATAAAAATGTATGATCTTTTGTGGATGACAACAAGCATGGTTTTGGAAACCAGAGACACAGAAGTTGTGTTGCTCAGAAAGCTAGCCTTTCTAGGTTTCCTTCTAGTAGAAGACAAATGGGTTTATGACCCAAATGGTTTCATAGCCTCTTGGGTAAGGACTCATAGGATTGCAACCAGAATTGCACATGAAGGTCACCCTTTTTGGGAAACTAGGAAAAATCTTAGAGAAGACACTCCTGGATTTTATGTTGAGTTAACAGACTTGCCACTTCCATAGAATAGGCCATGGGAGACATTCTATGTCAAACAAAGAGATTATGATCCCAAAGTCTGAATGACTTCTAGGTTAAGGAGAGCTTTAAAGAATAAAGATTAGGATACTGAGAAGATAGAGGCCTATTGGAAGTATAGGCAAGAAGTTTCTCAAACAACCCATTCTTTCGAGAATGTCGACACAGATGAAAGATGGGAAGAACTATGGGATGAGTGTCATCTCTCCCCTGCATCTAGCCTAGAGACAAGTAATTTACTAGGTGAAGAGCAGGAAGCTAGAGCTGGGTCAACCCAAGAATCACAAGCCTCAGAGCAAACTGTAGCTGTAGTAACTATATCAGTCTGGCCTTAATCTCTCAGCACCACAGAAATGTGGAAAAGTGTGATACCTTCATCATCACAAGCTTCCCCATCGGCCCTGATTGTAGATATTCCCAGTTTTCCACAAGAAGTAGATGTGAAAGGAGTAGAGATGTAACCAAAAAAAGAGACACCCAAGAAATGAAAGAGGGTATAGTTTCAATTAGCTTCAGAGGAGGAGACGGACACCTCACAACGCCAATTACAAGGTGTTGTAATTGCTTCTCAACTAAGTACTTTTCCTCTCTCTCCTCAGTCTATTTCTTCCCTTGCCACTTCTGCCATTCCTATTTCTCACTTCATCCCATTTGTGCCACCTCAAGCTTTAACATTACCTTATTTTTTTCCTTATATTCCCAAGAAACCTTTCCCTCAGATTTCCCATAGCCAACAATTGGCTATTCAATATGGTCTTCCACAAGGACATCATTTTGCGAGTGGGCACATTGCCTCTCCTTCCACCTTCTAGACCCAAAGGGAAGAAAAGAAGATTAAGGAGAATAAAGCTTTGGCTATACCCCATTTGCATTCACAATTTGACCCCATCCAGCAGCAATTGACGGTGACTCATTTATCACCAAATGTCATAAAACCAATGGAGTAGATGTAACTAAAAGATTACACGAATGCAGTAGCTATTGACATGTCACTCTTCAGGGCACAGGACAAAGTTGAGCTATTGACTGAATCCACTTTTGTAGTTACTGAAGATTATTTGAAGATATCAAGAAGGCTACAGAAGATGGAAGTTGAGCTAGCCAAGGAAAAGGCAAACTGTAACAGTTTGACCTCATAAATCAATAGAAAAAACAAAGAGGTAGAGAATCTAATTAAACAGGTGCAAAATACTATTTCTCTTCAGACCCACCAGGTAGTTCAGGCCTAAAATGATTCTTTAAAGGCAGAGCTCACACAGGTAAAGAATGTAATGACAACCCTCAGGGGTGAAAAGGCAGCACTACAAGGAAAGTGCGAGGAACCCCTATTGTAGGTTACCTAATTACAACAAAAGCTGCTAGCTGAACAGAATAACACCGTGGTCATAATAGCCCAATTTCACTCAGAGCAACAGAGAGTAGCACAATTGACACTAGAGCTGGCTAGTAGGCCAAAGAGTGTTGGAGTATTAAGTCTGGTAAGGGAGCTATACGAATTCATGTGGAAGAGAATCTCTTCAGAGATTATTCAACTCAGGCCATCTCTCACCTTCCTACTAAATGCACAAAAATTATGCAAAAAGGTCGAGAGTTTAGTTGTAAATACTCTGGCTATAGTCTCTGAGAGAGTAACAGACTTGCAAATGTTACTATAAAAGCTTTATGATGTAGTAGATGCAACATTGTCAGCAGCAGGAATCAATGACAGAATGGTTGCTATCAAGTGAGTAAATGAGGTCCTCAGTTGCAATTCTATAGCCAATAGTTGCAAGGACCTTCTAGATGTCATGAAGGAAGGAATCAATGAAATTAAGCAACATGTTGAAGATCTGGTACAATTAGGTCTTCCTTCTCTGTTTCCTATTGACAATACTGTGCTGATGGTAGAAGAAATTGAACCGTTGTTGTTGGCCAAACAGAATGATCAAACAGTTTTCCAGGATCTCAAGGATGATTCATCAGTCCCTAAAATAGAAGCTAACTTGGTTCCTGTTTCCCAACTCGAATTCAAATTGAAGGATATTGTTCAAATTTTGAAAAAAAATTCACACAAGGATATCATTAACCTTGATTTAGCCTTCAATGAATTGTAGAACAAGCAAGGGTTATCTGATGAAGAGTGGTCTGCCTACCAGACAAAATTGTTGAAGCTGTGATTTTGAAATTTTGATCTAGTGGGAGTCGAGTTTTCTTTTTGAGCAGGCTCAAAAGTCCTTAGGGTCGCTAGTAACTGTAGAGTAAAAATTTACTCTACGTTTCATTCTATTTTTTCAATCGCGTGCCACAAAATTTTGCCTTCGTATACTGTGGTTTGAGATGGAGAAGTTTGAAATAGAGCACGGGCTCTATTTTCTCTTTTTGATTCATTTTTGTCTAAGTGTCAGAGTAAAGCGAAAGCTAACAAGTGTTGTTCTCTGAGGCATCTTTTCTCAGGTGGAAATGCCAAGTGTCATCGTTCGAGGTACCTTTCATATTTTCTATGAGTTGGTCAGAATGTGTCATGTATCTCACAGTGACTCAGTGGAACATGCCAAGTGTCAGCATCCACGGTTACATATCAGCACCCACATTTTATCTCTTTGCAACAGAAGGATTTCAAAAGGCTAAGTATCAAGATCAGGCAGAAAGCACCAAGTGGCAATAGCAGAAGGTCTCAGTGTTGCTTTTCTAAAAATGATAGAAGCTGCCACGTATCCCAGCTGAGAAGAAATAGAAGTCACCACGTGTCGACATCTGAAATATGTTCATTTCAATGCCTTGGTTCAATTTTTGGTTCAAATCCTTAGTTTAATATCCTTGTTTCAATGCCTCAATTCATGTGTAAATGGTGCACAACGTTGAACCATTTTTTGGTTCAATCAGTCGGTTTAACAGATTAGTACAATTCGGTAGTTCAAAGGAGCATCCCAAAAAACCAAAGGGTCAAGTGCCCTTTCAGAAGGCAGTAAGACGCAACCAAACCTTTCAAGCAGAGACTGCCAAGTGTCATCTATCGAGCCCTTTTCTACTCCATTCCCAGAAGAAGTGGAAGACACCACGTATCTTCCTTGAAGAAGCGAAAGATGCCATGTGTCACCATCTGAAAGATCTTCTTCATGTTTCATTGCTGAATAAAAATTGGTGGGTCCCAATTTTTATTTCTAAAAGTCTATGGAAGTTGCCAAGTGTCACCATCCATAAGAGCCTAACATGTGCCCCGAACATTTCCACAGTATAGCTAAAGAGCAACGGAGATTGCCACATGTCTTTTGTTGAAGTAAGCAGAGATCGACACCTGTCCCTATGTTCCTTTTAAAGTTACTCAAGTAAGAGATGTTATGGGTCTTATTTTCTTTCAAGCTATTGAGATTTTGAGGAAGCAGATGGTGACAAGTGTCAAAGGCAGAACGATCCTGTGCCAAGACACAAAAGAGTATAAGTTATGTGGAAAATGTCACGTGTCTTCGATAGTTGCTATGAAACATGACAAGTGTCATCCTCTGGTGTCTCCTGAAGTATTAAGAAGATTTTTAGGGAATTGACTAAGTGTCCTCTTCTGTTTAATAGAACAGAGCATCCTGTGTATCTATTTTAGCAAGTGAACTACAGGGAAATATAATGTTTTAAAATCTAAGAACTATCTTTTGATAGACACTTCCAACTCAGTTAGAGTTCTTTTGGCAGACTTAAAGTGTGGACCCAAATGCGTTTGAAAAAGCCTAAAGCTAGGATCAAGAGGAGGAAGAGACAAAGAGGAAAACTCAGCGGGAGTTATTTTCAGTAGATGGAGCAATTCATTGGGTAGATATTTGGGGCTTGCAAACATTAAAAGGGTCATCAGTTTGTCCCCTGTGAGATAAAGGTAGAATGGACAGTTGCACGGCTAAGCAGGGGATGGAATGAGAGATTCAGGCTCGGGAGGAGGCACTAGAGATGAATCAACATGCCACAATTAGGGAAGCCACCTTGCTCTAGCATGGCCCTTCCTGACAAGACCAGAATGCATCCAAGGCATTGAATGCATCAAATTTCATATTATTTTATCTGAAAATCCGAGGCTATAAAGGGGAGATACGGAGAGAGAAAAAGGAGAGAAAATGATTGTCAAGAGTTTTAGACTTTCTAGAGCTGTGATTAGGAATATCATTTGCCTTTATTCTATTTTCTTAAGTTGTAAAGTTTATGTAACTGTGCTTGTTTCTATGCCTTTTATGTGGCTGGAGAATTAATGAGAAGATAGAGTTATGTGCCTTTGTTGATGTTTCCTGTGTCATTTGCAAAAGTAGTCTAAGCTGCGAGCCTCTGTTTCTATTTTTTACATTGATCATGCCTCGTCTGCTCTTTAGTGTAATTAAATCTTACATATAGTTTCACTATGCTTAGGATCAAGGATCAAAATTACATTCATGTGCATCGCCATAGTTAGATTTTCTTTCTTTGCATTTGCGTTTCTGTTCAAATTCCTATCCCTTTTCCCCCCAACACTTGATATAAAGAAGAGACCAACTTCTAAAAAATATGGAGGTTGTTTCAAGTCACATGTCCCACATCTTGAAACTTCTCATTATTGGTGTCTGAAACAAAGCATAATTTTAAACATCAACAGGCATTTAGTAGCTAAATATCCTACCTTACCATAGTTAAAGCATTGAAAGGGTAACTTACTTTTGTATTTTCCAGACCTTATTCTTAATCTTCTGACAAATTTAGCTTTTTCCTCATCAATCTCCTCAGATCCAAATGTAGATGCTTCTACTTTAACTTTCTTGGATGCTTTGAATGTAACTTCTCTATTGGAAGTATCTGCTTCTCTCATTCTCATCTCATACATAGTGAAGGTTCCATGCAACTCATCAACAGTGAGTTTACCTAGATCTCTTGCTTCCTCTATATCAAAGATTTTAAAATCATATCTTATTAGCAAAGATCTTAGGACCTTTTTTTATAATGATTGATTTTTTCATTTCTTCAAGGCCTCTGATTGCATTGACTATTTTATCTACTTTGAGAAGGTAGTATGCAATTTTATCCTTTTCATCCATTTTGAGACTTTCAAACTGACATTTATATGTTTGCAGACTGGCTTGCTTTACCTTGTCATCACCTTCATAAATACTCTTCAACTTGTTTCAGATATCTTGTGGATTTAACAACACATCACTTTTATGAACTTTGATTTGGACAATCCATAGAGAATAACATTCTTTGCCTTAGCATTGCTCTCATATGCCTTTTTTGAACATTGATAATTGGGAGTTATAGTAGGGATTGTATATCCATTTACCATAGACATCCATACATCAAACCCTAATGAAGATAAATAAGTTTTCATTCTTATGCTCCAGAATGCATAGTTAGATCTGTCAAAGAGAGGTGCTTTGTTTGATGAAGATCCTTCTTGACTAGCCATTGTGTTCACTGTTCCAAGATCTACCTGAGCTAATTAATCTTCTTTCAAATAACCCTAGGCTCTGATACCAATTATTGAAACATAACTATTTACTGAGAGGGGGTGAATAAGTAGATCAACTAAAAATAGTCCTTGAATCCTTTTAAAGCAAATTCAAAAGCATATGTAGATTAAAAGATAAATGCAAAGATCACATACAAAAATACACATGACACTAGTTCTATACATGGAAAAACCAAAGAAAAAAACCACAGTGATAATAGTTGCTAGCATTTATTGTTATAACCTAGCCTCACAGTCAACACCTCATTTGGCAAAGCCTCACTAGCTACAAGCCTCACTGACAAAACCTCTTTGGTTACATTTAAAGACACCAATTCTAAGGAGACACAAATCCCCTAACTGACCACCAACTCAACTAATCTAATGTCACCAACCAATCAGATCTATGGAGCTATAACTCCAGCTTATAACATTGATTCATAAATGAATAAAAATCTATTCTTTGTTACAAGTCCAATCTGTAACATGCTCATACTATGCTCATTATTTTTGTTCCTTATTCCTCTTTGCCTCCTCTCTATGTCTAATATATCTTTATTTGACACACGTCATCTCACTCTATCACTTTGTCTTAATGTCTATATATATCTATGTTTGACACTTTTCAATAGCAACTCATCTTCTCTGCGCTTCTACCTTTGTGTTTATATATTTTCATTTTACACAATTATAATAACTTTAGCCACGTCTACTTATGTCCTAGATGTCATATATAAGCAATGGATATAGGGTTCCATATCTTCAGTGTGTTCATACTCAAATTTTAACACATCATGCCAATTTTGAACTTTAGTTTATTATTACTTGGATTGTATGTTTTTCACATCTCTATTCTATGCATCATGCTATAATTATAGGTCTCCTTCCAATCTATAGCATATGTTAGACTCAATCTTTGATGCACATCTTCTTTAATGTAGATTTGATCAATTAGATCGATCAATCTCATTATCTGTGTCGAGATATAGAGCTTATATGCAAGTTTTTGCATGGTTCTACAACTAACTATTTGTCTAGATATGGCTTTAAATGTCGGTCAGTGAACTTGCCTTTGGCACCATGATCTGATGGTCTACACTCAAATGACTCAAATTTGAAATGCATCCATTTGATCACCTTCTGAGAGGCTCAAGCTATCTATTAGATCTTTGTATGGTTCTAAACTTTAGCTTTGTCTTTTTTAAAACATACCCATTGAACTTCTTGATTCAATCTTCTATGTGTTTGGATCTCCAAAGATGCACATTCTTTATCTCTATCAAGATGTTAAATGTCGAGCTCTTTATGCCATCCATTGCTTCCTATATCCTTGAATCATTTTGCTCCATCGATCTTCTTAAACTTGCTTGGTCTTTAACTTGCCACTATGTCGATAAACATTGATCACCTTAATCCATCTGAGTCCACTCACTCCATTATATCTCTTTTATACGATCACCCACTCACCATCAAATCTTTAGAAAAGATTATTCTTTATATTTGTCCAACCCTTGAGAATGTGACACTTGTCTTAAGCACGTGTCTTCTGTACATAGCTGGTAGTTCCCATTATTGAGACATTTAGCATCTTTATAATACTCGTTAACCTTTTGACTTTAAACCACACTATAGATTAACTATCCAGGCTTGATGATTATGACACTTATCACTTGCACATTAAATCAGAGGTCTTTTTGATAATTTGACTTCTTTGTGCTTCATTAAATCTCCAATGTCTGATTAAGCACTAATCATTGATCTTTCAACTAGCTCAAACATTAACTCTGACAAGCTTATGCTAATTGGGTCTCTATTTGACAAACTCTATGAATGTGACACTTATCATTAGCGTGTTTACTTGGAAGAGCCTTTGATAATTTGACTTTGCTACACTTTATGGGATCATTTACATACGATGAAGCGATAGCCGTTGGTCAAGATGGGACATATATTAAGTCTTAGACTTAGGAAAATATAAAGTCCTTTGATCATTGCTCATAGCTGGTAATTGCTAGGTTGAGATGTTGGTTTCTTAATGATTAGATGGACTTAAGCTGTAACTTAAGTTACCAGTTCCTAGTTATACCAAGTCAACATTAAAATATAACTTTACTTGTTGATGACATGGCTTAAACCTTAGGATTCTACTATAAAACCCTATAATGTCTGAAAGCTAAATAAATCAATTATGAGCTCATTTCTTCTACTCTAAACCTATGGAACATATTTATAAAATGTATAGAAAAATCCTATAACATATCATCTATTTATTTGACTTTAAACATCCATAAATGGTCTCTATAAAAGAATGACAACTTTGCATAGTACAACTGTGAAAATGCTCCTCTCCATCAATCCTACCTGATCCTTTTGACATCAATGACATCCATAGTGTCCCTTTTGACATCAATTACAATCATATTTCCAACACTTTGAACCTTTTCCACGTTCCTTTAATGAATACAACCAAACTAATTTAGAACATAACATTCATTGAAACCTCACATATCTATGCATGACCTCAAGAAGCTATAGTGATGCAAAGCTAATTACTATGTTTCAACCATTCCATCTACTCATATTTAACTTATAAACAAAATAAAAAATCATTCCTAACCCTACAACTACTTATTCATAGAGAGATTATTATTCATAGCATAGTGACATGAATTGGCTTCCATTCACATACTTAGGCACTTTGGATCCATCAAATAAAATAATATTGACCATCGTATTAGATAACATTTCTCATACCAAAAATTAAAATTTCTTGAAAATAAAATTTATAAAGTGGGTTATTATACAAGGATTTCAAAGGAGACATGCCTTTATATTTGTGAGCTGATATAGACATAACACATATATGTTTGAATTGATAAGATGATTTATGAAGGAAGAGGATTGTTTTGTACTTAGGTTCAAAATGGAAGCCATAGGACTGCTACATTAGTAAGTTTGCGTATAAAGATAATAAACCTCATGTCATCTCCATTTAAACAAAAAAAAAAATCATAATTATTGAAAATATTTCATAATAAATGATAATTCAGAGCTTTCAAGAGATGTTGGTGGAGATCTTGTTGATTGCAAAAAATGTCAATGATTGGTTGGTACATTTATTTTTTGAGTTGCCACATGACCAAACATTTATTTTACAGTGTTATTTCTTTCTAAATTTATTCTTGAGACAAGGGAGAGTCATTAGAAACTTGTTGACATTTTATTTTACGTAACATGGTACAAAATATTTTGGATTTCAATATTTTTAGAATAAATATTTTAACCTTGTAGGATACTTGGATGTAAATCTTTGTGGTAGTGTTGATGATAAAGTTTATACAACGTGTTATTTGATGCATCTTAGTTTATGAACTACATTTGGTTGATTTTATAAGAAACAAGATAATGTAACAAATTCATCAACAAGATTCCTAAGATTTTTTTTGTCTTTGATAATATTTTTCATATGTACAGACTGCTCAAAATGGTTTTACAAAGCTTCACATCAACAATCAGAGAGTTATTCAAAGAATAGATCTCTTTATGCTAAGTCAAAACAAATGGATGTTAAATATAGTTATTTATGAATTCTTGTAATAATTAAATTGGTAGATCCCATCTCTTTCTTGAACAAATATTATATTTTAGATATATTTACTAAACCTTTGGATTGTGTGATGTTCAAGAAGTTCACAAGTATTTTTGTTGTAAGTCAACAATAATGATTTGGATCATAGGGTATGTTAGGATTATGATAAAAAATGATTTTTAATTTTTTTATGATTTTATTCTAGTGTATGCTTGTAATTAGATTATGAAAGGTCAAGTGATGGTTGGCATTTCATCTCTCAAAATATTTCATATTTTGGATTTTTATTTAACTCTTTTATTTTATAATAATTCCTTAATGGGGAAGAGATACCCTCGAGCTTGTAAGTATTTTTTGCACAATTACAATAGTCTAGTCAACTTAGGTAGACCTTCTCTAAACTTACAAAAAAGATCACATTGACAAAAGAACCAAAATTAAGCGTAATGTTTATGAATATTTTTACTAGTGTTACATTAAAGTGAGACTTGAATTAATGGTATCAACCTTAATTTTAACTATAACTTACACCTTGAAATTATCCTAATGAAAATTTTAATATTGACCTATTTTTTTACTTTATAACTAAAGTGTAATTTAATAATAATAATAATAATAATTTAGTACTATTTTTAATAATTTTAATAAATTTTATTAAAACATTCTTTAAAATTATGTTGTGGAGAGGATGGGGAAAGAGGGTATTGTTTGAGCTTCATGAATTTTTTTAA
Source organism: Torreya grandis (assembly GCA_037957365.1). NCBI lineage: Eukaryota > Viridiplantae > Streptophyta > Pinopsida > Cupressales > Taxaceae > Torreya > Torreya grandis. The sequence goes on from JARHVA010000603.1 coordinate 1,633,178, forward strand.
AAAACTTGATAAAAAGACTAGACTCATCACTTAGTAAGGTTTAAATGGTTGGTTTTGTATACTCAATATCCATATATCCACTCTGTTGTCATTTCCCATCCATAAAATAAGCCATTAGCTATATAATATTTTATGCTTTGATAGTCCATACAAATAAATATTACAACTCTTTTGGAATAACAATGTTACTAATTTTATCTCGACGGTTCAGATCACTGCCTGTGATCATTTATCAAGAGAAAAACAAATTATGGTGGAACAACAAATAATTCACTCCTTAAATAGGGTAGAGAAAATGGTCACAAGAGGTATAGAATGGGAAGGTAGACGTTTGATGGAATTTTTGAAACATGTATTTATTTCCCCTTTTATTATTAAAAGCTCATACCCCAATGTGACATTGAGTACAAAACCTACAAACCTAAAAAAATTCAATTATAAAGGAATTAATAATGATTGAAATGAATCAAATTATAATTAATAATTCATAATATCATGATTGATTAAATAGGTTAAATTATGAACAAATTAATGTATTAATCAATTAATTATGATTAAATTAATTAATTAACTATATTTTTTGATTGAAACCCTATTTTTTACAAAGGTTAGGTGTACAAAATGCTTCTTTGGCTTAGTGCCAAGGACTAAGGGGTATCCATCCCACCAAATTTTCCTGGGGCATGATCCTAGCCTCATCCCTTTTTGTTATCTCTTGGGATTTGTACCTTGGTGGATGGCTAGGTAGCACCTTTTACACCATCATACTAACCTTTAGACTAAAACCCACTTGATAATTAACTATCTATAATTAGTATTATATTAGTTGATGCAAATAAAAACTTATCAATTTATGTGTTAAGTTAAATATTATAATTAAAATAATTTAAATAAGTTGAAAAACCTACTAGTGAACCTAACCTACAATGTGCTAATAACAAATTTGTGCTTTTGAAATTAGTTATCCATGGCGATAACTCTAGTGTCTTCAATGTAGATAGCATGCTTGGTTTTTCATGAGTGCTCAACAAAAGCCGAATTTGGTTTCCTTTTTAGATGGATATCAATAGTATGCTCCTTAATTATGGTATGGATGGACCTACCTATTTCCTCAATGTATGGTATTCCATAAGAGCACTTAATCATGTAGACTTAGTTGCGCAAGCTATGGTCTACAAGATCTATTGTATACTTTAAAGCCATTCACAACTTATTAATGTGAAGGAAGGTGGCCTTTATATTTTGGTGTTTTAGAATTTTTATAATCTTGTGAAAAATACCTTAAATGTAAGGTAAGAATGCTACTGGGCCACTAGTTAATGGATAATTTAATATTGTTTGCCTACATTATCCTTAGCTTATTTTATATCCCTAGCAATTTATTTCCTAATGTAACCATTCATCTTGAAAACCTTTTCTAAGTGCTCAATTTCTTAACCAACATTGTCCTCGTCAAATATTTTTAAAGCTCTAGTATCCATAATTTTTAGCACTCTTACTTTTTTTACTAGGTGATGGTGTGAAGATGCATGTAGGTAAAGGTCTATATGGGTACCTTTCCTATCGATCTCCTAGCTAGAGATCATTCTCATTTTTTGGTAATGAAGACATCTATGAAAGATAGGTTCCCTTCCACCTCATTTTCCTTGGTGAATTGGTTGCTGGTTAATAGACTATTAAGGTGGGAACAAAAGTCTTTCAAACTATTGCTAGCATGTGGCCAACATAAATTATTATCATCAACATACCTCTTCCACCATTTGGGTTTAAGAGGAAAGGAATGAAGAGTTCTATCCTAAATTTTTTATGAATAGGTTGGCTACTACAAGGGAAAGAGGTGAATCCATCACCATACCTTCACATTTTTCATAGATAACAGCTTTGAAGGAGAAGAAGGTCGACCTACAAACATAAAACTACAAAACTAGTTATTCCCCATATGTGAGATTCAAGACCACTTCTACCTCTCCTTCAATAGGGACTTTTATAAATAGGCAAACCACATAAAAGTTGACATCCAACTTTAATTATCACGCGACTGAGTTTCATTTTCATAAATAAACCTCTAATGCATCATGTTGACATTTTATGTTTATGTAATTACAATAAATAACTTATTTGAATGCGTTATTCCATATATATTAGTATACTCCTAGTGTTATCTTACTTTAAGTAAGATATTCAACATCAATTATGCTTTGACATATTTATAAATAAATAAGACAGATTAACTTGTTTTAGTGTTTATTTGTTTTGTATAATTTAAACTAATTAGAATATTTTTTTTTTAAAGCATGAACAGAATATTGGGGAAGTACCAATTTTTTTCTGATTCTGCAGGACAATCCACACAATTACCAGAAAATGTAGAGGTATAATTCATACCTTACTAATAGATATAATTTAGCGATGGTGTTTTAGACTTATTTTCTAATGAATGAAAATATTAAATAATTAAAAAGAGTCACATTGACAACTTGATTCCCTTCTAAATTATTATTTTTGTTTCCCAAGCATTAAGCTTTGTGGTGTTTATAGTCAAATGAATGTGTTTATTTGAATAAGTAATATAATTAGTAATAAAAAATAAATACATATCTTAGCTAATCATAATTAGAGTAGATGGTTTTTAGTTGTGAATAAACAAGAGATTTGAAAAATAGTTGTGATGTTGAATTTAAGCTATAACCGAAGAAGCAAGTGGAACATATTACAATGCACAGATTTTTTCAAGGGTTCAATAAGCAATTACACCCAATAAAAATTATGTTAACTTGCTATTATTAGTACCGTATTATTTTCACCAACGTGCGATTTTTAGGAACCTACTTTTTTTACTAAATTGTGCATGGTAGCTCATATGGGATGATAAATCTCTTGCATCTTTCTCCTTTGGTTGAAAAATCATAAATCTCATAGTTCAGATCTAGTCTTACTTGCCTCCTTTTCTTCCATCTATCAAACCATGCCTCTTCTTGTACAAGCTCATGTATATTTGTAAGGATAAATTTTCCTTTTCTTGTATCTCTACTTAGCTCAACTAAATTATAAATGCTGAAATCAATGTTATGCTCATTCACTTCCAAGCCTGTAATGGTTGTCTCTAGAATGATTTTCTCTCTTTTTTCCATATTTTCATTTTCATTTTCATTTTCATGCTCCATAGGAGCAAATTATGTAAAAACTATAAATAAACTTCATATTCAATATTTTCTTCTTGCGTATAACCATTTACATGCATATCTTCCACATTCTCATCAACCTTCAAAGGATTATTCTCTTCAACCCTTTCTAATTTATTTGTTTTATCTTCATATTCTTCATTATTCTCTTCACTTTCAACTTCATGCTCCATGAAATCAATTTATGCAACATGTTGATTTTCTTTTGTTGCATTATTTGTATACATGAAATCTATTGTTAATGAAACTGTATATGATGTCTTTTGAATACCACAAAACTTTCCTTACACTAGAGAGTCTTTTATCTCTTCTTAGGTCTTATTTCTCTAAGAATCCTTTTTCTTATTCATTCTAATAACACATCATGTGATTCATGTTGTATTTATTTTCTCTTTATATTCTCTATGATATTGAGAAATATCTACTCTTACAACAATCTCTCTCAAGTATTTAATGGTCTCATAATATTTTTCTTTGGTTTCTTCATTCTTTGTTGCTCTGTCTCTCTTTTATCATCACTTTCATCTCCTTTTTGCATTTCTCTTTGATTTGAAATAAATCCGATAAGCACTTTTACTCATTCCACAAATTTTTAGGATTGTTATTGATCAAAGAATAGCTTCCTCTTCTTTCCACATTTCTTCTCAAAAACTTATTCTTCAAAAAAAATCTCAACTAAAATGTTAAACTTGGGAAAAAATCAAACAAAAACGTACATTCGATTTTCTTCTGTGAGATAATCCTACTCTAAAACAAGATGATAAGGCTAAGGTGCACAATAATATCAAAACACAAAATAAAATCACAGAGAATATAATTGAGTAGAAAAAGGCATTTTTTCTTCATTATTCATTATTATTATAAGGAAATACATAGTATTTTAATAATGCACAACTTGAAGATAAAATTGTCTTGGATAGCTAAAATCCTACTAAAAGAAAAGTTAATCCTAGATATAATTGAACATGCTATTTTCATCTCTTGTTAAAATAAAATTAATCATAGAATTAACTGAATTCATTATTTTTTACTTTTTTTGAAACTTGCTATTCTAGAAACCTATTTTTTAATAACCTATATATTTTTAGTAAATTTTGCATGCTATTTAGATGGGATCATAGAACTTCACATCACATGATGGGCCTAAACTAATAATGGGGGTGGAGGCTCAAACAGTTATATGAATATTTTTTTTGCATTGAGGATGTTAGCAATATTTTATGGGTAAAACATATATTTTTCATGGCACCCAAATATTAATGCAAATGTTCCATGAATTATGTATCTTTTAAAAAATTAAAAATTATTACTTTTTCCTAATTTTTATTTAATATACCTCTGTTTTCCCACGCAACTGTTCTATAGTCCAAGATTGTCCCTTATCTCTCGGTCATCGATGTAGCTTAGTACATACCTAGTGCATCATGTATTCCCTTTATGACATGCACACACATCTCATAGGTTGCTATTCATGCAAAACCCCTAGGGGATATATAACTTGTTAAGGGTTTTTTGTATGGTCTTCTTCCTATGTATTTTGGAGATTTTTAGGGTTCTTTTATAAGATTTGCTTCCTAGGGATTTTAGATATTTTGAAGGTTTTTTTGGGTTTTCATCCTAAGGTTTTGAAATTCTATTTCATGGTTTTATAAATGTTAACTTATAATGACATTTAAAATAATTTCTACCATTTTGAATAGTACACATGATTTGACAAAACTCTTTACTCAATAGACGCTTCTTCAATAATAAATTGAATACATTAATTTTCGTTATCCACTAGGTCTCCATCTTAGATTGAAATTAGTGTTATTAGAGCATACACATTTCATATCATGTCACGGTTTTGTAGAAGTTGTATCTAAAATAATTATTTTTTGTATACACACTCATATGAGGTCTATTTATTATTATGAGAAGTTATGGCTAAAAGTTTGTGACCCTTAAACATATCATCTTTCACATCCTCAAATGGCAGACAAATTAACCATAGAGATAATGACTTTAGAAATGTTCAATAAAATGATAAGGGATGATATGTGACAATAACCAAAATAATTAGAAGAATGACATGTATGTCAATGTGTGGGTAATTTTCTTAACTTCTCAAGCATGTTCATACTCCTAACATATCTCATTCACAATGATGTTTTTTATGGTCTCACACCGTATAACATACAAGTCAATCTAGATATAAATATGTTTGAAGGTAAAATATATGAGATGGCCTAGTTAACTGAAGTAACATAATTTGTTTATATTATGTGGTTAATAATTTATCTTAGTAATAAAATATTACAATCACTCTTTTTAAATTTTCTTTATATGTAAATAAATTGTAAGATAACTATTGTATTACACTAAAGCACATGTAGATGTTGACTTAGATACATATGTAGATACCTGAAATGGTTTCATACATGGACCCAAATAAACCTATTTTCCTATTGTGAATTATGGTTATAAGTACATCAAGTTTTCTAAACCACATCAAAGTTGTGATTAATCTATGCGAGTATACACATACTTTTCATTCTTAAGTTTTAAAACTGAATGTTTAGGAATCTGATATTTTTTTTATTGAGATATAGGTTATTTTTTAGATGATTTATCCAATATGATATGGATTTTCTCCAAATCAGCTCTATCAAAGGAATGTACATATTTTCTTGTAATTTTAGAGCAAAAGCTAAACTAAAGAATAAGAAAGAAGATTTCAAGTCTCAAGACAAATGACAATCTAAGAATCTCAAATAGAAACCTAAATAGGGGAATGATCTTTATGACTAGAATAAGTTGTCCATGACTAGAAAGTAGTGCTCAATTAATAATTATAGAAGTAAATCTAATGAAGAGTGTCATGTTAGGGAAACCAACCTTAAAAAAATTGAGGTACAAGGTACAAGCACAATGGTATTGAAAAAATGTAAGCAAATCATGTATTCTAAACCTAGTGATGTGGTATGTACTATAAACATCAGTTATTCCTCTAACACAAATTCATAGGAAGTATAAATATTATTCCATTCTCATATGTGGATTTATGGTCAACCAATGTACTTCATTATTAATAATGAAATTTATAATAAATATATTTATCCTAAAGGAGTTTGATTATTAAGCTTGCCATCACCCACAACTGTACAAAATTATATGGTTTAGTATGGGCTCTAAAACATTTACCACTCATTAGCATCACCTAATGTATAAGATCAAGGCTTTTCAAGATGCAATCCTTTTTGATGGCATGTCGTCAATGATATGTGATGTTTTACTAGGTCAATGATATATTTACCATTGACATGCAATTTTTGAAACAAATCCTAGGAACATTTTCATGGATGTTGTTATATAAGATATGACATACCAAAATTAGTTTGTAATCATTCACTCATTATAGCCAAGTAGTTAAATAAGTTAGTTAGTTCTAATAAAATGTTTTTAATTTTGACAATGTGACTTGAATGTAAGTGCATTATTATGACATAAATTTAAAACATAGTTTATCCAATAGAAACAAAAGAAAAATGATTGAATAACATGTTTATAAAGAAAAGGATATATTCTAGTCACCTTATTAAATGCCTACACACTGTACATAAAAACATATTATAGATTTTAGTCCCAAACTACCTATACATCTACCTAATGTTTATTTATACCAAAAATCATTTACAAAGAATGAAGAGATGAAGTACAAATGCATAAACTTATGGCTAAAGGATAAAGGAAACATCGTGATCAACTCATATCCTTACAACATCCTAATTATGATTGTGCTAAATAAGGAAGAACATTGTTTTTGTATATCAATTATATAGATCTCAATAAGATCATGGTGATCAATTGATATCTCTTCCAAGGATTGAATACTTGTTGCAAAAACTCCACAATGCCAAATTATTCACCAAAATAAATGTTTAGTCTTGGTATCATTATATTTATTTTGAACATATAGACATAGAAAACAACCTTAAAATAAAATGAAGATTTATTTGAGCGGTTGGTTATGCACTATAGCTTAACTATTACAACTATGACATTCATGTGGATGAAAAATGATATCTTCACAATTTACACTACTTCATATTTTATATCCTACATTGATGACATCTTAATCTTTAGAAAATATTGGGATGAACATCTATGCCATATTCAACAAGTGTTTCATAGTTTTTAGAAACATTAGATGGATGTTAACATAGGGGAATTTTCATTTACCATGTGGGATATACAATATCTAGGATACATTGTAGACACATAAGGAGTTATATCAGAGTGGATACTAGGATCTCCAAATCAAATGAGTACATGGGTTTGTGATATGCACAAGACAAGTTAGTATTCAACACAGTAGCTATAATAAAAATGAAATCACATACACCAGAATATTGCACAAAATAAAATAAGATCTAAATGCCAATATTTCATTACTAACTCTCACAAATGTGATATGTACATATAGGGGTATGCATGTGTAACTCCTCCCTAAAATTTTTCATGAAAATTGGTCAAAGAGTTAAGAATATATGAGTAACTCCCATACTCAAAATAATCAGTCAAAGGAGTTACTTCTTATTCCTCTAGTCTGACTGTAACTCCAAGTACATCTAAGCAAGTTTGTCCATGAAAGTAGGAAATCTCAAAGTGGGGAAAAAACCCATAATAAATAAACATGAGAAAATAATAAACCTCTACTCTAACACACCCCCCAATATGGATAACTTAGGTGGGTAAAAGAAAATGGTCCCAATAATAAGTCTTGATGAGGTACCCATGTAAAAAACAATCTCTCATAAGTTAGAGAAAATGAGAAAACCCTTGGGAAAAAAATCCCCTCAAAAGAGAGTCATAAAGAAGATGCTAGAACCGCCCTCCAGAATATGATGTTGCAGTATCCTAAACGTCAGGGAGAGCCCATAAGTGAAGATACTCACTCTCCATGCAAAGTTTGGTGAATATGTTTATTGTCTACTTTATCATCTAGAATATATCAGATCAATTATTTTTCCATGATTGAGATCCCATATGAAGTGCATGTGAATCTTTATGTGTTTGGTCCATTAATATTAGACCAAATTCCTTCAAATCTGAATGGTATTTTGTTGTTATAGTAGATGACTATAGGTTGTTTCAACTAGATATAGAACTTTGTGAGAATCCCCTAAATCCAAATAACATTAATGGTAGCATTGAAAACCCCTTTGTATTTTGCCTCAGTAGATGATAAAATAATAACATTATGCTTCTTGTTTGACTAACTAATTAACCTTGAACCAATAGATAAAAACCTGAAGTGGAATTATGATTTTGAATATCTCTAACCTAGTTTGAATCAATATAACCAATCAAGTCAATGTCAATATCAGATTTATAATGAATCCCAAATCTATGTGTTCTATGAATGTAGTGTAAAATCCTCTTATCTACTTTCTAGTGCAGCGCATGGGATTCCTACATAAATATGAAGGCTAGGCACACTACATATGATATGCTAGGTCTGATATGTGTCATGTAGATAAGGTTCCCTACAATTTATCAATGCAAGGTAACATCAACCAATTGTAAAGTACAATCTGCCTCAAACTTGACTCCATATTGAAAGGATGTCTGAGTTGGCTTACAATCAACCTTATGAAACTAAGCAAGTAAGTCAAGAGCATACTTGGGATGTGCAAGATAAATCCCCAAGTCAGACTGAGAGAGGTAAATTTTAGGTAATGTAATAAGCCCAAATATATCATGGGAAATTTGTCATGAAGAGCATCTTTCACTGCTATAATAGATGAGGAAGAGCTCCCAGTAATCAAAAGATCATCAACATAAAAAACCATAATCAAAAGTCAATCATCCTTCCACAAGATATAGATATTCATATTTGAATAACATCAAGTGAACCTTCCATAAAGAAGGAAGTAATTCATCTTGGCTACCAAGCCCAAGGGGCCCATTTGAGGCCATAAATGGATTTCTAAAGTTTACACACAAATGAAGAATCATTGTCGAATCTCAATGGATACTCCATACAAATCTCCTCCTCAAGGTCATCATGAAGAAAGACACTCTTCATGTCCATCTAATTATGATCCCAATGATTTATTGTACCAATATCAAGTGTGAGTCTAAGAGACTTCATTCTCATGATAATACAAAGGTTTCAGTGTAGTCAATGCTAGGCACCTATGATAAACATTTTATGACCAACTGCATCTTGAAATTTTTAATGGACCCATCTAGTACAAATTGGTTTGATATATCCATCTACTTTAAACCATTTTTCTTCCATTAGAAAGAATTGTCAAATCCTAAGTATGGTTCTTGATTCAAGAGTTATACTCCTCATGCATGGTAGAATCCCACTCAAGAATACTTGATGCTTCTTGAAAAATCTTTGGATTTGAAGTATAGGTATAGAAAATATGTGGACCACTTTGAAACTCTGAACATGTCCACCTATCATTTAAATGATCTCTAACCCATGTAACTACACTTTGCAATGCCTACCTAGCCCAAAAAGGACCAAAAGTGGATGAGTTTGGTAGAGAAACATCATCCTTCGAAGTGTGGCCAGATGTGGATGAAGATGAGTCCCTATCACTACTCTCACTATTAAACTAGAATAAGTGTCACCAGCCTCTAGAATGTGCTCAGGCTAATTTGAATCATTTGAATCAAAATTGAGTCTAATGAAGTGAGATAAGTGTCGAGTGTTGAGTCTATGGGACTCTCCTAAAAGTGAACACTTCTCTCGATGAACAACTTGTGTGTGATCATATGAAGAAGGTAGTACCCCTTGACACCATTTAGATAACTTACAAAGATGTAAGGCTTACTTCAATGTTTCATTGTCTTGTATTTCTTCTTAGGTATTCATGCCATAGTAGGAGATTTGAAAACTTTGAAATATTCAACTATGGGTTTCTTCTTGTACCAAGATATAAAGTGAGTTATGCCCTTTAAAACATTATGGGGAACCCTACTCTGAATGTAGAGAATATAATTGATTGATTTAGTCTAGTATTATGGTGTGACTTAGAGTAAATCATACAATTTGCCATCACTTTGAAGGTTTTGTTCTTTCGTTCTACAACTCTATTTTATTGAGAATTATATTGCACTCTATGATGTAAATCAATCCTCTATATTGTGCAAAACTGATTAATTCTATTACTCACATACTCACCCCCATTATCCGTTCTAAGAACCTTGATGTATTTTCAAATTATTTATATACAAGAACTTTGAAGTCTTGAAACTTGTTGAAAACTTCAAATTTATACATAAAGAAGTGGACCCATGTGTATCTTAATAGGTCATCAATAAAGGTGAGAACATACTTAGCACTTATAAAATATAGATTGGGAAAGGGCCTAGATACAACATTATATACTACCTCCAATACCTATGAAGCCCTCCAAGCTTTGCCTTTGTTAACTTTCTCCTTGGGATGCTTCCTAAGGGTGCAACCCTCACAAATACCCTTAGAGAAATGGAATTGAGGTAAGCCTAAGACCATGCCATTTTTGTTGAATTGTTCTAAGTAGCAATAATTTAGGTGGCCAAATTGCTCATGTCATAATTTTTTAACTCTATCTGAATGAGTTGGTAATGCATTTGGAGAAAAAATAGATGCAAAATGTGAGAAGGTATATAACATGGCTTGGTGATTTTCTCTTCTCACTATTATTATAGAATCATTATACAACTCTTTAATGATAACTAAATTTGGTAAAAAATCCACCATTATGCCCTTAGTGATACGAGTGATTTGGTATATTGATATAAGATTAGTTGAAAGAGATAGAACACTTAGAATATTATGAAATGTTGCTTCTTCCATTTAAAAATCACTCTTTCTAAAAATGATACATAAATATCATCATCTAGATTGATCGAAGATATGCTACAAGGCTCTAAGGAAGAAAACTCAACCTGTGAAGAACCCATGTGGTGTGAAGCACTTGATTCAATAACTCATGAAGATGTTGGAGCTACAACTACTTCAAGATCCTTGCCTTTTTCTTTTTCTTTTTCCTTTGTCTTTTACCTTAGAATAATCTCAAGTTGATGAATTTTGCTTGATAAATTGCAGAACACTTATGTTCTTTTTTAAAAGATGAGTCATATGGTTAATCTATTTATTCATGCACTTGATTTGATAATGCCCGTTTTTCTTGCAATAGGCACTCTTAACCTTCTCTTTCTTAGGTTTATCATTGGAAGAAGAAATTTTAGTGGTTTTTTTGGTAGAGTTTGAGTCTTTCTTCTTCTCTTGATCCTTGTTATTTTTCTTGTCTTCATTTGAAACATTTTTTCTCATTCCCAACAATTATGGCTTGAGGTTTTGAGGACTTCATTGTGCCCATCTATATTAACTTATCTTTATCCCGAGTCAATTCATAAACAAAGACATCTAAAGAGAAATTTTTTATATAGTGCCTAGAGAACTTTTAGTGTAATGGAAAGTAGAGATAAAGACTGAGTAATCAGGTCCTATCTTAGATAGTATATAAAGAATAAGTTGGTCATATTTCTTCTCTATTCCACATTATTTCAACTATAATTTTAAAGACTTGAACTTGGTGAAAAAATCTTGAAAGGTGTCAAAGTTTCTAGGACTTAGATTGATAAGTTCATTTTCTAGTCCGTGACCTTTCATCATATCTTGCTTCCCAAAGAGTGTTTCCAAAGTGGTCCACACTTTATTGGGTGTTTTGGTAGGTTCTATATGAAAAAGGAGATCAAGAGATCCAAAAAGACACATCAACCCATAGTTTTCATCACTATGATTGTATCACTTAATTTTTTCCACATTTGTTGTTGGTTTAATTTCTAGCCCCATTTTAATGTGATGTAAATCTTTACTTCCTAGAATAATTTGGATTTTGATTTTCCATTAATGATAATTAAATGGTGTTAGAGGATTAATTGAACTTATGTCCATTGTGTAGAAATAAAGTCGTAATAGTAATAGTTACAAAAAAAGAAGTGCAAATAGATTGAAGGAGTGACACAAGTACAATACACCTCCCAAACTATTAATGGCGACCCCCCCAAATGTTGCAAACAAAATGAACATTCAAAAATATATCGGGCACAACCAAGAATACTTCTTGAGTAATCAGTTCATGAGTCGATAAAGACATGATTTGTAAAGGAAAAAGAGGACGTCAGAGTCAATCGATAATGTGTCTAAAAAAGTACATAGAATGTGGGAATGCAAGAGAAAGAGAAATTATTGTTTTGAATGTGAGGTGATCTGGTCGCCTACCAAACTAGACCTCACCCTATGATCCTTAATTGACGATGATATGAAAAGTTTTTTTATAAAAAAAATGCTTTTCAATTATAACCCACAATATATATATATTTTTTAAAATAACCAAAAGATCTCCCTTAGCAATACTATCACCCCCACCCCTTTTTTTAAATCCACCTTTACAAATATAAGCTATAATATTTAATGTCAAAGGAATACTTGACTTGAAAATATTATAATGTGATGTTTAAAGTAAAAATGTTTTAATTTTCAATGAAACTTTTTCCCTAAAAATAAAACCATGAATTTCATGTGAGAATGGTATTGGAAATCACGTGAATGTAAAGGAGTGGCTTCCAATGAAAAACCTACCAAGTCAACAATAGGTGGAGGAAGGATATAGGAGATGTTGTTAGACCAGTATGTGATTAGAATGGTAGTTTAGGTCGTGACCAGGTGATAAAGTCATAGGAGGATGTTGAGTACTAGGCCAATAAATAAACCAACATGCATGGAGATAGAGAAATCTCAAAATAGGTAAGAGGAACGATGAGCAAAGGTGAATGGTGATGTAGGTAGTAGGAGACCCTCCAATGGTATAACAAGCTATGTGGGATTGTACTTGGGGTGTGTGGAGATTCAATAGGTCATGTAAGCTATGGATTATTCTTAAAGCATGTTACAAGTTATTTTAAGCTAGAAAACCATCAGTGGCAGTAGTTTTATGTTCAAACATGCCCAAACCAGGTCGTGACCAGCACAAACAGAATGTGAAACCCTCCATTTAGTGAGAATAAAAGACCAATCCTCCACAAAAACGCCTCCTAAAAATAGAAATACCCCTATTTTTAGTAAAAAACTCCATTTACATGTTTTTAGTCACCCCAAGATTTTTTGAAAATATCCTGGATTTCTTTTGTAAATCCTAAAAAAATCATAGTATATTGCAAATAAACTCAATACAATAAAATTTAGGATTTCAAATAAACTAATAACAATTAAATATTACACAAATATATATTGGCTTGGTGATCTAATACCATATTGGATTGGATGTCATGATATCTGGATCAACATAGTGCATGGGTATGTGATAGGTACAAGAGAAGGTAGTACTCAACACAATTGCTACACGTAAATGAAATCACATATACGAGAATATTGCACAAAACAAAATAAGATCCAAATCCCAATATTCCATTATTAAAACTCACAAAAGTGAGATGTACATATAAGGGAGTGCATGTGTAACTCCTTCCTAGAAAGCTTCACAAAAAGTGGTTAAAGAGGCAAGAATAAAAGAGTAACTCCCATACCCAGAATAGCCGGTCAAGGTAGTTACTTTTGATTTCTTCGATAAAATTGTAACTCTAAGTACACCTATGAGCAATCTTGTCCATGAGAGTAAGAAAAACCAAAGTGATGGGAAAAAATCATAATATATAAATATGAAAAATAATAAACCCTTACTCTAAAAAGTCTTTATACCCAACCAAGATTCAACCAATCTAGGAATGGCTAAGACCAAAAATCTCATATAGATTCATAACTTCTTGTTATTACAAAATCTATATATGATATTTTTACTTCATTTATCTCATGTGGATTGTCCTCTAAATCAAACTACTAAATGTGGTGTTTAAAAAAAAATCATTTGACCAACTACACAACAAAAATCATTTAAAGAACTGAAATACAAACTTTATTACGTACAAGTACTTATGTTACCTAATGTTCAACAACCATTATGGATAGAGACATGTGATAAAATATTACACAGAGAAAGCCAAAAGAATATGTGATATTATTCAAGCCATAGAAAGCCTAATATATAGGTAAGAAATAAGCGCCTACAAATATAAAGGTACACTAAACAAAGAGTTGATGGGAATAACAAAATACAAATCCAATGCAATAATATAACAATAGTGGTTTTAATAATATAACCAAACACATAAAGCTTAATTATTCTAATACCTTCCCTTAATGAATGAACCTAAAATAACTCCAAGCTTATCTTGGAATTTAATAAATTTGTCTTTACACAAAGGTTTAGTCATTATATCAGCTAGTTGCTCAGAGGTTGGGCAATAATAAAGATATAAGTCTTCATTAGAAACCAATTGTCAGATGTAGTGATGGTGAACTTCAATGTGCTTTGTCCTGGCATGAAACATTGGATTATTCACCAATTGTAGAACACTCTGGCTTTCAAAGTACATAGGTGTAGGTACGGATGAATCATGTTAAATATCCTCTAATACTGATGGAATCCACATCAATTCTCTACCTACACTAAAAACTACTTTACACTCTGCTTTAGTGGAAGACAATCCTACTATATTTTGTAGCTTACTTTGCCAAGAAAAGGCTCCTTAATAATGAGTAAATACATAACCTATTATAGACTTAATAGAATCAATTGATCCTACCTAATTTGAATCAATATACCCTGTTAGCTCAAACTCAATAGATTTCTTGTACAAAATTCCAAAGTCAAGAGTACTTTTGACATATTTAAGAACACGCTTTGCAGCCTGCCAATGTTCTTCATGAGGTTTGTTTATGGAGCAAAAAAGATAACTACAAAACATAAATCTGGTCTACTAGTAGTAAGATAAATCAAACTACTTACTAATTGTCGATACAACATTTCATTGACTAGTGGTGAATCAGTGTTAGTTGAAAGTTTTGTCCCAAATTTCATAGGTGTAGTTGCTGGATTACAATCATTCATTCTAAATTTTCTTAACAAATACTTGACATATTTTGTTTGAGATATAAAAATTGAGTGCCCAAAATTGTAATGCTACAAAAACTCCACACCTAAACAATATTGAAGCATGCCTAGATCATTTAATTAAAAAATAAAATAGATGGCAGCTTTCACTTGTTTAATCAAATCAATGTTGCTTTTAGTGATGGCAAGATCATCAACATATACAACTAGGACCACCATGTCATCACCAACTATTTTAACATAGAGAGTAGATTTTGCATCACATCTTTTAAAACTAGACTCCCTAAGATATTTGTCTCTTTTGAAGTACCAGGTTCAAGGAGATTGCTCAAGTCCATACAAGGACTTCATTAACTTGCAAACCATATGTTCTTTAATAGGCCCCTGAAATCCCTATGGTTGTGTCATGTACACTTCCTCCACTAAATACCCATACAGAAGCACTTTTTCACATCCATCTAAAACACTGGCCAACCAAACTGAGCAGTAACGAATATAATCATTCTAAATGTTATGATTTTAATTGTTGGAACAAATGTTTCTTCATAACCCTCTTCTTTTGCATAACCTTTTATAACAAGATGAGCTTTATATTTATCTAAAGAACCATCAAATTTGCATTTTACCTTATAAATCCATTTGCAACCAATGGATTTCTTACTATGAGGTAACTCAGATAAAACCCAAGTACTATTCCTAAAGAGTGCATCATACTCCACCTTCACGGTGAATTCCCATTCTGACTTTCCTTTAGCATCTGCATATGTATTAGGCTCAAAAATTTGTGAAATAATAGAATTGAGAGTAAAATTTTCTTTCTCAAGATTCGATATCACTTGTTTCCCTGATCTTGTGGATCTACCTTCCAAAGAAACTGGAAGATCCTCTTGCTGAATATCTTGCATTGTGCTATAGTACAATTTTGGCCATTTGTGCTAACTTGTGGAAGCACCTATTGTTTCACTAAGACCAACCATGGAGATAGACTATTATGGTGTTTGCCTTTTTAAGTCATGTTCCATTTTAGTACTAGTACTTCACATTCATTTGTAGAAATCCAAAGATTATTAGTATCCATAGGTTTATCATTTTTTGAAAAATAAAGAATTTTCTCATCTATTTTGACATCTCTATGCATAATTACGTGATTTGAAGAGATATCTAGTAACCTATATGCTTTGGAATTCTCACTATAGCTTATAAATATGTACTTTTTACTCTTTGCATCTAAACCACTTCTTATCACTTTAGGAATTAATGCAAAACAAGTACTACCAAAAATGCATAAATCACTTGCATCAGGTTTTCTATGTGACCATGCTCCTTCTAGAGTAATATCTTGCACAGCTTTACAAGGACTCCTATTCAAGTTGAACATTGCAATGTTAACATTTTTTTACCCAGTACTGAAAAATTACATGCATGCTTTGAACCATACATCGTGCCATTTCCACAATAGTCCTATTCCTCCTTTCCACTACTCCGTTATGGTATGGAGTGTAAGGAGTGGTATACTGCCTATGTATACCTTCCTTTGTATAGTATGCATTGCATTATCTGGAGACATTCTCCACCATTCCCTGACCTAAAATTTTTCACCTTTTTCCTTGTGTGATTCTCAACTAGTGTTTTCCATGCAATAAAGATAGCAAAACACTCTGATTTCTTCTTAAGAAAATACACCCACATTTTTCAAGAGAAATCATCAACAATTAACAAGAAATAAAGGGCATTAGATATAGTGTTAGTTTTCATAGGACCATGAAGATCTGCATGTAACAAATCTAACACACATTCTACCCTCCATACTTTACTAATATGAAATGGTTTCATGACCTATTTACCTAATATTTTGATTTCCTTTAATAGATAGTAGTCCATGTACCATTTTATTTTTACTCAAAATGCGTAAATACTGGTAACTTAAATGACCATACCTCTCATGCCAAAGAGTGCTAAACTGCTCAACTATTGCTAAAGCAAATTGTTCTACTAATTTAGGACCTATAATTTTATACAAACCCTTTTCCTTTATACCAACAATAATAAGGGTGTCATTGAAAGTAGTGACATTACATTTATTTTCCTCAAACTTAACTACCAATTGTTTAGTTTTGGTAATTTCATTGATAGACAATAGATTTTTATTCATATCTAGTACATATCTGACATTAATAAATGTATATTTGTACTCATTTAAAATGATTTGTACATCTGCACAACCCTTAACATCATGTGGCCATCCATCACCTAAGGAAAGAGTTTCATTACTACTATTATTCTCAATGAATGTTACATACCAATCATAGTGAGACGTGTAGTGTCATGAATTTTTAGAGTCAAAATACCATCTTTGTGATTCACTGGATCAGTCGTGTGTTGCTGTAAAATCAAATTCAGTGAATACCTCTTATGTTTCTTCGACAATGTTAGCATGTCTAGATTTCTTGTTTGAATTAGCCATGTCATCTTTCCTTTTTCTACAATCTTTCTTAAAATGACATGGGTGCTTTCAATAAAAGCATTTCAACTTTGTTTTCTTGGAATCACTTACATTATGTTTTGAAGAATCTGTGTGCCGACCATTTTCCTTTCTCTTTTATCTTTGCTATAAAAGCACTCTCTGTAGAAGTATATGTAGACAAAACTACCTGCTTCTATCATCTTTCCTTCTGCAATAGCAATGTGGACAATGTTTTAAAGTCCAAATTCTGCATCTCAGTAATCATGTGCAAGGAATCCATTAATGACTCAAATGAAGGTGAAAGGTTCAACATAACTAGAATAATCAAATCTTGTTTATCAATAGGCTTCTGCATAGCCTTTAATTGATCATTGATATCTTTTATCTATAATAAAAATTCAAAAATAGAGCTACCTCCCTACATCTTAGTGGAAAGCAATAAATTCTTCAAATACAATATTCTATTGACTTTATAAGCTTGATATTTAGAAGTAAGACTAGTCCATAAAACTGATGCACTCATTTTATTTCTAACTTTTGAGATTAGATTATCTGCTACCGATAGTTTTAACAACATAATTGCCTCACGATTACATTTATCATAGTCATTATTACCAGTTGAAGGCCTTTGCTCTTGACCAAGCATTATTTGATCAAGATTTTGCTATTCACATATCGTCAAAACTTTATGACCCCATAAACTGAGATTTTTGCCTATCAATTTTAGTGAATCTAGCATTAAGAGTTGTTGTAAACTAACCATTTTGATCTATTTTTAAAAAAAAATACAAATACCAAAAATATTATAATGACTTTAGACAAAATTTCTTCTACCTACTGACTCAAATCATAAACTGGTCAAAACCTCTAGTTTTCAGTAAAAAACTCAACATAGTTTGAGAAATGTTAAACTTTTCATCTTTGAAAACACCACAAAATGGACAAAACCAATTAATTCGAGAGATCTACAACTCTGATTTTAAAAATTCCTTTTGCATGTGGATGTAGAATGAAATTTTTAAATGGTACCAAAATTTTAGGATATTCTGACCTATGGTTCTCCTTTTATGAAATTAACTGTACTATTTTTGGGTAAGTTGAGGAAAAAATAACGTTTTCTAAGGTTTTGAAAGAAATTGATTTTTCTAATTATGATTCAAATCACAAGGCTATTTAAAAACTTTGGCTAAAACTTTATATAAAAAAATAAGCCAATAATCATGAACCTGTGCATTTGAGAGAAATGACTTGTCAGAAAAACTTCAGAGACTAATTTCGAGTTGAATTTTGAACCAAATTCACTTTTGTCAATTTGTGTCCTCTCTTGTTCGTAAAAAACCACTAGAACCAAGAACTAGCAAAATCAATAAAAAAATGATTTTTTTCACCTTCTGGGTGTTGTACGGCCTGCGTGAGAGGAAGAAACAAAGAAAAAAATAGACATTGAGCCTCCCTTCTCCATTCCACTTTCTCCTTCCTCCACCTCTAGAGACCTCCAGCCTCATATCTACTTTTTTGGCTTTCTAGTTGGTCACAATGACTGTAAATTTGATTTTCTCTTTCTCACGTCTCTCCACTCTTTGACAAATTAAGGTTTCTTCTCAAACAATCTCCACTAGGTATTCTCCCTCCCTGACAATATGTTTTCACAGAGAAATCTTCTTCCTAGATTCACTAACTTCTCAAACAATGTCCATTGGGTATTCTCCCTCTCTCACAAGATTATTTCACAGAGAAATCCTCCTCCCTGATTCACTAATCATTAGCTCTGATTACCATAAAATATTAAATAGAGAAAGCCAAAAGAATATGTGATATTATTCAAACCATAGAAAGCCTAATATATAGGCAAGAAATAAACACTTACAAATACAAAGGTAGGTGAAACAAAGGGTTGACAGGAATAACAAAATACGAAACCCATGCAAAAATATAATAATATTGGTTATGATAATACAACCAAACATATAAAGCTTAAATAATTTAATAGATGCATTTGATTATGCATGTGGAGAAGTCCTCACTCAACATGGTCACACAATTACTTACCACATTGAAACATTCATTATGTTAATAATGAACTATCCCAAATATGACAAGTTTTTTGTTATTATCCAAGAATGTAAGAAAGCTATATCAACTTTAGAAATAGATAAATTATATTTTAAACATCCCATTATAAAGATCAAGGTGTGAAAATAACTAGATAAATTGTTGGCAGGTAGCAGCATAAATCCCTACAAGATTCAAAATGGACACTTCTTGTGATAATATAAAATAATATAAAAAAGAGATTAGAATCTGTATGCACTATAGGGAACTAAATAAGGTGTGTGTATATGACCCATTTCCCACACTCTTCAAAAATGATGTGCTTTAAAAATGCCATGGGAAAGGATATCAACACTTTTATAAAACAAATCACTTCTCAAGGTAATATCAAGTTAGGATTTCAACATAAGATAAATCAAAGACTAAATTTTCCATCGAGTTCGTATACTCTATATACATGGTGATGACTTGTAACCTAATAAATGTACGGTCAATGATTTCAAAGATTTTTTTCATGAATTCGTAAGAATATTCTTTGATGATGGGATGTTATATGAATTACTCAAAGACCATGTGCAAGTGTTATGACCGATGTTAAAATGGTGGAAGTTTTTAAGAATATCATTGAATGTATATTTTTGACACCCTTTGGGACCCTATTAGGGCAAATTATTTATAAAGGAATAATGGTGGATCCCCTCAAGTCTATAATCATAGTGAATATGTTGACACCTAAGTTACAAAAATATGTAAGGATATAAATTTAATATATTGGCTATTGTACACATCCAATTTCTATCACTATTGTGCTACAATAGTCAATCTAACAAATCCTATGACAATGCATAATCTAGGCCAAAATCACTAAAACCTACTAAATGGTTTGAACTTATCATGTTTAGGTGTCAATTTAGGCTAATGTATCCTTGAATAGGGTAATGCATTTTATGTGATTATTATATTTCCTTAAATCACTTTGACTCAAATTACGACCATGTAAAATGACACTCTGGACCACTTAATTCTTCTAATTTAAAAACACACATCATGTGCATGTTTTATTTCATGTCCATAATGCCCTAAATAGGGTATTGTTCAATACACAACTAACACCTTCTTTTGATTATACTTTAGTCAAATTATGACTGAGTAAAATAACATTTTTGACTATGTTGATTAAGCGTGCAACAAATTTTCAAAGAATTGTAAAAAGTTAGTCAAGGTCACTTGAGTAAATTAAATCAAATCAAGAGCTTAATTGATAGGTGTTTGTTATTTTATTTTAATCAATTTTTATCATTTTAATGGGATTGCCTTGCACTTTGATGGGATCACCTTGCTAATTAGCGATATCACCTTATCAAATGAAGAGATCATAAACTAGTGTTTCTTTTGTTCCATCTTTCAGTGAGATCAATTTGTAGAATGGCAAGAACACATTATGGAATGGTGAGATTGTTTTATGTAACAATGAGAACAATCTGCACAAGAAAATAGAGACTGAAAACAAGTTAAATTTTTTTATAGCAAGTTCACATCTTGGTTTCACACTTCTAACATCTTATTTTTAGGCTTTAAGAAACTTAATCTCCTTTTATTCACAAGCAATGGCAAACTTTATTCATATTTCATTTTGGTCCCCAAAAAAAAGAACACTCACATTAGCTAAATACTCTTAAGAGTTCTATTTTCATGTTCATCTATTGAAATTGTTTATTCTTTTAGCAAAATGAGTGTTGCACGTATGCTCTTTCCTTTCCCTTTTAGGAACTTGGGTGATTAAAAATGTTCATTATTTACATTGGGTGCCTTTTCCAAAGGTTTGAAAAGAAAGTTGTTAGGGCCCCCCTCAATCTGTATGGTTTGGGTGATTCTAAAATGACTATAAAGTTTTTTCACTTATCTTTATTTTTATGCACTTTGGCTTGTGAGTGGGAGTTCATAGCCTCCTCACGAGTTCTCTGGGAAGTGTTGACACATGAATTTATAATATCCCTAGTAGGATCAGAATACATAAATTTGGATTTTTTTCTTAATCCTATTTACTGTAAACTATATCATTGATATTTTCACCATTTTTTTATGAACTTATAAAAATAAATCAAATATAACAAATTTTTGATTTCAATTACTAAATTCTTGATTTCTATCTTAGATAAATATTTTGAATAAGAATAGTTAAGTAATTAAATTGAAGCACAAGTGTAACTCCTGAATGAAGTTACTATTATAGACTTCAAGGGTTTTCGTCCTTGAGTCTAATTACAAATGAGGGTTTTCATCCTCAAATGCATTATTGGAGTTTCTTCCTAAATATGAATATTTATTAAATAAAATTTGATCAAATTTTTTCTCCATGAACTATCCATCATAAATACTAATCCACATTTACAGCAAGAAAAGCCACTTACAGCCACCAAAATTTCAAAATATTGCATATCACAAAGAAACACTCTGCTTAGAAAAATATTAATTACTACTTTATAGTAGAAACACAACGCTTCTTGAGGTTCTCAATTCTCATTGGTTGAATAAATGTGAAGATTGATGTTTTGGGGACTTATATTTTTAAGAAGTTTTTCAAGGTGATTTATCCTGATGATGTTGTCGATGTATATACAAATAGTTTCTTTTTTCTATAATAGCATTTAGTTGTTGCTGTCCACTTCGAAAATATTTTGCACCTTTTTAAATTCTAGTTAAGTCATGCAAAATTTGAGATTGCAATTCCTCTATCCTTAGATCTAATCCCTCTTTTTCCTTCATCCTGCGATCTAATCCTTTTTTTTAAAAGACTAACATTGGAGGATTTCCAACCCTGTAGTTTCACTGATGAATATACTGCATCCACGAGTCTAGTTTTGCCAGATCTCCTTATTACATATATAACTCTTGACACACAAGGGTTTTCATTTTTCCACTCAAGAAATTCAATCACTTAGGCAATATGTTGTTCAATACCAACAATAGTTATCAAAATAATTCAATGTTTTCAAAATTTACCTAGTTATCAAAACAATTCTATATTTTAAAATTTTAACAAGCTATTTTATAAACAAAAATGGTGTGACTTTCCAAGGAGTGGCATCCTTCAAAACCTTACATGGGTCGACTTATTTTTGGTGTTGTTCCTTAATTCTGACACCCCATTCACGAGGGATGTCTCATCCTTTACACTTCTTTTATTTTTAAAAAGGGACATTACAATCCTCCCTTCCTAATATTACTTGTCCTCAATCAATTATAAGTTGGGATGCTCTAAAATAGTCACTCCTTCCCAGATGGTATCCTCAATAGGTAAATCTCCCAACAGATCAAGTATTCTTTGATGCTTTTATTTCTTAACCTCTTTCATAATTTCAAAACTACAAAGATCTTCTAAGCTGCAAGAGGGCCATTGTAGGAAACATGATCCTTTTTGTGCATTCTATATAATAGTATTCCTTTCAAAATATGTTCCAACTATGACATCACTTGAAACAATAAATTCATCACTATGTAAGAGTTGTGGCACGTTTCACATAAGAGTAGGCAAATTAGATATCTATATATAAAACTAAAAAAATTCATGATTCTTCTCCTATAGACAAGCCATCAAGACTAAGCAATGGATCTCAGTTCCAATTTCAATTTGAGTCCTAGAAAGAATAACCTTTGAAATACTTGAGTTAGTCATCTTTGATAATTTTTGAACAACACCTTCCCAGCAAAATTTATTTAGGATGTGATACTTTTTAATCCTTGAATAATGAAGCCTCTTTCCAATTTCATTTACTTGACAAGAATCCTATTGGAAAGATATTTCAGGCATGTAAATTGATTCTTTGATGGTCGATAAGAGAGAATGGTCACATGCAATGACTATAAAAAAATAGTTCTCAAATTTAACCAATTCAATATGTGGAACAACAAAGTAGGAGGAGCCAAATTCCAACCCCTCAATTGATGGCTTTGTTTCAGAATTGAAGTGAATGGATCCATACACTCTTATGAGAAGAGATCCCAATGAAAGAAACCTCTTTATTACCTTCTAATCTTTGATGGAGAAATGGTGGAAATTTTTAAAGAGTATTATCAATCCAACTCCTGCCATGCCTCTTAAAATGGTCTTATGTAGTTGCTTTATGTCCTTAACAAGTCCATCTATTGATGTTAACTCAACAATAACAGATTCATAGAATTTTGAAAAATGTTGATATCTTTAATAACAATATTTTGTAATGTTTGCACCCATTTCTTCCACAGTTCTAGCCAAGAGGAATTTATTTAAAGGTTCTCCATCCTTGTCAATAAATGGCAGCCTTCACATCCTTGTTCTCTTCATTTTCTTCTACCTTCTGTCTATTAAAGGTGTTGTAATAGAATCTAGTACATTCTTGCTTGAACTAGATGGTTCTAGAAATATTTCCATCCCTACGAGAGAATTGTCTTTACCCTCTACTTTATTACCATCCCCACTGTCATCTAGTTGTAATGACATGATCTTTTTCAGTCTCAAAAGATCACCTAAATCCCACATGCCAAAACAAATACGAACTTGAATCAAATAACCTATATGTCCTATGCTTGGGTTGTCATCAAAGTGTTCACCTTTTGGAAGTTTGAAGAATAGTGCAAGATTTGGTGCAACTTCCTTCATCTTAAACTCTTCACATCCAACAAGTGAAGCCCTTTCTGACTTGACTTCATCAATATCTTGTTGACATATGCAATCATTAGAAGTTAATTAAACATCTTTCACTACTCCAAGATCCTTACCTTCAACTTGCATGTGGAGTTTCTTTTGCTCCTCATTAGGGTTTTGAGATTCAGATCTTGACTTTTCCATTTTACCTGACCACACTTCCTCATAGTTTCCCATTCCATTTCATGACTCACTCAGCTCCATAAAGTCTGAAAAATAAATTTCTTTCGAATTTCCATTGAAAGAGTTTTGTATTGATCAAAACTGGCCATAATATTCTTGTGTAGTGACCCCATGGTTCACGTGAAAACAACTATGATGCCACTGTAATATCCCTAATAGGATCAAAATACTTAAATTTGGATTTTTTTCTTATTCCTATTTACTGCAAACTATATCATTGATATTTTAACCAATTTTTTAAGAACTTATAAAAATAAATCAAATATAACGAATTTCTAATTTCAAATACCAAATTCTTGATTTCTATCTTAAAATATTATTTCAAATAAGAATAGTCAAATAATCAAAGTGAAGCACAAGTGTAACTCCTAAATGAAGTTACCACTATAGACTTCATGGGTTTTTATCCTTGATTCTAAATTACAAATGAGGGTTTTCATCCTCAAATGCATTACTAGAGGTGCTACCCAAATACAAATATTTATTGAATAAAATCTTATCACACCCTTTCTCCATGAACTACACATCATAAATACCTCTCAAGTGGATTTTCCAAATGGTGTGACTTCTTAATGAGTGGCATCCCTTGAAACCTCACATTGGCCAACTTGCTTTGGGTTTTGTTCCTTAATTATGGCACTTTATTCATGAGGGATGACTTCATCTTTTGTACTTTGTTTATTTTTAAAATGGGACATTATAGAATTCATCTGTTGGTATTGTTTCAACACCACTCCATGATGGGGTATATAAAGTGAGGGTGACTTATTGAAACACTTATTTTGAGAGGTTAAAACAAGCTCCATTAGTGGTTGTTGACTTCAGACCATAGGGGTAAACATCACACTACACTGAACAATTAATGGATGTAATGGTTGTGAAAAGAACAAGAACTTTTCACAACATGATAATTGACTTAGATCCAATTGACGTGAACATCTCTAGTGTTAGCTACACTTGGGACCATCTATATGCACAAAAATTTAGTTTTAGAATAACCCAACTTGCTGCGGACATGTTATTGATGAAGAGCAAGTAGCTAGAAGTTCCATGTCATTGCATAAACTCTTCAAAGAAGAGGGGTGTAAAAACCCTACTTTTCATGCACTTTCATTTTTTGATTGATCATTAAAATCCTCTCAAGAACACATATATAGATAGAATTTGACAATATCATTGAACCTTCTCAATTTTAGGATTTAGGACATTACACTTAGGTGTGTTTGTCATTTTATCTTTTTTTTGCTTGGTCTTTTTGAGTCTAAAACTATTTATTTATAATATAAAATGCATCAAGAATACCAAACACTTTTTTATACACCGTTATATTTGAAAAAAGAGGCATTACATTGACCAAATTGAAAACACTTCTTGCCTTGTTCAAATTATCATTCAAAACATAATGTTTATATTTTCCCAATAGTGTTGTTATGTTGTCCGAAGTATAGACTATTTGTCCACTTTGCAAAATCTTAAAGTCCTTCATGTTTTCTTCTAAATTCAAAATCCCACCTTTCTAAGTTCTAATCCAAGATTGCCATCATTATACCTTTCACACTTGGTTTGAGTAACTTGAGTACAATTTTGCATTTGGATTGAAGGCCATTACATAGACTTATCATCATTTTATTCTTAGTGTGGACTTAGATTATCTTGTGTTCATTCATGCTCTAAGTTTCTCAACTATTTTGTATCATATTACCATATGGTGGCATTGTGCTTCTTAGTTTGTTTTAGCTTCATACTTATGCGTACTTGTGTTAATTCATGTTTTGAGCTTCTTAGTTCACATTGTTATCTTCCTAATAAGAAAGACCTTCTAATTTCTAGTCTCAACTTGTCATAAGTTGTATCTATATTTTATGGTATTGACATATATTTGACCTAAGTTTATTGTGATAGCCTATAGTTTAAGTTCCAAAGTTATCTTACCCTCTTCTAATTGGACTATTTCAACCCACCAAAGTTGTAAATTCATAACCACTTTCTTTTAATTTTGTGGTACTATGCCACTTCTTTTATTATAGTCTCATTTTAACTTGTCATTTATTTAAAGAAATCCAAACACCTTTTTTAGACATTTACAAAACACATTTCACATCTTAGCAAATGTAGAGAATAATCTTCTAAACATGACACAAATGTATACTCATAATGGGGTCTCTTGCAACCCTAGTTATGAGGAAGACATTTTTATGGACAAGATAACTTTGTTGTGTTCTAAGATATAGAAACAATCTTAGGGTTTGAATAAGATTACTATAAACATCAAATCATAGAAGACAAAGATGAATCTCTCCTAAGATTGATAAAATCAGGTGCTAGGTTACCATCAAATTTCCCTGTGAAACAACTACACACACGTGTTAGGGTAGAAGAGAAACAACAAGAGCAACCTCTTGCTCGTAATATAAAATCTAATATTACTTCTTCCATCAAGGGAAAAAAAACACTCATAGAGTCTACTCCCAATGATCAAGGTCTTACCACCAAGATAAAAAAGATTAGTCAAGGGTACACAGAACAACTTATCATAGACTTAACAGACTCTTTGGCCACAACTTCGATTAATAACAAGGCTTTTAAAGAGAAATATAATGTGATAGATCAAATGTAGCATACCTTAGTTGAACCTACATCTATGATAGATCCTGGGACTTTATCTAAACAAAATAAACCTAGGGATGCCTCACAACATGTCTCACTACACACGGAACATACATTCTTCAATCACCAAGAGGCTCTTGTCCCTTCATAGAACCAAGGGATGGAAAAATCAATGCATAATGGGGGTATTATTTAAAACACTTTCACTAGTTCCTCCCAATCATCATGTCCTTTGGTGAATTGACCATATACTCCTCAAAACTAGTAGTATAATTATAATTCATAGTGATAGATTTTGAGAAATGTTTACCAACCACCTAGGAATCAACAACCAACCTACTCGACTCAAGGATTAAATCAGAATAAAGTCATTGATCATAGGGTTTGTATCCCTAAAAAAATAATACAAGGGCACATACCACACCAACAAAATTATTTTCCACCTTAAAATGCACCAAACATGTAGGAGTGGAATTCAATGAAGGAAATTATGTCAAGACTGAAGATGGAAAATCGAGTCAATAAATACAAGTTTGATGAGATATGTTCGTATCTGTTTGACTTAAGTATTCTCCAAGATATTTTTCCACTTCAATTTGAGGCACCCAAGTTTGATAAATACAAAGGGAAGGGTGACCTTAGAGAACATATCCAGGCCTTTTTCGTATTGTGCCAAGAGGTAGTTTATAATAGTGTTTATTTGATTCACTTGTTTCCTTATAGTTTTGCTGGTAAAGCTTTGGATTGGATCCTCAAATTACCTAAGAGATCGATGGTAGATTTTAATGATTTATTTGAAAAATTTGTCAAACATTTCTCTAACAACATTGACCATGAGTTGACTATGGTCTACTTATGCAAAATAAAACAATGAGATGGGGAAAGCTTCATAGTATATCTATAATGATGGAGAGCATTAGCTAGACAATTTCAACATAATTTTCCAAATAAAAATTTGGCTAACATATTTGCATAAAACCTACATCCTAAGGTGGCTCATAATCTACGACTCACTTGTGCAAACACATTTGAAGAAATTAAGACAAGGGTGTGCAGATTGAGAAGGAGCTTATTACTTAAGGCTTTGTCAAGATTTATTCCTAGAGATAAATGTCTAATCAGACCCAATCACTTTTTCAAGCCATTACTAAAAAAGCCTAAAGGGTTTAACAAAAATAAGAATATCAAGGGAAACAAAGTGACAAAATTTACATGTGCAAATTCCACCAGCTCCAAATGTGCAACTAGCTCCACTTAATCCATCAACTACATTACAAAGGGCTACTCCATGAAGAACATTCAATAAATATAGATTATTTAGTGAACTGGGAGATCCTATTGAGGCCATGTTCCAAAATATCATAGTAGCTAATTTGATTGTGTGGCCTATACCAAGGTTATTCCCTGAAGATCAACTCAAACTTGATTGGTATCGAACAGATGAGTTTTACAACGTCCATCATGTTATTGGCCATGGCATTTACCAATGTGTTCAATTGAGACATCTCATTGAGGAATTGATCAAAAGTGGTGAAATTGAAGTAAAACACATGACTCAAAACATTAATCAGGGTATGGGCATTTACAAAGCCCTGTTTGGTAAACACAATCAACCACCGATAATAAACAATCATAATCAAGTTTAGAACCAATGTCAATAAGAAAAAGGTTGGAATCATAATCAACATGATCATAATTAGGATCATAATACCTATTCCAAATGCCTAGTTTACAATAACATGTAGTGTAATTATCATTGCACTATGGGATGTATTTTTGTAAATCACGTTACCACCATCACCATCAAAACTCATGCACCATCCAATGCTTCTCAAAGTACTAGACACCCCATTTTAAGGTCAACACCCTTCCCTCTAAATAATATCACGTTAGGTTTAAGTAATTTTATTGCACCTTGGTTTTCATGGGTTACTATATTTAGAACCCCTTCTTCTAATTATGATGACTCCTTGCCAATTTAAAATTGCACAAATGCAACTAGATGCTCATGAGTCACCATCTAAGGCCCTTTGCTTTCTAATTATAATGGCTCCTTGTTGACTCTAGATTGTGCAATCACAAGTAGACGCTCATGAGTCACCTTCGAGGGCCCTTTACCCTCTATTAATACTAGATCAAACATGAGCATTGTGCCTTCTGATCCAAAGTTAAACACTGTGTCAGATAAAGCTAAAATCTCTTGTACTTTTGTTGAAAAGTCGTATAGTATCTTGGACCAACTAAGTAAAACCCCTACACAAATTTTATTTTATATCTTTTACGTACATCAAAAGTCCACATAACTATTTTGAATGACTTTTTTCAAGAATCTACTATTCCCAAGGATATTAACCCTGAATATTGCTTCACCTGGAGGGCATTTATTTCCTTTCTGACAAGTTACATTTGATTAGGGGGACATGTCTACTCTTGGTCCTAGCCATAACAAACCCTTGTATATTAAGGTCATTATTGAAAAGCATAAGATCAAGTGGGTTTTTATAGATAATGGTTCGGGACTGAACATAGTATCACTCAAGTTAGTACAACAATTGGGTTACATTGCCAAGGACATCTAGCTATAAATAATCATGATCAAGGCATATGATAATGCTAAAAGAGAATCTTCCAAAACTATTTATTTGCCAATCATTGTTGGGTCTGTGTCCCATCATACTTTGTGCCATATTGTGGATATTGAATTGCCTTATAACATACTTGTTGGTTTTGCTTGGATCCATGAAGTACAGGCTATCCCTTTCACCTTACACCAATGCTTCAAGCTTTCCCATGATGGGATTAAAGTTACCATTCTTGTTGATCTACAACTCTACCAATATTGGAAACACCTAGAGGCTGAATTTTGTAAATATAACTATTACCTTGGTTCTTAATTCTTTGCAAAGAAGAACAAATAAATAGTTTCACAACCACCCAAGTAAAATTATATCAATCATAGTGACCTTGTTTCTAATTTTACCAATCCATTTTTGGAAACACTTACACAACATGTCACTATTGAAGACAGGGATTTCTACGTACCATTTGAAAGATGCATTCCATATTACTAAATTACCCAAGTTTGTTAAATATTTTGGCAAACCCAATCCTTCCCAAAGCCCTTGCAATCCCAACATGATTTGGAAAAATAACATAGATACACTAAAACCACCATGGTATTTATACCTATCACTTCACCAAATCAAGATCGAGAAGTAGTTATTGAAGGAGACTAGTTATATTATGATGGCATTGTTAATTGTTTTTAGAATCCTAAGTATCTTATTACTAATTAGGTTATAGATAAATTTGATTATATGAGTAAAGGCCTCAAGCCATGAGACCAAGGACTCCTAGAACCATTATCAATAGGTAAACCTAACATGAGTCAAGGTCTCAGATATATATCGCCTAGGGGTGACCTCATGTATTTTGATAGTGATTTGTTTGAATTGACTAACAATGAGACTCCTGACAATGATGTAATGTCTTATTATAGCATTTACGATGAGATTGATGACATAGACTTGTTTGAATCTAACTCCATTATGACTATCACATCCCATTGTACCCTTTGTCTTTACCATCTCGACCCCATTGATTGGGACCAACAAGATTTTGTTATGCCCCTCAATGAGTTTCAGAATGAGGAATCTATTGTCAAGTATATGGGTTACAGAGACAGCGTGCCAATTGGTGATCATAAGCAAGGCTTTAACTTCTTAGTAGAATATTTCACGTACTTTGGAAAGCAGACAAACTTCCTTGGTTATGAAAAAGATCAAACATCAAGATATTCGGGTGAAAACCTCTTTGAGACGCTCTTTGATCAGGGAAATAATAAAGAAAAAGACAAGCCCTTGAGTGAAAACCTATTTCAAACACTCTTAGATGGGGAAGTTTGCTCATCTCCAAAGGACATGTAATGTACACTACGTCCTAGATCTATAGCCAGTGCCAGTATCACATCCAAATAACATAAAGTCTTTGAGCATCTTGTTCTCAACTTTCTAGAGATATTTGCTAGCTAGGCACTACCTAAACCGATTCATCTCATTATCTATAACTTTGGGAAGAACATCCAAAATCTAAAGCAAAAGAAGAGCACCAAGATTAGACACTGCCCACTATCTTAAAAGATGGTTCTATACTCCCTTTAGAAAACACCACAAAAGTGAACCTGAGGACTTATGAGAATCCCAATATTATTTATCTTGGAGCCGCCCTCACCAATGAAGAGCGTGACTACATTATCATCATTCTGAGCAATTTTATTGATGTTTTTGCATGGACTTATTCTGATATGCTAGGCTTAGATCTTGACTTGGTTGTACATCAACTTGTTATCCATCTAGATGCTAAGCTCATCAAATAAAAATTGAGGAAGAATCCATGCATCACCATTTTGGTAAAAGTAGATCTGAAGAAACTATTAGGAGAAGTCTTCATTAGACCACTGGACTATTCTGAATGGACATCAAATATAGTCCTAGTAAGCAAAAATCTACAAGGTATATGCCTTTTTGCTAATTTTAGAGATATCAATATGGCATATCCAAAAGATGATTTTCTTCTACCCAATATTGACATGATTGTCAATTCTACTACTGGGTATGAGATGTCCCTCATGTACAGATTCTAAAGATACAATCAGAGCATGATAGCTTAAGAGAACCAACACAAAACCATGTTCACCACACCATGGGGAATGTTTTGTTACAATGTCATGCCTTTTGGCTTAAAAAATATGAGGGCCACCTATTAGTGTGTTATGACTATTATCTTCCATGACATGATGCATGATATTGTTGAGGACATGTTAACAACATCTTAGCCAAATCAAGAACACATGTCGGGCATCTTGATGTTCTATGAAGAACCTTTGAGAGACTTTACGAGTATAAGATCTGTTTGAATCCTAAGAAGTGTGTCTTTGGCATCACTTAAAGATAATTAATATGATTTATTGTGTCACAAAGAGGAATTAAATTAGATCGTACTAAGGTCAAAATCATTGTAAAAATGCGTCCACTTTCTAATCTCAAACAACTCTGTAACCTATAAGGAAATATCTAATCTATTCGTAAGTTCATTTCAAAATTGGCAAATAAGTTTCACCCATTTACACACCTCTTGAAGAAAGGTGTCACTTTTCAATGGGATGTTGAATGTCAATTATCATTTGTGAAGCACACGACATGCTTGGCTAACTTTCCAGTCTTAAGACCACGAACTACTGGACAACCATTGATTTTTTATATTTCAGCTAGTGAACATGCACTGGAGGCACTCTTGGTCTAACATGATGAACATGGAAAGGAACATGCGGTCTACTATTTTAGCCACACACTTGTTGTTTATGAACATAATTATATACCTATGGATAAGGCACGTTTAACAATGTTGTTCACTTCCTAAAAGTTGTGGCACTATATGCTGAAAATAAGACCATTGTTATTGCCAAAGTGGACCCTATCAAATATTTAT
This sequence comes from Torreya grandis, assembly GCA_037957365.1. Taxonomy (NCBI): domain Eukaryota; kingdom Viridiplantae; phylum Streptophyta; class Pinopsida; order Cupressales; family Taxaceae; genus Torreya; species Torreya grandis. The sequence goes on from JARHVA010000603.1 coordinate 1,665,836, forward strand.
TATGCAAGGCATGGCTAAAAGGGTCATGATTTTGAGTGAATTTTCTATTGAGTACTAGAAATAAAAGGCTATCCAAGGTTAAGTTATTATAGATTAACTTGAAGAAGCTCCTATTATAGATAACTTTTAAAATTTCACTTTTCAGATGATTCTATTATCACAATAGGACTACATGAACCTGAATAGTGGAAACTATACTCTGATGGCTCCTTTACATCTTGTGGATGTGGTGCCAACATTTTGTTGATTACACCATATAGGGATCTGATTCTCAAATAATTTCATAGTAATTTTCATTGTACTAATAATATGGTTGAGTATGAAGCTCTTATTATAGGACTTCATCTTGTAGTATAGTGGGATATCCAACACTTAATAATCTATGAGGATTTTTAGTTGATTATCAATCAAACCATAGATCAATATCATACTAGAGATGACAAGCTTGTACTTTACAAGCACATTGTGGATAATTTCAAGACTCACTTCAAATCCCTATGATTTAAACAGGTACCATGATCCAATAATAGATCTATCGATGCAATGACAATAATTGGGTCCAGGATACAAATTGACAATAGTGCTAAAGAGTATCATTTATCATTAAAAATATTATCCAACCTACTCATGTACTACCAGATTCCAAGAGGGTATGCACCATTGCTAGTCCTAATTCCTCACCTAAACTACCTTGGTTTTAGGACATCTATAATTGTTTCCACGACCAAGTTTTTCTGCCTTACCTTTCTAATAATCACCAACAAAATTTCTTTCATCGCATATCTTGTTATACCCTCTTGGGAAACATGCTTTATCATAAAGGCTATGATGGAATGCTTTGTTGTTATTTGTCTTCCAGATAATCCAAGTTAGTACTTAAGGAGGTTTATGAAAGAATGTGTGGGGTCTACATCAATGGTGTACTCTTATCCAAAAAACTCCTTAGAATGGGATACTACTAGCCTAAGATGGAAATAGATGCTTGTAGACCATAACCAAGGCATTAATTGGCATCGTGGACCTTAAAAACTATAATATTATTATTACTATGTAATTATGTTTGGAAGTGTGTTGCTTGCCAATAGTATGGTAATTTGATATACACACCTTTCTTTCCACTCCAGCCGATTACTACACCATAGTCGCTCTCTACATTGGGCAAGTTAAAACCCAATTCATTGGGCATATATGTTGTCACATCAAACTATGGATCGGGGGCGTACTCGTTAGCTACACCAAATGGCATAAAACTCTCAGAACCCATGAATATTGTACATCTCAAGCGAATCTATGCTTGACAGACTTTTGAATCATTATCTACGAGACCCCTTATTTAGGGGTAAATTATGCCAAAGTCATTTATCCTAGTATTATAGTTTAGACCATGAAAATCTTGGACCATGTTTATTTTATCTCATTTTATTTTGGACCATTGTAACGTGAACCCTATTCTTTTACTACTCTGGACCATTGTACCCTTGGACCGTGGGAAATTTGGAGTGTTTATATTTCACTAGACTCATGTTTATTCTATTCTAGATTGTTGTAACCTTGGACCACTCTACTTAAAACAATATTATTTTCATACTTTGACTTGTTGTAACCTGGACAGTGCTATTTGATACCCAATTATGATCTTGATAATAACTCATAGGCATTTTGGACATACTCAGTGCCCGTTTTACAAAGCAGTTCGGCCTGAACAATATTTTGTAGCTTCCTTTTGTAGACAAGTGTACGAAGATATGTCAACACATGGTTTTTGCATGTTGAATAATTCTTTAGATTTATTCCATACTGCATATTGTTCTATTATTATTTTTCTATTGTTTGATAGGATTCATCACCTTGATAGGATTTATCAACGGATAGGATCACAAGGTCCATTTTTGTTGGCTTTAGTTGTTATTAGAACTCCTACTTTTGGATGTACATCTCCTTGATTAGTTGGTTCTCTGTGCCATTGTTTATATTCATGATCCCTATTATAGTTGGTCTCATTGTTATTTAAACTCTTACTTGTGGAAGTGCATCTCCTCAGTTAGGTAGTTCTCTTGGCCTTTTGTTAATATTTTGTTTCTATTGCTTATCCCTAAAACATAAAAATATTAAAAACTTATATATAAAACAAATAAAAATGACAATCGTGCATTTTTATTCAGATCTTATGGTTTTATTATTTTATGAGCAATTATCTCTTATGCACTCACCATTTTGTAAGCCTATTTCCTTATTCATTTATAATATAATCATGTTTTCTTATAATCAGTTTTATTATATCTCATATCTTGAGAGAACTACATTTGCCCTGGAGTTTATGTTGGATCTTATGTCTATGGAAATATGTAGACAATGTCTACTTGAATAGTGTATCTTGAGTCAGGTTGAGTACCCTTTCTTTTTCTTCTATTTTCCTCCATTTTATTTTTTGTCTTTATTTCCCTATCACTTGGGAGCAACTCTGTTTTACATAGTTCTTATCTTAGGGATCAGCCTATCACAAAGTGTAATGCCTCTCTTACACATGCACAAATGCATTGATTTTTTGTTTGCACTAACATTGTGACTAACCATTGTTTGTGTGTGTTTATTTATTTATATTGTTGTTTTGGTGTGATTTGTTATATCTTCATTTATTTTAGTGTTTTCTTTATTAGTTTGTATTTACATTGTGTTGTGTCTTTATTATGTTTTTGTTATTATTTTATTGGGTTATTATTTTTTTGTTCATTCTTTTTTGTTAGTGTTATATTCTTTATTTCTTAGCATTTTTTCATGCCTTTGTTTTGCAATGTTGTCTTGTTTATTATATTGTTTTATTATTTTGTGTTAAAAACATTCTTTCAACATTTTGAGTCTAGCTTTTACTTAGGCATAATTTGTTTATATTTGTATTTAACTTGTTTTCTTATTTGTTTATTTTTCAAGTACATTTTGTTAATACACGTGGATCTTGATTATTCATATATTGATTTTAAGATATTTAGACATTTGTTTTTGCTTATGCATTCTTGTTTCTACTTAAATCTTGATTGTTTATTTCTTGATTTTAAGTTTGATTACATTTGTGTAATATTGTTTTTCTTTTTCTTTTTTGTTTAGACGTAAATAGTTGTAACTTCAATTTTGGTAATTTTTATCACTATCCTTAGTTATAAATATTCATATTAGAACCAGTCAAGTGCAAACCAAAATATAATCATTTTATAAGTTACTCATACTTATGACTCATATTTTGAAAATTACTATAGTAAACACCAAGTGTTCCAAATATCAAAGTCAATGAAACTTTGAAGATCATTTCCAAATACACCATACCTAATACAAAACTCTATGCAAGACGTGCATCTCTTGACATACATTGTGAGTCTAAAAATGACTATTTCTATGATTAGTTTGGGATGTGCATCTCCTAAATTATATTGTAGAATATAGTTATACATGAAGCAGAATAAAAACATCAACATCCATGTGTTAACTAATGACGTGCATCTCTTGAAACTAGCATATCACAACATATCATAATAAGAGCAATATAAATGCAACCATCATGTGACAATGAAAGAATATTAATAGTCCATGTATAGGTATCAAAAAGACAAAAATATATCTGATATATATTTTTAAAATCATGTTTGTATACATCACAAAAATATCTATACATATCATAAGTACAAAAGGGAGAGTTCAACCATTCAACTCTCATCTTCTCATTCATGGGAGGACTCTACTGAAAACTTTGACCTATCCTAGATGTAGTTGTTGCTAGTGGATGTGGTGGTGGAGGCCCCATGATAATCCATTGTGTAGTTGGTTATATCACCGACGACTCTGACTCTATCCCATGTTTGAACCTAGAGGTTAGGTTAGTCTACTATGACCTCGTATACACCTTATAAGAGGCCACTTATAGATCTGCAATAACTATCATCTCGTATGCCCACCTCTAGAAGGCTATCTCATCTTTGGTGCATAGGGCATCATCTATTGCATACAAAGCATCATCTTTGGCCTCAATTACATCGATTAAGGCTCTTGTTGAACTTGCTCCTATATCTGCCCTAGTGCTACGTTCCTCATCCCTTTCCTGTGTCAGCGTTTTAACCTTCATTCAATCAAAGTCTCACTCACCAACCACTATAATAAACTCTATGTCTCATGAGGCTAACTAAGTTTGAACCCTTACTCATTGTGCCACCTATCCCTTCATACCTATAATCTCTACATCCCTAGCTATAATCAAACCCTATAGCCTAGTAGTCTCTCCCTATGCAGTAGCCAATTATGTATGTAACCCAACCATAATGCTCTATAGCCCTGCTATTTCCAAGTGGCATGCAAATATATCCCTATATATCCTATCAATCAATGTCTGGTGCTTTATAGATCTCCCTTTACTTGAGGTCCCCACCCTAATCATATCCCTATACTTATACCTATCTTGGAGGGCCCTGCCTCTTCAGAACCTATTTCCTAGCCACATGAGGCATCCCCTATGTCTACATCTTGTCCATCTAATTTGGCCATCTTGACATCCTCTACTGAATCTTACTACCTATGAGCATAGTCACAAGGTTCAGATTTGAGTTCGAGTTCGACAAGGATAAAATTCGATTCAAGTTCGCCACTAGATAAAGTTTGAAAAGAAATTTGCCATTAAGTTTGACTCATATAAAAACATAAAAAAATATTTGAAAAAAAAGTCAAAAAGAAATCCAATAAAAATTAAAAAATAATTGTAAATAAATAAATAAAATAAAAAATAAAATTAATTTAATAAATAAAATAAAAATAAACATAAGAATTTCAAACTTGAATTACATTAAAAGATATCAAAATATTCATAGTTTAGAGCCTAAGCTCAAAATTGATATAGAACTTAAGTTTCAAACATTTGCAACATCAAACCCAACTTCAAAATCAAAACTAGCACTAGCACTAGCACCATCAACGAATCCTCCATCCATCCCATCAACACTATCTATATTTTTCTCAACTCCTTCAAAGGATGGTTCTCCAAGATGAAGATTGTCATTTTCTTTTGAAATATTGTGCTCAAGCAATCTTAAATTGCTATGAACAAACACAAGATCTAACAACTTTTTGGCCCCTAGTCAGTTTCTCTTATTAGTATGGATCAAATCATGCATGCTCCAATTTATTTTGCATGCAGAAGCACTGGCACATTGACTACAAACACGCATGGAAAGCTTTTGTAACTCTGGAGTAGAAGAACCATACGTCTGCCGCCATAAATGGGGATCCATGCTAACAATGTCTTCTTGTGCCGCTTTAAACCACTCAGCTACTCTCCCCCAGTGTCGAGACCACTCGTAGGGACAATCTCATTTACTGACACTTTCTCTCACAAGGGCTCATCGGCACATTGAATCTCCCAGAGTGCATGCCTTAAGGGGTGCACTGGGAATGGGGTGGGATCGGCTTGTGGCACTTTGCGAGAGATATTCTTATACTATTCTATCATGCATACATCCCTTCATGCAGCCTTCATACCTCCTATGATGTCTCCTTGAAATCTTGAAACACTGAAATATGGCTAAGTTTGAAACCCTAAAACCCTGGAATCTGACTAACTTTGAAATATGATAGGATCCTCCAAAACCTAGAATTTGCATTATAGCTCCTAGCGGTCCGAAACCCCTCTCAAACACCCTGAAATTATATAAATAAAATATAACTTAAAGTTTCTTATACTTAAATGTTTATTTTATATATATACTGTTGGGTCCAAACATGAAATTCGCCGAATAGGGCAAACTTAAGCAAATTTTTAGTGAAGGGCATTAAGTTCATCGAATTTCAAATTTTTAGGTAAAAATTTGGCGAACCCTGTGACTATGCCTATGAGGATGAACTACCTATAATGGGATGGCATATAGAATAGCTAACTATACTAGCATCTGACACTATTACTGTGCTTGGATCTAACCTCGATCCCTCCTCATCCTAACCCATCTTTGTCTCAAAATCAGTTGTTGGGGTAGTGGCTTGGTAGGATGGATAGGTCACATTCCTAACTAGCATACGACATATGTATCAGTGACTCCTACATCTGGAACCCCTCCCACATAGTCTCACACAACATGAACCACCCTCTCATAATCAATAATAGCCTTTGCCCTATGCATTGGTGGCCCCCACTCCTTGATCTCCCTGATCACATGTGAAAAGTAATGTGAACCCTCTAAGATGTCCTACTACATATCGAGTTTCCATTGGATGTGATCTGAATGACATCTCTTTACCACACAATCATGCCTCCCTATGATGTAGCATGGTGTGATCATGTATCTAATCATAAATAATTCCTTCATCTAAGCAAGATGTGTCCCTAAGGAGGGATGCCAAATGATATCCTCATCCTCTATCTCATCAATGGCTCCCCTGTAATATAGTAGGTTTCCCAAGTGGCTCTATATTCTTGGTCCTATTGGGTACCATCCCCAAGCCATGAGATCCTTTGGTCCCCTCGGATACCTCAATGCCATTAGTTGTGCAATTATGATATGCTCCCAAGCCAAAACCTACAACAATTGTTATGGTATATGATGTGCCCTTCCCTCTACATAATCATATGTAGATCCTATACAATTATTCCAAAATCATCTGTCCCCATGTAAACCATGTCAGTTGATCAAGCATCTGTTATACCACATCAATCAACCCTAAGGGAAAATAGCACGCACTCTTATCAGGCAATAGAAGGCCATTGATAATAGATATCAAAATAACAACCTTGAGGGGGACTGTACCCTATCCTACTCTACCTTCCATGAATTAAGCCAAGTCTTACAGTGTATTCATGTCTATGCACTCATCCACAATCTCCTACTCCACTACTCCCAGTAGGTCATCTAGTACAGCCTATCGATCTTGGGTCCTCACATAGGTACCCTCAAAATTAGATAAACATCCTCCATTATCACCATCACCTCCCCAATTGGCAGATGAAATGTGGAAGTCTTAGAATGCCATCTCTCTACCAACACTAACGAATATAGTCTATATGTGCATATCACTGACAAGCATGCTAAGTGATACAATACCACTACTACGAGGATGCCCATGAGCTCATTCATCATTAATACCTATCATCATAGTACTCTACAACATTTCTCCTATGATTTGATAACCATTACTCTCTCCTATAAATAGAATAGAAGGCATCATGTTAGTTATCTTTCTATCACATTCTTCTAATTTTGAGGGCTATACTAATCTTCTATGTGTCTCTATCTCTTTTCTAATTGTGGGCCTAAATTAATCTCCTTGGGGCCCTATTATACTTTCTTCTAGTGTTTTCACTATGGTTTTAACAATCTCATTATTTAGCAGGGCATTCTTGCTATTTTGAAGGGTGATCCCTCTGATTATGATGAACTCATTGTTTAGCAGGTCATTCCCACCGTTTAGCAGGGCGATCCCATCAATCTTAGAGAAATCATCATTTGACATGGATAAATCCACCCAAAAATGTGAATTCACCATTATCATGGTGATCTTGCTATTTTGACCCATGATCCCATCGAAAGGTTGGTGAGATCATTGATCTCGTGAAATTCTTGCTATTTTTGCAGGTGAACTTGTTATTTTTCAAATTGGGAAAATGACAGGATTGCACCAACTACTACTTATGCATAATAAATGATAAATTTAAAAATAAAAAAAGATACCTATCGATGCTCTACTCCCTCATGGTTATTGGTACTCTCTCACACACTCCCAAAGATGATGGTGGTTAGGATATTGGCCATTTTACTTGGGGCACTCATGTGCAAATACTAGAGCTTCAAATTTACTATAGTAAGGATGCAAAATGACTTTTTTTACCCCCAGGGGTCAAAATATAATAAAAATTACAAAATTTTCACCCCCTAGGCCTATAGTTGCTTCATGTTATTTCTCTTATCCTATTAGTCGAGCCCCACCAATTTATTTTCCCTCCTTTTTTCTTGTAATTACTTTATTTTTAGCCTCTTTTGCTGAAATAAATGAGATTATATTTCTTTCAATTGAGGGCCCACACGTCAAATATTTTCAAATATTTCATTTGCCCCTCCAGGGGGTATTATGGGCCACCCAAATGATATTTGGAGCATTTTGTAAACCTATTTCTCTGTCAATCATGAAAACTTTAAAAATGGAAAAAGGGAACAAAATTTGTTTCTTCTGATTATAGTGACCTTTTCATGCTTTGAAAATCTGTCGCTTCGATCGAATGTCTCACCACACCTCAAATAGGGGCATAATGTAGACATCCAATTCCTATCACTATTGTGCTATAGTTATCAATCTAAGTAAATCTTGTGATAACACAATTTGGGCAAAAATCACTAAAATAAGCTCAATGGTTCAAACTTGTCATGTATAGGTGCCAATTTAAGTTAATATATACCTAAATGGGACAATACATTTTATGAGATTATTATCTTTTCTAAAATTACTTCGAGTCAAATTACGACCAAGTAAAATGACACTTTGGACCACTAAATAATTATAATTCGACAACACACATCATATGCATGTGTTATTTCGTGTCCATAATGCCTTAATTAAGGTATTGTTCATTATGCAACTAACACCTTTTAATTATACTTTAGTCAAATTATGACTCAGTAAAATGATATTTCTAACCAAGTTGATTAAGCATGCAATAAATTTCTAAAGAACTACAAAAAAATAATCAAGGTCACTTAAACAAATTAAATCAAATCAAAGTCTTAAGTGAAAATTGCATAAAAATTATTGAAAATTTATTTATTGTAAATTCATTCCTCAAATCTTCATCATCCCATAACATCATCAATGGGGTGGCATCTATAAGTCATAAATAGAACAAATATCAGGATTAAGTTTTTCCATGCCTCATCAATGCTCCATTCTTTCAAATATTAATAGAAATATTTTTGGCTTGTCCCTCTAAAATTGAATTAGTTCATGGCCACACATCTTGGTTTCTATATAGATAGTTATGGTTGATTCTAAACATTTTCAAAAAGCCATAAATACAAAGAGTCACCATTGATTAAGAGAGCTTAAATTGTATAATGTTATAATATAGAATTATCTTCACAAAGCTTCACCTATTTTCAAAAATTAATCAAACTTATGAGCCTAAGCCATTGGTGCATTAATAAATGATGGAGAAGTAAGCTACTCATCATTGATACAGACTTGAAGTTCCAAATTTAGATAAAAACATGTTTCTTGGCTGCTCGTGAAAAGAGGGATGTTATTTGTAAGGTTTGGTAGTATTCCTTTAAATAGCTCTTAGAATTCATTTGCAATATGCCATGAGTGGACTTGATGTTTTATTGTCTATATGATTTCTTATAGATATTTTCTTGACTAACGCATGGATTAATGCATCTTGTAATCCTACTCCACAACTATCACATGAAGTTCATATGGAATCATGTTTCTATTAGTCTCTATATAAAATAGCTATTAAATAATAATAATAATAATAATAATAATAATAATAATAATAATAATAATAATAATAATAATAAACCATTTAAAGGGACTTAGTAATACTAGGAGGTATTTTATACACTAAAGAACAATCTTTATAAGATTCTAATTTTGGTATTATAGATTAGAAATTGCCTTTGTATTTACACATTCTGTAATGTCCCCTTTTCATATAAATTTAATAATTAATAAAATTAACCAAATATTGATTCTAATCATTCAAAAATATAAGGTAATTAATTAATTATTAAAATAGAACTATCTTGAATAATTATTCGAATTACTAGAAAAGTGGTTTTAAACATTTAAAAAATTAAGGTAATTTTAATGATTATTCTAAGGAGCTTTATAATTAATAAATTGCTTGAAAAGTGATTTTAACTTTTTAATCATTTTATCAATTTAATTATTTATTTATTGGAGGACCTAATTATTTAATTTGCCAAAAAAGTAATTTTAATTACCAATTTATTAAGGCAAGTTATTTAATTAATTCAAAAAGGATTAAAGTGAAATTAAAAGTAATGTTGGCTTGAGAACAAAAGCAAAGAAAGGAAAAGATATTCTCAAAATGAAAAGTGAGGTTTATGAGGTATTTTACCTCTCCAAGGTGGTTCACTCCCCATTGGAAAGTACAAATACAAGGTGAAGATTACAATTGAAGATACGTTGAATTTTGATAAATTGTTCTTCATTATTGAAGAAAACTATTGGGATGCATGCGCAATAGAATTTTTATACTTTGGTGTTGATCAATCTAAAAAAGGTGTCAATTTGACACCACCTTTGCTAAGATTTTATCCTTACTCTAGAAGTGGGGTGATTTGCTTTGAGGAGTTCAAGTGGAGTTTTGTGAGGGTTTCATGGTTTTTGGCTTGCATGTTAACTTTACTAAATATTTATTCTAATTTTTCAAGTGGAGCGAACCACCTCAAAAGCTTGGATCTAGGGTTTGGAGGCCTCTTTTGGTCTATTTTATGTAAATTAAATATTTTGATTTTATTTGTTAATTTTCTGCATATTGGTGTGAGGAATTGGATGAGTTTATGAAGGGTTTGGTGTATAAAATTAAATAATAATTTTCAAAATTATTATTTAATTATTTTGACGGGTTTTGAAAACTTTTCCACTTGCAGAAAGCAAGATTTCACTATGTAATTTTTTCCTAATTTTTCCTACACTTGGCAAGTGGAGCGATTGACTTGGAGAGCCATTTTTATCCATTTCTATGCCCAAAAAAGTTTTCTATATTTTTTTGGTATTTTTCAAGCACTTATGGTGATTTTTGGCAAGGGTATGAAGAGGAAAAACATTCCAAACAATAGCAGTATTTTTATATTTAATCATAATTTTCTGCTATCATAGTATCATTTGAGCTTCAAAAATTGGGCAAAAAGGTATTTGTTGTGTATTTAATTTATGATTATTATTCTACAAATTTTTAGTTAATTTGGAATAAGTTATTGACTGGAATTCATGCATAAAACCCTATTATTTTAGCATCTAGGGATTTTAGGGCTTAACAAGGGTTTTGTGAACTTATTTTATAAACTAGAGTTTGTTGATTGCATTTTTAGAATTGTGGAATTTAGGGAAAAATTCATTTTGTATGGAATTTTTCAATTTGGGGGTATTATAATGATATCAAAGCATCGATCTTGTCCATCCTATGAGGGTTTATATTTGCATATTTGGAGGCATAATCTATGAATCATGGAGTTAATGAGCAAAGGTGAATTAAGAACAAAGCTTCGTAGATTGGGGAAAAAACTTGAGGATCCACATCATTTAAAAAATATTTTGCTCAATATTTTAGAGAAAGTGGCAAACTATTAGGATATTCAGATGTGAGACTTGTAGTTATCACTTGTATTATTAAAATTGCAAAGATAACAGCTTTGGAACAATCATATAACAATGACATCATGAAAGAAATATTTCAGTTGATGGTGGAAAGTTTTGAAGGTCTTGGTAACATCACGAGTTCTTATTTTGCTAAAAGGGTTAGCATCCTCAAAATTATGGCTTCAACTAGGTCATGTATTTTGATGTTATATATGGAGTGTGATGAACTTATTGTTAATATGTTTCAACATTTCTTTTCAATTTCTTGTCATAATCTGCCCAAAAATGTAGTAGCTTCTATGCAAAGAATTTTGACCTTGACATTCAATGAGAGTGAGGATCTTTTCAAGCCATTATTATCTATCTTATTGACAGGTTTGGGGTTAGAAAAGGAAAATATTCCAATTGCACATATGTTGATTGAAAAAGTTTGTAATTGATTGTGAAGAAAAATTGAGGCCCTATTTGTTAGTGGAGCATGTAGAGGAAAAGAATGAAGGGACAACCCGTCATGAGGGTTCTTATGGAGAGGCCAATGAAATTAAAAAAATCAGTTTTGAAGAAGGAAGATGAGCTACAAAAGGATGACGCTTTGGGTCAGCCAAGCACCCCAAACTTTGGGATTCAAAAAGATGATTTTAAAGAAGCCAAAGAAACCAATATATTCATAGAAAGTTATGAGTTAAATGATGACTTTTGTTTTGTATTTAATATTGTTCAAATTTGTTTCATAACTCTAGATTTGATCAAAAAGCTTGTAAGGAACAATTCCTAATCATAAATAAGAAGGGAGTGCAAAGTTTTGACAAGGTTCAATGGCACAAAGGGGCGTCTTAATAGACCATGTACAATGAGATGAGGTAATGCTTGAAAGAAAAAAAACACTATGATGGACTTGCATATAATCAAAATGGATATGTGAAAAGCTCAAGATTCCAACTTATTGTGGAATATAAAAGGCAATCCATTGTGTGAAATGGATAGGAAGGATAAAAACATAAAGAAAGGATCCTAGAACTTGAAAAATCGATCAAAGGGGAGTTATTAAACACTAGTGATTTTTCTAATTTGTTTTTTCCATGTGTAGGTTTATTTGGGATATCCCTTATAAAGGTGGCAAGCAAGGAAGTCATTTGGCATGATTTAAATGATGAAGAGGGTCCTACATCTTCATCTAACATTATGTTTGATAATGATTACGTGAGCATGAGAAAAGGGAGGCTTGAAGATATGTTTTTGAGCAAATTTTGGTTTCTCTTGTCAAAAAAATTTGAGGATGTTTTGATACATTCATGACTCAAACCCTACATAGAAGGCAACTCTTTTGGCATGGGACAACCAAGTAAAAGTTCTGAAATGTTATGGATAGGGTCCAAATTTGTTGCTTCAAATTTCTAAGTATGGGGAACATTTTCATCCACTGATTAAGGACAAAGAGGAGAGAAAAGAGTGCACACTACAGTCCCTTCATAGGTATGGAAAGTCTGATTTTTTATATTGCTTACAACTGTCATCAAATATTAAAAAGTTGGTTGGAATACGCAAAAATCTTGCCTCCAAAAATTTTGAGTGAAAGGAGAATTTCCACCTGCTTAATAAGAATGAAAAAATTGGAGAAAAGTATTTTATACAGCCCTTTGAAGAGCATTTATTGACTAATTTTATTTCCCCATTCAAGGGGTCCCTATGGCATAAGGAAAAATCAGGGTTGTGTTTACTTCTATAGCCTCTTTCAAAATAAAACATGTCTGATTTTAAGTTACAGGTACAACAATTTTTTACATGGTATTTTTGGAATGTTTGGGTTACTTTTGAGGTCACTTTCCCACCCAACATTCATAAGAAGGGACAAATTTGGGTTGATCATGATTTTTGTGTAAGAGTGACCTATTCTAGTAACCTTTTTATGAAGGTAAGTTACCTCCAAGGTATGGTTCTTTTTCCTACGTTGCATGGTTGGAGATTATTTCAAGTATTGGTGTATGGAGCTAGATACTATTTGGAGGACATATTTGGGGTAACAAGATTGGATACCTCTTCATACCCCACTTAGGTTTGAGTAAGATGGGGGCATATAAGTATAGTAAGCCATTGGATGGCCCTCTTATGATTTGGTACACATTGGAGCATTCCAAAAAATACAAGTATTATAAGTTCAAAATTGATTTGGATATTTTTCCCTTGGGAAACATATACAAGAGGGGTTTGCATTATGGGACATGTTGGTAAGGTGGAATAACATTTATTATCCATTTGGATAATGTCACACTATGCTTCTTGGCAAAAGGTATCTCACTTAAAAAGTAAAAGAGCAAGGCATTTTGAGCACTACAACAGGTTTTACCATTTGGACATGGCAATTGGGTATATGAGCTAGCATTTGCTTGAGGGCAAGCAAATTTGGAAAGGGAGGATTGTGATGTCCCCTTTTCATATAATTTTAATAATTAATTTTTTTCCCAAATAGTGATTTTAATCATTGAAAAATATAAGGCAATTAATTAATTATTAAAATAGAACTATCTTAGATAATTATTCGAATTATCAGAAAAACGGTTTTAACTATTTGGAAAATTAAGGTTATTTTAATGATCATTATAAGGAGCTTTATAATTAATAAATTGATTGAAAAGTGATAAGTCATGTTTATGGAATATGCTTCAAAAATATTGAATCATTATTTATTGGCAACACCATTTGTATCCGACATTCATCATGAGCCACTAAGGTATCTAGTTAATAAGCAAGTGATAATAGGATGAATATCCAAATGGTTAATGTTATTATAGGATCATAAGTTTAAAATAGTGATAAATCCAAAGATAGCCTATTATGGGCTACATTATTTCTCCATAATTGATAATGGGGAAAAAATGTTATCAATAGATTATAATTTACTTGATGTATATATGTTGCAGATTGAGGCAATGCTGTAGGAGATTGGAAACATTAATATTTTTTGGAAAAATGGTAGATTGTTTTAGAATATAGTAAGAAAGATTGCAAAATATTTTTCTTATAGGAATTCTTGTTCACACTAATAGATGGATTGCTATATAATATAAGGAGGGATGGGACATTAAGAAGAATGGTATTTTAGTATGAAATAGATTCCATGTTGAGAGAATCCCATGCTGGAGTACCTAGAGATCAAAATTTATGTCATGTGATAAGAAATAAGGTACTATTAACTAGGATATGGTATCTAACACTATTTATGAATGTTCCTAAGTATACAAGGTCATGTGATATTTTCTAAAGGGTAAAGCCAAATACCAGAGATGAGATGTCATTGGGACTTGTGCTTTTTTCACCATTCAAAAAATGAGCCATTGAATTTTTATGGAATATCAAAACCACAATAAGCAAAATCTAAGTGCATTTCATAATAATAGGGACAAAATATCTGATAAAATGGGTGGAAACAAATCCCACAAAGGATTTTATCACGAATAAAACATCTAAGTTTTAATATAGAAATATCATACTAGATTTTTGATACTATATAAACATCAAAAGGGAGAAAAGGAAGCACTTTATCAATCACACAATAGAAGAGGTATTGAAAAACTTCCTCATAAGTCAAAATACGAGCAAGGTAATATGGAGACAACTAATTTGGACATAAATGTTTTGGTAGGTCTTGGGGAACAACATAAGACTTATATGACATTGACGAAGTGTTTTCCCTTATAGTTATTGTATTTATTAAAAGTTAAGGTACCAATTTAATACATCATAAAATGTTTCAGGTTTGTAATGTGTTCAAGATGAATGAAGAGGACTCAATCATAAGTTTCTATCATTGGATAAGTAAGATGAAAAAAGGTTCATTGTGGCTTACAATTAGATGTAGAAGAAGAGGTGAGAAAAGCAATGGGATAAAAATAATTTTAATAATGAGGTTGTGACAATAGATAATGTATTTGTGTATGAAAATATCTACAAGGAAAGAAAATTAAATAATTGGTGATTAGGGCCATAATTTATAGACTACATGTTTACATAAAAGTGATAAAACTAATTTAGACAATATCAAGGGTGTCACATAATGGATAAGTACATAGCATAAGTCTTAAGGCCTACATAACAAGTTGTGGAAAAAATATTAATGAAAAATAGAATCAATAAAAAGAAAAATAAAAAGAAAGAAAAATAATGGAATTTCTCAAATAATTTTGAATAATAGATAAATTATAAACATGGAAGAAACAAAGAAATTAAATAATTTTTTAAAAAAGTAATATAAAATTTTGGTTTTTTTTGAGAAAGATAATGGTTTTGAAAAAATAAAACAATAAAAGGAAAAATGGATTGAACATCAAACTAAAATATAGAAAATGACAGTGTGGTAAATTATAGGAGTGAAAACCTATATGGGAATTCATATAGATATGAAGTCAATGATTCTTATCCCAAATGATTTGAGTTTGAAAATTAGTTATGGTATTAGTTCAACTAAGTACAAGGAGTTGGTGGATGATGGGGGAGCAAAACCTAGATAGATAGTTTGAAATTAAAAGTTTGATGGAAAAAAGGATTGTCATGAAGAATGAAATAGAAGGGTATTATGAATTATGCCATAATATTCAAATAAAATTGAATAAAAACAAATGAATGTGAAAGACAATAGATCACCTCAATAACAGGCCACATGAGAACACAAGAGACAATATTTTTCAAGTGGGGAAACCATTAAATTAATGAAATATCTACATCTATTTAGAAGGCTTGTAAAGAAAAATTCAAGTATAACCTCAATCTAAGAGAATAGAATAGATAAGAGAAATGAGAGTTAAGTCAAAAGAGAGAAATCTCTAGAAAGACTAGTGTATATAGTGTGTAGAAAGAGAGTGGAGACAATGTAATAAATAGAGCTATAATAAAATAAAAGTTACTTACACAAGCTTCTTGTGTGTGTCAAATGTCCCTAATCCCTATAAGGTGAGGGTGATGCATGTGAAAAGTTTGAGGTGAGTTACATGTGAATGTAATGTTGACCATTTCTGGTCCTGAAGGCCAAAAAATTAGTCTCCCTTTCTTTCCTTGCTATCCCAGTCTTTGATGCCTTCACCTTGCTGCAATCATGGTTTTTTCCCTTTGTCATAGGCCTTTTCCATGAAAGAACTGAGTGATTTGAGTCTTGTAGGCTTCAGGTTGATTTGAGGCTTGTTTCCCTTTAGAAAATTACCTCGAGCATGCCTTTTATTACGAAGGAATGGGCTAGTTTTAAAGAAATGCAAGTCTTTTATAAACACTCTGAAGGGAAAGTGCCCTTGTAGAGGGCAGAAAGGTGCCAAATGGGGCTATTCAAGTAGGTTTTGAAGGACATTTTGGACCCAAGGTGCCCTTACAGAGGGTAGGTAACACATTTTGAAAAGAGATCAAAGAGAAAGCCAAAACGGAAGTTTTCCTTCGGAAGAATGACAAAGCAAAAAAAAGACAAGATTTCTTCAGACTTTTTATTCGAAGAAAATCCATGTAGAACTAAGGGTGAATTCCTTCAGACAAAATACCCAAAGGAATTCCTTCAAACATTTTGTCCAAATAAATTCATAAAGGAAGGACAAGACATGAAAGCGCGATTTCCTTTGGGGAAAATGTTTGAAGGAATTCCTTCAGATAGGAAATGGGAACCCAAAGGAGCCCAAAAGATAAGTGCCCTTGCGGAGGGCTCTCAGTGATCAAAAGGACCTTTTCCATTTTTTTTGAAGGTACACCTTCCCTTTGGGAAGGTTCATTCCATAAAAGGTGGAATTACCAAAGATAATGATGGACCTAAAGAGGTCAACTTCAGCATGATGAACTAGCCATTGGCAGTTTAAACATCTAGTGACGTCTTTGTAGAGGTCAAATTCAGGACAATGAAATAGCCATTATTTTTTAAAAATGGCAACAGGTCCACAGACGTCAATTTTAATCAGATGCATTAACCATTGAGGATACCGAAAAGAGCTCAAGGGTAGCAAGCCCGAAGGAATTCAAAGGGGGCTAGGAGACCTGAGGATAAACTCAGTGACCCACCGAGAAGGGAGCTCAAAGAGCTAATAAATGATGGAGATAGCCCCGAGGGGCAAAGAGCCAAGAAAATACAAAGGCTAAGTTCATAAATGAATAAGACAGCCTAGGTGGCATAGAAAGCATCAGTATAGGAAGTTATTGCAGTGGATGAAATAGTCTCTACCAAGTGGTCACTAAGGGGAGCACGGGCATTCAATAGAGTGACCCTTTTTCCTCATTTTACATTAATGGGTAGATAGTCATGTGAACTTCATTGAGAAGTGGCCTTGTCATTCAAATAGACAAAGTAGCCCATGCTTTTGCAGTGACATTTAATACGATTTAAGCACCTAAGTCAAGACCTGCAATAGCCACATTATGGTTCCTTTAGCAAACTTCCTCCTTCCTAGGCATTCAAGGTAGCATGGGCCACTTGTTCTAGAAGGTACCAAAATCTTCTTCTTCATGCTATATATTGCAACCTCTCATTTGATAAATGTATCTCTCATTTTGTAAGGCGAAGACCTACCAAATTTTACCTTTAAATCAATAAGAATGCATTTTACCTCTGTTTGACTGGTTATACTTTTGAGTATGTGTATCAACTCTGTGTTCAGTCATTTTAGCTTGATGCTTTAATGGATTGACATCAACATACCTAGTGTAGCCAAGATCATTTTTACAGGTTAATAGGTAGTGCTTCATCTGGAGCATAGAGATAGAAGAGTAGTTATTTGACAGTGTGTTTTCTATAGTGCTTGTGGTAAGTTCTTTTTCATTATGTCTTTATTAAGACCCTATTAAATCTCCTTACAGTCTGGTCTTTTTGTCAGATAAAGTGTCTGTTCACCCCCTTCTAGTCTGATGTGTTAAAATAGCTGAGTAGATCAAAAGCATTTGGTGCATTACCATTTAGATAATTTATGTTTTGGTTATATCCTTCTCCCTTTTCACCCCCTATTGTTAGAAGTAGTAGTGAAAGATCTTAGAGATGCATCAAAGGGAGCTAGCCTTTATCTAGAGATTCTCCCCTCAGTTTTGCCAAGCCCATAGCAAGAGGGGAGTCTTCATTGTGCCACATGGAAGAGAGAAGCCAAGACTTCTTTTAAGGGTGCGATACACAATGTTAATAGTTTTTGTCATGCTTGATGGGACTCATTTATTCAAGGATTTGAAGGATTTTTTGGTGTGTTCTTCAACCAATCAGCCTTTGTATGCATTTTAGCTAACACCAATGGTGACTCTAAGTTGAATCAGCTGGTTAAGCAGTCATGGTGCCATCAAGAAATCACATTTTAGTATGTATAATTCCATTGTTTAGTAGCATGGGCCTTGCGTTTCTTCATATAACTTTGATCAAGCTCAGGGTGTTCATGGAATCACCTCAAGCGGCTCTCCTGGTTACCCTTCACCTTGTGTAAAGGAAGTAATGCTAGAGTTTAAGAAGCAAGTAATAGAGATAAACATATTGGAGGAGCATAATAGATATCAACAAGAGCTTCTATACAAATAGGAGTGCTTGTTTAGGCAAGCTCAGGGCTTGTAATCCATGAAGGAGGAAGTAGCAAAATGGGAGAGTCCATTCATTTAAGGCAATCAGCCTTGTATGCCTTCTCCCATTCCAAATCAGCCCCCTCCTATTCTAAAGAAATCCCTCTCTTGTGCACCAAATCCTTTTTACCAAATAGCACTTGCTCACTCTAACTCATCTGATGCAGTAACCACTCCTACTCTTAATCCCTTACACCTAGCTTTTCAACATCAAAGGGCATTAGAGAAACCTCCCATGGAAATGAACCTTCTCAATTCCTTAAATTGTGAATCCTCCTTTGAAGGAAATCATCCTATGCCTTTCAAAAAATAACATGTCTCTTTTTAGGAAATTCTTCCTATGCATCAATAGTCTGTTCCTAGTTTTCCTCAACCTCCTCAAGTCTTTCAACATGATATCAAGATTCCAAGTTGGAGGAGGGAATACCATGGACCAACTCAAGGCCTTGGAAATGATGAAGCTGCTCCTACTCATGGTGATCCTCATGATCTCCAAGAAGGGCTATCCCAAGAGAATATAGCCAAGAAAATTATAGAGTTGGAGTCCAGAATGAGATTCCTCAGCCAGGGTGTGATGGATGGTTTAGACCAAATAGTAGATTTCATGTCTGAACACACCCCATCTACACTCCTTCAAGAGAGCTATCAAGCTACATTTGATGTAGATGAAGTGCTAGCCAAATGGAAGGAAGAGAATCATTCGATTCTAACTCAAAGATTGCCTCCTTCCACATGAGTCTGTCCATCAACCCTCCACTCCATTCTTTCTCAAAGAAGAATCTGTTTTAAAAGAGGCAAGTAAAAAAATAAGGATCTAATTTATAGCTGCCCAAGAGGCTATCATAAGTGACAATGAGGATGAGATCATCATGGATTCTCCCTTTGAAGACATCATCAACAAATGAGAAGACACAGGTCATGCATACATGCAGACGTTCCAGCAATATGAAGAAGAGGTTGACAAACTTTATCTGTCAATAATGGATGATGAGGAAAGTAAGCATGGTGAGCTCTCTCCTCCCTTATTTGATGAAATTCCTTGTTTTGGTGAAGAGAATGACCATGTCATGGGACCCGAGTTGGAGGAGGATCAGGAGCATGTCTTGGAACTAGAGACTCTTGTTTTTGAGCAAGAAAGGGAGAGGCCTGTCCACCTTGTTGAAAGCTTTGAAGAAGAGAGCTTTGAGCAAGAAGGTGACATTCTGTGGGATAAGCAAGCAGTTTGTGATCTCATTTTAGACATCACAATAGACACCCTTCTTTAAGAAAGCCATGATGAAGTAGAAGATCAATTTGACAGGCTCTTCAATGATCTAGAAGGGAACAAGTCAATCCATGATGCATGTCAATGGGGCTATGAGCTAAATGAGGCTTATGGTGATAAGCTAGCAGCCATTGATTTCTTGATGAAATACACCAACATGAGGGGCCAACATGAATTAGGTTTCAAAGGGCAAAGTGAATACACAAATGTTGGAGACATGTTTGACCTTGATCCACTCAGATACAAGCCAATCAAGGTGGTAGGAAAGAAGGGCAAGTCACCAAGTCTTATTCCTTTCAGTCACTTATCTGGCACCATAAGTTTTCTTGCCATGGAGGCTTGAGAAGTTTTCCCTTTGATCCAAGAGGGAGGCAAATATATCTTGTTAACTATACATAATAGTTTCCTTTTAGTTGTCTTTGTTTTCGCTAAATGTTGTTTGCATAGGTGTAGTGTTTTTTAGCCTTGTTGTCTATTATTTTTTCGTTATTATTTGAGGTAAGGCTTTGTTGGTTCATAGGTTTTTAGAAGGTTGTTACTAACTTTTTCAAGCTACATCTTGACTCCATGCCCAATAGACTTTGAGGCTATTAGTCTTCTTTAGCATATCAGTCATGCTTCCCTTGTGAATTGCCAAACTATTGACCATTTTTGGCCTTGTAGGCCAAAAAATTGGTCTCCCTTTCTTTCCTTGCTGTCTCAGTTTTTGATGCCTTCACCTTGCTGTAATCATGTTATTTTTCATTTGTTATAGGCCTGTTCCATGAAATAACTGAGTGATTTGAGCCCTATAGGTTTCGAGTTGATCTGAGGCTTGTTTCGCTTCAAAAAATTACCTTGAGTATGCCTTTTATAGCAAAGGAATGGGCTAGTTTTAAATAAATGCAAGTCTTTTATAAACACTTCGAAGGGCAAGTGCCCTTACCGAGGGCAGGAAAGTGCCAAATGGGGCCATTCAAGTAGGTTTAGAAGGACATTTTAGACCCAAGGTGCCCTTGCGGAGGGCAGGGAACACATTTTGAAAAGAGATCAAAGAGAAGGCCAAAAGGGAAGTTTTCCTTTAGAAGAAATGACAGCAAAAAAAAAGACAAATGATTTATTCAAACATTTTGTCTAAAGAAAATCTATGTAGAACCAAGGGTGAATTCCTTCAAATAAAATTCCTGAAAGAATTCCTTCAGACATTTTGTTTGAAGAAATTCACAAAGGAAGGCCAAGACATGAAAACAAGATTTCCTTCGGGCAAAATGTTTGAAGGAATTCCTTTGGACATTTTGTCCTAATGAAATGGGAACCTAAAGGAGCTTGAAAGATAAGTGCCCTTGTGGAGGGCTCTCAGCAATCAAAAGGACCTTTTTCATTTTTTTCGAAGGGACACCTTCCCTTCGGGAAAGTTCATTCCATAAAAGTTGAAGGACTTACCAAAGATAATGACAGGCTCAAAGATGTCAACTTCAGCATGATGAACTAGCCATTGGCAATTTAAACATCTAGTGACGTCCCCACAGATGTCAAATTCAGGATAATAAAATAGCCATTATTTTTTTAAAATGGTGACAGGTTCGTAGACATCAATTTTAATGGGATGCATTAACTGTTGAGGATGCCCGAAAGAGCTCAAGGGTGACAGGCCTAAAGGAATTCAAAGGGGGCTCAGAGACCTGAGGATAAACTTAGTGACCCACTGAGAAGGGAGCTCGAAGGGCCAAGAAATGATGGAGATAGCCCCGAGGGGCAAAGAGCCAAGAAAATACAGAGGCCAAGCACAAAAATAAATAAGATAGCCTAGTTGGCATGAAAAGCATTTGCACAAGAACTTATTGCAGTGGATGAAATAATCTCTGCCAAGTGGCCACCAAGGGGAGCACAGGGATTCAATAGAGTGGCCCTTTTTCCTTATTTTACATTAATGGGTAGACAGTCATGTGAACTTCATTGGAAAGTGGCCTTTTCATTCAAATAGACAAAGTGGCCCATGCTTTTTTAGTGACATTTAATATGATTTACACACCAAAATCAAGACCTGCGATAGCCATAGCATGGTTTCTTCAATGAACTTTGTCCTTCCTAGGCATTCAATGTAGCATGGGCCACTTATTTTGGAAGCTGCCAGAGTCTTCTTCTTCATGCTATATATTGTAAACTCTTAGTTGAGAATTGTATCTCTCATTTTATAAGGTGAAGCCCTGCCAAATTTTACCTTTAAATCAATAAGAATGTGTTTTATTTCTACCTGACTAGTTATATTTTTGAGTATGTCTATGTATCAACTCCATGTTCAGTCATTTTAGCTTGATGCTTTCATGGTTTGACAACAACATACCTAGTTTAGCCAAGATCATTTCTATAGGTTAACAGGAAGTGCTTCATCTAGAGTGCAGAGACAAAAGATTAGTTATTTGACAGTGTGTTTTCTACAGTACATGTGGTAAGTTCCTTTTCATTATGTCTTCATTAAGCCCCTGTTAAAACTCTCTACAGTCTGGTCTTTTTGTCAGATAAAGTGTGTATTCACTTCCTTCTAGTCTAAAGTGTTAAAATAGTTGAGTAGATCAAAATCATTTGGTACATCACCGTTTAGATAATTTTTGTTTTGGTTATATCCCTTATTGTTAGCAGTGGTAGTGAAAGACCTCAGAAATGCATCAAAGGGAGGTAGCCCTTATCTAGAGATTTTCCCCTCAGTTTTGCCCAGCCCACATCAATAGGGGAGTTTTCAATGTGCCACGTGGAAGAGAGAAGCCAAGCCTTCTTTCAAGGGCGTGATCCACAGTGTTAACATGTAATTCTAAGATTCCTTAAAAAATGAATAAATAGGTGTGACACCTCATAAATCCAAGATAAAGTAAATGTCTAATGATAAGAAATGCCCAACTAAAATACATTTATGATTAACCCAGATTAATAACCTAAATAAATAATAATCTCCATCACTCTCGTTAAGATTTATTTGTGGTTATAAAAGAGGAGAAAACATTAAATAAGGAGAAGGGGGTTGACATTATATAATCCTCCTATTTAATGGAAACTTTCTTCTCTTTTTTTAGAATTTTCTCCTCTTTTGTAACCCCAAAAGAGGATAAAATTTATTTACAGTTATAAAAGAGTAGAAAATCTTACAAATAAAGACAGGAGTTGACATTACAAAGCTATCCCCCTTGATTGAAATTACCTTCGAGAGGAACTATAATATTATAAGAGAAGAAAGAAGAGGTGTTGTCAATAAACTTGCAAAGGTAAATGTGCAATCATTGACAATTTATACGAATCTTCTTTAGACAAGGTGGTCAATCCGCATTGAAAAAATATAAACAAAGAAAGAGATGGGAAAAATGGTCAATGATACTAGAAAAATAAAAGCTTACACCAATATTTCTTGTTAAGTAAACAAAATGCCATAAAATATGATCTACATATGATTATAATAATAAAAGTAGATCTAATACAAAAGAAAATTAGCAAAATAAAACTTCCATTACAAAGTTCTAAATTTATATAAAGGAAAAAAAGGTTAGTTCAAATAATGAGCTCCAAGCAAATAATATTTCTTTGACATGTTATAAGAATAAATAGTCATAAAAGCAATAAGTTTTATTAAAAGGGAGTAGAAGATGTGTCATTTTCCACAAAAAGATATCCTTATTGAAGTAATTGAGGAATTTTAAAAGAAGACATATCAAAGTCACAAGAAAATACCATAGATTTAGGGATCAAAATTAGTTTAACCTTTGAATGATGTGTTTTAGTGATTTTTCAACAATGCAAAATGTCATGAATTGATTTACCACAAGATTTACATGGATGCAATTTCTAACATTTTAAGATATGTTGCACATGTTTATCTCAATTGATGCAATTTATTTTTAGATGACTCTTTTAATGGTTAATATTTACTCAACTAAACCTTATTAGGTCTCCTCTAGAACAATTTCTCATATAGGTCTTATTTATTATTCTTTCCTTTGTATCCCAAACTTCAAAACTGTCTTTTAGGCTACTAGACTTTACAAGGCCTAATTGGATACTCTACAAAATCTCATAAAAATATTCATTCTGAATGATTCTAAGGGTTTATTCAATCTATTATTTTACGTTCAACTCAATCTAAAGACTCGACTCACCTTCATTTGTATTCTTTTTGTACAGATTGCCCTTATAGGGCTATAAGGCCTAATAGGTCTGCTTTTCAATAACCCAACTTAGATATCCTAAAACCTTGAATCCACTTGGATTAATTTGAAAACATTCTCTTAAAACTCCATATAAATATTCATAGCTCTTCATATATCCTAGTTTAAGAAAATCATAATTTTGTGTTTTAAGCCTAGTGTAATCAGGTCTCTAGGTCTACTATTTCTGAGATTTAGTCATAACTCTTCCCATAGACGTCCAAACCACTTGAGACTTATTTCATTGCCTTCCTTGGACCAAAATACATTTGATTATAAGTTTTTGGTACTTTTTAAGGGTTACTTTTTCTATAAATGAATTTTTACTCCTTGTTAGAAACCCTAGTTTAGTCTCAAGGCAAGAGCTAGCAATTAATGAAATGGATCAAAAGTAGATTATTCAAAGCTTGAGAATTATTTAAACATGTATACGCCTATTTAATATTAGCTCTCCAAGGCTTATTTGGACTTCATACATCAAAAAAACACATTCTTTTACTCCTTTCTAAAACTAATCATACACCGAAATTTTGCCTCTTTATAAACAGTCCCAAAGATTTAAATTTTTAGAGTAAAATATTATACATACAAGCAGGAAATTTTGCATATAACTTTAAAATACATGTATAAACATGCTCCAAAAAATAAAACCCCTTCTATTCAAATATCTTCTCAAAATTCTTAAATACAGACCTACAACATATAAGATTTTCTAATTTCTTGACTTTGTAGACTCGAGAATTTCTTGTGAACATAAAATAGGATTGAAGATAACCCCAAAATATAATCTTACACCTATATAAAGTATGAATACTGAGAAAAATTTACAAAGCAATCTTCTTATATTAATAAAATGGCTTAAAATGATATATGCAGATCTTTGTACATGAGATGGATCATCAACTCAGATGGTAAGTGTGATAGAGAAAACAGAGATAGAGGCTACATAGATCATTTTAGATGAATAAATTTAATGACTAAAATATAAACAATGCTCATTAATGTTGTATCTCTCAAATATATAGGGAAATTTCTCCGAGGACTCATTTTAAGTGGAACATTAAGAGGATGAGCAAAAACACATCTATTTCTGGTTCAGATAAATCTACCATACCAACATAGAGGCTAAGTGGTAGGAAATGTTAAGGATAGACTTGATCACACTAAAATGGGATTGGGAAGATTGATAAGATAAGATAAATATATTAATCTCCAACAAATGAGCACTGAAGTAGGTCAAAGGGACTGTAGAGTATAAAAATGTCAGAGCAAAGTGGGAAGACCAAATGGTTTCCCAAGGAGAAAGCAAAGCTAAAAGAGAAATAATACAACAATGAGCAGGAGTAGCTAGAAACGAAAGAGGTGAATAAAAACCCATAACCAATGACCTCAGCCAAATGGAAAGGTGGAAAAATATAAATGGGAGAACCAAGAGAAGCAATGAGAGAGTTCCATCAAGGAGTGGACCCAACACTCCAAGCATCCAAGGCCATCGAGAAAATAATCAAAATAGATGGATAACCAGTGGAGGAGGAGGTGGAGTGTCTGGTTTGTCTCGTGTGTTGTTGTTGGAAGGAATAACACACCATGATGATCTAGTGGATCTAGTCTGACTCTTGGAGCTGGAACTAGAATGGCTATATCGATGAGATCCTAGGAGGTTATGAAAAGTCCCCTACATCTATATTGATCTGGAGTGTGAAGTCATGTTGGTGTCGATCTGGCACTTAGTACCTCTCCTTAAAGGTAACATGGTGAAGAAGGAAGTAATCTGTTAGATAGACTATGGTCTAGTGTGGTCCCAAATCATGTGGTCATGAAGCTTGAGGGCCTCCTACATGTATAGATCTAGACATCTTTGGTCCTCATATCTGAGGAAGATAGAGAGAGCCTGAGTCTCCCTTAAGAGATAATGGAACCTCCATCTGATCTCGTAGTAGATGGAGCAATTGAAGATGAAGTGATCCTCTGACTTGACCTCCTGAAGGCTACATAATTTGGCATATCTTTTTTGTCTGATCCATCTAGTGATCTATCTCAATCTGAAGGCTATGAGAACCCACTCTAAACTATCCAAGGGGAATAGGAAAAGGATGCATCCAATGGAAGAAAGTGTATTAAGGATGGATAATAATCCCATCCTTCAATTACAGATAGTACTCTACATAGAAGACCATCTTTGGGCATAACCCCCCATAGGGGTTAACTCAAGTGGCATGATTATACTGTCTGTAGATATCCTCCTTAATAATCCTATTCATCTCCTATCTGGTAGGTAGAAGGTGGCTCAAAGCATCTAAGGAGTAATAAAATGGAGGTAAATGATGCATTATAATCCCCACAAACCCTAAGAGATCTAAGACCCTAGTGCACCAACAACGAGCTTGACCAGTAGGGTCAGAATGAAACTGGGTTCTCCATGAAATGAAACTAGATTAATGTATCATGTTCTCTCTGTTTATAATGCACATAAGACATCTTAATAACATGTTCAAATGGCTTCAAAATGACAAAATATACCTTAATTTGCCTTTCCACATCATCATAGTTGACATTAACATAGTCACATGACTAAAAAATGTAGGTCACAACTTGAAATGAGATAACAATGGGTGTGTGATCATGAAAGAGATGACATACTTAATATAGGCCTCTAGAAATTAGAGATCAATATTCATCAATAAGATGAGTTATCCATAGGTGTGATATGTGATGATGGTGATGGCTTGAAAGGTGAACTATACTAATCAAGTGGTTTTTTCCATGAAAAAGATCATAAAGACTGTTAGAAAGGTGGTAATGCATAGACTCAAATATAACTTATGTGCTTCCCTATCAGAGCAATTCATAGATAAATCTAAGAAAAAAATATTAAGCATGAGTTATCTCTGAATGTATGTTTTATATTCCATTCTATGGTTTTTTCTACATGTATATTTATCTTGATTAGGTGTAATATTGAGGTCATTAAGTGTAATAATGAGGTCATTAAGTTTCACATGTACATTTTTAATTTGTAGTCAAATTGGTTGGTATGGATGCACTTGACATGCACCAACCAACATTGACATCTTGTGCATGGTGCTCATTATTTATTTGGCAATTGTCATATCTTCACATTGCCAAATGTAGGTGGCTTTATGCCTTACCTCTACCTATTTATGTACCTCTCCTTAAAGTTATTTTTAACAATTATATTAACAAGATATTATTCTATTCATAGCCGATTCTTCCTTTGCTACAAGAATTTGTTTTTTGTAGGTTAAGAGTCTAGTGTGTTTGAATCTCACTAGTTCTTGATCATGGCTTATTATAATAATTTATTCTTCATTATGACATGGTATCAGAGTAGGTTATGGTAACATGAATAATTTATTTGCTTATAATTTTAGAATCTTGAGTAATTGAGTTTGCTTATTATAGACCCTATGATTTCTGAGTATGATTTTCCCGTGCATCCTTAGATGATCAGGGCAATCAAAAAAGAATGAAGAAAAGATCTTTGTATAAGTGGTTGTACAGGTCACTTATCAACCACATTTTTTTGAGAAAAATAGATAACACCTTTGAGTCTAGAAAGCGTTAAAACCCTAGGATCATTTGTTAATTTGTTAGAAATGAATATTTTTTTAAAAACTCATTTTTAACGAGGTGATCTATATGGATATGTAAAATGCATATTTTCCTCTTTTTACAAAAAAAAATTATAGTTTTTCTAGGTTTTCAGAAACATTTATAGGTTTTTTTCAAAAAATTGATGTTTAAATGATTTGAAATATTGGTGCTTGCATTGATAGCCCAGAGATAGAATGGCATTGAAATTATTTTTCATAATTGAGAAAATGAAGAGAAAAAACATTATAATAAATAAACCAAGAAGGATTTTCATTTCACATTCCTTAAATTGACTTTTCTTATTCTTATGGGAATGGAGAACTAATTGATTAAGATAAAAGTTAGACACATAAGATTAATAAAAACTATATAAATTATTATTATATCCCCCTTAATTTAATGGGGTCTTTATCAGAACAAGAAT
Source organism: Torreya grandis (assembly GCA_037957365.1). Classification (NCBI taxonomy): domain Eukaryota; kingdom Viridiplantae; phylum Streptophyta; class Pinopsida; order Cupressales; family Taxaceae; genus Torreya; species Torreya grandis. The sequence goes on from JARHVA010000603.1 coordinate 1,694,199, forward strand.
TCCTTTAAACTTTTAAATTTTTCTCATCTAAGCACTTTTGAGAGGATGTCTACAAGTTGTTTTGTTGTAGGGCAATTCTACAACTTGACACTACCATCTTTCACATAGTTAAATCAGATGAAATTTGATATTGATATGCTTAGTTCAGTTGTGAAAGACTTGATTCTTTGCCATTTGGATTCTAGAAGTATTGTTAGAATGTCCCCATTTTTAGTAATATTGATTTGCCAATTTTTGTTTGGTTCTAGTTTTGACCAAAGCAGTATAGTGTTTTATGAGGGGAACTCCAAAGTTATTGGATTATGTAGGTTATGTTTTGTAGGGTTGTTTGTTGTTGGCAGTGATCTAAGTTGGTCTTAAGGACTCCTATGACACTTTTCAAAGTGAATTTTGGCTTCTAGTGTGTTTTCCAAGATTCTTGGAGAGAGCATTTATTTATAGTAAGACACCCGATCAACCTTATTTATCATTATTCATCATTACTATCAATTTAGTATAGTCATATTTTGATTCTGATGTTCAACAGTTTCCACAATTTGGGTGAATTGAGTTTTAATATAATTATTTCACTAAGGTTACTTAATTTTATAAAATAATTTAAAAAACAACTTAGTATAATAGTTCGTTGGAAAGGGAATTAAAAGTTTTAAATCATGGATGTTTGAAAAAAGACCTTATGTCAGGTTGTGGAGCTAAAAGCTTCACTGATGTAGACATGGAGAAGGCCATTGGAGGAGTTGCTGAAGTGTCACAGACACCGGCGTCGGTCAGGCCAACCGACGTTAGCAAGTAGGAGACAGGAAGCAACCAGCGTTAGTCAGAGATCGGCCGATGTCAGCGACCCCCAGGCGGATAGGGACCGATGTCGGTCCCCTGTGTGGTTCGACTGCGAGTATATTACAGGCAGTTAGTTGACGAACCAAGTGGTTGCATGATGAGTGCTAATTATAGACTGAGAGCTGCGGATCTAATTATTATACTAGGTGTCTAATTATTGTTTGGATGAGATCTATATAATAGACTCATAGTTGTATTGTAAACTTGTGCTAGGGAGTAAGAGAGCATTATTATAAGCTCTTTCTGTGTGTGAGGTGAGCATGGTGTGTTCCTCCTAGTGTCACAGTACCAAGGTGGGTGTTGGATTGGAGAATCAACAGGGTTCTTCATGTATGTATGATCTTAGTCATCAGGTGAGCATGGTTGCGATAGGAGATCTACATGGTAAGTAAGATCATTGATATGCAGGTGTGTGTGTGTGCAAGGTCAAGGTTCACAGGGGTGCAGAATCAACTTGATCTGTAGGTGGAAGATCAAATAGGACATCAACACAATAGGGAGTAGTATCAGGAGAGATCTACTTGGAGTACATGTGTGTGCTCAAAGCATAGAGGAAGGCAAGGAAGATCCTTCCATAAGTAAGGTCTATTGAGGTGCAGTTTGTTGCAGGTTTAGGGGAGATCTACTTGAAGTACGTTTGAGTACTTGTGGAGTGTGTGGAGCATAGGTATAAGGTGAACACCAACTCAGTGTGTGAGTTGGGTGTTGGGACCTAAGAGAGAGAGCTTTGAAGAGAGAAGTACTGTTCACTTGATGTGTGGAAAGCCTCTGAAGAAGTGGTGGAGAAGAAGTGGCATCTTCTTTATTGTATTCTTTTCTGTATGAGTATTAATACAAGTTATGTATTGTCTCTCATATCTTGTGTTATTTCTGGATTCTAGTTACTTGTTGATTCTGGTTATTTCCGCATATTAAGTTGCTTGTATTTGTTAATCAATTGTGTGCTTCCAGTGTTTCATATCCCCAACACATGGTATCAGAGCCTTGGTTGTAGGTTCAAGAGCTGATACCAACATGTGGTATCAGAGCTAAGGTTGCAGGAAACGGTTTTGTGTTTGGTTACAGGTCACTCTCAGGGGTTTTTGATTGAGTGGGAGTAGAGCAATGGCAGATCAAAGTAAGCTAAGAATGGAGGAGTTGAAAAGCACAGATGGTCACTTATGGTCCGATGGAAAGAAAGAGCAAGTAAAAGAAGATTGTTGGTTTGTGGAAGATCAGCAAGAAGGAACTGAAGAAGCAGATGTTGCAGGGGATGTGGCACAGGGTGCTTTGGGAGGTTTCTTGGATAAAGTTAAATCTTGTCTTACAGATTCGGTTGCCTCTTTCCATGCAGCCCCAGGTCAAGGAGCTGGTGAGCCTTGTCAAAGAATTGGCAAAGGGGAAGTGAAGCTGAAATTGTAGGCGGCCAACACACGGGTGTTGAAAGAGGTCATGCAGGTCCCAGGATTGGAGATGTGGCTAATTTCTTCAGAAGAGTTGGGTGATGAGAGGTGTATGAGAACTCTCACAGCGGATGCACTTGAATTAGCTGGTGGTAAGAAAATAGGTACTCTTTATCTACTTGTTTATATTACTGATTCTTCTTTTGTTGCGGAGACGTGGCTTCGTAGGCTTGGTCACATGAGCAGGAAGGAGATGCATGTTCTTAAGCGAAAGACAGATATATTTGACAGGCTTAAGAACTGGAAAGCCTTGGTGTTCTTCGAGGAGATGGCAGACAGAGACCAGTGGATGGGCTGGATACTTCTGAGTAGGGCAATTTGGACATTAGGTTTGATTCAGAGGAGCTCACAGGTAAAAAGTCATCACTCACAGAAAACACAAGTACCGGCGTCAGTAGGAAAACCAACATTGGCAGTATGTAAAACCGATGTCGGTCAAGAGGACCGATGTCGGCAATAGGAAGACACTGATGTTGGCAGGGTTGGTAGTCAGGACAGGCGCAAGAACTGATGTCGGTCAGATGCAGACTGTGTGGTGACCAAGGTCGGTCACTGTAATGAATTTTGGGTGGACAGCAAGCTGTCAAGGAGTCTCAAACACCCATATGGAGGACTGAAGACGTAAGTAGGCCTCAAATTTGTTGTTCCTCTTTTTTATACTAGTTGCTGACTGCAGAGCAGGAAGGATCCAGGAAACAGTGGGAGCGTGGCATGGAGAGATTGCAGAACCAGACGGGAGATTTGGTAGGGTTGCCAGCCAGTATGTTAGCACTACGAGACAAATGGATTCCTTAGTTGAAGAATAGAGAGAACGGACACGTGAGACAGAAGGCCAGGCATATGGTCTTGAAGAGCTGCAGGATAGTGGCACATGTTTTAACAGGTGGAGGACGAAGCATGACTTTAGTCAATGTCAGGGTAACTACTGTGGTTTGACTTACCAGGGGGATGATGATTGCAACATCATTCTGTTGCTGTATGTGGATAGTATGCTAGCTAGTAGGGGTGTACATATAGGGTTTTGCTGAGCTAAGGGTAAGATTAGTTCAGTGGTTTGCTATGAAGAATTTGGAGCAGCGAAATTCTTCGGCATGGGAGACATGGGAGATCACAGGGTGATTTTGTCTCCAGTGAGAGCTAATGTGATTCAGGGGTTGGCGAGATGCAGGATACAGAATTAGAGCGCACCAAGGGCTGGACAGTTCAGTGTCCGAAATCACATGAGGTCTTGCATAGACTTGAGTTTTCCCAAGCAGTGGGAGCTGTCAGAGAGTTAGGAGCCAATTCAGAGGAGTGGATTCTCAGGTATTTGAGAGGGACCAGCATCAGAGATTCATGCTATTCAGGGTCAGGGCTTCACTACATGGGATTGTAGGTTCAGATGCGGCAGGGTATTCGGATGACAGGTGGTACACCATAGGTTGTGTGGTGGGTGGTCTTCAGGGTTGATTTTGAAGAGGGATACAAACCAAGAAATAGATTAGATGGGGTACAGGTACATGTACAGTGCAGTTGTTCATCTCCAAGTGGGAGATTGTTAGGTTGTGGAGTTAAAAGCTTCACTGATGCAGACATGGAGAAGGCCATTGAAGGAGTTGCTGAAGTGTCACAGACACTGGCGTCGGTCAGGCCAACCGACGTCGACAGGTAGGAGACAGGAAGCAACCGACGTCGGTCAGAGATCGGCCGGCATCGACGACCCCCAGGTGGATAGGGACTGACGTCGGTCGCCTGTGTGGTTCGACTGTGAGTATATTACGGCCAGTTGGTTGACGAACCAAGTGTTTGCATGATGAGTGCTAATTATAGATTGAGAGCTGCGGATCTAATTATTATACTAGGTGTCTAATTATTGTTTGGATGAGATCTATATAATAGACTCATGGTTGTATTGTAAACTTATGCTAGGGAGTAAGAGAGCATTATTATAAGCTCCTTCTATGTGTGAGGTGAGCATGGTGTGTTCCTCGTAGTGCCACAGTACCAAGGTGGGTACTGGATTGGAGAATCAGCAGGGTTCTTCATGTATGTATGATCTTGGTCATCAGGTGAGCATGGCTGCGATAGGAGATCTACATGGTAAGTAAGATCATTGATATACAGGTGTGTGTGTGCAAGGTCAAGGTTCACAGGTGTGCAGAACCAACTTGATCTGTAGGTGGAAGATCAGATAGGACAACAACACAACAGGGAGCAGTATCAGGAGAGATCTACTTGGAGTACAGGTGTGTGCTCAGAGCATAGAGGAAGGCAAGGAAGATCCTTCCATAAGTAAGGTCTATTGAGGTGCAGGTTGTTGCAGGTTCAGGGGAGATCTACTTGAAGTACGTTTGAGTACTTGTGGAGTGCGTGGAGCACTTGTGGTGTGCGTGGAGCACAGGTATAAGGTGAACACCAACTCAGTGTGTGAGTTGAGTGTTGGGACCTAAGAGAGAGAGCTTTGAGGAGAGAAGTACTGTTCACTTGAGGTGTGGCAAGCCTCTGAAGAGGTGGTGGAGAAGAAGTGGCATCTTCTTTATTGTATTCTTTTCTGTATGAGTATTAATACAAGTTGTGTATTGTCTCTCATATTTTGTGTTATTTCTGGATTCTAGTTACTTGTTGATTTTGGTTATTTCCGCATATTAAGTTGCTTGTATTTGGTAATCAATTGTGTGCTTCCGGTGTTTCATATCCCCAACACCTTGTATATCAGATATAATTATTATTTCATAAAAATGGTCTTTTGGAGCACAAAAATGGTTATTTTATTAAAAAATGAATTTAAAAAATATATCTTTTGGAAAGTTTGGTGGGTAAAGTATAAAAGGAGATTTAGAGAGCTCATTTGGATATACATATTTTTTTATTTCCTCTTGTGAAGCATTTATAGTTTTGTGGGATTGAACTTGGTTCATCTTAGCCTTCTTGAGGACAGAAACCCTCTTGGAGAAGATTAGCCACGGTGTTGGAAGATCCTCCCTGGTTAATATTGTGTGACTCGTTTAGAGTTACAATTTATGCAAATTGATTTTCTGGTAGAGTTATCCAAAATATATGAATGTGTTGAATGATTTGTGCCACAATTTATTTTATGAATGATTGTAGAGTTATAAGAGCTGAAACAAATATAATAAGATTATGCCACTATTATGTTTATTTTGAGAGGATTTGATGAGATATTGTTAAATGTGTGATACTTGTTGATTGGAGTGGTGCCATAAGGGAAAAATCAGATATTTGAGATTATTTGAGGGTGCTCAAAATAAATGCACCTTCTTCATGTATGATGTTTTGGATGCTAGCTTTAATTGATGCCTCTTTTGGTGGCAGGGTTGTTGATTGGGACTATAAGACTCATGTGGGGATCTAAAGAGGGAATACGTTAGGTTTGCTAGTGTGATCAGGCTTGAATGCTATTGTAATAAGCTAACTACAGTCTATAATGGAGATTCTTGGTGGGGTATGACATTATAGAATCCCATCATTTGATGCTGGGAATGGAAATGAAGACACAACAGATTCATTTATGTTATGCTACAATAGAGTGCTTTGTATAATAACAACATATTATTTTGTAAATCATCATCATTTGGGCATTATATCATAGCTATTGTAATATAAGCTTATATAACATTGAATATCAATACATTGTTGGAGTTTGAGGTCAAATTGTTGTATTAAGTGTTTCTTTATGCATGCCAATTGTTTGTTGAAATGTTCATGATATTTCTATGCGTTCTGGGTTTTCTATTTGCATAAATATCATCTCAAATTATATTTTGAATGATCCCATTCAAAAACACATTGAAACACATTTGAAAACAATCATTATACAAAGTGTTTGATGAAATGCCTACTCATTAGAAGTCAAAAATAATTATGGGTCTAAAAAAAATTGGTTTAAAAATTGAGGTTCTTCATTACAGTGGTATTAGAGCCCAAAACTTCTGCCAACCTATTGGGTTATTTGGATGTCATTTTTTATGGATGCATGTTAGTGATCAGCACTTGCATGTTAGTATTCAACATTACATGTCAATGATCCACATTTTCATGTTGTTTTTCAGCTTTGTAAGCTAGTGATCCACACTTAATGTCAATTTTGAGCCTTGCATGTCAGTGTTCTAAACTTGCATGTTAGTATTTTGGTCTTCATTTATCATTTGAATCATGGAAGATAGCAAGACAATATATTTTTTGCTTTAATATTTCTAACAAAATCAAGCTAAAATTGAAAAGAGGTTGAAAATCATGGAGACACTCAGTGAAAAGGATGTTAGAGAGAGGCTTTATACAACAAGTAGGGATTTTGAATTTCTACATTAATCAAAGGATTTTTTACTCAGTATGTTGAAGATAGTGGAGAGTAGATTGTCTATGATTGATCTGTCATATTCAAATAAATTACTTTGGACAATGAAGCCATCAATGACTTCTTTGATTAAGCCAATGCTTGTGAGACATCATGATAAAGAGGTAATACTTGTTGTCATTTATTACCTTAGTGAAATTATAAGAATTTCAACTCCTCAAGCACCCTACAATGATAACATGAGGGGATATTATAGCCTTTATTGAATGCTTTCATGGTTTAGATGATATCAGAAGCACTTCTTTTGGTAAGAGGGTTAAGATTTTAAAATTGATGGCAAATGTCATCTTATGTATTCTTTTGATGATTTAGATTGTGACGATCTTATTCTTGAAATGGTTCACCATTTCATAGCTGCTATTAGTGAGGATCATGAACAAATTAGTTTTGATTATATAAGAACTGTAATGTGTTTGGTTTTGAATGAGAGTGATGCTATCTCCCAACCATTCTTATCATTTTTATCATCTATTTTGAGAATGGATCAAAATATTTCTTTGGTTACATATAAATTGGTTAATAGTGTTTTCAAACAATGTGTGCAAAAATTGATGCCATACTTATCAGTTGACAGGATAGGATATGGAGAATCACATGATATATCTACAAGTAGACACAAAGATGGATTTTTTTTTGAAGTTCTTAGAAGGGTTGAAGAACTCTCCCACAAAGAATAAAATGAGTTAATTCATGAGACATGCATTACAGAGTACCAGAATGACTTCATAGAGGTTTATGAAACTACAAATGATGGGATCGAGCTTGAAGTAAATTTTAGAATAACAACCTTGGTTACAAATTTATATCATTATAGTGAATATTATTAGATCTATGGTTCCCATGATAACACCATTGGAAGGTATGCAAACAATAAGAATTTTGAAGTCACTAATGATGAAATTGGGTTGGCTGAAAATTCCAAATTAGCGGGTAACTTTGAACACTAAAATAATTGTAATGAAGCTTATTCATAAATTGAAGAATTAGTAAGGATAATAATGAAGAGGAAGCTGATTTTGAAATTCATGTCAATGAAGACAAATCATAAAATTTGAGGTTTGTTGAGCAAAATTTCTTTGCTGATTTTGATATAGGGCCTAAAGAGCTGCAAGTTTTGAAAGATAAATTAATGATTTCAGAAGAGAAGATTATGAAAGATTTATCAGAAATTGATAGCATACATAATTTAGTTGAAGAACTCTAGTGTAAGGATCATATTGAAGAGAGACAAAAAGGGATTTAAGGATGGATTCACTCCTAATTTGCAAACTATCGAAGAAGCAGTGGAACCAATGAAGATATATTATTTGCATTTGCTCTTAGATAGGGATCATACCATCAAGTTTGTAGAAGAGACCTTGGATGCATACCAAGAGAAGGAGAATGAGGTTGATGGGCTTTGCCTTGACCTTAGCCTAGCTCATTACTCTCTCTACCAAGCTAAAAACTAGTCAACTTTTGCATCCATAAATAAGGGGTAAGTAGCAGATGCTAATTAATGGAGACCAAGCAAATGGTTGAAGGCATTGATGAGCTCCAAAAGGACTTTTATTGGGAGCCAAGTTGTTCACTGATTTATGAAGAAGAATTCAGCAAGGATGTATTATTGCATGATGATTGTAGCATACCACTTATTGAATAATAGGGTACATATCACAAAAAAGTTCCAAGCCTTATGGTTGGCAATCTGCTAGGAAGATGACCCAATAAGGAATGTGTAAATTAGGAGGAAGATGAGTATTTCACTTGGAATGTCATGATTTATGGAGGCAACAATATTCCTAACTTTGAAAGGTTTTCCAAAAGAGATTTTGAGCTTGCTGAAAATTTCATAACAACAACAAAAAAGGGTAAGTTTAGAGTTTATCTTTCATGAAGATTTGTTAAGACAAGTGTCTAAACATGATTCTTTTTCACTGGACAATCCACCTCTTAGATTGAATGTTGAATTGACTTATGGTAGTTTCAAAACTCTTAGTGTTTTGAAGGTTCATTGGATTCATAGCACTTGTATTCATTGCATGAGAGGGATTCATTTTGGAAAAGATGGTTTTAAAAGCATTAGAAAATCTTCTGACAAGGCACACATGAATAGTGGAGTTACACAACACAAGTATAGTGGAGTTATTTCTTCATTATGAATGCATGATAGATGTCACCATCAGAGTTTGTTGGAAGGCTATGGTGATCAAAGAAAAGTTACATGGCATGAAATAGTTGAAATATTTAGCTTTGAATTTGCTATTTGGTTGTAGATCAGCCACCATATGACTCTAAATGCATATTTACAAGTGGATGGGAGGGAAAATTTAGTTAAAGAGTGGAGAAACTTTTAGCTGGAGGTTGTTTGGGTATTTTTTCTAACCTCTTCCAAGTTGATTTTGAGCAATGCAATGTTCACCATTCATGATTATATAAGGAGTTTTCAAATAATAAGATGTTGCTCCACTATTTAGTTACTGATTTTGATAAAATCAAATTATTATTTATTATTTTCAGATTTTAATTATTTTGAAGGTGTTAAACATTTCAGAAATGTTGATAAGTGTTTCCATCTAAAGTAAATGGATATTCCAGCCAACACAATATTTATTTTGGGGAGTAATCATGTGAGTTTAGACTATCATAAATTATTTCTAGCTTACACACGTGCTGTTTCAAATATTTTTTGGAAGGAGAATCCTTCCGCTTCATTAATGAAGGGTATATTGCAAAGGAATGGATTGAAAATTATAATAGAATATATTCGAAGCTTATTCAGAACAATAGTCTTCCATTTGTTTTTAACCATTATTTAGAGACACTTGGTTTAGAAATAGTGAATATTTTAATGAGTACCCATATTATACCAAATTGGTGTAGCTGAAACTTGGTATAACAAAAGTATGTGATGGTGAGTTTACTAATTTCATGTAGAGTATTGTTGGAATTCAGAATTACATGTCAGTGATCCGCACTTGCATGTTGGTTTTAAGCTTTGCATGTTAGTGATCCACACTTGCATGTCAATTTTGAGCCTTGCATGTTAGTGTTATGAACTTGCATGTTAGTATTTTGGTCTTCATTTATCATCTGAATCATGGAAGATAGAAAGATAATATATTTTTTACTTTACTCTTTCAGATAAAATCAAAGCTAAAATTGAAAAGAGGTTGAAAATCATTGAGTCACTTAGTGAAAAGGATGTTAGAGATAGGCTTTATACGACAAGTAGGGATCTTGAGTTTCTACATCAATCAAAGGATTTTTTAATCCGTATGTTGAAGGTAGTGGAGAGTAGATTGTCTATGATTGATTTGATAGATTCAAAGAAATTGCTTTGGACAATGAAGCTATCAATGACTTCTTTGATTAAGCCAATGCTTATAAGACATCTTGATAAAGAGGTAAAGCTTGTTGTCATTTATTACCTTAGTGAAATTATAAGAATTTCAGCCCTTCAAGCACCCTAGAATGATAACATAATGAGGGGATATTATAGACTTTATTGAACGCTTTCATGGTTTAGATGATATTAGAAGCACTTCTTTTGGTAAGAGGGTTAAAATTTTAAAATTGATGGCAAAAGTCATCTTATGTATTCTTTTGATGATTTAGATTGTGATGATCTTATTCTTGAAATGTTTCATCATTTCATAGCTGCTATCAGTGAAGATCATGAACAAATTATTTTTGATTGTATAAGAACCATAATGTCTTTGGTTTTGAATGAGAGTGATGATATCTCCCAACCACTCTTATCATTTTTATCATCTATTTTAAGAAAGGATCAAAATATTTCTTTAGTTGCATATAAATTGGTTAACAGTGTTTTCAAATAATGTGTACAAAAACTGATGTCATACTTATCAGTTGACAGGGTAGGAGATGGAGAATCACATGATATATCTACAAGTAGACATGAAGATGGAATTTTTTTTTAAGTTGTTAGAAGGGTTGAAGAACTCTCCCATGAAGAAGAAAATGACTTAATTCATGAGACATGCATTATAGAGTACCAGAATGACTTCATAAAAGTTTATGAAACTACAAATGATGGGATCAAGCTTGAATAATTTTTTTAGAATAACAACCTTGGATACAAAGTTAGATCAATATGTTGAAGTTTATGAGATCTATGGTTCCCATGATAACACCATTGGAAGGTATGCAAACAATAATAATTTTGAAGTCACTAATGATGAAATTAGGTTGGCTGAAAATTCCAAATTAGCAGGTAACTTTGAACACTAAAATAATTGTAATGAAACTTATTCAGAAATTGAAGAATTTAGCAAGGATAACAAAGAAGATGAAGGTAATTTTGAAATTCATGTTAATGAAGACAAATCAGAAAATTCAAGGTTTGATTTCATTGCTGATTTTGATAGAGGGCCTAAAGAGCTACACGTTTTGAAGGATAAATTAATGATTTTAGAAGAGAAGATTATGAAAGCTTTATAAAAAATTGATAGCACACAATTTAATTGAATAACTCTAGTGGAAGGACCAGATTGAAGAGAGACAAAAGAGAGTTAAGGATGGAGTCACTCCTAATTTGCAAACTATCAAAGAAGCAGTGAAACCAATGAAGATATATTATTTGCATTTGCTCTTAGATAGGGATCATACCATCAAGTTTGTAGAAGAGACCTTGGATGCATACCAAGAGAAGGAGAATGAGGTTGATAGGATTTGCCTTGACCTTAGCCTAGCTCATTACTCTCTCTACCAATCTAAAAATTAGTCAATTTTTAAAGCCAGGAACAAGGGGCAAGTAGCAGATGCAAGATGCATGGAGACCAAACAACTAGTTGAAGGCATTGATGAGCTTCAAAAATATTTTTATTTGGAGCGAAGTTGTTCACTGATTTATGAAGAAGAATTCAGCAAGGATGAATTATTGCATGATGATTGTAGCATACCTCTTATTGAAGAAAAGGCAAAAAAGTGCCAAGCTTTATGGTTGGCAATCCTCTAGGAAAACCACTCAATAAGGAATGTGTAAATTAGGTGGAAAATGAATATTTCACTTGGAATGTGATGATTTATGGAGGCAACAATAGTCCTAACTTTGAAAGGTTTTCCAAAAGAGATTTTGAGCTTGCTGAAATTTTCATAACAACAACAAAAAAAGTAAGTTCAGAGTTTATCTTGCATGAAGATTTTGTAAGACAAGGGTCTAAACATGATTCCTTATCACTGGATAATCCACCTCTTAGATTGAATGTTGAATTGACTTATGGTAGTTTCAAAACTCCTAGTGTTTTGAAGGTTCATTGGATTGATAAAGCTTGGATTCATTGCATGTAAGGGATTCATTTTGGAAAAGATGGTTTTGAAATCATTAGAAAATCTTCTGATGAAGTACACATGAATATTGGAGTTACACAACATAAGTATAGTGGAGTTATTTTTTCATTGTGAATGCATGATAGAGGTCACCATAAGAGTTTGTTGGAAGGCTATGCTGATCAAATAAAAGTTACATGGCATGAAATAGTTGAAATCTTCAGCTTTTAATTTGTTGTTTGGTTGTAGATCAACCACCATATGACTCTAAATGCATACTTACAAGTGGATTGGAGGGAAAATTCAGTTAAAGAGTGGAGTAACTTTTAGTTGGAGGTTGTTTGGGTGCCTTTTCTAACCTCCTCCAAGTTGATTTTGAGCAATACAATGTTCACCATTCATGATTATATAAGGAGTTTTCAAATTTAGAGCTGTTGCTCCACTATCTGGTTATTGATTTTGATAAAATCAAATTATTATTTATTATTTTCAGATTTTAATTATTTTGAAGGTGTTAAACATTTAGGAAATGTTGATAAGTGTTTCCATCTAAAGCAAATGGGTATTCCACCCAGCACAATCTTTAGTTGTGGGAGTAATCAAGTGAGTTTAGACTATCATAAATTGTTTCTAGCTTACGCACATGTTGTTTCAAATATTTTTTGGAAGGAGAACCCTTCCACTTCATTAATGAAGGGTATATTGCAAATGAATGGATTGAAAATTGTAATAAAATATATTTAGAGGTTATTCAGAACAACAATCTTCCATTTGTTTTCAACCATTATTTAGAGGCACTTGGTTTAGAAATAGTGAATTTTTTAATGAATACCCATATTATATCAAAGTGGTGTAGTTGAAACTTCGTATAACAAAAGTATGTGATGGTGAGTTTACTAATCTCATGTAGAGTATTGTCATACTTCTATCTAGGAGAGATAAGGAGGTTTTATTCATAGGTATGTTATAGCATAGTTTATCAAATAGAAGTTCTTACAAACCTCTTAGATTGATTTAGGATTCTAGAATGATAATGTTTATTAATAGTTTAACTTTTGGTTGAGCTAGCAATAGCTTGAGGGTAATTAATTCTAGGGAAGGACTATAATGTTCCCATTTTCAGTAATGTTGATTTGCCAACTTTTGTTCGATTCTAGTTTTGATCGAAGCAACTTAGTGTTTTATAATGGGAACTCCAAGGTTCTTAGAGTATGCATGTTGGATTCTATAGGGATGTTTCTTATTTGCAGTGAGCTCAGTTGGTCTTGAGCACTACTATGACACTTTTCTAAGTGAATTCTAGCTTCTAGTGTGTTCTCTAAGATTCTTGAAGAGAATGTCTATTTATAGGAAGACGCCCGATTGAATCTATTTATCATTGTTCATCATCAGTATCATTTTGGTATAGTCAGATTTTGATTTTGATGTTGTTCAGCTATTTCCACAACTTAGGTGAATTATTGAGCTTTAATGTTATTATTTCACTAAGATTGCTTAATTTTATAAAATAATTTATAAAGCAACTTAGTGTAATAGCTCATTGGAAAGGGAATTAAAAGTTTTAAATCATGGATGCTTTAAAAAAAGACCTTTTATAGCAAATATAATCATTATTTCATAAAAATGTCTTTTGGAGCACAAAAAGGGTTATTTTATTCAAAGGTGAATTAAAAAAATATATCTTTTAGAAAGTTCAGTAAAAAAATTATAAAAAGAGATTTAGAGAGCTCATTTGGATATGCATATTATTTTATTTCCTCTTGTGAAACCCTTCTGGTTCTGTGGGATTGAACTTGGTTCATCTCAGCCTTCTTAAGGATGGAAACCCTCTTAGATAAGATTAGCCACGGTGTTGAAGGATCCTCTCTAGTTAATAATGTTTGATTCATTTAGAGTTACAGTTTGAGTAGATTGATTTGTCGATAGAGTTATCCAAAATCTACGCACGTACTGAATGATTTGTGCCATAGTTTATTTGTTGAATGATTGTCGATTATAAGATTTGATGGTAAAGTTTTCTTATTTTAGTTGAAACAAATATAATGAGATTGTGCCAATATTATATTTGTTTTGAGAGGATTTGATGAGATATTGTTAAATGTGTGATACTTGCTCATTAGAGTGGTGTCATAAGGGAAAAATTAGATATTTGAGATTATTTGGGAGTGATGAAAATAAATTCACCTTCCTCATGTACCATGTTTTGGATGGTATCTTGGATCAATCTTTCCTTTGGTGGCGGGGTTGTTGATTAGGAGTTTATCTAATGAGTATAAGACTCATGTGTGGGACTAAAGGGGGAATACATTGGGTTTGTTGATGTGAATAGGCCTAAATGCTGTTGTAATAAGCTATGTGCAGCCCATAAGGGAGATTTTTGGTGGGGCATGACATTTTAGAAGCCCATTGCTTGATGCTGGGAATTGAAATGAAGACAACATATTCATTGGTGTTATGCTAAAATAGAGTGTTTTGTATAACAATGTGTATTATCTTGTAAATCATCATCATTTAGGCATTATATCATAGCTATTGTAATATGAGCCTGTATAACATTGAAGAGCAATACATTATTGGAGTTGGAGGTCAGATTATTGTATTAAGTGTTTCTTTATGCATGCCAAGTGTTTGTTGAAATATTCATGATATTTCTATGCATTATGGGTTTTTTGTTTGCTCAAATATTGTCTGAAATTGCATTTTGAATGATCCCATTCCAAAACACATTGAAAACAATTACTATACAAAATGCCTACTCATTAAAAGTCAAAAATACTTGTGGGTTTCAAAAAAATTGATTTAAAAGTTAGGGTTGGTCATTACAGTTGTCAACAATGAGATGTGTTGACGAAACTTGTAGCTCCTGTAAATCTAAAAGAAACCCCCATATATTTTATTTCTACTAAATAAATTATTGGTATTGATTGCTTCTTTGATTTCCAATTGATAAATAACATTCCCAAATTCATCAAAAAACTCATGGTGGAATTTCCATCTTCTTGATCACTAGCATAGTAAGAATCTAAATACCCAACCAGTTTGAAGTCTCCTACTTTGAAGTATTTGAGCCCATAATTCTATTTTCCTTTGTGATATTTGAGGACCCTTTTCATTGGTGTCCAATGATTATCCCTGGGTTGTATGAATTTTGAGAGGACACCAACTATAAATGATATTTTTAATCAATTTGTAGCCACATAAGTTAGACTTCTAATAAGTTGCCTATATTTAATGGCATTAACCAAATTTGTTAAATCTTTACATATCAATTTGAGATTTTGTTCTATGGGCTTATTGAAAGGCTTATAGTCTTTCATTCTGAACTTGGTTAGAATGTCACTAATTTACTTTTACTTGGTGATGAAGAAATACTTTGGTTTTTGAATTACTTCAATACCTAAATAATGATGAAGATAAACTAAATCAATCATTTCAAAGCTTTTCATCAACTCTGATTTGAACTTTACAATATACCATTCATTATTCCCAGTGATGAGCGAATCATGAACATACACCACCGTAAATACAACTATTTTATCAACTATTTTGATGAAAATAGTTATATATTCAAACTTAAAATGTGTAAATTCATGTTCATGAGGTGATCAACTAATTTGTCATACCATGCTCGAGGGGCTTGTCTCAAACCATATATCAATTTTTTTAGTTTGCACACTTTGTGCTCTTATCCATTAATAGTAAAACCTTCAGGTTGTGTCATGTACATAGTTTCCTTGAGGTCACCATTCATGAATATATTTTTGATGTGCATTTGGTGAACTTTCCATCCATTGTAAGCTATCAGATCCAGCATGGTTTGAATGATAGTCCATTTTGTTGTAAGTGCAAAGGTTTCATTATAGTCAATTCCTTCTTGAGCATACCCATTTACGATAATTCTTGATTTGTTCTTGTCAAGTGAGTCATAAGAAAAATCTTATTTTTTACCAATACATTGTACTCATTTTTCATTGCTTTTCTCCAAGTTTCAAGCTTATCAACTTATTTGAAAGATGTTGGTTTTGAATCAAACGCAACATTAAGTTCACCTTGAGCATGATTCAAGGTGAAATTTTTAATTCTATCTTGATTTTATTTAAAGGCTTTGTCCTATTATGATGTGGCTACATGTGGACTTTAGTACCTATTTTCCCAACTTTATCAGGTTTCACATCTTTCAATGTTTGAGTAGCCCATTTAGTGAAACAACCTCAATTTTTTTTTTTGGAATTGTTAACAGAGTACACCACAAAACTGCATGTAGAGCCCACTACACCATCTTATCATGCATGATGCATCATCAAGGTTTTATACCAGATGAGTGGAACAACCCATGAATGGATTGGATCGAATAGACACTTATGCAAAGATGACCATCACTAGAGGATTTCATAAAGAAAGGGGTTTCCTAAAGGATTATATACCATTCGAGGGGTATTATTATGTGAATCCACACTAATAACCTCCAAACCTTTAAAGGCACTCAGTTTTCCCATTGGACCTCCTAGGGATCTTCAACACCATATAAGCGTCTGATAACCCTATAGTTTATGACTTGGCAATTCAGGAGGCAAGAAGATTCGCTCATACCCTCGGGCATCCTTAAGCAAGGTTAATGACTTGAGGTAAATATTTAACACAAGTCATCTTACTAGACATTATTAAATATATAATTTTAATAAAAACAAGGGACCATAGAAAGTATAATAGGTCCTAAAAGGAGGACCAAGGTACCATCAAGCCAAGCTTTGGCTTATGCCAACCTTACAATATTTAACATAGATATTAGATAACCACATACCTTTAACCAACATGAATATCATATAATCACCACGTAAAAATGCACATTCTAGAATGGACATAATAGGGACCATAACTTTTCTATTACACAAATAAAGACTCATTCATTTGGGATTATCCCTGATATAGGATAACCACCATTTCATATTCTGAACCATCATTAATAGTACTACCAAGTTAGGATTATGTAAATAGATCCTTGACCTTAGGATCCTAGCACTAATAGTCCTTTATTATTAAATTAAGAGAAAGTAATTAATTTATAAAATAAGAACCATGCCATGAAACTTCACAAATTCAACCATTATGTCTTTAACAACTTCACTAAATAGGCCAACTATAGGTATATTTAGGAATGGTCATTTGCCACGTCACAAATTGATTGCACATGGTCAATCTATGCATTCCAATAGTAATTTGTCAAATTAGCATAACATTGAACTTTGAAGCTTCAACCCACTGTCATGCTAACAACCATTAAATCATGGCTGAATTTAGATATTTATAAGTCAATAATGATTGATTCATTAATTTTCCAATTAACTAACATTTTGATGTTTGCACTACAAAATAAGATATGTTTTTATTATCATGCAATATTAGCAATGTATTATCATGTAGTTAAGGACGTCCATTAAGCCTGAACCATAAAATAACGTGGAAATATGAACTACTGAAAATAACCTCATAAAACAAGTTCTCCACAAGGCCATAACATAGTGTATTACATTATATATTTCCAGCACTTACTAGAATGGTGTGGCCTAATTGACAACATGCATATATACATATATGAAATGAATCTCTACACTTAATTACTTAAGAAATAAGCATTGACAAGATTATGAATATATGACTTGAATGCCTCAAGAATCTCATAACTAACTAACAACAAATAGAATGACACAATCATCTCACATAACATAATTTAACAGTGGGAAGCTAGCTAGATATTATTAACCCATCTATATAATTCCAGTCATGGCTAACATAGCCTTTATTTACCAAACCGCTGAAATATCCCGAGCTAATTTTTTGAAATTTTTAGTTATCAGATTTCAACATTACAAGCAAATACCCGTTAAGGTTAGAAGATAAACCCAAACGTACTGAAACAACTCTAACCAATATGGCGCCGATGGTGGCGAGCATTGGTCAGAGGATCTGCTACTCTAAATGCTGGAAATGGAACTCGACGTCAAGTATGTGCTACCCAATCCAAAGCAGAGTAAGGGCCGACCATAAGACGGAGTGAGTTACAAAACAAAGGAACTCGACGTCAAGTATGTGCTACCCAATCCAAAGCGGAGTAAGGGGCGACCATAAGACGGAGTGAAATTACAAAACAATGCTTTAAAGGGAAATGCTGAAAGATGAAACTACTCCATACCCAGCGTGTGCTTGCTAACCCCAAGAGGGAAAGTAGCTACCATAGGGCGGAACTCAACACCCAGAATGTGCTTTCTGACCCAGTATGGGAAAGGAGCTACCATAGGGCGGAGATTTAAGATATTACTACACAACTTCAGAATGTAAAGTGAGCATTACAAATCAGAGTTGAACAAGTTTGGGAATTACTGCCAGTACTACTGCCAGTTTACAAAATGAAACTCATTCCCCTGCCAAGAGCATAGGAATTGAAAGATTAGCATTACATCATATAAAGAACTCTCCTTGGCTTGATTAGAGATGCCGAAACAATAACTCTCTCAGTGACCAAATAATAATGCTATTTTTTTTTACAAATCTGTACTTTAAATTGATAAAACCAGCAACCTATGAATTTACTCATATGCTCATAACTCTCTCATTTCTCACCCAAATGATCTCAAATCTGATGCAATAGACCCTTAAAATGATGGCGCCCAACTTAGTAATAAGAAATGGCATCTAAAAATGGTTATTAATTACTGACATGAATCCCAATGCACTCTAAAAAGTACGGCCTTCAAGGAATGACGGATTTGCATTATAAAATCATACGCTTCGTATTAAAATCTGCAAATATTCATGAAGGGGCGCCCTTACCAATAAGATGCAATAACACAATACCCAGAACAATCTTTTTGGTATTTTTGGATTTATAAATTAAAACTCGAATCTGCTGTAGCTAAAATGCAAGATCTGGAAACCTCTAATATGCAAAATCAGAAACTAATTAGACACAATGCAGATTACAATGCACAAAACCCAATGAACTCACAAAACTAAACTAAATCACCACTAGTTGTTGTCTCTCAAACAAGAAGCGATGCCCGAGCTAGGAGGCCTTCATTCCTCGAAGCGATCCCAAAGCCAATCTGGCAGCAAAACATTCCTGTAGACAAAGATAATGAAATGAGAGCACTCCTCCTTTTATACTTTTCCAACCGGGAATCTCTAAAATCCTCTTGTATATGGGATAAAACATGAGAGGGAAAATAATATAATCCTCTTTAATTCTTTTATTTTTCAACCTCAACATTAAGTCGTTGAGCCTAGGCACCAAGGTCCAAAATTAAATAATAATGTTTAATTTACGGACTTTAAAACAGAGGCCAAGATGATGTCGGAAATCAATGATCTATAGCTCGTTGGAAAGGTCTTGACAAGACGAATCCAACCCCACTCTCAAAATCCCGTTCCGGTGCCAATCCCAAACTTACTAAAAATAGTAAATTCCTGAAAGTGCTCCAAATGCCGAAATGAACATACCACTGCGAAGCTCTCTGAAAACCCAGAAAGAATCCACCATCAAAACTCCGAGCAAGGACATCCTAAAAGCTAGGAAACCTTAATTTGTACCTTTCGACTAGCCTTCAGGTTTCCAGAAAAAGGCCAACGGTCACTCTAAAGATCAGGTTTGAGAAGGGGACATTACAACCGCCATAATATCTCTCCTCAAAACAAGGATATTTTCAATGAGCTAAAACATAGCCATGCTTAAAGGTGGAATCACTTTAATGTACAACTATAATGTTACATAATAATCCTTAACAGAAGGATGTTGTGTATAGCTACAAGACAAGATACTACATAATATAATGTAATTACATTCAATAGACTACATCACTGTGTTTAAATATCACATAGATAAGATTAATACAATAGCCCGAACAACCCTCAGAGGTTAATAACTTTATCATAAAAATATGAGCTTGACGCTGTATGCACAAGGAACCATTGTGCTAATATATAAGTATAATTTTAGTACAAGGCAACCTCTAGAATTAATCCACTACATTAAATAATGTATTATTGTAAAACCAATAACTAGCTATATCATCCCAGATTTTACCTGGGATATCAACGGTAAAAACAACACTCCTTGTGATAAAATAATCAAATACCCATGAAACACGGAAAGAACCAATGGAATTATAATTGTTGCTGTGAAAGGGTGTAAATAATGTGTTAGCATAAATTTGGCAATGTGTCCTTTCTTCTTAGTGAGTATTCTGAGAATTAAATTTTATTTTAATAAAAACAAGTTCAACAAGGGAAAGCAATCAACTAACTTAATTCTACATAAATCAGTTTTGAGCAGGCCATTATTACTCACATCGATAACTATCCCTTTTCCAAGATATTAATCATCAATGAATTAACATATAAAACATCAAGCCAAAATAGGATAATGTACATCCAAGCAGCTCTTGTAAGCAATATTTACAATGCACCTAATAGGTATGTAAAGAATAAGATCTCAAGATGATTTTCCAATCATTTAAACATGGGAAGCCTCATAATTAATTTTTATAGAAACATTTACCTTTATTAATGGGTAGATCGTAAATGAAATTTGCATATAAACCTCAACAAATCAAGGTATTATAAAATCAATATAGACTTCATAAATTAATACTAACAATGTACTTCTAAAGCTTGAGATATCCTACAACAACCAAGAGAAATCCAACTCTCATTTAATCACAGTTATGTTATTATTTTCAATCAATTCAATTTCTTTCTTACAATGCAAACATTGAAGGTAAAATGAACATCATTAAATGAGTATAACAATTGAATAATTCATAAAATAAATGTTGTGTAAGGCATATAAAATTATAGTATGCTCATGCTAATACTTCATAGTAGCAAGTTTCCACTATAACCAACGCAGTTTACTCTCACTTAGCAATTTCAGTGTATGAATAATAAGGAAATGATAATCCTTTCAACACAACAATCCAAATCGTATACTAACAATTTATTCTTTTATGCAAACCTTTATTAACTGATAAATAATTAATGACATAAGCAAAAGATAACTAGCCAAACAAATTCATCTTCACAACAGGGTGATCACAATTATTAATGTTAGATCTTATTTTCAAAATAGTTTTTAGGAATGCATCTATATTTCAACATCAATATAATAATCAAAAGTTCTTCCCATAGTTTTTAATTCTAAGTTTGAAATCTAAATAGTCATATGAACAACGACAAATTTTTCCTTTCCCTTATAAGGTCAAATTACGATCATGTTTTCAAATCAATTGACTAAAGTATATAAGACATTCTCAATATTTAGTAATCCGACAACCATGTAAACTATCACTAAAAAGTTTCATTTATCACTCTGGAAGGACAATCACATCAACATACTAGTTTTAAGGTCATACACTATAGTGTTACCACAAGATGAATCATTATATTACCATGTGAACGGTTTTAGCACAAAGTATAGTCTATCAAGTCCACCATCCAAACTTATTTCACAATCAGGGGTATTTAATTACCAATTAATAGCGACAAAATTTTGCACCAATTGACAGTGATAAAATTTGGGAAAATTTGACCCCCTTATAGTGAAATAAAATACATATAATTTTTTTTCTTAAGAAAAAGAAGAAGCAATTAATCAATCGATTTCCAAAATCATACAAAGTCAATCCCATGATAGACAAATACTATACCCTCTAAAATGGTTTAACATACTCAAGTAGGTAGTCATTCAATCAGAGAAAAACCAAACATTATCTAGGGTCATACCCTATTTTTCCTTAAAATAAAATAACTAGAAAAAATCCATATAAAATTTCATATTCAACCCTTAATGTTAATTGTCCATAGCATATGCTGAGGTGGGAATAATTAAAATATTCGTACAAGAGAATATACCCAATAGGGTTTCCATTTAACTTTCATATTAACATAGGATTTAAATTTCAGAATTCAAACTTAGAGGTGAAAAACACATGCTTGAGGAATATATACATGCAAGGTTTTATCCTTTCCAAAGTGGTACCATTCCTCATTAGCATCGTCCTGCTCTATGCCTCCAACCCTTCTCCTTTTAGCTGCTCATCCACCACTTCATTGCCATTGACCTAATCTCTTCATTCTGTTCATCTTCTTATTCCTCCTGTACACCCTCAACATGGTAGCAGCCTATACAGGCCTAAAAACACTACTCCATACGCTCCTCACCCCTCTCTCTCTTCCTCCATCTTCTTAATGAAGTCAACAGCCAAAATGATGTTCCATCGATGCCATCCAATGCAATTCTTAATCAATTAATTTGTTCTCATGCCAATTTTTTTTTCCATAAGTCCATAGTAAAAATAAAGTTTTACCCAATATCTAATTTTGCATTAAAGAGGAACATAGCTTCCTTCATCAATTTACTATTTCCTTCCAAACCCAAGCATACGTATAATTTCAATTGATTTTAGATAAGGGAGGAATACAATGTTTCTTTTGTTTTTACTTGCTTTCTGTGTAGAGATTCAATGAACAACCTTCCCCCATACGTCCCATGACCACTACATGGTTCAAGACTTATCAAAAGAGGGCTACAAGCCTAACCAAGACCCCCACATAATTAAAACTACAAAACAATAGAGTCCACTATAAGCACATGCTAAAAAAGGGCATAAATCAATTAAAATTCCTTTTAATTACACATGCACATCACATAGGCATAAGCTTATAAGCTTTTAAAGCATGATGAATAATCTCCTCATGAACACACACACACACACACACACACACACACACACACATTTATATATATAAAAACATAAATTGACCTCCTTAGTCGTAAATACATACATACATACATACATACGTACATACATATGTGAATAATTAGATTTGAAGTAGAAATGATTGGTCTAATTTTGATCACAATTCAAATAAACATACTAATGGACTTTATTCATACCGGTTATATGATGGTGCAAATTGGTGGGGTCATGATACTTAGACATTTATTTCTATGATTTACGTGCTTCAAGTTCATCCTCTGAAGTTCCATCACTTTTTACCCTTTGCTCTAGTGGCCCTTGTTTCTTGTCTGTTGAAGTTTCACTCCCTCCTTCAGGAGGAGTTTCAATGGCATATATAGGAGATAATAAAAAATTAATAGATTCCGAACTATGTCCCCCATTCGTTATTTTGAACATCCAAATCACTCTTTGTAGACATCAAACTTTACATACTTGTCAAGTCGACTTAGCTACCGATCAATATGATCTTAGTCCTCATTAGTTTCACAAAATATAACTTCTCTTAAAACAAGAAACTTCTTCTCTTTCTCAACGTATAGCTTGTATGCCTTGGAGGATTCAAAATATCTCAAGTAGATGTATTTTTGACCTTGTGGTCCCAAATTATTTCTCTTTTCATTTGGAATCAATGCATAACAAATGGATCTAAAAAATTGAAAAGATGTCACACTTAAGGAAGATGACCACACATCTCATACATAATCTTGGATTCAAGAGTTGTCGAGGGTGATATGTTATAGAGGTATACTATTGTTTTACCTACTTTGGCTCAATATTATAGATTTACCCCTTTGTGGTACAACATAGCATGAACCACAATCATCATAGTTTTATTCATCCTTTCTATAACTCCATTTTGTTGTAAAGTGTAAGGAACTATGAGATGGTGTTTGATCCCATTTTTCTCAAGATAGGATTCAAACTTAGTTGAAGTGTATTCACCACCATTATATGACTTGAGTGTCTTGATGTGGATTTGAGCTTCATTTTTAATCATGTTTCAAAACTTTTGGAAAGTCTCAAAGGCTTCTGATTTTTTTTAGAAAGTATATCCAATTCATCCAATTGTAGTTATCAATTAACAACTTGAAGTACTTATAACCACCAGTGGAGAGGATTGGAAGAGAACATGAGTTCGAATGAACCAGTTGTAATTTTATGTCAGCTTTCCAATGTGACTTTAGGAATGGTTCTCTTACTTTTAGCCAAGATGCAATCTTCACACTTTTCATTTGATTTTGTGGGTAATATAGGCATGCCAATAACACCATTCTTTTGCAATACATGAATGCTATTATATTGAGTGTGCCCAAATATAGCATGCCATAACATGTTTGGAGATATTCTATCTTCCACAAGATGAGCATAATTCCTTGAATTTGATGGCTCACCCTTGATTTTGAGTGTTTTCCTTCCTTATATCTAGTCAAGATGACTGCATTATCACTTTTTCTTCTGATAATGACACCACTGTTATCCAATAAAATAAAATAACCTTTTTGCCTTATGAGCATTAGAGACAAAAAGTTTTATTTCAATTGAGGAAGGTAGAAAACATTTTAGAGCTTGAAATATGGAAGCACTGGAAACTTGAGTCATATTGTATCTCTTCCTTGTGGTTGAAGACTTGATCTATCTATGAGGTACCAATGATAGAGTGGCACCAGTATCAAGAAACCAAGCATCAAACTATGAAGAACTAAGACATTGTTTGCTTCATCGTATGTACTAGAAAACACATATTCATTGGTGAATTGAGCAGTGTTTGTCATTTTTTTCTTTTTACAGTATGCTTCAATTTTCTATTTGTGAGTCTCTTGGTTTCTTTTTCTATCACATTGTTCATAGTAGAGGTTTTATTTATCATTTTATTTTTGGCCATCTTGATTTTCATTTTTACCATTTTTTCCCTTGTACTTCTTATACTTATTATTGACTTCATTTTTGGAAGATGTGGCCTTGTTGGATTTTTTGGAAGAATTTACTTTGATAGAGTACACACTTTATCCTGTTTTGGACATAGTTTTGCTTTCAAAGGCCTTTTTTTCTTTCTTCCATCTTTTAAATTAATTGATTAAATATGAGAGTCTTCAACTGATTGATTGTTTGTATAGACCCAAAGTAGGTTGAATAGTTAGGAAGAAGGTATTTATTAAATATGGTCATACATATGTCTATTTTGACACCTATTACTTGTACATCATGCTTGATGGCATGTATCTTTAAAGCCAATCTAATCACATCACCATCTTTCAACTCAAGGTTGAGCAACTTCAACTGTAACAGAATGAATTCCAACCCGAGTGGGAATCATATAGCTTGTTCAGTTTTTGAAATACTTACCATGGAGTATTGCACCCCTAGATATGATGACCGACATATCTATCGACTGAGGCCCTTATCAAGGCTAATGCTTTCTAATTTTTCTACTTTTATGTTTGAATATCCTTTACATTCCCTGTTAGCTCAAATGGTTATTTCTTCTTGTTTCAAATATCAAACCATAGATCATTGAATATGAGTGTGTTCTCTACTTTTCAAAACCATTCTAACCAGCAGTCTTTGTTAATCATTGTGGTACCAACAATAGATTTGATTTAATGCATGGTTTTGAATTTTTAGTTTATATTTGGAGTTTTGAATTTTGAGATTAATGCCAATTAATTCCTTATCACTGTTTAATGGTTCACATTTCCATATACCACCATGCCATTATACCAAACTCTATATATGCCTACCCTTCCTATATACCTGTTGGTATGTGGAAGAAGCTAGACATTAAAATATACTCAACAGTTTATGAAAGAGGCTTTGAGATACATGAGATGAGAGTGGTACGTGAAAAAGATTCACCTTGCTATTAATATCGACTGAACAAGAAATCCTAATACATCAATATACTCATTTTTTCTTGATTTTCAAATTTATTTTTTCAATAGAAATAGATTGTTAAAAGAGTATCTCATCTTGAATTTCCTTGAATTTGTAAAATTTGATTTTTGTTTGACAAATTTTCTTAGAGTAGCATTCTCAAATGATAATTTCAAATGAAATAATGCTTCAAATGTTTTCAAATTTAATTGCTTTTAAATTTTGAAAATAACATTGAAAAGAAATTTGCTTTTTAGAAAAAAAGTTAAAAAAAATAAAGTACCTCTCCTTCTCTTTATCTGGCTTATATAATTCCAATATTAGAAAGAAAAAAATAACCTTTTCATGCTCTTTATGAGTCTTTGAGATCATGGTGGGTTCCACTTAAGTTAGGTACCATTGTCAAGTGAAATGTCAATCCACTACTTAGTAAATCATCTTCCAAAGAAATACATTGCAGCTTAATGGACATAACTGATATACCATTATACACACTAACTATCATGCTACCTTAGAACTAATACATCTTATTTTCTTTGACAAACAACTATCTTTTATGTTTTTATTCACCAACACTACCCAAGGAAAGAATGATGCTCATTGCCATGATGCTAGAGAATAAAATAGACCATTGTTTAATATAAACCCCAGAGAATACCTTGCATATGCTACCACACTACTGTGGTGTAAAAGATGACTCATACATTGTCAAAATGGTCAAATTTACCAGACACTATCAAATGTAAATAGAACACCGTTTTACTTCATTAGAATTCCATTGTCAAGAAAAATAAATACTAAATAAAGACTAAACCATGTAGGTCATATGAATCAATTCAAGGAGAAGAAAAGAAATAAAATTAATTTTCCAAGCTCTAATACCAATGACAAGTTAGATATGGAATGGCAATGGAATTATATTTTATGATTTAACAAATGAAGAGAGCAAATATTATATTAAATATACGAAGAAGTCTATTCATTTCATATTCCCAAAATTGACTTTTCTTATTCTTACAGGAATGGAGAACTTATTGAATAAGACAAAAGCTAGACACCTAGGTATTAATAACAACTATATATAATATTATTACATGCATTGCTAAGATACGGGTTCATTTGCATTACAACACATTGCATACATGATTATCAAGTCTACGTTTGAATGACTTTTTCAGCTTTTGATATTATTTGTTGTTCAATGTTAGATTGAAGATCAAAACCTATAATAATTTTAGGATTTACTTGGTGAAAAGAAAGAAAGCATGTTTGTCATACATTAACAATCATTCAAATCCAATGTTACAGGGCTTTATTCCTTTTGTGTGTTACCCTCCCATAATCATTATTCCCTAACAACCTTCATCTCCTTAGTATTGGTAGATATGCACCTTATTTAATCTCATTTCTCAATGGAGTGAATGTCATTTTCTTAAAAAAATCATTTCATTACATGGTCAAAATCACATTTTTCAATGGTGGCCATTAAGAGTTATAAAGCCAAATGGAGTATTTTATTAATATGAGGTTTCTTCATATTTTGATGTTTTTTTAAAAAGTTGTGGTGATGGCATTCTAATCACCTTTAAAGTATCGAGGTGATTTAATTGTCAAAGAAGGGATTATATTTATAAAAAGTAGCTTTATTTTATTATGAAGGGTCCTTTTCAAATAGTGGTTCGTTTACAAATACAATGTATTTTTTACAATCTTTTTTCCATCTCAAATGTTGAAGATGGAGGGTGAGGTTTGGTATGGTAGGGATTTAGACCCCCTCAAGGTAAAATAAACATATTGTATAGATTACTCTCCTTTATTGATGTATTTTTAGCCGAGTCTGATATCTATTTTTTGAGCGTGCATTATCATTTGTATTCAAATTTTCAATTGAGTCCAATGTCCATTTTCCAAGCATGCATTGTCACTTGTGCTCTACTCCTTAGCAAATAATTATTCTCTATATTTTTTATTTCAAGAGGAAAATTTTGTACTTGTCCATTTTCCTATAGGCTCTGTTTTCCCTACTTTTTTTGCTCATCTCTCTTAGCAGATTTTGTATGAATTATTCGATGATTTTATATTCATGCATTTTTGGCCATCCATTCCTCAATGAACTTATGCTCTGATCCTTAGCGAATAATTATTCTCCATATTTTTCACTTCAAGAGGACAATTTGATCTTTCCTATATATAAGATAGTACTCAACAATCTCATGAAGGTCGGCCAAACAAAACTCTATAATTGGCTACCTAATGATTTATTCTCTTTTGTAAATGTAATTCCAATTAACTTATATAAAATATCACTCACATAGGTCAGCCTGAGTAAAATGAAGCTAAGATAGACCTAGCAATTAGTAGAATACATTTAGTATTGACCTGATGAAGTTTGTAGTAGTCTTGATGCAACCATAGCAAACCTGATGTAATTTGTAGCAAATTTGATGTAATCTGTAGCAAACCTAATGTAATCTATAGTAGACCTGATATAGTCTATAGCAAGCCTCATGTAGTCCATAGCATGTCTGATGTAGTCTATAGCATGCTTGATGTAATCCATAGCATGTCTGATATAGTTCGTGACTACTCACATAAATTGTTTGACATTAATGGCTATATTCTTTACTTAAAAACAAACCCTTTCACATCAGTGACATCTAAACAAACTTCCCCTTGTCATTGATGGCAAACCTTTATAAGTTGATGAACTGAGTGGATTTTGTCATTCAATGAACATACCTTTACTCCAGAACTGAATACAACTATCTCTACTACTGCACTATTTCTCCCTAAAAATAAGTAGCTTGTTAATTCTCCCCTCAACTGAAAATTCTCTCCCTTTGACATCAATTGCAAACGGTTGTATAACCTAAATTCTAATTGATCCAAATAAAGTGTTGCTTCTCCAAAGCTAATAATATCCATCTTCATTTCTATAATGAGAATTCCATAAACTTTTCCTTGGAAAATTGCAAGATACTATTCACTATCATTTGAAGATCTTTTGACTGTCATAGACTCTTCACTCTTGATCCTCAAAGCAAAAAAATACCCAAAGGTTAGCTCCTCATTCCATACATACTTTAGTGACTGACAGAAGAAGGAATTACTCCTATTTCTTGCCTTAAGATCTCAACTATTGCCCTTGGAAGAGGTTTTGTAAAAATGTTTGTAACTTGTTCTTTTGTGGTGACATACTCTAGTTTGACAATCTTATCTGCTACCTACTCCCTTAGAAAATGACACTTGATTGGAATATGATTAGTCCTAAAATGCATGACTAGATTCTTAGAGATGTTAATGACACTAACATTATCACAAAATATAGAAATTGGACTATCATTCTTAATCTTAAAGTCACTCAAGGTCTACTTCAACTGTGGACAAGAAAATTGATGGTTCTTTCTTACTCAACCATGACACAAGACTCTTTCCAGGAAAGAATGCACCACCACTTGTGCTCTTTCTATCATTAATGTTACCTATCCAATTTGTATCAGTATATGATGTTAAAGTAAAATCCTTACATTGTGAGGTCCACAAATCAAAGTCCATAGTACCTTTGAGATATCTGAATATTATCTTAACTACTTGAAGTGTTTCTCTTTTGGTTTTGCCTAAAATTTGGCCACTAGACCTACTGCTTACATGATATCAGATCTTGATGTAGTAGTATACAATAGACTTTCAACCATAGATCTACATAAGGTGTGATTAACACTTGATGACTCATCTTCTTGACTCAAGTTACAACTTGTTGTTATTAGAGTACTTAGTGATTTGCGGTCTTCCATATCAAACTTCTTTAACATTTCTTTAATGTACTTAGCTTGAGAGATAAAGATTCGCTTATCTGATTGAACTACTTGCAATCCAAGAAGAAATGATAGTTCTCCTAACATAGACACCTCAAAAAATTTCTGCATTACTTCCACGAACTCCTTAGACATCTTGTCATAGTCACTTTTAAAGATAATATCATTAACATACACAACTATGATTAATTTATGCTCACCTTCTATTTTGATGTAAAGATTGCTATCAACACCTCTGTTGAAACCCTAATCAAGAAAGTGTATATCAAGTCTTGCATACCACACTCTAGGGGCTTACTTTAGCCCATATAATGCTTTCTTTAGTCTACATACATAGTCCTTATTTCCTAATAAAGAGAAACATTCAAGTTGCTCTATATACACTTTTTCTTCTAAATTTTTATTTATAAATTTAGACTTTACATCCATCTGATATATCTTGAAATTATTGAAACTAACATATGCCAAAAATAGTCTTATGGATTCCAGTCTTGCCACATGTGCAAAATTTTCTTCAAAGTCAATGCCTTCTACTTGAGCATAGATTTTTCATACTAGCTTTGCTTTATTTTTCATGATTTGACCATCTTCATTCAATTTTTTCCTAAACATTCATTTGGATTCAATGACATTATTGTCCTTGGGTTTGGAAATAAGTTCCCAAGTCTCATTTTTCTCAAACTAATTGAGCTCTTCCTTCATTGCCTTCATCCAGTGCTTATCATTTCTAGCTTCTAAAAAAAAATTGGTTCTATATTTGAAAATGGAGAGAAGTTTATATTTTTTGATGTACTCATAAACCTTCTCCTAGTTTGCACTCCAACATTAATATCACCAATGATTTGACTTTTTACATGATTTTTTGGAATAAATCTAGAAGTTTCTCTTGTATCTTCTCGTTCTTCTTCTTGACTTTCTTTTTCTACTTCTTCTGATGTTCTTTATTGTTCCTTGAAGTCAAGATCTTCTGCATAAACTCTTAGTTGTGTGCTCACTTTCTTAGATTTAGTTTCATCCACTCTCAAATGTGTACTCTCCACAATCTTTGGTAATCTCTTGTTGTAGCATCTATATGCAAAATTAATTGAAGAATATCCAAGGAAGATGTCTTTATCAGTGCTTGAATCAAATTTTCCTAGATCCTCTTCATCTCTCTTGATGAAACACATGCCTCCAAACACTCTAATGTGTTCAACTGAAGTTGGTCTCCCTTTCCACAGTTTATAGGGGGTCTTATTATTGTTTATTATAATTTGACCTTTGTTTAGAATGTGTACTACTGTGTTTGTAGCCTCCAAAATCTGTTAGATAATTTGGACTCGTTTAACATTGTTTTGGCCATTTCTTGAATAGTCTCATTCTTTATTTTTACCACACCATTCTAATGTGGTGTTCTTAAAGCTATAAATTATCTCTTGATTCCATGTTCCATACAAAAATCATCAAATTCATTTGACTAGAATTCTTCTCCTCTATCATATCTTAGACACTTGATTTTTATGTCCATTGAATGCCTTGAATTTATCTAAAGCCTCAGATTTCTCCTTCAAAAAAGCAACCCAAGTCATTCTAGTGTAATCATCAATGAGAAGCATGAAGTAACTTTCACCTTGAATACTTTGAGTTCTAGTTGAACCACATAGATATACATGAATCAACTCTAAAGGTTTTGTGGTTGAATATTATTTTGTCTTGAACCTTCTACTTGTCTATTTTCCATGTTGGCGAGCCCTACATAGGGTGTTTGCAGGCTTAGTGATATTAGATATGTTTCTAACTAATTTCGTAGTACTTATCTTTACCAAGTTGTTAAAGTTTATATTTCCCATTCTTTTGAGCCAAAAGCAACACTCATCCACTTCAATTATCAAACACCTATCCTTCTTGATCTTATTCAAAACATATAAATTATTTTCAATCTTTTTAGCATTTGCTACTAATCTTCATGAACTTGCTTTTCTTATATCACATCCTTTAGCATGAAAATTCTAAGTTAATCCTTGATTGCAGTTTTGACTAACATAAAACAAATTATACTTAAGTCCTTTCACACATAACACATTCTCGGTTTTAGTTTTCCCTTTGTTAAGACATTTATTCCATTACCAACAATATTAGCTATTGTATTGTCTCCAAACTTGATCATACCTTCAGTAGTCTTCTTTAAATATATAAATTTATTCTTGTCCTTTGTCATATGGCTTAAACAACCACTGTTAATGTATCATTTCAAACTCTCATCTTGAGTGTGAAATGTAGCTTGTGCTAACATGGATTTTTCTTCCATTAGACTATTTTCTTGGTCTTTTTTCAGTATTTTCAAAAATTTTGACTTATCAATTCGAACATACACCTTTTTATTTTGACTATGGGTTTTTGCATAACCTAATCTACAAAATATTCTAGTATGTCCAATTCTATTATAGTTGAAGAAGATCACACTATTGCTATTGATATTTGACCATTGGACAAATGAATTTGAGAATCCTTTTGAAAATATATGATTATTTGTGTCACTTTTCCATGCATGATTATTTATAGCATTTGATCTAGAATCTACTACTCTATGTCCAAACTGATTACAAGAAAAGAAATAGCCATAGAAAGAATTCATATACCTTATTGTATTTGGTTACCTGATAAGAATTGATGTTTGAAGATTTTTGAAAGGCACATTGACACTTTTGTTATTTTTGAGAGGAGCGATAATCTTCTTGACCTATCTAGACCTCTGACTATCATTCACAATCTCAGATTTCTTGAGAGCATCAACATATGTCTTTGGCTTATTGATATTTTGCTCTTCCTTACTACTCTTCTGGTCATCTATGTATCCAAGGCCTATTTTGATGATAAGTGGCCTTTGATTGTTCAATATGTCATGAAGAATTCCATTCCTATTTTCAAACTTTTGATAATTTTTCAATTTGTTTGTGAACTATTCCAAATTTAACTTAAATGAACCTATCTCAGATTTGAAATTATTGCACTTTTCTTCCTTGGACTTCAGACTTGCATTTGCTTCTTCTAACTGAGTCTTGATATTGTTGAAGACCTCCTCAGCTTCCTTGGCACTCTTAGTTCTCTTAGTTTCCAAGATACGTATCTATTCTTCATGACTTTTGATTAGAGACTTTAACTTTTTCTTTTTCTTTTTCTTTTTTTGACTCTTCAATTCATGCAAAGCACTAATAAGTTCTGCTTCAAGATCAACCTCTGCTTCTTCATCCACTTCTTCATCATCCATGAAGACTTTTTCTTTTGAACTAATCCTATCTTCAAATTCAATGGCCATGAACAAAGCTTCATCACTTCTATGATCTAAACTACAATCATCATTGTATGAGATATCTTTATCACTAACTTTAGAAGAGCTATTGTCTTCTTTAGAATATAGACTCTTTTTTTATTGAAGAAGTTTTTCTTATAATCACCTTTCTTGACTTTTTTATTTCTCTTGTCATACTTGTCAAACTTCTTATTCTCTTCACCATATTCTTCATCATGATCATGCTTTTCCTTTTGAGGACATTTGGTAGCAAAAAGACCAATCTTGCCACAATTAAAACATTTGAATGGTAACATGCCTTTGTACCTACCTGAACCTTTTCTTAGTTTCCTCACAAATAAGGCTTTGACTTTGTCTTCATCCACAGTAGTGTCACTGTTAATTTTAAACTTTTTTATTTGTGTTTTCTTTGCAACTTTAAATGTTGTTTCCCTTTTGGGATATCTTCCATCATCAATCCTCATCTCATAGGTAGTAAGTATTGCATGAAGTTCATCCATTTGTAACTTGTCTAGTTTTTTTCACTTTTTTAACTGCTACCACTTTTAAGTCAAATAATGGGGTCAAGGATCTTAGAACATCTTGTACAATAGTTGACTCATTAATATTTTCTCCAAGACCTCTGATTATGTTCACTACTTCATCAACTTTGAGAAGATATACTACAATATTCTCTTCATCTATGGACCTTCAAACTATCTTCTATAGGTCTGAAGCTTTGCCAATTTTACCTTGGTTTCACCTTCATATGTGAGCTAAAATTTCTCCTAAATTTCCTTAGGTAACTCACATCACATTACCTTAACAAACTCAAATTCTACCAATCCACAAAATATAGTATTCATAGCTTTGAATTGTTCTCACTTACTTTCCTTTCTGGAGTACCATTTGCAGGGTTTTGAGCAATAGAATACCCATCAACAACTGACTGCCTAATGTCAAACTCAAAATCCATCAAATAGGTGTTCATCTCAATGCTCCAAAAGGCATAATTGGCTCCATTGAACAAAGGGGCCTTGGTATTTGAAAACCCTTCTTGTACTTGATGACTAGATATTATGCTTTTTAGGATCTACCTTTTCGATGTCAAGCCTGATCTTGAAGGACTTGCTCTGATACCAATTATTGAAAACATAACCACTGAGAGAGGGGGTGAATCAGTTGTCTCTTAAAATTTTATCTGAAATCTCTAGTTCATTAGTCAAGCATCAATACATAATCCATAGAGCAATCAAACCACAACAAAGAACATAAAGACATAACACATGATATAGGTGGGAAACCCTTAAAGGGAAGAAGACCCACAATGATCATTACGTGGACTACTTATCTTATAATAGAGATGCAATGAGTCAACAAGATTGCTGAGCACCCACTCAATTTGAGGTACCAACCCCAAATATTCAAACACCAATTTGACAAAAAGATTAAGCAAGCACCCACTTGTTAGGAAGGATCAACTCCCTAATTTTTAGATACCAATCTAAAGGAGGCTTCAAGCCCCTTTTCCAAGTACCAACTCAACGGCTTGAATTCATACACCTTTCTCAGTTACTTCTATCAACAAATGATGGTATAATTCTGCTCTTTATCTACTTATCAACATCACATTTACTCTATTGCTTTTCTGCTTATCAATCAAATAGACACATTAGGCTCTCTTTTCTTTCTGCTCTTTATTTTCAAAGAATCTATCCTCTATGCCTTTTTTGCTCATCTCTCTTAGCATATTCTGTATGAATCATTTGATGATTTCATACTCACGCCTTTCTAGCCATCTGTTTTTCAATGGACCTCTTCTCTTCTTCTTAGCGAATAATTATTTTTTATATTTTTCACTTCAAAAGGATAATTTGAACTTGCCTATATACAAGATTTTACTCAAAAATCTCATGAAGGTCGGCCAAATAAAATTCTATAATTAGTTACCTAATGATTTATTCTCTTTTGTAAACATAATTAGATTGTCTTGAAGATGGTGAAGAGTAAAGTGATGCATGAGTGGTGTAATCACATAGATTTTTATTAACAATGCTCTAAAAAAAAATTACATAATGATGAGATAGAGCTCAAATATTTTCATGCTCATGATAAACATATGAATGGATTTACCAATACAAGGCATGAATTTTGAGAAAAATAGAGATATTTGTAGCATACAGAGTATGCATAGATATTTATAAGAGTGCTAAAAATATCCATAATATGTAATTAACACCATTTTATAATTTAACATCAAACCTAAATGGTTTTTAAATTATATATAAATTGTTTACAATTAATGAAAAACATCATATAAATGTATTTTTTCAAAATTATCTCATATATGTTTTTAAGTATTATTTAGAATAATCAATATTAATATTATAGTGAAAATATTGGATGTATGCATAAATTTTTGATTCATGAACATGTACATATTCATATACATGGTCTGGGTAACAATTTCAATGCTTAGAGACATGTTAGGGAAAAAATGCTATCTTTATAAAATATAAAAAAATTTAATTAAAAACACATTCCCTTAATTAGATTAAATTACATAAAAATCTCATAAATGAGAATTACACCATGCAAGTATAATGTTTTACATATTGTTAACATAACATGAAGTTATATGTATGTTTTAAGTTATGCATAAAAAACTAGGAGAATATTACAGTAATACATTTTTTTATAAAGGTATCTGACAATTATACAGAGTTTAAAATTTAAATAGTTACAATACCTATTATCTAACTAATTATCATAATGTCCAACAATTGGATTGAATTATTACTAAGAAAAACTTTTAAATTAATAAACTACGCGCATGCATCCATGCATTTTTTAGCATGCATTCTATTCATTCAACATGTAAATTTTTCATTGTGTGTTGACATTTCTTGTTCATTAATTGTTGCAAGTATGTTTACTTTACATTTAATATTTTTTTTCATTATTGTCATATATGTCAAATTTTAAGTCTTTAAAAATCAAATCATAGTATATTAATTAAAAATTAATGAATATCTCAACTATTGATATTATCTTAACATGAATTTTCTATAATTCAAATCAATTTTACATGTAAGTTCTTAAAACATTATTTATGATTTTTGGGTTGTAATCAATATGTCCCTTTGTACATAAAATATTTTCTATCCTACTATGAGGAAGAGGTAGTAGGCTAGATGCCATATTTGATTGAGACTTTTCGGTCATCCTTAAACATTTATTTGAGCTGGGATTTGCAACCTAATACCAAATATACCTTGGTTGCTTTGGAAATTTGTCATGAATTTTTTTTTTTGGTTCCCATTTATATTTCTTTAAAAAGTTTTTTACATTCTTATGCTTTTGGCTCTTAAACTTATATTCATTAAATGATTTCTTTAAAACTTTGTCATGAATGTTTTTTGGTCCCCATTTATACTTCTTTCAAAAACTTTATCATTTGTACTTCTTTAAAAACCTTTATCCATTCTTATGTTCTTGGCTCTTAAACTTCAATTCCTTAAAAGATGACATTTGATTTTTGATCTGATTTAAAGTGAGATGATTTTTAGTAAAACCTATCATATTTTTATCTTTATGTGCCTCATTCTTTTGCTCTACATTTTATTTTTCTTATTATTAAATTATTTCAAATATTTCTAGGCATTGTGTTTTATTCTTTTGATTTTTAAGTTTTTAGAGTAGATTGTATTATTTGAAAGATTACATTGATGTTATTATAGTATTTTAAGAAAGGATTTCAATGATAATGAATTAAAATATGCAGCTTATCAATGCAAAAATTGTCATAGCTTATGTATTTTAGAAACAAAAAATAATTCTTTTAATAATTTATTAGTGATATATATTGAATATGGTTAATTATATACACATGTTTATAATGTAATCTACATATAAATTTTGATTAAATTTTTTGGAGTGAAATTGTTACGTATCAGCATTTTATCCAATATTGTTTTGTTTTTTAATATCCCATAACATAGAGAAAAATAAGTTTTTGTTTAAAATTTATATTATACTATTGAGATGATGGGTTGTTGCCATGACAATGTTTACTTTCCTATCTAAACATTTTTAATTTTTATAAACTAGGATAATAATTCAACTTATGACCTTCTACATTAATTGTGCAATATGAGAAATGCTAAAAAAAAAGAACAATTAAGAATTCTATTTACCATTACTTTCCATATGGTTTTTAAATTATCTATATTAATTTGTACATATATAAAGTAAACTTGAATAGTATAGCTTATGTTATATTATTCATAAAATTTTTATTGATATTTCATGGATTAACATTCTATATGTATGTAGGTATTACATTTTGAAGTGGATAACTTGCAAAAAAAGATGACACATTTAGAAAAATTGAATAAGTAAGAACTTTCAACTATATGATGAAATATTAATTGTTAAAAGTTATAGATTATAAATTTTAACAAAAAGTCCTAAATTATCTAATAAAAAATAATTTTATTCGTGATGAAATAGCCAAATGATTGGTGAGGACTTGGATTCTATACAGTTTAAAGATCTACAACATCTTGAGAAGCGTCTTAATTTGGGTGCTAGAAAGATACGCTCAAAAAAGGTAATTTATGATAGATTTTAGACTTTGTTCAATATTTTATATCTTTTCTCAACTAATGTTTTCTTACATTTATTTTCATCAATTTTATGACTTTAAAATGCCATTTTATAATTTATTTTTGAATATATTTTTCTCTACATTAATTATAATAAGAATTACATAATTTTATATATGTATTTTTTGGGAACATTGTAGGACAAAACATTACTCAGGCATATTCGATCACTAAAAACTAAGGTAGCATATAATTCCTTTTAAGTAAAGTTATGTAGTTCATTAAATTTAATGTTTTATATCAAGTTATTATGTTGTATGTACTAGAATCAATAGCTTTATCTAATATATGGTATTTATAAAGTATTTGATAAGATTTTTATTTTTCATTTATTTCCTATAAAAAGTATCAAATAGTTTTTATTGTTTAAAATTATATAGAGGAGATAATAATTTTTAAAATTTAATTATATTACTTTAAAAAAAAAATGGTTAGAATGTATAAGTTCTTATATGTTATCTTCCATTTAAGTTGTTTAATTAGTACATTTAGTATAGTTGATGATTAAATAGATTTTATTTCTATTATTTGCATGCGTTAATTATAGTTAAAATTGTAAGGAATTAGATAAAATTACTATAAATTCTTGAATGTTTTTTAATATTTTTGTTTTACCATTTCTTCTAATAAAATTTTGGCCTGATATTTTTCAATAGCATCATTATAGAAAGAATTGAAAACAACATAACTATTTAATATAAAATATAGGGATAATATTAAAAAATAAAGATTATTTTAGGAGAATGAATTTAGTTCCCATTAAATAGTTAAGATCAAGAATAAAATATCATTTTTCTATTATAATATAGGTAAACTACTATATCAATAAAACTTTTGTGAGAGGCAATTTTATTTTGTACTTAAAAAAACAATTGAGAAATCAATATTAGATTTAATGGTAATTATAGAGGCATGATGAGTTCCGTCATATAGGAGTTATCCCCCAAAATTTGTGTAGTCAAAAAAATATTAAAGCTTGGTGTCAACAAAAAAATATTGAGGCAAGTTGGGTCTAAAAATTTGAAAAATATATGAAATTTTTTTTTGAAAAAATTATATAGGGGTTTGTCTCAGAGAGACATGATGTGACTTAATGCTTGATATGCCTATGGGTTTGGGCTGACCTGACCCCACAAATGTAGAAAATGTGAAGTTGTGGCCAACACATTTGTTGCCTTGATCAATTATCTAACATGTCTATGGGGTCATATCGACCATACTATGGTGTTGCATCCCTTCCACCCTGTGGCCCTTTAAATGGCTAAATTCACTCATTCTAATCATAATGTTGTAATTTATCTTGGTATTTCTCTTTGTTCTCACATGATGTCAAAGCATTACCATTTTACCATTTGCTCATTATAAAGGCCAAAATTTGTTAAACTACAGTAAAAAACCTTCATCTTATTGAGCACTTCATAATCACACAAGTTTTAACAGATTTAGAGACCATCTCAAGCACCTTGCACTCATATGGAAGATTATTGTACCTTGGGTACAACAATGTTTCTGTCTGCTCCTGACGAACCGAGTAGAATTAACAAGATTAAATAATTTCATGAACACCATTATCTACTCTACACAACCTTATTAACATTTTCTCACATCAAACCCTTATTATAATCTTTGAGCACTATCTGAAGTTAATTTTTTGATCACCATGAGAACTAGGATGAAGTTACAAGACATGGGATATGAGCCTATGTCCATTCTCAAAATTTATATCTTAGAAATCGATGGTTCAATGATCAAACATGTTGATATGATTGAATTTCATTGGAGATTTGATAATAGATCACTTACACCTGTGGGTGCCCTCCTAGTAAAAGTTGGTCTACTTGAAGCAATTATCTTTCTAATTTCGTACAATGTTTGAATCTAGGCATAAAACATAGAGATAAGAGAAATCATATCTATGGGATATACTCTTGTGGCAAATCTTGATAGGTAATTTTTTGTTACAACCTTTCAAATTCTATAGGTGAGCTCATATACAAGGATTAATATAGATACTAGGTAGGCTTTATGGAGCAAAGATACAAAGAAACATCTCACCATTATGAGCAACAATTGGCTGAAAGAAAAATAGAGGGCATAGGTAAACTCCACAAGAGCTTCACTAGAGTATACTTTGTGGAAGAATTATTAGACATCATTACCCTCCTTAATAGGGAGGTTGGAAATGCAGATGTAATATCCTTTTTAGGGCCAAATTAAACAATTCTGGAATTCATAAAAAACCCTTACACAATTCTAAATATATTAATGAAACTCTAATAAGAAATTATAGAATTTTGAAAATGATTCAGAAGACATGATAGGAAAATATAAACCACATAAGAAACCTCAAAAAATTATGGAAATTCCATCCATTATTTTGGGTGTCACCTTTACACATCAAGTTTTGATTTATAAATAAATTGCAAGACTGTAAATTGGAATAAATTACAATTGAGTATAGTAGTGAAGAAATAAAATATTCTACCAACCAAACAATGCCAATGCTAAGCATTAACCATTATAACTAGGTCACCACCTCTCAAAAGGCCCCTTGATGTTGTACTCACCCTTAAATCACTGCCCTACTACTACATCAACCTCCAAAACTTCCCAAACTACTATGGCAACCTGCAAATGGATTTCTTAGGATGGCATTAGCCCTCAAAGGGTGACATAAGCATGAAAAACCCCTAAAAAAGAAGTTCACGCCCTCTAGCTGCCTCTTATTTTTTTATATCCACCTAAGATGATGCCCTAACTACTATGCCACTTATAAACTATAACCTTGTGCCTTGTCTAAATTTTTTTGCTCAAATGTGATTCCCAGATGAAGCCACCAACTAAATACAGAGGGTTTTGTCCCCAATATTAGATTACTGAAGAGTTTTTCCATCTTCAATGGCTAAAAGTAGAAGCAAACTACTCAACTTATAAAAATGTCAAATGATAGATGACTCATAGCTAAAACAAATGATCCCATCCTTATTTGATACCTTTCCCCACTCAACTTCAAACTTACTTTATTTTAATAATAAAACATAATTACCGACATTACTTTTTGGCCACATAGTCATACTATTAAAAATTCAAATATTCAAAAAGTTATTCTCCTTAATATTTCTAATTTAGGGGTAACTTGCTCAACTTATAAAGTCCCTCTTTTTAGGAGTCAAATTAGAAATAAGTTGCTTACATAAAGTTACTTTTTTGAAACATGAGGAAAATGCCATGTTTCCCTATTTCCTTCCTTCCCCTAGCATGGTAAACCAAAATATTAGGCTAAGGATCTTCATTCCTCTCTAAACCTGAGAAGCAGACATCACAGTCCTCCCCTCTTGAAATTGCTTGTCTTTAAGTAATGTTGTTTCAACTATGATCCCTTCATATTGAACCTTCTTACCAATACTCAGATTCCACATCCATCTTTAGAATTTGCAATCCCATATAAAGAAAAATTCTTCCTTACTATTACCTTAGAGAATCTATAACTAAACTATAAAACAACACTCTTGAAGTTGGCATGATTTCCAAAATTATTCATCAGATATATCTTGCTAACCATGTTAGAGATGAGCTCATTAGCTCCCTAATACCTATCATCTTGATCTTTTGCTCAGGAGCATCATACATGCTTGAACGCACAAAGCCATCATACATTAATGACCATAACATTTGAGTCCCATAGCTATCAAGTGGTATAAACTCTACCAATAATTATCATTACATCTACTCCATCCATCAACAACATCTATATGCTCTTCCTTGAAGAATCATTCTACCCATGGCATGAGAACATCTTCCATATATTTATTTAAGGCCAATGGTGACCCCAAATGCTCACTGTTATGTTTTTGTTGCACCCATTTTTTTTGCTTATATGATGAAAGATCCCAAATACTTAATTTTATGACTATAGCCTTGAGCTCCAATGGGTCCCATAATGTTACTGTGGGCTGGTCCCTCTAATTCATGACACAAAACAATTTACATGTAGGTTGTAAAAAAGTCATTACAGCCACAAACCTTCATGAATCTCATCCTAATCAGCATCAAGATGGCTAGGATGATTTTACCTAGTAGTGGACATCTTCTATTGACATCACCATACAAGAATCAAATTGCACAAATCCATAACTGTTCATGACTTAAATCACCAAAACTAGTAATATGAAAATGGTGTCATAGTTGAAAAATGAGAAACCTATGCACCAATCAACAATGTGATCAATGTTGAAGCAGTGGGTAACCAATCAAGGGATGAAAATATTTCATTCCCAGTCATATGCTAAAAATTACTCTTTTCCATGATTGGAAAC
The DNA here is from genome assembly GCA_037957365.1 of Torreya grandis. Lineage (NCBI taxonomy): Eukaryota > Viridiplantae > Streptophyta > Pinopsida > Cupressales > Taxaceae > Torreya > Torreya grandis. Next base: position 1,735,833 of record JARHVA010000603.1, read on the forward strand.
TGGTACAAGTCTATTTTTATAAGTGCAAATGAAGTAGTGGTTGATAATGGTGATGACAACAACATCAAGGCTTAAAATCAGACATGTAGTTATTTTGAGTGGTTTAGTTATAACATTTGTTGATAACATATTATTGACACTTGCTTATTTCATATCTTGTTAATAATCCTTTCAAAAATATATGAATTTGATGTTACTCCACCATGTTTACACTGCTCTACTATGATTTTCATGTGAACTTCTCGTTGAGGTTCTCTTGTGATGCCCATAACTTCCTCCATAGGAAGTATGTATCCAACACCATTACTCAAGTTTCTATGGTATTATTGACTCAATGGAAATCTTAGAGGTGCAAAATCAAAAAGCATGTAAAGCTAACCCAAAGTAGACCAAATATCATTATGAGAAGATATCTCACTTGAGCTCATGTTATAATAGTCATTGAACACCTCACGTCTACTCCAAGTACTCACAAGTTTTTTTGCCTTATCAAATAAATATATCCAATACATGCCCATAAATAAGCTTACCTATTATATATTTTGATTACCATGATTACTTTGAACTCCACGAGGTCTTTCCATGTTGCCTAGAGCATGACTGAAGTGTTACATTCCTTTACTAAAAATCAAAATGTTGGTAACTTGAAAACATCTTATAACTATTGCATATTCCCCATTCCTCCAAGAGTGGAAATCTTGAATGTAGTTTGAGACCAACCCAACCATCGTATGTTGTTTTATATCATCTTGATTATCAAAATTACTTTAAGCATTCTATAGGGACTATCTTCATTTCATCAACACCCATGATCTTATCTTCAAATGTGAAACTCAACTCCAAGGAACAATCTATGGATTGATCCTTCACGCATTTTTTAGAATACACCATGTATCCTATATGACTCCTTATGAACTCATTTTTTAAATAATATCCAAAGATAAACAATCCAAGGGTAGATTCAAATATTGTATTTCTTCATTATTCATAATTCTACTTGGGTCCTATATGCAAAAATAATGTTGACTTTGAATCATGGAATCTGCATTCTCTATGCTATAAGTTGTATCCTTGACCCTATCACCCTTCTTAGAATGATTTCCATGATGACAAGAATTTTTTAGAGATAAATTAAGCAACATCAAACTAGAAATATTATCATACCTTAATTTGTAGTCACAATGTTCATCCAATGTTTTTGGAAGAGAGATTGTTGATATAACCTCAACACCACCATCCATGTGACTCGATACTCTCGAATTAGGGTTATCAAAATATTCACATCGAATTCACATCCATTCTTATACTTCTTTGAAAATCAATACTTTCACCCTTCATGCTATAATCATGAAGATAATCAAATCACTTACCCTTATTTGTTACGTTGAATATTCCAATAAGCTGAAGACCAATATAAGTAGCTAGTGAGGCACTTTCATTTTGCATACATCATAACAAGGTCTTGGTAGAATTCCCTTTTATAAACCTCTTATAAATTTAATTTTTATTCATAATTCATAATTTCCATAATGATGACTCAAGAGCTCACCTTCCTCTTTAAATTTATTTAGCTATTATTTTGCTTGAATAACTATGAACTTAGCTTTATTAGCTCTTCTTAGCCATTCATCACACCTTTTGTGAATCATTATCATATCCTTCATACATGCTTACAATTTAACTAGTTTCATTTCAACATTAGGATCCACTTTTCTTGTTGATGGTGGATCATTAAATTATGCCTCATATATATGATTTATGCACTTATTTTCTGTTGAATTCTTTGGGAAACTAGAGAATGGTGTTTTCACCTTCACAATTTCTTCCTTGGCTTCATCATTCCTTTAATGATACATGTAGTCATTAGAAGTTAATAAAACAGTTTATACTATCAAATAATATTTTCCTTCAACTTGCATGTGGAATTCCTTTTGCTCCTAAGTAGGGTTTTGAGGTTTGGACCTTGACTCTCTCTTCCCTTTATCTGACCACACTTCCTCATAGTACCCTTTTCCATTTTGTGACTTCATCAACTCTATAAAGTATATAAAATAGATTCCTATTTGAATCTCTTATGGAAGAGTTTTGTATAAATGAAAATTGGCCATATTATCCTTATGTAGTCACCCCATAGTTCATAGGCTGAGAAAAAATGAATCTGATAGCACTGTAATATCTTATTTAGGGCTTAATTAAACAATATTGGAATTTGTAAAAAAACCCTTACATAATTTTGAATATATTAATGAAACCCTAAAATAAATTATAGAATTTTGAAATTGATTCACAAAAACATGATACTAAAATATAAACCACATAGGAACCCTTAGAAAATTATGGAAATTCAATCCATTATCCAGTATAAATTTGATAATTCAAGTATTAGAACTAAGTCTAGAAGCGGCATAAGCATGATAGGAAAGCAATAGGTGAGATAAAGTTTGCATAAGGATCCAAAAATTCATGTATATAAAGGTTTGAAGACATTTCATGTCTAAGCCATTAACGAGGCAAACATTAAAAGTCATGTTTAGTTAGCTACTATCCTCACGTTGGATGTAAGAGTCTAGTTTGGTAACTACGTAAACCAACATATAAGTTGGATGAGGAGAGAAGTTACAAGTTAGTTGTAGCATGTAGGGGAGAGTAAGGAGAGAGAGATATCCAAGTAGGGGAGGAAATGGAGATAAGAGGAATGTGACTCCTTAGAAAGGTGTTAGAGTCCTTTCATGGACTATAAAAGTAAAGTTGATCTTTCACATAGATAAAGAAATGTTGTTTAGTGTTGATTACTCTCTCTTGATTAACATATAGACCATTCTTGATTATATATTATCTTAGAAAGGCCCTTGAGGCCATGATGAAATCACTATTTGTGTGTATTGCAGCTCTGATAAAATGTTTGCAGGTTACAGTCATGAAAAAAGAGGTTTGGTTCATATTTCTTAAGGTTGGCCAAGAAATAATTTCATAGTAAAATAATATGAAGGCGTTTGAAGATACAAAAACCTTATAGTTATGGAATATGGTGTTTAACAATGAATGGGACTCAAAAATATACAACTTTGTCTATGCATCTTGTTTACACCTATAACTGTCAAGAATGAAGTTAATGTCTTACTGTTTCTTGAAGTCTATGTATAAGGAAGAACATAATTCTATTTGGGGATGGTGTGTGGTAATATTATACTTTTTAAAATGATAGATTAGATGGTAATGATGCAAAGGATAATGGTAAATACATGATACATAGTCAACCCTGAAGGTAACCCTGTTAGCATAAGTAGAACCTTGTGTGCATACACAACCAAGTCTCTGTCTACACAGTCAAGTGCCAAGAAAGGATTTTGTTCAACTTGGGAAGGTGATGGATTATTTATTGGATGGTCCAAAGCAATTTTAAGGGTAGAACTCAATATAAAATCTACGATAATGAATGAACCCATGTTGCATAGTCAGGAATACCTATTTTCACACAGTCTATGTGTAATAAATGAAGGAAAACATTTGAGAAAATGAATAGATTTGTTATTGATGAGGTCTTAACAAGTATAGAAGAAAGAGAAGTCTTGGTAATAACCATATGGAGGTAGGAAACCATTTGAAGAGTTAACAAACCTCTTAAACTCTTACACAGCCATGTATAAATAGGTAAAATTCTGTGTTTTTTATCAACAAAGGTTTTAGTAAGAATGAATAAAGTTCCTAATCTATTTGGATAGATGAAATAGGTCAAGAAATACCTATCACAAGTCTTGGATCCATTGGAGACATCCCAAAACTCAAGAAAGAGAATTTTAAAGCCTCTCGGCCTGCACAATGATGGAAAACCCCATAACTCTTATTCCCACCATGGGAAATTCATAAAACTTTGTAATCATGCTCATTTTATCATATAGAAAGGGAATAAAAATGTTTTGGTCTGAAAAATATGGTATAGTATGAATTTAAGGTTTGAGGAAGTGTGGTAGGGCTAGAAAGGCCTAATTGTGAAGGAGCATACAAAAGAAGTGGTAGTTACACAAAGAGTTAGACATTGAAACATGAGGGAGACATGTAAGGAGATAGACGATGGTAAAATATGGTCTTATATCTTTAGGAGATTTTGTAGAGTGGTCAAACAGAGGAAAATAGTGCAAAAAAGGCAATATAGAAATGGTAGCACTAATGAGGTGAAGGGTGTAACTAAAGAACAAAGAGTGATTAAGAGATGAAAAGGGTTGAAAAAAAGTGTGTTGAGAGAAGGAAAATTCATGCATGATAGTGATGTAGGATCATCTATAATAGATCATGGCAGACATGGTCAAGCTAAGACCATCAAGCATGAAAATCTTAAATCATGTTCTAGTTAGGAGTTGAATTCAAATTCAAATCTTTGTATTTCTCTCCAAATGTTATTTAAAGAGGAGTAAATGTAAATGTCAAATGTAAAACAAGGAAAAGAGTGAAAAGGTAAAAGTAGTTCGAGAATATCTCTATGTTGGAAGTCAATCTTGGCTTGTGGAGAAAATCAAGGGAATGGTTAAAATATTCCAACCATAGATGTTTGTCAGGGAATATTCTAAATTAACATGTTGTAAACAAATCTTCTTAGTTGGCTTTGGAGCCCAAATTAGCGTAGGAGGAGGAGACTCCTTCAAAAAGAGTACTATATGTATTATTCTCATTCAAGAAGAGAGAGGTAATGTAGAGAGGAGAGAGAGAGAAGAGAGAAAGAGATGATCTCTCATTCAGGAAGAGAAAAAGGATAACCAGGAAGAGAAGAGAATGTATATAAGTGAAGGAGAAAGAGAAGTCTTGATGTGAGGATAAAAAAGAAATATGAAAATGAATAATAAGGGTTTGGAAGTGATTGACATGAATCATGGAGTGTATAACTCTTGTTATGTAAGTATTTGGTTTAATGAGGAATAAATGGTATTTGTCCCTCATGTTAAAGTTATATAAACAGTGTTTCACTTATGGAATTATGGTTTCAGTAGTGACAAGCCTATGCATGTGTGTGTATGGATCTCTATAGAGCATAGATAAAGAATTATAATCTTGTTGCATAAGGAACCTTTATATGTATGCTAAGATTAAGTTTGAAATGGCATTTTTTGAGAAGAAGCCTAGAACTCTTGAAATGAATAACGGATCATAAATAGGGTTGTGAACATGGTACTTAGACAAACACGCAGTCCACTATTTCAAGGTTAGATCCACATGGAAATAAATGCATGGGACTTAAATAAGTATAGGAGTAGGTTTTTGGGTCAAGTAAAAGTACATATGGGAAGAAGGCAAGACACAAAAACTCTTAAATGGTTGGAAATCACAAAAACCCTGCTCTTGGGCCTGTAGATGATAGTGCACAGACAACAAGGAAAGAGTTTGTGTGTTTATGAAATAATTGCTTGGTGGAAGAATTTTAGACATGATAATAGTATGAGGAGATAAAGGAAATGTTTTTGTAAGCCATATATACTTTTGAATCAGGGATATGATGAAATCATTGACAAACCCCTGCCCACTGTTATAGAAACATAGTGAAAACAACTTGGATAGACCTTGATTGGGATGAGTAGAAGGTCTTTAAGATGTGGTTAATGAATGATAGAGTTGAAGGACAACTATAAAAACCTCAAACACCTAACTAGATCCCTCGAAGCAACCTAGAACACACAGAGTTGAATTTATCATGCTCTCGGTCCTATACAGGTCCTTAAAGAGCCCTAAATTAGGGTTTGGGCTCTAAGATGAGTTCCAACCATCCAAAATGCATGAAACTTTGCAATATTGGCCTTATAAATGTGAAAAAACTATTTAAGGTGGTTTCATACATGTGGAGTATGGATAAGTATATAAAAGGACAACCAAAATCAAGTTTTAGGTATATGCAAGAAAAGGAGAGTAGGCTAATCTACAAAAGTGGTTTTTGTCCAAAGGAAAGGGAAAATATATGTTTAATTCACCAGTAAAGAGGGTAAGGGTATCTAGAAAGGTGCTTAGTTTGGTCAAAAAGTTTGTACTTTACTTAGGACAAGGATCTTCACACGAAATGAGGGTTAATTAGAGTAGGGCCTAATGAAGGAAGTACTAATCCGTACAAAGGAAGCACATCTAAGTTTTAGGTATGTTGTGTAAGAGAATAATGGGTATCTAGAAGTGTTTTAACATTAATTATTAATCTAATTTGAAGAAAGATATGGTGAAAAATTAGGGTTTGCAAGACTACAAAGATCCTAGGCCTGCCTATAAGACTGTTAAGGTTTCTAAACAATTTTACACTAGATAGAGATCAAGAAATGTTAGATTAGGTCTGTTTGATGGTTTGTGATGCTAACATAAGTGTTGATCTATTAAATTTGTTGTATCTTATTCTTGGATGAATCCTTTGATGGCGTATGCCATGTGTGGGTTGTAACTATTGTCAAATGAAAGGAAAACATGTATGAGGATTGGTCTTAAAGGGTATTACTCATAGTGAATCCATTGAGAACACTATATATCTTGAGAGCTTTGAATAATGTTATCACCAATAAAAGTATTGGTGATCAAACTAGTATGTTGTCCTTGAGATAGGAGAGAAGTTCATAATTTGAAAAGACCATAGTTGAAGTGAGATGTCATGAAGGTAACCGTGAGGTGTAAACAAGGTGAGGGTAACACCAATTTTGGTATCAGAGCTCAAAATCCTAGCTATAATTAAATAGATTTTAAGTTTGCTTTACATTCTCTAGAGTTAATGGTGTAGATTTCTTTCTTTGGAGGTGTCTTATAAATGTTCATCTTTTACCTAAAGAATGGAATGCAAATTTGATCCCATGGATAATTGTGTAGTTATGCATCAGTAATTTGAGGCATGGTTTTGATTTAAGATATTGATAGTTGCATAAGCTATATGAGTATTTGATAGGTTGGGCATTTGAAGTGAGAAAGTTAAAGTTGAAAGCACAGGTTGGTTTGAAAAGGGCAAGGTAAGATGGAAGTATTATTAAGAACATTCCAGAGGAGTAGAGTACATGAGGGTACTAAGAAGGAAGCAATTATCCAAAAGAAGAGAGGTATGACTAGTAATAAAATTGATAAGGAGATTGTTAGTTTAAAGAGAGATTTATCGAAGTCTGTAGATAAATATGAGTCTTGGATGTAGATGAATAGGCAAGAATGGGTATGGCCAATGAGGAAGAGGTTGAAATGGCCAATAGATATCCTAATGAAGAGGAGAAGAAGGCAAAGGAAGATTTCCAAGAAGAGAGAAACCCATAGAGGCTTGAAGAAGATAAGAAAGTTGCCAAGTGAGCAACAAGAAGAGGAAGAGATTGTGAAGAAGGTTCTTATTGTAGAGAATATGTAATATCCATTTGCAAGCATAAGACAAGGGCACAACCATCAAGGAAAGGTGTTACCATTTCACATGAAGAAATCACTGCCAAGGAGCAGTGTTGCTATTTAATATAGCAATCATTAAACAGATATGAACAAAAATATCAAATGGAATTGTTATCGAAAGTGAACAAAATTTTTAAATGGAATTGTTACCGAAAGTGAATGGAATTGTAGATAGAAATATTGACAAAAATATTGATGGAAATGTCAACAGTCACATATTTTAGTGAAGAGATGCCTCTTGGATGGGACACCACCTTTGACAAAAGATTATGCTATATTTATATTCACTCATTGTGGTGGATATAATCATTCATTCAACTCTTGTATAAAACATTCAAACGTGTATAAGCATTATGCTTACAACCACTTTTAAGGATGAAATCCCTGAATCGTGTAATTGATTACAAGGACATAAACCCTTGTAATTGAACCCAAGGATGAAACCCCTTATGGTGTAACTTTATAATATTTGAAATCTACATTCGAAAATAGATAATTAATCTAATTAGACTTTATTATTATTCATATTATTACTTTATAAAATAGTATTAAAAGGAATTTTGGGAAATCCAAATTAATGTAAAATATTTTGATTTGGAATATTACAATGGTATCAGAGCTCACATCCTGCCATCTTGTGGAATGAAATTCATATGCAAAATAACAATAATTTATATTACAAAAGAAAAAATTAAATTAAAGAGGTAAGCCAACCAATAGGAGAAATGGGAATTGATGTTAAGTAGTGGGATAAATTTATCCAAGACCAAGAATAATTGGTAAACACAATGGCACAAATGATCATTACCATAAAAATGATGATTGATTTTAATGCACAAAAAACATTCAAAATGCCATTTGTTGTTCCTCATTTAAATAAAATTTATCATGTACCTCCATGGAATCCATCATTTCATTCTGACCATGATAATTTGCAACCTAGTAGAGATAGAAAGTGGACTTTTGACCTTGAACAAGCCATTGATGACTATATAGATGATGAAGTGAGAAACAAAAATGAGGAAGCAAAAACATTAGAAAGAGAAGTTAAAGATGATACAATAGAACCTGGTTCATTAAATGATCAATCCATTTTATAGATTGAAAGTGACATTCAACTAACTCTCAGAACTGGATGTGAAAAGGGAGAAAGAGAAAATGGTAGGCAGAGTGGGGCATGCCTACAACCAAGCATTCCAGAGATAAGTAAGAATGAGTTAAAGGAGTGTAAATAATTAAGACATCTTGAGAAAGCACTCCTCTTTCCTGTAACCTCCCCAAGGTCTGAAGCTCTTTCTCAAGGAGCTATTGGGAAGCACATGCTAGTTCTATCAAACCAAAGCTTTTTGAGAGGGTCTTTTAACTTTGATCAAGAATATAAGAAAAATGCAGAATGGCCATCAGTCTCTAGAACTCTACCTTTCAAAGAGCAAAGAGATTGAACTCTTCTTGGTGTCTCTCTGAAATTCATAACAAACTCTCATAGGGAATTGCATCCAACTAGACTATGGAGACATGTTGAAGATAGTTTCCGTCATTTTCCCCTAGGGTTTACTCTCATGAATTTTGCATCCCACCGAAAATAGACTCATAGATGTAGGCTTTTGACCTACAAGATAAATATCTTGCACAACCATTTGTGATATCTACAAGTACTATAGTGAATGTTAAATGAAGAGCTTCTAAGTTTAGTCTGGTGATATGGTATCCAAATGGTAACCTAGTATAATATATGTAGCAGGAATCATAATCCATGTAGCATACAAAAAGCCCATCAATTTCTAGGTAGGCTTTATGCCAGACGAGTCCTTTTTCTAGATCAAAGGTTGATCAACAATAAGGAGTTGTCCTTGTATTGTTTGCTTCTGCTCGTATTTCATTACCTTTTCCATTACATACCCTTTAAGAGTGCTCAAGATCATTATAGCCTATAAATTACATTGGTTTGGTAGGTCAAAGTGATGTTGAGAGTAAGATGGGAAAGGAAGTAGTTCTAACAATTAGACTTTCAAGTGGGATGATGGAGAAACCCAAGAAGGATATGCATTATTCTAGTACCATAAATAAAACAAATATTAATGCCATAAATAAAATAGAAGTATCCTCTAGTAACAATAATGTGAAATTTGAAATAATTAACAAAAGCATGCATCAAGAGTCTACACATCTACATGGAGATGTTCAAAGGGATGGATGCTTCACTAGAACTTTTATAGAGTTGCCATATCTAGAGAGGTCTAGTGTAAAGCATGTATCACATAAAAATGGGTTGGATTTTTTTAGAGCTTTGTAAGTCTTCATCTCAAGGAATGTGGTACATGACAAGGCACGACACGGTTCAAAAAAGCAGTTGGTGGATAATCTTGGAGAAATAGGTGTTTCACCATGTAAAGAGAAGATTTATTTGGCTTCTAACTTTCTGAAGGTTTGTGACATTACAAATGGAGAGAAAGGTGTAAAATCTAATGTTCTACAAACTATAGAAGGGGGAACATACAAGTCTAAAAATATTCTTGGTTTTGTTGACAAAACAATGAATAATTATACTACTGTTGGGGAAAATATATGCAACAGTCAAGAATCAAGAACATGCAAAAATCATGGAGATTTTCATATGTTTATTGCAATAGACCTAACCAAGAATGAGATGAAAATAGAGGCATTAAAAGAAAATATCAATGTTGTCTATGGGCCACACAAAGAAGAAGAGTTAGGTGTCGATAGCAAGAAAAAAATATCCTTTACAAAAAATAAGTTTCTACCTTCAAAAATAAAACATGTTGGTGAAAATGTGTGGGAGAGAACTTCTCTTGCCTTAGTAATTAGAGCTAAAGGAAGTGGTGTGGAAATCTCCAATGAATTGGAGATGGAAGGTCGATTTACTTCAAGTAATTATAGTAAAGTTAGAAGAGTATCTACTTCTAGGATGTTAGTTTACCTAACAAAAGCAATTTTGGCTGGAAGAGTTGACAAAGATGATGAAAGTCTTATTAAAATTTCTCCAGAGATTACCATTTGTGACATAATTATGATAGCAAATATTTTGAAAATTTCTCTTCGGGGTTTGCTTTCAACTGAGAAAGGTCAAAAAGTTGCAGAGCTAGATTTGATAATTAATGAAGTAAGAATAGTGCACCAGGAACATGAGAAATTATGCATTGAATGTACATTTTTGAAGACCCAATTAGGAAATTATAATAATACACAGCTTTGTTGAAGATTTAAGGCTGGATCTAACATCTCTATCAGTAAGCAATGCAATGAGAGTGAAAATTTTGCAAATCAAGTTGCAATGGATTATTAATATAGGTGAGTGATTGGTCCAATGGTTTGAAGAAATGGCCACTAAAAAAAATTGAATATGAAGATATTAGCTCACTGAATGCAAAAAATGTGAGACTCAAGAATGATATTGAGAAGTTGATAATAAATACTGTAGAAAAAGAAATAAAATCCTTATTTTCACTACAATTACTTGAGGATAAGCAATTTGAGGAAGGGAGGTTTGTAATATCCCTTTCCAAGCATTAAACAAAGGCACAACCATCAAGGAGAGGCGCTACCATTTCACATAAAAAAATTGCTGCCAAGGAGTAGTGCTGCTATTTAATACAAAAATCATTAAACAGATATCAACAGAAATATCAAATAGAATTATTATCAGAAATGAATGGAAGTTTCAAATGGAATTATTGCTAGAAGTGAATAGAAATGTCAAGGAAAATTTTGACAGAAATGTCAACAGTCGCATTTTTTTGTGAAGAGATGCCTCTTGGATGGGACACCACCTTTGACAAAAGATTATGCTATATTTATATTCACTCATTGTGGTGGGGAAAAACATTCATTCAACTCTTGTATAAAACATTCAAATATGTATAAGCATTATGCTTACAACCACTTTTAAGGATGAAATCCCTTATTCGTTTAATTGATTACAAGGACAGAAACCCTTGTAATTGAACCAAGAATGAAACCCCTTGTGGTGTAACTTTATAATCTTCAAAATCTATATTCAAAAATAGACAACTAATCTAATTGGACTTTATTATTATTCATATTATTATTTTATAAAATAGTATTAAAAGGAATTTTGGAGAATCCAAATTAATGTAAAATATTTGAATTTGGAATATTATAGAACAAGAAGAAAGAAGAAAGAGATGATGAAGTGCTAGGAAGAGCACTTAAGAAGATGAGAGTGTTGGTGAAGAGAGCACTCACAGGGACCTTGTGGTCTCTTATTTTTATATCTAATATTGTCTTTGAATGGGTAATTATAGGTATGAACAGCCTTATGAACGTCAAGAGGAGGGCCTTCGAGAACAAAACGATTGGTGTAAGAGGAGACACCAAGTGCACAAGTGAATGTGTAAGAGAGAGAGGTAAGTTTGCTACTATTGATAAAGGAGAGATGCATTGGTTAATGCATGAAGAAGGTGTTGAGGACCCCATACAAGCAAGAGAAGAGATGGAAGATGATTTACATGATGTCATTGAAAGCCAAGAAGAGGTAAGAGAACAACCAACCACAAAGGAAAAGAAAGATTGCTCCATGGATGAGTCCTACAATGAGGTAAATACGTGTTTAGGGCTTGATTATTATTGCTATTATGAGAATAAAGTTGCTGATGTGCAGGTGCATAGAGAGAAAAGAAAATTATAACCATTAGAAAAGGCTCAAGGACATGGTTATGTGATGCCTAAATGGTAGAAGAAGCAAACTCCCAAGTAACAGGTAGTGTTGGTACAAGAACATGGGTATAAGATGCCTAGATGGCTTGAGAAGCCAAAATGATAAGAGAAAAAGGCAAGTATGGGTACCTAAGTAGGTAAAGAGTGAAGATGTGAGTGTTGAAGTAACAACACCAAGAAGTCAATGGAGGAAGATGGAAGTCGACACAAACAACCAAAGCCATGAGGATGACACAAGTACATAGAAAGGTAAACAGATTACTTATGATGATGTTTTGAATCCTTTAATGATCTTTTCATGAGAAATGAATAATGGAAAGTGATTATGTGGACTAACATGTGGCAAGGAGAGAGTTCAAAATGGTTAGATGATGAGGAAAGAGGTGAGCATACAACAAAGCAATGCCTCATTGAAGGCAAGGAACAAACAAGATGGCTTCAAGGAGAAGTTGAAGAGAACAAGGAGACAAAAAGTAATGGTGTTTCAATTGTATTTGATAAGTGTACTAATGAAGAAGTTGGTTTGTGTGAAGACAATTCAAGAAAGGATGAGATGAAGGGTAAAATACAAGTAATCCTTAAGAATGAAAGACCCAAGTTTGATGAAGAGAATGGTGAGATAGAAGAGACCTCATTACAGGAGGAGTTGAGAATGTTGAAAGAACTCTTTAGTTGTCCAAGAGGGTTGTGTAAAGGTATAAGTCATGATGAGGACACCATTGGTGAGAACGAAGCAAGAAAAGAGCAAACCTAAGAGGCAAGGAAAGTTTTGATTAAGGAACAAGAGAGTGGAGGCAGCCAAGAGTCTTCATCGTCTCAAGTTTTTGATTCTAAGGTGGATTTTGATGTTTTGTATGCAGGTTTTGAAGAGATGAAGATGGATGAAGTCCATTGTTCAATGGACAAGCTCTTGAAACAAGAAGATCAAGAAGATCTTGAAGACTTGTATGGAGATGAAGAAGCAAGCATGGAGATGGGAGTTTGCAGCTGAGAAGGAGATAAGGAGAAGAACATATCAAAAGAGGAATACAATCAAGATGAAAGGAAAAGATGATCTCAAAGGAAGACAAACTCAAGCAATGGGATCCAGACATGCATTGAAGACAAAGGCATGGATGAGGCATTTCATTTGAACTAAGGTTCAAATTCTTTCTAGAGGGAGAATATGATGTAGGAGCATCCACAATAGCTCATGGAGGACATGGCCAAGCTAAGACCATCAAGCATGCAAAGCTTAAATCATGTTCTAGTTAGGAGTTGAATTCTAATTCAAATCTTTGTATTTCCCTCCAAATGTTGTTTAAAGAGTAAATGTAAATGTCAAATGTAAAAAGTGGAAAAGAGTGAAAAGGTAAAAGTAGTTAGAGAAGATCTCTATGTTGGAAGTCAATCTTGGCTTGTGGAGAAAATAAAGGGAATGGTTGAAATATTCCAACCATAGATGATTGTTAGGGAATCTTCTAAATTAGCATTTTGTTGTAAACAAATCTTCTTAGTTGGATTTGGAGCCCAAGTTGGCGTAGGAGGAGGATACTCTTTGAAAAAGAGTAATATATACATTATTCTAATTTAAGAAGAGAGAGGTAATGTAGAGAGAGAGAGAGAGAGAAGAGAGAGAAAGAGATGATCTCTCATTCAAGAAGAGAAAAAGGATAACCAGGAAGAGAAGAGAATGTATGAATGAAGGAGAAAGAGAAGGCTTGATGTGAGGATAAAGAAGAGATATGAAGATGACTAATAAGGCTTTGGAAGCCAATGACATGGATCATGGAGTGTAGAACTCTTTTTATGTAAGTCTCGAGTTTAATGAGGAAGATATGGAATTTGTCCCTCATGTTAAAGTTATATAAATAGTGTTTCACTTATGGAATTATGGTTTCAACAGTGATAGGCCTATACATGTGTGTATATGGATCTCTATAGAGCATAGATAAATAATGATCATCTTGTTGCATAAGGAACTTTTAGATGTATGCTAAAAACAAGTTTTAAATGGTATTTTGTGACAAAGAAGTCTAGAACTCTTGAAATGAATAAAGGATCATAAATAGGGTTATGAACAGGGTACTTAGACAAACACACAGTCTACTATTTCAAGGTTAGATCCACATGGAAATAAATGCATGGGACTCAAATAAGTATAGGAGCAGGTATGTGGTTCAAGTAAGAGTTCATATGGGAATAAGGAAAGACATAGAAACTCTTAAATGCTTGGAAATCACAAAAACCCTGCTCTCGGGCCTGTAGATGATAATACACAAATAGAAAGGAAAGAGTTTGTGTGTTTTGTGAAACAATTTCTTGGTTGAAGCCTTTTAGACATGAGAATAGTCTAAGGAGATAAATTAAATGTTATTGTAAACCATATATACCTATGAATAAGGGATATGATGAAATCATTGACAAACACCTGCTCACTATTATAGAAACACAGTGAAAACAACTTGGATAGACCTTGATTGGGATGAGCAAAGGGTCTTTAAGATGTGGTTAATGAATGATAGATTTGAAGGATAACTAGACAGACCTCAAACACTAACTAGATCCCTTGGAACATCCTAGAACACACAAAGTTGAATTTATCATGCTCTCGGCCCTGTACAGGTCCTTAGAAAGCCCTAAACTAGGGTCTGGGCTCTGGAATGAGTTCCAACCATCCAAAATGCATTAAACTTTGAAATATTTGCCTTATAAATGTTCCCAAACTATTGAAGTTGGTTTCATACCTATGGAGTATGGATAAGTATGGAAAAGGACAACTAATGTCAAGTTGTAGGTATATGCAAGAAAAGGAGATTAGGCCAATCTAGAAAAGTGATTTTTGTCCAAATGAAAGGGTAAATAAATGCTTGATTCACCTGTAAAGAGGTAGAGGGTATCTGTAAAAGTGATTAGTTTGGTCAAAAATTCCATACTTTGCTTAGGACAAGGAGCTTTGCATGAAAGGATGGCTAATTGGCGTAGGGCCTAATGAAGTACTAATCCATACAAAGGAAGCACATCTAAGTTTCAAGTTTGTTATATAAGAGCATAATGGGTATCCAGAACTATTTTTAAATTCATGATTAAACTAATGTGAAGAAAGATATGGTCAAAAATTAGGGTTTGCAAGGCTACAAGGATCCTAGGCCTACCTATAAGACTGTTAAGATTTCTAAAAAATTTTACACTAGGTGAAGATGAAGAAAGGTTAGTTAGGTCTATTTGATGGT
The DNA here is from genome assembly GCA_037957365.1 of Torreya grandis. Taxonomy (NCBI): domain Eukaryota; kingdom Viridiplantae; phylum Streptophyta; class Pinopsida; order Cupressales; family Taxaceae; genus Torreya; species Torreya grandis. The sequence continues at coordinate 1,751,114 of JARHVA010000603.1, forward strand.
TTGTGATGCTAGCATAAGTGTTGATTTCTTAAATCTCTTATATCTTATTCTTGGATGAATCCTTAGATGGCATATGCCAAGTGTGGGTTGTAACTATTGTCAAATGAAAGGAAAACATGTATGAGGATTGATCTTAAAGGGTATTACTCATAATGAATCCATTGAGAACACTATATATCTTGAGAGCTTTGAATAGTGTTGTCACCAATAAAAGTATTGGTGATCAAACTAGTATGTTGGTCTTGAGATAGGAGAAAATTTCATCATTTGAAAAGACCATAGTTGAAGTGACATGTCATGAAGGTAAACCTGAGGTGTAAATAAGGTGAGGGTTACACCAAATAGGGAATTATTGTTATGAATCTTAAGACAAGATTTGGTGTTTTGAAGCCTTTGAAGGTTGTCTAGTGAGGACCTAGTTAGTGACTTGTTGATAAGAAGGTGAACTAGTGAATGGGCATGAAATGAGGGAGCTCATAGAAACTTATAAGGGTTCTATTGATAGTGAGATATGAATCCAAGATGTTTGACAAACAAATAATTCAAGAATACTATATACCCTTCTGAACAAGATGGAAGACACAAGTGAAGGTTGGAGTTTGTGAATGAATCAAAGTATGTGAAGTTGAAATGAGGATTCAAGAATAAGGAAGATCATTCCCAAGAAGATGATTCTAATACTTTTCCCAAGTACCTCTACATCATTTGGTATCAGAGTAAGGTAAGCTCTTGGTTCACTTTTGTTTTGAGTTTCAAAAAGTCTATTGATTTGAGATAGGTACAAAATGCTATGAGGAATGTAAGAGGTAACCTTTTAAGGCATTTTGGGATAAGATAATGGTACAAGTCTGACCTATTGAGGGTTGTATAGGTAAATTTAAAAGTGATAAAGATAGGTACTAAATCCCTAATGTCCATTAAGAAGACCTTGAAACTAGTCTAGAGAGGACTAAAGAAGGTAGAGTGAAGAGATAGCATTGAATCTCAAGAGTGAAAGAGAAGAGGAAAGAATCTAAGAGAGTCAATAAGGATAATAGAGGTCCTAAAGAAAGGGATAGAATAAGAGAAAGAACATCCTAGAGAGGTCTAAGGGGCAAGTTGGTAAGCTTGCTAGTGATAGGTCTAGACAAGGCCTTGAAAGCAAAGAAAAAGAGAGAAGATGGATGTATAAAAAGAAGTGGAAGGTATGAGAAGAGAGTTGGGGCAAAGTACTGAGAATTTAGAGCTCATGGTGAGGATTTTAAAGGGCCAAGGAAGCTAATTGCATGGTTATCATTTAATGAAGTGGGTGAAGTGGCCATTAGAGCTACTTAAGAGAGAGAGAAGGCACAAGATGAGTGTCATGAGGAATGAGAAGAAGAAAGAGAGTACAACCCATAGAGGCATGAGGAATGAGGATTTTCCAAGAGATAAACAACATATAAAGGTTGAGAAGAGAGTTCTCATTGTGGAGAATAAGGATAGAGTAGTGCCAAAAGAAGCACTTGAAGGAGAAGACAAGAAGAAAAAGAGGAGAATAGCTATGCAAGAGGCATTCATAGAGACTATTTGGTCTATTATTTTGTATTCTAATGTTGCATTTGAGTTTTATTGTGCAGGTGTAAAGGAAAGTTTGATGAAGGCTAGGCATGAAGACTTAAAGCTAGTGAAGGTTGGGCCTACTACATCACCCGTCAAGAAAAAAGAAGAAGATAAGGAAATAAAACCCGTTGTAGAAGACAAAATGACATAGATTGAAGGCATTTTGCATGTTGAAGATGAAATAAAAGAGGAGTTCTATAATGCTATGATAAGTATTACATTTGAAGAAAGAAAGGCCCAAAATGAATACATGAACGTAAACCATGAAGATTTAAGAGAAGAAATGAGCTTATAGTAGTCATATATGGAGGTAAATGAATGCTTAAGTGTTGATTTTGATTGTACATTTGAATGGAAATAAGCTAATATGTAGATTGGCTAAATAAAAAATAAGGTACAACCCTCAAAGATGGTATAAGGGCATGGATATGTTTGGCCTAAGTGGTTCAAGGTATCAAGTAATGAGATAGAGAAGGTGAACCTCAATCAAGAGGTCATGCAAGCCAAGAACACAGGTATAAAATAAGAACAAATATGGAAGCAAAGAACAAAGGACATATTATTTCAAGTTGGCTTGACAACTTGTCAAGCATATAAATATTAAGAAAGTAAGGAAAAAAGCTTATCTCAGTTAAAACAAATACATGGGAAGGTTGCAAAAAACTAATCTTGCAAGTATACCTCAAACAAGCATATGGAAAGAAGAAAGTGGTAGTGTCAAAAGATAAATGGAAGACATGGTGCAAGCAAATGAAGCTAAAGAGATGATGTTGCAACTGAGTGAATAAGTGTGAAAAGGTTGAGTGTTATCTCAAGATTTTCTTTCTAATGTCATTTTTGTTGATGCATATGAGGATAATGCAAATAGTGAAGAAGTTTTGTATAGAGACACAATGGCATTGATGGATGAGCTTGTGAAAAGGCAAGGTAAGGATGAAGCACCTCATAGAGTGATTAATAGATTTGATATGTAGTAGAATGATATTGATTTGACTCCCTTGAAAGAGAGAATCTAAAGACAAGTCAAAGATCAAGGTGCCCAAGAAGGTGAAGAATAATGTGCTCCAAAATTTGATGAAGATGGTGGAGAGATAGATACTCTCAGATTGAAGAAGGAATTGGAGATGCTAGAAGAGATTTTCAGTTCATCAAAAGGATTAAAAGTAGGTGAAGTACAAAAAGATAAACTCATGGATGAGCTCAAAGAAGAAATAGGTATGGAGTAGCATAAAGAAGAACAAAGAGTTGTGCAAGCAAGTACAATAGCAAGCAAACAATTGAAACATGAGCAAGTCAACAAGGTAAATTATTCAATTTGTCATGTTATATCTGACTTGTTTTTTGATATGCATAGAGATGGCAAGTCAAGAAGGTGTCAAACAACATTGTACTATGTTGAAGATGAATGGGATAAGAAGTTATTGCAAGATGAGTAAGCTCATAGAAAGAGACATCAAGAAATGGAGAAATGTGAGGAAGAGGTAGTATAGGAAAGTTCAATTGAGCAAAATACAAATATAGAGATGCCTTTGAGGCCATTATAAGAAGGATTCATCATTACCAAGGAGCAAGGAAATATAATAAAGCAAGAATCAAGTGAGAATATTGAAAGAGAAAGCCGTAAAGTAAAAGTAAGCATGAAGAGTGAGAACCATTTGATAGTAGGCTAGCATAAATTGATTTGGAAGAGATAGAACATGCAACAAACAAGAAGTTACAATCACTACTACACCTCATAAAGGTAGAGGATGCATTGACAAGGAGACTAGACAAAGCCAAGAAGTAGAAATAAAAGAGCCTAGTGAAGAAAAAAGATAAAGAAAGGAGGAACAATAGTAATTTGAGCAAGAAATATCCTCAAAAAATGACCTTAAAGGCAATAAATAAAGTTGATAGCACTAACTTTTGTCCCACTTGGGGAGTATGATGCAGGAGTATCAAGTAAACAAACATCATTTTTGTGTTGTTGAAGGTCATATGTTAGTAGAGGTCAAATTTGGTCAGTTTTGGAATGAAAATATATGTGAAGGATATTCTAGGGTCCGTTTTTGTCTTTGAGGTGATTTGGAGTCATCAAGAATCCTAGGAGTGAGTTTTGTGTGTGTTTGGAGTTTTCCCTCTAAAAGTATAAATTTGAAAATTTAAATATTGAAACTAAGTCTAGAAGGGGCATAAGCATGAAAGGAAAGGAATAGGTGAGAAAGTTTTTAAAAGGATATAAAAATTCATGTAAATAAGTTTTGAATACATTTCATGTCTAAGTCATTAAGGAGGTGAACATTAAAAGTCATGTTTAGTAATCTAACTACTATCCTCACATTGGATGTAAGAGTCTAGTTTGGTAACTACTCAAACCAACATACAAGATGGACGAGGAGAAAAGTTTTGAGGTAGTTGTATCATGTATGGGAGATTAAGGGGAGAGAGAGAGAGAGAGAGAGAGAGAGAGAGAGAGAGAGAGAGAGAGATTGGAGGAAATAAAGATAGGAGGAATGCAACTCCTCAGTAAGGTAGTAAAGTCCTTTCATGGACTATACATTAATGTTGATGTTTCACATGAATAAAGAAATGTTGTTTAGTGTTATTTACTCTCTCCCATTTAATATATACACCATTATATATTATTTAATATCCTTTAAAGGCAATGAAGCCATGATTAAGTCACTATTTGTGTGTATTGCATGTATGATTGAATGTGTGCAGGTTAAGTCATGAAGAAGGAGATTTGGTTGATATTTCTTAGGTTGGCTAAGAAAGAATTTCATATTATAACAATTTGAAGGTGTTTGGAGATATACAAACCTTATAGTTATAGAATATGGTGTTGAACAATGAATGAGACTCAAAAATATACAACTCTATGTATGCATCATGTTTACACATATAACTGTCAAGAATGAATGTAATGTCTTATTGTTTCTTGAAGTGTGTGTATAAGGAAGAGGATAGTTCTATTTGAGGATGTTGTGTGATAAGATTATACTTATTATAATGATATATTAGATGATAATTATGTAAAGTCTAATGATAAATATATGATACATAGTCAACTCTAAAGGTAACCCTATTGGCATAATTAGAACACTGTGTGCATACACAACCAAGTCTCTGTCTACATAATCAAGTGCTAAGAAAGGAGTTTTTTCACCTTGGGAAGGTGATGGATTATTGAGTGGATGGTATAAATCAAGTTTAAGGTTAGAAATCAATACACAGTCTAATATAATGAATAGACCCCTGCAGCATAGTCAGGAACCCCTATATTCACACAATCTATGTGTAATGAATGAAGGCAAACATTTGAGGAAATGAATGGATTTGGTGTTGATGAGGTTTTGATAAGTATATAATCAAGACTAGTCTTGTTAATAACCATATGGGGGTAGGAAACCATTTTATGTTTTAACAAATCTCTTAAACTCTTACACAATCATGTATAAATAGGCATAATTCTATGTTTTTCATCATCAAAGGTTTTAGTAGGCTTAAATGAAGTTCTTAACCTATTTGGATAGATGGAGGTCAATACAAACTTGGAACAAGTCTTGGATCCATTGGAGATGTCCTAAAACTCAAGATAGAGAATTTTAAACCCTCTCGGCCTGTATAGTGATGGAACTAAGGTTTAGAGAGTAAAAACCCCATAACTCCTATTCCCATCATGAAAAATTCCTAAAACTTTGTAATCATGATAATTTTATCATATCCAAAGGTAATAAAGAGGTTTTGGTATTAAATATTATGGTATAGTATAGATTTAAGGTCTAAGGAAGTGTGGTAGTGCTAGAAAGGCCTAACTATGGAGTTGTTGACACTTTTGCCTCCACAGGTCAAATTGTCACCCTTAATTATGGAGCTGTTGACACACTGTAAGTTTTTTTATTTTGTCTTCCCAAGGATTTTTTCAGGCTATAAGAGTTGGAATATTTATTTAGACATTTTTGCCGAGAGAAGGAGCTCTCAAAGGACTGTGTAAAAGTCTGAAAAAATGACTAAGTGGTAGTCGTTCAAAGCTTATTTCATTCAAACTTTTTATCCAAAAGAAAAAGGGAAAAACATAGTGGAGAAGACCCAAAGGGCACCTACCCTTTGGGAAGGTCCAATTTAAAATTCCCAAACTATATGTACTCTTCGGTTTGGTTCACTTTATGGTTTTTTAAGTCAAGACAAAAGTTCTGAAGGACAATTTCAAAGCCTAGGTGCCCTTCAAAAAGCTTGGGTACCCTTCAAAAATCCCAAAGGGCACTTTTGAAGTTAGATTTACCCTTGTGGAAGACATTTGGCCATTGTGTAGGGACGTTTACAATTTCCCCGAAGGGTATGTGCCCTTGCGGGAGACACTTCAACCATGAAGAAGAACTTGGCAAAAGTTTCGAAGGACGAAATCCATTTTTCCAAAGGACACTTGCCCTGTGGAGGGCACTTGGTCAATGGCAGGACCCTTTCAAAAGTTCTGAAAGGTACTTTTAGGAAGTAAAAGTCCCTTTTGAGGGAACCAAAGCCAAAGATAGGACCAAATCACAAAGCCCAAAGGGCATTTTTGGGAAGCAGAAGCCCTTACAGAGGGCACCTTCATAAATCAAAAGACACTATAAATGGAAAAGAATTTCCTTCAGACTATTTGTCTAAAGGAATTCCTTTGGAGAAAAAGTCTGAAGGAATTTAAGGAAAATGTCCGACGGAGGATATACCCAAGAAAAAAGCTCGATAGAAATAAAAAACAAAGGCAAAGAAGGAAAATGAGAAAATTGAAGGAAATCTTTTGGAATAATTATCAAATAGGAAGTCCTTTGGAATAATTGTCAAAAAAGAAATTCATGGGAATATGAAGTCAATAAAAGTCCAAAAAAACCAAAGGGCAAGACATAAGAGCCTAAAAGAATAAATTCAAGAAAATTGGCAAGGAAACAAATTCCTTTAGACTTTTTGTTCGAAGGAATTCCTTCGAACAAAAAGTTTGAAGGAATTTAGGAGGATGAAAAGTTTGATATAAAAGACAAGGGCATAAGCAAAGGCCAAAAAAGAGAAAAATAAATGCCAAACTTAAGAAAGAGAAGAGACAGAGAGTCCTTCAAACAATTTGTTTGAATGATGAAAACTAAAAGCCTGAATCTTGAATTAAAGCAGAACACAGGAAAAGCTAGAGAAAAAATGAAGTGAACTGAGCATAAATGAATACAAAAATAGAGACAAGCACAAATAGAACTGACCCAGAACTTAACAAGAAGTAAGACAAATGTAGAAATAAAGGCAGGATAAACAAAGATCATGCAAAGACTAACATGAGTGACTCCAATGAAGTGAACACGTTTAAGAAAATAAGCATGTTTCCGTTTTGAAAATAGAGTTATCTTACATGATGAATGGGCAAAATGTTGAACATTTCAAATAAAAGAAATTCTATGCATGCACTTTTTTTTGTCTCAAAGCTCGAAACATTATGATGGTTCAAACGTAATTCTTAATTTGGCATTTACATTGATTTCATGTAAAGGGGAGACATCCAAATGTTCCAACTTAGTTCACACTTGGCTTCTAAATTTGGGTGTTCCTGCCACATTGTAAGGCTCTCAATGATCTGGGAGTCCAAGTGGAGTTGAATGGACACATTCATTACATGTTTTCTTTATCCTTCATGTAAATGCGAGTAGCTCAAGGGGAGTCTATTTTGGAAACTTGGCGTAATCTTCCATGCAAAGAGAGGTGGATGTTTTAATAGACCCATCTACCATTCTTAAACACCAAAGAGCTAGTGAAGTTTCTAATTTTAGACATGGCTTAGCTGAGCATCAAGAATCAAATTCAAACGTATGAATTCACCATCTAATTCTAGTGCCAAGGAGCTTTCATGCAAAGAAGAAGAAGACAAAATAGACTTTTTGTAAACATTGAGTTAGTTAGAGTTTACTCCCTCTCTATTTTCCAATGCCAATCTCTTGCCTTGATGTAAATGTTTATATTAATGGCTCTTCAACCTTGTCAAAATCTATCCCTCTTGGTAAGACTAGACTCCGGCATTGGTGATTTGTGTAACCTCTTCAATCAATAGGACTATACTTTAAAATTTCAAGTGCTGGCATAGTGTACATTCATTTAACAATTTGCATACATGGTAGATTTCTCTCCCTTCCCAAATTTTAATTCATATCCTTTGGGACTTTTGAATTGGACCTTCCCAAAGGGTAGGTGCCCTTTGGGTCTTCTCAACTATGCGTTTCCTTTTTTCTTTCAGATAATAAGTCTGAAGAAAATAAGCTTTGAACGACTACCACTTAGTCATTTTTTTGGACTTTTACATAGTCTTTTGAGAGATCTTTCTCTCAGTAAAAATTTCTAAATAAATAGTCCACCTCTTATAGCCTGAAAAAATCCTTAAGACAATAAATAAACTTACAGTGTGTATGTCTTGGTTGTATTTGCACATTTGGCTGTAATCAAGAAAGCTCCTTAGAAACCTCTAAATGACTAAAATACACCTGGCTGTAGATGGCCACTTCGGTGGCTATAAATGCTCATTTAAGGACCCCAAAATTGATTCACAAGACAAACTTGGCACCATAGCAATGTTTTGAATAGTAAGGGTGAAAATTTGACCTATGGGGACAAAAGTGTCAAAAGCTCCATAATTAGGCCTTTCTAGCACTACCACACTTCCTTGTACCTTAAATCTATACTATACCATAATATTTAATACCAAAACATCTTGATTACCTTTGAATATGATAAAATTATCATGATTACAAAGTTTTAGGAAATTTCCATGATGGGAATAGGAGTTATGGGATTTTTACTCTCTACACCCTAGTTCCATCACTATACAGGCCGAGAGGGTTTAAAATTCTCTATCTTGAGTTTTAGGACATCTCCAATGGATCCAAGACTTGTGCTAGGTTTGTCTTGACCTCCATCTATCCAAATATGTTAAGAACTTCATTTAAGCATAATAAAACCTTTGATGATGAAAAACATAGAATTATGCCTATTTATTCAAACCTAGTTGTTATGCAGGTCATGTCTAGTGTTCTATATGTTTTTTGATGACGTTGTAAGTGGATGTTAGGTGGCTATAAAGTGTCTTATATCAGACCTCTCTCCATCATTTTTGCTCACATTTTGGTTATTAGATCAAACCTTCTCATGAAATATTTATGCATAGTGATCAATTGAAAATCAAAGGTCTTCTTTTTCCCTTGTTTGATTCAGTGTTCAAGGTTCCAAGTAGAGTGGATCAAAATTTTGGTGTATCACCATCATTAGGTAGGATTTTATTGTAAAGTTTTTTTCTCGCTTTTCCATGGCAGATTCACAACATAGAGTAGAGATCCATTGATACATCTTACAGGAACTAGTGTTCTCTAGAGGTTCTCACCATTGAGGCACCCACTCTCATGAGAAGATCCCATTGTTTCAACCAAAGAGAGGATTGGGCATTTCAACACTTATTCGATTAGGGTGAAACTCTAAGTTGATAATAGTTTGTGGTATGCCCTATGGGACAACAAAAAAATTCTTTGCATAGAGTTTTCATAGTAGCAGAGGATATTCATCTACATGTAGTGTAGAGTTCATAGCATCATTCAGGAAATCCATTCATGCCAAAGGTTACCACAAGATCAACAAGTAAATGTTTTCATTTTGAATTTGTAACTTATAAAAGAGGAAGGTCTAGGAGGGAAAATCCATATCTTCAAAGAGAATATTTACCTCGACCTCATCCTATCATTTAAGACACTGCAATCCCTACCATTCAGATGGCTGTTAGAAATCAAGTGTTTGCTCCATTCAATAGGAGAAGTCCACTAAATCTAGCATAGTTCGATGACATTCCTATATTTTCGCTCAAAAGTATTCTATTATTTTCACGAGAAAATCAAACAACCCTTATTGAGCATATCCAAAATGTGGCTAATCTTTGTTTAGTTCATGATGTTGTTGAGGATAATGTTGCTATTAGATTGATTGCTACTTCTTTCAAAGGAAAAGCATTACAGTGATATAGAACCCTCCCACCTAGATCCATTTCCACTTAGGATGAATTAGGTGCAGGCTTAGTCAAGTAATTTGAAGACAAATCTAATCACTTGTCTTTAGTTGAGCAATTAACCGCTATACAGAGAGCTCTTCATGAGTTCATGTCCGATTTTAATTTCAGATTCTAGAAGACATGGACCAGGATACTAGTTCTGATTAGGCCATCCTCTAAATATGCATTTCTATATTTTTTAAAAGCCCTTAATTCTTACATTAGTGTGATTTTATGGTCAATAGATGGTACTACTTTGCCAGATGCTTATAAAGTTGTAATAAGGGCAAAAAATAGTTTGATACAAGCAGATAAGCTTTTTCCAAGACCTCCAATGCCCATATTTTCAAAAATAAGTTCTGTACCAACCCCTCAAGTTCTTCAAATTCCATCCTTAGCTCCAATTCTAGCACCTCAAGTTCCTATTGGAGCCCCAACTAGTCAAGCTAGTGAGATAAGAGAGTTGAAAAGTTTGCTAAAATATTTTGGAAATGAAATAGTACAGCTTAAATGGCAGTAATTTCAATCAAATAAGCCCTATCAACAGAGAAATCAGAATAACTATCAGTTTTTCAAAGAGCAAAGGTCTCCTTACCAAGGTTTTAGAGAAAATAGACCACTCTATCAAGCACAATGAGCTATAACCCCAGCTAAGTCATATGTTGCTATTGATTTGAATGCTCCTTCCACTTCAAAAGCCATTGTTCCAACCCCACCTCAAAATAATTTGGTGTAGAATTCAAGTTGGTAGCCCTCAAATCTCAATGATGCTCAAAACCAAGCCTTGGCATCACAAAACATCAGCATGCCATAGATGACACAAGAAGAGTTCTTTTTTTAAGGAGGTCAATATCAAGATACAGGTTTGACATCAAAAGGAGTGACTTACCAAGTTCAAGGGTAGATTGATGTTATTAATGTAAATTGGCAGGTCAATGATCATGATGATTTTATTCAAGATGTTAAAACTAACGATTCAAGTGGTCAAGTTGCAGCTATAACCTATCAGAGAGCTAAAATAAGAGTTGCTAAGGAAACCCAAGTGGTAGTAAATACTTCAAGTACTCCTAGTATTATTGATTAAAGTACAAAAGAGCAGCTTGTTATTCCCACAACCCCAAAAAAATAAGAATATAGAGGTTAGTAAAGTGTAACAAAACTTCTAATTCATGAGCAACAAGTACCATAGAAAGCACAATCAAATGTTAATGCATCTTAGTTCAGTATTGTAGATCACATGAAGAAGTCTAACATTAGCATTAGCATGTGTGATTCTCTTTCAATTCTAGGGCAAAAGGATAAACTCATTCAAGAACTTTCAGTGCTTGAATTATCTCTAAAGCTGGTTTAGAAAGAAGGTGTTGTCTTGAGAAATTTAGATCAACCAACTAAGCAACAGGTGTAGCAAGGAGATATGATATCAAAGGTGGACAAAACTAAGGTAAAAATGAATAAAACTCTACCTTTTTATCTTTCTTTGATAGTGGCTGAGACTTTGGTTCATAATTGTATTGTGGATAGTGGAGCTAGGAGTACAGTGATGCCCAAATAGATTACAGATAAGCTCGGCCTTGTTTATGAGCCAAATACTAAAGGGGTATTGTAGTTGGATGGTTGACCATCAAAAATAGTAAGCATTATAAAATATTTGAAATTGACATTATATGCCTGTCTTAACGTTACTATTCAGCAGGATGTTGTAGTGATGGACTTACCTCCTTATTTTCCTATGTGCCTTTCAAGGGACTTCACCTCAAAGATTGGGGGATATTTATCAGCTGATTAGACTTATTTTCTATCCAGAACTAGATATGGTACAAAGTTAACAATTCATTTAGAGTCTATTACACATGTTCATATGGAGCCTTATACACCAAATGTGGTCAATGGAAATTGTAACATCTCATATGAAATATTATAAACTAGTGATGTAGAAAAGGACTCACCTTTGGATGGAGTTATATATTTATTTCTTGATGAGTGGGCTTCCACTTTGCATGAGCATGATCCCTACAAGATGATTGAAGAGGAAGGTGTTGGTGTGTCTTATCTCCATAAGAATGATGCACCAATTCTAGCCATGGTCAAAGAGGACGAATCTAATGAAGGATTGTGGAAATTATACTTTGATGGATCAAGAAATAAGCATGGGACTAACAATAAAATGATGTTAATTTATCCTATAGAACAAAGGTATTTCTACTCTATTAAATTTTAGTTTGGTTATTCAAATAATGCTATTGAATATGAAGCACTAGTTCACGGTTTGTAGTGGGCTAGGAAGATGAAAGTCAATTGTTTGTAAGTGTTTGGAGATAGTGAACTTGTAGCCCCCCAAGTAAGAGGTTTGAATATATTTAAGAATCTATTGCTTAAATCTTATAGACATAGAGTTTGAGATTTACTTGAAGATTTTTAGGTTTTTAATATTCAGGCAATACCAAGAGATAGGAATAAACATGTTGATAGGTTGGCTTCTATCAGGGCATAATTTGATATTTCAGCTGATGTAAAAAGATACATTTTTTAGTCATATATAAAGATAGTTGTAAGGCCTTCTGTTCTAGATAACCAAGAAAATTGGCAGGTGTTTGAAAATGACAATAAAATTATGAGATTTTTAAAGGAAGAGGCTGAGTTTTCTTTATGAAATGAGTCAAAAGTAATAAGCTACCCAAGGGATTGGTTAGTTTTGAAAATATTTTTAGTGAAGATGAGCTAAGGAAAGAGAAACCATCCATGTCAACAAAAGAAGAGCACTATGCCAATGTAGAGATTACAGCTGGTAAATTTTTGAAATTGGGCAGAGTATGCAGTCCTCCACAAAAGAAAGCTTTCATTGATTTATACACAAGTTCTGTTGATATATTCACATAGCAGTATAGTGATCTCAAAGGCTTTGATCTAAGTTTGGCTCAATGCACTATTGAGTTATAAAATGAAACTAAACTAGTGAGACAAAGACAAAGGCCAATCAATCCAAAGCTTGAGCCTTTGATGAAAGCTGAGCTTCACAAGCTCATACAAGCACTCAACTTGGGTGGTGAACCTCGTTCTAGTATAGAAAAAGATTGGTGAGATTTATTTGTGTGTTTATTTCCATGATTTAAAGAGGGCTTCACTTAAAGACCACTATCTATTACCATCAATGGAACAAATTTTACAGCTTGTTGCAGGTTCAAAGAGGTTTTCCTTAATAGATGGATATAGTGGTTACAATCAGATTTTGGTCAAAGTAGAGTACCAATTCAAGATAACCTTCATGACTAAGTGGGGGACCTTTGCATATAGAAAGATGCCATTTAGTTTGTCTAATGCTGGAACAACCTTTTAGAGAGCCATGGATATGGCCTTCCAAGGCCTTTTTAATAGGTTTGTGCTTGCTTATTTAGATGATATAACCATGTTTTCAAAAGATGAAGAAGATGACATGGTTCATCTCAAGAAAGGTTTTGAAAGGTGTAGGCAATTTGGGATATCTCTAGGTATTTCTAGTTCATAAAGGTAAGCTTCTTAGACATGTTGTTTTAAAGCATGGTTTAAACATAGATTCTGAAAGGATTCAATCCATTCTTTCACTCTCATTGCCTAAAAGCAAAAAGGCTTTGCAAAGTATATTTGGTAAAATCAATTTTATAAGGAGATACATTTCAGATTTCACTACTTTAGCTAAACCACTTACAGCCATGTTAAAAAAAAATCAAAAATTTAGTTGGTCCAAGTAGGGAAAAATAGGGTTTGAAGATGTTAAGAAAGCCATAGCAAGTGCTCCTATGCTTTTAAATCTAGATTTTATTAAATATTTTATTTTGTATACGTATGCTAATGTGGACACCATTTCAGGCATTCTTATGCAACAAAATCATAAATATTTGGAGTAGCCAATAGCTTTCTACATCCTAGGCTTGGAGGAGTATGAGACAAGGTATTCTTTTATTGAAAAACATGTCCTTTTAGTTATAAGATTTTTGAAAAAATTTAGCAACTTGTTGTCTAATAATAAAATACATTTAATGGTTGCTCATCCAAGCATCAAAGAATTTCTTCTAAACAAAGACATAAATGAGAAGAGAGCTGGTTGGATAACCAGTGTAATGGAATATGACATAGAAATTAAATTTACAAAGCTAGTTAGAGGCAAAAGACTTTGTGAGCATCTAGCTCAGGTCATTTTTTTACAAGAACTACAACACTTAAAATCATGAGAGGTGGGTACTATTGGCCTACTATATTTGGTGATTGCCATACATGGGTTAGGAAATGCAAATAATGTGCTATGTTTTTAAGAAAATTTAAACTTGTAGCTCTACCTTTCAACCAATTACAGTGGATTAGCCGTTTGTCCATTGGGGATTATGTAACAATCCTTTCCCAATCTGGTCTTAATTGTCTCAATTTGTTGCCTTGTAATTTTTTCAAACACTTTGTAAGCAAAGTGCTTCTTGCTGGTTTTTGTCATAGTTTTGATGATTTGTTTAAATGACGATGGATTAAAGCTTCAAGAAGTTTTAAGAATGACAATGCTGAGTTCTAGATGCAGGTTTTATTCTTTTCTATGCAATTAGATGAATTCACAAAGCAAACTAATCACTTATAGCTAATGGACATTTAGTCGAACAGTTGGCATGCAACCTACTATCTCAATTCAAATGCTCAAAAGATAACCATAAATGACCAGCAACTTGTGATTCTTAATTGTATTGATGATTTGATACAATGCTCCACTAAACTAGCCAAGACTCTTGGCATAAACAAGAATTACAATTATATGGTATGATGGTATGAAGGACGTACACCTACAGCTGCAAATATAAACTATACTAAAGGATGGATTATATGAAATGAACCCTGGTGGGATTGAGGTGCCCTTGAGAATAGATGAAGGAGCAAGCAATTTCCTAATGAAAGGATGATCTACCAAGCCAAATCGAATTTTCCAAGCCAGCTGCCCCTATTTTAGTCTGATCTCAGATTTAAAATAATATGTATTGAATATGCATTGCCTCAAGCATCTAATATCATCTCCATGCTCCAAATAAGTGGACACACAAGGCCAAGCAGAGAATCGATGCAAAATGGAACCATCAAAAGTAAAAATGTCCCTCCTAATGGCATCCTTCCTTGACTGTAAATATCTAATTTTTATATTAGCTTTTTGTACAATGCAATCTGCTCTCTTAACTAAGGAAAAATTGATGCCAAGCTATATAGAAACCAACACCAAGGAGTTAGTTATGCAACCTCCATAATTTCACCAAATCAATTTCTCCAAAATTGGACAATGGCCACAAATTTTGCTCCAATTGAGATGACTGAAATATCACCTCCAAAATGCAACCCTTCAAGAGATATTTCACTCCCTCAGTTATGCTATCAATGGGAGTTATCATTCCCAAAGACAAATTGATTCACTGCAGGAAACTCTAGGCTCCACCAGCATACCATGACAAAGACAACATCAAATTGGAATAATTCATAATGGCAGCCCACACCTCTCTTTATACTCTTTTTCATTTGGGAAGCTTCTAGAAACATCATAATAATGAATTATATCATAAAGCACAAATATAACATCATCTTGTAACATGAGGTTTATAAAAATAGAACATTCTAATAAATAATTAGAAAACCTCCAAAATATGTTGAAACTTCCCCAAAGAAACTGACTGCCACTTGGGTAACTACAGAGAGGATCCTCGAACCTTATCATATTAGCCTATGAGGGCCACTAATAGGCTAATCATGTTGAAAGTACAATGTCTAACTAGAAGGGGACATTACAGATTGTAATTTATTGGTCTCATTAATCCTCATTTAAGTTCATGGCATAAGTGGATTCTAACAGCTACGAATTACTTCACATGTTGGATGGAAGCAATTGCATTGAAATAAGCAAATGAAACTAACGTTCTTAATTTTTATGAAGGTTTGCTTACTAGGTTTGGAGTTCTTTCAACCATTATTTATGACAGTGCAATGGCTTTTGTGGGATCTAGGATCAGTCAATGGGTTGTCCAAGATGGAGTTTATCTCAGCACTTCATCGAACTATTATCCACAAGGAAATGACTTTGTTAAATCTACAAGCAAGAACCTCTTAAGGATTATACGAAGGACTATTGAAGATAATTATAGGTCATGGCATCTTAAGTTGAAGTCAGATTTATGGCCTGATAGGATCACCTATAAGAGGTCAATAACCAACTCTCCATACAAGCTAGTGTATGGTAAGGAAGCAAGGTTTCCTATTTTTCTTGAGTTTCTAGCTTTAGAACTAATGCATCAACTTGAGTTATTGGATAATGAGCCTATGGAAATCAAGTATACAGAGCTTATAGAGTTGGAAGAGACAAGAAATCAGTCTATGCTAACCATGGAAAGTCATCAGGGACTGGTGAAAATAACATTTGACAAAGGAGCTTCTTCACGAAGGTTCAATGAAGGAGATTTGGTCCTCATATGGGATGATGATTGAGCTAAACTAGGAAGGCACATGAAGTTTGATTCCCTTTGGAGTGGCCCATACATGATCTCCAACTAAAACTCCCACAATGTCTTCCAACTTACCAAAATGGACAGCCAAGAGTTTCCAAGCCCAATCAATGGGATACATATGAAATATTGTTATTGAATAACAAAGCTCTATGTACATATTTGATTTTGATTTCCTCCAAGTTTTGTTTAAGCACAGTAGTTTGCTTCAATTTTATCCAATAAGTTCTTGTTTTCACATTTTCTTCTTAGTTTTCCTACTTTCGTGTTTTCTTCTTCCTATTTTGAGGGAGAAAGGTTACTTCAGCCAAGGTCAAAAGATTTTTAGTCAGAAATCAGGTTCACCATTTAGGAGTTTGAATAGCACCTATATGGTCTGAGTTCTCTAGCATAGCAGGCATGCTTCCCAGTTGATTCAACAGGTCAAATTGTCACCCCTACTATTCAGAACTATGCTATGATGCCAAGTTTGTCTTGTGAATCAATTTTGGGATCCTTAAATGAGCATTTATAGCCACCCAAGTGGCCATCTATAGCTAGGTGAATTTTAGTCATTCAGAGGTTTCCAAGGAGATTTCTTGATTACAGCCAAATGTACAAAAACAACCAAGACATACAAGCTGTATGTTTATTTATTTTGTCTTTCCGAGGATTTTTTTGGGTTATAAGAGGTGGACTATTTCTTTGAACATTTTGGCCGAGAGAAAGATCTTTAAAGTACTGTGTAAAAGTCTGAAAAAATGACTAAGTGGCAGTCGTTTAAAGATTATTTTCTTTAGACCTTTTGTCCAAAAGAAAAAAGGAAAAGTATAGTTCAGAAGACCCGAAGGGCACCTGTCCTTCGGGAAGGTCTAATTCAAAAGTGCCAAAGGGTATGTACCCTTTGAGTTGGTTCAATTTATGGTTTTTTAATTCAAGACAAAAGTTTTGAAGGACAGTTTCTAAAAGCTCAAGTGCCCTTCAAAAATCTTGAAGGGCACTTTTGAAGGTAGACTTACCCTTGCAGATGACATCTACCCATTGCGTAGGGATGTTTACAATTTCTTTGAAGGTAATGTGCCCTTGTAGGGGACACTTAAAATACGAAGAAGACCTTGGAAAATGTTTTGAAGGACAAAATCCATTTTTCCAAAGGACACCTGTCCTTGCGGAGGGCACTTGGTCAGTGGTAGGACCCTTTCAAAACTTCTGAAAGGCATTTTTGGGAAACAGAATCCCTTACGAATGGTACCAAAGCCAAAGATAGGACCAAATCAAAAAGCCCAAAGGGCATTTTTGGGAAGCAGAAGCCCTTAGGGAGGGCACCTTCATAAAAGCAAAGGACACTTCAAATGGGAAAGAATTTCCTTTAGACTATTTTTTTGATGGAATTTCTTCAAATAAAAAGTCTAAAGGGACTCAAGAAAAAGCTCTGACAGAGGATATACCCGAGAAAAAATCTCGATAAAAATAAAAAACAAAGGCAATAAAGACAAAAGTCTGAAGAAAACCAAAGGGCAAGACATAAGAGCCTAAAAGAATAAATTTAGGAAAATTGGTAAGGAAATGAATTCCTTCAAACTTTTTCTCTGAAGGAATTTAGGAGGACAAAATGCTCGATAGAAAAGATGAGGGTGTAAGCAAAGGCCAAAAAAGAGAAGGAAATGCCAAGCCTGAGAAAGAGAAGAGGCAGAGAGTCCGAATAATTTGTTTGAACAATAAAAACTAAAATAAATCTCAAATCTTGAATTAAAGTAGAACATGGGAAAAGCCAAAAAAAACACAAAGTGAACTGAGCATGAACAAATGTAGAAATAGAGATGTAAACATAAATAGGATTGAGCTAGAACTGAACAAGAAGTAAGACAAACATAGAAATAAAGGCAGGATGAATAAAGATCATGCAGAGACTAACGTGACTCCAATGAAGTGAATGCATTTAAGAAAACAAGCATGCTTCATTTATAAAAATAGAGTTATCTTGCATGATGAACGAGAAAAGCGTTGAACATTTCAAATAAAAGAAATTTCATGCACGTACTCTCGTTTGTCTCAAAGCTTAAAACATTCTGACGGTTCAAATATAATTAATAATTTGGCATTTGTATTGATTTCATGCAAAGGGGAGAGGCATCCAAATGTTACATCTCAGTTCAAGATTGACTTCTAAATTTGAGCATTCCTTTCACATTGTAAGGCTCTCAATGATCTGGCAGTCTAAGTAGAGCTGACTGGACACATTCATTACACATTTTCTTTGTTTGTCATGCAAATGCAAGTAGCTCAAGGGGAGTCTATTTTAGAAACTTGGCATAATCTTCTATGCAGAGAGAAGTGGACATTTTAACAGACCCACCAACCATTCTCCAATGCCAAAGAGCTAGTGAATTTTCTAATTTTAGACATGGCTTAGCTGAGCATGCACAAGCAAAGTCAAACATATGAATTCACCATCTAATTCTAGTGCCAATGAGCTTTCCTGCAAAGAGGAAGAAGACAAAATAGACTTTTTGTAAATGCTAAGTTGGTTGGAGTTTAATCCCTCTCTATTTTCCAACACCAATCTCTTAGCTTGTTGTAAATATTTATATTAATAGCTTTTCAGCCTTATAAAAATCCATCCCTTTCTTGGTAAGACCAGACTCTGTCATTGGTGAGTTGTGTAACCTCTTCAATCAATAGGACTGTACTTTCAAATTTCAAGTACTGCCATAGTGTACATTCATTCAACAATTTGCATACATGGTAGATTTCTCTCCCTTCTCAAATTCTATTTCGTACCTAGTTGCTAGCTCATCATGTTATGTAGGTTATGTTCAATATTTTATATATCTTTTGCTGAAGCTGTAAGTGGATGTTAGGTGGTTGTAAAGTGTCTTGTATTAGACCTCTCTCCATCATTTTCACTCATGTTTTGGTCATTGGATCGATCTTTCTTATGAAATATTTATGCATAGTGATCAATTAAAAGTCAAAGGTCTTCTTTTTCCTTTATTTGATTCAGTGTTCAAGGTTCCAAGTAGAGTGGATCAACATTTTAGTGTATCACCATTATTAAGTAGGATTTTCCTTTCAAGTTTCTTTCTCCCTTTTCCATGGTAGATTCATAGCACATAGTAGATATCCATTGATACATCTTACAAGAACCAACCTTCTCTAGAGGTTCTTTTCACCATTGAGGCACCCACCCTCATGATAAAATCCCATTGTTTCAATCGGAGAGAGGATTGGCCATTTCAGCATTTCTTTGATTCAGGGTGCAACTCCAGGTTGACAGTAGGAGCTTGCAAAGGAAGTGGAAGTTATACAAATAGTTAGACCATAAAAGTTGAAGGAGACCTGTAAGGAGATAGAGGGTGGTGAAATATGGTCTTATATCTTCAATGGAATTTGCAGAGTGGTCAGACAAAGGAAAAAGGTGGGAAAAATGCTATAAGTAAATGGTAACACTAATGAGGATGAAGAGTAAGTGAAGAATAGAGAGTGATTGAGAGATGAAAAATGTAAATAACAAGTGTGTTGGGAGCAATAAAATTCATCCATGATAGGGAATTGTCTTTATGAATTTTAAGACAAAATTTGGTGTTTTGAAGCCTTAGAAGGTTGTCTAGTGAGGACCTAGTGAGTGAGTTGTTGACAAGAAGGTGAAATAGTGAATGGGGATGAATTAAGGGAGCTCTTAGAAACTTATAAGTGGTATATTGATAGTGAGATATGAATCCAAGGTATTTGACAAATAAACAATTCAAGAAGACTATATAGCCTAATGAACAAGTTGGAAGACACAAGTGAAAGTTGGAGTTTGTGAACTAAGCAAAGTATGTGAAATTGAAAACAATATTCAAGAACAACATAGATGAGTCCAAAGAAGATTATTTTGAGACTTTTCCCAAGTAACTCTACTTCATTTGGTATCAAATCAAGTTAAGCTCTTGATTCGCTTTTGTTTTGAGTTTCAAAAAGCTTGTTGATTTGAGATAGGTGCATAATGCTATGAGGAATGTAAGAGGTAACCTTGCAAGGTATTTTGGGATAATAGAATGTTATAGGTATGACCTATTGAGATCAATATAGGTAAATTTAAATGTGATAAAGATATTAACTAAACTCCCAAAGTCTAATGAGAAGGACTTGAAGTTAGTCAAGAGAGGACTAGAGAAGGTAGAGTGAAGAGAGACCATTGAAGCTCAAGAGTGAAAGAGAAGAGGAAAGACTCCAAGAGAGAGTCAAGAAGTATAAGAGAGGTCCTAGACAAAGGGCTATTAATAGATAAATAAGATCCTAGAGAGGTCTAAGAGGCAAGTTGGTGATCTTGCTATTGAAAGGTCTAGATAAGGCCCTTAAAGCAAAGAAAAAGAGAGAAGATGGATGCAGAAAAAGAGGTGGAAGATATGATAAGAGAGTTAGGGAAGAGTATTGAGAAGGTAGAGCTCATGGTGAAGCTTTTGAAGGGTCAAGGAAGTGAATGGCATGGTTTTTGTGTAAAGAAGAGGGTGGAGTGGCCATTAGATCTACTTAAAAGAGAGAGAAGACAAACAATGAGTGTTTTGAAGAATGAGAAAAAGAAAGAGAGTACAGTCCATAGAAGCATGTGGAACAAGGAGTTGTCAAGAGAGAAACAAGATAGAGAGGTTGAGAAATGAGTTCTCATTGAGGATAACAAGGAGAGAGAAGTGCCAAAATAAGCACTTGAGGGAAAAGACAAGAAGAAGAAGAGGATAATTTATGTGCAAGAGGCATTCATAGAGACTATGTAGTCTCTTGTTTTGTATTCTAATGTTGTATTTTAGTTTGTATATGTAGGTGTAAAGAAAAGTTTAATGAAGGTTAAGCATGAGGCCTTAAAGCTAGTGGTTGATGGGCATTGTGCATCACCCATCAAGAAGAAAGAAGAAGATAAGGAAAGAGAACTTGTTATAGAAGACAAAATGATAGAGATTGAAGGCATTCAACATGTTGAAGATGAAATAGAAGAGGAATTCTATGATGCTATGACAAGTATTAAAGCTGAAGCAAGAGAGGAGGCCAAAAATGAAGACATCGAGGTAAACCATGAAGATTTGAGAGAAGAAATGAGTTTACAACAATCATATATGGAGGTAAATGAATGCATGGATATGTTTGGTCTAAGTGGCTCAAGGCATAAAGTAGTGAGATATAGAATGTTAACATCAAGGAAGAGGTCATACAAGCCAAGAACACAAGTAGAAAACAAGAATAAATGTAGGAGCAATGAACAAAGGATGTTGGGAAAATAAAAGAAATTTTAGATACACTAGAAGTTGTAAGTAATGAACTAGTGGAGTTACCTCTTAGTAAATCAAGTCCATCAAGTTTGAAATTCATTGATATATCTAATAATCTGCCCCTAATCACTTTACAAATACAAAATTTGAATCAATCCAAATAGTGGGATCAAACTCCTTTAAGTTTGGTTAGTAGCAATGGAACATTGTAGGTCAATTGTCCTATTAAAATGCACCATCAGGGCTATGGTTTCATAAAGCACAACTCATTGTTCTTAGGGTTCAAATATTGGCTTTCAAACAATTAAAATGTGGATGAACCAAACCACCAGATATATTCTGATATATAGAAACGCCACATTCCTTTGAATGGTTAGAGGATTTAAAAGAAGTGAAAAATTTGTGTGTTGGTTTGACAATGGCTTGGGTATTTTTCCTAGAGGGAACACATTTGACATATCTTCATAACGACATAGAGTTATAGAATTTTACATTTCAATCTATGGATATGCTTAATGGTGACTCGGTTATTAATGGTTTACATGCTAAGTTTACCACCAATAATTCTATTCATTTACAAAGAAGGCACAATGAAATTATTGAGTATATAGGTAAGAAGGACAAGGACAATGGTTTTGATGTGACTATGAATACATTCTTGAAATGTAAATTGCCAAATAGAGATGATTGCATAGTCCATAATGAATGGGATCACTATGGTTTAGAAACTCCACTGCACATTCACAACATGTTTATTGTAGATTGTAAAAATAAAATCAACTTAGAAAATGCTATTTATCATAAAGGTGGAACATCCATGCCACATGATCATGTCAGGGTTGATATGGCTAATTCATTGTCTCCTTCTAGAAGTAACAATAATGATTCGGTACCTAGGATAGTAAGGATCCCTTATGCACATAAATTGTTTTTGAAAAAGGAAACACATTTTAACATGGAAAGTATAAAGTATGTTGGCATTTTTGAAAGGCCATTAGGAAGCCTAGATTTTCAAAATTTAGGCCTTTCTAAGGTTACCTTAGAAAATGGTAGAAAAAATGGGTCTAAATGATCTTTCGTGAAACCTATCAATCAATCTCATGAATGGTACCATTGCAATGGCACTGATGAGGATCTTGATGATTGATCGATGTTTAATTCATCAGTTTCTCATGTTTCACATAAGGATAACTATGGAAATTCACACAAGGCCATACATGAGACAAGTAATGTGCATCAAAATCATGAACTTGTGCATAAAGGAGAATTAAACCTTAGACTTGGAGCATCAAACAACATCCCCCTTATAGAAGAAAAGGATGAACTACTTAAATTGGGGACACAGGTTGAGAATAGAAAACCTAAGTTTCTCTCTTCCTCATGTTTGATAGATTGTAATCCTCAGCTCTCCTCATCAGATAATCTACCAAATAAGCTAGGGCTCTAGTACTCCTAGGTAGAACTTGATTGAAAGGTAGAAGCTAAAAATTAGATCGATCTAAGGGATGAGCATTTTATTCTTTTATCAAGGAAAAATATCTGCTTGTAAATAACTAAAATAAAACTACAGGGTCACAATTTAGTCCTTGAATAGTTGCATCTTTTGGGCAACCAATTACGACTTTTCAATGAATAGTCAGTAGTTTCTGATAGCACCTTTTTAGAAGATATACTAATAACACAACTTCTACCATTGGCATTTTTTCAATAGCAAGATCGTTAGAGAGTGTTATGGTTTCATATGGGCTTTAAAATGGATACGTTGATATGTAGCATACATGATATGTTTAGTTTGATTTCAGTTTCTATGTTTTATATTGATGATTTGAAATTATAAATTGTGCATGGTTTGGTAAAAACATGAGGGATATCCATTGGATAGTGGAAATAAAGTCGATGGGAAGTGGAATAATTCATTATAGGGTTTAAGACAGAAGACTTGACACATGAGATAGTGTGCGTGAAGAAAGGGAAAATGTTCAATTTGACACCAATCTATATCACTTTCGTGGATACCTTTGTGAACATCGATCATAACACTATAATATTTTGCCTAGTTTCCTTTTTTCTAATCGAAGCAGCTTCATTTGTCTTTTCAAAGCAGACAAAGAAATAGTTGTTTTTATCCCTATCAAAGTAGACAAAGAAAAAGTTTTTATCACAACAGGAAATAAAGTGGTTGGGTTAAGGAATGCCACTAGAAAATTCAAAGGAGCGCCTGCATCTAAGACATATGATAGATACAAATTTGATGTTGGAATAAATAATAATGCATCTAGAGGAAGTGCATTTACTATAGTTAATTTTTTGGCCATGGGTCAGATGGACAAGGAAATTGGATGCTATAAATCCTTTCATGCTACTCAATCCCATGAAGTGAGGAAGGATGATTCCTATTTTGTTTGCCAATCTGAAGAAGTCCATATTGAAGCTTGTCAGGAGAATGTAAAGAATTATGTTAGTAGGAATTATGAGGTTTCTACTAGTGACTCAATAATTTAGGAAGCTAATTTGAAGGTAAGGCTAAAACGGTGATGAGGGGAGTGAAAACAAGTCAAGCTAGTAGCATCAAAGAGCTAGAAAAGAAACCTGTGAGAGTATCCTTTGCAAATATATCATCAACACCAAAACATAATAAGATTTATTGAAAATGCTTATCAAAAGATAAACATTCAAAGCACAAAGTAATGAGGAGGTCTAGAGACTTAGCTAAAGCATATGAAACAGATGTAAAGGAGCTTAAAAATAAAGTTAAGATGTTAAAGAATGAAGGGAAACAATATAATGTGAATTCCAATTGGGTAAAAGATAAGTTCTAGTGCCATACATCTATATCAACAAATGGTGACAAAATGATGGAGGATTTGATTAAAAATAATATAACCACAAAACAAAAATTCCATCAATTTAATCAAAATATTGAAGTACTACAAAGGGAACAATTAAAGAAGAAGATAGTAATTCGTACACGAATTGGAATTGTTAGAGGATTGAATGTAGAAAGTTAGATGCTCAAACATACTATTGAGAGGTTGCGAAGACATAGAGGAAGAAGAAATAAAGGCTTCATTTTCACTACCATTGCTTGTGGACAAGCAATTTGAGGAAGGAGGTCTGTAATATTCTCCAAATCACCAAAGGAATCACAACAACATTCAAGACAAAAATCTTCATTCATGTAAGGAAGAATTGCTGCAGTCTTCATCTACATCATAACACTTCAATTAAATCATATTAATAGGTAACATTCAAGGAAAATGTAGCATTCAAGGATAGTGTAATAGGCGTAATAGTTAATAAGGCAATCATAACATTTCCATTATTATGGTAGATTGCAACCTTAAATTAAGTAGAAAGAAGCCAATGTTGTTTAGTTAATTAACATCATTTATTAAATGAAGAGATGCTACCTTTGAGGAGAAATGTTATTTGATGAAAGGTCATCATTGTTAGAAGAGTTGCATCTTTTGATTGAGGCTAATGAAGTAAGAATATTCATTTGATGGTTGAGGAGAATGTATGCAATTATGAATTAAAACATTTAATCATGTATAGTAGCAACTTTACAAAAGCATCTAAGGACGAAATCCCTTATTTGTGAAACTAATTTCAAGGATAAAAACCCTTAAATTGTGTAACCCAAGGATGAAACCTCTTGTGGAATTCTATTGTATTATTCGAGATCTAAAACTCTATATTAAATTCAACATAATTATTTAGATTATTATTGCAATTATAAAATATATATTTTATTTAAACTAATTTATGGGAAATTATTCTTGTAAAATATTCCAATTTAGAATATTACAATGAAATACAAAGTGAGTTGGAAGAGATAGAACATGAAACAAACAATAAGTTACATCAGTTGGTACACCTCATAGAGGTAGAGGATGCATTGACAAGGAGACTAGACAAAGCCAAGAAGTAGAAATACAAGTGCCTAGTGAAGAGAAAGGAGAAATAAAGGAGGAGAAATAGTAAGTTGAGAAAGAAATATCCTCAAAGAATGAACTAGAAGGCAAGAAAGAAAGTTGATAGCACTAACTTTTCTCCCTCTTGGGGAGTATGATGCAGTTGCATCAAGTAAATAGACATCATTTTTGTGTTTTTGAAGTTCATATGTTAGTATGGGTCAAAGTTGGTCAATTTTGTAAGGAAAATATATGTAAAGTATCTTCTAGGGTCTATTTGTTTCTTTGAGGTCATTTAGAGTCGTGAATATTCCTAGGAGTGAGGTTTGTGTGTGTTTGGAGTTTTCCCTCCAAAAGTATAAATTTGAAAATTCAAATATTGGAACTAAGTCTAGAAGGGGCATAAGCATGATAGGAAAGGAATAGGTGAGAGGAATTTTTCATATGGATCCGAAAAGTCATGTAAATAAGGTTTGAAGACATTTCATGTCTAAGTCATTAAGGAGGTGAACATTAAAAGTCATGTTTAGTAATCTAACTACTATCTTTATGTTGGATGTATAATTTGGTAACTACTCAAACCAACATAGAAGTTAAGTGAGGAGAGAAGTTGAAATTTAGATGTATCATGTAGGGGAGAGTAAAGAGAGAGATAAAGCTCTAAGAAGGGGAGGAAACATAGATAGGAGGAATATAACTCCTCAAAAAGGTGGCAGAGTCCTTTCATGGACTATACATGTAATGTTGATGTTTCACATGAATAAAGAAATGTTGTTTAGTGGTGTTTTTTCTCTCCTATTTAACATATAAAGTATTATTTATTATATAATATGTTTTAAAGGCCCTTGAGGCCATGATCAAGTCATTGTTTGTGTGTATATCAGGTCTAATAGAATGTGTGCAGGTTACAATCATGAAGAAGCTAGTTTGGTTGATAATTCTTCTGGTTGGGCAAGAAAGATTTTCATATTATAATAATCCGAAGGTTTTTATACAAACCTTATAGTTATGGAATATGGTGTTGAACAATGAATGGGACTCAAAAATATACAACTCTATCTATGCATCTTATTTACACCTATAACTATCAAGAATGAAGGTTATGTCTTGTTTTTTGAAGTCTATCTATAAAGAAGAGCATAGTTATATTTAGGGATGGTGTGTGGTAACATTATACTTGTTATAATTATATATTAGATGGTAATGATGTAAATGCTAATGGTAAATATATGATACATAGTCAACCCTGAAGGTAACCCTGTTTGCATAAGCACAACCCTATGTGCATACACAACCAAGTCTCTATCTACACAGTGAAGTGCCAAGAAATGAGTTTATTCACCTTGAGAAGGTGATGGATTATTGAGTGGATGCTCTAAAGCAATTTTAAGGGTATAACTCAATAAAAAATCTACTATAATGATTGAACCCCTATTGCATCGTCAAGAACCCTTATTTTCACATATTCTGTGTACTAAATGCAAGCAAAGGTTTGAGGAAATGAATTAATTTGGTGTTGATGAGGTCTTGATAGTATATAAGGAATATCAATCTTGGTAATAACCATATGGAAGTAGGAAACCATTTGAAATGTTAACAAACCTCTTAAACTCTGACACAGTCATGTATAAATATGTAGAATTCTATGTTTTTGATCATCAAATGTTTTAGTAGCCTTGAATGAAGTTCATAACCTATTTGGATAGATGGAGGAGGTCAAGACAGACCTGACACAAGTCTTGTATCCATTGGGGATATCCAAAAATTGAAGAAAGAGAATTTTAAAGCCCTTAGGTCTGCACAATAATGGAACTAGGGTTTAGAGAGTAAAAAGACCATAACTCCTATTATCACTATGCTAAATTTCTAAAACTTTGTAATCATGATAATTTTGTCATATAAAAAGGGAATCAAAAGGTTTTGGTCTGAAATAGTATGGTATAGCACAGATTTAAGTTCTGAGAAGTGTGGTAGGGCTAGAAAGTCCTAATTATGAAGGAGCTTGTAAAAGAAGTGGCAGTTAGATAAAGTTAGACCTTGAAGCTTAAGGGAAACCTTTAAGGAGATAGAATGTGATGAAATATGGTATTATATTTTTAGGGGAGTTTTTATAGTGGTCAAACAAAGGAAAAAGGTGGAAAAAAAAGGCTTCAAGAAAATGGTAGCACTAATAAGGATGGAGAGTGTAAGTGAAGAATAGAGATTGATTGAGAAATGAAAAGGGTTTAAAATAAGTGTGTTGAGAGTAGGAAAATTCATCCATGTTAGGGAATTGTATTTATGAAACTTAAGATAAGTTTTTGTGTTTTGAAGCCTTTGAAGGTTGTCTAGTGAGGACTTAGTGAGTGAGTTGTTGACAAGGATGTGAAATAGTGAATGGGGATGAATTCAAGAAGCTCATAGAAAATTATAAGGGGTTTATTGATAGTGAGATATGAGTCCAAGGTGTTTGACGAACAAATAATTCATGAAGACTATATATCCTAACGAATAAGTTGGAAGACACAAGTGAAGGTTAGAGTTTGTGAACAAAGCAAAGTATGTGAAGTTGAAACCAAGATTCAAGAACAAGAAAGATCAGTCCCATGAAGATGATTTTGAGACTTTTCCTAAGTACCTCTACACCATTTGGTATCAGATCAAGGTAAACTCTTGGTTCACTTTTGTTTTGAGTTTCAAAAAGGTTGTTGATTTGAGATAGGTACAGAATGCTATGAGGAATGTAAGAGGTAACCTTGTAGGTATTTTGGGATAAGATAATGGTACAGGTCTAACCTGTTGAGGTCAGTATAGGTAAATTAAAAAGTGATAGAGGAACTAAAGCCCCAAAGCCCAATGAGGAGAACTTGAAGCTAGTCAAGAGAGGACTAGAGCAGGTAGAGTGAAGAGAAAGCATTGAAGCTCTAGAGTGAAAGAGAAGAGGAAAGACTCCTAGAGAGAGTCAATAAGGATAAGAGAGGTTCTAGACAAAGGGCTAGAGATAGAGAAAGAAGATCCTAAAGAGGTCTAAGAGGCAAGTTGGTAAGCTTGCTAGTGATAAGAGGTAACCTTGTAGGTATTTTGGGATAAGATAATGGTACAGGTCTAACCTATTGAGGTCAGTATAGGTAAATTAAAAAGTGATAGAGGAACTAAAGCCCCAAAGCCCAATGAGGAGAACTTGAAGCTAGTCAAGAGAGGACTAGAGTAGGTAGAGTGAAGAGAAAGCATTGAAGCTCTAGAGTGAAAGAGAAGAGGAAAGACTCCTAGAGAGAGTCAATAAGGATAAGAGAGGTTCTAGACAAAGGGCTAGAGATAGAGAAAGAAGATCCTAAAGAGGTCTAAGAGGCAAGTTGGTAAGCTTGCTAGTGATAAGTCTAGATAAGGCCTTGAAAGCAAAGAAAAAGAGAGAATATATATAAAAATAAGTGTTGGGGCAGAGTATTGAGAAGGTAGGGCTCATGGTGAAGCTACGGAAGGGTCAAGGAAGCCAATGGCTTGGCTGTCATGTAAAGAAGAGGGTGAAGTAGCCATTAGAGCTACTTAAGAGAGAGAGAAGGCACAAGATGAGTGTCTTGAGGAATGAGAAGAAGAAAAAGAGTATAGCCCATAGAGGCATGAGGAATGAGGAGTTTCGAAGAGAGCAACAAGATAAAGAGGTTGAGAAGAGAGTTCTTATTGAGGATAACAAGGAGAGATAAGTTCCAAAAGAAGCACATAAGGGAAAAGACAAGAACAAGAAGAAGAGGAGAATGTATGTGTAAGAGGCATTCATAGAGACTATATGGTCTCCTATTTTGTATTCTAATGTTGCATTTGAGTGTGTATGTAGGTGTAAAGGAAAGTTTGATGAAGGCTAAACATGAGGCCTTAAAGCTAGTGAAGGTGTAAAGGAAAGTTCCATTAAAGTGTTTTTTATTTGAGGTTTTGAGATACTATCTTCAAAAATCAAATAGTTTACCCAAACTCATCAAAACATGAATATATTTCACACATGTGATAGGACAAGCCTTAGAAACTAAATTAATAAACAAAACCTTGCATAATAAAATAAGCAAAGTACCTCAATAAAATAATAATTGAGGTGATTTCCCAACCAACACATTTATATTTTATATAATCATCATGTACCATAAGATTCAAAATAAGATTAGATCAAAATTGAGGCAAAGGTTGAAGACATACCAATAACAAATCAATAAAAAACCAAACCAAAACAACAAACACATAAAAAACTACGTACAAGGCCACAAAAGGCCATATCATGCTTGGAAATTGTATTTGAGTAATTTACCAGTAATGGGTAGTGGGACATCTTCGCCAAATAAAATATTGAGCTTGAAAACATTTTCAAATAAAATTTCAAAAAATTTAAATTGACCTAACCAAAGGGCATCAAATTTACTATGTTTTCCTTTTTTCTCGTGATCCTTATTCCACAACAAGATAAAATCAACAATTTTGGATTTCTTATGAAACCATTACTCGAAAACTCCTTGGAATTTGATAATGTATAATAATAACGAACCTCATGTTTCTTCTAATTGTATTAAGTTTCTAAGCCTATCTTCAATATTATCATCAGCTTCAAGATAATCTTTCATGAATTGCAAGGTAGTGATTATCAACTGCATAGGGAAAATTGACTCTTGATCATACACTAAGTCATATGGAGATGTACTAAGAGATGACTTGATTTTAATTCTATTAGACCAAAGTGCAAATTTCAACATGTTATACCAATCCTAAGGGTTTTTATCCAAGATTTTAGTAATCACATCAAGTAAATTTTTATTTATATATTCAACAACACCATTACCTTATGGATAATAATTAGAGGAGAACATGAGGATTACCTTATTATTACATGCCTATTATATGAGTTGTAATGAAGATAATTTAGGACTATTATCACATACTATAGTAAATGGCATTCCAAACTTGTTGATGATATGTTCATGAAGGAAGTTGATTACCACCTCCATTGTTTAATTTTTGAATGTTTGGGCCTTAATCTAATGAGTACAATAGTTGGTTGATGTCAAAAAAACTTATGTCCAGTCGACAAATTATCATTTATGGCTCCAACAATATCCAATGATCACTTTGAAAAAGGTTGAACCTCAATAACAAACTGCAAAGGCATGTAGGGATCACATGCACTATGTGTTATAATTTCATAAGTATGGAAGCTTATCACATGCATGAGAATATTTGAAAATATGTGGCCAATAGTAACCTGTCTGAAGGATTTGGTGGGCTGTATCACTCCCTGAACCATGTCCATTTCTATACTTTTCATGAAAATATTTAAGTACTTCTATTATTTCAACTCTATTTAGACATATTAAGAAAATATCCTCATGATTTTTTCTATATTAAATCCCTGATTTATCATGAAATTTTTGCTTTTTAAGCATAATTATCTTTTTTGAGTGGAGTTCAAATAATTGAGACAACTATTATTCAATATGAGAGTCAACTCTCGCCATAATTTTAATCAGCCCTTCACCTCTTATTATCTTCATCTGCTGAATTTATAAATTAATTTATTGTAAAATAATCACCCACTTAACTCTGCCTTCACCTAGTTCATTTAGCATCAACATTGCCTTTATAGCTAGATCAGGTATAATGGTAAACACTTTGCTCATAAAATATAAAGGCTAAACTTTTTAACTACTTTAATTAAAATGAATGTTTGTTTATCAATGGTAGAATACTTAAGTTCAACTTTTTTGAGTGGAAAATTCATCAAATACATTGGTCTCTTATCTTCAACTTCTTTTCTCTGAGTAAGAACAACACTTGAATGCTCTGAGGCAAAGGAATAAATGTAGAAGGGCTACATATAATATGGTCTAATTAACACTAGGGTGTTCATAATTGATTTGTTGATTTTAGAAAATTTAGCTTATTTCACCAATTCATTCAATCTTAACATCTTTCTTTAGTATGTTATTTAATGGTCTATCTCAACAAAACCCAAAATTAATTTACGTATAAAATTGATCTTACCAATAAATGATTTCAACTCTTTATGTTACTAGGCAAGTGAGTTTTTAGAATTGTTTCTACTTGATTAGGATTTATGGATATGCATATTTCAAAAATAACATGCCCCAACAACTTTCCTTTCATAATTCCAAATATACACTTCTTTGGGTTCAAGGAGATACCATGTTCTCTACACCTTTGTAAAACCATTCTCAAGTCTTTCACATGCCCTTTTTTATTGTTATGAAAGACAATCAAATCATCCATATAAAGCATAATGCCCTTACCAATTAGATCATTCAATATAATGTCCACAACACATTGAAATGTATCACTTGCATTAATTAAATTAAATGTATTCTTTTATGTGTGCAAGTCCCCCATTTTGTGGTGAAAGTTATTGTGATTCTATCCTCATAGTTCACCAATACTCCATTGTAACCAAAACATCCATATAAAAAATACATCATTTAATACTCATTCATAATTTGTAATACCTCATCCAAAGATATCAATGGGTAATTATCTTTCTCTGAAGCTCTATTTAGATACCTAAAATTTAGACACAAACGTATCTATCCACTCTTTTTCTGCACTAGAATAAGGTTTTCTATTTACGTAGAATGCCTAATAGGAAAAAAAATCTTGGTTGATAATAACTTTTATACTTACTTGAAGGTTAAATGTTCTAGAAAAGGACTCAAAGTCCTATGCCTCTTGACTGAAAGACTTAACTCTCGAATTGAGAGGAATTGTACGAATGAGGATTGAAGTGTCTAATACCTTCATGTCTTCAAAACTCCAAGTTATGACATCTTTGTAGTCTTTCAAAGCTTATGAAAGTTCTTATTTCTATATTTTAGTATAAGTTATGCCTAAGAGCACTTTCTTTGAATCATTTGCATTCCCAATTTTACATGGTTCATGCATCATTCCTTTGAAATGGGTTGCCTTCTTTCTTTCACCTTGATAGTCTATGTCATAAAATGTTTCCAAACTGACCATACCTTTTAGAATTTTGTTTTGTTTTAAGGTTCAACACACCTTATTCATCTAGCCCAAAATCATCTCTATCAACTTTATTAATGATTTGAGATTCAAATACATTCATGTTCATGATAAATTCAATAATAAGTTGATCATTATTGAACACTTTAAAATTTATGATAACATCTGGGATGGAAGGAATAGAAATCAGTGTTACTGAAAAACTCTTCAAGTGAGAATAAATAATTGGCTCTAAAGTACTTGCCACTATTGCCAAAGCATTTGTTATGTGATTCCCCATATGAGGTATTGTTTGTATGCTAATTGCATCTAAGTCCTCTGTCAAATTTCATACTATGTTGCGATACCTGGACAATGATTTGTTATTACATGCATAGTAGCTTTTAACTTGTTTAATCCCAACCTCAAATTTACCTAACACCTTCAAATATTTGAATTTCCTGCTGAGAGAAAACTAAAGTCCATGAATCAGTGTTTCATATTCAACAACATTGTTTGTCCATGGAAAATCCAACCTGAATACAACAAAATAATCCTTTCCCATTAGACCGATGAACTTAATTACGGCACCACAACCTTGCTTGGATTTGGAACCATCAAACTTTAATATCCATAACTGATTATCTTTTATTTGTTTCTATCTTTGAGATATGAGTGTTGTACCAATGTCAATTTCATTATTTTTACTCTTGACATCAAAAAGAAATACATCTTATTCTTTGCTTGACAACACCCTCTAGGTTCTCCCTTCACTAGCTGAAGTATGAGTAGAGTTGTTTAGTGTAGAGGTATTTCCAACCTTTGTCATTGTTAACTCTTCATCTTTAAATGGAATGTCTTTTTTAGAACTACCCGCTTTCTTTGTTTCTACCTTTTTCAATGCTAAGAAGAATGGTGGATTGCGGTACTTCACCTGAGGTTTAAAATGATTCAAATGTCTAAATGTAGGGATAACAATATGTGCTAATACTACATTAGATGAATAGAATGAATCTTCTTCATCAAGTTATTATAGATCCTTAATCTCATCTCCTAGCTGAATTCTTAGAACTTATAATTTTTTTTGTATGAACAAAATGTTAACATTGATATTTTCAATAACTAACTCACAAGAAATAACTATTATATCATTATTATCAACACTATTGATATCTTCTTCTGTCGTATCTTGATTAATATGTTAAACAACACCAATTAGAAATACTTATTCAGATCTATTTATAACATTATATACACCGAGATCATATTCTTTGTATAGGACCTCATTTGTCTTATTGAATTTAGTGATCAAATGTTTCATTTTTGGTTGCCTCTCTATCTTAATCTGATTTGGCATACCACACTA
The DNA here is from genome assembly GCA_037957365.1 of Torreya grandis. Taxonomy (NCBI): domain Eukaryota; kingdom Viridiplantae; phylum Streptophyta; class Pinopsida; order Cupressales; family Taxaceae; genus Torreya; species Torreya grandis. The sequence goes on from JARHVA010000603.1 coordinate 1,784,677, forward strand.
TGGGAGCTACATATGAGAAAAATTGGTCACCATACATCTATTAAGTCTCTTAAACTAATATTTACTTAAGAGCATACCATACGCATTAGAGATATCAACTACTTAAATATCAGTGAACCATTATACCCTCGGATTTGAAGCTAGTTGATTTTGAATATAGTTTAGCTTGCTAACCATATTAACCTCTAATTTTTCCAGCTGCACCACCTTCTTGTTTGACTTGGAAGGAATCAATCCTAGTTTTTGATAAACTGAGAATGACTTCACATTATTTGAAGCACGTGAATCCACCAAACAATTATGTAAGTTTTTACCAAAAATGCTAAATGTTAAAAGAAAAAGTGGATTTTTAGTCTTTTCTTTATAAAAAGGTGCATTTGCTACTTTACTATTTTTTTCATTTTTATAGCAGATAAAGCTTTTAACAACAATTCATTTTGATTAGAAATTTGTAGCAGTTCAAACATAGATATGTTAGCTTTAGTGTTATTTAAGTCTCTATAATGTTGTATCCAAGTTTGTTTTGTTCTAATGACTTAACTTGTAAAAGAATAGTATTATTATTTGATTGTGAATATGTGTTAGGCCCTTTTAGTGGAAATTGATTATTATTAGAGTATTCATTAGGTGGAATTTGGGCATTGTTTGGAGTAGAAGTTTTCAAATGTGTTTGTAATTTGCTCCTCAACATGTAATTTTTTCTTTTTTTTGAAATTGTCTAAAAGCTTGAACTTCGTCTAAGATATCTTCTAGCTCATTATCACTCTCACCTAAAAAATCATAAGTTTCTAAAACTAAGGTTGTACTTGAGTTCATTCTAATTTTATTTTGGTTATTTTTAGCTATAGACACTATTTCCAGATTTTCTATTTCCTTTTGAAAGATGTTTAAAACTGACATAAAATAATACAATCAGTTTTGACATGATTCATTGTATTATGTAATCCACACCAAGTGGGAAAGGCTAAATTAGCTATTTTTATGTAATTTCTAGCATTTTTATTGGTCTGATTTGCATTGTCAAGGGGATTAAGAACACTTCCATTATTAGGCTTGGTAGTCTATTTGCATTAGTCCTTTGGAAATTGAAATTTATATTTTGAAGAAGGTTATTCATAAGTTGATTTTGAGGTACTTTTCTTCATAAATAAACTACATTACTGGTCAATATTCTAACTAACTACTACAAGTTTCTTATCTCAAGATTTACATTTGTATTCTTATTATTTCCAACACCATTTTATTGATTTATATTGGCTACATGTGTTGTGTTAAAAATGTTGGCATGTGAGGTTTTATTGAATTATGAATTGCATTGGAATGTGTTTTATTATTTAAAAATAATGGGACCACTTCTTGATTATGAGTTGGATTGACATGACCAATCATGTTAGGTGTAAAAACATGGTTGTTGTAGGGCATAGGAAAAAGTTGTTGGTTAACTGGTTGTAACAACATTTGATTTGGAAGAACAAATTAACACTCAAGTATTTGATTCAAGGGGATTTTATTGTAAACCATGTTTTGGTTTGGGTTCATCATTGGTGTATTATGCATAAGTTCTTGATTAATAATTGGGATTTGGTTGTATGCTTTTGGTTGTCATAAAGATAATAGTGGACCATCAACATATCCTTGTGGCATCCTTTGTTGCTCAATATTGATAGATTCATTATAGACTAAAGACAAAAATGCAAGAGTTGATTGAATTCTTCTAAATAACATAGATATCATTGGGTCTAACACTCTTATATACATGTTTAAGTAGTTTTTATGAGAGTTTCTTTTTATAAAAATAAACTACCAAAAAATTAAGGAAGTATATGGTTTAAACCAAGATAAGATGTACTTATGAAATGGATTGCATACCATTGATCAAGAAATTATGAAGACTCCTTTTTGGCTGGGATGGAAAACCTACATACATGTAAAGAACTTGACAATTTATAGATTAATAAGATAATAGGGTGGGCTTCTTGGTGAAAATCAGCTCCAGGAAGTTATAAGCTTCCTTTTACATATGTCAACCCACCTCTTTTAGCAATCGAGATGATAATAAAGATAACATAAATTATAAATGCTTATTGAAAATGTAGATAACATATAATTATGTTCTTATCTAGTCTTCTTCTATTTCGTTAAGATAAACAAAATGATCAAGCCAAAACTCTTCTGTAACATCAATGTCTTCTCAGATGATCTCAAGTTGGGCTAAGATATCATTAATATATGGGGTGAAAGATATGGCATAAAGATTCAATTCAAATGCAACATCACCTTGATCAATGAAAAAAGGTTGGGAGACAATGGGAAAATTATAGATGCTGAATATTTCATGAGAGATTCTAGGGATAGTCATATAAGAATAGAATTTCATATTTGCAAAAAATAGATAATCAAATTGGATCAAGAATGTACTATAAATTTATAGAATAAGGCTTGAGTTTTACAACTAAATAATTCTGATAAGGATCAATGTTGATTCTAATAATTGACTTCGATTCTGCTAAGAAATCTTAAAATGCCAAAAGAGTGGAATTTAACCTATGGAAATGGATTCTAAACCACTAGTATCAATTTAAGATGAAGATAAATGAGAACTAATACAAAAATTGAGATAGATAAGTAAATTACATTTTAAAAGAATCCAAGACTAACTTTTAAAACACTTTTGATGGTGTTGTGGTTTGTGTAGTGTATTTTGAATTCTTGAAAGTGATATCCAAGGATTTGGATTTTGTGTCTAAAACATCAAGATGGCCTAGCCTCTGTATCACAGGGTTTCTATATGTCATACATCCTAGAAGTGTTTGGTTAGCTTTATAACATTATTCTGGGAAGCTACTAACATAATCATTGCCGATCGAATGGAATAGACAACGATCATAGAAATTGTTTATGATTTTGGGTTAGCTTTAAAAAATGTGTTACAAAGTGGTTTTAACTACAAGCCAGGTTTGGGTAAAGGATATTTAGTTGTAAGATAGGGTTTTTATTATGGGTAGGTTGTTAGGATGGCTGGTAAATTGGATTTTATTAATTTTTATTAGATATTAAGAGATTTTGGTGGTTGGAAGGAGTAAAATGGTAATTATAATGGGTAATCATAAATAAGGATGGTGAAAAATAAGTGAAGGGGTTTATGAAATGTAATAACATTAATATATAGCATACATAAATCTAGTGTCTATATTTACCCTTTTTTATTGAGTGGTTGGGTAGCAACTAACTACGAGACAAAAATCTAAAGAGTGATGATGCCCCATGTATGTGTGAGCAGGTATTCCCCCTCAAACTAAGAGTCAAAATGATAGAAAGAAGTGGTGATGGGTTTGAAAAAGTGTGGGATGAAGGATAGGATGGAGATCTGATCGATAAAAAGAGAACCAAGGATGTAGACTTGTTACATGAGTAAAACTGTGTACTAACAAGAGAAGGATAATTGCCCTATGGTAGGCATGAAACAAATTGCCCCAATCATGAATAAGTAGGTGCTAACAAAGGTGACCAAGATAATAAATGATAAGAGTTACCAATTGAAGCATCTATTGTGCTAAATCATGGGTTCTATGTATAGCCAGTTATCCTCATGGTGAAATACTTTCTTGGGATATGCAATGGATATATTCCCAATAGATTATATGCCTATATAGGATGTGGGACTAGTAGTTAATCAATATCCATGAGCCTATGGTGTTATGAAAAATAGTGCAGATGTAATGGGGTAACTTGTTAGGCTAGACAACAAAAATATGTGTTTGTAAAAGGTCTAAGTAGTGCAAAAGCTTGGATCGATATTGATTAATTTGGATCATGGATTATTTTATTAAGATTGATGTTAATTACAAGAATTATCAATAATTATAAAGATCATCATCGATTGGCATAACTGCTATATATAGTGTGACCCATAATTTGGTTGGCTTACTTTCATTTATGTATAATTGACCATTTGAAAAAAGAGGTGACGTGGCTATCAAGGATGGAGGTGAGTAGGAGTGGACAAAGGAGACAAATGGCATGTAGAAGGAAGATGGATTTAGAATTGTTTTTAAGCATGGGGAGATAGGGGTAGTCATAAGTCACCTATAAAATCAACATTGATTTTTAACAATCATTAGAATCAGTAGAGATTGTGGTAGATCATGAACAATCCACTTATGATCACTGATGATTCATAAAGAATTGATAACAATTATCATGAGTGTTAGGGTAGAGGGACTTTGTAGGGGAGAAGAATAAATAGTTTTGTTAAATTATGTTTGCAGGCTTGAGATCTCTTGACGATGCGGGATTGAGTGTTGCCAGTATTAGAGTGTTTTTTTAATGTGATGAGTGAAGAGGATTTGGCTCACATGGATGCCATTGGACCCATAGATTTGAATCAGTATCGGTATATACATAGAGATGGGGCACTACTAGTAGCTTTATTAGAGCAGTGGGATATGGTGACAGGGACCTGTTGGTTATTGACTGAGGAGATTATTATCATGGTTGAGGATATATATATATATATATATAATATTTTACAACTATTATTACATGGAGCAGTGATTACACTAGTGGATGAGATAGGACACGAGGAGGTCTTGATGCATCTGTATGATGAAGATGGTGTAGATATCACCTTTTTTACAAGGGGTTTGCATTAGTCTTTAAAAGAGCAGGATGCAAAGGGGAGTTTGGTGATGACCATGATGATGTTAGCGATTTCTTGTTATGCATTAACAAATTCCAAAGGAAGGAGATTTCCTTGTAGTTTGATAGGTGTAGTAACAAATATGGTAGAGCATTGTATTTTGTTTTCATGGGCACCCACGCTCTTAGCACAAGTATATAGAGAGTTATGGGGATGAAGGACACATTAGAGATTCAGGTTAAGATATCACATTTATAATACAATGTTGGGTTTATGAGCATACCAAAGTAGTGTAGCCTCTTAAGGTTCCATGGGTGACATGGCATCATATGACCACTAGATGAGTTTTGGCCAGGAATATATAATCATTACCAATCAAATGGAATCAATGATGATCATGAAAATCATTAACACTTATAGGATATCTTTACAAAATGTGTTACAAGGTGGTTTTAATCATAGGCTAAGTTGGGGTAAATGATATTTAGTTGTTAGATAGGATTTTTATTATGGGTAGGTTGTTAGGATGGTAGGTAAATTGGATTTTATTGATTTTTATTAGATATTAAGAGATTTTGGTGGTTGGAAGGAGTAGAATGGTAATTAACAAAGGTAATTATGATGTGTACACATAAACAAGAATGCTGAAAAATAAGTGAAGGGTTTTGTGACACATAATAACATTAATATGTAGTGTACATAAATCTAGTGTCTACATTTGCCCTTTTTATTGAGAGATTGGGTAGCAACCAATTGCAAGATAAAAATACAAAGAGTGTTGATGCCTCAAGTGTGTGTGAGGAGGTATTCCCCCTCAAATTTGGAGTCAACATGATAGAAGGAGTGATGATGGCTTGGAAAATGTGTGGGATGAAGGATAGGATGGATATTTGATTGATAAAAAGAGTGCCAAAGATGCAAGATTATTATGTGAGTAAAACTTTATACTAACAAGAGAAGGATAATGACACATAGAGATGTGCTAGAGAAGGTATGAAACAAATTGCCCTAATCATGAATAAGTGGGTGCTAACAAAGGTGACCAAGAGAAGAAATGATAGTAAGGATCGGTTGAAGCATCTATTATGTGAAATTAGGGGTTCTACGTATAGGCAGTTGTCTTCATGGTGAAAAACATTATAGGATATGCAAGGGATATATTCTCAATAGAGTGTATGCCTCTATAGGTTGTGAGACCAATGGTGGGTCAATATCCTAGATCCTATGGAGTTATATAATAATTGAGTTATAATAGGGTAACTTGTTGGGCCCAACAATAAAAGTATGTGCTTGTAAAAGGTCCAAGTAGTGTAAAAGCTAGGATGGAGACTGACCAACTTGGATCATGGATGATTTTATCAAGATCAATGTCAATTACAAGAATTTATAATGATTATAAGGATCATCATCGATTGGCATAATCATTATATATAACATGACTCATAATTTGGTTGGCTTATTTTCATTTATGTATAATCGATCATTTGAATGAAGAGGTGACACATAGATATGAAGGATGGAGGCAAGTGTGAGTAAACAAAGGAGATAGAGGGCATGTGGAGAGGTAGATAGATTTAGAATTTTGTTTTTAAGCATGGGGTGACAAGTGTAGTCATAAATCACTTGCAAGAACAATAGTGATATTTGATGATCATTGAAATCACTGGCAATCATGGTAGATCATGAATGATCCACTTATGATCAGTTATGATTCATAAAGAATTGATAGCAATTATTTTAAGTGTTAGGGTAGAGAGGCTTTGTAGGGGAGAAGAATAAACAATTTTGTTAAATTATGCTTGTAGGTTTGAGATCTCCTGATGATGTAGGATTGAGGGCCACCATTTTTAGAGCATCTTCATAATGTAATGAGTGATAAGGATTGGACTCACATATATGCCATTACACTCAAAGGATTACATCATAATCAGTGTATACATAGAGATATGGGACTAGTAGTATCTTTGTTCGAACAGTAGGATATGGTGATAGGGACCTTCTGGTTGCCGATCAGGGAGATTATTATCATGGTTGAGGATATATATAAGATTTTATGACTACTGATATAGGGAGAAATGATTACACCAGTATACGAGTTAGGACATGGGGAGTTCCTAACATGGTTATATGATGAAGATGTTGTAGATATCACCTTTTTTATAGGGGTTTGTATTGGAGTCTTTATATGAGTAGGATGCAAAGGGAATATTGGTGATAACCATGATGATGATAGAGATATCCTATTATGTGTTATCAAATTTTGAAGGAGGGAGATTTCCTTGGAGTTTGACAGGTGTAGTAGCATATATGATAGAGCATCGTACTATGTTTACATGGGCACCCACGCTCTTAGTGCAGGGGTACAGGGAGTTACATGGATGGAGGACACATCAAAGATTTGGGTTAGATATCACATTTGTACTATAGTGTTGGGTTTATGATCATATCAGATTAGTGTAACCACCTAGGGTTCTATAGATGAGAATGCATCAAAAAGCCTACAGTGTATGATTCCTTCAATGGAAAGATGATCTAGTTAGACCATTTGGCAATGGGATTGTACAAGATTTGGATAAATATTGGCAAGTGATGGATGGTTTATAGGAGGGAGATGTGATTTGGAGGCCATATGTGAGATTTTATTCATGGCTTGAAGAGCAGTGAGAGTTAGCTGCAAGACAAGAAGATAGGTGTTGTAGGGATGGTGATTGGAGCATTTAAAGTTATTTTAGTTTGGGAGGGCGAGGAGATAGTTTGGTTTGGTGTAGTATATACTTGATGCACCATAGTTGTATAGATGTGAAGATTTTGAGGTTGAGATGTCAGAGGCTCATTTTATGGTTATCCAGCTATTGGTAGAGGAGGAGATAGCCATGATTGATATGGATGATGTCAGGTTTACAATAAAATTCTTTTTGTGGTGGGTAGAGCATATAGGGTCCATACAAAGGAGGGTGGTGTGGCCACAAAAAGAGAGGGATGATAAGGAGTTGGTAGACATGAAGGATAAAAGATGGGATGATGGGGAGAGAGGAGGATAGGATGAGGACCCTACAAAGAGAGTAGATGTATAGATAGTCACTATAGATAAGGATGTGTTGACATAGTGTGACACTTTATGAGAGCAACTTACTACATTCTAGACCAACTGACATATTCTACTTACCAATTATGATGCTTTGCACCTGAGCTATGATCAGGTGAATCATGATTGTGAAAGGTATTAGGGCCAGAGGGATAGACTCTATGGATTAGGAGGACTTGTGGGAGTGATAACATCAGGATCAAGTAGAGGAGGAGGACAGGGTATGGGTATGGGACCACTGGGGATAGTAAGTGTGGACTAATATCAGGATGTTCTGGTAGAGTTATCATATTATGAATAGATTTTGGGGGAATGCCTTCCTAACATTCCATAATAAATGATCTATATAGCTAGTCAAGGTAGATCTTCACGATGACCATTGACTATTTCAGCTAGTGTGGGCAGTGTGGCATGGGGAAAAGATTGGGATGGTGTAAATAGAGGAGGAGATGGAGGAGGTGGGACTATTGATCTGAATCTTCTCCAAATTACCACTTAGTTTTATTTTGGTTATTGTAGTAACTAGAGGATTTCATTGTATATGTGACCTTCATTTATGATACTTTGATGATGTATGCATTTGATTTACATGTATATATAGATCTATGAGTTTTGGTGGTAATATGAGTATGTGTTAATTTTTTATATGGGACCTACCCTCTCACTTCATGGTCCCACAATGATAAGGGTGTCAGGTGCATAGCTGATATACCATCAACTAATTATTTATACTCGGCCAGAATACTGAGCTGGCTTTTTCCTTGGTGATGAAATCTAAGTACGTCCACCTGGGTAGGACAGTTTTTGTTACTTATTTGATACTCTTGTGGTTTTGGTGGTGTCTGAGGGAGAAATGTGACTATTTATATAAATTAATTTTACTGATTATGCTATGTTTACTACCTAATCAAGAAAGCTAATGAATGCAATATCTTTTAGAATTCAAAAGAAAGTAATTTCTGTTTTCTTTTAGTGAATATAACAATGAATAATTTGCTAAAACATAAAGTATAATAGAACTAAAATAACAAAACAAGAATTATGTTGCCCAAAAGGGTCCCATTAGTCATGCCAAAATATTTAAGTAGTTTTATCAGAGTTTTATTTATAAAAAGACTATTAAACACTTAAGGAAGTACATGATTTTAACCTAGTTAAGATGTACCTATGAAATAGATTGTGCACCAATGATCAAGCAACCACAAGAACACATTTTTTAACTGGGAAGGAAAACTTGCACACATATAAGAAACTTTAAAAAATAGATTAATAAGATAGTAAGGTGGGCTGCCTAGTGAAATACAAGTTCTAGGAAGGTAAAATATTCCTTTCACAGATGTCAACCCACTTATTTTAGCAATCAAATTGATAATAAAGATAACAAAATTTATAAATGATTATTGAAAATGTAGATAACATATGATTATGCTCCTATTTAATCTTCTTTTATTTCATTAAGATAAATAAAATGATCAAGCCAAAACTCTTTTGCAGCTTTAGTGTGTTGGAATAATTGTCATTGATGTAAAAAGAATTGTAACAAATATGAATGGAAATGTCAAATGGAATTATTTCCAGAAGTGAACATAATTGTTACCGAAATTAAATAGAATTATCGATGGAAGTGAACATAAATGTCGACATAAATGTTAACAAAAATGTCGATAGAAATTTTGATAGAAATGTCAATAGTCACATTTCTTGGTAAAGAGGTACCTCTTGGATGGGACACATCATTTAAAGACTATATAAGGGAGAAGAGATGTGGAAGTATTAAAAGCATTTGATTTGATTGAAGATCATATAAATGTGAGAGAAGGAAGAGAAGAGCAGAAAATGAAATATAATATCTCTTAAGAAAATAAGTGTGAAGGGTAGATTTATTTTAATAAAGAATATCATTTGAGAATTGTGAAAGAAAGGAGAGCAAAAAGTATATAAGAAAATTAGTGAGAGGAAATGTAAGAGAAGCAAAGCCACCATTTGATTGAAAAAGCAATCATAGATTGTAGAATCGATTTGGCTTAGGGTCGTTACCTCATAGTCTAGGGGTTGGTGCTCACGAATTGGCCGGGTTGGTGCTTGGAGAAGGGGATAGATGTCTCTAGTGGGTGGGTGCTCACAATTGACTGAGTTGGTGGTTGGTTTGGGGATTGCTGTCTCCAATAGGTTGGTGCCTACAATAATTATAAAAGAGTTATATATATAGTCAATATTTTATTATGGTTTTCTCCCAAAAGGGTTTCCACGTAAATCTTATGTTCTCTTGTGTTATTAATTGATAAATATTAAATGTTTATGGCTATTGTGGTTGATTAAATTAGAAAGATTTAAAGGTTAACTTATATTGATTCACCCCCCTCTTAGTATAACATTGTGCTTCATAATTGGTATCAGAGCAGGTTCCTTCGAAAATAGTCTAACCACTAGAAGGTAGATATCAAAAGCACAAAATGACCAAGCAACTAAAGGAGGAGAATCAATAGTTGAAATTTGTGGTCAAGGCTCTTAAGGAATGGGTATGTATCTTGGAGTCTAAGTTGGCTTTAGAAGCAAAAGAAGATAAGATGTCTATTCAAGATCTTAAAAAACAGCTAGAGGTTGCATATTCAAGTTTGAAATCAAGAGAAGAGTGTAATCAATTGAATGTTGAGTTAAGTTCTTTGAAGGATAAGCATGAGAGGATCATAGTCAAGGTGGAGAAAGATCATGAGATATTATTCCAAACTAAGAAGGATGCGATTTTGAAGGGAAAATTGAAGAATCCAATCAGACAACCCAATGCTCTCAAGTTTTCTAATTTTTTTAATGGACATTTTATTTTTCATCATTTTGGTCATAGGGAAAGAGACTATTTGAGGAGAAGCAATCAGTCAAAGAGAGATCTCAGTCACCTTCAACCAAAATGTATAAGAAATGTTGCTTGTTTTTGGTGTCATAAGGTTGGCCATATTACTAAATTATGTCCAAGTGGAGTAAAGAGATCCTCAAGGTATGTCAAAGGATATGGAGCCCTAGAAGATATGAGAAGGTCCAAACTTAGGTTTGGAGACCTAAGATAATAAAGGTTGATCAAATTGAGTCTAAGTGTAAGAATGGATTACTTTATACAGTAAAGAAAGAATTAGATAAGGACTATGTGGAACTCTTATTATCAAGAGTTGTCTAAAATATAGTGAATACTAGTCCTAAGTAGCTTGTAGATCAAATAAAATATATTGTTACATTTGAGCATGAGCCTTGTCAAGGTTCCCTATTGTTAGTTTCTAATGATAGTGCATTGGAAGGTAAGATCGTTGCAAGAGTTGAGAAGACGAACAACATCATAGATGTTGAGGTTAGTGAGTCAAAGAAGTTAGACATCCCTAAATGGATTCTAAGAGAAATAAATTAGTCTCATAGATGTAAGAGGATTAAGAAAGTAATATAGGAGATATGGGCATCTCCTAGGTTCACTTTGTTTTAGGAACCTTTGTGTGGAGTGCCTCTTCTAAGCTTCAAGGAGACACTTTACAGAAAAAGGAAGTATGGTGGATGAATGTTGGGTTTTGGTTGTGTTGCATGATAAAAAAGTCATGAAGGTGAGTTGATAGATCAGTTTGTATATCAGTTTGAGGTAGCTTGATATGGTGTAGTGTCTTGAGAGCTCTTGTGAGCATGGATTCAGGTAAGTCTATTTAATTTGAGCATGTTCTAGATGATCAGATAAATAGTAGTGGTGAACATCATATGAGAAGGTGTATTGATCTTTGAAAGAGGTCTCTTAGGTCTAAGAAGTCTAGAGATTGATATGAAGTTGGCAGCGTATGCAAAGATGAAGGTGTATGCAAACAAGGTATGTCAATCTTGTGGGAAGTTGTGCATGTTTTAGTTGTTATCTTTTCATTTGTAGCTTCATATGGTGTGATTAGGAGCATGGAGTTAGGGGGAGTTAACTCAGGTCCCTTGAGAAAAATATGAAGTATGGACTTGTTTCTTGTTTGAGATGAGTCAAAGAATAACTGTGTGAGTAATTTGTTAGGTCCAAGGATCAAAAAGGCCATATATTGATGAACTTGTGAGAGTTTATATAACCCTTTGCCATTGATGTCAAAGGGGGAGAGAGAGAAAATAAAAGGGGATCACTATAGGAAGAAGAGAACCATGGACAACCCTTTGCCATTGATTTCAAAAGGGGAGAATTGAAGATATGGGGAGCAAAGGAGGAGAACCACAATAAGGGGGAGTTCATATAGTAATTCATGCGGATTGCCATCAATGATAAAGGGGGAGATTGTTGGAATAATTGTCATTGATGTCAAAAGAATTGTAACGGATATAAATGGAAATATCAAATGCAATTATAGCCAAAAGTGAAATAAATTATTGTCAGAAGTGAATGGAATTATAGTTGGAAGTCAACAGAATTGTTGCTGAAAGTGAATGGAAATGTCAACGGTCACATCTCTTGGTGAAGAGGTACCTCTTGGATGGGACACATACTTTAAAGGCTATATAAGGGAGAAGAGATGTGGAAGTATTACAAGCATTAGATTTGATTGAAGATCATGTAAGTGTAGAGAGAAGGAAGAGAAGATGGGAACAAAAAATGGAATAGAATATCTCTTAAGAAAAGAAGTGTGAAGGGTAGATTTATTTTAGTGAAGAATATCATTTGAGAATTGTGAAAGGGAGGATAGTAGAAAGTATATAAGAAAATCAATGAGAGAGAAAGTGTAAGAGAAGCAAAGTGATCATTCGATTGAAGAAGTAATCATAGATGATGGAATTGATTTGGTTTGGGGTTAGTGTCTCATAGTCCAGGGGTTGGTGCTCCTATGGTTTGATGCTCACGAATTGGCTAAGTTGGTGCTTGGCAAAGGGGATCAGTATCCCCCGTGGGTGGGTGCTCACAATGGACCAGGTTAGTGCTTGGTTTGGGGATTGGTGTCTCCAGTAGGTTGGTGCCTACAAACATTGTAGAAAAGCTATATATATATATATATATATATATATATATATATATATATATATATATATATATATATATACATATACCCTTCTCAGTATAAGCATGTGCTTAACACAGTGTTTTCTCGAATAATCTCAAGTTACACTGAGATATCATTGATATTGGGGGTGAAAGCTATGGTGCTAAGACTTAACTCAAATGCAAAGTCACCTTGAGGAATAAAAAAAGGTTTAAATATAATGGCTAATTTGTAGATGCTGAATATTTTATGAGATATTCCAGGGATAGTCATCTAAGAACATAATTCCATATTTGTAGAAAATAGATAATCAGATTGAATCAAGAATGTGTTAGAAATATGTAGAAAAAGGCTCAAGTTTTACAACTAAACAATTTTGACAGGGATCGATGCTAATTTATAGAATCGGTATTAATTTTGTTAAGATCAATGTTAATTCTGTTAAGAAATCTCAAAATTCCAAAAGAGTGGATTATATCTTATGGAAGTGGATTCTAAACACACTAGAAGAATTTAAGATGAATATTAATGCTAACTAATACACAAAATGAGATAGATAAGTAAATTACATTTTAAAAAAATCTACCTTCTTAAAAAATTTAAGATGAATATTAATGATAACTAATACACAAAATGAGATAGATAAGTAAATTACATGATATGAAAACCTTTATCATGTGTAAGGAGACACTTTATCAAATGAATAAAATGACCAAAACATTTTGAGGACTTTGCACATAGATCTTCCAATCACCTTAGCCCCTCCACTATGTCTCTTAGTAGTGATCTGTGTATTGACAATCTAAATACATATGATCTCAATGGGATATATGGATTTAATCTGCCAATTTGAATCAAATACTATAGTTTTTGGATTTCACAACACTTTAGACTTGAAATATATATAGAAAGCCCACACAAATGCACCCAAACTAGTATGAAGCATTAAGTCACAATAATATTAAGTCTTTTCACCTTGAACAATTAAAACTCAATTACTCTTCATTTAAATACATGGAGGATAGAGTACAAAATCTTTCAATAAAAATATGAAATTTCTCCTCTCTTGCTTTCTTGGGACTAGATCCCCCTTACATGCACAAATACATTATGAAAAGACTGTTTGAAAATTCAAAATGATGAGCTTTTAAACGCAAGTAACTACCCTAACTACTTCTTGAAAACCTCCAATCCACTCTTGAAACTGCCTCATATGGGCATACAAAGGATCTATGACTTAAAGATTGAATCACCTATTATATGTCCTCTATCAACCTCTTTAAACTCAACACTAACATTATACAACATTACCTAGCTAAGAAACATTGAAAAAAAATCCTCAACTTTCCCAAGCTTTCAGATATTTAAATAATGATTTTGGTGGGAAATATTGATTTAAATGTTTCAAACTATCTAACACCTCTAGAATACCAAAATGAGATCCAAGAACGATTCTAAAACACTTATCTATCTCATTTTATAGTTTTTAAAAAATGTAATTTACTTATTTATCTCATTTTGTGTATTAGTTATCATTAATATTCATCTTAATTTTTTTAAAATGTAATACACAAAATGAGATAGATAAGTAAATTACATTTTAGGAAGAATGATGATATACCCCCAAAGAAGGAAGAAGCATTCAAGATAGAGATGAAGCCTAAGAAGAAGTCGCAAGGTAATAAATCCAAAGAGGATGACATATCTGATATTGATGATGATGAACTAATTGCTTTGATTACTAGGAAATTAAACATTGGCTCAGGAAAGTACAAGAGTAAACTACCCGTCAAATGTTTCAACTACAGAGAGATAGGACATTTTGATTAGAAGTGCCCTTATAAGCATGAGAAGAAATATTATGAAGAGCATGGTGAAGGCCAAGATGATGACAAGAAAACATACATGAAAAAATGTTTCAAAAAGTATAACAAGAAGAGGTTCTTTAAGAACAAGAAGAGTCTTTACACCAAACAAGATTGCAGCTCATCAGATGATAGTGAAGATAGTGACTCAGAATATGATCATGAAGATGATGGTCCAGCTTAAGATGAAGCTCTATTCATGGCTGGAAGGAAATTACTCACTTCAAAAGGAGTCTACTTGGAGTGATTTAGATGATGATGAAGATGAGGTGGACTGTGACACTGGTTTGATGATGAAGATGAGGTGGAATGTGAGACTGGTTTGATGAATGATCTTGAAGAACTGAAGATTGAGAAGAAGATCAATAAGAAGATGAAATCTAAGCTCAAGCACTATGAGGAGCAATTCAGTATATATAAGACAAGATTGAATGAAGATGCCAAGGAGCATGAAGATATGATCAAGCATCTCAGTTGTCAATTGGAAATTTTGTCTACAAGCCTAAAAGTTAAAGAAGATGAATGTTTCTAAAAAGGAATCTTTGAAATCTAAGTTAGAAAAGACAGCTAGTAAGGTGAAGACATTTTTGAGATTTGAAAAGAGCTCATGTGACCTAGACAACACTCTATGTGGTCAAAAAATTACTAGTAATAGAACTGATCTTGGATATGAAGAACAAAATAATGCTAGTTAAGACAAGATGAAGATTAATGTGAACCAAGACAATTTTTATTTGAAGATAAATCAACAGACAAGGACTGAAGGTGCTAATAAAGTAAATACAAATCAAATCAGACAACCAAATGCCATGAGGTATGCAAGTTTCAGTGTTTATTGTTATATATGTAATCAATTTGGTCATAGAGCTAGAGAGTGCAAGAGACCTACTAGAAATTAATTTGCATGGAACTATGATGGGGGTCATCAATCAAAAGGTGTGAATAAAATTAGATTTAACTATCTTGATGTGGGACATTTTGTAAACCATTGTCCACATCAGATTAGACAAGGTGATTCCTCTTCAAAAATAAGTTGTGTTGTTTGTCATGACATATGACACATTGTAGATTTATGTCCAAATAAGGTAAGATACGTCTCTTGTAAAAGGTATGGTGTACTACAATTGTGAACAAAGAGGTCACATATCTAGGTTCTGAAAGCAAAGACCTACAAGACAAAATAGACTTAATTAGGCTCTTAGAGTTCATGAAAGAAGGCAAGTTAACACATGGAAGCCAAAGGTGATAATTGTGAGTCATGATGAGACTGTTGGTCCAAGTAATATTTTTACTGTGATGGATAATGCTTCAGATGTTGAAGAGTACCAAAAGGTTTCATTGACTAGTCATATTGAGAATGAAGAAATCAAGCTCAAGGAGAAGAGTAAGGTGCTGATTGAGGCCAATCCTAAAGTACGTATTGATCCAAGGGAACATCTTGCTGTTGTTAAGCATGGTATCATGTAAAGAACATCAATTGTCTGTGCTTAATGATTAGATTCCAAGTTGCAAGGAAGATTCATCAGATATAAAAATATGTAATGAATTTGTGTTGTCTCCATGTATTGTCAATTCAATCATAGAAGAAAAGGAGAATGTTTTAGTAGATGAAGTTGTTTCACCTAAGCCAAAGAAGAAGAAGAACTACAAATATCAGATGAGCTATGTATTCATGCTTGTTCTTCAAGAGACCCGAGAAGGATATTCGAGCTTGTGTTGATGTTGTTTCGATGCCTCACAATGAATTAAGTATTGAAACATGTTGTAGACTCCATGAGGATGATTTATATGGATTTTGAAAGTGTCATCAATCTATTTTGAGTATGACCAATGCTTAAGAAGTTGATTGTATGTTCAGTAATGGTGTTCCTATGTATAATAATTGTGTTTGAGTTGTTTAAGCATACACAAAGGTGAGATAAGTTGATTGTGATCATTTGAGGTTATTGAAGGGGATATAAGGACTGGACCCATGTATTTGAAAGTGTTCTTGTATTCTTATTTTTCTTGAGGGAGTGCTAAATGAGTGAATGCGTTCACATGAGACCTATAAGGGCTACAAGGGCTTTTTAAAAAGGTGTATCTCCTTAAGGGTGACCCATAAATGCTATCGCTAACCTATGAAGATTGTATTGAGTCATGTCTTCATGCAAGAGATGTCATAAGGGCTAAGGCATGGCTAATGGCTGACCAAGGTAGTAATTATCAAGATTGCTCTATAAATAGTGGAACCAAAGATGATGGGCTATAGATTTTGTGTGAGAGACTAAGGAGCGATTGAAGAGAGGCTTGTGTGTGTTTTATGGAATAAAATAGTGGTAAAGTGTCCTGAGGATGATTTGAAGAGCAAAATAGATTTAGGACTATTTATATGACCTGTTGGTCATAATTCTGTTAGCAGAATAGTGAGCTTATTATTTGAGTGTAAAGCGAAGGTAAAGTGTGATAAGCAAAGCTCCATCATCAGGGGTTTTTGACATCACTTCAAAGATGAATTTGTTCATAGGTGTTATTGTGACAACTTAACATCTAAGGTGGTTATAACCTCTTTCCAAGGTAAATCTTGCTAAAAGGTCTAGTTTTTGTTGCAACTTAGCTAGACAAGTGTGATAACACCTTGTGGGATTAGAATCTCACTAAATAAGAATTGTAGTTCCTTGATAATTTGTAGATGGTCTAAATTGGATCTTGTTATTATAGAATAATAGTCAAATTATAGTTTTGAGTGGGTTTTATTCCTCAAGATGGTTTTCCATGTATGTCATGTGTTATACGATTGATCTTGCATTATCTCTCTTACTTATTTCTATGAATGATGTGTATGCTTCATGAATGCTTTTGATAATTGGTTAAGTGTTCATAAAGATCAGAATTGAAGTTGGATTATCTGGGCTCAAGTTGTTATACCTCTAAAAGTTTTTTGGGGATATTGGACACATTTAGGCTAGGTATATATAATCCTTTCCTATTGAATAGAATCAATGACGATCATATAAATTGTTAACAATTATAAGCTATCTTTGCAAAATGCATTACAAAGTGGTTTTAACCATGGGATAAGATAGGGTAAAGGATATTTAGTTTTTAAATATGATTTTTATTGTGTTTAGGTTGTTAGGATGGTGGGTAAATTGGATTTTATTTATTTTTATTAGATATTAGGAAATTTTGGTGGTTAGAAAGAGTATAATGGTAATTAACAAAGGTAGTTATGATTGGTAAACATAAACAAGAATGGTGAAAACTAAGTGAAGGTGTTTATGACACGTAATGACATTAATATGTAGCATATATAAATTTAGTGTCTACAGTATGTTTCAATAATAATTACTTTCATTTGGGTATATGGGCATTTCATCCTTTTATACAACTTATGGAAACTAGTGTTAAACATACTCATCAGTTTATTTGATTCTCAATGGGCAACAACAAAGTGACAATATGGGATAAAGGGATCAATAGGCACCCTAAAGTGATTGATAAACACATTTATTAGATCATTCTAAGAGGTGATGGATCCATTTGGTAGGCCAAAATACCAACTACAGGCCACCTCATCTATGGAATAAGGAAACAAGTGACAAGCCACATCCTCATGCTAAACTTGATTTCTTATGATGAAATCTTTAAAGGATTAAATGTGCTCATTAGCATTCTAAATCCCACATTGCACATACTTTGAACAAAACATTTAGGGATTCTTTGACAAATCACGAGTGACCCCCAGAATGTCCACAGGGTAGTTACCTCCACCAATCCAATAAATAGCCATTGGTAGGTTTAGAGGGGTAGCAAAAAGATTGACAAAATAAACTATAGCCATAGGATAACTATTGGTTGAATGAGTATATGTAGACTTATATTTCCCTTGATCAAATTTAATTTTTCTATGCCCAATGATGTATAATAGTCCAGAGTCACCTTCAATAGACTTTGACCTCATGATAATCCTTCTATTTTCTATCTTTGAAATTTGGAATGTCTTAGTGTAAGTAATAATTTTCCTATATTAAAGATAAATCTTTGGTTTCAAACTATAACTAATCATAGATTCAAAAATAATTTCAACCTAAGCTCTCCTAGCACCAATCTCTTGATGGGTCATTTGGCACACTAACTTAGACAGGTTGGAAAACCATCCAATCTCTCTTAAAATAAGATAAAAGCTCCTGAATGTCTATTATTGGTAGGTATTTGTTGTAATTTAACTTATTAGTTAATGTGAAACTATTCCATTTTAAAGGAAATGTTTGGAATGATTATTAGATAAATAATGGGTAATGCTAGTCATGTGGATGTATTGTTTAAAAATGAGCAATTATGGATTTGACTTGAAGATATGGTTGATTTATTACATTTTTTTCTTGTATACATAGATTACATAATGCATAAGTAGCAATAAATAAGGTTTTCAATCAATATAAATATGTAAATTCAGATTGCCAATTTAAATCTAATCTACCTATTCTAACTAATTTATATAAAAAAGAGCAAAATATGAGGGTAAAAAGAGAGAATTGAGCCTATTTTGTAGCTAAAACAAATCTGATTCATTTGATTTATAGCATCTCCATGGAATCATTATGTGTTTTGACCAATATGTACAAAACTATGAACAAAGATGACGCAAAAGTCTAAGGGTACTTCAGCTATGAATAAATATGGAAAAAATCACCATATACATGCATAGATAATAAACAACAGTCTTTAAAACCTTTGAATTGATACATATTTGTTTTAAAAACAATTTTTGGATCCATCAAAACAAGGGGAAATATATAAGCATGCTTCATAACAATATTGTTCATAAGAAAAATAATTAGGAAAGCAAGAAATTATAGAAATTAAATGTTTGATCCTCCACTCTTCTCTACATTATAAAATCAATTAGCCTTTAACTCAATTTTATTACTAGCTTTATATAGATTTCAGCCCATGGGTGGAGATAAACACTCCACTCATGAGATGCGTCAAAATATTGAATACATGGGTCAAGATCAAAGGCCCATAATCAGTATGCAAATAGATCATCTAAAAACAATGAATGCCATGACTAAGACAAGGTACCCATTATTAAATTCTAGTAACAAGGCACAAGTGAAATTAATAAATTCTCAATGCATATCTTCAATATAAAATTTCCTTATTTAAATGCACTTCTTCATGCTGTCTCCTTTGCACATTTCTGATGTGTGAGTCATAACGCTATTAAATATTGGTGAAAAGTCTCACCTTGAATAGTGTGCTCCTCTTAGCCAAATCCAATTTGAGTTTCTCCCAAAATGTAGTTGAAGACAATCAATGCCCTTCACCAAATCTTCTTTTCTTTCCAAATGTCATTCCACATTCTCATATGGCTATGAAAGGACAAGTCAATATTTAACAATTAAAAGCATCTCAACAAAATGTAGATGAAAAAACATGAACATGTTTTAAACTATGTAGAATTTTTCAAAATTGAAAACATGGTTGTGTTTGGGCCAAAACTAACTTCTCGGTGCTATAAATGTTTTAAAAAATGGATACACAAGTGAAATGTTTTTCTCAAAAAACTGATAGGGAGTCAAAATAGTATTTCATAGCAACTTAGGTTTCACATGTCACAAGCATGGACTTTTCAAAATTTCATAACAATATATTGATTTTGTAAAAAAATATTAAAAAACTACTTTATCCTTAAAAATTTTAGACCTCCTATATCAATCTATGGTATTTCATAGCAACTCGGGTTTCACATGTCGCAAGCATGCACTTTTCAAAATTTCAAAATAATATACTGATTTTGTAAAAAAATAATAAACAACTAGTTTATCTTTCAAAATTTTAGACCTCCTATATCAATCTAGCTTTGCATGTTGTGGATCATTGATTCTAGTCTTTGGTGGGTTTCAATAGAAATTGGGCTTTGCATGGTGGCTTACAGTGTGCAACATCAAAGGTCGTTAGAAATTGATGATTTTGAAGCACAAACTCATGTTTTTGGAAAATACGTAAAATATAAAAGTTTACTGTCTTGAAGCTAGCTTTCCAATGCCATAAATGACATGAAAATAGAGTAATGAGTCAAACTTTATGACCAAAACACTAAATACTTGTCTACTAACTTAGAATACCAATGCCACCCAACATTTTACAGGATGCCTATGCTGCCCAACATTTTGTGTGATGCTAATGTCTCCCAACAAAGAAACAATACTTGTCAATGCTATGAAAAACCACATGGGATTTAAATGTTGTAGGACACTATATAATGCAATGTGAGTGACACAAGACCTAGGTTTTCCACAAGATTTTAAAGACAAATTAGGACATCAAGACTTCACTTTCATGCTAGTGTTAAATATGAGGTATTCTTGCATGAGCTTGGTCTTTCCAAAAGAGGTGGTTACATGACTCGGTTCAGCGTGCAAACTGATATGGATCACCAAGGAAACTTGAGAGTGGTGATATGAACTATCCCATGAATATAAGCAAGAATAGAGCAAGAAGTTAAAAAGGGGTTTCATGACTTCTCAATGTGAAATCATGACATGTTATACAAGCATCAACATGGTTATCATGTAAAAACTTACTAAATCACTTTAATGTGGAAGGTTTAACTCTCATTTGATTTAGCCATGGATGTTTAAGTACTAGATGATAACTCTCATTATCTAATGATATATATAGCCATAATAAAAGGTTATTAGAATCTAAAGTAGCTACTAATGTAATACCATAAATAGGTGTCCATGTGAGACTATCATAACTCTTATGAACCATTGTTGTACCAAGAAAGTCTTGTTGAGTATACGATATGCTATCTAGAAATGAAGTCATAATTAAATTTGAATTTATCAATTGTATATTATGATGCCATGTGTAATCATTAAATGTGAGTAGATAAAAGCATGTATAAAAATTAGACAATTGTTAGTATCATTTTTTGGAGTCATGTGGTCATATAATGTGATAGATGGAGCTTAATTTCACTAACTGGTAACCATATCTATAATACCATCAAATATATTATCATTAGAAGTCATTTATTCATTTTTAGCTATTTCCATGTGGACATTGTCTTAATTTTTAGCATCGTGATTTAGAAGTGGATTATTAGATATTTAGAACTATCACTATGGTGTAGAAATAAATTAATTCAATTTTATATTACATCCTTCCACTTGAATAATGTTACTATGGATTAGATTGTGTATCTTATGCCTCAATGAATATCATCAATTAGTAGCATGCTAAAAATATCTATGGTAGTCACAATATGCATTCACATCATAGCCTTTAGATAATGGTCAAAATGTATCCAACTCATAATACAGAGGTAAATATATAATTTTTCAATCAAGTAACCATTTAATCACTTGGTAAGGATTCTCGAGTAACATTTTAAATTTCTTATGGTCTCAATATGGTGAAATAACTATCCAGTTAAGTGTTTGTGAAATAACATTTACATTTTTAACTTTATTCCTAGATCAAAAACTTGGAGTATCATTAACCTTATCTTTGAATGTTGGTTTACCTTGATATTTAGAGGTAGTAGAGGTGGGGGAATTTAAACCCTATTGATCATGTTGTCTTATAAATGTGAAATCTCAAAGTTTTGAACCATATGGCAAAGCTCATTGAAAGATTGGTTAGTGTTAAACATGATAATGTCTTTGAGCGGTAGGAGCAAACTATCAGAGAAACTATTTTATAACTTACTATCAAGTACTTTCTGAGACATTTTCATAATCATAGTTTTGAATTGAAACACACATTAAATAAAATTTGGGGAGAGAATAAATACTAAATTATAGATAAGAAGTAGTGATTACAAAAGAAAGAGCTATATTAGAAATAAATATGCAAACACATATGATAGACTATAAATTCACTTCGGTAAAACCTTTTGAAAAAACACGTATAACCAAAACCTTCATATTTATTACACTAAATTGACCATTTAAAATATTATAACATTATTCAAAGTTATGATTTACCCTAATACATGTGCAAGTATTTGTAGGTATGTTTATAGGAAACTATTGAAGTAATATTACAATACAATGTGTACCAAAACCATGGACTTAAAAACCATGGGTCATAAACTATGGTCCAACACCACCCATAGCAACCCAAAAAACTATATATAGGGTCCAATTTTTTTTTGGGTGGATTATGTTACCCTTTAACTCCTAATTAGAGGGTCATTGGCTGACAAAACTCCATATCCAAGGCAATACCCTAGATTCACAACCTAATTTGGGATATATATTACCTAAGGGGTGTCAATAATGAAAAGTATACAATAAATATCAAACTTTATCTCACTTTTTGAACACTTTTCTTAAGGTTTCATAGCTACATACTTTAAACACCTAAGGGTTATTCGAAGATGAATGTTGAAAGAATAAAAAGAAATGGAAGATATATGACACACATGCAAACTTTGACACCCTACCTTAATGACTAAAAAAATGACGACTTTGAGTTTTTCAAGAAATTTTCAAAACACAATGGGACTAAAGAATTTAGTCATTACAATTATTGACCATTCTAAATATATTAACATAAAATATGCATTCATCTAACTTTTTTCTATAGTCCAACATATGAAATTATGTGTAGATAAAAAATGAAAACAATATCCAACAGAAAAACAAAGATCCAACCTTGTAGATATAAAATTTATGAAGTTGTCCACCAATTAGTTGTAGGGTAATACGCTAATCTGTGATGAATCATAATCAGCTCATAAATTTAGTCTGACCTCCATAGTTTTGAATTTGGAGTCCTAGAGGTACCATTCAAACAAAATATACTAGGCTCATGGAGCATACATAAGTTTGTATAGGGATTTAATCATCTTGTAAACTAGATGATTACAACTAACCTGAAAACATTCAAGATGCACCATGTAAAGCTTTTTGTCCAAAATTATACTCAAGAAACCAAAATTAGCTACTATGAAGAGGAAAAACTAAAATGTGACCATCTTCATAGTTAGAGTAAAAACCAACTCGTTAGTAATAGTGGGAGTAAAAACCAACTCCACAATAGCAATGGGAGTAAAAACAAACTCTTCAGTAGTAGTGAGAGTAAAAAACAAGTTTATAGCAGAAGGAACCATCTCCTCATCTATTCCCTCTTGTTGGCAAATCATTTCATAACATGATGAGCCTTGTACTTGTCTAAAGTACAAATGTTGCCCACGCATTTATAGTCAATGGGTTATGTAACTAGTTATGCAGGTACTATAAAAAGGTTAAAAGTGAGAGCAAGATGACAATGTTCTATGGAATTAATAACCTTGTTTTTAGTCCTTTGAATCAATACATGTGACTGATGCATATCATCCTCCTGTAAATTAACCGCATATTTAATTAAGACCGAGGAGTTGGATTCTCTTGCACATCATTCATAGTGTATTTTCCCTGCACAACTACTACATGTATGTTGACTAGATTAGGGTCAATAAACCTATAAGGAATTTCATCCTTGAGAACACCATGGTGGAGTTTGCCTCCACATATGCATGTTGTAGATACTAAAATCTGATTTATGTAGTACCCCAATCTTTTACACTTGGAAAATACCTATCATAGTTATATCTTTCATTTTTAGACCTACCCACCACTGAAAATATTGTGTTCACTATCTCTTTGTGTCTAAATTACTTATTTATTAGTTTGACCACTTTTATTCTAATGAGAAAGGCTTCTACATTATTGAAAAAACTCAAAACTTGATTTTTGTCCTTCACTGCTAGTTTTGGACCTATATTTATTTTTTAGCTTTCTCAGCACTTACTTCCCATATAGACACATCAATGCAAGTGTTCACATTTCCTACAAAGTATCCAGTGCCCAAAAGTTATCCAATTTATAAATGAAAAATATCCTAAAGGTCTAACTAAGTGATTTAGTTTGAGAAATTTCTAAAATGGACTGATATATATATATATATATATATATATATATATATATATATATATCAACCCTCATTCAATTTCACACTTAGAAATTAATTGGAAACCACATATAACTCATAAAGTAATATATCAAGAAGCATTCCACCAAGTATTCAAATGAGAAAACCTACCCTATTCATCCCTATTTCTATGTCAATCATAGGAGTAATATTTTCATAGGTTTAAAGCATTCAAAGAGCAACCCATGAGCCATATTTACCAAGTTACAATCTTGGTTTCTTCGTGTCTTTGTTTATCACACACTACATCCTTGTACACTCAAAACAAAACATAAGGGAGAGCTGCATAAGTATGAGGCCTTCTTTAGAGTTTGGCTATGTAGACAATGCTCATTAACAGAGGGTCCTTGAGGTAAATTGACACCATAGTCTCACCAATATATTTTTCTCACAATGTCTCAAACATGTGAAGAGCTAGGGTTTGATCATTTTAAAAAGAGTGATAACATGTGTGTGTGATTTGAAGACATAAGAAGAAATGCAACATAAAACCCAAAAGTCTATCTGGTCACATCTATATTTAGTGAATATTTTGTACATCTTACGATAGGGTTAGACACTTATGTTGATGCAACCATCCAGATCTGACATAAGCATCTGAGGCCATATAAAGAATATTTCAAGAATATCACAATTGTTCTAGGATCCCTTCTAGTCTATTTTCATTCTCTAACCCATGCCTATATGCACACAATAAACTAGCTAAGCATCATTTATTTTTAATTTGTTACAATATCTATCAATAGTTATACTTTTATTATTTTTAGCAATGTCAGTTGTATAAATTTAGAATACTCTTTAATTATTTTTTCTATTAATTGGTATTCTCATTAGGTTAACTCACCATCCTTTTATAAAAGCTAATCTAATTTAAGGTTAAGCATAGGGTTAAGTTGATCTCTATGTCTTTTAATGAAACTCCTAGTGTGCTATAGGGTTTATCTAATTTCTCTTATTTCTAATTTGTTAAAATTTGTTTCAAAAAACATATTATTTTCAAAATCAAAATAATACATTAGCATAACTAACTACTCCCTAGAGTTTGTGTGCCTATCTTATCCTATCCTAATTTCAGTATTTAGAATATTTCAAATGGACAAAGTGGAACCTATTTATCTTACTAACCATAAGGAGGGTGATAGCGACCATCCCTCTAACCACATCCATGTTATCACTCTTCCAATGCATAAGGTGTCCAAATTTATGATCTCAAATGAAGGTAATCAATATTTCCTTCCTAACATCCCTTATACATCTCTTGTAAATGGTGTGTATCCATATTCAACCTGTAGTACCTAGGCTTTATGCTTATAAGGCCCTAAAAGATCAAAACATAATTATGAGCAAGTTAATAAAAGTTATATAAAATATAAACTAATATTTGAGACCAAAGCATGTTGTTGAACACACCTATCTACTGAGAGGGGGGAGTGAATCAGTAGATCTCAAAAGTGAATTTCTTACAACTTTCAAGATAAATTTTAAATAAATGCAATTTTAAACAAATAAATGAAAGATATCACATGCACAAAAGCACAACACACAACACCAAATTTATACATGGAAACCCAAAAGGAAAAACCACAGTATGAATGTTGCTAGAAGCTACTATTCTAATCCAGCCTCACAAAGTTTGTCTCACTAACTAAACCTCACTGGTTACGTTTAAGGACACCCATCCCAAGGAGACACTAATCCCCTATTTTAAGAGCACCAACTCTAAGGAAACACCCACTCCCTATATTGAGCACCAACTTAGCTTAATCAGATGACACCAACCAATCAGACATTTACACTTCAAATTAATGAATCAGATTCATTAAAGAATCTAAGTCTCTATTCTTTATTATATATCTAATATGCAACTACTCATTTCTCATTCAACACACTTTTATGTGACCTTCACTCTTTTTGCACCCTTTCTTTGTGTCTAACTTTATCTATTTGACACTCTGGTATTCTCTAATTTGATCATTACTACTCTATGCTTAGACAAGTCTCATATTTCTACATTTATGGCTTGACTCCTCTCATTCCAAAAATGAAAAATGACTATTTTTCATCCATACTCTTTGTCACTTTGGAATTTTGCATCAATCAAAACTTAGATGAGTATCCTTTTTATATATTTTTCATTTATTACTTGTCTCTTCTCATTCCAAGAAAATGACTAATTGACTTCCATTCTCTGAGCCTTCTTCAAATTCTACCCTTGTCACTTCAATTACAACATACACACTATAGGAATGAATCTATGATTAATCATTTTCTTTCACAATTATTAAAAAGAATTGACTATTGATTTTTTTCAATTGTCACACTAGATTCTTGTAAGTAACTCACTTCAACAATTCTTCATTTATTTTTCATTCCAACTTTGAATGATATTTATATTGGCTTGGTCATTAAACTTTAACATGTTGACTTCATCTCATTTTCTTTGGCATTCATGTATTGATTTTGTTCCTTTCAATTGTCTTAAACATGGTCGATCATTATCTTTGCCTATATGCCTTTCAGGAGTTTGTGATGGAAGCCTTTCAGCTTTTTTGAAATGGCCTTGTGTCCTACACAATTATCCTTCAACAGTTGTGGAAGTGTTCTATGTCTTTCAGTAAATTTTCAAGTGTCCTTTCTCTTCATGCAAACTATCCTTCAGGTCTTTGTAAGTGTCCTCTCCTTCAGAAATGTGCCTCGAAAGCTTTGCAAGTGTCCTCTATCCTTTAGAAGTGTCCTTTGGAAATGTTTTAAATGTCCTTTCTTCATTCGAACTATCTTTTAGACAAATTGTTACAAGGTTTTTGTCTAAGTGGCCTTCGGGATAATTTCTTTAGACTTTTTGTCTAAGTGCCCTTCGGGATAATTTTTGTGAGCTTTTTGTCTAAGTTCCCTTCAAGATAATTTCCCTGACAAAATGTCTAAGTGTCTTTTGGGACTTTCAAATTGTCCTTCACTTCTTCACTCGTATCTTTCGAAACTTTTGTGTAGGATACATCCCCTCCAAAACTTTTGCAATAGTCCACATACCCTTTAGAACTTTTTCAATGGTCCACATCACCTTCATAAATTTTGTTTTGGGTCACTTGCCCTTTTTCACTTTGCAAATGTACCCTTAATAGCTTTTGATCAGATCACTTGCCCTTCGGCATTTTTCAAATGTACCTTTCAGAACTTTTGATCAGATCACTTGCCTTTTAGCATTTTTCAAATCTACCTTTTGAAACTTTTGTACGGGACTCATTTCCTTCAAAACTTTCCTTCGGGACAATTTTTTTGAAAGAAATCTGAAGCTTCAGAGTAACTAATGAGGGATTTTTGTCCAAAAGGTCTTCAACACTTTTTCTAAAAGAAATGCCTTTAACATTTTTCCAAAATAATTCCCTTATTTGTTGCATGTTTTTGTCCGAGAGAATTGTCTTTACCAATATTTCTGGAAGAATTCCCTCGATAAATACAAAGGTGCAAAATTGACTAAGTATGGAAACTTAGTAGGCTTTTAGCCGAGGAACAACCTTATGCATTTGTAACATTTGCTCTATTCATCATTATGACATAGAACTTAGACCATAAAGAATAAACACAAACCTAATTATTATAGTGTGATCATTTCCTTTAAATGTTGCCATACGTGCAAATGTTGATAACATCATCCTATGCTCTTAGCCAAATCTTGTCAAGATAACCATGTGAGCAAAGGTATTCAAAGTACACACACAAGTCTGTTCAACTCAACATCTTTTTCATTAATGCATGATAACACATGATGCTTTTGACATCAATGACTATATCTAACACACACATCATTAAAAAATTAGCTTTTATATATACAAAACTCAAAATGTGCTATAAATACACACACCTTTCTATCTTCTACCAACATCAGGGTAAAAAAGGATCATGTGAAAATTAGGGGTCCAAACAAAAGCCATTTATGATAATTGATTTACACAATATGAAAAATTATAACATAAGTCAAAGTGAGATTTTAAGGGTATTGATTAGACAAAATTTAATCACAATACCTCCTTTACAACCCCTCAAAACAACAAATTATTATTTCTAATATCATAGAATGTAGGGGTATCACATAAATCATTATTTGGCTTTAAATAAGAGGATAAACCACATAATTGATAGTGGTGATCCTAAAATTGATACATCTCATTTTAGATCATATATATATATATATATATATATATATAATATTCAAAAAATATTAAAAACATTCAAAAAATTCAAAAACACCAAATGTTTTCAGCATCTTCCTAGTTGTAATATTTCTAATATATATGTTTGTTGCTCTATGTTAATAGATAACATATCATTCCTTTATTATATACACATTTTTCATGCTTCATTTGAGTGTGATACAAACATACCTAGATACATGATATATGCACATACAGATGTTGAGATTTTCTCTATTCACATCTTAAGTACATTTAAGACATCTGCTTATTTGATCATGATACACTCAGATTACATTAATATATGATCATTTTCCACTATCATATTTGAGATTATATGCTTACACATGCCAATATCCATGTTTATACCTTTCATAGTGTACTTGATATGCTATGTATTTAATGTTTTTAAAATATATATGTTTAGGAACTAGTACCTATGTTCCTGTCAGTTACCTATACTCCTTGTTTTCATCTATGAATTTCCTTGATTGTGTTCTTTGTTTGTTAATGTATTGCATTGTATTGCCTATTTTGAACATAATATCAGTCACCAACAAAGCATTGAAGTTGGGTCATGTACAGATAATATGTGTATACACACCGAAGAACACATTTCTTTCCTTTAAGCTATTAATTTATTTACTAGATTAAAGGAGGAAAATGTAGTACCATAATCTTTTACACTTGGAAAATACCTATCATGGATCATGTATCCTTATGTTCTAAACCCATTTACTACCAAAAAGATCATGTTCACTATCTCTTTGTGCTTAAATTGCTTATTTTTTAATCTGACCATTACTATTCTGATGACCAAGCCTTCTACACTATGAAAAAAGCTTAAAACTTGATTGTTATCCTTTACTGACAATTATGGACTTGTACTTATCTTATATCTTCTTGGACACTCATGTCACACGCGAACACCTGCATTGGCACAAGTGTCTACCTTTTCGACAAAGTGTCCATTGCCCAAAAGTCATCTAATTTCTAAATAAAATGTATCTGAGGGGTGACTTAACTATTTTAGTGTGAGATACACACACACACACACACACGTATGTATGTATGTGTATATGTGTGTGTGTGTGTGTGTGTGTGTGTGTGTGTGTGTGTGTGTATAAGATCCACCCTTATTCATTCCTCAACTAGAAATCAAGTGAAAATCATATACAACTTAAAAGGTAACATACCAAGAAGCACTCAATCAAGCATTCAAGTAAGAAAACCTACCCTATTAATCCCTATTTATATATCAGTCATAGGTGTAGTATTTTCATAGGTTTGAAACATTTGAAGGACATCCCATGAGCCATATTTGCCAAGATACAAGCTTGGACACTAAATGTCTTTACTTATTACACATTGGATCTTTATGCACACACAAGCGAACATGTAGGGTAGAACTACATAAGTCTGAGGCCATAACAAAACAAAGTGAACCCACTAACTTATTTTTCCCATAATCACTCATAAGGGTGAAGAGCCATGATTTGATCATTTGACAAAGAGTGATAACTTATGCAAGTAATTTGAAGACATAAAGAAAAGATAAAAGAAAACCCAACATACTCAAATTAGTCACATTCATATCCAGTCAATATTTTATATAAGGTGTTTATGATAGGTTTAGACACTCGCATCGATGTAACTATCTAGATTAGACGTAAGTATCCAAGGCCACATAAAGAATATTTCAAGAATCTGATGACTTTTCCAAGATAAATTTTCAGTCTACTTTCATACTTTTTTATCCTAGACCTATATACACACTATAAACTAAGTATCTTTTTTTTAAATTTATTGTAATGTCTGTCATTTGTTTTACTTTACTATTTTTAGGAATATATGTTTTTTTATTAATTGGCCTACTCATTAGGTTAATTCACCATCATTGTCTAAAATCTAATCTAATACCTCTTAACCCTAGATACAAATCTTATCTAAAATTAGGGTTAAACACATGTACAATGACTATGGTGGAGTCAACAAGTTTATAAAATCCACCTTACCTAATACCCATGGTAATTACTATATCTTGTTTGACTTTAGACAAAATACACTTCTTCCTAGAGAAATTTACAATAATGTTGGGATTTTATGTTAATTGATTGATATAAAAGAGATTTTTATTTAGGCTAGGAACATACATAACATTCCTTACTATGATTTTTTTCACATTATTTAGTATTATGAAACCATATCCTATCCCATCTATTACAAGTGACTTCCCATTAGCTAATTAAAAATAAAATCCAAAACTTTTGTACTTGTAGCAAATGTGACATATTATTGCTTAATATGAAATTCCTAGATGTGTTATAGTCAATGAACCAACCATTGGTAGCATAATCATTCAAGTGCGATGCTAGAAGGGCAAACACTTCATTAGAATCATGATCTTCAACTATTGCCACTTTTTTGTTTGACTACTTTGTTAAGAAAGTGCATACTATCTCTTCCGGCAATCCTTTTTGAGATTCAAAACCTTATTATAGTAACAATACTTTACCTAATTTTTAGAAGATGATAAAATAGGGATATATTTCCACTTCCCTTTTGAATGAGTAGTTAATACACTCTCTACTTGTGAAACACTTTACTTATTTTGGGTTTGTCTAGATTTCTTTTGTAGTAAATAGGAAATGACCTAACTAAAGGCTAGGGTCTATATTTCTACATTTAGGTGTAGATCCGCCAAAAAAGGTTCATAGGAGGGTGTAATTTTTTTTAGAACTAACACCACTATAGCATCCTCCTCCTCTTTTTTGTTAATAGTGCCTAAGTAGTCTTGGAGATATTTTGGTTAAATAAGGTGTTCTAATAGAGACTCATCCTTTGACATATTTGTGGAAATAGGATATTTTCAAGTATAGAACACATATTTTCTTTGAATTTTGGTCCAATTTATTTTAAAGATTGGTCTACAATGCACTTGCTTGAGGGAAAATTTCACACCTTAGGAATCATCTTATCCAACAAAGATAGTTTCAATAATAGCAAGGCCCCCTATGATGTTTTATATAATCAATAAGTTTGTAGTTGGTCCTACTTTAGTGTCAAGGCTAATTTTGTCACAATCATGATATTCCATGATTTTCAAAATCTTAAAAATTCAAACATTATAATTTTTACCTCATAACTTTTGTGTTTTCGATCGAACTAAATTTTATACATTAGCCATTTTATGCATAATGTTTGATTGTGAATTGAAAAATTATAGTATGAGGCTAACCCAAATATAAATGTAAATCTCAACCGAAAACCAATGTGGTAGGAAAAGTATAGTTATGACTTTTTATATAGAAATCAAGGATATGAATAGTATTGAAATTAAAAATTTTAGCCTAAAATTTTTAAATGCACAATTTCTATTCTAATATCTCTGTAAGTATATTTTCTAGTCTGTAATATCTTAAAGTTTTTAGTCTAAAATTGAATGTATAAGTTACCTACATGCCTCTTTTATCTAATTTCATGTGCCCTAGCACCTTTAGTTATAAAAACCTTCATGCTGAAATCATTCATGGTGTCCAAGTTTCATTGCAATCTCATGACATACTGAACCCTTCATGGAAGTCTTGTATCCTTTAAGATTTGTAATGTAGTTGGTTTTTTGTGATCCTTCAGTTTCAATTCCAATCCCATTGTTGCTCATTCGTACATGCGTTTACATGAGCTTCAATTACCTTTATTTGGTTTTTTCTGTCATGCTATATACAATTGTGTCTTAAGGAACCATGATTTTCTACTCTTTTATTTGAGTTTATTCTTATGTGCAGTTTTATTTTTTTATGCTGTCTAGAATGCCTTCACATGGTTCATGATTCTAGTCTTTTATTAGTAATTTATGTCTTTGTTTTAATTTTTGTGATTGTTTATGATCAAGTTTCTAAGTTTTCCTTTGAAAATCATCCTCCTATGCTCTACCACTTTGATATTCTTTTGTAGAATTGAATCACGACCCTTACATATGTAGAAATCACAAACTATACAGCCTTTTACACAATTATGTCATAATGCCTCATTTTTTTCTTCTCTACAATTTGAACATGACTAGGGCTTCCTTGAACTTTATTGTATCTTGTTTGTACCTGAATAGGGATTCCTCGAATGATTGGCTAGGATACCAATGTTATAAAATGAATGTTAAAAGAATTAAGATAAATGGAAATAATACAACACACACAATTGTGTGTCCATATTTTTATTAAGTTGAAAGTTGTTACATATGGTTTGTAAGGTTTGATAATCACCCATTAACTAATAGATAATGAATAATTTTAACAAGAGTGACCATGCCCATTGATATTCTACAAAAAAAAAAATTGTACTTACATATCTCGTCAATGAACAAGAAACATTTTCCCAGGTATCAACCTTTTCATTATCACCTTATTGTCTTCAGCCATGTCTCTAATTATTTTTAGTATTTTCAGCTTAAGGGCAATTTCCATAAGCATAACCAATTAAAACCATGTCATAATCTAGATATATGAATTAAAAATAAAATAAAATAATTAGATCTATCCTAATGTGCTAAAAATAGGAATAATTAAAATAATAAAATAATTGAAACAAGTAAAAAAGATGTAAAGATAAAGAAGGATGGAATCTAGCACAATTGAGTTATGTTCTAATTTTATGAATTTTGATTTGGGATTTGTAGGTGATTAAGTTACTTTGTGTGCTATCTAAATATCTTACTATATAAGGTTAGATTCAATGCTATGCCAACTCTGTACATGTTTGATTTGTTAGGCCATCGATCTTATACATGTTTTCGTCAAATGTGTACCTAAGAATCAAATCCATTTTTTCTTTGTTTTAGGTTCTATATTTTTCTATAGTGGTATGTTGGCATATGTTGATTTAAATATAAATTTCATTAAATGGTCTCCCCAACACCTTTACCTATTAGATAAAATTGGAAACAAAACAAGTATGCGCCATGTTAGCTAACTACGAAAGCCTAGTGAGTAGTTGTAATGGCACATCCCCCATGCTTAAAATTAGAGTCAATGTAGTTCTCACATGAATGCGAGTGAATTCTAATTGAGAGAAAGGATCCACCTTCTCTCCTTATGAAAATTCAATGCAACTACATAAACATTCATTAACCCCTATGAATTTGAATTTGTCTGCTCTCGCATAACACTCCTATAGGTTGCTTACAACCTAATAACTTATTATGTTACCTATTGTTGTGTTCTCATTTACAATCCTATGTAGGTGATCCTAGAATTAATAACCATTACCATAAATTATCCATTTGTGATCCTATGTAGCTCATCCCTATCAAGTTTTATCCTTCTTTACCTTCCACACATTTGTTCTCTACCCACCTCTTCATGGTGGATATCAATTTTATACTAGCTATCTAACATTCATATATCCATTGGTTTTAATCCACTTTTTGTGTTTCCCCTTTACTATCTATCCACCTTTTCATAATGGAGAACAATATTATACTAGTTACCTCACGTTCAATAATCTTATAACCTTCTTATACTAGCTCATATTCAAATTTCAAGTTTATCCTTTCTACCTACATCTCTCAAGGTTTATGACCTTACTCTGATACTAACTGGTGAAATCATAGTTGAGGGTCCAAATGAATCGATGCCTTAACCATGTATCATTGATAATTTCTCACAATAATGCATGCCAAAATAGCCTTTGTTCATTTAACTTTTAATGGAGACACGATATTATAAGATTCATAACTATACATTGAGCTCTCATCTCCACTTAGTCTAAGTCCTTAGACATAGATCTCTCATCCTATCTCTACAATGGTGTACTAAGACTGCCATGCACTTAACACTACATGCATTCATCTATCAATCGAAACTCCACTTTTATCTACTTACATTAGATAGAGTTTCTTTATTCATCCATGGGATCAGTCTAATAGATCCCCCTCCTTGGCTTCTAACCATTTTCAAATGCTTTCCCAAGACCCCTATTTATAGTTTTTTGAGGTCTTATTGATTCATTGAATAACCATGCATTTGGATGAAAATTATATTTAATAGGGCTCTATTAAAATATGTAGGATCTACACAAATTTGAAAGTCTACCTTAGAATTAACATATCTTTTTAATGAAACTTGAGCCACACAAGTCTAATTGCTATCTGCACATATTCATGCATAGTTTATCTTTTTAGTTATCCCTTCTACCACTGTGTCACTTATAGTAATGAACTAGCTTAAAAAATAATTAAGTGTAGGTCCTCATAATTGATTGCTCATCTAGATTTCTTCTACTTCCTCAGGTTTAGTGTTGAATTTCGTATGATTGGGTTTATATGTGCTCTTGTGCCTCAAATTCTCCATCTTTTGAAGTGTCATCATCAGTGCACATTGGTTACCTTAGATCTTATTCACTGGTTGGTTATGCTTTATGCACTTATACACATCCCTCAGTTATGTTTTTACATTGATCTGATGTGCTTTATTGGTAAGCTCAATTCTTTATCCCTAATTCTCACAAAAATTGAACTTGAATTCTGTTGAAACCTATTTTTTTCTCATGCATCAGACTTTCAACTAATAACTCACTTTCACACTATCTTCCTTGGCATTTTTCAAGTCTATTTGTAGCATGTGAGTCTTTACTTTTGGGCCTTACTTCCTATCCCTAGTGAGTCCTTATGTGATTTACAACTTTGTGCATGTATTTTTTTATTAGCCAAAAAATATACCCCATTTTTTCTCTAACTCCTACTCATCTCTCAACCACCTTCCTTTCCTCGAAGTGGACTCTTGCACAATCTAGAATAACCTTTCAAGATGTTATGCCATTCAAACATGCTTTGTCAATATTGGTTTATTCCTTGACTGATTAACTATATTTTTGGGTTATTCAAGATTATCAATTATCCTTGGATGATCTTGAATCATAATATTGCATGTAACATCAAGAATTTTTATTCTTTAGCTTTGAAATAAGCCCACTCTTCCAAAGAAATTTGTTATTAGGCATGGGCATAATTAGAGAAAGTGATTAAGCCTAGATGTGTCTTTAAATCAAACATGTTTGATAAGTGTATGGAAACCCAATAAATAATGAAGAAAAAAAGATAATAAAATGCAAGAAAATAAAGAGTAGTAACAGAATGACAAACCTTCACATATGTTTCATTTAATGTTTTACTAAAGGAAAACTAGATGTTTACCTAAAGAAAACTATATGTTTACTTTCAAGCTTTCAACACTCGAATTCCTAAGGTGGGTTCAGATGACCAAAAAGAGGGTGAAAGATTGACATTGCATGTTATATTAATATGATGTGTTAGATTTTGATTGATCTTATTATTTTAATAATTATGTTTGGAATTGGGATAAATTATTCATTCTAGAGAATAAATTTTTCAACTAGATAAATTATGCATTCTAGAGTATAAATATGAGGACATCTCTTATGGCCCTTGGTTTTGACATTTGACAAGTAATTATGGGTAGATACACAGTGCCATAAACTCCACCAATAAATATAGTAGGAAAAAAGGCTAGTAAAAATAATGCAAAAGCCATGAATGTTATTATGTGTGGTTTATCAGATTTTGAGTTTGTAAAAGTAATGTAGTGCGACTCAGCTAAGGATATTTGGGATAAAATTAAGACCATCTACGAGGGATTTAACAAAGTAAAGATGGCATAGCTTCAAACTCATAGGAGATAATTCAAAAGTTTGAAGATAAGAGAGGATGAAAACATCACAGCCTATCTACTTCATGTAGATGAAATTATCAACATTATCAGAGGGATTAGTGAAAAAGTCAAAGAATTTACCTTTAATATTCAATGTCAAAATTAAATTAACAATGGATGAGTTACATAGAATTATCGCAGCATATGAGATGAGGATTGAAAAAGAAAAATCATCTATAATGCAGGAAACCTTCAAAGACTCAAAAAAGGTGAAAAAAATTGAATCAAGTGATGAAACCATCAATGAACTAGATGAAAAGGAGGCTTTATTTGTCAAAAAGCTTAAAAAGGGGTCTGGAAAATACAAAAGTAAGTTACCCTTCAAATGCTTTAATTGTGGTAAGATAAGACATTTTACTGCCAAGTGTCCTCATAAGAATGATAGTGAAGATGAAGAAAATAATAATGATGAAAGGAAAAAGAAGGAAAGCAAGCCTCACTTCACTAAAAACTTCAAACAAAGTGGGTATGAGAAAAATTCCAATAAGTACAAGAAAAGCCTCTATTCCAAAAAAAGCCAGTAACTCAGCTAAAGAAAATAATAATGATAAAAGGAAAAAGTAGGAAAGCAAGCCTCACTTCAGTAAAAATTTGAATAAGTACAAGAAAAGCCTCTATTCCAAAAAGGACAGTAACTCAGCTAAGTAGCAATGAAGAAATATCAGACAGTGATAAGGAAGAAAGCCTATTTATGGAAATAGAAACAAAACCAAAGCCTCTTTAAGTACATATACCTTGGAAGAAGAGGATGATGTTAAAAATGATGGAGAGGTAGATCTCGAAGATGAACTGATTTGTGCCTTAGGAAAGATAAAAATGCTGAAGAAAAAGAATATGAAATAAAGAGTATAGATTCAAAAATATGAAGAGGAAGATATTGCATTAAAAACAAAGATGTCATAGAATGTTGAAGAATCAGAGATTGTTATCAGTGGCTTAAAAACCTAATTAGAGGAAATGAGAAGAATCAAGGAGGAAATAAGAGCCAAATTGAAAACAAAGGAGGATGAGTGCGAAATGCAAGAATCTAAAATAATTGCCTTGAAATTAAAATTGGAGAAGACAACAAATGAGTTGAAGAACATATCAAAATTTTAGAAGAGGACCAGAGTGTTGAGGAACATACTAAATAGTAAAAGGTCACTATTCATTAAGCATGGCAAAAGAACTCTGAAAAAGAGCAAAGTTCAAAATCTACATACTCATCAAAGAAATTAAATACAAAGAAGCCAAAGAGATATGTGGATGCACTTAAGAGGTCTATGAATATAGAATTTGAAAAGAGGATAGAGCATGCCAATCTTGCTCATAGATAAAATAGAGGTAGAATAATGTGATAAGGTACCCAAGCTACTTCTATGGTTATTGTTATTGTTGCAATCAATTTGGTCATAGAGAAATAGAGTGTAAAGCACATGCAAGAAATGAATATGCATGGAACTATGGAAAATGTACTTAAGTAGTTTCCAATAGAAACTATAACTCATTTTCCCCACTATTGAATTATAATGAGAATAATACTCTTATGTTATAAATATAATTGTAACAACTATGGACATATAGCATGATTTTGTATGAGTGTTTTCACAAAAACCCCTAAATAGAATAAGAAGGTGGATACCCTAGTTATAAATAAAAATGAATCTACAAAAATATGGAGAGAGAAGCAAGAGGAAGTTAATAAAAAAAAGGAAAATTCTATGCTTTTTCAAACAACATTTCATACACAAGATGAAGGGAAGAAGTGATATATTGGCAGTGGGTGTTCAAGCCACATGATAGGTGATAAAAGTAAATTTATCACTTTGAAGAAAATGAGTGAAGGTAGAATAAAGTTTGGGGATAATGCTACAGTGAGGATTGTCAAAAGAGGTACCGTCAGCCTTGATAATGGAAAGTTAATAACTAAAAATGTTTTTTACGTTAAAGGATTGAAGCATAACCTATTAAGTGTTAGCCAAATTAGTGATCAAGGACACATGCTTACAGTTTATGCTCAAGGCTGAGAGATCGGGAGAGTAGACACATGAAAATTAGTTATAGATGTAATTAGGACATTAAATAATTTGTACATACTTAGTAGAGTAAAAGGAGGGAAATGCTACATGAGTCAATTTGATGAAAGCTGGTTATGGCACAAAAGAGTGGGCCATATGAATTTTGGATAATTTAGTGAAAATTAGCACTAAGAATGCCATAAGGGATGCCAAAAATAAAAAACCTTCAAACATTATTTGTAGGCAATGTCAACATCGGAAGTAGATAAGTTTGAGTTTCAAATCAAAAGAGTACTTGGCAACCAAGCCATTGGATTTTATCCATACAGATCTATGTTGAACCACAAGAATGCAAACCATACAAGGTGAGTTATTTTATGTTGCTTATTGATGATTATTCTAGAATGACATGGGTTGCCTTTCTAAAAGAGAAATTCGAGGCATTCAAAAAATTTAAATATTTTAAAGATCAAATGCCTAAGGCCAGATTGAGGGGGTGAGTTCCTCCCAAATGAATTCAATTAATTTTATGAAGAGAGTGGAATAAAGAGATATTTCTCAGTTGCTAGGACTCTATAGTAAAATGGAGTAGTAGAGAGAGAATCAAATTGTGAAAGAAATACTAAGAATAATGCTAAATGAATGCAAGCTTTTAGATAGATATTGGAGAGAGGCAGTCAACACCGCAGTTTATGTAATGTCCCTTTTTGGTGCTTAGACAATTTTTACACAATTTGCTAGTTTCCAAGTCTTCCAGAGGGCAATTGGTTAGATAGAGGGAACTCCAATATTCTTGGAGAAGATTTGGGTCAATCTTGCAAAGCATTTGTTCATGGTTTTGAGCTCAAATGGTTTGATGGAGCCTTTTGATACTTTCCAAATCAATTTTTAATCCTAAAGGTGCTCTCCAAACTTCTTGGAGGTGCAAGCTATTTTTCAAAAGTTACCTGGTTGCCTCCGATCATCGTTGTAAGTCTTTAATATCACTTTGGTATGATCATAATTGCAAAATTATATCATTTGGGTGTTTTTCACAACTTGGGTATATTATTGAGCTATTTAATTAATATTTCACTTAAGTTATCTAATGTTAGAAATATTAAAAGGGACAACTTAGTGTAATAGCTCATTTTAAATGTGTTAAAATATTATTTCATGTGGACATCTTGGAAGGACTTTATTATGAGTAAATATTACTATTCCTTAAAAGGGTGAAAAGTGCTCCATAAAATTAATTATTTATTTTATAAAAGGAGTTTTGTAGCAAATAAGTTAAAAAGTAATTTTATTTTTTTAAAAATTTATAAAAGGAGGTTGAGGACTCATTGTGAAGGGATGCTTGTTATTTTGATCTATTGTGAAGTTTGAGCTCTAAGCTTGAGCAAACCCTAGGATAAAATTTCTAATGGTGTCAGTTTCGGTAGTGAAACATTTGCCCTATTACAGGTGGAATCATACAGGTTTCACACCAGTGTTTCTATTGCTACAGATTTTAGATTCTTAGTGTGTGAAGAGATATATCAAATTTTTTGAAGAAAAGTGCCATATTGATGAGTATTTGTTCAGCCGTTACCTTGGATTATTTTTTGCAATTTTTTATTAGGTGTAGCATCCTTAGTGGCCACTATTCCAAGTCATACCTCCTAAAGAAGGATCATAGCTCTTGTGTTTGAAGGTTCATGGGGTTTTAGGAGATTATAAGGGTGTTTGGAGGAGGCATCCACTTATCTTATGATCTAGATAGTTATGAAGGCATCTGGATACACATGCAAATTTGAAAATATTAAAATGCTTAATGTATAGAATCAATTCCCAATATTGTATCAACACCTTCAACACTTTACACTGGTATTAATAACAGGTTATATCTTAAGCATCTGATGGTTGTATACTTTTGATTTATATCTACATGTGATATATCCATCATATTCTATTACATTGATAATGATACATCATCAACTATTTGATTAAATGCTTATTGCTACTCCTATGTTCTGGTCATGCAATCTTGAATGATTTTTGAGAGCAATCTGTTGGTGAATTGTTTTAAACATTTAAATTGAACCATCCTTAATTATGATAAGAAGACAAAATGTTTGATGAAATGTTTGCACATTAATAAACTAGAAAATTTATGAAAATTTGGCAAAAAATCTTAGAGGGAATCTTACAATGGTATCAGAGCCTATAACTTCTTACTAGCCTTTTAGATCATTTGCACATCAGTGATCTGGACTTGCATGTTAGTTTTAAGCCTTGCATGTGAGTGATCAACACTTACATGTTGATTTTGAACATCACATGTCAATGTTCAGGACTTGCATGTAAATTGGTATAAAAGTGGGAATTGTACGGGTCTATGATAGTAGAAATTTCCTATGCAGCCCGAAAAAGGTAATCCTAGATATTATTTGAGAAGACACAGTGATCTGTTAGAAGTCCTTGAGGAACTTGATCTTTTTATTGGAGTTGAAAGGGTAAAAGTGAACATGGGTGATAGAGATCATGAGGATCTTATCACTAGGGACATTCGCAATGATATCACTAGAGAGCAGCGAGAGATGGTACAACTTTTGACTCAATTAATGCAGTAAAATGTGGTAAATAACAATGTCAATTAGAATAATAATGGTGGAAATAATGGGAATAATAGTGAAATGAGTAATTTGGGCAATAATGTACACACTTGTAATCACACTAGAACTACTCAAGGTTCCACAATTAGGTCTCTTATGCCTAATTTCTTAGATTAGCAGGGTGGTGGACAATAGGCTACAAGAGAGAGTTTTACAGATTATATGCATGGGTGGCAGTCTTTAGGTGATGAGTTTTAGTCTACCATGTCATTATAGGAATTTTATCAGTTGAAATACATAAAAAGGCCTAGAAGAGATAGAGGGCACAACCAGAAGTTACAACAAAAGTTGGGTAAGGTGTCTCTTTCACCTTTTGATGGTTGAGGTAAATGCATTGCACATGCATGGATACAAAAGTTAGATGACTATCTCAATTTATACCCAATGCTTGAGAGGGAGGCCATCTAGTTTGCTTCTTTACACTTGTAGGGTGATACACATGATTGGTGGTACCATGGGATGGTTATGCAAGGTCATAGCCTTATCACTTTATACGTTGATTTTACTTAGAGGTTGATAGATCAATTTGACAAAGCAAATCCCAAGAAATATTTCATAAAGTTAGCCCATCTCAAACAAAAGGATTCAGTAGATGTCTATATTTCTAATAATCAGAGGCTTATTATCTTGGTCTCAAATGTTTAGAGGATAATTTATCATATTTATTTATTGAGGGCTTAGATGAGCCACTTCGAGGTTGGGTGAAAGCATTATACCCACCTTCTTTGCAAGATGCCATAAAAGGATCTAGGAACATGGATTTTTTAGCACCTCCCAAAAACAAAATTTAGAGAAAATCATTTTCTTCCTCTAAGAAAAGTAATAAGAAAAACTTCCAGAAAGATTGGCCTAAGAGCACAAATTTTGATACAGAGGTAAAAAATGAACAAAGGAGGAAGAAAATGTATTTTTCATGCTGAGAACCTGTGGGAGATACTATTGCTTCTATTTTAAATTGTGATAGTTTTGATTGATAGTGGATCAACCCATAATATCATAGATGAAGGCCTAGTGATTAAAAGAGGTCTTTAGGTAGAGGATTTTCTAGGATTTACTGTTATGGTTGCTGATGGATTCACTATGAGCTACAAGAAGAAGATTTCATAGATGAACATTACCTTGGGTGACCATCAAGTGACTAATGATTTTTATGTTATCAAAATGGGGATATTGACATGGTTCTTGGAATTTAGTTGTTACACTCCCTTGAAAAACATTCATAGAACTTTCATACCATGGAGCTTAAAATTAGACATGAGGGCAAAAAGGTTATTCTTCGAGAAGTGTCGAATGGAGCACCTAGTGTGGTTATTACAAAGAGGATAAAGGCACTATTATGACATGGAAAGGTGGCTTGGGTAGCCCAATGTTTGATCTCTTTTGAAACCCCTTCTGTTGGATATGGTCAGTATCATGTAGATATCCAATTTGTATTGGATAAGTATAGTGTGGTTTTCAATGAGATTTCTCCTAGAATATCATCTGATAGGGGTTTTGAACATGTGATAGATCAAGAGAATGAACAAAAAGATAAATAAATCAAACAACTATTTGATGAGCTTGATTATCTTCAAGAGGAATTTGACTTAGAGTGTTTCCCAAAGAAATCAGAAGTTGCATGTGCAGATTTGAATCAACATGATAGG
The DNA here is from genome assembly GCA_037957365.1 of Torreya grandis. Classification (NCBI taxonomy): domain Eukaryota; kingdom Viridiplantae; phylum Streptophyta; class Pinopsida; order Cupressales; family Taxaceae; genus Torreya; species Torreya grandis. Next base: position 1,827,395 of record JARHVA010000603.1, read on the forward strand.
ATTGAGCAAGATCAAAGGATATAAGATCTGAGAGAAGTTTCAAAATATGAGGTAGAGTGTCGTTTTTATCTTGTTGAAGATTGGGAAACATATCATGAGGATGTACCAAGCCTTGTGGTCGATAATCCTCAAGGGATACCACTAGATAAAGATTGTGTTAATGTGGTAGAAGATGAAGTCTCTACTTGGAATGTGTTGAAACATGAAAACTTCAACATCCCTGACTTTGAAAAGTTTTCAAAAAGTGATTTTGAGCTTGCTGGAATTTTTAGAACAACAACAGATAATGTAAGTTCAGAACTTAATTTATATGAAGAATTGGTAAGTCAAGGGTCTAATCATGATTTCCACTAATTTGACAATCCACTCTTTGACTTGGGGTCTGATTCGACATATGATCATCCTTATTTAAAATGGAATATGGAGACACCAATTGGTCTTAGACCCTTAGTTGGTGATGTTTTTATGGTTGAGTTACAAGAAGTCAAAGATGTCATAATCTTCCATATAAAGTAGGTGGATGAGTTTAAGATGGATGTAAAATTATATGATGGTTACAAAAATCTTAGTGAATTGGAGATGAAGTTTTTCTATGGTGCTTAGAAGATTTTCATGAGAGGCATTCTTTTTTGAGAAGATGCCTTGAGTTTCACCAATAGATCTTCTAATGAAGCACACATGAATAGCAGAGTTGCGCAACACAAACACGATGGAGTTTCCTCATTCCTTCGAACTCATGATAGAGGTCTCCAAAAAAATATGTTATAAGGTTATGGTGACCAAAGAGATGTTCCTTGGCCAATGATAGTTTAAAATTTTAGTTTTGACTCTATTGTTTTGTTGCAGATCAACCACCTAATACTTTTGTTTGGGTACATCCATGAAGGTCAGCAAAATATTTCAGTCAAGGAATGGAATAATTTTTAGTTGGATGTTGTTTGGGAGCCTTTTCTAGTCACTTCCAAGTTGATTTTGGGAAATTCAATGCTCATCTCTCATGTTCATGTGTGGAGACCTCATTTTTGCAGCTATTGTCCAACTTCTAGAGCATAGATTTTGATAAAATCAGCTAATGATCTGCTATTATTTACCTTGAACAGCCACATTTTGATTCAATTTGGGGCTCTTATACCTTAGTTGGATGATGGAGAAAGGTTTTAGATGTGTAAGAGTAATATTTCAGCCTTCCTTGCTTCAAATTAGGCATGTAAATTTCATAAAGATGTCCTGAAACATTCCAAGTGTTTGCCTACTATGTTTATGGGGAGGGTAACACATGTTGGCAATTTGATGAGAAGGTGTGCTTGGTGGACTTGTGTGGTGATGTTAGGTCATCTTGACTTGTAATTTTTGGAGGACAAGCAATTTTTGGAAGGGAGGACTATAATGTGCCTTTTTGGCACTTAGCCAATTTATGCACAATTAGCTAGTTTCCAAGTCTTTCGGAGGCTAATTGGTTAGTTAGGTAGAACTCTAACATTCTTGGAGAAGTTTTGGGTTAGACTTGTAATGTATTTGTTCATGGTTTTGAGCTCAAATTATCTGATAGAGCCCTTTGATGCTTTTAGGATCAATTTTCATCCCTTCGAGTACTCTCCAAACTTCTTGGAGGTGCAAGCAATTTTTAGAAAGTCACCCATTTGCCACCGATCATCATCCTAAGCATTCGAAATCACTTTGGTATGATCAAAATTATAAAATTATATCATTTGGGTGTTTTCTGCAACTTATGTAGAATATTGAGCTATTTAACTAATATTTCACTTAAGTTGTCTAATGTTAGAAATATTAAAAGGGACAACTTAGTGTAATAGCTCATTTTAAAGGTGTTAAAATATTATTTCATGTGGACATCTTGAAAAAAGGACTTTATTCATGAGAAAATATTACTATTCCTCAAAAGGGTGAAAAATACTCTAGAAAGTCAATTATTTATTTTATAAAAGGAGTTTTGGAGCAAATAAGGAAAAAAGTAATATTTTATTACTTCAAAAAGTTATAAAAGGAGATTGAGGACTCTTTGTCAAGGGATGCTTGTTATTTTTATCTATTGTTAAGTTTGAGTTCTATGCTTGAGCAAACCCTAGGATAAAATCCCTAAGGGTATCAGTTTCTATAGTGAAACATCTACCCTTATCGATTACATGTAGAATCATACAAGTTTCACATGAGTGTTTCTATTGCTACAGATTTTGGATTCTCAGCATGCGAAGAGATATATCAAATTTTTTGAGGAAAAGTAAGAGAAGATCAGTTGGAAGAGTGCCATATTGATGAGTTTTTGTTTAGCCATTGACTTGGATTATTTGATGCAATTTTTTATTGGGAATAGCATCCTTATTGGCCACTATTCTAAGTCATACCTCCTAAAGAAAGATCACAACTCTTATTTTGGAAGGTTTGTGGGGTTTAAGGAGATTATAAGGGTTTTTGAAGGAGCCACCACTTATCTTGTGAGTTGGCTGTTTATGAAGGCATCTCGATACACATGCAAATTTGATGATATTGAAAAGCTGAATTTATAGAACCGATTCTCAATATTGTCTCAACACCTTCAAAAGTTTACATTAGTATTAATTGCATGTTAGATCTTGAGCCTTTGATGGTTCTATACTTCTGATTTATATCTGCATGTAATCGATCCATCATATTCTATTACATTGGTAATGATACATAAGCAACTATTTGATTAAATGATTTTTACTACTCCTATTACATTGGTAATGATACATAAGAAATCTTGAATGATTTTTGGTACCAATCTACTAATGAGTTATTTTAAATATTTACATTGAACTATCCTTGATTATGATAAGAAGATAGAGTGTTTGACAAAATTCTGTACATTAATAAACCATAAAAGTTATGAAAATTTGGTGAAAAATCTTAGAGGAAATCTTATAGTTTACATCTTGAATAGAGGATAAATCCAGGTAAAAAATAGTTAAACACCCTATGAGTTGTGGAAGAGTAAAGCCTATAGATGCTATAATAAAAGGTTGTAAACAATTATAGAGAGTGTTAGTGTTAGAATGGATGAATCTATTCCTAAACAAGTGTAACAACTAGTATTCATTCAGAAGAATCAGACTTCAAGAAAGAAGTAGCAGAAGAAAATCAAGAAGAAGAAGAAAGGTAAGATACAAGGGCACCATCCAGATTCGTTCAAAAAAATCATGAAAAAAAATCATATCATCAGTGATATTGATGCTGGAGTGTGAACTATGTGAAAGTTAATGAATACATCAAAAAATGTAAACTTTTCTCTATTATCAAATATAGAATCGAAGAGCTGTTTAGAAGCCAACAATGATAAGCATTAGATCAATGCCATGAAAGAAGAATTGAACTAAATAGAGAAGAATGAAACTTGGGAACTTGTTCCCAAACCAAAGGACAAGAATTTAATTGGAACTAAATGGGTCTTTAGGAATAAGCTGAATGAAGATGGGAAGGTAACAAGGAACAAGGCAAGACTAGTCTGTAAAGGCTATGCTCAAGTAGAAGGTGTTGACTTTGAGGAGACTTTTACCCTTATGGCAAGATTAGAAGCTGTAAGACTATTCTTAGCATATGTTGCATTCAAGAATTTCAAGGTCTATCAAATGGATATGAAGTCTGCATTTCTCAATGGGAATCTTGAATAAGAGGTTTATATAGAGCAACTTGAAGGTTTCTCTCTATTAGGGAATAAGGACTGTGTGTAGGCTGAAGAAAGCATTGTTTGGACTAAAAAAGTCCATAGATCTTGGTATGCTAGGCTTGAAAAATGCTTGATCAAGGTTTCAATAGAGGAGTGGTTGAAAGTAACCTATACATCAAGATTGAATGTGAGAACCAATTAATTGTGGTTGTGTATGTAGATGACATTTTTTTTGGTAGAGACAATGAGAAGATGTCTCAAGAATTTTCAGGGGTAATGCAACAATAATTTTAAATGTCTATGTTAGGAGAGTTATCATTTTTCCTTGGGTTACAAGTTAATCAATCAAATAAAGGAATCTTCATCTCTCAGACCAAATACATTAAGGAAATGTTGAATAAATTTAATATGGATGATTGGAAATTGGTAAGTACTCTAATGGTAATAGGGTGTAAGTTGAGTAAAGATGATGAGTCAACAAAAGTCAATCAAACCTTGTATAAATCAATGATTGGAAGTCTATTGTATACTATTGCATTAAGACTAGATATCTTGAAGATAGTAGGTCTAGTGGCTAGATTGTAGGTAACACCAAAAGAAACACACTTGCAGGCAGTCAAAAGGATATTCAAGCATCTCAAAAGCACTATGGATCTTGGTTTGTGGTACCTAAGATAAAAGAATTTCACCTTGATAGGGTATATTGATGTAGATTGGGCATACAACATTGATAACAAAAAGAACACAAGTGGAGGTGCATTATTTCTTAGAAAGAGTCTTGTATCATGGTTGAGTAAGAAACATCCCTCAGTTTCCTTATTCATAATGGAAATTGAGTACATAGCAACATCATCATGTTGTACACAGGTCCTTTAGATGAAATAATTATTGAGGGATTTTAGAATTGAGTATGTCAATCAATTTACATTTTGGTTGATAATATAAGTGCAACAATCATCTCCAAGAATCTAGTTATGCATTCAATAACTAAGCATGTTCCCTTCAAGTATTATTTTTTAAGAGAGTAGGTTGCTAATCAATAGGTAAAATTAGAATATGTCTCTACAAAGGAGCAAGTTTCAAACATTTTCACAAAGCCTCTCCCAAAATAACCTTTTGTGTTTCAAAGGCAAGAATTGGGAGTGATTCATTCTTCACTCAGTCACTAAATCTGTCATAAGGAGCATGAGTTAAGGGGAAGCTAATTATTACATTATTCAGCGTCATAGATATTTGGTGAAATACATTGTGATTGTTTTGAACATTCTTTTGCCATTGATGTCAAAGGGGGAGAATTGAAGACAGGGGGAGCAAAGGAGAATAACTACAATAAGGGGGTGTTCATATACTAATTCAAGGGGATTGCCATCAATGAAAAAGGGCGAGATTGTTGGAATCATTATCATTGATGTCAAAGGAATTATAATGGATATGAATGGAAATGTCAAACATAATTATTTCCAAAAGTGAATAGAAGTGTCAAATGAAATTGTCCATGGAAATGTCAATAGACGATGGAAATGTCAACAGAAATGTAGATGGAAATATTGATAGAATTATCGATGGATGATAGAAATGTTGACAGGTGAAGATGTGCCTCTTGGATGGGATGCCTCCTTTGTGAAGATCTTTTTAAGGCTATATAAGGTGAAAGGATGTTAGAGAAAAAAACAAGAAAAAATTCTTTCTATCATATACAAGGAAAAGAAGAGGGAGAAAAGAGAAGAGGTTGAAGAGCGAAACTTGATTGTGCCATCATTTGTTGACAAAGCAATAGTGAGAAGGTGGAAATTATTTAAGTGAGATCAGTGTCTCATAATAGAAACGTTGGTATCTTTTTCTAAGTCGGTGCTTGGTAGTGAAGTTGGTGCTTCAATTCAAAGAAATCGATGTCTAGAAATAAGTTGGTGCTTGGCATTGGGGATTGGTGTCTCCAAATAGGTTGGTGCCTACAAAACTTTTTTAAAAAGAATTATTAATTTTATGGATGGATTTGGATAGTAGATCCAAGCAGCCTTTCAAGTGTGGTTTTTCCCCACTGAGGGTTTTCCATGTAAATTTTGTGTTGTGCATTTACTTGTTCTTATGTGAATGGTTTCTTTATGAAAGTTTATTAGAAATAAAGTTATTACACAGTGATTCAACCTTCTCACCCCCCTCCCCCCTAGTGTGGTGTGTGCTCAAAGAAATCCTGTTTGTAATGCCTTTGTGCTACTATACCTAGTAAAAATGTGTTATCTTTGAATTCTTGGGTTGGGAAAAATGTGGATGTTTTAGGCTTGGATTTTTTCACCATTTATGTGGACATCAATTGGGCAATTTTATGAAAACTTGGTGAACTCAATATATGATTTTTCCCTAATTTGCATCTTGATTTTAAATAAGTTTACATTACCTCTTTTAATATTCATGCTCCTTTATCAGTAAGAATACTTGAGAAATGGAATCATTCATTCTTCATGTTTCATGAAAATAAACACCTGCCATTACTTCAACTTAAAATTCAAATTAAGGGGTTATTATGTCCCTTCTCCTTGCTTCACAATCTTTCACTTTTTATGGTTTTATATAAGGTGACACCATAATATGTTATCATTTTGTGCCTCTATAACTTCAGCTAGTTGAAATATTAGATAATTATGCAATATTACATTGGATTTTGTTTATTGGAATTTTGTGACACTTCCTTATATAGGTGTGATGATTTATAAAATTGCATTCATATCTTATCACACCTAACCTTTCTGTGTACCTTTTATCTAAAGTGAATTAGAGTGATCCACGTGTCATGATATCACATTATCCCAAATTTTCATATAATCAGTCAAGCTAAGCATGTCACTATATTACAACTCCATAGTCATGTAGTCATTTTTGAATGAATTGATGTCAAAGTATCCTAGATTAATTAAATATTACTTCACCAAAAAACATGTAATTATTATTTTTCAATAATGTTTCAATGCAAATTTTCTAGCTAGAAGATTGTATATGAGGTTGGAGTTAGCCATGGCAGTTTGGTAAATTTTTATAGGTAAGTTAATTTTTTCATGTGGATTCTCTTTATAGTTTGATTCTCAAACATGATCGAAATGTGTGCAGAATGAAGCTGGTACTTATTTGATTATAATAAGGCAAGTGAAGATTTGATTGCATAGGAATCATAAATGACACATAGGTATGGGAGATAAATAAGACCTATATTGATAGTATTTGTGCACATGATGCAAAAATAGAAGGATTAAGTTAATTACCTACACAAAAATCTTGATATGTAAGGATTCAAGAAGGTTGGCATGTAGATGGAAATATTAACGCGAAGGTCCAAATATGACTGTTGATTCTAAGAATCTTAGAGATGGGTTGAAAGAAACATGTGTTTTCCATCCAAGATAGAGTAAAGGAAACACAACCAATAATTTGATGTTTAACATCTTCCAACGGCTTACAAGAATCTAAAGTGACATGTTTCACGTGAGAAATCCTATATAAAGACATATCGATCAAAGATGAAGTAGTAGAGGAGAGATCAAAGGAATAAGGTCATATTCTTCATCTAACATTCCAATGAGAGTGGGATAAAGTGAGAAAATGAGACATGAGTAGACTCCATTCTAATAGCTAGGAGAAACTTGCATTTGTAACTTTTCATAGGGTATAACATGTAGTTTTCTTGATAGGAAATTGTTGTAATCCACTATTATTGTATAATATAAGAAACCCTTTGAGTTTAAGAGTCTATGTGTATGTATGGGTGTGAATTTATTGCATGCTATTGGGCTATGGATTTCCCTAATTACAAACCCCATCCCTATGACTACACTAGCATGGTATTAGAGCACAAGGTTTGAGTCCTTGTGAAAGTATGGAGAGGATACATACGCAAGATTGTGATATGAGAGATTGTAGTAATAGGGTCTGGTAGACTACAATATCAATATGCCTCCAAGGAGAATGATTGGCAGAAGTGAAATTGTAAAAAAATGTCATAGGAAGACTAGAAGAAGTGTTTGATGTGTTGAGTGATGTGAGATCTAGATTGGATTCAATAGAAGAAGAAAAAATAAGGGGTTTCACCCTTAGAGATGACTAGAGTGATGTCGAATAATAACAACTAGTAGGTAAAGGTGGGGATGGCAATAAAAAAGAAGAGATACAAATGGACGTATGATAATGTAGACTCCTTAAAGCTATTTCAAGGATTGGTAGAGGAATGAATGTAGATATGCCATGTTTTTCAATAACCATAAATCCTAAAAACTTATATATTAGCTAACATACATTAACTAATATTTTTAGTTTGCTGATATAAGTGACCCAAAGAGAGTGAAGGTTATGCAAATAAAATTGAAAGGTTACACACTTCTTTCATGGAAGGAAATTCAGGTTAAAAGGAGAGGGAAAGGCAAGATTTCCAAATGGGACATAATGTTCTCCAAGATGAAAATTAAATTCCTACCTAGATAATAATAGGTAGAGTTGTTAAAGGAGTTACCAAACTTGGGGTAGAGATATCTTAGTTTTATAGGATCACGATCAGATTTGGCCATGATGAAATGGATAAAGAGAAAGTAGAAATATGTATAAATGCATTGAGACTTGGTATCGAACATTTAATGAGCATGGAGAGAATCCAAATGGTGGAGGAATATTATAAATTTGCATAGAATGTTAAAGAATTTTTTTCCTACATACAACATAATATGATATAAGGGAAATATAATTCCTCTCATACAGGTGTACGAGGAGGATATGGTGATGAAATCTAAAAAAACCATGAAGGAGAAAATAACATTATATGTACTCATATGCATGTGCAAGAAAAAGGTTATGAGAACAATGTCAAAGTTATGGAGGTGGATCTTACCCATCTATAGAACATGGAAGATTTGGTATGGGAAGGGGAAGAGGAATTCCATAGAACATGTTTCAGATGTGGATAACCTATGCATAGAACATATGAGTATCCTTAGGCATAGAAAAAAAATGATAGAAGGCCTAAAGCTAGGGCACATATTTCACATAGATATGTAAGTCTATTATAAATCCAAAGAATTTTTAAGATTCAAAACAAATAAAGACTCTCATGATGAAGAAGGTATTTTAGAACCCAACAAAAATGGATAGTGAACTAATTCAAAGAAAGAATATCTTCTAAATAGTTTTAATGTCAAGAAAAAGGTGTTGCAATGTGATTGTAGATAATGGTGAGCACTAAAGGGTGATTATAAACTTGGATTTGTGTGAAATGGTAGAAAATTTGTGGTTAAAGAAGTTAATTCACCTTAAAATTTGTAGATTATCATGGATACAAAAGGGCCATCATATATTGGTGAACCAAAAATGCCTAGGGAAATTTCAGATATGTACATATAAAGATGATGTTCAGTGTGACATAATGCCAATGGATGTGTGTCATGTTATTTTAGGGTGACCATGGAAAGTTTCAAGAAAATTTGTACATGATTTTAGGGAAACTAAATAGCACTTAGATAAGGATGGTATGAATTTTGTTTTGAGTTCATTAGAGGACAAGGAAAGAGAGGTGTGAAACGGTTTTGCACACGCGTATTGTTGGCTTTAGAAAAAGGGTTTTTAAAGGAAGTAGAGAAGGAAGAAGATTTTTTTGATATCATATGATAAACCTAGTGAATGTTTTGATTGCATGAGAAAGATAATTTTATGTAATTATTAAGTGAGTTCACATAGATCATCTCATGTGATCTATTAGATGGGTTGCCACCCATTCAGAGTATTAGTTATCACATGGATTAGATTCAAAAATCGATTATTCCAAGCAAAAAAGTGTAAAGGTTAACACCTAAATGTTATGAAGAGGTGTAAATGAAAGTGAAAGTGTTGATAAATAAGGATTTAATTATAGATATTATAATCCCATGTTTAGTACCAGTAGTATTGACACCAAATAAGGAAGGTGAATGATGAGTGTGCATAGACTCTTGAGAGCCATCAAAAGGATCAACATCAAGTACATGTTTCCATTTTCACACATATATGACTTGATAAGATATATAATTGGATGGAAATACTTCATGAAGATTGAATTTAAGAGTGTATATCACCAAATATGCATCAGTGAAGGTAATGAGTGGAATAATGCATTCAAAATATAGGAGGGATTTTATGAATTATTGGTCATGTACTTTAGGATAACTAACACACACCAAGTGTGTCCATGAGACTCATGAATGGATTACTCAAGATTTTTATAGGTAAAATTTTTATAGTTTACCTTAATGACATTTTGGTTTTCATCAAGATAAAGGATGAGAATTTAGTTCATGTAAGATGAGTGCCTTAGGGACTACAAGAAAATTTGCTATGAAACATGAAGTCATGTAGTTTCATGAAGGAACAAGTGTTATAATTAGGTCTATGATCTCCTAAGAAGGTTTGAATATGGATCTAAAGAAGGTTCATGCTATCATTTAATGGGCATCACATAAGATCATGTTTGAAGCATGAAGCTTTCATGGCTTAGTGAGATTTTATAAGAAATTTATTCACAACTTTAGTGGAACATGCAAAAATATTTATTAGGTGATGAAAGGTGATATAATTTGGACAACATACATGGAGCTTAACTTTTAATATTTGAAGAAAAAAGTTGATCAAAAATTATGTATTGACATTACTCAATTTTAGCAAGGTGTTTTAGGTTGAATGTGATTTGAGTGCCAGAACCATAGAAGTGGTGTTGTGTTAAGAAGTTAGGCATATATCTTAGTTAAAAAGAAACTAAATGATATGAAAAGAAAATATTAAGTGTATGACCAATAGTTATATTCGATAGTGTAAGTACTCAAGAAGTGATGACATTGCCTATTTTTAAAAGAGTTTGTGGTGTACATAGATCACCAAGCATTGAAATTCATCAATAATCAAGGGAAGTTAAACCAAAGAAATATGTAGTAGGTTGATTTTTTTGAATGTTTCTAATTTATTTAAATTATAGAAGTGGAAATTTGAACAGATTTGTAGAGGTTATCACTTGTAGAATGAGATGTGAGTGGAAGTCATAGGATTTGATTTTATAAGGAATTATATGTAGAAGATGAAAAATTTAGAAATGGTTGGAGAATATGCCCAAAAAATGAGTGTGTACATAACATTATGGTTGTGTTACTTCATTCAAGAAGAATTTTTATTCAAAATAACACACGTATACATACCCAAAGTGTTAGTACATGACAAATTGATCAAAGAGAACTATAATGCATGTTTAGCAGGTCATTTTAGGAATGAAAAAACATATGCACAATTGGTTGATAATTAATTTTGGGATAATATGAGCGTGGATTTGTGAAAACATGTGTAGGGGTGTAGAGTTTTATAGATATAAAAATGAAGGATTCAAAACATAGAGTTGTATCAACCACTACCTATTCCAAAAAAAACATGAGATGATATGAGCATGAATTTTATGCTTAAATTACACATAATATACAAGGGTAAAAAATCCATATTATTGATTGTGGAAATATCATCAAAGATGATACCCTGTATTAAATAAAAAAAGACAAGGGATGCCAAAAACATTTCTAATTTGTTATTTAGAGAGTTGGTAAGGTTTCATGGGTTAATACACAACATAATATCAAAAAGGTTACAAAGTTTAGAGGTCTTTTTTAGAGGGCCTTATGGAATAAATTTGATATAAGCTTGAGTTTTAGTTCAACATATCATCTAGACACAGAAGGATAGATCAAGGTTGTGAACAAAAGTGTAACAATATTAGAGATATTTGTTATTATTCCTAGGTTGATTAGTTACTTTTATCTTTTATAATAAGTTGGTTTTTATTATTATAGGAATAGCAAGGGCTATTTGGGAATGTGAAGTGAAAATCCATTTCTTTGCTTATTTATTGTAATGATTTGCTCCATTTCAATTTGAGTCATGAAGATAATTCTAGCTTTCACCAAAAATTGTTCATTATCATTATGTTAATAAATTATTCAGCTTGATAGTTTATCAGAGCAGGATTTTTATTTGTTGGTCATTCTATTTTCCATTTTTGTTTATTAATCATTCTCCTTTATTCTATCTATATGACCTGATATTTGATTGTTATCAGGTATTTTAGCAAAATTGCATTGCATTTTCAGACCTAGCTTGCATATCTAGACCTACATGAAGATAAAGATAATGTATCAGTGAGGAAGACATGATAATTTTGGAGTAGAAAGGAGTTTTATCTCTTCCTTTGCTATGTAGCCCTTGATGATCCACATATTGCTATTTTTTAGAGGTGCAATAGCTATTACATTAGAGGATTGGCTGAGGTTTGTTGCGTAGTGGTAGGCCTTGGCACATTTGTTAAGAATTTTATTTATTTTTTTGAACTACATGATAGAATTCTGAATTTCCATCTCAGGCTTGTGAGACATGGGGTGTAATGGCCTAGACTTGTCTTCGTTCACTTCTACGTCAAACCATTATTTATCTTCAATCTACCCTCTTTAACTGTGTTGAAAGCAATCCTAGGCTCTTTGACTTCATACGATGTGTTGGAATATTGTATAAGGAATATTGAATAACAATAATTTTGTTATAAAGGCTTGTTTATTAACCTAAGGAACACGTGGAGTGATGACTAGATTCTTCATTTTCTTCACTATTTCCAAAATTAGAAATTTGCCATATAAGACAAATAGAGGAGTGAGGTAGTTTTTATGTTTTTTTAATTAAAAAAGTAGTGTTTTCTTCCATTTTAAGTGTTATTTTTCAAAAAAAAATAAAACATTTAAAATTTGAAGCAATTTTTCATTAATAGCCTTGAGAAAGATACTCTAATACAAATTTGGCAAAAAATAACCAAATTTTACAAATAAACAAGAAATAAGGAGAGATACTCTCTTAAACATTCACTAATATCAAAAAACGTAACTACGAAAATTAATAAAAATTAAGTATATTATTAAGTATGAGTTTTTGTTATTAAGTTAGTGTTAAGAATAGGGTAAATACTTTTCATGTGCCACCCACGTACCATATATCACTTTTCTCTCACATGTCTTAATTCCTCTTTTACGGATTGTCGATTCTATAAAGAGGGCGAGCTTCTTCCACATACTGATTGGTATATAGGAAGGGTGGGTGTATGGAGAGGTTTGGTATATCAATCTAGTGGTATATTAAAAAGGGGACCATTTAGAGTGATAAGGAACCAATTTGAGGGTTTCCTAAACTCAAAAATCAAAACTTAAAACAACTGGTTAGAATGGTCTCATCAAGTGGAGAACACAGTCATATTTAATGATCTATGGTTTGGAATTTATGACAAGCAAACACAACTAGTTGATCCAATAAGTAATGTTAAATATACTTAGGCATGGAAGCAAAAAAACTAGAAATCATTTGCCATGATGAGGGATTTTATCAACGGAGATGTACTTCATCATATTCAGGGGTGTAGTACTCTGTGGAAAGTATTTCATCAATTGAAAGAATTATATGATTCCCACTCAGAGTTAGAATTCATTCAATTCTAATTGATTTTTTTGAAACTCAAGTTGAAATATGGTGATTTGATGAGATTGGATTTACAAATACGTGTAATCAAGCATGATGGTAATACCACGAGTGTTAATTTTGACATCTATAGGACTGTGTTCATAAAATGACACCTATATGACTGTATTCATCAAAGAAACAAACCAAAGAGTCAAATTCTACTCAATTCACCATTGAATGTGTGTTTTTCATTACAAATGTTGAAAAATACACTGTCTCAATCAATTCTTCATGCTTTGATGTGTGGGTTCTTGATATTGGTGTCACTCTACATGACATTTCAAAAGGACTTCTTTAAGGAGTTTAGTGAAGAAAATTGTGGTTTAGTATACCTCATAGATAGATCAAGTCTGCAACCATAAGGAAGAGGTACAATATGACTCAAGTGTCTAGGCCTTCCATATTTCACACTCCAAATGTTTTAGACCTTTTTCAACTACATCAAAACTTGTTTTCCTAGTGCTCATTAGCCAACAAGGCCATTCCATCCTATTGGACAATGTTGGCATAACTATTAGAAGGAAATGTGACAATGCAATAATCTTGACGAGATATGTGGAAGGAAAATTTCTCAATTTCAGGGGTGAACCATCAAATTCATTGAATTATACTCATCTCATTAAAGATTGAATGTCTCCAATTATGTTATTGCATGCTATATTTGGCATGCTTACTATAAACATTGTTGTGTTGTAAAATAATGGTGTTATTAGAATGCCTACATTTCTTAAAAAAGTCAGATGAAAAGTGTGAAGCCTACATTTTGGCCAAATGTGCAAGAGAATCATTCCCCAAGTCACAGTGTAAAGTGGATAAAAAGTTACAACTAGTTTACTCAGAGTTATGTTTTCTTCTAATTATCTCAATTGGTGGTCATAAGTACTTCATGTTTTTCATTGATCACTACAACATAATGACTTGGATATACTTTCTGAATAAAAGATTAGAAGCCTTCAAGATTTTTCAAAAGTTTCAAACCATGATTAAAAATGAAGCTCACACCCACATTGAAATATTCAAGATAGATAATAGCAACAAATACACTTCAAAGAAGTTTGACTCCTATCTTGAGAAAAATGAGATCAAACATCATCTCATAGTTCTTCACATAGAAAAAAATGGAGTTTTAGAAAGGATGAACAAAATTGTGATGAATATAGTTCGATCTATGTTGTACTTCAAAGGGGTAAATCTACACTTTTGAGTTGAAGCAACTAAAATGACATTATACCTCTGCAATAAATCACTATGAATAGTTCTAGAATTCAAGACTCTATATGACATGTGGTGTGGTCATCTTTCTTCAATTGACATCTTTGGATTTTTAGATTCACTTGCTACGCATTGATTTCAAAAAAGAAGAGGAATAAGTTGGACTATAGGAGTCTCAAATGCATTCATTTGGGACATTCTAAATCCTCCAAGGCATATAGGTTATATGATGAGAAAGATAAGAAGTTTCTTGTCACAGGAGAAGTATTGTTTGAAATTTCAAATGATAGCCAACATTGATTAATAATTGAGTCGACTTGATAAATATCCAAAGTTTGATGTCTACAAGGAGAGTGATTTTGATGTGCTAAACAATGACTAAGGGAAATACAATTGGGAGTCCATTGATTCTTTATTGTCACCTATACATGAGAATAAAACTTATCATGAAGGAGAAAGTATAACTTCATCAAATAATAAACAAGGGCCATAAGAACATAGGACATAAAGTGAAGAAACTTTGGAAAATGAAACTGAAGCACCTAAAAAATAGAAAATGATGCCCAAGTGGGTTGTCAGACATTGAATTATGTTTGGCCTAATGAGGTTGGGATAACATGCATTAGAAGTACACATGTTGACACTAAAGCACCCAAACTATAGAAAAAGATGCCTATGTGAGCTACCAGACATTGAACAATGTTTGGTCTGATGAATTTGGGAAAACATGCATTAGAAATACGCATGCATCCACATAAAAATCAAATAAGTTCCTTGAAGAAAGTTAAGATAAGATTGAGAAAATCACTTTGAATGATTCTCTAGAATGAGAACTCAATGTTGTATTTGATTCAGAACCAACATCTTTAAAACAAGCTGGGAAGCTTGAACCTTAGAGAAAAGTAATGAAAGATGAGTAAAATGCATTGGTAAAAATTGGGACTTGGAAATTGGTTGATGCTCCATATTGATACAAACCAATTGATTGCGAGTGGGTCTACCACAAAAAGTATAAGGCTGAAAACTCACTTGACAATCCAAAGCAAATCTTGTTGCAAATGGATATGTTTATAAGGAAGGAATTGACTACAATTAAATGTTTATACCTACAAAAAAATGGACTACCATTCAAATCATGTTGGCTCTAGTAGATTACAATGGATGTAAATTTCACTAAATGGATGTCAAAACTACATTTATGAATGGTGACCTTAAGGAAATTATGTACATGACACAACCTGAAGGTTTTACAGTAAATGACTAAGAGCATAAGGTGTGCAAACTTGAAAAATAATTGTATGGTTTGAAACAAGCCCTTATATCATGGTATGACAAACTATCTAAGCACCTCATGAACATGGACTTCAAACATTTTGAGTTTGAATATAGAACTCTTTTTGTCAAAACTATTAATAAAGTAATTATATTTGTGGTGATGTGTGTTGATGATCTTCTCATTATAGGGAACAATGAACTGTACATTACAATGTTCAAATTAGAGTTGATTAAAATATTTGAAATGATTAATTTGGGTTATCTTCATTAGTATTTGGGTATTGAAATAATTTAGAAATCATAATATATCTTCATCACACAACATATGTACATTGGTGACATTCTTAGCAAGTTTGGAATGAAAGATTGTAAGCCTCTCAACACATCCATGGAACAAAATCTAAAATTGATATTAGAAGATATATCAGATTTGGTCAATGCACTAAATACAAACAATTCATTGGAAGTCAGAATAATGAGACCACAATAAGACCAGATATATTTTTTTTGTTGGTGTTCTTTAAAGATTCATGAAAGAACCCAGAGATAATAATTGGGTGGAAACAAAAAGAGTCCTTTGATATCTCAAAAAAACATGAAATTTTAGACTCTAATACTCCAGGATAGTAGACTTTAAACTATTTGGATATTCAGATTTTGACTATGTTGGTGATCATGAAGATGAAAAATCCCCCACAAGTTTTCTAATGAACTTCAAAATAGTAGTTGTTAGTTGGAAATCTAAGAAGAAAAAATGTCCATAATTTCTTTAGTAGAAGTAAAGTTTATGGCTGATTCAAAGAAATCTGAGAGATTTTATCGATCAGAAGGGTTCTTTTTAATTTATAAGAATAACAGGTTTATTCAACACTTCTCATGGTTGGCAATATTTCTACAATTCAAATGGCAAAAAATCTAGTATTTTAGGATCAAACCAAACATATCAGTGCCAAATTTCATTTGATTTGAATCTATATGAAATATGGTAGTGTCAAGTTACAACATTTCCCTACAGTAGAGCAACCAACAAACATCTTGACAAAAGGTCTTGGACAAAAAAATTTGAAAAGTTGAGAGGAATGCTTGGTTTGACAATGATTGCTACAGATTAAGGGGGATGTAATAAATATTATACCTATATTTTTTATTATTCTGAGGAGTCATTAGTTAATTTTGTCTTTTTCTAATAATTTGGTTTCCATTCCCTTAGGAATAGCAAGGATCATTTGGGAATGTGAAGTGAATAGCCATTTCTTGGCTTATTTATTGTAATAATTTGCTTTATTTCAATCTGATTCATGAAGACAATTTTTGCTTGCACCAAATATTGTTCATTGTAATTCTATTAATAAATTATCTATCTTGAAAAAAATCCTTGTAAATTCATTGAGATGCTTGGTTGGAAATTAACCAAAGCAATGGGATTTGATCTTAGCGTAGACAGTTTTCCTATAACAATATAGTGAATACAACCATGGGAAGGACACCTTTTAGAATTATGTATGGAAGTAATAGAAAAATATTTTTAAAGGAAATAGAAATCATAGAAATGTATGGAAGGAGTGAAGAATCAAAATATTATGGAAAGTATATGCAAAGATACACCAATAGGTAGAGGAGAAATTAGCTGAAGTTAATAAATAGTATAAGCAACACACATATATGAAGCACATAAGTAAGGAGTTTTAGGTTGGAGAGTTGGTTATAGCACATTTAAACAAGGATAGGCTCCCATGTAGAACATATTACAAGTTGAAATGGATGAAGATATGACCGTATAGAGTATTAAGGAAGTTATTTACTAGATCAATTATATTAAGAAACTTAGTTAAAGAGATAAAATCCTTTTTTTAATTTTCTAAAGATTAAATAAACATGTTAGATAACTTAAAGCATGAAAGATACAGTGCAAAATAGGCATGCAATCAAGAACAATTAAGAATTTTGCACAAAATAAGTCACTTGCATGATTTTAAAAGAAAATCAATCAAAGAGTATTCCTTACAATACCACACTTGGTCA
Source organism: Torreya grandis (assembly GCA_037957365.1). NCBI lineage: Eukaryota > Viridiplantae > Streptophyta > Pinopsida > Cupressales > Taxaceae > Torreya > Torreya grandis. The sequence continues at coordinate 1,845,084 of JARHVA010000603.1, forward strand.
CCATACTAAATAAATATAGGGATTTTGTTTTTAATGTTTTTTTTTGCTATCAACTAATAGGAACTGTTTACTAATAAAATTATATGAAAAATTCATGTGAAGTTAATTACAAACTTGAAAACAATAACCACACTAAAAGTAACAACTAATTATATATCTGGTTGAACATGATATTTTATATTCATCTTAATTTATGTTATGTAAATGGTGTCATAAGTTAGAATTTATATGATGTTTGTGATCTTGAATGAGATCCTTGAATAATATTGAACTTAATGATTTTATTGTTTGAATGGTGAAAATTTGATATGTTGGGGTTTATTTTAGCTATTAGCATGTTGAAGATTAGATATATTATTATGTATGAAATCAAATTAATATGGGTTTGAAAAGGATAGAGCTCTGCTAGGGTATTTTGCATGTTGTCATCACACTTCCATTTACACCCTTGGTAGGAAAATTTCTTGAAAGGGTTGCACTTTAATTGCACCACACTTACCCAAACACGAATCTTTGGGTGTCTGTCTTTTCTATTTAATGTTCTCCTCAACTCCTTTTGTAGTTGTTTAATGAGTTACTGATCTAGGTATGGACTCCAATGGTGCTAAAGCAAGCATATAAGTTTATGATAAAATTATTTCATGTGGTAATGAACATACCACTGAAAGTCTACTTGATGTTTTTTTTTCCTTGAGTTTAGTAAGGCATGCAACTATTTTTAACAATTTACATTAGTTACTTATTTTGTTAGCTAAGTCCCCTCTGAAATCAATTTGAAATCATGGGTTCACAATACATACACTCCCCCACATGGTGTTAAACTTTAAGGTGTGAAGAATATTACTAATGTTTTCTTTTTGTCAATGTTTAACAATGTTGATCATTTTTGAACCATTATAACTCATGGTCGTTTGTTCATTCGTAACATCCTTGTGGTGATATCAAATTGGACCCAATATTTTGTTGTTTTTGAATATGTCAAGATGAAAATCCCCTTTTGGATATTGTTCCTTGGTCTCCCTTTTCCTTTTTGGAGTTTTGTATTCCAAATAATTTAACCTCTAGGTCATTTTATAGGGTTTGAGCAAGACACATTTTATGTGGCTAGACAAAAATGTGTCTGTGTTGAAATTGATTTGTCTAAATAACTAAAGTAGACCATTGATATAAACATAAGTGAAAATGCCTCATGTGACACATATTATATATTAATATTCCTAACATCTACTTCTATTTTCAAGCCACATATCAAAAAATTGGTGAATGCCCTTTGATGGACAACTCATGGCCTACCTTGCCATCCAAAACCTTTTATGAAGTGAATAAAGGTGCACAAACATCCTTTGATGGGTAGACCATTATAAACAATAAAAAAACCCCCAAAACCACACATGGTGGGAAAGGCTCTAGCCACTATGCATAAACCCACAATATGTTCAATGGTGGAGAGTAAACCAACCTATCCCACTTGTTATGCAATGCCACAAATTTACACTCTACAAGATGTGGATTTTATTTCCTTGTCCTAAGAGTGAGATAATAGTTTCACAACTGATATAGTTCCCATTTAGAGGGAAATATTTAGGTGTGATAGAAAATATAGTGGTGTTTGATAAAAAAAAAATAGGGTATCATCAAGAACACAACCCTTCCCCACCACTTGAAGATGGTGAGTATATTCAAGATAAATGATAGGAATTCCATTTATGTGACTTTATGAAAGGTAAACATTTATTTAATCTTTATATTAGCATTTTAGTTTTAGTGTGTGGTGATGAGGAGACCACTCCAAATAAATGTTATTCTATGATTGTGTATTTTGGGAATGTGTGAGGCCTCACTAACATGACCTGGAAGTATATTATAAGGGATACATTTTAGTTATTTTCCAATAAAAAATTACTCTATCTACAAGAGTTAAGATTTTCATATTTTCATTTAACACTATTATTTGACTAATTTGGTTGGTTTTTTTTTCTAGATGCCTAAACATGAGAGTGGTCATGGGAGCATGGTTACTTTAATTTCCCCTTCACTATCACCAAATCTTATTACTTGGGGTTCTGATCCTAATCATTAGCTTGTGTGGACTTGTTAGCCAAATTTGGCTAATATAGGGGAGTATCATTCAAAACATTATTTTCAACTCTTCTAACTGTGTTGATAACCTCTAGTAGCCCCTAGTTTGTATTGCATAGCCTGTTATATGATAGGGTCTTGAAATGATGTTCTAGGTTGTTCTAGAGTTCTATACAAGGTCTTGTCATAATGTGAAGTCATGGTACTCAAGTGATTAAATAGTGGTCATAAATTTATTATTAAGAAGGGTTTGGTAAAGGTTAAGGTAAATTTGGAAATGTTAGGGTAATGCTAAGATAGTTGAAGTTTCATGTGTTACAATGTTAAAGTGACTTCACCAAAGAACATCAAGAATGAGGAGTTACACCATAAAAAGAGAAGTCACCTGAGACTACATGGCACTTATAAAGGATGATAGCATACTCCATAGGGTCCATACAAACTTCAAACAATGTAAAAATGTTCATTTCAAATGTAGACCAAAGTTAAAACATCTCTTATTCCTTAATTCACTATCTTAAACCCCAAATTAGCATGATGCATGTTGAATGGCAGGAATAAGTTATAAAATAAGTTTTAGTACCTTTATTCCTATTTATATAGGACATGGATACCTTCATTTGGCCTCTGAAACAAGCTACAATAGAAAATGAATCAAAGAAGGCTCTTGAGAGAAAAAATGTTGTCTAAGCAAGGTCAAGAAAGGGCCTCTTTTAAAGTTTTAAATCTAGTAATAGCATATAAGATTCTTTTTAACCATTCTCCATGATATTTAGAACTAAATCAAGCTTTCATAGGGTTTATAAGGGCCAAAACAAGCAAAAAACTTCTGAAGTTCTTCCTTGGGTCCTTTGCAAGCTTAAGAGGGCTCATTTCTTAACAATGGTTCCTGAATATGAAAATGATTTAGGTCAAATGATCTTAGGGGAAGGTAGTTGCCCCTATTCCATTGAAATTATATGCATTGGTTCAAGGTTTTATGGGTTATACTTTATGAGCTCTCACTAACAAAAAAAGGTTTAAAAAACCCTTCAAAAGCCCCACTAGCTTAGTTTCAGGTAATTCCATGGAATTTTGGAGATCATTAATGAAGGTGAAGGATTATTTTAGGTCTTTAAATATCCCATTGGTTTTATAACATCATTTTCAGCACTTATTTGGCATGTGTAAGTAGGGGAAGTCAAGGAAACTCCATACATATCAGGTTACGGACCTATATAAGATGGCTACAAACAAGACTTTGGTGGATTTGAATGTTTATTTCCTCCAATGGTATTTGAAACCTCAAACAACCTCTAATTCCACCTATAAATCTTTTGAAGTGGTAAAAATGAAGCATAAAGGGAAGATAGCAGAGTATGAAAGAGTGAACAAAGAAATATATAACTTGTGAATGAAAAGAGGGTTTAAATGCAATTGGATAAGTCTATTTTAATGTTCATATCTCAATCATATCTCTCTAACTTCCATGGTGATGTGATAGTCTTCAAGGATTCAAGTAGTAGGTTTGCAGAGTAAGAGTGTCTTGATGTTATTCATGGCATTTGAAGGATCAGACAATATGAAGATAACCTTGGAATCGGTGAGAAGTATAGTAATACTTTTTTTCATAGGAGGATGTCACCTTATAAATTAAAAAACCCTTGAATAAATTATAGTAGGCCTAGTTGTATGCACCTACAAGTCTGCCTACACTAATTTGAAAGAAAAGTGCAACTTTGAATTGGAGGTTGAAGGTTATCATAAGTAAACGAAATGGAGAATGCCTCACATTAATTTGATTATTTGCGATAGAGAAGAAATTTTTCAATTTGAATTATTCTCAATTTTAACAATGTGATAATTCTTAAGAAGACCTATAGGCTAGCTAAAGAATTACAAGTTTGTTTTCAAGAACATGAGGAAAGCATGTAAGTTATGATGATTTTGACCACTTTGGAGGTTTCTTAAAAAATTAAAATTTATAAAAACCCTATACACACCTTGAGTAATCTCATAAACATCAATGGCAAGTTTATTTGAAGAAATTGAGGTGTTTGTTGGTTTGACAGTCATCTAGAATGAGTCCTCATGCTTAACAAGCAGCTTTAAGGAGGTCTAAAGGATTGACTGGTAAGATTAAGAACTTAAGGTGAATTATAAATCATGTGTAATGGTCTTATAAGACCTAAAAAAACCTTCACCACCTTTAATAATTTTGCAAAAGGTTTTTATCATGTTATGATAAGTTGTACATAGTCTAAAAGAACACTTACAACCAAGTGTAATTTTGCACAAGGATGATCAAGAGGTGTCATTTTGGTATAATAAAGAAACCAAAAGGGAAATTAAGGTGTGTGGGAGTCATGGAAGGCCTTGTAAGTTGTTTATAATTTTATAAGTTCATTGAAAGGATAAAGAAACCTACAACCTATTTCACAGTCCTAAAAATGCATGCAAAATTTTGAAACTTGGCATTTTGGAGAAGTATGAGGATGATTGAAGGACAAATCATTGTTGGAAGAGTTGTGGGGAGTTTGGGTAGAACTCACATAGATCTCAAAAGGTTTTGAAGTTGTATAAAACTCTACCTATCCCTTTTTGTTTACTCTTGGCCTACTCAGGTATGTGTTAAGACCAACCTAGGGCTAAAATCTTATATTTTACATTACCTGAGATTCAACCCTTAGAATTTCATGAAACTATGTAGTATGACCTTATTTAATGTGCTTTATAATATTTTTATGGTTTTGGAGCATTACAATATGGTCTTGAAAGGTTTCTAGTATTGTATGCTTGTTTTAGGCCTAATTATGAAAGAGGGTGTTGGTTTAGTAGGTTTGCCTTGGGAGTTTGGGTAGAACTCACACAGATCTTAAAAGGTTTTGAAGTTGTATAAAACTCTACCTATCCCTTTTTGTTCACTCTTGGCCTACTCAGGTATGTGTTAAGACCAACCTAGCGCTAAAATCTTATATTTTACATTACTTGAGATTCAACCCTTAGAATTGCATGACACTATGTATTATGACTTTATTTAATGTGATCTATAATATTTTTATGGTTTTGGAGCATTACAATATGGTCTTGAAAGGTTAAAAGAGGGTGTTGGTTTAGTAGGTTTACCTTGGGAGTTGAGTGATGAAATTTTGGGTGAAGCTAAAATGGGATAAATGGTACTAAAATATGAATTTTATTTTTACTATAAGTGTTGTATATATTTAAAACCTAAGATCTTTGTGTCAAAATAGAGTTATAAAGAAGAGGCCTCAAAGAAAGCATATGTGAAAGTTATGAATGAAATTAAGGAATAGAGGTGGAAAGATGATTGGTTATAGGTATTCAACAAATGTACAATATAAAAATAGGAAGTTAGATCCAAATAAGATGACTTTTCATGTTCTAATCAATCATAAGGGGTAGTTTCAAGAGCTAAAGGATGAACCATCAAGCAAGACAAAACTCCTAGCCCATCTTGACAAGATCATCATCAAATTAAGTGCATACATGTTGAAGAGAGACTTAAAACAATTCTTTGATAATTTTTTTTGTTTGTAACTTATTTCATGAGTGCTTTCCATCCATCATTGGTTCTTGACACTTCTCTCTCTTACTTCTTCTTTCTCACATATGTATGCCTACTTTTGGCATTGTAAAAAGTCCTTCCATCAGGTGTATGGCATACCCCTACTCTTTTGTATGCCTATTAATCAATAAATGTCTATTTTTACCTTCTATGGGTATATGTAGTGTGAAACTTTGAATGGTTGATCCAAAAAAGTCTAGACTAAGCTCACCTTATTTGGTTGTCCTATTTTTCTTGCCTTCTTGTAGTTTGTTTCTCTATTGCAGGTTGTGAAGAGTTTCATTATGGGATTTATGTAGATTAAAAGTGGAAAATATCTTCCCTTCTACTCTCATATTGCTTTACCTCTTTACAAATCATTGATGTAATAGGTTCCTTTCAGGAGAAGTGTATGTTTCTTGCAATCCTATAGGTCTTAGTGCATATGCAAATCAGTGGTAGTGGTCATAGTATCACCCCCCCTTAATATTGTATTTCTTTCTTTTCCTTTCAAGTTGGTAGATTAGTGATTGGTTTTAAGTGATGTGTTAAGGGAGCTAGCCATTACGTAGAGGTTCAATCCATTCCTTAGGTCATCCATAGATTGTTCCCATGCTATCATCTAGTTAGGAAGGATTGAACAACCTTCTTAGGGGCACAAATTAGATAGATAATATTTCTGGCATGCCTGGTGGGAGAAGGATTTTCATCTATTGAAGATTTATTGGTGTTGCTCTTCAAGACATCAACCTTGGGAGGCATGAACGCAAGAGCCAATGGTGACTCTGAGGTCATTCAACTAGTTTTAGTAGCCCAAGTATTCTTTCTAATAAGGACTCTTTGTATTTTTCCTTTCACATGAAGTTTCAAGGCTGAGTTTGGAGTGGATTTCAATTTTACTCAAGTTAGTGAGCCATACTAAGCATAGATCGATCCTTGTCAGTAGTGTAATTACCCACATCAGTAGTATATTGAGTCATATCAGGCTTATATTGATCCATACTATCCCTTTGATGAGCCATATCAGTTCTACAATAACCCTACTTACCCCCAATATGTCTCTAGTTATTCATATGAATAACCTGGTTATCAAGTGTACTATCCTTCCTCTCCTCAACAACCTTACCAAGCTTGTCAACCTTCATACCAATCTTATCAAATTTGTCATCAACACTATATACACTTTGCTCATGATCCCAATCAGCATTGGTAGAGTCAATATTATTCTAATCAACCTGAAGAGAGTTTTGACAAGATGAGACTTGAAGTTGAAGCATGCTTAGCTAGAGAGATTGAGTTTGTAAATGAACATATATTTTAGTCAATCATAACAGTAAGAGCAATGGAATCTAAAACTTTTAAACCATTTCAAGATCAAGAGAACATGGTAGAACCCAACCTAAGGAAGTTTCCAAGCTCCCCAAGCCCTTCACACACCCCTTAGGTTACAACACACTATCAAGAGGAAACTCTTAGTTTAAAAATTTCAAGTTGGAAGTGAGTAGTTGAGTCATGAGAGAAGCAAGATGAAGAATGCCTAGATAGGGGAATTGAAGCTAAAAAGGAACTTTTACCTATGCAAGCCCCATCCATCATTCCATAAGAACCTCAAACCTTTCCATCATGGAAGTCAATCCAAATAGGCATTCAAAATAAGAATTAAGTGCTTGTTGAGAAGAATATAACATCCATAGTACAAATTAATTTGCTCTCTCTCCAATAATTCCTAGAAGAGTCTACTATCCCCAAGATCCCAAGTTGCAAGAGTGCTCCCTCAATTCCCAAGCCAACTCATGAATATATTCATTAGCCTCCCACCATCTCCCTTTTTAAGGAAGAATCTATTCTTTAGGAGATAATGAAGAAGACGAAGTTTTAGTTGCACATGATGAAGTTACTTCAAGTGAATATGATGAAAAGATCATCATTGGAACACCTCTTGGTGAAAAGAAAAGTAAATCAGTCTTTAGAAATGAAGGGAAAGGTGATCTTTACTAAGTGTAAATAGACTTTGAAGGAGAGAACCCTCCTAAATGTGATCAAAGCTCAAATGAGATAGTTACAACAGTTGCCCAGCTAGTTAGTCATCTCCAAGAGACCATGGATGATGAAGAGCAACAGTTTTTAGAGCCTCTAGCTGAATTGGAATAGCTAGTTGTATAGAGGTGTATTTGGGCATCTTTCAAGATGTCTCAAGTGTCCAAGAAGAGGTAAGATATCATTTTGAACTCCCTTGTTTGATTTAGAATGATGACCTTATTTTTTGTTACAAAGAGGAATTGGTTGAATTGACAATATAAGAACCACAAGGAAGCATTTGCCTAGGGAGTTTTAATGAAAAGGTTTGCAACTGATTTTGAATTAGAAGACCTGCCAAGTGAACAAGATAAGGGCTTAAGTGAACTTGAAATGGATTCCAATGAGAAAAAAGAAAATCATGAGAGAGTATAATTATAGCTACATCATGATCAAATGGGGGATTAAGTTATTGACAATCCTATGGCTCCTAAAGAGAAAGGTGAAGATGTGTTTCAAGTTGTATCCCCTCAAGATGATAGTCAAGCTGATGTTGAAAACATGTGGAAACAATACTTTGACATTTGCAATGAATTTGAGGTCTTTAGAGGGTCTACATCTCATATAGGGAAGATTGAAGGTGGTATTGAAGCTACTATCCTCCTAACGAGCAATGTGAGAGTCCTCAAGAGGTCATTCAAGACCAAAAACACCATTTCATGGACCCACTACAAGCTTAAGTGGATACTGCCCCTATGAGCCAAGATGTGATCACTTTTGAGGTTAGTTCAAGCATCAAAGATTAACATGAGGTGAGTCTCGAGCCACAAGATGAATTTGTTTTCATAGGAGGCATGTCTAATTCTATTTACTCACTTGAGAGTATGCCAAAAGAGTTGTCAAGCAAGGAGTCTAATCCATCAAACATCATATTCAAAAGGCAGCTTGCTCTACATCATTATATATTTCATGGAGATGTTTTCAAAAATTTCTCGTTTGATCTAGGAGGAAGATGCCTTAAGTTTAGTTGTATTTAGTAGTGTTCTTGTGCATTTCTTTCTCTAAGTGTTTCATAGAACATGTGTGTGTGTCTTGCTTTAGTATTTTTTTCTTGTCGTGTGTGTTTTGGACGTATATCAGTTATGTTTGCTTGTTTCAAGGCATGTACAATTAAGTTCAAGGTCCAATTAGTTCTGAAGTTGAGTGATGGGTGAATCCATAGCTAACTTTTATGCATCTATGGTAGACAAGAAACTATCTTCCACAAAAATGTTCATGATGCTTCATCTCATGAATTTTATTGAGATTCACAAGAATCGGAGAAATCTCCTTTAAATGCGGAATTGTAAAAATAATTTCCGTTATGTAAGCACAAGTTCAGGGTGGAAGAACACTATCAATCTCAAGGAGCTTAGATTCAAGTGTGTATATACTAGTTAAAAATAAGATATAGAGATTCGAATGAGTTATACAATCTGCTCCATTCCAGGTATGAATATGATCATGTTAAATATATTAGAGAAGCAAATACTCATCTCACACTCAATATATGAAAGAGTTTGTTTCCCATTACTAATGTGTTTATGTTTACCCTATGTTTATATTAGTTTGAATCAGAAAAGGCTAAACTTTTAAAATTAATTCAAATTGTAATATATGTCAATCAAATATTAATCTGAATGTAATAAATTGAGATAGATTTGATAATACAATTTAATATTTAAGGTAAATATTAAGAAGATCAAGATACTTTGATTTATTGTATGATTTATGGACTATTAATGTATTATAACAATGGAAATAGACTATCAATAGGCCTATGATTCATCCAAATCCAAAACTAGCAATTTGTGCATGTATGGTTTGGACTATCATGTGTAGGTAGAAATGCCAATGGTAGTGATTAAGGTTGATTTTACTATACTAGCTATATTTGTATCTTTGTGACCATAAATTTTGGTATGATATCTAATAAGTATTTTTTATGTGTGATCTTTCAATGCATGTGTAATTCCATCAATCAGCTTCTTTTTCCTTAAAACCCTGCGTTCGCTTGTAAAGGATGAAAACCTATAAGAAGTGAGGAAGTGTAATTTGGTTGGGTTGACTCCAATCACCCCATTTATGATTTATTATCTTCCCCTTAGTTGAATATGCAATTGATCTCTTTCACTATATGAATTCACCTAAAAATATGCCTTTGTCCTTGAAAATGGTTGCACTTGTCATGGCTTAGTGTGTTTCAGACTTTGCTAATGACTGTTACTAGTGATTGATTTATAATTCGAGAATAATAGGGCATATTTTCTCCGTGTGAATCATGTATCTAAGAGGTACTTGGGAATGCTATATTTTAAATAATATTGGCCTTGATTTGTATTTATGCACAATTAATTGGGTGCTTTCTGACACCACTAACACACTAGGTGATTGAGATAACTTATGGGAAGGGTTTGATTTTTAAAAATAGATTTTACAAGGGAAAGGATGGTAAGGTCAACATCATGACAGTAACATTAAAATAAGTGTCAGATTTTGATTTTACCATCTAGAAATATAGTGCCAATGTGGTATTATAGAAATGTTTGTGTAGGCTATTTATCTAATTTAACACAGACTTGGGTGTTCGTTTAGGTGACTAATAACAACTTAGAGTGGATTTGGCTTACAACTAACATGTATGTGTGTCAGAATGGTGAGTGGGAACTATCTAAAGTTATAAACATCATGTAGGATAAGTGTAAGTTAAGATTGACATTACAAAGTGTCAAATACTAGATTTTAGATTCTATAGTTATTCAACCTTCCACAACTAAGCATGAAAATTCCTTATCCCAATGTCTTCAAGTGATTACTTATAAACTCATTGAAGGAAAATAGGTGGCTTGTGAACCCTTTCTTTTAATTTAGGTGACCCAAGTGGCTATTATGAAAATGGCTATTGATAAATCCTCTTGTATTAATGGGTTTCCTTGTGAGTTATACCAAGGGCTATGGGAGACTATGGGGCTAGATTTACAAAGAGTGTAAATTAGATGTATTCAAACCAATACCCTTAGAAAATTATTAATCAAGGCAATATAAAATTCACTTTGAAACCTGGGGACCTGGAGATTATACAATTTAGAGACTATTAATCTTATTAATGTCAACTATAAAATCATTGTTAAATCTCTCGCTCTTATGGTTAAGTACTTATTAGCTCTTGTTTTTTGCCTTAGAAAAACTAGTTTGATTGATAATAGATATATCCTTAACAACATAATTTATGTTTGGGAGGATATGGAGTGGGCTAGTATGTCTCAAGATGAGGCTATGTTCAAAAAATTAAATTTGAAAAAACATATGATAGGTTTCAATGGAATTTTATTTTGGAAATGCTTCACGCTCTAGAGTTTGGTTCTAAGTTTGTCAATACTATTAAAATGCTATTTTAGGATGTTGGTACTTGCATCACCATAAATGGTGTTCAATTTGAATAATTTTGTTTATTTAGGAATATTAATAAAAGATGTCCACTTGCTCCTTTGTATGTGTTGGCCACTTATAGGTTTAACTATCTATTGGCAAACTATACTCCTAGAAGTCTGGTTAAAGGTATGTCTCTTTCACACTCTAAAAAGAAGATGGTTAGTGGGCATTTTATCGATGTGTCATTTTTAATATTGGTTGAAGAGGAGTCTTCCATCTCGAATGCCATGTAATGTCTTCATATTTTTTTGGTTAGCTTAAAGATATTCTATTCAATGGAAAAAAGATCAGTGTTATAGGCAATCTTTCTCTCCCTTTCCTACTTGGCAGCTCAAAAACAAATGGCATTGGATTCAACCTACTAAGAATTTCAAGTTTATTTTCATCCCTTTTGATTTTCAAGGTACTCCCTCTGATTTTTAGAATTATGTGGTCCAAATTGTTAAGATTTGTTTTGGAAGAAGGATTTCTAAACCTCTCTCTCTAGCCAGAAAGTTTCAACTTTACTCCAAGGTGTTGGTTGCTACTCATGTGTACTATACCTCTTGTTGGGCACCTTCTAAGGCTTCCTATGGCAAACTTAAGATAAAATTGAAGGACTTCTTTTGAGCCTATTATGAAGGAAATAGAGGATTTCATAGAGTTTCATAGGATATATGTTGTAATCCAAAATCTATAGGAGGCTTAGGTATACTAGATATAAAAATCCAAGGTCATGCCTTGTGTGACAAATGGACCATCTATGCCTTGGAAGGTGAATAGTCCTAGAAATTTATGTTGAGGAACTCTTATCATGAAAGGGAGTCCTATGGGAAATGGATATTAGAAAGGGTTGAATTTATAATCCTTGTTTCTCAAATAGGTCATTATCACCGTTGTTGTTACTTTTATTTCTAGAAGCATCTATAGGGCTTGAAAATTACTCAAAAGACACTTAAATTGGGATGGTGATGGGTTTAGATCTAGGCTTTCTCCAAATCCTCATTTTCTATGGTTCTTTCATGTGCTTAATTTTCATGAGGTTATCTATTCTCTGGTCCTATGGATTAAAATCTTATGGTTATTTAGAAAAGGAATTAAGGTCATCCCTAGCTTTTGTTACAAACACACTAGGGAGTGGGTGTATTGGCCCATCCTAAGTGATAAATTAAAATTATAGAGTGATGACCATGAGTCAATTTTAGATATAAAAAATACCATATCTAATGTACATCTTTGTAATATTTGTGTTTAGTCACCTTGTAGATGGTGGATAGATTGGAAGTGGCTAGATGAGACTCCCCTCCACTAGTATAAACAGTGACTAGCTTATCAATTCCTTTCACCAGAACATTTACAAATTGATGTTCTCAATGCCTAATGGAAATTAAATTCCATTAAAAAATTGTGGAAATAAAGGATTCCATAGAGTTTGATGGTATGTATGTTGTAATCCAAAAGCTCTAGGAGGCTTAGGTCTACTAGATATAAAAATCTAAGGTCATGCCTTGTTGACAAATGGATCATCTATGCCTTGGAAGGTAAAGAATCATAGAAATTTATGTCGAGGAACTCTTATCAGGGAAGGCAGTCCTATGGGCAAGGGATCTTATAAAGGGTTGAATTTATAATATTTGTTGCTCACATAGGTCCTTGTCATCATTATTGGCACTTTTGTTTCTAAAAGCATCAATAGGGATCGAGAATTGCTCAAAAGACATTTAAACTGGGATGGCGATGGATTTAGATCCAGGATTTTTTATGTTGCTCACATGTGCTTAATTTTCATGAGGTTTATGGTTATTTAGAAAAGGGATCTCTAACTTTTGTTGCAAACAAACTAGGGAGTGTGTGTCTTGGCCCATTCTAAGGGATAAATTACAATTATAGGGTGATGACCATGAGTCAATTTTGGATATAAAGAATACCATATCTAACGTACATATTTGTAATATTTATATTTAGTGACCCTATATATGGTAGATAGATTGGAAGTGGATAGTTGAAACTCCCCTCCACCAGTATAAATAATGACTAGCTTATCAATTCTTTTTCACCGAAACATTTACAAAATGATTTCTCAATACCTAATGGAAAATAAATTCCATTGAAAAATTGTGGAATAGAAGGTTTGAAAGAGTATAGGATGATATCATAGAGCCTAAGAAAAAAACTTCTTTTTGGTATATTCTCCACTAAGGGATTACGATATGAAATGTCCCACTTAGGACATAATTTAGCAATTCTATAAATCATTACAAACCATTGAAATAAAATGCAAATTTTGATTTTTTAATCAAACGCTAACCACAAAAAATTTCAAAATTTTGGAAACACTTATTTTATATTAGAATTAAATATTTTATTTCCATAAACCTTTGAAAAAATTAAGAGAAGTAAGCCATACAAAAGACCTCAAAATATGGATTTTTGAATCAAATACATAGCTAAAAATTATTATAAAAATACCAAATGAAGCTGTGTATAATCAAACATCAAAATCACCCTCAAATTGACCTAAAAACTGTAATTTCAAACCCTCAAAGTGGGTATCTTCCCTAGGAAAGGGATCCCAACTAGTTCATTGCCCTTGTAAGGGCATATTACTGCTGTGTACCACCTCCATGAGCTGCCCAACTATTGTGCTCCACATGGAAAGGTGTCTCGAACTTGAAATATGCCAATTCCTTTCAAATATGACCTCTAAATGAATTCACTTATTGAATATTAAAGGGTTTCATTCTCAATATTTGAATACCAAAGAGGGTTTCCATCCTCTACGGCTAAAAGCACAAGTAAAGTGTTCAAACTTTGAATATTTTGTTGATCAAATGACATGAACCTCAAAATAAACCTCTTTTTATTCTTTTATATCATTTCCTTCCGAAAGACCTTTCCAAAAGGTGAGTGCTCCACTTGAAGAACAAAATTTAAATATTCAAAAAGTAATTTAACTTATAATTTCACTTAAGGGATAACTTGCCCATGTCCAAAAGGTCTCTTAAGTCAAAATTAGAAAAAGGTTGCCAATAAAGCACTTTTGATAACTTGAATAGAAAACTAATGTTTCCCTTGATTCTTCATTCCCTTAGCCTATGGGAAACAACAATAAAATAGGCTAAGGTTATTCAACCACTCTAATCTCGAGAAGGGAACATTACTGTCCTCCTTTTTAAAATTAGTTGTCCTCTTGCAATTACAAGTTTAGATATTGCAGAATAATTGCTCCTTCCCGAGTAGCATCCTTAAGGGGGAAATATTTCCAACAAACCAAATATTCCATGATGCTTTGGTTCTTTAGCTTCCTTTCTCGAACCTCTAATGATAAAATCTGTAACCAAAATACGCTAGCCTTTGTCATATAATGGTGGTCAATCAACCAAAGGAGTGATGTGCTTCCCTAGTGCTTTTTTGAGGCACAAAACATGTAACAAATTATGGATCCAACTATGTTCAGGTAGTTCTAATTCATATGCAACTTCTTCAGCCCTTAATAGAACCTTGTAGGGTCCATATAAGTGGAGCTTAAGCTTTTCTGCCCCACTATGCTGGATAGAAGATTGCCTATAGGAATGCAACCTCAAAACCCACCCCAAATGTCATTTCTATATGATGCTAGCTCACATAAAATTTCTTCTGGTTCTGAGTACATTGAAGGTTCTTTTTAAGCACCTCAATGTTTCAAGACTCTGTTGTACCAAATCCACAAAGGAAAATGCATCATATCCATACAAGGTCTTAAAAGGTGACATACGTATAGACATATGGTATGATGTATCATAATAGTACTCAACCATGTACAACCACTTGATCCACTTTGTTTGCTACCTTGAAACATAGTTTCATAGGTATTGTTCCATCCACTTATTGATTATTTCAGTTTACCCATGTGTTTGTGGTTGGAAGCTAGTCTTGGGAGATAACTTCATGCCCATCAAATATAAAAGTTCTTATCAAAATAAAGTCATAAACCTACTATCCTAATCACTTACAATGTTCTTATGCAGCCCATGAAGTTTAAACACTTCTCTTAAAAATATATCAAGCACTATGGGTGCAGTATACCTAGCTAGAATTGAAAAAAAAAATACATATTTAGTGAGTCTATCGACCATTACAAACATACCATTCTTACCTTTTACAATGGGAAGCCCCATGATGAAGTCCATGGATATGCTTTACCATTTTTGAATGGGAATAGGCAGGGGCTGTAATAGACCAGCTGGAAAATTATGTTCACCCTTATTTTGTTGGCAAATAAGGCACTGCTAGATGTATTGAAGAACCTCTCTTTTAAGGCCCATCCAAAAGAACCTCTCCCTCCCTTGTACATTTTTAAGTATGAAAGATGACCAGCCATTGGGATATCATGTACTTACTTCAATATTTGATGTTTCATCTTAGATTTAGGAGTTAAAAGGACCCCATTCTTGTAGATAATCACTCCATCCACCACCTTGTACCTTTCATCATCAACCTTACCTTCTAGGACAGCTATAGTAAATCCATCCTTGGCATACTTAGATATGATTACAGTATTCCAATCTATTGTAATTTCAATCACTACACATAAAATGGGCTTCCTGGGCATTACATCAGCAATTACATTAATTTCACCTTTGACATATTCAATATGAAATTCATAAGATTTTAGTTTACTTAACCATTTTTGTTGCCTATCACTCAAATTAGTTTGGCTAAGAAAATATTTCAAGCTATTGTGGTCCGTTTCTACCATAAATCAATCAAAAATCAAATGCTACCTAAACTTGGTCAAACAATGCATGATGGCCAACATTTCTTTGTCATAAATGGAGAACCTATGCTCCACTTCTTTGAGTTTTCTACTTTCAAAAGTGATAGGGTGTCCTTTTTACATTAGGACAACCCCTATACCTTCCTCTAAAGTATCACCTTCCAAAACAAATAGAATGGTGAAATCTAGAATAGGGAGTACCTGACAAGTACTCATCACTTCTTAAAACTTTTCAAAGGCTTTCATGGTTATTTTTGACTAGCTGAAACCTCCCTTTTTATCAAGTCCATTAATGGGGCAATAAATTAAGAAAACCCCTTCACAAACTGCCTCTAGTAGCTGAATAAACCAAAGAATTCCCTCAAATGTGTCATAGTAGTGGGCGGAAGCCAGTCCTTGATGGCTTGTATAGTTTGTTTGTTCGCATGGACCCATTAGGTATTGATTACATGCTCCAAGTACATAATTTCAAAAACTCCAAACTCACATTTGGAATTTTTGTCAAAGAGTGTTTGCTGCTACAACACTCCCAACACTCTTAAGTGTTCTAGCTATTCTTCCCATGTTTTGATATAAAAAAGAATGTCATCAATTAAAACTAATACAAATTTATTCAAGTGTAGCCTAAAAATATTAGTCATGCATGATTAAAAATTAGGAGCATTGGTTAATCCAAAGGGCATGATGGAAAATTCATAATGCTCATAGTGACATCTAAAAGCAGTTATCTGAATATCCTCTTCTTTTACTTGGATTTGGTGCTACCCGGTCTTCAAATCAATCATGGAGAAGTAGATTGTCCATGAAGCTCATCAATCAACTCATCAAATATATGTATGAGATACCTATTTTTGATGGCCTTCTCATTTATAGGAGATAATCTATGCACATCCTCATTATCCCATCCTTCTTCACAAGAATTACCAAAGAAGTAAAAGGGCTAGAACTAGGCCTCATATGACCCATCTCCAAAAGCTCTTGGATTGCCTTTTTAATTTCTTCTTTGTACACCCTAGGATGGTAGTAAGGTGTAGTGGTTACTACTTTGGCTCTCGGTTCCAACTCAATGATGTGCTTAAATCCCCTATTTAGGGGTAATACTACCAAAAACCTTGGCATATCTATCTAGGATGGGCTGAATATACTTGTAATGATGCTAATGTTCCAATAGTGATTACAAAGATATCAGGTGCCAAAGCAACCTACCCTCTATGAAAATCCCTTTCCATCCTCTTTGAAATCACAACCATGGGTGCTCCATTGTTCAACCCACGTAGCACTATTTCCTTATTAACTGATCTGAATTTTAGTTCCATTGTTTGATAATTTCTGGTAAATTCTCTAAGAGAGTGCAACCATTGTACTCCAAGGACTAAATCAATTTATCCAATGTTGACTACATAAAAATCATCTTCAATTTTGTGCTTGCCTAATGTGACATTCATGTTTTGGACTGATTTGGATTTGGATCATTCATTTGCACCCTCTAGAGATGTCATCATGAACTTCATCAATTTATAGATTAGATTCTTTCAAATTGATCAGAATGTCATCATAGCCCCTATGATAAAGGGTATTGCCAAGGAGGGTAACATGAAACTTGTATAGGATAGAGGGTATTTGATGGTTGTGTGGAGGATTTATAGGGATATTTTGATGTGACCTGAAAGTGGATCGATAATATCATGTCCCACGAGACTTAGTGTTCCCCAATTAGATGTTTGGGTTTTTTTTATATTGTACTAATGGGGTTTAAAAAAAAGATTCAGAGTTATCCTTTAAATGTGTTGACATATGAAGGAGATTGATTCCCTGATTACCTTGATTTTGATTTTGATTTTGGTTTAATAGTGCTTCAAAGAGGTTTTTACTAAGGGACTTTGATTTTTGATTTTTCAAATTTTTATTTTGGTTTGGGTCCAATAGTGCTTCAAAGAGGTTTTCACTAAAGGACTGTAATGACCCCTTCTAGAATCTGATCTCTTAATGACCGTTGGCCTATTCCTGGAAATCCGTAGGCTACTCGGAAGGTGCAATTGAGGGTTTCCTATTTTTAGGATGTCTTTGCTCAAAGTTTTGATGGCAAATTCCTTCTGGGTTTTTCAAGAGCTTCGCGGAGGTATGTTCGTTTCAGTTTTCTGAGCATTTTCAAGAATTTACTATTTTTAGTAAATTCTATTTTTGGCAGCTAGCAGGATTGTCGCAAGGAGTTAACTTTCCCTTTTGAGTTGATTCATTCAGTTTTGGGCTTCAGTTTTCGGTCTTGGCGGAATAAGTGAATTTCACTTAAAATAAAATAAAATAATAATAACGTTATATCTTAACGTTGACCTTGGCCTAGACATGATAACTTAATGTTATTTTAAAAAGAGGGACTTGAAGGGGGGGCGCCACATTGCATGGAAAGGGGGCGCCACTTTTGAGGATAAGCTTCTAGAAGAAGCCAATTGAAGCCTATAAAAGAAGGCATTGGGCTATCATTTGGGCATCTTGGTTTTAATGCATTGTTATGCTGCAGCTTTGGCTCTGGAACTGCTTTGGGGAATGAAGGCCTCCTAGCAAGGGCATCTCTTCATGCTTGCAAGACAGCATCTAGGGGTGAATTAGTTATTGATATTTGTATTTGCTTACGTATTGCTTTCAGTTATTTCATTGTCAGTTCCTTTGAAATTATTAGAGCTTCAGATATTGTATTTCTGTATATGATAGACCTAGGTTTTCTTTCATGAATCAAAAAATACAAAAAAAAATAGTTCTGGGCATCATCTAATTGTCTTGGTAAGGCCTAGGCGCCCCTTTGCTCAATTTTATAGAATTTTTAGAGAAAGCATTGAATTTCTAGAGTAAGTCGCCCCTTTTCATCTAGACGCCCCTCTGGGGTTTGCATTGGTTTTTGTGTAACACATTTGGATGTAGATTTCACCAGTTTATTGATGCTAACTTGGGCGCCACATCCAGGAAGAGTCTTTGCAACAAAAATTAGGAAGATTGATTAAGTTTTGCATGAGTTATGAACATCTGAAGGAATTAATAGGTGGCTGGTTTTTCTTCCTTCAAAGAGCAAATTTCTCTTAATTTTGTAGGCTGACAGTAGTACTGGCAGCACTTCTCTATTTATTCAATTTTCCTTTTAATATTGTAATTAGTTTACAGCTCCACCTTATGGTAGCTACTTTCCTATTGGGTTAGCAAGCACATTCTAGGTGTAGAGCATCCGCCCTATGGTAGCTGCTTTCCCTTCTGGGTTAGCAAGCACATGTTGGGTGTAGAATAGTTTCCTTTTCAGTATTTCCATTAAAGCATTGTTATTAAGCATACTCCGTCATATGGTAGCCCCTTATGGGTAGCACATACTTGGTGTAGAGTTCCTTTGTTAAGTAATTTACTCCGTCTTATGGTCGCCCCTATTCCGCCTTGGATTGGGTAGCACATACTGGACGTTGAGTTCCATTTCTTGCATCCTAGTGGTGAAGCTATTTCAGTTTATTTGAGATTAACTCTTAATCTTGACAGAATTTGCTTGTGATGTTGTAATCCAAAATCTAAAAAGTTGAAAAAATTTAGCTCGGAATATTTCAGTGGTATTAGAGCCAGGTTTCCTGCCATCCTGTGGACAAACCATCTATGAGTGACCGCGAAAAGAGATATATTGCAAGAGAAGATAAGAAAATTGCAAAACAGTTCCAGTGGTATCAAGTTCCCGAAGGTCAGACTGCTTCAGAGTTCTTGAGGGCTCATTGGGAGTCTTCTCAAGAAACAAATATGGCAGAAGGTGAGAGATCAGTAGGGGGTAACGAGAGGTTTACCAATCCTAGAAATGATAGTGGGAAGGGTAGAGAAAGATCCCTAAGTCCGGAAAAGAGATTTGAAAGGAAAATGGATGCCTTAATGGATATGGTATCCCTCATGTTGGGAAAAGTGGGTCAGAACCCAAATCTCCAGACCAATTCCGGCTATAGAGGAGAGCCTAGTGCCTCAAATCAATTTGAGGGAAGTGTTGCTCAACCTGTTTCAAACAACACTTACATTACGTCAAGGCCCTTCAAACCCACCTTTTTAGCTCCAGTAAATACCCAACCTGATCCTGAAGAAAATTCTTCATTTGTGGAACAATTGAGACGTGGTCATGCGGAGTATGACTCTCTCCCTGAAGAAATCAAAATGGACATGTCCTATAATGAATTTATTGATCATAAAAGAAAGAGTAAGGGACAAGGGAGAAATTATGATCACAGAAGAACTCCTGCACAAGGAGACTTGCATCAAGCCATCAACAAGATAATGCTTTCCCACTTTGATGGAAGTGACAATAGTTCTACTCGAGCCTGGATTCAGAAATTAGACAACTATTTGGCCCTTAGGCCAATGGTTGAAGAAGATGCGATTAAACTCACCACGCTACACCTAGATGGGGTAGCGTATGAGTGGTGGTACCATGGCCTAGTCACTTTGGGTCATGGATCAATCACTAGCTACGATGAATTCACCACTAGACTCATTGAGAGGTTCGAGAAGAAGGACCCAGAAGTGCATTTTAGGGAGTTGGCGCAGTTGAAGCAGTATGGCACTGTTGATGCCTACATAGCTGAGTTTCAAAGACTTTCAGTTATGGTCACTGGAATCACAGAAAGAAGATTAGTGATCTTATTCAGTGAAGGTTTGATGGAGCCACTCAAGGGATGGATCAAAGCTTTTGATCCACCGTCTTTGCAAGAAGCAATGAAGAAAGCTAGAAACATGGAGTGGGCTGCTCCCAAAACTAAGTTCCATCCTAAACCATCCTTCCACAAGAAGGATAGAGGGAGAAGGTTTCAACAAAAGCCTTACCAAAAGGAGTTTAACCAGCAGAAACCTCTTGGCAAAAGATTGGATCCGAAAACTATCAATGAACTCCGAAGAAAGGGGCTATGTTTCAGATGTAAAGATAAATGGTCTCCAGACCATGTTTGCCCAAAAGGAGTCAAATTCCACCAGATTGAGTATTACTCCGCTGGTGAGAGTAATTCTGATTTTTCGGACCAGCAATCTGATTCCGAAGATAGTGAAGTTGAAAGAGTACCTGAAGAGCCCGAAAGCGAAAAAGAAGGTGGTGGTACGTTGGCTCAACTTTCAAGCTTCCAAAAGAATGAGTCTTTCAAAATACGTGGGACGATCAAAGGGTAGCGTATTGTTGCTCTAATTGATACTGGAGCAACCCATAACTTCATTGATGAAGCTGTGGTGGCAAAGGAGTTGCAAACAGAAGATTTTGAAGGGTTCAAAGTTATGGTGGCGGATGGATTCCACATTTCTTGTACCAAAAGGGTTCCCAACTTGTCATTGCAATTGGGCAATTACGAAGTCAAAGATGACTTCTATGTGGTGAATATTGGAGATACGGATGCTGTCCTTGGCATTCAGTGGCTGCGATCTCTTGGAGACATTTCTTTAAATCTGCAAACCATGGAACTCAGGTTTCAATCCGATGGAAAAAGGTGGTGTTGAGAGGGATGTCGAATGGTGGCCCTCGAATTGTATCATTCAAAAGGATGGCAAGACTGATACGACATGATCAAGTGGATTGGGCTACAGAATTCATGGTTCTACTGACGAGTCCTGTTGAAACAAAAAATGAGCATCCTCCTGATATTCAATCTTTACTCACCAAGAAGAGTAAAGTGTTTGCTGATTTACCTCCCAAACCACCTCCTGATAGAGGATCAGAACACATCATTGAGCTCAAAGAGGGAGCAAAACCGGTGATCATAACTCCATACCGGTATCCGAAGCGGCAAAAGGACGAGATCGAGAAGAATATTCAAGAACTCTTGAAGATGGGTTTCATTCGTCCAAGCAAGAGCCCCTTTGCTTCTGCAGTGGTTCTTGTGAAGAAGAAAGATGGTACCATGTGCATGTGCGTGGATTATCGTGCTTTGAATCAAAGCACCATCAAAAACAGATATCCCATACCCAGGATAGATGAGCTCATTGATGAGCTACATGGTGCCAAGTTCTTCTCAAAAATTGATCTAAGATCGGGTTACCATCAGATTCGAATGAGGGGATCGGATGTTGAGAAAACAGCCTTCAGATGCCACTATGGCCATTTCGAATTCTTAGTCATGCCATTTGGATTGACTAATGCCCCGGCTACCTTTCAGTCTTGCATGAATCGTATCTTTCAGAATCATTTAAGGAGGTTTGTGTTAGTATTTTTTGATGACATTCTGATTTACAGCAAGACTTGGGGAGATCATCTTAAGCATTTGGAGGAAGTGCTTAGTATTATGGAATCTAAGAGTTTGTTTGCAAAAGCTTCCAAATGTGAATTTGGGATGACTGAGTTACTATACCTTGGCCACATAATCAGTGCTGAGGGAGTGAAGGTGGACCCAGAAAAGATCAAGGCGGTAGTTGATTGGCCACCTCCTGAGAGCTTAACTCAGTTGAAAGGTTTTTTGGGTCTATGTGGGTTCTATCAGAGATTCGTAAAGGGGTATTCACAGAATGCTGCTCCCCTTACCGATCTTGCCAAAAAGGGAGCCTTTGTTTGGTCAGAAAAGGCTCAAAGTGTTTTTGACAAGTTCAAGAAGATTATGAGTTCATGCCTGGTTTTGGCAATACCGGATTTCTCCAAGCCCTTCGAGCTGCAATGTGATGCATCAGGTGAAGGTGTGGGGGCTGTCCTGATGCAAGACAGACACCCTATCGTGTTTGAGAGCAGAAAATTACGAGGAGTTGAAAGAACATATTCAATCTATGACAAAGAAATGCTTGCTATTATGCATGCATTAGCCAAGTTCAGACAATACTTGGTGGGGAATAAGTTCGTGGTTAAGACTGACCACAATAGCCTCAAGCATTTCATGCACCAAAAGGATCTAAATGAGAGGCAACAGAAGTGGGTGAGTAAGCTTCAAGCTTACGACTTTGATATTGAATATGTCAAAGGAAAAAATAATATAGTGGCCGATGCTCTCTCCAGGAGACCTCATCTTAGCTCATTGAGTGAGCTTACTTCAGATTGGAGAGACATGTTGCTTGCTAATTATGCTAAAAATTAGTTTGCAACCAGCATTCTTGAGGTACTTTACATGATGAAAGGTACAAGGTGGTTGAAGGATTGATACACTATAAGGGAAGAATCTTTCTGGTGAATGATTCTAAGTTGAAGAGGAAAATTCTTTTGAATTTTCATGATATTCCAGTTGCTGGCCACCAAGGTTTCTTCAAAACATATCGACAGATCCGAGAAAGGTTTTCTTGGAAGGGATTGAAAGGAGAGATTCAACCCTACATTCAGGAGTGTCCTGTTTGTCAAGCGAATAAAAATGAGCATACTTTACCAGCTGGTTTGCTACAACCACTCCCTATTCCCAATCAAAAATGGGAAAGTATTTCGATGGACTTCATCACAGGGTTACCCAAAGCCCAAGGGAAAGATTGCATCTATGTAGTGGTGGATCGGTTAACTAAATTTGCTCACTTCTTCGCCATCACCAGCACCTTTTCTGCAGCCCAAGTTGCAGATCTTTTTTTTTGAGAAGTGTTCAAGCTGCATGGATTGCCAAAGAACATCGTGAGTGATAGGGACAGCAAGTTCCTAAGTAAGTTTTGGCAAGAAGTCTTCAGAATGAGTGGCACTGTGCTTACCCCAAGCACTAGCTACCATCCGCAAACTGATGGACAAACTGAAGTGGTGAACAAGTGGTTGGAGGGCTACTTGAGAAATTATGTGTCAGAACAGCAGAGAACCTGGGTCAAGTGGCTGCATATTGGTGAGTATTGCTACAATTCTACTTTTCATATGTCTATTAAGATGTCTCCTTTCTTGGCACTTTATGAGTATGAGGCACCTAGTTTTGCAGATTCAGTGTTTGGTGACAGCAAAGCACCTTTAGCCAAGGATTTGTTGCAGAATAGTCAGGATATAATGAAATCCTTGAAGGATAATTTGCAGATGGCACAAAATCAGCAAAAGTTGTATGCGGATCAGAAACGTGTTGAGCGTTCCTTCGAGGTTGGTGATATGGTATATCTGAGATTACAACCATATAGACAATCTACTCTCAAGAAGAGTGGAGCTGAGAAGCTCAAACCTCGCTTCTATGGGCCTTTTAGGGTTATCAGAAAAGTTGGAGCTGTAGCTTATGAATTAGAGCTACCTTCTGATAGCAGAGTGCACAACGTCTTCCATGTGTCTCGCCTCAAGAAGGCACTTGGACATAATGTTATTGCTTCATCACAGCTACCACCTTTGGATGAAGAGGGCTAGTTGGCATTAATTCCAGAAGAGATACTTGATGTTCGAGAACGTTCTTTGAGGAAAAGAACCATCAAAGAGTACCTGGTCAAGTGGAAGGATCTACCTATGGAGGATGCAACTTGGGAAAATGATAAGATTTTGCATCATCCTAGTTTACAATTGCTTGAGGACAAGCAATTTTGGGAAGGGCGGACTGTAATGACCCCTTCTAGAATCTGATCTCTTAATGACCGTTGGCCTATTCCTGGAAATCCGTAGGCTACTCGGAAGGTGTAATTGAGGGTTTCCTATTTTTTAGGATGTCTTTGCTCAAAGTTTTGATGGCAAATTCCTTCTGGGTTTTTCAAGAGCTTCGCGGAGGTATGTTCGTTTCAGTTTTCTGAGCATTTTCAACAATTTACTATTTTTAGTAAATTCTATTTTTGGCAGCTAGCAGGATTGTCGCAAGGAGTTAACTTTCCCTTTTGAGTTGATTCATTCAGTTTTGGGCTTCAGTTTTCTGTCTTAGCGGAATAAGTGAATTTCACTTAAAATAAAATAAAATAATAATAACGTTATATTTTAGCGTTGACCTTGGCCTAGACTTGATAACTTAATGTTATTTTAAAAAGGACTTGAAGGGGGGGCGCCACATTGCATGGAAAGGGGGCGCCACTTTTGAGGATAAGCTTCTAGAAGAAGCCAATTGAAGCCTATAAAAGAAGGCATTGGGCTATCATTTGGGCATCTTGGTTTTAATGCATTGTTATGCTGCAGCTTTGGCTCTGGAACTGCTTCGGGGAATGAAGGCCTCCTAGCAAGGGCATCTCTTCATGCTTGCAAGACAGCATCTAGGGGTGAATTAGTTATTGATATTTGTATTTGCTTACGTATTGCTTTCAGTTATTTCATTGTCAGTTCCTTTGGAATTATTAGAGCTTCAGATATTGTATTTCTGTATATGATAGACCTAGGTTTTCTTTCATAAATCAAAAAATACAAAAAAAAATAGTTCTGGGCATCATCTAATTGTCTTGGTAAGGCCTAGGCGCCCCTTTGCTCAATTTTATAGAATTTTTAGAGAAAGCATTGAATTTCTAGAGCAAGTCGCCCCTTTTCAGCTAGACGCCCCTCTGGGGTTTGCATTGGTTTTTGTGTAACACATTTGGATGCAGATTTCACCAATTTATTGATGCTAACTTGGACGCCACATCCAGGAAGAGTCTTTGCAACAAAAATCAGGTAGATTGATTAAGTTTTGCATGAGTTATGAACATCTGAAGGAATTAATAGGTGGCTGGTTTTTCTTCCTTCAAAGAGCAAATTTCTCTTAATTTTGTAAGCTGACAGTAGTACTGGCAGCACTTCTCTATTTATTCAATTTTCCTTTTAATATTGTAATTAGTTTACAGCTCCACCTTATGGTAGCTACTTTCCCTATTGGGTTAGCAAGCACATTCTAGGTGTAGAGTATCCGCCCTATGGTAGCTACTTTCCCTTCTGGGTTAGCAAGCACATGCTGGGTGTAGAATAGTTTCCTTTTCAGTATTTCCATTAAAGCATTGTTATTAAGCATACTCCGTCATATGGTAGCCCCTTATGGGTAGCACATACTTGGCGTAGAGTTCCTTTGTTAAGTAATTTACTCCGTCTTATGGTCGCCCCTATTCCGCCTTGGATTCGGTAGCACATACTGGACGTTGAGTTCCATTTCTTGCATCCTAGTGGCGAAGCTATTTCAGTTTATTTGAGATTAACTCTTAATCTTGACGGAATTTGCTTGTGATGTTGTAATCCAAAATCTAAAAAGTTGAAAAAATTTAGCTCGGAATATTTCAAGGACATTGATTTTTGACTTTTATTTTGATTTAAATCGTCCTATAGTGCCTCAAAGAGATTTTCACTAGGTGATGTTGATTATAAATATTGATTTGTTGGATTGTTAGATTCATTTTGATTGAGGAATGCTTTGTGTTCCTTGGTATATGTTGATACTGCTTTATGCCCTTCTAGATGGATGCTATTCAAGACTTATATAATTATTTGATTTTTATGGAAGAAGGATGATGATAAGTGATTTGATTGGTCCCAATCAATGGGTGTGGGAGATTAAATAAACATATGGAAAAAGGGTGGGTGATGTCGATAAAAGGGTTGGTGGTAGTATGGTCCTCATAGGGATTATGGAGGATGTCTCAATGTTGGATGAGACTTCCTTAGAAATAATGAAATAATTACTAACATATTTACATTGATTTGTAGATGGAGTGTAATTGATGCCATGTGATCCTTTATGCATACAGATATGGACAGGTTAGGTGCCTCATTGCTCATGGAGGCCAAGGCCTCTACCTTTGTAGTTTATGCTTTTGCAACTTTTACTTCTTGTAGGATATTTGTTGCTTTGAAAATAATTCATAAGGATATCTTCGTTTAAACAAGAGTTATTGATGTTGTTGAGTTTCTCATCTATGAGGATGGATTTGATAAATCAAGTTTTATTGAACTAATAGGATGTTGATGCTATTCTATTGCTTATATTGGGCTTGTCCACATGGAAGGCATTTTGATTTTGATTATTTACATGTATCATTGCCTTAGAAGGCATGTGATGTTGGTTGATGGGAGTGTTTATGTGTGATCAAAGATTGGGTGATGGATCAAAATTAAGATGGTCAACGATAGCATCATCAAACATAGGTGAATGGTCAAAGATAGATGGCTAGTCAAATATGGGTTGACTAAGAATGGATGATTGGCCAAGTGATGGTTCATCGAAGATTGATTCATCAAAGATGAGCCATTTATCAAAGATGGGTAGGTAGTTAATTGTATCGAATTGGTCGAGTATGGTTGATTCGATAAAAATGAGTTCATCAAAGATGACTTATCGAAGATGGGTTGGTTATTTTGACCTTGATTTTGAATTGGATGAGTTTTATTATGATTCAAAAAAGGCTCTTGGCATATCTCTAATGGCTGATTCTCAAATTGAGATATGCCTTATTCTTTCATATAGGATGATCCTTGGATGGGTGATGGTAGGACCCGATTGGATTGTGGTGGCTTAGGGGCCATATGGATTTTGAATATTTTGTTGTTCAGTTGTTGTTGGATTTGGTTGAGTATGATTTGATTTTGATATAAAGGTGCCAACGGATTTCCATTTGCTAGTGTGATGGGGGATGTCACATGGATCAAGGTTGTAACTAGTGGATGGGGATTTTGTTTGAGATTGGCTATCAAAGGCTCTTGGGGAAAGCTGATTTTAACGTGGAGAGGTTAGAAGTTTATTGCTTAGGATAGAACTTAGGATTACTAGATCATAACCTAGAGGAAGTTAGGCACATATTTCTATGACTAAAAAAATTATCTATTTTATGGGATTTTTTTGCGTAGTATGGAACTTAGATTTAGGGGTTAAAAGGACCCTATTCATGTAGATAATTAGCCCATCCACCACCTTGTACCTTTCATCATCAACCTTACCTTCGAGGACTGTTGTAGTAAATACATCCTTGACATACTTAGTTGTGATTACAGCCTTCCAATCCATTGTAATTTTAATCATTACACAAAAAATGGGCTTCCTAAACATTGCACCATATATTATGTTTCCCTTTGACATATTCAATATCAAAGACATAAGATTGTAGTTTAATTAACTGTTTTCATTGCCTATCTCTCAAATCAGTTTGACTAAGAAAACATTTCAAGCTATTATGGTCTGTTTTCACTATAAATCAGCCACAAATCAAATATTGCCTAAACTTGGCCAACACATGCATGATGGCCAATATTTCCTTGTCATAGTTGATTAATCTACACTCCACTTCTTCGAGTTTTCTACTTTCAAAAGTGATAGGGTGTCCGTTTTGCATTAACACAACCTCTATACCTTCCCTCGAAGCATCGCATTCCAAAACAAATGGAATGGTGAAATCTGGAATAGTGCGTACCAAGCAAGTACTCATCACTTCTTTGAGATTTTCAATGGCTTCCATGGCTGCTTATGAACTGTTAAAAGCTTCCTTTTTGTCAAGTCCATTAATGGGGAAGTAAACTGAGAAAACCCCTTCAAAAATTGCCTATATTAGTTGCATAAACCAAGGAATCCCCTCATATGTGTCATAGTAGTGGGGGGCAGCCAATCCTTGATGGCTTGTATATTTTGTTGGTCCGCAAGGACCCCTTGGGATTTGATTACATGCTCCAAGCACAGAATTTTTGAAACTTCAAACTCACATTTGGAATTTTTGGTGAAGAGTGTTTGTTGCGCCAACACTCCCAACATTATGTCCAAGTGTTGTACATGCTCCTCCCATGTTTTTCTATAAACAAGAATGTCATCGAATAAAACAAATATTAATTTCCTCAAGTGTATCCTAAAAACATTATTCATGCATGATTGAAAAGTGGTGGGAGCATTAGTTAATCCAAAGGGCATGACTAAAAATTCATAGTGCCCATAGTGACATCTAAAACTGGTTTTCTAAACAACCTCTTCTTACCTAGATTCGATGGTACCTGGTCTTCAAATCAATCTTGGAGAGGTAGATGGACCCATGAAGCTCATCAATCAAATAATCAATTTTAGGTATGGGATACCTATTTTTGATGGTCTTCTTGTTCAATAAGAGATAATCTAAGCACATCCTCATTATCCCATCCTTATTCTTTAAAGGAACAACCGAAGAAGTAAAAGGACTAGAACTAGGCCTTATATGACCCATCTCGAAATGCTCTTTGATGGTCTTTTCAATTTCTTCTTTGTAGACCCTAGGATGGTGGTAAGGTGTAGTGATTACTGCTTTAGTTCTTGGTTCCAACTCAATGATGTGCTCAAAACCCCTATTTGGGGGTAGTCCAAGAGGAATACTACCAAAAACCTTGGCACATCTATCAAGGATGGGCCTAATTTAATTGTGACGATGCTAATGTTCCAAATAAGACTTTTTAGTGATTACAAAGCTCTCAGCTGCCCAAGAAACCTGACCTCTATGAAAAGCCCTTTCCATCCTATTTGAAGTCACAATCATGGGTGCTCCATTGGTCAACTCATGTAGCACTATTTCCTTATCAGCTGATCTGAATTTTTTTTCCATTGATTGATAAATTTGAGTGAATTCCCCAAGAGAGTGCAACCATTTTACTCCAAAGACTAAATCAGGTTATCCAACTGACTGCATAAAAATCAGCTTTAATTTTGTGCTTACCCAATGTGAGATTCAACCTTCAAATCTTCTTTGTGCAAGGGATCATGAAGCCATCCGCCATGGTCACATTAAAGCCTTTGAAATCATTAGTTTGCATCCCACATATAGTTACCAAACCCTCATCAATAAAGTTATCTGAGGCATCACTATCAATGAGCACAATGACTTTCTTACCTTGCAAAACCCCTCTCACTCTAAATGGGTGATATCTAGGAGCTTTGAATAAGGTAGTAAGGGTGCCATCCATGTTGTCACCTTCTTTTTTTTCAACTTGTTCCTTCATTAGTGGCTGTCCCCTCTTTTTATTTTTCCTCTTCCTATCCATCTGAAATTAATTCAATGTAATAAACTTTCCCTTTTCCACAGCAATGATGTCCCAATGTCCAAAGGTCCTTGCATGTAAAACACAATTTTTTTCTTCTTGATGTATTCCTTGATTCCACCTCTTTGTTCATCTTTGTCAGCTCTTTTTGTTACCAAAAACTCTAATGATAAGCCTTCTTCTACTGCCCAAATGGGACCAATTTTTGTCGTTTTGAAAATGCAGTCCTAAGCTGCCCAAAAGTATTTGTTCTTTGGTATCCAAAAGGAATAATTTTTTCCCTTGGGAGCTAAAGATTAAAGGTAAAGATCCTTTTGAATGTATTCTTGAAGAGTAAGAGGGATGAAAGCCTTGACTAAACCCCTGAGTGGATCAGCCAATCCTTGTATGAATAAAACTATAAGCCTTCTTTTTGAGACATTTGGTACTATTACTAAAATCCTTTGAAAATTAGTCACATGCTCCTTCATCGAAGTCTTTTTTTTGAGCTGTGCTAATACTTTGAAATGAAGTTCCAAACCAGCCCTATCAAACCTTTCAATTAATCTTCTATTGAACTGCTCATAAGAATTTATGAGGTTGTGCCCTTGTGTTATCAAACCGTGGTACCACCACTCATGGGTGGTTCCCTCCAAATGCAATGTGGTGAACTTGATGGCCTCATGCTCCATCATAGGCCAAAGTGTGAGGTATGTGTCTACCTTCTATATCCATGCCCTAGCTGAACTTTTTGTGGATCCATCAAAAATGGAAAGTGTGAGCTTTGCCAAAGCATGTTGTAAATCTTCTATATTGTTCCTTAGTCTATGACTAGCCCTGTAACCACCCTTTCCTTTCTTCAATGCCATGAAATATCTAAGGCTCCCTTCCCCTTTGATTTTAGATGGAAGAGTCCTATTTACCTCATAGCTTTTAGCCACATCATCTAATATATAAGGTTGCTCCTCCATTTCTGAAATAATTTCATTTTTACTAAGGAAATTTGGCTGAAAAGGCCTTTGTGAAGATCCAACTATCACCCTTGGTGGAGGGGGAGGATTGTTATATGTATCGGAAGCCCTTTCCTAACCATTGTGAGGCCGATGCCCATTCATGTTCTTCATGGTTTGGATGAATTCACCCATCATATCTATCAAGCGCTCTTTATTTGAGCGAACTTATCAAACCTAGCATGATCCGGGACATCCATGTCTCTATGCCTTGGCTGCTCCAACTCTTGCCTTGTCTATTCTAACTTTTGTCATGGTTATTCCTGCTCTTCTACCAGTAAATGTGTGACATGCATTATTATTCAATGAAGCTGTATACCGATGAAGTGTTGAAAGTGTTGTCCTGATTTGATTATTTAGATCCATCATTAATGTTCCTTTCAGATGTGGAAGTTTAATGCATGTTTTAAGACAAGAAGGATGAGGAAGCATCAAAGAGGATGTTGTAAGTTGTTTGTTAAATTAGCGTGTCTTCAAGTAGTTGGCATGCATAAGAAGAAGAATGAACATAAATGAAATATTTATTTTTCCATCTTTTTCAGTCTCCATTGAATTGGGAGGTGTTCGTATTGTTAGGGGAAATTGAATCACGAAGTGTTTTTCGAAAAGGTGCTAAAGGAAAAATGTATTTCAGGTTATTAGGGGCAAGAATGTTATGCATGTTTGAGCGGTGTTCTTATTGTGAGTGCAAGTTTGAGGTAGCAAGAATGTGTATTTGTTGTGCATGTTTGAGGGGTGTTCTTATTGTGAGGGCAAGTTTGAGGTAGCAAGAATGTGTATTTGTTGTGCATGTTTGATACCCATATTCCAAAAAGGGCTCCAGAACATCAAGCAGAAGAGAAGGAACAAATAACATTCTCGTTCATTAAAAGAGTTTATAAAAATTGCATTTTTCAGGATAGGTAAAATAAGGTTATTTGTGCTCGACAGAGATAAAGAGATTTCATGTTTCATAATAAAGCATGTCAACAACGTTCTGCTGCACATTGTAATTGTTCATTATTTTGGATGTTCTCTTTTGTATGCAATTACTCAAAGCTCTTCAAAGTTTTTCTATATCATTGTTGAGTACTAGCTTAAACTTTCTGTTGTTTGGTATATTGTAATAAGTTATCAGACTAGCTTAACATTTCTATTGTTTGGTACCATAGACTTTGATTTTTCATACACTAAGTTTTGATATGCATACATTGAATAATCTCATTTTAACATAATGCGATTTCTTTTAGAAAGTTTTGTTTTGATTATACATATACTGATTTCTTTAAGAAAGTTTTGTGGCATCATCACACTCTTTGCCATGACTGACAATTTCATTGTCACCCAGCAACGATCTCTGAAAGAGGAAAACGCTAATCTTCGTAATGAGGTAAGAAACGATCCTATCTATATCTTTACTGTAATTTAATTCTGTTTTTTTTGTGTTTCTGAGTAGAATGAAATAATGCAGTTGTGGAGAAACCACAAAACACAGAACAACAATATTCAGATCATCGAAGGAATGAATGGTGAATTGGAAAAAGATACTTCACCTCTACAAAATCTGCTAAAGTAGCTTAAAACTCAGGTTATTTACATGTTCATAATATTTTCCAATTGACGATCCCTTGTTTTACTAAACCGAAGTTTAATGAAAGAAATCTATGCATGCAGCCTATTGTGAATCGAAGACCGCCCTATTTGTCCATGAGATTTTTATGGCTTATCTGAGGTGCTGAGGAGTTCATCCTTTACCAGTTACCCAACTGCTGAGGAGTTCATCATTTACTAGTTACCCAACGTAGATTTCAGTGCCCCTAAGTAATTGGATTTTGTTTTATAAAATCTCTAATTTTTCTGTTAAATTTTTTTTGTCATGGCCGCATCCCCTTAACTTTTCTTCTACTTGATTTCTTATTAGTAATGAATGACCCTGGGGTAAGTAGCTTTCAGCTGTCTCGCTCAATAGAGGAGGTATAGTGTGTATGTATAACAGTCGCACAGTTTAGGGAGTAAATGTTCAATCCTGCCATGTCTACGCTTGCACATCTGTAAATGGAGGCTTCTACAATGCCTCCATTTACGAGTGGGAGTTAGGAATAATATATTATTTTACACAAAAATTTGAAAGGTAGTAGTGTAGAGCAGAAGTGAAGCTGCAATG
Source organism: Torreya grandis (assembly GCA_037957365.1). Lineage (NCBI taxonomy): Eukaryota > Viridiplantae > Streptophyta > Pinopsida > Cupressales > Taxaceae > Torreya > Torreya grandis. The sequence goes on from JARHVA010000603.1 coordinate 1,877,823, forward strand.
GATATTTTTTTTCCTTTCTAATATAAATAAATTAAAAAAATAAAAAATTGTTATATATAAATTCAAGGATGAACTAGAAAGAGATGAATTTGGTGGATCTTTGACATTAAATTGAAGAATTATTTTATACACTTAATTCATATGAAAATAAGATTTCAATTTTAAAAAAAACAATTTTAAAAATAACAAACAATTATCAAATAATATTATTATTTAATTAAAATGTATCAATATATTCATTATTCATACAAAATAATAAAATACAAAATAATTACACCAAAAGACAACCCCCTAATAATCTATATTATTATGAAAAAAAAGTTAAAACAAAATTGATAATTTTATCAAAAATGAATGCCACCGTTTCTTTAACTAGTGATGCCATGGCCAAGCAATTCCTAAATCTACTTAGCCTATGTTTTAGAGAATGATCATATTATAAAATGCTGTTATATGACACAAATTACCCTGCAAATCCTTAGCGGACGTTGCAAACTTTGAATTCCCACTGCCTCCTACTTAACTGAATTTTTTTTTCTTATGCAGTTTTTTTTCACTTCAAATTTGTATCAGACCACTTAAGAAAAAAATATACGGATAATAGTCCAAGCTTGGGACCCTTACCAAGACAAGCTATTCCAATGCATTAATAATATGATTAATAGGAAGCTGCAAATATTAAAACAATCTAAATATGCTTCTCATAATGAATTTTAATAATATTTTGTCAAATTGACATCCACAGTCATAATGAGAATCTAAATTCATGTACCATTAGTTGGACAGATCCCACACATACTTAGATGGGATTTTATGGTATACATATGTACTTAAAAAATGATATATATGCTCTTAGAACTTGATTAAATATTCCTTAGTGGAATTGGTTTTAAAGTTCAATTGTATAAAAGTAAGCTTCCATTGTATTATGGTTTTAAGCCAACGTCCTGTTGGTTAGGGAAAACCTCCTTGCTAAGCACATAAAGGTGACGGGATTCAAGCTTTACTATATATAGACAGGAGATGCTATGGAGTAATGGACCCCTTTCTTTAATCTATGGTTAATTAATTTCTTAAGTTTCTGAGATCACATACAAATTAAGTGTAATTGAGGCGTTAACATAAATCATAGGCATAACATTTAAAGAAGAAAAGATGATTATAAACATAATCTTATAATTTTTTTAAGGATGAATACTCTTTGAAAAATTAGAATATACCACTCTTCCTTGAAACCTTATTCTCAAAGTACTCATCCTATCCAGTTGAAGTAAAGTATGAAATTTTATTATCCCTTCATTCACTGTATTATTTTGATTGACTATTTTCTAGGCATAACAACTAATATGTCGTAATCTTTTTCTTTTCAACTTTTGTTCAACGATATAACTCTTCCTTTTAATCATTTGGTATTACACCTTTTACCTTCTCTGTTGTGATAAAAGTTCCCTTTCAATGATTTTATAATAATATATTTTCAAATTGTCTTGGACCATTTTCTCATTCCTTATCGTTGCAACTATGTACCAAAACCTAATGGAAATCATATGCATTAGGTGTGATCCCACGTGCACTTGCAGAGAATTATACTCATAGCAATTTGTCTTAGTTTGTAACTTGGTGAGAAACATCAATGTCAGACTATTTCCTTCTATGCACTCACCGTTCTACAATTATATTTGAATAATGCATCTGCCATTTGCTTAGACCGTTCAATGAGATACTCATCATGTTTCATTCTAGCATTATATAAGAGGAAGGGTGATGTCAGCCATAAATAGTGCCATTATACTTTAAACGCATCAAGCTGCTTTGGCTTTTGTGGCTTTCCTGATCCATATGAAAAGAAAATAAGTGTATTTACAACCATCTCCAGTGTTTAAGTCTCCATATAATTCAAAATAGACACCATTACATTTTCCAGATTGAAGCCATTCGTTCATCAATATTCAGGGTATAAATTGCACTTTTGATGTCGTATCTTATCCTTAAGAGAATTCAAGAATTGCTACAAGCTGTCAAAGGATGCTTGACGTTTTGAATTACATACACTCTGCCTTGCACCTTTTAAGTGAACAACACATCTGCAGCTTGTTTATAATTATTTTAAAATTTTCCACTCATGTGTGCAAACCTAACAGGGACAATATGGAAGAATGTTTGCATGATTTTGAAATCCTTTAGAGAATTAAAGAATTCATGTTGATTGTATTGAAGTAAAGCTAAACTCGCTCCTGGTTTTCCCTTTTCAAAATTTCATTCAATTATTCAAATTGAAACATGTTGTTTAGAAGCCTAAGCAAGCAAACATACTCGGTTATAAATTTGGAAATTGCTTTGGTACATTTGATATCAAACTTGGCTTTGGAATCATTAAGCATGGAATGATTGCCTTTTAATGCATAGAGTGGTTTGCACTAGAACTTGGAACGGCCAAGAATAATGATAATTCAAAAGAATGAAATTAAAAATAGGTTTCTATAGTATCTTGCGAGTCTGAAGCAAATAGTTTTTTAATACAGTTCCTTTAAAGTAAGATTTCCCACAATGTCCAATGGCCTGCTAGAAAGTGAAGTGTATATGCCCTTTTTTTTATGTTCTCTATTTTCCTCTAAAATACTATTGTAAACAGTCACAAAATGAATGCTATTGGAATACAAAAAATGTAAATAATCAGAATAAAACAGTCATACACTAATATATTATATTGTTAAAAACATGTTGCTGCATACAAAATCATGTTCAATTTTAATTTTCTAGATAGTTCCTGCTCTATTAGGAACTATGAGATCTAACACTTTTTTTTCACAGCTAATAGCACATATATTTCTTGCTTCATCTACAAACAAAAGGCAAGTTAAAAAGCTTTCATCAATATTATGTCCTTTAGGGTCGAGGAATAAATATGCATTTAATAAAAAATATCATTAAAAAAACTTATGTTGAAAAAATTGAGCAATAAATGTGAGTACGTAATATTAGATATTTCATCACCCCCCTTTAATCTTGGCTCCCAAAGTATTGTTGGAGTGATATTTCAACATCAAGGATGCCTAGAGTGTCTTGAAAATGCTCAAAATTTTCTTTTGATAATGGCTTGCTAAAGATATCAGTATATTGATATTTAGATCTACAAAATTGTAAATATATGTCTCCATTGTTGATTAGTTGTCTGAGGAAATGACTTCTTTAGTCAATGTACTTACTTTTTTTGTAGAAAAATGTGATTCTTTGACAATGCTATTGTTGATTTATTATCAAAAAATATCTGTCCTATCTACCTACTTGTGCTTCACATCTAACAACACTCTTATTATCCACACTAATTGACATGTTGTGGCTGTGGTTTCTACATATTCTATTTCAGTTGATGAAAGAGTGATAATGGGCTGCTTGGAGGCCCATGAAACTCCACTCGAACAAAAATGGAAATTATAATCAAACATGCTCTTTATGTTATCAATACTTTTGGCATAGTCACTGTCAATGTAACTTATCAACTTCAAATCATTCAATGTAAAATATAAAACATTGTGCTTTTTTACTTCAGTAACATATCTTAGTATTCTTTCCTAGCTTGCAACTGAGAATCCTTTGGTGACTCTATGAACTTAGAAATTAGGCTTCCTCCATACATGATGGAAGTGCCTGTGGCTTTCCATTACATTAGATTGCAAAGAAGACTTTTGTTCCATGTTGGATCTACATTCGAGCCCTTATCTTCTTTTCTCAACTTTAATCTTGTGGCAACTAGTGTCAATGTTGGTTTGCAATTCATCATTCTAAATCTCTTGAAAATATCATTTGCATATTTTCATTGACAAATTAAAATCCCATCATTTGTTTGACTTATCTCAATACCAATAAAATACCTTATCAATTCCAAATTAGTCGTTTCAAATTATTTCTTCATTTTTGATTTGAACAAGTCAATCAACAAATCTCCTATAAATATCAAGTCATTGCCATATAATCACACAATCAAAATTTTACCTTTATTATTCATCTTGATAAATAGTTGGTTCACTACTACATTTTCTAAATCCATTATTCAAAAAATAGAAATCAATCCTATTTCTCTTGGAGCTTATTTGAGCCATACAACGCTTTCCTCAAACTATAAACTGTGTTCTTAACCCAAAAAAATATATCCTAGTGGTTGTTACACAAACTTCTTTTTTAATATGCCATTTAGAAATGTTGATTTGGCATCCATTTGATAAACTTCCATTTGTTTTGAGCCGATATTCTAAGATAGCTCTTAAGGTTTATAGTCTACCTACTAGAGCAAAAGTCTTATTATAATCAATTTCAAGTTACTTTCAAAACCCCTTTACAACCAACCTTTATGTTTCTTAACATTTCCTTCAACATTGAATTTGGTCTTATAGAACAACCTCACACCAATTATATCCTTTCTTCTTAGAATATTTACAAGATCCTAGGTATGATTCATCTCTATGGCATCAATATTTTCATCCATGGCTTTCAACCAATTTTCATTTTCAATTGCTTCTAAAAAAACACATGATCAACTTGTGAAAGTAATGTAAAATCAGAAAACAAGTCAACATTTTGATCACCTTGAGTTTGATCACAAGTCAACATTTACCATATTATGAGACCTTATAGATGCTAGAATTTGATATGAGGTATCACTGGCATGATACTTAGAAAGAATTATAGTGATGGCATGCCTTGAACCTTCACTAGAATGATATCTTGATGATGATGGTGTCATTATTGTGAGAGGTGTTAGTTTAGAGATGCTTAGTGAAGTTATCCTGGTATATGAAAAATGTCATTGGGAATATACCTTGTAAAGATAAATTACTATCAGGTGTATACACACATAGAATATTTGAGTTAGCACAAAATATAAATCGTTATATATTCAAACAAAAGAACAAATGACATTGCTAACTAAATCAGTGAAGCCTATACCTTAGATTGAGTAAGAGGGAAAATACCTTCACTTATGACAAGTAGAAACACTTGTTTTGATGTATGATATTGCTCTGGATATGCTTGGGATGTATTTTCAAAGACTTATGGAGCGCATGGATAAACCAACAATGTAAACCATTGCTAAATGGATGTTTGACTAAATTGAATGCTTGATTAATGATGGGATTTATTTCTAGATTTATTAGAGCTTCACTGCACTTTGAAGATATTATAGAATGAGAGTGGGAGCTCTCCATTTATAGTCCTCATGAATTGATGAGGACTGTTGATCTTATTTGAAGATTAAGGTTGGAGGATTGGTCAGAGTTAGAGGAGTAAGTATGAGAGGTTGGAGTGTGTAAGGAGATGTATTGATGAAACACGGGTTATAACATGCCTTGGAAGAAAGAAAGTTACATAGGGATTTGGGGGAGATTGAGTGATGTGAAGATTTTATGATTTTGGGATGTGATGTGATGACAAGTTGGATGATGATGTAATTATTGACGTAGTGGATTGCACCCTCTGAAGGAAGGCTCAACTCTCTTCCTCCATGTGGCACAATAGAGACATTCCTCTTACTGTGGGTTGTAAACTTGAGGGATGAATCTCTAGATTAGGGGCTAGCTCCCCTTGATGCACTTTGAGGAACTATTTTTCCTATTGTTAATGATGGGGAGGGATGAAAAAAGAGAAAAAATACTAAAATTAGAACCTAAACTAATACGGTGATGAACCAAAATGGTTGGTCTACTCAACTTTGACATACACTTAACACTAGAGAGAATCAAGCATACACTTCATTCAAATGAGAACCTTTCCTACATCAGTGTTTCAATAGGGGATCCTATGGAGATATAGAGAGGAAGAATTATCAGAGTTGTTTTAAGACATACTATAGATAACTTGTTTACATGCGCCTATACTTTGAGCTGGACACTTCTTGTTGACTTGAACGAGAAGAACTCACAATACACTAGATATGTTGGCATAAACTTATGAAAGCATGAAAAGGAAATGACTTAACATAAAATAAAACCATAGACAAGCAAAAGTGCAAGCTCAAATGGAGGTAAAAATGTTTATTTTGATTCATGGTAAATTCTTTCAGGGCTTTGACATACAATGTTAAGATCTTCTCAAAATGAGAAGTTACAAATATATAAAGAACTTAGAAATAAGATGTAGACAAATCAAGGGATGGAAACCCATGCTGTATTAAACACTTTTGCAAAGATCATAAGCCCATGTTCTCGTATTCTTTCAATTATGTATGGGAGAGCCATGTTGTAGATGTCCAAGTCGCAACCCTTACTATCTTGGAACTAAAAAATCATGGGATACTCCTAGCAATTGATAAAGCCATCCCTAAGCTATGTTGATTGGACCATGCTCTCTTCAATACTTGGTGCAACTAGCTATGCATTAATGGTGAAGCATGAAAACATGGGTTGCTCTCCTCTATAGTTCGAAAACCAATCCTTTTATTGGTTTTTGATAGAGACTATTTCACCTAAGTTCATTTACTCTTCCTGATGACACCTATGCCACTTGCTTTGGTGTGGTTCATCTTTGGGTCTACGCTTTAACTTGTCACACCACTTGGAATATTTTGACTTTTTATTCTATTGTGTTGCGTGGTCACGTTCTGGGTTACCCACCTTATTTTATTTTACTCTTTTATTTCCATTTGCCTTGGCCTTTTCCCTTTTATCTTTAGCCATTTGGGCTCTTAGGCGCTTGTTATTTCTCAAGCCTTTAGGCTTGGCTTTTCTTTTTCTCTCGTGTTTCTTTTCTTGCTTGCTCATTCATTTGTTCTTCAGGATTTCAAAATTTTGTTTTTGAATTCCTTCAGATAAAATGTCCAACGGAATTCCTTCAAACATTTTGTCCAAAGGAATTCGTCATTGATCTCTCTTTTGTTTTAGCCCCTTTTTCTCGAGCTTTCCTTCAGATAAAATGTCTGAAATAATTCTTTCTTTTAGTGTTGGCTTTTCTCGAAGGACAAGTGACCTTCAGGCATTTGCCTTCATCCCTTGCTTTCTTAAAGTTCCCTCCACAAGGGCCATTTGAGCTTGGAAGTACCCTTCAAATAAATGGAAATGGTCCACTTTCTTCACCAAGTGCCCTCCGCAAAGACACTTATCCTTCAAAACTTTCTGTGACTATCAAATTTCTTTAGACAAAATGTTCGAATGAATTCAACCTTGGCTTGCTTTCTTCGATTTTTCTTCGAACAAAATGTTTGAAGGAAATCTCCTTCCACTTGTCACTTTTCCTGAAGTGCAAGTTCCCTTCAGACTTCTTGTCTTTGCCCCTTTGCTTCAACCTGTTTCCCTTTGTAAGGGCATTTTGAGCCAAAAGTGCCCTTTGGAAATTTTGTATTGGTCCTCATGTTGACGAAAAGCCTTTTGAAAGGTCCATTCTACCTTCAAACATACCCTTCAAAAGTTTTTTAAAGGTCTTTTTCATCTTTGAAGTGCCTCCTACGAGGGCACATACACTTTGGGTGAATTGCAAATGACCCTATAACATGCCTAATTTCCCTCCATAGAAAAACACTTGCCTTAAGAAGTGTCTAAGACCAATTCAGGCTCTTTTGAAGGACTTACTCAAAAAGCTTTGAAATAAAGACATCTCAAAACCTGATTACTTCTTCCTTGCCCTTTCGGGTTTATGAATGACTCCAACTCATGAAAATTGGCAAGTAAAGTAATTTGCAAAACTCAACCTGCATTGGAATTGGCCATAGACCCTTTTAGGTTTGTCAAGTGCTCCTCCTTATTTCTTGTAAAGCTTACAAGTAATAGTGTTCTAAGAACTTGATTTTCTCTGTGAGTGTTGGAAAAGACTAATGCTTGATGAGACAACACCTGCACCTGCACACAAGCAACTTTTCCTTGACTTTTAAAGGGTTAAGACTAGGTTTCAAGGCAAAAGGTCATGAAGAACAAGGTTTTAGGGAAAAAAAGGGGGGGTGCTCATTTTGGCATGCAAGATTTATAAAATGGTCAACAAATTGGTGACTCATAGGGGGAGCATGTTTGCTATGCTTGAGAAGATTGGTGGCTTAAAAGTCCATTGGGCATGGAGTCAAGATGCAACTTGAAAAGTTGACAACAAACTTATAAGGACCTAAGAACCAACAAAGATTTTACCCCAAACAACAAAGAAAAAACATACACAAAGGCTAAAAACAGTACACACATGCATAACAACACTTAGGGAAAATGAGAAAAAACAAGGAAACTATGTACATGATAAAAAAAACCTAGTAACAATGCTTAAGATATATCCCATTGACTGGGATATGTAGCACTTCACCATCCAACATGGAGAGTTTGAAAGTATTGTGTTGCTTGCATTGGGTGATGACATATGAGCCACTCTATAAGGTGTCAAACTTTGTGTGCCTTCTAGGCTTGGCTCAATCCTCATCCCACTTCAAGACAATGTCACCTTCTAAAAATCTCTTTGACATAGACCTTTTGTCAAAATGCTTTTTTGTTTGCTATTGATGGTTGGTTATGGCATCCATGGCTCAATCTCTCACTTTTTGAAGCTCCACTAACTCACAATACCTAATTTTCAAGTTGTCGCTCTCCACCAATTGCAACTGATGGGCAAGATCCAAGGCTGGTAACTCAAGTGAGATAGGAAGTTTAGCTTCCCTTTCATACATAAGTGTGTATGGTGAATTTCTGACTGCCCTATTTGGAGTGATCCTATCTGTCCAAAGAGTCATATTCAACTTGGCATGTCAAGTCCTTTGATTTTCCTCCACTATTTTTTTTATGATCCTAATCAAATTCTTGTTTGTGGACTTAGCCAACCCATTCTCTTGTGGATAGTAGTTGGAAGAAGTATTGAGATAGATGTCATACTTTAATGCCCACTCACTTGTCTTTGTTCTTAAGAAAGCCAATGCATTATCTAAAATGATTGTGGTTGGGACTTCAAATCTTGTCACTATACCTTCATAAAAGTCTAAGACTGCACTCTCATTGGCCTCTTTCAAAGCTGTGGCCTCTACCCACATTGTGAAATAATCTGTGGTAGTCAAAACCCACTTGTGGTCAACACTAGAAGGAGGATTGATCAACCATATGAAGTCCAACGCCAATTACATGAATGACTGTTCCACTTGAATAGGATGAAGAGACATGGTAGCCAGCCATTACTTTCCATCAAAGATAGCACATTTTTGACATTTCCTCATCCAAGCATGAGTGTCTCTAAAAAAATTGGGCCAAAAGGAACTAGCCCTCATAATCCTTGTAGATGTGGCCTTGGGAGTAAAGTGGCCACCAATTGATCCATCATGGAATTGAGATAGTACCTTATTAACTTGGTTTGAATCAATGCATCTCAAGAGCACCCCTAAAAATTCTTTCCTGAACAACACTCCATCACCTAGGACATAAATAAGAGATTGGAGTCTAAAATCCCTCCTCTTGGCCCTATATAAACCTTGTGGACACTCACCAATTCGAAGGAAATGAACCATGTCTTGTGTCTAACTCTTTATGACTATAGGTACAGCTATTGTAGGTTCATTGTGGAGTACCAAAACATCCTCCTTTGGCTCTTTTAAGTCTGTAACAAGGTGTTTACACAACCCTCTTCCTCTTACCAGCTTGGTGGTCTTGATCTCTACATCATACTCCATTACTTTGGTGATCCAACCTACCCTTTTCTCATTCAAGTTTCGGTTTAACAAGAAGTCTTTTACACTAAGATGTGGCACCATGATGTGAATTTTGATGTTAGACAATATATGCCTGAACTTCTTCAGACTTCATATGACTGCAAGTACTTGCTTCTCAACATACGTGTATCTAACCTCATAGCCTTCTAAACCTTGGCTGAAAAAAGCAAGAGGCTATTCTAAATTCTCACCATTTGCTTGAGTGAGCATATTAAAGATTACCTCTTCTGATGTTAGACAATATATGTCTGAACTTTTTTAGACTTCATATGACTGCAAGTACTTGCTTCTCAACATACGTGTATCTAACCTCATAGCCTTCTAAACCTTGGCTGAAAAAAGCAAGAGGCTATTCTAAATTCTCACCATTTGCTTGAGTGAGCATATTAAAGATTACCTCTTCATTCCCAAAGGTGTATAGATTGAAGTCCATTGAGAAGTTTGGACTAGCCAGGGTAGGAGCTTGGGCGATAGCCCGCTTGATGCCTTTAAAGCTTTCTCTTCTTCTTACTGTCCATGTGAACATCTCGTCGTTCCTTAGCATGGAAGTTAGTGGCTTGACAAGCTTAGAAAAGTTAGGAATGAATCTCCCAAAGAAATTTATTTTACCAAAGAAACTTTTTAGGCTTTTTTTCTGCTTAGGCAAAGACAATGCTAAGATGGCGTGCACTCTTTCTGGATCAATAGACATGCCTTTCTTTGAAACGACATGGCTCAAGAGCTTGTCTTCATGGATGGCAAGCATGCATTTCTTTAGGTTGAGAGAGATGCCAAACTCTCCACACCTTTCAAAGATTTGTCTCAGGTGCTTTAAATATTCACTTGCCTCTTTGGAGAAGACTATCACATCATCAAGATAAACCAACACAATGTCATTGATCAAACCTTGGATATCCATATCTATAGCACATTGGAAGGTAGCTCCAGTATTTGACAATTTGAATGGCATCTTCCTATAGGCATATGTTCCCCACTTGGTGGTGCAGGCTATCTTGTATTGGTCACATTCTTGTACTAAGATTTGATTGTACTTAGAGTAGCCATCTAGGAGAGAATATTTCACTACCTATCACCATTTGAAGAATTTGCTCCATACTTAGAAGGGGATAGTGATATCTCAGTGAGACTCTATTTAGGTCTCTGAAATCTACACACAATCTGACCTCTCCATTCTTCTTCTTAACAGGGACCAAATTGGCCAACCAAGAAGAGTGTTTGATAAGGAAGATGATCTTGAACTCGATCAGTTTGGTGAGTTCCTTCTTCATGAGAGGTTCGATCTTTGGTTTGATTGGCCTTTATTTTTTCTTGATGGGTTTGGCACCTTCCTCCAGGTGAATGGTGTGTTGGCCCAAGCTTGGGTCAAATCCCTTCAAATCACCATACTCCTAAGCAAAGACATCATCAAACTCTTAACATAACATAATGAAAAGATGCTTTTCCTCATTGGTACACACCTTCCCAATTGCAAGCATCTTATCTTTGTAGATCTCTACCCTTTCATAGTTTTCCTTCTTGGTTGACATACTTGTTTTATCTCTCTTGAATTGGTCATCTTCGTTGAAAATGGTCTAAAGAGTTACCAAACCTTTGGGAAGCTTGTTGGTTTTTAGTTGAATAATTTTCCCATCATACTGCTGCTACAGCTTGGACTGACTTTTGGAAGTGAACTCAACTTATTCTTACAAGAAAAGTGTTATTTTTTGGTCACTTTCAAACACCTACCAATTGATGACATTATTTGGTATGGAGGGCCTCACAATCACCTTTAAATGATGTTGATTCTTACTTTGTCTCACCCCCTTTGGGATATCAAACTGAGCACCAACTATTGCCAGTCTATCGGCATGATTGTTCTCCTCTCTTAGAATGGAAGTGATGTTGAAAGTAGTGAAGTTCTCTGCAAGGTCCCACACTCTGTGCTTGTAAGACTTGAGTAAGGAGTTCTTGGTTAAGTTTTGACCTCTCACTTGGTTCATAATCAACTCATTATCTCCAAACACCTACAATTATTTGATTCCTCTCTTCCTTGCCCATTCTAGGCTATGAACAAGGGCCTCATACTCTTCTACATTTTAGGTGCAAGATAACTAAAACCTAAAAGTTGAGAAGTATTTATCCTTTGAAAGTGAAACCAACATTACCCCACCATCAGTGCCCAACTTGATTCTAGATCCATCAAAAAGCAATTGCCATAAACCATAGTCTTTTTGGTCTATCTTCATCAATTTCAATATAAAAACATCTTTCTCATGCATGTAGTAGACTCCAAGACCAACTTCTTTAATAAACTTGTAAGGATCATGCTCAAAGTTGTCATTTCCCCATTCATCTAGGAGTAGGTCAACAACTCCTACAAGGGAAGATGATGGAGATTGGTCCCCCTGTAGCTCTTCTTCATCAATGATTACGTAGTTAACATTTATTACTTTGGGTGAGTATGGCTCCAGGTGATCCTTGTGGATGGGCTCTGACTTAATCTTTACTTTAGTTCCATACTTTGTCCTAAAAACCATGTAAGACTAATTGGCTGCCAAGTATCCCCCTAACTTGGATGTGAAATCCCTTGACAAGTAAAGAGATAAGTAAAGAGGAACATCTACCACTACCACATCATGGGGAATTGAGAAGGTTGGACAAGCATGGAGAGTCATATTCAAGTCCCTTGTCACTCCCAAGGTCTTAGTTGCTGATCCATCCAACTGTAGAATTCCTTTGGTTATTTGTTCATACTTGAGGCCTTGCTTATCAACTATGCATTTAGGTATAACTAAGGAGCTTTCTCCACTACCAATGATGCAATTGTGGACCAAGAAATCACTAATAATCATGGAGAAATTGAAGGGAGGAACCTTCTCATATTTCTTTGATTGACCTCCCATGGGAGAGCCCCATTTACTATCAACACATTATCATTTCTTGTTAGGACAACTTACTCACCTAGCCCATATAATTCATTTTGAAGTATATCCTTTTGTCTTGGTAGTGCTAGATAATCTCACAATGAGTTGTTCATGTGTAGCCTCTTCATTTGGTCCACTACATTGATTGAAGGATTGCCATCTTTAGAGCTCTCTTTGGGAACATTCGTACCTTATGGTGCAACCTGAGGAGCTAAAGATGCAACTGATGGCCTATAATTGGGAAACTTTTGATTTGGTTGTGGTGAAGGAGATGCCTGTAGGTGCTTGAGTGGCTACTTGAGCTTCATCAATGGCTCTCCTTTTGGACTTGGTATTGGCTATAACACCAACATTCTGATTATTTGTGCTCCCCACATAGTTGACTAGGTAGAACTCTCTTTCTAAGTGATTTATAAGAGTGGAATCAGATTGAACCTATCTGTTATCCATCCCAAGTTGTTTTGATATCTCAAAATTTGAGAATTACACTTTCTGATTTCCTTGTGTGATCATGCTTTGATTTGGTAGCTCACTGACACAAGCAACCTATTTTTGGCCATGCTCCAAGGGTGGATAATTGTGTTGCTCTTTCATTAAATTATTTTGAGTGGGGACAAGAGCCTTGGAAGATGAAGGATTATTTAGATTATAGCTTTGATAAGGCTTGACATGTGTAATTTGACCTTGCCCTTGATTATAATTTTGGAAGGGAGGCTTATTTGCTTACCCAAACTGCTGGTAGCCTTGATTTGGCCTATAAATCTAAGCTTGTTGTCTCTTGAGGTTAACTAACTCATTGATAACACTCTGCATCAAGATATTAACTTCATAGAGATCATTTACAATGGTATCAATTGGTTTCTCTTAATTAGGCAAAGGAGCTAGAGTGGGCACAACAGGCTAGAATGAGGGTTGTAAATAAGGAAAGAGTGGCGTATGAGGTATAGGATCTATCTTTCCTACTTGAACAAGGAAATTTTCAGTAGCTATGGCTATCTCATAAGTAGCAGGCAGAGTGTTCACACCCATGGACCATATCATGACAACAATGTCACTATTCAGGGCCTTCAAGTAGTAAAGGAAATCATAGCTTGAGGTTGGCCTCACAAGAATTGGGATTTTGTCCCAAGTCTTTTGGAACCTAGTGTTAAAATCTTGCATAAACTCATGTGGGGCTCTCTTCATGGTGGTTAATTTCTCAGCGAGAGACAAATTGTCACTTTTTACCCCAAACCTATTGGTTAAGAGGGTCCTTAACTCATTCTATGAGCCAACTGAGTTCATAGGAAAGGTCCCATACCAGTTCAAAACTTTCCCTTTGAAGGACAAGGCTAACAATCTAATGGCTACATTTTCTTCAGTGTTTTTATGGATGTTGCAGAGGTTGGCTATGTTTCTAATATGCTCAACAATAGTGATTAGGCCCTCTCTACTAAAGGGAGGAACACTTTTGAGAGTTGTCCCTGGAATTAGGTTATACTGCTGAAGGTTCAAGGGACTTTGACCATTGAAGGCAACAAAAGGGAAAGCTATGGCTGTAAAAGGATTCAACTAGGGTCTCCTTGAGTAGGTATATTTTATGGGTGGTTTAGGAAAGTGGCTTGCTATGTAAGGGTGGGTATTCAAAAACCTTAGCCTTTTCATTGAGTTCAAAGGCAACTCAACAAATTCAAAAGGGACACCACTAGAAGAAGATTTCGTATTGACCTTTGGCATGGGATGCCAGGCTGATCATTAACTAGAGACAGTTCTTGAATGGAGTCATTAGGTGTTGAATATAGCTACTTCTTTTGGATTTTTTTAACAATATCAAGACCAACACCAATCCTAAAACTTGTAGGATAGAAATTTGTCCCACTGAGTGTGCCAAAAACTATTGACACAATGGATTGCACTCTCTAAAGGGAGGCTCAACTCTCTTCCTCCACACGACACAATGGAGACATTCTTCTTGTTATGGGTTGTAAACTTGAGGGATAAATCTCTAGATTAGAGGCTAGCTCCCTTTGATGCACTTTGAGGCCCTAGATTTTCTACTGCTAACAATAGGGAGATGAAAAGAGAGAAAAATTACTAAAATCAGAACATAAAATAATGTGATGATGCACCAAAATGGTTGGTCTACTCAGCTTTGACATACATTTTACACCAAAGAGAAACAAACATATACTTCATTCAAATGAGAACCTTTCTTGCATCAGTGTTTCAACATGGGATCCTATGGAGATATAAGGAGGAAGAAATACCAGAGGTGTTCTAAGATACACTATGGATAGCTTGTTCACATGTGCCTATATTCTAATTTGGACACTTCCTGTTGACCTGCAAGAGAATAACTCACAATACACTAGATATGTTGGCATAAACTTATGAAAACATGAAAAAGAAATGACTTAACATAAGATAAAACCATAGACATATGCAAAAGTGTAAGCCCAAATGGAGGTAAAAATATATTTTTTTATTGAAGGTAAATTCTTTCAAGGCTTTGCCATACAATGTTGAGATCTCCTTCTAAAAATGAGAAGTTACAAATATATAGAGAACTTAGAAACAAGATGCTGAAAAATCGAGGGATGGAAACCCATGTTGTATTAAACACTTCTACCGAGACCATAAGCCCATGTTGCTATTGTATTCTTCCAATTACATATGGGAGAGCCATACTGTAGATGTCCAAGTCATTTCCCTTATTGTCTTGGGCCTAAAAAAGCATGGGATATTTTTTCTAGCAACTAACAAAGCCATCCCTAAATTTTGTTGACTAGACCATGCTCTCTTCAATGTTGGGTGCAACTGGCTGTGCATTAATGGTGAAGCATGAAAACACATGCTACTCGCTTTTATAGTTTTAAAACCAATCCTTTTATTAGTTTTTGGTAGAGACTATTTCACCTAAGTGCATTTTTTCTTCTTGCTGATGACACTTGTGTCACTTGTCTTGGTCTAGTTCATCCTTAGGTCTGTGCTTTGACTTGTCACACCACTTGGAACATTTCAAGATGTTATTTTATTGTGCTACATGGCTATGTTCTAGGTTACCCACCTTATTTTCCTTTACTTTGCTATTTCCCTTTTCCTTGGCCTTTTCCCTTTTGTCTCTAGCCATTCGAGCTCTCAGGGGCTTGTTATTTCTCAGGCCTTCAGGTTTGGCTTTTCTTTTCTCCTAAATTCTTTTTCTTGCTTTCTCGTTCATTTGTTCTTTGATATTTTGGGCTTTTGTTTCCAAATTCCTTTGAACAAAATGTCCAAAGGAATTCGTTGTTGATCTCTCTTTTGTTTTGGCCCTTTTTTCTCGAGCTTTCCTTCGAACAAAATGTTCGAAAGAATTCTTTCTTTTAGCGTTGGATTTTCCTGAAGGGCAAGTGCCCTTCAGTCTTTTATATTCATCCCTTACTTTTTTAAAATGCCCTCCATAAGGGCTATTTGAGCTTAGAATTACCCTTTGAAAAAATGGAAATGGTCCACTTTCTTGACCAAGTGCCCTTCACAAAGACACTTACCCTTTAGAACTTTCTATGACTGTCAAATTTATTCAAACAAAATGTCTAAAAGAATTCCTTCAGACATTTTGTCTGAAGGAATTTGACCTTGGCTTGCTTTCTTTGGTTTTCTTTCTAACAAAATGTCTGAAGCAAATCTCCTTCCACTTGTCACTTTTCCCGAAGGATGAGTTCCCTTCAGGCTTCTTGTCTTTGCCCCTTTGCTTCAACCAACTACACTCTGTAAGGGCATTTTGAGCCAAAAGTGCCCTTTGGAACTTTTATATTGGTCCTCACATTGATGAAAATCCTTCTACAAGGTCCATTCTGCCTTCAAACATACCCTTTAGAAGTTTTATGAAGGTTTATTTCATCTTTGAAATGCCTCCCATGAGGGCACATACCCTTCGGTGAAATTGTAAATGACCCTATAGAATGCCTGGGTGCCCTATGTAGAAGAACACTTACCTTAAGAAACATCTAAGACTAATTCGGGATCTTCTGAAGGACTTACTCAAAAATCTTTGAAGTAAAGATGTCTCAGAAATTGATTTCTTCTTCCTTGCCCTTTTGGGTTTGTGAATGACTCCAACTCATGAAAATTGGCAAGTAATTTAATTTTCAAAACCCAACCTACACTGGAACTCGCCATAGACCCTTTTAGGTTTGTCAAGTGCTCTTACTTATTTCTTGTAAAGCTTACAAGTAATACTATTCTGAGAACCCGATTTGCTCTATGAGTGTTGGAAAAGATCAATGCTTGATGAGACAACACCTGCACTTGCACACAATCAACTTTTCCTTGATTTTTAAAGGGTTAAGACTTGGTTTCAAGACAAAAGGTCATGAAGAACAAGGATTCAAGGAAAAAAAATGGGGGTGTCCATTTAGGCATGCAGGATTCACAAAATGGTCAACAGTAATGACATCATGGTTTTGAGATCGATGATAATATTTATTTAATTTATGAAAACATGAAATGTACAAGTATTATATTATCAACTAATCAACATGATTAATTAGTGTGATTAATCTGACTTTTATTTTTTATGGGATAGTGTAAGGTTATTATAGGGATATGATTAATTGGCTAGGGGGTGATGAATAATGGGGTTTTAGGCTAGGGATGTTAGTGTAGATAGATGATTGATTTTAGATTTAGGTATGATGTTAGTGTGGAATTAGTGGATATTTAAAATCAACATAGAGCATCTAATTTTAAGTGTCTACATTTTAACCCTCTTTGAAAGGGCATTGTGAGACAAGATGGGTGAAGTAATAGATTTCCAAAGAAAGAAAAAGACAAAATCGATAGCAGGGTGAAGGTTAGATGAATGATGAATGAATGTGATGGTTAGAGATGATGCCCCCTGAAGAGGGCATTCAGGGATGGAGGATGTAGATGGGCTCTAAAAATGAGAGGAAGGAATGAAGATGAAAGAATCAAGGGTGGGTGATGAATAAATGGGGATTGGGTTATAAAAAGATGTGATGATGATTAGATGGAAGGATGATAATGGATGGACTTGATGAGATTAAGCCACTTAAGTTAACACTTGTACTAAAGGAAAATTTGGGAAGGATATATCCTAAGATGAGTTATACACTTTGATTTACCCCAAACATGGTGTATGTGGAAAGGAAATATCTGAAAAAACTATAAGATTAGATTTGGGAACAATCTATCATGTGGAAAAGTTACATACTTGATTTGCTCTAAGTAAGGATACATGCAAGGGAGTGGAAGATGCGGGCTAGGATTTAATGGATGATTGATTGACTAGTTGATTTATTTATTTATTTTCATCCATAGATCAAGGAATTAACCTATTTCACTAATCAATGATGAGATGATCTTGCTAATAGATTATCATGAATGATTTTATAGGTTGATGTAAAAGTATGTGATTATGGTATAATGACTTTTCAAAAAATGAAGTAGCAAAAAAAAACCCTGGCATACAAGGATACCCTAAGCGATATAATAATTATTAAGGGATTATGTGATGATGGATCATGGAAATAAAAATTAGAATGAGAATGAAAATAGTCGAGTTGACCTTAGAAACCTCATGTGACTTAGTGTTGCTTACATAGTTCAAATAAATCTTAGGTCGATGTAGTTCTCCCTCTAGGGGAGAGATGTGATGATGAATAAGGAAGATGACTAGATGATTTGGCTTTGACATGGTTAGATATGGATAAACGAATTAGATTATTTGTTAGATGAAATAGATGTTAAGAGATGGATGTGGATTTTTCAAGGGGAATATAATATTGTTTTAGCACGTGTCTTCACATGATTTGTAACTTTATTTTTAATATTGCACATAACAGTATGCACCATGATGACATAGTTATGGTGTGTGTAAGGATTGGCCCTGATCCAACAACAAATTAAAAAAACACATATTATGTTTAAATCATGATGTCATTATTGATATGGGTTGATGAAAGGATTCAAGTATATGCTCATAACATGAGACATCATGATATGGAAAAAAACGTGATGACCCTATTGTCACATGCATATGGATTGAGTCAAGGCATAATAAAAAAATTAAATAGGGCAAAAATAAAGCACACACGCACAAAATTGAAAACAAAAGTAATAAAAATCATCTTGTCACATATCAAATCAAAATCCATGTATGGTTTTTGATGATACAAATAGCAGGAGAATTGTATTAGGAATAATGTATCATGAGGAACGCTGGAATGATGGTGAAAAAGTGATCAAGGATTTGAATTTGAGTGTGGATAAGATAAATTCTTTTTGGATTTTGTGGCTTTATATCTTTTTTTTAATTTTCTAGATTTTTTTATTTTTAGGGATTTTCTTGATTTTGTGTGTGTGTGTGTGTGTGTGGATTTTTATGATGTTTAGGGATTTTTGAAATAATTTTATACAAGGGGACATTATAAAATGGAAACTAACCTCAATAACTAATATGGGAGATGATAACAAATGGAATAGATGATATTGGATGATATGAGACAATGAAGAATGGATTAGGGATGTACAAAGACTATGCAACGTGGTAACCAAGTGTCCAATTATCACAGATGCATTCAAAATATTATGTCAATATGGTTTTCTAATAATTCTGAAGATTTATTCCACTTCCTTATCAAGGTCAAAATGGGTAGAAAGGGTGGGCATAGACATGATGGATATGAGGACAATATAGGATGTTTATGATGGCTAAGGATAGTTGTAGGATGGGGTCTTGAATGTTTCAGATGATTTTGATGAGATGGTTTAGACAAAGGATTTAGATGGAGATGTGATTGCCCCCAAGTGTCAAGGTACTTGTAGACAACATATTATTTATGCATACGCTATAAATTAGTTTTCATCATGGTACTTGCCCAAGATTCCATAAGAATGGTTTTTACCATGGGACAAATTATTTATATTTTGATTTTTTAATTTTATTTATTTATTTATTTATGATTTTTTTATCAATGCAACATTGGATCATTCATTTGTGCCCTCTAGAGATGTCATTGTGAATTTCAACAATTTCTAGATTGAATTCTTCTAAATTGATCATAATGTCATCATAGCCCCTATGATAAAGGGTGTTTCCAAAGAGGGTAAAATGAAAGGTTTATTGGATAGAGGGTGTTTAATGGTTTTGTGGATGATTTGGAGGGATTTTTGATGTAATAGGGGAGTGGGATCGATAATATCATGTTCCATGGGATTGAGAGTGTCCCCCAATTAGATGTTTGGGAATTTTTTCTATTGTACTAATGGGGTTTACAAAAAATGATTTAGAGTTGTCCTATGAAGGTGTTGACACATGAAGGAGATTGATTCATTTCCCTAATTTTGATTTTGGTTCAATAACACCGCAAAGAGGTTTTCACTAAGAGACTTTAATTTTTAATTTTTCAAAATTTGATTTTGATTTGGGTCCAATAGTAACTCAAAGAAGTTTTCACTAAATGACATTATTTTTTGACTTTATTTTGATTTAAATTATCCTATAGTGCCTCAGATAGGTTTTAACTAGGTGATGTTGATGTTGATATAAATTTTGATTTGTTAGATTGTTGAATTTATTTTCATTGAGGAATGCTTTATGTTTCCTATGATATGTTGATATTGATTTATGCTCTTTGAAGTGGATGCTAGTCAAGACTTCTATAATTGTTTGATTATTCTGGAAGAAGGATGATGATAAGTGATTTTGTCATTCTCAATCAATGGTTGTGGGAGATTGAATTAAAAGTTGGGAAAAATGGCAGGAAACAGTGCTAAAAGGGTTGGTGGTATCACGGTCCTCATAGGGATTATGAAAGGAGCATGTTTCAATGTACTCCTTAGAAATAGTGAAATAATCACTAACATATTTACATTGATTTGAGATGGAGTGTTGTTGATGCCATGTGATTTGTTTATCATAGAGACCAAAGACTCTACCTTTATAGTTCATGTTTTTGATAATTTTACTTGTTATAGGATATTTAATGCTTTTAAAATAAATTGTGAGGCCATCTTCATGTAAATGAGGGTGATCGATGCTATTCGGTTTCTCATCTATCAAGACAAATTTGATAAATGAAGTTTTATTGAATTGATAGGATGTTGATGTTACTTTATTATTTATATTGGGCTTGTCCACATGGAAGGCATTTTGATGTTGATTATTTACAAGTATCATCTCCATAGAAGGCATGTGATTTTGTTTGATGGGAGTTTTGATATGTAATTCGAGATTGGGTAATGGATCGAAGATGAGATGGTCAACCATGGGCTCATAAAATATAGGTGATTGGTCAAAGGTAGATGGCTAGTCAAATATGGGTTGACCAAGGATGTATGATTGGCCAAGTGATGGTTCATCAAATATTGCATCATGAAATATGGGTCTTTTGTTAACTATGGGTGAGTAGTCAATGGCATTGAATTGGTTGAATATGGGTGATTATAAAAAAATGAGTTCATCAAATATCGCTCATTGAATATGGGTTTTTTTATCTTACCTTAATTTGGAAGTGGATGAGTTTGATTATGTTCAATTAAGGAATACTGGCATATCCATACTAGTTGATTCTCAGATTGAGATATATATTATTCTTTCATAGATGATGATCCTTGGAGGGGTAATGGTTGAAGTAGGTTTGATTGTGGTGGCTTAGGGCACATATGGATGCTGGATATTTTATTATTCAATTTTGTTGTATTTGGTTGAGTATGATTTTATTTTGACATAAAGGTGAAAAAATGGATTTTTATTTTCTAGTGTGATGGGGGATGTCATGATCAAGGCTATAACTAGTGTATGGGGCTTTTGTTTGAGATTTATTAGCACAAGAGCTTGGGGTAAGTTTATTTTAATGTGAAAAGGTTCAAATTTGCTTGGTTAGTATGGAACTAAGGTTTACAGGAACATAATCTATAGGAAGTCAAGAACCTATTTTTATGAACAAAAAATTTATCTATTTTATGGGATTTTCTTCTTTAGTATAGAACTTAGGTTTATGGGATCATAATTTGTAAGAAGTTGGGAACCTATTTTTGAGTTGTAAAACAATCTATTTTATAAGCCTAAATGGGATTTAATGTAACATCGGTTGATGTTTTGGACTATTTTGAATTTTTTAATTAAAATTAATTCATATTTAGGTTTTATTATGTTTGCTTAGGATTTAGTTTTATTTTTTATGTTGAATTTGATTTAAACGGGAGAAAATATGGATGTCATGATTTTTTCAATCCTAATCGATGGGTCTAAGAGATTGAATGGAAATAAGAGGATAAGATTTGAGTGGATGTTGATTGATTTGGAATTAAGCTCAATGTTGGATTTAACTTGGACCAATTTGGATTGAATTTTATTTGATTTTGACATTGAATGTTTGGTTTTGGATTTTTGATTAGGCTCAAAGTTAGATTTAGATTTGACTTATTTTGACCACAGATATTTGACTTTGAGTTTTATTCTTCTAGGTTTGAATTTATTCAAGGAGTTGATTTTGGTCAAAGAGTTTATGTTAATGTTTACTATCTTGAAAGTTATATTTTGAAAATTTTGACTTGGTTGAATCAATTTGATTAGATGTTGATAGATTTGGAATTCGTGGCTGATTGTGTTTATGTTTCAGGTGTGAAGTTTTCAATCAATTCTGGTTTTGACAACACAGACAAGAACACATAGGTCACAAGCCCTATGTTAATGTAAATAGGTGTGAGATGAAACTATTATCCCACATATCTATTGTCATGAAGTGGTGACTAGATTGGTATACCAACCCTCACTCTATGGACTTAGGTTGTGAGTATCTTAGGGGAGATTGGTTTCCCTTACACCACTTATTGTTTATGACTGATAGGTCTTAAAATAAATTTAATAGAATATCCTATGATCATCCTCAATAAACCTTTCAATATGTGAGGTCCAAAACTATGGAGTAGGATGATTAACATATTACATGAGAGGGTTTAGTCCATTTATGCTCACTCCATCCATAAGATTACAGTGGAGTGTTACCAAAAAGATCGAACATTAAGGTATGTTATTTAGGATCTAGGTTTTGGAGCATGAAATCCCATCACTTAAAGAAACACATAAAACATGACATCATTTGACCAATAATGATAACTACTAAATTTATATACCCTGTTGGAACATAAGGTTCGATCCTAATATTGGTGTATGAAATCTTAGTCACAAAACCCTAAAAAATTATACTCAGGGATCAAATTGAAATTGCACAACAAAAATAATATATACACACTATTTATGATTCCTACAATCACCTTGTGGTGTGAGGTAAGAACATGCATAACGATTACCTATGAATTAATACATTTTTAATTCCTAAAGTCATGTTACAATGTGAGGGAAGAACATACAAAATGTTAAATTGCACAAACACACACAAACAAACAAACAAACAAAATCAAAAGAAATAAGATTTGAATCCAAATTGAAATATGTGATCAATTTTTATAACCAAAATGAATTGTGAGTGCTTGTTTGTTTGATTTTTGGTCTTGGACGAGTGAAACTTGGGAAAAAGGGTTATTAGTTTGATTAAAAAAAATCATCCTACTTAGTATAAAAGCTAATCAAGATATAAAATAGGTGAATAAGTAATCAATAGGGTGTTCCTACCAAAATACAATGCAATTATGCTAAACTACAAGGTGATCTCATCAAATTCCCATAAACACAGAAAAGTTAGAACAAATAATCATGTTGATATATAGGGTGATCTCGCCAATATATAGGGTGATTCTATCAAAATACAAGGAAATTATGTCATTTTCTTGTAAACACAAAATAAAAATATATGATCACACCGATACACAAGGATATTCAAAAAATATGCAAGGAAATTCTATCGAAATATAGGGTTATTCTACTATTTTATTGCAAACATAAAAAAGGCAGAAGAGATGATCTTATCAATATACATGGTGATTCTATTGATCTGCACGACAATTCCACCAAAATAAAGGGAAATTATGCCATTTTATTTCAAACATATACAATTTAGAATAAATGATCTCACCTATATATGGCGATTACACCAATCTACAGGGTGATTCCATTATTTTCCTGAAAACATAGAAAAGTCATCCCAACAATACATAGAGTGATTCTACTAATCCATATGGTGATTTTATCAAGTCCTTATGTAAATACATAAATTTTAAAACAAATTATTTCACTGTATACATGGTAATTTTACTGATCTTTAGGGTGATTCCATCATCTCCTTGCAATCAGAATATAATAACTGGTAGAGGTAATTTTGCCACTACTAGGTTGATATCATTGAACTACAATGTGATCTTGCTACTACAAAGTGATACCACTAAACTAAAGGTGATATTACTAAAGTTTGGAAAACTTGGCTTGCTAAATATAATGTGAATCTACCAACACATAGCAGGAATTTGCCAATTTTAGGATCAAATCTTATTTGAAATAGAGTGATTCTGCTGAAGTCCTAGAAATGCAAATTTGACTATTTTTTTTGATGAATTTTGACCTAAAATAGCTCAAAATTTCTAGACAAAAGGCCATGATGATTTAAATTATGATTTTGTCATGCCTCATCCCATCAGGCATGCTAAAATATATACACACATTCAAGATTTGAGTTAGCACAAAAATACAAATCATTACATATTCAAAGAAAAGAGAGAATGCCATTACTAACTAAATAAATGAATCCTATACCTCAAATTGATAGGATCCTCAATGACAAGTTATAAATATATTTAAAAATATATGATATTAATAGTTAATAACATCAATATATTAATCTGAAAGAAGCATAATGTTATTATAATAGCAGAATTGTAGAATCACTAGCCTCTTTGAAGGGGCAACATCCTTTGAGCAAATTCAATTCAGTGCAATTTGTAAGTACCTTCATACTAGATTAGGCTCCTATTTATATAAATCTATCATTAGATAAATACTACTTCTAATGAATGTTGCATTACACTATTATATTAGTACATTATACTATTCCATTCCACTATTATATCTATCACAACGGGCTTGATGGACTTCTTACAAAACATATACATCCATAGCCTTTTATTAATGATAAAAGCTACAAAAAGATTGCTATGTTGAAGATGTGATGTCCCCATTTTCACATCATGTATAAACAGGTAGTGAAGACCTATAGTCTACTTCCCCATAGACTAAAAGAATCCTTTTGAGATTTTATTTTATTAGTTAATTATTAATTCTTAAAATAGTTATTTTTATCATTCAGTCTTATAAGGCAATTATTATTTAATTAATAAAATATTTGATAAAAGTGGTTTTTACCACTAAAGTATTTAATTAAATTAATTATTAATTTATTTCCTAAAAGTGATTTTAATTACTTTTTTATTAAAACAACTAATTAATATTATATTAAAAAAAGAAGAATGTTGGCTTGGGAGCTAAAACAAATAAAAGAAAAGATATTCTAAAAAGGGCAAATGAGGCTTATGAGGTATTTTACCTCCCCAAGGTGGTTCACCCTATTTTGGAAGGTACATATACAAGGTGAAGATCACAATTGAAGACATTGAATTTGATAATTATTTTTTCATGTTTGATGAAATTATTGGGATGCATGCCTAATAGGTGTTCGTAGATTTGGTGTTGATTATTCGACAAAAGGTGTCTTTTGATGCCACATTTTCTAAATCAAGTTTTGTTACTTGCGCTAGAATGGGGTGATTTACTTCGAGAGGCTATTGAGAGGTTTTGGTGGATTATTTGAGGTTTATTTAATACATAATATTTTTATTATTATTTGCCCTAATTTTTCAAGTGGAACGACTAAGTTTGGAGGCCTCTTAGAGTGTTTTGAGATTCTTTTTGGGTATATTTGGGAAATTTTATATTTTGGAATTTACTACTAATTTTTTGAAATATTGGCATAGGGTTTGAAGAAGAATTGATGGAGATTTGAGGTTCTAGTTTGATAGAATATTAAATAATAATTTTTAGATTATTATTTAATATTTTTGATAGGGTTCTTTGATCATTTTCCCTCGTGAAATGTGGGATCTTTCTCAATAAATATTCAACTATTTTTCTTTCACTTTGGCGACTTGGATAATTGGCTTAGAGGACTTTTTGGGCCATTTTGGATGCCCTAGGGGTTCGCTAGAATTTTCCTTGATTTTTGTGCACATGTGGCATATTTGTGATGAGGGTTTGAAGCAAAAAGGAAGTAAGGAATAACATCTGTATTTGAGATAAATTCATATTTTTCAGCTATCATAAATTGGCATTTAATCCTCAATAAATTGGCAAAAAGGTACTTCTTTCCTATTTTTAATTTACTACTTATTTTGACAAGCATTTAGATGAATTTTGAATAAAATAGTGGCTAGAAATTGTCTTCATATCCCTTGCATTGTGATGCCTAGGATTTTTTGGGGTTTGGTATGTGTTTTAGAACATTTCTTTCAAGTTTGCTAATTTTTATTTTAGAATTTGTGAATTTGTGACTTTTAGGGGAAACCCCATTTTTTCATTAAATCATCCTATTTAGGGACATTACAATGGTATCAGATCAGCGATATTTCCTACCTATCAGTTTGGTTGTTGGATGAAAATAGGTAAAGAGATCTCATGTTATTAGAAAAGGAAAAAAATTATGGAAGATAAAGAGCCTAAGGGGTTTACTTCAAAGTAGGTTAATATTTTGCAAGGCCTTATCAAAGAAAGCCAAAAACATCTTCAACATAATTTGGGTATATAAATTATAGTTATGTTTAGGGATACTACAACTCTCAACAAATACCACCTCTTCAATGGAGATGGAAATTCAAGTGATAATGAGAGGGTTTCTATTAACCCCCATCATAAATTATTCAAAACTACTTTTCTGTAAAGAGAATAAGTAATAGAGATGAAAATGCTAAGGGATGATACATTAGAGATTTGTTAAAAAGAGTATGTATCCCTAAGCTTTGCCACACAATCAACTTTATCTTTTTGAGATTATTGTGAGATGAAATAAGGATCCAATCCAAGGGTTCCTAATATGTAACCCCATAGAGATTTGCAATGAAGGTTAGGTAAGATTTTTCTTCCTATTTATGATAGTATTGATAAACTTCCTATGACATCATGGTTTCATAAGTTGGAGACATATTTATCACTTAACCTCATGTTTGAGGATGAGCCTTTAAAATTTGTTACCCTAAATTTTGAGGGTATTGATCATAAGTGGTGGTTTCATGGATTAATGATGCAAGACCACAGATCCATTATTACCTTAGAGGAGTTTGACAAAAGGATCATAGAGAGATTTGATAGGATAAATCTAGAAATATATTTTCATGAGTTGTCATAACTCAAATAGAATCATGATGTTGAAAGGTATGTTGCTAATTTTAAAAAAAAATCAGTTATGTTACTCGATATTAGTGATAAGAGGTTGGTTGTTTTGTTTTTTGAAGGTTTGATTGAGCCTTAGAAGGGTTTGGTTAAGGCTTTTGACCTTATTTTTTTTACAATATGCTATCATTAAGGCTTTGGATTTAGAATGTTCATCATACAGGGGTTATAAAGGGAAAAAAATGAAGCCAAGGGCAACCACCTATTCCCTATCCTAAGGGGCAAATGCAAAGTAGCCAAGGTCTGATTTTAGTTGGCAGCTAAGGGCACAAAGTGGGCATCCTAGGGCAAAACTCTGTGAGCCATAAAAGAATCCTTATACACCATATGTGTCACCTCATAGATCGCTGCCCTATAGAGGCAATATGAAGGATGATAGAGATGAAGTAAGAAGGCATTGCTTATGTTTCACTTGCAAGAATCCATGGACCAAAGGCCACCTTTACATGGGTAAAAGACATGTCTACTACATTGAAGTAATTGATAATGATTCATATTTTGATATTGATGATACTAATAATGAGCAAAATGGTAATGTTGTTGATGAGCATGTACATTAGGACAGACAAAACTTGGGTAGAACACTTCTTTCTTAGGATCTCCCAAGTATCATGCTTTCAAGGTGAAAGACACATTGAAAGGTCAAAGAGTGATTACTTTGGTTGATAGTGGAGCCACACATAATTTCATTGATGTAGGTTTGGTTATGAAGATGGCATTAGAAGCCATGGATTGAAAGGGTTTCAATGTGACTATGGAGGATGGATTCACCATCTTTTACTCCAAAAATTTGTCACAACTCCCACTCACTCTTGGAAAACACAAGGTAATTGATGATTTTTATGTTTTTGACATTGGAGATATTGATATTATTTTGGGTGTTCAATGGTTTCATTCCTTAGGTGAATTCACTCAAATTTATAAAACTAAGGAGCTGAAATTCTTCAAAGAGGGCAAGGACGTGATCCTCAAGCATTTGACAAATGGTAATCCATAAGAGGTGTCTATGAAGATGATGGAAATAGCTTTTAGAAGAGGTCAAATTTCTTGGGCAACAAGTTTCCTTATCACATTAAATTTAGAAAAAATAAAATAATAGTGCCCTCATGGTAAGTTATAAGATATTTTACACACATATGCTCATGTCTTTAATGATTTGCCTTATGGTTTGTCACTAGAGAAAGGTTTTAAGCATAATATTGAAATCTTTTAGTGCTACCTACTTTTTCATGCAAGGGCCCAATCTTTGCAATAGATCGATGGCTCTATAAAGAGTCCTGAATAATGGGGAACATGTCATGGAAAGGTAGGTATATTTTACCTCTTCTTGTACAAATCCACCTTCATGATTTGATCTTAGTATCATGCTTATATGCTTACAAAGCTTTGTGTCTATAGTGAACATGTTTCTTTTGTACATTGATGGTCACTAATCACTTAGTGTCTTCTCATGTACTTAGTATGCCTCTTGTCTCCTAAAGTCTTCTCATAAGATACCTAAGTCTTTTTTTTTACATTACCTATATAAATCATATTTTCTCTTGAGAAATATTATTTTGTCTACTGATCACTCCCCTTGGGATTTCATTGGTGAGTTGCAGTATAAGACCATGGATAGGACCCAACATTCATCACAAATTACCACCCTTTTCGTTTCTATTATCCGCATCCTTTATTACTTATTTTTTCTTATTTATTCCACCCTAGTGGTGTTCTCTTAATGAGTTATAGTGTAAGACTATGGATAAAACCTAACATTCCTCACAAAATCTTTCAATAATATAAGTCACAAAAAAAATTACATGTGTCAAATATAAGATAAGATGTGATCAATTATGAAGTTACATGTCATTGACATGCTTCCCATATTGATATAGTATGTTTTATGCTTACTACATTTCTCTTTCACTCTTATTTTCTTCTTTTCAAATTACATGTAAGAATATAGCCATTTCTTGAATTTTTTTATACTTTCTAGCTTGAATTAGTGTGATAAATTTAAGACTAATCTTTTGTCATTTTTTTTTAATACTTCCCAACATGATTTAGTATAAATGATTGACTTAATTAATTTGTTTTTATACCATTTGTGCCCTTTTACATACCTTCCATTTTATTACATTGTTTTCATACTTCCCAATTGTGTTTTAGAATGATTTTATTTATTTTAATTTGGTGCAAAAATCATTCACTTTGGTTTAAAAACAAATTTATCTTTTTTAACATTTTTTTTTACCATCCCTTGGTTATTTATACTTAGTCATTTTCTTATTATTACATATTTCCCAACTAAAATAGTGTGTATTACATTTTTGATTGATTATATTTTACCAAGTTCTTTTTGTGTGTTTCTTTTAACCATGCATGTGTTGTACATAATACTAGAAAAAAACCACATCTCATATATTTCTTATAGAATATGAAATAGTTAAATACATGAATTAAAAAGAAATATATCTAAAATATCCACAACCACAACCATAATGATGACAACATACACAATCAACATCAATATGCCAAAATATATATATATATATATATATATATATATATATATATATATATATATATATATATATATATATATATATATATATATATATATATAATACAAGTAAAACCATATACAAATGCTCTAAATCTATGGTTGGACTCCATCCTATCTATCTCATGGCCTAGCCACACTCCCTATCGAGGCCTCATTCTAACTCCTTCGAATAGTATGATGTAAGGAGGTCATCTAAGATCTCAGTCCCTATACCTATCCCTGTAGGTGTGCTACTTGTGCCTATGCCTATGCCAACTGGGTCTAGGTCACTATATGTGCTTGTGTTATCTACATCACTATAAATAGATGTGTAGTTCTATATTATATGGCATACTATACCTATATCTCTCTTACACCCATCTCTATTGATGGTTACATCCTCTCTCTCTCTCTCTCTCTCTCTCTCTCTCTCTCTCTCTCTCTCTCTCTCTCTCTCTCTCTCTCTCTCTCTCTCTGTGTGTGTGTGCTCATATATAACTCATTATCTTGTTAATTTGAACCAACTTCCCTGATCTGGGACTAATGGCACACTGGGGTCCTCTAATGTAGTAGGGTTATACGACTGCAAAGTCTCATCCAAGACATCATGGAGTGCTCCCCTCATAAAAAACCCCATCTATCTTCCTCATATTCGACCACACCTATAAAATCACACCCAAATAGATATTAGATCATTGTTATCTCTCACAACATCTATTGATCTCTAGTCTCTATTTTTAAGTAAAAAATTAAGCAATAATTCAATCATCTTTATTACATGTTTGTGTCTCAACCACTATGGTCTCACCATTCATGTAATCACCTAACATAATATCTTCATTCATGTGGCCTCCTGAACCTCCTTTGTAGGTCACATCCTTAGCTCAAATATGGTTGGCATGGCTCACATCCACCTTATCCTACACCTAAGTGGCCTCTCTTTCATCATCTCTCCTCTAGCTCACCTACTAGGTTATTAGGGATGGTGATAGTCTCCACTCTCTCCTACTCCTCCTAACTCCATCAACATTATGTCCTCGATGATCATAGCTCATCTCACTATGGAATTGGTGGTGGTATCTCTAGTGCGACTACCTCCACACCCCTTTCCTCTTTCTCTACTCCTTATCATGTTCACCTAGTCTATGGTCGCTCATGACATGGACTAAGCATTGGCCTTATCACTAGTGGCCTTAGAATCCTATTCCCCCATAACTCTCTCATATACTGAGCCCACTACTCAGGCATTGATATCATTATTTATAGATGAGGTAAGCCCATCTATCCTAGTACCCATACCACCAAATGTGGCTCTCTTTACTAGGTATTATGTTTGACCACCTCTATCCTCATTGTAGCTGGTGAAAATGTGTCCTAGCTTGGTCATGTAATTTTTATGTGCCCATATTGCTATCACACTATGACTACACATCTCATTATCTATAACACTGACACATGGGGAATGGCCTACACTACCTAGTCCTCTCTCCATCTTCTCATTTGAGATGACCTATCATCAACCACATAGGGCAACCCATTCAGTTGATACATGGGAAACCTCTCATATATCCAAGTCATTAGTAATATGATTAGTCTTATCAACTTTTACCCTTTGAGTAACACCTCATACAAATCATGTATGAGTTATACCTATATTAGGATCATCTTGCTCAAGGCTAGCATGAATAATGGTACCTTACTATTTTATTTGTGATATAACACTCACTATGTCATAAGTCCTATCACAAATTTCTAGATATCCAAAAATTATGACACATAAATTGAACATGCTAACTCTTCTACCCACCAATATCATCTTTGATCTTGTAATCCACACAACTAAGGCTCTCCTGTCCTCTATGTTGTCTAGTATACTTATAGTCAATGGTGTTCATGCTATCAGTAGACCTAGGATGGTATGCACATCCTTCAGAGTGATGGGTACTTTTACCATGTCCCCATATACCTCCCTTTTGAAGGTGTTAGTCATTCCCATCATCCAAAAAACATGACTAATATATCTGTGTTCATGGGAATCTTACACATATTAGCTATCCCTCCTAGGCCTATAGCTACTAGTCTAGCTCTATATCCTATCATCATATGTTCTAGTAGATCTGGTAGCCAAGACACATATACCAATTACTAAAATCTAGCTCATCCTTACAATCAATAAACAATAAAATCTGTATTAGCTCCTCCATATCATATCTAATCATAATACTTTTTTTTACAATTTTAATAAAAAACAAAACTAAATTGCTTTAATTTATTTATTTTTACCTATTTTTAGTCTACTTGGTCCTTTTTACCTTTATTTGGTCATTTCAAACCATTTTAGCCTTCTTTCAGCGTTTTTCACACATTTATGTACTATTTTGGTTCTTTGGTCAACCTAGTTTGACCAAAATTTCTCTATTTTTGATTTGGTTGACTTAAAAATCTAAGTCAACTCTCTTCTTTTCCCCTCCCTAGTATTACATCGTCATTCTGGACTTTTTCAGTTAGTTGGTTAAATTGTACTAGGTTGGTAGTTTGCAAAATATATAAGGTCAACACATACCTATTGGGTTGGCATTATGGATTTTGCTCATTTTTAACCTATTGGGTTGACTTATTTATTTTTCATTGTTGACTCCTTGCATTTTCCTAAAAATGTGCCTTCTAGAATTTTTTTTTGTAATTCCTTCGAACCCATTTCCCATCTTGGTTTTTCCTACCTCCAAATTCTAATTTGAAATAATTTTAATATATAGAAATGCTAAAAATTAAATTTTTCTAAAAATACACTTAATTCATTCAAATACTCCAAAACTAGCTTAAGATTCATAGTTGTTTACCTGTAGTGCACCTATTGCTACTCCTAGAGCTCTCCCTCATCTAGCTTGTCATCTCCTCACCATCATAGCTCATTTGGTCTCCATATCTCTTTTTCTCTCCATCATAAGTCAAAATAACCAAATGACTTCTCTTTCCCCTATTTTAAAATAGTTTCCAACAATTCAAAATTTAGATTCCTTATTTTGCTTATATCTTTGTTTTTATTCATCCATTTTTCAAACCATAAAATATGTTAGATTCATGATGACATAGAGAATCATTTCCACTAATATATGCATATTTTCTATTTTTTTTTTTAATTTTTGACTATTTTTTTCACTAACTTTTATAGGTTCACTTAGTGTTCTTCACATTCGATGCCTTCACATCTCTTGCAGTCACCTTATTTATCCACAACATTAAGGTAAGTAAAGGTATGCATTTTTAAATTTTATCTTTTCATTTATCTTATTTACTACTTCATTTTATTTAGCAACAACATTGTGTGTTATCATGTTCTTTCTAGAAGCACCATCTTACATTGCACTCACATGATATGTGATGAGATTCGAGTGGGACATATGTATACACATAATATTTTCAAACTTTTACCGACTACTGACACTTTGTATCTTGTAAGAACCCATCGAATCTCAATCTCTATGAGTGCATACCTTAAGGGGTACATTGAGAAAGGGGTGAGTAGACCATTGGTGCTTCGTAAGATTGTTTTCTATTTTTTTACTTTCCATCTACACACTTGTCTCCTAAAACCATTTACCTTAAGCTTATTTTTCTCAGTTATACCCATTACAAAAATTTGTCATGCTTTATCCTCTTTTTTCTTGCCTTGACCCCCTTTCACCAGTTGACTATAATAGGTTGATTAGGTCAAACCTATACATTTTTTAGCCTCTGATTACTATACAAGGTCAATAGGGTTAACCCTATACTATTTAGGGATATTTTTCACTTTGAATTTTTTTACCCCTCTGGCTAACCTAGCTTAAGACCTAGTGATTCATCTCCTAAAAACATACAGGGTCGACTGAGTCGACCCTATACAACCAACATA
Organism: Torreya grandis; assembly: GCA_037957365.1. Taxonomy (NCBI): domain Eukaryota; kingdom Viridiplantae; phylum Streptophyta; class Pinopsida; order Cupressales; family Taxaceae; genus Torreya; species Torreya grandis. Next base: position 1,911,171 of record JARHVA010000603.1, read on the forward strand.
TTTGAAAGGATTTAGGGAAAAATCTTCCTATATATACAAGTTCATTTCTAACGATTTGAGAATAGGAAAGTGAAGAATAATAAGTACAAACAAATATCTACTTATTGACGATTCTACTTAAGGAATAAAGCTTAAGATTCCATACATTATTTGGAGATATAGATCTTGTCATGTGGATAATTATTTTAGATGCATAGATAGGTTGTGTAGCCTAAATATGATTTGTTTTTTTTATCTTTACATACCACAACAATCTCTTGCAAAACACTTTGGCCAAGGGAGAGATTGAGGATCGATGGGTTCATCTTCAAAGGTAATTATACTTAACTTTATTTCTTCTTTATAAGAGTAGATAAAGAATGTATTTATGCTTCTCTCCCATGTATTAGGATTTCATATACATTGATGCGAGTATATGTCTTCTATACATGTTTAGTTTAGTTTGTTTTATTTCTAACCCCCACTTTGTGCCATAAGTTTTGGTGTGCACTAGATTAGATTTACTTTCTTGTTTATTAGAATAGAGTGAATATTAAACTTAGGAATATTTTAGGGTTATTCCATGTTTTTTTAGACTTTAATATTTGTAACCCTTCCTATCATAGTGTATTGTGATGAGTGATCCCTTAATCAATTCTATCGGATCCCCATATAGGTCATGTTTTCATTTAACAAATGTATTTCCAATTAGAAGTGTAGGTATGCTATATTTTTTCTGAGTCAAGATTGATATATAGACATGATAAATTTATGATTTAATACAAAGCTCATCTAGGCTCCATAATACTTTTTAGATCCAACCACCACTTGAAGCACACCATTTATACTATTCACAATTAGGCCTTATCATATATAGAAAGTTTGTCTTGAACTATTGAAGACTAAACACAAATTAGATAAATAACCATAGAGATAAATATCATGAATATAAACTTCATAACTTTAAAAACATTACTATGTGATTTATACTTCACAACTTAGGAAAAAAAGACTCAAACACATCTCTACAAATAGCCCACTTAGAACTGCTAGAACACTCTAAAACCTAGTCATGAACAACTTGATATTTAACACCTAAAATAACACTTCCAATAACTATTGATACTTTAAAAATATATTTTAAAATATTTATACCTCTCTTAAATATAAAAACCATAAGGTCTAATGTCAAATATTGATCTCGTAGACCAATATTTTAACCTCATTACATACAGTCAACCCAGAACCATACAAGCCATTTTTAGCTTAAACATTTAAACCTATTATACTAACTTCCAAGATTTTAAAATGATTTAGAACTAATTTTAAGTCACAAAAAAAAAATCATCATATGTATTTTAGATACATAAACTTAGGGCATAGATTCTCAAACTCATCATTGTAACTTTCTTACCCAAAACTACTAGTTTACCTTAAAGTACAAATGTGGTGACAATGACCTTCAACACATGTATGACCATTTACAAAGACTTATTATGAATTTATATTATATTATTAGATAATTATAATTTTATTATATATAAATATAATATTTTTAAATAAAAATATTGGTCTTTTAGACCAATCTCATAACCTTAAATCTTATTGTCTCATTTGAACCAGACAAGTCAACTTGTGAGCAACCTTTTCACTATAACCACTAACCTCAAAAAATTATAACAAAAATTAACATGTATTAAAAGTATTGAAAAACATATAAATACACTTGGTTTTATCACTATTTCATGATAACACATTCCTATTCATCTTCTCACTGTTGCCTAAATTTCTCACTATTTCCACCATTAGGCTTATTAGTGATTGGCTAACATGGATGACTAGTTTATAATAGTTTAGGGATAAAACCTATACAAAAAACTTCATGGAAATGAAACATGAATCTCTAAATTCATATTCCATCCATTTGCATATTTTGACTTGGTTAATTCTAATTATTATAATAAATATATGAGAAATATGCACTTTCCTATAGGGTCTACTCACACACATGAAAAATAAAACACACTTTGAGGTGATTGGGAGATTTTAATACAATACAAAATATTTTTTATATTCATTTTATACTATTCTAGGATGTTTTAAACAATATCTTTCACATTGGGTCCTTATTAGGGTTTTAGAGAGGTTTAACATAGGTTTTGGTGTTAACAATTGTTCATAAAGGATTTTTCCTTAAATCCGAAACCAATTATTTTATTTATTAGATAATAAACTTACATATCTCTCTTTAATAACTTAGGTTTCCATGCATAGGTTACATGTGCCAATAAACATTTGAAAGTCCTTCTAAAGTTTATATGCCTTTATTTTAGAGACCTCAAAACCATTTTTCATCCCTTTTCTTACAAACCATGACCTTAAACTTCATAGACACACTTTAAAAATTTTAAATCACCTTTTAAAATTCTTACATAATCTCAAACACTCTAAAATATGATCATGACCCCTCATTAAGCCACACTCTTTTTTTTGCTCTCTAGATCTTGACTTGTAAATCACATTAGGCCTTGAAATTGACCTTTATGCCTATTTTCATGTGATCTCCAACTCAATCACATACTAAAAAAACCTCTCTCTTGATTAAATAGTTCCATACATCCTTCATATTCCTTGACAATAGATCATGTGCCTCATTAGGCCTCGTAGGGTTTAAAAGTGGTCTAGTTGCATACTTGATCTGTAGATCTTACCCTTATAGGCTCATCTTGAGACTCTCATAAGTAGTCTAATAATTTATATACATTCTCAATAAACCTTATACATTCATTCATTCCTATGTTTACTCATCTCACCAAGCCATCATGCCCATACCTTCTTGCAAGGTCTCTTCATGCTATGACTAGTGCCATGACTAAGCTTCTTAAGCACTTAAAACTTGAAATCTGACCTTAAAACACTTATGAAAGTATCTACACTTCTCTTCCATTATCAAAAAATTACAAAAAACCTCTCACAATCTTGTTCTTACTTAAAACATAGTATCATTGGTGATCAGTCTGATGTTATGTAATCTCTATTTAAATAAATAAATAAAAATTATTACTATTGCATTTTCATTGTGTAATTATGGATTATGTGGTAGAAGACATCTCTTAATTGGTACCTTTAACTATGACTATATCACTTATTATGCTTATATAACTAAGGAAGGCAATCCTTTAGATGGTATTATTGGTACACTTGTAATCACACATATAAAACCACCTACAAACACATTTTATGATCACGAGAATATTGATGATGATTCTTTGAATGTAAATTTGCTCTATATTTGATTGATTCACATCTTATATACAATTCCATGGTGGATAATTGGTCAAGTGAAACCGTATGAATTATGACATTGATTATTAGTTTTAGTACACACAAACATATTTTATTGGTATAACTACTATGGTAAATTTATTAGATTGAAAGAAACAAAACCCTCTTTAGGGCATTGTGTTACTACTCATTGTAATACATTTTTAATTAGTTTTTATTGTTTCTTGATACTAATACATTTAAATGTTATTAGGATGCTCATGGGTACATAAGTTACGTGAAGTACTATCTTCAATACACTAGTATATAAATTATATTTATATCAACCAAGTGGTTAATATTTTGAGAATTACATATGAATATCCCATACAACCATAGAAATTTTATCTATCACCTACACAACAACCTATTGCAAAAATTATTTAGGTTCATCCTAAAAAGACAAGTACGAGACATGTAATTAATTTTCCTTGAGGACTAGTTATCTAATATATATTTCATTAGAGGTTTATACAAGTTTTACAAATGTTACTTAGTCCACCACACCCTAAGATTATTATAGATGTTCCACAACAAATATATACTCATTCTCAAGTTGTAAAATGATGTTCACAAGTTATTATGTCTACTACACATATAATACTTACATCATCATTTTGATTATGATAATGATGGATGTTTTACATCACATGATCACTTATCAAATTTATATACTAATATATATCTTACTCCTTTCCCACTACTTTTTATGTTAACACCAATAAATCTAGGACATTCATGTGAGCACACCTTAATGGGATAATTAGCTATTAATAAGAATTTTTTTTTCATTAAAAAAATTAAAATAAAATACAAAAAACAAAAAACTTAAATATTCAAAAAATTAAAAATAATGACCTATGCATGAAATGCTTTGCTAGTTTACATGACTTATAGATTGTTGGGGATCAACCAACAATGGATTACACTTGTGAAAGCAATAAACACGGAAATTAATCAGATAGATAAGTAACTGAAATGATAAATAACACAGAACAAGATATACAAGAAAACACCCTGAAAACTTGTATTAAAACTCTTTACAATAGGAATACAATTGAAGAAGCTTCGTTCTTCCACACCTCTCTCAGATGCACACAATATCTCTCACTAGATCTCTATTCCTCAAGAGCTCTCTCTCAAGTACAATCAAATCCAACAACCTGGATTGATGCAACTCAGTACTGTCCTTCAAACATTCACAATGTTCTACTCATACAGTTCAACTCTCATACACACAATAGCTAAGAAGATCTTTCCTACATATAGAAAATAGGAAACTTAAGCATGCCTTTACAACAAATAGTTAACCTCTTCAACAAGGGCTCTAAAAATAACATTGCTAATAATAGAGACGCGAGCTTCAGTCCACAACTCAAACTCATAAATCACTTTCTGGACACGCAGGTAACCGACGTCGGTTCCTGCCTGTTCGCCTGTGACCGTCACCGGCCGACCCTACCGCCGACGTCAGTGCCTCTGTAACTGCAACTAACCGACGTCAGTCTCTCCTGACCGACGTCGGTGTCTGTGTAGACCCGAAACTATTTTGTATGCTCCTTGGTGAAGCTTTTAGCTTCACACCCTAACAATCTCCCACTTGGAGATAAACCAGCTGCACCAGTACCTGTACAGCAACATCTTCTAGCTCCTCCATCTTCAACTCAATCATGAAGACCAATAGAAGTTGAATGAAGATTCAACTTCTCCTTAGTAACCGGCTTTGTTAGCATATCAATAGGATTCTTGTCTGTATGGATTTTCTCCAGCTTCAACTCACCATCTTCCAATACCTGCCGTATGAAGTGATACCTTAGCTGTATGTGCTTGGTTCTTGAGTGAAAAGCTGAGTTCTTAGCCAAATGGATTGCACTCTGACTGTCACTATACAATCTGCAACTTCCATGCTCCCTTCCAAGCTCTTCCATGAACCGTGTCATCCATATCATCTCCTTGCTAGCTTCTGTAGCTGCAATATACTCTGCTTCTGTAGTTGATAAGGCTACAACCTTCTGCAACTTAGATATCCAGCTAACTACCGTTTCGCCTACAGTAAAAACATAACCTATAGTGCTCCTTCTGCCATCCAAATCACCTGCCATATCTGAATCTACATAGCCATGTAGAGAAGTATCTGAACCTCCATAGCACAAGTGTCTACCGCTGGTTCCTCTCAGATATCTAAGGATCCATTGAACTGCTTTCCAATGTTCCTTACCTGGATTGGCCATATACTTGCTTACCACTCCCACTGCTTGGGCAATATCCGGTCTAGTACACACCATTGCATACATCAAACTTCCTACCGCGGAAGAATATGGAACCTTACTCATGTACTCTACCTCATCATGTGAATTAGGACATTGTTCTTTACTTAACTTGAAATGTCCAGCCAAAGGTGTGCTTATCGATTTAGCGTCTTGCATATTGAACCGTTTCAACACTTTGTCCACATAATCTTCTTGAGACAGTATCAACCTGTGATTTTTCCTGTCCCTCTTAATGCTCATGCCAAGGATTTTCTTAGCTGCTCCCAAATCTTTCATAGCAAACGTTTGAGCTAATTTTACCTTAAGCTCTGAGATATCCTGCATGTGAGATCCTGCAACCAACATGTCATCTACATACAACAATAGAATAATATATCTACCGTTATCAAATCTCTTGAAATACACATAATGGTCTGATTGACATCTGCTATAGCCATGCTCAGTCATAAACCTGTCAAATTTCAAGTACCATTGTCTAGGAGCTTGCTTGAGGCCATACAAGCTTTTCTTCAACCTGCACACAAACTTCTCCTTACCCTTGACCTCGAATCCTTCTGGCTGTTCCATATAAATTTCCTCATCCAAATCTCTATGAAGAAACGCTGTCTTAACATCTAGCTGCTCAAGATGCAAATCCTCAAAAGCAACCAAAGACAATACAACCCTTACTGAAGTCATTTTAACAACTGGAGAAAAAATCTCACCAAAGTCAATACCTGGCTTTTGTGCAAATCCTTTAACAACCAATCTGGCCTTATATCTCATATGTCCATCCTCACCTTCCTTTAACCTGTAGGTCTATCTGTTCTTCAGTGTTCTCTTACCAGCTGGCAATTCAACCAAATCCCATGTTTGGTTCTCTCTTAAGGACTCCATCTCCTCAACCATGCCACGCTCACACTTACTCCTGGACTCCACCTGTAATGCTTCTTCAAAACTTTCTGGTTCTCCACCATCAGTCAGCAATAAATAATATAAGGAAGGAGAATATCTAATTGGAGGCTTACTTACCCTTTCAGACCTCCTAATGGGTGTCTTGGACTCGTTCTCAACACGTTGTCCACCCAAATTTTCTGATAGTGACCGACCTCAGCCACCTGTAGACCTGTTACTGGCCGACGCCGGTTCCCCCTGGCTGACGTCGGTTCCTGGTCTGCCGACGTTGGTCTCTGTATGACCGACATCGGTTTCTGTACTGCCGATGCCGGTTCCTACCCTGCCGACGTCAGTCTCTGTGTTTTCCTGTAAGTGATTATTTCCTTTTTTTGCGAGCTCATTTTGGACCATAACTTCATTCAATTCACCATTGCTCTGCCCAGATTGATCCAGCTTCCTTATCTGATCACTGTACATCACTCTTTCATTGAAAACAAAATCATGGCTCCTAATTACCTTGTTAGTTTCTAGATTCCAAAATCTGAAACCAAAATCATCTGAGCCATAGCCAATAAACGTGCACCTCAAAGACTTAGCGTCAAGCTTCTTTCTATTTTCCTTATCTATGTGCACAAAGGCTTCACAACCAAAAACTTTGAGATATGAGAGATCCACCTTTTTACCTGTCCATGCCTCTTCTGGAATTCCACCATCCAGAGCTGTAGAGGGTCCTCTGTTGATCAGGTACACTGCGGTGTCAACTGCTTCTGCCCAAAACTCTAAGGGCAACCCTGCATGCAATCTCATACATCTTGCACGCTCCATAATAGTTCTGTTCATTCTTTCAGCAATACCATTCTGCTGAGGTGTCCTTGGAACCATCCTTTGCCTTCGGATTCCATGAGTGTAACAATACCAGTTAAACTTTAGACTGTAGAACTCACCGCCATTATCGGATCTCAAGCACTTTAATCTTCTGCCTGTTTCATTCTCAACCATGGCTTTCCAAATCTTAAAAGTCTCAAAAACATCAGATTTCTTTTTAATACAGTAGATCCATACCTTCCTTGTAGCATCATCTATGAATGTGACATAGTACCGTGATCCGCCAATAGAGGCTACCTGAGCCGGTCCCCATATGTCTGTGTGAACAAGTTGCAACTTCTGTCTTTTCTTAGTAGACCCAGTCTTGAGAAAACTAACCCTTTTCTATTTTCCAAATACACAATGCTCACAAAATTCTAGATCCATACTTTTCAAATCTGAAAGCATACCTTTAGACTTAAGAATTGACATCCCCTTCTCACTCATGTGGCCAAGCCTAGAGTGCCATAATTTAGCATCCACATCTGAAGTAGATAAAACTGAAGGAGATTTGTTAGTAACACAATTACACAAATAGAGAGTACCTTCTCTCTTACCTCTGGCCATAACAAGTGCGCCCTTGGTCACCTTCCAAGAATCTGCAGTGAGAGTTACTGTACAACCCTCATCACCTAGCTTACCTGCAGAGATCAAATTTCTCTTCAAACTAGGAACATGCATCACATCTCTCAACACTCATGTGTTGCCATTCTGCATCTTTAGCTTAACTTTACCTTTGCCAGTAATCTTACAAGGCTCATCATCCCCTAAGTATACTATTCCAAAATCTCCTTGGATATAGTCACTGAAATATTCCCTGTTAGGAGTAGCATGAAAAGATGCACTAGAATCTAATACCCAAGATTCTATATTATTATGCAGAGAGAAAATTAAAGCATCCTGTGCAATACCTGCAATCTTGGCTTCTTCCTTTCCTTCATGCTGGTTGTCCTCCTTAGGCTTTGACCAGCAATCTCTGCTTATGTGCCCCATCTTTCCACAATTCTAGCATTGTGGCTTCCTGCCATTTCTGGATTTAGATCTGCCTTTCCCTTTAAACTTGGATCTTGCTCTGCCTTTCTTGCTTTTCTCTTTTTGCCTTCCCCTGCTCTCAAAACTTAAAGCGTTTCCAGATGCCTCTTCTGTGCTTTTCCTGCGTATTTTCTCATTCAAGATAACACTAACAACATCCTCTACTTTCAAAATATTTGATGCAGATGCAGTATTACTTACTGCCATTACTAAGCCATGCCAACTTTTAGGCAAAGAACATAATATTAAAAGAGCTTTTATTTCATCTTCAAATACAATATTGACTGAACTTAACTGATTAACAATACCATGAAAATCATTCAGGTGATTAGAGACAGATCCACCTTCTTGCATATGCAAATTAAATAACTGCTTCATTAAATATACCTTATTTGAAGCTGAGGGTTTTTCATACAAATTTGCTAATGTAGTCATTAACTCTACCGTAGTTTTTGCCTGTGACAAATTAGATATCACAGTGGAGGCCAGACTCAGTCTTATAGACCCAAGAGCCTTTCTGTCAAGAACTTCCCATTCTTCATCCTCCATGTCCTTGGGCTTCTTTGCTATCCCACCTAACGGTAAGTAAAGATCCTTCTGATACAGATAGTCCTCTATCTACATTCTCCAGTGTTGATAGTTTTTGCCATTAAACTTTTCCATTCTCAACTTACTTTCTTCTGCCATTGCTTCTCCCACTCAAGCAGAAATCCCTGTGAGCAACCTGTAATCCAAACACACTACACAGATCTGAACCACCTGTTAGTGAACCTGAGCTCTGATACCACTTGTTGGGGATCAACCAACAATGGATTACACTTGTGAAAGCAATAAACATGAAAATTAATCAGATAGATAAGTAACTGAAATGATAAATAGCACAGAACAAGATATACAAGAAAACACCCTGAAAACTTGTATTAAAACTCTTTACAATAGGAATACAATTGAAGAAGCTTCGTTCTTCCACACCTCTCTCAGATGCACACAAGATCTCTATTCCTCAAGAGCTCTCTCTCAAGTACAATCAAATCCAACAACCTGGATTGATGCAACTCAGTACTGTCCTTCAAACATTCACAATGTTCTACTCATACAGTTCAACTCTCATACACACAATAGCTAAGAAGATCTTTCTTACATATAGAAAATAGGAAACTTAAGCATGCCTTTACAACAAACAGTTAACCTCTTCAACAAGGGCTCTAAAAATAACATTGCTAATAATAGAGACGCGAGCTTCAGTCCACAACTCAAACTCATCATGCAAACACTCGCTTCTGTTCTCGAAAATCGCTTTCTGGACACGTAGATAACCGACGTCGGTTCCTGCCTGTTCGCTTGTGACCGTCGCCGGCCGACCCTACCGCCGACGTCGGCGCCTCTGTAACTGCAACTGACCGACGTCGGTCTCTCCTGACCGACGCCGGCGTCTGTGTAGACCCGAAACTATTTTGTATGCTCCTTGGTGAAGCTTTTAGCTCCACACCCTAACATAGATTTCTTTTTTAATCATATATGTGAATTAGACATCCATTTTATATGTATATAATTTTTGTGATATACATGAGTTCGATGAAGGGCATATAGGTTACATATTATACTTGGACATATGGATGTGCAACATGTATTACACTCATGTGCTACTTTTCTGTAATGGGGGCATGCCCACATTAGGAGTATCTTTGTACATTTTTTAGGTTCTATATTTTTATGACATTTCAATAATCATATTAGGCCACATAGACTATTTATAAATGCCTTTCTCTTGTGTATAATTTTTAAGGTGCCATCTTTTATAGATATCATGTTCTTCTATACTAGATGATGAAATTGATTGACTATATAAAATTCCATTTCTTGTTCTATGCATGTTGTTATTGTTGATTATTACACTGTGTTATTTGAGTGTGTTTTGTCATGTCATTAAATGTTTGTGCTTTAGGAGATTTTCTAATCAATGTCAACTCAGATTCAAGTTAGAGTTGAGTCTTGTTTTGAGTGTTTTTGTGATTCACGATCATGATATTATGTGCATATATGTCTGATTATTGTTATGCTTGGTGTCATGATTTTTATCACATATTATTTTATTATGTACAATTTTATTATTTCTATCATTCATTTATTTTGTTTCTTATTACCTCGTGCCTAATTGTTACATCTTATTGACATGACACTTGTATGCTTATCACTTTCAATTACATGTTTTGTATGTAATTTTATGATAAAATATTTATATGATGACACATATTATCATATATATATATATATATATATGATTATATTTTTATATATAACACATGATGCACATAATTCTTTATTTTAAGATGATTCATTTGCAGGGTTCATCCCTCACCTCAAAATTGGGAAATGACTTAGGTCTTCAAAAAAATATATCAGAATTTGGGGTAGATTATGTGATTTATGAGGGGAAATTTAGTAGATTATGACATGAAAATCATAAGTGGGGAATTTTACATGATTATGCGGAATAATTGATAGAGTATATGGCACTGTGAGACAAATTATATAGGTCAAATTGAGAAAATTTTATCAGATTGAGCAAGTTTTTAGACAAATTGTGGTATCTTTATATCACTTAAAAGTAAAAATGGGTCAAATTTGAGTATGAATGTTTTTTAATCAAACACCTTTGCATTTTTATAAAGAGGAATGCTGGTACTATGCAAGTAATTTTGAAATATAATCCAGTTATATAAGCTAATTTAGAGTGTCAAATTGACATATGATCAAGTTTCAGAGTTACACCTTAATGTAAAAACCTATATCAAGGTTACACATTTACATATGAACCTTTTTATGGTTTCCACCAAAAATGTTATATGATAATTAGAGTAGTGCGGTTTAGGTTATGTGTCACTCAATTTATATCATTTCTCTATCTTCAATAGGGGTTGAGGAATTTATACTTCTCAAACCATATTTTTAGTAGTTGCATCTCCTTAGGCCATAAATACCCATGACATTATCCAAATGCATTAAAAGTACAACTTGATTTGTATGCCCTTAGGTGTATTTGTTCTTTGATTTTTCAATTTTAAGTAATTCTATGATCTAGATTATTTTAGATTTTCTATTATGAGTTGAATGTTGATCTATGCATGTTTCCTAATTAGTTTTTCATGGATAAATTGTGACATTTGGGGAAAAAATGTCAACAAAACGTTTAGTTATCACATGTATACAATTTTTTAAATCATTTAATCTAGTATTTTAAATACGAGACTAAAATGGGGGAATTTTGGACACATAAATTTGGTAGTATAAATTGTCACATTAATTTTAACAAATTTTTACATACGTGGACTTGTGTGTACACATTAAACTCTTACACACACTTTTCCTTATCTGTTTCCTCACTTATTTTCTTGGAAACCTATATTATTTGTATAAATATTTAAGATATCCCTAGTCTACACTAGAATGCTCAATATCATAATAAAACTATCACCACATTCTATATCACTTATTTTCCCTATTTTGGACACTACTGGTAATAATTAGATAGTTATGATTTCTTGAAGGTGTCTGACTCTACTAGTAGTATAAGGGTTAACTTGGTCACTATTTAGAATATATGGGTTTTGGGGGGTTGGGGGGCGGGGGCGGGGGGGGCTGAACGGTGGTCAAAGAGTTATCTATAAATATAAATCAAACCTAAGGTCATACTCACTTTTTGGGCATATGGGGTAACTTCGTCAATATTTATAATATATATTGATAAATATATTTGCACATCCTTCAGACATTTTTCAAAAAGCATACACATCTAAAACCCCTCAAAGGATCATACATAAAATCTAATTTTGAATATAAAACACAAGTCAATATTACATGATCGTGATTGACCACACACACACACATATATCAAGTATCAAAGGTCAAGGATCGTGATTGACCACACATATACATAGATGGTAGGAATACATGTAGTTTAAGCCCTATTTAGAGTAGTATAATATAGGTAGTGCTAAACTACTTAGTAATAAGTGGTTGGGATTGTCCAAACAATCTTTCTAATCATTTTTTCCAAGTTAATCTTGTGTCAAATATATAGCTAGTGTTTTGAGGCAAAGAGAAACAAAATTAGAATTGACGCATTAAATTAAGTAAAATTTAATTCATAAAAATCCTCTAAAAAAGTTGGTGTAGTTATCTAAGGTGGCATAGACTAAAAAAATTAGTCTTAATAGTAAAGATAGATTGAAGATAATATCAATTTTTGTAGGTGTCTATACTTCATTGACATTGTTCGATTAGACTCTAAGGATCTATTACTTGATATGGATAATTAAAAAGATAATACAAACCATTTCATAAATTAGTAACCTAGAAAGTATTTAGTACAAGTCAAATAATAAATTAAGTGAATTCTCTCCCCTCTTTGCTTGGTCATTTATAAAAATAATAAGTGCAATCAATATCTTATTAGCATTCAAATTTTTACAATGAATGGTCTATCTTTTGCAATCTAAAATTCTATAGTGTTTTTTCTATTTAGATCACCCAAATCTAAAATAAGTTAAAACACCACAGAAAGATATATATATATATATATATATATATATATATATATATATATATATATATATATATATATATATATATATAAGATGTTTATTAATATTGACTTTATTACTCTAATTATTACTTTATCCTTCATTTTTGTCACTAAACATTGTATTGAAAAATGCATGCAAGATTTAACATCTATTTTTAAAATTGGGATTCTATAGTGTCATCTTCACATATTATATAAAAATATAATTTAACAAAAATTTAGAAATATTTAAATTAAATATGAGTGCCTTCACATTTATATCAAAATCAATAATATCATTTTTAATATTCCTTTTCTAGAATTTAGCAAATTATTGTTGTCACTTATCAACATATAACTCTTAGTGGTTATATTAAACTTTTGAGTGAATTGAAATGATTAAATTAAAAATAATGTGGGCAGTGAAATTCTATTATGGTTCATAATTTTTTTTATAAAATGTGAATCGGGTTGGTGCATTATTATATATATATATATATGTATATATATATGTATATATATATATATATATATGTATATATATATATATGTATATATATATATGTATATATATATATATATGTATATATATATATATATATGTATATATATATATATATGGTCCTATTAGGGCCTCACCCTTTCTATAAAGTTGTGCAATACATATATTTTTCTTGAGATGATAGAGGAAGTAAGAACAAAATTTGAAGGAATAATCTTTATATAAGGAAGAGAGATGAGAGAAGGAGATACATAGAAAGTTATAATACTATAATCAAAACTAGTCTCTATACTACTTTGTATTATTCCACCTCCTTTGTGTAATTATCAATATAGTCTTTCATTTACTGATAGAATTCCATTGGAAAATATCATGAAGACATAATCTGGTATATCTCTTCTACAAAAGTGGTGTATATGTTATAATTTATGATACAAGTTAATCTATAGTTAGGGTTGGAAAAATTAGAATATATTGAATGGATAACATACCTGGTGGATATCCCTTATGTTATAGCATCCATAACTAATCATTTTATTGTCCAATAGGAATTACATTCCTAATACACTTCCCTCCTAATATTTATGTGGACATTGACATAGATGAAGCATCCAGTGGTGTGGAAGAAATTTTATCTCCATATTTCCATGGTTGAACATGAATAAAGTCTAGAGGATGGGAGTTAAACTTCTACTTCATTATAGATTCAAGAGCTTCAATATGATATATAATTAATTTTTTCCATGGTTTTTTAGGATACTATTTTCTTCCCTTTGTCAACTAGTTTTGAAATCCAAGAAATGCTTTAAGTGATCTCTTAACCATTTTAGGGAGCCTAGGTTGAGAATCAACTCTAAGTTGTGAAGCATGTAAAGATCCCAAATTTTATTTAGCGTGTTGTCCTTATATATTTTGAAGTTTGAAAGTGTTTATTCTATGATGAACTTGAATGTTGCGAAGGTTAGAATTATATGTTATAAATTTGAAATTAGTTATCCCATAATGAATTTATGGAGAAATGGGGACCACTTGTGGCTCTTGTAATGGATTGGAAAAACCAAGTTAACAGTGATAATTAGTCATCTCCTCCAAAACTAATATGCATGTCATCATGAGATAAATTAGGGAGCAAACGAGATGACAATGTCAAGTCCATCTTGGGAGGATAAAGCGTAAATGGGAATATTGTATCGAGTGTAAGAGTAGATGAAATAATTAAATATAAACATATGGAAATGAGTACAAGTGAAGACATTGATATGAGATAATCTATTTATGTGCTAAAATGTGTGAATAATGAATGCAAAAGGTGGAAAGTACTAGTAGGATGGATGATGAGACAATAAATGGGCATGATAGGATTGAGGAAAAATATTAGGATGCCCTTTTCTTTAAATTATTTGTTGAAGTCTAGCGAATTATAATATTTTTTAACTCTCTATTAGACTTAAGGTGTTCAAATTTGATCCCAAGTTGGAAATGGGGTCTACTAATCCATTACCTTATCTAAAGTAATGAGTTATTTTAGTATCTAATTATTTTAACAAGAATCAAAGGTCTTATAACTAGTCCTAATTTCCAATTTTGATGTCAAGACTTTTTTAGACTCAGTATTTTTGGTTATGAGGCTCCTTTGATTTACATATGGGTTATTCCCAACTCATGTTCTAAATGCATCCAATTGTGAGTTCTTAAAATTCATCTTGGTTGTCCATCACACTAAAAGTATGGAACAAAGTGGCTACCATGAATGAAAATCTATGGTTGGTGTACTAATTTTATTCAATATTAAATCTAAATATAAGTATAATGGAAATTTTTTTAGTTACATAAATAATAATATGTATATTTTTAAAAGGTTTTATCTGTCTAGCTGAGTTCTTTGATGTTTTTGTATTTGAATGTTTGAATTTAATTTATTATTTTGAAATATAATATTTAGTCAACAAATTACTTACAACCTTATTCACATTTTATTATCACTTGGGCATTCAAAGTGTCTTTAATGGACATTGATATGTTTTGGATAATTTTTTAATCTATGTTGAATGCTTATATATTTTAAATAAAACAACATGATAAAATGTTTAGATGTTATATAAATGGCACATGTTTTCCAATCTTAACATTGGAGTCTCTCTAGATTATTAGCACCTGTAATAACATGTAACTTTAGGCATCAATATTTTATTGCTAGTGATTAAATTATGTATTGTTTGTCTGATTATAGTTTTTAAAATTTTATATGGAATGCATTGCTATTATTTCAAACAAGAAAAACTATTAATTTTTTAACAATAACTTTTTAAAGAGTAAATTTTATGAATTTTTATTGGTTCTCCTATTTAAGGCCTTCTTTGGGCCTTTAGTGACATCAAGCAAAAAAACATGTTGTGGATTTATTTTACTTGGGTTTTTTAGTGTTTGACATGGTGTTGTAGGATGGACGTCTACCTATGCATTAATTAAATGATTCTACATGGATTTCATCCTATATTATAGTTTAAAATTGAACATTGAGTTTTTGGTGAAATAATTTATCAATATTTGTAATGTTATCAATATCTGTGGTGTTTGTTTTATTAAGTCAAGTTGAATTTACATTTATCCTGTACATGTTACAACACACCTTGAAGGCACCAAAATCTAGATGCAGTAAATAGGGAATCTATTTGGTAAGCGTCTTCTATTGTTTTTTTTTCTTACTATTTTGGTAAGTGCCCATTTTAATTTCATAATTGATTACAGTTTGTTCAACAGGCATAAATCTTTACCCACATTATTATAAAATAAATGCTATTTTTATATTTTAAACCATGGGGAGTAAATTGTGTATGAATTTAATATTATGTTATTTGTAAAGATACTTTAAATCTTGCTCCCTAATTTAATGTATCATCCTATGGTTATTGAGGAATATTTGTTCTATTATATATACCCTTCTTACACTTATGTAAAAAAAATGGTGATGGGGTTCATTCAAATTTATTTTTGAAAATTGTGTGTTTTACATTGTGGTCTCATCTTAATCTATTTTATTTCAATTTAAGGTGATTGAGGTATATGTTCTACCATGATTTTATTTGTATGTGTATTTTATGAGTTCCTTATCTATTTTTCATAGCATGGTTTTTCTCATTATTTAGTCTAGAAAATACATATTTTTCATAAGAACCCTAAATCCTTTATGCTCCCATAAATTATTTCATTATACTTCTTTTATAAACCTTTAAAGATAGATAGAAACCTAAGTTGTCTTGCCCTCCAAAAACCACATCCTACTTTACTAGTTGGAGGACCCTTATTAAGTGGACTTCATGATTGTTGATGCTCAACTACCCCAATTCCTAGAATGGGGACCTTCCTGTCTTAATTTGTCAAAAATTCCTAATATGTAAAGTTTGATAAATCATTTGGTTGTATAGAAAATCTGATTTAATAATTCTTAAGCAATTCTCAGTTCAATATTCATTTTGTAATACAGATTAACATTTATAAATATTTGGATTATTGTAAGTTGCTTTGAGTTTTATCTAAGTTTTAATAAATTATTAACCATGAATTAATTCAAATGTGTAGACAAGTTTCACTAAGAATGTTCAATCTAAATTGGCATGAACACCTTAAAGCTTCATGAGACTTTTATTTGACTTAACCTTACACTTTGTTTAAAGCATTTATTTAAAATGTATGCTTTAAACTTCTTTTATTTCACTTGTGATGGACACTTGAACATCTCTAAAGTCTAACTTAGCTTATCGCATGACTTCACATGACATCAAATAAAATACAATGGTTTGTGATGCCTCATGAGACATCAAAGTATAGATGGGCCTCTAGAAAAAACACTTGCATAGTGATGAAAATTGTCATACCCACACTACTTCTATCTAAAAAGCCACCTGATGATCTCTGAGAGCCCACTGAAGCATTACATGTCCCTTTCAGACTTGCATGATGATGACACCTATTATGCATGTGCTACTTCTATATAAAGAGCCACTTGATGACATTCAAGAGCCCACTAAACTGATGTATGTCCCTCTCAAACCTCGCATAGTGATGACACTTTTCATGACCATAATACTTATAACTAAAGAGCAAATCTATGACCTTTGAGAGCTTGCTAAAGCATCACGTGTCCTTACTAGACTTGTGAGAAGATGCCATGTGATTTCTTGAGATTGACATGTGAAAGTTCCTAAGCCATCAAATCAAAAACTCATGAGAGCCTTCTACTATCAACATGTAGATGCTCCCAAACCATCTGATACAAAGCTCATGAGATCTTGTGATGATGACATGTGTCCCTACTAAACCCATGAGATAATGCCAAGTGTCATGCCCATATAGCCTCATCTAAAGATCAATTAGATTACCTTCAAAAGTAACATATGGCTCCCTCTGAACCACATGTTTAACATAAAATTATTGATAGTGGTTGAGACCAATTAATAAGTGAAACCTATCCAAGAAAAGCTAAGTTTTCTCATGAGAGAGCCACTTATGCAATTAAGGTCTTGATTGCTTACGAGATCAACACATGGTAATCCTTTAGCTAACTAATTTAGAGGGCCTTACCCTAAATCTCACCACAAATGAAAGTATGCCATGTGGCAAGGAACATATGAGCCATCACATAAATCCACATCTTAAGGAGCCTGAGAGTAATCAGAGAACTCCACATGTCTAAATTCAAGATGACTGAGTAACCAAGTCACTTTTAGGCACCATAATTGCCTAGTTTGAGCTAATGTGGCATGCCACATGTCAAGGGGTGGAAATATTTGGATTTATAGCTAAAATTAATGTAAAATCAAATAAAAATTTGTGCTAAGGGTTAAATACAAAGGTGATAAGCTCACCACTAATGTTGCACAAACCTGAATTACTAACCAAAAACTATAGAATATTGAGATAATTACGAGGGCTTTGAGACCAATACTCATAGAGAATAATAAGCCGATCTAATATATACCATACCTATTCAGACCATTGATCCTAGGTTTTACTCATATTGAAAAATATTATCAACCCTGCACAGAGGTGTAAACCTAGGAGGAGAACAAAAATAAATTGGGATAGCAACAATAATAATAGGCTAGCTAGTAGCCACTCTAGGCCCATAAGGATATTCATTTATATCTTATAATTTTGGAAATTGGAATAGTCCTTTGAAATGTAAATATTCTAACCACCTAGATATATCTGGGCACCATTTGTAGGCCCATTCAAAAACTTATTGTAGACATTTGAGCCTATAAATAAGGGTTCACCCCTCATTTGCAATCATTAAACATTTGTGTATACACATAATATTTTTAACTTTTATCAATTAATAATGATTTACATATTTTAGGAACCAATCATGACTCAATCTCTTTGAGTGTATGCCTTAAGGGGTATACCAAGAAAGGTGTGGGTAGATCTTTAGTGCTTCGCAAAATTATTGTCCCTTATTTCCACATTATTTACAATCCATTTATCTCCTAAGACATTTACCTAATTTGTTTCTCCTCTCTTGCACATTCCTCTAGTCTTTTCCTCTTTCTATCCTTCTTTTTTATTGGTACCCTTTTTACCTACCCAACAAACTAGTTTGACGTAGTCAACCTTGTGTAGTCTAGGGTCACTTTAGCTCTTTAGGCTTGTTTGTCTTTTGACTGACCTAGCATATTAGGGTGTTACTCATACTTACTTTATTTGAAGTTACCTATACATATTTGATTTCTTTGCATCTAACCCCTTACATTGTGCCATAATCTTTGGTGTGCACTATATTAGTTTACTTTTCTTGTTATTAGAATAGTTTACTTTCTTGTTTATTAGTGTAAGTGAAATATCAAATCATAGGACTCTTTTAGGGTTATTGTGTGATTGTGTTAGAATGTAGGCTTTGGAACCCTTCCTAGCATGATATGTTGTGATAAGTGATATAAGTGATCCCCTAATCAAGTCTAGCAGATCTCCATATCAATCATGCTTCCGATTAATAAGTGTATACTTAATAAGATGTGTAGGTGTGCTCTATCTTATTTGATCTAGGATTAATTCATGTGAATCATGTAATTTTGATTGCATAAATTTTGGTGAACCCAACATGAAACAAATATTTGTAGGATGTGTTTACTTTACATCATTTATTTCATTATTTTTATCATCATTTCTACCAGATATTTTGACTCACTGGTTTGATTCTGTCGACCTAGTTATTTTTCTCTGTGCCTAAGAGTAGGTAATTAGATCGACCAACTCAACCCAGTACAAGTTTTCATCATTTTTTAGACTTTTAGTTCAACCTACTAGGTTGACTAAGTCAACTTAGTACATTTTAGCCACTTTTTAGTAAGTTTTTATACCACTTGATCGATCAGCTTGACCCAGTATAGGTTTTAGTTTTCTAGACTTCTAGATTAGGCTACTAAGTTGACTAGCTCAACCTAGTACATTTTTAGACATCATTTTCAACCTACTAGGTGAACCAAGTTGAATTAGTGCATTTTCAACTCTTTTTAGTAGGTTTTTATATTACTTAGTTGACCAGCTTGACCTAGTTTGTAGATTTTAGATATATTTCTCTAAGGTTCCATATCAATAATCTCTTTAATATCCATCTCTAAACCATCAAGTTTAGTTTCTATTTATCTATATATTTTTACTCTATACTTTCCTTTCAAGTTTTTAGTCTTCAAAACTACCCCTACATAACCAACTAGATCAACCTAGTTGACCTAGTTCTATGTTATGTGTGCTATCTAATTCAACTAGGTTGACTTAATTGACCTAGTAGATTTTCTAGACCCTATCTTCAATATTACTAGCTCGACCCTATAGACGTAGTTCTGTATGTCATGCATATAGTGTTTTAATTATATCTTGTTTCAAAGTTAGAATTCACCTTATATGTTAATCACATATTTTTTTTCAATTATTTGCATGCTTAGAATAGTTCACATAGTCAAATTAGGAGGTTTTTAATAAATTATTTAGTTTCACTATTTATATTTTATGCACACATATCCAAATCATATAACATCAATAAGAATTTTAACATTTGACTACCTAGGCCAACCTACTTAGATTTTATCACCAAGGGGGAAGTTGATTTGATGTTTTGGTCAAGTATAAATCATGGTTAATGGTATATTCTAGCTAAGTACCCAACACCCTTATCACTTTGGTGTGTGAATTGAGGGGGTAGGCCCCAATACCAATCCTATATCATTTCTACTACAATCCCTTTCATCTTAAACTCACCTAAAACCATCCATAATTTGCTATCTAGTACCTTGTTTATAGAAATCCCTATAATTTAAAATTATTCTTAATAAGTATAATTAACATTATATGTTGACCAATTAGCTACCTTTATTTTAGAAGTTGTTTACTTTCTCTTTGCTCAATTAGGTGTGTAAAAACTTTCATTAGCTAGTGTTGTTGCAATATTTTTATTTGTGTGCATCAATTGGATTGGCTAGTGTCAATTCAATTGATTGTCTATTTACTTTCAACATTTAATTTCCTAGATTAGATGCAATATTATCTTTTTTTATTTCCCATTCTATTATCAATCTTTTATTTTTCTTTATCTATTATACTAGGTCTATCCGGTCAACCTAGTACTATCATAGACCCTATTTTTGCACTAGGCCAACCTAGTATAGTCTGTAGGTCCTATTTTTACATTAGGTCAATCTAGTTGACCTAGTTCTATTTCCTACTTTCCCTATTTATCAACCTAATTCTTTGCCTCTTCTAATTTGCATTTTATTCATTTTCCTTTGATCAGAATGAGGTCTCTTGTTATAATATTTTAGGATAGTCTTAATCCATTTAGATCCTATATGGGATGTTCATTTCTCTTTTTTTTCCTCACAAGAACACCATCACTCTTGGGGAATTTATTCTCCTCCATATACAAATTGTAACATGGTTCAAATAACACATCAAGATGAAATTGATGGATCCAATCCTTTCTATACCTACCAATAAACCTCTCAAAATATTTAAACTAATTTAATAATGACTGACATGAGATTATTTAACAATCCTACTAACAACCCTTCTTCTAATAATCCTCCTCTCAACACCAATTTGGGGACTATTCCTTATAACACCAACCTACAACCTGATACAACCCAATTATTAGCCCAAGTGATTCAATAAATGAACATTATGCAAAACTCTAATACCAATCAAATGATGCACCTTCAACAACACTTGATCAATGCGGCTAATCAACCTCTAATAATGAATCCTCAAGCTAATTGTAACTACATTACTCCACCTCTTAGAGATGCCTCAGTTAATGTTATTCTTTAAACAATAATGAATAATAAGATGCTTTAAACCATTCAAAATGAGTCTTTATCTCTATTCATTGTATCTATTGACATTGGTAACATATCACCAGCTATCAAATATGATGGGACTAAAGACCCTGCCTCATTTCTTAAAGCCTTTGAAAATATTTACAAAGAGTGGGTCTAAACTAATAAATTTGCTACTACTAAAATCTTAGTTAAAACTTTCACTGGTGATGTATTAGAATGGTATAATCAATTACCCCAACATTCTATTTGGTAACTTGAAGATTTGGCCTTTGGGGCATCTTGTGATGCCCACCCACATATAATTTTAGATTTTAGGGCATATTGTGATGCCCATCCATACATCCACTTACCCTTTGGGGTATCTTATGATGCCCACTCTTATTCTCCATTACATTCTACCAAACTAATTCAACTCCAACAAATCTTTTGAGACACATAGGCTTGTCTCTCACATGCTCATCATTGATATAACTATTAATGTAGGATACATTTCCTTATCATCATGTTTTCTATCTATGTCTATCTAACTATTTTTTTAAGTTTATTAAACATGGGTCTCTCCCTCTACAACATTTCCCTCTTATTAATAGACCTTTAGTCCTCCCTTTTGGTCTTTTGGTTTCTTGATGTACCATAGTCTTCATTATCTTATTTTTTATTTTCCTTCTATTTACCAATTCTAATTTAGTGCTCCTTGGGATTTTATTTTGTGAGTTGCTTAGTAAGACCATGGATAAGACCTAACATCCCTCACAAAAACCATCATCTTTTACTTTGTTTCTTTCTTTTGCTTCTTGCCAATGTTGTTTTGGCATCGTTTGGGTTTTTCTTTGTGAGATGCTTTATCAACAAGCTCTCTCACTTTTTGCTTATTATCACCCTCATAGGTCTCTATTTTATGATTTAATTTGTAAGACCATGGATAAGACCTGACTCTCATAAAATGACCATTTTTTCATGTTCTTGATCTTTGTTCTCAACTTTAGTTTTTGCTTCTTTTTCTAGATGGAATATGCACAACAATCTATGTTAGCATGTTTTTCATTCACTTCCTTCTCTCTTATGATAAGGATTCACATTTTACTATCATTTTATCCATTTTTTCCCTTTGTCACATTTTATTTGTAATTTAAAGTAATTCAAATTGTTCTATGTGTCATTCCTCTTGATTTCCCCTTTCTCTCATCTCCTCATTGGATAAAATAAGGTCAAAGTCAATATAGAACTTTTATTTCACTTGGATTTATGAGACTCTTAGACTACATGATCTTTGAAGTTTCTCTCTCTTAGCTACTCTATCCCAAGTTTTCAAATGAAAAACATTTTTAGCATCTATGTTTAGTTTTCTAAATCCATATGAAGGAGGAATAAAATAAAAATCCATCAAGAAATTTAAAAGCTAAATTATGTAAAACAAAATGTAATGATATCTAAAAGGCAACATACAAATCTCACAATTCAAATTCACACCAAAATTTGTGATTAAAAGCACATATTCTATCTCTAATCAAAGCTCAAAATCCATGGTCAAGTTCACATAGAGCCAAAGTCCTTTGGGATGAAGTAGGCTAGTAAATTGGAATAGGAGAATGAAAAAAAATCTATGGTACTACCTACTTTCTCATGCAAGTACCCAATCTTTCTAGTAAATCAATGACTCTATAAGGGGTCCTGAAGAGTGGGAAACACATCGTGGGGAGGTGGGTCCATTTTAAATTTCATGCATATATCTTTCTTGGGATGATCTATATAATCCATTTATTGACCTACAACTTGTGTAGCTAAGATAAATTCTTTAGAGTCCCTAAGGTCGATAGTCCTCTTGTTTTGACAAACCAAATTTAAGTGTCTTGACTTCAATAAAGAGTTTCTCTACCTTGGTTTTTACTTCATTTTCATCTCCACCAATTTCATTTCCCCCCCTTGATAGCCAAATTGTGATTATAAATTTATTTTTCCTCTTCTTCTAATCCTTTTTTCTTCATTTTTTAAAAACATGCTAGCATTACTTTATTTCAATTTTATCTATCTTTAGATGCAAAATAACATGTTTGAGAAACTTTAGATCATATTATTCACTTCATTTTTATAATCACTAGACTTACTTTACTTTCCTTTTCCCATTTATCATGATTTTTATATCCTGATGATGTGGACACCTGAGTTCACACCTTTTTTTCATTGTTGAGTGAGATGTGGATTGTTATTGCTCACTCATCAATGTTGTTTTCCCTTTTATGTAGTTTTTTTTCCATTGTGAGTGAGATGTGGATTGTTACTTCTCACTCATCAATGTTATTTTTCCATTTTGTTTTTATTTTTACCATTTATTTGTCTTGCTTATCATTCCTTTTTAAACAAGTATCTTTGGTTTGAATTGGTGAGTTTCCCTTTTCTTACTTGAGGTTTACTTATTTGAGTTTTTTGGTCTTTAATAGCCTTGTATTTTTAATTACTTAATTTACTCTTGTTTGACTTGGTCATTTGGTATAACGTAGCACTTATCACGTAGCTTAACAAATTCCCAAGTACATCCCATCTACATAACACTACTTATCTTGGCTTTTTTTGCATTTGTTTATTTTTGCTCCTTAGTTTTGTATTTGTAGGTTTATCGAAATAAGTCTTTGTGCCCTACACAATCAAAAATAAAAACATAATTGACAATCATCACATGATAAAAGGTAAGTCAAGGTATGCATTACATTTAATTTTTAGATTATTTTCCCTTTTAGTCATTTAATTTCAGTTATTTTATGCTTTTTAAAAAACTACAATTTTTTTAGCATCAACATTATGTGTGTCCTTATGTTATTTTTTTATGCACCATCCCCTATTACACCTTATTGAATGTGATGAAATTCAAGTGGGGCATATATATACACATAATATTTTGAATTTTATCGATTATTGATGCTTTAAATCTTGTAGGAACCTATCCCAACTCAATCTCTGGAAGTGCATGCCTTTAGGGGTGCATCGAGAAAGGGGTGGGAAGAATTTTGGTGCTTTGTAGTATTATTGTCCCTTATTTCTAGATTATTTTCAATCCATTTATCTCCTAAAACCTTTTCCTAATTTATTTATCTTCCTTTGTATATTCCTCTCATCTTTTCCTCTTTCTATCCTTCTTCTCCTTGCTTGGTACCCTTTTTACCTACCCAACAAACTAGGTCCACCTTGTCGACCTAGTGAAGTCTAGGGTCACTTTAGCTCTTTAGGCTATATGCCCTCTGACCAACCTAGCATAAACTTTAGGCATTAGCTCAAAAATCAGCTAGGTCAATTGGGTCAACCTAGCAAAGTCGACATGTCTAAATGAGTTTTAGGTGAGACACTCCTATATATACAAGGTCATTTTAGTCATTATTGAGAATATAAAATAAAGAGTTATTATTCACTCATGTTTCTTCACAATATGCTCTTCCACCATTCTACTTGAGGAGTCTTAGCTTAAGTTTCTTATTTAAAGAATCTAGTCTTGTGGATAGGTCTTAGATGATTTGGCCTAACAAAGTGATCCTTATAAACCATAACAACCGCTTTCAAAGCCTCATTGGCCAAGAAAGAGATTGAATCATGATGGGTTCACATTTAGGTAAATAATATTAACTTTATTCTCCTCTCTTTTAGTAGATATAATTAGCATAAGTTTTGGCTTGAATAATATTACTATTCATATCCTATATATTAGGGTGTTACACATACTTTATTTGAATTTCCCTATACATATTTGATTGCTTTGCATTTAAC
Organism: Torreya grandis; assembly: GCA_037957365.1. Taxonomy (NCBI): domain Eukaryota; kingdom Viridiplantae; phylum Streptophyta; class Pinopsida; order Cupressales; family Taxaceae; genus Torreya; species Torreya grandis. The sequence goes on from JARHVA010000603.1 coordinate 1,936,668, forward strand.
CCCTCACATTGTGTCACATGCTTTGGTGTGCACTAGATTAGTTTACTTTTCTTGTTATTAGAATAGTTTAATTTCTTATTTATTAATATAAGTGAAATATCAAATCATAGGACTATTTTAGGGTTATTGTGTGATTGTGTTAGACTATAGGCTTGGGAACCCTTTCGATCATGATATGTTGTGACAAGTGATACCTCAATCAAGTCTAGTGGATCCCCATATTGGTCATGCTCCCATTTAACATGTATATACTCAATAAAAACTATAGGTATTCTTTATCTTATCTGATCTAGGATTAATTCATGTGCATCATGTAATTCTTATTGCATACAATTTTTTGAAAAAATGAATACGAAGAGCCAAAGAATTTGAGAGTCTATCTACAGTGTTCTTTAGTAGGGTTTTGTGACTTTTGAATTGTCATACTTTAGATGTTTGTTTATTTCTTTTATGAAATCTAATTTGGCAATTACATCTCATGTATGCATTTATTAGTTTGAGCTGAGTACTAAGATGATTACTTTAGTAGTATACTTGTTCTATTTTCTCTCATTAGTAATTAAATGTGCTATGTAATTTTCTAAACGTGAGTTATCTCTATGAAATGTATTTTATCAAATATAATCATTCTCTTTCCTTAGAATATTTGAATACATTTATTCATATTTGAGTATTATGCTAGGGATGGTAGATGTTAGTTCCATGTGATTTGCTTTACAAGTTAACAGAATCAGTATTCTCTTTCACCTTAAGCACAACTTCTTTCTACCCTACCCTAATCTCTATTGGATCTACCCATGAATCACCTTAGTTTAGATCATGTTGTATATATCCATTAGTCATTTTCATTTTGGGCATTATTTGGCAAACATGAAAATAATTCACAAAGATTGGTAGGGAATCGTGTCACTACACATACATCTACTCTCCCTATAGAAGGGTATGCTTGTAGACTTCAACATGGTGATCACATCTTTGGAATTTGTGTTATTTTAATTAATATTTTCACATATAACTCAAGCCCCAAGTCATTATAGGACTTTAAATTGAGTTTTGACTTTCCCTTGTATTCCGTAGTGACACATGGAGCACTAAAATGCATCAATAGGGAGGGAAATTTTTGGTGCTAAAAGGAGGCACTTGTGCAACTATTTTCATAAATATTTGTTGAATTTTGATGTGATTCATTATACACTTATTTAATTTCTTCAAATTACATTAATATTGTTGAATAACACTAAGGATTTACATTATTTACATAAATATTTACACTCTTTGAAATATTCATTAGATATATTATTCATTTATGTAAATTTATTAAAATAATCTAGATCCTTACTTAAATTCATGAAAATATAGGTGAAATACCCTATTCTGTACATTTATTAGAGGTTATTTTGATCATCTTTGTAAAGTTTGGTATATTTAGCTAAAGAATCTAGATATTTGTGCAAAGGTCATTCTCTAAGATGTTGCTTATATTGGATCTAGATTTTTAAGATCTTATTTCCTTTATTTCATTTAGATTTAAGTGAATCTTTGAATTACTTTGTACTAGATCTAGATAAAATTCTTAGATCATTGAAAAAGACATAAGACTCCTTTGAAATATTGATTTAACATCGATCTTTGTAGGTTTTACATGTATAGCCAACAAGTATTTACATAGGTTTTAAGAATTTTGAAGTTTTTAAGCTTAGATCTTCAAATATCAAGGCAAAGATACTTGATCTAGTATTTTTTGTGTTGAGTAGGCTGATATTTATGACATTTATCAATTTTGGAGGATATATTTGTAGTTTTTTTGCTCTTAAGCACCCATTTCACATCCTATAGTTTCTTAGGATTTGAACCAAGTCTTGATCTAAGCCTATAATACCTTTAGCATCTTTAGAAACCCACAAGAAAGAGAGAGTATACAAAGGTAGATGTAGAAAGTCCAGGACTCAACCTAAATCTCTGTCAAACCAAAATTTATAACCCCTTGTGCCAGACATGGCATGGTTGGCTGGTTCACCCATCAACATCCCTAGAATTATGCATGATTTGCCTAGAAATCTAGAGAAGTATTTGCCTCTCTTTACCCCCACTAGTACGGTAATGACTGAGGAGCATATCAAGTCTTTTAAAGCATCTTTGAGCCTATTTAACATCATTCATAAGGATTTGGATTGTCTCCTCTTTCCTTTCATAGTTTGAGATGTCATATATGGTTAGTTCCTTAACTTACCCAAAAATTCCATCATGGGATGGAATCAATTTAATGACACCTTTATTGCCTAGTATGATAGGGCAGTTATTCCATGAATCATGTATCAAAAGTTTACCACCTTGAAGATTGACCCAAAGGAGATAGTAAGGACATTTAATGCTAGATTCTAAAATATTTACACCCTAACATCCATGATATATAAGCTTACAGATGAGTTAGCCTTAAAAATATACAAGAATGCTTTGGATCCTATGACAACCATTTTTCTAAGGAGAGCCATGGGTATTGACACATTACCTTTACCCTACATTGAGGATATACATATCAATGAGCATATATACCCACAAGGACACCATACCTTTATTATTCCCAACTTTGATTCAACCATGCCTGCTCTAAACATCATCCCTAATATGAATCAAAACCAACCCGCATTAAACTAATTACTAGTGCTTAAACAATTACCTCTAAGTCATGTTACACCTAACCAAGAACTTAGATTATTTAACTAAGTGCTAAGGCAACCCCATATAATAATCAAGCCATGATGCCTATAAACAACATCAATGTCCAAGATACCACTCTAAATAAGATCCCATAACCTCTAAAGGGAAAATTAGACTCAATCCAAAGAATTATCCAAATGCTTGCCAATGATTTCTTAGATCTTAAGAAGTAGATATGAAATATTGATGATATATCGAATAAAAAATAAAATTTAAAACGATACAATAGACCTTTAAATAGGTCTAATAATAACATTGAGTCTCCTTTGAGTAAATTTCTTGAAATTAACCTCTGTGAGATGACCTTGCTTAATTAATGTTGAGTTCACAATACTACTAGACATGAATAACTAGACTATGTTGAGTTTTTCCATGCATTTGAATCCATATAAAGCCAAATTTAGATATTTTACATGAATCCCAACAATCAAAGCAATGCTAAAGGCTTTGATAACTCTAGTGATGCCCCTAGATCACTTGAATCTATCCTCATGGTTAAGACTTATTAATTTTTTGGCCAAGATGAGAATGAACCCGAGGATAATGTTGAAGAGGTACATACTTTCCAAGATTTCTAAATAAACAACTATGCCTTGATAATCAAATGTCATAACCCACCTTTGACAACTTCCACTTCACCTAATAAGTTAGACACACCACTTGATAGCAAGATAGATAATAACCTTCCACACCCTAAAAGTAAGGAGAGTCAACCAACAACTAAAACCCCCTAAACAACACTAAAAAGTGGATATAATATAGCTAAAGACATGAAGAAAATCAAGATGAATATAACATTACACAAGCTCACAAATATCATCAAATAACATGATTTGTTGTTGAAATCCTTGAATGAAAAGCCTAGTTTTAGCAAGGCTAAACAAACTCATACCAATGTAGTGATGTACAAGAGCAAGCATGAGGTTCCACCATTCCTATTAACTATTATAAATTTTGGTAATAATCTCCATAAATACTTTCTTCATTCTAGTGCCTTGGCTAATATTATGCCTCTAGGAATTTGTGAAAAACTAGGGTTAAACCTAGTCAAATTTGAAAAGGTGGTTGTGCAGTTAAACATGTCAAAGGGAAAAAGTAATAGGTGAATTGTTGAATATCCACATGTAACTAGCTCAAGAGCCTCAATACAATAGTTCATTGACATTTAGGTCATTGACATACCTAAAGCCTATGGTTTATTACTTAGCCATAATTGGACTAAATCCTTGAATGGATACTGTCCATAGATTATTCTCACATGTGGCTACCTTGGACAGGAATCCCCAATCATATCAATATTGATCAAGAGTCCAAGATGAAATATATGATTATAGAATACAATGGAAAAAATGAGAAGGCAAACTACTAGCCCTCTGATTTGGGTGTCTATACTTTGGAGACTACTAATATTTTTGTAGGTGATATCATGAAGGAAGAAAATAAAGGCCCTTAGACATTTCAATTTGATGGTGCATGAGCCAAATAGGGCTCAAGCATTGGAATTGTCCTAAGAAATCTTTAAGGCAAAGAGTATCTTATTTCAGTCACATAAAAGATGCCTTTCGTAGGGTTTAAGGAGATGCCATACCTTCTACACCTTTTTATCACTTAATCTAAATGCATCATATAATCTCCCCTATTCCTAGAAAACATAGTTATATCATCTATGTAATGATAATTCACTTACCAATTAATCTATGTAAAGCATGGTCCATTGTTCACTGGAAATTTATTCAAGCATTGATAAGCCTAAATGGAATTCATTTGTAAGCAAATGTTCCCCACTTCGTTATGAAGGCAGTCTTAATTATATCATATTTATTCACCAAGACCTAGTTATAGCCTGAAAATCCATCCAAGAATGACATCATTCCAGATCCACTTAACAACTATATGACTTCATCTAAATATGGCAAAGGATAATTATCTTTCTTAGAAGATCTATTCAGGTTTTAGAAATCAACACAAAGCCTAATCTCTCTGTTTTTCTTCTAAATTGGTATAATAGTGGCTACTCACATTGAGTGCCTTTTAGGTAAAATTATCCTTGCATCAAGAAACTTCTTTACTTCTTTGTAAATTAGTGGTTCCAAAACTGGATTTATTGGTATTTGTCTCTGCCTAAAAATATTGTAGGCTTCCTTTAATGGGATAGTGTGAGTAATCACACTAGTGTCAAATATCTTGAAGTCATCATATGACCATGTAATAATGTCCTTGAGCTTGGTCAAGAGGGAAACTTCCTTATTCAATTCTTAATTGGTGCAAATAAGACCAATTTTGACATTTTGTTCCTTTTTAGGATCTCCAAAATTAATTTACTTATAGTCCTTCCCACTTACTTTGGGTTGATCATCTTTAGTTTCTCTCTTATTTAGGTTGAACATTATATCCAAGGAGATCATACCTTTAGGAATTTGTTTCTCTTTAAACTAGATAAATCCATCATTATTATCTTCTGCACCATCCCCAAAATTCTCATCTCATTCATCCATGATATGAGACTCAAATACACCAGTATTACATCAGAAGTTGATTATCTATTGATCATCATCAAAGACTTGGAAGTGATTGTTGTTACATGGCATAGAGGGGCATGCTATTATCTCCATAGTTAATTCCTATAGGTTCATGGCTTCTGGTGGCAAAAAGTTAGCAATTGCTGAAACTAGGGTATCTACCAACTAGTTTTATTCTCTAGGAAAGGAAACAATATTGAATGAGTTAAAATAGTCAATTAAATCCCATGATCTAAATTAATAATTTCTTAGATAAGATATCTCTCACTGATATCTAATTCTAATTTAATTAACCACTAGCTCAAATCACCATTAACTAATAGTTGTTTAACTTTATGGCTAGTTACAAATTCAAGTCTTACAATAAAGGATTCATATTCTACTAAACTATTAGTGAAAGAGAAATGTAATCTATAAGTTTTCAGGACATATGATCACTCAAGAAGGTATGACTATAGATATTGATAAGATCAATGCAATTTTGAAGGTATAAATTCCAAATAACAAAAGGGAGTTAAAGTCTTTCTTTGGTAAAATCAACTTTGTAAGAAGGTTTATTTCTAGTCTTGTAGGAATAGTGAGGCTGCTCAGTGCCATGATAAAGAAGGATGCAAAGATAGAATGGACCGTGGAAGTGAAGAAGGCCTTCGAAGACATCAAGGATGTTATCATTCAAGCCCCTATTTTGATAATTCTTGATTTTAGTGGAAATCTATAATCTTTTTCTTTTGATCATACTATTGTCGGTATCTTAACATAGAAGGAAGATGACAAAGAACAACCCATAGCCTTTATGAGCACCAACCTAAAAAATATAGAGTTAAATTATCCTATCCTAGACAAGCAAGCTTATGCACTTGTAAAAATTGTAAAGAAATTTACACACTACATCTTACAAAATAATACCTATGTTGTAGTGTCTAATCTAGCTATCAGACTGATGCTAAGACATAATAAAATTATGGAAATAAGAGGGAATTGGATGACTAAACTTAAGGAATATGACTTAGAAATAAAATTTGCTATGTGAGTGAGGGGGTAAGGTCTTATCCAATTCATAGAAAACACTAATACTCATATTGATATTTCATAGGTAGAAGCAAATCAAGTACTTGGTAGAGACTGGTACAAGTACACTCATTACTTACTACATGGAGCATGCCCTCCACACCTAAAAAGAGAACAAAAGAGAGTCCTTAGGTTGAGATCATCCCACTTTATGATCAAAAGAGGAGTCCTCTATAGAAATAACTATGAAGGAATTCATCTAAGGTGTGTTTTCAAAGATGAAGCCTGTTAAATCATAGATAGTTTGCATGATAAGCTGGGAAGCAGTCACCCTTCATGGTTTACCACTACATATAAGATATTAAGGGTTAGCTATTACAATCCATATATATTTAAGGATTCACATGATCATGTGTAAATATGCCACAAGTGTCAGGTGTTTGACAGAAGATAAGTAAAGGTGGCTATGCCTTTACTACCAATAATTGAGGTAAAACCATTCACACAATGGGGCCTAGACTTTATGGGAGTTATCAACCTAAAATCCTTGGTAGGACACAAATTCATACTCATATCCATAGACTATTAAATGAGGTAGAATGAAGTGGTATCCAATAAGAACAACATAACAATAGATGCCAACAAGTTCTTGGAAGAAAAAATTATCACTTGCTTTGGGACACCCCTATCCTTGGTGTGTGACAATGGCTCAGATTTTGCATCAACTAAATTCAATGAATTAGCCTATGATAACCAAATAGTCATCAAGTATTCATCAAACTAATACCCTTAGGGTAATAGAGTTGTAGAATTAACTAACAAAAACTTAATGAATGCTATCAATAAGTATGCAGAAAAGAAAACAAAAGAATAACACTCTTTATTGAAATTCACTCTATGGGTAGAAAAGACCAGATATAAGTAGGCTCTCAAAGCATCCATGATTTTATTGGTTTATGGGTAACAATCTATATTTCCCAACACATTGAAGTTGCCTACTTATGAGTTCACGGTTGAGTACGTGGAAGATGATATGAGAGTACAGTCCTGGATATTAAACATTATCTAGATGGAAGATGTGAGAGATGAAGTTTTAAAAACTTTAAAAAACATCAGGATGTGGTGAAAATATGGTTTGGAAAGTGATCTAAAGTCAAAGCATTCTTAATTTTATACTTAGTCTTACTGTGGGACAAGGCACACAAAAAAAAAGATAATATGAAAATTTCAATCCCCTTTAGAGTGGACTTTATCAAGTAGCAAAGATCCTGGGCAAAAATGCATTTAGGCTCAAGGACTTACAAGGAAATGACTTAGCCTTAATTGTCATTGGGGAATACATGAAGAAATACTTCTCTACTGCTTTGTCCCAAATTCCACAAGGAGATTAAGTTTGCTTAGTTTTAGAGTAGATAGGAGTAGAATAGGTTTCCCTTTATATTTTTCTTTTCTATCATTTTCTTTCCCACTTCCCTACTTATTTTATGCTTTGTCCTTTCTTTCTTTATATTCATTTTTTTATTTCTTGTTGAGTGATATATCATCGCAATAAGTCTTCTGGACAAGAATCCTTTTGGATCAGTTTGTGTTAACCTTATCCTAAATGTGAAGAAGGGATTATTCATTTTTAACACTAGTAGTCCAAAGTTGGAAAACCTCTAGCACTTTTTTAATTTAAAAAATATGGGTGGGTTTAATTAGAGATTTGTTTTCTTATGAATATCTCAAGTTATTTTGAGGCTGTAATATAGACATGATGATTGAGCACTTTCTTAAACAAGTTTTGATCTACGTAGGCCATCATACTATCACATAATTTACAAAAATGAATTGCCTGGGTAGAACTTGCTATCTGAGAGGGTATAATTTTTAGTTATGCCTTGACACAATCCTTACACCTAGATAATTCTAGTTCCAAACCATTCTATTTTATAAACACATGTATAAGAAAATATGATACACTAATGAAGTGAAACCATAAACTTCTTCATATTTTATGAATGGTGATTTATGAAATCTCTACCACGGCTATGGACACTTGATTAGCATTAGATCAAGGCTCGAAGTGAAGCCAAAGGTATCTCTATCAGGGCTATGGATTCCTATCTAGCAATAGAGCAATGCCCATTCCATACCTAATTAAACAATGCATTATTAATACTTAAATCTAAAGAATGCTTAGATCATTTCATATCTTAATGTCTTGAAGATTGAAATATTAAAATTTCTAAACCCAGTGGCAATGGTTAATAAATTTCAAAGCACACACAATATGTTTTTACACAAGATTTAAACTCTATTTCAAGCATATGAGCTTTTATTTATTCTAAAAAGTAGTTTTGATGTGGCTAAAAATCTTAGTAAGATGACTAATTTTTAATTCATCTTTAAACAACAGATATGGATACTAAAATTTTGTAATGTTTACCCATAGAGGTCACCATTTGTTGATGCTCAACTACCCCTTAATCCCATAATGGGAACACTCTTATCTTAATTTTTTAAAAATGCCTAATATGTCAAGTTTGATAAGTCATTTGACTGCATAGAAAAACCAATTTAATACTTCTTAAACAATTCTTGGTTCAATATTCATCTTGAAATACAGATTAGCATTTAGAAATATTTGGATTTTTGTAAATTTATTTGAGTTTTCTCCCAGTTTCAATAAATTATTAACCATAAATTGATTCAAATATGGAGACAAGTTCAACCAATAATGTTTAGTCTAAATTAGAATGAACACCTTAAAGCTTCATAGGACTTTCATCTGACTAGACCTTGCACTTTGTTTAAATAATTTATCTACAAGTTCCACTTTAAACTTATTTTATTTCTCTTATGATGGGTGCTTGAACATATCCAAATTCTAACTTATCTTATCTCATGACTTTAAAGGATGTAAACTTAAATGCAGTGGTTTATGACACCTCACAAGACATCAAATTATAGATAGGCCTCTAGAAGAAAAACTTGTACGATGATGACACTTGTCATGATCACACTATTTCTATCTAAAGATCCACTTGATGACCTCTAAGAGCCCACCAAAATGATATATGTCCCTTCTAGATTCACATAGTGATGAACTTATCATGCCCACACTATTTCTATCTAAAGAGCTACTTGATGACCTCTAAGATCTCACCAAAGTGACACATGTCCCTCTTAGACTCATGAAGTTATGAAAATTTTCATTCCCATGCTAATTCTAACTAAATATCCACCTGATGACCTTCAAGATCTTGCCAAAGCATCACATGTCCCCACCAGACCTGCAATATGATGCCACATGCTTCTTTGAGATTAATATGTGAAAGCTCCCAAGCTATTAGATCTAATATTCATGAGAGCCTTTTGAGATTGACGTGTGTAAGCTCTCTAACCATCCAATACAAACCTCAAGATATCCCATGATGATAATGTGTATCCCTGCTAGACCCACAAGATAATGACAAGTGTCATGCCCATGGAGCCTCATCTAGAGATTAGTCAGATTGCCTGCAAGAATGACTTGTGGCTCCCTCTGAGTGACATATTTAACATAGAATTATTGATAGTGGATGAGACCAATTAGGAAGTGACACCTATCTAAGTAAATGCAAGATTGCTTGTGAGAGAGACACCTATCCAAGTAAGGACTTGATTGTTTAAAAGAGCTACATGTGACACTACCTAAGTTGACCAAACTAGAGGGCCCTACCCTAGATCTCACTATGAATCAAAATATGCCATGTGGAAAGGAAAAAATGAGTCATCACATAAAGCCACATCCCAGGGAACCTAAGAGCAATAAGAGAATGTCACATGTCTAGATTCAAGCTGACTGGGCAACCAAGTCACTTTTAGACCCCATAAGTGCCTAGTTAAAGTCGATGTGGCATGCCACATGTCAAGGTATGGTAATATTTAACTTTATATCTAAAATTAACTATGAATCAAAGAAAAATTAGTGCTAAGGGTTGAATACAAAGTTGATAATCTCATAATTAATGCTACATAAACTAGAATTGCCATCCAAAAATTGTAGAAGACCAAGATAATTGAGAAGGCTTTGATACCAATACTCGTGGAGCACAATAGGCTAATCCAAGATATCCTAGACCTATTTAGACCATTGATCCTAGGCTTAAATCATATTGACAAAGATTATCAAGCCTTCACAAAGGTGTAGATCTAAAAGGAGAATGAAAAGAAACTGGGAAAACAACAACAACAGGGTAGCCAGTAGCCACCCATAGGCCCATAAAGACATTTGGTTATATGTTATAATTTTGGAAATTGGAATATTCCTTTTAAATGTAAACATTTTATCCACCTAGATGTATTTGAGTACCATTTGTGGGCCCACTCAAAAACTTTTTCTAGGCATTTAGGCCTAAAAATAGGGGTTCACCCCTCATTTGTAATCATAAAACATTGGTTGCAAAATTTAATACAAAGAGCCAAAAAATTCAAGAGTTTATCTGTAATGTTCTTTAGTGTGTTTTTGTGACTTCTAAATTCTCATGCTTTAGACATCTTTTTGTTTCCTTTTTACAATATAATTTATCAAGTACATCTCATGTATGCATCTATTAGTTTGAGCTTAACTCTAGGTTGAATACTTTATTAGTATACTTGCTCTATTTTCTCTCATTAGCAACTAAATGTGTTGTGCAATTTATGACAAGTGAGTTATCTATATGTAATGCATGCTATCAAATATATGCATTATCCTTCTTCAAAAGCTTTAACTTTATTTATTCATCTTTGATCATTATGTTATGGATGGTTTATGTTAGTTCCATGTGATTTAATTTACAAGTTAGCAGAATCGATATTCTCTTTTTTTGAAGCATAACTTATTTTTTCCCTACCTTAATCTCTCTTGGATCTACCCATGAATCACCTTAGTTTAGATCATGTTGTATATATCCATTGTTAATTTTAATTTTAGGAGTTGTTTAGCAAACATTAAAATAATTCATAAAGTTTGGTAGGGAATTATGTTATTGCACAACATCTGTTGTCCCTACACCAAGGTCTACTTGTAGACTTGAATATGGTGATCACATATTTGCCATTCTTATTATTCCAAGCAATAGTCTTACACATAACTCAATCCCCAAGTCATTTAAGGACTTTAAGTTGAGTTTCCACTTCCCCTTTGCTCCCTAGTGACATAAAAAAATAAAAGTGCATCAATAGTGACTAATATTATACTTCATGACACACCCAAATAAAGAACTAACATTCACATAAATTATTTAACTGATCCTAGTTTCCAATTTGATTTCAAGCCTTTTTTAGAGTAATTATTGTTGGTTTTGATCCACCTTCGATTTACAAATGGCTTAAACCCTTCTTATGTGTTAAATGCAACCAATTGTGAGTTCTTAAAACACATCTTATTTTTCTATCACACTAAAAATCTGGAATAAAGTGACTTCTATGAATGACCCTCTATGGTTAATCCATTAATTTTATTCAATATTGAAGTTATATATAAGTATACTGGGAATCTTTAATAGTTACATAGATAATAACACATATATTTGTGCAAGGATTTAGATATATAGATGACTGCTTAGATGTTTGTACATGTAAATATTTTAATTCAATTTATTATTTTTAAATATAGTATTTGGTCAATAATTTTTTTATAACTTTATTCACATTTTCTTATCACTTTTGTATTCAAACTATCTCTAATGGATATCGATGTGTTTTCAATATTATTTTAAATATATGTTGAATGCTTATTTTATTTGAATACAACTATATGATAAAATGTTTAGATATTAATATAAATGGTACATAGTTTCATAATCTTAACATTGGATTCTCTCCACATTATTAACACTTGCAATAATATGTGACTATAGTCATCAATATTTTTTAACTAGTGATTAAATTATGTATTTTTTAACCAATCATAGTTTTTTAAATTCTATGTGGAATGCATTGTTATTGTTTCAAATAAAAAAGACTACTAATTATTTAACAATAAATTTTTAAAAAGTAAATGTTAGGAATTTATATTGATTCTCTTATTTAAGGACTTCTCTAAGCCTTTAATGACATCGATAAAAAAAACATGTTGTAGATTTATTTTAATTAGGTTTATTTGTGTTTGACATGGTGTTATAAGATGAACCTCTAATAATGCATTAATTAAAGGATTCTACACTAAATTAATCCTATATTATATTTTGAATTAAACAATGAGTTTTTAGTGAAACATTTTATCGATATTTATAATGTCATTAATATCCATGATGTTTGTTTTATTAATTTGAGTTACATTTACATTTATCCTATATATGTTCTGAAACACCTTGAATGCACCGAACATATAGTCTTCTAGATGTAATAAATAGGGAAGCTATTTGGTAGGCTTCCTATATTATTATTTTTTATTGTTATTTTGGTAAGGGCCCATTTCAATTTTAGAATTGCTTATAGTTTATTCAACAGGCACAAATATTTATCCATATTTTTTTAAAAGAATTATTGTGTTTGTATTTGAAACCATAGGGAGTAAATTTCAAATGAATTTTATATCATGTTATTTGTAAAGATATTTTATACCTTATGCCCTAATATGATGTAGCACCTTGTGGTTATCGAGGATTTTTTCTTATATATCTACCCTTCTAACACTTATCTAAATAAATTGGGATGGGATTCATTCAAATTTAGTTTTGAGATTTGTTTGTGATTTACATTATGGCTTCATCCTAATCTATTTTATTTCAACTTTAGGTAATTGAGTAATATGTTCTACCATAATTTTATTTGGATCTATATTTTATGAGTTCCTTCCCCATTTTTAGTGGCATGGTTTTCTCATAATTCACTCTAAATAATACACATTCTTTAGAGGAACCTTAACTCCAATATGCCCCCATAAATTACTTTATTATACTTTGTTCTAAGATATTAAATATAAATAAAAACCCTTAGTTGTCTTGCCTCCATAAACCATGTCATAATCAAACAGTTTGAGGACCCTTTCTAAGTGGGATTCATGATTGATATTATACTTCATGACATGATAAAAATGAATGACACACCTAAATAGATAAATAATGTTCCCATGAATGAATTGTATATATATATATATATATAAAATACTTATGATGAAATTACAAAACCAAATTATAAAAAGTCTATTTTTATATATATATATATATATATATATATATATATATATATATATATATATATATATATATATATATATATATATAATAGACTTTTTTTATAATTTGGTTTTGTAATTTCATTATAAATATTTTATATATATATACAATTCATTCATGGGAACATTATTTTCTCTATTTAGGTGTGTCATTCATATTTATCATGTCACAAAGTGTGTGTGTGTGCCGTGGGTGGGGGGATGGCTTTAAGTGGTTATCATAATTTCTCTATCCTTATTAGCCAAAAATATAAATGTGTATTATCATATATATATCTTTTGGTTTCACCTATGTAATTTTGCATCTACATCTACATAATGTTATAAAAATACCATTTCAATTTTTGATTAGGCTTTAATGGATGCCCATGCTCTCTTCCAGAGCTCTTATTTTAGCACAAATTACAAGCCTCTTAAAGAATCTAAACTAATAGTGGTGAAAATATATTAACTTTATCATATGAAATATTATAAAATCATCATGAATAAATCCATGGATTGTGTGATGTGAGATAAACATACTCCATGAAAAGGAATTGCACAAACACATTAAAATATGCGATCAACTTATAAATAAATTTAAGAAGATAATAAAACTTGAAATAATTATTATTTATTAACACATGAGTGGTATTTTCATAAAATTAGTTTTTACCATATTACAAATCATTTGGAGTAAAAACATACATGAATTTTATGATGTGCACAATTAAGAACCTAATATATAATCTACCTAAATGAACATTTATAAAAAATTATGTTATAGTGTATTAAGTTAATGCACCATTGGTGTTACTATGATTTTGACATCTAATAGAATATGTTTAAATAAGGTTCTAAAACCCTAAAACAAGAAAATACACTAATACGAGGGAAATTCAAGCAAGCAATCTAGATCAATTAAGAGGAAGGGGTTGGAGTTGGTGTTGGAATTACACATGAAATTGATAAATCTTAAAGCAAAATATTGATAAAATATATGAAGCAATAAAAATACATACACATGATGTAGAAATGTACTTTATAGTAGATAAATACACATATCAATGTTGACACAATATTGATATTTTTTAATATAATGAGAAACTCAATTACCCAATACAATAATTCATTCTCTCACTTCTTATCTCAAAATAAACTTCACAAAACCTTCAAATATCTCACAAATAATAAATATATCTTGCATTGTTCACAAAATAATATTGCATTCATTGGTGTATTTTCACCAAGGGGTAAAACCCTTTTTATATTGGGGTGTGGAGGTGGACTCTTGTAACCAATAAGTCCAACCTCTCCCTAAGAATAATTTAAAATAATGGTAATATATTTTGTTTACTTACATAAGATTACCTCATGCTAATAAATAATATATTTATTTTATTTAACCATTTAACATATGATAAGGGTACATTTAACACTATTTAATCATTACATGGTCTAACAGTCTCCTTAATGTTAAGTGGGGATACATCCCATAGTCACCTTAATAAAAGAATTATACTCTAAGAATCAACTATAATGATTTTAAGAGGCATGTAACATTTTAATTATTTAAAACCTTCATCATGTTAAAATCACATTTTGAAATAAAATGAATTATAATCCATAAACTATTTAAATTAAGTTTAGGCTAGCATGATTGTGATACTATATCTCAGTTTTTTACGAATTATCAACCAAACATATAATGGAGCATTTTATAGCATAAGGACATCCATGCTTATAATTATTGGGTACAATGTAAAACTTCTAAAATAAGTTTACCAAAATCACATAAAGTGATATATGTCAATGCTTTACAATGAGAATAAGTATAGAGAAGAAGGAAACACATGGTCGTTAGGAAGTGACATTGCATACACACTCCCCATAAATGGTAATTATGAGAGGCCAAACATTTTATGAAACTTATAAAAATTTAGAGCACCAAGTGTTTTAAAAATATATCTTCCATTTTCTCATCTATATGACAAAACTGTAGATCAATATCACCATTGAGGACCTTATCTCATATAAAATACATATCAATTTTGATATGCTTAGTTCTTTGGTGCTACACTAGATTTTTTTCTAGTGATTATCACATAAATGAGTGTTACTTTGAGAAAAATACAAATGGAACTCTTCTAACAAAATTTGTATCCACATGTCTTGTTTATAAGTTTATATTGCACTTCTATACTCTACTTATGTAGAAGAGATAAAGACAATGGATTGATTTTTACTGTTTCAAGTGATAACACCTACACCAAAATTTAACACATATCCAAAAGTAGATTTGAGATATATAGTATCTCCAACATGATCATTATGACAATATCCATATAAATTAATATTATCAATGGAAGAATAAAATTATCTAAAATTTATAGTTCCTTTGATATAATGAAGTTTATGTTTTGTTAATTTTCAATGATCCAAGTATGAATCCTGGATGAATAATAAAGTAACACCCATATAAAATTAAATATATGGTTTAATAATAATGATACAAATCAAACTACCAACAAGCTATATGTAAAGAGTGGGGTTAGCTTTATTACAAACAGGTTTTGGATCAAGCTTAACACCAACTTCAATAAGAGTAGATGTAAACTTAAAATCAAATATATTAAATATAACAAGAATATTATGTGCATACTGAGATTATAATAAAATATTTAAACTTTATTCTAAAATATAATCATTCTTAAAAAAATGATGAATAATGCTTAGATCAATCATTTCAAAAGTCAAGCTTAGTTTACTTTTATATTTAAGAATTAAACTAATTAGATCACTATTAATAAGAAGATTGTCAATATTTAATAAATTAAAGATTACATAACCATTTCAAAATTTAATAAAGAGATCATTATTATAATAATAGTTTAATAAATCTTAATTCTTTATAATAACTAGTGATTTTACAATACCAAGCTTGAGGAGCTTGTTGTAAACCATAAAAAGATTTATTTACTTTACACACACAATACTTTTTTTAGGTTCAAATAAACTTTTAGGATGAGTCACATATATTTATTATTTTAAATTAACTTTTAAAAAAACATTTTTGACATTTATTTGTTGTATAATCCAACCACTCTGAGCTATGAGAGCAATAAGCAATCTAACAATACTCATTTTTGTTACACGAAAAAAAGTTTTAACATAGTCAATTTAAGTTTTTGAGTAAAACCATAAGCAACTAATATTTATTTAAATTATTAAATTATACTAATTAAATTAGATTTGATTTTATAAATCCATATATAACGAATGGTATGCCCTTTAGGTTGAGTTAAACAAGAGACCAACTCTGATTTTTAATTAAGGTATTATACTTTGCTTGCATAGAAAATTTTCATCTATCATCTTAAATATCTCTTTAAAAATTTTGAGACTCACATTCATACACAACCATTAAAGCATGACAAAAATGTTGACTCCTAGTCAATTTATTAATATTATTATGATTATATGACTAGATTAGGGATTCATCCCATTTAGGTCTTTTAACTTAAACATAAAATTTAGAAGGTTCCTCATACTATAAGCTATCCAAAATTGAATCAACTTCTTATAGGGAATTTTCTTTTCAAAAGTAGTAATTTGAGATTCAGGTTCATCAAATGAAAAACATTGAGGGGGTTCCATAAGGGGCCCACAAAAAAGTTTGTTCAAGGATCATAATATTCCTATTCTCAATTCTTTGTATTTAAAAAGGATTATACACTATCAATTCTTTATTTTTACCTCCATAACCTATAAATATGCACAAATAGGTTTTAGGATCAATTTTATTTCTTTTTTTTAGGAATAAAGATGGAGGCTAGACTACTAAAGATACTAAGATGAGACACACTGGGTTTTTTTAGATCACATTTTTAAATGAGTGAAAAGATTTAGTATGGACTCTATTATAAATATGCACAAAAATATTAATGGCTTCAACCCATAATAACTTAAGAACATTTGTAAAATAAAATATTGTTTTAGCCATTTTAATAATGGTGTGGTTTTTCCTTTCAATAATAACATTTTAACTCTCTTTGAATACCAAATCTAATTTAAAATGAATCAAATTATTTACTAATATATTTATCACCATTATAATATATTAACCTCTTAATATTAAAATTAGAAGTATTATCAACAACATATTTAAATTCTTTGAATTTAGATAATACCCCAAATTTAATCTTTATAAAATAGGGCCAAATCATTCTAGTATAACAATAAATAAAATTAACATAAAAAGAATCATTAAGAGATGAAATTTAAAGTGGTCCTATAACATCACTATGAATAAGTTATAAAAGATGCAAAGAATTCACATCATGATTATTTTAAAAGGCATTAATATGTTGTTTACCACTTAAGCATCCTTCACAAGTTTTATGATAAGAAGAGATAGAAGAAATATACTAAAAAAAGAATAAAGAGAATAAATATCATATAAAATTCTAAAATTAACATGACCTAATATTTCATGTCATAATTGTTATTCATTCCTAATTTATGATGAAAGGCAATTTGTAGATGAAACAAAAAATATGTATAAACTATTATGTTGAATAACTTCAACAATTGGAGAACCAGATTGATTTATATTAGACCATTTATATTTAATCAAAGTTTCAATAAAATTATCATTCATAATTTGAGAACATGATAAAAAAATTTATTAAGTTTATAAATATAGAAAACATCTTTTATAACAATATTTAAAAAAAATCTTTTTTCTTGTTTAGTAGCTTCTAAAAATAAATTATCACCTACATAAATATTATTAGATATATCTCTAGTTTTAGATAAAATATTTGACACAAAAGTTATATGATGCGATGCACCACTATCTAAAATCTATTCATTTTTATTAGAAGAAAATAAGAAAATATATAAATAAATAACATTAGAATTTTGTACTTGATTGTTGTTTAGATTATTGTTTTGATTCTTCTAATGATTTTTGTTAGAAATTTTATTCTCTTTATTATTTTTATAAGTTTTATTAATATATCTATTTTTGTTTGTATAACAGTATTACATTTTATGATTAAATTTATCACACAAATTACAATTATCATTAAACTTAAGTTTATGATTCTTATTACTAAATTTTTTGTTCTCCTTTTTGTCATTGGAAAAATTGATTAGACTTTTTGTTTCTATTTTTTTGTATAAATAGGATTGAGTGCAAGAAATGCCTAAGTAGAATTTTCTTTAGAATCAAAATTGGACATCACTTGTTCTTCTTGAATAAAAAGATCAAAAAGAGTAATAAGATTAAGGACTCTATTTGATATTTTGAATTCATAATTTAAATAAAATTGTGAAAAACTTCATGAATATTTAATTGATTAATGAAATACAAGTTATCTTAAACTAAATTATCATTACATCCATCTAACTAAGATTTTATGATTTTATTTTTTATAATAAAATTAACAATTTTTTCATCACCTTTCATATGCATAATTAATAATTAAAGAATAAGTTTAATTATATTAGAGAGATGAGTTATTTCATACATAGACTCGAGGATTTTATAGTCATCACTAAGAGACTCCTGATTGTGAATATGGAGTAGGAATTTATATATAACACTTCACAAAATAATCGACATAGCTTCTTGAGATTTATGTTGAAATTTATTGGTAATCTCAGGTGTAACATATCATCTTGACAGTTTTTTTCCATTCAAAAACAATGTTCCATAGCTTATGAGATATAAATTTATATTTAACACAAATTTATATAATATTATAATTAGATGCATTTAGCATTTGAGATTTATCAAGCACAAAACTAGAGGTCATAACTTCCATTAAAATTTGACATTACAACACTATAGAAAATTATAAAACATTATTTAATGTGAATTTATACTATATTTTTCAATAAAAACAAATATTATGTGTTTAAACAACAATAGCCACTTGATTGTAAAATAGTTCATAAAAAGCAAAGAAAAATAACAAAATTGAATGTCACAAGTGTTGTAAGACCACTTTAACACTAAAGTAGATGAAAAAAATATATAATTTAGATTTAAATCACAAAATAGACCATCCCAATGTGTTTAGAATGCATAAAAACATAGAAATTGACTAGTCACATGACTATGTTTGACAAATGATTATTTAAGTCAAGTGTCAAAAGTGTCATCAATATACAAAGATTTTGAACATGATATATTGCACATAAATTTAAAATATTATTAATAATTATTTTTATAAATAAATTATTATTGACCACAAAAAATATATTTACTAAAAAAAAGGGTTGGAGGGGTTTGAACTCAAGACCTTATTTTCATAAGAGTCATACAAAATAATTACTACCAACTTCTCTATACTAAATCTTGAAATAATACATAAAATATATTATTGAAAAAATGATTTTAATCTAATTTCATTAAAAAATAAAATAAATAATAAATATTAATGTGCAAGTAAAAATATTCTATCTTAATAACTTTGTGTGCACTGTTACCCAACATTTTGAAGATGGCACATCTTTGGGAGTAGGAGTAGGTATAAGACAAATTCAGTAAGAAGGAAAAAACCCTAATGATGGGAAGGGATTTTCATGGTAGGAAAGAGTACTTTTATGAAGTGGAAGAGGAAATACAAGCCACACAATATTGGTTGGGATTTGAAGTTAGAATTGGGTTGGTTCAAGAGGGGAGAGAGTTAGCTAGTTTCGATGGGGAGTTTTAGGAGCCAAAGTAGGAGGATGAGTATTAGGCTAAGGGAAAAAAGGTGTCTACTAGAGTGAAATCCTTTTTTATTAGTTAGTAGTGGAAGTTGGTGAACTAAGAGGGTTTGGATTCACCTCTTTTTTAAGAGGAGCTAGGAGAGGATCTTCTTCTATATCAAGAGAAAATTAGGAAATCAGTGGAATTAGAATGGGATTCTGATCCTTTCTCTAAAAACTTATAGTAACTCTTTGAAAGTGCCTTAATTTTTAAAAGTTTAGGTAAGTGGATAGCAGTGGTAGAAGTGAAGTCTTGGGTTCAATCTAATTAAGGTAAGGATACAAAGTTATGTTTTCTACCTATGGATTTTTTATGGTGGTATTTATCTCTGGTCAAGCCTATGAATAAGTTCTATCTTCTCCTTTCTTGTCCTTAAATGGAATGGATCTTTGGTTATAAAAGTGGAGATTTAACTTTGATCCTAATAATACCAAAAATGGTATTTTAATGATTTGGGCTTGATTTTGTTATCTTATTATTGAATCTTAGGGAAAGGATTTCTTGAAAGATTTGGTTAATCTATTAGCCTCCTTTATTGAGATTGATCTGGTATTAAAAAAAGTCATTTTTATTCCTATGCTAAGGTTATGGTTATGATGGATCTGGAAAAGGAAAATCTAGATGTTATTTCAACAAGGTCTTGGGGGAGGCCTTAGAATCAAAAAGTGGATGTTGAAAAAATTCCTTTTCAATTTTTTTGGTGTCAGTGCCTAGGGCATGTGCAAAGATTTTGTTCTTTTAAAAAAATACGTCTTCTATTAATGCCCATTTAGAGATGAATATGGCTTGTAAAATGATGAAGATTAGGAACATTAGGTATATTATTTATTTAGAGCATGTTGTAATTCTTCCTACCAATTGAAAGAGCCTAGAGAGATGGGTTTAGAAAAAAGATAGGGGAAACTTAGACTTTACTTGAAAAGCTTGAAAATGGAGGAATGAATTCTCCAACCTCCATGATTAAAGGATGTGAATTAATATAACTTTAATATCAATTTATTAAATCCTATTTACAACATCTCTATGGAAATATGATTTATTATTCTAGGGTTTTGGAAGTTGGTGAAGTGGAGCTTACACTAAATAATGGAGAAGTTGAGGGGAGTGATTCAGATAATGAGGAGGAATAAGAATCCAAAGCGGAGCTTAAATCATCTGAGTCTCTCTTGATTTCCCAAGTTTATTTCTTTCTTTTGAATCTAAATTGTGTTCCCAAAAATAAAATGGGGAGGAAGTCTAAAAAATAAAATGTAATTGGGGAGAACTTAGAGGGTAAACAAGGCACTCTACTTAATTTTGTGGAAACTAGAAAGCTTAGGGGTGGAAATCCCCTCTCTTGAATCATGAATTTTCTATCCTAGAATGTAAGGGGTTTGAATTCCCCTTGCAAGAGACATGTGGTGAAACATATTTTATTGCTCAAATAACCTAATATGAATCTCTTTCAGAAAACCAAATTGAATCTAGTGGAAGCATTTAATCTAATGTAAACCAATTAGTCTAGATGGAATAGTCTTTTTATGGAAACTGTGGGAGCTTTTAGAGGTTTGCTAATGCTATGGTCTCCTATGGTGGCTAGTGTTATTGCATTTGCCTCAATCCCTTAGTGACAATTAAGTAGATTCTATAACTTTTCCTTTGATTCATGTTTTATTTTTTTAATGTCTATGGTCTTAATGATGAGAATAATAAATGTATCCTATAGAAAGAGATTTTGGATGTGCTTCTTCAATTTAAAGAGGATGAAATTTTGTTAGGGGTGATGTCAATGTCATTATTTAAGTTCAAGATAAGTTGGGAGGTGTGTAGGCTCCCAAGTCTTCTCAGGTGGCTTTTGGAGATTTTGGGTTTACAAATGATGTACTGAATGTGGTTCCCAAATTTGGTTGGTTCACTTGGAACAATAGAATAATTGGCTCAAGTAATATAACTGAGCATATTGATTATTTTTTATCAATCTTAAATAGATGTTGAATGATTTGGTGGTGGAAAGCTTAGTCTTAGGGGTGTCTAGTTCTGATCACTTACTGATTCTTTGTAAGATTTCTAGAGATTATCCTCTAGCATGGTGCCATTTAAGTTTGAAATAATGTGGCTAAGAGGATTCATGGTCTAGTTTCCCTCCTTCCTTTGGTTCTCTCATATATAAAATGACCAAGCATCATCAGTTCATAAAAGGGCATCTTAAAGGTGGAATATTGAGTGTTTTAAAAAATGTCTTCTAAAAAAAAATTAAGATTGAAATTGCTCTTTTAGAATTGAATGAGTTAGTGATGGAGGTGGGGGTGGATGTCATAGATTATTATTATGAAATGAAGATCTTATAAGACTATGAGGAATTTTTTTTGAGGGAAGAGATATTTTGGAAAAAAAATCAAGGGTGAATTGGATTCAAGATGGTGATAGAAGTTTGCCTTTTTTTCATAACTTAGTGAGGTCAAAGAGGTCTGTGACACATATCTCTTATATCAGATCAATTAATAATGAATTATTGGAGTCTCAAGCTGACATCACATACAAAATCATTTTTTTATTTAAAATTTTTATTTTAGGGTAATAACAATCTAATATTAAAGCTCAAAATATAAATCTTGAGTACATTCCTAAAATTATTTCTAAAAGTCAAAATGATCAATTATTGGCCCCCTTTTCCATGGAGGAAATTTGAGTGGTGGTTTTTTTAATGGAAAAATACAAAGCTCCTAGTCCTAATGGTTTCTCAATGGATTTATTTCAATACTTCTGGGAGATAGTGGGAGAAGATGTTTTTAATATGGTCAGAGAATCCCACTATCATAGGAAAGTGGCCCTAGATTTAAACATCACTTTTATTTCCCTCTTTCCCAAAGGGGATTCTCATGTGATTTTTAGTGATTATCATCCTATATCTTTGTTCAATCTAGTTTATTAAATTATCTCTTAGTCTCTATCCAACGAAGTCAAGTTGGTATTAGATTCTTTAATCTCTCAAGAATATGCCAATTTTGTGCCAATTAGAAATATCTAACAAGGTATTATTATGGCACATGAGATTATTCACACTCTCTCTCATAATCACTTTAAAAGGATGTTGATAAAATTTGATATCAACAAATCCTATGATAGGGTACATTGGCACTTCTTTTTCAAAGTTTTGGAAAAATTTGGTTTCAGAAAAGAATAGTGTGATGGGATTTTTAGTTGTGTAGTAGGTCCTAAGTTCTATGTTTTGATCAATGGTGGTTTATTTTTTAATATTAATGGGGTGTGAGGAAATGAAATCCCCTTTCTACTTTTCTCTTTATTATAATGGCCAAGGCATTAGGTAGAGTTATTTCTCAAGCCAAAATTGAATACAAGGCATTTGGATTGAAAGTGGTAGATGTTATGGATAGTCTAACTCATCATCAATTTATATATAATACATTTATTTATGGTGTTGATGATTTGTATGAGGCTCAAGAATTTAAAGATATTTTGAATATCTATGAGCAAGCATCAGGTTATATGGTAGATGAATGAAAATCTTAAATTTTCTTTGTCAATTATAATGAGAATGAACAAAGAGAGATTGCAACAGTTATGGGTTTCAAGTTTGGAAAAATTCCTAGCAAATATCTAAGATTTATGAATTTTTCTAGAGCTAGTAAGTCAAGATTATAAGAGGTTTTGATTAAAAAAAATTCAAATCTCACTTGGCCTCTTGGAAATGGAAGTGGTTGTCTTTGAAAAGTAGAATTACTTTGATTAAATTTGGTTTAAACATGCTTCCTACTTATAAATTTTCTATCTTACACCCTCCTTACAATGTGGTCAAAAGTATCAATAAAATTTTGAAGGATTTTATATGGAAAGGTACTTCTAAAAATATTAAAATTACTCTCCTTAAATGGGATAGAGTTTGAAAATATAAAATGTTGGGAAGATGTTGGGATTTAAGATTTACAACTCCAAAACTTAGCTTTGGGTGCTAAGCTAATTTGGTTAATGTTATAACAGTCATATGCTCTTTGAAGTAGATTGTTTAGGTCCATATATCTTGGTTCATAGGATCCCTGGAGTATGATTTTGGTATCCAATCCTCCCAAATGATCTCATATGTTAATTTTTTTACTCAAATGCAGATTGATCATAGTAGAACATGTGTCTTAGACCATTAATGATGGAAGAAGAGAAATTTTTTGGCTTGATTCTTGGAATGGTCATAAGCCATTGAATGATCATATTAATTTTATTTAGGTAGGGAAATATCTTCAAGAGATTTGGGGTCATAAGGTGGCTAATTATTTAGAATTCCATTCTTGCCAGGGTGTAGCAGGTTGGAGATGGAAAAGTTTGATAGATTTGCCTCTTCCATAAGAGCAAAGAAGGGTTATTTATGATTGTTTATCTTCCAAAATGTCTTTACTAATGATAAAAAGGATGGTCTTTAGTAGATTAGGGTGAAATCAAGGAGGTACACTACTAACCTTAGTTATCAAATGATTGAGGTTTAGAAAGACTTTTTTTTTGGATAATAAGCTATATTAGGGGAAGGAAGGTCTTTATAAAGTTGGGACCTTTGTGTGGTTGGTAGTTCAAAATAGAACCTTGACTCGGGACAAACTATGTAAAATGGGTTTTTATGGTCCTTCTAGATGTTGTATATGTAAAGTAGAGGTAGAAATAATAGATCATAATTAATTTAAATTCCCCTTCACTGTGTGGTGTTGGTCTTGGATCTATTACAAATTTGACTAGCTTTAGGAACAACCTCCTTTCCTTGATAAAGCTTTCTTGATTTGGACTCTTAATGATGTTAAGCATGCTTTGTATAGGTTATGGTGGGTCAATCCAACTATTATTATTTGGACTATATGGAAAGAAATAAACCAATGAATATTTGAAAACAAATAAAGACTGTTGTCTATTATTTTACATGGGTTATAAATCTCTATTTATAAATTGGTCTTAGCTCAGGTAAATAAAAATAAAGGTAATATCTCAAGATGGGATATGAGAATGAGTGAAAGATGGAAACTATTGAAAATTCTATCAGGAACCCAAGAATAACAAATAGCTCTGGTGCCAACTTGTCAAGATCTTGCTCCTCAATAAGAGCATAATATGATTACCTTGTGTAAGCAACTAAACATGGAATTTGACCAGAATGAATAAGTAACTAGAAATATGAAACAACATAGAATATGAGAGACAATACCCAATTGTATTAATATTCATACAGAAGGAAATACAATAAAGAAGTCGCCACACTTCTTCTCACACCTCTAGAGCTCCTACACTTCTAGGGTTCACCAGTAATTCTCCTCCAACACTTCACTCTCTCAATCACGGTCACAAAAATCAACTCAAACATAGAGTTGATGTTCACCTCCACCAGTCAGTAACAATGCTGCCAGTACACCAAGCACACAACCGTACTCCAAGTAGATCTTCCTTTCTCTTGCTACCACCTGCAAATCAATAGACCTTACTTACCATGTAGATATCTCTACACCCTGAAGAACCCTTGTCCTTGCCTCACTAAGTCCTTATGATTCTTCAACTAGTACCCCGGTGGATCTTCTAATAAAGCTTGCACAATCTACAACTCTTCTTGATCATACACACTCAGCACCCCTTTGGAACTAGGAGGAACACACCTTGCTCTCTTCACTCTGAAAGAGCTAATTTTTGCTCTCTTACTCTCTAGCACACTTTTAAAATACAGCCCATGAGTCTATTATATAGATCTCATGCATACAATAATTAGAGATTCTTAATTACAATAATTAGACTCGCAACTCAAAATCAAAAATAGTCTTTACATGCAAACTCTCAGTTCAACGAACTAACTGTCTGTGTAACAAACAGTTCTAAAACCACCACAAGCGACTGACATCGGTTTCTATCTACCTGGAGTTGACCAATATCAGCCGACCTCCTTTCGATGCCAGTTGTCTTCAGTTTGCACCTGCCGATGTCAGTTTCCTTCTGCACTACACTGCCGACGCTGGTCTTCCTGGAACTCAGCAACCTCCTCTATGTTTGCAATAGTTGAAGCTTTTAGCTCCACAACCTAACAATCTCCCACTTGGAGATAAACAGTTGCAACTGTACCTATACTTATACACCATTTAATTTGTTTCCTGGCTTTTATTCCTCTTCAAGCTCAATCTTGAAGACCAACCACCACACACCCTATGATGCTACACTACACTTGTCATCCAAGTAACCTGCCACATCCGAACCTACAACTCTATCTAGTGAAGACCTTGACCCTGCATAACATGAATCCCTATTGCTGATCCCTCTCAAATACCTAAGAATCCACCTTCCCTGAATTGGCTCC
Organism: Torreya grandis; assembly: GCA_037957365.1. NCBI lineage: Eukaryota > Viridiplantae > Streptophyta > Pinopsida > Cupressales > Taxaceae > Torreya > Torreya grandis. Next base: position 1,963,151 of record JARHVA010000603.1, read on the forward strand.
AAACTCTCTGACAACTCCCACTACTTGGAAAAACTCAGGTCTACACTAGACCTCATGTGATTTCAAACACTATTATAAGCTCTACTTGAACTGTCCAACCCTTGGTGTGCTTACCAATTCTGCATCCTATAAATTGAACCTTGCCAACACCTTCACATTAGCTCCCTCTAGAGATAAAATCAACCTGTGATCTTCCATGTCTCTTATGCCAAAGAATTTTGCTGCTTCCAAATTCTCCATGACATACCTTTGAACTAGCTTTACCTTTAGCTCAAAAACTCCTTGCATGTGTGACCCTACAAAAAAAAAATCACACCACATACAGTAATAGGATGATGTCACGACTCATCATCCACCTGGTAAAGTAAACACAATAGTTACATTGACCTTGACCAAAGCCATGCTTTGTCATACACCTGTCAAACCTGTACCACTGTCCTATAGCTTGCTCAAGACCATATACCTTGGCTTTTCATCTCATGTGTCCATTCCCACTCTTCTTCATCTTAAAAATCCATTCATCTCTCAATGCTTTCTTCTAGCTAGTAACTCCACCAAAAACCTCTTGTTTGGTTCTTCTCCAAGGAATCACAATCCTCATCCATGCCAAGCTCTCACTATTTCTTGGATCTACCTACTCTACTTCTTTAATGACTTCTTGATTCTTGACCATTAATGAGCAACAAGTAGTGAAAAGAAGGGAAATGACAAATTTGAGGCTTACTTACCCTTTCAGTCCTCCATATGGGCACTTGAGATTCCTTGACAACTTGCTGTCTACCTAAAATCCATCTCAGTGACCGATGCCAGTCACATCTCAGTCTGCACCTGATCGATGTCAGTTCCATGTGACTGCCTCATCACTAACGTCAGTTCTCCATGATCGATGTCAGTGTTTATCTGCCTTGAGTCACCGATGTTAGGTTACACATAGCCAATGTCGATCCTTCTCTAGATGTCGACGTTAGTTTTCTAACTGATGTCGGTCTCTATGTTTTACTAGTGAGCGATAACATATACATGCGAGCTCATTTTGAATCAAAACCCTATCCAAATCAACCTTGCTCTGCTCAGAATTCCTTAGCCTCTTGAACTGATCTTTGTCCATCATCTTCTCCTTGAGAACCAAGGCTTTCCAGTTCTTAAGTTTGTCAAAAACATCTATCTTCTGCTTAAGAACATGCATTCCCTTCTTACATATGTGACCAAGCCTACAAAGCCACATCTCTGCAATAGAAGGTGGATCAGTAATATAATTAGATAGATAAAGGATACCTACTTTCTTACCACCAAATTCAAGTGTATCCATTGTAAGAGTTACTGTGCATCTCTCATCACCCAACTTTCTTGAAGAAATTAGACTCATCTCCAAGACTGGAACCTCATGACCTTCTTCAACACCTATGTGTTACCCGTCTACAATTTCAGCTGCACTTCCCCTTCGTCAATAATCTGACAAGGCTCACCAACCCCTAAATAAATCTCTCCAAAGTCTCTCTGGACATCATCATGAAAAGATACTCTATTTCAGGCTGCATGAAAAGAGGCAATAGAATCTATGAACCAAGATTCTACTTTATCCAAAGCATCTTGTGCAACAACACCTGCAACATCTGCTTCTTCAATTTCTTTATGCTGATATTCTATCGACCAACAATCTGTCTTTAACTACTCTTTCTTTCCATCAACCAGACCATTCGTGCTATTCATTTTCTCCATTCATAGCTTACTTTTTTCTACGATTGCTATACTCCCACTCAATCAAAAACCCCTATGAGTACCCTGTAATCAATAAAGACTAACCAGATCTGAAACCTCCTATTAGTAAACCCAACCAAAATCTTTGATACCAGTTGTCAGGAACCCAAGAACAACAAACAGCTCTGGTGCCAACTTGTCAGGATCTTACTCCTCAATAAGAGCATAATATGATTACTTTGTGTAAGCAACTAAACACAAAATTTGACCAGAATGAATAAGTAACTAGAAATATAAAACAACACAGAATATGGGAGACAATACCCAATTGTATTAATATTTATATAGAAGGAAATACAATAAAGAAGTTGCCACACTTCTTCTCACACCTATAGAGCTCCCACACTTCTAGGGTTCACCAGTAATTCTCCTCCAACACTTCACTCTCTCAATCACGATCACAACAATCAACTCAAACATAAAGTTGATGTTCACCTCCACCAGTCAGTAACAACGCTGTCAGTACACCAAGCACACAACCGTACTCCAAGTAGATCTTCCTTTCTCTTGTTGCCACCTGCAAATCAACAGACCTTACTTACCATGTAGATATCTCTACACCTTGAAGAACCCTTGTCCTTGCCTCACCAAGTCCTTATGATTCTTCAACTAGTACCCCAGTGGATCTTCTAGTAGAACTTGCACAATTTGCAACTCTCCCTGATCATACACACTCAGCACCTCTTTAGAACTAGGAGGAACACACCTTGCTCTCTTCACTCTAAAAGAGCTAATTTTTGCTCTCTTACTCTCTAGCACACTTTTAAAATACAACCCATGAGTCTATTATATAGATCTCATGCATACAATAATTAGAGATTCTTAATTACAATAATTAGACTTGCAACTCAAGACCAAAAATAGTCTTTACATGCAAACTCTCAGTTCAACGAACTAACTGTCCATGCAACGAATAGTTCTGGAACCACCATAGGCGACTAATGTCAGTCCCTATCTGCCTGGAGTTGACCAACATCGGCTGACCTCCTGCCGATGTTTTTTGTCTTTAGTTTGTACCTGCCGATGTTAGTTGCCTTCTGCACTACACTCTGTCGACGCCAGTCTCCCTGGAACTCAGTAACCTCCTCCATGTTTGCAACAGTTGAAGCTTTTAGCTCTACAACCTAACAAATTCCTCAAATTAATGGGTTAATGGTAATAAATTTTAAAAGATAAAGTATATTAGAGGCTATTTGATAACCTCCTCCTCAAAGTTGGTTTAAACTCAATTTTGATGGAGCTTGTAGAGGCAATGTAAGGGTGTCTAGGTGAGTTATGTTTTGAAGGATTATATTAGCTCACTAATCATATCTACCTCATTCAAACTTCTAGATGGCTTGACTAATGAAGCTAAATCTCAAGCTCTTATTATTATCCTAGATTTAACTATGGAGTGTGGTCTTGAATGTTTAATCATTGAGGGTGATTATCAAGTAGTTATTCATTCTTTGATCAATCAAATATCTAAAACCTAAAACATAAATAATATCATGGCCAATTACAAACTAATCCTTATCCATTTCAAATCTTGGAATGGATTACATTACTTTAGAGAGTCCAATAAGATGGTGGATTTCTTGGCAATTACAAGAATTGATCAAGCAGATCCTAATCAAATAGACAATTATAAAGTAAGGTGGTTATACTTTGATGATGTAGATGATATCAATTTATAATGCCATCATTTTATGTGGAGTGTGTAAATTTTAAGGGGTGTTTATTTCATGATGATTATAGTGTGGGAAATGAAATCCCATGCTTACATATATATTGCGATGAAATTTGTTGGCAGTTATTTTGGTGTGGTGTTTTTTCTTGGTTTATGAGAGGATCCTCCCTAAACAAGTTAGCAAATAATTAAAAACACACAAAATAAAAGGATCCTTCGTAATTAATTTATCATATACTTACAAATACATAAAATAAACTATGAAAATCAACAATATATTAATTCAAATATATAGAACTAGATTACAATGGTTGAATTGTAGAATCATTGGCCTCTTCGAGGGGGAAACCTCCTATGAGTAACATCAATTTAATACAATTCATAGATTCCTTAATTGGGACTTAACACTTAAATATTAATTCTATGCATATGGGATAATAAAAATGTGCTCCAAGGATTAATTATAAAGCATACACATCCATAACAACCACTACACTAATAATGCAAAGAGAAAGGTAGGACACAGGTTCCTAACATCCCCTCCTTGGAAAAATATTTGTCCTCAAAGATTAAAATGTGGAAAGTGTTTTTGAATTTGTAATAATGGTTACCATGTGGAATCTTTAGGTTACATGCCATACCACTAGATTACGACTTATGTGATGGAGTGGGAGAGAAGTTTGTAGCTACACTAGGCTAAGACTACTTCAAATTTGAGAAGGAGAGAGAGCCTTCATTATCAAGTTATAGTAAAAATATTTGCATTGTAATGTTTTTTCCAAGAAATTTATTCAAAAATGAGACATGAAAGACTAGGTGAATGTGGGAGGAAGGTGGAAGCTCCAACTTGTAAACAACAAATCCAATCTATTGGAGAACCTTATATGGCCTATAAAACTTGAGTTCAAGCATGTTACACCCTTTTTGTTTCAAATATGAGTGTTTATATGGCCAAAGATGAAGAAAAACCATATCATCAGGTTGAAAGGTGTACTTAGAGTAGTGTTGATCAACTTGCTACTTCATATGATTTTGTGCCAAATGGAGATTGTTTTGTAGGGTGAATTTTTTTTTGATCCCAATGGTAGAGATTAGTGTTGGCTACCAAAATTGGTGAATTGATAGATGTATATAGGAAGAGTGGTAGGGGTGCTTGGCCATAAACTACTTCATATGGAGTCAATCTAGTATAGGTGTGGTATAAGGTATTATACCATCATTCTCTAAGAGGTAATAATTTGACCCAATGATGTTTCTTTGTGACAAAACAACAAAGATAGGTTTCTAGACATTTATTGATGATTTTAGTCTAGCCGTCAATCTATGGATGATAGCTTGAATTCATTTTCAATTGTGTATCAAGATGCTTGAAGAGTTCTTACCAAAAATGGCTTGTGAAGGTAGAATCATGATCTTAGACAATATAGGTAGGAACACCATGGATTCAAAATATGTGATAAAGAAATGTCTAAGCAATGGTGGAAGTAGTGTAGGGATGGGCTAAAGTACAAAACTGAGAATATTTAGAAAGATGATCGACCAAGATGAGAATCACTAATTTTCCACTAGATTTGGGGAGGCCTTTAATAAAATCCATGTAAATTTTAGTCTAAATGTGTGGGAATTAGAAGTGGTTGGAGTAGACCAGGTGGTGAAACTATTTCACCTTTAGTGCATTGGTATCACATTTAGTAATAAATGTTTTGATATCTTGTTTGAGGCTTGGACAAAATAAATTATGGTGAACCTACTTATATTTTTTCATAAACCCTAAATGATCAGCAGGGGGAAGCATGCATCTCTTGTAAAATTGAGTGTTTGAACTTGGACCCTGTTGATAATAAAAAGTAACCTTTATATCATAATGTGTGGTCATACTGAGTATAGTTATGTTTATAAAGTGGATAATAAGATAGTTGAATAATGAGTTGTTGGCTAGGGATATCATTATGCCACTCATTTTGAAGATCATGGAGCCAAGTGGAAATTGGAAGAGAGACTACATAGAGGTGTACTAGGTCCTTGAACTGCTGGAAGAGAGCATCAACCACCAAATTTTCTTTACATTTTATAATTAATTTCATAATCATATTTCATGAGTTTATAAACTCATTTATGTTGATCTAGGGAAGATACCCATTATTATAAAAAAATATTTGAGGCTTTGATGGTCGGTTTTGATGCAAAAGTGTTGGGAAATCAAATATGAATGCCATTTGTGAACTGCATGGAGGATAGCTATCATCTCTTTGTCATATGTAGAACATACTAAATTGCCTATAGTGAGGGTCTTACTGGTGAAGGAAATGGGGAAGTTGATGAGCTCAGAATATAGCTCATTCTGACACAAGAATTCTTTTGAATCATCTCAAATAGGATACTATCTTATGAAAATCATAGGTTGTTAAGTAACTATTATATGGAAAATAGGTATTTATTTTGTTTATAATTAACCAAAGACTAAACTTGCACTTTGCCATTAACTTCTAACACAATTGAATGTTTTAGTGATTGTCTGATTAAAAGGGATGCTCAACAATAGTGATTTTAGTAGCATATAAAGGAAGTTTGATTTTGATTTCCATTTGGAAAAGTTTCAGACTCACAGGCAACGTCATTCCTTGGAAAGAACAAATCTATGGACTCTGTAGGCTCAAAACTATAGACTCCATAGGCTCAAAACTATGGACTCCATAGGCTCAAAATTATGGACTCCACAGGCTCAAATCTACAGACTCTATAGGCTCAAATCTACAGACTCCACAGGCTAAAATCTACAGACTCCATAGGCTGAAATCTATGAAATCGACAGGCTAGAATCTATGAACTGCACTGGTCACTTCTTCCTACTTTGCAGGGTCAACTCTAAGGACTCAATGGAGACAAAGAGTTGAATGAGCTAGTTGGCAACTAAATAAAAGGAGAAGAATCATTCTAGCTAGTGTTTGCCAAGAAGATCGATTGTTTGCTATTTTGAAGGATTTGTTCATAGTATTTTAAGACATCTAGATTCTAGTTCTATTATAAATCAATACTCCTATTTTCTAGTATAATTGGATTTCTAAGAAATCAAATCTCCTATATTCAGATGATTGGATTAACTAGGAATCCCTATTTTACTGCATATATATTCTAAGTTAGTTGTATCAACATATAATGAAGAACATGTTACATTCAAACATATAAAAAATAATAGAGAATACAAAAGACAGCTTTAAGAAGGTGTGTTACAGAATACAGTCTAGCGATAATTGTTTGTATGAATTATTATTTCCAAGGTTGATTAAATTCTATTCCTGAATTTGAAAGGAGTAAGGGCCCACTCTACTTAGAATCAAGAATTGCTATAGGTATTTAGGTAATCTTATGTTAATTCTTGAATTTAATTTAATTGGTATTTTGGTAATAATTGAATTTCCTTAATACAATCAGATTCAGAAAGCATAAAATATTCCTTTATTCAAAGTGTCTCTTTTCCATCAAGTGTATTATTTCTTTTAAATAGCAAGTGTGTTATTTATTTTCCAACAAGTGTGTTATCTCTTTTCCAGCAAGTGTGTTATTTATTTTAAATAGCAAGTGTGTTCTTTCTTTTCCAACAAAGTGTGTCATTTCCTTTTCAGTAAATGAGTGGCTTGCAAAGTTCTTTTGTTTGTTTCCAGTAAGAGTAAATTCATTAGTTCTAAGAACATTTCTAGATAAGGATAAATTAGAACCAGCACAACACCCCCACATAGTATACATCTAGATCTACTATCCTAAGCCTTACTGTAGATAGCTTCAAACACCAACCCTAGTTGATAAGACATCAATCTAAGTATTGATTAAATGAGAGTTATAATGACAACTCATCATTTTTGGAACCATTGCTAGCGATCATGGTGTTAGTAAGGTAACCATTATTGGTCTAGAGTAAAATAAAAAAAATAGAAAACCTACAAAATTTCCAAAAATATTCAAGTTGATGAACCATCCTAGAGATTCTAAAGGATAATTCATTCCAAAATCTCCACCAGAACCATAGGTTGAGACTCCTTCAACATCTTCATGTAGTGAATCTGAAAACATAAGTGAAACTCATCTACAGGGATCTCCAAAAATAAGGATAGAAACTAGGATACTACCACAAGCAAGCCCAATCAGGCAAATTACTGAAGATCAATCTCTCATAGTAAGACATCACTTTTGAATTGCCAAAGATTTGAAAGAAGCATTTCAAAGATCCATAGCTAAGGAATATTTTGAAAACCTTGAACAACCCACAATCAATACCACAAATATCCAATGGGAAGATAACCCTAGTTTTGAAACTTCATCTGAAGAAGAGAATATGGCCCTTCAACAAAATCTACCAAATCCACAACTGGCATAGGAAAGGACTTTCTCTTTTCCTATTGTTGCAAATCCTACTGATCAGACCCATATGAAAAATATTTCACTTGAAAATTTGCTAAATTTTTGGGGGAGATCTACTGAAGGTCCTAATCAGTTTTTGTTTGAATTCAAAGCCCTGTGTCAAACTGATGACTATACCAAAGATAGCCAAAAATTAAAAGTGTTTCCATCTACACTTAAAGATTCAGCCATGAGATGGTTTATGGGATTACCTAGTAATTCCATTAGAATGTGGGATGACATGGAAATAAAATTCTTAAATAAATACCAAGATTACTGTAGGGTTTGAGAGAGAAAGGAAGACTTCTTCAAAATTAAACAGAACAAAGATGAATCTTTAGAGGATTATTTGGACAGGTTCATGTTCTGTCATAAAAGAAGTAATTATCCACTCATTGAAGAACTCTAGAAATCGGTCTTTTTAAAGGGATTGGATGAAGACACTTGGGATTCTTTAAACTTTATGGGAGGAGGAGACATAAATAAACTAGCTTTTAATTAGATTTTTGAGCTGTGTACCAACTATTCTCAAACAAAACCTAGAATTAGGAGAGGGAGAGGTAGGAAATATAATGAAGTTGGAAAGCTAATGGAAGAATTTGAAAATCTAAAGATAGATATTTTGGTAACATTAAATAGTACTTTAGATGGCCTTCAAGCCAAGGCTAATGCAATATAACCATTATCAATTTACTGTCCTAAGTGTAGACAAAAACATGCACTTAGAGATTGTCCCTTAGATAAAACCAACGTTTCATCATGTGGGATCTGTGATACCATAGATCATGACACTAAAGATTGTTCACTATTGCCTATTTTGAAGAATTAAATGAAAACACAGAGCCAATCTATTGAAGAAATAAATTATATATAAAGTCAAAACTTTGTCCCACAAAACTAGGCACAAGGACAATTCAATGCAAGAAACCAAGTTAACCCATGGATGGCACCATGGAATGTTCTAGTCCTTTCACCCTTTTGGAATCAATCTCAAATTCCACCAATCCAAAACCCATGGGGGGACAAGAGTGGACACCAACATCTCCTTGGATGATGCCACCATCACAATAATAATGGCTCCCACAATAGCAGTGGATGCGACAACAATATCAACCATGGAATAAATAGTGGAACCCATAGTGGGGTCCACAAAAACAATTTGCCCAACCAAGGAAACCACCCCAACAACAATATATTATGCCACCTCCAGTCATTTAGCACTAGGGGCAAGTAAACCAACCTCCAATGCCTGCTCAACCAATAGCAAATCTTTAAAAAAACAACCAACACCTGTTTATGTCAATGAACAGGAGGAAAAAATGACTTTTGGAGCTATTGAGTGTTCTGATATACACTTAAAGTTAGGAAAAACCATACAAAAATCTCTAGTCATCATTTTTGAGATACCTAATGAAAATGAAAAAACAAAGTTATCTCAGCCAAGTACTCAAAAAATTGAAATCAAGATGAGTCCTAAAGAAAGGAAAGAAAACACTACTATACCAGTAGTTCCTTTTCCTGAAAGGTTAAAAGAAATCAATATTCGATCAAACTCAAACTTAGTCCATGAATTGAAAAAGATCAATATTGAGGTACCCCTATTACAAACTATTAGGGATATATCTGAATTAAACTAGATCATTAAGAATCTCTATATCAAAACACCTGGAAGAAAAACAAAGTATCCAAAAACCATCCATGTAGATGGTAAGGTCATTGACTTGTTGGCACGTAAACTATTAGTTATGAAGTATGCAGATCTAGGAAGCCCAGTCATTATAGTTGCAATTGGATGGAAAGAAATTCCCAACATCTTGGTGGATCTGGGAGCAATAATTAATGTCATGACAACTGATACCCTTCAGATGTTGTCTCTTATTAGAATGCAACCCACAACTACAATTTTACAAATGGTAGATCAATCAATAACCAAACCTAAAGGGATAATAGAAAATGTGGAAGTGTTAATAGAATCTTGGAAATATCTAGTAGATTTTATGGTGCTACAACCTAAAATAAAAAACTTAGGATATCTCATCATCTTAGGTAGACCATGGTTAGCTACTATGGCAGCTTTCATAGATTGCAGATCAAGAGATATGACCATCTCCAATGGTTTAAATTCTAAGTGTATCTCTTTGTATCCTCCTACAAAACCATCAATTAATCATATACAAGAATTGTGGGTGGATGAATCAGATAACACACTAAATAATGTGTCATATTTAGCCATGATCACTATGAAAAAGAACTTGAAAGAACTGAATGAAACCATATATCCAAAATCTACGGACTCCACCAGGCTAGAATTTATGGACTCTACCAGACCAAAATCTATGGACTCTGCCAAGCCAAAATCTACAGACTCTGCCAAGTCAGAATCTACAGACTCTGCCAAAGCAACATCTAAGGACTTTTGTAGTATAGATTCTGCTAAACACTATGGAGCTTCCACTTCACATTCTACTGACACCTCCTCATTTTATGATCATAAAAAGATTGAAGAAAGTGTGAGAAAAATAGCTGAACAATAACAAACACACTTCTTAGACATGTTCCATTATTCTTTAGCATGAGTAATCTCTCCTGGAGAAGAATTTGTTGATAACATTGCCATGTTCCATAAATTACTTCCTCATTTGTGTCCTCTGAACTCATTAATGAGTGAATTCAAACAAATCAAATCTAATCATCCAGGCACTAAACAAATCATGATACTACCTGGGAAGATTCTGAACAATAGCTGGTTGACAAATGAGGAAGAAGAACAACTTTTTGATGTAATAGAAAGACATACCAAAGATTTTGCTTAGGATTATGTTGACATGAAAGGGATCCATCCTAGCATCTACACTCATCACATTTTTACAGAATCTGTCAAACCAATAAGGCAACCACAAAGGAGGATAAACCCAACATTAAGTGAGATAGTTAAAATAGAGATCCTAAAATTATTAGAGGTTGGGTTCATTTACCCCATCTCAGATAGTCAGTGGGTTTCACCTCTAGTTATCATACCAAATAAAAATGGGAAGTTAAGGGTATGTGTAGATTATAGGGAACTAAACAAAGCTACATTAAAGGACTATTTCCCTTTACCCTTCATTGATCAAGTACTTGATAATCTATCAGGAAAAAAAATACTTTTCCTTCCTAGATGGGTTTAGTGGATACAATTAGATAATAGTATCAGCTAAAGACCAGGATAAAACTACATTTACATGCCCTTGGGGAACTTTTGCTTAACGAGTACTTCCATTTGGACTCTATAATGCCCCAGCTACTTTCCAAAGAGTGGTTCTAGCAATATCCTCTGACCTTACACATGATTGTGTTGAGCTATATATGGATGATTTCACTATTCTTGGTGAAACATATGAAGAAGCTCTTACCAATCTAGAGAAGGTACTAATCAGATGTGAGGAACATCAGTTATCTCTGAGTCATGAAAAATGTCTATTAATGATGAAAAAAGGGATAGTGTTGGGACACCATATCTCTGTAAAAGTCATTCAAGTAGACCTAAAGAAAATTGAGATTATCTCCAACTTGTCCATTCCACAAAACCAACCTAAAATTAAAAGCTTTTTGGGACATGCTAGTTATTATAGGAATTTCATAGATAACTTCAGTCAAATAGCTGCCCCCATGTTTACCTTGCTTACAAAAGAGAGTAAATTTGAATGGGATGATAGATGTAAACAAGCCTTTGAGGCTATTAAAGCTAAACTCATCACTACACTAGTGTTGAGGGGACCAAATTGGACTCAACCATTCCTCATCTATACAGATGCTTCCAACACAACAATAAGAGCTGTTCTTGGATAGAAAGATGAAGGTGACCACATGTACGCCATTTACTATATTAGCAAAAACATGACACCTACAGAAAGAAATTACACCACAACTGAGAAAGAATTCCTAGATGTAGTCCATGCAATAAAAAAATTTAGACATTACATGACAAGCTATAAGGTATTTGTCTACACAGACCATTCAACCATATGATATCTTAAAAATAAACCAATTGTAGGAGGAAGAATTATCAGATGGTTGCTAATTTTACAAGAATTTGACATTACCATTATTGACAAACTAGGCAGATTTAATGTGGTTGCAGATTTCTTATCTAAGATGAACACTAAAGGTGAAGAAGAACCATTAGAAGATGACTTTCCAAATGAACAGTTATTTTTTGTTTCAGCAAAATCTTCGTGGTTTGCTGATATAGCCAATTATCTAGCCACAAGGAAGTTTCCTATGCATTTTTTAAAGAAAGAAAGAAAATGATTAATTAGAGAAAGTTCTTTTAAATGGATTAATGGAATGCTATTTAAACTCGGTCTTGATCATGTGTTCTACAGGTGTGTGATAGATATAGAAGCTTATGATATCATGAGAGCATGTCATGATGAACCAGGAGGAGGCCACTACTCAGTCCATCAAACAATACATAAAATTCTAGGGGCAGGATATTATTGGTCTCAACTCCATCGACAGGGGAAGAGATACGTGAAACACTGTGATGCTTGCCAAAGAATTGGACAACCAACTCTTTCAATGGAAATGCCTCTTCATCCTCAGCTAGTTTTAAAACCATTTGAGAAATGGGGGATTGATTTCAAAGGCCCTATGGATCTGCCATCTAGAGGAAAAGAGTATCTACTAGTATGTACTGATTATGTAACTAAATGAGTAGAAGTGGAAGTCCTAACCCATGTAAGAGAGGAAATAGTATCTGATTTCTTGTACTTTAAGATCATGCAATAGTTTGGTGCTCTGAGAGAAATAGTTTCAGATCAAGGACCCCAGTTTATGTCTAATATGATAAAACATTTCATGAAATTATATCAAACTTATCATAGGAATATATCCCCATATCATCCATAGGATAATGGACAAGTTGAAGTCACCAACAGGGAAATGGAAACCATCTTGACCAAAATTGTTGACTCTAGTAGAAAAAATTGGGTAGACAAAGTACCAAAAACTATTTGGGCCTACAACACCACTCAAATAACAACAACTGGATTTTCACCATATATACTGGTTTATGGTAAGAAACCCCTATTTTCTATAGAATTTGAATTACAAACCCTAAAGACTGCTCTTGAAGTAGGAATTGAGTTAGAAGACATGCAGAAAGAAAAACTGTTATAGCTCGATCAACTGGAAGAGATGAGGATGGAAGCATTGCAAAGAACAAAAATGGTACAACACCAAAGAAATATTTGGCATGATTCTCAAATCAAAGAATGGGAATTCCATAAAGGAGATTGGGCACTTTTATTTGATTCCAAGTTTCAGTAATTCAAAGGGAAACTATGAACTAGATGGTTGGGACCCTATAAAATTGAGGAGATCTTTGAAAATGGATCTATTAAGCTAATTCCTATTAATGACAGCAGAAGGGCCATGATTTTAAATGGACACAGGGTGAAAATTTATTGAAAACCTATCAATAGAGAAGAATTTCTCTAAGAAATAAAGGATCAGGTGGTTGTTTTAGAAGAGCTTATTTCTTCAAAAGAAATAACTTCCAGTAAAACTACTGATTTGGAAGGCTCTGCTTCTTCCAACAACACCTGATCTCTAAATAGTTTTAAGAAAAAAAAGTTAAAAAAACCAATAATGAAAACCCTCAGGTATTGTTGGTAGTATTGGTTTGAAAACCAGCTTGCTGGTGAGCCATGTACTGGTAAAATAAGCGTTGTCTAGAAAACCAATTTTATTGGCTGGTCAAGGGAAAAAATACCAAAACAACACTGCAATAAATATGAGTAAATTATGGATGTCTAATCATTCCCTACACCTAGCTTCCTTAGAACAATCAAAATATTCTTTTCTTATTTGTAACTGATCCATGTGACTTGCTGTGTAGGACAAATGGTGGGAAGGGCATACGTCTAAGGTAAAGGTACGCAAAATAGAATCTATTTATCCATAATTAGTTAATTAACAACTTTTGATTCAAATGAGATTCTTTTTATTGAGATGACTAAGCCTTGAATTAAATTTGATCCCTTCCAAAAATGGAGGAATTGTCAAATCAGATAAACATTCAAAGTGGATGGTTTGGTAATGACTATGTGTAATTATTCAATGGGCACCTCATGTGCTTAATCTTATAATGATGATGATGTGATGTCCTCAAGTCACTTTCAAAAAAGAGCCACCACCACAAATGTTCACGTCACCATACCTTGCCGACATTTCATTATATGACATGATGTTTGGCACACTCCATAGAAAATCAACGTAGGCCACGGAGCAGTGCATAATAATCATTTCTTCAAACTCCCTCATAATTGCTACACTATTTTCACTCCAGTGAACAACATTGTTATCAATCTCAAGCAGGTTCAAACCCTATTTTGAAAGAGAGCTATTTTAACTGGATTACAATCAGTGTAGGTATTTCATTTCGAATCAAAAGAAACCAATGGGATAGAAGACGAGATCAAAACCAAAGAAGGCTAAAAAATTAAACAAAGACAAAGCTTCTATGGAGCTATTCAAGGCAAATAGATGGTTACCCTTCATCAACAAGTTTTAGGGGTTTCATCAAGAGCTGGTAAGTGAATTTGTTGCTAATATCACTCTTGATAACTCAACTTTTCATGGTGTAGTAATTCCAATCTCAACCCAGATTATAAGTGAAGTGATTGACATTCTAGAAGAGGGAATGAGGGTAACAAGGAGGACCTAATTTAATGATTCAATCACTCAATTCAATGGGAATGAATAAACTAGCACTTCTTATCTAGTTGATTCAAGGGGAAAAACTAAGGGGGTCAGTAGAAATTCCCTTCCTAAACCCTGGAGGTCAGTAGCCAAATGGGTGATCAAGTATGTTACCTGTGAGGGTTAGACTAGTTTGTCAGGGGGCAAAGCCATGAAAATATTGATACACCTAAAGCATGGAAACCAAAACCCTGAATGCAAAATGAACCTTCCATACTTTTCGTACGGATCCATCCAGGTCTTGGCCACAACTTCTAATGCTACCCTAAGACACCATGGTTTCATCCACCTACTCATTCGGCATCATTTCCTTTAGTAGAGTACTAAAGCCTAGGAGACATTTCTAAATAGTGTAATACTAAATGTTTCAAATTTACTTGTGTCTAAATCTATAGACTTACCTCCATCTTCTCCATCAACATGTGGTACAATTTCAGAGCAACAATCACAGGCTAAAACCTCTCAGGCCATTCCTTCTACTTCCTCAAGGAGGGTTACAAGGTCTCAAAGACAACAAACTGTAGAACCTTCTCAGTCACCATAAGAACCTCAAGTATTTGAATTGTAGCCAACTCCCCTATCTATAAGGAGAAAACTAAAATGGAAGGCTACTTCAAAACCTAAGAAGACCAAAATACCTATAACAGAAAAAGACACTCAGCCAAGTGTGGCACAAAGGGTAACTAGAAGACAAAGATGGTTGATTCTAGCTAATAATGATGAAAAAGAAGTTACAGATATCTTGGGTAGCCTTAAGACAACATCTCATTCTGTTGAACAAACAAATTCAAATATTAAAAAGATTCTTGTTGGATAAAATTCTCTACTTATCATAGAACAACTTATCACAGAAGATTTTGTAGATATGGCCCAAGAATTTGAAATGGTGGAGCCATCCCATGTTTTAGTTGACATTCAAAGCACAAAGGGAAAAGCTGTGTATGAAGAGAAAGGAGGACCATCTAGTCCAAATGATCCAATTGTACAGTTAACTCTGGAACTATCCTAACTTCAAGCTCTAATCCAAAAATAAGCACTTGAAATTGCTGAGGTAAAAATTCAACTTCAAACCAAAGCACATATCACTTCTTTGTTAGAAAAACAACTAGATACTGCATCTGAAAATCAAATTATAGAAATATAATAGTTGAATACAGTATCTTCTAAACATGAGGCAAAAATTTAGAGATTGAAAATAGAAGTATAGATGAGAGATGCTGAACATGTAGATGTTTGGGTATATGTAGAAAACCTGAAGAAGGAGAATAGGAAATTACAGAGTATGATAACTTCTTCTGAAAATCCTTGTATCACTACATCTATTCCTTCCAAGACATATGTTGACCAAGGATCCCAAACCACCTAGATAGGTAATTCTTCTTTTCAAATACTGGATCAAATTGAATAAGAGTACCTTAAACACAAATAGAAAAATAAAGCTGCACATTCTTCAAATAAAAGAATTAGAAAAATAAAAATAGGCATTTGAAATTCAAGTCCAATAATTAGAAGACAAATTACAAGATGCATGCAAACTAGGAGAGTCTCTTTTGGCCTGCAAAAATCCATCTCTTGCATACAGTTTATTCTTGTTTGAACAGTTTTATAGATGGCAACTCCTTAGAATTTCCTATAATCTTCCTTATAAATTCTTACAACTAACCACATTCCTTGAAATTTTCTATGATTCACATCCTGACCAATAGGATTTACTCTATGAATTATATCTCCATGATTTCATCTTAGGAGGCCATGACCACAACAAGTTCTTGATAAATCTTCATGTGGGGGAAGTTTAGTTGAGGGCATTGCACTCTAATTTCAAGAACCAAATTACATGGAGAAGCCAATTTTAGGAGTATACAAACCATGCCAAAACCATAGGATTGTACATTAGGCCAGCATTCTCTCTGCCAAAATTAGTTAAAAAAACTTCATCTATGCTTGCAATAGAGATGAAGTAAAGACATTATTTGCAATTTTTGTGTGACTACACTATTTCCTTTGATTTGTTTTCTAGACAACATTTTAAAGCAGTAGTTTTTGCAACTATAAAGAGATGGGATCAATTATCAGTAACCTTGAGAAGAAGAGAAGTCATGTCTCTAAACAATATCAGGTGGAACATGCAAAGAGAAACCTCAATCCTTGAAATGTTTATTGAAGTCATAAACTCAGGAGGTGAAAAGAAATGGATTGGAATGAGATATTGACCCCCTTTGTTCATTATCCCTATTCCAAGATGGCAGAACTGGTCTCCACAGTCTAATGAACAATTTGATATTTGGAAACAAATGATTCAAGAGCATCAAGGCTTTACCAACAATGCAGACAGGCACATCACAGATGAATTTGAAGATTATGAGTTGAGTAAACATTTTGAAGATAGATTCAAGAATCAACACCAAAGATAATCAGTTTGCAATGGGACTTACAAAAGGAAAAGTCTAGGGGAAAGGATGAGCTCAAAATATAGCTCATTCTGACACAAGAATTCTTTTGAATCATCTCAAATAGGATATTATCTTATGAAAATCATAGGTTGTTAAGTCAATTTTACATGGAAAAAAGGTATTTTTTTTGTTTATGATTAACCAAAGACTAAACCTACACTTTGCCATTAATGTATAACACAATTACATGTTTTTTTAATTGTCTGATTAAAAGGGATGCTCAAAGATAGTGATTCCAGTAGCATATAAAGGAAGTTCAATTTTGATTTCCATTTGACAAAGTTTTAGACTCACAGGAAATGTCATTCCTTGGAAAGAACAAATCTACAGACTCCATAGGCTCAAAACTATGGACTCTGTAAGCTCAAATCTACAGACTCCGTAGGCTCAAATCTACAGACTCCGCAAGCTGAAATCTACGAACTCCACAGGCTGAAATCTATAGACTTGACATGATGGAATCTATGGATTGTACAGGTCACTTCTTCCTACTTTGTAGGGTCAACTCTAAGGACTCAATGGAGACAAGGAGTTGAATGAACCAGTTGGCAACTAAATAAAAGGAGAAGAATCATTCTAGCTGGTGTTTGCTAAGAAGATCGATTGTTTGCTATTTTGAAGGATTTGTTCATAGTATTTTAAGACATCTAGATTCTAGTTTTATTATAAATCGATACTCCTATTTTATAGTATAATTGGATTATAGGAAATCCAATCTCCTATATTTGGATGATTAGATTAACTAGGAATCCCTATTTTACTACATATCTATTCTTAGTTAGTTGCATTGACATATAATGAAGAACATGTTACATTCACACATATAACAGATAATAGAGAATAAAGAAGACAGCTTTAAGAAGGCATGTTATAGAATACAATCTAGTGGAAATTGTTTGTATGAATTATTATTTCCAAGGTTGATTAAATTTTGTTCCTGAATCTGAAAGGAGCAAGGGCCCACTCTGCTCAGAATCAAGAATTTCTATAGGTATTTAGGTAATCTTATGTTAATTCTTGAATTTAAGTTAATTAGTATTTTGGTAATAATTGAATTTCTTTAATACAATCATATTCAAAAAGCACAAAGTATTCTTTTATTCAAAGTGTCTCTTTTCCAACAAGTGTGTTATTTCTTTCAAATAACAAGTGTGTTATTTCTTTTCCAACAAGTGTGTTCTTTCTTTTCCAGCAAAGTGTGTCATTTCCATTTTAGTAAATGAGTGGCTTGCAAAGTTCTTTTGTTTGTTTCTAGCAAGAGTAAATTCATTAGTTCTAGGAACATTTCTAGATAAGGATAGATTAGAACCAACACAACACCCCCACATAGTATACATCTAGATCTACTATCCTAAGCCTCACTGCAAATAGCTTCGGACACTAGCCCTAGTTGATAAGACATCAATCTGAGTATTGATTAAATGAGAGTTATAATGACAACTTGTCAGCAGTCTTCTTATATAAGTGCAACACCAAGACCCATTCCATGTGCATCACACTTAAGCACAAATGACTTGGAGAAATTAGGCATGGCCAAGATTGACATGGTGTAAATGTCATGTTTAAGGTTGGAAAATGCTTGGGTAGATGTGGGCATCCATAAAAATGTGTTTTTATTGAGCATATTTATCAATATAATTATAATTGTACCATAATCCTTGATAAATTTTATATAGTACCCTATTAGACCAAGAAATCCATGTAAGCTTTTGAGGGTCTTTTGTTGTGGCCAATTTATCATAGCTATAATTTTGGTGGGGTGAACATGAACATAATTAGATGTGATAATATGTCCTAGATACTCAACCTCTATTTACCCAAAAAAAATTCAATGTTTAGAATATAGGTGGTTGGCAGGAAGAAATCCCAAGGTGGTGTCAAGGTGGTGGAGGTGATCCTCCCATCTAGGACTATAAATGAGAATTTCATCAAAGAAGACCAAGATAAATTTTTGCAAGAAGGGGAGGAATATTTAGTTTATCAAAATTTGGAAGATGAAGGGGGAATTAGTAAGCCCAAATGGCATAACAAGGAACTCATAGTGGTCTTCATGTGTGAGAAATGATATCTTTGGAATGTCTACATCATGAAGATAAATTTGGTGATACCCAAAGTGTAGGTCTAATTTAGATAATAATTATGCACCATGGAGTTCATCAAGGAGCTCATCGATGATGGGAATGAGAAACTTATCCCTCATGGTTAGTTTTTTCATATCTCGATAATCAATGTAAAGGCATTAGGATCCATCCTTATTATGAACAAGTAAGATTGGTAAAGAATACAAACTAGTGTTGGTCTGAATAACCCTAACCTATAGGAGATCATAGATGATCTTTTCAATCTCAATATTTTGATGAAATTGATATCAATAGGGATGAATGTTTAGAGGTACACTACCAAGAAGTAGTGGGATGTAATGGTTCTAAGGTCAGTTAGGTGGAAATCATATGGGTTCCTTAAAAACTATGGCATGTTTGACCAAAATGTTTTACAAGTCATAAGGTGGGTGAGAGTCTGGTGATGAAGTATTATGAAGAGAAAATACTTGGAAAATTATGTTATGGGCTCCCTATTTGAGAAGTTTATGCATGTGGTGAGAGTTGAAAATGATATTGGAGATAAAAATAAGGCATTTTAGGGTATATTTCTATCCATTATTTGAGAACTACATCAATAGCTCTAAAAAATCTTGAAGGATAGGTCCAAGGGTTTGTAACCATTGGGCACCAAGAACAACATCACATCCATTTAAAGATAAATAAAACATGTTAAATCTAAGGTTATAGTCACCTACTAAAATACAAACATTATGACACTTGCCCTTGTAGGGTAATGTACCTCCATTGGGAATCATCACCTCACAATTAGAACAAGGGTGTATAAAACAATCTACTTGCTTAGCTACATAAGAGTCAATGAAGTTGTGAGTATTGTTAGAGTCAATAAGGATGGTGAGGAGTTGTTTCTTAAAATAACCTTGGCTACACATTATGTATGGGCTAGTGACTCCCACCAAAACTTGCATGTAGATTTTAGGATGGGAATATGAGTGTGTAGAATCATCATCATCCTATGCGATCTCCTCGGTGGTATCCTCATAATCTTTGGTATCTAGTGGATAATCAACAACTAGCAAGTACAATTTTTTCTCTATGCATTTATACCCTAGAACCTATTTATCATCATAATTATAAAAAATTCATTTTTCATGATGTGATCACATTTTAGCCCCTATGACCTATTTAATGGGGGTTGTCTTGGTGTTTTTATACTAGAAAGTTAGGTTGGATGGTGTCTAATTATAGGTGTGATGTTGGGAGCTAATTTTCTCTTCAATAAGCTTTACAAGACCCAAGGTTACCATCATGGTGTGAGGTTTGAACATTTTAGCCTCAGAGTGGATGGGTTCTTTGAGGCCAGTAATAAAAAAAATCTTGAAGAAGTCATTTGATAACACTTCAATGTGATTAACCAGTTTATCAAATTCAATTTGATAATTATGAATAGTTCCTCTCTAAGGAGTTTAATGAGGGATCCCATAAAATCCTTGAATGTTGAGGGACCAAATCTACCCAAAAGTAGGGATGTAAATGTTGTCTAATTAGGTTCATCATTTGATTTGATATACCAATAGTACCATTGCAATGCCTCTTATTCCAAGTGGAAGGTATAAGTATTGTGAAGGTTGAAGTAATGCATAGCATGATAAATGCAATCTATAGGATATGTACCATTAAACCTTAAAAAGTCTAGTTTGGGCCCACATGGTGTGTGGGTGGAAGAGAAAGTAATCTCAAAAGAAGACTCCTTTAATTTATTGAGAAAAATGGTATTCTATTGATTAAGTCCATGGATCATATCAATTAAGTTAGTGGCATGGGCCTTTAAGGATACATTTTATTCTTCCATGATCTTGGTGCCTACATGGTGGCTATCATAACCTATTATTATTATTATTATTATTATTATTATTATTATTATTATTATTATTATTATTATTATTATTATTATTTTACTATTTTATGTCAAATGTCTAGTGAAAGTCATTTGATAGTCTTTTGATACTATACTAATAGTCTTTTAAAACTTAGGATGGAGATGGGCCCCAAGTTTGAATGACTTCCTAAAGTTTTTTAAAAACATTCTCTAACCACCAATATTGTTTGAATGAGTACCACTCTCCAAAAAAATTTGGCCATGGATTTATCCCTAAATGATAGCTCTTGATTTTCCTCACAGGTGGGAACTAGTCAATTAGGGTGGGGCCATTACCATTTTCAGTAATAGGTCCTCTTAGTGGGCCATATACTTTAGGGTTCTTGTGGTACTCCTCACAATGAGTTTTAGGGCTTATACCCAAGGACTTCCCATAATTATGCAGATAGGTTTTTACCTTGATTCAAAATAGATGATAGTATCTAGAGCCAAAAAAACACATTACGATTGAGTAAATTTTTTTTTAATACTCATAGTGACAATGGATTTTTGCTAAAACGAAACTATAGATCTAGACTATGGCATGGTAGGGTTGAAAAAGGATCTATTACCACTTTTTGATCACTAGGGTCTTGTTATGGCAGGGTGAGAGCATATAGTGAATAGAAGAAAAAAATTGGCCTTAGAAATTGCTTTTATACTAGATGAAAGCATCTTCCCAGAATAAGTTAGTAGATAATTATAAATACATAAAATAAAAGGATCCTTCCTGAACAAGTTAGAAAATAATTACAAATACATGAAATAAACTCTAAAAATCAGCAATATATTAACTCAAATAAGTAGAACTAAATTACAATGTATGAATTATAGAATCACTGGCCTCTTCAAGTGGGAAACCTCCTTTGAGTAAGCTAAATTAAATACAATTCATCAATGCCTTCATTGGGGCTTAACATTTACTTAAATAATAATAATATTATAACAACTATTTCTTATGCATGTGAGATAATACAAATGTGCTCTAGGGATAAATTACAAAGCATATGCATCCATAACAACTAGTACACTAATAATGCAAAGATAAATATATGACATGGGTTCCTAATAGTTTGCTTTGAGGCTATATCTCACATGCACATGCTAGTTGGGGAACAAATGGAGAAAGCTTTAATCAAAGATATTTATTTACCATTGGTGTTTTGTTATAGCTCAAAAAGAGTAATGGGGTTTATTATTATAGTCTCTTAATTTCATCTACAACACATCTTTTGGGTTCCATTGGTGGAGGTTTCTCAAGTTATAGCTCGAGTGGTAGGATGTGAATCTTAGCCTACATTGGCAAGTAAATTTTGAATTGGTAGTGTTTTTAGCCACCAATCTTTTAATGTCAATCTTTGACAAAAGGAAGGTGCTATAAATGTTTGAGTTCTTTTCAATATTGAGTACAAGTTGAATCTTATTATGGATATGGAGCTTATTGATTCAAGGTTATTTTTGGTACTAATTTTATCTAGCTAAGACAAACTCATTTTTCTCCTAGCCTCCATCTTTAGGGCCTTGTAAGAGTGTTTCATAAAACTCCTTGGATTTTTTGAGGAATTGGAATAAGTCTACATGACAGTTACGGGGTAAGATACTAAATAGAAGTGGTTATTCTAGAGATTTAGGATCTCAAAGCCCCAATTATTGAGTTGTATTTGTGGAAAGTTACTCAAAAATCCTCAAATCAAATTGAAGTAGTGAAATTCCTTCTCCATAGTTTTTCTAGGGGTTATTTCTTAGTACCAATATATTTTATTAAGTGGGTCATGAGGTCAATAGGGTCTTCATCCTTAGTTAAGGAAGAGTCTAGTGGTGTCATTTAGATTTTAGATTTGTCTCCTAAAAAACTAGGGGGTTGTTCAATCGATTGGAAATGGTTATGGTAACAACTAAATTAGAGGATCATGCTCAGTATTTGGATGTAGAAAGGCCCCCTTTGGGAAGATATTTATGAGAACTGAGTCATGTTGGCAAACCCCTTATTATTCTAGATGTATAGTAGGTAGTCTTTCAACTTTTCCTTTCATTTAGTTTTTTTGTCTTTTTATTCCTTTATATGCTTCTCTCGAGAAGCCTTATGCACTTTCTAAAGTATCAATGTATATGAACATTATAATAGTATAATAGAACTGTTTCATATTTTTGTTGTCTCATGTGTTTTTAATCACATGCCTTGAGGTTTTTTCCTTTTTTTAAAAAATAAATAAAAAAGGGGAAAAAATAATATTAATAAGTAAAGAAAATCATTACTAGAAGAATGGGGGGTAGAAACCCCTAAAAGAAAGCAACATAAATTGAAAAACTAGGCACATGCCCAACTAGACAATATTATGGACCTCCTTATCAACCTCCAAAATTCTTTCCAAATCAGAATGCAATGTTAGGGAGAGGGACCCCCAATCCTCAATGTTTCCACCATCCAAATGGTCGGATGCCCATTTAGCCAAAATATCTGCTACCCTGTTCCATTCTCATAGAATGTGAGCAAAAGTAACGCTATCCA
This sequence comes from Torreya grandis, assembly GCA_037957365.1. Lineage (NCBI taxonomy): Eukaryota > Viridiplantae > Streptophyta > Pinopsida > Cupressales > Taxaceae > Torreya > Torreya grandis. The sequence continues at coordinate 1,986,657 of JARHVA010000603.1, forward strand.
TAAGTGAACAAATCTATGAAATCTATTGCACAATCAAAGATAGTTGCCAATTGACATCCACCACTTTCCTCTTAATGACTAGGTTAATCAAGACTTGAGAATCTGATTCTCAGATAATCCTTCACCAACCTAATGCCTGGGCCTTCTCAAGGGCATCTAACCTTCCATCATATTAATGGTTTGTAGCCCCTCAAGAAATGCAAAAAGAAAAATCACCATACCTTCAGAATCCCTTCTTATCCCTCCAATACTAGCAGGTCCCATATTACCTCTAGAGAAACCATCCGTATTGATCTTGAGAATTCCACTAGGGGGTGTTGCCACTGACTAGTCTTGAGAATCTACTCCTTGACCAGCTTGCTCCTCTTGACACATGTAGAATTACTAATAAACTATTGGAATCCAAGTCATGCCACCACTTGAGCATCTTATTTGGTCAAAGGAAGGCAGATCACACTCTTTGCTTAGACAGTTTCTTAGATCATCCCCACCACTTTCTGCCATACTTGCTGCACCATGACCCTCACCCCCCAAATTTTTTTCCTATTTCTCTCAAGCCAAATCTGCCAGAATAGAAAAATGGGGCCACCTAGCCATATGTCCTATAGGAAGGACATCATTGAAGGGGGTTCCCCCATTCCATTCTAGAAGTTGACCATAGATTGAGCATGAAAACATGGGCACTGCCAAACATCCCACCAATAATGCTAGAGTTGCAAGGCAAAGGGGCAACACAAAAAAAGGTGTGCTGAATCCTCCTCGGTTGCTCTACACATAACACATACAGAAGGGCCTCTAAAACCTCTCTTCTAGAGATTGTCTTAGGTCAAGTACCTGTTCCAAGCCAACATCTAAGCAAAATAGTTACATTTAGGCCATGTGAAATTATTCTAGACCTGTCTCCACCAATGCAATTCCCCCTACCTAATCTTTGAAGAAGTAAAGCCTGATATCCAGATGAAACTGTGTAAACTCCCTTGGGATTAGGAGACCAAGCTAGCTCATCCTCCTCCTGAAGAGGATTACAACGATGCCTAGAAAGGATGCTCAACATCTCCTCATTATATTCTTGCATCCCATTATCAGGCCAAGTTTTGAGAGCTTTCTAGTGAGCTACTTCCACCTGTTCTTGTGTAATATAAACTTTAATGTCACTCACTCGAGACCAACCAGCATCAAGGAATCTCTGACAAAGGTTCAACAAGTTTGGAAATTGAGAAATGATGGGAGGATAACCATCCCAAGATTTAGACCAAAAGAGAGCCTTGGATCCCTATTTACAAATCCAAAATAAGCCATTCTTGATGAGAGCAGCCCCTTTTTTTAGAGTACCCCATATTGCCAAACCTTTCCCAATAAGTGGATAGTGAGGGATGTCCCTTTGAATGGTTCTAGAGTAGTACTTCTATGACATAATTTTGGTCCCAAGTTTTGTCTTGTTTGCTGCACCATCACCAATAAAGTTTGGCCATCAAAGTAATACAATTTAAGTCCGCCTGCCTCAAACTGAGCCCACCATATTGTTTGGGGCTACAGATAATCTCCCATATAATAAGGCTCCATTTAGTGGAGTTTAAACTACCAACCCATAAGAATTGTCTGGTAACTAAATCAAACTCCTTAACGAATCCCATCGGGGCAACCTGGATCATACACCTGTAAATGGGTAAAGCCTACACCACAGATTGGGCAAGTTAAACTTGGCTTGCAAAGGATAACCACTTGTGTGTCCAATGATTCACTTTCACCTAAAATTTCTCCAAAATAGTCTGCCAAGATTCTTTGGATGTACGACTAACTGAGATAGGGATACCTAAGTAAATCAAGGGGGAGTCCCAATCTAAAAATGTAGAGTCCTCACGATCCACTATTGAAAAGGGCCAAGAGTATTGAAGAAGAAGATGGATGACTTATCTTCATTGACCTTTTGTCCCAAGGCCATACAATAAACATCTAACACCTTGCATAAATTAGCAACTTTAGTCATTGTGGCCATGCCCATAAGGGTAGTGTCATCAGCAAATTGTAGGTGTGATTACGTCAGCAATTCCCCTCCCCATCGCCATCCTTGGATATGTCCTTCCTCTTTGTTCCTGCTGATCAACCTCCCCAAACCTTCAACAAGGAGAAGAAAAATGTACAGAGATAGAGGATCACCTTATCACAGCCCTCTTATAGCACCAAAAAGCTCTGTGTGTTCTCCATTGATAAGCATTAAGAAGGAAGCCGAGGACATGTAGCTCATGACCCATTGAGTCCATTCATCTATAAAGCTAAAAGCACTAAGAACCTTCTACAAGAATGACCATCTGACCCTATCAAAGGCTTTGGCCATGTCTAATTTAATGAACATCACCTTATCTTTTATGCTGGCCATGGAGTGAATGGACTCAACAACAATAACAACACCATCCAAGATTTGCTTGCCTTCCACAAAACCACTCTACTCTTTTGAGATCACAGCACTTAGCCCTCTTTTTAACCTATTTGCAATGATTTTAGTTATAATTTTGTAAACAACATTGTAAAGGGATATAGGGCAGATTTGACTTAGCCTATTAGCACCTTCACATTTGGGTATGAGAGCAAGATAGGGCGCATTTATAGCCTTAAGAATTTTATTATTCTACTGAGATTCTTGGACAATAGATAAAATGTCAGGTTTGATAATATCCCAAAATTCTTGGTAGAATTCAGCAGGGAAGCCGTCAATTCCAGCTATTTTCCCTTTATTCATCTGAATGATGGTTTCATCAAGCTCTCCAAGTGTGATTGGTTTCATTAAATTTTTATTCATTTCACACGTCACCAACAATGAAATGCAGAAGAGAACCTGAGCTTCTTTCGGTGATTCCCCATTAGCATCTTCCCTGAAGAGAGTAGAGAAGTACTGCACTACCTCTTCTAAAATTGTCGAAAAGGAGTTAAGGTGCTCACCTCTTTCATTGACTAGGGCTGAAATAGAATTGCCATGTCTCCTGGCTTTGGATGAATTGAAGAAAAAAGATGTATTTCTATCCCCCTCCTAAAGCCATTCAACCTGAGCTTTCTGCTTCCAAAAAATTTCCTCCCATAGCTCGCATTCCTTTAGGTCTTTCATAGCCTGTGTTTCTTCTTGCAGTAAGTCTTCAATTAGTCCTTCTTCCCTTATTATTCTCATGATACCAACAAAGCTTGGTTTGTGCAATAGCCTTAGCATGGAAAATGTTCCCAAAACTTTGGTGATTCCACCACTTGAGCTTGTACTTCACATATTGCAGTGTTTTGGTAAAAATGTATATCACCGTACCATGGGCAGGCCTACCCCAATGCCACCAATTGGAAACACACTCATGTAAAGATTGATCCCACAGCCACATGAGTTGAAATCTAAAGGAAGGAGAGCACAGGTGATACTGTGAGACACTATTAAGCTTGATGGGCCAATGGTCTGATCCTCTCTAGTCCAAAATTTTAGACCTTGTAGACCACATACCTCCAACCCAAAAAGCTGAGACTAGAAAACAATCAAGTCTCTCAACAATGCAATGTTTCCCACTCCTATAGTTATTCCAGATAAATTGTCTATTATTGGGCCTGACATTAACTAAATTCAAAATTTCAATGTAGTTACACATTAGCAAAGCAAATGGGTCTAGCCTTGACGTGCAACTACTCTTTTCATTCAAATAAAGAATAGTGTTAAAATCACTTGCCATAATCCAAGGGTGGAAGGGGGCCAAGCTACAGATAAAACTTATGTGGCCCCATAAGGAGTTTTTACCCTACCAATCATTGGGAGCATATATATTGGAGAAGAGAATGACTTCCCCCATCTCAAAGCTAGAAGCAATCATAGTCATGGAGTACTTAGAATTCAACCAGCCTATGGGCCAATCTTTCATGGGTTCCATAGATAAGCTAGTCCTCTTGAGTATCTAGTAGTGCCAATGCATTGACATTCTCCTTACCACCACAACTTGGGTGCAAGTCTGGACATGTCTTCAACTAAAAGCTTAGTCTTCTACAAGAAAAGGACATTCAGCCTATGAATTTTAATTAGGTTGTGAACAACATTTTGTTTGGGGCTATTGTTCAAAATCCTTACATTTTAAGAGATTATAATCATTTCAGAGAGCTCAAAAAATGTGCATCTAGAGTCTTTACTAACCCTGACTCCACCAAAGTCTCTCCCATTAGCTTGATCTTTTCTTGGTCCTTTTTCTGCTAGGCTTGCTAGATTTCTCTCCCACTCCTTTCTTAAGGTATTTTTATAGAAGGCCAAGATGAGGGAAATATTTACTGCTTCTTGTTACCCCTGGGTCCCCAATTTTCCTAGTAAGGGGCATATTTTTATCTTATTTAAGGGGAGCAACTGAGGAAGTCATTCCTTCCAAAATTATCAGCTGCTGGTCCATATCCATATGACAATCTCTAGCATCTTGTGTTTTAGTTAAAGCCCCTATAGCATTGGTCTCCTGAGCTGGTCCCTCAATCCCCTGGTCTAAAATCGTCAACCTGAGATTCACCTCCTACTGATTAAGGTCATCAAATATTTCAAATCTATTGAGCAAGTCATCTAATTGTCTTTTCTTCATGAAGCATTTTTGGCCTCTAATTCTATATCAGCCTTTAATCGCATAAAACCATCAATTTTAGGCATCTCACCTAAAATTAGACCCCTTTCCTTGTCAATACCAGAAGGAGTGCGAGTAGATTGAGTTGGTTGAGGTGTAGTGGATTTCAAGGTGGGACACCATCACTGTAAATGCCCATAAGCATGACATAGATGATAGAAGAAAGGAAAGGTTTCATAATCCAGATTTTGTACCCATGAAAAAGGGCCTACACTCATTCCAACAACGTCTAGTAATGGCTTACTAAGATCAATTTCAACACAAATGCAGGCATAAGCCATTACCTTTCTCCCCAGGAGTGACATTGAGGAACCTACCGGCCTTCCCAGCAAGGATGCAAGCAAATGGAGAGTGTCTTCTTAGCAGCATTCCACTAAAAAGCAAGGTAGATGCACCCACACTGGGACACAGTTTGGTAGTTCCTCTAAAGGGATGAAACTGGCATGCTAAGGCTTGATAAACAATCCCACTTGATTATGGAAGTAAGGACCTCCAACAAAAACTCATTGACAATCTGTTATACAAGTAAAAGTGACCATGAAATAGCTATTCTCTAGAAATGTAATATCCATATCTACTTTTGGTGCCCACGTCCTCTGAGCCCATGCTTCCAAGAATAAAAATGACATCCTAAGCCTTATAAAATTATAGTATAGGGAGTGATTGGAATAGTATTCAATGTCTTCAGCAATCATTTCCATTGGTATAGCCAGCTTAGGCCTCTCCTTACATCTTTCCAGACAGTTGTTGACTTTGGGGATACACATACTTGGTTTCTCAAGAGCAATAAAAGAGCCTAAACCTTGTAAAAATGGAGCCTTCCCACTGTTGTATGCTCCCTGGGATGCCTGCTACAGTCTAAGTGCTTCCCTGTAGCTGTGCCTTGCTTTTTGCCCTATCGTGCCCTACCCTGTCGTGCCCTCCTACTCGCCATCATCCATCGCGCCCTCTCGTAAAATCACCTTGAGGTTTTTGCCTTAATTTAGGTTATATTTTCCTATTTTTTTGCTTATACTAGGTAGGGGTCCTATCAACCCTAAAATTAAATAAAAAAATCTAACTTGTTTGTTTTACTTATGGTTAAAAACACATCCAAAATTAAGAACTAGGGTTTGCTTACATGGAATATTAAATTTAAATTTAAATGTATTTTTCAAATACCATTTCAAACAACATTATACATAACATGGTATGTTCCAAGTTGAAGTGTAGCATACGGGGGAACCAAGGAAGCTATTGCATTGCTTAAGATGTCATCTTAGGACATAAAACTTTGAATACACCCTTAAATCCTTATTATGATGTAGATCCAACCTTTAAAATATAATTTTATAGAAAAAAATGAAATTTTAATATTTTTACAGCTATAACAACTTTACAATAGTGCTCAGGTAGATATAATCTCTTAAAAAGTTTAATTGAATCCTTACACAAGATTTTTTGGAGTGTTTACAAGCCTCATCAATGAATATTTAGTATGTAAAAATTGAGATCTAGAAATTAGGAAAACAAAAATATTTTTTTATTTCTTTGAGGACATACAAAGACATACTATGATTCCCAAGAGGTATAAAAAATTATAAATTTGAACTTGAAGCCTTACAGACTCTATAAAAGGTCTTGATAGGCCAAAAAATTGAAGATCTTCACTCTAGAAGAGAGATCCAAGCATGAGATGAAATGAAATGATTTTTTTTCTAATTTTTCACTTGCCTCGGCTATACATACATTGTACAACATGTGTAGGTTATTGATTTGATTTCTAGTACATTGTTTAGATATTGAAACCATTAATTATTTGCTCAAATTTATATTACCAAGATCCACAATAGATATGAAAGCCAAAAATAAAAATTTGAATGAAACATATGATTTATTTTCCTTCCAAGGATGCAACACAATATTTCATAATTTATAAGATCTTGCCTCTCAAACAACACTTCAATCAAGCTCTTCTACTATGATAAAATACATAAAGTAATACAAATATATACATAAGATCTAGAAATGCAGTTGGAAGCAAAAAAATATATAGATCAATGTTGACACAATATTTAATGTGAACAACCTCAAGGAGGTAATAAACCACAATTATAATTATTCAATATAATGATAAACTTAAGTACCCAATACAATCCTTCATCCTCTCACTTCTTCTCTCAAAAATAGCTTCATAAAATCTTCATAGAGTTACCATATAATAAATATATCTTGCACTATTCAAAAAATAATATTGTATTCATTGGTGTATTTTCACCAAGGGGTAAAAGCATTTTTACATTGGGGTGTGGAGGTGGATCATTTTGACCAACTAGTCAAACCTATGTCCGAGGAACATTCAAAACAATGATAATATATTTAATTTATTTATATGTGATTATCTCATGTTAATAAATAAAAAATATATATTTATTTAACTATTGTAAATATGTTAAGGGTACATTTAGCACCACTTGAAAGTTACATGTTCCAACAAATATTTTGGATGAAATCAACTTATACATCATAGAAAATCACAATACCATCATAAATTGTGTTATTCATATCCACAACACATCATAAAATTTATAATCTACTTCTTTCTATTCATATCAAAACTTGTATTATTAATGACAACCTCACTCTTTCTCTAAGATAAATAATATATATTTTTAAAAAGTGGCAATGATAAATGGAGAACATTTATTATCTTATAAAAGGCAAGTTATATATTCTCTGCCAAAGAAAATGCTTACTTTTATCATTACCCAATTACAATATATCTTTATCATTTTTATATTATTTTTCGAGAAATGAATATTTATTTCATTTTACAAGACTATTTTTCATATATTATATTAGTTGAAATGAAATCCCTAACTATGGATGAATATTTGCAATTAATAAAAAATATATAATTTTATATTGGCTAATGAAAATGTAAGATTTTTTTATGAACTATAATTTTTCAAAAAGTTAAACATTTATAATTAATCCTTACTATAGTATGGCGATGTCATTATCTATTCTAATTTAAGTCATAATTAATTTACCTTGTCCACACATATTTACTTCCATGACTTTGGCATGAGGTTAAATGACAATTATTATTTTTGGTGAAAGATCAGTCACTAATGGTTTATAAATTCTAGGAATAACTTGAAGAAGGAATATTTTGATAGCTTAATTGATCTATGTTAGAATTAACAAGAAGTTGAATAAGGATGCTAAATTATAACATCTCATTTCCTTTTCTATCACATGGCATAAATAAAATGTATTGTTTAATATTATAAACAAGTTGTTACAAGTGCCACATGTTCTTATTTTTAAATTAAATTATCAAAATAACCAAACATAATTTTAGAGTACTTAAAAGATAGTGGAATCAATTTAGACATTTGGCCACTGTAACAAGAAAATTTATAGATGGGAGTTGGTAACCCATGAGGAGAGGTAGAGTAATTAGTGATCGCAAGTGATGGGTATATGATATTGGTTTTTGTATTTGAAAATTTTAGTGCATATAATGAATTCTAATAATTAAATAAATTACATAACAAATAATGTTTTTATAGCACATTTTGGCTTTTAAATTTTGTGATAGGGTTTTAATTATTATGGGAAACCATTCCCTAATGATTATTGGTAGATAATAATATACCATGGAATAGCCCAAGTTTTTATCCAAGTATATCTTTAAGGTTTACATCATTCACCACCATGATTCCTTGAAGGCCCCCAAAATCATGGATAAGTGGGTGATGGAGACTCTTAAGATCAAGGTCATATAAAATTATGAGGTTTTGGAGGTGCTAGTGAAGGATAAGGAGCTACTCAGTAGGCTAAATTTGAAATATAGTCATGATGGAGGTAAAGTCTATGAAAATTCCTAGGTTGTGTTTTAGTGATATTAAGATCAACTAACTTGTAAATGTAAATTTGCATAAAAACACTAAACCTAGGTGTTTAGTAAAGAAATTTTATTTATCCTCTCTCAAGTAAATTTTTTAAGCTTGCTTGGGAATATAGAGTATTATATTTTCCCTTTTGTGGGATTTAATATAGGATCAATTATTTGATTTGTGCTTTTCAGTTATCCACTAACGGTTATGATGATGATAATGTTTTTAGGAAAATACCCATAATTTTATTCTTTACCAATGGTATAAATTTAGATCCCAACTTTGGTGTCTATGGCATTGTTATGTAGTGTTTACAATTGGAATAATTTAATAGGTAACAAGTCAATAATAACATATTTATATTCCCCCTGTTGGTGTTTTTTTTCTTTACATTATAAGTTGTGATAGTTATTCTAAAAAATCCATGTAGTTAGATTATAACCACACATTTGGTATATATGTGTTTTATGTTAAATTTTCAACGAATTCAATGAGGGATTAATATGTAGTAGGTCATTTTATTCTAATATATTAATTACATTACATGTTTGATAGCATGCATGATAACAATGTCAAATATATATTGATGTCTTGATGACTTTATATTTAAAAGGCAAGAATTATAATTGGCCCTTTTTAATTAATTATGTTGAATGGTGTTTCTAGTTACATTAATCATATAGAGTTGTAGTACACATGAATATTGAGCTTATTAATTGTTCTTTTTTTATTTGTGATTCATTTCAATTTTATGTAAAATGGGCACATGAGCCTTGAATTTGGATATTCATTAGCCCATAATCAAATTTTTCAATCTATAATCTTCAATTGAGTACATAAAAGTAAAAATAGATATAACTGATCAACATGTTATAATTAAATTAGTAATTTCACATCTTATTTTATTATATAAGTTTTTATGGTAGATGTGAGAATTTCTTTTAATTCAGTTACTTGTGTTTTATTTGAGTGTCATGATAGATTTAAGATATCAATTATAATAATTGTTATATATATATATATATATATATATATATATATATATATATATATATATATATATATATATATATATATATATATATATCTACTTAGTTTGAAACATCAAGGTGACTAAGGAAAAACACTTACATGAGCATAAACATGGTAACATGATTTTTTTCACAAATTTTGGCACTGGAATTTAAAAGGTTACACCAAAGCATGGGCTAGATTTTCTTCCAATTTGACTATGTTTTTAGAGCATTAATTTTAGATGAAATTTAATTATTATTATGCAATGGAGGTTTAGTCTAGTACTAAAATGGATAGTTCAATATAAAAATGACCTAATGTAGTATAAACATATATAACTTATGGTCATGAAAAATAAATTTTAATATAAAATAAAATTGAGTATTCAAAATTATATGATGTAGATGATTAATAAAATGCCAAAATGGCATAATACAATTGTTAATGTAGTATGTTATGCTCTCAGCCACCCCAATCTCTCAAATTCCAAGAAATCAGTATCTCTTATGGCCTAAAAAGTTACTCATGAAGTTTTGGAATATACCAAGGTAGACAAACATGCTAATGCTTGATTCTACATATTCCATTTAATTATTTATCTTAAATGTACATACTTGTATAATTGGAGATTCCATTAGGAAAAAAGAGATAATTGTTAAAAATGTATTTAAAAGTAAGAGGGAAAAAGAACCTAATAATAAATGAGGGAACATGATCAAAATATGAAGTCTACACTTTTTTATGCAATGATAAACATTTCATGATCTCTATGCCAACTTATTGAATCACTTAAGACTGATTTAATTCATATGTGCACATTTTACATCCTACAAAACTAATTTAAAATCACATCTCTTTCTATCTCAACAACCATAAGGACTTAGTGTATTATTCCCTTGTTATTAATGGACAAGATATACATGAGCTATCTACTTGGCTATATGTTTTATAATAATGGTTGGTCAATGTTGATGTGTTGTTTTTTTGTTGGTATATTATTATTTAGTTGATTTATATTTTTTTATAGTCATCTAAAATTCCACTTGAGTGCAATGAGTGTTACTTCAGATCACCTATCCCTAACTTAGCCCCAGACTTATCTTAGTACATATTTAGACAATTATATAGATTTTGTGTGGGCCTTATGCATCCCTATACATCTCAAAATTAGTCTTAGACCCTCCCTTAGGCATCTAGTCTCCTAGTACCTAAGGGTTTTCCACTTGGACATTATCACCATACTTTAGACACTAGCACTATGCACTAGTGTCTCAATTTGGTGCTATTATCCATTTCATTCTTTTTAGCTTCAACAAATATCTTTTAAATTTCAAACACACTTAGGTTCAACCTAGGCCTATTAAAAACCTTTCATAAGCACAAGATTAGTTTATATACATTACTTTTCACTCTTTATTCACTAGATATAAATTAGATGCAAATACACATAAATAAAGCTTAGAATAAATAGTGCAAAATCAAGGTGAGTAATCCCTATTTTACCTTACTTCGACATACAATCATATCAATCCCTCCTAAGCTCAAAATACATAGATTTAAAATCTAAAACCTCACTCAAATCACTAAAATTGGCATTCATACTAGCTTCACTTGCACTTACACTAACGCTTAGGTGGGGATAACTACATCAGGGTTTATCCCTCCTTAGAATAATGGTATATAAGAAACTCTCATCACAATCAATTGTTGAGGATGTCTAACCTACCTAACTAAAATCACAATTTTTCTAATTATGCCAATCAAATACCTTAACCATAGGGAGGTCTAGGGTTTACATACAAAATTAGTCAAAATAGGTCACAAATAATGAGGTAGAGTTTGTCTGTGTAGGAATAGGATTAACAGACTCAAATATATGTGCTCCCAAAAGTATAGATTGTTTCTTGCATAAATTAAATTAGTGCCAAAAGTGGACAATAACACCACCATTCTACTATATAAAATACAATTTTATTATCTAGGAGGATTTCTGACACCTAGATCCTATTTACGACACTTATACTAACTCTTGTACTAGTTTTTAGCTTCTGTATCATTCATCTTGGGTAGTTTCTAACTAAGTACTTATTTATATCATTCATTGCTATTATTATAAATATTAGATTAGATAAGTTCTTTAAAAAATTAGTGGTTTTATTTATTTCATATTTTATACCTTTTTTTATTGTACTTAGATGCTTTAACAACCTGGGGTTTAAACTCCATAACCCCTTAAAATTTAAATCATTTCGTGAACCTGATTTACTTTTAATACTATAAAAACCCTATTCATATATGCTACTAAGGTTTTTATCCCTATTTTTCCTATTTCCCTTGGTTGTGTTAGGCTTTTTAGATTTTACATATTCTATTTTAGCAACACTATTTCATTTTATTTACTATATGCCATATCAAAAAGTTATATCTCTTCAATTATAAGAACCATGTATAATACATATGTGATGATTTATACACCTATATATACTTTTTCATCAATGAGAAGATGATGCCTAGGTTTTATGAATAATGTGAGATATAGTTCTTTCCATTAGTACATACTAGTACTATTAGGATAATACCATGAGCAAGGTGGATGGTATCCAATATTATCCTTTCAATATGCCCTAAAACATCCCTAATCACCTTATTGAGTAAGAGATCACTTATTGACTATCTAATGGTATTATAGGTCTCTACTATGCTAGGAGTAGAAGGCCTACCTATTGTCCCTTATGGTCATCAAGTTCTATGAATACAAGACTTTGACCATGATGAAATTTATTTCCCTTCACCAAAAATCATACAACCTAGACAAGGCTAAGAATAATAAATGGGATCCCCATGGGAGGGTAAAGGATCATGTGGAGAAGTATTATCCATACCTCAACACTACATACCACCATGAGATCCACCCCAATGACGTGACCCACCTCAACCTTGCCAATGAAACAAAGGTAATTGAAAATATTAAAGTAGCTAGTCACTAAAAAGTTAAAACATGTCCCAAGCTAGTTTTAGAAGAGATAGTTTATCCCTTATGACCTACTCCTTAATGACCTAGTATCCCCCAAACTCTAATTAAATTTTAAATAACCAAGAATAATTTATCTAAGTTGATCTTGAAAGGGATCCCAATGGATAAAATTCATTAAAATTTATAATATGTTTCACCTATGGAAATCTCCCAAATAAGGAATTACCAAGTTGCATATGCCCTTTGTTTTATAAGTAACTTGAAGTCACAGGAGATCCCATTTTAGGACCATCTTGTGGCATCCTTAAAGGTGTTAAACCCTACTTATGGATTTTTAAAATAACCCTTTACTATTCATCTTATATTCTCAACCCAAATTTATAATACCCCTATAGTGGCTCCCTCCATGACAATCATTGGAAACATGTAGGTGCCCTTTGCTCTATTGGCTCTGATGACATTCAATGTTCCTAGTTACCTAACCCAAATATAACCTATACCTCTAGTGAATCCTCTTATATTGATCCCCAAAATTTTTTAAGCTCTCTTTGGCCCTCTAACATTGATAATATTTGGTTCTCCTAGCTTCTTAGTTCCTCCAAGTTTCCCTCATACCCTAATTTGGCTTATTGTAACTACATCAACTTGTCCAAACCCTTTAATTGTTCATGGGTTAGTTCCTCAAGCTGGTGCATTTCCAAGTTGTTCTTAAATTCATGTTTCCCATATAGTTATAATTTCCTTAAAAACATCAATTAATTCAAGTGCTTTAGTCTCCTTTATTCATGTAACTTCCATCACATCAATTTTAGCAATGACACTACCTTTGAGTTCAATAGTGTCACATGTGAGATCTAAGTAGAAATTTGTTATGTGTTCCAAGATTGATTTCACCTCAGCCACCCTATGGCCTCTAGTTTCACCTTTAAAACCTTCACAATAATATCTCTATATTACAATGGGATCCTTATGAATTGGATTTAATCAACCAATTTCATCATTTCAATTTAATACTTAGCTCTTGTGATTAATTATCTCTTAGGTGTATACACACAATATTTTTAAAATTTATCAACTATTGATGCTTTATCTCTTATAGGAACCTATTGAGTCTCAATATATGTAAGTGCACACCTTAAAGGGTGTACTAAGAAAGGGGTGAGAAGGCCATTATTGCTTTACAAGATTGTTGTTCCCTATACCACCACTTAAAACCAATATAAACCTCTCCTATATATTTGTCTAAGCTTTGACACCCTCATTACACATTCATCCAAGAAATTCATAGCCTCAAATATCCCATAGCTAACCAAAACATATTTTTACCATCCACAAAACAGTTTAAAATGGGCCAGCCCTATTCTTATAATTGAGCATGTTATGGGACTAAGTCAGCATAGCTAATTTGGTTCATGACCTAACTATTTTATTTCCAAAATAATAAGGTTGACTAGGATGACTATCTAAACTAAAACTTCAAAAGGCTTTAGGGTTAGATATGGATATATAAATACATCCTTCACCCCATTTTCAATAAAGAGATATATAATCAATCATTTGTGTATCTATTTATCCGCCATTCTACATGAGGAGTCATTACTTAGGGTTTCATACTTCCTTTTGAGAGAATGATTTTGTCTTGTGATAAAATTCTTTTGGATGCATATAAGTCCTTTAGCCTAAATTCAACCTATCTTTTTTATCCTAATGAACCATGACAACCTCTTTCAAAGAATTATTGGCTAAGGGAGAGATTGAGGCTCAGTGAGTTTATACTCAAGGTAGGTATTCCTAACTCTTACTACTATTTTATTAGTAGATATATTTACATGTATTGGCTTATGAATGTTTTGTTATCTCTATGCTTAAGATTACCTCTACATTGACTTTAGTAGAGTTGTTCTTTTCATGTTTAATTTTTATGTTGATTATCCCCCATTTATACCACAAGCTTCGATGAGCACTAGATTATATTTAGTTTACTTTATTATTTAGTTTTTTAGAAAACATAGGACCTAGCTAGGGTTATTATGTGGTATTTCTTGAATAAAGGGTTTGAAACCCTCTCTAGTGATATTTTTGGTAAGAGACCCCTTTGTTAGGTCTAGCACATATAAATTGGTTATGACCCTAATTGTTTAAATATACCAACAAGTAGAAGGGCTAGTTTTATTTATCTTATATGAGCTAGGATTGATTTGTAGATCAGCCTCACTTTCCCTTTCATAAATTTTGGTAAACTTGATGTAAATTAACACTTGCACTTTTTATTTCACACTTTCATTTAGTATCATTTATTATTTATTTCATTTTTATATCATTGGATTGAATCTATTGACTCATTCTAACATTTTGTGCATAGGTTTAATACGCAAGTGATCCGATCAATTTTGTTTTGCTTCATTCAAGTCATTTTTAATTCAAATTAATTAGATCAACCTAATCAACTCAGTTCACTTATTTTCATACAAGTTGCGAGACCCAATAAATTTTTTTATACGGTTAAAAATATTCATCTAGATGGAATAGTATAAAAAAACCAAATTCAACATTATTAAAATCATCATGTTGATTTTCACCAACTTAGTCATTTATTTTCCTTTATTTTAGTCATATTTTTCATAATTTAGTCTATAAAACTATCACCCTACAATATTTGAACAAATAATCCATTGATTCGAGATTAACATAGTGTTAGTCGAGAAAATTAAATCAAAACAAACACACTAAACACTAACACCTCTAGCCTAGACACTAGGGAGAGCATATGTAACAAGCACACAATGAAAACATAAATTGAAAAATAAAAGAAATATTATTTTTACCTTCCTTGTAGCTCAAAAACCACTTTTTGAGTTGGTTTTCTTAGCTATGTGCTCAAAACATATTTGTCAATGAAGCTCCATTGCTCTACCTCTTATTGACACCCTAGTAATGTTGGTTGGCTTACCTTGGCTTGGCTTATGAAATTGGCATGGTAACACTACAATGAATATTTTATGAGGTATTTTGGCATAATGAAGTTTCACTAGAAAATATTTTTCATGTATTTGAGCATAATAAATTTAGACCAAAATATCTTCAATATCAATGGGTGAGGCCTTCTATTTATATCCTCCAAAGTTAAATCTCACCCAAGTTGAGTTAGGTTAGGATTAAACATGTTTTATTTCAAAATAACCCTAGGTGATTTAAGGCTAACCTTAATTAAGTTAAGGAAGGCACATGTAATTATGATTCTAAATTAGTAGGCATGGATCACAAATTTAAATATTTTTTAGATATTTTAATAATTCTTAACAAATCATAAAAGCAATGATGAAGAAGTTAGATATTTTGTATTTTTGAATTTCCATTTTTAGATATTCATTAATTGCAAATGGATTATTTAGCTAAGCATTTAATCTAGTTTAATTATTTCATTCATTCTAATTAACATTTTATCTTTTCAAGAATTTTTCAAGTGCCTCACTTAATGTGTCCAAAGGCCAAACTATTAGTTCTTAGGTTGCAAGGTGACTGGGGATCAATCTTTGAGAGGTTATTATGTATGGGATAATACTACAAATAGGGATGCCTCAACATGATTTTGAGTACTAATTTTTTATGTGTGGATAAAATTTGGATGATTAGTGATTCCTAGGCTTAATTTTCATTGTTTGGTAGAAATCAATCTGAAGCCTGATTGGAAGCTAATTATGGCTAGAATGAGGTGTCTACAGTTTATCCCTTTTTGGGAAGGTGTTAAAAGATATATGAATAGTAATGTATTCTCAAATAATGAAAAATTAGTTAATTCTTAATGCCCTAAAAGTTGATTGATGAACCCTAGATGCCCCCTCGAAGGAGTAGGTAGCATAGAAGGTTGGTGACCATTCCTTTGAAAAGAAGGAAATGATGGGATATAAAAGGTAAATGGCATGGAAAGACTAATTTGCCTAAAGTTGATTATAATTAGTGGCATAGTGAGATTCCCCAATTTGGTAGATAGAAAAGATGATTTTGCCAAAGGTATTTATAATCATTGGCATTTACGAGATGAAAATAATTATTTTCCCAAAGGAAGTTACAATCATTAACATGATGAAAAATTCCCTAGTTAGGTAGATAGAGATAATGATTTTACCAAAGAAATTTATAATAATTATCACAATGAAAACATTCTCTGTCAAGGTAAGAGCATGACAATGATTTACCTGAAGGTGGTTATAATCATTAACATTTAGAGAGATCAAAACCTAATGATTTTCGCAAATTTGATTACAATCATTAACACATGGAGTTAGGAAAATATGGTAAAAAAATAAAAGGGGCTTATGTATTGAATCCATATTCATGGAGTAACCATAAGATATCATAGAGGAGAAATATAGATGTATGTAACTATTAGGAGGGAGATGCACATTTGAATTAACAAGGATTAAAATCCATTCAAATTTAATTACTTTGTATGTGGGCAGTGTTGGGATAGATCAAGAATTTTCTCAGTGAACAAGGAGAAGTACTGAAGAACTAATGCATGTAATATCCACTGACATGATTGTTGTTATAGAACATGATAGTATGTACCATGATATAAAACACCATGATGACCTAGCCATAATATGTATAAGGACTGACACTCAATCCAATAAATAAGTAAAAACCATGAAATAATGATAAAACCATGATGATAATGTCAACATATGAATATGGATAGACTTAAGTATAATGCACAAGGAATTAGCCAATGAATGCATGCATACTAAGTCAAGGCACAACAATGTAATAAAATAAAAAGAAAAAAATAAAATAAAAAACTAATAAATAAAAATACAACAAAACACCAAGAAAAATAATAATGAACAAAATAATCAAAATAAAAACAAACAATGGTTAATTAAAATGTTAGTGCAAACAAAAAGTAAAGTGTTCGTATATGTGTAATAGAGGTGTTACTCTTGGTAACAAGGTGACCCTTAATCTAGAAAATAATGACACAAGTATAAAAACATAATAACAATGGCACAAGGTTTCCCCTAAGCTATATGGAAACAAAGACACAAACAAGATGACTAATGTGGCCCCTGGGATATAGGAGATAATTAAATAAACAAACAAAATGGGGTAGTATAAGAAAAGGAAGGGGTAGTTGAGCTGACTTTAGATTCACTAAGAAAGTATATATTGTCTACATAGTTCCATGGAAACAAAATCCAACATGAACTTTAGGCCAAATGTAGTTCTCCTAGGATATGAGATAGAATAAAAGTGATGAGAATAAAACATGATTAATGTGTAGAGGAATATGGGAATGGATGCACAAAACAGTGAGTGCATAGATAACTTGTAAAATGGAAAGACTGTAAGATGAATCCAAGTATGGGTAAACTAAATGACAAGTGGTTACTCATGAAATAGGTATGGTTCCCAGAATATTTAAGACAAATAAGTGGTCAAAAAAGAAAGGAAGTTAGAGATGAACTAACTAGAGATAGCCCATGTATCCAAGTGTTGTCTACATAGTTCGTTCAGACCTCAAGCTAATGTAGTTCTCCCAAAAAAATGGGAGGAGACCAAGGTGGTCTATAAATAAACTTAATAAACAAGATGGCCCTAACCTAGAAAACATGAATGACTTTATATCTTGCATGGAAATTCTAAGCCAATTTTCATCATTTTTGTGATTTTTAGGATTTTTTAGCTCTTTTACAAATGTCTAGGGGTTTTAAAACTATAATAAATGTTTTTTAAATTTTATAGGCATCTCAACTCAATAAATAATTATGAGACAAAAAATAGTCCAACTCATAAAATGACAAGATCATAGTTTAGGTTACTTTCAAAATGGTGAGAGCATGGTAAAAGCAGTGACTAAGCTAACCTCAACATGAATCGATCATTGCCTACATATCCCATTAAGACCTCAAGTCATTTTAGTTTTGCCTTATAGTTGAGGAAGAAGACTAGGTAGCATCAATTTCATGAATTAGGCAAATGGCATAGTATATCATAGTAATGGCAAAGTGATGCAATAATGCATGATAAAGGTGTTTCCCCTAATTTGTCTATAGGTAGTTATAATTAGGAAAGAATGGCATGGGACACTAAATTTCCCAAAGGCAATTATAATCAATAAAAATCATAATCAAACAAAATAATAAATGAACGATGTAACTTCCAAACCACTATCAGATCTATCCAAGATACTTCCTCTATCTAGAATATTGAATCAGCCATTGAAACTTGATCTAAATCACCTTGCTAAAGGTGCCTAAATAACCAATGGATTGGAATAAAGGTCAAATGGGTGGAAGGTATGGTAAAAATAGCTTTAGTTGATAATGAAGGCATGGTAGAATGGTATAAGGTATGATACATAGAAAATGTTAGTATGGTATAATGTAAACAAGCCTCATAGATAATACTTCAAGTATCTCAAGAAAAATAACACTTGAGGTGTATGATGTTCATGGGTTCATTAGGCTCATCTCCATCTGGGTTAGTTATTTTGTATGCTCTAGATCCATAATTTGTGATAATGACATAAGGGCTTACCCAATTGGGCTTGAACTTACCTTTCTTCTTCTTCTTCTTAATTATGGTGTTCTTTTGGTTTTATTTAAGAAAAAGATCACCAAATTTGAATTATTTGTGTCAGAACCATTGGCTATATTGACCTCGTACCTTGTTTTAATAGGCTAAAGTTTTTTTATAGTGGCTATGCACTTTTCATCCAATAACTCTAGCTATTAAAGGCAAGCTACTCTATAATCTTCATCATCTAAGATGTGTTGAGATATGTAGAGAAAGTAACTAGACCTCGATGGCAAGAATGGCCTTAATGACATAGACTAGGGAATATGGTGTGGATCCTATTGGAGTATGGTAATTAGTGTAGTATACCCAAAGGGAAAAAAATATTTATAAGTTCTAATAAGGGCTAGCATCATTGATAATATTTTTAAAGATGTTGGAAATGGTCTTATTTTATGTCTTTCATTGGCCATTACATTATGGGTAATATGTAATGGAAAATGTTTGGTGATGTTGCATTTATCATAGAGTGCTTTGACATCATTGTCTTAAATTATCTATAATTATCATATATAATGTTAGATGGGATACCATAATGGTAGATGAGATGGTTGAAGATGAATTTGGAAATATTTTTCTATTCATGTAAGTGAGGGGTATAGATTCAACCCACTTAGTGAAATATTTAGTAACTATAAGGAGGTGTTATAGCTATCAGATGAGGTAGGGTTAATATTTCCAATGAGATCAAGTCCCCATATTGAAAACAACCATGGTGTAAATTCAATTTTAGTGTTTTTTCTAAGGCATTAATAAGATTAGCATGCCTTTAAAAAAATTTATACCTTTTGACATAAGTAGTTTCATCTGATTCCATAGTTAGCCAATAGTAACTGGTACAGAGGATTTTTTTATCAAGGATAACCCTGCTAGTGTGGGCCCCACATAATCCTTCATGAACTTCCCTTGATGATAATGTGGATTTTGCCAAATTTAAACCATGATGTAGAGTTCCATTAAATATTTTATGGTAAAGGGTTGGGCTAAGTAGGGTATAGCAAAAGGCTTGATGTGTAAGGTTTTTTTGTTATTTACATGATAGGTCTAGTGGCATGATATGGTCATGAGGGTAGTTCAATAAGTATTTATACCAAATAGATGTGGGAAAAAAATATCATAGCTCATATCGATATTCAAAGGTTCATGAGTAGGTACTAGAAGATTTTCTATAAGGAACTGATATTATTTTACCTTATCGATGTGGTGGATCAAATAATCAATGGTGGGAATGGCATCCATTATCCTATTACTGGGCCTTGGTATGTGTCCAAACTATTGCTTAAGAATTTCCACCATAGCCTTATATGGTACCAACTTATCATATTTGGTCTAAAAGTAGTATGTAACCTAATTAATGATTAACTAAGAATCACCATAAACTATGAGATGGTAAATATTCCATTGTACTACTTGATGAAGACCTAAAATTATTGTTTTATATTCTACCACATTATTAGTATAATGAAAGTTAATATAGAATAATTTAGGTATAAGATACCCATGTGGTATAATAAAAAATAGGCTTGCCCTTGATCCATTTGATGTGAATAACCCATAGAAATATATATTCTAATACTACTCCTCAAGAGGTGTTTCTATGATGATCATGATGGACTCATCTAGCAATGCCAAAGTGAGTGGTTAATATCTATAATGGGAGCTTCAACAAGTTAATATGCATGTTCTTATCCCTTTGTCTTTTTGGCTCACATACTCTATCTCAAACTCACTTAGGAGCCTGATCCATTTAGCCATGTAACCTTATAAAGTTATATTTGATAGTAGATACTTGAGTGGATCTACTTTAGAAATTACTATGGTCTTGTTGTTGAGCATGTAATGATGCAACTTTTGGGCTACAAAGACCATAACGAAATAAGGTTTTTCTATTAGTGTATATTTGTGTCCATACATGACCAATTTACATCTTAGATAATACATGACATGTTCTTTTCCATAGTCATCATGCTGAGCCAAATGTACTATTAGGGCATTATCTATGGTGGATAGGTATAACAAAAATGGCTTCCCTAGTATTGGGGGTAAAAAAATAGGTGGATTAACAAGATATTTCTTCAAATTCTCAAAGTTTTTCTGGCATTCTTTATCCCAAACAAGTGTAATACCTTTCTTCAGTAAGTGAGTGAATGTATGGAATTTATTATCCAACTATGAAATGAAGCACTTGAAAAACTAGATTTTGCCTTGAAAACTATGGAACTACTTCAAATTAGAAGGTGGAAGCATCTTAATAATGGCTTGTACCTTGGCAAGATCAACATTAATGCCTCAAAAAGAGATAATAAAGCCTAACAATTTTCCTAAGGTGACACCAAATATGCACTTCTTGGGATTGAGTATGACCTTGTAATTTGTTTAAGTATTTTTTCATTTTTATTTAAATAAATTATTACTTACTAAAAACACAAATGAAAATAGGGTTTATGGTGAATACCTATGGATTAGAAGATGTTGTGCACCACATTGAATCCAACAATTGTGAGATCTTCTTTTTGGATAAGAAGAATAACTTGCACACATATAAACACTTAAAAAAAGAAATTAATAGATAATTCAGTGAGATACCTAGTCAAAAAATAGTCCCAAGAAGTTTTGAGCTTCCTCAAATAGATGTTCGCTTTTTCACACAATCAATTGGATAAACAAAATATGAAATTATAATAGATAAAATATATGATAATGATGATAAATAAGATTTAGTCCTCATTTAATCTATCAATATAAGTGTAATATTCATCCCAATAATCCATCATAAAGTTTATAACATCTTGTATGGCATCTAGTTAGTCTTCAATGGCTTTAAGATAATGAGAATAAATAGTAGCGTAAAGAGCTAGATCAAAAGCTATGTCACTCTGATTAGAAAATAGGGGTTGGGAAACTATAATGAGATCTATGATATTGATTAAATCATGTAATATGCTTGATAGAGTCATTTATATTCAAAGGCCATATTCAAATGATAGGAAATTGGTAAAAGATTGCAGATAGTGGTGTAAAATTAAGGTCTCAGGTTCTACAAATTAAACATAGTGGATCGATGTTGATCCTAATATAATCAATCTCAATTTGTAAAATGAGTTATAATTCAAAATGAATCAGCCTTGATTCTCTTTGTAACTAATCTTTATTAAAACAAAAATTAAATGAGACAAACTAGATAATAGAGACAAATAAAAGGATGAAAAGGGATGTAGATAGTATTCTAGAGACTAGATAAATAGATAAAAATAGAATAATTAATAGAAAATAAAATAAATATATGAAGACTTACCTTCAATCCATTTTCAATCAGAATGAAACTTATCCACAAACACAAATAGTATTTTAGGTTTGTGACAAAGGATGTAGATTGAACATAGAAAAAATTTGATAGAGTGTATTTAATGATGTCTCTAGTTATCCAAGAAATCTAGCAACAATTTAAGGTTCTAAGTTTCTCAATCTAGAATGCAAAGGTTGGCTACGTATTTATGGATTGACATTAATGCAGAGAATCAACACCAATCATGGGTGAATTAACATTGATTCACCCAAACTGACACATTTATTTCAACTAAGGGTAAAATTGGCTTTGATACACATGGAGTTGTTGGTAAATACACTATACAAGGGTAAAGTGGTTAAGGGGAAGATTCCTTAGGTTATTAATGTATTTAGGATGTTGTGGGGGGTATAAAGTTAATAATAATAACCACTTACTGAGTTATAGATGGTAAATATTCTAAACCTTAGGATAAGGATCATTTAGGAGATTAAATATAAATAAGGACCTAAAATACCTAATTAATCATATATTAGGGTATGAAATTATAGTGTCTATATTTGTCTTTTTTTGTAGAACAATATGGAATATGTGTCATGAGACAAAAATAGTGAGAGGTCCACTTCCCTAGGTTTATGTGAACAGGTATCCCCCCTTAAATTAGGAGACCATGGAGGATAAGGAGTGGCTGGTAAGTTTGAAAAATTAAATAATGGATGAGATGGGTGGATAAAAAATGAGCTCTAATAATTCTAGATGCATAACACGAAGTATATGTTTTATACTGACAAGATATAAGATAATATAGGTAGATATGCCTTGAGGCAAATATTGTAATAAAATATCACAAATATAAAAAAGTGGGCTTAAATGAAGGTCAAATAAGAGAAAAAGTGATAGGGTTTGGTTGACCAAAGAATTTGGTATGCTATATAATATATGTGCTACCTATGGATAGTTATTATCAAAGGAGAATGCACTCTCAAGACCCACTGAGGGGAGATACCCAAAAGAGTACACACATTACATAGGCTATGGGATTAACAAGGGGTCAAAATCCACAAACTTGAAATGGTATATGATAAATAATAAGGTATATGTGGTAAGATATCTAGATAAAGATAAGGAGCAGTGTTGGATGTATGTAAAATTACTAGTTTTAAAAGGGGCCAATCAGTGCCAATCCAAAATGAATCGGTGCTAATCCACCAAATCGATGATGATCCAAAATAGATTGGCACCAACATGAAATTGGGTATATAATTAAGTATAATGTGTAAAATTATCTTATTTTTTATTTGTGAAAGCTAAATGACGCTTGAAATCTCAAATGATGAGTGTGCTATGAAATAAGATGGAGGCTAGAGATAGGAAATTAAGGTGATATGTGATGCTCACAGGATGAGGTAGGTCAATTATTTTATTTATTTTATTTTTTAAGTTTTTAGGCTTTTTAGAGTTTAGGATAGGACTAGGATTATGAAAAAGTGGCATCATTGAATCGATACTAATTCTCTAGTGAATCAGTTATGATTCATAAGAAATCAATGTCATTTCATAGAAATAACACTAATCTAGATAGAACAACATTGATCTATAAGGGATGAACACTGATTTCAAAAAAAATTAAATGGCTTAGATTATAATCTAGAGTTAATATAAGTTAGATTTTTTAGGAGATTATATACTTATAGGGTTTATTAGTGATAGGCATGGATTGTAATATGGATGTGGGATCAAGTGTCATTCTTACTAGAGTGACTATGATTTCAGCTAGGTGATGATGAATGGGCCCATATAAAGGTTATAATCATGGGAGGGGTGCATCACTATAGATGCATCCATTAAGACATAGGTTTGTTGGTTGCTTTGGTGGAGCATTGGGATGTTACGACTAGGACCTTCTAGCTTTCGACTAGGGAGATGACCATCATAGAGGAAGACATATATCAAATTTTATGACTTATTATTTTGGGAGCACTAATAGTACCTATGGATGAGTATTGATGAGGAGAAACATTGACATTCCTATATGATGATGATGTAGAGGATATTATATTTATTGTTAGTGGTTTCACTTTTAAGACTCTATATAAAGATAATACAATAAGGAGAGGCATATTCACCAAGATGATGTTGGTAATATCTTGCTACACACTCCTAGACTCAAGGAGAGGTAGATTTCCATGGATCCTAAATGGTGTAGTTGCAGACATGATAGAGTACTATACAATTTTTGCATGGTTATCTACTTTTTTAGCACAAATTTACAAGAAAATCTAGGGTTAGAAGCCCCAAAGGTGATATATATTGGATGTTATTGTCATTATAAAATGTTGGGCTTATGAGCACATTAGGATAGTATAACCCATGGGTACCCCATGGATACACTAGTATGCTATAGAGTACAACATGGCCTTTCTTTGATGGAAGTCAAATATTACATGAGGTTTTATAGATGGTATCACCTAGGACCTTGATTACTATAAATGGGTCCTAGAGGGACTGAGGGATACATACATCACTTAGAGACCCTATCTAAGATTTCCTACATGGCCTAGCATGGAAACAAAGCTTACAAGTACATGGAGGGAGAGGTGGTTGATGGGGAGGAGGATAGACTACCTAGAGTACCTCTATTTTGGATGAGTGTGATGGTATTTCATGCTAGTACAGGACATTCCATGGGCCTTGCATGCATACATATGAGATAAGACATAGTAGGAGCTTCCAAAACTAGTCATCAAAGATGTCCTTATAGTAGAGGATTTGATACTAGAAAGAGAGGACATGAAGGATGTGGGGTACATTCTAGCATATATAGCATAGTGGGATGAGCAATGGGTAGTAAGGTAGGATAGGGTGGTGTATCTATGCTAAGGGAGAAGATGAGGAGATGGAGGAGGTGGAGGAGGCGACTAAGGAGGAGGTTGAGGATGAGATGGGGGATGATGATGATGGGCGAGAGGAGGAGATAGAGGAGGAGATATACGTAGTATATCTTATCACATAGTGGGATACACTAATAGATTAGTGTATTACTTTATAAAGATAAGTAATTGTAGCATAGGAAGCCCTCACCATAGTGTAGATAGAGTGGGACATAGTACAAACCTAATTAGATAATCTACAGGTGGAATTTGACTCATTATAGATGAGTCATGATATGGTGGTGGGGAGTGGGATCATTATAGGGTAGAAAGGGACACTCTAAGGAGGAGGGAGGGGGAGAGAGACATCAATGTAGATTATTTGATAGGTGGTATGTCTAAGCACTAGATAGGCAGGAACTATGAGAACTAATTGATATAAGGACCTAGTGGTAAATATGAGATACTATGAGTAGATCATTTTAGATTAGCTTCTAGAGACTCCTTGTTATACTACCCATATATCCACATAGGTCAGGTCTTCTAAGAACACATATGTAAGGTCAATGAGCATGGGGAGCATATCTTAGAGGAGAGATAGGGACAATGATAGAGATGGAGATGGGGTTGATGCGTTGGTGAGCATCCACTTGAGCAATCTATAGTTTACATAATAGCTCATGCATGTATATTCATTATACTAGCCATAAAGCCATAGACATGTATACAGATACTTTGATATACATTAATTATTATTATTATTATTATTATTATTATTATATATGATTTAGGATTATGTTGTTATTATGTATTTCATTATGGTTTATGGATATTCATGGATTATGCTTACATACATGTTAACATTGTATGGATAATGTGATTATGGATTAAGAAGATGTGATTTATTATAGTTGTTACATGTTATGGGTTTTAATTTTGTATGGATTGCGAGTTATGGATGATAAATTGTTTATGGATTATGGATTTGTATGCAATGTGATTAGATTATTTGATTATGGATTTAAATGTTATAAAATGTTTATGGATCATAGTTATTATATTATGGTGAATATGATTTTGATATATGGATTAATGCTTCAAATGTTCATGATTAAATTAACATGGATGTGATTATGGATTTATTGAGTTGATTAGGCTATGGATTATGGGCTTTTATGTTAACATGCTTATGAAATATGGATGTATATTTGATTATTTGATTATGGATTATAGATTTTATACAATGTGATTATGGATTATGAATTCTAAAATTGTAAAATGTCCTAAATTATGATTATGGAATTTGGATTACATTATGGATTATGATTAATGTTTATGGATTATGATTATTATAGATGCAATCTCTAACTTATTGATTTCATTATTATAAATTTGTGAATTACTATATTAGGATATTTTAAAATATAAGTAGAAAATATGAAATTAATTTAATTTACAAATGGATTTATTGCTCGTTATTGGCTTGTACCATGACCCAAGAAATATGCTTGAAAGGAATGCATGTGCATCCTTAACCAACTTATAATAAGAATCTTAACAACTCTAGGTCAACTAAGTTTAGAATAGTTGAGATTTTATTTAGGATTTGATAGAAAGTGGATTCTAAGAAGAAGATGCTTCCATATTGCAAACCTAAAACTAGGTCAAACCTAGAATCCTTTCATGCCAATCCACATAGATTGATTAATGTAGGAAGCTTTATAGGGATATTTTTATGCATGATATCCATCCTATAAGGGAGTGGTCTATATTTTTCGCTATGCTTTTAGAAAAAGTTGTCATTCAAGGGAGCAGTCTATGCTTTTGATATTTTGTATATTTTTGTAGATTTTTTAGATTTCATAATTGTCCTTTGAGGTTTTGGAAATATTGTCATTGATGTCAAAGGTATAGAATTATTGGTGATAAAGTCCCCATTGTATTTAATGATGTTTTTAATAGTTATATCTTGGCTAATGTGTGTTAATATTTATTTAATATTAATGAATATATTTTTGGTTGCATATAAGACAAAAGAAGGGCCCATGGAGAAGTCAAAGAGTCACGAGGTAAAGACAAAAGAAGAATGGGATGCATTTTCCCATGAAGAGTCATCTTTGGGAATTCCAAGAGTCACCAAGTGAAGACAAAAGAGAAAGGGCACAATTTCTTATGAAGGGACACTTTGAGGAATATGAAAAGTCACCAAGGTAAAGACAAAAGAGGGAAGGATGCTTTTGCTCATGAAGGGTCACCACATGACTTTTCAAATGGAAGGATATGAAGGGTCATGCAATATTGGCACTATTTTCCATGAGGATTGAAGGGTCACAAAGGGGGAAGGCCAAAGGTCATTTGGAAAGCTATAAATAAAGGCTTGAGAAGCCATTTGTAAGGTATGAGATAGAGTTTGTTTTGATGTTGTAATATTTAGTTTAGAAGATCAATGAGAGATATGAATATGATTTGTATTTGTTATATCTAGCTTAAAAGAGAAAAGGTGAGAGACGAAAGAGATATTTTAATGAACTATCATTTGTTGAGATAGAAACATTAAGAGATAGTTGTGTGGTATACGCAAGGGAGTTGGTGCTTCTATGGGTTGGTGCTCATGAATTGTTGTTGTGTTGGTGCTTAGCAAAGGGGTTGGTGCTCCTTTGGGTTAGTACTCATGAATTGTTTTTGTGTTTGTGCTTAGCAAAGGGGTTAGTGCTCCTGTGGGTTGGTGCTCATGAATTATTGCTATGTTGGTACTCAGCAAAGGCGTTGGTGCTCGTATGGGTTGGTGCTCATGAATAGTTGTAATATTGGTGCTCAACAAAGGGGTTAGTGCTCCTAAAAATTGATGCTTTCAAATATTATTTGAGTTGGTACTCATTAATATACTTGAGATTATTTTCCATGGTTTTTCCCACATTGGGTTTCCACATTATATTTGGTATCTCTCTCTATCTTATATGGTGTTTATTGTTTCATTTTTATTGCATATCTTGAATGTTTGATTAAGTGGAATTTGATTAAGGGAAAGTTTTATAAGATATATGATATACTAATTCACCCCCCCCCCCCTCTCATTATATCCCATGCTTAACAATTGGTATTAGAGTAGGTTCCTTCAGAAAGAGTTTAACAGATTGAAGATAGATCAAGGAAAGCAAAAGATGGCCAAGCAGCTAAAGAAGGAGAATCAAGAGTTGAAATATGTGGTTGAAGCTCTTAAATAATAGGTGTGTATCTTGGATTATAAGTTGGCCATAGAAGTAAAAAATAATAATATATTTATTTAGGATCTTAAGAATTAACTAGCAGTTACAAATTCAAGTTTAAAATTAAAAGAAGAGTGTAATCAATTGAAGGTTGAGTTAGGTTCTTTAAAGGATAATCATGAGAAGTGTATAATCAAGGTTGAGAAATATCATGAAATATTAGTCCAAGGAAATAAGGATGCAAGTTTTAAAGATGAATTAAAGAAGCCAATCAGGCAGCCCAATGCTTTCAAGTTTTCAAATTCTTTTCATGGCCATTATTTTTTTTGTCATCATGTTGGTCATAGGGAAAGAGATTATATGAGGAGAAGCAAGTAGTCAAAGGGAGATCTCAATCATATTAAAGAAAAAGGTATGAGAAATTTTATTTGTTTTTGTTGTCATAAGTTGGCCATATTGCTAAATTATGTCCAAATAAAGTAAAGAGATATTCAAGGAATGTCAAAAGATATAGATCCCATAGAAAATATGAGAAGAGCCAAATTCAAGTTTGGAGACCTAAAATAGTAAATGTTGATCAGGCTAAGTTTAAGAGTGAGAATAAATTACTTGCTATATTAGATAAAGAATCAGATAGGAAGGACTGTGAAAAATCTCTTGTTACATTTGAGCATGAGCCTTGTCAAGATAAGATAGTTGCAAGAGTTGAAAAGATGAAAACCATCATAAATTTTGAGGTTAGTAAGTCAAATAAGTTAGACATGCTTAAATGGATTCTATGAAAAAAACACAAGAATATCAAGGAAGAAACAAAGGAGATGTGGGAATATCTTGAGATTTATTTCTAGGACCCTTTGTGTGGGGTGTCTCTTCTAGAATTCAAGGAGACACTTTTAAGAAAAATTGAAGCATGGTGGATGTTATTAGGTCTTAGATATGTTTCATGAAAAGAAGGTGAGTTGATAGATTAATTTATATATCTTTTGAAGGAATAGATTTTTGAAGAAAATTTTGCACCAGCGTTAAGGTTTGCGGCTATTAGAATGTTTCTTGCATATGCAGTGTTTAAAAGTTTCAAGGTGTTTCAAATGGATTTGGTCATAAGAAATTAGAATGTTGAAAGAGAGCTAATAGTTTCAAAAATAAGGAAAAGGAAACTCATGTAGATTCAATCAAGAAGGACCAGAGTTTCAAGGCTCCATTCATTATGAAGAAGGTTCAGACATGTTCATGGTAGAAGAAATAACCTAAAGATTCTATGATGGTTAAGACAGATTTGAATGTAAGAAATGTAGATCATCCATGGTTTATTGATAGTCGATGTTTGAGGCATATGATAGGAGATAAGAGTAAATTCATAATTCTAAAGAAGATCAATGGTGGCACAATAATTTTTGGAGATAAAACCACTATCAAGATAGCCAAAAAAGGTACTTTGAGTTTAGATTATGGTAGAACCAAACTAAGAATGTTTTGTATGTAAAAGGTCTTAAGCATAATCTATTGAGTGTAAGTCAAATATGTGATTAGGGATACACATTAAAGTTTCATGAAGAAGGTTGTGAGATTAGAATAAAAAATTCAACTGAGATGATTGCAGATGCTCAAAGGATAGGGAACAATTTATATGTATTATCAGATATCTTCTCAAAGGCACGATCAAAGGACACATTTAAAGATTTGCAAGAGGAGTTGCAAGTAATTTCTTTTACTTCTTGCCATTGAGGTTCAACATCAGTTAAGGGGGAGCTAAGTGTTAGCTCTAGGTAGGCCCTTTGCCATTGATGTCAAAGGGGGAGAATAATAGGTACAGGTACAAGTATAGAAATAAGTATAGGGAATAGGTACAAGTGATTATAGTAAGGGGGAATTACTATATGTTTTTAGATGACAGTATGTGTATGTGATAGGATGTGGTAGTTTTAGGATTGAGGTTACCATCAATGACAAAGGAGGAGATTGTTGGAAATATTATCATTGATGTCAAAGGTCTAAAATTATTGGTGATAAATGCCCCACTACATTTAATGATGTTTGTAATGTTTATATCTTGGCTAATGTGTGTTAATATTTATTTAATATTAACGAATATATTTTTGGTTGCATATAAGACAAAATAAGGGCCCATGGAGAAGTCAAAGAGTCATGAGGTAAAGACATAAGAAGAATGGGACACATTTTCCCATGAAGAGTCATCTTGGGGAATTCCAAGAGTCACCAAGTGAAGACAAAAGAGGAAGGGCACAATTTCTCATGAAGGGACACTTTGAGGATTACGAAAAGTCACCAAGGTAAAGACAAAAGAGGGAAGGATGCTTTTGCTCATGAAGGATCACCACATGAATTTTTAAATGGAAGGATACAAAGGGTCATGCAGGATTGGTGCCATTTTCCATGAGGATTGAAGGGTCACAAAGGGGGAAGGACAAAAGTCATTTGGAAAGATATAAATAAAGGCTTGAGAAGCCATTTTTAAGGTGTGAGATAGAGTTTGTTTTGATATTGTAATATCTAGCTTAGAAGAGAAATGAGAGAGATGAATATGATTTTTATTTGTTATGTCTAGCTTAGAAGAGCAAAGGTGAGAGAGGAAAGAGATATTGTAATAAACTATCATTTGTTGAGATAACAACATTGAGAGATAGCTATGTGGTATACCCAAAGGAGTTGGTACTCCTGTGGGTTGGTTCTCAAGAATTGTTGTGTTGGTGCTCAGCAAAGTGGTTGGTGCTCCTATGGGTTGGTTCTCATGAATTTTTGCTATGTTGGTGCTCAGCAAAGGGGTTGGTGCTCCTGTGGGTTAGTGCTCACAAATTATTATTGTGTTTGTGTTCATCAAAGGGGTTGGTGCTCACGAATAGTTATTGTGTTGGTGCTCAGCAAAGGGGTTAGTGCTCTTAAAAGTTGGTGCTTGTGAATATTGTTTGAGTTGGTGCTCATTAATATACTTGAGATTGTTCTCTGTGGTTTTTCCCACATTGGGTTTCCACATTATATCTAGTGTCTCTCTCTATCTTGTGTGGTGTTTATTGTTTCAATTTTATTAGATATCTTGAATGTTTGATTAAGTGGAATTTGATTAAGGGAAATTTTTATAAGATATATGATATACTGATTCACCCCCCCTCTTAATATATCCCATGCTTAACATGAGGGACCAATCTATTTATTTTATTTTTATTTTCTAGATGATTTTATTTTCTTTTTGATCTGAATGTTAATATTTCATGATGGATTGGCCTCAAGTATCCTATGATAATTTACCAAAGCTTTGATACACAAGATATAACACTTATTATCAAAATTAATTAGTGATAGGGAGGGATTTTAGGGAATAATTATTTAGAGCTCCTTCCCATTATACCTGAAGCTAATCCAATTAAAGTATGTTATGAATATATATTGGGTATCCATATTTAAGTTTTAAAATGGGCAATGCTAGTGGATAACCACATGTCTCTATAAATAATTATTTTGTACAAGAAATGGATATGAAACTAGGAAATTAAATTAGACATACCAAGGTGATTAGGATTTATTAATAGTATAAAGGATGTAGATGTAATGTGTTAAGATGTTCTCATTCTGATTTTACATCAAGAAAGGCTAAGTGATATGCCATAGATCTATATTTATGGGTGATGATATATGGTATGAGCTAATTCAAAGCAAATTTTCCCCTTCTACTTTTTTCCATGTTAATAACATGTTGATTTTATTTTAATACAAGGTTTCCAATGTGAAAAAAAAAATGTTCTTTTATATGTTTATTACAAGTGCAATTTATTCATTCTTAATATACATGTATATGGTCAAGGGTCATTGATTGATGTTTTTCCAAGAGTTTGAGTTGGGCTAATCATTCTTGATAGAATTCATCCTTAGAAATGATATCTTTAAGGGATATGTGAAGGGAGGGGATATACAATTCAAGAGGAAGTACAACTCTAGTACCATAGACTAGGGAGAAATGAGTAACACTTGTAGGCGTTCAAATACTAGTTTGAGAAGCCCATAAGGCAAAGGGAACATGAAGATGCAAGTTCTTTCCTACTTCATTGACAACTTTGGTTCGGATTTTGAGAAGCATTTTATTGGATTCCTCAACCTATCCATTAGCTTAAGGATAGCAAGGAGAGGATAAGTTGAGATTAATGCTAAAATAGTCACAAATTTCTTGAACCTTTTTGTTTTTAAAATATTTTCCCTTATGTGTGATAATATTATGAGAGACTCCAAAGTGAAAAATAATATGATGACTAATGTTCAAAAAAATTATCTACTTTGGTCGAGATAATGTGGATAGCCTTGACCCACTTAGTAAAATATTCAGTAGCGATAATGATAGATCCATGATGCTAGGAAGATTTAGGATTAATTTTACCTATAAGATTGATCCCCCATTGGGAAAATGTCCAAAAGTCTTGAGTTACCTAAAATTCTTAACTAGTGACATGGGATAGGTTAACATGCTACTAAAATTTGATGTATTTATTAATGTACTCAAAAAAATCCTAATTTAAAGTGGACCAATAATAACATAATCATAAGATTATCTTAGCTATGGTCTAGCCACTAAAATTTCCTCCACATGACCCATCATGATATTCTTTAATAGAGAGGGTAGATTCATGATTTTGGAGATAACAAAGAAGGATACCATGGAAACCATGGTTATAAATAACACCCCCTAATATGATAAAATACATGACATGATGTTGAAAGGCTCACTTTCCATTTCTAGATAGATTCAAAGGAATAATCCCTCTTGATAGGTAATGAAATATATGTGCATAACAGATATCTAATGGATTTTCCTCCATTTTATATATGGAAGGGAGATCAATTTTTGAAAAGGAGGGTTGATTGATCCTATGAATGAGAACAAACAATTTAGACTCCTAAGAATAAAATGAGATAAAGGAAGCCAAGGAATCCATTGTATTTGTAAGCTTGTTTGTTGATCAAGGAATGGCTTGGATATCATAATGCTTAAACATGGCTAGTAACTGATCAGCCAAGGTTTTATACTTCTAAAGGGTATCATTTTTACACTAATAGATGCCCTTAATTTAATTTACCATAAGTTGGGAATCACAATAGATATTAAGTGTCTTAATACCCAAGTTTAAAATGGTTTGGAGACCTATGATTAAACCCTCATACTCTACCATATTATTAGTGTAGTCAAAATCAAGATTAAAAGATAGAGGGATAGGTGTCCCCCCAGGAGGGATCAAGATAATTCTAGGTCCCCCACCATGCTCACATTTGGATCCATCAAATAATAAAATCATTTGATATGATATATCTATTTTAGCCATTAAGACTATAGATTAATTTGGGAATTCATAATTAACTAGTTAATTATCAGATAGAGGAAATTCAGTAAATTGATCGACAATGATTTCATGTTTAACTAACTTTTGATGGATAAACTCAAAATAAAATTATACCAAATGCATAAGCCATTTGGCCATTTTTTGATTCTGATAGGACTTGGAATCCATAAACTTCAAGGGATTGATGCTCGTGATGACATAGGTTTTATGATTGAGTAGATAATGTTGTAGCTTAGCATCTATAAAGACCAAATCTAGGCATAACTTATTGGTATGAGAATAACACATCTCATATTCAACAAGTATGTGATTGATATATTAAACTAATTATTCTTTATGCTACTCATCACAATGGGCAAGCATAGCTTCAAGGGAATGATAAGTTAAAAAAAATATACAAGAAGAATGGTTGTCCTTTTTTTAGAGGAGTGAGAACTGGAAGTGAAATAAGGTAGCTCTTAAGATCTTCAAAGGCCTCTTGATAAATAGATTCCCATTTAAAATGGATATCTTTCCTTAGAAGGTGATGGAATGGTTGGCATTGATTGAATAGTTGGGAGATAAAATGATGGATAGACTACAATTTACCTTACAAAATATGGAGCTACTTAAGATTAGATGGGTGAAGCATTTCTAATATGGATTTTATTTTGGTATGGTCAACTTCTATCCCATGGATGGAGATAATAAATCCTAAAATATTTCCTATAAATACTCCAAAAATGCATTTCTTAGAATTTAGATGAACATGAAATTGCATTAAGCAAACTACGATAACCTTTAGGATGGAAAGGTGGTCTTTTCATAATTTTAATTTACCAAGGAGATCATCCACATAATTCTCAATAATTTTATGGATGATATTATGGAAGATGTAAGTCATGGATCTTTGATAAGTAGGTCCTACATTATTTATGCCAAAAGGCATAACTTGATAGTAAAAGGTCCCCCAAGGAGTAATAGATGAATTCTTATGTTGGTCTTATAATGTGATAATGATCTGATTATATCCAAATAAACCATCCATGATTAATAACATTTCATGTCCAATGGTTAAATCCATAAACTAGTCAATATTAGGGAGAGGGAAATCATCATTTAAACAAGTGATATTAAAGCCTCAAAAGTTAGAACAAAGACAAAGTACCTTAATAGGCTTGGTGATAGGGATGATGTTATATACCCATTAAGGGTAATCGATAAGTTGGATAAATTTAATAGATAAGAGGCACTACAACTCTTCTTTGATCAAGAGTGTAATGTAAAGATGCATCTTTTAGAGCTTTTGTTTTATATGTTTAGCATCAGGGAATGTGACAATGTTATGGATGACAATAATAGGATAGATACTAATCATATCACTATAAAACCAAGAAAATGCTTCAATGTGATTTTTTAGAAATGTAATGAAATCCATGTACTCTTAGGGATATAAATATTTACTAACCTTAACTATTTAGGGAGTCTCATGGGATCCTATGTTAACATCAATGTTTTCCTCATTTAATAGACTAGAGGTTTCATATAGAAGGGATTTATCGATATGGGAGTTTTTTTCACCCAAATGAAGTTAAGATCAACTCATCATCTTGGCACTAAAGAATAAGGATGGTGGGAAAATCCTACCCTATCATGTCTAGGTAAGATAAAGGAATGATTTCAATCTCTCCATCATAATGATAGATGAGAGACTCTATAATAATGTCATTGACTAAAAAATTATTTAGGGGAATAGATTCAATGTCATTTGTCAAATAAGGGGTCTTGGATGGTGAGCATAGTGTGTCATCTTCAAGGATGGGAAGGAGAGTAACTTCCAAGGTGGATTTGAGTTTATTGTTGAAAGGAAGTCTATGTTTTTCATGGGGTTTCCTAAAATCTCCCAATGTAACCTCATGTGGGCCTTACTCATAATGTCTGATGCTAAAACCCTTCTAGGCACAGTATTGTAGGTATGTCTTTGTGAAGTGGGGTTTATCAAGGGAAACAAAATTAATGTAAATGGTTTAGCATGGATTTGGTTAAAAAGGCTTGAAGAAGGATAATCATTTCCCCATAGAAGAAATGAGTGTGGAGAAAATATAGACCAAATGGAATAATTTCCCCCAAATTTAGATAATAAACCCACTATTTATCCAAACATCCATAT
Organism: Torreya grandis; assembly: GCA_037957365.1. Lineage (NCBI taxonomy): Eukaryota > Viridiplantae > Streptophyta > Pinopsida > Cupressales > Taxaceae > Torreya > Torreya grandis. The sequence goes on from JARHVA010000603.1 coordinate 2,022,574, forward strand.
TATTATAGAGTATGGAAAGTATTAAGTGTCAATAACTAATAATCTCCGATTAAAATATAATGAAAAATAGATTTAGTGGACTCCTTACCAATTATTGATGTATGGATTGTCATATTAGTGGATGTTTCATTGGATGATGATGGGGTAGCACATTGAATTGGTATTAAGACATCATTTGGTTCAAAGGTGAGGTTATAAGTTTTGAATGGATGAGGATCAGTTGGGACATTGTCAATTTTAAATTTATGTTCAAATGTAATACATCAATGCAAGGTAGAGGGTACATAGTTCATAGCACATATCTAGGGACATCAAAATAGAATTTTGAATTAAAACTCGTCTTTAATTAGATAAAATAGTTTAGAGAGAACTCACGTGCCTACATGGATTATTATTCCTAATGTAGGGGTGATGGTATTATTGAAGTCTCATAGAATGGTGAGGGATTAGGCTATAACTATCTCAAGTAGATGTAGTTATTTAAACACGTGAGAGGAGGTGATGTTTACACTAGAAGCATTATCAATCATGACTCATTTGATTTGAGTTTGATCAATCTAGGTAATGATAAATAGTATGGGATCTTGGTCATTAGGTTGTAAGGGTGGTATTTTTGAATCATTAAAGGTTATGGATAATAGATTTTGAAGTAATATAATTAAATTTTATAAAGGATAGGGCTCATCAACTTGTATCGTGGTGGCCTATAAGTCTTCAATCATAGTTTCACAATGCTATGGAGAATTTCGTACAAGTTCATATAGGGATATCTTGATCAGAAGTTGATGAAATGGCTTTAGAACTGATATCTATATTATTTTTCAACCATTGTTATTTTTGTGTTTTTCTTAAAATATAAAATTTAAGTTTAGGAATGGGTTTTTTTAGAATATTTGTGGTAGGAGTTGGTGCTTGGCAATAGTCACTTTGGATTTTTCATGATTGTGAGTCTTATGACCTTAGGCTTCGGATCATGTATCTATGTGAAATGCATTTATTTTAAACAAATGGGGATTTTTTATGTTCTTAGAATCATCCACATATAGAGGGAGAGATTGATATTGAACCTTTTCAAAGGTTTTAAACTCTTTTATAGCTTGTTCTGATACTATGGGTAATGTGTTACTTCCTTTGGTGGATGTAACCCTAGTAGTTTGACTATGGGGATGGTCCTAATCTAATTGTTCCATTAAAATATTGTCTTCTTCTAATAAATTTTTGACTACAACTTTTAATGTGATACAACTTTCTATGTCATGACCTGTTATTCAATGGTATGTGCATGTCCTTTTTTCTCTATACCATGTTGGCTTTTAAATATGAGGGTTGATATGACTTACAAGTGGTATACTGGTAATGGAGGTTTAAGCAAGTTGATAGATGATCTTAGAATAAGACCCCTTCAATGGATCTTGACTAGGCTTTTTAATCCTCTGAGGTATTGGTATGGAAGAGGTATGTGACTTTGAACCTTGAATTTTTGAACTAGTTATTTAAATTTTCCCTACTTTAGGCACATTGTGCTTTGGATAAGTCCTTACACCCAAACCTTGTAGATAATATGGGTTTAACATGTTATCTATTAGCATGATCACAGTGGGAAGATCCCATTGTGATGATTCATGAGATTTAGTGGAGGATTATATGATAGTGGCTTTCAGTCTCAATGAAGAATGAGGTCCAAATATAAATGCTCTTGTTGAATAGGGAGCAACAAGGCTTTCCCTTTTTAAATATGCTTAGGGGTAGCGGGTATGTCCTTCTTAGGGATTTCAATCCTAATAGGAGGATTCTTCAAATATTTTCCTCTAAGTGCTCCAAGGTTTTTGTTTCTGACATCTATGGATTTTCCTTTACTTTCTCTAAGATTTAGTACCTCCTGAGAAATGGGAGGAATTGGTCTTGAGCTAGTTTGGGGTAATATGATAGTTTCCTCAGGGGTAATAAGCTAGAGGAAACATGTATACTAGATTCAGGTATTTAAATGATGTGAGGAATGCTATGCATATCTTTTATAATGTCTAAGCAAACCTTTTATTCAATAGCATTCTCCTCTTTTAGTTCTTGAGTACTTTCAAATATGGTTTCCTCAAGTAGATCCCAAACAATGAGATCTGTAAAACTTGAAGAATTTTTTAGGATGTCTTCACTTAGTTTAGATGGTTCAAAAGTATCTCCTATAATGAGGTTGGGGATAGGATTACTATCAACTTACTTGGGTAGAAACTGGTCATGGATTGTATTAATTACATGAGTTTCATGTTTTGAGGTGGATCATAAAATTTCACATGGAAGCATGATTAGGGAATGGTTATCTGAATATATCTATAGATTGATTAGCAAACACATTAGGATTATCTAGTTGTAACTCACCTTGATTGATAGTATTTTGTACTAGGCCCTTAAAATAGAGACATCTACTAACATCATGACCTATTACATGCTGAATATTATAGAAGTCATTTTATCTAAACCAACTAGGTTTAGGGTGAGAATCATTGAGAGGTCTTATCTAAGGAAGCTCAATGAGAGATGCCTTTAAGAGTTTATCTAAAATAGATAGGTAGGATTCACTTAGAGGTGTTTATTTTCATAGATGAAAACATGATAATGGATTTTGTGATTGTGTTTATGAGGTAGAGGGATTAGATTGGTTTTTAGTTTGTGGTTGGGATGATTTTATAACTATGGAATTATCAGCTCCTTTAGTCTTATTTTTATTATTTTTAACTTCTTCTAAGGATCATGTTTACAATTTTTATTTCTCAATTTAACATTCGCTTCTTCTAGGGATCTAATTTCAAGTTTATGGGCCATTGAAAAGGCCTCATCAAAGGCTTTAAAATATTTTACCTGTAATGTCAATGATATGTGTTTATCACATGCTCTCATGAACAATTTGATCATCTCAGGTTGTAAAAGGGAGAAAGTGAGTTGATTGATGAGACTTTTCCATATAGGGTCAGCAATAGATTCATCATCAAACTATTGGATGGTATAGAGGTTAGTGATAGTGAATTTTCTTATGATATTAATATAAAAGTGATCTAACAATATTTTAGCTAGCTTCCCAAATGAGAAAATGGAATGTTATGAAATTGAGTTGTACCAATTTAGAGAAGGTCCAACTAACGACATAGAAAAGGTCCTAAGAAGAAGTGCATCTCTATATGTTATAAGATAACAAGCATGTCTTAATGCTCAAAGGTATTTCTAAGGATACTTCTTATTTTGAAACTTTATAAACTTCATAAATTCTCACTATGGAGGATAAGGCCTAATAGGAACTACTAGGTTAATAGGCTCATTACATATTTTCTCATAAGTGAGCATGTTCTTTTGCCTAGAGGCTTCCAAATTATCCATCATAAGGATGTTCATGAGCTCTAGTTGGGTGTTGTATTAAGGTATACCTAAAAAAAGATTCTATTATAAGATTTTGTACATAGGAAGCTGGGTAGAAAAAGCATAGGATAATAGATAGCCAACTGATGTGGTTATGATTGGTTAAGAGGCCACCACATATTGTGGGTCTTGTAAGAGGATATAAGTAGATATAATAGATTATGTAGGTGATATGTATTAGGTAGTCAAGGGGACATATTTTTTAGGTATTTGACTTATAAGTGCTTGTTATAATGGTTTCATTTGGGTACTTAAAGGTACACTAGTTTGGACAGGTGGAAGGGTTGATATGACCAAGATGACTAGGTTCTAAAGTGACATGGTAATAGCCTAAGTAGAAGTAGGATAAGACATGGTGACATTCTGAGTTTGGATAGTAGTTAGGAATGGAATACTAGATGTCACTAGAGGTGGAATTCCTAAGGGTTTCATAGTAGTAGTGTTAGAACTAGTCGAAAGAGGATTGTTATGGGAAGACATCATAGCAGTAGTAAACCCTTCACCTTCCTCTAAATGCATGCCATATAGGTTCTTAGAGAACTACATATTGAGAGAAAGTGGGATGCATATGACTCAAGATCTAAGGTAATAGTTAAGTATTATGGGGTTGCTATCTAATATAGTGGCAAATTTAAGATCTCCCTGGGTATAATATTAATAATACCTTCCCTCATGGTCTTAGGGGAAGTAGGATGGATAAGAGAATTATCCATGGATGAAGATGAAGTTGGGGTTTTAGTTTTATTTTGTGACTATTGTCACATCAAAACCATATAGCGATAAAGGAAAAAATCAATAAATAAAAACAAAAATCACAATTTTATTTATTATCTTGTATTTAGTGAAGATGAAAAGATGCACATGTTATAGACATACCTAAAAAGTTTTTAATTTTTAACCTTAAAGTGTGATAAAAGAAAAATAAAATTTTATCAAGGGTCCTAAGAAGTGATAATCTAAGGATGGTTTTAGGTTTGTTTAGGCTCATAGAGATTTCTATACTAGGATTGATACTTGACTTGGTATTGGGGCCTACCCCCTCACTTCACACACTACCACATAAGGCTATTGGATGTTTAACCAGTATATATCAAAAGACCAGGGTTTATAGTCAATTAGAGTAATGAGTTAGTTATCCCCTTACTGGTGAAATCCAAGTGGGATTTCTAGGAAGAATGTTACCACTAGGTGATGAAATCCTAGTCAGTTCCCTTATGTCAATGTTTTTATGAGTTTGTTATACACATGGTTTAGTTTGTGTGTGAGAAAAGTGATAACTATGGTAAATTAACTGCCTAGATTATTCTATATGCACTACCTAAGCAAGAAAAATGGATGTAGATTCTTTTTAACTTTTAAAAAGGAAAAAATCAATTTGGATTTTCTTTGAATAAAAATAATCAAACAATAAAAAGGGATATAAAGATAGATGAATTCAAAATGAATTTTAATAATAGAAGTGATACCTTAGGGGTCTTACCAGGCATGTCATAATGTTTAAGTAGTTTTTCATTCTTCTCTAAATTAAATATTTCTTATTAAAAACTCAAATGAAAATAGGGTTTATGGTGAATACCTTTGGATTAGAATATGTTGTGCACCACTTTGAATCCAATGATTGTGAGAGATTTGTTTTTGTTAGGAAGAATAACCTACACACATGTAAACACTTGACAAAAATAGATTAATAGATAATTTGGTGAGTTACCTAGTAAGAAACCAGTCCTAGGAAGTTGTGAGCTTCCTCAAAAGAATTTAATATCACTTATTTAAACAATCAAGTGGATAAATAACATATGAAATTATAATAGATAAAAGATATGATAAAAATGATAAATAAGATTCAGTCCTTGATTAAGATATAAATATAAGTATAATATTCATTTCAATAAGCCATGGCAAAGTCTATATCATCCTATATGACTTCTAGTTAATCTTCCATGGCTTTGAGAGAAGAAGACTAAATAGTATCGTAGAGAGATAGATCAAAATCTATTTCACTCTGATTAGTAAACATGGGTTAGGAAACTATAGGGAAATTTGTGATATTGATTACATCATGTACTATGCTTGATAGAGTCATCTATATTCAAAGGCCATATTCAAATGATAGAAAATCAATAAAGGATTGTAGATAGTGGTCTAATATTAAGGTCTTGGGTTCTACAAATTTAAACATAGTGGATTAATACCAATCTCAATAAGATCAGTGTCGATATGTAGAATCAGTGTTGATTCAGAATGAATCAGCATTGATTCTCTCTATGACTAAGCTTAATTAAAATAGAGAATAAATGAGATAGATTAGATAATAGAGATAAATAAAAGGATGCAAAGGGATGTAGATAGTATTCTAGAGACTAGATAAATAGATACTAACAAAATAATTGATATAAAATAAATATATGATGTTTTACCTTTAATCCATTTGTAAGTAGAATGAAACTTCTCCACAAATGCAAGCAGTCTATCGAGCTTGTGATAGAGGATGTAAATTGAACATAGAAAAATTATTATAGAATGTCATTAAGGATTTATCTAATTTTCTATTAAATCTAGCAATAATTCAAGGTTATAATTTTCTTAGTTTAGAATACAAAGGTTAGTTGGGTGTTTATAGATCGATGCCAATCCAAATAATCAACACTGATCATGGGTGAATCAACACTGATTCACCCAAATTGGCACCTTTATTTCAATCATGTGTATAATTGGATTTGATACATTTGGAGTTATTGGTAGCAACACTATATAGAGGTAATGGGGTTAGGGGTAGATTATTTAGGTTATTAATGGATTTAGGAGGTTGGGGGGTACAAAGGTAATAGTAAAAACCACTTAATGAGTTATAAATGGTAAATATACTAAACCTTAAGATAGGGGTTATTTAGGAGAAATAAAAACAAGGATCTATGATACATAATTAATCATATATTAGGGTATGAATTATAGTGTCTACATACTCATGAGGCCTCTCAAATATTCTCTATAGTATAACTAGATAATCTGCATGGGTCCTTAATCTACCCAATATGACATCAACATTATCTTTGATGATATCAAGCATCATGTCATGAAATATTATGGTCATGTCTTTTTGGTATGTGGCCCTAACATTTTTAAGGTTAAATGGGATAACCTGATAGTAAAATGTTCCCCAAGGAGTAGTGAATATTGTCTTGTGTTGGCCTTCTAACACGATCCTAATGTATTTTGAAAATCCATTTATGAGGGAAAGCATTTCATACCTAGCTATGTATTCAACTATCATTTTGATATTAGGCATAGGAAAGTCATCCTTGGGGAAGGCCTTGTTTATATCTCTAAAATTAAGGTAAATTTGAATTATTTCTATTTTCTTATTGATAGGTAAAACATTGGAAATCCACTATGAATAGTCAATCAGTCATATACATCTCACTTGTAAAAGTTTTTCTAACTCTTTATTTACTAATATAGAAATATGAGGATGCATATTTCATAGGTTTTACTTCACAAGTTTGGCATTAGGATGTAAAATAAGGTGGGGTCTAAACCTAGCATGTCTAAATAGGCCTTGCTGGCCATTTTTGGCCCACATAGAGATCTTTGCTTGGAAATGGTCTGAGTAAGTTGACTAAATTATGAATTTAATGAGTGGTCCAAATATCACCCATAGCCTCCAAATATTTTAAAACACTTTAAAGTTTACTTAAAGTGTATTTGGTCAAATTTTGAAGAAGCAAGCTTCATGGTGTCAATGTATTTCAAGGTTGTGGGGCAAGTTTGCATATGCCTTAGAAATAATCAAGGATTTCAAGGATCAATAAAAAATCCCAAAGACATTTTCATTGACAAAATATCTATGATAAAAAATTTCTTTACAAAATACCCAAAGGAAATCGTCTACCAGTGTAAGTTCTGAAAGCACAAATTCTTTCAAGAAATTGTTTCAGGTATTTGGCTAAGTGTCAAAATTGTTTCAGATAAAATATTCAAAAAAATACCTAAAGGAAAATTATTTCAAACATTTTGTTTGCAACAAATGTCCTGATACAAAATCACATATCCAAAATTCTTGAAGACAAAGATAGATTTATTTTGAGGGAATTATTCCACAACAATTTCTTCAAAGACATTTATTTCAAATAAAATGTTTGTAGCAATGGTTCCAACAAAGATAAAAGTTTGACATAAAAGTTTTGACAAAATGGTTTGTATTGGATAAAGTATTCCACTATAATGATATTTATGTAAATGTCAAAGTCAAGCTCAACATTCATCCATTGGGGTCTAAAGATTGATGATCACATAGATGTGATTGATATTCCTATGGACATTAATTGATAGGTATGAAGACATTAAATTTAAGTCACGGTAAGGTACCATTGGTTTTAAATATCTTAGTGATGGTTATGTAGACATCAAAATACATTTTTCCAAACATAAAATATAGGAACACAGACATCAATTTTAATCCTCATAGAATTATCATTTGGATTCAAAAGTAAGATCAATGATTGGCATTCAATTGTACAAAAGATCTAATGGTGAGAAGTAACTAAGAGGTTAATGGGCCCAATAAAATCAATGGATCATGTTCAATTATGGGTTTAGATATAAGGAAATGTGAATAAGTCAAAATTTCAAGGATATTAGAGGCCACCACATGGCATAAACACTAGAGTAGATAGACTGATAGTGGATCTTGAGTACAAATATGGGGATACCAAGTGGCACTAGATTGAATAGAGTTGATAGGTTAAGGATAAATCCAAGGGCTCATGTTAACTAGTACCATGGAAATTAGATAGTGTAAACAAAGGTCAATGATTTAATGATCCAAGTCATAGTTGATAGCTAATTAAATAAAGGTGAGCCTAGAACTTTTGATGGAAGTTGATAAAGTTATTTTTAACCTAGGCAAGGTAAATACAAAGGAACCAAGATCAAATGTGATCTAGGATGAATCCAAGTTAAACCAAAGTGAGGATATCAAAACTAAGTATTGTTAATAGAGATTCATAAAGATAAAATATGTCTTTTAGACCTAATGTATATCATGGGGGTAGTAGCCTATTATCAAAATTGAGGACATGCACCTGATGAACTTCATTTATCAAATAAAATCATAGGAAAACCAATAGTTTGGATTGGCTTTTATCTATGGTGGACCTAGGTTTAGATTCCCTTGTAGGGTTAGATATTTGCATTTATGGATGAACATATCGAGCCATACTTTAAAAAAATTGCCACTCAAAATAAACATGGCCATGTACTTTTTAGAGATATGAAGATGAAGACTTTATCCTTGTGATAAATGACATTGATATAGAAGAACTTAAGAAGGTTCATGTAGTAGCAAGGATGGCTCCCTATAACTTGTCTTGATTTCATATCCTCCATCATGCTGGAAAAGGATAGAGTGACATTAATATAAGAGCAAGCTCAAGAAGGATTATGGAAATGGTTGTTCTGAATGGGATTAAGCTCAATAATGATCTATTTAGTGCCATTTTCTCACTCTTCCCCTCTTTTTCCTATAAATATTGGCTTTGAGGTCTTGTTTTGGATTCCTTAGTTAGAGATAGCAAAGCTTTGTCAAAATCACTTTGTAACACTCTCTTGAAGCAATATAAGAACATTTTCATATTATAGTTGAATACTAATTGTGTTTAATTGAAGTTTAATGTGTAGAGTGTATGTTTTTATTCATCACTTGTATGTTCTTCATGTACATTGCTTAAAATTTATTAGTTTATTATAGGTTATATGAAGTGTTAGATAGTGACATTCTTCTTGAAGTGTTATGATTATGTAGCATCTTATATAGACCTATCTTTTTCTATCCTTCAATTCATAGGTCTCTTTTCAGCCTCCATACAAAAAACTCATGCTTTCAACCTTATCATAGAATCTGATTAGTCCTTATCTTGATTAAATTCATTAGTAGTCATAGAAGTGTCCAAGATGAAAGTGGATCTTTGAACATTTGGTGCATCACCACATTTAGTATAGATTTTTATGCATGTATTCCTATCCTTTTTCATCCCAATAGCATAATTTTAGTAAAAAATACTATATTTTTATATATAAGGAGCTAGCCTTATTAAAAACCCTAGAGTTTTGACCCAAGTTTAGGTAACCCATAACCTAGGGTCATTCCCATCTTGGAATGGATTTGAAAGTAGGACCTACACATTTTTAATTTCATCTAGGGTGTAATCTATGTCCATAAAAGTTATAGCATTACTAATGGTACCAATTGATTAATAAGATAAAGAGTTAGTGTTATCTTTTGATAATAAGTATAGAAAACACTTAGCAAGATCACCTAAGGACTCCAAACATATCTATTCTATAAAATCCATCCCCTTACTTATATGCCAAGAGGAACAAGATCATCTACAAGGGCTACTAACTTCCATTTTAGTGAGCTTTGAGATCCCTCAATAAGGAGAGTAAGATCATCCTTGTCCCTTGCTAGAAGGCACAACATAATCCACTTGCCCCACAAAGCATAGTCTACACTACCATTCGAAAGGTTCTATTTTAGGTAAGGCCTATTTTGCATTCCATTCATAATGCTACCAAGGAATCAAGATTTTCTACCAATTAATGGGGGGATACCTCTTAACCTTTAACAATATGATGACATCTCTATTTCCTCTTTAAAGAGACTACCATACTTTATAAGATAAAAATCCACCACTCCTATAGAACACATTACTAGCATTGCAAAACTTTGTGCAGTACATCACATTACACAAGAAAATGTAGCCATGAGAATACTAGCCACATCCTTGAAAGGCAAATCCCTACAATGGTATATATATTTGAATCCTACCTCAATTAATATGTGGGATGAGTTTGGTGAGTGCCTATGTAAACATTTTGTGCATAAAAGTGACCATATATCACTTATAGTATAACTTACCTCAATCAAAAGGGCACCCTAAGAATCTATGGTTGATTTCAACTATAGGTTCCAAAAGACATGGGATAAGATCCTTGTCATCATTAAGCCCAAACCTAATTATGCTTTCCTTTACTATTTGAGAGCATTAAATTTAGACATTTCAATCATGATCCAATCTATGGGTGGACAACTCTACCTAGGGTTTATGAGATAGATATAAGAGCATAAAACTATTTGATATAAGTATGGAAACTCATGCCAAGATCTCTCATGCCACTTTTTCTTGAACTTTAGCCAACCCCACTTATCATTGCTCCATTTCTCAATCTAAATAACTAAGCCCAACTTGATGATGTCCAAGTGGATAAATGTGAAAAGATTAAGAGCTTGTTAAAGGCATAAAATAACAAGCTAACAGCTCTAGAGAGACAAAAACAAACTTCATATAGGCCATACTCATACCAAGATCTCTTCCAAACCCAATACCCTAGTCAATCCTATAATAGACCCCCTTATCCATCAAACCAACAAGCCCAAGGCCAACTTACTCAAGGTAGATCTTATAATAGCTAAAACCCTACAACTGTAAATAGCTTAAGAGCCTTGGTCCCCACATAAAATAATATTGCACAAGAAGGCCAATGGAAATCAGGGGAATAGTCTAATGAGATAATAATGGTTATAATTGGGGAGTTGTATCAAGATCCTAATTGGCATTAGGTTCTTTCATTACCAGGCCATCACACCATACTGCCTCCATTAAAAGACCCTATAATGAACTAAGGTAATGTGCCTACCATGAAATCATTAGAAGCTCAAATTCAATAGTAAGGAAGCATGGTTAGTGCACCATTTGACACCATGTGTGTAAATTTTCAATAAAGGTAGTATATGTTTGAACATGTAGTAGAAAACATGGGATAAACTACATAAAATCTAAACAGACCAGTTGCAGCCCATATAAGGGCTAAGAAGAGAATGTTAGATGACAATATGGGGTAGCTTATGGCTCCTTCAACACCTCCACAAACTAGTTAGCAACCAATCACTTCAAATATGGCTACTAAATCTCTTGCAACTCAACAAGGACCCCAACACCAAAAAAAAAAAGCATAAGTCTCCTTTTGTTCCTCATGCCACTCAAGTACCAAGTGATGCTTCTACTTCTAAGGTATAGTCCACAGGTGCTATTTTACTTTTAATATTTTGGATCATATGTAAAAGGCTAATATCACTATGTCTATGTATGATACTCTATCCATTATGGGATAGAGAGAGATTATTCAATAAGAACTCTCTAAGCCTTTTCATATGAATAAGGTAACTAAAAAAGTGAACACTATTTTTACAAATAAGAGTTAGCCTAGTCCTAGTCAATTTCTAATCAAATTTAAGTCTATAATGTTTTTCATTCCCCCAAAGTTGTCAAACCCCCTCCATTATATTTATCAGTCATCATAGGAGACTATTTAGTGCATAATTGTATGATCTATTCAAGTTCTTCAACCTCAGTTATGCCTAAATATATATAAGATAAGATTAAGCTTCAATATGTACCTAATAAAAAAGGTGTTCTCTAATTGGATGGTTATCCCACTAAAATTGTAGGTATAGTTAAAGATCTTAAGATCACATTGGTAGCTTGCCCAAATTGTGTCATCACTCAAGATGTAATGGTTGTATACCAACCCCATATTTTGACCTATGCCTATCTAGCGACTTTACTACAAATATTGTGGGATATTTGTATTTTAACTGGTCATACATGGTTTTTAGGACCATATATGGGACTAAGGTCACTATTATGTCTGAGCCTATCTCTAGGTTCCATCTAGAGCCTTATATTCCTAACCTTACAAATGTCAACTATACCATATTTGAGGAAGATACAAATGTTAGTGAAAAAGAGCCTAATGATCATCTTGAAGGCATTTCAAACCTATATATAAATGAATGGGCAGCTTATAACCATGGATTTGATCCATTTAGTAATTTTGAAGAAGTAGAATTAGGGGTCTATTATATGTATGAGGAGTGTACTATTATACCTTTCTTAACCAACACCACTCAAAAAGAATATAGTCTATGGACCTTATTATTTGATGGATCAAGGTCAAAAAATGGTAGTGGAATTGGGGTCATGTTTATTTCACCCTCAGGTTAGAAGAACCATTTAGCTACAAGATTCTAATTCAATTACACTTCAAACACAACTGAATATGAAGCTCTTTTACATGGTTTGCAAGAGGCAAGAAGAAGAGGTGTTAAACTTCTTCAAGTCAAAGGCAATAGTGAGATTGTTGTGATATAAGTGAGAGGCATAAATATAATCAAGAACTATCATTTCAAATCCTACAAGTATCATGTATGGGATTTCATAGAAGACTTTTTGGCATTTAATATACAATCCATACCAAGAGAGGAAAATCAACATGCCAATAGGCTTATAGCCATTGAAGATTAGTACAAGGTTTTAGATGGATTCAAATGCCACTAGAGCCAAGGAAAGATAAAGTTCATATGTAGGCCAATTATACCTTATAATGAGGTAAGTTGGTAAGTGTTTAACAATGATGACCAAATTATTTGTTTTTTGATGCATGAAGCAAAATTCTACTATAAAAATCAAATTAGGTTCCAATAATAGTATTATTATTATACGATCTAAAAAGATACCTAAGGGGCTTGTGACATTGGAAATCATATTCAATGAAGATGACCAAGTCAGAAAAGGCAAGACATGTATCTCAGCTAAAGAGGAACATTATGAAATGATAGAGATCTTTAAGGGAAAATTGTTGAAGTTAGGAAAGATTAATAAAACAAAAGAGAGATATGCATTTTTTTCTCCATACCAAGAGTTATCTAATGTATTTACATGGGAATAAAATTATTTGAAGGGATTTGACCCCAAACTCACATAACACACCATTGAACTAGAGAATAATGTAAGACTAGTCAAGCAGAAGCAAAGGCCTATCAATCGAAAAGTAGAAGAATTGATGAGAAGGGAGCTATTTAAGTTGATTGATTCAAATATAATATTCCCCATCAAACATTCCTCATGGATGGAAAAACTTGTGCTAGTAAATAATAATAATGGGGAAATATGTTTATGTGTTTATTTTAGGGACCTCAATAAGGTGTCTCTAAAAGATCATTACCCATTTCCCTCAATGGATCAAATTCTTCAAAAGGTGGAAGGTTTTCAAAGATTATCATTGCTTGATAAATACTTTGGCAATAATCATATCATGGTAAAGGAATAAGATAGACATAAGACAACATTCACAATAAATTGGGGCACTTATACATCTATGAAAATGCCCTTCAAACTATCTATGCTAGAACAACTTTCAAGAGGGTAATGGATGTTGCCTTTAAAGGTTTGATCAATGAAATGGTGCTCATCGACCTAGATTAAATCATTATTTTCTTAGAGGACCCAAATAATCACATTACTCACTTTAGGTTAGTATTTGAAACATGCAGAGAGTTTGGTGTGTCATTGAATCCTAAAAAATGCATATTTGGTATTCATGAGGGTATATTATTAGGCCATGTAGTGTCCAAGGATGGTCTTTCCATAGAAACTAAAAGAGTTGAGTCCATTTTATCTCTACCCTTTCTCAAGCACAAAAAGGGTATGTAGAGTTTTTTAGGAAAGATTATTTTTATAAGAAGATTTATTCCAGGTTTTGTGGAGATGGTCAAGCCTCTTACTCACATGTTAAGAAAGTGCCGAGAGTTTACATGGACCAAAGAAGGTAAGATGAGTTTTGAGGCAATCAAGGAGGATATATCTCATTCCCCTATACTTCTTAGTCCTAATTTCAACCAAGGAATTCTACTTATCTACCATATCTACATTAGATACAATCTCTACCATGTTGATACAATAGAATAAGCAAAGTTTGGAACAACCTATTACTTTATTCAGTCAGGCCTCAGAGGGGTATGAAGAGAGGTATAGTTTTGTATAAAATCATGTGCTTGTATTATTGAGAGTTTTGAATAAATATAGGCACATGGTCTCCAATAGTAAGATCATGCTCATGGTGGTACACCCAAATATTAAAAAGTTTATACTGAACAAAGACCTCAATGAGAAAAGAGTTGGATGGATGAAAAAATGCATGGAGTATGACCTTGAGGTTAGATTTACAAATATTTTTAGGAAAAGAGGGTTGTGTGAGCACCTTGTAAAAAAATTATAGCAATATAAATATCAAGTGTTGGTATTCCATGATGACTAATAGGCATCTATAGACAACACACCCTTCAGTTGGGCACGTGATATAACCAAATTTATTGAGTCAAGTTAATGTTATATGGGGATAGATAGATATAAAAGAAGGTACTTTAGGTTTCAAATTATACCTTATCTCTTGATAGATGGAGTGTTTTTCAAGAAAGACAGAGGAGGCATGCTTTTGAGGTGTGTGGAATCATGCCAAATAGATAAATTGCTTGAGCAATTCCATGATGGTCTAGCTAGTGGGCACTTTGATACCAAAACCATAGCTTCCAAAATCATTATATATAGGTATATTTGGCCCATAATGTTTAGATATGCTCACTCTTTGGTAAGAAAATGCTCAAAATGTGTAATTTTTATTGGAAAGTAGAAAATATCTACCCTTCCCTTATGACCCATACAAGTAGAGCAACATTTTATGTGATGGAGCTTATATTTTATAGGAATGATACACCCCCCTTAAATTAAAGTTCATAAATGGATCATTATATCTACAAACTATTTGAAAAGGTGGGTTTAAGTAGTTTCCCTCAAGGAGGCTAACCAAGTTTCTATTTTGGACTTCTATGATAGCTTTGTGACTAAGTTTGATGTGCCTTCTACAATCATTTCTAACAATGCATTGGCCTTCAACATTATTAAGTTATGTGTGTGCACCCTTTCACATGGAATTTATCTCAAGGAATCCTCTAACTATTACCCACAAGGTAATGGACTAGTAGAGTCCACCAATAAGAACATGCTAAGGATAATCAAAATAAATATGGAGGATAGTTAGAGGGAGTGGCATACTAAACTAAGAACTACTCTATGGTCAAATAGAGTGACACCTAAGATAACTACTAGATACTCCCCATACCTTGTCTATGGGAAGGAATCCAAACTTCCCATATCTCTTGAAATTCTTGCATTAGAGCTTGCACATCAACTTGAGCTTCTAGAGGATGATGATATGTAGGTAAGGTTGAATGAGCTAAGATAATTGAAAGAGATAAGGGACACATCTATGCACATAATGTGGTCTAATAAACACTAATTCAAAAGGTCATTTGACAAGAGAGCTTCCTCAAAAACATTTTATCAAGGTGATACAATCCTCAAATGGGATGAGGACCATGTAAAACCCAAAAATTAATCCAATTTTAATAGTCTTTGGAGTGGTCCTTGTGTTATCACAGGGTGTAAGGAGAGCAATGCTTTTGATATTTCTAGGTGTAATGGAGAGAGAATTCCCATCCCTATAAATGGGATGTATCTTGAGTTCTATTATTAGTATTGTATCATGATCCTTGTACATAAGTGTTAGGGTGTGGAGCTAAAAGCTTCAACTATTGCAGACACGAAGAAGGAAGCTTGCTGAAGATCCAAAAGTACCAGCGTCGGCAGCATGATCGACGTCGGTAGATGCAGTGCAGAAGGCAACCGACGTTAACAGGAAGTTGGCCGACATCAGCTAGCACCAGACAGATAGGGACTAACGTCGGTTGCCTGTGGTAGTTCCAAAACTGTTGTTGACAAACAGTTAGTTAAGTGAAGCGAGTGTTTGCATGTTAAAGGGCTAATTATAGTCTCAAGATGCGTGTCTAATTATTGTAATTAGAGTTTTATTTTTGTATGCATGGGATCCTATTTAAAGAGCCATGAGGCATGTATTGTAAATTAAGAAGGCAAGTAAAAGCATTGAAGCACGGTGCAATGTCAAGGAGATCTACAAGCAAGTAAGGTCAAGGAGATTAGCTAAAGCATTCAAGGAGGGGATAGCAACTCAGGTTGTAGAGTTGGTTGTGGTTGAACAAGAGAGAGAGGGAAGAAGGTCTTGAGGTGTGGCAAACCTTTGAGGTGGAGGAAGAAGTGGCATCTTCCTTATTGTATTTTCTTCTAGTAATATTTAATACAAGATTGTGTATTGTCTCTCAAATTCTTTGTTGTTTCAAGTTTCTAGTTACTTAATCATTCTGGTATAATTCCATGTTTAATTGCTTATAAGAAAGTAATCAATTGTGCTTCCGTTGGATAAGGGGTTCCTAACAGTTGGTATCAGAGCTACGGTTCGCAGGAAGCAGGTTATTGTTTGATTATAGATCATTCACAGGGTAAACTAATTGAGTGGGAGTTCAGTAATGGCAGAAGAAAGTAAGCTATGAATGGAGAAGTTTAATGACAAGAATTATCAACATTAGAGGATGCAGATAGAGGATTATCTGTATTAGAAGGATTTGTACTTACAGTTGGATGGGGTTGCATGCAAACCCATAGATATAAAGGATGAAGAATGGAACATTCTTGATCGAAAGGATCTAGGATCCATAAGGTTGAGCCTTACATCATCTATGATTTCCAACTTATCACAGTGCAAGACAACGAAAGAGTTGATAAAGTTCTTAGCAAATTTATACAAAAAGCCCTCAGCTTCTAATAAGGTATTTCTTATGAAGCAGCTATTTACTTTGCAAATGTAGGAATGTGGATCGGTACATACTCATCTTAGTGATTTCCATGGTTTGGTAAACTAGTTAGCTTCAATCAATATTGTTTTTGATGATGAAGTAAAGGCTCTCTTGATTTTATGTTCTTTGCCTGAAAGTTGGGATAGTTTGGTTATGGTAGTAAGTAATTCTGCATCTGCTTCTAAAATCTTAAAAGTTGATGATGTTGTGAGTGTGATCTTGAGTGAATAAATATGCAGGAGAAGCACAGGTGAATCATCAAGGAATGCTCTAAGTGTATAAAGTAGAGGAAGGCAAAGGGAGAAGATAGAGCAAGGGAAATCAAGGTCAAAGGTGGGAAGGAGGTCTGAATCCAGAGGTGTTACCTGCTGGTCTTGTGGAAAGAGAGGACACACAAAAAAGGAGTGTTGGTTGAGGGATAAAGAGAATCAACATGAAGGTAATGAAGAAGAAAAGGATGAAAATATTATGGTACAGGATGCTCTCATACTTTCTTTGGATAGTCAGGTAGGATCATGGGTTTTAGATTCTAGTTCTTCTTTTCATGCATCCCCAAACAGAGATTTGTTTCATGAGTATGTCCAGGGAGACTTTGGAGTGCTTTATTTAGTGGATGGTACACCTTGTCAAATAGTTGGCAAAGGGAAAGTGTAACTGAGATTGCAGATTGACAACATATGGGTGTTGAAGGAGGTCATGCATGCCCTAGTTCTGAAGCAGAGTTTGATTTCTGTTGGAAGGTTGGGTGATGAGGGATGCACAATAACCCTCACAGTGGATTCTTGGAAGGTTACCAAGGGAGCACTTATTTTAGAAAGAGGTAAGAAAGTAGGTACTCTTTATCTATCTACTTGTATTATTGATTTTACTTTTGGTTTATCTACTTCAGCTATAGATTCGAAGATGTGGCTTAATAGGCTTGGTCACATGAATTAAAAGGGAATGGAAGTTCTTGATTCAAAAGGTATGTGTTTAGATTAAGAAAGCATAGATAGAGTTCATTGCAGGAAAAGGAAATTTGATGCTTTTGATAGGAACAAAGAAGCCTTAGTGTTTATGGAGGAGATGAGGGATAGAGATCAGTCACAGGGGATGAACAATTCTGAGCAGGGTAGTATAGACAGGGGTTTGATCCAAGATGAGCTCATGGATGAAGATTTCATCACTTATAGGAACACACAGACACTGATGTCAGTCACTTGGGACCGACGTCGGTCAGTCAAATATTGACATCAGTCATGTGTAGACTAGCAAGGCCAGTAGGTCAGGCAAGAGAAGTTTGACATCAGTCAGGCATGAACCGACATTAGCAGGGGGGACACCGGCATCGGCCAGGGAAATGACATCGACAGTTAGGGTCAATGCAGGGAACTAACATCAGTCGGGAGCAGACTGGGAGATGGCTGAGATCAGTCACTAAAATGGATGTTGGGCGGACAACAAGATATCAAGGAGTCTCAAACGCCCATATGGAGGTCAAAAAGGGTAATTAAACCTCATATTCATTGTTCACCTTCTTTATATTGCTTACTGATGGTCAAGAACTAGGAAGATGGAAGAAGCAATGTAGGTAGAATCCAAAAATAGTGGGAGCTTGGCATGGATGAGGAGTGTGAGTCCTTGGAGAAGAACCAAATAGGTATTTGTTGGTGGAGTTGTTAGTTGGAGGAAAGCACTAGATGAGGGATGGATTCCCATGTTAGAGAAGAGAGTGGATGGACACGTGAGATAGAAGGCTATGGTATATGGTCTTGAGTAGGCTACAGGACAATGGAGGTTTGACCATTATATTTTTTATTTACCAGGTTGGATAATATTAGCTACATTATCCTGTTACTGTATTGTGTTGCTTGTTGCAGGGTTACATATATAGGGAGTTTTCTGAGCTAACGGTAAAGTTGGTTCAGAAGTATGTCATGGAGAATTTGGGAGTAACAAAAATTTTTTGGAATAAGTGACAGGTATTGCATCACAGGTTTTGTAGTGGTTGGTCTTCAAGAGTGACGTTGAAGAGGGATACAGAGCCAAGGGAACAAAGTAGATGGTGTACAAGTACAAGTACAGTTTCAACTATTTATCTCCAAGTGGGAGATTGTTAGGGTGTGGAGCTAAAAGCTTCAACTATTGTAGACATGAAGAAGGGAGGTTGTTGAAGATCTAGAAGTACCGGCGTTGGTAACATGACCGACGTCAATCAGATGCAGTGCAGAAGGCAACCGGCGTCGGTAGGAAGTCAGTCGATGTTGGCTAGCACCAAACAGATAGGGACCGACGTCGATTGCCTGTGGTAGTTCCAGAACTACTGTTGACAAACAGTCAGTTAAGTGAAGTGAATGTTTGCATGTTAAAGGGCTAATTATAGTCTCGAGCTGCGTGTCTAATTATTGTAATTAGAGTTTTATTTTTGTATGCATGGGATCCTATTTAAAGACCCACGAGGCATGTATTGTAAATTAAGAAGGTAAGTAAAAGCATTGAAGCAAGGTGCAAGGTCAAGGAGATCAGCTGAAGCATTCAAGGAGGGGACATCAACTCAGGTTGTAGAGTTGGTTGTGGTTAAGCAAGAGAGAGAGGGAAGAAGGTCTTGAGGTGTGGTGAACCTTTGAGGTGGAGGAAGAAGTGGCATCTTCCTTATTGTATTTTCTTCTAGTAATATTTAATACAAGAGTGTGTATTGTCTCTCAAATTCTTTGTTGTTTCAAGTTTCTAGTTACTTAATCATTCTGGTATAATTCCGTGTTTAATTGCTTATAAGAAAGTAATCAATTGTGCTTTCGTTAGATAAGGGGTTCCTAACAATAAGTAGATAGGTATATCTTTTCTCCAATGCCCTTGCACATTGTTCTGTTTGTTGTTTTTCTATTATTTTAGGTAGTTGTTCATCCCTTTACTAAGGACCATGTAAAACCCAAAAATTAATCCAATTTTGATAGTCTTTGGAGTGGTCCTTGTGTTATCACAGGGTGTAAGGAGAGCAATGCTTTTGATATTTCTAGGTGTAATGGAGAGAGAATTCCCATCCCTATAAATGGGATGTATCTCAAGTTCTATTATTAGTATTGTATCATGATCCTTGTACATAAGTAGATAGGTATATCTTTTCTCCAATGCCCTTGCACATTGTTCTGTTTGTTGTTTTTCTATTATTTTAGGTTGTTGTTCATCCTTTTACTACTTTATTATTGTCTGTGTGTGTCTCATTGTATCAAGATGTTTTAGGGAGATAGGTAGAGTCTTTTTGTAAATAATTCTTTAGTTGTTTAAGTCATCCTAAATAAGATTGATCAAATTTTAGGTTCCATGACTAGTAGGTTGGTCAAGCCAACTGAGTTGCCAAAAATGTTGGCCATTTTTTGCCCATATAGAGATCTTTTCTTGGAAATGTTTTGAGTAGGTTTACTAAATTATGAATGGAATGAGTAATCCAAAGATCGCCCATAGCCTAAAAAGCTTTTGAAACACTTTAAATTTTACTTAAAGTGCATTTGGTCAAATTTTGAAGTAGGATTGATGGTGTTAATGCAGTTCAAGGTTGTGCGGTGAGTTTTCATATGCCTTATAAAATAATCAAGGATTTCAAGGATCAATAAAAAATCATGAAGAAGTTTCCATCAACAATAGATCCATAGTAAAAATGATTTTGTAAAATTCCAAAAGGAAATTGTTCACCAGCATAAGTTCTGAAGGCACAAATTCTTTTAAGGAAATTGTTTTGGGTATTTGGCTAAGTGTCAGAATTATTTCAAACAAAATGTATGAAATAAAAAACCCTAAGGCAAATTATTTTTTACATTTTGTTTTTTTTCTACAACAAATGTCTTGATATAAAATCTCACAACTGAAAGTATTGAAGACAAAGATAGATTTATTTAAGGAAAATTATTTTGTAACATTTTCCTCAATGACATATTTATTTTAGATAAGATGTTTATAGTAATGGTTCTAAAAAAGATAAAATACCAACACAAAATCTCTAACGTAATGGTTTGTCTTAAAGAAATTGTTCCAACTGTATGGTGTTTAAACAAATGTCAAAGTTCAAACTCAACAGTCATCCATTAGGGTCCAAATATTTATGGTCATGTAGACATCATTGACATTCCCATAGATGTCAATTGATAGATGCACAGATGCTAAATTTAATTCATGATAAATGACTGTTGGTTTTTAAATATCTTAGTGATGGTCATGTGGACATAAAATATGTTCATGTAGAAATCAAATATAGGCATTAATATGTCAATTTTAAGCCCCATGGAATAGCCATTTGGATTCAAAAGTAGGATCAATGATCAACATTCAATCATACAGAAGATCCAATGGTGAGTGGCAAGTGACAGGTTAATGGGCCTAGGTAAATCAATGGCTCACATTCAATCATGGATTTAGATCTAAAGGCACATGAGCAAGTAAAAAGGTTAAGGATATTACAGGAAACCATATGGAATAATCACTAGAATAGATAGACTAATAATAGATCATGAGTGCAAATGTAGGGCTACCAAATGGCACCAACTTGGATAGAGTTGGCAAGTTAAGGATAGATCCAAGGGCTCGTATTAACTCATACCATGGATATCATACAATGAGAATAAAGGTCAATGATTCAATGATAAGAGTCATGGTTTAAATCCAATTAAACAAAGGTGAGCCATAAAATTTTGATGGAAGTTGACAAATCCATTTTCAACCTAGGCAAGGTAAATACAAAAGAACTAAGCTTAAATGCAATTTGGGATGAATCCATGTTGAACCAAAGTGGGGACACTGAGAACAAGTTTTTACAATAGATGATCATAGAGATAAAATAGGTCTTTTAGACCTAATGTAAACCAAGGGGGTGGGAGCTTATTATCAAAATTTAGGACATGCACCTAATGATCTTCATTTGTTGATTAAAATTATATGAAAACCAATAGTTTGGATTGGTTTTTATCTATGGTGGACCTAGGTTCAGACTCCCATGTAGGGGTAGATATTTGAATTTTTGGAGGAGAATCTCAAGCCATACTCTTAACAAACCACTCTCAAAACAAATATGTTCATGACCTTATTAGATATATGATGATGACTACTTTGTCCTTGTAATAAATGATATTGATATATAAGAACTAGGGAAGGTTCACACAGCATCAAGGATGGCTCTCTACAACTTGTCTTGATTTCATATCCTCCATCACACTAGAAAATGACATAGTGACATTAATATAGGAGAAATCTCAAGAATGATGGCAATGATGGTTGTTTAGAGTGGGACTGGGCTCATTAATAATCCTTTTAGTGCCATGTTTTCTCTCTTCCACTTTTTCTTCATATAAATATTGGTTTTGAGTTCTTGTTTTGGATCCCTCAACTAGAGATATTTAAGCTCTATTAAAATCACATTGTAACACTCTCTTGAAGTAATATAAGATAGTCTTTAGATTATATTTGAATGCTAAATGTGATTTATTGAAGTTTGATGTGCAAAGTGTATGTTTTTATTCATCACCTATATACTATTCATGTACCTTGCTTCAATTTTGTTGGTTTCTTGTAGGTTATATAAAGTATTAGATAGTGGCATTATTCTTGAAGTGTCATGAGTTTATAGAGTCTTATATAGACCTATATTTTTCTATCCTTAAAGTCACATGTCTCTTTTCAACCTCCATATAAAATACTCATGCTTACAACCTTGTCACACAATATGACCAATTCTTATCTTGATTGAACTCATTAGTAGTCATAAAAGTGTCCAAGCTAAAATTAGATCTTTGAACATTTGGTGCATCACCACATTTATTATAGGTTTTCATTCATTTATTGCTCCCCCTTTTCATCCAAATATCATAAGTTTTGTAAAATGGACTATATTGTTATATCTAAGGAGCTAGCCTCATTAAAAACCCTAGAGGTCTAACCCAAGTTTAGGTAACCCATAGCCTAGGGTCATTCCCATGTTGGACTGGACTTGAAAGTAGGACCTAAACATTTTACTTTCAACTAGGGTATAATATACATCCGTAATAGGCCCAAGCAAAGATGTCAACAAATTCCATTAGTAGGGATGCAAAAACTTCATGTTCTTCCTTAATGAGGGACACACCTAATTTAATCTACTTTGAGTTGTATAGAGTCCCAATGTTGAATTTTATAGTATCTTCTACTATGAGAGTTGAGCCATCTTCAAGAATGGTTGTCAATGATGCGAATTGACCTACAATGTCAATTTACTCTAGTTATAATAGTTCTTCAAGCTTCCCTAAACAAGATGAACCTAAATCTCCTAATGGAAATGATGGCCATGTCACAAATATTATAAGAAATTTTTGGGCAATTCAATCAAAGGTATGTTATTTTGTTGAATTGAACTTGGACACAAAAGCAAATTCATAATTATTGGTCTCCTTAACTTCATTCAAAGAAAAGTGAACACCCCCATCTAATGGTTCCTAAAATAGGTTTTCACTAAAATACTAACCTTTTTATTTACTTTTACTGTGGTCTAAAATTGCCTCAAAGAAGTTTCACTTTGGGACCTCAATGTTTTATTATTTTATTTTTGATTAAGGGTGTTCATTCACTCTAAAAAATAGGTTGAGAGATCCATTTTGATAGAGAACACTTGTTTGTGGTCTCCTAATGAAAAATTGTCTCTTAGGCTTAGAAAACTATAAAAGGCCTCATCATTCTCAAACTCATCTGTAGGAACTATGGATTCTTGTTGGTCATAGTCTATAAGTTGAGGATTATAAAGGGGAAGTGTGAAAATGTTTGATTACTAGGGTAATGGTACAAATGGTTGTGGGTCAAATAAGTTGGTGCTAGAAAGGTATTTATAAATTATATGATCGATACCACTTTGTTCTTGGCATCATTGTCACTAGTCATTGGTATTTGAATATGAATAAGATATGTGGGGTCACCCTCAAGTAGTTTAAATATTAGACCATAAGTTCCTTTGTATTAAGTCATGAAAATGGGCTCAAGAGTAACTTGTTGGTTTAGCCTAAGTCCTCCACCTTCATAGGCTTGGTTGTCCATGATCCTATTATGGATAGTATATTTGGCATTTTTATAGCAATCAACCAACTTGTCATTGTACAGCTATGATTTGTCATTAGAAAGTGGGTCCTCTTCTTGACTAATGGCTAGTGTGAAAATAATAGGATCTAGACTATGAAGTTCACCTTTTCATTTTTATTTTTATTCCATGCAAGGTGGTTAAGCTTTAGGTCTTCTAGAGAACTTGGGGTTTTGTGCAAGCTTGAATGTGTCATGAGTCAAATAATCTCTTAGACCATTAGTTGAGATGGTAAAATGATTATATATTTCAAGAGAAGGACTATGTGAAAATGAGGCAAGGCTATCTAGGTCTATGTAATTGGCCTCTAGTAATTTGACAAGTATATCTTTGCTTTTGTTCTTTTTTGGTAATGGTTTTGGCCCAAATCGGTAGTTGTAACTTTCATATTTTAACTCTAAATGATTTTAGTGTTCATATGGTTGTAGATTTCCATGGATAATGACCTCCATTCCTGAGTGATAAAATTTAAGACACTAGTACAATGTCAAAGGGATTGCATGAATCTCATGTATCTAAGGTCTACCCAAAATCATATTGTATGATAGTTAGAGATCCATCATATGGCAAAGTGTATTGTGGGTTAAGGGCATAATGATCACTGGTAAGCTTATAGTTCTTTGTGCTTCTCATTCTTTATTTTATTAGTCTTTGATAATAATAGTTTCTAGTTGTAGATCAGCTACTATATATCCCAAATGCTTGATAATCTTTAAATACACAATATTTAGGCCCGATCCATTATCTATGAGGACAAATTTGAATTTATGATATGTTACAAAACTTCAATGTAGAGTAGGTTTTTATGAAGAGGTAAAAAGGACAAAATATCACTTTGGTCAAAAGTTAACTTTTATCTTAGGTCTAGATGTCCAACCAAAACTTGGAATTTATCTAGAGTTATGCCATTAGGAACTCAAGATTGGCTTATGAGTTATGTTAAGATATTTTTGTAGATAGTAGACATATGCAAAAAATCCAAAATTGATATTTTTTTAGGTGTCTTCTGAAGTTGTTCCAGAATGTCATATGGTTTTCCCTTAATAGTGGTATATGTCTTGCTCCTAGCCAACACAATGGGTTGGATTGGTTCATTAGCAAGAGGTTATGGGATTCAAATGGTAATCTTATAACACTAAGTTGTGATTACATAATTGATATTAGATACATGACCATTTTAACTTGATGATGATGGATATGGGTTGGATAGGATAAGTCTCGATTACTAGTGCACTTAGTTATGGTTACAAAGCAAAGATGAGTTATCTATATAAGGCCCTAAAATATTAATCCCTAGCTATTTTTATGCTTGGTTGTGATCCATGGTCAAGGAAGGATTATTATCTTAGGTAAGTTTATTGTTATTGTCTAACAAGGGTCCTAATCTATTATAACCTAGTCTAGGATTAATAGTGATGGTAGAAATGCAACCTCCCATAATATGACCTACAACTTTATTGGAGTCATGTGAAACTACGTGGTAATTTTATTGGTTATCAGGGTCATTTTGGCCTTGGTTCTTCTCATTTTTTAATGTTGTTGTTGATAATGTTGATATTACTATTGTTATCATGGCAGTTTTTGATACTATTATTGTTGTTGTTCTAGTCTTTATTATTATTATTATTATTATTATTATTATTATTATTATTATTATTATTATTACTATTATGGAAAATGGTTTTGGTAGATACCAAGGTTCTGATTGGATGTAGATACTCTATTATGTAATGTAATCACCAAATTGTCCAAGATATTTTTTGTGAAGTTCTTCAACAACACACAATGACATATATAATGTTCATGAACATGATGGTATTCGCATAACTCATACTCTTTGTACCTATCTAGATATGAAATGCCCTTAGGATAGTGCTTCAAAATTGGCCAACTAATTATCTTATCTATGAGTATATTGTGAAACACTACTTTAATAGGTTCACCAAGGTCACTGAAGACTTTAGGAGTGGGTATTATTCTTAGAGGAGGGATTTGTAAAGGTGGGGGTTGTTACATTTGAGGAATTGGTCTAAGTTGTTATGTAGGATACACTTATTGAATACATTACTGATGTGAAGTAAGTTGACTTTGTAGTATAGGTTGATTAGATGGTTTATGCATCATTTGGACATGGCATGAATCAGTTACTTGATATATAATAATGTTCTTATTTTGGTTTTATTTTTTGGATTTCTCATAGTTTTTATCTTGAGTTGGTGTTGATGCCTATGCTTGGACTTGGTTAGGGCTTTGACTTGGGCCTGCACCTTGGTTTTGGTTCTTATTCTAGTTTAATGAGGTTAACTTGATAATCCCTTTATTAATAAGGTCTTTTTTAATCTATAAACATTTTTTTTATGATCTCTTTGAAGGAATGTGTACACTAAAGCTTCAAATGGTAGGATATCTCATTGTGCAAATTTTTAGTAAATATAATGACCAATTATTTGTCTGGTAAGTTGTGGGTGAAGTGAATAACAAGAAATATTTATATTTATAGGTAGATGGCAAATATTTCACCAAATTTATGTTTATCTTGAGTCAAATATACTAATGAAATCTCATGTTTGAGATTATAGGAAAAGTGTTGTACAAACTTTTAGAAAGAGATCATCAAAATCAAATACTGAATTCTTTGGCAATTTGAGGAACCACTTTAAATCCTTTTTAATAAAATGAGAGGAAATAAAAGGAGTAGGTAAATGTCACTATAAGCCACTAGATGGAAAGCAATGAAGAACTTTTTTAAATGTGCTTTAAGGTCTCCTTTACCCTTGTACTTGCCAAACTTTAGTGGTTCATAACCTAGAGGAAATGGTATATGTATATGCTTCATGTTGAATAGGTATAAACACACATCATCTAAATTTAATTTATTGATTTTATTCCTCATTTTAATGGTAGTAATTACATCCTTCATTTTTTTTATTTATTGGGCCAAGAAAATTGATGTGTACACTTAGTTGTGGCTATGTAGTCAAAGGTGGATTACCTTGATCGGGATACAATGGAGGCATGGAATGCTATGGAATGTTGACTTTATGGATGAGTCTACCAATAATATGAATCCTTAGATTGGGATATATATGTTGATATTTTATGTTTTGTTGAGTTATATTCTAGTTTGGATTTGGTATATGGCCTTGGATCTAAGGGAATACGGGTTGAGATGGAAAGATATGGATTTGTGAACTATATTTTGCATACTGAGGTTTAGTAGAGAATTGTTTCTAAATAATCAAATCTATATGAATAAATGGAACTTCTTGTTGACCAAGGCCCTATCTTTGGGTTTATGGCACGTGATTAGTAAAAGGAAATTGTTGTCTAATTGTTACTTTTTAGACAATGGTATCTCTTTGTTGTGCAAACACAAATTATGAATTAGATTCTTATTGGATGTTTGGTATTTATCATTTACCAATATAGATACATTATTTATTAGACAAAATTTGTGATTATAGAGGCATATTGGCTTACAACTATTGAGATACATTTGTCACTATGTATTGAGGTGGAACATTTGTTATCCCCTATTGAGGTGGCATAGTGTTCTATCTTTATTATGGTGTTAAATTAGACTATTCCTATTATCATGGAATATTAGTCACCACTTTTTAAGATGGGATAACATTCATCACTTTTTATTGAGGCAAATCATTGGTAGACACTTGGTTACTCACTCCCTATGGTTGCACGCTTGAAGAAACAACTAGTTGAGGATTAAAAGTAACCTACTATGGTTGGGAATTAAGATTTCCTTACCCCTACTAATTTGAACTAATCATGGTACTAACTAAAGTCACTTATTGTTGTAGACTATGTTTTGGTACATTTAAACCACTTTGGCCTAATTTGGAAGACACTTATGTGTTATCTATAATGTTTGGTGCACTAGTCTACATAGAAGCCATAGTAACATCAACAATAAATAGGACATTTTACATGTCACTAACTAAAGTGATTTATGAAAATAGGTCTATACCTAAATTATCTTGACCTATAAACTTGATTAACACTCCTATTGAAGGAGTTATCTCTATGAGTTGAGAATTTCACATGGCCATGGCTTTAAAATTATGCATTATATTTAAATAGGTTTGATATGCTTGTTTCATTTGTATAAAGTGGTCCTCCATGGGTCACTTTCATTTTAAAATCATATTTGGGTCTTGGTACAGCATAGGTATGAGCGCTTGCAGATATCTAGTAGAGGCATGCTCAATGGTTTGTGTATCAGGTAGGTTTAAAAGCACTCTGACTAGACTACATAGGTTTTCATGGGGGAAGTCTACTAGAAACTTGGCCACTACATCCACATCTCTGACTAAAACCTCATCCTTTTTCTAAATCAAGTGATGATAAAAAAATATGGGTCATATGTCGATGACATCATAACATAGTATGGTTTCTTTTGAACTTATTACATAACTAATGATAGACTAACAAGATATTATGTTGTTTATTCTTGGTCTTGTTCTAAATATGGAAATGTGTTAAAAAAATAATGGGCTAATAGATCTTGACTTTGCTCCCAATATTAAGCAGTGTAAGGAGTATAGGGATCTATCTCATAAACTACATCATCACCATATGGGTCTTGAATAAAGTTATCATTCATGACCACATTATCATAACCTAGATTATCTATAGTTACACTATGAGTGTAATGAGACATATCCAAATCAATGATTAACATTTCATGAAGAATGTCAATAGTTATACAAAATCTAAAAAATAGGTTCTAAATGATAAATGATCCAAACTTGGTCTAAAACTTAGTATGGATAGGAACTTGATCTAGGAATGGAGTTGTTTCTCCAAAATTTGGTCAATGATAAAGTTGTTATAAAATGATCTAATGTCAAATATGTCATATAAATGGTCAAGTGAAATGGATATATCTAAATTCCAAACTTGGTAAGAGTGTTTCAAACAACTTTAATCTAGGTGTAAAAATGGAAAGGTTTGCTAAGTCTTTAGGAACAAGGCACAAAGCTAGGCTCAAAATAAACTAGGTCTAAAAAAGAGGTAAAATTTCAAGTCTTTTGGAAATACAACACAAAATCTAGGCTTTCAAACAACACTAGGTCTAAAAAGGGAATTGCTAGGTCTTTCGGAAACACGACACCAAGATAGAAATGAAACAATGATATGTCTAAAAACAAAGAGGTAAATTCTACATCTTTTTGAAATATGACATAAAATATAGGCTTTGAAATAACACTAAGTCTGAAAATGGAATTATTTGGTCTTTTGGAAACATGACACAAAAGATAGACTTGGAACAACACTAGGTCTAAAAGCAGAGGTAAAATGATAGATCTTTTGGAAACATGACACAAAATATAGACTTGGAAACAAAATAGGTTTAAAAGGCAAAGAGGTGAAATTCTAGGTCTTTTGTAAACATGACACAAAATCTAGAATTAGAAATAAACTAGGTCCAAAAGGTAAGGTAAGATAATCTAACCGATTTGAAACACTTGGAATCAAAATTAGCATATAAATTTACACGCACACATGATCATTGGTAAAGTACCTTAGAATTTAGGCATATGCATAAAACTAATTGGTAAAATCATTTCCAAGTAGGCAAAAATAAGGAAGAGGAGTAAAACATTCAAGCCCAAGTGATGAAAAAGACTTAAATGTAAACTAATCATGCTTAATGTTGTATTTGGAGAGAGAGTTTAGACCTTAGTTCCAAGCAAAAAGTGATATGTGAGGCACATAGAAGATAGAAAACTTCCCAAAATATGGGCACAAAGATCACCAAAACAAGTAAATAATTAGTCTAAGTTACATAATCCAAAACTGATAGGCAAATGTCTAATCCAAAATTGTGCAAGGCATACGAATAAACCAATCAATGTTTGAATCTAAACTTCATAAGACCAATTTAAAACTTGGTTTAAAAGGCTTAGTTTCCTAAAATGGATGACATTATAGACCAAAATTAATGGCATAATGGTACTAGGCATAGATCAAAAAGGTACATGTGGCTTTGAAATTGATTGGATATAAGGCAACAAGTATTTGAAATAATGTGAGGAACATAATGACGTTATCTTGATCTAAAGATACGATAAATGGTTTTTTTCAAAAAATCTAAGGAACAAGACTTGGAATGGAATGAGAATCATAATGAAATCCCTTTCAAATAAATGACACACACATAAAAAAATTTAAAAATGACTAAGGAAAAGTGTGGTATCAAATAGATGATGTAACACCTCTTTAGGAAAAAGAGTGATGTGAAAACATGACTTGTTTTGGAAGTGGTTGTTTACAAATAAAGTAGTTTTTTATTAAAAATAATGCGAGTAAAAAGTGAAAATGGCAAAAACACATAAGTGTATCATCATATTCCTTAAAACTGACAAGGTGGCTTTATACTATCAAATTTCTTGTATATACTCTTTAAGAGGAAATAATTTTGTTAATTTAAAAAATTAGATGCGCATGAAAATTGTGGTTTTTAGGCCTCATCTTCACTTAATAATTCATACAAAAACATGAAACATCAAGCTACTCTTCTTGCATTGACAATATATCTATGACAAGTGGGGTTTTTCTAAAAACTATCAAGTTTTAAACATTATAAATGGTCCTATAGGTGTGATTAAAACTAGAGAATAACACATCATTTGGATCTTAGTTAACTATTTTTTTATGAAAAGGTCTTATCCTTCTTATAACCACTACATCCATCAATTACTCGATGTAGTATGATATTCAAGTTAAGCCATCATTCTAAGGTAGTCTCTTACTAACCAATCTTGTTTAACCACTCAAATAAGCATCTTATCAAGTTGAAATCAATTTATATACCCCTACTATGGAGTGGGGTTGAAATGACAATGTGACCTCATGGAGAGGCTATGAACTCCCACCCACAAAAAAAATATGCAATAAATAAAAATTGTAGGACTTTGGGGTCATTTTGGGATCACCCAAATCACTCATATTTTGGAGAGTGCCTTAACAACTTTCCTTCCATGCTTGAACAAAGCGATAAAATCAATAAGTGAATCATTTTTGGATCACCCAAGTTCCTTAAAGGGGATGGGGGGAGAGCATATATGTTACACTTGGCTTTAAAAATAAACACAAAATAAAAATAAAAAAGCAAAAGCTCTTAATATCACTTAACTAAAGTTTGATTTTGTTTTAGAATACTAAATGAGGTATAAATTGAAATTTTCCTTTGCTTGTTGAAAATGGAAATTAAGTATTTTAAAACTTGCAAACAGAGTGTTAGAAGTCTAAAACAGGGGTGTAGAATGTTCAAATAAATTTGCAAATTGCTATTTTACCTCTTTATTTTTTAACATAGATTGATCCTACCATTTTGCAAATAATTTTAGCCATTCAATGGGAAGATTCCACTATTTATCAAGATGATTCCATTGATACATAGAGACATAAAAAGATACTATTTTATGATCCTATCAATTAGTAGGATGATACCACTAATTCATAGGGTGATTCCATGAATAAACAAGGTAAACCTATTTAAATGATAAAAATAAAAACTAGGTAGATACTTACAAAGTTATTTGAAGATGATATCATTGATATTTTGAAAAACTTACCATTCCATAGGTCAAACCCGCTAATCTTCATGTTGATTTAAACCCTTTATATAAAAACACATACAAAGATAGAAAACATAAAAGTCTATTTCACCATTTGTGTGGGAAATTTCATTTTTTCTCAAATCGATCTTGCTATTTCATAGGGCATTATTGTTGATGTTTAGGTCAAAATTTTCATTTTATAGGTTAATTTTGTTGTTTATCTTAGAAGATAAAAAATGTGAATTTTAGATAGAAAGTGAATAAAACATCATCAAAGAATGATCTAGATACTCATTTAGAAGGTTCATGGGGTGTGTGTCCCATTAGATGTGCCATCATTTGAACAAGGAATCCATAGAGAGGAGATTAATATAGTGTTAGTTAAGAAAATCAGATCAAAACAAACACATGAAAAACTAACACCTTTAGCCTAGACACTAGGGAGAGTATATGTAACAAGCACACAATGAAAACAAAATAAATCTTCCTTTTATCTTCCTTGTATCTCTAAAACATTTTGTTGACTTGGTTTTCTTGGATATGTACTTAAGGAATCTTTTTTTTAATGAAGATCCATTGCTCCACATCTCTTTGGCACCTTGGTAATGATTGTTGGCTTATCTTGGATTGGATTATGAAATTGGCATGGAAACACTAAAATGAATCCTTTTTGAGGTATTTTGGCATAATAAATTTGCACTAGAAAATATTTTTCATGTATTTGAGCATAAAAAAATTACACCAAGATATCTTAAAGATCAATGGGTAAGGTATTCTATTTATAACCTCCATATTTAACTCTCACTCAAGTTGAGTTAGGTTAGGATTAAGCATGGTTGAGTTAAAACTAACTCTAAGTGAGTTAAGGCTAACCCTAGTTAAGTTAAGGAGGGTACATGTAATTATTATTCTTAATTATTATGCATGGATCATAAATTCAAATAATTTTTATATATTTTATGAATGCTTGATAACTCACAAAAGCAATGATGGAGTTATATATTTTCTATTTTTGAATTCCCATTTTTAGATATTAATTAATTAAAAATGGGTTATATAGTTAAGAATGTAATTGGGTTTAATTAGTTGATTCATTCTTCTTAGATTTTTAGTAATTTTTCAAGTTTAGTGTGTCCAAAGTCCAAACTAACAGTTGTTAGGTCGTGAGGTGATTAGGGATGAATCCATGAGAGGTTATTCTTGTGTATGGGATAATACCTCAAATAGGGATACCTCAACATGATTCTGAGAAATACTATTTGATGTGTGGATGAAATTTGGATGCTTAGTGATTCTTAGGTTTAATTGGCATTATTTGGTAGAAATCAATCTAAAGCCTTGGTTGGAAGCTAGTTATGGCCAAAATGAGGTGTTTACATTGTCAACTAAGTTGACTGGATCAACTTAGTTATGTAGATTATTATTTTCAAGGATACTCAAATAACTCACTCAATTGTGTTTATTTGGACCTTTCGTCAATAGAAATAATTGACATAGTTGATTCTATTTTATACTATTTGCATACTTAATCAACCTGATCAACCCTCTAATCTTTAAGCAAAAGAATTAACTTATATTGCTAGGAATTAACTCAACTTTAAATTTATTTTTTTCTTGCTTAGAGTAACACACATAGACTAAATAGGAAATTTTAATTTATTGATTTAGTCACACTACTTTTATTTTATTTCACACACTATTAAATCACATAATATCAAAAAACATTAAACAACTTCTGCCCAAGGTCTACCTACTTATATTTCATCATCAAGAGGGAATATGTCTTATTTTTATAGTTGAATATAAATGTGGTTGATGACATATATTATAAAATCACCCAACACCATTATCATTTTGGGATTGTGAAGTAAGGGGTAGGCCCCAATACAAAGATAACACCATCACCAATATAGATCCCTTTCAGTGTTAACAACCTAAAACCATCTTTAAATTACCTTTTTAGTTCATTTATAAAGCCAACTACCTATCATATTTATTTCTAAAATTATAATTTAAAAATATTCAGGAAAGATGACATACATTAACATTTATACTTTTATTGTTTTCTCTTTATCAATTATATGTTGTATTGGAAAAATTGTATTGTCTAGCATTATTACAAGGTTTGTGTTTTGTTATAACTAGAACAACTAGTTAGACCTAGTTTCCTATATGTTTTTTCATTTTTTTCCCTAAATAACAGTAGATCATCTAGAGTCATAACTGTCAAAACCTATCTTTATCCTCAAAACACAATCAACCCACTCAACTATGTAAAAAACAAATTTTCCCTTCTTACTAGACACAATCTTCCTATTAAATCTAATTTTTTATTGGTTGGTATTTTTATTCTTCTAAAAGACAGTCATCTTATTCAACCTAGTATCTTAAAAAATGTTTGTTTTATTTACCTTCAACACATAGTCGATTGTCATATTATGTGTCTTATACACTATTTTAGTTTAGCAATTTTTAGAACATTATCAACCTATTCAATAATATCCCTTGTAGTGTGTCCTAACTCTTTTCTCACATAATAATGTTGAATGGTTTGAGCTAGTATTATACTAGTTTATCTTGATTTTCTAAGAAGTATTTATCTTACCTTCCTCATCATGAATTTTTTAGTTTACAATAATATGGAATTGAATAAAATAAACATAATGAGTTTCACTAATTCTAATAGGTTTCCTAAAACACATTTATTGGAACCTACCATGGAACAAAGTAGTGTCCATGTTTCCACCCACACTACCAACTATGGATATATTCCTTATTATTCCATAACCCTTAACCCCTTATTTTCATTACAAAATGAGCATTACCTTGATTACACAACTTAAATTATATTTATCATCAATGAAAATCCTCAACATAGAGGAACAAATCCTATAGTCATCTATGACCTCATGATGAGACTTTGTATAAAACAACCCCATTCACTCTCACCTAGATTTTCTCAAGTACTTGGGTCAATCCCTTTCTTTTAGTCTAAACCTTTACATTCTATCATGTCTCCTTTTCATACTATGTCATCATTCTCTATGTCTTATTCTACCTCCATGCCAAGTATTTCAACCTCTAGTGGGGCTCTTCAAAATACCCATACCCATGTTACTAGTGCATCTCATGCTACCAATGTTTCACATGATACTTGTCAATATCATGCTACTAGTTCTTCTCATGCCACTAGTGTGGGGTATGAAACTACCTCATATCACACTCATAGTGTAACACAAGCTCTTAATACCTTACATAACACTAGTGCATCAAATGTTGCTTCTGCTATCCAAAACACTACTGAAACCAATACACTTTTATTACAAATGCTTAACCAAATGCATAAATTTTAAATTAATGCAAATCAAATGATGTAAATTAAAAATCACCTAATACATATCCAAAATCAACACCACTATGCTCAACATGGAGTAAAAAATCCTAATTACCCCCACCCCGTTTACGGATTCACATGATAATCTCATACCACAACCTCTACTTATCAATAAAACTATCAAACATTTAAAAAATGAACCTTTAGTACCTCAAATCTCCAACATTTACATAGGAGGTATCACTCCCACCATCACCTATAATAAATCTAAAGATCCTACCCTAGATTTAAAACATTTGTAAAACTTTACAAAGATTAGGTTAAGTGTAATACTTTCATTTCCTATAAACTCTTAGTTAAAATGCTTTATGGAGATGCATTAGATTGGTACAATAAACTAAAACTCACTCCATTACTAGCTTAAAAGACTTGGTCAAATCACTAGTCCAATAATTCCAAACTAGTGATCTTCTTAAAAATAACTTAACTCATTTCATCAATTTTAAACAACTAGAAACTAAAATGGCATAAGTTTTCATCAAAAAATGGAAAATTTTATCTAATAAATCTGAGCATAATATGGTATATGAAAACCTCTTACAACTATTTAACATTTCTCTCCACCTTAAATTACAATATCACATTAGGAATGTTTATCCAAAAAAATTGGAAGAGACTCTTGACCAATCCAAATGCCAAGATTTTCTCATACGTCAATTTAAACCTCCTCAACCTACAATGGGAACTCACATGATTATCAAAAATAAAAATTATCATGAAACTAATTATGGTGTTATTGACACTTATGAAACCATACACACCATCCAAGTTTTTGCTCCAAACAATACCATGGATCATGTCCCTCCACTTGACAATAATTATAATCAGTATCCCAATTTTTTTCAAAATAATCATACTAATGTGCACAAACCCTTTTCATTAGCATAAATTCAAAATTATCTTCCAAGACCTTTACCATGAGATCTTGACCCCACATAACCCATGAAATCATGGTATGATCAAAATAAATTTTGCTGGTTTCGTACAAGTTGGGGCCATTTTCATGAGACTTTAGACAATTAATAAATAATGGTATGAATTTTCTCCTTGGTCTCAACTTTGACCATGAATCCCTTATACACAAACTTCAATAATATTATGACATATCACTTAAATATCATGAGACTCAAACTAAAAATCAATATTTAAACCAAGCTAATGCTCATTTAGTTATCTATAAGGATCCTCTTCCTAAAAATTAAGATAACATTGAATAACTTACCCCTACTACTAATAAAATTAAAAGTTTTATAGACCTTAAAACCAAAGATGAAAATATGGTTAACATGATTAATATGAAAATATTAGTTGCTTATATTAATTCAAACCCTACAGCTCACTATCACACCTCTTCAACATTTCACATTATTTAAGACACTTCCTCATTCCATCTCATATAATTAGCATATGAGGAACCAATACAAATACATGAATCACCCCCAATAACATAAATTGACCATACCTCTCATACCATTGATATAAATCTATTATTTTCCCAACTTCCATACCTCAAGAAAACATCCCTCAAACTTCAAACAATATCTCTTCTACTCAACCATGAGAAATACCTCAAAATACAACCACATCACCATAGATCAATCAAACTACTTAAAACCAACCTAAACTAACAATAATTTATCAACATAAGTTTCATTTCACATTTAACCACCTTCAAAGTATATATTAAAACACTACACACATTTATCCAACAATACTCTCATAGGTTATGATGAATGGGATCCTATAGTAGAAATTTCCCATTTCCATCTCAAATTCCCTTCTTAGAGATTATATGAACTTATCCCCACCATCGTAATCACCTAATGCAACTATTATTTAAAATTAGCATCCTTCATCCTCTTCATATATATAAAGAATCTACCTTATCCATATTTGAATATTGAATAAAATGTGAAGAGATGTTCATTCATGTTGAAGAAATAGTGGAAACATCCCTCTTACTTAATTTTACTATATCTTATATGATTTTATATGAGATACTACTTCATGCAAATGATCCTAATTAGCATCTAAATAGGTGATATCTAAGTTAATATGATTTCATTTATGAAGGCTTGGGCTCTTGTGTTACTTCCCTTGACTTTATTATAACACTTGGATACTCCAAATGTAACCTTAAATCCACATGTAGTACATGTCAAGGCTATGATAGAAGATACATCCCTCCTCTAGGTTGTGTTTAGCTTCCCAATAATATCCTCCCATCACCATCCATGTGAAATTCATTATATTCAACTTTCTACTTTCTTACAATATCCTAATTGGTTGACCTTCGACACATCATATGAGAGCAGTTACCTCATATGCATGCCAATGTGTCAAACTCCCTTATAGTGGTGTTATAAACAAGATTTAAGTGGACATGAATCCTTAGATTTTAGAATAATTCCAAGAATGAGGTGTTTTTAAAATATCCAACCTTGAACCCTAACTTATAATTCCATTTTGAGAGTCCCAACACTTACACTATCCTATTAAATCCACTAGAGGTTATGATGGCCATCCAAAATTAATAAAAAATATTTCACCTAACCTCTTAGACTCTAATGATGATGAACTAGATCATATTTGCTTTAAAATCAAAATTATCATATCTCCCCTAACATCATTTCCTAACTTCCTCCTCTTCAACCTTGATCATGTCATCAACCTCTTGATGAAATACTATCCATTTTGAGAGTCCCAACACTTTAACTATCTTATCAACTCCACTAGAGGTTACGATGGCCATCCAAAATTAACAAAAAATATTTCACCTAACCTTTTAAACTCTAATGATGATGAACCAGATCAGATTTGCTTTAAAATAAAAATTATTATATCTCCCTAACATCATCTCCTAACTTCCTCCTCTTCAACCTTGATCATGTCATCAACCTCTTGATGAAATATTTTTTACTTTAACCAAAACTAAATATTCCATTCACCATGCTTCCTCAATCAATAACATAGTTCATGCACGTATTAATGACTTGTACACACTCGATTATGATGATGATTATTTTTTATATGACCTATTTTTAGATATATTCATCCAAGATAAAAATATTGAGGTTCTTAGATATCATTATTTTTTATTTAAATCTTTTAGTTATTCTTCTATCGTGCCTTCTATTATATTAACTACCATTAGTTTTTCTACTACTATTCATAGATTCGAGATGGAGTCCACACATGTTATGAATCCAATCATAATATATCCTCTTATGAGTATTCTCATGGGTCATGCCATGAAAATACCTTACCATTTTCCAAATATCAAGACCCTTCTAGTATCCTTCCTTCACAAATATTAACCATTCTACTTAGACCCATTGCATAGCCAACCATACATATAGACGAGCCTAGTCTAGTTTCCACTCCATCATTTTCCTTTCTTGGTGATGTTTTTATACCATTAGCTAAGCTTGATAATTTACCCACACAATGGGAATATGAGCCTTATTATGATATTCATAGGGTTTTTGGTCATTGGACCAAAGATTGTCATTTACATTAGTAGTCATAAGATTCTTATTTTACCACTCCAACTAGTAGACCTCTACAATCTACTAATAGATGTATTTGTTGTTTTCATGAAACAAATAACCATTCATATACTCATTGTTTAAACATTATATAATATATTGACACATTACAACCACTCATTACCCAACCCAAAGACAAGACTATCCCACCTCCCAAACAACTTCCAAAGTACATCCCTAAATATGAGGAAATATATTATCTTTAGCACTAGTGTTCTACCCATCGTAATGATAGGTGTTGATTTATTTATTATTATCTCCAAGATTTTATAGTCTACACCATCAGTATTTATTTCCCCTACTATAGGTTGCCCATAAATTAAGGCTCCTATTTTTCTCTCAATTACACCTCTACATAGATCAACTTATTCCATTCATATTGATATAGCTATTCCTTGAATTGAGTATCACACACATGAGTTACCACATGAGAATCACTCTTATAATACACCTAATATTTTATTGGAGATGATACAAAATGAATTATTTACATAAATTCTATGAAGTTTTATGATACTCTAACGTCAAAATTTAACTACATAGGGATGTATCAGATGTTATGGATGGCATTTGTGGTTAGAGCTATCAATATTTTTGAACACAACATGGTGTTCTCTCACATTATTTATCATTCTAATACATTATTTAGATCAGATTTATTTTTCATTTATATATATTATAGTTTTGACTATTTATCAAATATGATTTCACTTATCTCTTTTGCATTAACCATTATATTATGCTTTATGTGTTTTACATGGTTTCATTCTCTTTAGCTTTATCTTATGGCTTATTATCATTATTTTCATCTATTCAAATTTATGCTCATGGTTTCAATTCTTTCACATGTATTTCTTTATTTTCTCTTTGATAATTGTTTGTTATATTTAAAAATCAAACAAAGCTAATTATTATTGTGAATTGGTTATACAACCCTTATTCTATTAATATTTTATCTTTAGCATATTATCAGTTAGAAAAAATTACTTCTCATTGTAATAATTATATATGTTGATCTCTTTGATCTCCCCTTTTCCCTTATTCCTTATCACATACTAATCATACATATAGTTGAAACTTGATATTACATATTGGTTCATAGATAAGCCTAAGTTATTTAGTTAATCATCTCTCTAGTTACTTAGTCTCTTATAACCAAAGTTTAAATCTCATTTGTGTGTATCAATTTTATGAATAACCAATATGGAGGAGGAATCATAAAATCCATTAAAATTTTAAAATCTAAATCATTTAAACAAAAGGCAATGATCCAAAATGAAAACATAAAATTCAAAAGTCTAATCACACTAAAATACAAGTTTTTTAATTTATAACACATCTCCTTTTCCTCATCAAATCTCAAAATCCATAGTTGGCCTCATGATAGAGCCAAGGTCCATTAGGGTCAGGTAGTCTAGTAGATTAGGATAGGAGAATAAAAACATATATATCACTACCTACTTTCTCACATAAGTACCTAATCTTCATAGTAGACTGACAACTCTATAAGAGGTCCTGAGGAATGGGGAACATGTTGTAGGAAGGTATATCCATTTTAATTTCCTTATTTATATAAATCTAATGAGTTGATTTTAATATTCCACTTATTTAGTATACAGATTTATGCTTATTATGATCAAGTATCCTTTGTATTTTGATGGTCACTAGACTCTTAGTGTTTTTCCTTCTTACCTAATATGCCTCATGTTTACTAAGGTTTTCTTATAAATGCATGTCTTAATTTTTACACTCCTTATTTCATTACAAAAATCCTAATATTTTCCACTTGATTAATATCATTTTGATAATTGATCATACCCCTAAGGTTTTCATTTGTGATTTGCATTGAAAGACCTTGGATAGGACCAAGCATTCCTCATAAAACATTTCCTTATTTTCCCCCTTATTACCATTCACCTTATAAATGTTCACCTAGTGATTTGAAGTGTAAGACCTTAGATAGGACTAGGCATTCATAAAAAATTACCATATTAAATCCCATTAATTTGTTCCAATATTTGCATCTACCTCATTGTTGTTTCCTTTATGAGTTGCAGTAGAAGACCTTGCATAACACCAGACATTCCTCATAAAATCTTCCAATAAAAATTCATACTATGACCAAGTCATAATAATATTACATTCTTCAAATTTGAGATAATTTATTTTAAATTATGATTTACATGTCATTTACATAATTCCCATCTTGATTTAGTATATTTTATGCTTACTTCATAAACATTTCAATTTATCCTCTTATTTTTTGATTGTGTATTTTTACATCCATTTTATCATTTTTCTCATACTTCCCATATTGATTTAGTATGATTAGTTTGATTTATACTTACATTTTGATTTTATTTTCATACTTCCCATACATTTTGATTTTATTTTCATACTTCCCATCTTTATTTAGTATGATTGAATAACTTTATTTTATGTTTATTTATTTATACCATTTGTGACAACCTATTTTTCACTTTATTACAAATTTTACATACTTCCCAACATGATTTAGTATGAATTATATATTTTTTTAAGTTGGTGCATTTTCTTATTATACATGGTTTGAGAAAATTGTTACCTTTTCCTTTTACCATTTTAGTTTATTATATTTATTCATCTTTTGTTCTTACACATTTCCCATCATGATATAATGTGTATTACATTTTATGATTATTTATACTTTTCCAAATTATACGCTTTTATTTTTAACCATGCATATGTGGCACACAATTCTAGAAAATAAAAAAACATCCATCACATATTTACTATGGCATATATAACAAAATTATAATACATTTGATAGAAAGGAAATACATCCATACATATATCAATAACATCACTATAACACTTAGATTAAGAAATGTCCATATCAATATACATAAAATGATTATGGTACAATATAATACAACATAAAAAATACAATAGATACAATTTTAAGTCTATAATCCATCATGTATATATTGTGTTCGAGACACACTACCCATAGATGCATGCAACTGACCCTCTAAATATTTTGATGTAACAAGGTAGTTTAGGATCTCAAACATCAACC
This sequence comes from Torreya grandis, assembly GCA_037957365.1. NCBI lineage: Eukaryota > Viridiplantae > Streptophyta > Pinopsida > Cupressales > Taxaceae > Torreya > Torreya grandis. The sequence continues at coordinate 2,064,231 of JARHVA010000603.1, forward strand.
TATCCCTATAGATTGGCCACTTGGGCCTATACATGTCCAAGATCTACAATAATAACCATATTGTTAGCTCACTCTTGGGAAAATACCTACAAGGCTTAGGCATCTCCCTTTCTAACTCTTAAAAGTACTTTTATGTCATCTCTCTGTGCTTGTAATTATCAATCTACCTCCCAAACCAATAAAAAGTAAGTATAATAAGATGGGGTAGATAGTACAACAAGATCCACCAAGCTAGATGGCTCAAAATGTGATATCACCCATCCAAAATATCATGGTGTGTAGCTAGAACCATAACACAAAATCTAATCTCATCCATAGTAAGATCTAAAATAAAATAAAAACATACGTTATATCATGTGTGTGTGTTTATACACAAACACACACACACACACACACACACACACACACACACACACACACACACACACAAAGTATATAAACAATAATACAACTAATGATCTATGTCAAAAACTTAAAAAATTAAAGTATTTATTACCAAATTTGATGTCACTAACCATGGTCTACCTATCAACCTAAATGTCAAGAACCTTTTATGTAGGTTGCATCCATATAATTACAAAGCCTAGAGTCACCACCTATATACATCATGGTCTTTTCCTCAATTACCTCTCTATGGACCAGTTGTGTCTAGCCTCTACTATGGGATATCCATGTGAGACTACTAGTTTGTGTGTCCTCTTCCTCTAATGGTGCCTTGATATCCTATGTTCTCATGGTGGTCACTATCACCCCTACTATGGATCTACATCCACCTCACCTTATACATCTAAAACTATCACATCCTTTATCTTAGTCCTAACCTCCCTCTATTATTTTTCCTGACCTATCCATGGTCTCACTCACTGAGACCTAATGATAGGTATCTCCCCAAGTAATATTTCACCCCATCTACCTCTATAGTCTCTAGCATGATGTACCCAATAAGTAGGTACTACTAGGGGAACCACTAGATATGGTAGGTCCAAATATCTAGTTACATAAGTTACAAGATGTGGCTCCACCCATTAGGTATAATGTTTAGTAATATGAATGTGTGTCAATTAAGTAGCAAAAATATCCAATGTTGGCTAACTGGCTGAAATATCAAAATAGGGATGCCATATTATCTACCCAAAAGTAACATTATGTAAATATAATATATGTGGCACAACTCACACTAAATGATCCTACTTTTATTTCACCACTTAAGGTAGCCTTTCATTTATCGTATGGGGAATCCTAACCAACTAATACGTAGTAAACCTATAATAAATCCAAGCACTCAGTTAAATCATAAAGCCCATAGTATTTTTCCCCTAGGTCAACATACCATACATGTCATGCATGAATTACATCAAAATTATAAAACCCAAATTATATAGAATGTCCTACTCTAGGATACACTTGCATAAGGCTACCACATACAATGGTACTTTTCCATCTCACTTGTGTCACATCACATGTGCTATCACAAGTCCTATCATATCCTTCTATATATCTATAATGTTTGATACATATACATAAAATAAGATCACCCATAATATAAATTAAATCATATCTAATCTAATTTCCCAATGGGCTAGGGATAACCTCTCATCCATAGCCTCTAATGCATCATAAATGATAAGAGTCTTAACAATGGGTATTCCAAGTAAATCATGTACATCCTCCAAGATGATGCCCACCTATATGTTATCCCACTCTACCTCCCATTTAAAAGTGATATTTAGATGATCATATGCTCCTAGGAATATGATGAGTAGATTAACACTGAGAGGGATCCTTTGAATCTCTATGATTCCTCTAAATCTAAATAAAACTAGTCATGCTCGGTCCACCTTTGATAGTGAATCTAGTAAATCTGGTAGCCATGATACATCCATCATGTGTCAAAATCTTTGTCATCTCTATAAAATGTCAAATAACATAGAATGTATTAGATCTTGATATAAACATGATAAAATACATTCTTAAAATTCTTTAACTTCCAAACAATTAACTACTTCATCAACATGTTCTTCCTATTTTTCTATTTATCATCCTTTTCCTACATAATCGACCCTTTTGATATTAGATTGGCCCCATCACCCCTTTTTACAAACTGTATTGGAATTTTGCTATGTAGTCAAGCCATTACTACAAACTAAATCAGTCTTTTTATACTAAATTAGCCCTTTCCTATCTTATAAATACTATATCATCCCTATGATATACATTTAGGCCCATTTATAAAACTATATCAGCCCTCTATTTCATCTTGTATTGACTATAATGTACTAAGTCAGACTTGTCAATATTTTTAACAAAGTTCATCCTCTGTTACACAGTCAACCATCCCTAACAATACTAAGCAGCCCTATACTACACAATCATCCACTTCTTACCTAAAAATTCACAAGGGTTTAGGGTTAGATCTAGCTATATAAATACATCTTTCACCCCATTTTAAATAAATTTATAGAATCATTCATTTTCAAATATGTTTATCCACCATTCTACTTGAGGAGTCATTACTTAGGGTTTCATACTTCCTTTGGAGAGAAAAATCTTGCCTTGTGCAAAAAGTGGATTCATAGGAGAATTTATTTAGCCTACAAATTACCTATCTTTTTTATCCTTATGAACCATAAAAACCACTTGCATAGCACCATTAGCCAAGGGAGAGATTTAGGATCGATGGGTTCATCTTTCAGGTAAGTATTCCTAACTCTTAATCTTATTTTACTAGTACATATATTGTCATGTATTGACTTATTAATGTATTTATCTCTCCATGTCTAAGATTAACTCTACATTTAATTGAGTAGAGTTATTCTTTACATGTGTAATTTTTATGTTTATTATCCCCCATTTGTACCACAAACTTTAATGAGTAACAAATTAGATTTAATTTAATTTATTATTTACTTTGTTAGAAAACATAGGACTTAGCTAAGGTTATTATGTAATATTACTCGATTAGAAGCTTTGGAACCCTCTCTAGTGATATTGTGTGGTAAGATATCCTTTAGTTATGTCTAGCACATCCATATTGGTCATGCACTTGATTATCTAAATTTAGCAAAAAGCAAAATGGCTAGTTTTATTTATCTTCTCTAAAAAAGGATTGATTTGTAGATCAATTTAATTTTCCCTTGTATACACCAGGTCTTCATGACCTAAGATCAATTTAGGTCTCCATTTTACATCCAATTTCATGTTCCCCTTCCATTCTTTCTTCCCCATCCATGCCTCCACCCTCCACTTCAGCTTCCATCACCCATGTTGCTTCATCTTCCTCTATATTGAAAAAAATAGAGAGGTACAGTTGGGTGGGCCCTATTGAATCTTTATGTATATAAAGGGAAAAAATGTTCTATCATGGGGACCATACTATCTAGCTAAAATTCAATATGGACTCCATTACAATGAAGATGTTGATGACACATACCTTCACATAGGATGGAGACCCTATTTTTTGGATAATAGAGTAAGACCTATTCTTTGTGACAAATAAGAAGAGTGTTACAAGGGAATAAAATAGTATATAAGACCCAATTATTAGTGATCAAGGCCACCAATGATCTCAATAGGAAGCTAATGGAGGATCTTGAGGACCAAGTTAGGACCCTGGAGTCCCAAGTGAGGATCTCATTCTTAGTTGATTTGATTAGTAAGCTATAATGTGACCTTGTATAGTTGTTCTTATCCTTTAGGAATGTGACTAAATATATTTTCAAGAGTAATGTGCTCTACCAAAGATAACAATAGTATCTAGATAGAATCATCAAAGTAAACCAAAAGTGCAAGAATATGGTAGTAATCATCAACAAAGGGATGTTCCTTGAGTTCATACTCATGCCTCTCATTGATTTTAACTTATATCAGACATTTTTGGGTACCATGATGAACTCACTTGAGAATTGGCTTAGGTAAATCCAAGTTATAATAACCCCATTGGAAAAAAATAAGGACCAAATCCTTGCATACTTCAAGGAGGTCAACATCATAGTCCTCTTCCATCTAGATGGCACCTTACTCAAACTTGGAAAGTTTGGCATCTACTTGGATCACTTTAAGGTGACAATAAAGGTGAAAAATGACAAAAGATAAGGATCTTAGGCTATCCTAGATATAGACATGTAATAAAAAAATTATTATTATCTAGGTAAATAAAGTTAAAGTTTCATTAGAATCCCATCTCAAAGTTTATGACATGTTGTTGACTTATGTAGAAGTGTTCTTTTGAGAGACACTTATCACTTTGACAAAGTTGGATTAGAATGACATGGTGATACAACTATTGAGATCTCAACAGGATTCCAATAAGTAAATGGGAAGTGGTCCCCACGAAGCTCAACATGAATATTATATTTGTCCCATCTAAATAATGTGTTGCTAAAACCATGGGCCTCTTTTTCTCTCCTTTGTCTTTTATGGGAACATCACTATGATGATTTAATTTGTAACTATTTGAGACATGATGGCTTAGAGTGGGACATCATGTTACTTGAAGGTAGATCCCATATCATTTACTATATATGTTTGAGTGAAACTCTTTGTTATGGTTAATAATTTTTAAGAACAACATTGTAAACATTAATGCATATCTTTGTTTTCATCTCATTGTGTTTTATTTTTATGAATTTATTATATTTTTTAGTGGTATAATGTATGATAGTAATGTTAGGATCTCTATTAAATGTATTTATACAATAAATGTGATATTTATGATGGGTGACAATCTATTATAACTTTATTTTCTATTTTCATATCATTTAGATCATTGTGACTTTATGTGTGATTAGAAATAGTTTAGTATGTGTTTATTCTTATGAATAAATATTTAAACTTGATGTATATATCTATGTATATATTTATATATATCTATATCTATATATATATATATATATATATATATATCAAGTTTAAATATTTATTCATAAGAATAAACACATACTAAACTATTTCTATTCACACATAAAGTCACAATGATATATATATATATATATATATATATATATATATATATATATATATATATATATATATATATATATATATATATATATATATATATTCCCTTGAATTTAGTCCCTATGTGGTTTAAGTTTAAACTCATGCACAACTAGGCACATAGTGGTAAAACTATAGTTGGGCACATATTCAGGCCTCATACATTAATATTTTCTAGCTTACTCAAAAACCATCCATTTATAAGTTACCCTCCCATATCTTTGATATTTATTTGTTACTTCTGATTCACCCCCTCTATTTTGAAACTATGAAGTTAATTTTCTCAAGGATTAAACCTATTAAATTAGATCAACTAGTGTGAAAAATATTTGTGTTAGTGGGAAATAAGATTGAACCTCTAGTGGTAGTATTGCATCTCTTGGAGACTCATTACAAGTAGAATATTTCATGGATCCCAATACTTAAAATTCATGTTTTGGATTGTTTAAATAATAATACTAAAATGAGAAGATGAAATTCCCCCAATTTTATCCCAAGTTCACTTTGTACACTTAACTCAAATCGATAGGTGTATTAGGGAACACAAAATCTTGGACAAAACAACAGTCATCATCAATTAAGAATCTAATATTATTAATTTGTGTATAACCATTCTATAAATTAGATAATAATTTAATAAACTAAAAAATACAATAGTCTTTGCTTGTTTAAAATTTGCATGTGTTCATTCTACATAAAATAAAAATAATATATTCTTAATTGATAATGTTATTAGTATACTAAACATATGTAGAATGAGACATAATATGATCACTTCTTGCTTAATGCTTATAATATTTTTATTTTTATAGAATGGGCACATTCTCATTTTGAAAAAGATAGGAATGTCATCATTAATTAAGAATATAATAGTCTTAATTTATGCAGAATGAGCACATTCTCATTCTACACATGATATAATAATATTATCAATTAAGAAATCAAATGGCATTCACTTGTGTAGAATATGCAAGTTATCATTATACATAAAATAGAAATAATAAATTCTTAATTTATAATATTTTTAGTAAACTATACTTGTGTATAATGGGGTATAATATGATCACGTCTTGCTCAATGCTAATAATATTATTGCCTTTTATAGAATGGGCACATGCCTATTTTGAAAAAAAGATGAGAATGTCATCATCAATTAAAAATATAGTAGCCTTAATTCGTGTAGAATTGACACATGACCATTCTACACATGATTTAATATTTCTATCAACTAATAAATAAAATAGTCTTCACTTGCGTAGAATGTGCATGTACCCATTCTACACAAAATAGAAATATCATATTTTTAATTGATAATGTTTTTAGTATGCTCATATTATTATTGTCTTGTGTAGAAAAGAAACATGTCCATTTTGAAAATTATAATAATGTCATCATCGATTAAGAATTTAATTATCTTAATTTATGTAGAATGGGCACATGCCTATTCTACACATTAGATAAGAACATATTAATTAATAAATTTAATAGTATTCATTTGTGTAGAATTTGTATGTACCCATTATACATAATATAAATATTAGATTATTAATTGTTAATGTCTTTAGTATATAAGACGTGTATAATAAGATAAAATATGATCACTTTTTGATCAATTATCATAATAGCTTTTAGCTTGTGTACAATGGGCACATACCCATTTTAAAAATGATAAGAATGTCATTATCAATTAAGAATCATATATTCTTAGTTTTTATTAGATAAGATAATTATCTATTAAAAAAATTCAATAGTCTTCACTTATGTATAATCTACATGTGCCCATTATACACAAACTATAAATATTGGATTTTTAATTGATAATGTTCTTAGCATACTAAACTTGTGTAGAATAGGACATAATATGAGCACTTCTTGGTCATTTCTCATACTATTGTTATGCACACATGTCCATTTTGTAAAATATAATAATGTCATCCTCAATTAAGAATACAATATTCTTAATTTGTATAAAAGGTTCACATTTCCATTCTATCATTAGAATACTATTAGATTCTTAATTGATTATGTTTTTATATTTTTCAGATATTTAGGATGTGCCCATTCTACACTATCAAGGTAAGTATAAAATTATCACTTATGAATCTAATAGTCTTAGCTTGTATGTAAGGGTCACATGGCCATTCTACACAATATATAAATATTAGATTTTTAATTATTAATATTCTTAAAATACTATTAATACATTAGTATAATGGGACATAACATGATTACTTTTTGTTATATGATTATAATATAGTTAATATATTGTATAAAATGGGAATATTGGACTCTAATTTATAGTCTTAGATTTATAATGTTGAGTCATGGGCACATTAACAATATAGATTCCCATTGTACACATGTTAATCCAATTGGTTTATTAATTTATAATAATAAAAATATGTCACAAGACCTATGTATAATAAATAATTATGTTCATTCTAAATAGGTTAAAAATAATCTTATTAATTAAGAATCAAATATTCTTATTTTGTGTAGAATATGGGCCACTAATTAATTATATATTATTATTTTTGTAGCAATAAATACCAACCACTCATTATAATTTATGAGAGGACATTCAAAGAAGAATAATTTCTACTATTAAAAAATCAAATCACTTTACTATAACTTTTTTTTTCATAAAAAAATACTTTTGCACATACACGAGAATCAAAAGTAAAAAAAAAATAAAATTATCACAAGGAGGATATTGCATAATATTTAATAGTAATGATTTAAAATTTTATATTCGATGATTTAGAGGAGGAAAAAGTGTTACTAAATATAAAAGGATATTCTTTGTAATAATTTTTTTATGCGATATAACAATTACATACAAATAAAGTAAAATCAGTGGAAAATAAAGCTCAAACTTCGGAAATAATCTACAAAGAGATTACATAAGGACTTGGTCACACATTTTATTAAGTAATTTTTTTATGAAAACTATATTTTTAGATAGATAAGAGTCAAGCTAGACTTGAAAAATAAAGTAAAGTGAGAAAAATATCTACAAGGTGATTACACAAGGACTCAATTTTTTATTGGTGTTTTTACATGAATTTATTTTTTTAGAAAGCTTATCAAGAGTACATATACAATGAGATTACACAAGGAGATTATAAGTTTTCACATGTATTTATAATTTTTATTTTTATGTCAATGTTTCACTTAGTTTAAATTCTAAAAGGAAAGTAATGTTCAAGTGAGTCTAATTATAATAGATATTTAAATTTAAAAATATAATGCAATTTACATATTTTATAAATAAGGAAAAAGATATAACTAATTTTCAAATAATAAGGAAGAAGATGTATGTAAAAACATTAAAACCTAGTTGTAGATGTTGTAATTCTTTCTCTATGTGCTAGCAAAAGCTAATTTTATATTTCATATCCTTCTTACTAACTAAGGAACTTTTTTTAATGTTTTATTTTTTCCTAATTAATTTAAACAAATGGTGATACTAGTGAATTATCATATCCTCGACTATGGGAAATTTTTAACATTTGACAAGCATTGTTTTCCTTTGAATATATTTTTTTAAATTTTTTTTAAAATTTAATTATTATTATTTAATAAATATAAGGTGAAAAATAAATTTGAGTAATACATGTCAAAATGAATTTAAGTTTAGATATTATTCATAATTGCCTTTTAAATACAAGTAATATGACCATGTAAACCTCAAAAATAATTTGAGAATTAAATAGAAATAAAATAAATAGTTTTCTACCATTATATAAATATAAATTACCACTTTTATTTGTGTTGTAATTAAGTAAGAATAAGATAAGAATATTCATCTTATATTAAGAAAAAAGGGATTAATAAGCAACACACTGTATAACATTATTATAATAACATTGATCCTATCTATTGTAGAATGAGCTTAATTGATTGTGTAGCATGGGCATAATTGATTGTTTAGAGTGGGCATAAGAATGTGAAAATTGTAAATTCTAAACAGATGAAAATACAATATTTTAAGAAGACTATGAATGAATATTGTCCATTATAAACAAGACAAGAATATTGATTATATATTGTGTTACATAATAATCATATGTAATTCAATTATCATTAATAAACCATTTAATCAAGTTTATTATATATGTCTGTATCATGTTGAGTTTGATTTTTTAGTATCATCTCCATTATAAAAATTCATTGTTAAGACCAAATACAATTACACAAATTTAATATAAACATACACATTTTACCCTCATGCATGTACATTTATGGTCTAATTCTACGTGAGATGCCATGAATTAAAAAATAATGACACGTAATTCAATTCTAATAAATACATCATTGAATCAAATTCTAGTGTATATATTTATATCATGATTAGTTTGATATATTAGTATAATCTCCATTATTAGTTTTTGATTGATATTAGCTTTTTATCAGAGCCTAAACTAGTTTTGGGGCATAGAAGGAGTCCCAGTCTCCAAAAAAAATTAATCCAAAATTCATATTAGATACACTAAAATCTAAGAAAACTCGTCAATTTTAGGAAGATAAAAAGCTAAAAACTTAGAACCTAACCTGAAATTAAAATCTAAACATACTATAATGCAAAGGATAGAAACCACTTAACAAATCTCTTAAAAACACAATGAGTCCAACCATTGAATCAACCTTTTATTTCCAACAAATGTTTGTCCCTACTAGAGAGTAAATATTCTATTCTCTATTAAGTACCACCATTAATGAAATTCTTAACATCAAGTTGTAACATTTATGCTTTTATTTTCCTACCTTAGTGTCTTTCTTACCATAATTAGGAGTCTTTAGATCAGGATGTTGAGCTATAGATAAAAATTCCCTACTAAATATATCTTCTCCTTCTTCCTCCCAACCATCACGATCCTATTCTGAGACTTCTTTCTACTAGGTATAATCCATTAATGGATAAACTTTGTCAACACTATCTGGCTTGGTAATCTTAATAGTTGTTTCCCCTTCCACAAAGGGAGAGGAAGGATGTCCTACCTCCATATCAATTTGACCTTATACTATCACCAAAACCTCACCCTTATGAGTGTTATCCTAAAATTCCTAAAAGACTACTAAAGATAGAACCTCAATAGAAGTGGATTTTGAAGGGAATTGCATACTGTGAACCAAATCTTGATTCACACAACTAACCTTTCTAACCCATTTATTTGGATTAGTTCATGATATCCTTAGAAACCTTTGTTGGGGCATGAATTCATCAATTATACAAATATCTTTTAAACCTCTACACTTAGCTTAGCCCCAACATCAATTTTAACATAGACACCCAGCTTATTAAATAATTGTTTGAGAAGACCAATATCATGCAAGGCTAAGGGGAGATTATAAAATCTAATCCATACCAGGTATTGCAAGATAACCAAAGCAAATAGATCAAAAAAACATAAAAACACCCTCTTCTTACCCAATAAACCATGGTCCATTTAACCACACAAAATATGTATCCTTTAAGGATTGAAACATAAGCATACATCAACCATTTGACAACATTTAGAGAGGAGCTTTTAATGTAGGCTAGGTTCCATGCAACCAATTTAAAAGAATTTCTTAAGAATGCCACTTCCCTACACATCCATAAATTAAAGACTTGTTCCCCCTTTCCAGATATATCACTAAAAGATCTAAATCTGAAATTTATAGAACAAGATTATTAGAAAAAATCAAAGAGATATCACCTAAAAAGGCCATTTCCAAAGTTCCTTTTTTAGTAGCTTATGCTTCCATTTTCCCCTTTGAACACTCCACTACTTCTTTATCCTTCTTAGAAATGTTTTCTAATGGAATATGACTTCTAGAAATCAAAATATGATCTGAACTAGGCTGAGCTCAAAGAATAAGCTCTTTTAAAAAATCTTCATAGGTATGAAAAAGGTTTGAGATATTAATTCAATTGAAATACACTAAAGCCTTAGAGGAAACCCTAGCTACCTTTATTGTTGCTTCAGGCACTCACTTCCATAGAGAGGAGCCTTCACTAAATAGGCCTATGTCAACACCCAATTGATCCAACCTTAAAAACACTTTGAGAGTCACATTAGCTTGATCAAACTATGAAGTACAAATACCAACATGGTCTTTGTCTTTTTTTTTGTCTCCTACCAAGGTTTTGCCTTTTTTCTAACCCTTTCTCCCCCAGGCATGCCCCAAAATCTCCTCCTATTTCATTATATTTTCCCTCTTGACCACTTATCTTCACTAACTCCTATACCCCTTCTCTTGTACACTCCTTATCACTTACACCCAATGTCATCACTATAGTTGATCACCTACCAAAGGTATGTCCTGGCTTATCTCCAGTAATCACTGTTACCATATATGACCTCTCTACTTATTGAATATCATATCTATTATTATAGTTCATTGTTAAGACCAAATACATAAAGAATATCAAAATACACATATTTTCCTCATGCTTATACATTTTTATTCTAATTATCCATGAAATGTTATGAATTGCAAAAAAATGATGCATAATTAAATTATAATTACTACATGATTGAATAAAGTAAATTGTATATGTCTATATCATGCTCATTTTGATATATTGATATCATCACTATTATTATAATTCATTGTTAAGACCAAATACAATACATAATATCAACATACATATCATGTCCTTGTGCATGTACATTTTTGGTCTAATTATTTTTGACATGTTTTGAATTACAATCCATACTATGAATGATGTATGTATCTATATGATACTATGGTACCATCATAAGGTTCTGTGATATACTTTTATGTTCAATGCACCCAAATTTGTATACAAAATGGTCACAGTTGATAAAATTATTAATATCTTTAGTAGAATGGGCATTTGTCGATTCTACACACCAATAATAATAGTGGTCTTATATTGTGTTATAGGATGGGCATAATTTATATTATTCACTAATCCTAAATTTTCTTACATAGTAAGATTATTTTATGATACTCAATATTCATATATTATGTTATAGAATGAGTTTAATTGATAGTATTATTAATATCTTGTGTATAATAGGTATGCACCCATTCTACACAAGGTAGTAATATTGGCTTCTTTATAAGAGGCTAATATTATTACCTTGATGTCATGTAGAATATTCAACACAAGTATAATATGAATATTATCAAATTTTAGAATTTGGATGTTCATATTTTTATTATCTTGTTTAGAATGGGCATGTGTCCATTCTAAATAAGATATGAATATTATCAAGTGATAGATATATTTATCTTATGTAAAATGGGATTAATTGATAATATTCATATAATTATCTTGTGTCAAATATTCTTAATGTAATTTATTTAATATTGGTTAGAATACAAATGTTCATATTTTTTTATGTTATTAAAAATGGGCATGTGGCCATTCTACACAGGATATGAATATTATCAATCATGAAATATCTTTATCTTGCATAGAATGGGCACATACCCATTCTGAACAAGATATAAAGAATATTTAAAATTATTCTTCCTCTCTATAAATGTTTAAACTAAACTTAAATAAAATTTATCTTGAATAATAAACATCTAAACCATTTCCCATAACTTATACACCCTTTGAATATATTGGCTTCTTTACAAGAGGAAAATATTCTTTTCTTGATGCCATGTAGAATGAGTATCTACCCAATATACATGTCAAATAACTTTATCTTGTGTAAAATGAGATTAATTGATTTATTTATTAAATTATATATTATGTAGAATGGGCACATGCTCATTCTAAAAATATTTTTTAGAATATTATCAATTAATCTCATTTCAAACAAGTCTATAAGAATGGACATGTGCCCATTTTATACAAGATAAGAATATTTAATTCTTTATAAGAGGAAAATATTATTATCTTGATGTCATATAAAATTATAATTTATCCAATTTACATATCAAATATCTTTGTCATATGTATAACGAGATCAATTGATAATACTATTAATAATATCTTGTGTAGAATGGGTCCATGCCAACTCTAAGTGCTGACAATAAAACAATGTCAAACCATGAAGTTATAGTTCATTGATCTAGAATATTCTAACATCTATATAAATTATCATTTTATATTATTTAAGTATATATTTTTTATAATAATGGAACATTACACACATATGACACATATGGATAATTAGAATTCTAAATGAATTTGTCATAAATATATTCAAATTGGTTACATAATATAACCTAGAACATAGTGTTCAAGATAGATATTTATGATTGCAATAGTATATAGCATCAAATAGGATTATATCTATCTATTATAATAATTGTATATATAATTATATAATCTAATAATCACATCTTTTATATATGTCTCTCTATTTTAGTGTAGTTCTATAGGATGTTGTGAAAGTTGTTTATACCATTATAAATGACTAGGTCTGATGTATGTCATGGTATAACCATTGATTTTTTTAGGTTGATGGCTAATAATTGATCTTCCTTAAAAAATATGCCAACATCATCCTCATTAATATTCATTTGTATCATCCATGATACAACACAAAATTAAGAATCTTACAAAATGTATATGTACTCAGTTCCTGTGCAAAAAATTACTTAATTTTATCGCTAAAAATGATTTTAATAATTAACACTCTACAAGATAGCCAATGGATCTTTGGGATTTACACTCTAAATGTATATTTTACTAGATAATTTTGATTATATCATCATTATAGGATGGTTAAAAACAACATTAAGATAAGACTCAATTTACTTTTTCAATTTATCGAGGTTACTTATGAAGTAATTGATGAAGTCACTTGATTCTTTGAGGTCTATGATTATTTTTCCCCCAAAATGTCTTCCCAAGTTAAAAAATATGCATCCTTTTAGTGCCCATTAAATCCTTGGAAATATCATATTGGTTTTTTTTATTTATAGATTCATCCAAGTTGTTTAAGGCTTTATTTTCTTCTATTTTTTTCCATTGGCCACACTAGTATGAAAGAAAAATATGTAATGACATTTGATATTTATTTATGAAAGGAAACAATATGCATTTTTACCATGTTAAGGTGTTGAATGTTCTCATATAAGGGAATTGAATTTTATTCATGTTTGAATTACTCAATGGTAGTTTACCTGATATTTTATTTCTATGCTTCTGAGACCAATTTATGCTTGATAAAATTGTGAATGTTTATGTAAAACACTGTGTGATAGGCATATTTTGATATGCTTACATATACGGCGTAACCTTTGTCATCTCCTAGTGGTGTATTCTAGTGTTTATTCTAACACTTTACATATTTGCATTTAGTCATATTGTGTATATTCATGTAACATATTTCCTAAGTTCTAATTCATACAAGTGGTTAATGCATGCATCTTTATATTTTTACCTATGGATTTTATTGAGTTACAGTGAGAGAAATAAGGATGGTGTTGATTTTTTAGTGCTGGACCACAATGGCTTTGATTTGAGCTATGGAATATTGGGGTGTAAAACTTAGCGTAAGTAGAGTGGATTGATAGGTATAAGTGGTGATAATTTGTTGACTAGAAATAGAAGGTGGTATGTAAATTAGGTGCTTATGAATAGAGGGTGGTGGTGGTGTATTTTGAATAAATTTATTTTTAGTCAATTATTCTATGAATTTATGTCATGTTTTTTCCTATTCGGTGGATTCCTTAGTTGCCTTCTTATTTTTATCTTATCTAGATTTTCAGGCCACTTCTAATGCCACTTTTTAATTTTTTTACTTGTCTGCATTCTAACTTTTATCCTTCTCTTAATTATCCATTTTATCTATTTCTTCCTTATATTTTTCTCCATATCCTCCTCTTTTTAATCCTTATCTTCTTTATCACTTTTCTCTTTTTTATCCTTCTCTTCTCTCTCTCTCCTATTTCTCCCTTTTTACCTTCTCCTTTTATCCTTCTCTTCCTTCTCATTTTTCTCACTCTCTTTTGTTTCTTTATTTTTTTTCCACTAATGAATCAACTACTTTTTGTTTAGTAAGGGCATATTATTGATCCTTTTTTTTAGCTTATAATTTTTATTTTATTACGGCCTCTTCTTCCTCCTTATTTTATTTATCCCTATTCTTTGTTTCTTTTTGTAAATTTATTTTTTCTTTATTTTATTTTTTCTCCTTTTGTTTCTTTTCCTCTTCTTATCCCTTATTTATTTCTTCCAAATATTTTAATTTTAAAACTAGTACAACTTATTATTCTTCCTTGGTTAGTTTGATGGTTGAGGATTTATTTAAAGTTTCTTATTCTTCTTCACCCTATGTGTTTGTATATGCTTCTTCTTCCATCTCTGTATTTGATATGTGGATAGGTGAATCTTCCTAAATTTAGTTTGATTTTATTATCTAGAATTTTTACCTTTCACTATTATGTTTATGCTTATTGTTGGGTCATATATCCTTTGTCTGTAGTGTAGGATGTGTTAGTTGTTTTTCTGAGTAGACAAATCCACTACATGTGGGTCTTATACTTTTTCCTTTTTATATGCCTATGTCCCCACTATTTGATGTGTTTAAAATTATATATGCTTCTGTATATTCTTATTTTGTGGCTTCTTCTTCTTCTTCTTCTTCTTCTTCTTCTTACTCTTTTATTATTTTTTAACTAGATTTTATTCCATGTATTTCATCCAATAATTGATCTATAGTATATTACATATCTTATAGGGTGGACTTACCTAATGCTTTTAGGAATGAGTGGATGACTGTGATGAGTTATTTTATTTTTTTATTTAAAAATTAATATTGAAAGGGTGAAATTAGTTTTGTACATGGAATATATAGGTAGATTTAGAGAAAGTAAATAGTGGTGGAAAATCAAAACTTTGTGTTATATTTTGTAATAATTTATGGGGAAACTATATACAATGAACTAAGGTTTTATTGTAACTTATCCCCTCAATCAAGAATGATGGCAAATTGGATTTTTGTGGTCATGGTCTCTAAATGGGTTTTGATTTTATCTCCTATAATTTTCTCCTTATCTCATTCTACTTTTTTATCTATGCTTGGGAGAGTGTTTGTGTAAAACATTACTAAACAAAGTAATAGAGATCTATAGTAGAAATCATTTTAACATCTCTTTATCTTATGAATATTAGAATTGAAGGTATCTAACATGCCTTGGTAGAGTTTAAATTTAGTCTTCATTGAAATCATATTGAATGCCATCATTACACTCTTAGGTTTCATTCCATATTTATTGTTAGTAAAATATATTTTCTATACCACTAATTTTAGTGTATATCTATAGGAAAAATTATGAATGATTTTTAATTCAATGTTGTATTCTCATTGAATTTTTGAACAATAGTGATGGGAAAGAATATTCTAAAGGCAAGAATTTTTAACAAAAAATATGGGTGAGAAGATGGGGTCATGTTTCCCAAACCTCTAAACCCAATAGTAACAGACATGGAAAAGGTGTAGTCAAGTGAGGTATCTATCTCATCAAAACCTTTGAAGAATCTACAAGTTCTAGGAAAGGATCATGGTAGGGGTCCACTATCCCCTGCTCCCTCTCCCAATAAAGGTAAACAACTAATTTCATGAGTGGTTCTAGTTGTGAGGGAACATCTTTATGTTAGCCCTCTCGAGTCCTTCCTTATCCCAATAGGGGAAAGTAAAGAGGTATGTCTCAAAGTCCTGAATGGTGTCATCAAAAATATCAATTCATCTCTTTCAAATTCCATCTTGGATAAATTCAATAACTTCCACTCTAATATTGACTCTTTTCAAAAATGGGCTAATATTAAATGGAATATTAAAGTTCAAATTGACATCATAGCCATGCCCAAAAATTTCTTCCTTATTAATTTATCCCATCTTAAGGACACCCTCAAAACCCTCATGGGCAGGCCATGGTTTATGGGCAAATCAATAGTCTATCTTCACAAATAGAATGAAGGACTTAATCTTAATAACTTAGTCTCAAAATATATCCCAATCTAGATCAACCTCCCTAAACTCCCTCTAAAATTCTAGGCTCTAAAATTTATATTTAGAATTTTTAGGGATCTAGGGCAACCCATTTCCATTGACCTAGTTACTAGGTTCAAAAGGAGGCTTATGGAAGTTAGAGTTTGTTTTTTCATCCTTATGGACAAGCCCTTAATCTACTCCATTCAAATCAAGTCTACATATAGCATCTAAAACCAAAAAAATGAATTTGAAAGGTCTTTTAAGATCTACAAGACCTATGACATCTTTATAACCATCCCTCTAAATCTTTCCCCCTTCTTAAGAAGTTTCCTCTTCCCACCTCTTCATCTTGGGTTAAGAAGTCATTGACTCAAGTCCCCATCCCCTTCCCTCCTCTTCCCACCCCCCTCTCCCCCTCCCAAATCCCCCCTGCCCCACCTTCTCAGGTTTGTTCCCTTCTCCTCCTCCCCCTCCCCCTTTACCCCCTCCCCCAGACCTTCCCTCCTTCCCCCCTCCTCTCCATGTTATTCTTATTCCCCCTCATTTCTCCCTCTACCCCCTTGGCCCTTATCCCCCCTCCTTTCCTCTCTCTTCACCCCCTTGCTTCCCTCTCCCTAGCCCCTCACTCAAGAATCTCAACCCCCCATCTCTTTCTAGCCTTAGTTTCCCCTCTAACCCCCACCCTTCCCCCTATCTTGTTTCTTCTCCCCTTCTACTAGACATCTTGGTTGAGGCTACTTTTGCTTCCCTAAAGGGATCTCACCTTCCCTACCTACTCCCTAGCTCCCCCTTTCTCTTATTGTAGCTTGTCTTGCCTTGATTTCTTGCTAGATGATGATCTAATCTTATAATAAAGTCTAGTTATATCCTCTTTGGGGATCCCTAAGTGTGAACCTAAACATCTCAGATTCTTTGATGGTCAATGCTCCTCAGTCACCATATGTGAAATATTTGGTACTCTCTCTAAATAAGAAGATGATATGGGGGTAAAAAACCATAATAAAAAGGGAAGGAAGAAAGTGAAGGTTGGTTTCAAATAGAAATTTGCAAGTAGACAATCATCCCAGAACTCTCAAAAAGTAGAGAATGATAAGCAAGTTGCTAAGGGTACTTAGATGACCCTGAGGCACTATTCCAATAAAAAGAGGTGAAAGTCCTCTCTTATACTATTTAGGGATTGAATAACCCTACTAAACATAGATTAGTAAAAAAATTAGTTTTGAAACATAAGCTAGATATCCTTTTCATATAAGAAATAAAGATGTCTATTGATAAATTTTTGAAGTCCAAGTCAAATTTTTGGAGGAATTGAAACTACAGTTTTAGTAGTTTTAGATGAGTGTCTAGAGGTATAGCGGTTCTCTAGGACCTTATGGTTTAAGAGGGTGAGCCCCTCCTTATTATCAAAAATCATATCTCAATTTCCTTTTTAGATCTTCATGGTAAGAATAAATGGACTCTAACTAATGTTTATGCCCCAAATTCAATAATTGATAGAAATAAGTTATGGAATAATTTGATTAATTTCAAGAATCACTTAAACATCATGAACTGGGTTGTTGCTACAAATTTTAACTCTTTTTTATCCCCAAGGTTAAATAAGGGTGGTGCTTGTCACCACTTTGATATCATGTTAGACTTGAATGATTTCATCACTAACACATGTCTTTATGATGTGGAAATTAAAGGCAATCAATAAACTTGGTCAAATAGAAGGCTAGAAAATAATATTATTATCGTAATATTGGACAAGTTCTTAATACCTTTAAACTAGATCCACTCTTCATCCTTTTCCCTCTCCTCACTACCTAAGATTGGGTCAGATCATAATCCTCTAGTTTTCCAAAGTGACAGAGTCTCTAAAGCAAAGGCCACACCCTTTAGATTCAAAAAAATTTGGTTATCCAACTAGGCATTCAAAGAACATGTTAAGGAATGGTGGAGTACCCCAATCTAAGGTTCAACAATGTTCTCCCTAGCTATGAAATTGAAGCATGTCAATAACAAACTTAAAATATGGAATAAATAAGTGTTTGGCAACATTTTCACCCAAAAGAATTTCATTGAAGATGATATTTTTAAAGTGAAATTAAAAATTTCAATCTCAAGTTATACCACTGATCTTTAATTAAAGGAAAAGGAAAAGAAACCCTCAATAGACACCATAATATTGAAACAAAGGAAGAAATGTATTGGAGGAAAAAATCTAGGAAGTTATGACTAAAAGAAGGGGACAAAAATACAAAACTCTTCCACACCTCAGCCTCCAAGAACTAGAAAAGGAAACTCATCATGAAATTTCAAGAAGAGAATGGTACTAGGTATAAAACAAAGGATAACATTGCTTATCATTTTGTTAATTATTTCAAATCCCTACTCACCTTCTCTCCCAATCAAGAATCGGGTCTTAAGGATCAAGTGGCTAATCTCTTTAATTGATCTATAGCTTAGGAATATAATGCATCCATCCTCACCCATTTTAAGTGAAGAGATCAAGGTGATTATTTTCTCTTTAGAAGGGGATAAAGCCCTTGGACTTGATTGTTTTTCCCCTTTCTTCTTCCAAATTTTTTGGGATATTATCAGTCAAGACATCTAATTGATGGCTTAGTAACTTGATCTAAGAATTTAACAACACCTTTTTGGTCCTCATCCCTAAGAAACAAGTAGCTTCTAAAGCATTAGAATTTAGACCCATCATCTTGTGCACCACTTTTTATAAAATTTGCACCAAAGGCCTTTCACTCAAACATTAGCTTCTACTCGACAAAATTATAGTGGAATAAAAAGATGCTTTTGTGTATGGTAGATAGATCTTGGATGGGATCATTATGGTTCATGAACTATCCACTCAATTTCTCACTCGAATCAGCAAGGTATGTTCTTCAAGATGGATATGAATAAGGCATACAACCAGGTTTCCTAGTAATTCCTAAATAAAATATTGGATAGAACTAATTTCAATACCCTGGTTAGAAAATTAATTACTTCTTGCATTTCCAACCCTTTATTCTAGGTCATAATTAATGGAGTCCCTAGGCATTTTTTTTTGGTGGGGAGAGGGTTTAGTTAGGGGGATCCTCTCTCCCCATACTTGTTCATCATCTTGGTAGAAGATTTGAGTTTAATCATTTCTTTGGCTAGAACCACCAATATCATCAAGGGTATTACTACTACCCCTAACACTAGTCTGATCACTCACCAATTTTTTTTTTGATGACACAATGATGATGGGGGAGGATTCAGTTTCAAAAACTAGGTGTTTCAAAAAGATCATTGAGATTTATGAAGAGGTTTTTGGCTAGAATGTGAACTTCTTTAAGAGATCCTTATTTTCATCAATACCCCCTTATCACTTAAAAATAAAATTTCAATATTATGATCTATGTCATAAAGAATATCCCATCCATGTATCTTAGCACCCCACTATTTGATGACCCTTTGAAATCTGATTTCGAGACTCCCTTCATTGATAAAATCTATAAAAAGTTGTCAAGATAGAAGGGAACCTCATATCCTAAGCTAGGAAAGTCCAAGTTTTAAAGAGTTCCCTTCAAAGGATCCTAATTTAATTTATGTCCCTCTTTTCCATCCCAAATAGAGTCACTGATCAGATTGAGCACATTTAGAAAAAATTCCTCTGGAGAGGTTCAAAAGATAGATTCAAATTTTTGCTTGTCTCCTATAATCAATCATGTCACCCTATTTATAAAGGAGGTCTAGGTTTGAGAAGCACTAAATCCATGAATTAAGGTCTCTTGGCTAATAAAGGCTAGTGGGTAGTCAAGGAGGAGAATCAATGGACCAGTATCATTAGATTATATTATCTTCTTTCAAGGGAAGGTCACCATTTCCTATCAAAATCTAGTCCATATAATGGTTCAGTTTTTTGGAAAGAATTGTAGGTGGGCAAGCAAGGCATCAAGTGTAATGTAGGTAGAGGTAATCTAGTTGACTTTTAGAGTGACCCATGGATTAAAACCTCATTGAATCCAATTTTATATACTTGGACCTGATCTTATTTTTTAAGGAAAACTATGGTCACAAGGTGTCAGATTACTGGGAAGTAAGGAATGGGAGGAAGTGCTAGAAAGTCTTAACCAAAATTGGGTTGGATCAATAGAAATCCTACACGCTCCAAGATCTCAATGAATATATACAACATATTTATATCAAATAGTTCCCTAAGGAGGATTCTCTTATCTAGAAACATGAGCCCATGACCTATACTTTATTCAATCTAGTTTCTCCTCTCTTTGGGGCCAAGAAGCTAAATAATTTAACTAGAAGTCCCTTTGGGTAAAAAGCCTCATCCCCAAAATCAATATTTTCTTCTAACTTTTAGCCCAGAATAAGATTTTAATAGTGAATAACCTAATCCAAAGAGGTATTACCATCCCAAATAGATGTTTGCTTTGAAAATAGGAACCTAAGATAGTGGAACATCTATTTCTCTCTTGTCCTTTCTCCTCATTCATCTTCCAATTATTATTTAGAATTTCTAACTTTTCTTGGGTCACTCCTAGCTCCATAATGTACTTAATTACCTAATGGAAGCCCCCATGGGAGGCTTACTTGTTATCCTTTTGGTGGAGCTTGGCCCTCCCCCATATTTTTTGGGGCATTTTGAAAGCCAAAAAAATTTGTATCTTCAAAAATCATCTCCCTCATCCCTCTTTAACATTTAAAAGGATCTTAGCTTTTATCCAAGAAAATTGGTCAAGTTATGCTTCTTCATTTGACTAGCCCATCTCTCCCCTCTTATCTAGTATTATGACCCAGCTTAACCATGTCATTCTTGGTAAAACCCAAGTTAAAGGGGTTGACATGTTTTTAGTTAAATGGTCACCTCCTATTCTCTAGTGGGTTAAATTGTATTTTGATGGGGTAGCAAAGGGGAATCCAAGCCTAGTAGGAGCAAGTGGATTGATTAGAGACTCTTTAGGGAATATCAAAGTGGCTTATGTGGGGCCCTTGGGGATCCAAACTAACCATGTTTATGAAGCCACCATGCCACTATGGGGAATTGAGGAGGTGGATAGACTTGGCTATGAGTTCATACATATAGAGATGGACTCAATGAATATCATCAAATTCCTAAAAGGGATTTCTCCACCTTCATGAACTATATTTAGAATCATCATTGATTCTAAAAAATTGATAAGCCACTTCAAAGGAGTCCTCATTGAGCACATCTATAGGGGAGTGGATTGATTGGAAAACATAAAAGTTCTCAAAAGAGATTACATCAATTGGCATGAGTGTGAAACCTTAGATGACATCATTTAAAATATAAATATTTATAAAATACATGTCACACAAAGTCATGGTGGTTAATTTTATTATGACTAGCTTAAGGGTATAGCACGGTGATTTTTATGTATATGATGCTCCTATTACCAATGATTTTCATGAGTGATAGGTTTTGAGATTTCAATTCATGATTGTGATAGGTTTTATATCCCCCAATCATCATTTATCTTTCCCACAAAGAGCATTTGGTAATATCAGTAAAAGAAAATTACAAAGAAATAAAATGGGAAGGGATAGATATTGTGTCAAGCTGATTTCTTACTTTGATGTGAAAAATAATGAGCATGTTTGGAATAAGATGGTTAAAGTGGGGCTCACTCTATTCATGAAATGTCTAGTGGGTCACAACATTGTGATCTCTAAGGATTTTTATGAAGGGTATAAAAATCATGAAGTGAGAATTCATGGGTTGAAGATTCAAATCATGAAGGAAATAATTGGCAAAACCACTAGGATGTTTTGTCATGAAGTTAAGAATTTCAATGATAAAATATGTAAGGAGGAACTAATGAATGTATTCTTTAATAAGGAAAAATAAAAACTAAATTATTCCTCCAACAAAGGGTTTATGTGAGCAAACCTACCAAGGAAATGGCTAGAGGTTTGTCTTCAAATAATGAAATATATCATGCTTGAGGGTAAACACATAGTTCTCTTTTTTCATCACTTTTACTTTTGAATCATTTCAAGGGGCATTATATTAGTATTAAATTTTACCCACTACAATACTTGGAGGTGTCTATCCTAAATTTCAATAATAATCTAGCAGCCAATTTAATCCACCAAGCCTTATCTACTTACTCATCAAGTGGGGGGAGCCAGTCTAGTCTAATATTATCCTCGAGGCCATTGACATTATTAGTGAAAATGAAGACTCAAAGGGAGAAGGAGAGTATCATTCCTACGTATATTTTTAAGAAGAAAAATAGGGGTAAGTTTTAGGGGACTTAGATATTTTAGTGCATGTTCTCCCTAAACCTGATATGGGAAGCCCCTCTTTTCATCTAAATTCTTCTAAAGGAAAGTTGGTCTTGGGGATAGATGTAAATAGGGGGAATTTAGGATTCTCTCTAGAAGCTCCACATGAAAATAGTAATTCAGAGACTCTTATGTGGAGAAATTTTTGAAGAATTAGAGAGGCTTAGAGACTGTCTTTACCTTGACAAGATTGACAATAACGATGAAAAGGCCCCCTTGGTCCATACCCCCATTGGTAAATCTTCCCAAAAAACAAAGTGGAGGAAGTCATTAGGGCTTCTGAGGAAGATAATTGAGAGACCCTCCACTCGAATCTCAAAAGGAAGAGAAGGGACAAGGATGAGGATTAGTTCATTAGGAATTAGACCAGGGGAAAAAACAACAAAAATACTCATGTAGAGACCAATCAACTAGTCACTTACTCTAATTTAGATTAGCTTGTCTCTCTTTGTTTCTTGTTTTGGTTTTTTTGGTTGCCAAGTGGTTAATGTTAAGATTCTCTTGGGTTAATCCATTGGTATTTCTCACTTACCCCTTTTTGTTGGTTTGCTTAATCTTATCTATCTTTTAGTTATCTTTGTAAAGGGTACAGGCCCTTCAACCCATCTTTTACCTATCTAATAAAAAAAAATTATTCTCATTTAGTGTATTTTATATGTTATTTCCTTAGTAAAACTAGTTACCCTTTCAATGTCCCAAATATTAATTTAATGACACTAATATAAGAATAAAATAATATTATGCATGTGACTAAGTAGAATCTAAATTATGGTTTCTACTACCATAAAATAAGAAAATATTTTTCATACATCAAACATCATATGTGAAATGAATTTTTATTTTGGGTTCCACTCCCAATATTTTTTTCTAGTACCTAATGTTGCATTCTACCAAATCTACCTCCATAAAGTTTTGTTCAAACTTTTCCAAATGTGCATGAATGTATTTGAATGTTTCTTCCAAGTGTACACTACTATATGTTAATTTGGAAAATAATCCTTTAGGATCTGATACTATTGATTTAGATGATACATGTTTCACCTTTAAATCAATTGAGAAGGTTTTGGATTAAAAAACTCAAGGGTGGCCATTTTTTCTATCTTATTTTTTATAGATCACTTAGTCAAAAATGGTAATGGAAATTTATATAGAGTTTTGGTGTTTAAAAATATTTTTGAAATGGAAAGAGGAGTTTGTTATATTTTATAGTGCTTTCAGTGGTTTTGGGTTGATAGAGAAATGGATTGAGATATCCTACTAGAATTCTTGTTGATTCTCAATGTGTTTATTTTATTGTGTTGGATTTCATATCAGTTGGATGTGTTGTAAAACTATCTTATCCATCACTTCAACCTTAATGATTCCATACATATTAATTCATATTTTATCTTGTCGTATTTAATATGTCCATTTTATTGGTAAAAAACTTAGTAGATTTTATAACTTAGTCTAATGCAAGTTTATTGCTTTTGTATTTGATATGATTCATGTATCTATCTGGGGAGTTATATCTAGTCAACTTACCAATCTTATTAAGTGTCTTCACTAGTTTCCAAAACTATGGTAGGTGTTTCTCTCTAATCATTACTTTTGTCTAATACATGGGTTCAGATACCAAATGTTAACTAATTTAACTTTTAGTGTGTTAAGGAGTTTATGCCCTAGGATGTTAAAGGCTCTAAGTACAGTAAATTAGGGTATAAATTTTATAATAAATAGAGCCACTAATTTATGAAAGAACTAATTGAATGATATAATAAGTAATTTGATGAAAACTATCTAAGATAAGGGATACAAAAGTTGAAAACTAGTAAAAGAGTTGGTTTGAGTGTCAAAAATAAGATTTAGGTGTCAAGAAACCTCCTATATAATAGCATCATACCATGTATAGTAGTATTGTGGTACTAGTTTCCACTTTTGGTGTTAATTTCCTTTATGCAAGAACTGATCTATGATTCTAACAGCACATGTGTCTAAGTCTACTAAGCATGTTCCTCTGTAGACAAACCCTGCCTCACTATTTATGACATATTTTAACTTATTTTATATGCAAACCCTAGACCTCCATGTGGTTAGGATTTCTAACTGATATAAGTAGTAAAATTATGGTGTAAGTTGGGTAGGTTAGACATCCTCAACACCTTGATATGATGAGATTTGCCTACATACCAATACTTTGATGAAGGATCAAGCTTGATGTACTCCACAAATAAATGATAGTGAAAGTGTAAGTGAAACTAGTATGAATGCTAGTTTGAGTGTTTGAGTGAAGCTTAAGACTATAAATATATTTATTCTAATTTTAGAAGGGTTATAGATGACTTTTTACAGAAGTAGGATAGAATAAATATTAATAACATTGATTATGCACAACTTGTTTTGAGCTTCTTTTGTTTTCATTTATATCTAATTTCCATCTAGTGAATAAAGGGTTAAAAGTCATGTATATATATTGATCTGGTACTTATGTAGGGTATAGGTCTAAGCTAGCCCTAGGTGTCTTTGGAATTGAAAAGATATTTATTGGGGATAAAAAGATATAAAAGGAAAATAGTGCTAAAATAGGACACTAGCATGAGGTGTTAATTATTGAGTATTGTCATTGATGTCATAGGTGTATCTTTTGAAGGTGGATGACAAAGGTGACTAAGCCTAGTTGGCAATGTGTGATGTGGTAAGGGTCATTAAGAGAGTGTTTTAATGATAAAATGATGTCATGAGAGAAATATTAAAATATAATTTCAAGGAAACTAATGCCTTATGGTTGCATGAAGGTACATGTCAATGATGTTAGAGTTAAATAAGAAGCCTAGTCATGACATGAAAAGGTGTGTGCATGAAAATGAATGATCATAGGCATGTGAAGGTTTTATGTCACTATTTTAGCATGTATGTTAGGTATTTAATCACTCATGATATTTTGAGGGTGAACCTATAGGGGTATGACCTTTAGACTAAGCCTACACCTATACCTCTCTTAGACCCTGCCTGGGCAACTGAGGTATGAAGATCATATTTCAAGGAAAATATGTATATGTGAGCATGGACATAGGTAATATATGTTTTTTTAAGTATGTTCATAATGTTTAAGGCCATGTTTTGAAGGAAATTTCATGAAACATTATTTTAAGCCTTCTTAAGTTCACAAAATAAGGTCTCAATACCCAAGAAACACTTTCAAATCTTCATTGGCATGTGTAAAATCTACATGGGAACCTTATATTTTAAGAAGAGATGGGTAAGGTTCCTATATAATATCTCTAGGAATTGGTTTTGGATTTAAGGGGGGTTCCCTTATAAATAATCATTAACACCAAAACATGTGTTAAACCTCCCTAAAACCCTAATAAGGACCTGATATGAGATATTTTATTCAAATAAATTTAGAATGGATTAAAATTATTATAAAATATATTATATCATTTATTAAAATCTCCCAAGTACCTCTAGGTTGTGGTGGTTAATTAGATGAGAGAGAAAATGCATAGATATAGGCTTATTTGTCAATAAATTATTATAGATCTCAAAAGTTGCATTGATCAAGAAAATAAAATGAATTGGAGAAGAAGATATAGACTCATTTTTATTTCCATGATGATTTTTTGATAGGTTATAACATTTAAATTTTCTAATTTGGTCATCCAAGTTAGCCATTCACAGACAGACCTAATGATGCAAACAATGCAAAATCTAAGCAGATATGAGAAGATGGATTTAAGGAAGATAGATTGATGAAAAAAATCATGAAGAGTTTATTTATTTATTTTAATTCATTTTCATTCCTGTAAAAAAAATTAGAGGTTAGTGATTATGCTAAAAATTTACTTAGAAGTTGATATGTCTGGTTCAGATAAGACTGTGTAATATAGGGTCAACAATTTGGTATACAAGACTAATATTTTCCATTAGAACATATGATATTTATATCTAATAATTATTTTTATATATAATATGACCATTTACATGTATTTTGTGCATATAAAGTGTCTACACAAGTGTTTGAGGTCTAAGTCACCATGACTATTCTTTGAATTAAATTGGTAGTTCTAAGTGAGTGAGTTGTAGAGATGCTCTTGAGCCTTTATCTCCTAATTAAAAGTGTTAAAAAAATTTGGGGATGAAATTGAGGTCATGAAAAACCTATATACATGTTTCATTATTTATATTTTAGTAGCATAAGAGTATTTAAGCTTCATTTTTTAAAGATAGACTTTCTTAGGACACAAGCCTAATAGGGCAGTTGGTCCTAAAGGTGATTTCATGGTATGAATGAAAGATAGGTATAATAAAGCATGGAAGAGGTAATTAGAGGTTTTTCATAAGTGATTTAATGGTTTTTATTTTTTGTATAAGGCCATTTAGGCCTAAGATAATTAAGCTTTGATGCTAACAAGATACACCTAATGTAATTAGGTCTCCATAAGGATTAAAAGAGAAATAAGGCCTAATTGAGTTGTTATAGACCAAAAGGGGTCCAAATTTAATTTTAATAATGTTAATAATATTTTATAAGACCTATTAAATGGCCAAACTAATATTTTTAAGCTGTGTGGTCAACCAAATGATGTGTGACCACGAGCCTTGTATATATACAAGGCAGTTTAGGCCTATTTTGAAGTAAATAATAGAAATAGATAAAATATTGCTTGGTAGAGTATAATGAGGTATTTAAATGAGAACATATTAGAAGATAAAAGGTGTGGTTATCAAAATACATGATTTTTTTGATTTGGTTTTGAGTTACTTAGGGATTTGATGTTTCATTGCAAGTGGGTGTTTGTTAAAGCCTAGTCAAGTGGGTGTTTGAATTCATTAGGTCTGGTGATCTAAGTTGAGTTGGTGACAAATATAATTTGATCTTTTTTATTAAATTAAATTATTCCATTTTTAAGGATCATAGTGTGTTTTCTTTACCTTGAAGGTTTCCCACTCATATGTGTGTTTTCTTGTGTCATGCTCATGTGAATGGTCTTTATGCATTGCTAGATCTTAATGTTGCTTTCATAGTTCATGAATGATTGGTTATAATTGAAATAAAGATTTTCATACATTTATTTACCCCCTATTAGTTATTTTTCTTCCAAAAATTGGTATCATATCTTGGTCCTTCAAATTAGGTCTAACAACTTAAAGGATATCCTAGAAGCAAAGACATGTCTAGTAATCAGGTACAAAGAGGTTTATCAAATAATAAGGATCCTCTCTTCAGTCAGACTAAATATTCATTTTCTAGCATCAAAATTAATACTTAAATAATTTAATTAGGCTATGACATATGTAAATATATTATTTATGTATTAACTCCACCTTCTACGCCACCAAATGATGCAACAAGAAAGAAGGTAAGTGAGAAAAACTCTAAGGTAATGAATGCCATCCTATGTGGTATTTTAGAGGTAAAATTTGCAAAAGGTATGCATTGTGATACATCCATTTGAGAAAATTTACAAACCATCTATGAAGGAGACATTAGATTCAATTTGGAAAAATTATAGACCCACCGAAGGTAGTTTTAAGGTAGTTTTAAAGTTTGAGAATGAAGGAGGATCAAAATGTTGCATATTATTTGTTAAGAGTAGATGAAGTGGAAAATTTTATCAAAGGCCTAGGAGATAAGTTGGAATAATAAAGAGTAGTACAAAATATATTGAGATCTCTAAAATCTAATTTTGATTCAAAGGTGTCTATTGTGGAGGATATCAAAGATCTTAATATACTATAGATGGATGAGATTCATAGCATCTTGACTGCCTATGAAATGAGACCAAGTGATGAAAGACCTTCCAAGAAAGAAGTTAAATTTAAAGCTTAGAAAAATTCACAAGTCAAGAATGTCAAGGATGATGTTAACATAGACATTATTGATGATAAGATAAAATTTATTTTTGTCATAAAATTAAGAAAAATATCAAATAAGTATAAGGGCAAGTTGCCTTTCAAATGCTTTAACTATGGTAAGATTGCTTACCTTGCCTTTAAATGTCCTAAAAAGGATAAGATTAAGCATGATGGAGAACATGATGAACATCATGGTGATTATAAGAAGGTCTATAAGCCTAATCAGAGAAAAAAGGGTTTCATGAAATATGAAGGTAATAAAGGGTCATTCAAGAACAAGAGAAGTTTTTATACCAAAGAAGATAGTAGTTAATCTGATGTAAGTGACACTAGTACATCTGATAGTGATGATGATAGTAATGACCATGATAATAATAAAACCTTATTTATGGCTATATAAATATATAATGAGGGTTGATCAAAAGGGAAAATTCTTATAGATGATGAAGAATAAGATGAAGAAGAGACTAAAGTGAACCTTGAGGTAGAATTGGTGAGTGTTATAAAAGAGTTAAAGTTCCAAATAAGGAAGAATCAAAATATAATATCATTAGTTAAGAGTTATGAGGATCAAACCAATCTATTTGAAGAAAGACTAAGTAACAACACCAATGAAAATGAGGATATCATAAAATAGTTGAAAAATAAGACTAAAATTGTTATTGAAAGTCTTAAGAGCAAGGAGGAAGAATGCATCAAGTTTGGAATATAAATGGAGTCCCTAAAGAAAGAATTGGATCAAGCTATAGTCAAGTTGAAGACACATCATAAATTTGAGAAGAATATTAAATTACTTGGTAATATATTAAATATTTAAATGTCTTCACATGACAAGAGAGGTCTTGGAATAAAAGAAGACCAAAAGGAAAAGAAGGAGAGTCAAACCTCAAAGAATAATGGATCATCAAGAAATGATGGTACTAAAAAAGTAAAGACCTATGTAGAAGATCTCAAATATGAGGCTCAATTTGATCATCAACAAATCAAGAAGAAATTGAGTCCTTGAAGAGACAACAAAGGTAAAGGTGTATCACTCAACATCAGATAGATAAGGTATATGAACTCCTTCAATGGTTACCATTTATCATGTAATCAACATGGACATAAGGTTGTGGATTGTATACATCATGTTAAAATCAATTCCACTTGGAGAAATATGATAAATAAACATCTCTATAATAGAATTAGAATTTTGTGTTATAAGTGTGACCAAAGAGGACATATTGCAAGGGACTACAAGATGAGGCATATAAGGAAGGTCAGTCAATACAAAAGGGTATACAGCCATACAATTGAGACTTGGATCAAGAAGTTAGACCCTATAGATAAGGTAAAGGAAGAGTAGAAGATGAAATATGAATAATCTATGCTAGCTAAGACTACCTTTTACATTCATGATAAAGGCATGAAATGGTATGTAGATAGTGGTTCTCAAGCCAAATGATAGGGGACAACATCAAGTTCATCTCATTAAATAAGAATGTTATAGGAATAGTGAGATTTGGAGATAACACAATTGCCAATATAGTTGGTAAGTGTATCTTGAGTTTGAATAATGAAAATACCAAGACAAATAATGTGTTGTATGTGGAATATTTAAAACATAATTTTCTTAGTGTAATTCAAATGTGTAACTAATTACACACACTAACCTTTCATGATAGAGGGTGTGAGATAAGGATAACCAAATCAAAAAGGACAATGTTCAATGCTAAGAGGATTGAGAACAACCTATATGTATTAAATGAGATGAAGAAGGAGAGATGATTTATGAGAAATATGGATGAAAATTGGTTATGGCACATAAGGTTAGGAAATATAAAATTTGACAATCTAGTCACTATAATCACTAATAAGTCTATGAAGAACATACCTAAGATCACCAAGCCAACAAACATACTTTACAAGGCATGTCAACATGGTAAGTAGACTAGAAGAAGATTCAAGTTCAAGGAGTTCTCTACTATAAGCCATTTGGATTTAATACACACTGATATTTGTGGGACTAAAATAATCCAATGTATTCAAGGAGATAGCTACTTCATGTTACTCATAGATGACTATATAAGAATGACTTAGGTATCATTATTGAAAAAAAAATTAGAAGCTCTTGACAAGTTCATGGAATTCAAGGCTCTTATTGAGAATGATAATAATGGGAAGATCAAGTGTCCAAGATATGATAGAGGAAGAGAATTTTGGTCTAATGTGTTTGATGATTTTTGTGAGGTCCATGAAATAAGGAGATAATTCTCAATAGTTAGGACACCTTAATAGAATGGGGTAGTGGAAAGAAAGAATAGGATAGTTCAAAAGATGGTAACAACTATGCTAAATGAGTCTAGATTTTGTAATGGATACTGGAGAGAGACAGTGAGAACTATAGTCTATGTTTTAAATGGAGGTTAGATAAGGACTAATGGTAATAAGACTCCTTATGAACTATGGAAAGGCATATCTACTAATGTGAAACACTTTAAAGTGTTAAATAAAAAATGTTTCACCAAAAGAGATGATGAATACTTGGGTAAGTTTGATTACAAGTTTGATGAAGGTATATTCTTGGGATACTCATCAGATATCTCATCATATAGATGCTATAACAAGAGGTTGTAGAAGATAGTAGAAAGCACTAATGTGAAGATTAATGAGATAAATAAATCACACTCATAGTCAAAGGATACATTAGAGAATCTAGAATTCAAGAATGAAGAGAAAACAATAGAGATTGATGAGGAAGAATAAGATGTTGAGGAAATACAATAATCAAAAGGCCCCTCAAGATAGATTCAAAGATATCATCTTGAATCACAAATCATTGGCAATAAGGATGTAGGTATGCAAACAAGGAGAAGATTGGTTAGTAACATAAATCAAGAGAATATTTCTCTATTGTCCAAGACTGAAACTAAAAATATTTTAGAATCAATAATATACAATTTTTGGATAAGTTTTATGAATGAGGGGTTAGACTAAATAGAGGAGAATGAGACTTGGAAACTAGTTCCTATAAACTTTCAATTCCTAACACCATTTTTGTTGAAATTGTCAATCTTACTCGAATTATACTCAAATGCACATTTTAGGATAAAATACATAAAACACCCTAAATGGTTAAAAATTTTCATTTACAAGTGTCAATTGAGGTCAACATATCCCTAAATGGGACAATGTAATTTATGGTCCAGCTAACCTTGATCAATTTATTTTGAATCAAAATGACAATTTCACCTTTTGGTGCTCTAGATCACTCTTTTCTTCTAAATTCATTAGAACACATCATGTACCTTTGTTATTTTGTGTCAAAAACATCTTCAATGGGAATATGGTTCTAATGCATCTAACATCACCTTCCAATTAGTCAAACTATGACCTAGTAATATGATTTTTTGACCATTTTGATTAATTGAGGGCTAATTTATAAATACTTGCACAAATATTGATTAAACTTGTTTAAGGATAATTAATCCAAATCAAGAGCTTAAGTGGATTTTCCATGAGATTTTTAGAATATTTATTTATTGGAAATTGATTTCTATTAACTACATCATCAGGTGACATCATTTCTTGAGAAGACGTCCCTATACCATAAATGCCACAAATATCAAGATTATGGGTCACCGATGCCTAGTTAATTCCTCCCATGCCTCTTTAATGTCCCTTTTTTTGGGGTCATGATGAAGATAATTATGGATTTAATTCTAAATATTGAATTAATTTTCAACCACACATCTTCATCTCAAGATGGATAGTTTAGGTTAATTCTAGTTATTCTTAAAAATATATAAATAAAGAGGCCATGGACATCATTTTTAAGCTTGAATATTGTAAAGTTATAATGTTAATTTTTTTCAATATTCCTTTGCATTTTATTATGGATTTTTTTAAGCTTCATTGATAGGCTAGTTTAGTGATTCCAAATCATGAGCCTAGGTTTTGTGGATTGTTCTTGAGATATTGGAGGATTTTGCCACCATTATTTATAAAGACAAGGATTCTTAATCAAGGGAGAACATGATTTTAAGCCACTTTTGGAGAATGGATTCACTTGGGAAGGTATATATTTCTTACTTTCTTTCATTTGTCATTCATTGTCATTAGTAATTCCCACATGAATAGATAGGCTTAATTTGGTTTGTTATTATGCATTCTTCCTTTGGTTTATTAGACTAATGTTTGACTAATCATGTTATGTAATCCTCTCTACATTTTGGCATGCCATATAGAATTTCATTGTACAAACAATATGGCTAAATATGAAGCATTGGTTGTAGGAATCTATCTTGCTATATAGTGGGATATTCAAAGCTTGAAGGTATATGGATATTCATAGTTAATCATAAATTAGACCACTAACTAATATCAAACAAGAGATGATAAGCTTGTTCCTTACAATAAAAGTATCGATAACCTCAAAAAAAATTTCAAATATCTATAATTTGAACAAGTTTTGAGAGTCAACAATAGATCCATCGATGTAATGGAAATAATTAGTTCCATGATTCAAATGCATGACAATGCTAAAGAGTATCAGTTCCTGATTCAAAATCTTATTCATTTGATGCATATTATAACATATTTATAAATATTATGCACCATTTCTAGTCCTAATCCCTCACCTAAGCTACCATGGTACCAAGATTTTTATAACTATTTCCATATTCATGAATTCCGTACCAAACTTTTTAACAACTAAAAAAAACTATTCCTTCATCACTTAATGCATTATACTCTCCTTGAAAACATGATTTATCATAAAGGCTATGATATAATGCTTCTTAATTATTTATCTTTAAGAGA
The DNA here is from genome assembly GCA_037957365.1 of Torreya grandis. NCBI lineage: Eukaryota > Viridiplantae > Streptophyta > Pinopsida > Cupressales > Taxaceae > Torreya > Torreya grandis. The sequence goes on from JARHVA010000603.1 coordinate 2,098,070, forward strand.
ATACAAGCTAGCACTAAGAGGTCCATGAAGGAATTTGTGGAGCCCATACCAATGGTGTAGTCCTAGAAAATAGACTCCTTAGAATAGGCTATTATTGGCCCAAAATGGAGATAGATTCTTGTAATTATGCAAAGAAGTGTGTTCCTTGTTAGAAGCATGGTAACTTGATACATGCACCTTCTTTACCACTAAATCCGATCAGAATGCCTTGAACATTCTCAACATGGGGTCTCGATCTCATCGAGAAAATCAACTTGACATATTCAGATGACAATAAGTACATTTTCACTACAATCAAGTACTTTACCAAGTGGATTGAGGCCATTCCTCTTACTTAAATTACCAGTAAAGAGATAGATAAATTCATTCATTACCATATCATCTATCGATATGGCATCCTAGCTCATATTATATCCAATAATGGTCAATCTTTTGTAAACCAAGATGTGAAATCTCTTTATGCAAAATTCAAGATCAAGTACAAGAAATCAACTCCATATAACTTTCAAGGAAATGAACAAGATGAGGCCTTAAATAAAACCATTTTAGCCATCTTAAAGAATATTTTTAATGATTCTAGCTATAATTGACTCTTGAAACTCTTTCCTACCCTTTGGGCTTATAGAACCAATCATCAAACCCCAATTGGAACCACTCCATACTCCCTTATTTTTTGCACTGAAGTTATCATCTTGATCGAGATTGAGATACCATCATTAATAATATCATTGGATAACATTGAATATCATGAAGACTATAGAGCCTCATAGCTATAAGAACCATAACTTATTGATGGTAAGTGTTTGGTTACCCTAGAAAACTTGCATTCCTATTAGAATAGATTATGGAGAAGCTGTAACAAGTGCATTCTCCCTTGAGATTTTGAGATTGGTGACTTGGTTTTGAAAGAGAACCAAAATAACATGAATGTTGAATGCAAAAATAAAGGTAAGTTTTATCCTAATTGGTTGGGGCCATATATTGTGATGGAAAACTATGGATCAGGAACATATCGACTGGCTAAACCTAATGGTGAAGAACTTCTAGAGCCCATGAACATCATACACCTTAAGAGGTTCTACACATGAACAACTTTGAACCATTGTCTACAAGACCCATTACTTATGGGAAACTTGTGTTAAATTAATTTTATCCCACCCTTTTATTCTACCCTAAATGCAATTTATACTACCCTGGTCCACTCTTCATGATTCTAGATAATGAAGGTTTTGAATCATTGGCACTATGAACAAAATTTTCATCCCACTCTGGATTGTTCTCTTTGAGAACCTTATTCTTTAGACCATTCTATTTGAGAATCATATTCTTCGTTATGTCTAGGGCATGTTGTAAGCTTGAACATTTTTTATCCCTTAACCAATTATAATCTTGATTATGTCTCATGAACATTTCGAACATCTTTATCAATAGTTATACAAAGCAATTTAGGTAGGACAATATTGTGCTACTTCAAACAAGTAAACAAAAACATCTTCTAAGTTCTAGACCTTTGCTACCCTATTATAGATAGGTGAATTCAACTAATTCTTTAGAGTTACTTCATGTTGCACATTATTCTATATCACATTTATTGTTCTTTATTGGCATATCAAGATCCTTGCTCTCATCAATTTTTGAGCATGGGTCATTGAAGTTACCTTAGCTATTTTATTGGAACCTCTACTCTTGATAGCATATCACCTTAACTAGATGGTCCCACTTTTGTTTATATTTTATCCCAAAAACACAAAAAAAATTAGAAATAATTTGAAAATACCAAAAACATCAAAACATGATCCATAAAAGAATAAAAACATTGTCTCACACTTCTGTACGTTTATACATTCCCAATCCACCCTACTATGCTCTTTCCATATTGTAAGCAAAGAAACACCAATTCATATTATCCCACACACTTACCATTTTGTAAGATCATTCTTTCTCATCTCATCAGCTTTTTGTTTTCTATACCATTATCATTTGTTTGTCACATCTTCCATTTCTTCTATAGCATTAATCATGTTGGTTTGATCATCATTTTTTATCCTATCCCATTTCTTAGAAGAAATACATTTGGCCTAAAGTTCATATTGGAACATGCATCCACGAAACTATGTAGGTAGCATCCATGTGTCTTGTACATCTGGAGTCAGCTTTACCAACCCCTTCCTTTTCTTCTCTTCCCGCATTTCTTGTATCATTGTTCCTCTTTAATTAAGGAACAATTATTTTTTCATTTTTCTTTGTTATGTTGTGGTGGAAAGTAATGCCTCTACCACACATGCGTGAACATTTGTCTTTAAACTGAACTAACTTGGTTTTTGTTTATGTGTGTTTACTTGAGTTTTATTGATGTTTTATTATATTTTCTTGGTGTTTTGTTATGTTTTCTTGGTGTTTTATTTTGCTTTCACACCTCTCCTTTTATTTCTTTTCCTTTTCTCTTTTTATTACTTATTTCTCATTTTGGTCTTATGTTTCCATGTATGTTTTTGCTTTTCTCTTTTGTGTTTCAGAACATCTTGATGATTCACATGGATCTTGATTATTTATATCTTGATCCTATGTTATTACGTTGTTCTTAGACCATTTTATTTTTTTGATTGTTGTTGGTGTCTTTTTTTTCTATTTGATTTTGCTTTTCTCTTTTGTGATTAAAATTGCCTTGATGGTCCACATGGATTTTGATTATTCATATCTTAGTCTCATGTTGTTTAGATGTTCTTGTTGTTTGTTTTTAAATATTTTTGTTCTTACTTAAGTCTTGATTGATCATATCTTTATTTCAAGTTAGGTTCATTTATGTTTATCTTTTTCTTTATCTTTAATTTTTTTTAAAATGTAATAGATATAATTCTGGTTTTGGTCATTGTTTTACCATTATCCTTAGTTATAGGTATTCACATTTGAACCGACTCAACAAAATTAGAATCTTATGTCATTATAATTTATTCATAATTATGATGCCTAATTTATTTTTATATAACAAGCACTTTGTGATCAGGTCTTAAAGTTTTAACATCAACATCACTCTGATGAACAGTTCTCAAGAACACTTTGCATAATCTAGGCTCATGATATGGAATTAGGCATCTAGGTATCATGTATTTTAGCACTTGAATCTATGATTAGACATGCATCTCTTCACATAAATTGTGAGTCTAATTAATTCTTGGTCAATTTTCATCATTCCTCATTTCATTCTCTCCCAAACATGGGTGAACTACATTGGCTTGAGTTTCATGTTGGAACATGAGTCCATGGAACTATGTAGGTAGCACTCAATTTCTATTGAGATTAGCTTAGCTATCTTTCATTATTATTTTTTTCTCTTTCATTACTTTGTGCATTCTCATATGCTTGGTTTTATATGAATTTTTAAGCCATTACACCATCACATGTACATTTGTGCCTAATCACTTTAACCTATCATTTGGATTATATCTTTGAGCTATTTTTCTTGCCAATTTCCCATGTTGGGGCCCACCATCTAAAAAATATTAGAATCAAATCAGCCCTACAAGGGAAAACCATTATTTATTCTTTATCAATGATCAAAAGTTTTCCTACTAGGGAAAAACTATTTTATCATGATCACATCTACTCTATTGGGGTACTTCTTATTATCTTCTCTTTAGAGACCCCATTCTAATGGTGCTTGCTTTTTTGAGGTATAATGTTTTCTTTTTTCCTCTAATTAGAAGCTCTCCACATTAAATCCTATGATGGTAATATTTTGTGTGTAACTTGTCTCAAGATTGATCAATACGATAAACACACAACTTGTAATCTCAAATTGGGTACATTTATAATGTGTCCCTTATATTTATGGATTGTATCTTTCCCATTCCCCTTATCTTTAGGGCCTATTATACCTCTAATTATATTTTGATCATTGATGGTAATCACGTGTGCAAACATTACCTCATTTGGATCTGATCTATTCCATGGGTTAATCTCTCACTTTCTCTCTTTTCAAGAGTCTATCATTCTTTTTCATCCTAGAATGTCCTCTCGAGGGGGCATTATGGGTCTGTTCCAATTTCTTCTTGAAAACTCTTTTCTTTGAAAAGACATTACTTTGCATAAATGTCTCACTACACCTCTTCAAATAGGGGGAAAATGTAGACATCTAATTCCTAACATCATTTGTGTTGAAATTATCAGTCTTACTCAAATGCACATTTTAGGATAAAATCCATAAAACACCCTAAATGGTTTAAAATTTTCATTTACAAGAAACAATTTAGGTCAACATATTCCTAAATGGGGCAATGCAATTTTTGGGCCAGCTAACATTGATCAAATCATTTCAAGTCAAAATGATGATTTTACCTTTTTATGCTCTGGATCACTCTTTTATTCTAAATTCATTAGTACATGTCACTTACATTTTTTATTTTGTATCAGTAACATACTAAATGGGAATACAATTCCAATGCATCTAACATTACCTTCCAATTCTTCTCTAGTCAAATTATGACCTAATAATATGACTTTTTGACCATTTTGATTAATTGAGGGCCAATTTCCAAATAATTGCACAAATGTTAAGAGCTAATTAATCCAAATCAAGAGCTTAAGTAGATTTTACATAAGAGTTATTGAATATTTATTTATTGGAAATTGATTTCTATTAGCTACATCATCAGGTGATATCATTTCTTGGGAAGATATCCCTAGGCCATAAATGCCATAAATATAAGTATTATGGGTCACCCATGCCTAGTTAATTCCTCCCATGCCTCTCTAATATCCCTTCTTCCAAGGTCATGATGAAGATAATTATGGATTTAATTCCAAATATTGAATTAATCCTCAACCACAAATCTTCATCTCAAGATGGATAGTTTAAGTTGATCCTGGTCACTCTTGAAAATCTATAAATAGGGAGGCCAAGGACTTCATGTTTAAGCTTGAATATTGTAAATTTATAATGTTAAATTGTTTCCACAATCCTTAGCATTTGATCACTGATTTTATTTGTAAGCTTCATTGATAGGCTAGTTTAGTGATTCCAAATCATAAGCCTATATTTTGTGGATTATTCTTGAGACATTAGAGGAGTTTGAAACCATTGTTGATAAAGACAAGGATGCTTGATCAAGGAAAAACATGATTTTGAGCCACTTTTGGAGAATGGATTTACTTGGGAAGGTATATATTTCTTACTTTCTTTCATTTGTCTTTCATTGTCATTAGTAATTCCCACATGAATAGATAGGCTTAATTCAATTTGATCTTATGCATTATTCCTTTGGTTTATTGAACTAATGCCTAACTAATTGTGTTATGTAATCCTATATATAGTTCTTAGGCATGAATAAAATAATGTCATTGGCACAAAATGGGTGTTTAGAAACAAGTTGAATGAAGATGGAGAAGTCACTAGGAACACGGCTAGATTAGTATACACAATTTGAAGGGGTAGACTTTGAGGAGACCTTTACTCCATTAACAATATTGGAGGCCATCAATTATTTATATCATATGAAAGATTCAAAGGGTTCAAGGTGTCCTAGATGGATGTCAAATCTACTTTCCTAAATGAGAACTTGGAATAGGTGTACATAGAGAAACCTAAGGGTTTCTCATAATCAAATAATAAGGACTATGTTTGCAGATTAAAAAAGTCTCTTTATGGTCTAAAAAATATCTTAGAGCTTGGTATTCTAGATTGGATAGGTATCTATTAGATCAAGGCTTCAAAATAGCAGTTACAAATATATATATAGAAGGTGATCATTATTTGATAGTAATTGTCTATATGTATGACATCTTATTTGGTGTAAATAGTGTTAATATGACTAAGGAATTTTAATATGTGATGAATAAGGAGTTTGAGATGTCCATTTTTGGAGAATGATCATTATTTATTAGTTTAAAAATCATTCAATAAAAAAATGGTATATTCATTTTACAAGGCAAGTACATAAGAGAGATGTTGAAGAAATTTGAGATGGAATATTGCAAGATTGTTAGCACACTTATGATCATATGGTGTAAGTTAATAAATGACTATGAGTTTCCAAAGGTCAATAAAACATCATATAGGTCAATGATTAGTAGTTTGTTATACACTACTACCTCTAGACCTAACATTATATAAGTAGTAGGTCTTATGGGAAGATTTTAAGCAGACCCAAAGGAAAATCATTTAAAAATAGTTAAAAGGATACTTATGTATCTCAAGGTGACAATGGAGTTGGGTTTTGGTATCCTAAGATCAATGATTTTGACTTAAAAATCTACACACACACACACACACACAGAGATATATATGGTAGGGAGTCTAGATGACAATAAGAGCACTAGTGGAGGAGCTTTCTTCTTAGGTGAGTGCCTAGTTTCTTAAATATCTAAGAAATAACAATCAATGGTATTATCTACTTGTGAGGTTGAATACATTATATTATCTTCATGTTTCACTTAGGTACTACGGATGAGATAAACCTAAAAGACTACAAGGTGGAGTATGATAGTCCTATCCCTATATATTGTGACAATATAAGTGCCATAAGTGTCTCAAATAATCCTATCATGCACTCAAGGACTAAGTGCATTCCCATTAGGTATCAATTCATAATAGAGAAGTTAAGAGAATAAATTAAAAAACTTTAATATGTTTCTACACAATATCAAATTACAAATATTTTGATCAAACCACTTCCAAAGGTAACTTTTGAACATCTGAGATATGAATTGGGTTTAATTCCTTCCCTTAGCAGTCTTTGAAGAAGCCAAGTGATTATTGGGATATAATCAAGTGGTTAATTATATATAAGAGAATTTGAGTAGTGATAATAAGGAATGCATTGATATAGGTGGATCATGTGTGTATGATGCTTCATTAAGTCATAATCTTGTGTGCTAAGTGTTTTAGTTGGAAGAAGTGTGATCTAAGAAGTTGTAGGCATATCTTTGTCATTTATTTTTAAGGGGGAGAAAGTTTAGAATAAGGGAGAAATTTTCTAATGAAATAAGGTTATAATAGTGGTTGCCATCAATGACAAAGGGAGAGATTGTTGAGTATTGTCATTAATGTCATATGTGTATCTTATGAAGATGGATGACAAAGGTGACTAAGCCTAGTTGGTAGTATGTGATGTGGTAAGGGTCATTGAGAGAGTGTTGTCATGAGAAATTGATGTCATGATAGAAAGAGAAAGAGATAATTTTAAGGCAATTAATGCCTTATGTTTGCATAAAGGTACAAGTCATTGATGTCAAAGATGTATAGGAAGCCTAGTCAAGACATGAAGAGGTATGTGCATGAAAATTAATGTGAATAGGAATGTGAAGATTTTATGGAACTATTTTATCATTTATATGAGGTATTTAAGCACCCATGAGAGTTTTAGGGTGAACCTATAAGGGTAGGACCTTCAAACTAAGCCTACACCTAGACCTCTCTTAAACCTTGCCTAGCCTACTGAGGTATGAAGATAAGATTTCAAAAAAATTATGTATATGTGAGCATGGATATAGGTAATATATGTTTTTTTAAGCATGTTCACAAATTTTGATTCCATGGTTTGAAGGAAATTGCATGAAACATTGTTTTAAGCCTTCTCAAGTTCATAGAATAAGGTCTCAAAACCCAATAAGCACTTTTAAACATTTGTTGGCATGTGTAACCTCTACATGAGAACCTAAGATATTAAGGAGAGATGAGGAAGGGTCAAAGATAAGATCTAAAGTAATTGTTTTTTGATTTAAGGGGTAGTCCTTTATGAACAATCATTAACACTAAAACTTGTGTTAAACCTCCCTAAAACCTTAATGACCTGATGTGAAATATCTTATTTAAATTAACATAGAATGGATTAAAATTCCTATAAAATCTATTTTATAATGTATTAAACTCTCCTAGGTACCTCCAAATGGTTTTAGTTAGTCATATGAGAGAGAAAATGCACAAATACATGCTTATTTGTCAAGAATTTGATTTAACTCTCAAAAATTGTATTGGTTAAGAAACTAAAATGAATGGGAGAAGAATCTAGATACTCATTTTTTATTTTCATTATTATTTTTGGATAGTTTTTATACTTTAAATTTTCTAATTTAGTCATCCAAGTTAGTCGTAGATAGACCTAATGATGCAAATAGTGTAAAACCTAGGCATAGATGAGAAGATGGATTTGAGGGTCTAAACATGTCAGATTGATGAAAAAAAGTGATTTAAGATCTTATTTATGAATTTTAAGTCATTATAATTCTTTTAGTAAATTATGGAGTTTAGTGATTATGGGAAAAAATTGTTCACAAGTTGATCTATCTAGTTCATATAAGATTATGTAATATATGGTCAAGAAATTAATCTTCAATACCAATATTTGTTATTAGATCATATGATATTTCTATCTGATAATGGTTTAGAGATATCATATGAACATTTTCATACATTAGGATTAATTTAAATGGTTTACATAGGTGTTGGAGGTGTAAGTCACCATGACTTGTTTTTGAGGTAAATTGGCAATTCTAAGTGAGTGAGTTACATAAATGTTCTTGAGCCTTTATCTCCTAAGTGAAACCATTACAAACATTTGGTGATGAACATGAGGTCATAGAGAAATTATATACATGTTTAATTTTAATTTTTTTAGTATCCTAAGAGTATTTGAGCTTCATTTTTTCAAAACATACTTTTTTAGGTACTCAGACCTAATAGAGTAGTTGGTCTTAAAGGAGCTTTCATGGTATTAAAGAAAGAAATAAGTCTAATAAAGCATGGAAGAGGTGAGTAGAGTTATTTTATAATTGATTTAATAGTTTTTATTTGTTGGATAAGGCCATATAGGCCTAATATAATCAAGCTTTGATGCTAAAAAGATAGACCTAATGCAATTAGGTCTCCATGAGGTTTAAAAGAGAAATGAAGCCTGAGGCCTAAATGAGTTATTGCATTCCAAAATGGGTTCAAAATTCATTTGATTTATGTTCATAATATGTTCTAATACCTATTATATGTCTAACCTAAGAGGTTTAATGTGTGTAACAAGACAAGTGGTGTGTGACCATGAGACTTGTGTGTGTGTGTGTAAGGTAGTTTAGGCCTATTTTCAAGTAAGAAATAGAAGTGAATCAAATATTACATGAGAGAGAAGGAGGTATTGAAATGAAACCATGATAGTAGAGAAGAGATGTGGTGATCAAAATACATGAGGTGGATGAGTTGGTGCTGAGTCACTTATGGAATTGGTACTTCCTTGTAAGTGGGTTCTTGTTAAAGCCTAGTCAAGTGGGTGATTGACTTCATTGGGGTTGGTTCTCAAAATTGAGTTGGTGCTAAATATAATTTGATATTTTTTCTTATTGGATTATATTCCATTTATAGGGATCATAGTGGGTTTTATTTCCCTTGAGGGTTTCCCACTCATGTGTGTTTTATTGTGTTATGCTCATGTGAATGGTCTTTATGCATTGTTATATCTTAATGTTACTTTCATAATTCATGAATGATTTGTTATAATTTAAAGAATTTATTTGGTACACTGATTCACCCTCCCTCTTAGTGATTATGCTTCCAACACTAATGTTCAGGTCAGGAAATAATTTTGAGATGTCTAGGGATGCATAAGGCCAACATAAAAGTTTGATAATTGTCTAAATAGGTCCTAAAATAGGTATGGGTATAATCTAGTGATGGGTAGTGTCAAGTAACACATATTACACTCAATTTATATTTTAGTTGACTACATTTTCCCTCTTTTTATTATAGAAATGTAGTAAAGAGAAATGACTAGGATAAATGAAAATAAATGTAACTAAACTTATCTAAGAGGCAAATACTATTAATATGGACCTTAGTATGTGAAGCATGATCTATTACATTTTTGGGTACATGAATCAATGCATAAACCTGATGACATCATCTATGTGTGTAGCTAGTGATTAATCGATGATTAACTTATACTAACCTAAATGGCTTGCCCAATCCCCATATGTGGGTTACTCAATAAATCAAGTTGGCCTTAACTACATCACTTCCCACCCTTATTTGGTGGATCATGACCTATGAATATCTTGGATTGGAATGATGGATTGTCTAACCCTCTTATTAAGGTGGCTCAAGAACTCAAGTGTTGAGTGTGGATCCCTTTGGGGCTATCACATGACCATAGGTAATTATTTTTGGGGCCTAGAGAGCTCCAAAGTTGTGTGGAGCATAATTTTCCCTAATCCACCTTTTATGTAATCTTGCTTCACATGTGAGGGGAATATTTCTAACATATTTCTAATTTCTATGTTTCCCTGTTTTATGGAGTTGGTTATTAGTTGTTTATTTTCCATGTGACTTATTTGTTTTGAGGGAGATAGTTGTTTCTTGGAAAGTATAATGCTTTTCTTATTACAAGGAGATGGTTGTGATTACATATTATTGGAAAATGTGCCCTTAAAAGGTAGAGACCCTTAGTATGGCATGTTCCTTCATGGGAGAGATTTTGGATGAGCTTGATGAGGTGGAAGTGAGTTATCTTGAGTGGATGATGCTTATTTTGGATAAGCATGACGTAATTGCTTCTCCTTTCATGTATTTTCATTGATATTCTATGTATGTAGAGTGTGGTGTGCCTTTTAGAGATTGATGAATTATTTGTAAGGTGTGGCTTTAGGATCAGAGTTAAAGTGTAGATTTTTTTGCAAAGTGTAAGTGTTTATTATAGGTTGTGGTATAACAGCTTGTGAGATATAATATTATGTAGGTGCACGTAAAAGTGCAACATTTATTTATGTGGCACTTTCTAAAATAAATTTTTTATCTCTATGATATTTCATTGCAATATTATTTTATACTATTAATTTATTTGAGAAATTTCATTGGTGGATGTAGCCCACATTAGGTGAACCACATTAGATCTATGTTATGTATGTTATTATCTTGTTCTCTCTTTAATGATTTCATAACAATGGTGAATTAAGGAATGTTTTTGTGATGCATGTTATTGCATAGATTCAGATCTAGTTTATGATAATAGGAAATCTAGTTTAAGTGTTTTTATTCCTAACAATTGGTATCAAAGCCATTGGTTTGTGTGTTTTGCTGAAGTGGTAAATCATAAGAAAGGATTTTAGCTTGAGTGGGAGCTATGAAAAAAGAAATAAAATTTGGATTGGAGAGGTTTGATGGTAAGAATTTTGTTTTGTATAAAATGCAAATGGAGGATTACCTATATAAAAGGAGTTGCATCTCCCCTTGCAAGGAAATGTAAAACAACCTATAAGTATGAGTAACGTAGATTGGTTATTACTTGATAGTAATGCATTGGGAGCCATTCAATTATGCCTTGCATCCTCTATTACATTTAACATTTTTGATGATAAAACCAAAAAATATCTTATGGATAAACTTGGAAAGTTTAATGAGAAACCTTCATCTTCTAATAAAAAAATTTATGAAAAGATTGGTTAACATGAAATGTCTTAGAATGGTTCAATAGATAATCATATAAATGATTTTAATATGGTTGTAAGTATGCTCACTCCAATTGGAATTAAGTTTGATGATGAAGTTAGAGCTTTGCTAATATTATGTTTTTCACCTAATAGTTGGGATAGTTTGGTTATGGTTGTGAGTAACGCAGTCCCTGCCAAGGGAAGCTTGAGTTTTGAAGATGTTGTAGGTGTGATCCTCAGTGAGGAGATGCAAAGAAAAAACACTAGTGAATCATCTTCAATTAATGCTTTATCTATTAATACTAGAGGGAGGCAAAAAAATAAGAGCAAAGGCAACTAAGGAAAGTTAAAAGGTAGATCTAAGTCTAAATCTAGATCTAAGATAATATGTTGGCATTGTGGGAAGAGTAGACACTCAAAGAAGGATTGTTGTTCACTTCAATATAAGAATTCCAACAAGGAAAAAAATAATGAGGTAAATGTGACATCAAACAAATCATGTTAGGATGCCTTAATTATTTTTATGGATAGTTTTTCTGAGTCTTGGGTTTTAGATTCAGGGGCTTCTTTTCATGCCACCCCACATAGGCATTATTTCATTGATTATGTTCAAGAGAATCTAGGGCATGTATATCTTGGTGATGATGAACCATGTGAGATAGTATGGAAAGGTTGTGTTTAGGTTAAAATGTATAATAGGAATGCATGGATCCTTAAGGATGTTAGACACAAGCCTATGTTGAGATGGAATTTGGTTTTAGTGGGACAAATGGATAATGAGGGATGTTTAGTATTGTTTACTATAGATTCTTGGAAATTTACCAAAGGTGATCTTATGATTTTGAGAGGTAAGAAAGTTGGTAATTTATATTTGACTAGTAGTGTTGATTTTATTAATTTATTTGTTGTAGATGGAGATGTAACTATGTGGCACTACAAGCTTGGCCATATGAGTCATAAGGGCATGTAGATATTAAAAGATAAGTTTCCTAGATTGAAAGATCTAGATCTAGACTTTTGTGAGAATTTTGTGTATGGGAAACAGAAGTGGGTTAAGTTCATAAAGGTTAGACCCATAAAGAAAGATCATAAATTAGATCTATTACACTCAGATGTATGGGGACTAACTTAGGTATCTTCTATTGGTGGATCCAATTATTATGCTACTTTTATTGATGATGCAACTAGGAAATTTTGGGTTTATTACATTAAAAATAAATCTAATGTATTTGAAACTTTTGGGAAGTGGAAATCCTTGGTCGATAATGAAACAGGTCTCAATTTTAAATGTCTCAAATTAGATAATGGAGGCGAGTATTGTAGTAATGCTTTCTTTGAATATTATTCTAATAATGGAATTCATAGGAAAAGGATGGTTCTAGGAACTCTAAAATATAATGGGGTATCTAAAAGGATGAATAAAAAAATAATGGAATATGTTAAGATCATGAGGTTACATTTATAGTTTTGGGTAGAAGCAGTTAGCATGACAATATATCTAATTAACAGAGGACCTTCTACGCCTTTAGATGGAGGCACTCTTGAACAAGCTTGGTCTAGTAAGAATGTTGATTATTCTTTTCTTAGATTCTTTGGATGTAAAGCATTTGCTCTCATAAATAAAGAGGATAAGACCAAGTTAGAGGATAAATCATAGAAATGTATATTTTTTGGTTATGGTGAGGATGACTTTGGTTTTCATTTATGGAGCATTAAAGATAAGAAAATATTTTGGTCTAGAGATATAGTCTTTAATGAAAAAGTCATGCATAAGGATTAGTTTTAGGAACATGAACATGAACAAGAAAAAAAAGAGTATAAAGTATTGGATGACATTTCAAATGGCAAAGTATCTAAGGATTTAGTTCAAGAACCCTCTATACAAGGACCCTAAACTCCTATGGTAAGAAGGTCTTCTAGGGTAAGAAGAGCACCTGAACATTTTTCTCCTTTGAATTATTTATTACTCACTAATAATGGAGATCAAGAGTGTTATGAGGAAGAAATGCAGGTAGATGCCAAGTTGAAGTGAGAGAAAGTCATGGATGAAGATAATATATCTCTCATGGAGAACCAAACATGGGATTTGGTAAGGTTACCCAAGGGCAAAAGTGCATTGCTAAACAAGTGGATCTTCAGGATCAAAGAAGAGGATGAAAAAATAAAATGGTAATAAGGCCAAGATGGTGGTTAAGGGGTTTGCACAAAAATCAAGCATTAATTTTAATGATATTTTCTCTTATGTTGTAAAAATGACTCCTATTAGGACTAGTCTTGGTTTAGTTACAGTTGAGGATTTCCACTTAGAATAGTTAGACGTGAAAACTATTTTTCTTCATGGTGATTTGGATTAAGAGTTGTATATAAATCAGCCATAGTGTTATGAGGTCAAAGGGAAGGAGAACTATGTGTGCAGACTAAAGAATAACTTATATGGCCTACAACAAGCTCCATGACAATGGTATAATAAATTTGATTATTTTATGTTGGAACAAGAGGATCAAAGGTGTCATTTTGATAATTGTGTGTACATAAATTTTTTTGATGATGGTTCCTTTATTATATTATGCTTGTATGTCGATGATATGTTAGTTTTAGGAAAGAACATACAACATATTCATATGCTCAAGAAATAATTTAGTGACTCATTTTCTATTAAGGATTTAGGTGCTGAAAAGTAAATCCTTGGTATGAGGATTTCTCATGATAGGAAGGAGAGGAAGCTAATCTTATCCCAATTAGAGTATGTGAAGAAATTCTTGGAAAGGTTTAGTATGTTAGATGTTAAATCTATTGGTACTCTTTTGGCAAGCCACTTTATATTATCAAAAGTGTAGTGTCCCAAGATATAATATAAAAATCTTAGGATGTCCAAAGTACTTACTCATCAGTTGTTGGTAGCTTGATGTATGACATGGTTTGTACCAGGCCAAATATTGCCTAAGTAGTGGGAGTTGTGAGTAGGTATATGAGTGATTCAGGTTATGAGCATTGGTAGGTAGTGAAATGGATTATTTGGTATTTGAGAGGAACCATTGATTTTCTATTATGTTATGGTGGATCAAATACCACTTTGTATGGTTATGTGGACTTGGATATGGCAAGAGATATTGATAATAAGAGAAGTACGATAGGATATATATTTACCATTAGAAATACAATGGTTAGTTGGATTTCTAGGATACAAAAGGTTGTGGCTTTGTCAACCATAGAGGCAGAGTGTTTTTATACCACAAAGGGTATCAAGGAGATGATTTAGTTATAGGAGTTATTTTGATATTTAAGGCAGGAGCAAGAAGTTAGGAGACTACATAATGATAGTCAAAGTGTTATTCATTTAGCAAAGAACTCCACTTTCCACTCGAGGATGAAACACATTCAATTACATTATCACTTCATTAGGATAGCTTTGGAGGATAACTTGGTAAATCTAGAGAAGATTCATACTATCCAAAATCCTATAGATATGATGACCAAGTAAATCACATTAGACAATTTGAGACTATGTTTAGATTTGTTTGGCCTTAGTGGTCATGGAGCAATGATAGATTATATTCAGGAGAAATGATCTCCAAGTGGGAGATTATTGAGTGTGGATCCCTTTGGAGCTATCACATGACCATATGGAATTATTTTTGAGGCCTAGAAATCTCCAAGGATGTGGGGAGTGCAGATTTCCATACTCCAGCTTTTGTGGAACCTTATTCCACATGTGAGGGGAATATTCCTAATATATTTCTAATTTTTATGTTTCCATGTTTTATGTAGTTGGTTACTAGTTGTCTATTTTTCATGTGACTTCATTTTTTTGAGGGGTATAGTTGTTTCTTGGAAAATTTAATGTCTTCCTTGTTACAAGGAGATGATTGTGATCACATGTTGTTGGAAAATGTGCCCTTGAAAGGTGGAGACCCTATGTATGGCATGTTCCTTCATAGGAGAGATTTTAGATGAGCTTGACGAGGTGGAAGTGAGTTATATTGAGTGGATGATGTTTATCTTGGATAATAATGATGAATTTACTCCTACTTTCATGTATTTTATTCTATATATATAGGGTGTGGTGTGGTCTTTAGAGATTAATGATTTATTTGCAAGGTGGGGCTTTGAGGATCATAGTTAAAGTGTAGATATTTTCACAAAGTGTAGGTGTTTATTATAGGGTGTGGTATATAATCTTGTGAGATACAATATTGTGTAGGTTTTGGTAAAAGTGAAACATTTATTTGTGCATCACTTTCTATAGGAGATTTTTTATCTCTATGAGAGTTTATTGTAATCTTGTTTTAGATTACTGATTTATTTGAGAACTTTCATTGGTGGATGTAGCCCACATTGGGTGAACTACATTATATATGTGTTATCTATGTTATTATCTTGTTCTCTCATTTATAATTTCATAATAATGTTGAATTAAGGAATGTTCCCATGATGCATGTTATTGCATAGATTTAGATCTAGTTTATGGTAATAGGAAATTTGGTTTAAGTGTTTTTATTCCTAACATCAAGTAGAATATGACTCCATCATTACCTACCCATGTTTAGAAGATGCATCTTTAACTATATTATATAAATTAATTAAATATATGTGACTATATTGAAACTATATGACATATCTATAGCCAGGCAGAAACTCTAGAATGAAAAATGGCTTAGGAGCCTCTCAAGCACTTAGGTATGTAGTTCAAGGACTAATTCATAATGCCAACCATTATATATTAATTAAGGAATCACATATTGTATAAAATAATGAAAATTATGTATGTATATATAATTTATATGACATAGAGTTTTGCATTCTATATGATCAAATAGTACAAAATTGAACATACAAAAATAATGTGTCATGTACAAGCCCCCAGATCTAATATCTGTGCATATAGATTCTAAATTGAGTTGTAATAGTATATATTTGAGTATATAAAATTGAAATAGGAGTGGCCATGTTATGCATTATTCCCCTAATCTAATCAAACTACGATGATTTTGTGTAAAACTAAGCAAAAATTGATAATATATAACTGAACTTGGATTATAGTTATAATAATTTTCTATAAAATATAGATTTTCCTATTTCTAAGGCTACTAGACATAAATTCAATACCTTGGATGGTAGCATTGTGACACTAGTGTCCAATTTTGGTGCTAGTGTCTAATTATGCTATTTTTCTACCAAACTAACTCTCATCTTTGTTTGACTATTTTTAATTGTGTTTTCCTAAAACTAAGCTCTATATTTTGTGTTTGCATGATGGAAACTGTACTCTAAGTGCATTCATATGGCTTGATATTTATGACAAACCTCTATTAATTCCCCTCTTTGAGGGGAGTTGTTGAACCTATGCAAGAACTATGCTCAAAATAAAAATGTTTGCATTATATGTGTTAGCATGAGTATATATAATATCTATGTAATAATCAAATATAATGACATTAGAGGGACCATTTTGAATAATTTGGACTTATTACTAGTCCACCTCCAAATAAATATATTATAAAAAGCATCTAAACTATTCAAAAGTTTGTAATTATTAATTTTATTCAATGCAATATATGGGCAATAGATCTAAATTATTACCATAATCCTAGTCTTGTTTATTTGGAATATATTAAATCATTATTTTTCTAACATTATTTCTAGATTAATTTTGTGGGCATAAGTCCACATTACCTAAAATGGTCCTTTTATAATGTAAGATAATTTGAGCATATGTTTGTAATGTAAAATGCATGTTATATAAAGCATTCAAAAGGTTGTCAAGATAGATAAAATAATTTAAGCATGTGTATAGATAATAAATTTGAGTAATAAACTGAGTAACTACCTGGGAGATGGGGTATGATATCTATCAAGGCACCCAAGGAAGAAGGGTAGATGCATGATGCCCCTCATGGAATTTAAAAATAGAGTGTATAAAAAATAAGAGAAAAGTGTCATGGCCATGATGCATACATGAAATCATACATACAACACACATGAGTCACATAAAGTAGGCCAAGAGGCCATAATACAAGAGACATGGACACATGGCACTAAATCTAGGAAATCAATACATATGAGGAAATATTCAAAATTTCAAATATGTAAATAGATATAGATATGATGTAGTGCCACATGGAAGGACATGTTCAAATATATACATACATAATCAAGAAGGCACACACAAGGACATGGGCACATATCTAAAACATACATATAATGAAAGAAAGTGGTGTAGAGATGTAGAATAATGGCATATTTAAATTCCCTCAAATATATGTAGAATCATAGAGACACAATCAAGTATAATCTATTAAAGCTATAAATTAAAGTATATATGAATATGTGGTAAACATTTGTATAAAATCAAAGATGTACATAAATTGGTTCTAGAGTAATAGTATTTGGCAAAAAAATATGTGTAGTGTAGAATGATCAATATCAAGATATAAAAAACATTAAACTTGTGATATAGATTACATAAATATTTAAAGTGGTAATCATAAGTATGTATAGGATGCCCCAAATGGGTGAATGTGCCAAATTAGGAAACTATGTATGCTTTGTATGTATTCCCAATGGGTAGATAGTAGTAAATATAAATCTATATGGTGTAACAAGGTCTTGTAAACATCTAATAATACTTGAAAAGAACACATGAATAATTTATGTATGATAAGACTAACTACATTAACATGGATAGTGTATATAGTACTTGACAAGTATAATAAATGTAAACATGGGCATGCATATAATCTAAAATTTGTATTTTATGATCAAATATTTGAATGTTTTCGACATATTATATTATCTTTTTATATTTTTTAGATATAAGTTATTTATAATCAACATGAAAATGAAACTATACACAAGGATCTAAAATGAATGAAACTATGTACAAGTAGGGATGGAGATACTAACTGATACATATCGTAATAGTCTCACTAGCAAGGTTTCAAGTGTCAAAAAAAGGGATAATGATCATGTGTGTTGTGAGAAAAATTATTTGAGGTATAATAACTAGTTTTACTAAGTGATCTATATCTAACATTCCTTGTAGAGTAAGGATACGAATCTAATAAGATGACTGAAGTGGCTTGTTAATTTTAGTGCTCTGAATCTATGAAGTTAACTAAACTTTCCTATGAATATAAGGGTTCTTAGGGACTCATTTGGTAGAATAATTTAATTTGGAGTGGGTTATCTATTTTGTAACACTGATATGTGTGTTGGTGTAGAGAGAGGCCTTCTATAATCCATAACATGTCTCTGACTTAAGGGTCTCTCTAATAAGGGTTTCCATGGGAGAGTTTGTGTATGTGGTAATACTATATAAGTAGACCCCACCTGCACTGATGGCATAACTAAAATTTGTGGTGTACAAATAAAAATTGTACTTAAAATTATAACTAGTGATGGTTTTATAACTTCATGTGGGATAGGCAAAGGATACTCATATGGAAGGCCCTCAAATGTAACCACCTAACTAGTATGTATATATTTGAGGCATATATGTATTGTGAATGGAATAGATTAAATTTGTTGTATCCATGGCCTAACCATTAATATATCAAATGTGCCTACATTAGGTACAACTAAGAACCTAGTGGCCACATATGTTGGCCCAACCTTTAATGGGAACATAATCCCCCTAATGGAGCTTTGAACATGGCCACTAAAACTAATAATAATTGTATCGATTGGATAAATTTCTTGTTTCAAATAACCCAAATGTTGAAGTGTAATTATACACATGTTATTACTTGATCCATTATCAACCATGAAACTCTAAATAAGATGATGATCAATGTAGGCTCATACAAAGAGTACATATAAATATGAATCATTATCAATAATCTATTGATTTGAGAAAGTCATGAGAGTTATAGTTGTCACATTAGTATGATATACACCAATTATATTATGTAGGGTGTGATTTTACTCTATGGTAGTATGATAGGATGTCAGTGGTGGATGTGCCTAATATGTATAGTTACACCTGAAGTACCTCCTACCTCATTAGTTATATGTTTTGGAAATGGATCTATAGATATTTTCATTACCTTATATTCTATTGGTTGAAGTTTAGGTGCCTCTATGGGTTTTCCCTCATCAATGGTATTGGCATCTATCAAATCATGTATCTTATGTCTCAAACTGATGCATTTATTTTTGGTATGGCTTGGTGACCTATGATAGTCACAAAATGCATTAGAATCATAACTCTTTGAAAGAATCCTAGTCTTATCAACCTATTTGATGGGAGGGAGAGATATGACATTAAATTATAAGATCTACTATAAAACACGTGCCAAGGATTTTAGAAGAATTATGAAAACTTTTCATGGAGGAAATAATAAAACCATGTAAGGAGGTGGCTTTAAAACTATGTTAATGGTGGCCTTTGATCATTCTTATTTTTAGTGGGCCTGACTATGTATGGGGGATTCTTATAACTCTTATTAGTTTTATATGATCTAGTTTTGCACTATAATTTGCCTATAGAGAGAAGTTTGACTTCTCTTTCTTTCATTGTATGGCATAAATCTATAAATTTAGAAACTTATTGAATAATATCACTTCATGTAATTATGGTAGTAAACTTTATTTGAATGTGTCTTAGAGTTATCTATCTGCCTTAGGGCTAGTCATATTTTCCAATTTAGTTTTATATCGCAAGACATATTTTGTTATAGGCTCATTATATTTTTGCTTAAGTTGAGCCACTTAAGCATATGAAACCTTGTCACTTATTTGATTAAAAACTATGCCAAAAACATATTTTCCAATGGATTGAATGTTGTGATGGACTGATTTAGAAGATCATATAACCACTATAACGCATAGTCCTTTAGATTGCAAGGGAATAACTTAGTATATATATAACCATTAGATACATATTCCAAACATGATACATGAAAATATCATAGATGATGCTCTGGGTAACCCTTGCCATCATAAAAATTAAGCTTAATTGTCATAAATCTAGATGGCAAAGGAGTTAACTATATGTGTTATGCCAAAGATGTATGTAAAAGATGATGAAAATCTCAGGCATGGGATGGCTTAGTAACACCCTACTGAATATGTAACACCTTAGACTATATATTATGGATCTCATGCATAAGGGATTATATGTATAGAGAGGAAGAGTGAGCCATAGGAGGTGTTTCCATTGTTTAAGGTTGTTGAGATAAAATATGTTGTTGTACATTCTGAGTTACCCCCACATTAGGTGTAACAATATTACTATTTGGTGGAGTAGAAGCTTGAGCATTATTAGATTTATTCTTTATTTTTGTTATGGCTTGTAGAATCTATGCATGGTCATGGTGATGTTCCTAAATTCTATCTCTAAAACTTTGTAAAATATCATCCTTACCAACTATAATATTTTAATTATTAAGTGGGGGAGGGTGTCCTAATTCCCATCTTATGTATCATTTTGATTTTGATTGTATTGCTCATTGTCAGATGTATTATAATTAAATTATAAATAAGTAAGCTATGAAGGATTAATGATGGGGGTTAATTGGTCATTTTCCCATGGTATAAGCTTGAATGGAAAGATATATGAGTATATTCAATAGGATTTCCACTAATTCTACCACTTGTTCTTAATGTAGATATTCATGAAGACTACATGAACGATTGATCTAGTTAGTACCCATGGAGGGAAGTTTGTGCTCTGAAAGATCACTATGGCAAAGGTGGTATCAACCAGATATGACATCATATAAAATTTTCCTCTATCCCATAATTTGTTGACCTATTATATAAGGTTGAAAGTGATAATTTCCTTGAGATTGGGTACCTATCCCTCTTTATAATTATTATAATCAATGGGACCTAAATTTTTTTGGCATGCATTCTATCATTTTCCCTATATAAATAGTTAAACTATAGCATGCTAATGCACACCGCTTCCTTGGACACATTTTGATAATGTAGGATTTTGGGTTATCTTTTTTCAACCATTGGTACATGTCTATAACCCAATCCTTAAATACCTCATGGATGTAATGTGTGATTAATTATCTATCTATGATATCACAATAAAATGGGATGCTAAACTTAGGGAGGTTGTAATATTTTTTAAAGGTAGCGTTAGGGATGCCCATAATTGGGAGGTTGGCATTAGGTGAATAGAATTATTTTTTCATGCACTTTTAGGTTTACAATAGGTTTATGAATAGGTAACTACATTTTAAAACTTTTGGCTTGGTGTATTTTTTATGTAGGTCCAAAGATCTGAAGGATATCAAGTCATTCCCAAACTCCACATCATCATATTCTAGTTATTCATCACTATTAGGATCCGCTATAATTTAATGGTTTTTAATATATCATTATAATTATTATATTTAGCGATTATGTATAAGAATATGGTGTTTCAAAACTCTTGATCTAGTATAAGGTTCAAAATTGAGGTGGCCATTTATAAATTACTTCATCTTCATGTGCATAACTTTGTAAGAGCATATTTTAGGATATGGAGGAAAATCAAGGTAAATGAATTAATATGATTCAAGTGTGTCAAATAAAGGTAATTATGAATTTGATCTTGATGTTCCCTTATATAGATATATGATATTTCATGCAACAATGGCTTCAATAGACTCACATTATGTGAAATAAACTTTGAGTTAATGGTGTGAGTTCAAATTAGTCATTTCCTAAAATAGTGATAAGACTCCATATATCATATCATAATATCCCATAACCAAGATAATAAACATAATGATCATAGTAGGCAATTCATAGTTCAGCCCTAATAGCATTGTGAATGTTCTAGGGGTCAATTATGTGTCACTGAGTACTATGCTAGCTAGGTATGTATGAAGCTCTTTATTGTGATAGTTAAAATTATAATAGTATACCACCTAAGTGTATAAAGTATTCATGGTGCTATATTATTAGATTAGCGGTCAAGGTTGTATCCTTCTCTAACACCTTAAAGATGTTCCAGGACCTGCTTCCACATGGGTGTATGGAGTTACACATGGCTTTTTCTTACATTTTCAGGCCTCCCATAGCTTTGAAGAAACTAATACCACCAAGTGTCATGAGACACATGTATATTTATCATTTTATTTCACCTCACAAAGATCTAATAATATTAATGCCTCTGAGTGTCAGGAGACACTTGGATCTTTCTCATTTGATAGGGGCCTCCCAAAACTCTGACATATCTAAATTTTTTGGGACCTATAAGATGCTTAAAAATTATAAGTAATTTAAAATGGACCACTAAGTAATCATATCCTTACCTGTAATTAAAAATACTATTTGGAAAGTTCCTAGTTGGACTCTAGGAGTGAGGCTCTAAGATTAAGACTCCAAGAAAAGCCTACATAATCAATTTCTATAGAAAATAGTTAGTGCCCCACAAAAAAATAAATATGAAAAGACTTAATGAATGACATGGGATTGTTATTTTAAATTAAAATAGATGAGAAATATCTTTAAATATAAACATATGGGCTATTATCATATCTTTGAAAAATCTCAAGGATCATATTGGGCTCAATACAGGGTTGATAATTTTTGAATTTTCAGTGATGTAGATGTCCCCTTTTCTTCTACAAAAATGTATGTGTTTGTCACAAAAATGAATTTTTTATCTTTTTTAAATGGGAAAGTGCCCATTACACACAAGAAAAAAATATTATGAGCATTCACCAAGAAGTGCTCATATTATACCCCATTCTACACAGGTTTAGTATATTAAGATCATTATCAACTAAGAATTGAATATTTATATTATGTGTAGAATGGGCACATGTAGGTTCTACACAAGCAATGACTACTAGATTTATCAATTGACAAAATTATTATGTAATGTGTAGAACGGGCATGTATGCATTTTACAAAAATTAAAACTATTGTATTCTTAGTTGATAATGGCATTTTTTAACATGGGCATGTGCCTATTCTACACAAGCCAAAAATATTATGAGAATTGAGTAAGAAGTGATCATATTATTCCCCATTATACATAGGTATACTATGTTAAGAGAATTTCCAATTAAGAATACAATATTTTTATTTTGTGTAAAATGGGCATATGTAAATTCAACATAAGTTATTAATATTGTAATTCTTAATTGATAACATTTTTATGTAATGTGTTTAATGGGCATGTCTCCATTCTACACAAATAGACTATTAGATTATTAAATGATGATGATAATGGGCATGTTATACAAAATCTAAAAATATTATGAGAATTGAACAAGATGTTTTCATAATATATACACAACTCTGACATATCAAGAATATTATCAATTAATAATCCAATATTCTTATCTTGTGTATAAAGGACATATAACCATTCTATACAAGATAATATAATTCGATTATTAATTGATAATGTTATTATCATGTGTATAATGGGAGGTTCCCATTCTAAACATGAAAATAATATTATGAATATTATACACATGTATATTATATTAAGAATATATTATTAGTTCATTAAGTCACTTTTAGTAATTTAATCATGCATATTCATATGCATTCCCAATGTGGTTATGGGTTTAACTCATGGCACACTTTTCCCAATTTTTCTAATCTTATAACATCATACTTATCCACCATAATTTACATCCTGACTAATAAATATTTCCATCCTACATATCAAGATCCTTACTTGGTCTGTCACTCAAGGATAAGTGACTAATCAGTTACTGGGTGTGAATTCCAAAAAATGTTGCATTATGAAAATAAGTGCTACATGTGTGGAGAATGTAATGAGAAGATGATATGGGTACCCAAGCATGTAATCAAGGAAAGTTAATAGTCATTTGAATACTATGAATAAATTTATAAGGATATGCTAACTGGTAAATAAAATATTAAGAAACATTTCATCTACATCTCACATAACACATAGTCCAAAACCCATGTATTTCCCAAGGTAGCCATAACCCACATTTTCCACAATAACAACACTTAGGTGAGATGGGAGTCTATGTGGCTATAAGTTAATCCATATACCTTAGGCCATTAAGGTTAATAATTAAAGTTTAAAACATTTTTTGATTTTAGGATGGCTTGGTTATTTTTATAAGTTAAAAAGGTTTGATGATGTTTTTACCCAAGAGTTTTTAGAAACATTCACGCATGTAGCCACTATCAGAGTACTACATGTAGGGTTCACTAAAGAGTTTCTATAAGAGGTTACCAATATACCTAATACAAGGGAACTTTGGCATATGAAGAAAATTTCTACCACAACCAAGACACTATTTTACACATATGGAGAGTAGTCAAAGTCCTAAAAGAAAGATACACTTTGTTCTACATTACCCAAAATTTGGGTAGAAGTTTCCATCTACATTTTAAGGTACTTAACTTATGATTTTAGCTTTTCAATGTTGTATTTAATAAACTTAAAAATCCTTAATCATCTCAATCATGGGATAAGGTTGAATGTACATAAATTTTAATTAAACATTCTAAGATGGAAAAGGAGTACCCAAATGGGAATCCAACCTATTTATCCCATCATTATCTAATTCAAATGATTTTACACAAATTTTTAATTTACCAAATACCTAACCTAAATTGGGAAAATTTCTTGATAATTTAATAGCTACAATAATAATAACAACATGAATTAATTAATGAATAATAAGGAATGGATGTTGAATAATAGGAAGTGGTTGAAAAGGAATGAGAAGATCATCTGGTATAATACAATATAGATAAACCTAAGAGATTAATAAGGAGTAAGTTAATACTAACTCCTTCCTCATAATATTATGACTGAGGTAAGAAGATCCCTAAAGATACCTCCTATACATAAATATTTAGGAAGAATCAAAAGGTTCCAACTCCACTTACTCCTATAATACAATAAAAAAGGATTAGATTTATATTAATAAGATAACACACTCCAATATCTCCTAATGTTATTAAAATAGATATTGGGGAATCATTTGAGAAAGAGGAGGATCTCAGTGTAAATGAAAGTGAAGACTTCCAAAAGTTTTGATGAAGGAAACTCTGCTTCATCTAGATTTGAGATTCCATCCTTTGGAGAGATAGAACATTGGATTAGCTCACATTATGTGGTGAGATAAGAGGTAACATTGGATGAAAAATAAGATAATGTGGTGGATGAAGAAGTGGTAAAGGTAGACAAATAAACCTTTTTTCTACCCAAGTATGAAGAAAATAAAAAATTGGTATAATCCCTATAGTAAATTTAAATCCTTACGGCATGCATTAAGGAACTTGAGAAAAAGGAGAAATTGATAGATACACTATCTAGGGTGATATAAGTAGGGAGTGGACATTTTCAATCCCATAAAACTTAGAATTTTATAGAATCATCTCCTAGTGATATAAGACACATGGAAAAGACTATTTTAATAACTTCCACCTACACCAAAGAGCTTAGTTAGGAAGATTTTTTCATAAAAATGGATGTCAAGATGAAAACTAGGAAAATTTGATGTCATAATCAATTTAGTTAATTAAGATATAAATATAAATATTTAAATAATAAGGTTAAAGAGGATGATTCAAAAAAATTAAAATTAAAAAAAATGGTAGAAGATATGAGTCAATAATAGTGCAACTAATGAGTTTTAAAACTCCTTCAAGAGTGTATGTTGTCTACCTTAAGGAGTAGTGGTTAAAATTTTATTTCATGAAGTCTATAGTGATATTGCCAAACTATTAATTGAGCCTAACTCCTTTTTAAAAATATATATCAAGATCACTCCTAAGGATCAAAATTAATTATTTGAATTGTATACACACAACTATATTGTTACTCATGAAATATAATGGAATCCAAACCCATATTTGGGTGATGTACTTCTGAGATATATTTCCAATGAGAAAAGAAGAGTTGAGGAATTATATGAGTATATTTAAAAATATAAATAAAACAAGCTAATGATCATAGGGGAGGATACCATGCCAAATGTAATACAATCATATTGTGTTGCATTAATGAATATAAAGGAGGTAGCTACAAGAACTAGGACATAACAAATAGAGGCCTAGAATCAATATTTGGACTTGATCAGAAAAATATTTCAATAAGCTTGCAATGATTACTTATTTAGATAGAATGATCTTACCATTTAATTTAAAATTAATGAGCCATTATTAGGGTATATTTTCACATTATATCTCAAAATAGTCACCAAATATATTGGCATGGTAAGAAGGAAGATAGTTAGTTGGCTATCTATAATATATCAAACTTCTATTTTATGGTTTCCCATTCTTGATTAGATGGGAATAAATCAATTCAATGAAATAACTAAAGATAGGAAATGGAAAAGGATATAAGACAACTTTGGGTTTTGTAAAAAATAAATGGTAGGTACAACATAACCATTTGAATTTTGAGTATTGTGCTTCCATGTGCAGAGTTTTAAATTTTTTGAGGATTAACAAAAAGTTTAGTTAGGGGTGTGATGAGTCAAGAAAACATCTTTAAAACTAATCCTATAATCCTATTTCTTTAATGCCCTCGTACCAATCCTAAATATATAAATTTTTCTTTTGTATCCATTTCCTATCAAATAGTACTAATAAATATGATGTGTACATCTTTGTGTTTTATGATTAAAACCCTTATTTTCTTAATCAATCTTGCATTATCTACTTTTATTATTATTTTTGGTTTTAATAGTCATTGTAATATGTTATTTAGTCTCATAGGCCATTCTTAGCCTCTAGTGGACATTGATATCTAAATTAAATTACATTAAATACTCATTTAGATCATTTGTTAGATGTATCTTAGTGGAAAGACTAAAATAACACATTTCAACTATGAATACAATAAAATACCGAAACAAATAACAAGAGGGGAATATCATACACAAACTCAAATGAAACCCAAATGACATTTTTTATTCAAAAAAAAGGTCTCCTTTCTCCTTCTTCACACACTTTCCTAAATAGGCTATTCAACTTCTCATTTCACTCTTCCTTTATTTTAACACTCTAATCCTTCTTCTTGACACATTTATTTTCTTTTATAAATAATGATAAATTATTCAATCTCTTTGTTTCATTTACCATTTCTAACATTCACCTAGACTAAAAAATTGTCTCATCCTAAGACACATAAACGCCTTAAAAATTCAAGTTTTTACAAATTTTCTCCCTTACAAATGTATTTGAGATAAATAATATAATCCTAATCCTAGTGTCCATGGATGCTTACCAAATTTTCTTTCCATTCTACTCTACCTACTCTAAAAACCCCTAATACATTTAAATTTTTACAAATTTTAAACCACTCATACTTAATTTGGACCTCTTACATATTCCTTCAATTTTTGGGTAAGAGTATGACAACTAAAAACATTAAAACAAGAAAAATACAAAATCTACACATTATAAAAATATATAGAGAGCCAAAGTAACATTTTATAGTGAGTCTTCACAAAATATATTCTCACTCTAGTTGGAAATATGTTGCCTTACATTATTGTTCCTTAAATCTTTTCTGGATTTGCGAGTGGGATATGAAGATGTTAAAATTAGTTTTTGATAGATGAATTTAAACTATAAGAACCATTATCATTGTTATAATCATTATTATTATCATGATTAAATTTCTCACCATTGTAGGGTATGCAAAGTTATATGTATGATCAATTATTTTTGATACTTGAGCATAAATTTTTGTAAGCACCTAACCAAAATAACCAATATCCCTTAGAACTTGCTTGAGAAGATAAAAGTTAATGCCCATGGAAGATGAATAGTTTAACATAGATCACACATATATTGACAATATAATTGACATTATATGCAAAATATAGTATATCTAAATGAAAATAAT
This sequence comes from Torreya grandis, assembly GCA_037957365.1. Taxonomy (NCBI): domain Eukaryota; kingdom Viridiplantae; phylum Streptophyta; class Pinopsida; order Cupressales; family Taxaceae; genus Torreya; species Torreya grandis. The sequence continues at coordinate 2,126,277 of JARHVA010000603.1, forward strand.
GATTATTAAATTCATTACCTTCTTGAGTGAACACTGCCATTAAGAGTCATTTCATTATCCTCCTTTGTAATAAAACTATTGACCCAAATCATAATTATATCCAAGTTCATTGTTGTAACTAAATCTTTTTCATCCTTGTAATTGTATGTAGCCCAGCCTATAGGTGTGAGTATTGACACTTGTGCATCATCCATATATAAAATAAAACCCTTGTTGCCTACCAAATCCATTTCAGAATATAAACACATAATAAAAATATATATTTAACATCATAAATAATTAAATTTATCTATCATGTACATATATTTGATGAAATAATAATATTATAATCATCTAAAATTAAAATAATGCACATAAAGATCTCCATTAGTAAATACTCCCACTTTTAATATACACCGTCATACATAGTTTCATCCTTAAAATTAGAACAATGTGATTCTTCAAAGTATTCTTCTCTTTCTTGACCATTTTAAAGCCTATTGGTTCCACCACTTGGGACTGTGAATGGATCATGGTTTGATGTTTTCTTTCCATGCTATTGTTAAGACTTGATTCAATGTCAAGGCCTATTCTACTATTCCTACCATCATATTATTGATTCCAAAATTTATTTGAGAAAGACATATGTTACACAATATATTTTTTATATGGTACTCATCTTTAAGCTCATACACCATTGGATTAACACCCAAACTACACAATATATAATTGTAGTATCTATCTATGATAGCATTCCTAGGTGTATCAATTCAATCCACCTTTAATGTCACATCCTAATTTCTCTCTAAGCTTAGTAACCTATTGATCTATAGATTTTTATGGTTATTATTTGATTAACTACTATTTGATTAAGTTTTAATATCATATTCTAGTTATGGGAAAATTATATGTTTCTTAATTTATATGTTTGATTAGCTATGGGTTTAGTTGTACATTTATATTTTGTATATTATGATCTTGTTTATTAGTGTGGTGGTGTAGATGGAGGCATTAGGGGATGATAAATAAGTAAAATTGGAAACCAATCCACACAGCACAATATATTAGCATGCTTTATATTAATTTCTTGATTTAGATAGTTGTAGTATGTCTTTGTGTTACTTATATTCAAATGATCATTAATATTCTTTTTATTATGATCTTAATTGATATTAAATGATCATGTTGTTTTAGTTGTGTGATTTCACTAATATAGTTGTGTTATTGCATTAATAGATGTTGAATTTATTGATTTAAGGAATGATTAATTTTGTACTTGTCATAGTGTGAATTACCATTATCTTAGATATTGATAAGTGAATTATAAACAATGTTTTCAATGGTATTCATAACTATTGCTATTAAATAGATTCTAACAATTTACTTGATCAGTTTGGCAAGTAACTATTGATTCTTAGAAGGTTATTATTATTGTTTATAATAAGTTAAATAACCTATATTAATTCATTAATAAATTAAAGGTTATCTATTCACATTTATGGAGAGTTCATTTCTAAATTATTAAGTGAATATAATAGTGTTTGACTCATGAGTGGACTTAATATTATAGTTGATGGCCTAGTTTTAATTTCAAACTAGTCACATGTCATTGCATTTGAGTTGTAATGTTTGATAAACTTGCTATTTACCCAAAAATACAGTCCTCCTTCAATATTATTCTCCAACCTCCTCAATCACCACTTCAAGGAAATTATCCTCAAAATTTATCCTCATTAATAGCTATTTTTATTCTCCTTTATTATTAGTTTGACCTCATCTCATCCTAACAACATACTTTTCTTATAATTTTCATCCAAATGTTCCTCAAGGCTTATCAACTTGCCTTTTTGACTCCTATATTGGGATTCCTTATAAAGGATGACGAGGTGAATTTTTACATTTACATAACATGTTTTAAATATATTAAATATTCTCCTATAGTCTTTACATGAGCTTAGTTCCATTTAAAATTAATGAGTCATTGATTGAGACCTTAGAGTATAAGTATGAGTTGATGCAAACATAGATAATGAGTAGTGAGTCATTGATGTTTACAATGTAAGATTTGATGGAGATGTAGATGTTAGGAACATAGAACATAGAGAAATATTAATTAAATAAATATGGAATAAAATGTAGAAAACACAACACAATAGAGACATAGATTTAATGTGGTTCACCTAATATAGGCTACATCCATGAAGAAACAACTAGTCCCTCTTATTATTCAATCCAAAAAATGAAGGGAAAAACCTAAAGTGCATCCACTAAAATATCCTCTACAATCTCACACAATATTACACCATGATTAAAATTCCCTCATACAAAAGGAGGGTTACATATTAGGGAAAAAATGCACAAACATAATTTCTACCATTAGATCTATGACCTAATAGTGAACGGTCTAGATTTATTATGAAATTAAAATATTTTACAATGTGAACATAGTAAAGGGAACTCCCACCTCACACCCCTAGTTTTGGGAACTAGGCATTATAATAATATCAGGCTCCACCATCTAATAATATCCCACTTGGAAATTAATTGCTGCAACTCCACCACTATAACTCTTCCTTAGACTTTTATTTGAACTTTGACCCTGACATGTTTGTCATCTTCCTTGTAATCCCTAAAGACCTATTGAAGTTGAAAAACTCTCTAGCTTATCCTTTGTGACTACTTGTGTTAGCATATATGCAATATTTTAACTTGTATATATATTTTACAACTTTAGTTGACCATCCTCCAAAACTGAATGAATGAAGTGATACATGAGTTGTATATGTTTGGTTCTTAAGTGGAATGTTGAGTTATTTGCTAAATGAATCACATTTTGGCTATCACTTTATAACCTTCAAGATTCTTACTTATGCCTCAACTCTTCCATAAACTATTGCATCCATATCATCTCCTTGATAGCTTCTGTAGATGTAACATACTCTACCTCTATAATTGACAAAGCAACTATCCTATACAATTTCAAAATCCAACTAACTATTGTATCACCAATAGTGAAAACATAACCTATGGCGCTCTTCCTACCATCTAAATCTCTAGCCATGTCTGCATCAACCTATCTTTATAAGGTAACATCTAAACCTTCATAACATAATCATCTATCAACGGCCCCTCTCAAGTACCTAAGAATCTAGTTAACTGCATCCCAATGCTCCTTTCCTAGATTATTCATAAACCTGCTACTAACTCCCATTGTATGAGTAATATCTGGTCTCATGTACACCATAACATAAATTAAACTTCCAACTATTAGATCATATGGAACTTTAGACATGTAATTGATTCCTTCATACATTTTAAGACATTATTCCTTGCTTAATTTGAGTGCCCACTCAAAGGTGTACTTACAAGTTTTGCATCTTGCATATTAAACTTGACTAACACCTTATTTATGTACTCTTCTTGAGACAATGTCAATATTCTATTTTTCTTATCTCTTGTTATTCTCATACCAATGATTTACTTTGCATCACATAAATCCTTCATTAAAAATGAATTTTCTAATTTTCTTTTGAGATCATTTCTATCTTGCATGTTAGACCCTTCAACAAGCATGTCAAGTACATACAATAAAAATATAATATAGTTGCCATTATCTAATATGTTAAAATAGACATAGTGATTAGAATGACATGTACTATAACCTTGTTTTATCACAAACATGTCAAATTTCAAATACCACTATCTTAGAGCTTGATTTAGGCCATACAAACTCTTTTTCAACCTAAACACCATTTAATCCTTACCTTTGACTTTATATCCCTTTGGCTGCTCCATATATATTTCCTCTTCCAAGTCACCATGAATGAAATTTGTCTACACATCTAACTATTTAAGGTGCAACTCTTCTACTACTACCAAACTTAAAATGGTTCTTACAGAAGTCATTTTAACTACTAGAGAAAATATTTCATCAAAATCTATACCTTTATTTTGTGTAAACCCCTTTACAAAAAGTCTAGCCTTGTTCCTCTTTTTGCCTCCATCTTCTTCCTTCAACCTATAAATCCATTTATAAATCAATGATCCTTTACCTATAGGCAACTGAACCAAATCCCAAGTTTCCTAATGTACCAAGGAGTCCATCTCCTCTTTCATGCCTTGCTCTCACTTCTTTCTAGTTTCTACCTACATTGCTTCTTCATAGCTTCCTGGCTCACCACCATTAGTCAATAATAAATAATAAAGTGGAGGAGAGTATCATTTAGGGAGTCTACTTACTCTGGTAGATATTTTAACTACACTTTCAGGAGTTTGAGGTACTTGTTTTTGTATTTGTTGCACATTGTAATTTTCTAGCACTTTTGGAATTTCATTTCTAGTGATTTCATTAAGTATTATATATTCACTATTTGGCTTTTCTCATTTCTTTTTGTGCAACTAATCTTTGTACATGACCTTCTCATTAAGGATCACATATCTACTCCTAATGATTTTGTGATTTTCAAAATCCCAAAAATGGTAATCAAAATATTACCTCCATATCTAATAAAAGTACATTTCTTGGATATTTTTTCAAACTTGGTTCTATTTTATTGATTAATATGGGTAAATGATTCACAACTGAAAGTATTTAAAAAGGAATAATCTACATTTTTACCTGTCCATGTTTATTCTATAATTCTACCATCTAAAGGACTTGAAGGCCCTATTTTTATCAAGTAAATAATAATATCCACAACATCTACCCAAAACTATAAAGGCAACTCTGCATGTAATCTCATGCTCCTTACATGCTCCATGATTATCTTGTTCATCCTTTTTGACAAACCATTTTTTTATGGTGTTCTTGGAACCGTCTTCTCTCTATAAATCCCATAGGATGAAAAATAATTATAAAATTTATTAGTATAGTATTCACCTCCATTGTCTAATTTGACACACTTCAAATTATTTCCTATCTCATACTCAACCAAAGCTTTCCATTTTATAAAAGTATCAAAAACATCATATTTTTTTGTATGAAATAAACCCAAGTTTTTCTAGTTACATCATCAATAAAAGTAACATAATAAGAAGAGACACCAAGGGATGATACCTAAGCTAGTCCACATACATCTATATGCACAAACTCTAACTTTTCATCCTTCTTTGTCTTCTTAACTCTGATAAATATGACACTCTTTTATTTTCCATACACACAGTGCTCATAGAAATCCAAATCCACCTTAAAATATGGAAACAAATTCTTTGAGTGAAGAACTTGCATCCCCTTCTCACTCATGTGCCCAAGTATGTGGTGCCATAATTTTGTATCTACTTATATATAATCTAAAGCAATATAAGAGTCAACATTACCATTAGACAAATTTATTGTACCTACCTTCTCTCCTTTTGGTATTATAAGTGATCTTTTAGTGACCTTCCATAAATTTTATAAAAATGTAACTTTGCATCTCTCACTTCCCAACTACCCTATTAAAATTAGATTTTTTCATAACTCAGGAACATGTCTCACTTCTTTTATTAACCATTTATTTCCATTATATATATATATATATATATATATATATATATATATATATATATATTGTATCTTAACCTTTTCTACAATTTTACAGGGTTCACCATCACCTAAATAAACATGTCCAAAATCACCTTGAACATAGTCTTAAAAATATTTATTATGGTGTGTAGCATGAAATGAATCCCCTAAATCTAACCCCCAAGAATCATTAATATTATCTAAAAAAATAATTAAATCTCTTGTATCACATCACTTGATACATTTTCTTCTTTATTTTTATCTTGGTGTCTATCTTCTTGTTTTCCTTTTTGAAACCAACAAACTTTCTTTAGGTGTCCTTTCTTCCCACAAATCCATCACACCAACATTCCTCTAGATTTGTATTTACCCTTCTTGGACTTCCCATTATTCCCTGAGCCCTTTCCTTTCTCCTTTTGTCTTCCCCTATTCTCCATAGTCAAAGCATTACCTAATGTCTCACATGTGATTTTTCATTGCATTTCTTTACTAATAATAACATCAATAACATAATCAAACTTTAAATTGTTTAAACTAGATACATAATTACTCACAACCATGACCAAGTCATTCCAGCTTTTTGGTATTGAACATAGAATCAAAAGATCCCTAACCTCATCATCAAAATTTACTCCTATAGATATTAACTAATATATGATCATGATAAATTTGTTTAAATGATTAACTACAGACCCACCTTCTAACATTTTTAGATTAAATAAATGCTTCATAAGAAATACCATGTTGAAGGCTAACAATTTTTCATACACTCTCTCTAATGCCTTTATCACATCCATTATTATCTTTTCTTTTAAAATATTGAAGGCCACTAATGCTACTAGGCACAGTTGTATTATTCTTAGTGCCTTTCTATTAAGAACCTCCCAATCTTCATCCTTCATAGTCATTAGTTTCATTACTATTCAACCCAATGATAGAAAAAGATCCTTTTGATATAAATAATCCTCTATTTGAATCTTCCATAGTTGGTAGTTTAGGCTGCTAAAATTTTTGACCTTAAACTTGCCTTCTTCAACCATTGCTCTCACTAGAACCACGGACCCTCTTTTCTAGTGATTTTATCTTCTAAATAAACCTTCAACTCTAATACCATTTGTTAGGAATATATAACATATGCAAATATTAATAAAATAAATATGGAAATAAAATGAAGAAAACACAACATAAAAGAGACACATATTTAACATGGTTCACCCAATATGGTCTACGCCCACATAGAAACAACCAGTCCTTATTATTTAATCCAAAAAATGAAGGGAAAAACTTACAATACATCCACTGCAACATCCTCTCCACTCACACACAATATGATTCTATGATTACAATGCTCTCATACAAAAGGAGGGTTACATATTAGGGAAAAATTGCATAAACATAATTTCTATCATTATATCTGTGACCTAATAGTGAATGGTTCAAATTTACTATGAATTTACAATATTTTACAATGCATTTTTAACAAAATTTTGATTCTGAGGAATTGGTCCTAAACCCATCTTGGGGGGGATTCCAAGTAGGTCACCTCCCCCTAGAACCCTATGGTGACCATAGTGGGGGGAGTCCCCCCCCCCACACCCCCTTATTAGGAACTGGGCATTATAATAAGATCAGGCTCCACCATCCAATAGTAGATAATAAGATTTGTGAATCAGACATCCTTACAGGATGCTACTAAAGGATTAATAAAATAATAATTGGCCACTAAAAATGTGATGAGATTGATTAGGTGATATGAATAATTACAAGTGTGAGTAAGTAGGAGTATGGTCCTAGACATCATCACATAAGGTTTAAAGTGTAGATGATTGTTATCAATTTCTCAAGGTTCATTCCCTTAGGAATTCTCGCAATCCCTTTACAACATAATTTGAATTTTCAAACATAGTATTTTAAAGGGAAACTATTTACAATGATAAATTGACCTTTTTCAAGATAAATTAAGCATTATAAGGCTTCTTATTGATCATTTAAACCCTCTTAAACATCATAACACCTATGATAAAGTACATCTTATAATATTTACATCCTTAAAATTGATCACAAATCCATTTACATAACAAATCCAAATTTATATGTAATGAAATGTAAATAAATAAGTAAATAGTAAATATCACATGTAAATGTAAAATATACATAATGATGAAGATTTTAACTTAGAAAAAAATGTGGATTTTTTAAAGCCCCATATAAATTAATAATGATCACTAACCAATAATATGTGTAAATATTAAATGATCAAAATAAAAAATACACATAGGTAAAGGAATCTTATTTATTGAATAATATATGTGTGTATAAACAAAGTTTTATGTCATAATTCAACATAAACAATAAGACATATATCAAGAAAAAATGTAGACCATAACATGAACATATACAAAATTCACCATATAAGCATATAATGTGGGCCATATAGACATACCAAATAAATTTTGCCCTACAACTAGACCCCTAGCACAACAACTAACTTTCCTGCTCCTCATTGCCTCCAATTAAATTGTGTTCTATGGCCATAGATGTAGATCTAGGGGTGTTGGATGCCTCAATACAAGGAGAAACTCTCCTCTTAGCATGTGATTCATCAAATATTTGATCCATAGCCTCTCAAAATTTGTGTACCTCCATAATATATTAAATATAAAATTTAATGCATTAAAATTATATATTTAAAATGATAAATTTTTCAAGAACAAAATTTTGCAAAATGATTCTAGACTCACTGTATTCCATCTAAATGATTGTCTAAATACAAGAGATCATGCAGACACCCATTATGGATAATCCTATGGATCATACATATATCATTAGATCTAGATGTACACACATTTATGTAAATATGACATATAATATAATTTCCTAAAGCTAAAAACTAATTTTACTATGTGTTCTCACTAGTATCAATCCCTGAATCATGCCCTATTATAGAGATAGTGGATCTTTAGATGTAACCCCAACATAAAAAAAACCTTCTTGTCGTCTATAAGGGGTGCCCATAGCATCCATCATCATCTATAATACCAATAAATGAATAATGTGTCAATCTAATGAGCACGATAAAAAATATATGATTATAATATATATCTTAAAACATAGTTTTTTATTCAAGGGACAATAAATATATATGAATAAATATGTAATTTGAAAGTTTCTAAACCTAAGTATAGGGTACATCAATGCCAATTGTGACCCCTAAACTAGATTCAAGTCCTATTAAGCTACCCAAAATATCACTAATCATCTATATAAGTAACAAATAAAAAGTTTAGTCAAATAAATTTGTCAATTAAGTAAAAACATACTAGAAAATAAACTTAATATTATCTTACAAACATAAACAAATTATAATTAAAATAAAATATATATATCAAATACAGATGGTGAAGTAGATAACTCATTTAAAATACGTTAACATGTCTTGAGAGGAGTTGGTGAAGGTACTAAAATTGACACAATGTCTAGCATGATATTGTCATGTGTTGTTTAAGCATCTATAAGTGACATATGCTCTGGTTTGATAGTCTCCTAAGTTCCTAAAGTAACTACATTAGGAATACACTAAGGAATCATGTTGTCCTGAGGTATAAAAAGAACTATAGATGGAATATAATGAGAAGCACTGATTTCCTAAGATATTGAAGCAAATGTATATGACATAAAATAATAGGCACTAGTAAACTACACAAAGGTAGGTCTAGTATCAACAAAAGTAATTTGTGTATGTTTCACTTGAATGGGAGGTCTCATACACTTCCTCTTACATGATTTGAAATGATGCATAAGAACTATATAATTAGTATAAGGAAGAGGGACACTAAAACCAATACCAATACCACCAAAACCATTAGTGATACTACCACTAAAACCAATACCAATACCACCAACATCAATAGCACCAATATTTCTAATAAATGTCTCACCACTTATATGTTGAGCAAAACTCTTTAATGCATTCAAACAATGGTCAATCATAACTTACGTCAGACTCATAACCACCTTAAGAGTATACATCTATAAGGTACAATGGAAAATTTTAGGGATAGAAGAATGTGTTATTGTCCTATTTATCTAAAATTAGTGAGGATGGTTTTGGTCTCACCTAGAACTAGGTATATCAAATGAAGACCCACCTCCCCTACCTTAGGATACATTCATGTCAAAATAATTTTTAATTTCTAGTAGCATAAACTCATAATAAAGTTTTCTCAAAAAACATAATAGAACCTCATTATTGATCCATAAAGGCTCATAAAACACCATCCACCACCTATTCCAATATTTATTTTTTATCCCCTCTAGAACACACCAACCAATACTAATATGTTTATAACTCATCGATGGTGGTTGGTTGGTTATAGGCTTAACAAAAAAGCACACACTTATTATTTTGTTATTTTCTACTTAACATTTTCATATGATAATTTATTAGAATAAAATTATTTTAGGACATCACTTCGATGCAACATTGCATCAAGTTGTGAAGTTACATTTCCCACTTTTATTAAAATAGTCTCCATTGTATTAGCAAGTGAATTTCATGAACTATCAGTTGAGGAGTGACGCAAAACATTGATCATTATTTGTAATTATTGATATTTTGTATTTTATAGTTCATATAATTTAACTTCTTCATGTGTAAAATCAATTTTTTAAAGATTTTTTTCTATATTTTCTTCATACAATGGGTCCATGATTCAATTATGTATTTATATTTATAGAAATACATGTTTTTTAGGTAATGAAAGAGAATCGAATGCAAATCTAATTTCAAAACCTATGCACAGAAATTATTATAAATACAAATGAAAAAAATGAAATTAAAAAATAGACATACCTAAGATAGCAACTAAAATGTTGAATCTCATTGGTGGGATGAAAATATGAAGCCTGCACATGGTTTATGAGCAAATGGAGAGAAGGGAAATGCAAAAAATCTTCTAAATATGTAAAAACACATTGCAGGTTTTATAAAATATAGCCTTAAATGGGAAAAAGAAGGGTGTATGCCCTTATAACTTTGTAAAGGGTATACACCCTTTATAAATATCAAAGGGCATACACCCTTTAGGCTTGAGTATAAACATGATCCTTAGAATTTTTTTAAAAAGGGGCATACACCCTTTGTAAAAAATTTTACAAAGTTGGGGAATATTTCCTTTTTATCTACCAACTTTTTGCATCTACCCCAAATCAAGATTCAACATGATTGAAACAATGAGTAACAAAATATAAAGGACTCAAAAATAAGTGAAAATCTATTATCTCAAAATATAAATCATGAGCCCTCATAAATAGTTGAAAAAAATGTAATATGTATGCATCAATTTTGATAAGGATAATTTAAGGAAAGAATATTTTATTAATGCATACATTTATAATGATGATCACATGTGGGAATTTGATGACATTTTATATCCTAAGTTTAGTACTTCATCACTATAATCTCTACTTGAGATCACACATCTATTGGATGTTGTTATAGGACTCTAATATTCATATAATTCATAACTCATATTAAAAATATATATATAATATGAAATAATTAAAATATTTAAAAAATAAAAATAAAAATTATATATAAACAAATAAAAATCTATGACCTATGCATGACATGTGTTGGTAGATTACATGATTTATAACATACATGGTTTATTATATATCATGTTTTTATGTGAAAATGTATTTCATGATATAAACGTGTGAGATATGGGTCAGATAGGCTATGTATGACATGGACAATCTAATGCAGGACATTTCTATACCTAGAGGCTACATTTCCTACATTCTGTCATTCTTACACTTGGTGCGTACTAGTAAATTTTACATAAGTTAAATAATTATATGACCATTCCATTTATCATATTGAGATATTTTTACTTATTACATGAATTGATATTGCACATACTAAATAGAGTGTTATATTCTATCTATGTTATATTTTTATATGTGTGATGATGACATACATTGGTTTCATAGATTAGTCTTTCTTATTCTATGCATCCTTGTTTCTATTGTTTGTTACATTGTGTGATGTTTAAATGTGTATTACATTATGTGACTCTTTTTTATTTGAATTTGACTCTCTGTGACACTAGGTGTTCATTGTGTGACTCCTTTTGTGTCTAAAAATTTCTCTATTTGACTTTGATTCTTCAATGTATGACTCCTTTTATGCATTACTCATTATTTATTTAACTTTGAATCTACATGACATTGGGTGTTTATTATGTTACTCAATTTATGTTTAAATATTTATTTATTTTAATTTTATTTTACATAACTTCGATTATTCATCATATCATTCCTTTTTGTTTAACTCTTTCTCTATGTGTCATTGGTTTTCATCAGGTGACTCCTCTTTTGTTTGACTCTTTCTCTACGTCACTCTTACCTTGTGTGTAATTATGTGTTATCATGCATGTTTCTATGATTTATTATGTTTATCATGGCCCTGATATTGAATATGACTTTATGTGGATACATCTACTATTTTATACTATGCTTGTGTTGTTTTGATTCATATCAAATAATCTTATATATTTGTATGATTCAATGATACTTATCAAGCATATTATGCATAGTTATTACTCATTATTTCTATTATTATTACTATGATAAGTATTGGTGTGTGTCTCATTACTATATATATCTAAAAATTGCACTTGTATGCCTTAGGATACATGTTTCATATATGCTTAGATGATCTAATATTTACATGATGACATGATATATTCATCTTACTAAATTTTTAATTACATACATATTTTTAATTATATAAGTAATTTGAGACATACACAATGACTCTTTTCTCTATATATGATTAATTCAAAAGAGACATTCCTCACTTGAAAAGGACATCATACACATTGGTCTTGTCTTAGAGACTAAGTTGTAATGTGGATATATTTTTAAATTGGGTGCATATTTGTTCACATTATTATATGTTTTAATTACATTATTATAGGATTAAATCAGATTATGACAAATTTCACAAAGATTGTAGGCATATATAGGGTATATGTTTGATATGATACATTATAATGAGTGACATGTATATTTTTTGATATTATTACACATATTACAGGATTATATTGCACATGTTATCATATTGGGGGCATATGAGAGGTATATCTTCAAAAATGATTAATATTATTATATTTTGGCATAGGATATCAAAATTGGGTCCACATGTAGGGCATATATTAGACATTATATAATATTATTTCTTTATATTTACTTAGGTTATACACATCTATACATAGGAATTACATAGGTTGAATCATAAAACTCATTTTCATTAGATGATTCAAAAACTTGCTCATATACTTTGATTTACTTAGTTTTATTGGGACCTGGCATGGTTGAGGTTCTACATGACTTAACTATTAATAACTTATCTATATATAATGATTATTTGGGCATATTCAATTCCACCCATGTTTTAACACTAACACATCCATTAGGCATAATCACCCCATTCTCTAATTATTTTAGAAAGAAATTTGATTCATGTGTAGACTAGTGTATTCACTCATTATTTTGTTTTCAAATATTTTTAATTAATAATTCACATTTTCAAAAATAATTGGACATTGATGTCACATGTATGATTACAATTCTTACATGGATCAATCCCAACACTAAGCCCATACCTAAAGACACCCATCATGGCTACACTCAAGTAGCAAGATTTAACTATATCCTTTTATTATCTCACTTTAAATTACTAGAATAAATTGGGGAAGAAGGGGGGTTGTTATTTAAACACATAAACGAGGTATTAGATACTTTAAATTGTAATTTTTAACTAAGATTTAGTATACATGACTTGTGCATATAAAAAAGACTCTTTCTCACAATGCCTCATAGCCATTCACTTATGTATGGGCTTTGTATTCCTAATTTTCCATTATTAATACACATGATTTCCATAATATTTGCCTAAAAAGCTTATAGTCTTACATAGAATGTCTTATATTTTCATATCACCATTTTATATTTTCACGACACCTCTGACCATAGTTAGATAGTTGTCTTCCCTAGACCTATCTACATGACATTTGATGAATATTTTCCCAAATTCAAATCATTTCTTATGATTAACCCATACATTTTGCATTTTTTAATAGGTAAATCACCTAATTATTAAGCTATATAAGCATAACAATCCTATTCTTATTCCTATATATATAATTGATTTAACACTCACTTGTAAAATCACTATTGCACTAATGAATATGCCTATAAATCCTTGAAGCACTATCCTAAATCATTTAAATTTTAAAATTCCTTAAAGTGACAAATACGATGCAAGTCTAAATGGCATTACAAGCTCACAATCACAAGTTTTCAAGTGTCAACATTTAGACACATGATTGCATTGAAAGGTAGTATTACATTAATTGCTCACAAACATAGTTAGGTGGGATAACTATGTGTTTTTTGAGCATTCTTCAGAGTGTTTTAACATATGTAGTGATAAAAAACTTTGGTATTGGTTTAAGTTAACTTAACCCATCCTCTATAACCTCTTTTTACAAGAAAAACAAGTGTCAAAATTGAGTTAGGAATTCAAAGCGAAGGTAAATGAATATAGACCTACACACGGTCCTACATTTTCATATTGCATAGAGTACCTATCTATAGATAAGAATAACAATATGTGAAAAAATATTTTGAAACATATAATGAGACAATTCTAGTATAACATAAATGGTTCTAATTTCCACATACATCTTTTCATTACCAAACTCTTCCTAATAAGTTTAGATAGTGAGTTATATATATGATCATCCAAAAACCCATTACATATCACCAATAATTACTACACATTATCACAAACTATAACACAACTAAAACACACCAAGTAACCTATCTTCTAGGTAAGTTATATTAATATAAATTCAATAAATCAATCATACTTTAAGCACAGATTATACAAACCAAATTAGGATCAATTTTTACATTATTTGGACCACTAAATATTGAATACTATAAAATATGTATATTTTATCGTCATTATTTTATCATGCATGTGGAAATTACAATGAATATACGATGGATATATAAGTTTGATTTCAAAATTTGTAATATATGTGACAAAATTCTAGCATGCATTTTGATTTTTTATAATAAAACCATAAATAAATACAATAACATATTCTAAATTGATTTTGCATGGAAATAGTGAGACAAGCACATCTCTAATTACAGACATGAGCTAGAGGGTTTTTTCCAAGATGGGAGAAAGGTGGCATAACATTTCATCATTGATAACAACGTAAGAATGACACTCATGGTGAGTATCACTAGACAATGTGTGATTTGGTGATTTGGCACCCATATTTTACTAAGGAGTTCCATTACATAGCTACTTTTTATTTTCATTTTATACAAAGTGTGAATTTAAGACCAAATATTGGAGTAACTATGTAAAAATGATGGTTATTTTCACTTCTCACATCATGATGAATATATAAATTTTTTTTTGGAAGCATTTAAATAACAAATAATTTATTTTAAAATAATAATCTCTTAAGATAGAAAATGTCATCAAAATATATAAACATGTGTGTTGTAATAAAATGCTAGAATGTGATAATATAAAATTGTGGTACACATTGCATTGAATAATAAAATGTTAATATAAATATTTAAGTTTAAATATATGAGAATAATTTTATTTGTATATTATATATTCAATAACATCATATTATAGTGTATGATATTTTTGAAATAAGAAATATAATATATTTTTTATTATTTACCTTATTAAATTAATTTTCTAAAATTTGATCACATAAGAGAAATAATTATATAATCAAATGCTAAGATACCAAAAGAATGAAAAGTAAAAACATCAAGAGAAAATATCAAGACACATATTATGCAATACTATTATTTATAAAATATTTGATAGAGTCATTGAATCCAACATGAGTTTGCTTTTATAAAATGTAAAGTTATAATAAACTCTCTTAAAAATGAATGTTGTCATCTCATTAGAAGTGACGAAAAAAGTATCCTAAAAGAGAAGGTAGATGATAATCTAGGTATTTTTATTAGAGATATTTTGTGGGAAAAAAAAAGCCCCCAAAATATAAATGTATGATTTGAGTTAAATCATAAAAACTTATAAAATTTATCTAACTAAAACATTATTCTCATTCACTATTCAAATTTCATAATTTGACAAGAATTTAAAATATTTTGAAAAATAAGAGTTATGAAAAGAAGTATATTAATTTGTACACGGGATTTCAAAAATTACAAATGGATTTTAAGATGGATGGAACGGCATCATTACAAATAAATAAATTTATTTAGAAAAAAATTAAAAAAATAGAATATAATTTTATCATTACAATCAATTATATTTTAAGTTGTCATTATTCTCTCACTTTAAAGATTACATTATTCAAACCCAAATGTTTTGTAATCATATAAATACCCCTACATGGTTAGTAAAGAATGCAAAAGATAAATTGGTTTTGAGATACTTAAAATAATTATTAAAAGGGAGTTTGAAAATAAGAATATTACACAATTGAGATGGTACATGATAACAACTAAATATGTTGACAAAGAAAATAAAACAATAAAATATAATGTAGATAAAATAAAAGATTGATATGTGATTAACCAATACCCCTAAGAACTCTAAAAATTATATAATCTTATATATTTATATAAAATATAGTGAAAATTAAAAAAAAAAACTTCATTCTTCTTAAATTTTCTTAGATTGATTTTATCAAAAGTAAATTTGTTTTGTTCAATCTCTTATATATATATGAGAATACAACAATAAAATATAATGTAGATAAAATATATATATGATAACAACTAAATATGTTGACCAAAAAAATAAAACAATAAAATATAATATAGATAAAATAAAAGATTGATATGTGATTAACCAATACCCCTAAGAACTCTAAAAATTATATAATCTTATATATTTATATAAAATATAGTGAAAATTAGAAAAAAATAACTTCTTTCTTTTGAAGTTTTTTTAGATTGATTTTATCAAAAGTAATTTTATTTTGTTTAATCTCTCATATTCATATGTATGTATGTATGTATGTATGTATGTATGTATGTATGCATGTATGTATGTATACTTCCATTTCATATAATTAATTTACGACCTCGAACACTAAAGGAATCATATGATTCATTTGAACATATCCCTAATCTATAACATCTATTATAGGAATTGAATATAATTCTAGTGTAAAGTTTAGATTAAAACATGCTCTTGTGGATTAATGGTAAAGAAACACGTTGATAGTTGCATAAAAGTAATATGTGATTTACATTGGATGTAGATATGTAATATCGGATTGGAGCTTTTAGATTATTTTTCCATTAGAGAAAAAAATAATGAATAAATACAAAATTTTATGAAAACATAAAAGAAATAATATATTTTATTATTAAATTATGTATTGGAATATCTAAATTTAATATAAGTCATTTAAATTTTTGTATTATATTATTAAAATATTCATAGATAAGTTATTATTGTTCAACTTTATTTTTCAATTGAATGATTACATTATTAATTAAGATAATATTAGTATATATGTGGGGGAATTTTTTTTATTATTATTATTATTATTATTATTATTATTATTATTATTATTATTATTATTATTATTATTATTATTATTATTATTATTATTAAATTATACATTAAAAATATCATACTTTTAAATTTATAGTATAAATAAAAATATTTTATTTATTTATTTAATCTATCTAATAAAATTTATATACTTTTATAATTTTTAATATAATTTAAAAAGTTTTATTATTTTAAATTTATGTAATATAATTTATATGATGCAATATATATATATATATATATATATATATATATATATAAGAAGACAAACTTAAAAATATTATAGTTATTCCAGATTTTATAGAACTTAATTAATTGAATACGCAATTAATCTATATTTTATAAAAATTAATTTCTCTTTATAATTAATAATTAAGATATATTCTATTAAAAATTGTTACAATTTTTAATATGGTTAAAAAAAATGTTAATTGGAGTTTAAGTTGTTTAAAGTTCTAAATTTTATTGATATTAAGTTTGAATTTTGAATTGTTTCTTTTTTATATAAATTTATTATATATTTTTATTGTGTTCATTATAAATTATTAAAGAGAAGACATAACTAACACAAATAATGTAGAAAATGAGGAAAAAAAAAAAGAAAAAATAAGGAAAAAGAAAAAGAACTTACAATATTTTAAATTAGGTTAAGTTTTTTATAATCTATCTAAATTGAAATTAAGAATTATGTTCTCTTTGTGAATAGAATTATTGAATTAGTAGTTAAAAAAATTACAATTTAAAATTTGGTTTGAAATTTGTACATTATTTATCATTGCTGATTTTTATAGATTACTATTTTAATAATATAATTTAGTGTATAAAATTTCTCTTTTTCAATTTATTAGAGATTTTTAAATTGTTTTAATATTATTTAAATTTTATTAATTAAAAAATAATACTAAAATTTAAATTGATAATATATTCTATATTTGATTTGATGTCTAAAACATATTATGATATGTAAACATCCCAAGTGAATCAGTTTCCCTGTGTCACCATGTTTTGGAGCACAGAGATAAATACAAAAAAGGGCATTATAGGACTATGTTGAAGAACATGTGCATCGGTGTGTAATAAAAATTACAAAGGGTTTGTGAGAGGCATATAAACCAAAATAAATACAAATTAAAGATCCAATATGCTAGACATTAAAATAGTAAATGAAAGGAGGAAACAAGTACAATAGGGGATCATAGGAGTAAGGTGCAAAGCAAGAAATGCATATTCAAATGCAATAAAAGACAACTAGAAAAGTAACTAGTTGTAAAGGATGACACCTAACAAAGATAGAACTGATATGACAATAAAGGATGATAAACTCTTTGAAGAAAGATCTATTTTAATTATTATTAGAACTACAATGCTCGACATTTGACCAAGACAAGGTTGCCCTAGCATAAGCCTTTAAATTTAGGTGTCAACCCTACATACTTAAAACTATCATTTTATTCACTAAATGTGTCAATGACCATGTCTTGATAACTATAAATAGGGGCATTCATGTCCCATTTAAGGTTGTTCATGGTGGCTTGTTATTTTTAGTTGATGATAGATTATTTTTACAGAGGTAGTTGATAGTTTTTGGTTGAGAGGTGACACCATAGGAGATAAGGATCAAGGCTAAAGCACCTAAACTCAATCAAAATTGAGAGAGAGAGAGAGAGAGAGAGAGAGAGAGAGAGAGAGAGAGAGAGAGAGAGAGAGAGAGAGAGAGAGAGAGAGAGAGAGAGAGAGAGAGAGAGAGAGAGAGAGAGAGATGAGTTTTATTATAAGGTATCTAAGAGTCCTTATTTAAAGTTATGAAGTTAAAAATATTGTGTATCATAGATAATATCAATAAAATGTGTTGAGAAATGCATTGAGAACTCTGATGGATGTATTTTTATCATCCTATCACTAAGATCCTAGGCCATGGGATTTCACCATATGGTATCAGATCAAGGTTGATAACCTTACAAAAATGAAGGGAGAAGAACCTATAAGTGGAAGAGTGTTTTGGTGTGATGTGGAAGGGAAGGCTCATAGAACACTAGCCTTGAGATAGCTATCAAATATGTATAGTATATCATCAATTGTAATGTATATATAAAATGAGGTGTTGTTAGACAAAAGACTCATAGATGAGAACTATGAGGCAACCAATAGAGATGGCTAGTATATCATCAACCATGAGGTAACTAGTAGAGTGTTGTCAAGGCATATTATATAGTTGAAAGTGAGGTAAATTGTAGAGAGATGATGAATTGTGTAATATAAAAACATAAATTTGATAGCATTTAAAGATTCCCATAGTTCCTACATTATATTTCACTAGTGAAGTGCAATAGTGGGTAGTCTACACTATTATGCACTAACAAAATATATGACTTGAGGTAGTTGAGCTTTGAGAGAAGCATAGATTAAAATGATAATCTTAGGAAGTTCATGCACAAATATTAAGATAATATCGTTGATTGATCATTGACCATGAGGAATTCTATTTAAATAGAATAAGCAAGTTGATAAAATGATTGAGAGGTAGTTAAGTGCAAGAAAGAAAGAGAAGAAACATATGTAGAATAATAAAAATAAAAATAAAATAGAGCATAAATAATTATGAATTAGAGGTATCCAAGTTAGAATTGACTTTAGGAATGATAGTGACCAAATCACTCATGTGATACATTTAAGTGTAGAAGATAACTGAGGGTGTGGGAAAAATCTTAGATCAGAGCAGTTAACCCAAGGGTGAATAGGTAAGAAGCATCAACCCAATTGTCTATTTAAGGTATGAAATATGAAAGAGTATCTTAAAATTATAGTATTAGGTATAAGTTTTTAATAAAAATTTCTCCATTAAGCACAAATGGGTATAGAAAAAAGAGCAAAAAGAAAGATGCAGGTGATACAGAGTAGAATAATGTAGAGAAGATCAGACATAAATAAATATTTTGAATAAGACTAGGGAGAGACCATCAAGACATAATGTTTTAATATTTGGAGGAGCACGGGATATTAGATGAGAGCTAATGCACATAGGTTCTCTAGTAGAGAATACCCTAAGAATAAGGTGAAGTGGGTCATGGATATTGAACAAAGTTTCATGTTGAAGAGTGTAGGGGACTTCTTAGGAGTGAAGTGTTCATGTAGCAAGTAATGGGGTAACACAATAATGGGATGGAGAGACATCAAAGAGGTAAAGAGATGGTGGGGTAAGGAAAGGGTGAGCATATGGAAAAATGTGTTCTCTATGCTATTTTACCAAGTTATATACTCATAGAGCTACCTTAAATTTGAAGGAAATCTCAAGATCCACTAGTCCTTTGAATAAATTATACATCCATTATAAAATTCATGAGGGAAAGTCTTGGAAAGATGACCAAACAACATGAGTTGATGTCAAATAAGGGAATAGAATAAAGTGATAGGTTCAAAGAAAAATAGGTAAAAGTAAGGTGTATATCATTTTTCCAAGTTGGAATTAGTAAAAATAATGTGTTGAGCAAAGAAAAGTAATGTGCACATGAGATAGGGGTGCATGGGGAAGATAAGGGAATAAATGTTATTATGTGTAGCATGGAGGATGTGCTATGAAATATTTTTTGAGAGCACAAGGTAGATTTTTCAAGAGTAAAAAGAGGTAGGTTGAAATGGATACACCCTCAGATAAGGATCTAGATCCAAGAATGAGGAGGTAAAGAGATCATCTTGTAGTTGAACTTAAATTACCCTAGATATAATGAGAAGTTCTAGAAGATGCAATGCATAAGATAAGAAGAGTCAACAATTTGTTTAAAAAATATACTTTGAATGAGTTGTCCAATATCAAGATATAGCTAAAGAGGAGAGCTTAATGCATAGGATATGAGGAAGGTCAATGTCAATGAATGGGTAGGACTAGAGGAAGATAAGAGTTTAATAAGAGAGATTGACTCAAATAAAAAAGTGTATAGATGCACATGATGAGGTAGGAAATAACCCTTAAAGACAAAATCACAGATGTTAAGTGCATAAGGAGGATGAATTTATATAATGGAAAAATAGTGATGCACTTAACATAGAAATAATCATAGATCATATGGAGCAAAAAATGGTGTTGTAGGTATGTCTTTAGGATGAAGAGTTTCTTACTGATAAACTAAGGCTAGTAGAGCACCAAACATTAAGGAACTTAGCATAGTATCACAATCAATGGAAGATGTGCCAAAGAAGAAGAAGTAGAGTTGAGGTGAGTGTAGTTGAAGGATAGCAAATCTCCAAACATTGAGGTGGCTAACATGAACACAAATTTTAAGACACACTAAATAAAGAGAGAAGAGTTTCCTTAAGTGTAACTAGAGGCTATTAGATAATTGAACATTAAGGAAGCTAGCATGGGGTGAAAGTTTGAGAACGTGCCAAGAGAGGTATAACATAAAAGTAAGAGTCATAAGGAAACAAACTAAAGGCTAGTAAAACACCAAACGTGAGGCAATTAATAGAAATGTAAGTCTAGATATGTGAAAAGAGGATAAATAGAACTGGAAGAATCACTAACCAAGAAGATAGAGAGAGTTGTGTGAGAGTTTTCACAAGTAGAAATAGAGAGGAGAAGGTGAAACATGCCTAGTGAAAAACATGGAAGTAAAAAGAGAAAAGATACAAGGATAGGACTTTGTACAATATAATCATAATCCTTGAGGGATAAGGTGAAGATGAGCTATTAGATGTAAGCGAGCCTAAGATTTGAGGAATACAATGGGGAAACCACATCAAGAACCAAAATAAGTTTACAAGGAAGATGAGAAAATAATAACATTGGAATGAGACCACCTTAATAACTTAAAGGCATGAGATGCATGATGAGATCATCACATAGTGGAAGGATAGAATAGGAAGATGAGGAATAAGGAAGGAGCATAGGAATTCAAGTTTATCATCAAGCTAAATATTTTTTGCATTAAAGAATAAAAAAGGATTGAACAATGGTCCACTTACAATAGTATGAAAGGGATAAAGAGTATAAATAATATGAGATTATATTTAGAATGCTAAGAAACAGATGGAGGAAGCCAAAGAGTGGATTAGAATCAGTGAGGATATGACAAAGCACAATTCTATTTGTCCATCGCATTGAGAAGCTAAAATAGGGAATTGATAGAAATCAACCTAAAGATGATTAGAGGAAACTGGTGGAATATCAATCTAACTGTGGAATAGACTATGTAGAAGCCAAACAAGGAAAAATGAATCTGATGGGAGTACCATAAGACATATTGCAAAAATGGCATGAAGGGGAAAAAAGAGAAATAAAAGGAATAAAGTGGACATAAGGGATGAATGGTCAGAGGCCCATAAGAAGTTTTGAACAAAGCCCTTGAATAAAGCATTTGGGAACAAATACAAGAGTTAGGAAGAAGGGGAAAGAAAAGTGAGTGTGTATAGGAGCCAACAAGCATGCATCAAAAAATAAGGTTAAATACACTTGGAGGAGATAGATGGATCTATATGGAATCAAATCTTCATGAGTAAAGAGAAGAGAAGAGAATGGGAGGAGTGCATAAGAGAGCCTTGTAAGGTACACATTGATAAGGCTGGAGGAATTTAGCTAAAATAAAAGGGAAAAATGGGATCAAACCCGCAAGATGAATAAGGAAAGAGTGAAGAGGATAAAAATGGATCTAGATAAGAAGAGCACAAAATAACCATACTTAGGAAAATAATTAATGGATGAGAACACCATGGTCAGGGAACCTAATTAGAAAGGTGATTCAAACACTCAATCCCACATTAAACAGGGGCTTACATTTAAAATTACTTAGGGAGTATGATGCATGAGCATCCTAGGTGAATTGGTAATCCTACATCACCATTTTTTGGAGTGTGTAGGTAAATGGTAAAGAAATGGGTGTAAGATGACAATGCAAAAGAACTTATGGATAAGTGCACAAGGAAATGTTTTGGAGCATGCACTAATGGTGTACAAGATAAAAGTAATACAATGTAAATTTATGAGGAGATGTCTAATGAAATATCATTTGAAAGGAAGGAACACCCATAGTAGGGGAGCACAAGAATAAGGTGCAGAGCCTAATGTAAAAAAATACAATCAGACAATCAACCAACTATAAAGGACAACATCTGGTAGAGCTATAACAAATATGATGTCAAATGATGTAAAACCATATGAGGGAAGTTATGATTTAAATTTTTTTAGAATTTCAAATCTTGACGTATAACTAAGCTAACACCATCTTAGCATAGGTCTTCAAATTTGGATGCAACGTCTGTTTTTAACAATTGTCATTTTTTTACCATGCACATTGGTGACTAAGCCAAGACAACTATACAAATATGGAATAATGTCCTATTTGAGGTTGTTGATAATGCTAATTTTTTTTGTTGATATTATATGGTTGTTGCTAGAGTTAGTTGATAGCTATTGGTTGAGATGTGAGGTTGTAGGAGATAAGGGTCAAGGTCTATGAGCCTAAACTCTATCAAAATGCAGATTTAAGAAAAGTAAGTGAGAGAGAGCCAAAAGATCTTAAAATGGAGTTGAGGGCCCTACGTAAATTTTGAAAGCTAACAATATCATGTAAGCCTATTAAGATCAATAAAATGAATTGTGAAATATGCTAAGTTTTTTGATGGCTACATGATTGGGCATCCCTTCACTAGGAACCAGACCATAACATTGCACTATATTACAACAATAGTATTTGTATTAACAAACAATGTGAAATATAGTTTTTATGATAAGGTTTAATGTCATTTTAGTTTGTATGAGACATTGCAGAGTTGGTTTTGAAAGTAAGGTATACATAATGCTTTTGACTGGTAAATGGATTACAAAATTGAAAATCAGTCCAATCTTTTATGATGCATCTAGGATGTCATTTTGATACATTAATATAATAACTAGCTTAACATCTTGTTTGTTTAAAGGAGGAAGAAATACATAATGCTTTTTTAGGATATATTTAATTATGAATTTCAAGTCTGGTGGGCATATTGTACCATTTTATATTATTTTGTAAG
This sequence comes from Torreya grandis, assembly GCA_037957365.1. Taxonomy (NCBI): domain Eukaryota; kingdom Viridiplantae; phylum Streptophyta; class Pinopsida; order Cupressales; family Taxaceae; genus Torreya; species Torreya grandis. Next base: position 2,150,411 of record JARHVA010000603.1, read on the forward strand.
ATATGTTATGTCTGTTATGAAGGAATAATAGAATGCATCCTGATTTGTTACTTTTTTCAAAAGCCATGAATGGTAGGAATATATTCTAATTTGTTCCTTTTCCATGGACTTACATGGCAACCAATAATTTGCTCAATCGTATAATTTGCTACATACATCCTAGTAAAAACAATATGCCCCTTTTGGAAAATAGGAAAAACTATCATTTTTCAACTCTAGACTAGATATTTTTTAGTATTGTTTTTCACATTGTCTTTTAACTTTATAAAGACTAACGTAAAAAACCTTCAAAAATATCTCAATCAGAACTACTATCATGAAATAGTAAAAGAATTTATAATCTGTCTCCTATGCAGATTAAGATTGTTTCTGTCTTTGTTCATAAAAGCCCATAATTTATAAATTGTGCCAGGAATGAAAGATAAAGACGACTGCTTTTCTTGGCATCATCAAATTTTTTCTACTTTAAAATCAAATGCCATACATGCTCTAGGTTTTTCATGTCTTTAATGCTTTTGGCATCATTCATGTTCAATGATTTGATGAGTCATATTCTAATTGTTTAAATCTAATTCACTCAGAATAAATAGTGGGAACCACACCATTGAACACGAGAAGGTGATGTTGATGCTAAGTAATTTAACTGTTGCCTGCCTTAATGTACTAATATGATAACATCTTCCCAAATATTATGAGTGCTATTCAGCAATATATTATTAAACAATAACCATGATTTGCCAATCCTGACATTTTAAAATTAGGTTTCTCCACAATTTTACATTTGTCAATTGAATCCTGCACAACAAAGTACATCATACTTCTTATGATATCATTTAGATACAAAGTTTTACATCAAAGTAATAATAACCTTTGTAGTTATTTTTTAAATTTCATCATGGTTATAATTAAATTATTATCAATTGTTAGAGGGAAGTGCAATGAAAATGTCTATAAACTGAGGAATGAAGACTATTTTAATGAAAAGGGAGTTTTAATAAAGAATAATAAAAATAATGCCAATCTTGCCACTTCAAAATTATGTTTCTCTAAAATTTTAGATTTTTGGATTGAATCTCTCATAATAAATTATATCACACTTACATCTTATGATATTATTTAAAGACACACAAAGTTTTACATCAAAGTAATAACAACATTTGCACTTGTTCTTTAAATTTTATGCAAGAAGTGGTTAGAATTAAATTATTGTCAATTGCTCAAGGGAAGGGCAATGTGAATGTTCATATAAAGAGAAATGGAGACTATTTCAATGAAGAGAGTGCTCTGATAAGAAATAAGAAAAATGATATAAACATTGTTCTTCTTATTTCTAAATATGGATGTATGTTGTATCTTATATTTTTGTATATCAGTTAAAAAGAGAAAGGAAGTGAAATTCAAAGGTCTTACAAACATCATATTCTTTATAGTGTGATAAAAGTTAGGCCTTGATATTCACTATTACCATATCAATTATTTCATTTTTCAATGTTAATACTTTCGATTTATCTATTTTTAGAACCCATACTATTTTCAACAAAATTTGTTTAAGATTTTCTCGAGTTATTGGAGGTATATGTATGTATATTGAGGATATTTACATCCCATTTTGGGCCTATATATTTTTTCATGTGCATAACCACAAATATTAGAAATTTAGGTGGTTTGGTCCTATTTCTATAAACTATAGCATGAATTTCACCAAAAAATACCATTTAACAAGACAAACTCAACCCACAAATTGAATGTAAGCGTAATATGTTATCCTTTTTATCAAATTTTTTTTATATCTAATTGTTCATCCTTAGGATCTCTAATTATTTTTCTTGGTACTTTCTACATTATTCCATGCAATCAATGTATTTAATGATTTCAGAATTTATTTGTTATGCATTGAAGGTGAAGTATTTTTTGCATATAAATGAGTTGATAAATGAAATGAGATTTTTTATTCATCAAGCTATTTGTTTGAAAAATTAAATGTCTTCAATTTTTCATTCAACATTTCGTACATTCAACATAATATTTTGGAAATTCACTTGGTCTAGGTAAGAAACTTTTTGATATAAAATTGTGCACAATATAATAACAATGTTAAACATCTATTGAACCATACATGATGTTCTAAAATAAGTTTGTCTATCATGTACTAGAGGAAGCTAGCATTAGTCACCAATGAGAATAATAGATCTTGTATAAATTGAATTGGTTTTGTGCTATGGGAAGGCCTCTTGCAAATGTTGGTCAACATTTAGACTTACCTTTGGCCCTATGAAGCTCATGTCATCTATTAGAATGTAATGGATATATTTAAAATTTATTTGTAGCATTTTCCCTTCCACTAGATTCATTTCTCTTATAAATATATAAAGGCTTGAATGGATTATGGAACCATTATTAATGTTGTAGTATATGTTGGTACAAGAAATGGAAATGGTGAATTGTTGTGAGTTACTTGTGAGTTCAATTTTAAAAAATTGATAAGTTATGATTTTCCTATATCAATAATGTCTTGAATAATCATTTTCAATGGAATCATTGTGACGTGTTGATTGTAGTGGTACTTAATAATATCAAAAACATTATTTTTTTCTATAGATATTGCACTTGAAGTGAATGAATTGGCATTATGAGATTCATAAATCTGATAGGTTTCTCGATTTGGATATATAAAAGATGCGGTCATTTCTTTCAACAAATGCGAAATTTTAGTATAATCCTAGTTATGATGTATATCAAAGTCACTATGACCAAGTATATCAAACTCATTAGTTGAATATCATTGTTAGGATTTAGTTGTGACAAAATTTACCATTCATCAAGTAAGTTGTAATGAAAATTTTCATCATTTGAAACTTAATCATCTGAAAATAATTATTTTTCAAAACTTGTATGGGGAATATGCCATGGGTGGTAGGAATTTTTCAAGTTTTCCTAGTTTTCAACTATTTTGTTAGTAGAACAACCAATGTCTATAATAATGTTTTGAAAAGATTTGTATAAAATAATTTCACTCCAACTGAACAATGCATAAGTAGCAGAATATTTTGAAGGAATTTAAAAGTACCATGGGAAGACAAACAATTTTATTTTCAATTTTTCACCCCTACGATTTTTGTCATATGACCAATTCCTTATAAATTACGTAATTTATAGTAGATAAAATAAAAGAGTTTGATCCATGAATCCATAAAAAAAGTGAGAGTGATCAACTACATAAAACAAGTGAGAGTTTTTATAAAACATGGAATATGTCCTTTGTAGTTATGTCAAGATTAACAATACTATTATTTAAAATTTTCATAAGTGCATTTGAATATTCTTCATGTGAGATTGAATTTTATGATTTCTTATTAGCATATGGTGATAGACTTCAAATCTGTTCTCTACCTTTAAAATATTTAATAACATATTTTAATACAACTTCACATGAAAGAAAAAGATTTAAATTAAAGGGTGTGTGCACATAGTTGGGGGACAATTTTGTCGACATTTCCCATCACACAATTGTGTTATTGATATAATGCGATCACATTATTTAAATTATGGCTCAATAATTATCTATCCATAACATGATCATGTTATTGTAAAAATCAATAATGTGATCATGTTCCTACTATTTTGCATAAAAAAGCATTTGAACATGTACATGAATCCAATCTTTGTTAATAGATAATGTGATTTAATTATTATAATATTAATAAAATGACCGTGTTCGTATTATTTTGCACATAAAAGCATTTAAAAATGCACATAAAGCCAATCTTGACCTGAAGCTTAAATTATTACATTTATTTCCTTATAATTTGAATTTATCTTAGTAAATATAAGAAATTAGGGTCACTCTACATCTTATAGACTTGGTCTCACAAATTCATTCCTTACGATGTGAACAATAATTTTTTAAAATCTTATTTGGCCAGTACTTAGGAATTTTCAAGGTCTAAATATTGAACCTAGGGATTTTAAGGCATAAATTTTGTAAGTAATGTCCATTTTTGATAAACATATAATCATTTTTTATTTATTTATGACTTTCTAATTACTTTGTGGTATTTTTAAGAGTCCTAGGTTTGTCAAAATTGAAGTTTCAAAACCACTCACTTTGAACTTGATCAATGGTGGTGTGATTGGGGTAACATAGGTCACATTGATGACCTTCACACATAAAATGCCCATTTTTTTTTAATTTCACTTATCTATCATCCCTGCCTCATCCCTAATCACTTACTACTCATCCCTCATTACCCCTAATCACTCTTTACTGATTCCTCATTATCCCTAATCACTGCTTTATTAACCCTCACTATCCCTCATCATCTCTAATCACTCCCTCATCATTCCTAATTACTCCCTCATTGACCTTCATTATCCCTCATCATCCCCAATCACTCACTCCTCATCCCTCATTATCTCTAGTAACTCCCTCATTGACCATCACCATCCCTCATCATCTTTAATCATTACCTTAGCATCCCTAATCATTCCCTCAAAATATATCACATCCCTCATCATTCCTAATCACTCCCTCATCATCCCTAATTCTTACTTCATCATTATTAATCATTCCCTCCTTGTCCCTCATCATCCCTAATCACTCCCTTAATAACCCTTACCATTCCTCATCATTTATAATCACTCCCTCAACATCCCTATTCACTCCCACATTGAATCTCTTCATACCTCATCATCCCTAATAATTTATTCATAATCTCTAATCACTCATTCCTCATCCCTTATCGCCCCTAATCACTCCATCATTAACCCTCACCATCCATCATCATCCCTAATCACTACCTCATTGGCCCTCACCATCCCTCATCATCTCTACTCAATTTCTCCTCATCCCTTCTCATCATTAATAACTCCATCCAATACCTTTTATGGTAGTATTTTTTTGGGGTTTAACAATTCTAGGAACTACAAGTGGAGATTTTATTTCTAGCATAAAATATAAGACATAGTGATCAAAATGATATGAAGGTAAATTTGAAACATAAATATTTATCACCTATAAACAAATATGGGTCTATTATAAATGATGCGATTCATAATTAAAGATCCTCCATAAAAAGAGAAGCAAGTAAAACTACCATAACACAAAAAATGGGTAGTAAATATGAGGATGACCAAGATATGTGATTTACTAAAAATAATCAATTATTTTCCATATTATTACATTATATGATTTGGATAATTACATTGAAGGCTTTTTATTTGTATGTCTATTGATTGAGTTATCATACTAGAGAGTGATTTTTTTTCAAATGATTAGAACAAGTAGTCCAAGATAGGAAAGTGGTTCTTAATTCATAACTTCAATATTCAATCCATTGAAGAGTGTTGAATTATGAGATCTCTACTTTCATAGCTCGATAAGTGGGTATAATTTATCTAGAAAAATAAAAATTTAAGTAGATAATAGATTATAAACCCAATTATATGGTTGTTACTAAAAAAAATCTACTTGCCCCAGAAGGATATTATATTAATTATAAATATTGTTTCATTAACAAATGTAGATCAATATAAGTAAAAATAATTTAATTTTTACAAAAGCATATTTTTAAAAATTGAAATTTAAATTGATGCATCATCTATAACCATATTCTAGTGTATGGTCTAGTATAGGCCTTAAGAAATGGATCACCTGGTGTACAAAATCAAACTTTTAAAGATGTAGTCCTTTGTGACATCTAACCATTATAGGTGTGTGATTTTTTACATGTGGTCAACCATAAATTTACCATTGACATGCATTCTATGAATTAAATCCTTGAAATGTTGTGATAGATTGTCATTATCTAAAATACCATATATCATATTTAGTTTATAAGCTTTCAGTCATTAGTGCCATGAAGTGCAAGAATCTTTCCAGTTTTAGTAAGAAGTATAATCTTGATGATAAGAAGTAAATGTAATAACATCCTTATGTCACCATATCATAGTGTGGTTTTTACAACAAAAACAAATACAAAATAATTGAACTATAAAGTATAAAAATAAAAGGATATCTTTTAGTCACCTAAATAAGTTTCTACATACTGTACACTAAATAATACTATTAATTTTATCCCTTAACTAACTCTACCTCAAACCTCTTCATACAATATATAATTTTTAAATATTGAATAGTTCAAGTGGTAAATCCATGAAATCATGGATAATGGACACATCATGCCCAAATCATTACCTTACAGAAGCCCAAGTATGCTTGCACCAAAGAAGGATGGGACATGAGGTTGTGAATCAATTAAAAAAATATTAACAAGAATAAAGTGAAGAACTATTATCCTCACTAAATATTAATGCATTTTTATACCATATCAATAGTGTAGAAGTATTTTCCAAAACTGATCTTAAGTTTGGGTATCATCATATTCATGTTGAACCTCTATAAATTTAGAATATAGTCTTAAAAATAAAATAAAGATTGATTGACTAGTTGGTTATGCCTTTTAGGTTAACTCATGTAGTGAATTCATTCATTTAGATGTTAAATGACATCCTTAGTCCCTTCAACTATGTCATTTTTTTAATCTACCTTAATGACATGCAAATATTTAGAAAATATGTGATGAAAATCTACACCACGTTGAACTAGTGTTTCACATTTTATAGAAACACATTTTTATGATAACATGAATAAATGTTCATTTTTAATTTAAGAGATAAAACATTTAAAATGAATTACACATAAGGAGTGCATGTGTGAACCTAACCAAGATTTGAGTCATATAAGAATGGGAAACACTAAATAACATTGCAAAGATTTAAATCTTCTCAGTATTATAAAATTATACAAGAGATTTGTGTTTAATTTTTATCCTTTGAATCAAGCTACCAAAGGTGGAGCCAAATAAATTTTCATCTAGTCAATTTCACAACAAAGATAGCTCAATGAACTAAAATTTAGACTATATTTTGTGCTAGTAATTGTGTTACTTGACTATAAATTTAGAAGATCATCCAATTCATTCAGTAATATAATTGACTATCACAAATGGGTGTTGACAACATAGAATTCCTATAAAAGAGTTCATTTATATTATAATGGATTAAAAAACATATAATTTCAATCAAAGATACCTTTAGAGTATATACTTGCATCAGATGATGAGGGAGTGATTACATAAGGTGAGGGATGGTGAGGGTCAGTGATGGAGTGATGAAGAATGGTGAGGGTTAATGAGGGATGAGGAAAGAGTGACTAGGGATTTTGAGGATGTGGAGGGAATGATTAAGGATGATGAGGGATGGTGATATTTAATGAGGGAGTTATTAGGGATGATAATCCCAAGTGATTAGAGATGATCAGGGAAAATTAAGGCCAATTATGGAGTGATTAAGGATGAGGATGGATGAAGAGGGAGTGATTAGGGGTGATGACAAATGATGAGAAAAAGATTAGGGATGATTATGGATGATGAGGGATGAATAAGGAGTGATTATTAATGATGAGGGATAGTGATGGTAAATGAAGGAGTGATTATGGATTATAAGGGAGTGATTAGAGATGACTAGGGAAAGTGAGGGTTAATGAGGGAGTGATTAGGGATGAGGAATGATGAGAGAGTGATTAGGGGTGATGAGGGTATAGGGATGAATAGGAAGTGATCAGGGATGATGGAGGGATGATGAACAAGTGAAATTAACACAAAGTGGTTTTTTTATTTGTGCAAGTCATCAGTGTGACCTATGTTACCCCAATCACACCACTTTGGATCAAGTTCAATGTGAGTGGTTTAAATACTTCAATTTCAACAAACTTAGACTCATAGAAATGCCAAGAATAAATCTAGAAGGCATAAAAACCTTTAAAATGAATATATGTTTACGAAAATGGACATCGATTACAAAATTTATGTCTTGAAATCCCTAAGTTTAATACTTAGACCCTAAAAATGCCTAAATACTGATTAGATTGGATTTTTAAAAACTATTTTCCACATCATAAGGTATGCAGCTATGAGACCAAATTTATTAGATGAAAAATGACCTAAATTTATCATATTTAGTATAATAAATATAAAGTATAAGGTAAAAAGTGTAACATTAAAATGTAAACTTGTACTTGACATTTAGAGTAGCAAATATAAGCACCTAGTCAAGATTGGCTTCATGTGCATGTTTAAATTATTTTATGTGCAAAAATAACAGGAATGTGATCATGTTATTACTTTTATAATGACTCTATCATGTTATTAACATGATCATGATAATTTAATTTGATTTAAAAACCAAGCCTTTTGGCTCAAGAATGGCTTAGATTCCTGAGCCAAAAGCTTGGACATGTCAATCTACATCCGAGTCTGAGCATTTTCCTAAAAAACAACAAAATTTAATTTTTATTGCTAAATACACTACATTTTCAATGGTAAAATTTAAAAAATTAATACCATCATGGTGACCATGCTATCCTCTTTCTAAAAATATGATTTTTATTATTTTTAGACTAATTTAAGGTTTCAAACTATGTTGATTTCTAACTATACCTTTTTTATGCCATTAGATGATACAAATATACATGTCTATACATGTTCATGTATTTTTTTCATTTATCCAATTTCAAAACAAGTTATATGGTCACAAACTAGGCCTAATTCTACACACATTAAAAAAAAATTGATTTTCATTTTTTATGAGGTAGTTAGGTGTGTTGTATGGATGACTATCCATTTTTTGTTAGCTTTAAGGGTCTACTTGCAAAATTCATAGATAAAAAGTTTCATTGAAAAAATATAAAACAATATAGTTCAAAAACTAGAATATGTTATCTAAATGTTCACCAAAGGGTTTCAAACAATATTAAACATTGCTAAAAAAAGGTGCATTACACGGTTGTCTATTTACTTTATATTATAATAAAAATAGGAGTTATTCTTCAAATTTTAGATGTTTGACCTATTTATACTTAACCATTTTTTAAAAAAATATTTTTTTGGAAACTATACTTGAAATTATACATTTCATGTTCTTACACAATCTTCAAATTTGGAGTGTAGATAACTCAAATTATCTACAAAATTTGTAAAATTTTAGGAAAATCATGTCCATGGGTAAGCTACTTTTTGCCTCCAAATTTTTACACTTAAACTAAAATTTTATTTCAAAATTGAAAGATTTGTTGGATTTAGAACATTTAATTTTTCATCATTGATTTAAGTATTGCATTTTTGGCTCCATTATTTTCAATGAGTATGGAATATTTTCAATGTAATTCACAGCTTTTTACTAATAATAAAGAATCATTTTTTTATTAAGCATGTTTATTATACAAAAATCATATGCCTTTGAACAAAATTCAAAACCTCTTCATAATTAAGAAAATGATTTCTTAAAATTATGCTTGTAGTATTTAAGTATTTGATTTCAATGAAGGCTACCACATTGATTCCAAGCCAATATATATTTTTCAAAATAGGATTTTAGATTTTTAATTATAGTATGATCTTCCCGATATAATGTATCAATATTAGGTGTATATTTTAGCTTGATAAATCCATGGATAATTATGGATCCTCTATGTTATCATTCATACTTGAAACTAATATTTATTTCTATGTGGTTCAATAAAAGAAGTGTTTTTTTAAAGAAAAAAGATGAAATGGATTGGTTTATTGCATACCTATATCAAAAATAATGTTCTTCTCAATGCTTTTTAAAAACTTCATCACGAAGTATTATAAATATATATGAATATAAAGGGTTGTATGATTTGGATTAGAGATAGCATTTTGTATTCTCCAAATATAAAATTAATGTGAATCTTCATGGGGATTGGAAGGCATTGCACTATGAAAATTGAGCCATTTAGTGTCAATGGAATTCAACATGGAAAAAAGATTAAGATAACCTAATTGATCAATAATATAAATTATTTAGACATGGATATTTGTACAATGTGATCTTAATCCTCACAAATTTTACGTAAATCAAAATGGGGTCTTTGTAAATTTTATCATCATGCATTTTATAAAGTCATTCAAAAAGATCCAAAATATTAATTGGAAAATTGTCCTCAATATGTTTATTAATGAAAATTGTTCCTTGTGTATAATGATGAATCATAAAATTAAGTAGAAAATACATAAATATTATATGAATACCAAATATGTTATCACAATAATGTATAAAATGAATTTCATATTCATGCATCTTAATTTTTTTAAAGTGAGGTACTCTAAACATATCTTCATTTGTTGGAAACAAAGCAGGAAATGTCATAGCAAACAAACCTTATATATTGTATTATTTTTTAGTAGATGTGTCAAATGTTTTCCATGGCATATCATATGGTGTTGCTTAGTTTGTTGACTAAAAATAATTTTATGTTTGTTCTATTTATTTTCCCATATTTTGAAGAATGGAGATAAATGATGAAGGTGATTCTTATGTGTAGTTTCAACATCATTTTTTGATCCATCAAAGCTTAGTTATATTTTATTCAATTCTTAAATGTTAATAGTACATATTGAAGCATGGGTGTGATGTTTTAACATTCATCAAGGAATGGTGCTAATGCATCATTTATCAGTATTTATTTATATTTAAGATGTCAATAATAAATCTAACATAATATTCCCTTAAAATTTCATTAAATTGTACATGATTAACTATTAATACACTATTTAAAAGGTAATGAACACACATATTATATTTAAATAAAACTATTCAATTCAGTTCATATAAAAAATATCTTATCTAATATTAGATTCAAATTTTAAAAGGTATTATAAGTACACAATAATTATTTAAACAAAGAAATAAATAATAATAATAATAATAATAATAATAATAATAAAAGATTCCTTTGAAACTTAATCAATTTAGTATATTTAAAAAATTTGATTGAATCTTTTTAGCATCAATGCATTTAAATTTTTAAGTTAATAGGTATGGTCATGAAAATTTGCATTTCATGATAACATCCCTGATTATGTTCCTATAGGACATTGGTGGTGTTTTGAAGACATGGAAATTAAACATTTTAAACAAAAATCATTGAATATGTATCCCAATATAGAAGGTTTGATTATATATTTGTAAGGTATCAATTGATATTATGTGAAATGGTGATGAAGGAGAATATCATTGTGTATTTAGAGACAAGGATGGGGAAGAGCTTGATTTCTATTTTTATTGTGGAAGAATTTTCTAGGTGATTCAATAATCTTGGACATATGTTTGTGTTTTCCTTTCACCTAATTTGTGTTTCATTGAACAAGTTTATTTTATTAGAAGCCACTCATATTTTAATGTGGGGAAATACTATGGGGAGGCCAAACATTCCTCACATGCCCATCAAAACTAGATATAAGATCTAGAGAAGTATGAGATCTTTGTCATGACACCTGATATATTGGTATAAAATTTTCAACATTATCTCATGAAGAAAGAATTAATTTATTTGTTGACCTTTGATGAATGTGATCATGATCAGAAACAACATTCATACATCGAGATAATGAAGGATTTTTTAAATAATGATAATGAAAAGTGTCTACGAATATTTGGCATGAATGCCTCTCCAATCATAAGAAAATATTAACAAACGAAAACATGATTTTTATGTAAATGATAAGGAAATTAGTATCATAAAAAAATAGGGTCATTTGATGAACTATTTGGGTGAAAAATGCCTTTGGTGTACAAAAAATATGTGAAAATTATGTTATATCAGATCCTAGATAATGTAAATTCAGATAATATTGAAAGTAATTCTTGTAAATCATTTTTAAGTGGCACTTATTTAAGTTTGAATCCTTATTTTATATAATTCAACACAGATGGTACTAATGTTGATATCATGATTGCTGAAAATTATTTGATGGATCCATTATTTTCAAGAAAATAACTCATTCTTGTTTTATTTATTATATGATACATGAATATAAATGATGTGAAATGCTTTTTTTCTTAGAAAGGGTAATCACAACATGATTACTAACACAATATTAATCATCTCAAATTATTAGACATTTGGCTAAGCAATTTTATTGTTATTTATTATTGTTGGAAAAATAAATGGCAAAGGGGAAGCCACTAGTACAATATGATAAAACACCTTAATGGTGCAACTCAGGTATATTTCTAGATCTAGAAAACAAAGATGCAGGTTGGCTTCTGACAAATCTTAGAGCTAGTAGTATGAGGTAGCAAAAAACACAAAATAGAAAGTTTTAAATACACAAATAATGGAGGTAGATATTTAAGGGTAAAAACACAAACTTGCATATATTATATATATTTAAAAATCTATTACAAACTGATTATAACCAATAATTAATTACAACTTAAGATGTTACAAAACCTCTTACAAAAAACTAATGTACTAAATTATATTATGTCATCCTCCTTATACTCTCTATTGCACACTCCTTTTATTTCTATTGTTGCTTTATATACTATTGTTTTATTACTCATTTTATTATGATGAATATTCTTGTACTCTAACTAATGTCACACAAATAGTCATCTGCTTTGATGCTTCTATTAAGCCTTCTCTCACTTGCACAATCTATTGTTGCTTTCTCTATGCTTACATTTCCCTTTCTCTCTCTTCTTATAAGCTATTATTATTACAAGTATTTTTATCTTCTCTTACATTCTCATTTTCAACCTTAATCTAATTTTTCTTATACCAAACTCTTTTCTGTTACCTAGCTCCAAAAGATCACAAAACAATTCAAAATTTTAATTGTGTGCATTAAATCATGTTTGGTGGATGTTAAGAGACTCTAGAGCCAAGACATGTAGGTGAAGGGGAAATAATATAATATTTTAACACTCTCCCTATTCTTAACCTTATTTTTATTCCCTATTGAACTCTTTTAAATGCATAAAACATCTTTGTAACTTCTTCTTATATGCTTATATGATTCTATGCCAATTATGTTAACCTTTGGAGCTTGTCTAATGGACTCTAGAGCTAGACTTATAGACTTTAGATCCATCTTGATGGACTCCAGATCCATATTGTTTTACTTTGGACCTAGACTGGGTATCTTTGGAGCCATATTATTAGACTCTATACCTAGCTTGTGGGACTTTGGAGTCAGACTAGTGGAGCTTGGAGCTATCTTATGGGACTCTAGAGCTAGTTTGTGGGGCTTTGAATCTAGTGTAAGGATATATAGAGCCAACATAAGTCCTTCTAGAGACAATTTTTTTGTATTTATGACTCTTAACCTCTTTCTTAAATCCAAAAAATTATATTTTGGTAAAGGCTTGGTGAATTTATCAATGACCTGTTGCTCTAAAGTTTAAGTTGTATGACCCTTTTTCAACTAACTCTCTAATGAAATGGTACTTGATTACAATATATTTTATTCTACCATGAAAAAAATGATTCTTTGACAAGGTAATTGAGGATATGTTATCACAAAATATAATTTATGTTCCTTATTTCTCTTCATGCAAATCTAATAGAATTCTCCTAATCCATATAGCCTAACATAATGTTGCATTAGATGTTATACACTCTGCTTTAGCTATGGAAAGTGAAACTATGGTTTGTTTATTTGAAGCCTAATAAATATCTCCTGACCCAAGATCAAACACATATCTTCGTATGCTCTTTTTATCATCAAGACTACCAGCCTAATCACTATCAATGTAGATAATTAATTAAAATTCATTTGTTACTACATACAAAAATCCATATTCTCTTATTCTATTCACATACCTCAAGATCATCTTACCTAATTTCCAATGTGTTTCTTTTAGTGTCTCAATGAATCAATAAAGGAGGATGAATACATACATGATATCTAGTCTAATGGAAGTCAAATACATTAAGCTTCTCACTAAGCTCATGTACCGTGTCATGTCCACATTATTTCTCCAGTCTTCCTTGTGAAATTTAAAACTTATCTCAGTTGGATCAGAAAAAAAAAATTGTCTAGCATTCTAAACCTCTCAAAAATATCCTTTCCATACTTATCTAGTTATATAAATATGCCTTCATTCATTTATTTACTTTTATCCCAAGAAATTACTTTAATAAATGTAAATTAGTCATCTCAAACTCCTCCTACATTATTGTTTCAAAATATTATGTGGGTTGATTTACACTTCTGGTGAAGACTAGATTATCTGCACATAAAACAATAATCAAAATACCTTATTTTCTTACCTTGATGTAGAGTGTGGCCTCACTACCACTTTTTCTAAATTCATTGCTCAACAAATAAGAGTTTGTTCAACTATACCATGCCTTTTATGCTTGATTTATCTCATACAATTCCATTTTAAACCTATATACTTTGTTCTCATCCCTGATAATCTCATATCCAAGTGGTTATCTCACATAAACATCTTCTTCTAACAAACCATTCAAGAAAGGTGACTTCACATCCATTAGATGTACCTTCCACTTATGTTAAGTAGCTATTACAATGATTGTTTTCACTATTTCTAGCCTTGATATAGGTGAAAAAATCTCATTATACTCACATCCATACCTTTAATTGTAGTCTTTCACTACTAATCTTACTTTATGTCTCTCTATCTTGCCTTGTGGAGTGGTCTTTATATTTTAAACCCATTTCACTCCAATGACCTCTTTTCCTACTAGAAGATCTACTAGTTCCCATGTCTGATTATTCTCAATGGTGTGAATTTAGTCATCCATTATTTCATAGAAATTTTTGTCCTTAACTGATTCCTAAAAATATATCGAATTAGTTGATAAAAAGAGAGATAAATTCATTGTTTCATCTTCAATTTCTTCAAAGCTTGATTTCTCATATACTTATTGCAAGCTTATTGTCCTTGGTATGTGTTGACTTGAGTTAGAGGAGGATGATGTTAACTCATGAAATTCTCCTTAACCTCCTTTTTAGTTGTATCCACTCGATGATTAAACCCTTCATGAAATAGGGATCCATTTTGTGTATGGTAGGCTATACCACATATTGTTTTAGTATCAAAAAAGGGTCCATTAACCCTTGTTTTTGCATGTTTCTCTTCTTGTCTCTCTCCCCATGCAACATCCTCAATGAATTGAACACCCTAATTGATTATAATCTCTTTTATGATTAGATTTTACTACTGGTAATCCTTTGATTGCTCACTACAACCAATTAAAATACATTTCTCACCTTTATCATCCCAATTTGATCTTGTTTGCTTTAGCACGTGTGAATATACCACACATACAAACACTGAAGGTTTTTAACACTTGGTTTTTAGTTACTCCATGATTCTTGAGGGATAATATCCCTAATAATCTTAGTAGGACATATATGTAGCAAGTATATTATTATTTTTACACCCTTAGCCCAAAACTCATTAGATAAACCTTTTTCCTTAAGGATGCTCCTTTCCATCTCTTAGATGGTTTGTTTCTTCTTTTTCGCCATATCATTTTGATATGGTGTATACCTAGGTGTAAATTGATTCTTCATGCCATTATCTTTGAAAAAAATTATAAACTCATTTGAAATATACTCTCCCCCTCTATATGTTCTAAATATATTTTTTTGCTTTTCATTTTGTCTTTCAACAAAGGCCTTAAAATCCTTGAATGTATCAAATGCATTTATTTGTTATTCAATAAGTACACCCACATCTTTCACCTAAATTCATATATGAATGTTATGAAATAAAAATTATTTTATGAGGGGATTTTCATAGGACCATGCAAATTTGAATGTATTATCTAAAGTGGAACTCTTGATCCCTATGACTCACCAACGAGTAAGGTACTCCTATGTTACTTCCACAATATGTAGCATTCACACACTTTGTTTTATATTCTATAAGGTGGATCCCTCTCACTATTATTTTTGTGTGAATAATGTCTAAGCCACTAGAGATTAGATGCCCATACCTAATGTGCAAAAGAGTAGATTCATTAATTCTTTATCATTACCTCCCAAATTCTTATTATCGGCCTTTTTATTCTTTGAAAGGATGCTGCTTCGACCAAATGTATTACCACACATTATCAAATAGGAAAAAAATGTAAACATTTAATTACTATCACTATTGTGCTAAAATTATCAATCTAAATGATATTTCATGACAACTCACAATCTGGACCAAAATCACTAAAATGTTCAAAATCATTCAAACTTTTCACATATATATGTTGATTTGTGTTAATGTATCCTGAATGGGGTGATGTATTTTATGTGATTTTTATATTTTACTAAAACATTTTAAGTCAAATTATGACCATGAAAAATGACATCCTGGACCACTGAATTCTTTTAATTCAGTAGCACACATCATGTGCACGTGTTATTTTACATCCATAATACCCTAAATGGGGTATTACCCTATATGTAATTGACACCTAATTTTGATTATACTCTCATCAAATTAAAACTTATTAAAATTGCATTTTTTACCAAGTTGTTTAAGCATGCAACAAATTTCTAAATAACTACAAAAAGTTAATCAAAGTCACTTGAGCAAATTAATCTAAATTAAGAGCTTAAGTTGAAATTCCATGTTATTTTGGAATATATATTTATTGAAAATTCATAATCCAAAAATATAAAATATTAGGATTATACATCATTTATTTTTTGAGTTATCAAAAAACTTGAAAAATATCTGGATTGGGTGGAAGACAATCATTTTGACCTATATCTCTCATATGGCCCTCATGGTTAGCCTAAATCAAGTTAGGATTAGTTTGAACTCAATTATAGTCATGTCTAACCTAAATACACTTGGTTTAGAGTTCGTTTTGGAGGATATAAATAGAGGACATCACCCATTGATTTATAAGCTTCAGTTGTGAAAACATATTATGTAGAATTATCTATAGAAAAGCTTCACTTATTCATCCAATTGGTCCAAAATCAAATAGCCTAAGCCATTGATGAACTAGAAGATGATGGAGGATCATGCCCAACATCATTGACTAATACATGGATCAAAAAAGTTGGAGAATATCATGTTTCTTTACCACTTGTGAGGAAAAATATCTTTAGACAGTATAATGTTCTTGTACTTTCATAACTAGTTATTATATTTCATTACCAACACCCCTTGAGGGAGTAGGCTTGGTACATTGTTATTTATGATTATTTTGGAGTCTTTATTGATTGATTCATGATATAACATATATATATTAATCTTACTCTACATTTTGGGGCATAACTGGTGGGACAAATCTTCATGAGCATGCACCCCCAAAATTGTCTTGTTCCTAGTCTTTTACTTTGATTTATTTTTGTTTATTTTGTTTCTAAAAACAGCCCATAAAGTATTCATAATTTTTTGTGTATTGATTTTTATTAATTTTTGTATGTATATATTTAAGTGTCTCATTAAAACTCTATAAAATTTTCAAAAAAAAAAAAATAGTTTAATAATTATAATCAAATTAGCGAAGCCACTTTTTATTTTTGGTTTTATGCTAAAAATGGTTTATGCAGAACTAATAACTTTTTTTAATTGAATTTTTTGATTTGAAGTTTTGAAAAACTGTTCACCTTTGACCTCTAATCAACCTTCAAATATTTTTTGGACTGATGTATATTTTATAAGTTATGATCCAAACACTAACTATTACTTTTTATGTTTTTGTGTGTTCGATTTTGTTTTTAACATTGATTTTGTAGGCTGACTTTCATATTTTGATCCATTAAAACTTCTAACAAGTTTTTCTAAAGATTTTTTTCAAGAAAAAATAAATAATATCTCATCCTAAAATGTCATTTTCATATTTTACTTTGGTGCTTTAGATCCACTTAATCACACTTGTCTTTTAGTTTTTGAAGTTCTTACAAGTATAAACAACACTAAAAGACAAATTTCACTTCATATCTTATTTGGTGCTATAAAATGAACTCAAACATTAGTTAAATTCTCTTAATAGCTTTTTATTTTTAGTTGTTTTGGTGTGTTTATTTTACAAAATGAGTCTAGCATGCATGTTTTCCCCCCATTCCCTTTGGGGAACTTGGGTGATAAAAATGCTTCACTTATAGCTTTTGGTCATTTTTTCCAAGCATGGAAGGGAATTTTATAAGTCACTCCCCAAATTTAACTGATTTGGGCGGTCCCAAATTAAACCTAAAGTCCTTATACAATTTTTATTTCTTTCATCTTGGCTTTTGGGTGGGAGACACTTCTCCCTCACAAGTTCTCTAGGGAAGTGTTGACTGGGGAATTCACCCCCCAGCATCACTTCAACCCCACTCCATAGTAGGGGTATATAAATTGAGTCCAAATTACTGGGATGCTTATTTGAAAAATTAAATAATATCCATTAGTAAGAGACTACATTAGAATGTAGGGTTAACTTAGACATCACATGACATTGAGTAATTGACAGATGTAGTGGTTGTGAAAAGGATAAAACCTTTTCATAATAAATAAGCTAGAATGTATCTGTCAGGGGACCTATAGCTCTACCAATTAGAGCACAATTGATTACTTTCTTATATGCAATTAAACATAGAATTATACTAGAATGATAAAGTAGCTAGAAACTTGAGACAACAAAGAATTTGAGAGACAATACACACTCTTGTATTAAATATTACTAGAAGAATATACAATAAGGAAGATGCCACTTATTCCTCCACCTCAAAGGCTTGCCACACCTCAAGACCTTCTTCCCTCTCTCTCTTGCTCAACACAACAACTCTAAAGCCTGAGTTGCTATCCCTCCTTGAATGCTTCAGCTGATCTCCTTGACCTTGCTAGCTTCAACGCTTTTTTGCCTTCTTGATTCAATTACAATACATGCCTTATGGGTCTATAAATAAGATCCCATGCTTACAAAAATAGAACTCTAGTTACAATAATTAGACACATAGATCGTGACTATAATTATTCATTTGACATGCAAACACTCGCTTCACTTAACTGACTATTCGTCAACAGCAGTTTTGGAAATACACAGGCGACCGACGCCGGTCCCTTCTGGTCTGGTGCTGCTAACGTTAGCCGACTCCCTGCCATCGCCAGTCTCCTTCTCCACTGCATCTAACTGATGTCAGTCATACTGTTGACACTGGTGGCTCTAGTTCTTCAGCATCCTTCCTTGTGTCTGCAAACAGTTGAAGCTTTTAGCTCCACACCTTAACAATCTCCCACTTGGAGATAAACAGCTGTAACTTGTACCTGTACCTGTACACCATCTATTTTGTTCCTTAGGCTCTGTATCCCTCTTCAATGTCACTCTTGAAGACCAACCACCATGCAAACCTGTGATGCTATACCTATCTCCTATGCCACAAGAATTTTGTTGCTCCCAAATTCTCCATGACATACTTCTGAACCAAATCTACCCTTAGCTCAAAAAACTCCCTGTATATGAAACTCTACAACAAGTAACACAATACAGTAACAGGATAATGTAGCTAATATTATCCAACCTGGTAAAGATAAAATACAATGGTCAAACCTCCATTGTTCTATAGCATACTCAAGACCATATACCATAGCCTTCTATCTCATGTGTCCATCCACTCTCTTTTCTAAAATGGGAATCCATCCCTCTATCCAGCGCTTCCTTCCATCTGACAACACTACCAATAAATACCTATTTGGTTCTCCAAGGACTCACACTCCTCATCCATGCCAAGCTCCCATTATTTCTGGCTTCTACTTGCATTGCTTCTTCCATCTTCCTAGTTCATGACTATCAGTAAGCAATATAAATAAGGTGAACAATGAATATGAGGTTCACATACCTTTCCTGACCTCCACATGGGTGTTTGAGACTTATATATTCACCCAACATCCATTTCAGTGACCGATATCGGCCATCTCCTAGTCTGCTCCTGATCGATGTCGATTCCCTGCACTGACCCTGACTACCGACATCATTTCTCTAACTGACGCCGGTGTCCCCCTTGCTGATGTCAGTCCTTATGACCGATTTCAGACTTCTCCTGCCTGACCTATCGACCCTGCTGGTCTACACATGACCAATGTCGATATCTGGATGAATGACGTCGGTGCCAAGTGACCGACATCAGTGTCTGTGTGTTCTTGTAAGTGATGAAATTTTCATCCACGAGCTCTTCTTGGATCAAACCTCTATCCATGCTACCCTGCTCAGATTTATTTAGCCCCTGTGACTGATCTCTGTCCTTCATCTCCTTCATAAACACCAAGGCTTCTTTGTTCCTATCAAAAGCATCAAATTTCCTCTTTCTGCAATGAACTTTATCTATGCTTTCCAAATTTGAACAGATACCCTTTGAATCAATAACTTCCATTCCCTTCCTATTCTTGTGACCAAGCCTATTGGGCCACATCTTCGAATCTACACCAGAAGTAGAATCAGTAATACAAGTAGATAGATAAAGAGTATCTACTTTCTTACCTCTTGCTAGAACAAGTGCTCCCTTGGTAACCTTCCAAGAATCCACTGTGAGGGTTATTATGCATCCCTCATCTCCCAACCTTCCTACAGAAATCAGACTCTGCTTCAGAATTGGAACATGCATGACCTCTTTCAACACCCATGTGTTGTCAATCTGTAATCTCAGCTGCACTTTCCCTTTGCCAACTATCTGACAAGGCATACCATCCCCTAAATAGAGCACTCCAAAATCTCCTTGTTCATACTCATAGAACAAATCTCTATTTGGGGATGCATGAAAAGATGAAACAGAATCTAAAATCCATGATCCTACCTGACTATCCGAAGAAAGTATGAGAGCATCCTGCATCACAATATTTACATCCTTTGCTTCTTCCATACCTGCATGTTGATTCTCTTTATCTCTCAGCCAACACTCCTTCGTATGTCCTTTCTTTCCACAAAACCAGCAGGTAATACCTTTGAACTCAGATCTCCTTCCCGACCTTGATTTCCCTTGCTCAACCTTCTCCCTTTGCCTTCCCCTGCTTTCTACACTTAGAGCATTTCCTGATGATTCACCTGTGCTTCTCCTACGTATTTCTTCATTCAAGATCACACTCACAACATCATCAACTTTTAAGATTTTAGAAGTAGATGCAGAATTACTTACTGCCATAACCATACCATCCCAACTTTTAGGCAAAGAACATAAAATCAAGAAAGCCTTTACCTCATCATCAAAAACAATATTGACTGAAGCCAATTGGTTTACCAAACCATGGAAATCACTGAGATGAGTATGTACTGATCCACCTCCCTACATTTGCAAAGTAAATAGTTGCTTCATAAGATATACCTTATTAGAAGCCGAGGGCTTTTTGTATAAATTCGCCAAGGACTTTATCAACTCTTCCATTGTCTTGCATTGTGATAAGCTGGAAATCACAGATGATTCAAGGCTCAACCTTATGGAACCAAGAGCCTTCTGATCAAAAATGTTCCACTCTTCATCCTTCATATCTGTGGGCTTGCATGCAACCCCACCCAACAATAAGTACAAATCCTTTTGATACAGATAGTCCTCAATCTGCATCCTCCAATGTTGATAATTCTTGCTGTTAAACTTCTCCATTCGTAGTCTACTTTCTTCTGCCATTGCTGAACTCCCACTCAATCAAAAAACCCTGTGAATGACCTATAATCAAAAAACAATACCCTGCTTCCTGCAAACCGTAGCTCTGATACCACTTGTCAGGGGATCTATAGCTCTACCAATTAGAGCAAAATTGATTACTTTCTTATATGTAATTAAACATGGAATTATACCAGAATGATAAAGTAGCTAGAAACTTGAGACAACAAAGAATTTGAGAGACAATACACACTCTTGTATTAAATATTACTAGAAGAATATACAATAAGGAAGATGCCACTTCTTCCTCCACCTCAAAGGCTTGCCACACCTCAAGACGTTCTTCCCTCTCTCTCTTGCTCAACACAACAACTCTAAATCCTGAGTTGCTATCCCTCCTTGAATGCTTCAGCTGATCTCCCTGACCTTGCTAGCTTCAACGCTTTTTTTGCCTTCTTGATTCAATTACAATACATGCCTTAGGGGTCTATAAATAAGATCCCATGCTTACAAAAATAGAACTCTAGTTACAATAATTAGACACGCAGCTCGTGACTATAATTAGTCATTTGACATGTAAACACTTGCTTCACTTAACTGACTGTTCGTCAACAGTAGTTCTAGAAATACACAGGCGATCGATGCCGGTCCCTGATGTTCTGGTGCTACCGATGTCGGCCGACTCCCTGCCATCGCCGGTCTCCTTCTCCACTGCATCTAATTGACATCGGTCATACTACTGACGCTGGTGGCTCTAGTTCTTCAGCATCCTTCCTTATGTCTGCAAACAGTTGAAGCTTTTAGCTCCACACCTTAACAATATCTAAATGATGTGTTGTGCCATAGTGTTAACCACATATATGGGACCATTTATAATGTATGTAAATTGATAGTTTTAAAAAATCCCCACTTGATGTAGAGTACTATTGGTGTAGGGTGAGTAGCCCGAAATTCCAAGTCATCATATGATCTTTTGAGAGAACATGGGGATTAAAAATACTTATTTTCATTTGCATATAAATTTATTATATTTACAAATTAAATTCCTTTCAAGAAGTATATAGATGGAATCCAAGAATACAAATCCACCTTGTTAGGTTTTTAGGATAAGACATACACTTTGGTTTTTTTTTGGTTCTTATTTTCTTATATGGTATTTTGAGTCTAAAACTATTTGCATGAAACTAAAAACACGTCAAGGAACCAAACACATATTATACACTCTCTGTTAAACAAAGATGTTTTATTTTTGGGACCTTAACTATTATTTAATCAATTTTTCTTGCCAACATGATATCTACCTCAATGCATCTAGATATTTTGGTAAGTGGTTAGCCTAATAGTTTTGATAGATAGCTAGAGGATGTAATACAAAACATGTGTCAATTGGTCGATGGCTAACCATCTCTTGAATAATCAAGACATCAATGAAGACCAGAAGAAATGTTGAAAGTGGATCATGGGAATCATAGGGTCATGGAGTCGATGGTTATAATGATGGAACTCTAGCTCAATGTTTAACATGTAGCTTCCACCATGGTAGAGATTCTCCTAAAGGCCTATATAAAGAACTCAAACTAGAAATAAAAGAGGATGAGAATTGCAGTGAAGCTTTAGTAGGATGATTTTATAATCATTCTTTATAAAGTTTGTTTTAGTGGCTATTAAGGATTAGATATAAAAATAAGGCCACTTTGGCTCTAATTTTATGTGCCCAAGATCGTTTGTGAGCCTCTAGGTTGTTAGTAGTATGATTTTGAATTTAAGCACTTATTCTAGACTTTAAATAGCTAGTTATGGTGTTACTCTAAAATACACTCATGTTTATTTTAGTTCACATGTTTTGTATTATTTCTATGGGATGGAAGTTTTGTGTTATATCTCATCTAGGTCATTTATGTGATCTAAAGATCATGTACTTTGCTAGTTTTTCATTTTAATGGAGTCTCTATATTTTTATGACATCATCATTATTCTACATGCAAAGTGAGTATAGATTTACACCTATGAACCCAACCCTTGTTTAATCTACATATGTTAAGAATGGGAAATAACTTGAATTAATTGTCTTGTGACCCACTAAGTGACTTTATGACCCTAGGCTTACCCCAAAATAGGCCTAGACCTATGGGTGTGCCCCTCATCTACGTTAATGTTACATTGTTTGAGTTTTCCCCCATTTTAAATTCTTGCACAATGGCATAATTAGCCCAACATGGGCCCCATCACCTTATTAGTTATACTTGGGGTGAGCAGATAAGGCCTATGATTTATTTTAATTGAAACCAACATAGTTGAGTGTTAAATGTTGAGTGCAAAAGGAGTTGTTATGTGCTTGTGCTTATTTGTAATAAACCTGTCCTAGACTTTATACAACATTTTGGTTCTATTTTTGAGACCCGTGTTAAATTTTTTTACTGTGATGGTGTGAAAGAATGATGTACTAGATTTCTCTCAAGAACATTGAGTGATAGTTATACCAAGTGGAAAATAGTATTGCATAGAAGCATTCAACCTAAAAAAGGAAAAAAGCCAAGAAAATGGGTTTAGGACAACTTATATGATGCTTTATATGAGGTCTTTTTCTATGAGTTACTTGAGCATGTGTACAAGTGGTTAGCTATATATTCAATTGATAGAAGAGGAAGTTATGGATAGTGATACAAGTAGACAAAGGAGTACCTAGAGAGGCTTTGGACCCTTGGTGTTACTTGTACTAGAGTGGTGGATAAATGGTGTCAAGGATCTTTGAATAGTTATGTGCTTGAGTTCATAGTATCCACTTATTCATTCTATAAGGAAGTGGAGTACTAGTTCTTACATAACCCTATAGGCATGTTCATGAAGGATTTTGGCACAGAGCTAAAGAATCCAATGGTTGATTATGGTTTTAAAACTTTGGTGATGGAAAGATAAAATCCTTTTGCATATGAGCCATGTAAAAGGGAAGGAGGATGTGTAGGTGAGGAATGATGGAAGGGGACTATCTAATTGACACCCAAGAGCTTAGAAGACAAGCCTATATTAAGAGATGATGTTGACTGATGGAGGATATCGAACCAGGAAGTTCTAAAAAGACCTATAATGAATGTGAAGGGCATAGGGAAAGATCTCTTTAAAAATAGTAGTGTGAAGATGAGAGGTATAATGAATTGATGGATCAAGCTCAACACTTAACATGTGTGGAATTCACTGAGTTCCTAGAGAATTTGGTGAGTGAAGATACTTTTTACATGCTCACGTAATGTATCCTCCACTCAAAAATAGTACATAAGTGATTGTTGACCCTACCAATGTATTAGACCTTAAATATTTTTGAGATTTAGATTTTAACTTTGTTATTTAATAGATTATTCCACATAAGGAGGTGAGTGAAACTACGTTTATACCATTGAGTGCTATCTTACCACAATAAAAAATAAATGAGTGTACCAACACAATCACTATCTATAACAGAAGGTGGTAAATAACCCAAAAGAAGTGGTTTGGCACCACATATGAGTAGTATAACACCAAAAACATCTATTGTGCCAGTAAGAATAATTGGACCAGTGCCCACCTCTATGACTAGAGGCATTGAAAGAAACCCACTGGGAGAAGGGAGTAACATCTTTGGTAAAATAGGACCACAATTAGGAGGGCATGTATCACGATCAAGAACCATAATTACCAGCTTCCCCCCTCCCCATTATAGTAAATCTACTAACAAATGGATATGCACCTCCTAAATTATCACATGGAAAATACTATAGAATATGTGTTGAAGTGTAAACTATAGTGGCATACACAAGGCATAACCCAATTAGAGTGAAAGGATACTAAATTTGTGTCCACTTTACTTTATCATACCCACAAATGGTATAGAAATTTTAACCCCAACCAAACCATGACTGACTATGATACCCTAAAGGATACATTCTTGCAAATGTTTAACATCATAAAGTTCAAACAACAAAGCATTGATGTGATGAAATAAATTACCCAGGGACTTGTAGAGAGTGTATGCTTGTATGATGCATGGTTTAAAACTCTCCTATCAAAACTACCATATGATATAAACCCTTATCAACATGCACATTGGTTCATTGGGGGGTTTCTCATAACATATTGAAGGGCCCTTTACATGAAGACTTTTACAAACCCTTGAGAATCAATTGAAGCCAAATTTAGAGCCAAGGTAGATGGAAGTGAAAAAATTATGATCAAAAAAATTATGGAGGCATAGATTGCATCTATAGCATTCCATCTTCAAAAACACACCACTAGTTATACACATGACACTCGAAGTTCACTATGGTGCACTAACTTTGAAGTAGAAGGACATAATAGAACCAATTACCCATAGAGTAATGTGCATGCTCTACTTCTAAGCTATGAAATTTGTTGAGAATTACATAAAATGTAAAAATTCCCTATGTTAAAACACACCAGCCAAGTTAGCATAACCATCTATTGTTATTTATGTGATGCCTACACCCATACCACTAATGATTGTTGGGTGATTGATAAAATGCATGAAAATATGGAATGGGATGCATGATAGGCTAAAATGGTTATGGAATGTGATCAAAAACCAAGGGAATAATGGCTATGACTAATAGCATGTAGGCTTTAGGATGTTGTGAGGTGCCAGAGGGTGGGGCAAAGGATGTTGTTGTAGAAGGTTCTCATTGTGCTCATGTTACAAGTGTGTCTCAATAGAGCATTATCACTGTGAATGCCATACACATACCACTTGTGGGTATTATCATTTTCCCCATAAGGTTGAAGAACACCTTGACCTTTACAAAAATTTGACCCAAAGAAGGCCTAATGTATATAAGGGTATAGGGATGATCAAGCTAAAGAAGAAGATAGAAAAATAGACCCCAAAAGTGTAATCTACATGCATAGTGGAAGCCAAGGTGTATGAAATTACTCAAAATGAGTTCACCACTCATCTACTAGTTATGCCAATATATGAGTTATGCCTTGAGTATGGGGATAAGGGTCTAAATGAATGCATAATTCAACTTGAAGTTATAGTTTTACCTTATCTATACCCAAAAAATTATAAGGATGTACTATAGTAGGCTATAATCATAATAGAAAACTTAAAATGAGAGATCCAATTGTCATGAGACCTAGAAGTGAAAATTATCATGTCTCAAAACAAGCAAAATAGTTGAGTGACTAAAGTACAAGAACTAACGGATATTCTTTGTCTCTTATATACTAAGGGTCTGTTTCCCTTATTGAATAACTTACTCTTGGAACATGCTTGAAAAATCCAAGTCAATGTCACCTCACCATGCATGAAGAGGGTGAAAGAAGTCTAAAATAATCAAATTGTGGAATACAACCAAGAAATTTTGGTGGATGCCATTATTGATGGCTAGTCTATTTATGAGGTTCTTATGGACATGGTCACTGAGGTCAACATCTTGATAAATATCATCAAAGATAAAATGGGTATCCCATCTTTGAGACCTTCGCCTCATGTGATCTTCATGGCTAATAAGACCTAGGTGTAGCCTATTGATATTCTAAAAAGTGAATTTGTAGATATCATGGGTGTCAAATTCTTGGTTGAATTTAAATTAATAGAGTTAGTAGAGTAAGACAACTACCTGTCACTTCTGGGAAGGTCATGATATTATGAAAAAAATGTAGATATGAACTTCAAAATGTGATACATGATATTTGAGAAGGGAAAGGAGAGAGTAGTCATACCTCTTTCAAATGACCAAGGACCCACCTATATCAAGAGCATGGCTATTGAGGATGAAATCAACCATATGTATAACATCACAACACAAGGAAATGAGACCCTAAAGCTAAAAAAGCAAGGAATCATCTCTTAGGAGGATGAATAGTTAGCCTTAGACACCACATATGTTGCTTTTCACTAATGGGTCAAATATGTATATGAGACAACTGGCTGACAGTGCCATTTGGTGTAAGCAAAGGCACCAAAACTAGTAAAGAAAGATTGGATACAGATTGATCACTCTCTTAAAACATGGATCCCTTACACCAATCAAAGGGGGAAAATAGTGTTTCTCATCATTAATGGAAAACTTACTACACTCCCAAGGTATGAAGTAAGTAATCCTATAGAATACTATGTCTATGACATTGAATCATGCATACCAAAGGAGGTGGATAGAATGGGTGCATTAGTGTACACATTGGAAAGCACTACCGCTCATTAGTGGGTAGTGTACAATCTTAGCTTGCCAACTTGGTAGGATGTAAAAGCATCCATTTTCAGTAGATTTGGAAAATGCAATAAGGACCTAGACATTTTAGCTTACTCTAGCAACTTTGACCCCATATCATATGTATGAATTTGTGAAGAAATATGGGTTGTTTATGGTGAAAATTCCCTAATAAATCTATGGGTGCATGCCTTCTACAAAACTTGAAATACTTAGGCATGGGTGTGGTATGTAGTAAATTATGTGTCATAAAATAGCATATTAAGATTACCTTAAAGAGCGATTTATTCATAACTTCTACTTTTCTTTGCAAAATCTTAAACTAATTGAGCCATTATAGATAATTTGAACTTCAGTGTTTCAGGACACCACTCTACTAGAAGAGTGCCTAAGGGACATGTTTGAAAAAAAGGGTTAACACTCTCAACCTTATTCAAAGAATACATTTTGAATAGTGATTCTAGTGATGAAGATGATGACACTTGGAAAGGGGTATGAAGTTAGTGCACCAAGTTGAGGGTGACACCCTAAAAGAGGAAGACCTTACCCATCCTTAGGTAGAGACAATTGAGGACAATAGACAACTCTTAGATTCTCACTAAGAAAAGTTAAACATTATTGAGCATCATTAAAAACTACTAAGCTAGATATCAGCTCAGAGGGGGAACCCAAAATTACCACTCTAAGTACCTATTGGTCTGACATAGAACTGGCACATAATATTGGTCTACTAAAAGAATTATAAGACTTATTCTTATGAAACTATATAGATATGAAAGGTATCCACCCATCCCCTAGGAAAATGATCATCAAACTAGTAGATGGCATGAGGCTAATCAAGAAGTAGCCCTATAAAATGAACCCCAATCTTTGCACTAAGGTCAAATTTGAGATCGATGACATAAAATCCATAGGAGTTATCTACCCAGTGTAAGAGTCTAAATGCGTTAGCCCCATGGTCATCAACATAAAAAAGGATGGGTGCATTTTAATATGTGTTGACTATAATATGTTGAATGTTATCTGCATGATCAACCCCTTCCCAACTTTGTTCACTAACAAAGTATTGGATGATGTCACAGGGTACAAAATATGGACATTTACTAATGGATTTTTAGGTTACCATCAAGTCTAAATTGAGAAATAAGATAAGCTAAAATCTATATTTATGATTGAGTGGAGATATTTCATGTATACCATAATTCCCTTTGGGCATAAGAATTTGCCAACCATTTTCTCCCAGGTGATAATCACCGCATTCAAGGACTTGGTTCACAAGTTCCTCTAAGTGTATTTAGATGATTGGACAGTTTATGGATTTGTAAAATATAACTAAGATAATTTGTGCCTAATGTTTGAAAGGTGGTAACAGTTATAAATCTCTTTAAATCTTAAAAAATATATTATTATGATGTCATTTGGCACACTACTACGGCACATCATCTGCAAGGATGGTCTACTCATTGATCTAACTAAAATTACAATCATCCTTCCACTTCAAACACCATAAATGTAAAAATATGTCCATGCATTTATAATATATTTTAGATTTTATAGGAAGTTTATAATGAATTATGTCAGGATTGCGATGTCACTATAAGAACTATTATGGAAAGATGGCCCATTCTATTAGGGCATAACACAGGAGGATGATTTTGAGACCCTGAAGTTAAATATGTTAAGTGCATCGACATCATAATTTCCTAATTGGGAAACTCCCTTCCATGTACACATTGATGCCTCTAGTACTATAATTGGTGTCATTCTTGCATAACTAGGTGAAGGGAAAATGGATCATCTTATTTATTTTGTAAGTAAGAAACTAACTAGGGTAAAAAAAATTACACCATGATTGAGCACAAGGCACTTGCCATGGTTTACACCCTATAAAATTTTACATATTATTTTTTGGCAATGCCATTTTTCTTCTTTACTAATCATGAGGTGCTTAAGTACTTAGTGAATAAGCCCATTTTGCATGGGCATATTTGGTGATGGATCATATTGTTCCAAGAAATCTAATTTTTTGTTCTAGTCAAGCCTAAAAATCAAAACTTGGGCCTATACCATCTATCCCACATCAACTCTAGAGATGTGACAATGCCAATTAAAGATGATATGCCTAACAAACAACTCTATAAGATCTAATGCACCCTAGAAGACTTAACATAGATTACTATGTTTTTGACCTCTAGATTTATGCCTCAAGCTATGAAAAATAAAGAAAACAAGCAACTCATGGTTCACACTACCCAATCTCAACTCATTAGTGAGGAACTATATAAATTTATCCATGATGAGATCATGCATTGATGTATCCTAGAGCATGAATGGGACTTAGTACTACAAAAAATTCATGAGGGTATTCCTAAAGGCTATTATGTTGGAGACACCATAGCATAAAAATTTCAACAATTATGATTATGGTGGTTGACTATGTTTAATGATGAAAAATAATACATGAAAAAGTGTGACTTCTACTAGTAGATAGAAAATACAAACCATTGGGATGAGATGCCCCTCATCCCCACCCTTGCATAGGTGCCATTTAAAAAATGGCCCATTGACTTTGTTGGGCCTATCACTCCCACCATGAGATGAATAGGTGAAAGGTACATTCTAGCTACCATATATTATTTTATGAAGTGGGAAAAAGTGGGACCAACCAAAGACTATATAGTTGTGATGGTATAAAGATTCATTTGGTAAAACATTATTAGTAAGTATGGGTGCTAGTTTAGCTTGACTAGCAAATTTGGTACACATTTCATCAATGATATAGCTCAGATCCTATTGTCCAAATATATGGTGGCACACCATAAAATGACAACCTACCACCCCCAAGCTAATGGCATTGTGGAATCATTCAATAAAATACTTGGTACATGCCTAAAAAGAATCTTTGATGTTGGTTGCAAGGATTGGGATGATTGTGTCCCAACTATGTTATGGGCCTATCACATGACATAAAAGTGTTTAAACAAGGATACACCATTCCAAATAGTGTTTGGAATAGAGACCATTTTACCTATGGAGTTCCTAGTTCCCTTATTTTGCATCACACATATTGATCAATTGGATGACCAAGAGTCATTAAGTACATACATGGAAGATTTGGAGAGGTTGGTCAAGGGATGCACCTAGGCATGATGGAGCCAAAAGATAGAGAAGGCCTAACAAAAGACATGGCGTGATAATAACATCAATGTTAAGGTGTTTATAGAAGGTTCATTGGTGATTTTATATGATTATGAGTACCTAAGGCACCTAAACAAATTATAGATCGGGTAGATGGGACCTTATGTCATCCACAACATCTTAGAGACTAAAGCATGTAAGTTACGTACATTGACTAGTGAAATTCTCCCCAAGAATTTTAATGGCAATATATTAAAATCATACCATCACTAGAATGGAACTTGTGCTGTCTAATGTTGGATTTCTAGTTAAAAATCAATCCCTTTGTATTAGGACCATAATAAAATCAGCATGAGACAAAAATTTGCCTTATGTTTTGTTTCTTTTGTGTTGTTTGAATAAGTGTTGAACTTTTAGGCCCACAATAGAACATTTTTGGTGCTTAAACTTCCATAAATCTAGTTGGGTGAGTTGAATCTGGTCACTTTTTAAGCACCTATGGCTAGACACCTAAGTTTCTAGGTGCATGTGAAGTTTACTAGATTAATTGAATTATAAGTACAACTTGATGAGTAATGCAAACATGATGTTTATGTGTAAGAGACCAAGAGGAGATATTGAGGTGATAAGGGACTAGCGTAATGATTTTATGGGTTAGGAGAGGCTGAGGCAAGAGTCATAAAAGTGTAGATAATTCAACCAAGATAGTGAGGTGTACTTGAAATGAAGCACACCACCAGAGAAGATATAAAACCTAAGAGGCTACAATAGGTGCATGTGAATGTTACACCCAGGTAAATAGAAAGAAGGTAAGGTTCATGCCAAGATGAATAAATCATAATAAATTGACCATTTTGATGGCTAACACCCACCTAACAGTTGGTGGGAAGTGACCATTTGAATTACCTCACTTCCCTGAAGAAACCATTAGCATAATTAATGTTAAAAAATGATGGTAGGGAAAAAAAATATATGCATTGATGAGCATATGTTGGAATATTTTATTGGATTTCATAGATTTTAGTGGATTTTAAGGATCTCAATGATGTTATCCATCAATTTGGTAATGAGAATAGTGTATAAGGCCAAATTTGGTAGAGGTAGGTAGTTTAATTATCATTTCCAAAGAGATCAGAGCAAAGAGCCAAAGCTACAAAAGGAGAAAATGCTAGTAGAGAGAAAATGAGTCCCCACAACCTTCTTAAGAGTAAGAAAAATATCTAATAGGAGATTGCATTTCTCCCTAAGTTGAGGAGGAGGCAAATAGACCAAATTTGAAAGAAAAATAAGAAAGTAGAGATTTTGGTAGGATAATCTGTCTGCCATTAAAGGGGAGGGAAGCTAAAAATCCAAACATGCATTCAAAATTATCATGGATGTAAAGTAGACTAGTCACATTTTCAAGCTTTGGTAGGATCAATTAATTGTGATTTAATAGTTGCAGGTTCAGTATGGGGAAGAAAAGACTAATCTTAGAAGTGCTAGAAGTAATTAGGGATGTGAAGAAATCAAAATTAATTATAGAAGCAACCATCATAAAATTTGTTCTGGACAACAATTCAGATAACAATTCGGGTGATGGGTCCACCCCATTTGATGGCAAAACTTTCGGGAGCCATAACTTTTGCACCGTGGCTCCAATTGACTTGCCATTTGAACCGTTGGAAAGATAATAATGAGGGGAACACTGTAAGATGGGATTGATCTCTTCTTGATGAATTTTGACCCCATAAAACCCAATGGAAGTGTCCCAAATTTCAATTTTAGTAGTCTAGTCTAAAAATAGTAAGTTTCTAAAAATAGTAATTCCTCGAATTTTGTATTGTTGTAAATCATGGAAGTCAAACTAATTCATCTCCCTCGAGATTGGTGACCTTCCACATCCTCCCCACACCTTCAAAATATGTATAAATTAAGATGTAACCTGCAATGGAAATTAGACATCTCTTCTCAGAGATAAGCATATGTTTGGGTCTGTAATTTTGATAAATAAAACATCTCTTTTTAGAGATAGCATTATTTGAATTGTGTTGTTCTTATTTTTTGAATTATCTTTCAACCAAATATTTCATTTTTTGGATCAAAACTTGAGTTGAAAATGGTAGAGGGAGTTAGCATCATAGAGGTTAATCCAACTATGAGCACAAATCTCACCTACTAAAAAATAGAGTACACACCAAAAGTCATGGTGTGGGAAACTGGGTATCCTTCACCCATGTGTGTAAGTTGAAAGACTACAACCATAGAATAAATAGAAATGTATAGGAACTGAATAAAGATTAGTGGTGGACATAGGTAAAAAGACAAAGGTAGGCATTGTGCTCTTTGATGTCTCTGTTAGAGACAAATAGTAAACCATGGGTTCAACATAACTCTTTGAGCTGCCATGCTTTGGTAAGTTAGAAAACATGGTACATTTCCTTCTCTTATGGGTACATGGTGACTAGTTTTATTTAAATGGATGGTACATGAGAATGTATACAAGCCACATAATTAGAATCATAAGACTATCTTATGTAGGAATGGATATATGATATATGATGGATGATGATGTAGAAGTAGAGTGGTTCATAAATCTCTCAACTATTATAAGTCAAGATTTGTATTTCCCATAAAATACATCAAAAACCTAGGCACAAGGGCAGCAGTGCATCTGATAAGCACCAAAATTTTCCTTGGTGGATGATGGTTAGACATAATCAAAACCTTCCTTTTTATTTCTCACCACATGGCAAAGGGAGAAATTTTCAACATCTCTAAATTTGTCACAGAGGAGATCATAAAGAATGCCCAATAATGCCATTGGACACATGAGACCTTCCAATGAGAATACATGCTTATATTTATGGTGATAGACTACATAGGTGTGTTCAATGGTGATGATGACCACATATGAGTGTTTTCACCAAATCATTAGTTCCCAATGGTGAAGTACCAAGATTACATCTACCCCCCCCAATTTTTCATAGAACTATCAAACCAGAGTGTAGGGGTATTTTGACAAGTATGCAAAGGCCTATGGAAAGGATTGGTGCATCTTAGAATAACTCCATCATGATGAAACATTTATGTGTTATGTGCCTAGTGCTCAAAGATGGAAATCTTTTAGGTTAGATCCAATTACCTTATGTATTTTCAGCCAAATAATACATGGTAGTGCTTAAGAGGATCTTGATAATGTAATAGATTAATATCTAGTCTAATGTCATTGATTATGATAGGAGGATGATGAGGCATCAATTTTTACACTGTAGAATCAAGTCAATCAAGGATGAGGAGGATGATAGTGACAAACTTGATATCCATCCCCTTCAAAACGTTATAATCAATCAAATAATTTTTAACTTATATTATGAGATGAAACCATGAAATAAGGGTAGAGACCCTAGGAAATATGATGCTCACCCCCTCCTAACTAGTGATGAAGGAATAGATACACCAAAATTCCAATCAAATTTACTATAGAGGAATCAAGGTGAAAAATTAGAGGAAATTATAGAGCACAGACAGTTGAAGACAACCTTCAAGTAAAAATCATGCCATCTACCCCAAAAAATCACATAAATTTCAAGCAAGGGGGTGCTTCTTCCATCAAGAATCCAAGAAAGACTAAGGGATTTATGGCATTTCATATTAATACCCTTGTGGATATGGAAAAAGAGGTGACCCTAGCACTTATAATAGAATAAGAGACTGAATAATATAGGATAGGGACTTATATCCCACAAATAGAGGAAGGTGAAAAGGAACTCGATGCTAGAAACATTCAGAAGGCCTTTTAAATTGGTATGTCCACAACATTAAGAGTAACTAAAGAAATTACAAGCCTTACCTTTAATGAAACCTTGCTAAAGAGCCCACCAAATAAAATAGCATCAATGTCTAAAGATAAGGCTTCCCTAGCAGCCCCTTAATCCTTTGAGGAGAAAAGAGTGGCCTAGAAAGGAAGATATAAACTAGGATTTGGTGCTTCAATAAAAGTGAAATGTTGACCAAGAATAGAAGAATGCCACATTGGAGAAGAGGGCCCAAATATTACCCTTAAGTGCATAAACAATAGTATAAGTCATCAAATAGGTGCCAAGTAACTCTATCAAACAAATAAAGGAAGTTACTAAGGTATGCCCAAGTAGTCAAGGGGTGTTTGGACCAAAATAAAGTTATACTAGTGCCTCAGAGTAACAAACATAGATAGTTGATGATCACTAGTAGTAACAAGGTGACCCTAGCATTGAAGGTATAACCCTTCAGATAAACATTTAGAATCCTTAAGATGAAGAAACAAATGAGGAGGAGAAGTCCAATGAAGTAATACCTAAGCACCAGATAAGTGATTCCTTAGAGGACCACACTAAATATAGTGGTGGCACCAGTGAAGAGGAATAAGTGTATATGGAGGAGAATTTTTTCATTGAAAAGGGTGACAAAGAGCTCAACATTATAGAAATGACACAAAAGGATTAGGGGGATGAAGATTTATACATATATGAAACTATACCCCAAACTATCATGACATGGACATGTAAGTATATTTCATTTGCACTGGATTATTACATGGACAATCCCAAATTCAAGGTGGTAAAGGATATAACTCGGAGCATAAAGGATAATAGGGAAGGATATGAATATCTTTTTTTTAAACCATGGGCCATGAACCCAATCTAATCTAGGAATGTGATAATAAGAATTGCCATAGAAGTAATGCACTAAAATGTCATAAATGATGTCAAGGTGATGAAGCTAAAGAAACTTCCCAAGGAATAAAATAAGGAAGTGCAAGCCAATAGGTTCAAATTATAATATCTTTGTTAGTGTGTGGAGTTGACTGAGCCATCTCTTTTGGTGGGTATCAATACCTCAGACCTATCAAATGTCGATAAAATTTGTGTATTAGTGGAGAAGATGATCCAAAAACTATAGCTTGAGCTAGTGCAATAATAATAAGAAGAGGAAGACCCTAACATTGCACTAAAGAAGGAGATATTAGACTAGCTCCAAGAAGTAGAGGATCTCTTCACAAAGTTTAAAGAAGGCACAAAAATAATAGACTCAATCTTCTTAAATTTCTCCAACCAAGCCTTGGTGATAGATGCATGCTTAAAGCAAGTGAAGGATGATAAAGAGCAACTGATGGCTAAGGAATACTCCATAGGTAAGGAAAAAAGGTCACAAATCATGGGCAGTCAAAACATGTTGAGTAATCAAATCAAAGATCAGGAGAGAACCCTAGAAGAACTATTTCATGCCCTAGAAACTAAGGCTT
Organism: Torreya grandis; assembly: GCA_037957365.1. Taxonomy (NCBI): domain Eukaryota; kingdom Viridiplantae; phylum Streptophyta; class Pinopsida; order Cupressales; family Taxaceae; genus Torreya; species Torreya grandis. Next base: position 2,186,428 of record JARHVA010000603.1, read on the forward strand.
GTGAGTTAGGGGATAATTTGGATAGAAGTGTGGAAAAAGTACAAGTTGACTTAGAATCTTTTTTAAAGGAATTAGATAAAATATATACACTTACACTTGTTGATGCTTCAACCAAAATTGATATCACCTCAAGTGAGATCAAGCTAGCCACAAAAGGGCTTTGAGGACTTCAACATAGAGCTCTAAGAGAATGCTCTTGAGTTTTACACTCCAAAAGGATTGATGGATTAGTCTAAGGGTGGACTAAGGTTTTTTTATGGGGTAATATTGGGTCCTTAACTCTTGTTTAATGGATTTTTTATGCAAACATGATATTTTCCTTGACACATCTTGATATTTTGGCAAGTAGTTATCTTAATTATTTTGATATCTAGTTAGAAGGTGCAGTATAACACATGGGCCAATTAGCCAATGGCTAACCATCTCCCAAATAATCAAGACATCAATATAAAACCTAAATAAATGTGGTAAGTAGAACATGGGAATCATAGGGTCAAGTAGTTGGCAGTTATGATTATGGAACTCCATATCAGTGCTCAACATGTAACTTCTACCCTAGTAGAGATGGTATTAAAGGCCTATATAAATATTTTGATCTAAAAATTAAAAGAGGAGGAGAATTGCACTGAATTTTTGATGGGATGATTTTATAACTATGCTCTATAAAGTTTGTTCTAGAAGCCATTGAGGCTTAGATATAGAATAGAGGTCACTCTAGCTCCAATTGTATGTGCCCAAGCTTGTTTGTGAGCCTCTGGGTTGTTAGTAGTATGATTTTAAATTTAAACACTTATTCTATACTTTGAATAGCTAGTTATGGTGTTACTCTGAAATACACTCATGTTTATTTTGGTTCACATGTTTGTAATATTGATATGGGATGCACTTGTTTGTGTTATGTCGCATCTTGTCATTTTATGATTTGAATTTCATGTATTTTACTAGTTTTGCATTTTAATAGATTCTCTCTATTTTAATTATGTCATCATTATTCTACATGCAAAATGAGGATAGATATATGCCCATGAACCCAACCCTTACTCAATCTACATATGCTAAGTATGGGAAATAACTTGAATCAATTATCTAGTGACCCACTCAGTGCCTATATGGCCCCAAGATTACCCTAAAATAGGCCTGAAGCTATGGGTGTGACCCTCAACTAAGTTAACATTACATTTTTTTAGTCCTCCCCCATTTTTGAAGCTAGGTTCCATGGCACAACTAACCCAACATGGGCCATGGTTCCTTCTCAAATGCACTTTGGGTGAGTGTATATGGTATATGTCATATGTGAATTGATGATGGCACAATCAAGTGTTAAATGTTGAGAAAAAAAGGAATGATCCTATGCATGTTATTTTTTGAAGGAAACCCCTCCTAGATTTTATACAAAAATTACATTGGTCAAATCAAGTTCAAACATGTAGTCCACTACACACTTCCAAGATGAGGCATTAATATGACCAATTTTGGGAAATTTTTACCTCATGTTAATGTTATGATATAATTATGTTATTTTCATAGTATTTTTGTGTTATCCAATTGAAAACCTTTCAAATCAAGTCCATTTGGACCCAAATCTAATTTAGGATCAATTGTTTATGTCAGGGTTCATTTTTGAACCCGTATACCTTTTGCAATCCATGTCATGCCAAATCAAGATTTATTTTTTGAACCCACATAGTTTTTAGAATCCATGTGAATCCAAGTCAGGTTAATTTTGAATCACATGCCATACCACAATCCATTTCATTAGAACAATACCACCCTTTTGAGGGTCATCTTTTCTAGACCAATACCTCCCTTTCTAGGCACATCTTATTTGGACTGATATCACCATCTTTTAGGATAATTTTTAATTGATAAACCAATACATTCCAATTTTTATACACCAATCCCATCCTCCTCCTTTAGTTTTCATAATCAAACAAGCTTCACAGTTCTGAAAGATTACCATTCTAGGCCCTCATCCTTCATCTTATGCAAGCAACCAAGATTTATAGTGTCCAATGGTTACCATTCTAATCCCTCTTCCTTTGGCTTTCACAAGTAACAAAGCTTCATATCACCCAAAGGTTACCATTCTTATCCCACCTCCTTTGGATTGCATAAGAAACCAAGTTTTTAAATGCCCAAAGGTTACCATTCTAGGCCTTGTGCAAGCAACCAAGATACACATCACCTAAAGGTTACCATTATAGGCCCTCCTCCTTTGGCCTATGTTAGTAACCAATCTCTATAACACCAAATGATTATCATTCTAGGTCCTCCTCCCTTTCCTTCCATTTTTGGTATCTCATTACCTAATCAAAATTGCACAATCATGACTAGGTGTGTTCAAGTTACTATCCTAGGCCCACCACTAGTATTTGTTAAACCTATCATTGAGGAACTTCAATTTTACAAGCCAGTCTTTGTTGATCCCTTCTTCAATAATATAATTTTCAAAAATCCCAATATTTAACCATAAGCCATTACTCATCCAAGAACATTTATTTCCCATTTTATAAAATTTAAGCCATTCATCGAGCCACAATAGAGCTAATTAATACCTATCCAAGAACCATTATCTATTAAATACCCAAGTTTGTTCAAATCTGATATTTTGTAAATGAATGTGTACTAAGGCCAAAATAATCAATTGATTTATAATGTTTTTATTGAAACACCCACTTGTGATGAGTCAACCTATGATGAATCACCTTCAGATCCTTTACCTATTATTGATAAACCTGACTTTGACAAGCTAGTCTTAGTAGATTTACCTATCAAACCTTGTCTTTTTTTTAAACACCTCCTTTTGACAAGCCAGTCTCTATGGAATTATATCTAGACCTTTTTACCCTCATTGAGTAGTCTCACTTTGACAAGCTAGTCTTTGTGGATCCACCCCTCACATTATTCCCTCTCTTTGAGTGGTTTCACCTAGACAAGCTAGTCTATGTTGAACCTTTATTAGATGAATCTATTTTCAAAGAGCCCATTATGCTATCATAGTCCATTACTTGTCCAAAATCAAACATTTAACAAGACATCATTAGAACAACATCCATGATTGAAGCAAAGTCAAAATTAGAGTCAAGTTATATTATTGAACCAATATCAAATTTAGCATCAAAATCAAAATCAAAATCAATGCTAGGTTCGACATTAGATTCAAATTCCCTTGAGTTAGACTCAACTTTAGAATCAAAATACATTTGTGGATGTTATAATATTGGTTGCATATTCCTTGTAGATCAATTTAAATAGATTTATGATCCTTCAACAATTTTTGAGGATGATTAATTTAGAATCAACACAAGTTATCCTAGTATCTTTTATGAAGATTATGTTCCTCTCCCCATTCCATTACCATTCCATATGCTATTAACACCACCCAACATATACATTATATTGACATTCCACCTCTCACAAGTATCATTTGGAACTGATAGAATCACACTTTGTTTAACAACATCCATGGTGACATATCAGTTGTAGAATATCTAATGGAACAAGACCACATTCATGTATATAAGGAACAATCTCCTAGTGAAACCTTTTTGGAGGTACTAGGGGGAAATCAAGTTCCAAACTCAACATCTTTTTGTGAAACCTTATTTGAGTTATTAGAAGATAAATAAAGTCAAAATTCAACGTTCCTTAGTGAAACCTTCTCAAAGATGCTATGGGACAATTAAGATAATTTTATTGGTGAAAACCTCTTTGAGTCACTAATAGTTGAGCAAAATATTTATTTAATGCTTGATGAAGACATTATCAAAGATAACAATAATATAGCTTCCAATCTATAGCATAACTAGATGGTATCTACTCTCAGGCCCAAATAATGACAAAAATTGGTGGTCATATCAAGAGAATATTTAGAGTTCTTCGACCCTATCACAATCAAAATTATGTCAAATCTAGAATTAGCTTCAATGTGTGTGTATGAAAATACTGATCTTCATTTGTTACCCAACCATTATACATTCCATTATGATTCATATCCCCATCTCCAAATTAGACCTTTTATCCACTATTTATCCATATTTATCATCCTTGACCATATTGTCCTTTATAGAGGCTATGAATACATCTTGTCTCAAAGTTTAAAGGAAATATAATCAACGACTAAAGAAGATCACAACAACATTATTAGAATCCAAATCAACATTAGGTCTTAATAGAGTAGTTATTCATAAAGGGTGTGGGTTAGTATTTACATAATTGACTATTCTATTTGTATCATATGTTGATCAGGATGTGCATCACCACATCAACAAGAACAATATAACCATTTGCCTTGCCATTTGCCTATGCCTAAAATTTTTTGGTACTTAGTCAAACACATTTTTTGTAGGTGGAATTACAATGACTTGAGGTTTCATTTGCAACTATGTATGTAGTGATTGATTCATGTTGAGGTCATCTTAGTCACCCTAATCCATGCTCTTGCCACTTTGTGAGTTGGACCATTATATATCTTATGCTTCTTGATCGAGTTGAGATGTCTAGAAAAACCCAAAAACATGGAAATATGCTAGATAATTCCAAAAACAATTCAAAATATTTCAAAAATGTTCAAAATCAAACATAAGAAGTATATACCATATAACCCACAAGGTAATGGTCAAGTTTAAGCATATTAAAAAATCATTGTCTCAATCCTAATAATATTGTCAATGATTTTGGTTGTAATTGACACTTGTAAATTTTTCCTACCCACTAGGCTTAATGCACTAGTCATGAAAACCCCACATGAGCCATTCTATATTCCCTATTTTATGACACAGAGGCTATTATCCATGTCAAGGTCAGGCTACCTTCACTATGGATATCCTTGGATAACTTTGTGGATGATGAATATTATAGAGTTTCTATGTTAGAAGAATGAGAAATCCTTGATGTCAAGTGTTTAGATGCCTTGGACAACTTGAGAGCATATTAGAATAGATTATGTTGACGCTATAACAAGCACATTATCCTTATGGGGTTTAGATTTGGTGAATTTGTATTGAAGGAGAATAAAAATAACACTAATTTTGAACCTAAAAATAAGGGTATGTTTCAACCCAATTGGTTGGGCCCATACATATTCACAATACATTATCAATTGGGGGCATACAGATTGGCTACACCAAATGGTGAAGAGCTCTCAAAACCCATGAGTATTGTACACCTTAAGTGATTATACACTTAATATAATTATTTCAACCATTATCTAAAAGATATTTTAGTTAGGATCAATTTATGCTAAAGACATTTTATTCCACCATTATACCTCTATAACATTATAACCTTAGACCGTTATGACCCTGGACTATTGTAACTCTAGACCATTACACCTCTAAACTAGTGTACTTTGTTTTATTCCATAATTATCCATTTAAGTCACAATACTCTATACCATTGTAATTGCATTACCCTATACCATTTTATTCTAGACCATTGTCACCATGGACTACTATCACTTGAACTATTTATATTTCATTAAGCCCATTTTTCCTTCCACTTTAGACCGTTGTAACATGGACCATTGTACCAAAACCAATTATGATCCTAATTATGATTCATGTGAATTATAAACATTTTTAATACCTATTTTACAAAGTGGTTTAGTCTACACAATATTTTGTCACTTTGTTTTCTATACAAGTATAAAAAGATATGTCAGCACATTGTTTTGCCTACTAGCTGGTTCTTTAGATTTATTCAATAATACATACCATTGTATTATTATTTATATGCTAATTGATAGTAATTTTTTCCTTAATAAGATCAAATTGAGCCATTACATCCATTTTGAAGTTGTTATTATAACTACTACCCTTGGATGTGCACTCCTTGGCTAGTTGGTTCCCTCTACCATTGTTTATATTCACAATCCATGTTGCAACCAGTTTAGATTTTATTTAAACTATTACTTGTGGTAGTAAATATCCTCAGTTAGGTAATTCCATATGCCTTTTGTTAATATTTTGTTTCTACTTCTTATTCCAAAAACATAAAAACATTTGAATTGATAGGGCTAAAGAACAAAAACATTACCTTGAACCTTTGTTTATTCTGATCCTAAGCACTCTCCCAATTTTGAAAGCATCTTAAACGATGCTCTTGTTGTTTTTCAAGTTTGACCAATTAGTCTATAATAATTATCAATTGAGTTAAGACACTTATAAAACCCCTAAACATTTGCAAACATTCTAGAAAAACCCCACAAATTACAAAATCATGAAAAATGGCTTAGTATTTCCATGAAGGATATAAAGCCATCAAAATTTTTAGGTTGTGTTATCCTGTTTGTTCAGTTTATTTCTATACCACCTTGGTATTTTTCCTCCCATATCTTAGGATAACTACATTTTCCTACGGTCCACACTGACTATGTAGGCAACACTTGGATACATGGGGTATCTTGGGTTAGCTCAGCCACATTCACACTTTCTTTTCTTTTGCGACCACTTCTTTACCTTAAGGATCCTAGGACCCATATCTATTTCATAAGTAACCACTTGTCCTTTAGTTTCCCCATCCTTATTTTATCTCATCCCATGCTCTCACTATTTTTTAAGACCCTTGTGTGCATTGTTCACTTGAACAAAATCCATTTTTTCACTCTTGATTTTTCTTACACTCTCACTATTTTATGATATTTTTCACTTTCTTAACCTTAAATGTAGTGGGCACTCTAAATTCATGATTCAGTCCATTTTTGAAAGCTTATCTTCTATTATTTAGTGTGGTTTTAACCTAAAACCATGTTCTCTTTTTAATGCACTCACTATTTTATGAGACCATCCTCCTATTCCTCTATAATACAATCATGTTTTATTATCATCATTTTCTTCTATCCCATATCTTGAGAGAACTACATTTTTTCTAAAGTTCATCTTGGATCTTGTGTCCATGGAACTATATAAGCAATGTCTACTTTCCATATGCATCTAGTGTCAGCTTGGCTACCCCTTCCTTTTATTCTATCCCCCCTATTTTATTTGTTTTGTGTTGTTATTTCCCTATCATTTGGGGGTAATTTTGTGTCTATTGTTATTGTTTTGTTATACTATTATTGTTATCACTTAGATTAGGGGTCTCCATTTCATAGAACATAATTCCTCTATTACAATTGTATCGACAATTTATTTTCTATCTATAATAACATTATAATTAACCATTGTTTTTGTATTATTGTTTGTTTCACTTCATTTGTTTAGATTAGTTTGTTTACTATATTTTTCTTTACTTTGGATTGTTTCATTGTTTTTTTATTGTTTTGTTCACTTTAATTATTTGTGTGCTTTGTTTATTGGTGTTTTTTTGTTTATTTTTATTGATGTTTTATTGTGTTCGTTTATATTTTATTTGTTTTTCTCTATGTGTTTGTTTGTTATTTACTTCTTGGTTGCCTAGGATTATTATATTTTTTTGCACTTACATCTTGATTATCCATATCATGTACTTTGGTTGCAAATTTTTATATTTAGTCTTAAACTTGATTTATTTGTTATATTTACACTTGGGATTTGATTATCCTTATCTTATTTCTAGGTCATTCATATTTATATTTATATTATTTTTTCCATGCTTAGGGTATATATTTCCATTTTAGTTGTTTATAACTATCATGCATAATAACACATGCTAAAGAAAAATCATGCTCATAAATCCTATTGTAGTAATGTGATGACATCATCTCTCTGATATATCAAAACCATCCAAATACCCAAACACATGCTTGAATCCATGAGTAATAAATAAGAGTAAATGTGATTTTATATGTGTTTATATAGACATGCACCTCTGAATAAATATAGATACAAGTCATAAACTATAAGAAGATTATAACCAATAGAACATCTCATAACCTTGGCATAAGCAATGACTAGACAAAGCATATAAAGAGGGGTACACACCAAACACATGGTAATATGATTACACACATATCACCTAAGGTGCATACAAACCTTTTTACTACTTAGGCATTACACCTTCCTCTAGTTGTTCTCCCAACATTATAATAATTATTTGATGACTCAAAATTTAAATCAGTCCATCTTCATTATTTATTACTTACTAAACTAGCATCAGTCACATTCCTCCACAGACACATTTAGCTTGCATGGCCACTTTCCCCATAGTTTTTACACATTACTATAGGCTACACTAACTGATCTATGTTCCTCCCTACATCAATGGCTATCAATAAGCATCTTTTAATCCCATATTCCACATGCATCACCCCATGAAGAAATCATACTCCACTCTTGGTCTTGCACCATGCTCAGTTAACATAGCCATTACATCCATCTTCTCATTATGTTGAACTTACATGAGTAACATCTATCGTCACCTCATTGTGAATCCTCTTGGATAGTGGTTAATCATTCCATGACAAATTGGTAACTTCTCATTTTCTATTGGACTCAAGTTATTTTCCCATAATTAACATCTTATGAAGTAAAACTCATGCCTCCTCATTATAATTTAGGTTGACACTTAGGCTGAGGCTGCAATTGAATCTCCTCTAGTTGTTCTTAATATAGTAATTCTTACACAATGTCCACCACTTGCTAAACCATCAAGAAAATTTACACATTCACCTCATAGATAATTTTAAGTCATGATGGTCTTTGATCATCCCCACCTAAGTTCCCATTGTTTCCATTATGTTTTATTATCAACTGTCATACTTCCCTACTCTGTCATGATCTTGTAAAATAAATATGTTTGCATTACAAATTTATTCTTAGGTCATCAGATTATGTATCTTTCATGACCATTATTACTCAATGACATGTTATCCACTTCATCGATTGAGTGGCTCCCATGATGTCATTGATTCTACAAAATAGTTGTGCCATTTAGAATGGGTGCATCCACTGAATGTTTGGTGTGGACATGTAACCCTAAGTTAAATGGTCATACTAACAATGTAATTATGTGTTATCACAATCCACTTTATTTATTTTACCATATATTGGCACATCATGGATGTCCATGTCATATGATCTACATTCTATGTTTTGTTTTGTTTTCATATCTCGAGGTCCTAATGGGGATTGTGTTTTCTTTAATAGCTATCAACTCTACCCCACCTTATCCAACTATATACATAATATCATTGGTCACAGAGCTTCATGTTATTAAGTCCCTAGTTAGTGAAACCCATAGACCATTGGTACCAAGGTACTAGGATAGAGGATGCATACATAGCAACCTTTCACCAAGATTATATATGCAACTCTTAAATTAGGCATAGTCCATCCTGTATCACTCACCATGTTGATGATTTTTTACTAAATAGAATCTATAAAACTTTCAAATAAAATATTTGCATGTCTCCACTTAGATATAACCCATAAAAATCAACTCATAGAGATGATGACCTTTTTTCAAAAAGGCTCTGTAGATCCTGATAGACACCCATCCTATAAAACTTAGCTCATAGTGATAGTTTTTACTATTTTTACTTAATATATCATATAATTTAAGAATATATAGCCTCATCATGAAGTAACCCTTCCTTTGGCTCAGCTCCATCAAAGGCAATTTTTGGTGTTTAGCATCATGTTAGGCTCTTATTTATCCTACCTTATATGTCAGTAGTCTCCAATCCTAGTGAATATTGGATTATTATGTAAACTTATACTATTTACCAATATTATCAACCCATGATCTCATCATTTTACTACCGGTATCTTGTCAATCTATAATGATTTAAGATACCCCAAAGATTACAAAAACATTTATAAATTTTTAAAATTCTAAAAACCAAGAAAATTGGCTTAGAATTTCCTAGAGAGATATAAAGCCCCAAAATCTAAAAACCTTTTATCTAGTCTAAATCTAATCAGCCATCCTCATTCTGCCCTACTGAGGAAAACTCCATTGTTGGTTTCAATCCATTCCATAGCCAATAGGGGTGTGACCTTCCCTTCACATGTGACCTTCACTTATTATGTCTTTATTTAATTTCTTGGTGTTTTATTGTGATTTTATTCTTGTCTTTTGTTTTATTATTTTATCTTGTTTCTTATTATTGTCTTTGAATATGTTTCATCAACATTTTGAGTTTGGCCTTAACTTGGCCTTGACTTATTTACATTTGTATTTAACTTGTTTTATTATTTGTTTGTTTTTTAATTACATGTTAATACACGTGGATCTTGATTATTCATATCTTGATTCTAGGTTGTTTAAAACTTTGCTCTTGCTTTGTTTTTATTTATATTATTATTCCTAATTGAACCTTGATCATTCATATCTTGATTTTAAGTTAGGTTACATGTTTTTATTATTTTTTTCTCTTTATTTTTTTTTAAACATAAATGGTTGTAACTTTGGTTTTGGTATTTTTTTGTCATTATCCTTAGTTATAAATATTTACATTTGAACTGGTCAATCACAAATGAAATATAATGTTGTTATAATTTATTCATACTTATGATGCATAATTTCATTTTGATAAATTAAACACCAAGTACTCTAAATTGTAATATTCAATGTGGTATCAAAGATCATATATTAACACATTATCTTGCATATCCACTACCTAAACAAGATATCATAAACACAATTGAACATTGGTCCATCTTTCTTCTATTCTTTGTTCCTCATTCCATTTTACCCCACTCTTGGGAGAACTACATTGGCCTGAGGCCCATCTATACTATGTAGGTGGTTCTTAGATACATGATGCATCTCTGCTCAGCTCACCACCCTAATTCTTCCAATCATGTCTTTAATCACTTTGTGATCCTTGTATGCCTAGTTTCTCATGGCTTCTTTAGTCATTAGACCCTTACATCTGCATTTGATCCCACTCATATTTAATCTATGAAATAGGTTATATCCTTTAGATATGCTTCCCACTTTTCCCTACTAGGGCACAATATTTAGTGCAATCATTGATCCATTCATCCCTATTATGGAAAAATCAATTATTAGTGGTCAAATCATCCTTCCTAGGGAAAAATAAATTTATCAATTGATCAAATCTACTCTATTGTGTCACATTATTAATTAATTTACCTCCTTTCTTAGGTAAATGCTCTCATTTTGTTTTTCTTCTAATTATAATCTTTATAGCTTTTGCCCTTGTTTTGGTGATTCAAAGTATGCAACTTATTTTGAGATCGATCACTCCCTAAGATTGTAACTTTTTCCCTCTTTTGGGTATATCAATGTGTGTTTCTTATATTTTGGGATGCATTTTTACCACTTCCTCCCACATTGGGGCCCATTATATTCTATTCTATTTTGATCATTGGGAATAAATGCATGTAATAATTATCTCATATGGATTTAATGTCATCCATGGGTTATTTTCACTCTTTCTCTCTTTTTTGAGTGTCCATCCCTCTCATTCATCAAGCATTAGCACTACCTAGGTATTACCTTATCTTGTAATTGTGCCAAAATGTAAAGTAAGATTACAAAATAGGTTAGATCATATGTTAATAAAACAAATCCAAAAAAGCATAAATAACTAACTTATTAATCTTACTGCATCAAGTGGTGTTGCTAATGAATTAAAATAACTATTTATGAAAGTAAGATAATATTTTACCTTCCAAGTAGCTATTATCCATCAAAAGAGGCTAAGAAACATGTTCTTCCCCAAATTTAGAGCTCCAAGTCTTCATTAATGAGGTTAGGCATGAGCCTCCAACATCTCCTAGTTCATCAATGGCTTAGGCTCTTTGATTTTAGTCCAATTGAATGAATAAGTGAAGCTTCTATATAGATAATTATGTATAATACGTTTTCAAAACTAAAACTTAAATATCATTGTGTGAGGCCTTATATTTATATCCTCCAAAACTAAATCTTACCCAAATTAGTTAGGTTAGAGTTAACTGTGATTGAGTTAAAAATAACACTGAGTTGAGTTATGATAACTATGAGGGCCATGTGAGGGACATAGGTTAAAATTATTATGTCTTCCAACCATTCTAGATATTTTTCAAGTGGGTTTACAACTCACAAAAGAGATGATGAATAAGCCTGATATTTTGCATTTTTGGATTATGAATTTTCAATAAAGAGATATTCTAAAATATCATAGAATTTTCATTCAAGCTCTTAATTTAGATTAAATTAATTGACTTTGATTATTTTTTTATATTTATTTGGAAATTTTTTACATGCTTAATCAACATGGTAGGAAATTTCATTTTAATGAGTCAATTTGATTGGAGTATAATCAGAAGAATATGTCATTTGTGTATAGGGTAGTGCCCTAGTTAGGTTATTATAGATGTGCAATAACACATACACATGATGTGTACTATCAAATTAGAATAATTAATTGGTCTAGTTATTCATTTTACATGTTTATAATTTGACTCAAAATGATTTAATAAAAGATAATAATCACATAAAATGTATTGCCCTATTCAGGGATGCATAAGCATAAAATAACACCTATATGTGACAAGTTCAAATGATTTAGACCATTTTAGTGATTTTGGTCTAGATTGTTATTGTAAAATATCTTTTAGATTAACAATTTTAACACAACAGTGATAGGAATTGGATTTATACATTTTTCCCCTATTTAAAAAGGTGTGGTGAGACATTTCATTGAAACAATGACCTTTCAAAGAATAAAAAGGTCACTAAGAAGAAGTTGGGAGGTAATGATGAATAAATTAGTAGTGACCCATGATGCCCCCTCGATAGGACATGAGGGGAAGAAATATATGGATAGACCCTTGAAAAAGATAGAGATTAAAAATAACCCATGGATGAGATTAAATCCATATGATCTACCGCTTGCATGCATTGATTCCCAATGATAAAAATATAATAGAATATAATGGGCCCCAAGGTGGGGGGAAGTGGGAAGAATGCATCCTAAAATAGAAATGATACACTTTGACATACCCAAAAGAAGGAAAACGTTACAGTCTTAGGGAAAGATCGATTCTAAAATAAGTTACATACTTTGAATTGCGAAAATGAGGGCAAAAGTTTTAGAGTTTAGAATTAGAAGAAAAAATAATAAAAGCATTACTCTAGATAAAGGAGGGAAATGAATTAATAATGTTCCCAAACAAAGCATATTTTCTTAGTTGATAAATTGATTTTTCCCTAAGAGGGATGATTTGAACACTAATAATTAATTTTGCCCCAATAGGTTGATTGGATTGTTGATTGGTCTACATATTTTACCCCATTAGGAAAAATTCGAAAGCATATCTCAAGGATATAACATATTGCATAGATTAAATATGAGTAGGAAAAAATATAGATGCAAATGTCTAATGACTGAAGAAGCCACAAAAATATAGGCATGCAAGGATGCGAAAAGTGATGAAAGAGATGATTGGAATAATAAGGGTGGCTAAGTTGACTCGAGATACATCATGCATCCAAGTGTTGCCTACATAGCTAAAATGAACCTCAGGATAATTTAGTTCTCCTACAAGTGGGATAAAATGGAATAAGGAATGAAGAATATAATAAAGATGGACCAATGTTAAACAGTGTTTATGATATCTTGTTTAGGTAGCAGATATGCAGGATAGTATGATCAAAGATGATATTTGATGCCACAATGATTGTTGGAATTTAGATCACTAGTGTTTTATTTATCAAAATGATATTATTTATCATAAGTATGAATAACTTATAACAACATTATATTTCATTTATGATTGACTGGTTCAGATATGAATATTTTTAACTAAGGATAATGATAAAAATTACCAAAACTAAAATTACAACTATTTGCATTTAAACAAAAACAAAGAGAAAAATAATAATAATAAATGTAACCTAACTTTAAATCAAAATATGAACGATTAAGATTCAAGAAGTAAAAAGAATGTATATAAAAATAGATAAAGAACATATTTTTTAACAAGCTAGAATCAAGATATGAATAATTAAGATCCACGTGTATTAACAATGTGTACTTGAAAAAAAATTAATAATAAAACAATTTAAATACACATATAATCAAGTCAAGCCTAAGTTAAGACCAGACTCAAAATGTTGGTGAAATGTATTCAAAGACAATAGTAAAAAACAAGACAAAATAGTAAAACAAAAGACAAGAAGAAAAACACAAAAAAAAACCAAGAAAATAAATGAAGACATAATAAGTGAAGGTCACATGCGAAAGGAAGGCCACATCCCCAATGGTTGTGGAATGGATTATAACTAATAATGGAGTTTGTACCTATATGTCATATTGAGGATAGATGCCTAGGTTTATAATGAATAAATGATTTTTAGATTTTGGGGCTTTATATCTCTCTAGGAAATTCTAAGCCAATTTTCTTGATTTTTAGGATTTTGAAATTTTCTAAATGATTTTGTAATTTTTGGGGTATCTTAAATCATTAAATATTGTCAATATACCACTCATAAAATGGTGATATCTTAGGCTTAGATTGATCTTAAAATGTTCAGAGCATGGGATGAGAGAATTTAAGGATGGAGAAATTAAAGGACAAGTGATTAATTGTGAAATAGCCAGGGGTCCCAGGATCCTTGAGGCAAAGAACTGGTCAAAAAGAACTAAAAGCATGAATGTGACCAAGATAACCCAAGATACCCCATGTATCCAAGTTTTGCTTACATAGTTCGTGCAGACCTCAAGACATTGTATTTATTCCAAGATATGGGAGGAAAAAGACCAAGGTGCTCTAGAAATAAATTTAACAAACAAGATAACCCAACACAAAACTTTTGACATATTTATATCCCTCATGGAAATCCTAAGCAAATTTTCATGATTTTGTGATTTTTAGGGTTCTTATAGAACATTTACAAATGTTTAAGGGTTTTCTAAGTGTCTCAACTTGATTGAGAATTATGAGAGAATAATTGGCCTAAATTGCAAAATGGTGAGAATGTGGTTCAAGTTGCTCACAAAATAGCAAGACTAATGAAGGTCAAAATAAACAAAGGTTCAAGGTAACATTTTTGTTCCTTTTTCATATTAGTTTTTAATTTTTTTGTTTTAGGGATAAGCAACAGAAATAAAATATTAAAAAAATACACAAAGAATATCTAAATTGGATGTAACAAGGATTGTGATTATAAACAATGGTATAAGGAACAAACTAGCTAAGGAGATGCATGTCTAAGGATATTAGTTATAATAACAACTTAAAATTGGATGTAAAGGCCTACTGTGATCCTATTAAGGCAAGAATGACTACCAAGTAGCATCAAAATAACAATAAAATAGTATGCAATATTGAATAATTTTGAGGAACCATCTGTTGGGATCATTTATTAATCCAAATATTTATTTATTTTATTTTATTGTTATTTATTTAGTTTTATGGGCTATCTTCCCATTATTTGGTTTTATAGTTTTATAACCAACTTTCACAAGTTTTTATAGCTTGCTAATTGTACAAAAATAAAATAATAAGTTTTCATTGAATACAATTTTTTATACTTCCTCCTGATCCATGAGCTATTAGTGGTATCAGAGCCATGGTAAGGAGTAAGGAGAGATTTTTATGAATAAATTTATCTAAGTTTGGAAAATTGAAGAGGAAATTGAGGAGTGAAGAAATATGCAAAGCCACATTTTGGAGGAAGCGATGATAATGGAAGAAGAAACAAAATGTTGAGATTCCATGTTCAAATTTCATTCAAAATGACTTAGACTTTCATGAGGCATATTTGATCTGCTAATGCCACTAGTGCATCACTCATTCCAAATATAAGTGACTCATCCCATGCAGTTTTGGGATGAACTGAGGAAGCCTTTTTAATTTATATTTTCTAGTTATTCATATCATATTTATATTTCCTCAATTTTGCAAGAAGATTGGTCTTTAAAATTGGTTGCAAGCTTCCTACATCAAGATCCATTTTATGAATCAAAGATTAAACTTCATCTAATCTAGATTTGACCTCTAAAAATTTTTGTTTGTTTTTAATTTAGAAGGCTAGTGGAAGTGCAATTTTTTTGATAAATTTATAGAGAGCTCACAATATTGTCTGTCATTTAAACTTTGATTTTTTGGAAATATAAAATATCAAAGATAGGAAGTTTTCTCTTCTATAATTTTTTTTTTAAAAAGATAAACAGTTTCTATGAATGACATCTACCTATTGAGAGGGTGTAATTGAGATCCATCATTCCACATGATTTTGGTTCATAAATGAAACATATCTTATTATTATAAAATATGCATACCTACTAGGCTACACCAAGCAAACCTATACTATTTTTTAGGGCATGGTAAGGTCTTAAAATAATGTGGGCCCTGTCAGACAAGGAGGGCATAATTGTTTTTATATGCAGAGGCAAATTAAATTTTCTTTATATAAACTCTCTTGAGATTTCCCTGATTCACAAAACCAAGAATATATTTAATATTCTCCTTTCAAACTTTAATTAATTTATAGTATAATTTATCATTTGGATTTTATAAATTAATTACATAAGAGATGGTTACGGTTTCAAAACCCATTTGATATCATTTCTCAAATTTTTTTTGATATTAATTTATAAAATAAGTTATGAGGGAGTGATATTTTTTTTGACATTAATTTTTGTAATGGATTAATAAGGGTAAATTTGGTGATATAAGGGTGTAATGGGGGATATAAGTTCCATTAGTTTTACAAGTCCCATGAATTTTTTTTTTTGTATTCAGAAAACTATTTTTGAAGGTAAAGGAAAAACATCAAAATAGTATTCCCTTGTCTTATTTTCCACCATTGCTAAAATTATGAGCCTAATTTCTAAAAATGGATGTTTAATTCCTAAAAACTATAAGGAATGGTCAATGAACATGTAAAATATGTTAATTTTCAATGACTTATGGGATGTAGTTGAAAAACAATGCACATTGCCCATTGAAGTTGTACAGCTTGTTGAATTCCAAAAACATGATAAGCATGCTCTCACATTGTTGAAATCAACTTGCAGTATACAAGTCATAATTCACATTTAAGCCATCAAATCTAAATCATGGAAAGCATGGAAAGCTCTAAAGGACTTGTATGATAAATAACCTACTTACAAGAAAATTGATCTTCTTATGCAGTTGATCAATACTAAACTTGATGATGAAGATGTTTTAGATTGTGTCATGGATTAAGAATTTAAAATAAGAATATGGTACTACTAACGGGAAAATTGATGATGAAATGTTCATTTCAATTGTTTTGAATGGTGTTATCCCTAGCTATAGGAACTTTCTCAAGATGATATAGCTTAGTGATAAGCTTAACAAATCTACATTTGATTCAATTTGTGAGTTGCTCATTTAACACAAGTGATAATTTGTAAAGAAAAAAGAATAACCTACTGAGGAGGCACACTATTCCAAAACAATAAATCCATTATATAAACCCAATATAAGACACAAAGAGAAATAAAAACGCTCTCACAGGCACACTTCTAAACATAAGCATCATTCTAGACATAGAGATCATTTAGGCACTTCAAATCATAGACATCATTCTGCTTATCCAAAGCATGAGCATCACCATAAACATTCACATGGACACAAACACAAGCATTAGCATTATTCTTCATGTGGTTATTTTTCCTCTAGTTTTAGTGGATGTGAGAGAATATGCTACAATTGTGGTGGCATAGTACATCTTTCTATAGAGTGCCACTCCAAACGGAGGTCCTTTTGACATCAATAGAAGGTATAAGCCAATATTGTTGGTCACTCCAGTCACTCTAATCACTCTTATAGATATTCTTCTACATCTTTCTCTGATGGCTGGGATGACTATAAAGTTGCTTATTCCATAGTTGATGACTATATCTTATGATACAATAACACACCCATCTTAAGCGAGATGTTAGGCTTAAGATTGGGATTTGATGTAGTAGCATTTTTTGGCTTGTGTACCTTGATTTCATAGATGTAGTTTTCATATGATATTTGATGTGGAGCATTAAGTGTTTTGTACTTGGTTTATTTTATTCATGTCTTCTCACCTCTCACCTGATAGGGGAGAAGATATTGCATATTGGTTTTTGATCAATCATTAGTGATTTGTGATATGTGTCAGCATTGTGTTGCTAGCATTGTTAGTGCTAAGCAAAGGCCTAAGGGAGATGTTGTTGATTTTTGGGCATCAATTTGAGATGTTTCATACATAGTATAGGGGGTAGTTACTTATTGGATGGAATCTATGTGAGGATTGATGTAGTTGAATAGTGTAGGATCATGTTCTACTATAGTGCAGGGATGATCAAGATATGAATTAGTCTAGGATGCACAGTGTACTAGTTACAGTTGTGGCATAGTCTACTTGGATGACTCATAGTTCATTGGTCCATTATTTATCTACCCCTTTGGATCAACAGGGATTTTGTTGGGATCATTTATTGATGTAAAGTATTTTTTTATTCATTTTATTGTTATTGTTTTAGTTTTATTGGTTATCTTCCCGTTAGTTGGTTTTATAGTTTTATAACCAACATCTACAAGCTTTTATAGCTTGCTCATTGTACAAAAATAAAATAAGTTTGCATTGAATATAATTTTGTTTTTAATTCCTCTTGATCCATGGGCTATCACCATCTAGTAAGAAAAACCCATGTGCTAACTCATATATGTATACATATCTACAAAATGAAGCTATGAAATACCTTTAAACATGAACTGATTTGTATAATAGGTTTTGAATGTCTCCATAATGCCTATAAATCATGATTAGGATCTTAATTGGTTATTGGGTAAAATGGTCTAGAATGGAAAGAAAATTGGTTTAGTGGAATATAAATGATCCAAGTGACAATAGTCTAGAGTGACAATGGTCTAAAATAAAATGATACAGGGTAATGCAGTTATAACATTCCAAAGTAGTGTCATTGTAATGGTCTATAAGTGCAACAATCTAGAGTTACAATGATCCAAGGTTATAATAGTCTAGGGGTATAACAATACAAAGCTATAATGGTCCAAAGTACAATGGTATAGAGAATAAGTATAATGGTGGAATAAAATTTATTTAGCACAAGTTGTCCCCAAGTAAGGGATCTTGTAGACAATGGTTCAAAAGAGGCTATAAAGCATAGAACCACTTGAGGTGTGAAATATTCATGGGTTATAGGAGTTATTTTCCATTTGGAGTAGCTAATATGTATGCCCTCAATCCATAATTTGTTATGACTACGTATGGGCCCAACTAATTGAGTTGAAACTTACCCTTCTTTTTACATTCAACATTAGTGTTATTTTGGTTCTCTTTCAAGACCAAGTCACCAAATTCAATCTCCTAAGGGAGATTATGCGTGTTATAGTTGTGATGTAATCTATTATGATATGCTCTCAAGTTTTCTAAGGTAGCTAAATGCTTACCATCAAGGATTTGTAGTTCTTGTAACATGTAAACTCTATAATTTTCATCATCCATAATCTTCTCCAAGGATACCTATAGTGAAGGTATCTTGACATCAACTAGGATAATAGCCTTTATGTCATAAACCAAGGAATATGGAGTGGCTCCTGTGGGGGTTTGATGACTAGTATGATAAGTCCAAATGGAAACAAAAAATTTAAGTGCCAATTATGTCCAGTGTTATTGACAATCTTCTTTAGGATTAAAAAAATGGTTTTGTTAGATGCATCAGCTTTATCATTGCCTTGTGGGTTTATGGTGTAGACTTCTTATGTTTTATTTTGAACATGGTATAAAGATCTTTAACATCTTACTTTATGCATGATCTATGATTATTATATATAATAAATCTAGGATACCATATCGACAAATGATATGGTAATGGATAAATTTGACAATATACTTCCCAGTAATGTAACTGAGAGGAATGGCATCAATCCACTTAGTGAAATACTTTTTAATAGTGAGAATATGTTTATATCCATCAAAAAAATTTGGGTGTATTGTCTTGATGAGATTGAGACCCCATCTAGAGAATGACCATGGTGTAGGGATCGATTATAATGTCAAGGAAGGTGCATGTATCAAATTACCATGCTATTGTCAAGTAACAAAATTGTTGACATAATTATAAACATATGTTTCCATCTTAGACCAATAGTATCCTATTATAAATATTTTCTTAGCTAAGAATACATTATTGGTGTATGCCCCACACATTGTTTCATATACCTCCTTAAGTGCTAACGTGTATTCTCCCAAAGATAAATAATGAAGTGTTCCATCATATCCTATATGATAAAGTGTGTTCCCAAGGAGTATATAACAGGATAGGTGATGGAGGATTATTTTCTAGTGATTGTGTGAAAGGTGAAGAGGAAATACTTGATCATGTAAATAGTTATAAATGTCTTGGAACCAAGGTAATTTAGGTGGGAAATTAGGACCAAAAAATATCATGGAATTTCCACTTAAGCTCTTGATTTAGATTAATTTCCTTAAGTGACTTTCATTAATTTTTTGTAATTGTTTGTAAATTTATTGCATGATCAATAAACCTAGTAAGAAATGCCATTTTACTAAGTTTTAATTTGATTGGAACATAATCATAAGAATGTTTCAGTTGTGTATGGGGTAATACCCCAGTTAGGGTATTATGGATGTGAAATAACACATACATTGATGTGTGATACAGAATTAGAATAATTTAATGGTATAGGACATAATTTTGCATGTTTTCAATTTGAATTTAAATGATTTAAGAAAATATAATAATACTATAAAATACATTACCCCATTCAAGGATACATTAGCATAAATCGACACTTGTGTGTGATAAGTTTGAACTTTTCTAAGAATTTTAGTGATTTTGGTCCATATTGTGCATTGTCACAAAATATCATTTAGATTGAAAGTTTAATCACAATAGTGATAGTAAATGTATGTCTACATTAAAGAGTAGATTCATCTAGTACCATGATTTTGAACTTTGTTATGATCTCACTTTACATCTTCTATGGAAATATCATGTTGTTTATCATCTTGATTATTACAATTTTCCTATTGTAGCCACTCTTATTAAAGATGATATAATATCCATCTTAAAATCTCACCCTATATCCTTTTTTGAAAATCTTCACTATGTCGATTAGGTTGTGCTTCAACCCGAGCACATAGTAAACTTATTGAATTTATCTTTTATCCCCTTGCTTAGTCTAGATAGAAATGTTTCCTTTAACCATGATAGAGACCTTCTCATTATTTTCCATCTTAACCTCTGATTTTATTAACTTATCGATGAGGTTGAACATCTCTTTAATATCACTCATGTGGTTTTTACAACAACTATCTAAATACAATTTCTCTCTACTTATTTTCTTAGTTATATTACATGTTATGAATAAGTTTCCACCTTTCTCATTCCTATTAGGTTTATCCTATTATTTCTTGAATAAATTTTACCTTTGTATATTCAAATCATACTCCTTACTTTTAAAATCACCATCATAGTGTCCATAATTATTGAAATGATATCATTATACATTAGACTTATCATACCTCTATGTAGAACCACCTATTAAAGTTAGGTTGCTCCTTCCTCTTCCTCTTCCATGTGATTCTTGATGGTTACATCTTTCACATTATTGATTGCTTCAATTTTTTCCTCTAACTTTATTGTTTTATCCTCTTCCCCTACCTCTCACATTCATATTAGACTTGAATTTTAATTTATTGGAGGAGGTGGATGACTTATTCAACCTTTGTTCATGGGTTTGAAAGGAATGCATTATCTCATTTATTGTCACTTGTTTTAAGTCCTTAAACTCCTAAATGTCAGCTAGTATAGGGTCAAATCTGATTATAAGGATCCTAAATTCCTTCTCAATGGTTTTATTATCTTCAAGTGTGTCTCATTTTCTCTTATTTTGATTGATTGTGCTCATTTTCCTTGTGAAGAAGTCATTGATTGAATCATTATATTTCATTTTTAGGGTCTAAAATTACCTTATCAATGTTGGAAGTAAAATGAATAAGAAGGGAGTGAATTACTCTTCAAAAACATTTCTTTAAATTATACTTAAGCATTCATGAACATTCATTCAAGAATGTGGATCAAACAATGCATAAGCAATCAACTATACAACCATGAAACATAAGAACACAAGATAACACAACTTATCTATGGAAAAACATCAAGGGGATGAAAAATCAATAATATATTAAAATTTAATATAGTCCTATAGTACAAACATAAACTTTGGTGAAGCACCAAATTCACATGGATCACCAAACCCAACTAGCTAAGCACCAACTCAGCTAGACCTTAACAAACACCCACTTACAGGGAGGACCAAAACCCCTATATGACTCATCATCATATAAGCCATATAAAAAAATAGATAACATTTGTAATACCTTTTTTATCATATAATATATTATTATCTCCTTTCTCAGCTCTTCACACACTTCTATCCCTCTCAAATCGGCCTTTATCCTTCTTTGCTCAACTAACCCTCTTCTTAACCTGATTAGGTCATATGACCTTGATCGTCATATGCATAACCTCTATCAAAGCTTAATAACTAATCTTATATGATCTTATTATGGTATATAATACTTTATTATACACAAAAATGTGTTATCTAATTCATTGACATTCTTTTTTTAATTCAATAGTCCTAAAACTGCCTAGTATTTATACAAGTCATTTGTTCATATCCTTATTAGTCAAACAAACACCCTTACCATATTATTTAAGCCATGAAATTGATATTATTACATCTCATATATATGGATAAAAAAATTTGAGTCCCTTTAGGTCTGACCTATCTCAATTAGACCTAATCTCATCTTTAGGTCTCATAGAGACCTAATCCCATTAGGTTTGTTCTAGGACACATGACACTTTGTCTTCCTTAGAAGACTTAAAAACTTGAAAAAATAAATAACATATCATAAAAAACTTAATTGTATCCTTTATAATCTCATCTAGGATTTATAACAATTTTTAGTTCAAACCACTACTTGGAGCACACCATTTGTACTTATTCATATTAGGCTTGAGCATACTCAAAAAGTCTCTTTTGAAAAACTGAAGCATAAACATAGTTTTTACAAAAAATAATGGAAAAAACTCACATATAAAAAATATATATGACCTAAAGGACATCATATTATTTAGAATTCACATATTATGGAAAAATTACACAAAGCTTTCTTTGTAAGTAGCCCACTTAGAAATGCCAAAACACTCCAAAACCTAGTCATGAGTAACTTGATATTCAAAAATTCAAAGAATATAAATAAATATTAATAACAACTTCAAACAAAATTATCATATTAAATAATGGTACATATTGATCTTGCATAGAATTTTTTTGATATTCTCTCTCACAGACTTCACTCTGCCTAACAAACCATTTTAGATTCAACATTTCAACCTATTAAACTAATTTCCAAGCTTATGAAAAACATGGATATGTTATTAAATTACCCAAAAACAACATAATTTTAATTATATACATAAAATTATGGAAAATATCCTCCAATTCATTACTGTAAATTGCTTACCAAGATTTGTCAATTTACCTTCAAACACAATCATGGTGATAATGAACTTCAACACCTATGTAGACACTTTTAAAGAATTTTGATGCATTTTAATGATACTATGAGATAATTAGGAAAGTATAAGATATAATTATAATATATTAAAATGAAAATATTAGTCCAGTAGACCAATCTCATGAACTTGCACCTTCATTGTCTCATCTGCACTAGACAGGTCAACTTATGAGCAACATTTTCATCATGTCCACTGATCTCCAAAACATATATACAACATGAAAATGTATTAAATTTATTGAAAAATTTATCCATGTATTTTTATTTATCTCTAATCTATGATAACACATCCCTAATCAATTTTTCACTTCTACCTGGTTTTATCATAGTTTGCATTATTAGGCCTTTTAGTAATTGGTCAACTTATATCACTAGTTTAACACATCTGAAGGCTATATCCTACTCATAAAATACCATGGATGTTAGATAAAACTATAAATATGAAATAATCATCCATTTATCATCTTTAACCTGGTCATCTCTAACTTTTGCATCAAATCCCTATGAAATAAAACCTTTCTTGTAGGGTCCACTCACTCACCTAATAAATCAATCACACCTGGAGATTCTTGAGAGAGTTTAATTCATGATCCAATAGCTAAAATATCCAAAAAAAAATCCATTTTTATCACTTTATAATAATATATTTCACATTATTTCATTGTTAGGGTTCTTTAATGGTTGAAACCATCTTCCAGTCTTAAAAGTCATTCATAAAGCTTTACCCCTCATTTTGTGCACAGGAGAGACATTAAAACACTTTTTCTTATCTTAAACTTAAAATTTTGACCTAAAAATTAGTCAAAATACTTTAAAAAATGAAACACCTATGAAAATACTCACTTATCCATACTTTCCTTGTAAACTATTCCCAATACCCCATCTGGTAACCATCTTTCTCTTTGTTCTCTAGGCCTTGACCTGCAAGTCACATTAGGCCATGAAACTGACCTTATAGCCATTTTTCAAGCTATCAAAACCTAATATAAATTTCATAAAACCTCTTAACATTCTCAAACACTACCATAATTTATTCATATGATTTGAAAATACCTCATGACACCTCATTACGTTAGGCAAGGTCTATAACTAGTCTAGTTGCATACTTGGGCTTAAGGTCTTACTCCTTTAGGCTCACCTTAAAACTCTATTGAGTGATCCAAAACCTTCTATTAATGTTTAATAAAACTCATAAATCCTCTTATGCCTTTGTACATTTATCTTTCTAGACCAACAAGCTCATATCTTCTTGCAATGTCTCTTCATCTTATGACTAGTGTCATGACTAGGCTTCTCATGTATTTAAAGCTTGATAATTGAGCTTGAAACACTCCTTGATGATTGTACACCTTGATCACATGCATTTTATTCTCCTTAAACAATATCATATATTTTTACATACCTATCTATGATAGTCATGTGCATGTTCATAATATGACTAGGCTTCTCAATACCCTTGTACTCAAGGACTAGCATTCAAACATGCTTACCTTGTACTGAACCTTCACATCAACCTAAAAATAATCATTAGGTTACCTTAAAATTATCTCTAAATAGATATACAATAGGTTTACTTAAAATTATCTTTTATCAAATGGCTTCCTAGTCACATGCCACTTCACCATACATCTTTACCAGATGCACCTTGACATCAATAACATCAACCTTGACCTTGACATTAATGACAACACTTATTAAAAAACTCCCCCTTTATCATTGATGGCAAAATATTTTTAAATTTGAATAGTTTCATCTCCCCCAACATGTTGAAACTCCCTTCGTTAACTTTCTCCCCCTTTGACATTAATGACAAAGGGTCTTTAACAAACTTTCATCTGGAATCACACCTTCTTAAAACATAGGTTATGATGAAACACATGAACATGTTCCCCCTTAATTCATGCATACCTCCTTTATATGAACTCAGACCAAAATTCCACTTATCAATATAGATCAAGCTCACTCAATAATCTGAATAGCTTCCCCTTAAACCAAGCATTCACCATAATTTTGCTAATAGAAGAGTGTCTTAATGAAGCCTAATGAAGTCACCCCTTTCCATCAAGCGCTAAAACAAAACCAGTTTAAGAGATTCCTATATTTCCATGCTTTCACAAGAGTGAATATATTTTGATATCCTTTTAGGCTTGATTGGCACTATAGGCTTGATCTCTTCATCAATCATTTTATCATCAATGTGAGCTTACAATAGGCATTCCTGACTTGATTTTACATCTTAAGCATGTTATATCACAACAAATAGTCAACTTGAGATTGTGGAATAACCATGACTCATCTTTGCTATTTTTTGTTTCCATACATTATTTTCCTTATTTATTGCATTCTAAGAACTTCAAACCTCTTATTTTGTCTTGATGACATTCTAACCTTGTTAGGATCGAGTCTTACAATGTGTCCTACCTTATTACAATTGCATCAAACCACCTTATACATACCATTTAACTAATTTTAATTATCACTCTTTCCATAGTTCCATGAGTACTCATTATTGGAGGGTTTTCTACATTCTCTTGCTCTATGACCAAACTTACTGCATACAAAATAGTAACCATTGAATGAATTGTCATAACTTATAGCATTGAGCTCTTTGATAGGTATTTATATGTTGACCTTTTTGTATTCAAAAGTATTTTCCTTGACCTTAGGTGACTCCTTTTGGTCTTATTTGAAACCAAGGCTTATCTTGTCACTTATAGACTTTTGAGTAGTCAATATATCATCTAAAGCCTCAGTGATCTTTTCAAACTTCATAAAGGTCCTTACCTTGATAGATGCTTGATTCAACTTAGATTTTAAAGATTCCACTTCAATGTCATACCTGATGCATTATTCCTCTTTATCCTTTAGGCTTGCATTGACTATTTCCATCTATGATTCAATTTTATTGATGATCTCATCATACTCCTTGGAAGTGTTACTCAGCCTTTCCTTGAATAAACCAATCTACTCCTCATAGTACTTAACTAATGATATTAGTTTGTTATTATTTCTCCTTTATAACTTTAAATCCTTTAGGGAACATACCAATTTTTCCTTAAGGTTCACTTTAGCTTCTTCTTCATCTGATTCTATATCAACCATAAGAAATATCCCCCTTGAGCAACACTCATTGTCTAATTTTATGGCCATGAAAAAGGTTTCACTATTATCATGTTTGGATTCATTACTACCATCATTACTATTAGATGCACTTGAGTCACTTACATCAAAAGAGTTATCTTATTTAGTATAGAATCTCTTCTTGTTCTTAAGATTTCATTTCCTACCTTCATACTTATTTAACTCTTTGTTTTTTTTAGCTTATAAGCCTTTTTGTCATCCCCATGATGTCCATCATATTCTTCATTATTATCATATTTATCCTTGCTAGGATAATTGGATGTAAAGTGACCAATCTTGCCATAGTTTAAACACTTGAAGGGTAACTTACCCTTATACTTACTAAATCCAAACCTCAACTTTATTTCAAACATGGCTATCAGTTGATCATCATCAACATCTAAACATTCCTCATCCTTGAACTTCTTGGATTTTGACTTCTTCTCAAATTTTAAATTTTCTTCATTCTTTAGAGGTATTCCTTCATTAGTTCTCATCCCATATGTAGTTAAGATGACATTAAGCCCATCCATCTCTAGCTTGTCTAAATCTTGCATCTATTTTATTATAGACACCTTAGATTCAAACTTAGGAGTTAGTGATCTCAACACTTTTTTAACAATAGTATATTCTTTCACTTATTTTCCCAATCTTCTAATGACATTTATAACTTCATTATCCCTCAAGAGGTAAGATGCAATGGTCTCATCTTCAAGATTTCAAACTGTGTTCGATGGGTTTGTAACATGGCCATCTTCATCTTGGTGTCTCTTTTATATAAATTCTTAATTTTTTTCCATATCTATTTATCTTATTCACAATGAATTACCTTAAAAATATATACATTTTATATGAAATAAAGAATATCATTGATTACCTTGGAGTTATTTTCACTATATTTCTTACCTATAGCATCAGTTAGTGGAATAGGAGGAGCACTATAGCCATCCACAACTAAATTCCAAATATAATGACCTTGAGATATCAAATATATATTCATCTTAAAATTCCAAAAGGCATAATTATATATTTAAAATAAAATATCCTTATTGGTAGAGAAACCACCTTTATTTTGTATACTATTCATCCTTCCTTCTAGGATCTTCCTTTAGGATTTTAGACCTACATCAAACGACCAGGATATGATACCAAATGTTGGAATAAAAATTATTGAGATATAGGGGTGAATTATTATTAAAAAAATTATTTCAATTCCACTTAGGCATTCATGAACCCTCATTCAAGCATGTGGATCAAACAATGCATAAGCAATCAATTATACAAACATGAAACATAAGAACACAAAATAACACAACTTACATGTGGTAAAAAATTAAGGGGATGAAAATCCATTGATATATTCAAACTTAATATATTACTATATACAAATATAAAATTTAGTTAAGCACCAAATTTACATAGACCACCAACCCCAACTAGCTAAGTACCAACTCAGCTTGGCTTTTACAAGCACCCACTTGCAAGGAGGCACCACCCCCTATATGACTTAGCACCAAATCAAAAACATAAAATAATTGATCACCTTTATAATACCTTATTTTTTATACAATATATTATTATACCCTTCCTTATCTCTTTACACACATATATCCCTCTCAAACTAGCCTCTAACCTTCTTCTTTCAACTAGCTCTCTTCTTAATTTGATTAGGTCATATGAACTTGATCATCACATGCAAAATATTTATCAAATTTTCATCACTGATCCCCTATTCTCTTATTATTTTATATAATACCTTATTCTACTCACCAATGTTTTATATTATTTTATTACTTTCTTTTTTTAATTTAATAGGCCTAAAATTGCCTAGTATTTATACAAGTTATTTGTTCATATCTCTCTAAGTCATCCAAACACACTTACCCTCTTAGGTAGGCCATTAAATGGATATTATTACATCTAATATACATGTATCAAATTTTTTTTAATTCATTTTATGTCTTACCTATCTCAATTAGGCCCAATCTCATCTTTAGGTCTTATGGAGACCTATTCCCATTAGCTCTGTTCTAGGACACAATACACTTTATCTTCCTTGAAACATTTCCAAAATCCAAAAAAAAAAGTAAAATATCATATAAACTCAAGTATATACATGTTAACCTCATCTAGTCTTCATAACACTTTTTATTTCAAACCACTACTTGGAGCACACCATTTGTACTTGTTCATATTAGGCATATGCATACTCAGAAAGCCTGTTTTGAACATCTAAAGCATAAACATAATTTTGAAAAAAATTAATAGAAAAAATAAAATAAAAATAAGATATATTACCTTAATTACATAATAATGTTATTTATACTTCACATATTATGGAAAATTACACAAACCCTTCTCTATAATTAGCCCACTCAAAACTACCAAAACACTCCAAAACCTATTCATGAGTAACTTAAAATTCAACACCTAAAATAACATAATAAAGGGATTATAATAAATTAAAAATGTGTTAAAACATCCTAAAAAAACCTAAAATTAAAGGATCATAAGTACTTGATCTTTCAAACCAATTTATTGATCTTTTCTCTCATAAACTTCACTTTGCCTGACAAGCCAGTTTGGCTTCAACATTTCAAAATCTTACACTAAATTAAAAGATTATTTAAATAATTTATAGGCTATAAAATTACCAAAAAATAATTTCATGTGAATTATATATATTAAATTAGGGCAAAGAGCCTCCAACTCATTACTTCAACTTACCCAAATCTACCAATTTACCTTCAAACATAGTCATGGTGATAATGACCTTCAACACCTATGTAGACACTTTGAAATACGTATTATTCATGTTAAATATCTTATTATATAATTATTAAACACTAATATATAAATATAATATATTCAAATGACAATAATGGTATTGTAGACCAATCTCATGAACTTGCACCTTCCCTGTCTCATATGCACTAGAGAGGTCAACTTATGCGTAACATTTTCATCATGTTCACTGATCTCCAAAACATATATCCAACATTAAAATGTATTAAAATTATTTAAAAACTTCTCCATGCATTTTTATTCATACCTAATCTATGATAACACATCCCTAATCAACTTCTCACTTCTGCCTGGTTTTCTCATTATTCACATCATTATGCCTTTTAGCTACTAATCAATTTATATGATAGGTTTATCACATATGATGGATATATCATACTCATAAAATACCATGGAAATTTTATAAAAGTATTAATATTTATCCTTCATCCATTTAACAACTTTGACTCGATCAACTTTGATTGGTACATCAAATCTCTAAAAAATAAGGTCTCTCCTATAGGGTTCACTCACTCACCTGACAAAACAATCATAAATGGATATGCCTTACAGAGTTTATTTCATTATCCAATATATAAACTATACAAACCAACCCATTTTTATAATGTTATAATAATATCTTTCACATTGGGTCATTATTAGGGTTCTTTGATGGTTTAAACCGTCTTCCAATCTTAACTACAATTCATAACGCTTATCCCATAATTATATAAAAAATGATTCTAATATTGATATATTACCATTAAAAATATACCATTAATACATAATTTTCCCATGAAGATGTTAAAAATGCCAATGAACACTTGAAATTTCTTCTTGGGTTGAGAACCCTTCATTTTGTGCACATGAGAGACCTAAAAAACTTTTTCTTATCTTAACATTAAAATTTTAAACTAAAAATTGGTAAAAACACTTAAAAAAACATTAAATGCCTTTTAAAATACTAAATTTTCCATTATTTCCTTGTAAACTAATCCTAATACCTCATCTGGTCACCATCTCTGTCTTTGCTCTCTAGGCCTTGATCTACAAGTCACATTAGGCCTTGGAAATAAACTTTTATCCATTGTCTAAGATATAAAAACCTCATATACATGTCATAAAAACTATTATAATTATAAAACATTTTCATAATTTATTTATATGATTTGACAATACCTCATGACACCTCATTAGGTCATGTAGGGTTTAGAACTAGTCTAGTTGCATAATTGGGCTTAAGGTCTTACTCTTGTAAGCTCACATTGAAACTCTCCTAAGTGTTATAAAACCTCATATTCATGATTAAGCAACCTAATACAACCTCTTATTCCTATATTCATTCATCTTACTAGACTACCAAGCTCATATCTTCTCATAGAGTCTCTTCATGTTATTACTAGTGTCATGACTAGGCTTCTCAAGTACTTGAAGCTTGACAAATGACATTGAAAAACTTTTTGATTCTTCTACACATTTTTCACATTCCATTCATTCTTCTTAAAAAATATCATACATCTTCACACTCATTGTGTACATGCTCATGATATGACTATGCTTGTTATGACTAGGCTTCTCATGAACCTTGTACTTAAGGACTAGCACTCAAACATGCTTACCTTAGACTGAACCTTGAAATCAACCTCAAAATAATCATTATCTTACCTTAAAATTATCTCTTAATATAGAGACAATAGTTTTCCTTTAAATTATCTCTTATCATAAGGATTCCTAGTCACATACCACCTCACCATGCATCTTTACTAGATGCACCTTGACATCAATGACATCAACCTTGACCTTACATCAATGATATCAACCTTGACCTTGACATAAATTAAAACACTTATCAACACTCAAAAAATTAAACTTGATAATCTTCACCTTGTCACTACCTTGATATGCATTTTGTATAATATCACGGGCTTACTTATAATGGATAATTGTTACTATCCTTAGAAAAATTGAATCATCTAGTACCATTTGGATGTAGCTAATTTTTTTTCCATCCTTATTCTTATTATCTTTCAACACATTTATTTGTACTTAGGTTAGAGCATTAAATGTTCCTAGGTCTGTAGCCTCTATGTATCCACATTCTACAAGCTCCCATAGCTCTTGTGATCATTCATATTGATACACCATACATCATAGTTCTTCCCTTCAAACATAGGATGTCTATTCCAATAACTAATAATTTTTTATATGTTTAAAATACCTTATTAACTTGAGGAATTTGATACTAATTATTAGAAAAATAAATACCAAAGGAGTAGCCATTGAAACCAACTAAGAAAATAACCTAATGATGCAACTTTGGTATATCTCTAGAGCTAGAAAATAAAGGTGTGGGCTAGCTCCTGACAAATCCTAGAGCCAATAATATGAGGTAGTGAAAAAATACAAGTTTAAAACACTAAACTAGGGAAGGTAGATATTTAATGGAAAACACACAAACTTTCATATATTATGTTGATTTAAAACACTATTACAAATTCATTATAACCATTGATTAATTACATATTTAGCTATTAACAAAACTCTTAAAAAATAATGATGTAATAAACTATATTATGTCCACTCCTTCTACTCTCTATTGCACACTCCTTTTCTTTCTATTGGTTACTTTGTATATTGTTGTTTTATTCCTCCTATTATGGAGAATCTTATTATGCTCTAATTGATTTCACACAAAAATTTATCCAATCTAATTCTTCTTTGATGCCTTTTCTCACCTACCCAATCTACTACTACCTTTTCTAGGCTTATATTCCTCTTTTTACCTCTTCTTATAGGTTATTGCTACTACACATATTTTTTATTTTTTCTTAAATTCTCCTTTTTGTCTTTACTCTAGTTTGTCTCTTACCTACTTCCATTTTTCCTCCCAGCTCCAATAGATTACAAAACAATTCAAAATTTGAATTATATCAATTAAATTATGTTTGGTGGCTATTGAGAGACTCTAAAGCTAGGACAGGTAGGTGAAGGGGCAAGAATATAACATTTTAACAACTAATATAAATTAAGAGTGATGTCATTGGTAAATAATAAAATGTTGCTGATGATTTCCTTTCTAATAAGATAAATACCCTGGTAGTGACTAATGTTGTTAAAGTAGGCCTTAATATTCAAAATTTATATCTAATAATATCATTTGACCATCAAAAAATTATTTTTATATTCATACAATCTATACATCGTGCATGTATGCCAAGGTCTAAGTAAAAAAATTTGGTTGAAAAGGAAAAATATTTTGAAGAAAATTTAGTTAAACATTTAGTATCTGGGAAAGAATAATGATAAGATAAGTATATTTTTGAACACCATAAGGTGCAAATCCATCTAAAGTCTAGGAAAATGAAACAAAATGATACAAAGGCAACCATCAGTATTGGGTGTAGTATTACATTACTCTATCATTATTTTTCAAATTTGAGAAGATAAACATGAAGCTAAAATAGTTTAGGTTCATGAATAATGAATATTAAATCAATATTTGATAATGTAAGAAAAAATGGATAAATTATATTAAGATAAAATCATTTAGTGAAATGTCTAATTAAGACTTGAAATTTTCAAACTTAAAATTTAGTGTTAATTAAGAAAATAATTTTGATTGTGTCTTTAAATCAACAAAATGAATCTTCATAATGTTAATCAACTTTAAAATATTTATTGGATCTTTATTTATTTTAAATTGATTTTACTCAATGCAAACCAAGTTTTAAAACCAATTGGGTCTTGAAAAGTTTTGATATTTCTATTTCATACTAATCAGCTTTCCTAAGCCAATTAGGTAGTTAAAAACAAATAATTATTTATAATGATAATTGTATTCTTAAATAATGATTAAGGTATTCATTATTTCATGACTCACTATTCAATTAAAAATGGGATATTAAACTTGACTAGGTATTTAAGACCCAAAGACACTCCAACACAGTTAGAATTAGCTTTGAAAGATTGATTGGTAAGAAAGAGGAGTTTGGTGAAAAAACATTTGAGTTTCCATTAATTTCTAATGAAAAACATAATCCTATGGCAATTACTTTAAACTCTTTAATGAAATCAAAACATATTCAAGCAAATGTAGTAGAGAAATATCAATGTTGACTTCATCTTCCTACAATTGAACATTTTAAAAGAGAACCAAATCCCCATGTAATTATAGTGTAGGGTACTCTATATGTTGATAAGAATTTAGTGATAAAATATCTTGTAAATAATTACATCAAGAATAATATTTAATATGTTCATGGTATTGTCTCAAATGAAATTATGGTTTTGAAATGGGTCTCAAGATGAAGTAAAATTCAATTATGGTTTGGATATAGATATATGATAGTGGAAAAATATTCAATATGTTAGGCCTAATTCATGTAAACTATCTAAATGTGAAATCCAAAATCTTGTAAGATTTATTTATGTTAAAAAGTTTCATCCTTTATCATGGATAACCTCTCATCCATACATATTGGTAGACTATTTTTAGGATGTCATTCCTCCACAATGGGTACCAAGACCAAAAAATTATATGTAAAATGAATCAAAAGGTGATGATAGACTTCCTTAATTCCATACATATTGGTGGATTATATTTAGGATGTCACTCCTCCATAACAAGTACCAAGATAAAAAAAATTATATGGAAAATAAATCAAAAGGTGTCGATAGACTTTCTAAATTCCATACATATTGGTGGACTATTTTTAGGATCTCACTCCTCCATGAGTATTAAGACTAAAAGATATATATGGAAAATAAATCAAAATGTGATTATAGACTTCTTGAATGCATGAAATGAGATGGAAAATACTTGTTTAGATTTGAATACCTAAAAACTTTAAAAAGAATCCAAAAAAAAATTAATCACAATATTATTCACACTTAACTCCTTGATTAAGTCTAAAGACTTTGAATCATTTTGACACAATCCTAGTCAGGATGTAATAACTGATAGGGTCTTAAATCAACCAAATAATCTTAAGTCAATTATCATTAGATGAAAAATCTTGATAAATTTAGGAAAGAAAAATTAAGTTTCAACATAGTATACATTGGGATCTTTTACCCAAATAGGTAACGAGACAAAATAAAAAATATCATAGTGTTCATCAAGAAAATCCACCTGATAGGGTCTATGAAAATATCAAGAAAGAATATTTTACAGTGTATATAAGGATTAAAAAACTTTATGAAGTTAAGTAGGTTACAAAAATCTTAAAGTAGACTTTATTGGAAAAACATATCTGATGGGGTTGAGGAGGTTGTCAAGTGTTTCCAACAATACTCATTGGGTCAAAAAAATCAATTAAGATAAGAATATGTTTGAACCTTTTTGGAATTAATGGTAACTATAATAGACTAATCAACAAAGGAATAGACTATTCTACAAACATGCCAATTAAATAAAGTATATTCTTAATATATTTTAATACAATGTTTAATTATAGAACTATTCTAAATATAAAAAGTACAGTGCCAAATAGTAATTTGATTACTTAATCATGAAGAATAATTCATACATAGATTTTTGAATTATGTGCAAGCATATCTAAGAATTTAATGTGTAAAATAGTCAATATGATGCTCATCTATGATTCATCTTATTTCATAAATTTTCTCTCTATCAACCTAAACACTAACATCGATGTTTTTTTTTCAAAACTCAAAGATTTTATATATAGTGAAGTATAGGTCCTTTTAGATAAATTACACTTGCACTTGTTAGGGTTCCATATCACCTTCCATATTGCCTATTAATATCATGCATAACGGTTTTTGCTATCAGTATATAGGTCAAAATTATGGGTCCTCTAATTATCACATGCTACCTTGAAAAAAAGGTGTTAGTGGGCTCAAGTGAAGTTACACTGACCTCAAATACCTCTTTGTTAATCAAAACTACCTACATAGATAATACTCCAAATAGTTCCTCAGACGAATGTAGTTCTCCCCCTTATGTGGGCTCATGTTTGAATAATTATATAATATGTTATATGTGATTGCATGTTTTGATTTATCTTGTAACTTGTAAAATAATGTTCATGGGTTTCTCTTTGGATGTTTTACTCCTATAATAACACTACTCCTATGAGTGATTTTAAAATAGGGGAGAATAAGGTATTTTTTCAAGCTTGAGGGGTGATTTTAGATAGATGTTAACTTGAAAAGTACTTGATATTCTTTGATTATAATGAATGGTATTTGTCTTGTATTTATACAAAACCTTTTGAAATGTTATCATAGGAGGGTTAAAAAAACTATAGGTCATCCCATACATGTAAAAATATTTTCAAATTTGAATTTTTTTGAGGTATAAACACTAGCATTAGAACATGGACACTAGTGTCGATGTTATTATCCTAATTTGGATGATGGTGACAAGGAGAATAGTAAAATGATGAAAATATATAACAAGTAGTGAAGGATATTTATTAGTATTCAAGCATATTGTGGGCTAAAAGCGATATTGATAATTAGAATATTGAGATTGAACTATAGGATAATAATTTAGGCACAATGAGATGGAGAACATGAGACTTTCAGTAGACAAAAAGTCCTAAACTAAAGGTTTGATCCATGAGTGATATTTTCTAAGTGTATAATAATAGTTTATCATATAAAATCAATAGTGAACATATACATAATATTACCAATTTATTTCATGTAGTTCTCATTACAAAAATATGTTTGATCAAGGCCTAGAAGACACAATGGATTTTGATATAGTGTTGATTAAGTTTGGGATGCCTGATAGGGTCTTGAAAGGATACAACGAAGATCGACATAGTGATCATTGAGTATAAAATATTGATTAAGTCTTATAAAATAATAATAAAATTATTTTAGTGTATATGAAGCTAATTTTTTTGATAGATTCTTATAATACTTAGAATAAACTCATAGCAATATGTATCATGTGAAAGTACTTCATATTTCCTTGAGGGTACCAAATATTTCATAATAGTGTATGTCATAATGGAATCCCTAATGGGGTATGAAATGTATTATAAAGAAAAAAATAAATTATTTTAATGTCTATGGATGACCAAAATAATTTCAATGGGACTCAAGAATATAATTACTAACATTAGAACGTTTAAGGAAAGATAATTTAAGAAACTTAAGAGATAAAATAAATAATGGGAAAACTTAACTCAAATAAAAATAGGTTATTATAGATCAATTAAAGATTATAATGTAGTTATATATCTACCTAGAGATAAAATTATATATAATAAATGATTGAAATTGTAATAGGGTTCATATTTAATTCCTCATAGATCATGGAGAAATATTGTTACAATTTTGTATAGTTGTTCACTATCAAGGAGTTTTTTGAATTCAATGCAAATAATTTGTAAGATAAATAAATTTATTAACATGGATATATTATTTATTGTTTATTTAATTTACATTATAGTTTATGAATGAATAATCTATTAATACATGTACTTTCTTGATTATGTGTAAAAAGTATAGCTTTCTAAACTTTGTGTTGAAAATCCTAAAGTATAGACTTTCTAATATATACACGTAAATGAGTTTAAAATATTAATTTAATATTATTGATAATATTTCATATCATTCATTATGTCTTGTCATTTACAATTCTAAAATGAAGATTTGAATCCAAACTATTTGATGCCAAATGAAACATTACTTGAAAGGAGGAAATGGAAACTTTTGTCCATTTCCAACCAAAAATATAAAGTATTTTTGTACAAATTTATGTCTTGAATGGCCTATGGTTATTCACTTCATTCATTCATTTTAAGTGTATCCTCTTTTCCTTTTTGAATATATAGGTTTCCATTGTTGAACTATTTAACTCATTCCATTAAATCTTGGTCATCTAAGCAGTTTTATGAGTTTACTTCATTATAAGTTTCCCATTCTCCCATCCATTTTTTTTTCATTACTAGTTTTCTTCTTTATCTCATTATCATTTCATTTTCATATTTTTTCTTTATAAGTTAAAAAAAAAATTAAAAATCATACAAGGGATTCCCCCTCTCAAACATAGATGAAAATCAGCATTAAATCGATGTTTTCACCAATGTTGGAAAGTTTTATGTCATACCTAATTAGGCAAGTCAAATAAATAGTCCTAAAATAACATCAACATAAAATATCATAAACAATGGGTATGATCACCTCATTATGTAACTTTAAAAAGCCTTATTTCAGTACAATATACCATCTAAGTATGGATGTAACAGTGAAGTTTCATCTTGTAAATAACTCAATCAACACACATCAATTATTGACTTCAACAAAGGTGAATTTACCTATATTTTGAGTTAGATGGTGCCATGCATTTCTTAATACAAATCATATATAAGATTATTATAAATAAATTAAAAAATATGAAAATTTAATCAGTAATTATAATTTCCTTGCTTACAGATCATAAATAAAATAATCACTACATAAATATAAACCCTATCTTAACTATGTATGTATGTATTTATGCATTTATGTTTATGTTACCCTATCTTAACTATGTATGTATGTATTTATGTATGTATGTTTATGTTTATATTTTTATGTTTTTTTTTTTATGATTTTCAATGTGGACTAATTAGCTACTAAAAATAAGGTATAAATAGGGTTTTTAAGATTACTTGGAGATATAGATGGTTGGTTGTGCACCATTGATCAAGATTTGTGGGAACTCCTCTTTGGTTAGGGAGGAATTAATTGTAATAAACCACACTTAAATAAAAAGTGGATTAAAAGAGATATGAGTGGGCTACTTAGTTATAAACTAGTCCCAAGAAGTGGTACTCTTTCACAGATGGATGTCATCCCATGTTTAACATTCAAGTTTATAAATAAACATGAAATTAAAAAGATAAATATTACAAGATATAAATGGTGTAAAAGATAGTTTGACAAAGATTAAATAATTATGGATTATTCAAGATAATAGAATGCAAGTTTTGATAGGTTTTTAAAACTAAAAATGTTATGAAAATAGATTTCAAGAAGGTTTTAAAAGATTAGCAGGGATCAATGTTGATTCAGATGGATCAACATTGATTCTATGTAAAATGCTAAACTTTAAAAATATACTATAATAATGACTTGTATTATTAATAAAATAATTTAAAATGAATGTAAAATAGTGACAGATAGATGCAGAAGACTGTAGATTTGAAATATGAATGAATTGAAGTCAAATACTTACCTTAAAAATAATATTGGCATGAGGTTGATATTGTGCAATTTTTATCTGTATTTGGGTAGCAATTCACCAGTAAGGGGTCTAACAATCACCTAAGAGTCTCTTGGAGAAATTCTATTAGTGTTTCAGGGTCTAAAATTGTAGTCATTATCCTTCTCCAAGCCATAGAAGTTTGTTTTGTGTATATGGATCGACAGTGATCTAGGAGAATTGGCATCGATCATGAAAAATTGATTTCAGTCAACCCAATTTGGTCAAAAGTTGGCTTAGGCTAATTTGAACCATGTGCCAAACTAAGTGAATGTAATACTAAGTTATTTGCATGGGTTTTTAATGAGGGTAAGTTGTTGGAAGGGTTGTTATGAGGTTAAATAATTTATTTTTATTTTTTTATGATTTTTAATTGTTTAAAAGATTTTATGTGCTTAGGGATAGTAAATAGTAATTAATAAGATTAATTACCATGGGTAAATAGGGGGTATATACATAAAATAAACATTTAAGTGTAAGTTGACATTTAATTATAGACATTTAGTTTATTATACTTTAAGTTATAATTTTAGGGTGTTTGAGAGTGGTTTCAGACTCAAATTATTTCTAGACTTTAGGATTTTAGACTCAGCTTATTTTAGGACTTTTAGGCTATGGTGCAGATTTAGAGCATCTACATTTAACTATTAAAGTGATAGCCTAAAAGATGGTATAATAGGGCAAGGGTTCTAAATTTTGGCATTTACATTTTCTCCTTTTTGTGGAATGGTCAAGATAATTGAGCCATGAGAAAAAATATAAAATTAAAACTTGGATAAATGCCCCTAACATGCCTTAGTTTGATATGAGAATATTTCCCCCTCAAACCAAGAACCAACAAAGGGAAAAGGGCATAGATATTGGTTTGAAAAAGGGTAGAGGAAGAGGGAGATAATGGAAATGGATATAAGAAAAATTCAAATATATAAATGGGGGTTGATGGACTAAATGTGTCTGTGCGGCTTGGACAAATAGATAGGTACCTAGCACAAAAAGTAGGTGACAAAAATGTCAATGCATCAACACTAGGATTAAGCTCAAATGAGGACTAAGGTAAATAGACAAAAATATTCATGGCCAAATAAGACATAAATTTGTCATGAAGCACATGGTCTTAAGATTTGGCACTGATATAAAAAATGATAGAAGAAACTAAACCTAAGTTATCTAGGCTTGTAAAGGGGTTTCAGCAATATACTAGTTTTCAAGGAAAAATGCTCAAGCTGACTTAGACTATGGGACTGATAGGGGCCAGACTTCCACTAATCCAAGGTTTTGGTTTTTTTGGTAAATAAGGACAAAATAAATGCAAAAAAAAGATGACTTAATTGACCTAGGACAAAAATGTGACTACTACAAAAGTCAAAATCAAAGCATAAACAAAGAGATAGATATGAATTCATATGAATCACAATCACTTTTTCATGTTGGTATGGATAATTTTATGTTAGGATGGTAATAGATAGGTGAAATGTAATAATACAAAGGTTGTGACGTAGTCACAAAAGATGCAAATTTGGATAAGCAAGTAGAGAATGAACACAAAGGTTCAACTCCTTTAGAATGGGTTTGGATTAAGATAATATATGTAAATAAATGAACTAAAAATACATAAATTGGGACCCTTTTTACCAAGTTATCAACATGGACCATAGTGAATATGGGGTTTATCAAAAGGTAAACTCCTTAAGGCTTTGCACTTGACACCCTTGCAAAGGTAAATAAACACTTTTAACAAAATTGTAAAAGGCAAGCTTAGATTTCTTTGATTGGGTAAAAGAGGTGTGACATGTATGAAATATCTATTGGTATACCACCCATCTTGTGTAAAATGTGATGTCCTTATAGGTGACTTAGGATGATCCATGGGCTAATCCACACTTTATATATAGGAGGTAGACTGATCAATGTGGGAAATCTACATAATTGGATAAGATTGATCAAGGTGAGAAGTCTTCTATGGGATATATTAGATTTTGAATTTTTTATTTAGGTCCCTTTTCTACTTTTGGTTTGAGATATTTTGGGAATTTGATTGATGCAGGAAGCCTCCAGTTGATTCAATTTTTCTAGAACTATAACTAGCCATCTTTTAAGGGAGTAGTCTAGCTTTTAATTTATTTGATACTTATCCTTCAAGGGATTAGTCTATTCTATTTATACAACTCATAATTTTTGGTAGTTGTCCTTCAAGGGAGTAGTCTACAATTTTGAAAATGACCCTTTTGAGTAAGATATCCCAAAAATTTTGATTTTTTGATGTGAATAAACCCAGGCTAATCTTGGTCACCTTTTAGAGAGCAAAACCAAAACACAAGGGAGGAAGGTAAATGTCAAATGGACTTAAGATGGGAAGTTGAGAGACAATTACCATGAGGTTCCTTATTTAAAAGGTGGAATATGTAAATGAGAAATATGCTATGATCAAAGCTGAGGTGATCACATTTAAGATTGGGCTAAGTGTCTATAACAAAAAAAACACATGATTCTCGCCATCAATTGCTATTGACAATGGAAAATGGGTGAGAATGGGTTAAAGGACTTCTAATGGATGATAAAGATCAAATAAAAATCTTGAATTAGATAAAAAAAGGTGAAAGGATCCTTGACTATGAAGGACTCAAGTGTAAAGATGCATAAAGGGGGATAATTTTGAAAATGCCCCATACTTATATGATCCACATCAACTTGAAGTAAAAAGCTTCCCTCCAGTGGGAAAATAAATCTTAGCGGACGGTTAAAGGAATCCCAGAGGGGTGAAGGTTTCTTCATCCATTCTTGATAACTTGTTAGTTGTTAGTTGACAAAGAACTTAAGACACAGATGGGGGCTCAGGTGGGATGACCTTTACAATGCTAAGAGTGTAGAGAGACAACTAATTTAGACTATGCTTCAAAAGACTATAAGGTTGAAAAATAAAAATGAAATGGATGGAGTGGTTTTGAAATGTGAAAAAATCCAATAAAACCATCTGATTGTCCCTATCAAGAAGCTTCACTGTAGATCCAAAAAAGGGCTTGAAATGTTTAGGATTATGATCTAAAACTAATGATTTGCATTTAGGAAACCTTTTGGAATGTATATGTGGTTGATTGGTTGGACTGGCTTGGGTGATAGATTTAGGGGTGTTTAAATAATAAAATTGATTGATTCTTAACTAAATATATAAAACATGACTTTTTGGATACCAAAGTGACTTAATTGTTTGCATGAAGAGGATGATAAATTTATTGGTTAACATGGTTTTGGGTTGCTTTATGTTTGGTGATAGATTTATAGGATTGAAAAAGTAAGGTATACAATCGATGGGATTGGTTTATTTAGTCTAAAAATGAGATGAGGGGACAAAAATTTGACTCTCACCTAAAAGGAATAATATCAAAGGTAACAATGTTGTCACTATCAAATAAATAAGGGTGAGAAAACTATAAATCAATTGAATTGGATTGACTAATTCAGGTGGCTAACTCGACTGATTGGGGTTGAGAGGTTCCTTTACTATAGTAGCTAAGGATGGGTGGATATGTTGAAATTAATCCATAAGAGGGTTGATGACAATGGGGTCTTCCTTTGTAACTATGTTTAGAGGAAGATGAAAAATTGAATGGATTTAATAGATGGGTTGGATAATATTTCAACAAACTAGGGATGGTTTTAGACATGAAGACATCATGGCATAAAGGATTTTGACTAGAAATAGGTGAGGTAACTGACACAAGAGGATGACTAACAATAAATTGTTTATTCTACAATGGATTGGGAATAACCAACACAATCCTACCATGATCAACCAAGTCTTGGACCAACCATTTGAAATATTTACATCTTTCCATTGTATAACCCATGATATGATGATAGGGGAAAAATTCATTTTCCATTTACCAAGATAGAAGGAAATCATATGGTCCTAATAGAATGGGTTTGATAGGAGGGAGATGGATTATTGATTCTTTAATAAACTTTTCCAACACATAAATATATGGTTTCCCTAGTGGAGTATATCATTGAATAGGAGGTTTCAAAACTAGTTCTAATGATTGTCCCTGTAAAGAGGATGAACTAGTTAATTGGATTGATACAGCTGATGGACTTGACAAGGCTGATTGGATAGGTTGTAAAGGCAAAAAGTTGAGATGGGAAAGAGGATAAGTGAGGTAAGGTAGGTATAGATAATTTAAATGGGGTAGGTTGAAATTTTATCCCTTGAGAGCGTTACAACAGTTGAATTGGA
Source organism: Torreya grandis (assembly GCA_037957365.1). Taxonomy (NCBI): domain Eukaryota; kingdom Viridiplantae; phylum Streptophyta; class Pinopsida; order Cupressales; family Taxaceae; genus Torreya; species Torreya grandis. The sequence goes on from JARHVA010000603.1 coordinate 2,229,249, forward strand.
ATTTTATAGTTTTGGGGGAATAATTGTTCTTGAAATAGTTGAAAAAGTTGGGGTATATATTGATAAGGTTGGAGATGTTATACAAAGGTGTTTGAATAATAGTTAAATGATCTAGGATAAGGCATGGACTGAGGTTAACCTAGCTTAACCAAGTGCTTAAAACTATCACTATAAGGTAGTGTGAATTCATTTTGTCCCTTAGGCATCACGGTATAAATAGAGTAATTAATATACTCACAAGATGGAAGAGAAACATGCATCACATGACTAGCAAGGTAATCACTTAATTACTAAGGACTATTATCAAGGGTTTTAGTGAAGGTTTCATAGGAGATCTTGAAGGTTTCCCCCATTGGTAAGGATTAGGATCTAATAGTTCCTGAACCTGTTACCAAGTTAGAACTATAAGGCTAGACAAGCGGATTGGGTTGTATGATGGTGTAATATTTTGAACCTTACATACTCAAAAAATTAGAAGAAAACAAAAATCAATAAAAAAATCATATACTGAAAATGTTAAATGCTTAGGATTCCTTGATTATGTTACTTTTTGATTATGTGAAACTTGATTGGTATTAGATATGGTACTAGAAATAGATGTCTAAGGATGGTTTCAAGATGTTTAGGTACAAACCCTATATATACCCTAAGGTACATGAGGTTTAATCTATACTAATGATGGTATGTGGCTTGGTACTTGGGGCTTGTTCCCCTCACATCACAATTCCATAGCTAGTACAGGTGCTTAGCCAAGATATACCACTCAACTAGGTTTTATACTCAACTAGATTACTAAGTTGGCACTCCACTTGGTGATTAAATCCAAATGATAGAACTAAGAATAAAGGTCCATGTTTAGTGATGAAATCCAAGTTGGTTCATGAATTCCTATTTTAATGTGTTATTTTTTATTTTTTGGCTTGGTTGTGTGTGATTGATTTGTGGACTAACAAATTAATTACCACCTAATTAATCTAGATAGACTAATTCAAGTACATAAACTATGAATGCAGGTCATTTTTAAGCTAAAATAAGATTTTGATTTGATTTAGATGTAGACAAAGAATTCAAATCAATGCAAAAAAAATGCACATGAAATGCAAATCCTATGCCTATGATGATTTGAATTTAAAGATGAAAATACAATGAAATTTATTTGATTGAAAGGAAATTTAAAATATGATGAAATTCACTAATGTAACTATATGCACAAGAAACAACAAAATAAAAGGACCCACTATCTGGTCCCACCGGGCATGCTAGAATATTTTAGTGTTTTTATGTTTTCTCAATGTGGACTAATTAGCTACTAAAAACAAGGTATAAGCAGGGTTTTAATGACTACCTGGAGATATAGATGGTTGGTTATGTACCATTGATCAAGATTTGTGGGAAATCATATTTGGCTAGGGAGGAATGACCTACAATACACCACACTTAAATAAAAATGGGATTAAAAGAGATATGAATGGGGTACCTGGTTACAAACAAGTCGTGAGAAGTAGTATGCTTTCTCATATGGATGTCAGCCCATGTTTAACATTCAAGTTTATAAATAAACATGAAATTAAAAAGATAAAGATTACAAGATATAAATGGTGTAAAAGATAATTTGACAAAGATTAGATAATTATGGATTATTCAAGATAATATAATTTAAGTTTTGACAAGTTTTTAAGATTTAAAATGTTATTAAAATAGATGGAAAGAAGGTTTTTAAAGTTTAATAGGGATTGATGTCGATCCTGGAGGATCAACATTGATTTAGATAGATCAACATTGATTCTATGTAAAATGCTAGAATTTAAAAATAGACTATAATAATGACTTTTATTATTAATAAAATAATTAAAACTAAATGTAAAATAGTGATAGATAGATGCAAAAGACTATAAATTTCAAATATGAATGAATTGAAGTGCAATACTTACCTTGAAAAAAATCTTGGCATCAGGATGATATTATGCATTCTTTTGTTTGTATTTGGGTAGCAATTCACTAGAAAGGGGTCTAAAAATTGCCTATGAGTCCCTTGGAGAAATTCTATCAGTGTTTCAAGGTCCAAAATTGTAGTCACCATCCTTATTTGAGCCATAGAAGTTTGTTATGTATATATGGATCGATATCAATCTAGGAGAATTAGTGTTGATCACAGAGGATCAATGTCAATCATGGAGGATCAATGTTTATCATCCCAATTTGGTCAAAATTTGGCTTGGGCTACTTTGAGCCATGTTCCAAACTAAGTGAATGTAACACTAAGTTGTTTGCATGGGTTTTTAATGAGGGTAAGTTGTTATAAGGGTTTTTGGGAGGTTAAATAATTTTTTTTATGATTTTTATGGACATTTAGTTTCTTATAATTTAATTTATATTTTATGTATATACTTTTAGGGTGTTTGAGAGTGGTTTTAGACTTAGCTTATTTTAGGAGTTTTAGGGTATGGTGCAGATTTCTAGCATTTATATTTAATTATTAAAGAAATAGCCTAAAATAGGGTAGGATAGGGCAAGGGTGCTAAATTTTGGCATGTACAATTTAATGTTTATATGTTTATACACACACACACACACACACATGTCTATATACATATACATATATGTTTTTACTTATTTGGGAATAATGGATTTTTATTCATATTTTAGTTAAGGGTCTAGAATAATAAATTAGTATAGAATATAGAAATTAATACATTCCTAATTTGTGCAATTATTTGTCTTTTTCACTTTTCTAAAAATAACAATAAATAAGAAGAAACATAATTTAACTAGAAAATAGATTAAGATGTCTAGTACAGAGGTTAAAAATGGATGTGTAGGACTAAAAAGGTGTCATAAACTTGAGTCTATATTTCATTAGACAAAAGGATAGGAACATCAAAAAGTTGATGCTTTGGTATTTGGTTTTATTGTCCTTTCTTATCGCTATTGTCCAAAATAATCATAGAGACTTGAAACTTTTTGGGTAGTTGTGTTTTGCCTATGTGAGTGTACCTATGAAAAATTGAGTTTTGGTTATTGATAAAACTCACTATAGAGCTGATTTTTTCTTCAAACCCTAACCCTCCATCATGCTTGATAAATTAACATTTGGGTCACTTGAGAAAGAGTGGGCTTAGTGTGAAATATGTATTGAACATGGAATATACACCCCTTGTGTGTGCATGTTGCCTACATAGAAATACTCTAAAGAGGGATCAAGCCATATGTAGTTCACCCACCTAATTTGCTTTGTGCAATAGTGTGATGTGGATGCAAATGTTAAATTAATAATGTTTGAAGTGGTTAGGTCCTAGTATGAGGATTTAAGTAGGTTTGCAACTATGTTGGGTGACTATGTGAAAATAATAAGGAAGTTTTCCTTACTGCTTTATTTATATTCTTACTTGCTTTGTAATTTTAGTCACCTCCCTTGTAAATTAGCTTTGAGTGTGATTCTATAGGGAATAATTGGTCATGGGTTAGATGTATTCATGTTATGTTGACCTAATTAAGGATAAGGACTAGATAAAAATGACCATTGGGGCTCAAAGTGAAAATGGATAGGAACACCAAAAAAGGGACACTTATTTATGGGGTGATATAGACCAAATGGGGTTCTCCTATCCTATAAGATTGGGACTTGGGGGAATAGGATTGACATGGGGAATACTATCTGGTTAAGGTGGAATGATCATTTAGAAGGTTTAAAATGAATGGTAATGAGCAAAAAGGTTTCTAGAAGGGTCTCAAGAGCATGTAAAAAGGACCTATGGATGGGGTGTCACAAGCCACACTCAAACTACCAATTTGGACATTTTATATGACTAAATTTAGCCCCCCTTATTCTATTGATGCAGCAAAGCAAAATACTAGGATAAAGGAAAAATAGAAAGAGTACCTAAACTTACTTGTAAGGATGAAGCCCATGAAGATGTGTGATGTTAAGTGTGTGTAGAGAGAGCACAATGTGAAGATTAAATCTACAAGAGAACAAAGAGGTAGATCAGTTCTTACTAAACATGACATGTCTAAAATAAAAACATATAAAAGACTAGGTAAAAAAGAGAGGAAGAGAAATGAATGAATACACCTCACTAGGTATGTGAATTAATACAAAACTTGTTTTGATGTTGAGTGATGTTGAGTAATGTTGGGTATGTGTTGTAATAAGCGTAATATCATGAATGCAGTTGAGTGTTCAATTCCCCAAGGGTGGCTCAAGAATACAAAAGGTTATCCCTTTGGCTCCATTATTTCCCACTATGTAATGAATTTACGTGATCATGTGTATGTTAATCTATACTTAGACAATGTGTCCAATCCCTCTGAGTAGGTGTCTCAAGAATACAAAGGCTATCTAGTCATTTGGCTCCATCATTGCCCACTAAGTGTTAACTATGAACAAATACCAATATGAATGTGTGTCATATAAGATGGATCATGAATCCCATGAATGCTCTATAATCTAAAAATATGGCTTGGATATATAAATGTGTATTGAGAACTAGGCAAATCTTAGACACTCTAAAAGGTGGATATTATGCTTGTATAAAATCCACTCTAAAACTAAGAACTAGGCTTAAATGAAAGCCAATCTGAAATGATACCAACCACCTATAGACTGAATAAGCCATGCAACTACTAATAATACTTGGGTAATATAATGAACTATAAATAAAAGAAGGCAAATGTGTTTCACACATTTCCCCCAAATTTTTGGTGTCCATAACATGGATTTTGATTTGGAAGTTGTACCAACTACCCAATCTAAAATTGGAAGTGAGATCCATCATGTCATGCATGATGCCCCTTATATCTAGATAATTTAAGTAAAATTACAATAAAACTACCTAATCTGAATTGAACTATAGCTGAAAAATTGTAATTGACCTTACCTTTTTATTTGTTTCTAAAAATTCTAGGTTTTCAGTTGTTTGGACAAGAGCACTGAAAAGTGGACACTTTATTGTAGGGTGTTGTAGTTCGAATGGGGCACTCTTATCCTTTATTATTTCTAATGATTACTCTATGTTTATCTTTAATTTTTTGGTTCGTTCTACATGTTTTAAAATATTATTATTGTTTTGAGTGTTCTAAAAACTAATTTTTGACTAGTAGAGGGCTCTGATCTTTGTGACAAAACCCTATTTATTACCCCCTCTTCTAAGGTTAGGAATGAAGATCCTATAATGACTAACCTTATAAAAAAGATCTTTGTAAGTGTGTTATGTTAAAAAATACATGATAAATCAATGATAATCTAAAATATGTCTCAAGATATAGCATAGTTTATATTGGAACTTGTTAGATCAATAGGGGTATGCCTAGATAGATGTAACAATGTAATAACATGTGTAGTATATCAAATTGAAACTAAAAATCTGGTTAGTTTTTAAGGATGGATGGATCATGATGTTCATCATGGGATTGAAAAAGGCAAGATAATGCATGATGTGGATCATGGCATTACTAACAACTAAAAAGCAAACAAGCAAATAAACACACACGGCAAGAAGCAAAAAGCATACAAAAGAGGCCAAGGGGCCAAGAAAATAAGGGACATGGGCACATGTCATTCAAACTAGGAAAGTAAGCATACAATACATGTTTAAATGCCCACATACACATATAATTACAAAAAATCAAGATTGGCATGAGGGCCACAAGCACATATAAGAGTACAAGCAAAGGACATTAGGAAATGTCTTAAAGCACACACAAGTGATAAATTAAAAACTGATAAATGCAATCAAATCTAGTTACTCAAAGCAATAAAGGAAAGTATGTAAATTTTTAAAATAATATTGCATCTAACTTATCAAAGAAAGAAGTGAAAGTATGCAAAACATGTAATACAAGACTAGGTAGATGCTAAGAAATACACAAGTTTTATATACTAGGGAGTGTCGATAGAATAATCTATGTAAGATAGTAATTAATGTACATCAATATGATAACTAGAGTGTGTAGTGTAGGAATGACATAACCTAGATGGTGTAGTCATGTAGAAGATTCCCCTGGGGGTAGATATGTCAATGTATGTCTCAAATGTAGTAAGATTCCCCTTCAATCAGTAGAGTGAAGCAATCAAGGATCTGGATGTCATTACACACACTCAAATAATATCAAGTGAAGCATGGTACTATATATAAATTGAAAAACAATAGCATAGAACAACAAAATGTAAGTCTAGCATGGTAGTAGAAATGTAAAGCATGGATAATGTGTATAATTGAAAAGTTTTTGGTGTGTTGAGTTATTTGAATGTTTTTGTATTTTGACATCTTATATTTTTTTGGTATTTTGAAATATTGTATTGTTTTTGGTATTTTTAAATTAGCTATCTCTAAGTAATCATAAGGAAACTATGTACAAGAAAATGAAAAGAAACTATGTACAAGAAAGACTAAGAAAAATGATATTAATTGTTGAGTCTCATAAAATACTCCCTATCATGGTGTCTTTTATCAAGGAGATGGATCATGCATGATCATGAAGCATAATGGCAGGGTTGAGACTATAACTCTAAAAGTTGTGTATGTTATAAGTGCTCTACAATATCTATAGTGGAAACTGACTATGGAGTCTCCCTATAACTGTAATAATTAGGTGAAACTATGGGGATCTTAGGGACTCATATGGTTTGAGAATAATCTCTCTAAAAATATGATCTATGTGTAGAGTCATGAGACTTCCATGATACTACCTTGGGTGTGAATATTGTAGCTAGAAACTATCTAGAGTCTTAAAACTATCGATGATGTAGTGGCCAATCTAAGAGAGGCCTCCATAGAAGTGTATAAAATCTTTGTGCAGGCGAGGGAGGATTTGACTATGTTTGAATCTAAACTAGAGGAAGAACTGTAATTGATGGAGTAACTAAAACTAGTGAATGTAGAGTAGGAGATGGATCTGAAGTGGGGAGTGGTAACTCATATGAAACTCCACCAACTATAATAACCTAATTAGTGTGAATGTATTTCACACATATATAAATTGGATAAGTTACCACATGAAGTTTATGGATCCATGGTCGACCAAGAAACATGTTGACAACTCCTACACTAGGAACAATAGTAAATGGTGTGGCCACATGTGTTGGACAAACCTATAGAGGAAATGCAATCTCACCTATTGAACTTTGTATGTGTCCATTGAATCCACTAATAAATATGTCTATTGAGGTGATATCCTACTCTAAATATATCAAATGCTAAAGTAATGTCATAGTGCACATGTTCATACTAGATCCATTATCTATAAGAACACTATGATAAAGAGTGCATAATAATCTGAGTCATCCTAAAATATCACCTTCTCTAAGAAGGAGATCTAAGGTCTAGCTATAACTCTAGAATTATACACAGCAATCATATTTATAAAAAGATGTGACTCAACTAAAGGTGTCTGGTATGTAGCTAGTGGAGGGTGTGCATGATATGCATGGTGAAAACCTAATGTGCCCCCTCTCTCCTATATAGAATGATATGGGAAAGGATCTAGGAGAATTTTTAAAGCCTTCTCCTATGTTTGTTTTTCTTGAGGAGGCTTAACTAGAGTTATAAGATCAATAAGGTTGACATCTATAAAATCTTATATCTTGTGTTATAAACTAATGCATTTGTTTGTTGTGTGGCCTTATGCCTTATTAAAATCATAGAAAGCATTATGATCATATCCATGTAGAAGAGGCTTAGTCATATCAACTTCCCAAATAGAAGGGAGAGATAGGACATTGCATTCCAATAGCTATTGTAAGACTCTGGTTGGAGATACTAGTAGATTGGTAAAGGCTAACTAAGGTGGCATTGATAAAATCACTCATTGAAGGGGCTCTAAAGCTGCCTTAATTGTAGGTTGATTTTAACTTTTGTTATCATTAACCTTTACTTTGTATGGGACTTTACTATTACTTTTGTTTGTTGTTTTTGATATGCTTATGTAGTTGATTTTGTCCATTGAAAGTAATTTGACTTCACTTTCCTTTAGTATATGACATAACTTAGTGAAGGAAGAAAACTTTTTGTACATTATTGACTCATGCAAAGCTAGTAGAAGACTCTGATTGAAGATATCTTGTAATTCTTGATCTTCCATGGGGCTAGTCATTTTAGCCAAGATAGTCTTATATCTAAGAACATAATTTGTGAGATCTTCATTTGACCTTTTTTTCTATTCTGCAACTTAGGCATAAGAAACTATTGACAAATTTTGACTTTTAGGTAAAATTGGGCATGCCTAGGTAAAAAATTGGTTTTATAGATGTTTTAGGGAGCATAATATCTTGTCATTAGTTTTTTCAAAGAGGGAATTTTCACTTAAAATATATAAGTTGACCTATGTACCATTTTTTTAAGGTTTTCAATATTTTAATTAAGTAAAAATGATCTAAGAAACCATATAAAGTAGGATATGCATCATGTTTTTATCCCTAGACTATCCTTAGTCCATATAAAGGCTCTTATACATCCACCTATAGGGGTCAGACAATGAGGTATTCAAATAGTGGATTAACATGGAAACTAAGGTGATGTATTAAGCCTATTCATGATGAATTAAAGTGGAATAAAAGGATAGGTAAGGGCCAAGTTTAAAGGTAGATATTAAGACACCATAATCAAGGTCTAAAGGAGATAAATGCACTTAAAATAGACCCTACAATCAAAATGGTCCTAGTTTGACTAGTAACCTTAAATTTGATGATAAGGTGATGTTTTAAGGCTTATAAAAGAGATACTAGTGAAAGAACATACATGGTCACTATTAGGATTTTAGTTAGGATATTTTCACATCTTATTTGAGCTCAGTTGAGGCCAATGGACACCTATAGAAAAGTGTCTCAAACAACACCTAAAGAGGCTCAGTCTTGAAGATCAAGGTACATAAACAAGATTGGAAAGGGTTTACTCCTGATGAAATAGGATGTGACACATAAATTAAGGTAATGGTGACCTCATTAAATAAAAACAAGAGAGATACATTCTTTCAAAGGTCTCTAAAACCCTTGTACACACCTATAGCAGGGTACAAGCTAATGTAGGCAAGGCAAGAGGTGAATTTGTTAGAGAGAAGAAGGGGTATAGTAGGAGTTGTTTCAAATTATCAATAGGATTCAGAGTTTTATCTCACATAAATAAATTTGATATACCATTCAAATTTGATATAATGTGCCTTAGTGCCTTGGACCTTTAAAAAGATGCAGACATGTCTGTCAAACATGACTAGGCCTAATGCCCAAATGAGAATTTCATTACACTTATTATATAAGGTGGTAATTTAAATATATTGGAACATGTTTTTGGGGTCATCCATGAAGTTTCCAAGCTGGTAGAGTGAAAATTAACTCACAATGAATCCACTTTTGGCTTGAAACCAATTCAAGCCTACACATAGTCAATATCATAAAGTTTGCTTTGGGGTTTTGGATGTTTGAAGATGTTAGGGAGGTATTTTTAACCTTAATTTTTGTATAGGGAGTCCTCATGACATGATAAACACCCTCATGTAATTGTTTTTTTGAAAATTCAAGGAACATATCCTCTATTTTATCTCAAAATAAGGTCACTTTTAATCCTGCATAGAGGTAGAAAAGGGAGAGAATGTGACCGAAATGGACATTAGGTGCCTTGGAAAGATCATTTGATGATTGGTTATGATGTAGTGACCTATGATTATATGTAAATAACATTAATTTATCCCAATATTGATGAAAAAACACTATGAAGTGTTGGTAGACAACTATATGTAGTCAATCCCCAAGGTTCCCAACTAGGCATAGTTGGTGAGTAAGAGAAGAAGATGAACAAGGGTGATTGGAGAGATCTGTAGTATATTTTTAATCTTGAATAGGATTTTAACATACATTATACACCATAATAAACATTAAATACTATTCCATATATCCAAAGGTAGCTAGATCCAGGTTAGGCCTACTAGGCCTTCAAGAGACCTAGAACCATTTTGAGGTCCACCTTCATTTCTAACTCTTGGAAGGATATCTATCTGATTAATAAATTATTATAAGGTGTAAATAAACATTTTTAATATTTTTTAGTACAAGGATACCTATAGGAAATAAAATTATATCCTTGGGATGGTCCAAGCATGTAGGAAGAGAGGAAAATAAGCTCAACGGGTGTTTTCAAGTACTCATATCTTTTCTAATATTATGCATGGGAATAAAAGGAATTTTAAAGATTTATTAGGGTATATTGTCATAAAATTTTTGTAATTTTTTGTTAAGTTAAACATCCAATATTTATTAACAAAGCTTAAGACTCAAAACTACCAAAAACCCTACCAAACCCTCATCTAGGACCTGAAGAAAAGAATGAGATTGGAAAGCTATCCTAATGACATATTTTTTAAATTAAAGTTATTATACCATGAATTATAATCCCTAAAGATATCTCCCACTAAGATGAGTTGTATGGAATTATATGTAAATCATGATAAATAAGGTTTTATTGACTATTTTGTGTGTTTTTAAGGCTACAAGAGGAGTCTAAAGATGAAATAAAGTTTGGGTTGAGTATTAGGACTTATAATAACTCCCTATGTACATTTTATTCCATTAAAAAACCCTAATTGTCCAAACTATAGCTCTTTTTTTAGCCAATCAAAATTGACATAGTTGACACAAGGGTAAGAAGGGTAAAAACTCCAAGTGTGAACCTTTTTAAAGCATGAATGATGCATATAATTCCATGGAGAGTATTGAAAATTCTCATTAACTCCTTCCCATAATTTTTATGTAAAAATAAAGGAATGTTTGAGGCCAAATGTGAGGGGTGACTAAAAATGGAGTTTTTTAGACTGCAGACAGTGATGGCTTCCTTCCAAGAGTTTCTAGATTAGTAGGAATGAAACCGATGAATGGAAATGAATTATTTAAGGCATTGACTATTATACAAATATTAAAACCTATCCCTAGTTATTGGTGAGATGTTCAAATAGGTTCAAATTATGAAGGCAGTTTTATGGGCCAAGACTAGGAGTTTCATACCATTTTTCATAAGTTTCATGACTTGTATGGACATTTTTACCTCCTTAAATTGAATGTTTCATCCCATATATCTTTATCATGAAATTTTAACCCATTTTATTAGATTTAAAAGTGTTTAAGTGACCTTTAGACTTCCATTATCTTGGTCCTCTCTTAAAGGCTATAAATATTGACTCTTTTGTATCTTTTGAGAAACCTCTATTAGTTGATGGTGAAACCCTAAAAAAATTTGTATTTGAATGAGTATTTAAGAAATAATTTTTTTTTTATTAATTTAATGCTATAAAATTGGGTGTTATTGCAATATTTTTGGTCTTGACTAGTAGAAGATGATCTTTTTTAGCATGTTATCCTTGATTGTTCACCAAGTGTGTAGAAGAGTGATTGTTACAGGTCTTTATTATTTTTATTTTAAAGTGTAGTAGTGTATTATAAGTGTTACATGACTATATTCTCTCAAGTAATAATTCATTTTTCTCCTAAGTATTAAATACCTTCTTGAACCTAGCTTATGAAACACTGATGTGACAATGTAACTTGATTTGTGAGTTTTGTGTGAATCACCTTTTTTTATATTTCTTAATTATTTTTTTACCCTTTTTACCCAAAATTAATAGGGAAGAAATTACTTCAAAGAATGCATCAAGGGAACTAGCCCTTCTAGAGATTCATCTCAACAAATTGTTACCCATAGCAAGAGATATGTTTCTATTATGCCACTTGGATGAGGAGATATATTAATATCCTCAAGGGGTGTAAACCCAAGTGAAAATATAAACATTTTCACATATTTTAATGCTGAAATAAGTTGGGAATATGTTAACTAAAATATTGAATGATTTAACTGACTGATTTGGCATACTATAAAACAAATTTAGAGCATAATCCCTTAAACTTCATGGAAATATCTTGGTTAGTAACTAGTAATTTGGAAATAGTCCAATATTTAAACATAAAAATATCTCAAGTGTGTCTATGGATCACCCTTTCCATCATATGGAGTGAGATTGGATTGAACAAAACCTGGTGGCAAGGGTGTAGAAGTAATATGGCATGCCAATGGTGTATGAAGTATAGAAAAAGATTCCAAAGCCTATGTTGGTCTAGAGGCACCTTGCTCAAGATGTATCACCTTGGATTGAAGATATTTAATCTATTGTATAAGTGTAGCCACATCAAGAGGTGAAGATGTAATATCCGTAACTATTGGTGCCACATAAGAAGGTTGGGATACTATAGGGGGTTATTGAGACATAGTTGCCCTCGTAGTCTCATTTATAATTAGTTTTTTTGAAGGAATGGAAGATTCAACATAATTATTCTTTTTAATTTCCATGATAGATTATAAGATAATGGCATGATCTCAAGGCTATTCCTTAAGTCTCTCTCTAAAACTCTATAGAATTAAATCTTTGTTGATGATAACATCATTATCAATAATAAGTGGAAGTGGATCAGTAGCCCGATGTGGTGGAGCATGAACATCAATGTGTTTATCATCATTTTTATTCTCATACTACTCATTATAAAAATTATCCTCATGAAAATTAGTGTAATTTGGATATGTAATATCTATAGTAGAAAATTGAGCTGGTTGTTTATCCATGGTATATGGATGGGTTGGAGGAATTTTGGTGAATTCAAGAGGGTTGCCACTAAGTCTTTCACTTCATCTCAAGATAAGAGATGAAAATAGCTTAGGTGGAATAAGGAAAAAAAACCTTGAAAATGAAAGAGAAGATTAAATAAATGTAATCTAAGATTTGAAAAATAGCAAACTAGAATTGGCATAAAAAGAATACAATGATTACTAACATGTAAGGTGATACATCTAAAAGCATAATGACATAGTATATTCAACATAAGATTTGAAAGATATTATTTTTTAAATTACTATGGTGAATTTTTAAAAATTTAATGTGAAATTTTGATTTATATATGAAGGAAAAATTAGAAGAATATTGCTAAAATCAGCAAGGAATTTTCCCTAGGGTTTTTAGAGTTATTTGTGCTCAAATAAAGTAAGTTGAGTTTACCAAATGTTTTAACTTATTTGAAAATAATGGATTTTTATTCCTATTTTAATTAAGGATCTAGATTAATGAATTAGTAAAGAATATAACCAAGTGAGAAGGATTACAGGACAACAAAACTACTCTAAAAGAGGTGATGCACCAAATGATTAACCTTCTCACACTCACACTTGAAATTAGACAAATACATATGTACACTTCAAACTGATAGAAGGACCAGGCTGTAGGAAGCTTAACAGGGAGGCATTAATGGAACACATAGAAAATAGAGACTCACCAAAGGTGCTATAGAAAGGCACATTGTATAGCAGTTTCTTTTGTCTCTGCACTTCCAAATACAACTCTTCTTGTCACTTGCAAAAAATGGAACCTTATAGACACTAGGTATGTTGGTGTTAAACTTGTGGAAGAATCAAGAAGCAATGAATAAACACAAAATGACACTCAGACACACACAGAAGTATCTAATCAAAATAGAGGTAAAAATCTATTTATTGATTTTAGGTGAAAATTTGCTAGGGCTTCACCTTACAAATGTGGAAGATCCTTTTTCAAATGACAAGTCTATAATATATAGAGGAAGAAAGGAGGCCTTTTAGCACCCTTTTTACAAGTTACCCATGTGCCTTCTGAGCATTGGGATGAGGAAGTGACCTAAAGATAATGTTGTGTCAGCTCCTATCAGGATTTGAAATTATGAGCCGCACCATTTGCTTGCTCATCAATGCATATTGAAGAAAAATAGGTCACACCATTTACTATTTATGCTTCTTGATGATTACATGGTAGGTACTACGTCAACCACTGGAATAACTTCTTAAATTGACACTTTCCCATGCCACTTGAATTGCTTTGTCTACTTCTATGCTTGGCCATTTTGCCTCCTCTTTGTGTTTTGTCTTCTTCTACTCCTTCAGCCCTTGGGGGCGATCTCCTGGTGGGTCGCTGCATTCCTTGGGTTCTTTTCCTAGTTGTTGCTTAGGCAATTCAAAAGCAAATGGCTATTTTATTGTGTTAAATTTGACATTTGCACAGCCATCACCTTGAAATTGCATACCCAATGACTAGTCCGTCTCCTTAAAATTGATGGCTTTCAGGACATCACCATCCTTGGTAAAATCCATCAGGTCTTTTCTACAAGATTTTCTCACAAGTTTTTTGCTTCGAGCTTTTCCTACAGATAAAAAGTCTACAAGAATTTTCCTAGTCTTTGTGTCCTTTCATTTTAGGCTCTTTGGCTTTTTCCTCTCCTATGGCCTCCCTGAATTTCTTCGAACCTTTTATTTGAAGGAATTCCTTTAGACAAAAGTCTAAAAGAATTCATCCTTAAGTCTTTTCACATCTTTTAAATCCTTTGGTTTCCTTGAAATGTTCCCTACCCTCTGTAAGGGCTTTTGGACTCAGAGTTGCCCCCTACAATGGCACCTGCCTTCGGCTATAGGATGCCCCTTTTGAACCAAGCCATTGAACCAACCCATTGAACCAAAATTGGTCCAATGGTTCAATAGTTCAATAGTTCAACACTGCACGCCAAGCCCCTTAAACTATTTGCTTAAACCACTCGTTGAACTAGTTTAATAGTTCAATGCTACGCATTGAGCCTTTGAACCAAGCTTTTAAACTTGATGATAAACTAAAATGTGTTAAACCAAAGCATTGAACCAAAAATGGTTCAATGGTTCAATGGTCCAAACAATTATTGAACCAAGGCACTAAACCATTTGATTGAACCTATCGATGAACTTGTTGATGAACCGACTAAGTGAACTGAATGATTGAACCATCCGATGAACCAAGTGATGAACCAACACTGAAGCATTGAACCAACTGAATTGAACCAAGGCCGATTGAACCAAGTGATTGAACTTGAAGCCACTTGAACAAAAACCTGCTGAACCAAGGCCTTGAACTTTGCTAATGAACTTGAACATTGAACCAATGGTTGAAACAAGTGATGAACCAAGGCTGATTGAACTTAAATGTTGAACCAATGGTTGAAGCAAGGCCTTAAAATTATTCAATGGTTTAAAGATGCCAAATTTTTTGTGATTGTCTTTAGACAAGAGCCCAAAGAAGCCTTGTAAAACCTAACACTCTCTAAACTAGTCCTTCATTTGTCAAAGATCACACCTGCTGAGCCCATAGAAAAACAAAACCTACTAAGTCCATAGATATAAACCTATGTAAAATCAAAAAATGAATTGGCCTGAAATAGCAGAGGAAGAGGGGGACTGATTTTCTTGGCCTGTTACACCAAAAAATGGTCAACAAATTGGTGACTCCTAGGGGAAGCATGCCTGCTATGCTTAGAAGATAGTTACCTTAAAATCCATTGGCCATGGGGTCAGATTATAACTTAAAGATTAGTAATAGCTTTGATAAATCTAGAATCAATCACAAAGATTTACCTCAAAATAAAAAAAATGAAACACACACAAAGCTAAGAAAACTACCAACATGTGCAAAAAGCACTTAGGGAAAATAAGAGAAAAGCAAGGGAAAATATATACACGATGGAGAAGGGGCTCAGTGGTAATGCTTAAGATGTATCCCATTAACTAAGATATAGAGTTCTTCACCATCCAACCTGGAGAGTTAGAATGTATTATGTTGCTTACACTAAGTGATTATGTATGGGCCACACCATAGGGCATCAAATTTTGCATGATTTCCAAGTTTAGCTTGGTCTTCATCCCATTTTAAGACAATGTCTCCTTCAAAGAAACCTTTTGATGAAGATTTCTTGTCAAAGTGTCTATTCACTTGCTGTTAGCAGCTAGTCATAAAAACCATAGCCTGGTCCTCTTGGAGTTCCATCAACTTACATAATCTAGCTTCCATGCTATTTCCCTCTTCTAATTGTAGCTAGTGAGCAAGATTCAAGGTTGGTAATTTGAGTGAAATGGGGAGCCTATCTTCCCTTCCATAGATGAGCGTGTATGGTGAGTTTCCAATTGCCCTCTTCAGGGTGGCCCTATCTACCCACAGGGTTATTTTTAGCTTGGCATGCCAAGTCCTCTAATTTTCCTCTTTAGTCTACTTGATGATCTTGATTAGGTTCTTATTTGTAGACTCAGCTAGTCCATTTCCCTATAGATAGTAATTAGATGAAGTTCTGAGATATATACCATATCTCAGTGCCCATTCACTTGTTTTGGTTCCCAAAAAAGCTAATGCATTATCTGAGACTATGGTTGCTGGAACCCCAAACCTCACCACCAGGTCCTCATAAAAATCCAAGACCACACTTTTATTTGCCTCCTTCAGAGCAACAGCCTCTACCCATCTTGTGAAATAATCCATGGCAGTCAGGACCCACTTGTGTCTAGCACTAGAGGGAGGATTAATCATCCCTATGAAGTCTAGGCCCCATTAGATGAATGGCTGCTCTACTTGAATAGGTTATAAAGGCATGGCAGCCAACCGTTGCTTCCCATCAAAAAGCATGCACTTTTCGCACTTTCTTACCTAGGCATGGGTGTCCTTGAAAAGAGTGGGCCAAAAATAGCCAGCTCTCATTATCCTAGCTACACTAGCCCTAGGAGCAAAGTGACTACTGAGTGGTCAATCATGGAACTTAGACAGCACCCTATCGGCTTGACTCGAGTCCAAGCATCTCAAAAAGACTCCTGAGAAATCCTTCCTAAACAAAACTCTATTAATCAGGGCATAAGGGAGACACTGGAGTCTTAAATACCTTCTCTTGGTCCTTTCAAGTGAGTATGGGCACTCACCAATGAGAAGGATATGTCTCACGTCTGATGTCCAATCCCTCATGATAGCTAGTTCTTCTGCTAAGTTGCATCATGGGTTAACAGACTGTCCTCCTTTTGCTGATTAAAGTCTATAGTGAGGTGTTCACATAGGCCTCTCCCTCTTATCAGTTTGGTGATCTTGATATCTACATCATATTCCATCACCTTAGTGATCTACCCTACTCTCTTCTCATTTAGATCTCGGTTGATCAAGAAATCCTTGATGCTAGGATGTAGAACCATGAGGTGGATTCTACTATTGGACAACATGTGTCTAAATTTATTTAAACTCCATATGATCACCAAGACTTGCTTTTCCACATATATGTATCTGACATAAAAACCTTCCAGGCCTTGGCTAAAAAATGCAATTGGCTGCTCAAGGTTATCATCACTTACTTGGGTAAGCACGGCAGAGATTACCTCTTCATTACTGAAGGTGTAGAGGTTGAAATCTTTGGTGAAGTTAGGGATGATCAAAGTGGAGCCTAGGCTATGGCCTACTTGATTTCTTCAAAACTATATTTTCTTTATACTATCCATGTGAACTCCTCACCCTTCCTCAGCATAGAGGTCAATGGCTTGATCATCTCCTCAAATTTTGGGATAAATCTCTGTATGAAATTTATCTTACCAAAGAAGCTTTGCAGGCCTTTCTTGTGCTTGGGTAAGGATAGTTCCATGATAGAGTGAACTCTTTTTAGATCAATATCTAGACCCTCTAAAGAAACAATGTGCCCCAAGAGCTTCCCCTCGTGGATAGTGAACACACATTTCTTAGGATTGAGAGAGATACCAAACTCCTTACACCTCTCAAATATTTGCCTTAGATGTTTCATGTGTTGGCTCACTTTCTTGGAGAAAACTATTACATCATCAAGATATACCAGTACAATCTTATTCAACAGGCCCTAAAAGGCCATGTCCATAGTTCATTGGAAAGTGGTACTAGCATTAGACAGTCTAAAAGGCATTTTCTTGTAAGCAAATGTTCCCCAATTGGTTGTGAAGACTGTCTTAAGCTGGTCACAGTCTTTCACCAAAATCTAGTTGTATCCTGAATACCCATCCAGGAGGGAGAAACACTCACTGCTTATCACCATTTGAAGGATCTGCTCCATGCTTGGGAAAGGATAATGGTCTTTCAAAGAGACTCTATTGAGATCTCTAAAATTGATGCATGGTCTGATCTCTCCATTCTTTTTCTAGACGGAAACAAGATTGGCTAGCTAAGAAGAGTGTTTGATTGGAAATATTATCTTAGAATCAATCAATTTGATGAGCTCCTTGCACATGAGATGCTCAATCATTGGGTTGATAGGCCTCTACTTCTGCTTGATTGGTTTGGCACCTTCTTCTAGTTCAATGGTATGCTAGGCTAATCTTGGGTCAAAACCCTTTAAATCACTATACTCCTAAGCAAAGATATCAACAAACTCTTGGCACAACAAGATGAAGGCCTACCTGTTTGCTTGTTTGTTCCATTCTCTAGGAATGGACGTGATATTGAAAGTGAATACATTTTCCACTAAGTCCCATACCCTATGTTTGTAAGACATTAGTAGAGAATTCTTCATCAAATTCTAGCCTCTTGGTTGACAATCAACTCACTATCACCAAACACCTGTAGCTCTTTGATTCCTCTTTTCCTTGCCCACTCCAAGCCATGGATGAGGGATTCATATTCCACAACATTACATGTGCAAGAAAATTAGAACTAAAAGGCTAAAAAATACCTCTCTTTTGAAGGAGAAACCAACACCACTCCACCACTAGCTCCCAACTTACTCCTTGAACCATCAAAAAATAGCTACCATAGACCTGAGTTTTCCTAGTTGGCTTTCATCAAATTTGGTACAAAAGTACCCTCTTCATGCATGCAATAAATTCCAAGGCCCACCTCTTCTATGAATTTGTAGGGATCATGCTCGAAATTATCACTTCCCCATTCATCTAAGAGTAAGTTTGCAACTCCCTCAAGGGTAGAGGATGGTGATTGGTCTATTTAGAACTCTTTCTGGTCAATGATGGCATAGCTGAAATTTGCTGCCTTTAATGAGTAAGGTTCTAGATGATCTTTGTGGAGTGGCTTAGATTCAATCTTGACTTTAGTCTCATACTTGGTTCTAAAAACTAGATAAGACCAATTTGCTACCAAGTAGCTACCTATCTTGGATGTAAAATCCCTAGACAAGTAGATGGCAAAGTAGGGAGGGACATCTACCACTACCACATCATGAGGAACTAAGAAAGTAGGGTAAGCATGCAGCATCAAGATCAAAACTCTTATCACTCGAATTGTGTTTGCTAGAGTTCCATCCAACTGCAGGACTCCCTTGGTCATTTCTTTGTATTTCAAGCCTAGCTTGTCAGCTATGCATTTGGGCATTATCAAGGTGCTTTTTCTGCTATCAATAATGCAATTATGCACCAAGAAATCTCCTATGACTAAGGACACATAAAAATAAGGAACCTTCTCTTCCTTCTAGGTCTAACCTGAGGTGGAAGGCTATCCATTCATCATCAAAACATTGTCAGCTTTTCTTGGGATAACTCATTCATCTAGCTCATGCAATTCCTTTTGCAGCATGTCTTTTTACCCTAGTATTGATAGTGAATCCCACAAGGAGATGTTCATGTACAGATTCTTCATCTAATCAACCACATTGACTTAAGGGTTTCCTTCAAAATTTCTTTAGAATTTTGTATAACTTGAGGGGCAGGCTGAGGAGTTGGAGGAACAACTGAAAGTCTAAAACTTGGGACCTTTTGATTTACATGTGATGAAGAAGGCATTGTTGATGCTTGGGCAGTAGCCTAAGTTTCTTCCATTTCTCTCCTTTTGAATCTTGTGTTGGCTGCAACACAATCAACCTGATTGTATACATCACCCACGTAATTCACTAAATAGAATTCTCCTTCTAGATGATTCATGAGGGTAGAATCAGGCTAGGCCTAACTGCTACTCGTGCTAGGTTGCATTGAAGCCTCAAAGACTTGGGAATGGGTGGCTGCCTGATTCTCTTGCACATTTGGGTAATAGCCTATCATTTCATTTGTATAAATAGCCTTTTCCTAACCATATCCCATGGTTGAAAAACTTGGTTGTTCTTACACTAGATTGTTTTGAATGGGCACCATGACCTTAAATGATGAAGGGACACTTGGTTTGTAGCCTTGAAAGGGTCTGGTCTGAGTAATCTGACCCTATCCTTGATTGTAATTTTGGAAAGGGAGTCTAGGAGCTTGACCATATTGTTGGTATCCTTGGTTTGATCGGTTGCTTTAAGCTTGCTGCCTTTTAAGAGCTACAATTTCATTTGACATACTTTGCAATAGACTCTTAACTTTGTGAAGCTCATTAGATGGAGTAGTAGTTGGTTTCTCTATGCTAGGTAGAGGAGCTAATGTGGGAGTAGCAGTCTGAATTGGAGGTAGCATTTTAGGGAAAAGTGGCATATGGGGTCTAGGAGCTATTTTCCCAGCCTACACTAAGCAATTTTTAGCTGCTATAGCTATGTCATAGGCAACAAGAAACACATGTCCTCCCATGGATTATATCATAACAAAAATATCATTGTTTAATTATCTTAAGTAATACAAGAAAGCATAGCTAGCAGTTGGTCTTACTAGAATAGGGATTTTATCCCATGTCTTCTAAAATTGAGTGTTGAAATCCTGCATGTATTTGTGTGTGGCTCTTTTCATGGTAGTTAGTTGTTCATCAAGTGAGGTGGTCACTTTTTCCCCAAAATAGTCTATCAAGTGAGTACCTAATTCATTCCATGACTTAATTGAATTTATAGCCAAAGTCCCATACTAGTCAAGAGCTTTGCCTTTGAGAGACAATGGCAGCAATCTAATTGCGATATTTTCCTCAATGACATTATGAATATTGCAGAGGTTAGTAATATTTTTGATGTGCTTAATGACTGTAATGGGCCCCTCTCCATCAAAAGAAGGCATATTTTTTAGGGTTTCTCTTTGAATTGGGTCATAATGTGGGAGATTCAAAGGACTCCGACCACGAAAAGTGACAAAGGCTAATGCCACAGCTAGGACAGGATGTAACTACAGCCCTGTTGCATATGCATTCCTTACAATAGGTCTGGGAAGGTGGTTTGCTGAATAAGGATGGATCCTCTCAAACCTCAGTATTTTTATTGAGTTCAAAGGCAATTCAACAAATTCAAAAGGGACACCCTTAGAAGTAGACCATGTGGTGACTTTAGGCATATCAAGTCAGACTGGTCTTTGATTAGGAAATGAAGTTCTTACGAGTGGAGTCACTAGATGCTGAAAATAGTTGACTTGCTATAATAGGACCAACATCAATCCTAAAACTTTACTGAGTGTAAAATTGGGTCCCATCGAGTGTGCCAAAAACTGTTGACATAGTGGATTACACCCAAGGCAGGAGGCTAAGCTCCTACCTTCCACATGTCAAAATGGAACCTCCCCTCTCACCTGTGGGAATGGTGAAGCTAGAGGGGAGAGTTTCTAGGTAAGGGCTAGTTCCCTTTGATGCATCAAAGTTGTTCTAATAAGTGATAAAATAGATATATAAATATATATGGGAGTAAAAGGGAGAAGGATTATAGGAAAACAAAACTACTCTAAAAGAGGTGATGCACCAAATGATTGACCTTCTCACACTCACACTTGAAATCAGACAAATACATATATACACTTCAAACTGGTAGAAGGACCAGGCTACGAGAAGCTTAACAGGGAGGCTTTAATGGAACACATAGAAAATAGAGACTCATCAAAGGTACTATAGAAAGGCACACTGTGTAGTAGTTTCTTCTATCTCTACACTTCCAAATACAGCTCTCCTTATCACTTGCGAGAAATGGCACCTTATAGACACCAGGTATGTTGGTGTTGAACTTGTGGAAGCATCAAGAAGTAATGACTAAACACAAACTGACACTCAAACACACATAGAGGTATCTAACAAGAATAGAGGTAAAAATGTGTTTATTGATTTCAGGTGAAAATTTTCTAGGGCTTTGCCTTAAAAATGTGGAAGATCCTTTTTCAAATGACAAATCTAAAATATATAGAGGAAGAAAGGAGGCCTTTTGGCACCCTTTTTACAAGTGACCCATGTGCCTTCTGAGCATTAGAATGAGGAAGCCACCTGAAGATAATGTTGTGTCAGCTCCTATCAGGATTTAAAATTATGAGCCACACCGTTTTCCTACTCATCAATGTATATTGAAGAAAAATAGGTCACATCATTCACTATTTATGCCTCTTGATGATCACATGGTAGGTACTGTGTCAACCACTAGAATAACTTCTTGAATTGACACTTTCCCATGCCACTTGGATCACTTTGTCTGCTTTTGTGCTTGGCCATTTTTCCTCCTCTTTGTGTTTTATCTTCTTCTGCTCCTTCGGCCCTAGGGGTGATCTCCTAGCAGGTCACTGCATTCCTTGGGTTCTTTTCTTAGTTGTCGCTCAGGCAATTCAAAAGCAAATAGATATTTTACTATGTTAAATTTGACATTCATGCAACCATCACCTTGAAATTGCATACCCAAAAACTAGTCCATCTCCTTAAAATTGATGACTTTCAAGATGTCACCGTCATTGGCAAAATCTATTGGGTCTTTTCTGTGGGCTTTTCCCATGGGTTTTTTGCTTTGAGGATTTCCTGCAGACAAAAATTTTGCAAGAATTGTTCCAATCTTTGTGTCCTTTCATTTTGGGCTCTTTGGCTTTTTCCTCTCTTATGGCCTCCCTGCATTTCTTCAGTCTTTTTGTTTGAAGGAATTCCTTTGGACAAAAGTTTGAAAGAATTCATCCTTAAGTCTTCACATCTTTTAAATCCTTCAATTGCCTCAAAATGTTCCTTACCCTCTATAAGGGCTTTTGGACTTAGAGTTTCCCTCCACAAGGGCACCTGCCCTTCGGCTTTGGGATGTCCCTTTTGAACAAAGCCATTAAACCAACTCATTGAACCAAAATTGGTTCAACAGTTTAATGGTTCAATGGTTTAACACTATGCACTGAGCCCCTTGAATCATTTGCTTGAACCACTGGTTGAACTAGTTCAATGATTCAACACTATGCACTGAGCCTTTGAACCAAGGTTTTGAACTTTTCGATGAACCAAAATGCATTGAACAAAAGCATTGAACCAAAAATGGTTCAATGGTTCAACGGTTCAAACAATTATTAAACCAAGGCACTGAACCATTTGATTAAACCTGCTGATGAACTTACCAATGAACTGACTGAGTGAACTAAATGATTGAACCATCTGATGAACCAAGTGATGAACTAAGGCCGAAGCGCTGAACTAGTTAAATTAAACCAAGGCCGATTGAACCAAGCGATTGAACCAGCGATTGAACCAGAACCCGCTTGAATAAAAAGCCATTGAACCAAGGCCTTAAACTTTTCCAATGAACTTGAACATTAAACCAATGGTTGAACCAAGTGATGAACCAAGGCTGATTGAACTTAAACGTTGAACTAATGGTTGAAACAAGGCCTTGAACCGGTTCAATGGTTCAAAGATACCAACTTTTCTATGATTGTCTTCAGACAAGAGCTCAAAGAAGCCTTGTCAAACCCAGCACTCTCTAAACTGATCCTTCATCTATCAAAGATCACACCTGTTGAGCCCATAGAAAAACAAAACTTGCTAAGTCCGTAGATATAGACCTGTGCAAAATCAAAAAATGAATTGGCCTGAAACAGCGGAGGAAGAAGGGAACCAATTTTTTTGGCTTGTTACACCAAAAAATGGTCAACAATATGATGAGGTTAATTTGTGTGTATAATAATAAAATTTAATGGTTGACTCATAAGATATAATGCAAGTATGAGATAATGGTGAATTAAGACCTTGTTTGTGTCCTCAAGTCATGTGTGGTAAGTGTGCCAAGCTTGACATTGTCATGTCCAAAAATTATATTTTAGTATCTACAAATATTTTAGCTAAATGGTAATGTTTCATAGATTTAACACAAAAATATAATTAAGGCATGAAAAATAAATTAATCATCTCACCAAGTTTATTTTGGTTCACACATACATATATATGACCCTACTCTAGGCACAAGTAATTTCTAACCAACTAAAAAATATTACCTCAAACATTTTTCCTCCCAAGGCATTCAAACAAATATTTAAAATATTATCAAAATTAAACAAACCAACCAAATCAAAAAAATGTTTGTTAAACTCATTTTCATAATGGCTAATAATAATTGAATTAGATAAAACTATGTTTGTTTCACACATTCTTGTACAATGCATATAATACAGCTGCTCATGCATTAATAACACATCAATTTAATCTTTGCATCCTCATATGCATATTGAAATCTATGAAAAATTTAATAGTGTTTAGCCATTAAAAAAAATTACCATCAATTTAAAATGTATAAATGAGAAATAAAAAGAAGAAACCAAGTAAAAAAATAAACTTTTCAATGTAATAACACATAAATTTAATCTTTGCATCCTTACACATATTTAAATCTAGCCTAAAAATAAAAATAATATCATTTATTTTCAAAACAAACCCACCATTAATAGAAGAGGTATCAATGTCATTAGTGGGTGATTTAAATTCAAAATGTTAGTCCATACGACCAATAAGATACTTAAAACTTGCTTAATGTAACTAATAGGCAACCAACTAATATTGAGTCAAATATCAACCATAATCAAAGTCCTTAACACATGACTACATCCTTATGGGTAGAAATACTCTAAGAAGGCCTAAAAATTTGCTTCAACATAATTCAAAAACCAACATATAAATTTTTTCATCTGAATGGTTAAAATTAAACTTAAAATCCTTCCCTTCCTATGGATAACCTGATATCCCATGTTAGTGGCCTGAAATTTGTCTTCAAATCATGTGTTGCATGATTCTTGAAGGTAAATATACTCTTATATTTTCCCACCATTTTCTATTGCTTAATCATTTTATTGTCTACAAAATTAGTTTGACTTATTTTGTGCTAAAGTCCCTAGAGAGCATCATCTTATTACATCAAGTTAATAACACCAATCCCATCCTCCAAGCCCTTTATGGCTGAGAGGTTCCCCCTAGGGGTTCCTCCTCCAAGGAGGACTCCTTGACAGAGGATCCCATTGAGGGATCCTACCATCCTTCTAATTGTACCCTACAAAATAGATTAAAATCCCCCTAATTACCTCCCCTTTAAGCGATTTATCCCCAGACAGAAACTTATCTCACTCAAAACCTAACTCAAATGGAAATATCCTCATGCTTCAAATATCCTCTTTGGATGGATTAATATTAAAACTATTTTGGATGTTTGCTACAAACCATTTGAATTCTTAGTTTAGGTATCATGCCAACCTTCATGCTTTGGTTACAAACCTAATTTTATTTATTTGGTATTGAAATAAATTCATAGTGGCAAATTTCATCCACTGCCTACTTTGATAAAAGCCATAGAGTTTTCCCTGTTCCATGCTCCATGCAAGAATTGAATGTTATTTTCTTTCCAAGTTATATTACCAAGCTAGTGGAAGGGAGCATTGGACTTATTTTTAAGCTTAACACCAATTTTCAAATCTAGAAAATGTGATGTATTAGTAGCTTTTGGTAATGGAATGAAAAATAATTTGAGAGTGCATGGGCTCCTCCCAAGGTCAAATAAAAATGTAGCTTGAATCGAGAGAGAGAGAGAGAGAGAGAGAGAGAGAGAGAGAGAGAGAGAGAGAGAGAGAGAGAGAGAGAGAGAGAGAGAGAGAGAGAGAGAGAGAGAGAGAGAGAGAGAGAGAGAGAGAGAGATCCTTGAGGCTCCTCCTCTTATTGCCTCTTCCTAAATCCAAATCTATTTAATCCTAATCTAAAATTTAATGATGGGAAAAAATAATATTATTATTTATCTAACATATTCAATTATAAGGGCTATTAAATATCCAAGATAATAACACAACTACATCCTAGAAAATAAGATGATGCAATAATAAAGAACCCAGTATAGAGATCACACGTGAAATAATAAGAACAAATTAAATAAAAATATTCCTGTGGTAAATTAATAACCAAATAAATAATATAATATTCTCCGCCTTAATTCAAAATATATTGAAGTGAATAGGAGAGAAACTCTCTAAATGCCTCAAATTTATCATGTACAAGAGACTTAATGAAGAAATATGCACATTATTCTTCTATCAGGTAATATTAGAGCTAGATATTGTGTTGTTGTACATGTTCATGAATGAAATTAAATTGAACCTCAATGTGTTTTGTGTAATCATGAAATACTAGATTGTGAACAAGTTTGAGAACACCTTCATTGTCACAGTACAGGATGGTAGGTGTCTTCTATGGTACTCCCAATCCTTCCAGTATGCAATGTAATCATATCACTTCATAGATATCTCTTCTTACAACATTATATTTTGATTTAGTGGAAGATTGAGAAATAAGATTCTATTTCTTGCTCTCCTAGGATATATGACCAGATCCTAAAAAGAACACATATCTAGAAGTGGATTTGTTATCATCAATATTTCTTGCATGATCTAAGTGAGAATATCCTGTCAATAAGAAATAGTATTCTTATATTCTAGGCTAAATTCCATTGTACCCTTGATATATCTTAGTATGTAATTTTTTACTTTCTAGTAAGACATCTTTGGCTCTTACATGAACCTTGAAAGATAGATAACTACATAGCTGATGTCTAGCCGGCATGGAGTCAGGATGCATCTTGGAGAAGTTAACAAAAACCTTGTAAGGACCTATGAAATAACAAGTATTTTACCTCAAACACAAAGTAAAACACACACAACAAAGGCTAAAAAACTACACACATGTGTGCAATAGCACTTAGGAGAAATGAAATACATAACTAAAAGAAAAATACTATGTACAACTAAATAGATACATTTGCCTCCCTCTTGGATCAAATGGAAAACTTCTTAAGTCTCCTTCATGGCAAGAAAACATATGGTGCTAGACAAGTGGATATATGGAATAGAGACTTGGTGACTTAGTCTTCTTATCTTCCACCTTGATTGGCTTGTATCTAAATGAATCAGGGTCAAACGTACTCTCAACATATATGTATTCATCTTGATCTTGAAAACTTACCTCATGTTAGCCCTTCATGCTAGTGTATCTCACCAATAAGTCAATGGTTGTTGGCTCATCACTATAGGGATCATCTAGCTCATAACCCCCTTGATATGATCATGGATTGACTTGTTCCCTTCTGCCTCATTGAAGAGACTATCAAACTTATATTCTACTTCCTCATGGATTTCTTGAAGAAAGGTGACTATTGTGATGTTTGAAATGAGATCACACTGCTTGCTCATCCCATAGAACATCACCTTCTTGCTCAAAGCTCTCTTCTTCAAAGCTTTCATCAAGATGGATAGGCCTCTCCTTTTCTTGCTCAAAAACAAGAGTCTCTAATTGTTTAAAGACATCTCCTGATCCTCTTCCAACTTGGGTTTCATGGCATGGTCATTCTCCTCATCAAAGTAACAAGGAAGTTCATCAAACAAGGGAGGGGAGAGCTCACCATGCTTACTTTTCTCAACATCTATTAATGATAGATAAAGTTTGTCAACCTCTTCTTCATATTTCTAGAACATCCATGTGTATGCATAACCTGTGTCTTCTTCATTGTTGATGATGTCTTCAAAGGGAGAATCCATGATGATCTCATCCTCATTATCACTCATGATAGCCTCTTGGGTAGATTCAAATTAGATTATATCTTCTTCACTTGCCCTTTTTAAGATAGGTTCTTCCTTGAGAAGGAACAGAGTGGAGGGTTGATGGACAGAATCATGTGGAAGAGGAGGCAAACCCTACACTAGAATCAAATGATTCTCTTCTTTCCATTTGGCCAGCACTTTATCTATATCAAATTTGGCTTGATAGCTCTCTTGAAGGAGTGTAGATAGGGTGTGTTCAGACATAGAATCTATTGTTTGGTCTAAGCTATCCATCACATCCTGGCTGAGGAATCTCATTCTGGACTCCAACTCTACAATTTACTTGGCTATTTTCTCTTGGAAGAGTCTTTCTTGGAGGTCATAAGCATCATCATGATGAGTAGGAGTATCTTCATCTCCTTTAAGGCTTTTATCAAAATGAATTGGCCTCTCTTCCTATTTTTTCCTACCGCATGATTCCATTATTTTCTTCTAACTAATGACCTTGGGATTGGAAATTTTCCCTTGTGAATAGGTAGAAACTTTATCCTCTTTAAGGTCTTGAGTTGGTTCATGATAGGCACTCCTATGCTAAAATTTTTAAGGAGGTTGAGGGAGACTAGGAAGGGTCTAATCATATAGAGGAAGGGCTACTTCAAGAGAGATGTGTTACTTTCCAAAAGATATAGGGTAATTCCCATCAAAGATGGTCCACATTCTAAAGAATTGAGAAGGTTAGTCTCCATGAGAGGTTACTCTAATGCCCTTTGATGTTGGAAAGCTAGGTGTAAAGGATTAAGAGCAGGAGTGGTTACTACATCAAATGAGCTAGAGTGAGCAAGTGTTATTTGGTAGAAAGGATTTAGTGCACAAGAGGAGGATTTATTTAGAATAGGAGGGGGTTGTATTGGAATGAGACAAGGCACACAAGGTTGATTACCTTAAATGAATGTACTCTCCTATTTTGTTACTTCCTCCTTCATGGATTGCAAGGCCTGGGTTTGCCTAAAAAAGCACTCCTCTTTGTATATAATCTTTTGTTGATATCTATTCTACTCTTTCAATCTATTTACCTCTATCACTTCTTAAATTCCATCATTACTTCCCTTACACTAGGTGAAGGGCAACCAGGAGAGCTGCTTGAGGTGATGCCATGAACAACCTAAGCTTGATCAAAGTTATATGAAGGAAAACAAGGTCCATGATGCTAAGTAATGGGATTATCCATATCAAAATGTGATTTATTGATGGTACCAAGACTACTTAACCAGTTGATTCAACTTAGAGTCACCATTGGTGTTGGTTGAAATGCCTCCAAAGGCTGATTGGTTGAAGAACACACTAAAAAATCCTTCAACTCCTTGGATAAATTGTCCCACTGGGCATGCCAAAAACTATTGATGC
Organism: Torreya grandis; assembly: GCA_037957365.1. Lineage (NCBI taxonomy): Eukaryota > Viridiplantae > Streptophyta > Pinopsida > Cupressales > Taxaceae > Torreya > Torreya grandis. The sequence continues at coordinate 2,258,111 of JARHVA010000603.1, forward strand.
TATGTATTGCACCCTTGAAATAGGGCTAGGCTTCTCTCTTCCACGCGGCATAATAAAAACTCCCCTCTTGTTGTGGGTTTGGAAAAATTGAGGGGAGAATCTCTAGATAAGGGCTAGCTCCCTTTGATGCATCTTTGAAGTCTTTTACTACTACTGCTAACAATAAGGGGGGGTGAAAAGGGAGAAGGATATAACCAAAACAAAAACTAATCTAAGTGGTGATGCACCAAATGATAAATCTACTTAGCTTTGACATACACTTTACACCAAGAATAAGTTGATATACACTTCATTTGAGAAACTCTTCTATATCAGTATCCAATAAGGGGTCCTCTAGAGATACAGGGAGGAATAACTACTAGAGGTGTTCTAAGACACACTATGGTAGCATATTCACATGCACCTATACTCTGTTATGGACACTTCTTATTGACCTACAAAAGAAGAACTCACAATACACTAGACATGTTGGAATAATTCTGTGAAATCATGAAGGAAAATGACATAACACAAGACAAAACCATAGACATATGAAAAAGTTCAAACTCAAATAGAGGTAAAAATGTTGTCTTGATTCAAGGTAAATTCCTATAGGGCTTCACCATATAAGTTGAGAGATATCTTCCTCTCTTGGAGGTTACAATATATAACATAAAGAGAAAGACTTTTGGTGCCTTCTAGAAGAAGTAGCTAATGATACATTGAATGGCTTGGAAAGAGGGAACTTACTCATGCTGGTGTCATTCTTCTAGAAATGGCCTAAAAGAACCATGTTGTAGATGTCACAAGTCTTGACTTTATAGCTTAAACCATCTTAAATGTTCTTGCAAAAGCATGGGTCATTTTGTCTCCTCCACTACAATAACTTCCTATGCCGACACTTTCTATGTGCCACCTAGGCTATTCTATTCTTTTTTATGCTTGACTTATGTGTGTGTGGTCATGCTTTCACTATTTTTTATCTCTTTCCTGACAACTCAGCTCTTAGGCTATCTTTCTATCCTTTTCTATCTCTTTAGGATCCTTTTTTGGTAGGTCACTGAGTTTCCCTCAAGTCTTATGCCCCTTTTGAATTCTATCAGGCATGTGGCATTCAAGCTCTTTTAGGCAATTTGTTATGAAGGCATTAGTCCTTTAACTTGTCCTTAATGGCTAATGTATCCCATCAAAATTGACATCTACAAGCCTATCACTATTTGAAAAACAAACAGCTATTTCATCACCATAAATTTGACATCTACAGGCTCATCTCTATTTAAAATCCAATAGCTAGTTTGCTACCTTGAATTTGACATGCTCGGGCCCGTCACCCCTTTGGCAATTCCTTTGTCCCTTTGTATTCATTTAGCCTTTTTCAATTGAACCTTCTCGAAAGGAAGGTGTCCCTTCAAAGCTTGGAAAAGGTCCCCTTTTGGGTTGTTGGGAGTCCCCTGCAAGGGCACTTACCCTTCGAGATCCTTCAAGCTTCCTTGTCTTCTGAATTCCTTTAGACATTTTGTCCAAAGGAAATCCTCCCTTCAAAGTCTTGGCCCTTTGTTCTTTCGGTATTTTTCTTCAAACAAATTCATTTGAACTAAAGTTTGAAGGAATTTCTTCAGGCTTTTGTTTGAAGGAATTTGCTTTTGTCCCTTCCTTTTATTTTCCTTCAGACATTTTGTCTGAAGGATCTTTGCCTTTTTCCATGGATTTCCTTTAGATAAAAGTCTGAAGGAAACTTTCCTTTAGGGTCTTCTACTTTGTTCTCTTAGAATGTGCTTTTGCCCTCCGTAAGGGTATCTTGGGCCCAAAGTTTCCCTTCGGAGCTTGCTAAATGGTCTCGTTTGGTCACCTCCCTACCCTCTGCAAGGGTACTTGTCCTTCGGACTCTTGTGAAAGACTTATATCTCTTTGAAGTTGGCTCATTCCTTTGCTAAAAGGCTTGTGAAAACTAGCTACCCATAGTGAAATAAACTAATAGATCAACCCAAAACATCAACAAGGCTCAAGTCACTTGGATTTTTTATAAAACAAACCTATTATTAAAAAAATGACAATTACAGTAAGGTGAAGATGTTAGAGGTTAGATAATTAGGATAATAGGGGAGGAAGGAAAGATTTTTTTTCTTTGGCCTGCAAGACCAAAAAATGGTCAACAATAATTTGGTTTCAGCCATGTCAAGGATAAGGTGAGAATTTATGTATTCTAAGTTCATCTAAAAGTGGTATGCATGGTCATAGAGGGGTATTTATATCTTTGTGATTAAGAAGTTGACTACTTCAATAGATATGAACCTAAGGTGAGATGAGCTTCTATTTAGATTAATCAAAAGGATATCAATAGTGTGCACATAATATGATTTCAAATAAGGAAATACTGACCTAATTTGAAATTTTTTGAGTCAAGTAACATATGGTGTTACCATGTGTTCAAATCAGACAAGGGTAGATGTTGAGGATTTATCAGTGTTTAAGAAGAGTTATCTAATATTAAGATCTACTTATCAAAGCCTAGGGCTTGTGATGAACATGACATCAGGGAGAGATCATGTATTGATCCAAGAGATATTTGAGTAGGTAATCATTAAGTTCAAGTCTAAATATCAGGTGATAGGGTATCAAAGATCTTATGCCAAGTATTTTTACAGTGAGATAAAGTCTAGCTGTGAAGACTAGATCAGATGAATAAATTAATGGGTTTAGGTAAGATCAAGAGTAGATGATGAGATACAAGGAAGGTTGGTTGAGTCATGATAGTCATGTGTCAAGTTGTTGAGAAACAGGTCAAGTTTAGAGATAACATTTCAATCATTATAAGGTAAGTAATTGGTCAGTTTTATCTAATGGCATTGTTGAGTTGGATTGAAGATATAAATTGATAGTTGTAGAGACCCTTTGTAATTAATGTTAAAGGGGGAGAGAGATCAAATTGATGGACAAGTTATCTGTTGAAAGGATGAGTTCATTTATGGTTTTCCATCAATATGGTTTACTTTTCAATGATAAACATGTCATGTATTTTTGTATTGTCATTGATGCCAAATAAATCTTGAGGTCAAGTAGTATAAGATGGATATGGTCATTCAGATGAGGTTGAGTGTTTAAGATTTCTAGTGTATCTTTGAGTGATACATTAGAGTATCTTATGAATCGTTTCTAGGTATGATGACATAAGTAGGAACATGATTGAGATAATAGTATAAGGTCTTTCAAAATGATAGCAAGTTTCAAAGTATATCTATAGTAGTAGAAAGGTCTCAAAGTGGTATGGTACTATATCTCCAAGAGTCTAAATTGGGCCATCAATGTCTGGCAAGTTGCTAAAGTCAGCCATTATGAGGCTAAAAGGCTTAGGGGTTCTATGGGATACAAAAGATCTATAGTGGTTATCCATTTTGATGGCTTGCACCAAGCTTTAGATAGACTTACAAACTAGGTTGGGGATATCACAAATAGGAACATAAAGTATGCAAGTAACTCTAGTAGGTCTAACCATTGTAAAGTAAGTACTTAATACTACACTATTGATTTGTATAAACAAAGTGAAAATAAAAATACCAAATGGGGAGAGATACCAACTAAAATGTAAATCTAAAAGCTAAGGCACTTAAGCCAAATGAAAGACATTTTAATAAATAAATATGTTTTCAAGAAAGGGTTCAAGAGCATGCCTATTCTATATTTGAGCTATCTTTCTAAATCACTACTATTATTTTCTAACAATGCAATGTTCTAGTCTAACAAGAGAGAGAATGTTTAAGCAAGTTTTATAATTTATCTTGAGCATGTATATCTATACTATCCAATGAGGAATGGTTCCAAAGAGATAAATGATATGAAATAAAGGAATATTTTAAGCAATGAAAGTAATCTTTAACCAAATACAAATGCAAAAAACTTCAAAAACTAACCTAAGCAATGTACAACCCAACTATTTCTATAAAACAATTCAAACCCTAGCATATGCACTACACAAAATAATGGAGTTTCACTTTGCATGGAAAAGGGACCTTATATCAAGCTCAAATATGAAGTTTAAATGTTCTACCAACCAAGAATCGAAGCTAAGAAGCAATGTAGGAGGAAGACCAAGCTATATGCAAGCTGAATTTCAAACCAAAAGCCAAGAGCAAAGGAGGAGGTGAAGCGAGAACTTGAAATGGTGTAAGAGATTTAACCAAGTGCACAAATTAAGTACAATTCCAAATTTAGAAGCTTGTAAACAAGCCATAAGTAAATACTAACCACTAATAGTAGTAATGGAGTGTTCAAACAAATTGTGTAGTAGCATATGGGATCTTTTGTCACCAATCAAGCTCAAGAGTGTCAAGAATGAATCAAGAGAGATTCAAGAAGGTATGAGAGTTAAGAGAGGGAAGAAGAATCAAGAGAGAGAGTGGAAAGAGAAGATAAGGGTGCTTAAAATTAATTATAATGAGGCATATATCCCATCCCTAATCCATCAAAAGACCTAAAACTAGCTAGTTTTAACCATTTGAGTTCTTTTTGGCACTTTTGGGCACATTCTACTTAGGCCATAGTCTAGAACACAGCATTGGTAAAGGAAACATGTATCCTAGGTAGTGTTTTTCCTTCACACAAGCCATGACCTAGGTCAAATAAGGGCCTAGGCTGGTCAATAGGCTCTTGAAAGGTCCTGATGGGTCTCTAGAAGGCTTGTCTTATGTGCAAAAGGGCCAATATGGACTAACAATGTATGAAGGGTAAGAATATGATGCAAGAGAGGTCTAAGTAGGTGGATAATGTATCAAAGTTATATGAATAGGTTTAGTAGTTTGTATGTGAGATGATGTTTAATCATGGTGTTGGTAATATCATTATCATTAATATCAAAATGGAGATTATTGGCATTATGGATGTCATTGATGTTCAAAGTTGAGTATGGTGATTTAAGGATGGCCAATGTATCCTATCAGAGGTTAAATATGATTGGAGTGCTTGTGTTCATGAGTTAAATTTATCTAGTTCTTCATTATGTTCATCTAGACATTTTGGGTCTATGATAGTAAAATTTGAGAAGGAAGTTTATCAATGTCACCATTACCATATGTGGATGAGTCTGGGGGAGTTGGTCATATGGTTGTGATCAAATTAGTATCTAGTTTTTATGTGCCATATTTGAATTCATGCGATAAAGCATAGTTGAAGATATGAGGATGCAAAGTTGGCTACTCAAACAGAATTCACTAAGTTCCCCTACTTAGCCAAAATTAAAAATGGATCAAATAGATCCAAGTAATCATGTTGATGAGGTCATCATTCACATGCATGGAGGTGTCAGGAAAAAATGATCATATAATTTTTTACATTTTTTTCCTAGTTTCTATGTGCTAAATCTCAAGTCACATGATTTAGTGCGATAAAAGATACGCATGAGCAAAGTTGGGCTCTTAGGCATTTTGATAGTATTTTCCAACACTAAGCCAAATTTGTAGGTTGTAAAAAAATCTAAGTAGGAATTTTGATGATGTCATATGTTGCACATATGAAGGTTTTAGGAATAGATGGATATATGGATGGAATACCCTATATGAGAGGATCTTATGTGCTAAATTTTAGGTCATGTAACTAAGCACAAACAATGTTATCCAAGTACAAAGTTGGCCTTCCAAGTAGTTCTATCATAGTTAGCTCTTTGATATAATAATCTGAGTGAGAATATTAATGGTTTTATATCTTTCATGCACAAAGGTTTCAAGAGCTTATTAATATATGATTAGATTCCTCTTTGAAAGGAAAACTTATGGTCCAAATTTTAGAACATGTGTTTGAGTGAAGCAAAATATATATCTATGAAAATTTATCCTTCCAATTATATTGAGATGGTTCCCATACTTTGTCAAATTTGAATAATGTAAAGTTTGAGAAACTCTCAAAGAGATCAAGAGAATGTGTATACTCCAAGATGTCAGGATGAAGCGAGATGAGGATAAGTGGTCTAAGTTTAATGTTAAATATAGATAAATATTGAGCTTGTTATAAGATCTAATAGAGAGCACTTAATCGTACATTGAAGATCTAACAATGTGGAGCAAAGTCAATTTGTCAAAGGTACCTATAAGTGAATGTGTGAGTTCTAAGTGTCACAAGTGTAGGGACTAACTATGTGTGAAAAGAATGAGTGAGTGTCAAGTGTCATAATATCAAGAACTAACAAAAATATATATAGAAGGCATGCGAGGATGCCAAGTGTCACATTCATGGGAGCTCATCATAGATAACATTAAAGCTTACAAAAAGATCAAATGGTGAGAAATTGATCATGAAATGAAGATTTAATAAAACAAGTGGACTCAATGGGATAAAGTGCTCAATGTTTAATGAGATAGAGGTGAGTTAAAGATTGAGCTAGTTTGACAAGATCAATGGAGTGTATTCATTCCAAATACTTAGGAAGCAATGAGATTAGACCAAATGACCAAATTTTAAATATTATAAAAAATTAAAGTTCATGCATCTTTAAATATATAATGGCACACAGAGCTTAGATCAAAAGATCTAATGGATATGTTTTAAAGTTATAACATTAAACCTTGAAAGCATACATAATCTAATGGAGTGTGTGAGCCTCCCAGAGCATGATCTGACATACACATTTTAAAGTTGAGAAATTTGAATGAGGGCCATTAGATCATGGTGTAAAACTTAAGATCAATGTTCAATATTTAAATAAATGTTCATCGCAATAGTCAAGCCATGGAACATGCAGGAAAGATGTGTGATCATAGGATTGCACTAGGGGGAGATTAGTATGGTGTTAGTGAATGAAATAAAATCCAAAAAAAGAACACACTAAGATAACACCCTAAACCTATCTCAAGGGAGGAGAATATTTAAAAAAAAACAAATGATAAGCACAACTAGAATTTAAAGACAAATAAATCCTTCACCTTCCTTGGATGTGCCAAAAATCTTGTTGTAGTGGTTTGTTTGGTTTGTGCTCATGAAGTCTATTTCAATGGAGCTTGTCTATCCTCCATCTTTCCTTAGCACCTTACTTGACATTGGCTTGGATTTTGGCTCAATATTTTGGCATTATAACACTAATTACATGAAGATTTAAAATTCATTTGGGCATGATAACTTTGGCTTATTAGAGCTTCAAATTCATGTGGCAAGGCCTCCTATTTATAAATTTTGGAAAATGGTTAGAATCAACCTAAACTATATATCTAAAGATTGAGATGTGTGGCTAAGTATTAATCCAATTAAGTAATGAAAATCCATAAATAAGCTCCTCAATATTTTAGATAGATGGGAATTTAAGAGGCATGGTAGGCATTAATGAGGCATGGGAGGGATTAACCCTGATATTTATGGCATTTATGGCCTAGGGATGTCTTCCCAAGAAATTATGTCACTTGATGATGTAGTTAATAGAAATCAATTTACAAAAAGAAATATTCAAAAACTCTCATGGAAAATAAAATTAAGAACCTTATTTGGTTTAATTAACCTAAAACATAATTAAGCACTTTGATGCAAGATGTTAGTAATTTATGCACAAACTAATCAAATTGATTAGAATGTCTGGTTATTGGCCCAAAATTTGACTGGATTGGAATTAGGATGTGATGTTAGATGCATTAGATCCACCATCCCATTTAGGATGTTGTCAACACCAAATAAAAAGGGAACGTGTCTCATGTAAGATTTTTGATAGAAATGAGCAATTTAGAGCACCCAAGTGTAAAATTGGCATTTTAACTCAAAATGATCTAATCAAAGTTAGCTAGCCCATAAAATGCATTTCCATATTTATGGAAACCTTGGCCAAAATTTGCACTTGAATACATCAGTTTCAAATATTTTAATGTACTTTAGTATTTTTAAGCCAAATTGTGCATTTTGGTAGAAATTGGTCAAAAGCCTGATTGATGGTCATTGGTGGCCAGATTTAGGTGCCTATAGTTTTCCCCTATTTTGGAAGGCATTTCAAGATATAGGCATAGTAACATCTTTTCAAATAATAATAAATGGCATGTATGCCAAAAGAAGATGATGATTGAAGAACAATGCTCCAAATGGTATTTGGGAAGCCTAGGATGATGCCCCCTTGAGGGAGTGGTTGTCACATTTGTTGACGTATGGTCCCTTAAAAATAAGTAAGAAAAAATGTGGAATTAACCCATGATTTAGATTAATCCAAATGAGAAATTTTTTTCATGCATTGATTTAAAAAAGATACTAATTTTCCCAAAGGTGGTTATAATCAGGAATAAAAGTTGAAATAATGAGTTGCCCATAGATAGTTATAATCATTAAGGGGACCTAGATTATTTTATAAAGATGATTGTACCCCAGTTAGGGTTGATTATCAAGCATGACTCAAGGAAATAACCTAGACTATAGATTAAATATGAGCAGGTTCAAAGTGATGAAAGAGATGAATAGAATAACAAGATTGATTAGTGTGAATGATTTAGTTGTACCTATCAATGAGGAGATGTTCATCCTTACCAAAAATAATACAAATAGAATGGTCAATGTGTTGATTTAATCAAGGGTGGGATGGGAGGACTTATCAAGGTGATAAGGAGAAACTTTTGTAGCTCTATTGATTATAGACCTTGAAGTTGATTTTTGTTGTAGCATGTGATGGTAGGCATCATGATAGAACACCATGAAGGCTATCCCAAAATGTGCATAAGAATTGACTCCTAATCTAATAAACACCTAAAAAATAATTCACTAATGATAAAAACCATTATTATAATGTTGACATATGAGTATGGATGGACTCAAGAAGAATGTGTGCAAGGAATCACCCAATGAACACATAGAAATTGAGTCAAGGCAATATTTTTGAAAGCAAACAAATAGGCAAGTGAACAAATAAACAAACACATATAAAAATAAACAAACAAACAAATAACTTGAAATAAATAAACAAATAGAAACCCTAAAAATAAAATAAAAATAAAGTATCCTAACAATGACCATGCCCCAGTAAGGCGGATCAAGGATAATTGACTAGGTTTAGATAGGATAAATGTTTTTAGATTTTTGAAATGTTATGAATGTTTTTGGATTTTTGAGTTATCTTAACTCATTAGAAAATGACAAGATACCTGCTCATAAAATGGTGAGAGAATTTGGCTTAGATTTCTTGAAAAATGGTAAGAGTGCATAGAAAGGATGATTGAAGTGAGATCAAAATGAATTGAGCATGGCCCACATAGTCCAAAAATGACCTCAATTCATAGTAATTCCATCCACACAAAAGGTGAGGAAAAACCAATTAGGTCCCAACAAGTTCTCGAATCTGGAAAATGGTTAGTCAAATAAAAATAGTGATGGCAAGGTGATGTGGTAATGCATGGTAAATAAGTGTTGCCCCTAGTTAGCCCATAGGTAGTTATAACTAGGATACAATGGAATAGATCAATGATACAAATTTTCCCATAGGCAATTATAATTAGTATCAAGACCAATGAAATATTGATTTGTCCACAGGCAGTTATAATCAAGCTCACATAAAATTTTTGATAAGATGGAAAATGAAAGATATATTTCTAGATCAACTGTCACACTACTTTCATAGACTATCATTGTAAACATGAATTTGATTAGTTATTGAAATGTGATTGGAATCTCCCACCAAAAAGTTTGGGAAGAACTAAAAGAACCAAGATCAAAATAGGATTGGGTAGGATGACTAAAAATAAGCTTTGGTCTAGATAGGAATGCAATGATATGATGTCATGGTATTTATAAGGATAATGATTAGTTTGATAAATTGGATAAAATGGTAAGAGAGTTTCCCCCAAGTGGTAAGGTGATTAGCTAGGATATGCGACAATGGCAAAAGGATATTTAACAATGGTAATGGTATGGTAATGAAATGGTATGGTACATATTTTTGGCTTTGATGTGGTTTTTGGTATATGATTTTGTTGTTCCTACTGAAGCAGAGATGCACGTCCTAATCATAAAATGATACAACCAAAATAATCAATCATGTTAATTTCAATCCCACACCTCATTAGAATAGTTGCTCTATCAAAAACTGGCTATAGATTTGGTTATCAAGAATGTTCTTGTGATTTTAATTGGTCATTGATTTTGATTCCTTCAAGCATTGAGACATAATATATTTGTAGCCTCTACAAAGGAAAGTATGGCTATGGATGGTAAATAGGGATAAATAATGGTTTATAAGTTTGTTTGTGAAATGGAATGGAATGGTAGATGATAATGTAATGAATGATGGAGGGGAAACAAATGAAGATCAAGACTTTTAGTCACACATAACGTTGTTGATGTCAGATTCAACATAACTTTGGTTATGGTGTGGGCAAAGACTTCTAAATATTCTCTTGATAAGACCACCAAATTATTCTATTATTTGATCTTAAGAGTAGCCACCATCTAATTAGGTTATAGATTGGAAGTTATTTTAATTTAATATTTGATATTATCTTCATCAACTAGTGAATGAATTTTGTGCTTAGTTATTGGTGCCTTAAATAATTTTTCACCAATGAAGTTATCTTGATTGTCCCATAGTAGCTCCAAGAAGGTTTCACTAAGGAATGTTGACATTTGACTTTGATTGTCTTCTACTACCTTTGAAAAGGTGGAACTAGAAGATGTTGAGTTTGAACTTTGATTGTCCCTTAACACCTCTGAAAAGGTTTCACTAGGAGAATATTATTTTACTATGTTAATTTGGTCTTGGCTTCTTTGATCTTCTTCAAATACTATGTCACGATGGATGTATTTCAACAAAGTATGATTCTATCGGTCCCAATCAACACTTGTGGGTGAAGGAATGTCAATAATATGTCTATGCTGGTTAATGGTAATGGTGTGTGGAATGGTAATGGAATGGGGAGAGGCTGCACAATCCTCATAGAAGATACTAGGATAAATTTTGTTGATGTTGAAGTACTCATCTTCAAAAATCATATAAGTATCATAAAGGTATTCAAATTGATCTGTGAATAATGTGTAACCAATGTTATAACATTCATGAACATATTTTGATTGTGAATCTAATTATGACTCAAGGGACTCTAAAACTAATGTTGATTTTAACATTTATGCTAAATCCAATGTTGGTTCAAGAATAAAACCTGACTCTAACTATGAGTCTTCATCTAATGGGTACCCTTTTACAATTATGTCTTATTGAATGGTTGGTATTAGACAAGTAATGACCTATGATGACATAATGAGCTCTATAAAGACTAGTTTATCAAAGTGAGACTCCTCCATAATTATAAAAAGGTTACAAGACAACTCCTCAGAGACTGGCTTATCAATAGGAGGATCTTGAAAAATAGACATATGGTTAAGGTAATGATTTTCCTAAAGGTGGTTATAATCATTAAAAAGTGACTCAGCAAAGATTGGCTCATTAGAGTGATACTCCTTGACAACTAGTATAGATTTGAAAGGCGATTCATAATAGGTTGATTTATCACAAATGGTTGGTTCAAAAAAAGCATTTCAGATTGGTTGGTTTACTTGGCCTTGGTTTCCAATGAGTTAGAAAATACTAGTTTTGAACATAGTTTAGGTTTTGAATGACTAAATCACTGGAGCTTTTGATGGGATTTGTAGTATATAAGGAATGGATTATGATATAAGGAATGGATTATGGTTGGATAATGATAGGGCATTATGGATCTTTATTGCTTGCATGAGCCAAAAGATGAAGTCTTAAAATAGTAACAACAAGGTGGTATGGAGCTTGATTGCTTGAATAAGCTAAAGAATGAGGTCCTAACATGATGAAGGGGAATTGTGGAGCTTGATTATGTGCACAATCCAAAACATAAGTTATTATAAGGATAAGGCTAGGGTCTTTTGGATCTTGGTTACTCACACAAGCCAAAGGATGAGGTCTCAAAATGATAATGGTATTCCTTGGCTATTGTGTAGCTTGATAGCTCGTATAATCCAAAGGTGGGTTAGGGGTAGCAAAGGGTCAAAGAATAAAAGAGCATTGTAGATTTTGATAAATCACACAAGCCAAATTATCTAATTCCTCTTGAAAAACCATATCATCCCAATATTGAGTTGAATCATAAGCTAGTTCTTGATTGTGTTCCATGTATTGATTATTATAAAGAGGGTATGGATATATATCCCAAACAAAATTATTTGTAGTTGGGTCTTTAAATTCCTCCTCACAAGCCTCTTCATACCAATTAGGGTCTCAAGTTGGATCATAATCTAGTTTGTGACTTTGTTCCCATGAATGATTATTATGAGGTGGATAGAAATTTGTCTCACAAACCATATTAACATTATTGGGGTCTTGACTAAAGCTATAAAATTCATTTTGTGTGGCCATTCTATCATAATTTGGATTATACATGACTCCACCATAAGTTTAGCTAGACATATTTGCATAAATGATGAAATCTCTAAAAATAAAAAGGCTTAGAGTTTTATAAACTCTAACAAACTATGTCCAAAGGAAAAATGGTTCAAACTTGGTCTAACTTGGTCAAAAGTAGAGCTATATCTCCAGTGTGGTCTGAAAGTGGAGTTATATCTCCAAAATGATTTATGTTAAGACTTGGCATAAAATAGTCTAACATCAAATGTCATATGCATAAAAGGTCAAGCATCTGAATAAAAATTAGCATGTCAAATGTCTAGGCCAATGTGTTCCAAACAAGGTCTAAACTAGGAAAGGGAAAAGAGTCGCTAGGTATTTTTTCCAAATGTGGAGTCAAAAGCTAGGCTCAAATAGGCTATGCTAGGATTTTTGGCCAAATGGCATCAAAATATAGACTTAAAATAAAGGCATGATGTGATTTGATTTAATCTAACAAGGTCGGAAATAACTTTGACATAGACCCAACATATGGAATCAAACATAAACAGGCAAAAGGATCCTAAATAAAGGCTATGTTGTCCTAAATAAAAGTAGAAATGATGATGGGGATAGGTGTTAAATAAAAAAATAATCAATAGTCTTCAAATTTATGTAATCTATTAATCAAAGTTATGCAACCTAAAAGAGAAAGATCTATGTATCAGCCCCATGAACTGATGCCTAAATAGAAATCAATCAATGCTTGAGTCCAAACTTAACAAGGTTAATTGAAAACTATGATTTAACCAAACAAGCTAGGCAAGATTGGATAGCATGATAGCACAAGACAAAGGTCCAAATGGTATACATGACATGGTTTGAAACAAATAGTTTTCTATACAATGGTAAACAAGTCTTTAAAACAAATTGAGTAGTCTAATGGCATAAGCATGCTCAAATGATGTGATCAATGCTATGTTTCAAAAGACTTAAAGGCTCATAATGGTTTGACATGTTTTTGGAATCATAACACTACCCTCCTCAAATCAAATACATGGTTTTGTCATGGTTACAAAAAATAATTAGATTTTAGTCTCAAAATGTACCAAGCAAAAAAAAATGAGCAAAATACACCAATTATAATTGTCCAAATCCTAGCAAGGGTATGGCAATGTGGGGTTGACTAAAATAACAAGTTTTTTAGAATTTATAAGAGAATTAATTACATAATGACCTTCACGTCATGATGTAAAATAAAATCATGTAATTGGGTGTCTATGACACTTGGCTTGTTATAAAAAGTTCTTGCCCTTTTTGCAACCACTACATCCATTGCTTGCTCAGTGTAGTACAAAGTCCAATGTGTAGATACATCCCATGTGAAACTCCAACACTAGAAGGTGGTTTAACTACTAAAACCTCCAATCCTAGTGGGAGTGGTTGAAGTCAATACTGAGAGATGAAACCCTAGATTAAAGCTTCCTTATAGAACTTGTGGGAGGTGATGAAGGCCCGCTCATAAGCAAAGATGCAATGAAATAAAAGACATAAGAAAAAGACTTTAGGGTAATTTTCAAGATCACCTAAACTATTTTGGGTCTTTAGGGAGTGCTTTAGACAACATTCTTTCTATGCCTTAGACTAGGCATGTTTGCAAATAAAGATAGTATTTTTAATTCCAAAAGTTTCCTAGAGGGGATGGATGGAAGAGCATACACACGACGTCCCTATTTTTTCTAATCAAATTCTAAGTTTAAAAAACTATTGAAAACAAAATTTGACAAGCTATTTCAATTTTAAGCACCAAATGAAAGAGTAGGTAGTGTTCTTTTGACCCCTTGGACTTAAGTTGTAACTTTGAAAGCAAAATTTGTCTAGAGATTTACCTAAGCATGTAAATTCTTTGTTAAGCACCAAAAACAAGGTTCCTAATTCATTTTAAGCTTTCAAAAAGGTCTAAAAGGCATATTTTAAAAAATTCCAAGCTTGATCCTGTAATGAAAATGTTAAAGTGTCCTTTAGCTTGGAAGCAAATTTGCAAATGAGTGAAACTTCTCAAAATGAACTCTCTATTTTGAAATCATAATTACACAATAAATCCTAATGTTTTCCTACAAAATCAAAATTATAAGCAACAAAATAATTGTTATGGGTTAGACCAGATAGAAAACACAATATCACTATTTTACCTATGAAATCACTGAACGGATGAACAAAATTACTATTCCTAATGAAATCACTGGCTAAGTTGATGAATCACTACATAGGTTGACAATATCACTATTTGAGGACAAAATTGTTGTTTCAAATGAAATAACCACACAAAATGATGATATCACTACCCATTTTTATGAAATCATTGTTTAATTTGACAAAATCACTGCTGGAGTACACAAAATCATTATTTAGCAAACAATAATTTTGGTTAAACAAAATCACTACTGTGTAACAATGATATCATTCTAGAGAGTAAAATTTAGGTTCAATAAACAAAACACTATTATAAAAATGAAAAATTAAGTTAAAATTTCACTCTTTTGGCCCTCTAACTCCAAGATGCTACATGGAAAAAATTAGTAGGTTTCTTGAGAGAGTTTTATAACAAAATTTTTGGAGTTGCATCCCATCAGGTGTGCCATTTGTGAACATAGGATTGCAATAGGGGGAGATTAGTATGGTGTTAATGAATGAAATAAAATCCAAAAAAATAACACACTAAGCTAACAACCTAATTTTATCTCAAGGGAGGGGAATATTTAACAAAACTAAATGAGAAACATAACTAGAATACAAAGACAAATAAATCATTCACCTTCTTTGGATTCTCCAAATATCTTGTTGTAATGGCTTGCTTGGTTTGTGCTCATGAAGTTTGTTTTAATAGAGTTTGGCTATTTTCCATCTTTCCTTGGCACCTTACTTGGCTTTGGCTTGGATTCTAGCTAAATATTTTAGCATTATAACACTAATTGCATGAAGCTTTCAAATTTATTTGGGCATGATGACTTTGTCTTATCAATTCTTAAAATCCATGTAGCAAGGCTTCCTATTTATAGATTTTGGAAAATGGCTAGAATCAACCTGAACCATCCATCTCAAGATTGAGATGTGTGGTTAAGGATTAATCCAATCAAGTTATTAAAATCCATAAATAATGTCATCAATATTTGGGATACAGGGGCATTTAATAGGCATGGGAAGCATTGATGAGGCATGGGAGGGGTTAACCCTGATATTTTTACATTATGGCCTAGGAATGTCTTCCCAAGAAATGATGTCACCTAATGATACAGTTAATAGAAATAAATTTATTAAAATAAATATTCAAAATCTCTCATGGAAAATTAACTTAATAACTTGATTTGGTTTAATTATCCTAAAACATGATTAAGCACTATGATGCAAAACCTTGGCAATTTATGCACAAACTAATCAAATTGATCAGAATGTCTTATTATTAGCCCAAAATTGGAATGCATTAGAATTAGAATGTGATGTCAAATGTATTGGATCTACCATCCCATTTAGGGTGTTGTCAACATCAAATAACAAAGGCACATGTCTCGTGTAAGAGATTTGATAGAAAAGAATAATTTAGAGCACCTAGGTGCAAAATCAGCATTTTGACTCAAAATGATCTAATCAAAGTTAGCTAACCCATGAAATGCATTAACACATTTAGGGATACCTTGGCCAAAATTGGCACTTGAATACATCAATTTTAAAGCATTTAATGTGCTTTAGTGTTTATAGGCCAAATTGTTTATTTTGGTGGGAATTGGTCAAAAGCCTAATTAATGGTCAGTGGTGGCCAAATTTAGGTGTCTACAAGATGTAGTTAAGCCATAAATTACAACATAGACAATGAAATTGATTGTTTTAATTGATAAAAATTGTGTAACAAGGCATGTGCATCATAACTAGAGCCTAATATTTTCTAAATATAGTAAAAGACTAAGAATCATGGTGGTGGAGCATGAGTTCAAGATGCAAGAAACTTGTAGGAGCATGATGTGTTACAGTACAAGTGTTAACATAGAGAAGAAGAAAAAGCTATATCATATGATCATATATATATATATATATATATATATATATATATATATATATATATATATATGTCATCTAGGATACAGTAAAGGTTGATGGTGTTAACAGAATTGTGTTAAAAAAGAGATATATAGAGATAGAGGGAAAGTGAAGAGAAGAGAAGAGAAGAGAGAGATGTGCAAATCATGAGAAATTATGGGCTAGACCTATAATATAAAATAAAAAATTAGATTCATTAATGAATATATATTGTAATATAGAGTTGTAGCTCCATATAGATTTGATTGGTGGGTGTCATCAGATAAGCTGAGTTGGTGCTCAGTTAGGGAGTGGGTGTTTCCTTATAGTAGGTGCCCTCAAATCAGTGGATTGGCATCTCCTTAAGGTTGGTACCCTTAAAAATTGTAACTAGTGAGGTTCTTGATTGTGAGGCTAGATTAGAATAGTAGATTATTGTAGTTATTCTCATGGTGGTTTTTCCCTTATTGGGTTTTCCATAGTATATCTATTATTATGCACTTTTATATGTGTGATATTTGCATGTATGTTTTAATCTACATTAAAAAAAATTCAAAAAGGATTAAGTTAGTGAATTTACTAATTTACCCCCTCATCTTAATAGATAGTTGTGTTCCAACACATAGGGAGGAGTAGCATCATGAGAAGTATGATTACATATACCCCTGAGATATAAGTAGTCAATGTTCAAATGAACAAGGAGTATTTTGGAGTACCTAAAAGCTACACCAAATCAAAGGAAATCAAGAACTAAAAATATAAAAT
Source organism: Torreya grandis (assembly GCA_037957365.1). Taxonomy (NCBI): domain Eukaryota; kingdom Viridiplantae; phylum Streptophyta; class Pinopsida; order Cupressales; family Taxaceae; genus Torreya; species Torreya grandis. Next base: position 2,275,215 of record JARHVA010000603.1, read on the forward strand.
AAATCATTACCTATAGTTACCAGATAAGGATGGTGGCAAAAAGAGTCGATGGTGTGATCCATGGGTGAGAGTACAAATGATGCGTAATCCAAAATATAACTCCATCTCTAGCTTCAATTCTTATAAATAAGGGACACCAATGATATAAAATCAAAACATACTATCTATAATAACATTCACTAGGGCATCAGCCCTAGTGTTCTCCCTATGAGGGATATGGGTGAACTACATGTCCTTAAAGAAAGAGATTAAATCATGTGTCACCTCAAATAGGGGGAGAAACTCAAAACTAAGGATGGCCTAGACATCAATGACATCGGTGATTTGAGACATGGCTAAGAGTGATTTAGAGAATAAATTCACATAACACATGCCTAACTCATGGTATTAATCAAGGCACCAATGATTATGTGATACTTAGTGGCATTATTTATCTCATTGATAAGGAAGAAACTAGTTACAACAAGCTCATGTCCCCATTTATCATTGATAACCCAAGCTGTAGCTATAGGTCCTAGGTTGCCTCAATTGCTACCATTTGTTATGAATCACCACTAAGAGGTGTACCATAATATGGGTCAAGGATACAAGACTAACAATTATAGAAAGGTGATCTCAATGTGAAGTAGTGTAAGTGAGTTGTATGACAAAAAAAATAATTAAATTAAGACAAAATCATAGTGGTTGGCCAACACTGATCATGGAAAGAGGTAACAAAGGAAAGTGGGGGGAAGTTTAGAGAAGACAAAGACTAGTCGATAAGACTAGAGCAAGTCCCAAACCACCACAACTAGCTAATAACCCTACCTACAATCATGAAAAATAAGAGAGAGGAGTTAAAATGGACTAACTATGGAAAAGTAGAGAAATGACTAAATAAAAGAAGCATAGCAAGTAACTTTTATCCCTAGGTGTCTGTAAGATGGGACATGGGCCTAAGAGGTCAATAGGGACCTAAAAGAGGTCTCGAGAACCAAAACATGGACAAAGTGGGCCTAAATAAACCTCAAATTAAAAAATGGATGCCTTCAATGTGTTTAAAGTGTGACAAAACCTATAATATGGAGGTTTCATGGTCTAAAATGCAAAAATGGGTAAAACACCCAAAAAGGCCCCCCCAAAAGCAAGAAAAAGGGACCAAAAAGAGAAAAAAAAGAGAGAAAAGAGGTCATTTCACTCATATTTTCACTTTGAGAGATCCAAAAGAGAGACCAAAAGCAACCAAAGCCCAAGTAGAGACAACAGGGACATGAGAGAACATCAAAGATGTACAAGATGGCCTCGTAAGCTCTATATATGAATTTTGTCATATTTATTCATTTTTGGGGGGTTTTGAAGGCCCTAGACACATTTTGACTCATTTTAGATGATTTAATGGATGAATTGGATAAAAAAGGACTCAAAATAGTGGGATATTCAAGCTAAGGAAATGGGACCAATGGGGGCTCAAATAATGGCTCGTGGAGTGGAGGAAGAACCTTGGGGATCCCTAGGGCATCCCAATGCAAGCCATAACCTGGTTGAGCTAGGTTACAAATTTGCCTAGAAAGTCATGACCTAGGGTAGGGAAGCCTAAAAAAAGGGCTTAGAGATCCTAAAAAAGCTTGGGAGGTCCTAGAAGGGATCAAAATAGGAAAAGAGAGAGAAAAATAAGCTAGATTGATAAAAAAACATTGTTTTTTTTTGTTCTTACTCATTTTTTGATCGATAAACTAATCTATTGACTTATTCGCTTACTTATGTAGACACATGGAGGATTTATCATACCATAGGAGGGAATACCATAAGTGAGAGAGTGGATATCATAGCGATGTGGGATGTATGAGGTGACCAATTAGGAGGGAGTTCCATCATGGTTAGTCGAGGAGGTAAATGCTCTACCTGTGGTGGACCAGGATCACCTGTAGAGTTCAAGACTTTGGAGGTCAATACACATCCCCTTATTAAATTAATTTAGAGACCTAGTGAATACATTAGTGACTTTATGGGTACTTGAGATGCATGTATTTTAATTGGGGCTTGAGTTATAGGCCATCCTCAATATTAAGGATGTCTACTAATTCTACAAGGTGGAGCTAACTGATAGAGAAATAGAGCTACCATTGGTTCAAGACAAGGTATAAATAGAGATTTACATGGTGGGACCCCACCTATAGTGAAACAACCATGGACTGTAGATCACACAATTATCACCATGGGTACCTAATCTTAGGATAGTGATAGTAGAGACTATGGTCAAGAGGTTCTATGCCAGCCAGAGTATGGGATGACTACTACTCTGATGGATAGGAATTGTCCAACATGTATATAAAGGATAAATATATTCCTAGGGCCAATATATCCTAAGTGGATTATACTAGAATCTAGATCACATTTGGTATATAGGGTTAGGTGGATTAACAAAGCCCAACTTACTCATCTCCTAAGATTATGAGAGGTTCCCACTAACATGGTTGAGGATACCATATGATGGTGATGCATACCCTACATTAGAGGAGGACATGACATGGGTTATATGGTTCATAGATAGGGTAGGGCCCATGCAAACCATCTTAGATATAGATGTATTATCTAGCTACATCCAAAATCCCTATATATCTATAGCATGGATAAAAAATTCTAGGATAGAGCCCTACTTGGGATGGGAGGAACTATAAAGTCCACAAGGGTCATACCATCATCTAGGGAGATAGGCACTGGAATGGTGAGAGAGATGGGCACAACCCAGGCCAACTAGGGCTAATCCTGGTAGGCAACTAAGGTAGAATAATGGGGATGCTGGTGGATGTTAGGGGATCTGGGAGCACACAATTGATTACCTTATATAAGCAACTAAATGCAGAATTTAACCAAAAGTAACAAGTAACTAGAATTCAAAAATAACACAGAATATGAGAGACAATACACAATTGTATTAATACTCATCCAGAAAGAAAATATAATAAAGAAGATGCCACTTCTTATCCACACCTCTCAGAGGCTTCCCACACCTCAAGTGTACAGTAATTCTCAATCAAGAGTTATCTCTCTCTTACCGTCCCAACACACAACTCAAACACAAAGTTGGTGTTCACCTCCAACCAGTCAGTATCACTACTACCAGTACCACTGAGTATACACACATACTCAAGTCTGAGTACACAAATGTACTCTAAGTAGATCTCCCATGAACTTATAACAACCTGTAACTCAAATGATCTTACTTTGGAAGGAACTGCCTTGCCTTCCTCTCTTGCTCTGAGTATAGACCATACTACAAGTAGATCCCACCTAATCTTTCTACCTATTGTGTTGTGATCTCCCTGATCTTCCTGCCACCTATAAATCAACTTGGTTCTACAATACTTGCAAACCTTAGATCAAACACACACAAACACCTACAGATCAATGATCTTACTTACCATGTAGATCTCCTAACCTAGCCTTGCACACTTGTTGACCAAGATCATGCATACATGAAGAATCCTTCTGATTCTCCAAACCAGCACCCACACTTGGCACTGCTATGGAACTAGGAGAATCTACCCTTGCTCTCTTCACACACAGAAGGAACTAGCCTGCTCAACTCAACTAGCACACTTTACAATACAGCCCATGAGTCTATTATATAGATCCCATGCAAACAATAATTAGATATCTAATTACAATAATCAGATCCTTAGCTTTTATAATTGGCCTTTGACATGCAAACAACTGGTTCATTAACTAACTATCTATGAAACCAGCAATTCTGAATCGCACAGGTGACCGACGTCGGTCCCTGTCTGCCTGGAGGTGACCGACATCGGCCAATCCTTGATCGATGTTAGAAGCCATGTGCTTTAAATATGACTGAGGTTAGTTGATCAGACCGATGTAAATTGCTCTACAACTTAGAAATGTCCTCCCCTATTTACATCAGTGAAGCTTTTAGCTCCACAACCTAATAATCTCCCACTTGGAGATAAATAGCTGCACCTATACCTGTACCTGTACACCATCTAATCTATTTTCTAGCTTGTATCCCTCTTCAAGCTCAACCTTGAAGACCAACCACCATAAAACCTATGGTGAACCTCTTGTCATCCAAGTAACCTATCGCATCTGCATCTATAAACGCATGTAGAAAGAACTTGACCCTACATCGCATGTACACCTACTACTGGTCCATCTCAGATACCTGAGAATCTATTGAACTGCCCTCCAGTGCTCTTTTCCTAGATTGGCTCCAAACTTTCTGATAGCTCCCACTGCTGGGGAAACCCAAGTCCAATACGCATGTACTTAACCTCATCATGTGAATCAGGACACTACTCATAGAACTATCCAACCCTCGACGTGCTGACCAGTTTCACACAATCATCTGGAAACAAAATCAACTTGTGATCTTCCATGTCTCTAAAACACACTTATGCCATAGAATTTTGTTGCTCAAAATTTCTCATGACATATCACTAAACTAACTTTACCTTTAGCTCAGCAACCCTGCATGTGTGACCCTGCAACAAGCAAACAAATAATATACAATAACAAGATGATGTTGCAATCATCACCCAACTTGGTAAAGAAACACAATGGTTACAATGACATTGACTAAATCCATGCTTTGTCATCCACCTATCAAACCTCCATTGTCCTACAGCTTCCTCAAGACCATATGACTTGGCCTTTCATCTCATGTATCCATTCTCTCTATTCTTTAACTAAGGTATCCATTCATCTCTTAATGCTTTCTTCCAGCTGGCAACCCAACCAAATCTCTTGTTTGGTTCTGCATCATATTCCTGCCATGCTCCCACTATTTCCTGGATCCTTCTTACTCTGCAGTGAGCAATGAGTATAAAGAAGTGGAATAATGAATTTGAGGCTTACTTACCCTTTCAGTCTTCCATATGGGTGTTTAAGACTCCTTGAAAGCTTGTTATCCACCTAAAATATGTTAAAGTGACTGACCTCGGTCACCACACAGTTTGCATCTAACTGACGTTAGTTCCATGCGACTGTCTTGACTATCAATGCTAGTTTTCCTGACTGACATTGGTGTCTACCTATTGTCGATGTCGGTCCTCCTGACTGATGTCAGTCTTACCTATTGCTAACGTCGATCCTCCTAACTGACATCAGTCTTACCCTACCTAACACCACCAGCTTTGGTCTTCACATGACTGACATCGGCACCTGCCTGTTTGATGTTAGTTCCTCCTGACTGATGCTGGTATTTGTGTTCACCTATGAGTGATGAATTTTTACTCGCAATCTCTCTTTGGATCAAAACCCTATCCAAATTGCTCTACTCAGAGTTACTCAGTCCCATCCACTAATCACTATCCATCATCTCTTCCATAAACACCAAGGCTTTCCAATTCTTAAGTCTGTCAAAGATATCTAACTTCCTCTTAAGAACATGCATCTCCTTCTTGCTCATGTGACCAAGCCTACAAAGCCACGTCTCTACAATAGAAGAAGAATCAGTAATATAAGTAAGTAGATAAAGAGTACCTACTTTCTTACCACCAACTAATTCAAGTGCATCCATTGTGAGAGTTCTTATGCATCTCTCATCACCTAACTTTCCTGAAGAAATTAGCCTTATCTTCAGAATTAAGAATTGCATGACCTCCTTCAACACCCATGTGTTGGCCGCCTGCAATTTCAGCTTCACTTCCCCTTTGCCAATACTTTGGCAAGGCACACCAGCCCCTAAATAAATCTTTCCAAAGTCTCCAAAGACCTTAACATGGAAAAATACTCTATTTCAGGCTGCATGGAAAGAGGTAACAGAATCTATAAAACAAGATTCTAATTTATCCAAGGAACATCTTAGAGCATCTTGTACAACAACACCTGCAACATCTGCTTCTTCAATTCCTTCATGCTGATCTTCTACCAACCAGTAATATTTCTTTACTTGCTCTTTCTTTCCATAACATCATAATTGACCATTCATGCTTTTCAATTCCTCCATTCTTAGTGTACTTTCTTCTATCGTTGCTATACTCCCAGTCAATCAGAAACCCCTAAGAGTAACCTGCAATCAAACACAAACCTGCTCCCTATAGCCTTAGCTCTGATACCAACTATTAGTGGTATCATGCAGTGAACCTACAACCAAGCTCTAATACCAACTGTTAGTGGTATCACGCACTGAACCTACAACCAGGCTCTGATACCAACTATTAGGGGATTTGGGAGCACATAATTGATTACCTTGTATAAGCAACTAAATGCAAAATTTAACCAGAAGTAACAAGTAACTAGAATTTAGAAATAACACAGAATATGAGAGACAATACACAATTGTATTAATACTCATCCAGAAAGAAAATACAATAAAGAAGATGCCACTTCTTCTCCACACCTCTCAGAGGTTTCCCACACCTCAAGTGTATAGTAATTCTCAATCAAGAGTTATCTCTCTCTTACGGTCCCAACACACAACTCAAACACAGAGTTGGTGTTCACCTCCAACCAGTCAATATCACTACTACCAATACCACCAAGTATACACACATACTCAAGTCTGAGTACACAAACGTACTCCAAGTAGATCTCCCATGAACTTGCAACAACCTGCAACTCAAATGATCTTACTTTGGAAGGAATTGCCTTGCCTTTCTCTCTTGCTCTGAATATAGACCATATTCCAAGTAGATCCCACCTGATATTGCTACCTATTGTGTTGTGATCTCCTTGATCTTGTTACCACCTACAAATCAACTTGGTTCTGCAACACCTACAAACCCTAGATCAAACACACAAACACCTACAGATCAATGATCTTACTTACCATGCAGATCTCCTAACCTGGCCTTACACACCTACTGACCAAGATCATACATACATGAAGAATCCTTCTGATTCTCCAAACTAGCACCCACACTTGGCACTGTTGTGGAACTAGGAGAAGCTACCCTTTCTCTCTTCACACACAGAAGGAACTGGCCTACTCAACTCAACTAGCACACTTTACAATACAACCCATGAGTCTATTATATAGATCCCATGCAAATAATAATTAGACATCTAATTACAATAATTAGATCTACAGCTTCTATAATTGGCCTTTGACATGCAAATAATTGGTTGGTTAACTAATTGTCTGTAAAATCAGCAGTTCTAAGTCACACAGGTGACCGATGTCGGTCCTTATCTGCCTGGAGGTGACCAACGTCGACCAATCCCTGGCTGACGTTGGTAGCCATGTGCTCTGAATATGACCAACATCAGCTGATCAGACTGATGTTGGTTGCTCTACAACTCAGCAACCTCCTCCCCTGTTTGTATTAGTGAAGCTTTTAGCTCCACAACCTAACAGTGGAAAGAAGAAACCATGGTAAGTATTACCACCACTAAGAGGAGTATGACCTATATGAGGGCCATAGATGTCATTATATTTTCTAGGTAAGATAAGTTTATTTTCTAGATATCATTCTATCTTTGTACTTGTCCTTAGTGAGAGCTAATATGTGACTAACATATGTGATCTATATGTGTATGTAGGAGACCAACCTAGCTTGATTGGAACCTATGTGGACCTACTATTGAGGGATCTATTGTTTAATGTGGTGATGACACCACTAATAAAGTGGGTGCCATATCTATCAATAGGGGTAGATCTATATACTCAATCTTGGCAGGTGGGTGAACAGAAGATTCCATAGCTAGAGTCCAACTTATCATGGCATGAGGCATATGCATAAAACTAGAGGGAAACTATAGTATATATTAAGGGACAACTGGTGAGATCAAATTCCAAGATCGATCGACTATAGGCTAAGCTAGCCTGAGAGTAAACCAAAGGAGCTGAGGCACCTAGAGTGAGGGCAGACTAGCTAGATAAACTAGAGGAGATTTTATCTTGACTATTCAAGAGGAAAATATTCAAGAGGCAAAGAACAAGATCTCTACCTAGAGAATGACTATCATAGATATCACCCAGTCATAGGCTAACTAGGTATGTATATGTAGCCATGTACATGGTAGTTTCTGGGGACTATGAACCCAAGTTGATAGTAAGCCATGTGATGTACCTAGAAAAAACATATATTTTTATGATATATATATACAATGTTTTTATTATTATTATCACATGTGTTTATATGATTTTATGTGTAATGTGTATGCTTCATCTAATACAAACTACTAGATAAATGTGATTAGAGAGTAGGAACTACTAATAAAGAACACATGTGTACACACATATACCAATGATATCAAGGTTAGTGGTGATATAAGAGAGGAGAGGCTCACATTCCCAACATAGGCAACTTTCTTGGAGGGCCACATGAGCCTTAGACATGAAATGTCTTGAGGTGGAACCCATTAATTAGGGGTCACAAGGGTTCACCTATTTATAGTGTTCCTTATCACAAATAAGGACTGTATCACCTACCTTGAATTGATGAGGGTGCACCAATTTCTCAAATTGGTGGTGCTAACAGTGCTAAAATAGTTGTACTTAAGAGTGGCTAGGTGTCACTCATCTAATTGTTCAATCTTGGTGAGGTGAGCAGTGCATTCTTCCTCATCATAAATAGAACTAAACATCTTAACCCATAGAAGAGGGATTAAGACTTCTAAGGGAAGAATAACCTTGGAACTAAACATAAGAGAGTATGGGGTTTCCCCCTTGGCTATTTAGAAGCTAGTCTGATAGGCCCAAAGGATAGGATAGAGCATGAGATGTCAGTCCCTCTTAGATTGGGAAATGGTATAGAAAATCATCTTCTTCAAAGTTTTATTTGAAGACTCTACTTTTCCATTTCCCTAGGGCTAATGGGTAGAGGAGAAATGGATCTTATACACAAAACATTTAATAAGGTCATGCATCTCAAGACTTTGAAAGCCAAGGCCATTATTGGCCATCATTATAGTAAGAACCCCAAACCTACAAATAATTTGGTTCAAGATAAACTTAGTGATGATCTTTCCACACATACTGCTAAGATGCATGGCCTCAACCCACTTCATAAAATAGTCAATGGTGGTGATGAACCAATGATGACAATCAAAAGAGATGGGTTTAAACTCACCAATTAATTTGAGAGGCCAAACCAAGAAAGGACAAGGGGTAGAAATAAAGTGTAAAAGGTCAACTGGGGCATTGATATCATCCTTTGTGGCCTAAACACATCTTACACTTCTTGTCATATTGGATTGCATCCTTAACAAGAGTGGGCCAATATCTCATCTTGATAATATGATAAAAGGTGGCTTGCCCTCCCAGGTGGCCACAACAAATGCTCCTATGAAACTCCTCAAGCATGAGGGATATTCTCAAGGGAAAGTCATTGTATCAACACACCATTGAGACCCCTCTTGAATAATATGTTTCCATTGATGACATAGTGGAAGGTAAGCTTATAGATCTGATAGTGTTCTTATGGAAAATTGGTGATGGGATAAGATTGATATTTAATGTAACAGATAATGTATTGATACCAATCACACTTGGACACCTCAAAATAGTCGACCAAGTAGACTATCTCATCAAGAAAAGCATCATTAACTAGCTCCACATTAGGGTTAGGTAATGGGTAATCAACAAGTTGGTTAGCCTTAAAAAATCCCTTGGTGGAATTTTGGTTAACTATGTGGAGGTCAAACTTCTAAAGAAGCATGATCCACCTTGTAGTCCTATCAGCAAGATGTGTCTTACTAAAGAAGTAGCAAAGTGGATCAGACTGGACAATCACATTGGTAGTCTGGACCAACATGTAATATCACAATTTCTTCTTAACAAAGATGAGAGAGAGGCAATGATTCTCAACAAGAGAATAGTTTAGTTCAAGGCTAACCAACATGCAAGAGATGTAGTAAACAACTCTCTCCCCACCATTATCATCCTTTTGGCATAGTTTTCCCTTGATTGAAAGATCAATGACAAAGGTATATAAGATGAATGCACACCCCTCAATGAGTACCATCAGGATAGGAGGATTATTAAGTATATGATTCAATTCCTAAAAATCCATGTAGACTTTATCAGACCATAATAATATAGTGTCCTTGTGTAAGATAGATGTGAAGGGTATAGACTTGCAAGCATACTCCTTAAGGAAATGTTTGAGAAATTTGAGTCTTCCTAAGAAGGGCTATAACTAGACAAGGTTATCTAGGGGAGGCATCTCAAGTATTATCTTGATCTTGTTAGGATCCACTTAAATAACCCTCCATAAATGAGAAAAATGACAATTTTTCTAGCTAAAATGCCAAAAATGCACTTCTTAGGGTTGAGATTGATGTGGTACTCTCATAGATGCTCAAAGATGATCCTGAGGTCTCGCACATGCTCATCCCATTTGAATGATTTATTAAGGGGGTTATCAACATAAAAATCAATGATATTATGGATAAGGTCATAGAAAATTTGGGTCATGGCATGTTGATACATGGCCCCAACATTCTTCAAAATGAAAAGTATGATGGTGTAATAAAAGGTACCCTATGATGTAGTGAATATTGTCTTATGCTTATCCTCAAGTTTAATCTAGATTTGGTTGTACACAAAAAAAATCATCCATGAGGGACATGATATAAATAATAATGGTGGAATAAACAATCTTCTCTATCAAAGGAGTAGGAAAATTATCTTTTGGGTAGGCCATATTGAGATCCCTAAAGTCGATGCAAATCTGAATAGCTCCATTATTTTTTTGAATGGGAACAATGTTGAAAATCAATCGAGGGTAGTCAATAGCTTGGATAAATCCAATTCAAATGAATTTCTCAATCTCTACTTTGCCCAATTGTGAAACTTTAAAATCTATTGGCCATTTCTTTTGGTATATGGGTTGGGTCCCATTATCCATAATGAGATTATGGATAACTATGTTAGGATCCATACCCTTTATATAAACATATTCCCAAGTGAATACATCTAAAAATTCATGTAATAAGTCAACCAAAACATCTCGATCCTTGAAAGGAAGGCTAACACTAATCTTGATGATCTTAGGCCTTTTTAAAGTTCCAAGTCTGACATCTATAAATCCTTTAATGTCCATATCATTTCCTTCCTTGAAACACTAAGGTGTGAAATGGAGTGACTTATCTAACACTGTAGGTTCAACCACCAAGACATTTACCAAAGGAAGATTGGGGGTTGGTATATTTGTGAGAGAAATATGCAAACCAAGATGATTAGGGGGTAATGATACTTATGATAAGAATGCATGAACTTGGTATAATAATTTCTCATTGAACACATTTCATGCTATAACATAGATGAAACAACACTTAAGATCAAACTCGGCCACTCTAGTGGTCTTAATGGCATATGCATGGAGAGAGCCTATACTCTAATGGGCAAAGTATGATGTAAGGTAGAGATTAATATCTAGAGAAATATCTTGGAAGAGATCTTCAAAAAGAGATGGGTTGACCTAGCATTATGAAGAAGAAAAAAGGAGTCAGCCAATGCATCCCAAACTCTAAAGGAATGAACATTGAATAATACTTAGGTAGGTCAAAACATTTATCCTTGAAGAAATGAGACTCAAAAAGAGGGAGTGTATGAGAATATATAGACCCCTATGAGGAGATATCCAAAGCCTCACCTAAGGGACTTGTCTTTTTGTAGAGTAATGCCCATGGATTTAGGTTAGCCTCCATGGTGTGAACCTCAACTTCATACACAAATTGTACCATAAAAAATGTGGTTAATGTAATAGCATGCATGGTAGTGGTCTAAAGATGGCCAATAATTATGTTGTATGATAGATCAAGGTATAACACATAAAACTCAATTTAGAATATCTTAGGTCCAAACATAACATGGAGCTTCACCTTCCCCACAAGCATAATTATGTCATTATTGAAACCAACATAGTTATGGTGAGAATCAAAGAGCTTCTTCTGATTGATCTCGAGCTCACTAAACACACATAGGGGCATGATATTCAACATGGATCCATCATCAATGATTCACCACTTAACATGGTAATAATCCATGTAAGTCTCAATATAGAGAGGGAACCAAGCCCTCTTTGCCAAAATTAAAGCATCTGGTAAAGAGGCTAGGTCAAAAGATAAGATGGGAGGATGAGGGTGCTTGTGTGCATCAAAGTTGAACAACACTTAGACATAATCACATAGTGGTCCCTCATGAGAGAGACAAAACTCATCAAATATGAGGTCCCTTTGCTCTAGGAAAAGGTGAAGAAGGCCCCAAATAGAAATCCTATATAAGAGGCCATGTAACTTCTCTATGACAAAGTAAGGACATTGTCTAGCTTGAGGAGGGATGTTACACCTAAAATCAAATATGACCTTAAGGTTCCCTACCCCCATGGGTTGGATAGGAGGCCCAACACCTCTAGTCTCTCCAACATGGTTAGTGGGTTGACTAAATCATGTGTTGACAAAACACTCATACCCAATAGAGGCTACATCAATAGTCGTAAAAACATTGATACTCTCATGTTTGGATTTCCCTCTCAGGTCATCCTAAGAAGAGGAGTTAGAAGAGGTAGAAGAGCAATAAGGAGAACATGGGACCTTAGCCTTTTATTTCTTCTTTTTATTATTCTTCTTATTCTTCTCATTGTTAGGTATAGGATTCTTGAAAACATTGATCTTGTGGTTGGGTTTCACAAGAAAAGAACTTTGTGATGGGGGTGAGGCATACCCACCAAAAATTTTGGTGGCACAATTGACATCATTGTACAACCTCATCTAGTGGTGGTTGAAAAACTCGGTAGGGTCATAAGGAAACAATGTCCATTATTTCGTTGTGCTTAATTTAAAATACTTATTTTTAGTTGTCTTCTTTCTCAAAGCATTCACCTTGTGACTATCCTTCTTATCTTTCTTCTTAGGAGGACAATTAATGAACCATCACCATTTGTGTTGTGGTTATGATCACATGAAGAGGATGACATTTGGAAAGGAATGGGTTGCATACTCATGTGCATGTAAAACCCTCTAATCTTCACACACTCAATAAAAGCTTCATCATTAGAGTGGGTTCATTCTTGAAGACCTCAAGGTGAACCTCCTACCTCAATGCTCATGTGAACATATAATAAAGCTAGTTATCTAATAACCTAGTCCTATATTTATGGATAGATGAATACCATCTACACATAAAATCAAAGTTGAACTTACCCTTGGCTTGTGCCATAGAGGTGAGTGACTAGATACTAAGGTTAAAGGGTCTAAAAATATTTAAATATTAGAGGAAGTCATCCAAAAGGAGTTGGAAAATAGAGAGAGAATATAGAGGCAAAATTTAAAACTAGATAAGATCCTTAGCTCATAGTGTATGAATAAAGAGCTTCAATATCATGCATTCATCCTGTTCCCAATCCATGCACATCATCATGAATTCTATAATATGCTTTGTAGGAATGGATTCCCACATCTTTTTGAACTTAAGCAATTCAAGGATAGGAGTAGGAAGGGGAATAATATGCACCCATGGGGATATAGGATTTTGATGGAGATCCTCATAAGCATGGGTGATAGTAGGTTAGTGAAATTTTTTGAGAGGGGGCTCATGATGGTAATGATGTTTACTATGCTCATAGGCATCACCATGACCATGGGAAGGATGATCCTGAAGTGGCTTTTGATAGGGTGGATACTCATGATTGAAATCATCTCTACCACATGGTGGGAAATGGCCATGAGAAGTGTGATGATCCCCATGAATATGATGGGAAGATGTGGCATTCTCATGGAAATGGTCATGATGACCTAGATCTTAATGATGATATTCATGTGCCATCAGACTGGGTTAATATTTGGCTATTGATGCCCTTGATATGCATCCCATGGATCTCTAGTCTGCAAGTGGTGATCACAATTAGCATATTCATCAAAAAATCTAAAAAGACTAAGAGGATAAGAAGAACCTCTAGGATGGGGATACCTTAACAAGTTAGAATTATTATGACACAATGTATGAGGATGTTCTTTTTCTAAAGTCTGTAGTTAGGAAAGAGGTAGGGAAGTCATGTCAGAACTAGTCGAGGCACTCGGCACTGAGTGGGGGTGGGATCTATTTCTAGAAGAATCATGTCTTTAACTCCTAGGGGAAGATGGAAGTAATTAATTCAATTGAATATGTATGTGGAAATCATCAATGATCACATGTAACTCATCAACTCCCAATTGTGCAAGGAGATCATCATCACCTTGAATGGATGAATGAGGCACGACATGAGGTTGAGATTAAACATCCTCAGATAAATGAAGCTTAGACTGGTGAAAAGGAGATTAATTCCATCGCTTATAGTCCTATAAATCTTATTCCCTTTCAAATGTGAGAGGTTGTAGACTACCATGCTAGGTCAAGGGAAGATCTTAGGTCCTATGGTACCTATGACATTCCATTACAAACATGGCTTTCTCATTGGTGAGTTGAGGGATGAGACCCTAAATCCATCAGGTTTAGAATCCAAAAGGTGGGATATCTACCATGGATATAATGAATCATAAGAAACATAGAAGATAAAAAAAATTTCAAACCAATAGGGAGAATGACACAAAACCAAAGTAGGAGAAAATAACCAAGGTGAGAGCTGAAACACAATTGAAATCAAATCCTAATGGCTAATAGAGGAGAGTTGGATAAGATATTTATAAATGGGGTAGAACTAATGCTAAACTATATGTGAGGTCCCACTAGGCATGCCAAAATGTAGCTCCAAGAATCTAAATAGAACCATCAATGTTTAGCAGGGTGCTAAAGCAAACCACTATGAGGTTAGAAGGCTCAGGGGTTCTATGGGCTATAGGAGATCTATAATGTCTATCTAGTTTTCCATCTTGCACCAAGCTATATAAAAATTTACAAACTAGGTTGGAGCTATCATGAATAGTCACATAAATTATGCAAGTAACTCTAGTAGGTCCAACCATAGTAAATAGAGTAGCTAAGACTAGATTATTGATTTGTATAAATAAAGAAAAAATAACAATACCAAATGGGGAGAGATACAAAATGAAATTTAAATCTATAAGGTAAGGAAATTTGAGGCCAAATGAAAGATGTTTGAATCAATAAATACATTATTAATAAAGGGTTCAAGAGTATACCTATTTTAGATTTGAGTTATCTTTCCAAATTAGTACTATTATTTTCTAATAATGTAATGTTCTAGTTTAGCAAGAGAGAAAATGTTTAAGCAAGTTTTCTAGTTTGTCTTGAGCATGTATATCTATACTATCAAATGAGGAATGGTTCAAAAGAGAGAAATGATATGAAATAAAGGAATATTTCAAGAAATTAAAGTTCTCTTTAACCATATACAAATGCAAAAAAGTTCAAAAACTACCCTAAGTAATGCACAAAATAACTATTTCACTAAAACAATTCAAATCCTAGCATATACACTACATAAAACAATGGAGTTTCACTTTTAATATCTAAGTGACATCAAATAAAGCTCAAAGATGAATTCAAGATGTTCTACCAACTAATAATCCAAGCTAGGAAGTAATGTAGGAGGAAGACCAAGATATGTACAAGTGAAAGTCCAAACTAAAATCCAAGAGCATAGGAGGAGGTGAAGTGAGAACTTACAATGGTGTAAGAGCTCAAACCAAGTGCAAAAATCAGGTGAAATGCCACATGTAAAATCTTAAAAATAATCCATAGGGAAGCAAGAATAATTTATAGTAATGGAGTCTCCAACCAAGTGTGTAGTAGCAGATGGGATCTTCTGTCACCAATCAAGCTCAAGAGTTACAAGAATGAATCAAGAGAGATTCAAGAAGGAATGAGAGTTAAGAGAGGGAAAAAATCAAGAGATATTATGGAGAGAGAATATAAGGGGGCTCAAATTAATGAGAATGAGGCATATATCCTAACCCCAATCTGCCAAAAGACCTAAAGCTCATCATTTTTTACCGTTTGGTTTGATTTGGGCACTTTTGGAAACATTTTGCTTAGGCCATGACCTAGGCCATGGATTTGGTGAAGGAAACGTGTGGCCTATTCTATGTGTTTCCTTTACACAAGTGTGTCATGTGTCAAATAAGGGCATAGGATAGTCAACAAGTTCTTGAGAGGCTTTAGGGGGTATCTAGAAGGCTTGTCTTATGTGCAAAAGGGCCAATATGGATTAAGGATATATAGAGGGTAATAATACAATGTAGGAGAGGTCCAAGAATGTATAAGATGTCTCAAATTAGGATGACTAGGGTTGGTATTCTTTATATGAGCTGATGTGTATTCATAGGGAGGAGTAGGGTCATGGGAAGTATGATTACAGATACATATTAGGATTGTTTGATGGCCATGTTCTTAAGCACGAAAATGGCTTGTAGAGGCATGGTAATGATGAAATTAATGTGTAAAAGATTAAAGGTGTACAATACAATGATAAGATAATATAATAAATGTGTTGAGTCATTCTCATGACTCTTAAAATGAGTTAAAGGGGCATGTCCACCATTAGTGGTCTTCTCATAAACCTTATCTTAAGACCCTAGGTGTTATAATTAGGCATAGTTATTAGGTTTGGATTCTTGTGATCTTGGTATTAGGATTTAGGACATGGATATGAGGTGTTGAGATTAGTGAAAGAGGTCTCAAGGTATATTCAAGGTCTAAATTATGAATGGTAATTTAATAACTAATGTGTAAAGAGACCTAGTATGGCGTAATGAGGGGTTAAAGTCAATTTACAAGGTGATATAAATCTTATGAAAATTTATAGAGGCAAAGAGAGTTTTTTTTAGTAATATACGTAAAGAATCAGATCAACGTTTGTAATAAAAAGCTTGAACTAGAGTTTTGAAGTCTCTTGAGCTCATAAAATAAGGTCTACAAGTCTGAAAATGTTTTTAATATGCTTATTAGCACATGTAAACTTTTCAAGGTTTCATAAGTATTTTAGGAGAGATGGGGAAGGTTCTTGGCTAAGATCTCTAGGCATTAGTTTGGAATTTTAGGGGCAATACTATATGAATAATTGTTAACACCATAACAAGTGTTAAACCCTCCTTAAACCATTATAATAACTTGATGGTGAAAATTTTATTTTTAAGTGCCCATAATGGATTTTTAAGGATATTTTTATGATTTTATGTGGTATATTACACTCCTAGGCATCTCAAGGTGGTAGTGTATTGTCAGGACAGTGAGTGGAAGCTCCAAAAACTCTTATTTCTAAGAAATTTGGTATAATAGGAAGAGTTGACTAGTTCAAAGAATAAAAATAATTAGAGGTTTAAGATTTATAATTTTTTTGGTTTTACATGGTGTTATTTGGATAATTTATATCATATTTTTCAACTATTTTGGTCACTCAAGTTGACCTATCGCTAAACTAGGCTAATGGTGAAACCAGTGAGAAAAACTTGTCAATGTGAGATTGTGTTTAGGGTTGAGTTTTAGTGGATTAAGAATGGATCCAATTTATTTAGGTTGTTTTTTTATACATATAACTCATGTTCATATTTTTTATATGTTTTTTATTTCATTTAAAAAGGCAAAAATGGTGTTCACAAAATAACCTATTTGAGTGACTTAAGATAGTAAAGGAGTATGGTTCAGAGTTTGATATATATGTTCCATATTTAAAATTAGACATGTGTGTGTGTGTGTGTGTGTGTGTGTGTGTGTGTGTGTGTGTGTGTTTCTAAATTTTTTAATGATAATTATAATTTTCATGCATAAATACCTATTTAATATGTCTACACATGTGTTGGAAGTCATGTTCACCATGACTAGTTTTCAAGGTAGAATGATAGTTTTGAGTAGGTAAGTGAGAATGATGAGTTTAAGGATATTTGAAAATACATAAATAATTTAATGAATATTAAATTGTTTTTTAATACCTATTTTACCTATAAATATTTTAGGTAATTTTTAGAGGAACTTTAAGGAGTTGTGATACAGAATCCAAAATGGCTTGTCTAGCTATGTTAGAACTGTAAAAGAGTAGCTTAACAAATTGGTTTGTAAGACAAATGATTGACACTAGAACCAATGATATATATAATTTATTATGTTATATAATTAATATATTAATTATTAACATGAATTATAATTCATATAGTTCCCTTAAAACTTCTAAAGATAACAATCTACATGACTGTGTTTTTAAAGCTATAGGAAGTTTTCTATATGCTAAAGAGTTTGATGTTCATGTGTTATTTTGACTTATTTAGAAGTATACCAAGTATATTATGATGAATTATATGTTAAATTTGATATATTATATGAATTTATAGTGTTTTTAGGTTTTTTTAATAGTTTTTAAGAGTCAAATGTTTTTATTGTATTTTGGTAGTGTTGGGCAGTTCTGAGTAAATCTTTTGTAGGAGTATTCTTGGGGCCTTTTGGCCTATGTGGTGAATAATAAATTTACATGGTGATGAACTTTCATGAATTAAATGTATATTAATTTTATTTTTTCATATTTTTATATTAAAAAATTGATTATATGATTCAGTTATGTGAGACATACTTTTTCTATGTGTGAAGTGAAGCGTTAATGGCAAGTAGACCTAATGGTGTGGTTCAAGGAGTGATATAAGATAAAATGTAGTGTGGAAATATATGAATTATATAATAGGTATATTTTAGGCATGTATTAATTTTTTCATTCATTTTTGAATCTTAAAGTGTTCCAAAGAGGACTAAGTGAAACATGTGCTTAGAGAAGGCCTAATTATATTAGGTCTCTATTAGGCCTAAAGGTGGTTTTAGTTTCATTGGGTAATAAATGACATATGTAGTGATTTTTTCAATTGTGAAACATTTATTTTAACCCATTTAAATATTAATCTAAATATTTTGATGTTTTTGGCTGACCAAGATGGGTGAGATCAAGAATCAAGTATAAATACAAGGCATAATATGCCTATTTAGATTAGGTATGTGAATAATAGTGCACGTGAATAAAAAATCACCTTGAGGAGCATAATTAGGTATAGAGGACCATAATAAGAGGAGAGATTAAATTTTATTAACATATAATAGAGGTTATGGATGTGAATGACAAGATTAAATGACCTAATGATCCTAGTAAGAGGTATATTGAGTGAGAGAGCCTAGAAGCCTGTTTAAGAAGGGTAGAAGGTCAAGAATAGTTGAATAAATTGATTTTTTATTGAGAGACCATCAGATTTTCATTAGAGGTTTTTTATTGGTGTATTATTTAGATCAATCAATAGAAATAAGGTGTTGTGAAGGTGATCAAGTTTAATCTTGGATGGGTTGGTGCTTAGTCAAGAGGGATTGGGTGTTTCCTTGAAATTTGGATATTTTAGAAGTGTTATTAAAAAATTTAGGTTAGTTTCAAAGTCACTTATGGGTTTTTATCCTCCTTGAAATTTGGAGATAGTTAAGGGACTAGCTAAGTTGATGCTTAACTAATGAGGGGTTGGTTCTCCTTGTGGAGTTGGTGCCTAACTAAATGTTGATCCATTGCTTATAATATAGTAGTACAAGTGGTTTTTAAATATGTTTTATCCCCCATGATGGTTTACCACATATATCTTGTGTTCATGTGTTATGTTCTTGCTTCATGTTAATTTGAATGGTTGATTATGCATTACTTATCTATAGATTAGTTTTATTGTTTGATGAATGATAAGAAGAATTGAAATAAAAGTTTGTACACTAATTCAGCCCCCTCTCATTGGTTATGATTAAAATACCTATCAACCTTTGTATGAATTCAAAAAATACCAATGGTGAATTTTAATGCAATGAATTGGTTATAAGCAGCCTAGGTACTTATTATGAAATAATTTGATGATATCTTTTATTTCATTTGACTAATGAGGTTGACATGGTTACATACAATGAAATATTATGATATGAACCTCCCTATCATCCTTGTCATGACCCTAATTATGTGTTTGAACAACCCTATCAAACTTGTTACCCTCCTTATGAGTCATGGCAGTCTTATGGTCAACCTATTTTGACCTTATATTATCATGATGTTGTTGATCAACCCTATGAAGAAGCATATGAGGAAGGATATCAATAAGTTCCTTCCTATCAACCCCAATATGAATCCTACCAGCCTTATCATGATCCATATCAATGTCAACATAATTCCTATTATCCTTTTCATGAGGAATCAAATGATGCCATTGATTGGGAAGTAAAATATTAGGAAAAAACATATAAAGCCTTAAAATCTCAAGTTAGGCAACTAACTCAACAAATTGAAGCTCCCCAAAACCCCTACTATTACCCTCCTCCTCCTAATTCAATTCCACCTCAAGATAAATCCTTGTTTACACTCATGTTAAATGTGCTAAACTCAAAAAAATTAATGAGAAAATGGGATAAAGAAGGTGGTGTGATCCCTATTCATCAAATAGATAAGTTGAGGAAGTCAGTTCAATACTTCATGAATGGGTGTAGGTTAGTTGAAGAGGAATATAACTATGTAATCAATGATGATTTACATAAAAATAGATTTTATATCGAATGGTAGTTAGATATAATATAAAGGTGGGAAAACCAATAAGTTGAGGATAAACTTGTAGATATTAAAGATCCTCAACAAGGCTATGAGGAATGTGAAAATCTCATTGAATAAGATACCTCTTCCAATGCTCAAACCAAATTGTCATTTCCCCAATAGTTCATTCAAGAAACCCCCATTCCCAAGCCCATCCATGAGCCATCCATCACACATCATACTCCCTCTATAACCCATGAACTTATCCATCACCCTCTCACCTCATCCCTTCTTGAAGGAGAACCCATCCTATGGGAGAGTAGTGAAGAAGATTAATCTAAGGTTGCAACTGATCAATAAGATGACTCTAGTGTATATGATGAGTAACTTTTTATAATTACCCCTTTGGTGAAGACAAACATAATTAAATCTTCTTTAAATAATAATAATATTAAATTTATCATGTTGTAGCTTCTCACAAAAAGCTTGATCAAGATATGGAAAAGAAGGTGCTTGATGGAAATATCACATCAGTTGAGTTGGAGAGTCTTGTGAGCATGATCAAAGGATTGAATATAAAAAAGCAATAGAGGTTGAATTTTTTGTTGACTTCATGGAACAATATGACTTATGGAAAATATTCAATCAAATTAGTGATGAATTTAAAGTCCTTCAAAAGACTACTCCTCCTACTGGTCAGGTTAAAGACAATCTTGAATATGTTTTGCCTCTTGAGCATGTGTTTCAAAAATAATATCCTATACCACCCAAACTTCTATAAGTTTTAGCCAACCTTGAAGTTTAATACTCTTCAAGAAATAAATTTGAATTTAAAAAAGTGTTCAATGACTAAGAAGATGCGTTTTAAAAGGTGGTGGTTCTTGAAGAGAAAAAAGGCAAAGATGATTGGCAGTAGCATATTGAGATTTTCCAAGATTATGAAGTTATTTGAAAGGTTGAAGATCATGTTCACAAAGAGATTGTCTAAGATATATTCATTAAGGACAATGATGAATATTGGATTGAGTATGTTAAGATCCTTGAAGAGCTTGATGAGCTTGTAGCCAATAAAAAATCTAATGTTATTCAAGATACCGTGGGAGTCAAAGAACCATGATTAGACAAAACATCATTGGATAAGTTTGAATCTGAAGAGTATCATGATATTATTGAGTCACAAGAATTATTCACCTTCATATGTGATATGTTTACATCTGTTGTTAAATTGGATATCATGCCAAAGAAAGTGGCAAGTATGGAGGAGATGAAGACACCAATAACCAGGTTCAAGGGAAAACTTGCCTAATATCATTATTCATCTCATGGAGAAAAAAATGGTAAAATATTCCCCTTTGATCTAGGAGAAAGATATATTTTAGGTTAGTTTGTATATATTCTAAGTTTTCTTAAGTTGTGTTTCCTAAGTGCTTGATAACACGTGTGTGTTTTGATTTACTTTGTGTTTTATTTATTTATTTTTGTGTGTTGTGAAGGTCAATCAATTTGTTAATTCATGTTCAAAATTTGTCCTAATCTGAAACTAAGTGCAAGATATTCCATTTCCTAGTGGGCATGCAAGGTTATTGGTCCTATTAGTATTGCAGACATGCTACCCATGTGAATTGTCAACAATGTTGACCAAATTTGATCCCAAGTCAAAAATTTTGACCCCTATATATTAAAAACTATCATGTGGTCTTTGAATGATCATTTCATACCCTATATGGTCCTTACAAGTCTTCATTTAACCTTGTTAACATGTTTAAGGTTAGTTTGGAGAAGTTAAGGTAAAGTCATTTTTTAGTCACATAGTGATATAAGGTTGTCAAGAGGAAATTAGTCATGGTAAAGTTTTTTAATAGGTTATTAGGGTTTTATTAATGTAATTTTATGTCCTAAACATATTTTCATAACATTTCATGAGGTTTTGGAAAGTTTGAGGATCATTCGCTAACTATAAGGTGTTGAAAATGAGTGAAACAGGTGATTTTGGCTAATATTTATGTATGTAAAAAATTATCTAAGTGAAAAAAATCATACCACACACCTTAAAATAAGATTAGATCACTTAATTAACTATCATACCTATCATAGTAATTATAACAAATTCAAAATCTTGATTTTTAATGCCATATTGAAGAGTTAGAGAAGTTGTATGGACATGTGGAAGTCATGTGCAAGTAAAAACAACTTCAGAACATCCTTTCACATCCAAAAGGTCAAGAACAATTTTTGGAAGAATTTTCAAGTTCAACAGTTGTATATTCTTCCTTCTCTCTCCCATCACTTCATTCATAAGTGAGTGAAGGCCAACTTTAATTAGATGGTACAAGCCACAAAGGTAAAGTTGGGGAGTGATATTTTAGCCAAAGTTTGGGAACCCTATGGGATTAAAATTTACTAAATTGGTCATTGGATTGGTGTTATTATATTTATGAATAATCACTAAGATGCCAAACTACTTTTGGAGAGCTCAAAACCCCATAGATTGAGTTTAGAGCAACTCCAAAAAATAATTATGATTTCTTGGATGCATAAAGCCAGTTGGAGTAGCTTTTTAGATGTCTATGTTTTTCTCAACACATTTATTCATAATGATGGTGTATACACATAATATTTTAAACTTTTATCAATTACTATCACTCTTTATCTTACAAGAACTTATTGAGTCTCAATCTCTCTAAGTGCACATCCTAAGGGGTGCACCAGGAAGAGGGTGGGTAGGACATTGGTACTTTGAAGGATTATTGTCCCTTTTACCACTTATTATCTATAGACTTGTATCCTAAAAACCACTCCCCTAAACTTTGCCTCCTATTTTTCACACTCTTATAGTCATTTGCCACCTTCATTAACCCTTTCCCTAACCTACACCTTTTTTTGATAGTTTACATGATAATGTCAGCCACATCAACATTGTATCCTTATTGACAAAACTTATTAGGGACTAGGTTAATCCCAAACTAACCTTGTCCATGACCTAGTTAGTTTTTATCAATTATAATAATAGGTCAACTGGGTTGACCTTATCAGCCAAAATTTTTGGAAGGGATTAGGGTTAGATATTCCTATATAAGCAAAATCATTTCCATCATTTATCACAAATAAAAGAAGAAAATATATTGCACATCTAATTATCTGCCATTCTACTTGAGGAGAAAGCTTAGGTTTTCATACTTTCTTTGGAGATATAGATCTTATCTTATAGAGAAGTATTTTGGATGCATTGATAGGTTGTGTATCCTAGATATGATTTATCCTTGTCATCCTTACATACCACAATAACCTCTTTTAAAGCACCTTGTCCAAGGGAGAGATTAAGGCTTCATGGGTTCATCTTCAAAGGTAAGTATTCCTAACTTTGTTCCTCCTTTATAAGATTAGATAGATATGAATTTTCACTTATATTTCATGCATTAAAATTATGTATACATTAACATGAGTACATATCTTCTATGCATAATTTATTATAGTGTTTATTACCCCAGTTTATGCCTTAAGATTTGGGGAGCACTAGATTAGATTTTAATTTTATTTTTTATTAGTTTAGTGAATATGAAAATAGAGGACCTAGTTAGGGTTATTACATGTTTTTACTTGATTAGAGGCTTTGGAACCTTTCCTAGCGATATTATTATGGTAAGATATCCCTTAGCTAGGTCTAATGGATCCATTGTAGTCATGACTATGACTATCTAATATATCCCCTATCATAAGTGTAAGTATGATCTATCTTATCCAAGCTAGGATTGATTTATAGATATAATGCATTTATCATTTCATACATTCTGGTGAACCCAATGTGAATCTAACCATTGCAAGTTTTATTTCATGCTTTTCATTCTATCATTTTATTATTTTTCTATATTTGTGATACTAGGTTGATTAGGTCAGTATAGTTCTAACTTTTATGTCTTGATTTAACACATAGTCACATGAATCTATTCTTTTTTTGCAAGTCTTCATCAGATACAGGTTACTAGATTGAGTAGGTCAACACAATACACTTATTTAGTCTTAGATAATAGACTGTGTCAAATAGGTTGACTTAGTCTCCCAATTAGCATCCAGAATAAAAAACTAAGTCAAATAGGTCAACTTAGTCTTATAATCAACATCTAGAACAATAAACTAAGTCAACCATGCCAACTTAGTCATCTTAATAAGATTTAGCAAATAGAGTTTCATAGAACTAGTTCAACCCAGTCAACATAGTTGATAGATCTTGAAAGTAGAATTCAAGGCACTTCAACATAAAATTTGTAATCCTCAGCATCTTCCAACCCACTAGGGTTACTTTCTTTCTCTCTCTCTCTCTCTTTCAATTCAATACTTCATTATAGTTCTATTTTGTGTAAGTTTTTAGTCTTCAAAACTCTAATACTACATCAAACTAAGTGGACCTAGTCGACTTAGTTTTGTGTCTTATCTTCTATATAAAAGACTAAGTCAACTTGGTTGACTTAATTCTTAAGGACTCTTGCTTTTACAAAATAGTAGTGACCCTATCGACTCTATTATGTAATGTTTTCATATAGTGTTGTGTGAATTGAATCTATACCATTCTTAATTTGGAAATTAACAACTCTATGCTAATAATTAATTTACACTTTCATTTTCAATTGTTTCCATGCTTAGATTAGCTCACATAATCTAATTAGGTGGTTTTTAAAAAATATCATTTAATTGAACTATTTTTCTCTTTTTGCACACACTACCAAATCACACAAATTTTAAAATGCATTTAACATTTGTCTTCCTAAGGCCTACCTACTTGGATTTAATCGCCAAGGGGGAAGCTGACTTGGTTTTCTGGCTAATTATAAACACATAGTTAATGGTATATATTGGAAAAGATCCTAATACCCTTATAATTTAAATATTGTGAAGTGAGGGGGTGGGCCCTAATACCAAGGTAGTACCATTACCAACACAAGTCCCTTTTAGCCTAAACATCCTAAAACCATCCATAGATTGTTTTTTGGTTACCTATTTTTATCCAAACTCCCTATCACACTTAAAATAACAATTTATAATAATCTAACAATGCTTAGGATGAACATTTAGATAGCATTTACTTTTCAGTTGACTACTTGCTCTTTGCTCATTATATGTTGTATTATGAAAAAATGTATTAGATAGCATTGGTGAAAGGTTTTGTGTTGTGTGTCAATTGGATCATTCTCATTGATCCAATTGTTTACGTGTTTGATTCCATTTCTTGCTTCAAATTACATTTGTAAAATATTTTCCTATTTTTAGCATATTATCATTTTATTCGACACAGTCTTTTATAGACTATATTTTTTCTTGACTACAGTACTGAGTTAACTTGGTTGACCTAGTACTCTTTTCTACCAATTAGGTTACAATACTTACTCAACTTGGTTGACTCTTTATCCTTATAAAACTATTTTTTCCCTATTTATAGTACTAAGTTGACCTAGTCAACTTTGTACTCTTTTTCATTTTATCCAATAGTAATAAGTTGACTTGGTTGACCATATACTCTTATTTATCTCCTAGATTATAGAACATAGTTGACTTAGTCAACTTTATATCCTTCCTATCTCTTTGATTTTGCATCAACTTTGCCTTCCCTAATCTCTCTTCTTCATCAAGAACTTCTAATTTGGAGACAATACTAAATTAAATTCAATAGATATGATGAGTCTTACTAACCCGAATAGGTTCTCCCATAAGCATATTTTGGATCCTATCCTAGATGAAAGTAATGCACATGTAGCCACTCACACTAAAATCTATAGGAACCCTCCTCATTCCTCTTCACTTCAAAATCCTCTCTTCTCATTTGAATATCAACCTAAATTAAAGTATACACCATAAATGCTCTTCTTCATCAATGAGTTTCCTTAACATCAAGTAAAATATCCTTACACTATTTATCATCTCATGATAATTGTTCAAGTTAAGGAACCCCATTCACCTTCTCCCACATTCTCACATGGATTTGGAGATACTATCATCTTTGATTCTCACCCTCTTCCCTCTATTTTGACCCCTTATCATACTATGACATTTTCCTCTTTGATTTCCTCCACCTCTATGCCTAGTATCTCTACTAACATGGTAAGTTCTACATCTATTGAGCCTCTTTTTAGACCCACCCTTCTCAATTCTTCCACTAATGCATCAGTTTTTACCCATGGTCATCATGCCTCTAGTGATTCTTCTTCTCATTCCTCTACTAGTACAGCTTTTGAAACACAAGTAAATTATGCCACTAGTGCCTCACCAACAATTATTCTTAAGCTAATACTAACACCCAGATTGGTATGCAAGCCACTACTACTAATTCTAATGCTTTAAAAAATGCAAATAATACAAATCAAACCCATCAAATCCTATTATAAACTATTAATAAAATGAATGATTTCCAAGATAACTATACAAATCAAATGATACAAATGCAAAATCATCTTATCCATCTTAAAACTCTATGTCAACAAGTTTCAAGGGGCATGCATAACCAAAATGTTCCCCCACCTCTTCTTTAGGATTCCCATGGCAATGTTATCCTACAACCTCCACTTATAAACAAAAATATCAATCATCTTCAAAATGAGCCTCTTACTTCTCAAATTGCTAATATCGATATAGGAGGTATCACCCCTACCATTACTTATAATGAATCAACAGATCCTACTCTCCACTTAAAAACATTTTGAAATTTATATAAATACTAGGTCAAGTTAAACACCTTTATTTATACCAAGCTATTATCAAAGACTCTCATGGGTTATGCTTTATATTTTTACAACCAACTCAAATATCATTCCATCATTAGTTTGGAAGACTCAGTCAACTCTAGTCCAAGAGTTCCAAACTAGTGATCTCCCTAAGAATACCTTGGCCCATTTTATCAATTATAAGCAACTTGAGACCAAAACTGTATAAGATTTCATCAAACAATGGAAGACCTTCTTTAAAAAATGTGAACATAATATGGTAGATGATAAACTCTTTCATATATTTACCAATGTTATTTTTCCCAAGTTGTAATATTAGGTCCAAACTCTCTCTTCACGCACATTGGAAGAGTTTATTGACCAAGACAATTGTCTAGATTTCCTTATACATCAATCTGATCCATCCCAACCTTATATGGGTACTCGAATGTTAATCAAAAATAGGAATTATCATGCTATAAATTATGGTGTCATCAAATACTATGATACCATTCATACTATTCAATCTATTGTTCCCATCCAGACTTCAAAACAAGATTTCCCTCCTAGCCAAATCACTAATCCTCATTTATCTTCAACCGATAACATCAATGTTCATAAACCTTTACACCTTAGCATATTTTAAAAAAATGTATACCAATGCCTCTTCCATGAGAGCTTAATCCTACTTGAATCATGAAATCTTGGTACAACCTAATAAATTTTGTTGGTTTCACGTAAGTTGGGGTCATTCTCATGAAACTTGTAGACATCTTCATAATTTGGCTATGGATTTCCTTCTTAGTCCTAATTTTGACCATGATTATATCCTTCATAAACATCAACAAAACTATGACACCACCTTCAAAACCCATGAAACAAAAAAATAATATCAATCTTTAAACTAGGCTGATGCTCATTTGGCCATTTATAAAGACTCTCATCTAAATCACCAAGATAACCAAGACAAGCCTACCCCTTCTACCAATAATGTTGATAGTCTTATTGACCCCTAAAGAGAATGTGGTCAAATGAATAATATGTGAAGGTTGGTTGCCTTCATTGATCCTCATCCCATCCACACACCTTAATTACCTTGTACATTTTGTGTTATCTAAGAATCTTCTCCAACTCACCTAATAGAGTTAGGGTAAGAAGACCTTATATCTTCTGATGAACCACTTCCAACACCTCCCTTAGATAACACATCTCATACCATTTCTACCATTCCTCAAACCTCTTTACCTATCGTTATTAATACTCAAAATTCTATCAACACTTCTTCTAATCTATCTCAAACCAAACTTGCATCAACCACCCCATCTTCTTAAGATAATCAAAAAACTTTTTCCACCAATTAAATATTCTACATCTTATCAACATAAATTCACATACACTTTGGTTATCCCTTATGAGGACCTCCTTCAACACTATGCACATCTATCTAATAGCCATCTTATGGGTTATGATGAATGGGATCCTATCATGGAACTCACTAATATCCTATCTCAAATCCCATTTTTTGAACTTATGTGGACCTCTCCACATCATCATAATTATCTTATGAAGCTTTTATTTGAAATATGCATCCCTCATCCTCCCCTATTAGGATGTAAAGCCACCTTATTCAAATCAAATTATAACATTTTACAAAAGTGTGAAGAGATGTCCATACATGTTGATGATAAAATAGACACTTCTCTTTCCCTCAAATTCCCCATTCTTTCCATGATCCCAGATGAGATTTTAATTTATGTGGATGATCCTCCTATATTTATTAGTTTCCAAATTGATGATGTCCAAGTTAAGCATTGCTTGATTAATGAGGGTTATATAACTTGTGCTTCCTCTCTAGATTTATCAACACCCTTAGATATTCCAAATTTAATATTAAATCCATTCACAACATATACCAAAGCTATGAAAAAATGCAAATGCCTCCTTTAGGTTGTGTGTGGATCCCTATTACTATCCCACTTGTCACCATTCATGTGAATGTGATGATCTTGAACTTTCCTCTATCTCATAATATTTTGCTTGGTAGGCCATGGAATCATCACATGAGAGGAGATACCTCTTTCGCTTGCCAATGTGTCAAATTTCCTCATAATGGAGCCATTTATAGGATTCAAGGTGACACTAATCCTTGAAATTTTGATCAATTTCAAGAATGTCATGTATTAAATATTCCCACCCTTGAACCCTTGCCAAGCATTATATTACATGAATATTAATTGTTTAAATTTCCTATCAATTATACTCGAGGTTACAATGGTCACCCCAGACTGACTAGAAATATATCCCATAACCTCTTATATTTTGATGACAATGAGCCTAATGAGATCAATATAAATATTAAAACCTTATATCTCTCACCTCATCTCATTTCTTAGCTTCCCCTTTATTTAAAACCTCATTCCCATCAATCACGTAGTTATGATATACTCATTGTCTTAACTAAGACTCAGCATTCCATTCATCACACCACAATGGATGACCAGATCATCCCTACCTATGCCATTGATATTCATACACCTAATTATGATGATGTATATACCTTAGATGATCCATTCTTAAGATCTCTTGTTCAATCTTGAGATTCTAAAATTATTATTTATCATTCCTCTTTGCTTCAATCTTTAAGTATATCTCCTAGTATTCTATCTTATATCATTCTTAGTTTTAGCATTTTTCATCTTGATCATAGGGTAGATGTGGTGTGCACACCTCCAATTTTTGAATAAAATCATATGATTATGATTATGGATTTTGTTATGACTAGTACCTATCATTTTTTCAAATAATAAGACCCCTCTAGCTGACTTATCCTTGAGATGCTTTCCTTTAGCCTTCTGTAAATCTTGGCCCTCCCTTAATTGAGCATAGTTTAGATGTTATTCCCACTCCCTCTATAATTGAGCCTCTACCTATTTTTTATCTTATTTCTCCTTTAGTTTATCCTTTCCTAGTCTCTCCACCAGCCCCACCTTCTCTTGGTGATGGTTTTCTCCCTTTATTGTAACTTGATCATTTACCCACCAAATGGATCAATCAGCCATATTATGAAATTCATAAAGTTATCAGTCACTAGACTAGAGATTGTCCATTATATCAACCTTACTCACCTTCCACTTCTAATCCTCCTATTAGTACATGTATCAAGTCTAATCAAAAGCATATTTATTGATTCCACATCATAGATAATCATTCATACACACATTATCATAAGTTGATGAAATATATTCACACCTTGCATCTCACCACTCCTGAACCCACAAACAAGGCTATACCTCCCTAGAAATTATTACCTAAATATCTTCACAAATATGGAGAGGTATATTATCTCTTGTACCAATGTGTTACTCATCATACTAATAGTTGTCATATCCTTCAACAACATCTTAAGTATCACCTCATAATCATTCATGCACCTACTACCCTTCCTTCCACAACTCACCCTTATAATAAGGCTCCTCATTATTCCCCCATTGCTTCACCACTTATGGAACCTTATCCAAATACTATTTCTCCACCTATGATTCCTTAATCCATGGACCTTCCCTCACTCATGGATCCCTCTCCACTAGTGACTCCATCCTCGATGGCACATTCCCCACTGGTGACCCCTTCATCTCTCATAGAATCCATTCCCATGCCTTCTCTTGAGCATCCCCTACATGATAACCCTCATCATCATGATATTTTAAGAATACATACATTTTTTTAGGAGATTTAATGTGAGTTATTTTATCAACTTTCCCTGAAGATTGATGAGGCTTTGGCTATAGTTTGAGTTTAGCTTCATAGCACATTCCCCACCAGTGACCTCTTCATCTCTAATAGAATCCATTTTCATGACTTATATTGAGCATTCCCTACATGATAAACCTCATCATCATGATCATTCAAGAATACATAAATTTTTTATTGAGGATATTTAATGTGAATTATTTTCTCAACTTTCCCTGAAGATCGATGAGACTTTGGCTACAGTTTGAGTTCAGCTTCATAGAGACTTATCAAATGTTATGGATAATGTGTGTGGACAAATATATCAATAATTATGAGAAAAAACATGGTGTTCTTACATTTATTTCTTCATTTTTATTGGACATGTGCTCCAACTTTACATTTATCTATTTTTATCATCTGACATTGCATCAGATTCTTATCTATCTTACATGGTGACTTTTGTTCCGCACCACATATTGCTTATGTTGTCATTATTCTTCTAATGTTTTCTTATGGATTATTTTTTATAATTTTGTACTTGTTCTTCTTGAGTTAATTTGGTATGTTTACCTTTTTTTTTCATGATTGGTTGATATCTTATCTCTATAAACATGGATAATTTTTATTATGACTTGGTTATACAAATCTTACTCCCTTTAGTCATTCCTAATTTACCATGTGATCAGTTAGCAAATAATTCATCTCATTATAATATCCTTTTACCAATCCACTTTGGATCTCCCCTTCTTCCCATTTATTCCCTTTCACAAACTAATCATACACATGGTTGAGACTTGACATAGCATGGTTGTTCATAGTTACGATTAAGTGTTCTAGTCAGTCATATCTTTGGACACTTAGCTTCACTCATTCATGTGTATCACTTTATCTCTCATGATTGGTCATTCTAATTCCATATGGAGGAGGAATCTTAAAATCCATAAAATTTTCAAAATCCAAATCATGTAACAAAAGTAAATGATTTAAAAAGCAACATTTAAAAATTTCAAACGTCAAATCACACTTAAAGATGTGATTCTAAACACATCTCCTACTTTTAATCAAAGATCAAAATTTATAGTTAGCCTCATGATAGAGCCAAGGTCTATTGGGGTGTGGTGGGCTGGTATATTAAAAAAGGAGAATTAAAAAAAATCTTTTAGTGGTACTTATTTTCTCACATAAGTACCCAATCTTCACAATTGACTAACAAATTTATAAGGGGTCTTAAGGAAATGGGAATACATTGTGGGAAGGTAGGTCAATTTTAATTTTGTTGTTCAAAATATCTAACATGAGTTTATTTTAGCACCACACTTATTTCCCTACAAATATTTGTGCTTATAGCAAATATGTATCCTCTATATATTGATGGTCACTAGTTACTTAGTGTCTTCTCATGTCTTGAATATGCCTCATGTCTCCTAAGGTCTTCTTATAATATGCATATGTTATGGTTATTCCATTACATTTTTCACTCCCTATAATACTGATATTTCCCCTTGAAAAATATTGTTTTGTTCACTGATCACTTCCTTAGGGATACCATTTGTGAGTTGCATTTAAGACCTTGGAAAAGGCCAAGCCTTCCTCATAAATTACAAAAAAAATCACATTACCCTTCCAGACATCCCATTTTACCATATTTTCACATTATTTCCACCTCTTTGGTGTTCCCTTTATGAGTTTCAATATAATACCATGGATAGGACCTGGCCTTCCTCATAAAATTTTCCAATATCAAAGTCATAAAAAAATTTCTTGTGTCAAATATGAAATAAGATGTGATAGATTATGAGTTAGATGTAATTTCCATGCTTCCCATCTTGATTTAGTATGTTTTATGCTTACTTCATTAATCTTTTACTTTTATCTTATTTTTTTCTAATTGCATGTAAGAATCAAACCACTTTTCTTAAGTTGTTCATACTTCCCAACTTAAATTAGCGTGATTAATTTAAGACCATTTTACCAATTTTGTTTATCTTTTATACTTCCCAATGTGATTTAGTATGATTTATTGACTTGATTGATTTGCTTTTGTACCATTAATATTTCACATGTTTTCCATTTTATTACATTATTTTCATATTTCCCAACGTGATTTAGTGTGATTTTACTTGTTTTAATTTCGTGTTAATATTTTTCATTGTTTAAAAACATTTTTCCCTCTTGTTTACCACATTATTTGTTTATTATACTTATTCATATTTTGCTATTACACATTTACCATTGTGATATAGTGTGTAGTGCATTTATTTTTCATTAACTATAATTTTCCAAGTCTTTTTGCCTTTTTCTTTTTAACCATGCATGTTTACTACATAATGATAAAAAAGATAGAACCACACATATATTTCCCATTGAATATAAAACAAAAGAAAAATACATGTTCCAGAAAGAAATATATCCATGCATCCACATCCACAACAAAAATATAACTCATAAGAAAAAGATCCAACTATCAAAACATAATATCTCTCTATATATCATGTGTTTTAAATATAAATAACACAAAAATACATCACTCTACCTTTATGGTTGGGCCCCATCATGTCTAACTCATGGCATGGCTACACTACCCATAGATTCCTTAGACTACCCCCTCTAAATGGTATGTTATAATGAGGTTGTCTGAGATCTCAACCCTAATACATGTCCCTATATGTTGGCCACCTAGGCTTGTACCTATCCCAATTGTATAGTGGTATCTATATGTGTGAATCTCTCTTGAGCCAAGGCCTATGATGCCTATGCATCTCTTACTCCCACCCTTTTTGGTGGATGTAATCCATCTCCATGTGCCTATAGCTACCTCACAACCTCCTCCACTAGTCTAAGATAGCCCACCTAAGTTGGGATAGGTAGTACCATAGGATCATATATTGTGGTGGGGTTGTATGGTGTCAACACCCCATCTAAATATCATGGTGTGCTCCTATAACTAAGGATCCCCATCTAATATCCTCATCCATAAGATCTATAAATTTCAAACTAGATATATAGTAGATCACATATATATCTCAAAATCTATCTATAAATCATATATAACTAGTTTTTTATCATTAAAATTAAAGATTACAACATTTATCACATGTCTCGATGTCACAAATCACTATCTCCCCATCTGCTTATCCACCAAGCATGGTCTCTCCATAAATTTTCCCTTTGATTAGGACACCTCCCAATCAAATCAAAACCTAGAGTCACCACCTGTGCACATTTTAGGATTCTCCCTAGTGGTGCTTCTATCAACTAACTCTACCCTAAGCTGATTGATGGGTCATCCTAGATAACTAACCTCTGTACTCAATCCTATCATTGGTGTCTCCATTGGTGGTGTGATTGAGGTGGTCACTACTCCTCCTACTATGGTGTTAGTTATGGTACCTACTAATCCCATACATCCACATCCATGCCCTCTCCTCCTCTAATTATCAGCTATCATGCTTGACTAGTCCATGGTCTCACACACCATGATCTAATCTTTATATCTTGACTCATGTTCCTCCTATCTCCCTCAGCTCTCTCGCATATCATGCTCAAAACATCAAACTACTATAAGAACCACTAGGTATGGGACTTTAAACTATCCTAACAATTATGTCACTAACTACAACTCTACCCACTAGGTATAATGGCCTATGATCCACTATCGAGCCAAAATTATCATCATAATCACCTGACTTGGTGAAATAGTCATAATATGTGCATAAGGCTACCACATTATCTCTTCTCATGTGATTTTTTATACTGATGACACATGAGACACAACCCATACCACCTGATCCTTTCTCCATCACATGACCCTAGGTAACCAATCATCGACCACATGTGGCAATCTAGTGGGATGATACATCAAGAACCTCTCATATATCCAATCAATCAATAATACCATTGGTCCCATAGTCTTCTACCATCTGGGGAGCATCCCATAATATAATGTATGAGCTAAACCTAGACGATAGACCGTAATTCATAAAATGCCCACTAATCTAATATGGATTGACACAAGGCTATCACATATAGTGATACCTTACCATCCAACTTGTGATAGAACTTGTGTTATCACAATTCCTATCACATCCTTTTTATATATCCAAAATATATGTAATATACACATCAAACAAGCTTACCCTTAGTCCTAGGTAAATCTTGTATGATCACATTACCCATTAGGATAGTGCTTGTCTCTCCTCCTAATCATCTAGTGTCCCTATGATCACCAATGTCCCCCCTATAAGTAGTCCAAGAAATACATGGATGCCCTCCAAAGCGATACCTATGTCTATGGTATCCCCATCTACCACCCATCTAAAAGTGTTGGTCAATCATTCCCATGCTCTAAGGAACATGACCATAATATCATCACTTAGTGGGATATGCCTCATCTCTATGATGCCTCTCAATCCCAAGGTGACCAATATACTTCTATCCACATCCATCAATAAATCCAATAAATTTGGTAACCATGAAGAATCAAACAATCATCAAAATCTCTAGTGTCTATAAAATATCAAATAACAAAGGATGTATTAGACCTCCATGTCACTCAATCAAAATACATTATTTGAAATTTCATAAAAATAAACTAATTTACTTTAATTTATTCATTATTTACCAAATTATCCTATTTTTAAACTACATTAGCCTTTTTAGTACTAAGTTAGCCACCTAGTGGCTTAAAAGTACTATATCAACCCCTTTTACCTAGTAGTACTATATCAACCACTTAAGAAACAACTAAGTCAACAATATAGTACTAAGTTGTCCACCCTTTAACTTAAAATAATAAGCTAGTTTTCTTTCTAACCTGTAGTACTATATCATCCACTTAGGAAACAACTAAGTTGGCCATATAGTATTATGTCATCCCTTTTCAACAAACTAAGTCAGCCCACTAAATTTTTTATCTTCTACAAACTAAGTCAACCCGATCAACCTTACTCATCCATTGCAATGAATTTTTGACTAATTTCCATAAATTCCTTGGGAATTTAGTACTTTGACTCTTTCCTATCTAATACCCCATTTGACCCTTAGTGTCCCTACAAATTTCCTAGGGTTCATTCTGGTATCTAGATTTTGCCGAATTGTCAAAATTCTATAAAAAAATTCACTTTCAAATAAAAAGGCTCAAAAAATTGAAGTTTTCAATTACTTACCTATGTTTCACTCATTTTGGCTGCTATGTGTCCTCCCCATCTCAATTATTATCTCCTCACCATAATAGCTCTCTCAACTCTCACTAGATCTCCCAGAGCTCCATTTTTCTCAAAATAGTAAATAATAGAGAATGAATTCTTTTTCACCCTATTTATATTTACTATTAAAAATTATTTACCCTTAAAAAATTTACCATCATATTCTTTATTTTGATCATATCTTTGTTTCTAATAATTCTTTTTCCAAACTATAAAAAGTTACATAATCCTGATGTCGTACAGAATCTTTCTAACTATTACATGTATATGTTGCAATTTTTTTGATTTTTTGCTATTTTTTGCTAATCTCTATAGGTTCATATAATGTTACTCACATTATATGCCTTTACATATCTCACATATCCTTATTTATGTACAACACTAATGTAAGTAAAGGCATGTGTTCTTCAATTTTATCCTTTCATTTATCTTATTTACTCCTCACTTCACTTTATTTAGCATCAACATTATGTATCATCATGTTATTTTCTTGAAGTACCATCCCCTATTACACCTTCATGACATTTGATGATATTTGAGTGGGGAATATGTATACACATAATATTTTTAACTTTTATCAATTAATTATGCTCTTTATCTTACAGGAACCAATCGAGTCTCAATCTCTCTAAGTGTACGCCCTAAGGGGTGCACTGAGAAATGGGTGGGAAAGCCATTGGTGTTTCTCAAGATTGTTGTTCCTTTTACGACTTGATATCTACACACTTGTCTCTTATAACCCACTCCCCTAATCTTTGCCTCATATTTTTCACTCTTTTATTCGTTTACCATCTTCATTATCCCTTTCCCTAACCTAAACCTCTTTTTAAAAATTGGCATGACTATGTTAGCCACATCGATATTATATCCTTATTAACAAAACTTATTAGGGACTAGGTCAACCCTTGGCTGACCTAGTTAGTTTTTATCAATTACAATACTAGGTTGATCAAGTCAACCTTGTTAGTTGAAACTTTTAGAAACTTTTAGGGTTAGATCTACCTATATAAACATAATGATTTCCATCATTTATCATAAAGAGAAGAAGAATTAAGATATATTGTGCATCTACTTATCCACCATTATACTTGAGGAGAAAGATTATGGTTTCCTATTTTCTTTGGAAATATAGCTCTTGTCTTTTGAAGAAGTGTTTTGGATGCATTGATAGGTTGTGTAGCCTAAAGTTGATTTATCTTAGTCATCTTTACATAACAAAACAACCTATTGTGAAGCACCTTATCCAAGGGAGATATTGAGGCTTGGTAGTTTTATCTTAAAAGGTAAGTATTCCTAAATATATTCCTCATTTATAATAGTAGATAGATATGCATTTTCACTTCTCTTCCATGCATTAGAATTCCATATACATTGATGTGAGTATATGTCTTCTATGCATGTTTACTTTTAGTGTGTATTACACCCACTTTATGCCACAAGCTTTGGTGATCACTAGACTATATTTTTTATTTACTAGTTATTAGTTTAGTGAATATGAAAACATAATAGCTAGTTAGGGTTATTTCAGAGTTTTTCTTGACTACAGGATTTGGAACCCTCCCTAGTGATATTATTATGGTAAGAGATCCCTTAGCTAGGTCTAGCAGATCTATATTGGTCATGATAATGATTATCTAATGTATCCCCAATTAGAAGTGTAAGTAGGATCTATCTTCTCTGATTTAGGATTGATTTATAGATATTATGAATTTCCCATTGCATATAGATGGCACGTGTGGATGCCCTTTTACATGAAAAGTCTCTCTTGTGAGCATTTTGAGATGACTAACAATTTTTATATGTTTTTTTTATCTTTTTATGTGGTTGGATTCATTTGAATGATTCTTAATGGTCTTTTAATCTCTTTCCAATCCATTTATAGATTCTTGATCAACTGATTATTCCATATAATTCTCAAAATTGGTCATGTTTTCATTCACATGGTGGACTATATAGCATAAAAATTAGGTGATTTGAATGGTTTGGATGTATATATCCAAGTTATTTAATTTGTGTTTCAATTTTATATGTGTTAATTCAATAAGGAGAATTGTCTTTGATTTGTTATAGTTTTTGTTGCACCTTCAAATCTCTAAAACACATAAAATTGTAGATGGCCACTTATAGACTTGTAGGTCTATCATTGAGAAAAACCCAATGTTGTTAATGTGTCTTCAATCTTATCCAATAATGATAACATGTTGTATAATTAATATTAAATTTCATAGATCAATTGATATATCTCCCAAGTATTTTGAGGCCAAACAGTGACTAATTAACCAGTTAGACACCAAATGTGCACCTATAAATTTGCCTATATAGATAAGGACATATAGTTTAAAAGGAACCTAAAAATATGTTTATGGACTTATCATGAAGTAATAAATATTAAAATCAATAGTTTTGACTAATGTGAGATTTAATTATATAGTGAGAAGGGTCAATTCCAAATCAAACTCAAACCTTCTCAAATGCACACCTATAATCAGCCCATTTGAGACTTTACCTTCAATAGTGAATATAGAGGTTGAGAGATTATTTGAAGATGTCATGAACCTAGTAATTTAGTGATATTATCTATTGATTATGTTTTAGTAACCATAATACACTAATTACCTATTTTAATAGTCCAAAATCTCAAACTCCATACTTAGAAATCTCATGTTGACACCTATAACCATTCATTATTGAAATGGGATTTGAACAATCATATTGATGAAGTTTGTAACCTCGGGACTTTGAGGAGGATATTGAGATATCAAAATGATATAACATATTATTTGAAATTATTGGAGGTCAATAATATCTTCACTACCATATAGTTTACATGATCAGACCCCTAATTGATACCTACAATTAGCCTAGTTGTAGGGCTTACCTTGAGATAGTGATGAAGAATGTAACAAGAAATTCAAGGTGTTGAGAGAGAGTGTTTTATCAGTTAGTATAAAAATTATTTTTATTTTTAAATTACCACTAGGACACTAACTCGTAGACCCCTTCCAAAAATGTATACATAGGCAATAATCTCCTATAGGTCTATTTAGTGATCAAAGTCTTTCCTAAACCTGAGAACAAAGGTTTATATGGGTGATTTAGAAATAAATGAGATTATAATATTTATTCACTAAGGTTATAATATAAGAGGTTAATAGATGAACAAGGAAATATAGTGGTAATAGGTGATGAAGCTCCACACATATTCCAAAAACATAGGTTTGCCTTGTGAAACAAAAGTTATTTATTTGGAGAGTTAAGGACTTGGAAACCTAAGACAATAGTGTTTGTGAGAGTTTTTGAATTATGAAAGGATACAAATCAAATTATTAAGTCATAAAATATCAAAAGAGACTTGCGATCTAGGAATTTGACTCAAGAGAGGATGGTTATTATGGTATTAGTTCTAAAATGAAAACAAAATGAAATAAACACACTAATAGCATAACATCTCTAGGCCTAGACACTAGGGAGAGATTAGTCAACAAAATAAAATGACAAACACAAGTAAAAATCAAAAAATCAAATACAAGAGTTCCTTCACATTCCTTAGATGCTCCAAATGCATTTGTATTAGTGGCTTGCTTGGCTTATGCTCATGAAGTCCTTAGCAATGGAAGCTTGGCTACCTCCATCTCTCCTTGGAACATTTGGCTTATGGCTTGGCTTGGCTTGGAATCAATTTGGAATTATAAATTTGCATCAAGAAAGCTTTGAAGATATTTGATCATAATAAATTTTCACCAAAATAGCTCAGAAATGATGTTTTGAGGCCTCATATTTATAGATTTTTGGATTTGATTAAAATGAACCTCAACCATCCATCTCAAGATTGAGATGTGTGGTTGAGGATTAATTTATTTTTTGGAATTAAGTTTGTAATTATCCTCCTCATGACATTATAAGAATGGGAAATTAAGAGGCATGGAGGGAATCATGGAAGGAATTGATGAGGCATGGAGGGAATGAATCTTGATATTTATGGCATTTATGGTCCAGGGATGTCTTCCCAAGAAATGAGGTCACTTGATGATGAATATATTCAATATTCATTTCCAAAACAAAGTATTCAACAAGTTTTCATGGAATTCTTAATTAATCTTGGATTTGGGTCAATTAGCTCTTAAGCATGATTAATCACTTTATGCACAAATTACCCAAATTAATCAGAATGCCTTGTTATTGGTCCTAAATTTGACTGGATTAGAATTGGAAGGCACTATAAGATTTGTTGGATGTGTATTCTCATTTAGAATGTTACCAACAAAAACTAACAAAGGCACGAGTCTTGTGAAAAAGATTTGATAGGAAAGAGTAGTCTAGAGCACATGGGTGAAATATTGGCATTTTGACTCGAAATGAACTGATCAAAGTTAGTTGGCCCATAAATTGCATCACCTCATTTAGGGATACCCTAGCCAAAATTGGCACTTGAATATTTCAATTTCACATCAATTAGCATGTTTTAGTGTTTTTAGGATAACTTGTGCAT
Organism: Torreya grandis; assembly: GCA_037957365.1. Lineage (NCBI taxonomy): Eukaryota > Viridiplantae > Streptophyta > Pinopsida > Cupressales > Taxaceae > Torreya > Torreya grandis. The sequence continues at coordinate 2,315,686 of JARHVA010000603.1, forward strand.
TTTGGATGGAAATTGACCAAAACCCTAGTTGGAGGTTATTGGTGACTATTTTTAGGTGTCTACAATACTAAACAAGGTCATAAAGGCATGATGCTCTACCCACTCAGTCCTAATATGTACAACCTATCTACTCTTGAGAGGTCTAGGTTTGCTTGAAAGTAGACTGCAAATAAATCTAAACAGGTTCAAAGATCTGAGGAGAGTAATTTTAGTGTGTTTTCATGGTGTGAAATTTGTTTTAGTAACCTTTAGACTCAAGCATTAAAGTGAAATATCATGATATCATACCCTATTTAACCCTGCATAAACCTAGTTGCCTACATAAGCATGTATAACTAGTGAGTTGAATAAATGGCTCGGTAAGATGAATTTTAGGAACATAGATGATATTATTTTATGTTTTAATACCTATGAAAAAATTCCATGAGTTATAAAATCTATGAAAAAGAGATAAAATGGAAAAACATAGTCAGACCCTATTAGGCCTAACAAGGTCTAAGTGCATGAACTAGACTATATAGACAGTCAGTCCAACAAAATTCATTGTTAGATTAAGTTAAAACTTAGAGAGTTTTGATAATGTGATTAATAAAATGTTAAATCACTCCATCAAAGACTCATATCTAATAAGTAAGATAAGCATAATAATCTCTATTCAGTCCTAATAGACTTAAGTGCATACATAGGCCTATAAGGTAGTGAGTTTAAAGATGGTCAGTGAAGTAAGATGAATTGGAGATGATATGGACTTAGATAACCTTGAATATATGTTTAAAATCATATAAAAACATTTCATGGATATCTAAACACCTGATAGAGAGGGAAGATGGGAGAAAATAGTGAAATAGGGTAAGTTAGGCAACTTGGCCTACAAACCCTAACCCTAGTTCAATGAGGGTGTAGGGGATATGATGGAAATATAAGGGATATATAAATATTGGAATATGTAAAATAGGACCTATCAGACATTATTTAGGTCATTTTAGGTCAAACCAAAATCAAACATCTCTCACAGAACCCAATTTGTTCTCAGACCTCACATGATCCATGGGACATTAAGATCCTATGTAAATTTTAATACCCTATTTAAATTATATTTTATATATTTTTTGTAATATTCATATGTCCAACTTTATGAATCATCCTTAAGAACCCATGTCACGTCCAGGCTGCCTAAGAGAGCTACAAGGACCCAATGTGAGAGAAATAAAACTTCATGCCTTAAAATGGATTATATTGACTTCAAAATTACCCACAAAATATTCTAATATCCCTTGGTAATCATCCCATGCCATTGGATGGTATGGTACTGTACAAAACTATACAGATTAGGGATAAAATGACTATTTTTTATTATTTTACAAGTCTGTACACTGAGTCAAAACTTTAAAATTAAAATGGAGGAGGGGGAGGATGTTGTATAAGTGAATAAAATGTTTTTTTGTGTGTTTTTAATGTATGGGGAGCCTATATAATAATTTTTCACTCTCTTTGTAGGGAGGCCTAATTCAAGCCTAGTTAGGAGATAAAAGGGGTAGAAAAGGACATCTCCACTCACTTTCAGAGAATGAAATTGAACTTGGAGGTGAAAATCCATAGAGGGTACTATAATATTCAATTATATTCTTATTATCATATATAAGTTTTTCCACATAATGAGGTTTACATAATTTTAGGGTTACAAGGAATGAGGCCTAGTTGGGGATACTTTGAGTCCTCAAGATGGATTTTTGTAGTTCCAATATGGTATTAATAGGACACCCATGAAGTTTGGATGAGATAAAGCAAATAAAACCAAGTTTTGACACTTGTGTGAAAAATAATCCTAAGGAGATGAAGAGTCCTATATACATTTTGTAAGGGAAAGAGGTGATGTGTCAAAGATAACCTGTTGGGGTCAGTTGATAGGTGTATAGAGTATAGAAAAGAGGTAGGATAAACTTATTTTACCATCATTAATTCTTTAAAAAAATATTGAGGTAGTTACATATATCATATTCTTATTGTAACTCACTTAACACTTGTCTACCTTCTCTCTCCTACACCCTTCTCTTCTCTCTCACTTTCTCTATATACTAAGCCACTTTTGGCAAAGTTGGTGTCCTCCACATAAGTAATTCAAATCCCTAATCATTTAAATACTTTTAAAAATAAATAATTATCTGGTTTACCTTCTCCATGAGTTATTTTTAATGTGTATGTTAATTTAGTTAGTCTTGCTAAGTGATAGTTTCTCTTCCTTAGCATGTTGTTTTTTACTTGGATCCATATTCAACTTTGAAAGTCTGTTGTGGGTCTCTTGAAGTTTTATAATGTATTTTTCATGAGTTTAGTTATTCATCTCTACACTATCATCATGCTCTAACATTTTTTTTAGTCCTCCTATCTTGAGTTAGCTTCACAAACCTCCATGAGAAATACTAATGCAATGGGAAGATTTAGATTGGTGTAGGTTCAAATTCAAATTGTGTTTGAAGTTTACTTGTAGTTGGTTAGTAGTGGTCAAGTTAAATTTAGTGTATCACCTTACTAGGATATATTTACTTTATGTTCTCTCTTTCCCTTTTCATCCAAAAGAGCAAGTAGTATAGGTGATGAGCATTCAGGACAAATCTAGGGAGCTAGCCCTTTAATCTAGATGTTTACCTTTACTACATGCAACCCACAGGTATAGAGGTAATCCCATATTCCACTCAATTTTTATAAATATTGAACTACCTCTCCTAGGGTGAAAATTTGAGTGACAACAATAACATTATATCATAACCTAATTTTATGAGGTGGTTGATCTGCAACAAAATAATAGAGTAAAAACAAAAATTTAAAATTATCCTTGGCTAAAGAACATTTACCTGGTCATCATAACTTCCAACATACTTTTTTGGTGACTATTATCATGAATTTGAATGAATGAATCAACTCCATAATGATTTTGTTGTGCTACATTGATATTTATTTTGGCTCTATTTGAAAGCCTCCTGTTGAAGCTAAAGGCACCTTTTATAAAAATAATGCCTCTTATGCAAATCATCCAAGTTCCATCACCAATATTAATGAATATAACTTCTTACATGGAAATAATCTTACCATTTATCTCCAATGAGTGATGCCTATATTGTGTGTATTAGCACTTCACAAAATTGTTAGAATTCACTACACTTCAAGTATGATTCTTTATGAATTATCTTTGGATGTATAAAATGAATAAATTATCAACCATATTGAAATTGAGGCATCTAACTTTAATCTTGGCATGTTTTCCATGATGATCATAATTGAGAGTTAGGGATAGATCTAGAAGACCTCCATACCTTGGCTTGTGATTAACATGTTTGTCTCTCTTTGCCAACACAAAATGTTCATCCTTATAACTCACATTTATCCCTTTGTGAGTATGCTTATCAATGTGAAAGGAGAAATTTAAAGTTTCACCCTACATAACTTGGAACTTGACTAAATAATAGTCATCTCCAATCATCAAAACTTGTGCATGTTGTCTAGGATGACAAAAATACAGTGATGACATTAGTGGAAGACATAAATCTAAATTGTTTACATACCTATGTATGCCATCATAATGCTCATCTTTCTTTTCTGAATAGGTATGGGTTGAGATGTCTTCCACACCCCCAACATTGTGAATACCATGGTTTTAAAATAACAAGCTTCTTTTTGTATGTCAACCTTCCAATATCAACTTGTTCATGTATATATTCCTCCATGCCCAAAAAAATTTTGATTCCTTCTTTATTTCCATCAAAAAAAAATTAAAATCATAATTGATAAATTTTATAAAACTAAAAAAAACACTTGGACCCCACACTTATATTTGTGGAACAAAAATAAAAGTATCTTTGTATCGTTTCCTTCCATTTGTGTCTTTATTCGTCTCTCCACTCCTAGAGTGTTTCTCATGACAACAAATATAAAATGGCATAGTATGAAAAAAAATCTGAAATATGACGTAGCATAGTATCAAACAACAAATATGAAATATGACTTTCTTTATCTTAACCCTGGTTATGATTAAATTTATTACCTCCCTTTTATGATTTAGAAGTAGGATCTTTTGGTAGATTTTCCTTGACATAATCATCCTTGTAATTCAAAGTTTCAAAATTATTGGCATCCATTGAAACATTCTCATTGCCTGCATGCTCATCACTATAATTATTTTGAAAATAAACCTCATATGGAAATGTCTCAAACCTTACAATGCTTTTAAAATATATGGGTTCTCCTAGGGATGAAACATCCTCAATATTGGATACTCAACATTCAACATCAATATCTGCTAAGACATTCTTATTATGCCTTCCAATAAGGTCATCTTAATACTTAACTTCATATGTTTCTAGAATTGAAATATTTTTGTCAAAAAAAAATTCATACCTTCCATATTCTTGGTGAAATCCTCCAAGGGTTGTTTCCTTTCTATTTCTGGCAACTCTAATTTTTTTTCTTATTCATCAATATGGCCATTTGGTAGACCATACTCATATAACATTGGCAACTTATTTTAAATATCATGTTTAATACATTTCATATGTTCCTCCTTAGATTCTTGCAAGAGACATTTTTCCTCATTAAAACTCTTTTAAAGCGCTGGTTCTACCTTTTATTCTTTATTAAGAAATGCTTCTTCTTCTGGAATGATCCCTGCCACTACTAAATAATCATGAAGAGATATGGCTACCTTAATTTCTTTAGATAGAGTCTAGTACTCTTCATACAAACTACCAAACTTAGAAATTAAGAACTCCATTTTTTATTTTTATACTTTTGGTAAAAACTTGGGCTTTGTAGGCCAAAAAAAAATTTAAGAGTCTTCCCATGGTTCACCCTACAAGCTGGTAAGATCTTGGTTGTGATACGACTGAAATATCCCCAAATGGAATTTTTTTTAAAAATAATCAAACTAAACTAATCTAAATTCACACTTATGCTAAAAAAATCAAATATAAAATTTGTTTCCAAAATCCCACACATACATTTAAATGCACATACTCTCATTGTCATTTAAAATAGTACACAATGCAACTTTCACACCACATAGTTGTAGGAAATAGAACACAATAAACATATCTTATACTATGACATTATAATTCAAATAAATGATTAAAAATAACTAATTACATATGATATTATTGGACTAAATATTCATACACAATAACTCATACAATGAAAGACACAATATTGATATAGAACAACACACTTTCAAACTTGCCACAAATCTTCATAAAACACCATTGAAAGCCTGAAAACCACACAAACTCTACACACTACACTTTGAATCTAATATGAAGACCAATTACAATTATTGGGTGGAATTACCATAACCAAATAGGGGGGTATCTCACTAATGAAACCATCAAGCACTCTAAATCTGATATGAAGACCAATTGTAATTACTGGGTGGAATTACCATAACGAACTAGGGAGGATATCTCACCATCAAAACTAAAAATCAATACTCCATAGATTTAATCCTAAGAGAGGAAGAATTGAACATAAGTTCAATGTATAAAAATATGGGGTTTATAATTTTCAAAATATGAATAAAAAATGGAAGAGCTTCATACTTATAGAATTGGTAAAGAAGAAGGAATAAGAGATGAATGGCAAGGAGAGAGAAAATATGGTGCCACATTCTCATGTGTGCCAAAATGCATACTATTGGGCATGATTAGAATTATGTGCAAGGGTCAAAAGGAAAGGAATAAAAGAGGATAAGATTAGCCTCCTCCTTTATCTTTATTTCCCACCTTAATGTGCTTCCAAAACCCATTTTCAAATACTTCATGTAGTCATATAAAATGTAAAAATTGGAAGCTCGAGTGTGGCTTATGACACCCAATCCATAGGTCCATCTTGCATGATCTCATGACCCTTCTAAGCATCTTTTCATTGATTCATAGTCATCCTTAGGCTGTGGAGACCTCATTCCATCTTAGCCAGGACCCCTTTTCCATACTCATTCCATCCTGTAGGTCCTGTAACCTCATGATAATAGCACCCAAGTTGGAATATGGTGCTAGACCCTAGGGTGTCCTCTTTCTAGTCCTCATGTTTAATCATCTTTCGAGCCCAGATGACCATTTTTCCCTGATTCTTTTTCTTCACTATGTTGGCCTAGCATGATTTTATTTAACCCATGACTAATATATCTCTATAAAATTCAATTCAAAGTTCATTTGGAGGGGTTTGAAATTATTTTTAAAAGTAATCAAGAATACAAGAAAGACCATATTCTCTACATATAGCTGGCCAATATAGTCACAAGCTCATTCAAACCCTCACACCAATCCCTAGTCACCTCAATCACACCCAATTTAGCATTTTTACATCTTCATTACACTATTTCACAAAGCACATCAAGTGGAAAAACTAAATATGGTTGTATCCCTCTTCAGAGTATTGGTATGTAGGAAACATTCCTACACAAGGGGTATAGATACACGTTCAGTGCATATTACACACACTAAAACCCCCCTCTTTCTCCAAATTTTCATTAAATGTTAAGCATAAGGAAGATCAAGGGTTGGAGATTAAATCAACTCTACAAAGAGATTCATTGATAGTCAAGACTCAAATTTTCATAGGTAGACTAATACAAGCAAGACCACTATTCTCTGCATATATCTAGCCAATATAGTCACAAGCTCATTCAAACCCTCACACCAATCCCTAGCCACCTCAATCACACCCAATTTAGCATTTTTGCATCTTCATTACACTATTTCACAAAGCACATCAACTGGGAAAACTACATATGGTTGTATCCCTCTTCAGAGTATTGGTATGTAGGAAACATTCCTACACAAGGGGTATGGATACATGTTTATGGCATCTTACACACACTAAAACCCCCCTCGTTCTCCAAATTTTCATTAAATGTTAAGCATAAGGAAGATCTAGGGTTGGAGATTAAATCAACTCTACAAAGAGATTCATTGATAGTCAAGACTCAAAATTTCATGGGTAGACTAATACACGGATAAAAAACAAAACTCATAAAACATAGATCTCTGTGACTCATTTGGATAATAATGGCATGACCTAGACTATAGTTTCAGACCCTAAAGTGTCTTATTTTTGGCACCCCTATCCTTTCACCAAATGAAAGATAGATCTTGATTTGTGATAGTGTCCCAGTCTTGCATAGACAGTATCAACTTCTATTTCAATCATCTCAGTCCAATTTAAGCTAAGTTATATTTATCTTCATTTATTACTATTTTTAGAAAGGTTTAAATTACAATAAAATTAGTGGCTTAATTATTGATATATTATTTATTGATTTAATCTATTCTAGACCCTTAACTAAATTAGGAATAAGACTCCATATTCTTAAAATTATTAAATCATTTGGTGAACCCAACTTACTTCATTTACATTTAAAACCCCTAGAAACCCTAGGGTAAATTCCTTGATAATTTTTCTCCAATTTTTTTCTAATTTTTTACTTATATATTTAAATTAAAAATTCAATTTAATTTTTTAAATTCCATAGTAATTTTTAAAAATAATTATTTTCTTTAAAACCCTAGTTGCATACACTAGGTCCTTTCAAAACAAGCATTTTCCAAAAAAAAATGATTTTTACCTGCATATTTAAATCAAAAATTCACTTTAAATTTTAAAATTCCATAGTAATTTTAAAAATATTTTTTCTTTAAAACTCTAGTTGCATACACTAGGTCCTTTCAAATCAAGAATTTTCCAATAAATTTTTTATTTTTAGCTACATATTTAAACAAAAAATTCACATTAAATTTTAAAATTCCTTAGTAGTTTTAAAATAAATCATTTTTCAAAACCCTAGTTGCATATATTAGGTCTCATTGATTTTGAGGTATCACCTTACATGTTTGTGAACTTTGTATCCTTTTTATGTATATCCTAGTTCCTTATTTAGATTATATTTATATAATCTTTTCTTCCATGATTCAAGTTGTTTTCCTTATGCCACCTAAGCTCCTTATATCTCTTCCTTCGAGATAAAGTGAAAGACTTAGTGGAAACCCTCCTAAATTCACTAATATTCCTTTAACCAGACCATATACCATGGATAAACAACTAGTTCATGTTCTTTTTATAGATCCTACACATCCATATTACACAAATTTCTATGAGGATAAATTTGATAATGAACAATATGAGAATAAAAATAATGATATAAAAATTGATGTTCATAATCCACCACATAAAACTCTTGATCCACTTCCACCTATTATTGATAATTAAGTTGCCCTCAACAAAGATTTGATCCTATAAATTTTTGAGAAAGACTCAGGGAATAGCCTTGAGATCATACTCTAATCTTACAATATATCATGGAAATCAAAAAGGCTAAACAAGTTGAGTCTTTCATTCCTTGAGAGCAATTAGTTGTAAATGACACTATGGTGGCAACTATGTCTAAACAACCCCCTATAGTATCCCAACCCTCCAATGAGGCACCACCAGTTATAACTAGTACATCTTTGTCTCCTGATGTAGCAGTCTTTGTGCAAGAGATAAAATATCTTCAATCCAAGGTGCTACATCTTGAACAAGGTGATTTTAGACCTACACAGGCCTTAGATTATGTTTATCTACTTCATACACCATTGGCATGTCATATTAATTCTACACCCTTACCACAAGGTTTTGTTTAACCCAAGGTCACTCTATATGATGGAAAGGGTGATCTAGAGACATACTTGAGAGATTTTCATGTAGCATGCTTAGACTATGTACCAAATGACTAATTACTTACCAAGATATTTCCATAGAGTTTAAAGGATTATTCTTTACAATGGTTATATAGTCTACCAAATCAATTATTGAATGCATTCAATCATTTATCTGACATATTCCTAGCTCATTTCAGCATTAATATTAGTGATAAGGTTTCATATGCCCAAGTTACACAACAAAAACAAAGGTCAAATGAGAATCTCACAGATTATGTTCTTCGATATAAGACTATCTTGGCTAAGATGAATATCCCCATGGCCAATCAAGAGTTATAAGATCTCTTCAAAAAGAGTCTTCTACCAGCTTTACATGAATCAATAATGTTCAAAAGATTCTCTTCCTTTACTGAGTTATGTCATACACTAAAGGAAAGAGAATTCAAACTAATCTCAATGGGTAAACTCAAGTACACAAGCATATCAAAAATAAAAAACAAGAGTAATAGTAAATTTCTATACAAAGTAAAGGTCAATGATAAGAAGAGTCAAAATCAACCAATAGTTAATGCAGCTTTAGAGCCCCCTCAATGAGTGGTTTTATTAACACCTCCTCGGCAAACTTTTTCCAATCTATCAGTTTATCTAGCTAGAGTTTTACAATAGATTTTAGAATGTAATATCATATCTCTCCCTCCTATTTGGGAAGTTGACCAAGAAATAATCTTCAATGGGGATATGATCTAAATGTATTTTGTATTTTCATAGGGCACCAAGCCACACAAAAAATAGATGCATTAGTTTGAAACACAAGATACAAGACTTGATAGATGGCAACATTATTAATCTTGACACTTCAATTGAGCCTCCTCAAGAAAAGCAAACACATGATAAATAATTGAAAATATTTTCATAGCCTTTCTTATAGCATTATAAACAAGAGATAGGGGATACATTAGGTGTTCACCATGCATATCATGTACATCCACCATTAGCTACATAGAGGGTACCTTCAGTTGAGAAACATCCTTTGAGTAACATGATTGCCATGTATAATTCTAGAGTTCTAGATATAAATTCCATCTCCTTCTTGGAGTAGGATATAGTTGAGGATGATTTGAAGTATCATGCATTATTTATCAAAGCCTATTTTCATAATCATCCTATTCATAGTGTTCTCATAGATATTAAATCCATCATGAACATGTGCACTATGACATTACTGCAACATTTGGGATATTCAAAGTAGAATATTACATCAACGTACATAGTTATTATTAGATTTAGTGTGCACATATAGAGTTCATTGGGTGAGATTTTACTTCTTCTACAAGTTGGTCTAACACATGTGGCCACACCATTTAATATTATTCCCAGTGTAGGAGTTTTTGATATGTTACTTGGTTGACCATGGATTCAAAAAATTTGAGCAGTACCTTCTACAATTCATAAATTTATGAAATTCATTCACACTAATACAATTTTTATAGTTGGTAATGTTTCATATGAGTTATGTTTCCCCACTTTAGAGCCATCTACTATTTTATAATAACTAGTTTCAGTTCTACCACTAGTTTCAGCTTCTCCACCAATTTTAGTTTTTCCCCCAGTATAGATTCAGACATAGTTGAGGCTTCCTTGCCATCATAGAGAGTTCATACACTTATATATAGGTTTCTTTTAGAGCAACCAAAGTTTTAAAATTCTAGACAACTTATAACTATAATGTTCACACCCAGGGTAGTATCATTGAGGTCTCACAAATTTACACATTAATTACATGTTCAGATAGTTTCTCTTACTACCAAATGGGTCCCTAAGATCACTACAGCTACATCTACTTCTCAGAGTTATAGGGGGACCCCACAGTTAGTTTCCACTACAAATATTTTAGAGCATTTATAACATACACAACTTTCAAAGTCACAGTCTTAGCCCTTCCATCATGCTTCATGATTGTGCATGATCCCTCTCCTAGATAAAGGACACCATGATAGGGAGTCTCTAATTAGACTCATTGGTTAGTATTGTTTCTTCTTAGTTTTTCTTGTATATATCTACCTTTCAATTACTTATACATAGTTTATTTTTGCTTACTTGTACATAGTCTCCTTATGATTAATTGTACATAGATTATATCAAAATACAAAAGCATTAAAATATGTCAAAATACCAAAACATTAAAATATGTCAAAATACCAAAATATTCAAATAATCAAAAACACAAAAACATTTCAATTATATGTATTATCCATGCTTTACATTTCTACTACCATGCTAGTCTTACATTTGTTGTTCTATGTTCTTATTTGTCAATTTATCTACATTACCATGCTTCACTTGATCTTATTTGAGTTTGTGCAATGACAACTACATCCATGATTACTTTACTCTACCCATTGATAGAGCATCCTACTTCTACATTCAAAATATACATTGATATATCTATCCACTGGGAGCATATTCTATATCACTACACAATCCATGTTATGTCATTCCTACACCACACACTCTAGTTATCATATTGATGTACATTACTTACTAGCTTATATAGATTACTCTATCGACATTCACTAGTATATATCACTCGTCTATTTTTTAGCATATATCTAGTCTTATACTACATGTCTTGAACACTTTCATTTCTGTCTTTGATTAGTTAGATATGATTGTATTTTTAGTATATTACATGCCTTACTTTCTTACTTTGAATAGTTATATGTGATTGCATTTATCAATTCCTATTTTTTCTCATGTATGTGCCTTAGGAAATTTTCCAATATCCTTTGCTTTTATTCTTGTGTGTGCCTTAAGACATTTTCCAATGTATTTTTCTTCTATTCTTGTGTGTGCCTTAGGACATTTTCCAATGTCCTTTTCGTGTACTCTTCTATGTGCATGTGGCCCTTGTTCCAACCTTGCTTATTTCATTTATATGTGTATGTGGAATTTGAACATGCCTTGTATGCTTGCTTTCTAGTTTGAGTTACATGTGCCCATATCCATTTTCTTCTTGGCCCCTTGGCCACTCTTATATGCTTATTGATTCTTCCCTTGCATGCTTGTTTACTTGTTTTCTTTTCAACTATTTGTGATGCCATGATCCACATCATGTATTATCTTTCTTCTTGGATTCCATGATGGACATCATGCTCCATCCCTCCATGATAAATAACAACTAACATTTCTAGTTTCAATTCAGTACATTTCACATACTATTACATTTTTATATCTATCTAGGCATACCCCTATTGATCTACCAATCTCTCTTATAAAACATGCTATATCTTGAGATATCTTATTGATTATCATTACTATATCATGTATTTCATAGCATAATAAACTTGTAGGGCTTGTTCTTCTGAGGGTAGACATTATAAGGTCTTCATTCCTACCCTCAAATGATGGGGAAACAAATAGGGGTTTTGTCACAAAGATCAAAGCTCCTATCAATCAAAAAATAAATTTTTAGAACACTCAGAACAACAATCAGAGGTCAAACTAGATAAAATAGACCCAAAAATAGTGATGATTCTAGAACAAACATCAATTTTAGTAAAATAAAATAGCACTTGACATGGATAATAGTGTCAAAAACTAGGGTGTTCTATTTTTTGTGATCCTATCCAAACATCAAAAAACCCAAACTTTCCAAAAATAAGAAAAAAATTAGGTTCAATTACAATTTTGCCACATATAGACTAGTTCAAATTCAATAGTTTTAGTATACTTTTCTTAGAGAATAAAAATATAAGGGACATCATGTGTGACATGATGTCTCTCACTTATAGATTTAGATAGGGTAGTTTGTATATCTTATAGACCAAAATCCATATTACAAACACCAGTGATTGAAGGCAATCTGTGTGGCACATTGGTCTTCTTTTCTTTCCATGTTTAGCATATTACCCAAGAATTCTCAGTAGTTTTATGCTTTAATCCATCTAGAGGTTGTTGGAATCTTTTCAAAGTGGATTTTATACAAGCCTATCTCCACATTTCCAAGTGGCTTCCACATAAGCCTATTGCCTAGTGTCAGATAGGCTTTCATACAAGCCTAATCTCAACCTTTTCTGAATGGCCAAGAGTGGCCTAGTTTTTAGCATACATTTGGCTATTCATGCCAATATTGTTAGATTACATTATATTCATGGGCTTTAAGAGCCATCTCATAAAACACACATTTCATACTGATATTAGTTCATAGCTTCACTCATGAGGAAACAATAGAGCCAAAGGACTAGCTAACCTTTGTATTCTTGAGCCACCTATTTAGATGGATTGGACACATAGTCCAAACATTGATTAGAATATGCATGATCATAAAACTTCACTTATTATGTGATGATGGAGCCAAAGGGATAGTATTTTCATTATTGAGCCATTCTTAGGGAATTAAGCACTTAGCTCTGTTTGTGATATTAATTTTGGTACAACACATATCCAACACATCCAACATCACTTAGTATCAAAAGTTTTGTATTGGTTCATGTACCTGATGAGGTATATTTATTGTTTTATTTTCCTCTCTCTCTTACCTATCTTTGTATTTTCTTATTTTAGATATAACATATCTAGTAAGAACTGATCTACTCTTTGTTTTTCTCTTACAGATCTACACTTCATGATGTTCTTTCTCTATGCACACCCAACATCACATAGCTTCATGGGCTTCACCCTTGTAGGTAAGTTTATTTATTCTTTTTATTTTCCTTTATCCTATTATTTTGCTTTGCTACATCACTATAATAAATGGGGGGAAAATGTAGTCATATAAAATGTGAAAATTGGTAGCTTGAGTGTGGCTTATGACACCCAATCCATAAGTCCATCTTGTACGCTCTCATGACCCTTCTAAGCATATTTTCACTAATTCCTAGTCATCTGTAGGATTTCAAGACATCATTATAGCTTAGTTAGGACCCTTTTTCCATGTTTATTCCATCCCCCTAGGTCCCATACCCTCAAGACAATATCACCTAAGTTGGACTATAGCACTAGACCCTAGGATGTCCCCTTTTTAGTGCTCATGTATAATCACCTTTTGATCTCAAATGACCATTTCACATGATTCCTCTTCTTCATTATGTTAGTCTAGTGTGAATTCACCTAACCCATAACCAATAGATCTCTATAAAATCCCATTAAAAGTTCATTTGGAAGGGTTGGCAATTATTTTCAAAAACAAGCAAGAATATAAGACCACTAAGGAAATTTTCCCTATTATTTGTTTACAACCAACCAATATAGCCACAATCTCATTCAAACCCTCACACCAATCCCTAGCCACCTCAATCAGACCCAATTTGGTCTTTTTACATCTTCATTACACTACTTCACAAATTACATCAAGTGGGAGAATTACATAAGGCTTGATCCCTCTTCAAAGTTTTTGTATGTAGGTAGTATGCCCACACAAGGGGTGTGGATGCATATTTAGTGCATATTACACTCACTAATACCCCCTCTTTTTCCAAGTTTTTATTTAAGTTCAAGCATAAAGAAGATCTAAGGTTGGGTATTAAATAAGATCTACAAGGAGCTTCATTGATAGTCAAAACTCAAAATTTCATAGGCAAACTAATATAGGGATAGCAGACAAAACCCATAAAACTGATATCTTTGTGACTAGTTTCGACAATAGCATCAGGACTTGGACTATAACACCAGACCCCAAAGTGTCCTATTTTTGGTGCTCCTATCCTTTCAATAAATGAAATCTAGATCGTAATTTGAAATAGTGTCCAAGTCTAGCATAAACAATATCATCTTCTATCTCAGTCATCCTAGTCTAGTTTAAGCTAAGTTATATTTCTCTTCATTTATTACTATGTTTGGAAAGGTTTAAATTAAAATCAAATTATAAAAATTAGTGGCTTAATTATTTTAATATTATTTATATATTTAATCTATTCTAGAACCTTAACTAAATTAGTAAAAGAATTCCAATATTCCTAAAACTTTTAAATCACTTCCAGAAAGGACACCTCACTCACACATGTGAAATAAATCAATAATAAGAATTTTGGCATCTTTCACCCATGTGCTCACATACTCTTGAAACATATTTTGAATTGTCTCTATCTTCCAAATCATGCATATGCCTAAGGTTGGTTCCCTAACTATTCAACCTTGTCTTTATTAAGCATGTGAGTTATAAAAGACAAATAACCTTGTCACCTAGTGGTGTACTATGCCCCATACCTTCAAATACACTAGATTTCAAGATAGATCCTATTATGGGCCAAGACACCCCATCCCATACATCACCTATCATGGCGCCATGAATTATGACTCATAAATACTAATAATGAATAGTGATCACACACTAATATTTGCTTTACATGATTTAGCCTATGAGAATAAAATAAGCTAACGGTCTTTCGCCAGTCTCTCATTTAGGAGAAGTGGAAATTACATGCTTGCTAAGTAACTCTTAATGTTGTCAAGATAGAGATACCTTCCCTTTCTTGGTTTGAAAATTATTGTACTAGAGTTTACATTTCTTGATACCACTCAAGTAAATTATCCCTTTTGGTAGTATTATAATTATATGCCTAATCAAATTTGGATGTTGTTATTAAAATTTAGGTGGGCATAATCCTTATTCCTTATTTCTTAGATTATAAAACACACTTTTCCATGAATATATTTTATTTTTTTGAACAATTGAATAATGTCTCCCCATTTAGGTTGGGAGGTGGAATTTTTGGACCTTATTAAACCAATAGTATCAAATAGCTTCCTAGTAATCCCCTATAAATTATCCACTATCTCTTTAAGAACCTGGATAATACTCACCTATAGTTCCCTCTATATAAGATAATCAAAACTCTTGAACATCAATTTTATGACTCCCCCAGTAGCATCTACAAAAGTATAGTGGTCCTCTCTATATCTATCCATGTCATAGGGATTTATTTTCCATCATTTTGTCAAAAATAAAAAGTCTTCTCTTTGTCCCATCTTGACCTATTGACCCTTAGCTACCACATTTATCCTTTTCACATTTATCATGGCATTTTTATACTTATAAAATATAAATTTAATGTGGGTTGCTCAATTATTTCTAAATATTGTCTCCTTTATTCTTATTGAAACTACTAAATTTACTAAGGAATGTCTAATGCAACTTCTTGTTTGTTCTACCTATTATGTTTTCCATGTTTGTGTTGTAGGAGTACCTAAGGGAGATTTTCCAATAGGTATCATGGCCCTTGGGGAGGATGTCCCTATTTCAAGAAAAGGAGGAATAGACTTCCCCCATTTAGCAATCTATGTCTATATTGATATGTCAATTACATATATATCCCTACCTATTACTTTCTAGAATGAGATTGTAGGTGAGTATACCTAGGGTGATTAGACAATAGTTATCTTGATCTATATAATTAACCTAGGAGTGGTAGCTAGTATATTAAAAATTGATCTGGACATCAAGTTTTGAAAGTGTATTCCTTTTCTTAGCTCAAGAGACTAAGGACTGGGTCCACGAAAGAATGATTAGGTTACTAGGGTCCTTAATAGGTTTTTTAAATAGTCAATAATAGTAGTGTATGCAACCCCAATAGTCATAATAGTGGTGGTAGGGTCCACCATAGTAAGCTAGGTTGTGTTAGTCAAAATTAGCATTACATCTACCTAAGGCTATTTTATTTATTTAAGAAGCCAAAAAATGTAAATAATCTACTACATAACTAGTAATTTTAATAATTGTGGATGTTTCTAAAGAATGTGGACTTAGAATATTTAAAACCAAGGGAGAGATAACTAGGGTACTAGTTGTTTTATTTTCCATTATAATGATCTAAGGTGGAGAGATTATAAGTGTAGTTTGGGATGGTCCCTGTGGTGTGACGTGAAACTTATATTATTCCTCTCCTTATACATCTCCTTCTCTATCTAATATCAATTAAATACCCCTTGACTTATCACTTCCCTAGTTGACTTCCTCATATTCCTACCATAATTTTATCCCTCTTAAGTAGGTGCTTCCCTCAGTCATCCATTCATCATCTTATTCTATTTGAGTGGTCTCATTAAATGATTTTGTCTCTTATATTTAATTCTTTAATACCCACTCCTCTTCATCACCCCATATTTTATCTTCCTCTTCACTATCATAAATTTGCATAGGGTCTGACCCTCAGTTACCCTTTCTTCTCATTTTCCTTTCCTTGGGAGAAACTATTTTATCATCCTCTACTTCCACCTTTTGAGGTGAAATTGGAGGGTTCTTAGGGTTTCTTATGTATGTAATTAATGGTTTTTTAATAATATATGTTGACCAAGTTGAAGGTGGAATGAGATATGAAGGGACTATAGTGGTAGTAGATGGTGAGGGATTGGGAAGAGTGGTAACCACTAGAGTAATGATAGGTGGTGGGAATGGTAATCTAGTGGATTGAGATACTATTGATGGTGGTGTACTTGTCATGGTAAGTGGTGATGAATATGGATACCCAGGGGACTAGGGAATTACTACTAGTGTAGACAAAGGAATAGAAGCAACATGAACTTGAGATAAAGGAAGGAAGACTTACTTATTATGAAATGGATAATGGAGACAAAGGGAGCATGGAGAAAATTATAGTTGATGTGCTGGGACATGTAGGTCTCTACTCTTAATTTATGCATTGATGTCCCTATATAATGTGTTATAGAGAAGTAACATCAGTTATATGTATAGCATAACTTGAAGGTGTTGAATTTCTTTCTCCAATGTATGTTTCCCTAGATGGGCTAGCTTGTTCCTACGTTTATTCTTCTACCTGAGGAGGAGATATATGGATAGGTTTGGAAACCCATTCCTTATTCTCAATACTCTTGGCATACTCTTTTGTGATGGTAGGATCATATTGGATCCTCTATGACATAATCATAGATATGTTGGACCCGTGTATCCTTATAACCACTTTTGAATCATCTTCAACATTCATAAAGATGTTGTCATGGTCATCATATTGGTGCCCATAGTTTGTCCTTACTTTTATTTCATATTTTTTGATGTGTTCCCCTTATAACCAATTTTGAATCAACATTCATAAAGATGTTGTCATGGTCATAATGTTGGTGCCCATAGTTTGTCCTTACTTTTATTTCATATTTTTTGATGTGTTCCCTTAAATTATTGATTGGATCCTAATGTCTGTAAGGTGTTAGTTTGAACCCATAATGTGCCCTTATCTTTCAAAAAAATTGGATGTGCTCCCATCTTATGTATTGTATCCTTCTAATGATGAAATAAGTTGGATGGATGACTACATTATTGACTTTCCTAAAATTAATATCAATGTTGTTCATTATTTGGTCAAAAATCTATTGTTTATCTACATTTTTAGACATAATTATAGGTAGGTATAAATGATATGACTTTGTTCCTTCAATTCTTATTACTTTCAACTTGGTGTACAAATAATAAATGACCATCTTCAAAATACTTTTATTGATGGGGTTAGATAGCTTGGGCATGTTCTTACCATAGATGTCTTGATATGCCATGTGGAATAAAATTTTAATTAGCGTCTTCATGTTCTTATTGAATAAATGCACATGAATAACATCAAATTCATCACACATCATATTTTTTGGGTAGTCAAAAGATAGTTGCCAAGGTTGCTCATTAGATGAATGCATAGTTGCAAGCATCACATCTACCACTTAGGACATCATGTAGAAATTAATAGCTAGGTAACTTCTAATATATGTGAGTTTTAGGATCAAATTACAATTAATGATATTCCCTAATGCAACATTATTTTTGAAGTTAAAATCATATTTAGAAAATTAACCCGTATCTCATTGACATAAGTGATGGTTTAAAACCCGTATATATATACTTAGCATGGTCATGGAAATTCTCACCCCTAGTATAGAGACCAAAATAGGGATAGCATATTTAGGGCCCTAAACTACAAAGTTACTTGGGTTGCTACCCCATTCTTATAACTTGTTGCAAGCATTGTTATTAAGTAGCCATGAGTTCACCATGTCCTACTTTTATGACATGTCTAAAAAAGGGATCCTATAATACCTCTTAAATTAATTTACATTAATGTATACAATTGGTGTTTTACCAAGCCTAAAGTGTAATATCTTCTCAGTAACCTTGTCATTCATGAATAAATCAAATAGTAGGTCAATGTTGGGTATTGTCTATAGTTTGGTTGTTGCATTGTGAATACCAAATGTTTTGATGGCTAGGAGGTCATCCTTGTACCTTCATTTGAAAATTTAGAGTTTTTACTCATCTTTGTATGGTTTGAAAGTGTTGACCATATCCTAAATGGTGGAGTAATGTTTTAACTTATGGTTTAGATAAGCTGAATCAAATGTTATATCTATGTATTTAGGAAGTCCTACAATTGACTATGTAGATGGGATTGGGATGTGAGATGAGATGAGGAAGCCATTGTAAATATAGTATTGAATAGTAATAGCTTTGAGGCAATGTAATTAAACTATAAATGATGATTCAAAATATATTACTTCAATTATGTTGGCTTTGAGAATTGAATGAATCAATTATTCAGTTCATTTTAATGAAAAGAAATAATGACATTCATTATTTTCCTTATTTATTCTTTGCATTTTAATTTCATAATATTAACTTCCATAAATTTTACTAGCATGTGGCTCCTACATTATTATATGTGATTAGTCATCATAGTATGATAAATGTCTTATTTTTGCTCTCTTGATCCTAGTTTTGATGTATTTGTTGTTTGATTATGTGGACTCAAAGGACACATGTCTTTGCATTGCTATTCTACTCCTAGTTGAGCTATATCTTATCATACTTTATCCCTTTTGTTATATGCTATTAGGATGATGACACATACATGATTCTCACTACTTTGCTTTCCTCAGATTGTCCACAAAAAGGTCCATGCTAACATCACCTTTGGGTTACCAAGATGATGACATGTGTATATCTCTCACTAATTTTCTTTCCCAATACTTTATGTATAAACGTCCATGTTGATGTCAATAGCTCTCACTAATTTTGCAAGTGAAACTAGTATGATTGTATACCTGATTACTTTGAATGTGATTAAGAATGGAAATATGATTAATTTGAGCTTAGTAATGTTGTAGATGGTAATGTGTAGAAGTAGGATAGAATAGGGATTGATAACCTTAATTGTGCACATATTCGAAGTTTGTATGTGTAATTTGCATCTCTTTTCCATATAGTGGTTAGAGGGATAAAATTCATGTATATATACTATTTTGGTGATTTTAAAGGTTCTAAAAGATGTCTAGGATGACCCTAGGAGGTCTAATATTTTAAAATATATATATTTGTGGAAAAAAGAGGGAAAGGACAATATCACCAAAATTGGGACACTAGCACCATATGGCACTACTATCCCTATTATGATTCTAGTGTCTAGGTGGAATAATATGAGGTATGAAGGGCTAAGATGCAAGAATGAGGGTAAAATATTTATTTAGGGATGACTAAGGATGTTTATGGCCTGTACGAAGGCTATATAAGTGGAAAAATAGGCCCTAGGATAGTCTATGGCTAAGATAAGGATAGGTGGTCTCAAGTAGCACTCTTAGCACTCAAGTGTCATTTTTATGTGATTACATTTCCCCCCAACCTTATTAAATAAATGTAGCAAAGTTAAATTACTAGGATAAAGAAAAAATAATAATACCTAGACATATCTAAGAGGCTCAAATCTAAGAATGTGAAGCATGCTCAATTGCATGTCTTGAAAATGAAATGTGCATAGATTAATCCTTAAACGATATCAAAATCAAAGACAAAAATGAGTAAAGAGATAAAAGAGAGGAAATGAATGAATATACCTCACTGGGTATGTGAACCAATGAATAAACCTAGCAACAAAATTTGTGTGTATATTTAGTGATTCAATTGGTAAATAGCTTGGACTGAACTGATGGCTTGATTAATCTCTATGTGTGGGTGGCTTAAGAACTCAATCCATTTTTGACTCCATCATTTCCCACCATTACATGGTGGATCATGAATTATGAATAAATTGTAATGGAATGATGGTATGTCTAACCCTCTCATGTAGTTGGCTCAAAAAATCAAGTAGATTATGACTCCATCATTGCTTAACCATGTGTAGCAGATGCATCTAAAATTGAAACTGCACTATGTAACTATAACTGTCTAATAAGAGATATCTAATTGGAAATTTATAACTAGAGATGTTGGCTCTATAACTACTCAAATAATTAGGTGGCTCTGAGATACTTAGGAATGCCAGCCACTACATATGGAGTAAAGCATGAAACTAGTGTGAAACCTATAACATGATGTCTAATGTATATAAAATATAGAATGACATGGAGTTTTTAATTCCATCTAATTAACTAGTGTGTAAGTGAGTCGATGGAAATAATGTGTCATGCACATGCCCCCAAATATGATACTTGAGCATATGGATTTTGGATTAAGTTGTAATAATTGATATCTAAGTATTTGATCTAAAAATGGGAATGGTAATGCCATACATGATGCCCTAAATTTGAGTAAACTAGTATGAATTTAAGTTAAATTGGTATAAATCTAAGCTAAACTAGTAAATCTATAACTAATTCTATGAAAACCTAGATTCTACCTATTATACTTTTCTAGCCAATCTAGATTTTTCTAAAACTTGGGCTACTATATAGTAGCACCATATCTTGTATAGTAGTGCCATGTGGTGATAGTGTCCCAATTTGGGTATTAATGTTTGACTATTCTAATTTTTATGAAATTGTATTGATCTCTATGTCATTATTTCCCACTATGTTTACTTGAGTCTAATTTCTATAATCTGAGCCTATGTGTTGAAAATTATATTATGAGTACATTCTGATAGCTTGATCTCTATGACAAACCTCTATGAATGCTACCTATTTTGAGGGGAGTTGTTGAACCTGTGAACTAATTGTCCTTAAAATAAAAAGCTATGAAAATGTGTGTTAGCTAGAGCATATATGATATTTGCATAATAATCCAATATAATGTGCATACATGGCATCAAAATGTAAGATAATAAGTCTGATTGTATATTGTGTGATGTATGTTATGTCTAACATTCACAAGGCTATCAAGATAGATATAAAAATGTATGTAATAGTAAATTTGAGCAATAATTAATTCACTACTTAGGGGGATGATGCATCATGTCCATGACATTACCCAAGTAAGAAGGGGAGATGCATGAGGTCCCTCATGGCATCTAAAATTGGAGTGTGTAATAAGAAAAATACAAGTGTCATATCCATGATGCATATAAGAAAGGATACATACAAAACACATGAGGCACACAAAGTAGGCCAAGTGGACACAATACAAGGGACATCAACACATATCACTAAATATGAGACATGAAGACATACAAGAACATTTTAAAATGTCCACATACACAAACAATGAGTAAGTTAGCTTAGATCCACATAGAAGGACATGTACAAATGTTCACATACATAATTAGGAAAGAACACACAAGGACATGGGATCATGTCCAAAGCATACATACCATGAAAAAGTGGCATAAAGACAAAGAGAAATGACATCTCAAATAAAATAAGCATAGAGATATAATCGATTCTAAACTAAGAAAGCTAAAAATGAAAGTATGCATGAATATGTAATACAAATATGTGTAAGAGCCAATATGTACATATGTTGAGTATAAAGTAGTATTAGCTGGTAAAAAATATAAGTAGGTGTAGCATGATCAATATCAATATATAATAATGTTAAATCTATGATGAAGATAATAGAAATATGTAACCTAGTAATTGAAACTGTGTATAGGGTGCTCTAAATGGGTCAATGTGTCAAATGAAGAAACTTTGTATCTATGTATATTCCTTTAGTGGGTAGATAATAGCAAATATGGATTAGTGTAGTGGACCTGAGTCCTTTAGTTACTATACAAACACTTGATAAGAATAAGTGAAGCATGTATGTATGATAAAAATGACTATACTAAGATAACTATCATATGTAATATCTTGAAAATATAAGAAATGTAAACTTGGCAATGCATACAATCTATAATTTTATGTTTTTTGAGTAAATATTCAAAAGTTTTTCTATTTATGGCATATTCCATTATTTTTCTATTTCCTAGATATAATATATGTACAAGAAACATGAGAATGAAATTCTATACAAAGAGTAAGAGATAAAGAAAATATAAGTAAGGAGGAACAATACTAACCAATGAGTCTCATGGGAGACTCACTATCAATGTGGCATATGTCAATAAAGGAATAGTGATCACCTATGCTATATGAAAATGTAACTATGGTCCCATAGCCTATTGTACTAAGTGATTTATATTAGGAACTACTTGTGAAGTAGTGTTAGGAATCCATGAAATTGACTTTGGTGTCCTATGAATTGTAGGGGTCTTAGGGACCCATATAGTATGAGAAGATGTAGCTGGTATAGGTGCCTTGTGTTGATAACCCTAAGAACTCAATAATGCTAATCTTAAAATAAAGTGAGTAAAGGGAAGACCTCTAGAATTTGAAATGTATGTCTAGTGTATAAGTCTCTCTAATAATGGTATCTATAGGAGAGTATGCATACAAGGAAAAACTAAGGGAGTAGACCTCACCTACACTAGTGGATCCATTAAAATCTATGGTGTACAGATAGGAACTATGGTTAGAACTATAACTGGTAACTAAGTTGTAATTGGTAACTATAGTGTGTCTTCCTATGGGATAGGTAGAGGATACTCATATGAAATAACCTCAATTATGATCACCTAATTTGAATGTATACATTTGAGGCATCTATTGATGGTGAATGGGATGGATCCTAACTATTGTATCTATGGCCTACCTAATAACATGTCAATATGCCTGCACTAAGTGTACTACTACGAATCTAGTGGCCACATGTGTTGGTCTAAACTATAAAGGAAGTACAATCTCCTTTATGAAGCTTTAAACATGGCCAATAAAACCACAAATAATTGTCTCTTTAAGAGATATATCCTTCTATAAATACCCTAAATGTTTTATAAGTGTGATATTAAACATGTTAATACTTGACCCATTATCCACCATAACATTATAAATAGGATGATGATCTATGTAGGCTCGTATAAAGAGTGCATATAAATCTAAATCATCATCAATAATATCTTGCTCTGAGTAGGTGATGAGTGGTCTAGCTATAACCAGAGTATGGTACACATTGATGATATTATGTAGTGGTTGTGCATCCTTTATGATAGTGTGATATGATGTTGGTGGTAGATGTGCTTGATACATGTAGTGAACACCTAAAGTTCCCCCTATCTCATTTGTTATATGCTTTGGAAACACAACTGAGAATATTTTTAATTCTTTAACTTTCATTTTTTAAACTTTAGGAGCCTCTATATGTGTGCCCACATCAATAATGTTGGCCTATATCAAATCTCATAACTTATATTTATTGTGATGCATTGGTTTTTGCATGTCCTAGTTCCCTATGATATTCACATAATGCATTAGAATCATATATTTTTAAAATAGGTCATGTCATATCGACCTCTTTGATGGGAGAAAGAGATATGCCATTGCATTCTAATATTAGTTTTAGAACACATACTAGTGATTCTATAATGGCGTGAGAACTCTTCATGAAGGAGATGATAAATCTAGACAAGGCGATGGCTTCGAGATTGTGTGAACTATGGCATTTGGATCACTCTTATTTGAAGTGGCCCTTACCTTGTATGGAGGCTTACTATAACTCTTATTAATTGATCATGATCCACTTATATATTTCAATTTTCCCATAAAGAGAAGCTTGATTTCTCTTTCTTTCACCATGTGGCATAAGTATGTGAAGGTTAAAAACTTATTGAAAAAGATAGCTTCATGTAATGCTAGTAGTAGGCTCTATTTTAATATGACCTAAATCTCTCTATCTAATATGGGGCTAGTCAATTTGGCCAATGTAGTATTATATTACAAGATTATTATACAATGAACTCATTTGATTTTTGTTTTAGTTATGATTCTTGATCATATGAGATCTTATCACTAATGTTTATTAAGAAGTATGCTAAAAACATATCTACCAATGGATTGAATGTGGTGATAGACTGATTCAGTAGATCATAGAACCATTATAAGGCATAGTACTTTAAACTATGTGGAAATAAATTAGTGGGGATCCAATCATTGTACATGTAGTCTAAACATTTTGCATGGAAAGATTGGAGATGGTGCTCTGGGTCACCATTACCATCATAAAATGTAAGTTTAGGTGTCATGAATTTGGATGGCAAAAGAGTTAACTCTATGTGATGTGCCAAAGGTGTATGTAAAAGAACATGAGAATCCAAGGCACATGATGGCATATTGGCTCTCTTATAAATACATAACACCTTATCATGTAGATAATGAACCTCATACATAATGGTTTACACATCTGGAAAGGATTAACTATCCATAGGAGGTGTAATTGCCATTGAAAGTTTTTGAGTTAAAATTAGTTGTTGTGCTAGCTAGATTGGCCCCAAAGTAGGTGTAATAATTTTATTTATTTGGGGGAGTAGAAGATTTAACATATTATTTAATTTTTGAATTAATTAATGTATAATATTTATAATGTCATCCCACATATATGAATCTTTGGAAAAAAAATCTTACAATTGTCTCTTATCAGTTTCATCAAATCAGTTGTTGAATTCTGCCATTATAGTTTGGCGAGTAGGAAACCAAATTATTTTATATTTTGAAACTTTAAATAAATTTAATCCATGAAATATGGAAAAAATCAAATACTAAAACAAATCTAATATTTTATAACTAATATCTAAACATAGAAACAAAAAGGATACAACCCTAAGAGCATGTTGGGTTAGGGTTTGTGCAATATTCGAAGTAAGTTGGGTTCACCAAATGTTTTAACCTTTTAGGACTTTTATGAATGTAAATAATATGATTTTAAAGAGATAATTATATTAAATAAAGGTATAAATATTCAATAAATACAACCACTAAATTGTTACAAATTTGGCTAAATTTGACCTTTTTAAAAATAACAATAAATAATGTAAATAAGAACTTATCTGGAAAATAACTAAGACAGATGATATGGAGGATAAAAAATGAGGCAAAGTATGGTATGAGTGTCAAAAAAATGATCCAAGTGTTAAATCCCATTATAAAATGTATCTTATTAATTTTAAATTAGTGTCATGTGGTGCTAGTGTCCCTATTTTAATGGTAGTGTCTTATGTGTAAGACTATTCTGAGCTTTTAAGTGCACCTATGTCTGGATCTATCAAGCCTATTCCTATGTGAACGAGTTATAAAACCATATATATGAATTTTTTTAAATAGTTTTATTATAAAATACTAATATTAAATTTTATTTTTGAATCTTATTGATACAATAAAGAAAGTGTGTTTGTTAGTGGGGTAGGTTGGATGATACATGAGCATCATCACTTTGCTTGTGTTGTCTAGGATATTTTTATTTGATCAAGAATTTTATGATAAATAATCATGTTTATAATGTTTTAATGGTTTTTAGAGTCTTTTTATACACCTTCTTATGTTTTCCAAGTGTCTAGGAGTGCTAGGGTAGGTTAGGATTTCAATATGGCACTTTCCCACCAATTTTCACAGTTTAAAATTTTGAATTTGTCAAGCATGATTTATGATTTTTGTGAGCATTACATGGGTCATGAAGTTTTAAATGATTATATAAAATTAATAAATACACCATGGGTCTATTCAATGTGACATATGTCACACATGTATAGATAATCAATCTCGATACTTGTGTCAAGATGCAAACTTTCTTGCAAGTGATTGTTGGAAAGTCAGGAGTTAGTTAGAGTGGTTATGTTTGATATAAAACTTGTAAGTTTTTTTTTAAATTTATTTTTACTAATGAAATATAGTAATATAGGTTTAAATACCCAATAAATTATGAATGTATACTCTCAATTTTGATAAGTTTAGACTGCAACTCTGTTTTATGTATATGCAAATAGAGAATGACTATGTTTTGAAAGTTCCATGAAGGAAAATCCAATAATGAATTGTTTATGATGATTGATATGAAATAGGTGATTATTTTTTATGATGATTAATTTTTTTTTCAAATTATGTGTTTTTTCCATTCCACTTTACAAAGTAGACATTATAGCCCTATTGAGATTATACTCGCATATAGATAGTTAACATACAAAGAGTTGTAAAGAGGTATAGAAAAGGTGTTGAAATGTGTGGTTATTGATTAAAAAAGGTTTTTTGAGGATTTATATAAATTTTCTATCTTTTTTATAGTTTATAAACCCATTTTTGAAGTCTAAACCCTCAAGACTATACTCATAGACCCTACATACTAAGACTGCAGACACTGTGAGATAAATAATTTAAGAGAGAAGTGAAACAAATGTGTGAGGATGGAAAAATAATTCTTGGTAAATATGTGTAATGGAAATATAGACCTCAAAAATTTCTCAAAGTCCTTTTAAAACATTTTTGGAACAATTAAACTCATTTATACTCCTCTCATGCTCACTCTATCATAATTAACCCTGAACTAGGGTTTTGATTCAAAAAAGCATTTATAAAGAAATTCCATTGGTGAAATTTAGTAAATTTTTTTTGTTTTTATATGTTTTAATTTATTTTATGTTATTTTTAATGTTTCAATTTGGTTACATATGGAAAAGTATAATTCTAGAAGACTATGTGGAGATAAGGGACAAATAGGCCTAAATAGAGACCTAAAAGGCAGTGAAAAGTTGATTTTCAGATAGAGATAGGTGAGTAAAAAAAAATTAAACCAATAAAATAATATATGGTGTTATTAAATATAAATATTTTTTCAAATCTTGTCTTTACTAGACCGTACAAGGTGAAAAGGTCTAAAAAAAGGCTACAAAAAGAGCCTATCAATAAGGTGAGAAGTAGTGTATGATATGAGTTGATGTTTTGAGGTATTTTTGTGATGATTTTAGAGTCAAAAAGTAATATAAATATAATTATAAATATGGAAATATCCATTAAATCAAACAGTGAGTCTTGTAACCATTAAATTAATAATGAACCAATGAAACCTTGTCAAAGGAGTGAATCTTAAAATAAGGAGAAGTGTGAGTTTGTTTTATTCATCCTCTACATTATTTGGTATCAGATCCTAGGATATTTTGGGAATGTATAAATTACACATGTTAGGTAGAGGATGAGGATTAGAATCATCCCAAATGAGGTTGAAAGCATTGGATGCATTGGTAGTTGAGGTAAGGAACTTGTAGGCAAGGTTGTAAGCCATGGAGTTGGCTTTGAGGAGATAGATGAATAGAGGTGATGTAATTGAGGGAGAGGATGATATTACTCATGAATAAATATCATATTAAGGATATGAAGGTAGATTTTAAGATAGGTTCATAAGAGCAGTCCTTGGAGTGACATCAAAACCCTATATGGACGTATCCATGTATGAGGGTAGTCTTAATGTGGAAGAGTTAGTTGATTAGATCACAACCATGGATAATTACTTTGATTATAAAAAGGCTAGTGAGAAAAATAATATGTAATTTTAATTCACAATGTTTAATATTCATGCATCCTTATGGTGGGATGGCATATAGGAAGATAGAAGAAGGGGAAAATATAAGATAAGGTCATGGGATAGAATGGTGGCCAAGATGAAAGGAAAATCCATGCCTAAGGACTACCGGAACCACTTGTTTATGATAATAAAAAACTTTAGGTATAAATATATGATAGTGAAAGAGTAGATAGATTAATTCTACAAGTTAACCATTCAAGTAGGACACATAAAAAAGGATGCTAAGAAGGTTGTCAGGTACATGAATTGTTTGAAGTTTATCATTTAAGATGAGATAATTATTTTGTCACCTAAAATAATTTAGGAGGCATATAAAACTAAATTTAGGGAAGAAAATAAGTTTTCAATAAGTCAAAGTCAACTAAATAGAGGTAGAGGTGGTAGAAGGTATAGAGGTTGAGGCCAACAAGAAGGAAGAAGATAACCAAGTAATAGAAGTCAATGGAAAGGTCAAAGCAAAGAAGTTATAAATAGTTCAGAGGGTTAAATTAAATCAAGTATAGGTTGTTAAGGTATATAAGTGAAAGGTCATAGGTAGAGGAAGAAAAAACAATTGCTTTGTAGGAAAATGCTTCAAGTGTAACAAATTTGTAAGACATAAGTCATATGAGTGTCTTGAAGACATTCAAATAGGTAGCTCTTAGAGTGAGAATAGAAAATAGGTGGTCCAAAAAGATGAAGAGAGTGTATATGAATTGATAAACTATGTGTAAGAACCTAAAATATGGGAGAGCTTTTTGATGAATAGATTTATCTTAAAGAACAACCATGAGGAGAGAGAACCACCACAAAGGAAAACATTATTCAAGACCATGTGCAAGAGCAAAGGTAAGTGTTACAAATTCATAGTTGACAATGGTATTATAAATAATCTAGTGTCTTCCTTGATGGTGTATAAAATAAGATTATAATTTATCAAGTATCCAAGCCCATACAAAGTCTCTTGGATTAGAAATAGTCACTAAGTCCTAGTGAATTAACAATTCCATGTAGACTTAGAGATAGGTGGATATAAGGTTAGAATCTTGTGTGATGTGATTACCATTGATATTTGCCACATCATCCTTGGTATACCATAGAAATATGATATGAGAGATTTTCCTTATGGGAGATCCAACACTTATACCATTGAGAAGGATGGCTGTAAACACACACTAAACCCATTGAAGGATAGTCAAGCTTGGAAGGATAAACCAAGTAAGAGTAGTGTGATGATGTTTGGAGAGAAGTAATACTTTACCAAATAGTTAAATTGCATCAAGGAGGACAAAATCATGATAATTGAAAGTAAGATCCAAAGTGAAGAGAGTGTATATGAAGTTTCCCAAGAAATCAAAGAAGAAGAGGTAACAATTGAGAAGCATTCTGAGGTGTTCAATGCAAAAAGAAAAAGAGTTATTATAGTCAAACTAGTAGGGTTAGTTACTATCTAATGAACACTTGAAATGGTTGTTTGTAGGCTTGTTCTATCACATGTACTTCATACAAAGTAAGGAGTATCTTTAAGACTTTATTGATAAAGTGGGTATGTTGAGAGTGTTAGCTATGGAAAGAGAAGACAATGATTAGGTAAGGAGTGAAAAAAAATAAGAGAATAATAATGAGGTTGAATAGGTTGAAATTATTATAGGAGAGAAGATGGAACCATCACCATCAATCTAATAGGTAGTAGAACCAAGCTTATCAAGGATAAACATGCTAGAGAAAGAGTCTTATTTCAAAGAAGAAAAGTAGGAGGTTGTTTTGATTGACTTGTGTGTTTCATGAGTAGGTTGGTTATAGGAGAACACCAAGAATCTGAAGATGGTTAGGTTGGAGATCAATACACAATAATCTAACCTCAAAGGATAAGTCAAGGTGGCATTGGTCCAAGCATAAGGATGTCTATGTGTCACTCATAGTCCTTGGAATCTTGGAGGATGTAATATTTCATGGATGGAGAGAAATAGAAAGATAAATTCTAAGGAGAGTCAAAACACAATCTTAGTTGAACTTTTAGGGAAAATTATTTTTTACACCTTAGTAGTATGATGTAAGAGCATCATCACTTCAATTGTGTTGTCTAGGCTACTTTTTTTAATCAAGTGTTTTATGGTCAATAATCACGTTTATAATTTTTTAATTATGTTTAGAGTGTTTTTGTACAATTTGGGATGTTTTCCAAGTTTATATGATTTCTAGGGTAGGTTAAGATTTCAAATTACCACTTTCTTGCCAATTTTCATAATTCAAATTGTTGAATTTGTCAAACATGATTTACAAGTTCGGTGAAAATTATAGGGGTCATGAATTTTTCAATGTTTAGTTAAAATTAATAAATACACCATGGGTATATACCATGGGCCATAGGTCACACATATATAGATAATCAATCTTGATACTTATGTCAAGATGTAAACTTTCTTGCACGTGACTATTGGAAGGTTAAGACTTAGTTAGAATGGTTATATTTGATATAAAACTTGTAAGTTTTGTTTTTTATTGAATTATCATTATGTAATTGAGTAAGAGAGGGATCAAGACCCAAGAAATGATGAATGAAGACTCTCAAGTTTGATAAGTTTGGACTGCAACTCTATTTTTTGTATATACAAATGGAGAATGACTTTGTTTTGAAAGTTCCATGAAGAAAAATCTAATAATGAATTATTTTTTATGCTTGATCTGAAATTCGTGAGTCTTTTCCAAGATCATTTAATGTGTTTTTCTTTCCATTCCACTTTACAAAGTATACATTATATTCGTATTGAGATTGTACTCACATAGACACTTAACATATTGAGAGTTGTAAAGAAGTGTAACATAGATGTTGAAAGGTGTGTGGATGAGTTATATAAATTTTCAATCTTGTATAGAGTTTGGAAACTAATTTTTAAATTTTAAACCCTCAATATTGTGCTCATAGACCTTGCAGACCAAGACTATATACATAGTGGGATAAAGAATTTAAGATAAAGCAAGAACAAATGTCTGAGGATGGAAAACTAATGCTTCATAAAGATGTGTAATGGAAAGACAGACATTAAATATCTCTTATAGTCCTTTTAAAATATTTTTGGAACACTAAAACTCATTTATACTCCTCTCAAACTCACTCTATCATAGTTAACCCTAAACTAGAGTTTTGAGTCAAAAAATCATTTATAAGGAGATTACACTAGTGAAATTTTATCAACTTTTGTATTTTTATAGGTTTTCATGTATGTTAAGTGATTTTTAGGGTTTCAATTTGGTTACATGTGGAAAAATATAGTTCTAAAAGATTGTGTGGAGATAGGGGACAAATAGGCCTAATTAAGCCTAAATAGAGACCTAAAAGGCATTGAAAAGGTGATTTACAAATAGAGATAGGTGAATAAACTTTGTATAAATCAATAAAATAATAGAGGGTGTTGGGAAATATAAATAGTTCTTCAAATCTAGTCTGTCTTGGACCATATAAGGTGAAAAGGTCCAAAAAAGGCTACAAAAGGAGCCTGTCAAGAAGGTGAGAAGTATTGTATGATATGTGTTTATGTTTTGAGGGGTTTGTGAGATGAATGCAGAGTATAACAAGACTATCAATAACATGATAAAATTTAAATAACCATTAAATCAAATATTTAATCCTAGAACCATTGAATGAATAATGAACCAATGAAACCTTGTTAAAGGAGTGAATCTTGAAACAAGGCCAAAGTGTGAGTTTGTTTTTTTATATTTTGCATCATTAGACATCCTCAACACCTTATAGTGATGATATTTGGGTACATACCCATACTTTTAATATATATCAAGCCCGATGTAGTTCTCCCCACCTAAGTGCTAGTGCAAGTGCAAGTGAAACTAGTATGATTATAGACCTAAGTGCTTTGAATGTGCTTAATACTATAAATATAATTAATCTAAGCTTATGAATGTTGTATATGGTAGTATGCATAATTAGGATAGAATAGGGATTAAAAACTTTGATTGTGCATAATTTGTTCTAGGTTTTTATGTGTAATTTACATCTCCTTTCCATCTAGTGGTTAGAGGACTTGAAGTCATGTATATATACTATTAAGATGATTATGCAAGTTCTAAAATAGGTCTAGGCAAACCCTCAGATGTATAAGATTTGAAAAGATATCTATTTATGGAAAAAAGAGAAAGAGGATAGTAGTACCAAAATTAGGACACTAGTTCCATGTGGTGATATTGTCCCTATTATGGCACTAGTGTCCAGGTGGCAGAAAATGAGGCAAGAAGGACCAAGATGAAAGAATGAGGATCTGGGACTACTTTAGGGATCACTAGGGATTCTTATGTCCTACATGAAGGTTGGATAAGTGTGAAAATAGGCCCTAGGATAGGTCTAAGGATAAGTTTTGGATAGGTGGTCTCAAGTACCACTCTTAGCACTTAATTATCATTTTTAGGTGATTACATTAACCATGTTGCCTCATGATAGTATACTTTGGTAATGAAGCTTCCTATTTGAGGCATTCAAGATATGTTCACAACTTAAATTTGAGATAATAAGAGGGGAATTGTAAGGTGATCATGCTTGCAATCTATTATGTGGGTGATTCTTTCTAAGTCCATCAAGAGCACTAAATATCAGTCACACAACTCAAGTGTAAACATAATCTATCCACTCTCACCTGAGCCAAATAGTATAACCATATCAACCCACTATAAATATAATTAGATCTAATTCCATTGAGAACATAATTGTCAATCACACTAATCAAATGAGATATTTTTTGCAATAAATAAAAGCTCAAATGATGCATCTTAGTAAATTTAGTGCATGAACTATGTGTGTGTGTGTGTGTGTGTGTGTGTGTGTGTGTGTGTGTGTGTGTGTGTGTGTGTGTGTGTGTGTGTGTGTGTGTGTGTGTGTGTGTGTGTGTGTGTGTGTGTGTGTGTGTATAATTTGGTTCATTTGCATGGAATATGTACCTCAAATGCATCTCAAGTTGAAGTATATATCAAAATTTAACTTTATTTTATAAACTATGTATAATATGTGTTATAAAACTTAAAAATATGTCCCAAACCTATGCTAAACATATACTATTTTATCCCAAGTGTATATCTAAATCATATAAACTATATCAAATTCTTCCAATTATGTAAATTGTATGAAAGTGGATTCATGTCTCTATAACATTACCCCACTAATATTCCTCCCTTTTTAGGTGAGGGGAATGATATGTGATAATCCCCTTATCTCAAAAGGATAAGATAAACATGTTATATATGTATGAATCATGTAGAAAAGAAGCATATATTGGTATCATGTCAAAGTATATGTATCAATGAAACTCATAATATCCAAACCTAATAATCCCTATGGTGGGAAACACCCAAGTCAATAACCCATGAAGAGGTTGGAGTTGTAACTACTACAAGAGGCTTTGCCTTTTCTTTCTATTTACCTTGGCCTTTTCCATTATAATAATATTGAGTTGATAAATTGTGCTTGATAGACTCAAGAACACCTATGTTGTTTTTATATATAAGATGAGTTAGATGATACATTTGTTTATTCATGCACTTGTGTTCATCATGCCCATTTTTCTTACAATAGGCACACTTAACCTTCTTTTTTTTAGGTTTGACATTAGAAGAGGAGGTTTCAATGGTTGTTTTGGCAGAGGTTACTTCTTTCTTATTCTCTTAACCCTTATTATTATTATTCTTTTTCTCATTTTTCAAAGTCTTAGCTTTTCCATTTTAAGAAATTAGGGATTGAGGTTTTGTGGACTTGAATGTGCCCATCTATATTAAATTATCTTGTTCCTTGGTTAAATCAGAATTTAAAGCATATAAAAAGGGAATTTTCCATGTAGTTCCTAAAACACATTTAGTGGCATGGAATGTAGAGACTAATACTAAATATTCTAGACCTTGTTTAAAGAGTATAGAAATAATAAATTGGTTATCTTGTTTATTTATCCCAAATTAACTCAACTTCAATCTCAAGGACTTGAACTTAGTGAAGAAATATTAAAGAGTGTCAAATTTTCTAAGACATAGGTTAATGAGTTCATTCTCAACTTTATTACCTCTCATAACATATTTCTCCCCAAATATATTTCTTGGAATTGTCTATACATCATTGGGTGGTTTAGCTAGCTCTAAGTGAAATAAGAGATCAAGTGATATAGAAAAACATAATAGCCCATATACTTCATCACTACAATTATACCACTTAACTTTATTTGTATCTATGGTAGGTTTAGTTTCATCACCCATGGTTATCCTATACAAACCATTACTAATTAGAATTATTACCATCTTGATTTTCTATCTTTGATAGTTAAGGGGAGTTAGTGGGTTGATTAAACTTTAATCCATTTTATGTTGAGTTGAGTTATAGTAGTAGTGCAAGTTGTTGTTTCAAAAATGAAAATGAAATTAGAAAGAAAGAGTAACTCAAAATAAATTACAACCCCTTTAACTATGAAATGGTGAACACCCCCTTGAATGTTGTAAATAATGCACACTCAAAAGATGTTGAGCACAATTGAGAATGTGTCTAGAGCAACTAGGGCAAATGTCATAAAGATGTGATTTACAATAAATAAGGTGAGAATGTTTTTCTCCACCAAAAATTAGTCTAAGAAAAGAAAAAAATGTAAGAAAATAAGAGAGATAAATGATGTTTTGAATGTGATGGGGTTTGGCCACCTATAAAATTGGGCCTCACCCTGTAGTATTCAACTAGCGATGAAATGAAGAGTTTTTAAAAAAATAACTTTTCCCATCTTTTGATTACAATTCTCACTATATAATATTGTTTTTATATGAAAAAAATAAAAAATAAAAAATGTGACAATATATTGTTGTTGTTTAAATAATAAAAAATAATGACTCACAACAAGGCCTAATAACCCCCTTATAAAAAGGTTCCCTCCCCAAAACTTTTTAATTTAAATAAAAACACATTATCCTTTAATATTGATTCATTGATATCTAAATGTAAATATAATATTTTAATATCAAATAAGGTTAACTCATTTTAAAAATCTTACCCAAAACAAGGTCAAACCCAATTAACAATAGATAAAACCATGATTTTTTTGAAAAGGGTAGTTTTGAACTCAAAACTCTAATGTTTAACTCTTGGCACCATGCATGGAAAACTCAACTTAAAGGAGGGTTTTATTTAGATTTGAATAAGGGTTAAAGAAATCATAATAAGATCCAGGGGAGTTGTGAAGGTGAGACAAACTAGAATTAGGTCATTTTGCTAAAAAATACAAGTGATTTTTCCCAAACTATGGATCATGACACAAAAATACAAGTGGAGGATGAGTAGGAGTTGGTTGAGGGTCCTACCAATCCTAAAAATTCACCACAAGAAAAATAATACATGATGCAAGCCATGAAAGGCAAAAAACTAGTTGGAGGGAGTTGAACTAGGTTGGAGAAGCATTAACATAGGTTGAAGATTCTTAGAATGAAAATTGAGAGTCTTTAATAGAATCCATGAGGTGAGAAAACCCTATTAAAAATAAAAATATAAACCTATACCAAGTACCAAAACCTTCCAAATTTTAAATAAGTAGACTGGCTATTTGCAAGTAATAAAAAACATAATTTCAATGAATAACTAACAACTAACAAAACCAGACAAACATTTACCATAGGTTGCTCTGATACTATATCGAAGATATCACCAAGTCTACACAATGTTAATTTAAAGATCAAGATCACTTAAGATGAAGCTTGTTCACACCACAATATTATTGAATAAAAATGAAATCAATTAAAGACAATATTGCAAGAGACAAAAAAATTGGAGTAAAACCTAATCTTTCATTAGGTGGAAATATATCAAATGAGATGAGTACATATAGGAGAGTAATAAAGTAAATACTCCATAAAATATGGTTAATACACAAGTAACTCCTCCATAAAACGTGGTTAATAGGTCCAATAATAGAGGATTAACTCCCATACCCAGAATATCTGGTCAAGGGAGTTACTTTCTAGTCAATTGGTCAACTTGCACACATCAAAAAACTTCTCCATGAAAGTAGGAAAAGCCCAAATGATGGATAAAATACCATAATAAATAAATATGTTAAAAATAAAACCCAAAATCTAACATTTGAAGAGGTCCTAAAAATGATATATTTATCCCCCTTACTTGGGCTTATTTTTTAACAATGGTGTAATATGTTATATTGAAGTGCATGTAGTGATCTAGCTTATAACATGGCAAATATTTATCATGGGTTATTATTTTGAAGCATCAAACATAAAATAATATTTCTCCTATGATGATTTTTTAAATATGAAATAATAGTGAAGAATACCTTAGTTGGGCAATTGATTTTTAGTAGTGTAGTGTAAGCTTGAGAGGTGCTTGATAGATGATTAATGAGTGCGATTTAACTTGTATTTATACCACACTTTATAAAATGTTTATCATAAAAGGTTTAAATAAAAAAATAGGTTGACCCATACATATCAAAATATCTTCAAATTTGATTGTTTGTAAGGTATGAACACATGCATTGGATCAGGGACACTAGCATTGATACTAGTATCCAAGTCTTAACATAAGGGTCTAGGATGATAGAATGTATTTGAAAAAATTTAACTGACATTGAAGGATATATTCCATATTTAAATCATATTTAGGATTGTAGGTGATATGGGTAATTAAAATATTAGGTTCAAACTATAAGATAATAATTTAGGCATAATGAGATGGTGAATGCGAGCCTTTAGACTACAAGGCAAGTCAAAAACTAATGGGTAGAGCCATGACTAATATTTTCCAACTGTACAAGACTATTTTACCATGAAAATATAAATTTGAGTATCTAAAACTAGATATAGGTATTTATGATCACCCTAGACTATGCAAGAACCTTACAAAATTCTAAACAAACTCCTCCATATCCCAACACACTAATTTTAACTACTTGGATAGTACCTAAAAAGTTGGAAAATTATAGGTTATTGTAAGTGTTTTCCTCTGTTGATAGTTTCAAGAAACACTCAATGATTATATTTAAATTATTTTAGTCTCTATTATGTCAGCATAGATACATTTCATGGATGGGTAACAACTATTAATATAAATGAGTTGGCTATAAATAGAAATCAATCCCAATGTTATACTCACTAGGTTATTACATTGAGAATCAATTGAAAGCTTGAAAAATCCATTACCACTTTCTTGAGAAATTATAAAAAAATCATACATATTTTTGTATCCCTAAAAATATTAGTCTCAGATCCAAATATGAATAAAAATTAAGCTCAAAGTTTCAAGGTGCCAAGTTTTCAAATCCAGATATTGCATTACATTCTATCTTGATCACAATGTTTCATGCATGTATGTGCACACACACCCCTAGGAGGGATAATTATGAGTGATTTGAGTCCCCTTCAAAGAATTAGAAATTAGGAATGTTTAGTCACTAAGTGGGGATTGGTTCATATTTTTAAACACAACAGATTAACCCTTTTTTCAAGGGTCATTTTGTGGTTGAAAGTGAGATTAGTGTTCAAAGGATTGAGAAATAAAACATGGCTCAATACACAATATTGAAGGTAAATTCACAAGTTAATAAGTATATACAAGTGCATACAAAATGGTTTAAGGTGTTACAAATCTACATAGTCAACAAAGACACTATTTATAAGGCCTTGATAGTATCAGTTATGAAATAGGATTGTAAATCAAGTTAGTTATTATATTTAAGACATAAAATAAATGAAAAATCATAAAGAACTAGCATTCTAGGACTACTCCCTCAAGGGGAATGGATCAATGGAGTAAACAAAATAGACAAGAAAACATGAACAATGCCTTCCCCAAGTGGCTCTCCTCTAAGATCAGTCTATTAATCATGTTTGTGCCACATTTGGTGCTCCAAGTCTTTGTCAATGTAGTAGCACAAACATCTATATATATATATATATATATATATATATATATATATATATATATATATATATATATATATATATATATATATATATATATATATATATATATATCCTTTTACCAATGGACTTGGCTCTTGATTTTATAAAATTTTAAAGAATGAGTGAATCTCTCTATAGATATTTTTGCATAGTTTTTCTACACAAAAAAGAGCTTGAAGGTTATGGCCATGGCTCATGTATTTTTAGATTTTCCAAAATGAGCTAACTGATTTATGGACCTTCATCTCAAAATCAAGATGGAGGGTCACAAATCCATTCAATTTTTTAGGGACAAACAATATATATGGTCATAAATATTTAGAAAAATAGGGCATTAATAAGGCATGGGTAGCCTGAATCTTGATATATTTCTCTATTAATGCTTTCTGGATGATACCCCTATGATGATGTCATGGGCGATAACACAGCCTAAATATTTTGAATTATGAATTTCCAAAAATAAAAATTCAATAACTTTTCATGGATTTATCACTTACGCTCTTAATCTAATTTTATTTACTTAAATGATTTTACTTAGTTTATTGAAATTCTTGGAAGTGATTACTTGTTTAATCAAACTAGTCAAAAATATCAATTTACTTAGTTGTAATTTGACTAGAGTTGAATTATAAGAAGGTGTCAATTGGGTACAAGGTAATATATAAATTAGGGTATTATAGATGCTAATTGGCACATGCATGTGATATGTGTTATTAAATTAGAGGATTTTAGTGGTTCAAACAATCATTTTCTTATGGTCACAATTTACCTCAAAGTGAACTAGGAGAAGATAACAATTTCCTAAATGAATTACCCCAATCAGGGATACATGGATGTGAATTGGTTCATGTATATGACATGTGCAACCAACTTATCACATTTTCATGATTTTGGACCAATTTGTGCTTTATTATGGAAAATCATTCAAATTTGCAATTTTGGGATGATAGTGAAAGGAATTAGATGTGTAAATTTTGACCTTATTTGAGAAGTTGTGGTGAGACATTTGGTCAAAACAATGGATTTTCAAAAAATAAAAAGGTTACTTAAAATGATCATAATTAGAAAAAAATTATTCCCACCTTTTATTAAATTCTAAACAAGTTGTAAAAAAATGAGGTTATGAAAATGCCCCAAATAGGGTTTGGCTGACCTATGATGCCCCCTCAAGGGGGGAATGGCAGAATTTTAATTTTTATAGGTTAGCCCTTGATCACAAGAAAGGAACATGTAATTCAGAAAAAGAGGCTAAAAAATGGAATAATTAGAAGAAAATGGCTCGAGCAATGGATAAACAAAGATAAAAAGAGCCTTCCATGAAGAACCAAGGTAATAATAAGTTCATGAGGGGAGATTGGATCAAAAAATGGATGTGTATTTTATTCCCTTTATTATGATATGATAATGTATCATAATGTTAAGAGATGCATGTCCTTAATTAGCATATTGACTATTGATTTATCCCTCTTTCTAATTGATGCATGAGTAGATAATAAAGATCAATTTAGGAGATGCAAGTCCTAAATCAATATATAAGCAGCCATATATTTTGGGTAAATGGATGGATAACAATGCTCAATAAGTAAGCCAAGACATACGCAAATTTAATTAACAAAGAGAGTCATGCTTGTTTATAATATTTGACTCATGATTGGAGGATTATATCCTAGTTAGGTAGTGGATATGTAGTATGGTGCTTTCAAAGATGTATGTTCGATGCCACATTATTTTGTAAGGATAGAGAACTTGGTGCTTAATAAAATTATGTATCATAAGTATGAATAACTTAAAATAAAATTATGTACCATAAGTATGAATAACTTTAAATAACATTGGATTTGAAATTGTGAATGGATGAATTCAAACATGAATATTTACAACTCAAAATAATGATATAAATACCAAAACCTAAGTTGAAAATACTTACGTTTGAAATGGAAAAAAAATAATGAACCAAAATTAAATAAAAAATGTAACCAACTGAAGAACAAGATATGAAGTATCAAGACTTAAGTGGAAATGAGAGTATACAAAACATAGACAAATAATAAAATAAACTAAATACACAAGTACATAACTAAAACCTATTTAAGATAAGACTCAAGTGGTTTTCAAAATGTATGTATACACAACACACACAAAAAAACAAGTGCACAAACCTCTAAATAAAACACACAAAGCATAATGCAATGAAGATAAAGAGAATCAATGTAATCAATCAACAATTGTACATGTGTAATGGATAAGGTATTATGCTTGGAGTATGAATAGGTTTCTGAAGTATGGGAATGGAAGAATAAGAAAAGAGTGATTAAAATTTCCCACAAGTTCTCCTAGAAAATGGGCACTGCTTACATAGTCCATAGGGACCTCAAACCAATGTAGTTATCCTAAGAATTGGGATAGAAAAAATGTGATGATAAGTAAATAATAAATGATTAATATAGGAAAAATAGGAATGGGATCATAAAATGGTGAAAGTGTAAAGGCACAAGGTATAGTAACATGAAATTAAGAGTGGCCAAGATGACTTGAGATGCCCCATGCATCCAAGCATTGCCTACATAGTTTATGTAGACCTCAAGCTGATGTGGTTCTCCATAAATGGGAGTGTAATGAAAGAACATAAATGATGAATATAATAAAAGGGGAAACCCACCCAGAAGATGACATGACTTTATAACTCTCATGTAGAACTGATATGACAATAAAGGATGATAAACTCTTTGAAGAAAGATCTATTTTAATTATTATAACTACAATGCTCGACATTTGACCAAGACAAGCTGATGTAGTTCTCCATAAATGGGAGTGTAATGAAAGAACATAAATGATGAATATAATAAAAGGGGAAACCCACCCAAAAGATGACATGACTTTATAACTCTCATGTAGAACTGATATGACAATAAAGGATGATAAACTCTTTGAAGAAATATCTATTTTAATTATTATTAGAACTACAATGCTCGACATTTGACTCAAAGCAAGAAGAGAAAAAAGTTGGTAATAGAATTTTTTTTTAAAAAAAAATCAACTTGTTTGCTTTTGGAGAGAGTTCACACTAAACTAAACTAGATTCTCTAAAAAAATTAAATAGATTGAATAGATGTGATATTTTCATGTGTTCCTAGAGATCTTGTCCATATGAAGTAGCCATCCTGTATGCACCAGAACCATAGTTTGCAATGACAACAAATGGACCCAACAAATTAGTTTCAAATTTGCCTTTCTTTTTATATTCAGTGTTGGTGTTTTTCTTATTTTATTTTAGGACAAAGTCACAAAATTAAAATTATATAGGGAGAATACATTTTTATAGCTATGGCATATCTTATTTTTATAAGCTTCCAAATGGTCTAAGGTGGCCACACACTTTTCATCCAAAAGATACAATTATTGTAATCTATAAACTCT
Organism: Torreya grandis; assembly: GCA_037957365.1. Lineage (NCBI taxonomy): Eukaryota > Viridiplantae > Streptophyta > Pinopsida > Cupressales > Taxaceae > Torreya > Torreya grandis. The sequence goes on from JARHVA010000603.1 coordinate 2,357,284, forward strand.
ATATTCTTCATCATCAATAATGTCCTATAGTGAGACATGTAATGAAGGAAAATCAATTTTGATGATAATAATGGCCTCTAAACCAAAGAATAAGGAGTATGTTGTAGCTCTTGTAGAGGTTTAGTGACTATTTTGATAATCCCAGAGGATAGGGAACAATTGTAAGTGTCAATCACAGATCATGTCATTGAAAATATTCTTGAGGATTGTAATAATAGTCTTGTTATATGACTTAGCCTAACCATTACCTTGTAGGTTATATGGCATGGAACATTTATGTTTGATCTTGAACCAGGTATATAGAGCTTTGACATCCTTATTCTTGAAATAACCACCCTTATCAGAGATGATTTTGGAGGGGATGTTATAGCGGTATATAATATGAAAATAAATGAACTTGGATATAAATTTTTTGGTTATATAAGTGAGGGGTATGTTCTCTATCCACTTAGTGAAATCATATTTATAAGTAAGGATGTGCTTGTGACCATCAAAATAAGTAGGGTTTATTTTCTTGACAAGTTCAAGTCCCTACATTAAAAATGGCCATACCATAGTAATTGGCTAGAGTGGTAGTGAAGATGCATCTATTAAATTTATATGCTTCTGACAAGAAATAAATTTATTGACATAATTATAGGAATCTATCTCCATTTTGGTCCAATAATATCTTATGTAAAGGATTTTCTTAGCCAAGACCATTTCACTAGAGTGGGCACCACAAATTCCTTCATGGACTTATTTAAGTACTAATGTATATCCTATTGAAGATGGATAATGAAGTAGCATTGCATTATAGCTTATATGATAGATCATGTTTCCAAGGATGGTTTAATGGGGTGTTAAATGAAGGAATAGTTTTGTTTGGTTCTTTTAAATGTTTAGTGGAAGGGTTTGATATTGGAGATAAGTATACAGGTCTTGGTACTAAGGGGATTGAGACCAAAAATATTACATACTATCTCTAAATATTGTAGTACATGAGTTGGCTATAAAATATCATCGATGGGAAATTGATGCTCTCTATAATTAGTGGCAACTTATGTCATGGGCCTAATGGTATCCATGGAATTTGTTGCTCAATTATTGGCCCATGGTATTCATTTAAATTGAAGAAACTAAAAGTGATGTTTAAAGTTATCCACTATACACTTATCAGGCATAAACTTATCATGTCTTATTTGGTACTAATATATGTCATGATTGATGATTAGTTTATAATATCCATATATCATCAATTATTTGATATCCCACTATATTTCAAGACAAAGTCTAATAATCAGGGTTTCATAGTTAGCCATGTTTTGGTAATAATGGAAACTAATGTGAAACACCTTGGGAATAAGATAAATTTTTGGTATGACCAATAAAATATTAGTTCCATATCCATAGGAGGTGAATGAACCATAAAAATATAGTGTCTACTATTTTGACTTAATAGTTACCTCATTTAGGTTCATGATTGATTCATCTAGAAAATTAAATTAAAGAGGCTTGGTGTTAATCAAAGGAGTTTTAGTGAGCTGATCTACCAAGACTTGACCCTTGATAGCCTTCTTATTATGGTATTCCACATAGAATTAACTTAAAAACATAACCCACCTAACCATTCATCTTTTGAGAGTGACCTTTGATAATAATTACTTAGGTAGATCAACCTTAGCTATCATAATGGCTTTGTTTATTAGTATATAGTCCCATAAATTTTGGGAAGAAAAAACCATTACAAGACAAGACTTTCTATAGATGTATATTTATGCTCATAAGTTAATAATATCTAGCTGAGATAGTATACTAGATTCTCTTTGCCTTGTTCATCACAGTTGACCAAAAGTGCCCATAATGCATGTTTTGTTGTTAAAATATAAAAAAGTAATGGTTTACTTGGTGTCAGTAGAGTCAATATTGCTATATTATCCAAATAGGTCTTAAATTTAGTAAATTATTGCTCATAATCTATATCCCATTGAAATGTGACACCTTTATTCAAAAGGTGTGTAAACAAATGACACTTATTAGCTAACTGAGATCTAAAATGACGTATAAATTGAGATTTCCCTTTAAGTTGTGAATATATTCCAAATTGGATGGAAGAGGAATTTAAAAAATAGTATTTACCCCTTTAAGATATACCTCAATATGTATTTATGACATAGTTAACCCTATAAATTTGCCTAAATTAATTCCAAAGATGCACTTCTTAGTATTGAGATGCACCAGTATTGACAAAGCCTCTCAAATATTATCTATAGAATGTTAGGGTCGCCTAAATGTGTTCTTGATTTAGTTAATATATCATCAACATAGTCTCAATGATGTTATGCATCATGTCATGGAAGATGAAAATCATGTCATGATGATAGGTTACACCTGCATTCTTTAAACCAAATGTCATGACTTGATAACAAAACATTCCCCATAGAATGGTGAACACATTTTGTGTTGGTATGTTAGTGCAATCTTAATCTGGTTATACCTTGAAAATCCATCCATGAGGGATAACATTTTTTATCCTATCATTGAATAGACTATCATGTTGATGTTAGGTAGTGGTAAATCATATTTAGGGCATGCCTTGTTAATGTCTCTAAAATTGGTACATAAACAAATGCCCTATGTGTGTTTTCTAACTAGGATGATGTTAGAAGTCCATTTAGAATAGTTGAGTGGTCAAATTAACCTTGAATCTAAGAACTTTTTTAACTCCTTTTTTACTAGAATGGCTATGCATAGATACATTTTCTACAATTTATGTTTGACTGGTTTTGCATCTAGATGGATAACCAAGTGATGTATCACCAATTAAGGATTAAGACCAAGTATGTATGAATATGATCATGTAAATATATCAATAAAATATTTTATAATGGTGACAATGAATTCATTTTCCTCATTAGTGAGGGATGTTCCTAGATAAACCATCTTAAGATCATCATATGGACCAATGTTGACTTCTATAGTATCTTAAACCAATAATGTTGATCCATCCTCATGAGTAATAGGTAAGGAAGAGAATAGATCCTATTCAGATACCTTTTGATCACAATCTTCACCCATGTAGAAGGAATCTGAATCAACTATGTTAGGTAATGTCTAGTTAGCAAATACTTTAAGAAAACCCTAAACAAGGTATTCATAAACTTATTTTTCTTCAAAACTGATGCCAGAACCAATGGTAATAATGATATAGGTGGACACTATGCTTATTGAGGAGAGAGGTGAACTTCCTCTTCTAAGAGACCTAAAATAGGTTTTCACTTAAGGACTCATCTTTATATTTACTCTATCCCTGACTGAAAGGTGCACAAAAATAGGCTTTCTCCTATAGATATTGATGTTTCATTTTTATCATGACCAAGGAAGTTCACCTATTCTCCAAAATAGGTAGCAGGGACCAAATGCAAATCAAATACTTGTTTTTATCACCAACCAATAATTCATCTCAATGTCCCATGAACTTGATAATAGATTATTCATTTTAAAATTCATCCATAGTTATGATAGAGTCTTGTTGGTCCCAATTGACTAGGTCAAGATGATGAATGGTAAGTGGATAATGGGATGTAATGGTCATGATGGAATTAGAATCAATTAAATCAGTATCTTCTATCTCATCATATGCACTATAATGGGATGTTATGTCACTATTGGGAATTTCATTATTGATCGATGAAGAGGAATAAATCTCAAAATTAATGGGGTCACCACCAAGTGGTATAGGTCTAAGACCTTAATTATTCACATGTTTAGTAGGTGAAATAGGTTCAAGAATTCCTTGTGCATTATATCCCAATACTCTTTCTGTATAGTCTAGGTTATCCATGATTTTTTTTGGTATAAGATACTTATCAATCTTAAAGTAATTTTCAAAATTATCACCATACAAACAACCTCCTTTGGTGTTGGTGGCCCAATATTTATTGGGTGATGTATAAGGTACAAAGATGAGTGCCTCTTATAGAGAAAATTTGGATTTCTTTTTCCAAATCATGGTGGGCCTGCTAGTATTTTTAGATGGTTTAGGAATTTTATGAAGTGGAATACATCATGAATGGTATGTGTGGTAATATCACTATCTTGAATAGTGAAATGGGTGGACATGGTAGCATGAAATATATCAGTAAAAGTGGAATCAAGGTCACTAGGGTTGATATAATTGGACTTGGGAGGTTTAGAAACCACCCCATTACCTTTCTTGTCTACCAATTTAGTGATATCATAATAGGTGTAGTTTTTTTCTCATCCTCTAGATGTTTACAATATTGGTATGGTTAAGTCATCATAAATAGTGACCTATAGACTAGCATGGGAGAACTTGATGCATTGATGTAAGGTAGAAGGGGCTACTTGTACTTCATGGATCTAAGGATGATGAAGAAGCTAATTATAAGGTAGTTTTAAATCAATTATATGGTATACGGTATCATACATAATAGGCCCAATAATGATTGGTAAACAAATGGTTCCTATAGATTATCTTTTTGTGTTTTCATAAGCCTTGATGGTGATGATATCTAGTCACATATTTGTCAATGTATATCCCAATATTTGGACTAGTTTCAATGATGTTATGTTCAATATAAAACCATTGTCTATAAAACCTATTTGATTTTATGATGAGAAATAAAGGCCTAAATGTATAGGGGATTGTTATTTATTGGACCAAGGGATGACATATCTCTTTGGTTGAAGGTAAACTATTATCCTAGATACAAATATCCTACAAGTGCTTAGAATTGTTCAGGATTAATGTTATCAAGCATAGTGGATTATTGAAGGAAATTATTTAGTATAGTCCTATGAACCTTGGAAGTGCATAAGAGATCTAAAATAGATATTTTTTAAGATGTTTTGATTAGTTTTTCACTGATACTATATGGTTTCTCATCAATGGGATAAGTAGGGTCAGTCTTAATCAATACAGTGTTTGGTTTAGGATTGATCTTAATTGGTATAGTGTTCAACCCAAAATTAGTGTTGGAAGAAGGCAAAGGACCATGAAGGATAAATTTTTTTCATGTAGTTGAGAATTCATAATTTCAATTCAAGAGGGATTTATTGTAATTAGAGTAATTAAAAGGTCTAAAAATGGTAACCCATAAAAATTGAGGTACAAGTGAAGTGTCAGAAGCCAATGTAGAATTATCTAAAATAGAGAATGGTGATCCTAAAATAGAGGGACCAAAATTTGGAGAAACATTGGATGGTACACGAGACTTGATCTTAATGGTTATAATGTGATTAATAGCAATATGCACTATGGTGTTATTGTAATCATATGGTAGAGAATGGTACTCATTTGATTGGTTCAGGTGTCATGATATTGATTATAAGTATTGTTCAGCTTTTAATTATAATTGTAACCTTGATTATGTTTTTGATTGAACTCTTGGCCTTGGTTTTGATTCCTCCTTTGTTATTGGTTATTATTCTTAGGAAAGGTATATTTTTAGATACCCATATTCTAATTAGTGTTAGTAGGAGGTTTATGATCCAGCTCAATTTCTTCATTCTCTATCTAGTTTTCAATAATTTTCCTTAATTACATGCACTTGTAAACTACATGGACAATAACATGATGAAAATCACAAAAATCATATTCATTATACCAGTTATTTTTATCCTAATCCTCTAGAAAGGGTTTCATCACAGGCCAAATAATTATGTTGAGAATATTAATTCTTTGAAGACTAATTCAACATGATATCTTAGGTCATTGAATGGCCTTTGTCTATTAAATCCTTTGTATGGTGGAGATATTTGTAGTGTGATCAATGGATTCAATGACATATTTTGAACATATGGTGTTTGCATTTTTTGTATATGTTATGATTAGGTAACCCCATTACCTACCATGATATTATTTTTGTTAAAGATCTTAGGCTTCTCAAAGTTATTATTTGAATAAGTGATTGGGATTATGCAATGTTTGATATTTGGAATAGATTTTGACCAAGCCTTTAGTAATAAATTCCTTCTCAATATGTATGCCTTTGTCAATGATTTATTCACATGTGTTGGCACAAGTGAGTCTCATATTATGAATAACCTTGGAGTTTAGGTTATGTGTAAAGATATTAGTTAGGTATTTATCTAGTAGATGGTGTTGGAAGTGACTAGCTAGTGGTCTCCACCATTGTAGATAGGACGTGAAGCTTTCTCCATCCCTTTATTTAGATTTACATAAGTCAACCACTATCAGTTCATATTTGATGTTGTAAAAAATGTGGTTAGCAATTTTTTTATAAATCATTAAAATTTGTTACTGATCCTTTCGTTAATTTTAGGATCCAATCTAAGGATTATCCAACTAAGCTACATGGAAACAATTGCAAAAATTACACACTACTATAGGCTACCTCTCTAAATGCATCAAAGAAGGCTTGTATGTGCTCTCTAGGATCACTTTTCCCCTTGTATTTATCAAACTTAGGTACATCAAAATGAGGTGGTAAGGATATTTTAAGGATGATCATGTCAAACATATAAGGGCATATCTCATTAAACTTATACTTTTTGGTTTGGTTACCTATTTAAAGCCTTAAGACTACTTCCTTCATTGTGTTCCAATCTTGGATATTTAGAGCAATTTAAAACAAAAGGAGATAGTTCTATTGATTATTCATATATTGATAGGTTTGTTTAAGGTTTCTATGGGTAGGAATATATCCTCCCTATATGGTCTTATTTATAATGTGCACCCTATGTCCTAATTTATATGCTTGGTTCAGTGTTTTTTCTAGTTTTGAGGTACATAAGACTAAGTATGACATTATTGATTCAAAAGGTTCAATTATTGATCCCTAGGTGTTGAATGTTGATTATGAGGAATATATTATTGTGAGTCATAGGAAATATATTAATTTTGAGGAACTTGGTGTTAATTTATAATAAAACATCACCATTGCTAGTTCACAATCAGAACTTATGGCTATCATGAACTAGAATAAGTTGGTCTTGCATTATTAAAATTATTCATCACTTGTTAGGATGGTGGATTATTAATAGCTTGTTGTTGGGAGTGATCTTATATTTTTTGATATATATCAGGTACACATCATGCATTATAAATGGTTTCCTAATGGTTAAATAACATGTGTTGCATATCTGATTTGTAAAGGATTTCAGGGCCCCTTCAAAACCTGCTTTTACCTTAATCTAAAACATGTGTTGCATATCATTTGGAACATGGTGCAAAGCATTCATTGGCATAACTTGTTTGAGAGGAGTTAAAAGATATACCTCATGGATAGGGTTAGCATGGTCTGGTTTCTCATGTAACTAATTTTGATCTAAAGACATGGTTTTATTAAATGAGGTTGTAGTTAAATAAGTCATTAAGTTAGTAACAAACTAATATACATAGCGTTGAATAATTTATTGTATTATAGACACAATAATATGATCTATAAGAGAAGAATCCAAAAATGGAACCTTCTCTTTGATAGAATAATAAATGGTTGGTTTGTCACTTGAATGTAATTTTTTCTTGTTCAATAATTGGTTCATACTATTTCTCTTTTATTCAAAGGAGGGTATACAATTTTTGCTTTAGAAAATATAGATGGAGTCTAGCTCCCAATTCTATCAATATTAAAATATCCTCATCTTGGTCTTCAAGTGGTTGGTTGTTAATGTATTGACCTTGTTTTTATCCCACAATGGGAGGCATTTATTTTTACATTACTGAGTGTTCTTATCCATCATAAAAAAACTCCTTGTAACTAGGGTCATAAGAGACCCCACTACAAGTGTATCTCTATATGGTTGAAACAGTACCCAATCTTTGACCAATGTTTCAAATGTTTATTTGGTTGAATTTGGAATTTTGAAACACTATCAAATGGTCCTTAGAAAATTTAGAATTAGCCTGGACAATCTACCAACATAGAATGAGAAGAAATGAATTATTTGGGATGTTTGACTATGGTAGGCCAAAGTCAACAAACTAAAAGAAGGTAGAAAAATATTGGAACTTAGAATGTAGGCTAACACAAGGAAACCTAAGTATAAAATGTGTAAATACCATATAAAAGGACAATGAGACCATGGTTGGTCTTGATCTTCAAATTAGAAGAAGTTAAAATGGTCCAATAACTTATAGTGTATGGTGAATTCAAGAAAATCTAAATAGAATAAAATGGGTATCGTAATTACACAAAATAGAAAATAGAGTCAAATAATCTAGGAACTAAGGACATAGGTTAACATGAGAAAACCAAAGAACAAAATTGAAAACAAAATGGGTAGGTTAATGTTACCAAGTGAGATAAAGAGTATCATTTCAAATTATAGATGTAGTGTTATGAGAAATGGTCAAGTGTCAAATGGCTATGTGAACAACATAACACATCAATTTGTAAATAAATGTCAATGTGTAAAATATGGTAAAAATACTCACAATTGAGGAAGGATCTAAAAATAAAATCAAAATCTGATCCAAGTTTCATGACCCAAGAACAAAGAGTAAAACACTCAAGCCCAAGTGATAGGCAAAACTAAAGTGCAAACTATTTGTCCTTAGATCAAATACTTAAAAATGGATTTTGAATTTATTTTAAGAGGATTTAAGACTTGTTTTTTTTGGTGTGACATGGTTAATTTAGAATCAAAATGAAATTAAATATTAAGGAGAACCTAAGTACACATTCTTATGTTAAACTGACATAAAGTATGCATAGTATCTACTACAACTTCCACCAATATACTAGTATTGAAAGAAATTAATTGTTAATCCAAAAATAAATCACACATGTAGGTAGATTTTTTTAAACCCCCATATATATATATATATATATATATATATATATATATATATATATATATATATATATATATATATATATATATATATATATATATATATATATATATATATATATATATATATATATATATATATATATATATATATATATATATATATATATATATATATATATATATATATATATATATATATATCAATAGATTATATATGGAAAGTAACTTAGAGCATTGAAGAAACTCAACATTTGGCAAGACATTCCATGGTAAATGGGGTTAGTTAATCTAAATTTTCAACTTGGATTATCTAGATGTCCATAAGTGCCTAGAAACATTTGGGAAAAATAAATATCCATTAATGGATACAAACTACCTATCTTGTTATGCAAGGTTTTTGTCCATTGCAAAATGACTTTAGTCATGTACTACTTAGTGAAGTCCAATGTCTAGATTGATGCTTAACCTGAGTCTTATTCCATTTGGTCAAGCTAATTACTTAGCCACTATCCCATCCATTTAGAACTCTCAATTTATATACCCCATTGGATAAGTGGGGCTATAATAATTCTAGGAGATGAAACCCCAAGTCAAATTCCACCTAAATAACCCATAAGGAGGCAATAATCTCTAGTTCATAAGACAAAAATAAAAATAAAGGAAGAACTAGGTCATTTCTTAGTCATCCAAGTCTCTAGGAACAAGGAAAAAGCATACACTACATTTATTTAGGTTTGACTCAATAAAACAAGTAAATCAATGAGTTTTTGGTCACTTGAGTTACCTAAAGAGGACAAGGGCATATGCACAAGGCTTTACTAAAATGAAACTAAGTGTTTTTTAGAAATGAAAAACAAAAATCAAAGTGCTCTTAGGAGCTCTGAGTCTAAATGTGTTTGTTATTTTTAAACACTTATAGAAATGTGATTTAAATTTCCCTTTTTTTAGAGCTTAGAAATGATGAAAAAAATTAAATTTCTTTGCATAAGTTTTTATAGCACCAAAAGATAATGGGCAATGGTTTCATTAAAGTGTTAAGTTCATTCTCTTTTGATTAATTCCCTATAAGAAGAATTAAAGGATTAATTTCCACTTTATTAGATGATGAAGGATACCTAAAAATTAGATCAAAACCAAAAAAATATGCCCTCTAGAATGATTTTGTTGTTACATAGTAAAGTGTAAACTATGAAATTATAGGTTAATAAAAACATAGACAACTAGAAAACATAGAAAGCTAACATAAGCAATTTCATAGTTACTTGGACAATTTCACAACTCACCTCACCAATTTCTCTACCCATCTATATAATTTCATAAATTTTAAAATATTTTACAATTTTGAATTCATCGATTTCACACTCATCTCTTGTAATTTCAAAATTTTCATAAAAAATTGAAGGAAAACAAATAAATAAGGTAGAATTATTTTTTGAGTTTATGGCTCAATTTACATTTTTATAAAAAAATCATATTTGGGAATTCATAAAATTTTATTAAAAACCTAAAAAAATAAAATATATAATAGAACATAATAATTTCACAAATATAGATAGCAATCTCATAATTAAAATTTTTAAATTTATAATTTTGTAGAAAACCACAAAAAACTTAAAACATGTGTAACGAGTTCATATTTACCAGTGTTTATTTCATAAATAAACTCTTTGAATTAATAAATACATAGCGGAGGTCTGAAATATGGATGATTTCATAATTTCTTGAGGCAATTTCACTATTTTTGGCTTTGAATTCATAGATACACAACAAGTGAATTCTCAATTCCATAATCAACAGATTGAGAATGAAAAATATTCAATTTTTAGCCAATTTTAACAAAATTTATCAACAAAATAATATTATAATAAGTAACTAGAATAATTATGTGGGCTTCATTCCCATCGAGTGTGCTAAAATGTAGAATAGGATTGCAAAGTAAGTTAGTTCATGTGTTTAAGACATAAAACAAATGACAAAGCATAAAGAACTATCATGATAGGGATAATCCCTCAAGGATTTTGGATCAATCGATTCAAGAAAATTAGACAAGAAAACATGAACAATGTCTTCACTAAGTGGCTCTCCTCCAATATCAGTCCATTAATTGTGTTTGTGCCCAATTTTAGTACTCCAAGTCTTTGTCAACGTGGTAACACAAGTGTCTATTTACCTCATTTCACCAATGGATTGGGATCTTGATTTTATAAAATTTTAAAGGATGAGTGAAATTATCTAGAGATATTTTTGCATATTTTTTCTACACCAAAAATAACTTGAAGGTTATGGCCATGGCTCATGTATTTATAGCTTTTCCAAAATGAGTTAATTGATTTATGGCCCTCCATCCCAAGATCAAGATGGAGGGTCACTAATACATTTAATTTTATAATAAAAATAAATAAATATGATCATGAATATTTATAATAATGGATCATTAATAAGGCATGAGTAGCCTTAATCTTGAGATTTATCTTTATTAATGCTTTGTGGATGACACCCCTCGAATGATGTCATGGGTGACATCATGACCCAAATATTTTGAAATATGAATTTACAATAATAAATATTCAATAAATTTCCATGGATTTCTCACTTAAGCTCTTAATTTAATTTAATTTGTTTAAATGTTTTTACTTGGCTTTTTACAATTCATGGAAATTGGTTGTTTGTTTAATCAAACTAGTTGAAAATGTCAATATATTTAGTCATAATTTGATTAGAGTTGAATTATATGAAGGTTTAAATTATGTAAAGGGTAATATCCAAATTAGGTTATTAGAGATACTAATTAGCACATACATGTGAAATGTGTATGACCAAATTAAAGGCTTTCAGTGGTCTAGAACATCATTTTTCATGGTCACAATTTGACTTGAAATGAATTACGACAAGATGACAATTCCATAAATTGCATTTCCCCAATCATGGATACATGGATGTGAATTGGAGCATGTACATGACATATACAACCAAATTATAACTTTTTGGTGATTTTGGTCTAGTTTATGCATTATTGCAAAAAGTCATTTAAATTTGTAATATTGGAACAATAGTGATACGAATTGGATGTATACATCAGTTACTAAAAGGGTCTAAATTTATCCAAAAACATTCATGCAAGGTTTGAGAGCCTATTTTATTATATTTTTAGTTATAAATCTTAAACATAACAATTTAAGAGACACTTATGAACATAGTGATCAATGAAATATCAGAATAAGCTACATACTTCTCTTACATGGTATTTTTTCAATTTATAATTATCTAACTTATATATCAATATAACCTTTTCTATTAAAATTTGTATGACTATTTACATATTTTACATAATTTATATATTCATGGTTTTACTTAAGTTAAATCACATTAATCCAAATTAAAGAGAACAATTCCCTAATTATGTGCCCCATGCAACTAATTGAGTGATTTATTACATAAGGCACTAAAATAGGCCATATCAAGTATAAATTGACATTGTGTTGTTGAAATTATGTTTAAGGGGCTTAATATTCCATAATTGAGTGCCTCATGAACTCAATCAAGTGATTTCTAGAATAATTCACTCAAATATGGAATATTGAATCTAAAATTACATTATTTTATTGAAATTATGTTTAGGAGGCTCAATATGCCCTAATTGTGCCCCCATGAAACCAATCAAGAAATTAGTTTAATAGGGCACTTAAGTATGGGAAATATAGTCTAAAAATTTATTAAATTATCCCCATTATGTTTATGTGGATCGATATACCCTAATTGAGTTCATCATGCAACAAATGGGCACTTAATCAAAACATATTTAGTCTAAATTTACACTAGATACTATAATTATGTTTAAGGGGCTTGATATTCCCCAATTATGTTCCCCATGTAACCAATCAATATATTTCTTAGATAATGGTGCACTCAAAAAGGGCATATCAAGTTTGAAATGATACAAAATTTTGAAAATTAGGTTTAAGGGGCTCAATATGTCTTAGTTGAGCACCCCATCCAACCAATCAAGTGATTGGATGCATGATGCACTCAAATAGGGCATATTGAATCTATACTGACATTAGGTTGTTGTAATTGTATTTAGGGGGATCAATATGCTCTAAATGTGTTTCATCTGCAACCAATCAAGTGATTGGTTACTTGGGGCACTCAAATAGGGCATATTGAGTCTAAATTGACATTATATTTTCATAATTATGTTTATGTGGCTAGATATGCACTAATTATGTGCCTCTTACTAAAAATCAATTGATTTATTACATCAAGCACTCAACCAAGGTATATTGAGTCTAAAACTAGATTATCATGTCATATTTGTGTTTATGGGGCTCGATATGCCCTTATCAAGTGCCCCATGCAAAAAATAGATTTATTAGTTGCATAGAGCACTCAATTTATGTAAATCATGTCTAAAATTATATTATGATATCATAATTATGTTTACAAGGCTCAATATGCGCTAATTGTGTGCCCCATATAATCATATGAATAATGAGTTGTAGTCTAAACTTAATTCAAGAATATTGAGTATAAAATGACATTATGTTATCATAATTATGTTTAATGGGCTTGGCAATCCCTAACTGAGTACCCCATACAACCAATGGATTGATTGGTTACACAGGGCATTCAAATAGGGCATATTAAGCCTAAAATGACATTTGATTATAAAAATGAGGTTTAGGGTCTGGATATTCCCTAAGAAAATCCCCATGCAACCAATAAAGTGAATGGTTGTATAGTGAAATCAATTAGGGTATATTGAGTCTAAAATTACACCAAGTTGTCTCAATTAAACTTAGAGGCTCAATATTCCCTAATTTTGTGAGTCATGCAACCAATGAATCGATTGGTTGCTATAGCATCATTAAATAAAGGTTAGCTTCAGACCATAAATCAAAAATCAAATTGAAATTCTACCTTTAACCTAAGCATGCATCCTAAGAATGAGAAAAACTAAGAATAATGCAACTCAAATAAGAATACGAACATAGTTTTATACCTTTTTGAAAATCATCTTACCAAAATTCATGATAAGATCAGATGCATAGATGTAGTTGCAATCTTCTTGATGGATACTAGGTGATCAAACAAACATCCTATACCCTTGATAAATTTACAATTATATTGATAAGTGTTGGGATTGATGTATGAGTGGATATCCAAAATGGTAGCATTCATTAGTTTATCACTAATTACTATCAATATAAGGGGAAACCTATATTTATAGATTTTATGAGTGTATGTGGACCATTAAATGAGAATGAACATCAATGGATGAGGATTAGTCAAATTTGGATGGTTGAGGAATTGATGAGGGAGCCTAGAGTGTGTAAGAGGATGATTTTATGAGGCATGGGCTTATGACATGCTTTTTTGAAAAAGGGATTCTATGGGGATTAGGATGAATATAAAATTCACTTATGGGAGAATGTGAGGATTTCATTGGGATTTAAGAGATTTGAGAGGAAAATAGGATTAATTAATTTTAAAAAATAGGGATATTCTAAATTATATGTATTTCCACATTAGGAATTATTAGCCAATTTTCACACCCAGTTTCACATCTTTCATTTTGGCTAAGTATAACATTCTTAATTGGTTTATCCCCATAGCAAAAGACCAAGTTTTATTTCTTTTGGGAGCCTTTGTTTGGTCTTTTTTCAAGTGTTTTTGGTCTTTTTTGCTCAGGTGTTATTTTTTCCGAAAAGGTTTTGCTTCAGGTTTTTTTCCCAAGTCTCAAAAGAATTGTTTTAGACTTTTTGTCCAAAACAAAAATTATGAAGGAATTGGTCCTTTTGAATATTTTTGAAGGGTCACTTGCAAGATTGTTGAAGGGTCTTTTCTCATGGAAGTGTCCTTTACAACATTTTCAAAGGGTTTCTTTTTTCAAGGAATTGATCCATTTCAAGTTTTTCAAAGGTACATTTCAAGATTATCAAAGGGTCTTTTCTCATGGAAGTTTCCTTTGAATATTTTTGAAGGGTACATTTCAAGATTTTTGAATGAAAAGTGTCATTTGCAATTTTTTTGAAGGGTTTGTTCTTTCAAGGAATCAGGCATGTTCATCTTTATGAATGGACATTTTCATTCTTCTGAAGGGTCTTTTTCACATAGAAGGGAATAATTCATTTCTCCAAGAGGCATCTTCCAAAAGTTCAAAGGGATATTTCCAAGTTCCTCAAAGGAATTGTTTTGAACATTTTGTCTGCAATAATCCTTTCAAAGGAAATGGCTTTCCAATTGGTACACTTTAACTTTTTTGAAGGGTATTTTTTCTTAGAAAATTGGTCCTTTGCATTATTTCTTAAGGGGTCCATTTTGATATTTTTGAAGGGCACTTTCATTCTTTCAAAGGGTCTTTTTCCATGCAAAGTGCCCTACACACTTTCTTGAAGGGTCTTCTCTTGGGTAAGTGTCCTTTTTAGGCTTTCTAAAGAGACATTCCAAGAATTCCAAAGGGCATGTTTAGGCTTTCAGAGAGGCAAAATGAAAATGTTGAAGGGTTATTCTTGGCAAAAGTATCCTTCAAAAAAATTTTGAAGGGACAATTGTAGAAAGTCTGAAGGGACAATTGTAGAAAGTCTAAAGGGACACTTGAAGAAATCTCAAGAGGTTAATTTTTTTGAAGAAAAGGGTTTGTGAGAAAATTATTTTGGACTTTTTGTCTGAAACAAAAAGTCTAAAGGAATGGTCCTAGTAGAGTGATGGCTATATGGATGTCAACTTCAAGATGAAGGACTTCCATTGGTGTTCAAACAAGAGAATCCCAAGCAAACCAAGGGGCTAAAATTTTGCATCCACCAAAGTAGATCGGAGGTCTCATTTCACCATTGATCAAATTATGATTTGATTCATTTTTTTGATAACCAATCAAAGGAGGACAAGGCCAATATAATGAAAATTACTCTCCAAGCTGGTGGAAATTTTTTAGCATCAAGACAAATCTATAATAGGTGGAATCTCTTATAATAATTGCATTGATGCCATTACTCAAAATATATTGATTCCATTGGAAAACTATTGGAGAAGCATCTTTGAGAGATCAGGCCAAGAGTGATCAAGGGAGGTGACATGTATCAATCAAATGGCCTAAATGATAATCATTTTCAAAGTCAATTGCAATTGAATATGGAGACTTATAAAAAATTGATTCCTCTCTTTGGTACTAAAGGCCTCACCCTCTCAAGTCCTTTCATCTATAAATATAGCCCTTAGGCTAGTGTACAAAAGGAACCACATAGCGTATGGTAAAGCCCTACTAAATTCATGTCATGTTTTGCCTTTAAGCATTGGTACAATTCTTTTTCTTTGAAGTTATGAGCAGTTGTCTATGTGTGTAAGTGACATATAGTGACAACAAGTGATGGTTTTCATCCTTCAGTCCTTTGTCCTTTTTTTTAGTAAGATTTTTGGGTCTAATAGGTCATATAGAGTTCATCCAAGTGTGTTGAATTTTTTCATGTGTATAACTATTCTTTTAATGTATAGGTTGTCTTTTAGTTCATTTGCCTTGTGTCATTCCATACATCTCACCTCTCTACTGAAATACTTGTGTTAGAATCTTTAGATCTTAAAAATATTTTGTGTATTTTGTTGTATCATGTACTAGGGTATGGCATTCATGTGAAAGATAATCTTGGTGCATCACCATTCTTATAATAGGTTTTATTTATGCAGTTTATAACTATTTTCCTTTCAATTAAACTGGTTTAGATAGAGGTTATTTTGTCTAGATACATTCAAGGAGATAACCCTTTAAATCTAGAGTTTCATTTCCTCTATAGGTATACCTGCATTCTTGGAAATGTCTCAACATTACCCAAATATGTAAGAGGATTAAACACTCTCTTCTAGGGTGCAATATTTGGAGACAATAATTTTAGCACGCTCGGTGGGACAAATTATTGACATGTCAAGGTGAATGCTAGTTTTGAAAATCCCAAGGTTATAGAAATATTCTTAATCTAGAATTTGGTGACTCCAAATGGTGAGATTATTTTATTTTAGATCAAATTTCCAACATTATACTTCATGGTCCTCACTAGGTTATCTAGGATATTCGACCAAGCCCCTTTAGCTGAAGCTCTTCTTAAAGAGCAATGCCTTAAGCCATTCCTAATGCTTAGAGATCCTAGACAAGGAGGTTTTGAAGAATAAGTTGAAGAGATAGGATATCAAGAGGAAAGAAGAGAAATGGATAGGTAGAAACCTTTCTTGACCTTTAACACCCAAAATCCAACTGACCTTCCTGCATACAACCATATTCCTCCCAATGCTACAAAGAGTCTCCCTAGTTTCAATGGAGAGGGTCCTATTGCCAAATCTAAACATATTAAGGACATTTTAAATTTTTGTAGCTTCCATAATGTCACTTGAACCAACATAGCCATTAGATTACTTGTTATGTCTCTAAAATGTAAGGCACTTAACTGGTATAGGACTTTAGAAGGTGGTTGCACTACAAGTTGGGATGGCTTTGGGGAATTGTTGGTAACTAGATTTGAGAATAAGAGTGATCATACTTCACTTATCCATAAGTTAAACATTATAAAGAGAGGTCCCAACGAATCCATGGAATATTTTAATGAGAGATTTCAAAGGACATGGCATAAGGTACCACCTATCATGAGACCTCCTCTGAGATTTTGTTCCCCACTTATCTCAAGGGTATTGGTACTAATATGGTGGTGATTTTATATTTAGCAAGAGGATTAAATCTACCAAATGCATATGAGATAGCTATTGAAGCTAAGAATAGCTTAATAAAGGCTAGAAAGATACCTCCAAGAGTTTTCATGCCTTTATTGTCTCATAGTTTTATTAAAGCTCCAAGCATAGCACAAGTTCCTAACACCAATGTCAAGCCAAGAGACTTTCCAAAGAAGGTGGATAATTCTATGGATAAAGATGAGGAGATCTAGTCATTATGAGCTCAGCTCAAGCAAGCTCAATTTTAGGTAAATTCTCTACCTAATCCTCAATACTATCCTCAACAAGGCCATAGAGCTCCTCACTAATACAACTACTAAGGAAGATGACAAGGTCAACAAGATTTCAATAAGTAGCGTAATGCTTATAATCCTAATTCCACTCCTTCCATAAAGGTCATTGTTCCAATGCATGCTAACTTGGTCCAAAGGGAGGATCATTTGGACCAATGGGGACAACCTCAAGGTCAATTTATACATGATGATGGAGAAGCTAGACAAGCTTTGGTGGCACAATAAGATACTACTCCTTACCTGACATCAAAATAATCAAATCTAATCCAAAGAGTTATTAACAGAGAAGGTAACAGTTAGAGTGTAGGTATGATGAACCTTTAAGTGAAAGATGATCATGTGTTAAATCAAAGAACATCAATTATAGCTAACATAAGAGCTAAGAAGAGATCTAGGAGATGTTCTAGGAGTACATGTGGATCCAATTGATGGTTGTCTAAGCCCATAACGTGTGAATCCTAGTGCAATACTTGCTACTAGTCATGCTCCTCAACTAGGTTAGAATGCGAGAAGGGTTGTCAAGCCTACAATGTAGCAAGTTTAGACTCCCTAACTACCTTCAATAATGCAAGAAGAGGTGAGTAATTCCCCTCTAAACATTTTTTATTCTTTAAATAATACCAAGATAAGCATATCTCTTTGGGAAGTCTTACATATGTTTGGTCAAAAGGAGCTCTTACAATAATAGGCCATGCGCATTCACGTAGCCCCCAAAACTTCAAAACATAATAGTGTGGCCCTTACCAATTCTCCAAGTCATGTCTTTTATCCCTCCATCAAATCTAAAAATCCTCCACCTTTCTACCTCACACTCATTGTGGGGGACAAGTTAGTTCATAATTGTATTATAGATAATGGAGCTAGTACCACTATCATGCCTAAAGTGGTGGCTGATAAGTTGGGATTGATGTATGAACCACATAGTAAAGGTGTGTTACATCTTGATTGAAATCCAACTAAAATAATGGGATTGGTCAAAGGTCTAAAAGTCTTTCTACATAATTTCCTAAGTTTCCCCATTTTACAAGACATTATGGTGGTAAACCTTCCAGCTCATTTTGTTATCTGATTGTCAAGGGACTTAATGGCTAAGATAGGAGGGTACCTTTCTACTGACTAGTATTTTATAGCTTATAAGACAATATATGGAACCAAAGTGACTATAAGGACTCATCCCTTATAAAGGTTTCATATTGAGCCATACATGGAGATAAATTCAAGTTAGAATTGTCTAATTAGTAAAGAAGAGGAAGGTGTCATGGATGATGAAGCATCCTCCCCCCTTGAAGGTATTTCTAATCTTTTTCTTAATAAGTAAAACACTGAAATCCATGTACTTGATCCATATACATTCATAGAAGAGACTGATTTTGGATTTTATTGTATGCATGAAAAAGTTGTTTCCATTCCTTCACTCACTAATGAAGACCATGAACTTGAAGGAAGATAGGAAATGTTTTTTGATGGATCAAGAATAAAAGTAGGTGAAAGAGCTATAGTTATGTTAGTTTCTCCATCAAATAATAAATAATAATCCTCATATAGATTCCACTTCAATTGCACCTGCAATGTGGCAGAATAAGAAGGCCTAGTTTATGGCCTCCAATGGGCAAAGAAGAGAGGGATCAAAAATTTGAAGGTTTATGGGGATAGTGAGTTTGTCATCCACCAAGTGAGAAATCAAGATAAAACAAAGAATACCTTTCTTAAATCCTACAATAATAGGGTATGGGACTTACTTGAATACTTTTATGCCTTCAACATACAACCCATACCAAAGAATTCAAATAAACACACTGATAGATTGGTTACCATAAGAGCACAATTTGATGCAATTGTTGATGTAGGGAAAGAGAAGGATATGTCCCATATCAAGGCCATTATGAGGCCTTATATTATAGATAATGAAGTTTCATGGCAAGTTTTTTAAAGTGATGAACACATTACACACTTATTACAAAATGAGGCAGGATTATCCTTAAGGAACCAAAAGAGACTGCATGATCAATATGAACAACAAGTTATTCAGTTGAATACAAAAAAGATACCTAAGGGGAAAATTAATTTGGAGAGTGTTTTCAATGAGTATTATCAAAATAAGAAATAAAGAGTGATCATGTCAACAAAAGAAGAGAACTATGAAAGAGTCATGATTTATAAGGACAAGCTCCTTAATATTGGTAAGGTATTTTCTCTATCTGAGAGGTAGGCCTTTATTAAATTATGAAAAGAGTTCCATGACATATTTTATTGGGAATATAAATATTTTAAAGGGTTTGATCTAAGTCTAGCTTATCACACCATTGATTTAGAACCTGGAGCTAAACTAGTTAGGAAAAAACAAAGGCCTATCAGTCCCAAGATAGAGAAACTCATGAAGAAAGAACTAACCAATTTGATTGAGTCTAGGATTATCATTCCTATAAAACAATAAACTTGGGTGGTTAATATTGTACCTATCTAAAATAATAATGGAGAGATCAGAATTTATGTGGATTTTCAAGAACTTAATAGGGTGTCTCTCAAGGATCATTATCCACTACATTCCATGGTACAAATTCTACAAGTTATTTCAGGTTCTTAATTATTCTCACTTCTTGATAGATATTTAGGTTACAATAAAATACTGGTAAATGAAGAAGATCAGTTCAAGATAGCCTTTACTAAAAAATAGGGTACCTTTGCCTACAAAAAAATGTTTTTTGGTTTATCCAATGCTAGAGCTACATTTCAAAGGGAAATGGACATGGCTTTTAAAGGTTTGATCAATAAGTTTCTACTTGCGTACCTTGATGATATAACTATTTTTTTGAAAGATGATAATGATCATGTGTAACATCTAAGGTAGGTGTTTGATAAATGTAGGGAGTATGGAATATCCCCTAATCTAAAAAAGTACATCTTTGTTGTATATGAAGGCAAGTTACTGGGTCATATTGTATCAAGGGAAGGCTTGTCTATTGACCCCGAGAGGATTGAGGCTATTCCAAGCTTGTCTTTACCTCAAAAAAAGAAAGGACTTCAAAGATTCTTAGGTAAAATAAACTTTTTAATAAGTTTTATTCTAGGCTATGCAACTATGGTAAAGCCTATCACATCCATGCTCAAGAGAAATAAGCTTTTTCTTGGACAAAGGAAGGTAAGGGTAGTTTTGAGGAAATCAAGAAAGTAATTGTAGAATCTCCTACTCTCTTGAACCCAAAATTTACAAAATATTTCATAATCTATACCTTTTCTAACCTTGATACAATCTTAGCTATGCTTATACAAAATAATGATGAAGAGGTAGAGCAACCAATTACATTCTTTAGCCAAGGATTGGAAGGTTATGAGGTCAAATATACATTTTTTGAGAAGCAAGCTCTAACAGTGATAAGGGGACTGAGAGAGTTTAGACACATGGTTTCAAACAACAAGATACATATCATGGTTTCTCATCCTAGCACCAAGGAGTTTCTCCTAAGCAAAGACCTCAATGAAAAGAGAGTTGGGTGGATTACAAAGATGATAAAGTATGATGTGGATATTAAGGTTAAAAACTTGGTAATATGAAAAGGACTATGTGAGAATTAAGCTTCAGATTTCTAAGAGCCAAAAGAGGAAGTCTTGATCAATAAGTTTAACCCCAACTAGCTGATCACATATAAGTTCAAATTTGGACACAATACATCATTCGTTTTCTTCAAAATGGTGGGTACCCCAATGGCTTGAATAAGTCTCAAAGGAGATATTTTAGATTGCAAACCATTCCCTACTATCTTTTAGATGGTGTTCTCTTTAGGAAAGATGTGAATGGTGTGATGCTGAGGTGTGTTGACAATGATCAGTTTGATATGTTGTTGGAAAAGTTTCACAATGGTGTAGATGGAGGTCATTTTTCTCTTAAGAAAATAGTTGTAAAGATAATGAGGGTTGGTTACTATTGGCCTAGTCTTTTTAAGGATTATTACCACTAGGATAAAAAGTGTCTTCAATGTGCCTTCTTTGTAGGCAAACAAAAAATTGCAGCCCTTCCATTGAATCCTATCCAAATAGACTAGCCTTTTATGCAATGGGATCTTGATTTTATTGGTATGATCAACCCTCCATCAAATGCTAGACATAAATGGATATTGACTACTAATGACTACTTCACAAGGTGGGTAGAGGTTATTACATTGAAGGATTCAAGTGAAAATTATATCTTGGAGTTCTATGAGAGCATTATAATAAGTTTTGGAGTTCCCCATGTTATCAATTCTGATAATGCACTTGATTTCATAAGTGTTAAAACTTTTGATTTGGAAAATAGGAATGGAGTTTACTTGAGTACCTCATTAAACTATTACCCTCAAGGTAATGGGTTGGCTAAATATACTAACAAGAATATCATCTATATTATCAAGAGGACATTAGAGAACAATAAAAGAGTATGGCATAACAAGTTGAAGATAGCCTTATGGATTGATAGGATTACTCCTAAGATATCAATTGGTAATCATCCCCTTGCTGTTTTTTATGGGAGAGAGAGGCTAGGATATCCATATCTCAAGAACTCCCTACTCTAGAAATTTCACAATAGTTGGAACTACTTGAAAATACTCCAATGGAAGTCAGATTGATAAAACTAATGTAGCTACAAGAAGTAAGAGACAATGCACACAAGACCATGAAACACCACCAAGTACTCATGAAGAGGTCCTTTGACAAAATATAAAGTGTAAGAGTGTTTAAGGAGGGTGACTTGGTCCTAAAATTGGATGAGGACAATGCAAAACTAGGCAGACTTATAAAGTTTGACACTTTGTGGAGTGGCCCTTACATCATTAGCAAGTGCAAGTAAAGAAACTCATTTTAGCTGACCAAGATGAATGGATAATAATTTCCTATCCCTATGAATAGCATACATTTTAAGTCCTATTATTATCCCTTGTGATTATATTTTTTAAATAGTAGTTTAGGTATGTGTTTCCTTTGGTTTGATGTTGTGTTCCCTAAGTGTTTTGTAGCACAAGTGTGTATCCTTCCTTTTGTTTGGTGTGTGTCTTTGCCTTTGTGCATGTGATCAACTGGCTTATTTTTTTTGGGGCCAAGGATCTACTCAAATCATTTTGGGTGCTTATATGCATTAATCCATGCCCAATGGAAGGATTTAGGCAACTGGTCTTAGGCATAGCAGACATGCCTCCCTTAGGAATCACCAAGAATGTTAGCCAATTTTCACACCCAATTTTTCATCTTTCATTTTGGCTAAGTATAGCATTCTTAATTAGTTTATCCCCATAGTAGAAGACCAAGTTTTATTTCCTTTTGGAACCTTTGTTTTGTCTTTGTTCAAGTGTTTTCAGTCTTTTCTGCTTAGTTTTTATTTCTTTTGGCAAGGTTTTGTTTCAGGTTTTTTGGCCAAGTCTCAAAGGAATTGTTTCAGACTTTTTATCCAAAACAAAAATTCTAAAGGAATTGGTCCTCTTCAATATTTTCAAAGGGTCACTTGAAAGATTTCCAAAGGGTCTTTTCTTAGGGAAGTGTCCTTTGCATTTTTTTGAAGGGTACATTTCAAGTTTTTTGAAAGGCATCTTCAAGATTATCGAAGGAAAAGTGTCCTTTGAAAATTTTTTGAAGGGTTTTTTCTTTTAAGGAATTGGTCCATTTCAAGTTGTTTTAAGGGTACATTTTAATATTATCAAAGGGTATTTTCTCATGGAAGTGTCCTTTGAATATTTCTGAAGGGTACATTTCAATATTTCCAAAGGCAAAGTGTCCTTTGCAACTTTTCTCAAGGTTTTGTTCTTTCAAGGAATCGGGCATGTTCATATTTTTGAAGGGACATTTTCATCCTTCTGAAGGGTCTTTTTCACATGGAAAGGATCAATTAATTTCTCCAAAAGGCATTTTCCAAAAGTCTAAAGGGACATTTCCAAGTTTCCTAAAGGAATTGTTTCAAACATTTTGTCTACAACAATCCTTCTGAAGGAATTGTTCTAAAGGAATTGGTTTTCCAATTGGTACACTCCAACTTTTTTAAAGGGTATTTTTCTCAAAAAAGTAGTCCTTTGTAATATTTTTTAAGGGGTCCATTTTTATATTGTTGAAGGGAACTTTTATTCTTTTGAAGGGTATTTTTCCATGCAAAGTGGCCTACACACTTTCTTAAAGGGTCTTTTTTTGAAAAAGTGTCCTTTTTAGGCTTTTCAAAGGGACATTCCAAGAATGACAAAGGGAATGTTTAGGCTTTTAGAGAGGTGAAATGAAATTTTTGAAGGGTTATTCTCAACAAAAGTGTCCTTCAAAAAAAATTTGAAGGGACACTTTGTAGAAAGTCTAAAGGGATAGTTGCAGAAAGCTCGAGAGGTTAATTCTTTCAAAGAAAAGGGTCCACAAGAAATTATTTCAAACTTTTTTTTAAACAAAATTTTTGAAGGAATTGTCCTATTAGAGTGATAGCTATATGGATGTCAACTTAAAGATGAGGGACTAGACGTTGACATTTAAACAATAGGATCCCAAGCAAATCCAAGGGGCTCACATTCTATATCCACCAAAGCAGATCAGAGGACTCATTTCACCATTGGTCAAATCATGATCTAAGTCATTTTTTTGACAACTAATCAAAGGTGGGCAAGGCCAATATAATGAAAATGACTCTCCCCTGCACCATTACACACCTCAACAAGTTGGTAGAAAGTTGTTAGCATTAGGACAAATATAAAATAGGTGTACTCTCTTTTAATAACCATATTGATGCCATTACTCAAAATATCTTGATTCCATTGGACAATCATTGGAGAAGCATCTTTGAGAGATCAGGCTAAGAGTGATCAAGGGAGGTGACATGGATCAACCAAATGTCCCAAATGAGAATCATTGGCAAAGTTAGTTGTAGCTAAAGATGGATATTTCTAACAAATTGATTCCTCTCTTTGGTGTCAAAGGCCTCCCCCTCTCACTTCTTTTCATATATAAATACAACCCTTGGGCTAGTGTAAAATAGGGACCATGTAGTGTATGGCAAATCCTTATTGAATTGATGCCATGTTTTGACTTTAAGCATTAGTAAAAATATTTTTATTTGAATTTTTATCATTTTTTTTAGTGTTTGACATATAGTGATAATAAGTGATGGTTTTCATCCTTCTATCTTTTGTCCTTCACACCTGAGTAAGAATTCTAGGTCTAATAGGTCATATAGATTACATCCAAGTGTGTTGAATTTATGCATGTATATAACTATTATTTGAATGTATAGGTTGTCTTTCAATTCATTTTCCTTGTGTCATTTCATACATCTTGCCTCTACACTGAAATACTTGTGTTGCAATATTTAGATCTTGAAAATAGTCTATGTATTTTGTTGTATAATGCACTAGGGTATGGTATTCACGTGGAAGATAATCGTGGTACATTAGCATTCTTAGAATAAGTTTTCTTTATAAAATTTCTAACTCTTTTCCTTTCAATCAAATTGGTTTAGAGAGAGGTTGTTTTGTAGAGATACATTCAGGGAGCTAGCCCTTTAAATCTAGAGATTCATTTCATCTATCGATATACCCACATGCCTGGAAATGTCCCAATGTGTCCCAAATATAGAAGAGGATTGAACACTTTCTTTTATGGTGTAATATTTGGAGACAACATGAATAATATTAGAAAATTAATCAAATATTGATTAGCTAATGTGAAGTGATATGATTTTTTAGGAATGGTTGCGATCATAAAATAAATAATTGATTGATCAGGGGGGGTGAATAGTGATTGTACTAAATATTTTAGATGGATAGAAGACTCAATTAGATTATTTATGAGGATGTTAGTGTGGATTAGTAATATATTTGAATTTTTCATGAAGTGTCTAATTTTAGGTGTCTACATTTTACCTTTCTTTAAAATAACGTTATGAGACATGTTAGGTGGAATAACGGTTTTTAATTACAAAAGAATATTTAAAAAGTGGACAAAAAATTGACAATGGTGATGAAATAATGTGATGAACTAGGCCCCCTAAAGAGGATGTGTAGGGATGAAGGAAACATATCAGATCTCAAAAAAGAGAGGAATAAGATAGAATGGAAGAAACAATGGGTGGGTGATGAAGAAATGGGTTTGGATGTAGGATCTGATGACTGAATTTCAAGATGAATATTAACCCATGGATAAAATTAACCCACTTGAGTTAATTCTTGCAAGTTCTATTTCCAATGATGATGGATTGATTTTCCCCAAGTAGGTTAGATTTGGGAAGCAGACATCCCAAGATAAGTTTCAACCTTTAATTTCCCCCAAGCAAGATGGATGTGGGGAAAATATACCAAAAATTTTTGGGTTTGGATTTTGGAAATGATCTATCTAGATGATGAAGTTGGAAGTTTGATTTCCCCAAATAGGGTAAAATTTACAAGCTTGGATTGGATGAAATATTAATCGATTGATTTTCAAGCATATGTCAAGGATTTAACCTATTGCACAGATTAAGGATGAGATGATCCAATTGATGGATATTAGGAATTTGATAAGATGGACACAAAAATATGCACAAAGTGTGTAATGAATATTCAAAGAATGAAGAAGCTGTAAAAAACTAGGCACATGAGGATGCACAAATCAATGAAATAATGATGTGATAATGATTAAATAATGATGTGGTTATATTTTTTGAGAATTAGATATATTCAAGAAAAATAAAGGATGTGGAAAATGAACATCTACACATGTAAGTTTTAAGGGTGATTATTAGATATGAATTATTGTTAGAAAACAATTATAATAACAGATGAATGGAAAGAATAAAAATAATGGTGATAAAAATGATAATGTTGATAGTTTCCAAGCTGACCTCAAAAATTCCATATGACTGAGCACTGCCTACATAGTCCAAATGGACCTTAGGTTAATCAAGTTCTCCCAAAAAGGGATGAATGTGATGATAAATGATGAAGATGAAAATGGGAATGATAGTGGTTAATCTAACCTCAGAAATTCCATGTGACTAAGCCTTACCTACATAGTCAAAATAGACCTTGGGTTGTTATAGTTCCCCTAAAAAGGGAGGAATGTGATGAAAAAAGATAATAAAACTAGGAATGATGGTGGTTGAGCTAACCTTAGAAACTTCATGTGATTAAGAACTACCTACATAGTTCAAATAGAGCTCAAGACATTGTAGTTATCTATAAAAAATAATAATATGATGGGAAATAATGATAAATAGATGTTGATATACTATTGACATATGTTGAAGAGGGATAAGAAGATTTGATTTGAAAAGATGATTTTTCAAGGGGATAAACTACCACCTTAATGCATCTCCACATGATTTTGTAACTTGATATTTGATGTTTCACATGACAATGTGCACCATGATATATAGAACCAAGATGACCTAGCCATAGTGTGCAAGTACACACCCTAAATTGGTCAATTAAACACAAGTACTATTTCTTTTGTAGCTCTTTCATAAGAAGTTCTTAATGATAAATGAAGGTCTTGTTCTTAGGGTCACTTTTTGTCTTTTGGTCCTTTTTATGTATTTTCTTCCCATATTTTTGTATCACTAGTGGTCTTATGTCATGCCTATCCCAATCATAGGGGGCCTGGCTGATTTTTTTTAGTCACAACCCATTTTTTTGCATACAAGATAATGTCACGGTCCTGTATAGTAACACAGTGTGTTATTTTACACCTTTGAATTATTGTTCAATGGTCATATTTTTAGCTTGTTTTAGGTCCTTACCCTTTTTTGGGTCTCTTATTATGATTTTATCTATCTTTTCATTTTTTGGGTTATTTTTCCTTAAAATTTTTAAGGGTCTTGGTACTACTATTTCATATATGAAACTTTCTCCTGATGAAGGATCTCAAAAGAAGATCCAAAATGTTGAGCATCATAATTTTTAACACAATTTTTCCAAAAGAATCTTTCTAAATGTATGGACTGTGAAAGCATCAAATCATTGGACATTAACATGTTATATTGACAATATCATAGTCCACTACTATTCCACTGATCGTGTTTTTTTCCTCAAGAAGTCATAACCTCTGTTTTAGAATGAAAAAAATCTAGACTATTTTTCTAACCCATTTCATAATTATCATCATCCAATGATGCATGATTTTTTCAAGATAAATGGAATGAATCCTTATACTTTATCTTTAGGTTAAATCAATTAGATTAGTTATTTATAATATATATCTATATTTACTCTATTTAATCATCCCTTTAACAATCTATGATTTACACTAATAAACAACTAAAAATTTAAATCATTTGGTGAA
Organism: Torreya grandis; assembly: GCA_037957365.1. NCBI lineage: Eukaryota > Viridiplantae > Streptophyta > Pinopsida > Cupressales > Taxaceae > Torreya > Torreya grandis. The sequence continues at coordinate 2,385,297 of JARHVA010000603.1, forward strand.
CCCAACTTACTTTAGATATTTATTTACAACCTTATTTCCATCATAAGTTTTGCCTTCTCCATTTTTGAGTAATAAATTAGGGTTTATAACATCTTAATTTTCACACATCCTAACTAATCCATATCAGTCCTCTATTAGGGTTTCATTGATTCAAAATTTTGTCTAAAATCCCTTTAAAACCCCATATCTTTATATTAGGTCCTCATACATCCAAATATTAGCCCTTAGGATTCCAAGTCAATTTCTATTTTTTTTTTTTACTTTGGGTTGAAAATAGAGCATATTTTCAAATATATTTATGTTGGTTTATATTCTACCCATTATTTGCCTATTGTTCATTTTTTACATTCTTTTGTGGTAAGTTTAAAATGACCTCTAGGGAACCTCTTCCCCCTCACCCAGTTGATCAATTTTTAATTTTTTTCATCATTATACAAATTAATGGACTAATTTTCAAGATTATACACAAGCACATGATAATGAACATGATTTCATTTATAATTATGATGATTATTATAATGAACGATATGGTTATTACTATGAGCATGATAATTAAAGTGATAATGAGGATAGATTAGATGTATCTTCTTCTCTTTCTCCTCTCTCTTCACCCACTTCTAAAAATCAACTTAAAAACATAAATCCAAAAGAGCCCCTTATAGGTAGTGATTTATTTGAACAAGATCCTAGATTTTCAACCACTTTTGCTACATCTTTATTCCAATTGAACCAATAAACGAGAAATAAAATCAATTTAATTTTGCATAATTCAAGAAATATTATTCCTTCACATGATGTTCCTAACATATAAAATTAAAATACACTTCCTTCACATTTCTCAATTCAATTTAAAAAATCATGTACAACTGATATTATGCCTTTTACAGGTTTACAAACTAAAGTATATGATATTGTGTTTTCACCTTATTTTACCGTTCAAGCTCAACATATGGATTCCATGTAAAATATAGATAATTTAAATATATAAATCTTATCCTACATGTCATAATGTGCCAAATAAAAACATGATTGTTATTTCTTCTACCCTTGACTCTAGTATTGAAAATAATGATAACATGTGCATTCCACTCATAGCTAGTGAAGATACACATTGCATTCTACCTACACATGATGATATGTTGCATAGTAGTAAAAATTTAAAATATTATTCTACTCTTTCTCTTACTAAGATTGAAAATTAAAGTTCTTCTCTTACCACTATAAGTGAAATAAATTCTAATTTTGATGAAACTTGTAATAATAATTATTACTATGATTTTAGTCAAGAAAAAATTGAGTCAAGTTCTCTCTATAATTCAAACATATCTCATGTTGAAATTGATTGCTTATTAAATTAAAATTAAATAAATAATATGTCTTTAGATAAAAATCTATAAACTTATTCTCATGTTCATAGTTTACATGGTTTATATTCATATGTTACAAATGTGTCTTTTATTCCATTAGCATATGACACTTATTTAAAAATTAACAAAATAAGAGATACCAATGAATCTCCTCCACCCATAATTACTACAATATCACATATTATTCATTCTAACCTCTATGGGGGTGATAGCCAATTTCCCTCTCACCAGTTCTAAGATATCACCTCTCCAAAGGCTATGGTGAGACAACTTAATACCTCTAATAATGCTCCATGAAATAGTGTACCAATGGATAAACTTAAAAACAATATTTAGTGTTTAAATGATCCTATTAATGATGTTAACATACCTTCTAAAGAGGTAATATCCTTGATGGATGATGTGGGTATTTTTAACAAGTACATCAACTCACCTTGGAAAACAAAGCATATTACTCCTGGGTTGATTTCAATGCTATCCATGGCAATCCAATTTCATGTAAATTCATCAAAGCAAAACTATAAAAGTAGTTTCAAATACCAATATTACTAAAGTTTAATTGATATGGATATCCATACTTGAAAAACAAATATTATAGAAATTACATGGTACATACCACTACCAGTTTAATTCTCCTATAGTTATTTTCTATAAGTATAGAGGATGAGGCATTAAATTGGTTCCAACATTCACTCCCCAGTGGTTCACTACATACATACGATGAGTTAGAAGTCTTTCTCATGTATTATATCCATAATAAATGACCTCGAGTCATATATGATAGGTTGCCTTCACTAAAATAGGGTGAGTTATAAATAGTAAATGATTAAATTCTATGATTCAAATCATGTATAAAATAATTGATCTACCATTTGAGAGATTTAGAGACATAAGACATATTTTCTAGATGCCTCATTTTCCCTCTTAAACATAAATTATTATACGATACATCCCAATGATTTTGGTATCTATGTTACACATATATGACATTAGAGAATAAGTCAGGACTAGTTGAGACACATTCCAAGGCATATTTTGATTTATATCTCCCACAGTCATAATCACCAATATGGCATAGGCACCTAATCCAGGAACATAAAAAATCAATTAAGATACTCAACAAAAGGAAAGATCCACTCCATAGATCATCTCTTACAATTAGTAGAGCATAGGATACCAATAAATGGGCTATATAGTTTTTAGATTAAGATAGGCCTCATGATCTCTTACATTACTAGATAGGGGGATGATCACACTTCATCCTAATCATTGTCATCCATCACACCATTTACAAAAAACAAGGAATAAACCATATTGAAATTATCATCAAATCAATGGACATTGGCATAATTTATATTATGCACTTAGAGATTGTATTGACCAATATGTAGACAGAGTTATTACAACATTCAAATATGGGTAATTGAGATCTTGCTATCTAAACTCTCCTAGATCACATTATTATATGAGTGAGTTATCCCAGGATGTTCCTTTAAAATATCCATTGGTTACTCATTATATGATCTATGTGGTTTCTAGTACACCTACTTATGGCAGATCTCATGCACCACAAAGTCAGGGGAGATGGAAACCAATTCACAAGGATTAACCTACTTATAGAAGCATGGTGACAAAAAGGACACTAATTCAACCACCAATTTCATCATGAAAACCAATCAATATATTTGGCAGAGATAATAAAAATCATAGCATAGTTTCATAACGATAACTAATTAAGATATTTAGTAGATATCACATAGATCAAAGCATAATTTCAGCACGACAACCAATTAATATATTTACAAGACATAATTCATAATAGAGCACAACTTTAGTACAAAATTTGATTAATCCATTTGTTACAAATTATACAAACCTAACTACCAATAGTACACCATGATCAATATTAGTTCTAGAGTTTACTTCTACACCTACATAGTATGAGAAGTATGGTCACTTGTTTACTATGCCATCAAGATTTAGATAGTGTAGACTGTAGTCACATGATCTATACTCACATATAATACAACACTTATATGTCATCAATACTAACAATTGACATTCCTAATTCAATATCAATAGCTAATCAAACATCTATATACAATTAAAACCCATTACCATTATATAGCCATACAATACATTTCCTTATCAACACATACATCATGAATATAATCAAACATCTAATCAAGTAAATAATACCATAATAAAAATTCCAAATAACATGAATCCATATATCAACAAGTTCATACATACATACATATGTGTGTGTGTGTGTGTGTGTGTGTGTGTGTGTGTGTGTGTGTGTGTGTGTGTGTGTGTGTGTGTGTGTGTGTGTGTGTGTGTGTGTGTGTGTGTGTGTGTAAAACTCAAAAACAATTTTTCATATAATGATACACAGTCACTCAATAATAGGAGCTTGGTCACAAGGACTATCCTCATATTGAGTGACTGTGTATCATTGTATGAAAACTTGTTTTTGAGTTATATATATATATATATCCAAAACAAGTTTTCATACAATGATACATAGTCACTCAATAATAGGAGCTTGGTCATAAGGACTATCCTCATAACCCTCACTCTCATACACACTAGAGATTGATTCTCCTACATCCCCTCTAGATCTAGATTGAGACCTAGCTCTATGAATGTGTTCCCTCTCTTGTAGCACTGCTACTTCATCCACCAGTTCTACATGCTCCCATTATAGATGAATATAGTCATACATGATCATGCTACTTACCCCACTTAGACTATTAGGTGGGGGCATATCTCACCTCTGTAACTAGACACATGCATCTTATCTATTTATTGTTTCCCACCTATATGATATGGCAGTAATGACTGTTTGATACAAAAAGTGGGCATGGATGCCTAAAAATTTTGTAGCCCTCTCTACTAACCCATCATCCATGACATCATTAGGAATGTGCAATGTAATACTTGTTGTCTCTTGTACCTACATAGACCAACACAACATGTTATATATCTAAATATATAATCCAATACTAAACAAACCAAGCATTCAAATATAAAAATGACAATATACCCTTAACTTCCTTGATGGGCTCCAAATCTAGTATATCTTCCATAATGGACCCATCTTTCAGAAATAGTGGCAGCCATATGTGTTTTCCCCACCATAATATGAAGGAATCAATAGCCCCCACATCATCTAAATTAGGTAAATCTATCACATAATCTCATTTTGTCACTGGAATTAGAGTTAACTTAGCCTTATGGGTCTCGTTCTACTACTTGGCCTCATTGGGGTTCAATTACTCCTCAACCACACCCATGATGTGGAAAGCACATCTTAGACCACATCAAACTACCATGTCACCCACCCATACTAGAATCTCTTAAAAATTGTGTTCCATTGATCATGTAACCAATAGCTCACCTAAATATATCATAATTGCATCCCATCCTTGGGCCATTTTGTAAATTCCTAATGGGGTCTCCAAATAATATCTCTAGCTATCACTCAATCCAACACCCATCAATAGTGAATCATGATCCTTAACTACACATAAATTATGATAGTCTATATCTCCAAAAATACTTGGGGATATTCCCAATACACAAATTTAAAATCATATAATTATCCCATTGCAATATGATCATAATCTCAATAATATAACAATGTCGATGATCCAATCCCACCACTACATAATGCCTGAGTAAAATACTACAAACCCTAATACAAGTGGGATAGCATGGTGCAACCCCATAAGTATACATTCCCATGCTCCTCTATGTCTTGAACAATACCATGCATCCTATATGAAATGGATACACCATTACCATTAAAAAACAAAATGAAGTTAGTAAAGCAACCAAAAACCTTTATAACTATAAAACACTGTATGTAACAATAAAAAATAATAATACATCACTGCTACTCCCCCAATGATGGGTCCCCATAGGTATGGTTGTAAATTACCTTGAGGCTCAGTCTATGGATATATCTCTAGATGTTTCCTATAATACAACTCATTGAATAGTAAAGGGAAATCTAAGTATCATATGCACATCCTCTAAGGTAATAGTAATCCCTTTAGTAGGAAGCCAAAAAGTACATGTATTAGCATTCCACCGCTCACATAGTTTAGTCATCATATGGTAATCCTATGGCATTAGTGCAAGTGATTTCACATAGCATAAACCATCCCTATCCACAATTTCTCTCTCATCATCTATCAATGGTAGCCTATGTAATCACTCCATCATCTACCACTATGGAACTCACTCATACACACATTCTCATATAAAATACATAGAATAATACATTAACATCTCCAAAAGGAAAATATACATGCTAAAATAATCAATAAATGCAAATTTGAATTCAAAAAATTAATGCTTAATTTATAAGACATTATCATTGTAGATGGGACTATAGTGTTAGACAATAGTGTAGTCTCTAGATAGTAGTGAAGCAGCCTAGGGCACTAACATTATCCTTAGGATAGTGGTGCATACCTCCTAAAAAATCCCTAATCCATCTAAAATGACATGAAAAATGTAATCAACAATTTAAAAATATGTAAATTAATGGAATTCTTACCAAGGTGACCTCCTCATTGGCCTGGATAAGCACTTTTACCTCCACATAGTGGGTCACATTCACACCTTGTCTCCTCAACATCTTTTATTCACTCAAATAAAAAATTATTTTAAATTAGAATGTTTGAATGATTTTTAAAAATAATCAATCAAATCCATTTAACCAATGTTTTAAAAATTCCACCCACCTAGGTTGGCCCCACACGTAAATTTCTCCAACTATTACCAAAATCTTCTGATCTCGATATCTTGAGAACTGTGGATCTGATTTTTGATCCATTTCTTGCATGAAAAATTTGATGATGATATTCCCCAAACTATATTAGTTAAACTTCTATCCTAATTAATTTGTCTTTGTAAATGACAAAACTAGATTTTCTTTAACAAGCTCACTATAAATGATAGGCCTATCTAAGTCTCCATTTACAAATAATTCCTCTACAATTGTCAAAATAATTGATTCTATAATCATCTTATCAACACTAACTATTCACTAACATGTCTAATGGTATCTATTTTGGTTCAATACCCTTACCCTAGTTTTGACTCTCATACCAAAAGGGAGGAATATATACACTATTAACATCAATATATTTCATAATTCAATGACTCAAACACATTTTTTGTCTCATATACTCAGTGGATCAAATATACAAATGAATATTTGACTTAGATTTCCCAATTAAATGATTCAAACACACAACTTGGCTCAGATACATAGATTGATGTAGATATTTAGATACACATATTTACTCAGTGACTCAAATATATAGACACACATTTTTGCATAGATTGATATATTGAATTAGATATTTAGATATAAAAATTTACTCGGTGACTCAGATATATAGACATAGTTTTATTTACTTAAACACTCAAATACTCATATAAGTATATACATAATTTGACTCAAATTTCTAGGGTTCCACAATACTAGTTAATATTCTCATATTTTCTATAAGATTTCAGCATAATTCTAGATTTAATTATGATAATGGGTACATGTTCATACTACTCAATCCTTATATATACATACAGCTTTATGCACATGATACAAAACTACATTGCTCAAATATTAGGATTGAGGGAAACATGTAGGTTACATGTCCTTGACCCAATAGGATTTCACTAGGCTATACAAATGGAATGGAAAATTATACCATTCTCTATGCATGTATTACTATATTTTACTCATATTATCACCAATATGTCATTAGGATTTCACTAGATTGGGTCATATAGTCATCTATAATGATTAATCCATAGCTTTCACCAGACCTAGATTATTCATGTGGAGCGATAATTTTGATCTTCAAGCACATTTATTCTTAGACTCAGTTACATATTAGAGTGGAGGAAAGTAGGTCTTGTTTCTACACATTTATAGATTATTTCTTAGACTTGGTTATGTATCAAAGTGGGGAAAGTAGGGCTTGTTTCTCCAAATTTATAGATTACTTCTTAGACTCAATCACATATCAAAATGGGGGAAATAGGGCTTTCTTTCTCAAAATCTAGTTGGTTACTTATATTTAGTACATGGGACACCCACATTGTCAATTTTATCTCCATAACTAGTATTAAAATGCATGTTCACTTATCTGGCCAAAAAGTGGGTTGGGTTCAAAACACATACACATAGGGAAGTATAGGTACACATTTTTTATTTTTTATTTTACTCTAGTAATTCCATTTCCATTACATTATTATAATAAAGGGGGAAAATGTACACACCCTAAATTGGTCAGGCAAACATAAGTACCATGCATTTTGTAGCTCTTTCACTAGAATTTCTTGATGATGAATGAAGGTCTTAATCATAGGGTCACTTTTGGTCTTTTAGTCCTTATTATGACTTGTATTCCCATATTAATTCACATCCAGTGGTCTTATGTGATGTCTATCCTAGTCCCAATATTTCCTAGCTTGCTTATTCTAGTCATAACCTAATTTTTTGCCTAAAATACAATAATATGATCCTGGACAGTAGTACACTGCACTATTTTCCACCTCAATGCTATTGTCTAATGATCATATTTTTACCTTGTTTCAAGTATTTACCCTTCTTTGGTTCTTTTCTTATTATTTTATCTATCTTTGCACTTTGTCAGCCTACAAACAATCATCTTACATTAAAATTAAAGTTCCTTAATATAAATAGCCTCACAAGGCAGTTTACATCTAGCACTTACTAATTTTGCACATAATTACATATAAATCATTCAATAGTATAGCTCAGCACTCTGCATATTACTCAGCATCACATATATCTACACACTTGATCAAAGAAGGGCCTAAGAAAAATTTATTCTAGCATATTATGTGCATTGATTAAGCACATTCTCTAGGGGATAATTAAATGTGATCTGAGACCCATATCATTGGGGTTGATGTAGGCAACGGCCATAACAATAGGGGTTATATATTGTGTGATTATAATATCCACAACCTACTTTTCCCCCTCTTTTTTCATTTGATGTCATTTTTTTTCATGTGTGCATGTGTTAATTAGTGTTTTGAAGGTAAATCATCCAAATATTCATATAAAATAATGATCAAAAGCTACTAAGCACACCTACCAAACCTAGAAGACCCCTTGTAGCATTCCCAAATTTTGTATGGCCCCTACCCATAAAAATACATTAGTGTGGTACCTTTACAATAGTGTAGTTCCCTATGTCCCATTAAATGCACTATTATCCTAAGGTAGACATAACCCCAATTTTAGAATGATAGGACTCTAGACTATTCTCCTGACCCATTTCATCATTATCATCATCCAATGATTCATTTTTTTAGGTAAGTGGATTTACTCCTTATACTTTCTATTTAAGATAAATCAATTGTATTAGATATTTGAAATATATATCTACATTTACTCTCTTTAATCATCCCTTTAACAATTTAGGATTTACACTAGTAAACACCTAAAAAGATAAATTAGTGTAGAAAGATTGACCCTCGATCCAATAGACAAAATAAAAGAAGACACCATGATATGAAAAATTAAAGATGACATTATTATCATATGTTGATGGATGAACTCAAATACAAACACAAGATAGGAGGCACCATAAAATGACAAAAAAATGATAACACTATTGGCACACTTGGACTAAGTCAAGGCACAATAATAAAAGTAAATAAATAAGTGAGCAAGGAAACACACACACATTTGAAAACAAAAGAAACAAAAACATTGTGTCATTAATCAATTCATAATCCACGTGCGAAGGCTCAATGATATTGATGGTTAGATGGTGCCCCTAGGGAAATACCTGATGAAGTTTGAAATGATGACTTCCCCAACTAGGTCAAATGTGGGAATGAAATATCCCAATGATGAATTGCATGCTTGATTTCACCTAAATAGGGGGAAACCATGATCTTGGATGGGATGAATGATTCCTTTTATTTGACCTAAGTAAGGAAATTTTGGGAAGGAGACATTGTAATGGTATCTAAAATTATTTGGTTAAGGATTTTGACTGGATTTAGGATAAGACAAATAGTTTTTGGATTTTGTGGATTTATATCTCTTTTTGGAGATTTTGGCCTTTTCTATTTTTTTTTGGCTTTTTGGATTATCTAATGTTTTTGGATATTTGAAATTAATTATATAAAAAGGCTCACTATAAAATGGAAACCCTTTTATAGCACTAAGGATGGGAGTGGTAGTGGATGGATGGTATTTAGGATGATGTAGGATGATAATGGAAAATTATGGGGAATAATGACTAAGAATGGATTAGGGATCTCAAAGGACCATGACAATTGTGAACCAAGTATCTAATCATCAAAGTGTTGTTTGGATGATATGAAAAGATGATTCCAAAAATAGGGGTCAAAACATCTTCCACTTCTCTATTAAGGTCAATATGGGAGAAAATATGGGTATGATAGGATGGATACCTATTTAGATAAGATGTTTATGATAGATGGTTTAAATAGGATTGGATTTGGAAGGCCAAGATGTTTTAGATTGGGAGGGGCTTTTATGTAGATATGATTTCCCATAAGTGTCAACGCAAAAAACATATTATTTATACATGATGCTAAAAACCTGGTTTTCATCATGGTATATGCCCAAAGTGCCATAGACATGGTTTTCACTATTGGAAAAAAATATTTATCTCTTTTGATTTTTTATTTTAATTTTTTTTTAACATTTAGCATCTTAAATCAATGGAAGATTATGAGATTCATAATAATAACCCTTTGTGATATTCAAGAATGTTCCTTATAGATGTGATCATGAACTTCATTGATTTTTAAATTATATTTTTACAAATTGATATGGATGTCATCATAGCCAATTCGAAAGAGTATGCTACCAGTGAGAGTGAAGTGAAAGATGTATCAGATGGAGGATAATTTTTTATTACATGAAGGAATTAGAAATGGAATGTCTTCATGATGTGAAGGTAAATTGGGACCAACAACCTCAAGTCTCATGAGACTAAGAATATCCATCAATTGGATGCTTTGGGGATTTTCTTCTTTACTGATGGTATTTTCAATGAATGATGTAAATTCATCTTACAACTCTAATACCATAGGAAGGATATTGATTATTTGATTTTGGTTTGATAGTACCTTAAAGATGTTTTAAATAAAGGATTTAGATTTTTTAATTTTTGGATTTTGATTTTCATTATCCCATAGTGCCTCAAAGAAGGTTTCACTAGGGATATTTTCTTCTATATTTCTAGGATTTTGGATTAGATTGTCTCGTAGTGACTCAAACAAGGTTTCAATAGGGGATGTAAATTTTTGAATTTGATTGTCTCATAGTGACTCACATAATGTGTCACTAAGGGATGCTTATTTTATAATTTGATTTACTAGATTCTGGGTGTTGATGTTGCTTTATGTTCTTCTACTTAGATGGAATTCATGAATTTTACCATTATTTGATTACTATGGAAGAACACTGATGGTAAGTCATTTTATCAATCCCAATTAACATGTGCAAAAGATTGAATGCCAAAGTGACTGATGGGGATGAAAATGTTGCTAAAAGGATTAATGGTAGCATGGTCCTTATATGGATTATGAATAAAGCCTATGTCAATGTTGGATGAAGCTTCCTTAGAAACCATGAAAGTATCACTAACACCTTTATGTTTATCAACTGATAATTTTTAGATGATGTCATTGTATCCTTTATGTACATGAATATGGAAAGGTTCAATGATTCCTTTCTCATGAAGTCCAAGGCCTTTGCCTTTTTAGTTCATGCTTTGGAGGATTTTTATTGATATAAGATATTTATTTCTTTGAAAATAAACTATAACATTATCCCAGTTCAAACTTGAATGATTATTGTCTTGAATTCCTCATCTATGAGGATACTAGATTTGATAAATGATGTGGTACCAAATTGATAAGATACTGTTGTCAATTTTTTGTTAATGTTGGTTCTGTCCAAATGGAAGGCACTTTGATAATTTTTGCTTATAAGTGTTATATCCCCAGGAGGCATGTTATATTAGGTGATGGAAGGATAAATATGTGATGGGAGATGGGGTGATAAGCCAAGGATGGTGTTGTCAAAGATGGATTCATCAAATAGTATTAGTTCATCAAATATGGGTGGATAGTCAAAGATAGGTTGGTCAAAAACATGTTGACCAAAGATGGTTAATTGGATAATTGATGGTTCATGTAATATTTGCTCATCAAAAATGGGTCATTTATCAAATACGGGTAGGAAAAAAATTGTTTGGGATTAGAAAAAGATGAGTGATTTGAAAAAAAATTGAAGATGGGTTGACTACCTTGACCTTGATGTGGAAGTGCACAAGTTTGATTTTGAATTGAAGGGGATCTTGGCATATCCTTAATGGATGTTTCTAAGACCTAGATGTACCTAGTTATCACATAGATAAATATGCTTGTAAGAGTGATGGTATAATATGATTAAATTATTGGATTTGTTGTGGATCTAGGGATGAATGGGTATTAGATAGTATATTTTTTGATGTTTATGTCTTAGGGGAATTGGATGTTGGATTGGTGGATGAAGTGCCAAGAAGGGATGCTAGGTGGGATACCTATTGGCTAATATGTAGGATTTGGTCAATCATGTCTTGATATTGGGATGGTGATGCTATAACAACTGGGATTATGGAATGACATGGTTATAGATGGGATTTGATGTAGGATTGGTTAATGTTTGGATTAATTGATGTGATTTGAATAGGATTTTAAATTTGATTTATTGTTTAACGTTTAATGTTTAATGTTTGATGTGATTAAGCTTGGATTTGATAATGATCATTGATGTTGGATTTAATTTATATGGGATAAAATATGGATGTTTTAAATTTTTATGTTCCTAACCAATAAGTGTGGGAGATTGAATGGAAATCTGAGGAGAGGATTCAATTTTAAATGGTTGATTGATTTGAAATTGATGTGATTTGATGTGGTTAAATATGACCTAATTTGACTTGTGATGGTTAAATTGGTCAAATTTGACCTAATTTTGGACCTTTAGCTTGGTCAAATTTGAGCTTTCATTTGAATTTTGGATGGTTGACTCGATCAAAATTGACCTAAATTTTTACTTTTGATTAGATTTTAGTCAAAGTTGACCAGATTTAACTATTTAAATGGGATTTGGTTGAAGTTGACCTGATGTTTGAATTTTGATTTTAACTTTGGACATTTGGTAAAAGTTGATGAGATTGTTAAACTTTTGAATGTTTGACTTAATTTAGGACATTTGAGTTTGATTTGATTTTGGTAAAAGTTGACCTATTTTGACTTGGAAAGTTGGACATGATGTTTTGATTTTATTTGAAATTTTTAAGATTTATAACCAATACAAGTCTTAATAATAATCAAATAACAAACACACAAGTGATAAGCCCTATGCTTATTAAATAAGGGTGTACAACACAACTAATAGCCCAAAAATCTACTCACATAAAGTGATGACTAAGTTGGTCTCCTAACCCTCATTAGGCATCTATATCTGGTGAGTAATATTCAATAATGTTATTTTATATGCGTTGATAGTTTCTTATGGCCAAATGGTTTTAAGATATGAAAAATAGGCTAAACTAGGTATGCCCTCTATATACCTTATGGTACAATGGGTCCCAAGTTTGTGTAAGAGGTTGATTAATGATTTTGCATGACAAGGTCTAGTCCCTTCATGCCCATTTCATACATATGATTTTAGTAAAGTACCACTATAAAATCATTCCTCAAGGGGTATTATCTAGGGCCTATGTATTGTAAAATGAAATCCCCTCACTTCATAGTGTGCTTAAAACATACAACCGCTTGGTTAGTAGTGAAAAGACCCCCTTGAATTTGTATACCTCATTGGAGCATGAGATTGGTATGTATAGTACATGATACAATCTCAGTCATCATGCCCTAAGGAATTGAAATTGATGATCAAGGCCCAACTCATTCAACCAAAAATAGAAAAGGAACATAGGATATTCTAATCCTCATGGTCCCATAAAGGGCAATAAGAAAGAATGTGTAGCTTTCATTTTAGGATGAGGAAGATGACCAAAGTGTTATTTACAACCCAAGATCTAAAGATTGGACAAGGGGAGAGCATACACACTTGGGTTATCACAAATGAAAAAAACAACCCTCAAATAAAAAAATTCAAGTTTATTTTAAGCATGAAATACAAAAGGTGTGTTCATTTTAAAGCATCAAAATGAAATGGTATACATTTCTCTTTTATTGATTTTTACTTTGATGGGAAAGAACCTACGACTAATGTATTATTAGTTTTATGTTTATAATTTGACAAGCATGTAAGTATTACAAGTGAATTGGTCAACTCTTTATCCATAATTATGTCATTACATAGAGTGATTTTGTCGTTTCATAGAAAACACAAAGAAATAGAAAATAAAAAGCACATTTTCAATGATAGATTATTAATTTCACTACTACTAATAAAATTTTCACTACTTTTAATAACATTTTCACTACTAGAGAAAATAAAAAAAATTGAATTTTCACCAATACCAATAGTGATTTCGCTACTATATTTTCAATTCTACCACTATGTAGAGTGATTCCACCACTCACAATTTTTTTAGTGGTTGTGTGTATCTTTTCAATACCTTTTTTCCACACACAAGAGGTAAAATGGACACCCAAGTTAAAATTTATTGTCTTTATAAGCTATGTAGTGCAAATAGAAAATAATACAAGGAGATTTCACCACTTAATGTAACAATCCCACCACTTAGCATAGTGATTCCACCACTTATCAGAGTGACACCACCATTCTAAAAAATCAAATAAAATAGAAAAAAACCATGTTTTTGTTGATGTACATAATGTTTTCACCATTTAGGCAGTTTAATCACCTATTTCGTGATTTCACCAATCCCATTGGGATTTCACCATTTGGGTAATTTTGACAGAAAATTGACTATTTCACCCATTTCTCTTATGATTATACCGTTACATAGAGTTTTTTCACCAGGAATTTGGGAACATAAATTTTGAATATTTTCATAGAAAGGTGGCAATTTTGGCTAGAATTGCTACCAAATTGTAGGCTAAAAAGATAATTAATGGATATCAATGTTGATTATCAATTGCAGTCCTGCCAACATATCATATGTAACATCATGGAACAAAGGTTAATTTTTTTAGTAGAAATAAAAAATTAAATTTAAATTCTACCACTAACCTAAGCATGCATCCTTGAATTGAGAAAGACTAAAAATAATGTAACTTAAATAATAAAACAAACACAATTACTATTCCTTCTTAAAAATCTTATTGCCAAAATATTTAATAAGCCCAAATGCATGGATCTAGTTGCAAGGTTCTTGGTGGATGCGCATGACCAAATAGACATCTCCCATTTCTAAATGGATGATTTGGATTGATAAGTGATGAGATTGACATATGAGTGTCTCTCCAAAAAGGAAACACTTTGTTGTGTTATTAAGACTTAATAAGAATGTAGGGGGATGCCTCTTAACAAATCCTTATCCATTGATCTCTATCCTCATTTGATGGCCAAATTTGGATGGTTGAGGAATTGATGAGGGAAGTTAGAATGTGTAAGAGGAATAATTTATGAGTCATGGGATTATGACATGCCTTGTCGATAAATATATTTCATGAGGATTTCAAATGAATATAAAATTCAATTGTGGGATAATCTAAGGATTTCATTGGGGTTTTAGTGATGTGAGAGGAAAATAAGATTAATTAATTTATAAAAATAGGTATAGTCTAAATTCCATGGATTTTCCCATTTGGAATAAGAGTAGTTAATTAATAAAATATTAATAAAATAATAGGAAGTGATGTGATTTTTTGGGGATGGTTATCATCATAGAATACAAATTGATTGATCAATGGGGATGAATAGTGATTAAACTAGAGATGTTAGATGAATAGAGGACTTGATTAGATGATTTAGTATGATGTTATCATGTGTTGTTAAGATAGATAAAATCAATGTGAAGCCTCTAATTTTAGGTGTGTAAATTTACTTTTGACACTCAAATAGCACATATCGAGTCCAAAATAGCATTAGGTTATTGCAATTAGTTTTAGGGGCCTCAATATACCCATATAACCAATTGATATATTGGTTGCATGTAATACTTAAATATGGAATATTGATTTTGAAATTCTATTAGTTTTTCAAAATTACCTTTAGGAGCATCGATATGCCCTAATTATGTGGCCCATGTAACCGATCAAGTGATATAGTTCATAGTGATTTTAAATAGGGAAAATCAAGTCTAAAATGGCATTTGGTTTTTGTACTTAGGTTTGAGGGGGATTTGTATGTCCTAATTGATTGTCCTATGTAATTAATCAATTCATTGGTTACAAGATTCACTCAATTAAAGCATATTTAGTCTAAAATTAAATGAGGTTGTTATAATTGTGTTTAGGGGGATCAATATACCCTATTTGTGTGCCCCATACAATAAATCAAGTAGATGTTTATATGGAACACTTAAATAAGGCATATTGAGTTTGGAATGAAATTAAATTTTCAAAATTATGTTTTAGATTAAGGTAAAAGTAGGTTTTGAAGGGGCCCCAAAACCCTTTACAGATCAAAAAAGATAAAGCAATACAAACTGCCTGGACAGGCAACCCCACTAAAGAACAGTAACTAAACCAGGTTTTTCATGGACCTGAAACCAAAAAAAGAAACCATTAAAAGCTTCCCAAGTTTTAGAAGGACCTAAAACCTAAATAAGAAAACCAAGCTCTATGACCTGAAAAAAGAATCCAAGTTTTACAGGGACCTGTAACCTTAAAAATTCCATGCAATAATTAATCTACACATTACAAAGGTGCGTGGTCATGAGGAAGAGTTTAAGGGAGCCGCATGAATGTCTGCCCTCTAACCCCAACCCCAACCAGACTTTCAGAGAAACAATCCCCAGAACCAGCACTGCCATTGACCAATCTATCCACCTGATCGACTATCCATTCTCCCCCTCTGCTGAACTCAGAGGAATCACCGCCTTGGCAATCAAAATTTCATCAAAGACATCTGGAAACACTACTTCATGAGCCACGACCTCACAGATAGAAGGCAAAGGTGAATAACCAGATCTAGTAACCACCCCTAAAAAACTCATCTTCAAACTTGGCCCTGGGGTTACAGTAGAAATAGAGCTCCTCCTGATCCACTAACATCATCTCAACTACTACCACAGGGATCCTTTCCAGGCACTCCCTATGGCCAAGCCCTCACCTCACGTGTTGGTCAAATATCTCAGTAGTCTACTCCTCTCCACGTGTTGGTTTTGACATTCCAAACTGGGAAACAAAGTTTCCCCCATCATGCAAAAAAGGATTTTCAATTTTGCATCACGTCTAGCACCATAGTTCCCTTTGCATTTGGGAACTGGTCGCCAATAACCATGGCCGTGAAGGTTAGGGTTTCAGCGTGGCCATATCCGCAGCCGCGCTCCCTCTTCCCTCGTCCCTCTGTGGCCCATTTTCAAAATTATGTTTATGAGACTTGGTATTCCCTAATCTAGTGCCTCTTGCATTCAATTAAGTGATTGGTTGCACGAGGCACTCAAATGGGTCATATCAAGACCCAAAATGATATTATGTTTTTGAAATTATTATTTAGGTAGCCTGATATACTATAATTATGTGCCCCATGCAATGAATTGAGTTAATTTTTCATAAGGACCAATCAAGTATGGCATATTAATTTTTAAATAATATTAGGTTATTGTAACTATGTTTAGGGGGCTCAATATGCTCTAATTATGTGCCTCATGTAACCAATAGAGTGACTAGTTATATAGGTAACTTAATTATGGAAATTATGTTAAAAGTTATTATAAATTAATATAAATACCATATTATAAAAACATATCTTTGATGTCATATTGAGGATAATAACTCTTTTCACTGAAACCATGCCAAGGTAGATAAAGCCAAGGAACTTCAACATAAACACAAATCACACCAAATGTTTATAAATTAGAAATATATATTTACGAATAAAAAATACTCTATTAAGCTAATGTAATATATAATGTATATGTACAATAAGCAATGGTTTCACCAGAATAGGATCTCTTAAGAGAATACATCTCCACTGGCTATGGATAACTAACTCTAATCTCTATTCCAAATAAAGATACAAAGATTACTTATATGTGAAAATTAAGAGGTGAGTGAGATATTTTTATTGGTGGAGTTAAAGGTGGGATCATTCCTCTAGTTATAGCTAACCCTTCTCACACATATGAGAATAGCTACCAATATTAAATGTGGATTAAATGATGTTTTGCACATATTAAATATCATTTTGGTAACAATACTACCTAAGGTGGACTTCATAATAAGTTTTAAAATGGCACACACTAATAAAAATTACATTAGGTTATCATGATTAAGTTTAGGTGGCTTAAAATTTCCTAATTGAGTACCCCATGTAACCAATGGATTGATTAGCTGCAATACGCACTCAAATAAGGAAAATCAAGTTTCAAATAATGTTATGTTATCAGAATTGTGTTTAGGAGCTTAATATTCCATAATTACGTGCCATGTGTAACAAAATAAGTGATTATTTTCACATGGTAATAAATTATAAAATATTGAGTTTGAAATGACACTAAGTTGTTTCATTTATGTTTTGAAGGCTCAATATGCCTTAATTGAGCACCCCACATAACCAGTTGATTGATTTGTTGTACAAAACATTTAAATAGGATATATTGAGTCTAAAATTTCATTAGGTTATCATAATTATGTTTATATGGATCGATATGCCCTAATTGTGTGACCTATGAAACTAATCAAATGATTAGTTTCATGAAAAACTCAATTATAAATGTTGAGTCAAAATTTATATTAGGTTGTCATAACTAAATTAAGAGGGATTGATATGGACTAATATTTTACCCCATGCACCAATGAATTGATTGGTTACATGAGGCACTCAAATATGTCACATCAAATCCAAAATTATGTTAGGTTATCATAATAAGGTTTAAAATGCTCGATATGCCCTAAATGAGTGCCCTATGTAACCAATGATTGATTGATTTTTTAAGGAAATCAATAGGGAATATTTAGTCCAAAATGATATCAAGTCACCTCTATTATGTCTAGGGTACTCGATATTCATTAATTGCATGGTCCATGCATTATATTTGACTTAAAATGTGACTTTGGTAAATATAACCTTGATTAAGAGAATATAAACATGTTAACTATGGGGAAAAAATTGCATTTAGGGAAACCCTAATGTCACCCCTAACTTCAAACATAAATCATAAATTAATCCAACCAAAAGTAATTAATTAATTCATCCCAATGTCACCTTTGAATATCCCCAGACGTCACATCTAAAGGCACCCTAACATGACCTCTTAAGTAATGCTAGGAATAAAACACTTCTAAATCCAAATCTATTATTACTATAACCTAGATCAAAAGCTATGAAATAAAATGCATCATGAAAACATTCCTTAATTCACCATTAATATGAAATCATAAATGAAATCAAGATAATAATAACACATATCTAACATGGTTCACCTAATATGAGCTACATCCACCAATGAAAGTTCTCAACTAAATCAATAATCTAAAACAAGATTACAATGAACTCTCATAGAGATAGAAAAAATCTCTTGTAGAAAGTGTTGCACATAAAACCGCACTTTCACTTGCACTTGCACAATGTTGTATCTCATAAGTTACTAAACTACACCATGTAATGAATACCTACACTTTGTAAAATACCTAAACTTTGACTCTAATCCTCAAAGCCACATGTTGAAAATAAACCATCAACCTCTAAAGGCCACACCACACTCTATATATATAGAGAAATGAATAAAATCCATAAAAGGAGGAGCAAATATGCAATGCTTATCCAAGATAAGCATTATCCAACAATGACAACCCTTTTCCACCTCATCAAGCCTATCTAAAAGCTCTCCTAAGGAGAAATGCACCATATTCATATTTTTCACCTTCTAAGGGCACATTTTCCCATGAACATGTGATCACAACCAACTCCACTCAATAAGGAAGGAGTTCCCTTTTCCAAAAAAACAAACTAGCTTCCTCAAAACAAGGAAGTCAACATGGGAAAAGGCATCTAACAACTAAATCCATGAAATATGGAATACATATAAATTAAGAATATAAGGAATATTCAAATCACATGTGGAAAACATGAAAATTACACCCCCCACATATTTGGAGCTCTTTAGGCCCCAAAAATTTATTCATATGATCATGTGATAGCACCAAAGGGCTCCATACTCAACAATCTCCCACTAGGAGAACATTTCTCCTGAATAGAATCTATCACTACTCCATGACCCCTAAGGCCAACCAAATCTAAACACAATCTCAACTTGCTTAATGTGACCACCTTGGTCATCATATCCATATGATTATAGCTAGTATGAATCTTCTATATCTTCACCAAGTTCTCCTCTAAAGTTGTCCTGACAAAGTGATAATGTAACTAAATGTGTTTCATCCTCGAGTGGAAAGTGGATTTCTTTGCCAAATGAATAGCACTTTGACTATCACTATGTAGTCTCTCAACTTCCTGCTCATGCCCTAACTCTTAAAATAACTCATATAACCAAATCATCTCCTTTCTAGCCTCCGTGGTAGAAACATACTCTGTCTCTATGGTTGACAAAGACACAACTTTTGTATCCTATAAATCTAACTAACCATTGTATCTCTAATAGTAAAAATATATCCTATTGTACTTCTATTACTAATATCCCCTACCATATCTGAGTCTACATAACCATGCAAAGTGGTATTTGATCCACCATAACATAATGCAAAATCAATGGTTCCTCTCAAATATTGAAGAATCCATTCACTACCTACCAATGCTCATAACCTGAATCACTCATATACATACTCATAAATCCCATTGCTTGGGAAATATCCAACCTAGTATAAACCATGGCATACATCAAGCTGTCAATTGCCGATGATTATGGTACCTTGGACATCTTGAGCTTTTCGACTTCCATCTTGGGACATTGCTCTTTTGATAATTGAAAGTGGCCTGCCAAAGGAGTACCAATAAATTTAGCATCCAACATGCAAAACCTTGCCAAGACTTTCTTCGCATACTCTAATTGGGATAAGATCAACTTCCTCTCCTTCCTATCATGATAAATCCTCATACCGAGGATTTACTTTGCAGCACCT
Organism: Torreya grandis; assembly: GCA_037957365.1. Classification (NCBI taxonomy): domain Eukaryota; kingdom Viridiplantae; phylum Streptophyta; class Pinopsida; order Cupressales; family Taxaceae; genus Torreya; species Torreya grandis. The sequence goes on from JARHVA010000603.1 coordinate 2,405,933, forward strand.
AAATCCTTCATAGAAAAGGAATTACTAAGTTATTTCTTGGGCATATGAATATGTTGTATGTTCTTTCTTACAACTAACATGTTGTCGACATACAAGCATAATATAATAAAGGAACCATCATCAACATGTTTGATGTACATGCAATGGTTAGAATAACACCTTTGATATTCTTGTTCCAACATAAAATAATAAAATTTCTTATATAATTATCATGGAGCTTGTTTTAAGCCTTGCAAGCTCTTATTTAGTCTGCACACATGGTTTTCCTTCCCTTTGACCTCATATCCTTGTGGTTGCTTCATATACAACTCTTATCCAAATCACCATGAAGAAAATTAGTTTTCACATCTAACTGTTCTAATTGAAAATACTCAACTGTAACTAAACCAAGAACAATCCTAATAGAAGTCACTTTTACAATAAGAGAGAAAATCTCGTCAAAACCAATACCTAATTTTTGTGCAAACCCGTTGACCACCATCTTAGCCTTATACCAGTTTCTCCATTCATCCTCTTCTTTGATTCTAAAGATCCACTTGTTCGGCAATGGACTCTTGCCCTTGGGTAGCCTAACCAAATCCCACGTTTGGTTCTCTATGAGATATCTATGTTCTTTATCCATGGTTTGTTCCCGTCTCAACATGGCATATACCTATATTGTTTCCTCCTAACACTCTATCTCTCCATTGTCGGTGAGTAATAAATAATTCAAAGAAGGAGAAAAATGTTTAGGTGCTTTTCTTACCCTAGAAGACCTTCTTACCATAGGATTTTGGGGTCCTTGTGTGGAAGGTTCCTGAACTGAATCCTTGGATACTTTGCCATCTATAATGTCATCCAATACTATGTACTCTTTATGTTCCTGATCCTATTCCTATAACCGATTCTTATGCATGACTTTTTCATTAAAGAATACATCTGTAGACCAAAATATTTTCCTAACTTTAATTCTCCATAAATGGAAACCAATGTCATCCTCACCATAACCAATAAATGTGCATTTCTCTAATTTAGCATCTAGCTTGGTCATATTCTCTTTCTCAATGAGATCAAATGCTTCACATCCAAAGACTCTAAGAAAATAATAATCAACATTCTTAACAAACCAAGCTTGTTTAGGAATGCCTCCATCCAAAGTCATAGAATGTCCTCTATTAATTAGATATACTTTCATGCTAACTGCTTCTACCCAAAATTGTAAAGGTAACCCTACATTTAACCTCATGTTCCTGCTACATTCTATTATTGTTATGTTCATCCTTTTAGATACCCCATTCTATTGTGGAGTTCTTAGAACCATCCTTTTCCTATAGATTCCATTTTTAGAATAATAATAAAATAAAGCATTACTACAATACTCACCTCCATTATCAAATATGAGACATTTCAACTTGAGACTTCCTTCATTCTCAACCAAGGCTTTCCACTCCTCAAAAGTGTCGAATACATCATATTTATTTTTAATGCAATAAACCCAAATATTTCAGTTTGCATCATCTATAAAAGTAACATAATAATTAGATCCACCAATATAACATACATGAGCTTGTCCCCATACATCTAAATATACCAGATCTAACTTGTTCTCTTTATTTGTGGGTCAAACCTTCAATAACTTAACTTGCTTATGTTTTCCATACACATAATTCTCACAAAAGTCTAGATCTATGTCTTTTAATCCTATCAACTTATATTTTAATATTTGCATGGCCCTTATGGCTCATATGATCAATCATGTAGTGCCACATAGTTACATCTCCATCTACAACAATTAAATCAATATAATCAACACTACTAGTCAAATGCAAAGTACCAACTTTCTTGCCTCTCAAAATCATAAGAGCACCTTTGGTAACTTTCCAAGAATATGTAGTAAACATAATTAAACATCCCTCACTACACAATTGCTCCACTGAAACCAAATTATGTCTCAACATAGGCACATATCTAACATCCTTAAGGATCCATTTGTTCCCATTTTAAATATCCCCATACATCACATCTAAAGGCACCCTAACATCACCTCTTAAGTAATCCCAACCTCACCCCCTTAAGATATTATAACATTGCTAGTATGCCCTTAAGTCACTAATTAAGTTAATCCAACATTATTTTCTTAATTTAAGTATTTTAAAGACATGCTAACATCACTCTCTAGAGACACCTCCCATATGTGACTTTAAATCTAACTTAAGGGTTCTAATTTTAACAAACGTGATTTTGAGGTGTCTTTGGAAGGAAAGATTAATTGATCTACATTTTGTATTTTTTCTATATATGATCATGTTGTATGTATGGTGGTGATGCTCAAGGTGATGGTGTAGGTGGTGAAATAGGAATTTAGATGTGCTCATCATTGTCATAATAAGAAAGTAAAGTTGTGCTATAAAAAATATTTCTTGATTATTTTCATAAATTTCATATTGTTTGTCCATTGAATAAAAAATATTATATAATGAATTGAGCTACATTTTACATATAAACTAAATTCCACTATAATATCCATACATTTTAAAATAGTAATTAAATTTATCTAGGAAAAACATTCAAAATAAATAGTTTGTTTATAAAATCTGTCCAGCTTATGTGATATGTAAAATTAAATACATTTTTTTGTAAAACATATCATTATTGATGAATTTCATCTACATTTATTTTTCCAAAAAATGTTAGATTTCTCTTTTTGAATAGATACTCAATAATAAGTTTTTCATAAGCTCTTATATTGGAAATTTATTCTACCATAGCATAATGACATAAATTTTTTGAAATTTTGTCCTCTTTTTATTATCAAACTCCATGTATTAACACTTGGAAGATGTTAATTAGTTGTATCCATTTGTATTAATAATATTGAAACATAGAACATTTTTACAAAAATGCATATATATGGCCATCAATGTATATATGATTGTGCATATTATGGTTTTTGTGGGTTAGAGATAATTCTCTCTTAAAGTGTATATGCATTATAAAACATCTCATATACTGACATTCCAATCTTTGAAGTTGTAGACATTATTTATAAATTATATATCACCTCAATCTTGTACACTTGGAAAATACATATCATGGATGTACCTTCAGCTTATATACCTTTCCCACTACTAAAAGGTTTGCATACACTATCTATCTATGTATAATTACTTATATCTTAGTCCAACCAATGTTAATATGATGAATCAGATATTTTATCTTGAATAGAATGTTATAAACCTATTTTTTTCATCTCTATAAGTTATGTAACTACACCTATTTTCCAACTTCCTAGACACTTTCATCCTAGTCATATACCTACATCGATGCAAATGTCCTATTTCAACATAAGTGTTCATTCAATGACATAAGTTCATCCAACTTTAAAATGAAACCTATTTATATGGTCGACCTAAGTTATTTAATGTGATATTCTCCAAAGGGATCAAAATATATAAAATATCAACCCTCATTCATTCCTCACCTAGCATAAACCAAAAATCACTCAATCAATAACTCAAGTGAGAAAATCTTCTCTATTTTCTCACTTTTACATATTAGTCATAGGGAGAACATATCTATAGATCTAAAGTACTGAAGAAGTATCCCAAAATCTATATTTTATAAATTATAAGTTAGGTCACTATTGTACTTATTTATCACATATTGCATGATCCACAAACAAGCCAACACATATGGGATAACTACATAAGTCTGAGGCCCTCTTCAGAGTATTAGCTATGTATGCAAAATTCATTCATAAAGAAGTCTTTGGGATAGATCAACACCATATGACCACTAACCCATTTTTACCATGACCATTATGAAGATTAAGAACTAGGGTTTTACTATTTGAAAAGGAGAGACAACCCATGACCCAAATCTAAATGCATTAGAGCAAAGTGACACTGAACCTAGAAGCATCCAGGTGGTTGAATCTAGTTTTAATAGGTATTCCATACTGGACACCTACGCCTGAGTTAGATAGTAATGTCTATGCAACCATCCCAAGTCGATACAAGTGTCCATAATTACATAAGTACAATTTCAAAAATTAGCAAACTGATCTAGAATCTAGATACAATATAATTTTTGTCTATTCTAAATCCATATATTTATGAGCTTCATAACCAACTAAGTATCTTGTATTCATTATCATTATAATATATAATATAGTTTAATTTTTATCTTTAAAATATCTTAACATAATAAATTTAGTATATGTTTAGAGATAATCCACCATTCTTGTACCTAAGATATATCTAACCCCCTTAATCGTAGATTCCCCCAATCTATATTCTAGGGTTAAAAATTTGTTAAACCTGATTCATATGAATGAAACATTTTTCTAATTCTTAAGATTTCATTTTATTTTTTAAAATTCTAAAAAAATTGATTTTTAAGCAATGGAATATCTTAATCAAAAAACTCATTTTCAAATGGAAGATAAATCAGCATTAGTTACTCATCTTAATAACAACAAGGTATTAATAGATGTATTTTTATATGTTACAAGAGATGAAATTAGTAAGCTTATTAAGGCTAAGGTTTCTTCACCTAGTGATGGTGAATATTTATAAGGTACCATAACTTATTTCATTCTAATAAATCTACTAACATTTAGTGGAGGTATGGATTATGTTTCCCAACCTTTATTCCCTAAGACTACTATTGCCATATCTTACATGGGAAACCTCAATACTTCAACCTAATTATCAGTTCTAATATCTATATCAATCCAACCTATGGGTACACCTCCTTTAGTTACTTCTCAAATATCCAATCTAAATGACCAAGAGGTGTAAGATCTTGTCTAAACTACAAAACATTTGCAAAATAAAGTTACAAATATTGAAAAAAAATCTATAAATATCCTAATTTTATTGATTCACAAGAGGTGTTGCATAATCAAATTTCACCAAATATATCTTTGCACCCATTATCAATTAGGTTTTGTTTCACCAAAGTTTACATTTTATGATGACAAGGGTGATCTTCAATAACATATTCAATCCTTTTTTTTGACATGCCTTGATTATGGCTCCAATGATAAAATTTTAACCAAATTATTTCTAAGGAGATTAAAAGATTATGTTTTAAGGTGGTTCTATGATTTACCAACTCAAATAGTAAACACCTTCAAACCCCTTATGAATTAGTTGTCATCACACTTATCTATTAACATTACCAGAAAGGTTTCATATGCCTAAATTATACATAGCAAATAAAGAACCAATGAACTTATTAATTAGTATGTCTTGAGGTACAATATAATGCTAGCTAAAATGACCAATCAAATGGAAAAAAAATATTTGCAAGACATATTCAATTAAAGTTTTCTTGCCCCATTACATGAGACTATTGTTTCAAAAAAGTTTAAATATTTCAATGACTTATGCCACATTATTTTTGGTCATAAAATTAAATTTATCATATTGAACAAACTTAATTATGTAGAAAACAAACCAACTACATATACATCCAATACCAAGTTTACTATCAAACTAAGTTATAATGTCAAACCTCCTTATCTTAAAAATTAAAATACCAACACAATTAATGTAGTCTCATAGCAACCTAATCATCTTTTGTTATCCAATTCACCATAGAGACATTTTTCACACTTAATTGAACCTCCCACTTCATTACTCCCATGGATCGTAGATTGTCATCTCATATCTCTCCCTCACCCTATAGAGGTTGATATGATTATACCTCTACCTAAAATTTATGATTAAAATGCTTATTATGAGTATCACCAAGGCACATAACATTATAAAGATAAATGTTTTACCTTGAAGCATACGATCTAATACATCATCGATAACCAAAAGTTTAAATTTTATGATCCTCCCAAGGAATCAAGTTCACAACCCAGTGACCAACACAAACATAAAATAATTAACAATCATTTGCAAGATCATTCTAATAAATATTTGGAAGTAAAAATGGCATATAATGCACATCCTCATCCATCTCATTATGAACACCCATTGGATGGGATTATTGGTAACTATACATGACATATACCTCCTATGGGTCAAATACCTTATATTACTTTCAATGATAGTGAGATTAGGGATGATGACTCAAATCTTCATTCATTATTTACTCAAGTATACCTTGATCACCAACCTATACATAGTGTTATGATTGACAATAGTGTAATCAAGAAAATTTGTACTATGATATTACTTACATATCATGGCTATACAAATTATGATTTACATCCTTTAACTAGATCAATTAAAGCATTTTATGGGACATCACAATAAAGGGATCATTTCAAATAATTTAGACTTATTACTAGTCCAACTTCAAAAAAACTTATAAAAAAAAGGTCTATCTTAATCAAAAATTTCTAGTTCTAAATTCTCTCCAATGAAAGATATGGGGAATATATCCAAATTATTTCCATAATCTAAGTCCATTTTATTTGGAATATATGAAAATTGTTCTTTTTCTAACATTCACTCCAATATATTTTAGGGCACATAAGTCTAGATTATTTGAAATCATCCTTATAGGATTTTGGTGAGATTGACTTACCTTTATAGGTGGGTCTCACACATTTGGTTACTACCTTATCAGTTATACCTTTCATGGGTGTCTTTTATATGTTAATGGCATGACCTTGGATACATACACTTTGATAAGTATCTTCTACAGTGCATGGGTGTGTTAAATATATTCATGTCAATCAGGTAATTATAGTTTCCAAAATTCCATATAGACATTCTCTTGAGTAATAGAAATTTATACCCAAACAATTAATTATAAAAGCTCCTAAATTAATCTTATAAAAAAGGGTAAACAACAAGTAATAATTTTTACCAAGTATCCATAAATTGATATATCATTGCATCAGAGATCTACAGTGGGTTTCATGAAATCCTCATCTACTACACACCATATTAAGATATGAAGAGCACCTAAACATTTTACTATTATTGTTATTCCAAAGACACCCCAAAACATTAAATGATGGGTTCTAAGAACCCCTACTAATACTATTTATTCATGACCAAAAATACCTATTAAACATACATAGATCATGATAGATTCTATAGTGAAAAATATTACACTTATATTTGCTAATTGGCAATACCACCAATTTAGTACACCTAGTTCCTAATGGGGAGATACCTATGAGCATCCATTGGATTGGATCATAAGATAGTTATTTATTTGCACATATAATAAAAATATCAAAAAAAAACTTCAAAAATTTAAAAATATGTTCAAAATTTACATGTTCTATTAGCTCCTTGGCATACATGTTATTGGTTCCATGTTGGTAAATCACATATCAATATTTTCTATATATACACATTTCACACATATTTTGAGTGTGATACAAGTGTACATAGATATATGATCTATGCACTTTTAGATGTTGGGCCTTCCCTCTACTCATGTCATGTGGACATTAGAGTATACTACTTCTTTGATCATGATACACCCAAGTTATATTATTAAATGATCACTTTACATTATCATGTTTAAGCTTATGTACTACACATGCCTTTATCCATACTTATATATTTCACAATGTACTTGATATGTTATGTAATTAATTTTTTAGCTAACACATATTATCCAAGGACTAGTAATCTATGTTTATGTTTCTTACTTATTATTTCATTCATGCACTTACTTGAGTGTTTTAACTTGTTATTATCTTGATTGTTTGAGCATTTGAATATGCTCAATTTTTTGTAGCCCCTTTGCCTTTATTTGCATCTTTGACATTTGAATATGTCATTTTTTTATTTTGATATTTGAGTATGTTGTTTTTACTTTTGTGTACATTTGAATAAGTCATGTCCCTTTGATTATGAAACATTTGAACATGACCCTTGTTTCAAGTCTCCATGGATCATTATCTTTTGAATTGATTTTGAGTGCTCTTGTGTGTTTGTTTGATTTATTATTACACTTGTATTATTACTATCTAGATGTCGACATGATATACATCATGAATATTATTACTTAGTGTGATCACATTCTTCTTGCTTTAATGATATATCTTCATAGACATGTTCCTCTATATGATACATGGTACATTCATAGTTTACATGGTTATCTTATAATTTTGAGGCAAGTTGACTACTAGTTTATACTTTCCCTCACCTCAAAATGGGGGGCATATCAATAGGCTAATGGAATAAAGGAATGACTTCCACATTAATTCAAAGATTCATATTTCAATGGGAGCATGTTCTCAAAATATGTTCTCCACATTTATCACAAATTTAGATTTAATAGGGGCATGTTTTAAAAACATGTTATCCATACTTATTTACTATTCAACATACCTAGATTATAGTGGGGGTATGTTTTGGAAACATGTCCTCTAAATTGGCACTTACACCAGTTCTTGGATTTAGATTGTAATGGGAGAATGTTTTGGAAACATGTTCCCCATACTTACACTAGTTCTTAGATTTTGATTATAGCGGGGTCATATTTTGTAAACATGTTATCCACACTTACACCAGTCTTTAGTTTCATATTAATGTGGGTGAATGTTTGGAAATATGTTCTCCTAAATTACACAGTTTCAAATTATCCAAATTCATAGTTATATGATTTAAATATACATTTGTGGCATAATTATATACATTGGTACTATTGTTATACATAGTTTTGACATGAAATATATCTAACATGCATATGTCATGTAATTTATGCCCAATATTTCAAAATCAAATCAATATGATATTTCAAACACTTTTAAGGACTATCATCACCTACCAAGTTGGACTTTTATAGAATGCATTAAGATAATCTATTATAGTTGTTGGCTCACTTTTTGGTATAGTTGAGGTGATTAAATCACTCAATCCTTCCAAGTTTATAGGTTGGAATTGATTACATCATCCAACCTCACTAATTTTATAGTGTGATTTGACTTGGTTCACTCACACCCACAAAGTTATAAGTATGATTGGGTTACACAATTGAGCTAATCTCAATTGTCAGGTGAAAACTCACCTTTTCTCCAAGGTTAGGGGAATGTGTCCTCTAATATCTTTACATATCTCTAGACATATTCAATTTTTATATTTATATTTTTCCTGATCTTAGCTCTAATGATTCATAATGATATATCTTTTCAAATCAAATTGCCAAAAGGTAAGATAGTTGTATCGATACATAGGTGTACTCCTAAACCTTGCTCTATTTTAATTTTAATCATTTTAATGATTTTTATTTTAGATTCTATGCATTTATTATATACTGTAACATGAATATGGTTTTAGATATGTCACCAACAAAACACTCAAGTTAGACTCAAGTAGAGGCAAAGTATGTTATACACACCTAAGTACACATTTGTTTTCCTTTAAACTAGTAATTTACTACTAGATTAAATGCTAGGTAAATGTAGACATAATTTTTGAATTATATATCACGTTAGTATTGTATGCTTTCCAAATACATATCATGGATATACCTTTAGCTTTTTGACCTTGCTCACTGCCAAAAGGTCTGCATACACTATCTTTATGTACCTAATTTCTTATATTCTATCTAATGTTATTATGATGACTTATGTTGGGTGAATATTTTGTCAATTAGCGTATTGATATACAAAATAGGTCTAATCAACCACAGTAGGAAGATTGGTCAGCCAAATGTGTAGGTTTGCCACATCAAAAGGGGACTAATCTCTCCTCTCATCAAGGGGAGGTTTGCTATAAGTATAAGGTACTATATATATATGCTAATCTACTATAAATGAGCCAAAAATAACACTTAGGGGTAGGATAACACCATCCCTCTTTTTTTAGAGATGATGTTCACAAATCAAAGGAGGAATCTTGATGAAATGACAAAAGGCACTCCTCTTCTTTTAGAAGTGTTGGTCGATAGACAAAAAGAACCTTTTTGGTGGTGACAAGTAATTGTAACATGGTACAGTAACACAGTAGGATGAAATGAGGCACAAAGTCTCCACCTCAATTGCCAAAGAGTGAAATATGAAAAAAAAATGAGGGCACAAAGTCATCTCAAGGTTCTTTACATAGAAATAGAAAATAAACACACATTGAAGATAATTATGATAGCACAAATTTTGAAGGTAACTAGCTTTAGGACACCTTCTTTGTCACCTTCACTAGCTCTGCTTGTTAAATTGCATAAACAAGAATACATTTAGGAAATAGACATAAGAATAATCTCCTAGAATGATACAAGCTATAACAGCACAAATTCTAAAATTAACATGATTTCTTATTCTAATAACAAAATATGATCAACAATCTAAGCTCAAATTCTCAGTAATGTCTTTCAATTTGGGCAGAGTTCAGTTTTTGATAAAGAGAGATCCCTTTAAAATAACAAGAGAGAGTCCAATATATAGCCCTCCAAGAAAGACTTGGGAGCAGTAACACATCATGTTGCATTCAATGCCTTGAATACATTTTAAATTTTGTCAATTAGATATGTTGGAATTAGGTGTATTTGCCCATTTGCTTTTCTTAATGCAGAGAAACGAGTCATGCCATTGAATGTTTGTGTTCTCCAATGTCCACCTGGCAGTCTGCTTCTAAAAACATATCTTATGCATGAATATTTCTAGTCCTTATTCATCATTCCTCATTTCCTAGCTATTGAATTGGATCCTTGGTTTAATCAAAACCTGCTCTTTGGTCACTTTTTGTTGATCTTAATAATTGACACGTGGCACATTTCGCTGCAAAACATATCAGGACACTTGGTAGTATCTATGGGACTCTGAGAGTCACTTATTGAAAGAAGCTTTCAAACTTATAAGAAACTTGAGATGTGGGTATAGACACTTGTCATGTTCCACAGAGTTATAATAGGACACATGGTAGCTTTCACTTGTCTATAGAAGCTTTAGAAACATTTTTGAAAGTCCTGTAGAAGAGAACACATGGTAATCTCCGCTGAGCTTTGGATATACTATAGAATCATTCGAGACTCATTTTAGATTCACTCAGATGCTAACACTTGGGGCATTTTGTTTAGTTTTTTAGATTGACACATGGCACGTTTCATTGCTTTGAAAGTTACTAGAAACTATGTCTCGGCAGATGACATGTGGTGGCTTCCACTGCATTTTGTAAGGGACACATGGCACATTCTATTTCAACTTGATAAGGGACACATGGTGGCTTTTCAAGCTTTTATTTCCTTGGTGGGTTTTTTATTTTGGTAGACTTTTCTTTTGGACAAAATTTCTAAAGGAATTCTTTTAGACAATTTGTTCGAAGGAAATCTTCCTTTGTTTTGCATCTGCTTTCTGTCGAGTTTTCTCCTCAGGTGAATTCCTTTAGACAAAAAGTCTGAAAGATTTTTGCCTTAACCATTTTGCCATGGAAACTTTTTTAAAGGAATTCCCTGTGTTCACCTTTGCTCGTTGCCCTCTACAAGGGCACTCGGCTTGGTTCAATGTCCTCTGGAAGGGCACTTTTTCCTTTGGCTTTGCCTTAGTCAATTTTTTGCCAATCTTAACATGTGACACATAGTAGCATCCACTATGAAATATGTGAGGACACATGGTAGCATCCACTTAATTTATATAGGCTTTGGATGCCTTTTGAAATTCCCACAAAATATGACATGTGGCAGCTTTCGCTAAGCTTTTAGAAACATTGTAGATACACTTGGGACTCACTTGGATTCATGCAGATGTTGACACTTGGTGAAATCTATTTATCTTACAAGGGACACGTGGAAACTTCCATAGCTCTTAAAAACAAAATATAATGGCGCTCAGTAGATGACACTTGGCAGCATCTGCTGGGCTTTGACAGGGTTTTCCTGCCTTAGTCACTTGTCTTCTTTGGCTTTGGGGTACTCCTTTGAACTTGATTCTTGAACTGACTAGTTGAACCAACTTTGGTTTAATGGTTCAATGGTTCATTCCTTATTTTCTACTTATTCAATTGACCACTTAAACTAAGCTCTTTAACCACATTGAACCAACCACTTTAAACCATTGGCTGAAGCGTTTAACTCTTGAAGCCTGCTGACATCGTTGAACCTTTGAACCTTTTTAAAAGTGGGGTTTGATATTTCAATGGTTCAATCCATCTTCAAAGCTTGACGATGAACATTTTTGGTTGAACCAAGGTGTTAAACCAGCCTCAAAAGCATCTAAGTGTTGAGGAACCTGCTCCTTTTCTAGAACTCACTTGTTGAAGATATTGAACATGTTGAACCTGTTAGTCCTTTAACTAAAAAAGCTTGAATAATTCCCAATTTTGAAAGTTCAAAAAAAAATTTGAAATGAGAAGAGGTAATTTTGTCTTACAAGATCAAAATAGCTTATATGTTGTCCCAAAAGTGAGTGACATTGTTTTGGGTACAACAGTTGGCTCCAGTTGGGGAACTTCCATCCATTATAAAAATAATTGAAGGGAGTAGAATCTAGAATCTCTAGTGTCTTCATGTGTGCCATTAGGCTATAGAGTCATGTTACCCAAAAATGAAAGGCATCAAAAATGAAAACAAACAAAACAAAATGGAACTAAAAAATATACATATATACATATATACAGATGAAATGATCTGGTACTTTAAGAATTGAAGTGTTTCAAATGTTGTCCACTGTGAGGCAGAGAAAAGAGTGTGCCATCTTGATACTTTAGTAGGAAGTTATTTTTGCCATTATGTTGATGGATAATAAATGGGACCCTCTAAAGGGAGTCAAACTTTCCATGCATTCCCTTGGTTCTCTCCTTTTGTCCCACAACAAGACTTGATCTCCAACTTGGAAATCACAGTTTTTCACCTTTTGGTCGAAGAGTTTCTTCAACAGACTTTGATGGGTAGCAATTTAGTCTACCACCATAGTTCTCTGCTCATCCAACTTAGTCAAGCACATGATCTTCTTATCAATGGAGCTTCCATATGTCTGATCTTAAATTGCCTTAGCCAATTTTAATGCTGGCAATTCTAGGGTGACTGGTATCTCAACATTGATACCATAAAGAAGTTGGAAAGGAGACATACCAATTACTCTCTTTGGTGTAATTCTATCTACCCATATAACATCAACCAATGCTTTATGCCATGTCCTTTGGTTGTCATCTACCAGCTTTTTGATGATAGTCACCAGGTTCTTACTACTTGATTTAGCTTATCCATTCCCTTGTGGAAAGTAATCATAAGAGTGGGAGAGAGTAATCCCATAGTAAAAATAGAATTGTGTAATCTCCTAGGAAGTGAAACAAGCTACATTGTCAGTAATAATCTTGGTTGGGACTCCAAACTTGGAAATGATATTATTCTTGATGAAATTGCACACTACTTCTAAAGTAGCATGCTTAATTGGAATAGCTTCCACCCACTTGGTGAATTAATCAGTTGTTATAAGGACATCATCATGTCCAGCACTTGAAGATGGGTTTACAACTCTAATAAAATCAATTCCCCATTGCTGTAATGGTTCCTCTATGAGCACTGGCTTGAGAGACAGAGCAGCTAATTTAGGTCTCCCAACAAATTGCTGACACAGTTCACATTTTCTCACCCACTTATATGCATCTTAGAAAAGAGTTGGCCAGTAATACCTGGCTCACATAATTTTATGGGTAGTCATAAGAGTAGAAAAATGTCTTCCATAGGCTAAATTGTGAAAGGATTTTAAAAGTTGGCTTTGTTTCTCCTTGTCTACACAGTGAAGGAACACTCCATCAAGGCTCCTCTTGTATGGGCTATTGTCCCAAAGGACAAAATTGGCAACTTTCAACTTGATAGTCCCCCTTTCTTTGTAAGATAAGTGAGCAGGAGACTCACCATAAGTAAGGAAATGAGCAATATCTAAATACCACTCATTCATGGTGGAGACAAATAGGACTGTCGGTGTGTCTTCCACCTCTACTTATTCATGCTCTATTTCTTCTAGTTTGTTATCAGTAATTAATTGGCATAGGCCTTTTCCCCCTACCAACCTTATTGGCTTGATGTCTAGATCAAACTCCTAGATCTTTGCAATCCAATTGTCTCTTTTCATCTTGAAATCTTGCTGAGTTAGTATGGATTTGACTATGGTATCAAGAACTAAGGCAGTAGTGTGAGAATTTAAGATGTAGAAGCAGAAATGCTTGACTACCTTCACCACTGCATAAGCATGCTTTTCCATGCTTAAATACTTCACCTCATGAGCTTTGAGAGGATAGCTCATGAAGGAAATGGGAGATTATATACCTTCTTTATTTTGTTAAACCAGAATTGTTGAAAGTGTATGTTTGGAAGCATAATTGTATATGATGAACTCTTTGTTGTAGTCTAGACAAACCATAATTAAGGCATGGGCAATGGCAGCCTTGATATCCTCAAATGTTGACTTGCCTTCTTTAGTCCAACTGAAGGTAGCCTTTCCCTTCATCATGTTCACAATGTGTCGAGTCTTCTCAACAAACTCAAGGATGAACCTTCGTAATAAATTCACCTTCCCAAAGAAAAAGTGAATAACAATCTTGCTTATGGGTAAGGTAAGCTCTTGTATAGACTTGACTCTATCTGAGTCAATCTTTATGCCTTCTTTGGACATAATGTGTCTAATAAGTTTCCCTTTTATCACTCCAAAAATTGACTTCTTGGGGTTTCAGGAAATACCATTCTAGTAGTAGTGCTCTAGCACTTATTTCAAGTGGTGTATATCATCAGAGCAATGCTTGGAAAAGATGGTTAAGTCATCAAGGTATACCATAATGAACTTACCCATCTCATCTTTGAAAGTAAGGTCCATTGCTCTCTAAAAGGTGGTGCAAGCATTTATCAATCCAAAATTCATCCTTCTATATGCAAGCGTGCCCCAAAGTATGGTGAAGGTAGTCTTGTGTTGGTCTGCTTCACTAACTTCAACTTGATTGTATTATGAGAAGTTGTCTAGCATTGATAACATCTCTGAGCCTGTCACTATTTGAAGCACTTGATCCATGATTGGCAAAGGATAGTTATCCTTCAATGATGGCTAATTTAGATTCCTAAAATCTACATAGATGCAAATTTCACCATTCTTCTTCCTTACAAGAACTATGTTGGAAATCCATGTGGAATGATGGATTGGTAAAATGATTCTAGCATTTAACATTTTTTGTATCTCAGAATAGTACCTGATAGCTTTGGATTATACTGTCAGGATTTCTACTTGTAAGGCTCCAAATCATCCTTGAGAGGAATGTCATGGAGGATTTCATCAGGCCTGAGAGATTTTAGGTCATCATAGGAATATGCTAAGACATCCATGTATTGGCTGAGCAAAGTGGTGAACTTGAACTTCTCTTCCTGAGTGCAACACTTCCCAATGTTCACCATCTTGGGATTTTCTTCGATAGTTAGATTTATTTGATCAAATCCCTGAGAGGAGCTTGAATCTATTTTCTATTGTTTGATGAACCTATCATGCTTTTCAAATAGTTTCTCAAGGGAAACCAGACCTTTAGGAATTTTATTCCCTTTGAGTTGTAAGAATTCTTCATTTGCATATGAACTTGATTCAGGGGCTAGTTCACTCTTCTGAGAATTACTACCTTCAAAGTGAAACTATTCAGAGTTGTCTTTTTGTTTTAAGAAGGTAATGATTTGGTGATCATCATTAAATAATTGCCAATGATCAACATTTTTAAGGACACTTGGTCTAAAGACTAGCTCAATAGTGTACTTGTCTCTTTTGAAGTCTGGGTGAGGGACTAAGAGAGTTGCTGAAATAGCTAGTGCATCATCTCAGTCATTGAATACCCTGGGTATGGCAGAGATGTTGAAAGCATCAAATCTTTCAATTTCATCCCAAACTAGATTGTGATAGTGGCACAATCTTTCATTCTTGATTTGGTACAGGTTTCTCACTTGACAAACCACTAGTTCAACATCTCCTTTGGCATGAAAGAGTTTGATGCCTTTGTCTCAAGCTGATTTCAATCCAAGCAACAGATATTTGTACTCAGCTATGTTATTGGTGTTGTTAAATTGTAACTTATATGAGTAGGGGAAAATATCTCCTTGAGGAGATATCAACATAATCTCAGCTCCTGAACTGGTAGAGGAATTGCTGCCATCAAATTCTAGAGTCCATACCTTATCAGATACTAATTTTTTTTTAAATTTTCCTTCATTAGAGAGGGAAGATCCTTCTCCATCTATACTCAAACCTATCAATTATTTTGATGTATGGTCTGAGTCAAAATTTAGATTACATTCAGGGACTTCGTCAAGCACCTCATGAACTTATTATGTGGATAAAAAGTAATTACCCATGCCTGAAGACTCAAATAGAATTTGAGCTTTAGGTGCTGATGTTTGAGTGACCACGTATTTTGCTTCCTTTTCAGGGAATAGCCTCTGCATGATGCCTTTGATAGGGATCCTCACTTTAGATAGGTCCATGCTCAATTCTCCACCAACATCTTTACAAAAATTTCATCCAAGTAGAATACCATAGGATCTAGGACATCAGCCACTAAAACTATCATCTTGATTCTTTTGTCTAAAAGGGCTACAAATGCAAATTGGGCATCTTTGATTTGCCCCAATAGTGGTACTTATTTGTTCTCCATGGAGAAGCATCTACCAAAGGTCTTGGTCAGCATGAGTCTAAGAGATTTTACCACTTTAGAAGGCATGATGTTGTTAGGCGCACCTGAGTTTATGATGTAATTTCTCAACTTGTGACCATTTATCAACAGGGAAACATAGAAAGGTTCTATTTTCCTAGGGGTAACAGGAGGAGGAATCATAAGATTGTTTGGGATGGACATGTTCCTTTGTGGATCATGAGTTACTTTATTAACATCTTGTCCTGTAGGGATGACCTTATTTTTCACACACTTAACTAACCTATCCAGCTACTCATGATTGGATTGTAAATATTCAAACTCAGTCATTTCAATTTTGGTTTTCTTGACATGATCAATTATGTTAAATGATTGAATTGGACTAGGAACAAAGGAAGGTAATTCAACCTTCTAGTTTATATGGGGGAAGGATTGATTTACAAAATTAAAGTTAAAGGTGAAGGTGAACTTGATGTACTTACCTTTTTGGTGATCACTAGGTCTTTTGGCTGGAAAGGCAGGGTGGTTCCCCACTTAGTAATTGAAATTGCAGACTAAGAATGCTCTTCTATTTTTTCCTTATCAACTTGTTGAGCTGACTATTTTTGTGACCTAGTAAATATTACGTATGATCCATCAAATGCTTCTCCTTTACTTTTGGGTTCATCATGGTAGTTCAAGAAACTAATGTTGGAGTCACCAGCTAATTCTTCTTGGCTTTCTACAAGGAGATCAGCGTCATTTTCTTGACTCAATTCAGGCTAGAAAGAGAAATCCAATTTTACTTTAAGATATCCCACTACTGAATCAGCTGTGGGTGCTTCAATGGTAAGTTTCCCTTATGGGGGAGGAAGGTGATTTAGCTACCTTTGATTCTTGGTAGCATTTCCCTGATACGAATGATTTGGAAATGTCCTCTTTGGCATATCTTTGTATGAAGGAGAAGAAGACATTCTTTGCACCATTTACTTTTTGAAAGCAAGCGACTCATTTGCCAACTTTTGCACCATTGGATCAGTGGTGCCTGGAGATGGATATTAAGAAGATAATGAGGGTCTATTTCTATTAAGATCTCTCCTTATCTTCCCTGCCAAGATGAGATCATCTTCTACTTCAGTGGCTAAATCTTGAGCTGTAACAAGGTCTATTTGACCAGCACATCTCAATAAGAAACTCACTTCAAGTAGCTGAGAATTAATGAAGAAACATTTGAGATTTTCAACTATAAGTCAAGCAATTACAGGGATCCTGTCCCTCAATTTGTCAAACTTGGATATGAAGTCCCTCATTGTTTCATGAGGCTCCTTCTTCATTTGTGTGAGCTGGGCCAGAAGGGCATGTGCATCTTCTGTAGGCTTAAACCTAGCTTCAAACTTGGCTTTGAGGGTGTTCCAGTCAATTACTGACTAAGCTTGTAGGTGATAGAACCAATCTGTAGTAGCACCTTGTAAAGTCTCTACATATAGCCTGACTACCACGTCTTCAAATTCTACACCTATTACGCCATAGGCTATGCTGAAGGCTACAATATGTTCATTAGGATGGACTTTTCCATCACCATAGAACTTGGGAAAATTCTTCCTTGAACTGTGTGGGAGTTCATGTAGAGGTGGAGTAAGATTGAGAGGGCCAAAAGAATTACCCCAGGGGCTTTGAACCACCATTGTATGATTATAAAAAGGGGGAACAATAAATCTTAGAGGGGTAATTATTAGAAAAGATTTATTAATAGTAGAAATAGAGGCTTTGTCTGGTAATGGAGACTTGACTTTAGTAGGAGGAAAGCTCCTAGTTCATTGGAGATGAGATGGTGAAGGAGACAAATCAAAATTACTTTGTTGTACCAACTTGAATACAGGTTCAACAATACCTTTAGCACTTTGGCTTCATGTATACCATGGATCTACCAGATTGTGAAACAAAAATGGAAAAGAATTAACCTTGTTTCAGCTTGAAGCTTGAGGCTTCAAACTGTGCATTCTATCCCAATTAGCATGGAGGTGGAGGGAGATGGTAAGGCTATAATAATAATGATTAAGACACATAAAGGATTCACCAGAGTCTATAATAGACAAGGGTAGGGATTGCTTCAATCTAAAACTTGAGGCTTCAGAATGCATGTAAAATCCCCAGCGCAGTTGCCAAAAATTGTTGGGTGAATATTTTGTCAATCAGCATACTGATAAACAAAATAGGTCTAATCAACCATAGTATGAAGATTGGTCAGCCAAATGTGTAGGTTTGCCACATCAAAAGGGGACTAATCTCTCCTCTCATAAAGTGGAGGTTCCCTATAAGTATAAGGTACTATATATATATGTTAATATACTATAAATAAGCTGAAATAACACTCAAGGGTAGGATAACACCATCCATCTCTCTTTTTTTAGAGATGATGTTCACAAATCAAAGGAGGAATCTTGATGAAATTACAAAAGGCACTCCTCTTCTTTCATAAGTGTTGTTTGGCAGACAAAAGGAACCTTTCTGGTGGTGACAAATAACTGTAACAGGGTGCAGTAACACAGTAAGATGTAATGAGGCACAAAGTCTCCACCTCAACTGCCAAAGAGTGAAATATGAAAAACAATGAAGGCACAAAGTCATCTCAAGGTTATTTACATAGAAATAGAAAATAAATACACACTGAAGATAATTATGATAGCACAAAGTCTAAAAGTAACTAGCTTCAAGACACCTTCTTTGTCACCTCCACTAGCTCTGCTTGTTAAATTGCATAAAGAAGAATACATTTAGGAAATAGACATAAGAATAATCTCCTAAAATGATATAAGCTATAACAGCATAAAGTATGAAAGTAACTTGCTTTATTATTTCAATAACAAAATATGATCAACAATCTAAGCTCAAAGTCTTAGTAATGTCTTTTAATTTGGGCAGAGTTCAGTTTCTGATAACAGAGAGATCCCTTTAAAACAACAAGAGAGAGTCCAATATATAGCCCTCCAAAAAAGACTTGGGAGAAGTAACACATCATGTTGCATTCAATACCTTGAATACATTTTAAATTTTGTCAATAAGATATGTTGGAATAGGGCGTATTTGCCCATTTGCTTTTCTCAATGTAGAGAAATGGGTCACGCCATTGAATGTTTGTATTCTCTAATGTCCATTTGGCAGTCTGCTTCTAGAAACATATCTTATGCATGAATATTTTTGGTCCTTCTTCATTGTTCCTCCTTTCCTCGCTATTGAATCAGGTCCTTGGTTCAATCAGATCCTACTCTTTGGTCACTTTTTGTTGATCTTAATAATTGACATGTGGCACGTTCCACTACAAAATAGATCAGGACACTTGGTAGTATCTATGGGACTCTGAGAGACGCTTATTGAAAGAATCTTTGAAACTTGTAAGAAACTTGAGATGCAGATGCAGACACTTGTCACACTCCATGGAGTTATAATAGGACACATGGCAGCTTCCATTTTGAAATAGGCAGGGACACGTGGCAGCTTTCGCTTGTCTATAGAAGCTTTAGAAAAAAATTGAAAGTCCTACGGAAGAGAACACATGGCAGTCTCCACTGAGCTTTGGCTATACTATAGAAACATTTGAGACTCATTTAAAATTCACTCAGATGCTGACACTTGGCATGTTCCACTAAGTTTTGT
The DNA here is from genome assembly GCA_037957365.1 of Torreya grandis. Lineage (NCBI taxonomy): Eukaryota > Viridiplantae > Streptophyta > Pinopsida > Cupressales > Taxaceae > Torreya > Torreya grandis. Next base: position 2,426,077 of record JARHVA010000603.1, read on the forward strand.
AGATGACACATGGTACATTTTGTTGCTTTGAAAGTTACTAGAAATTATGTCTCGACAGACGACACGTGGTGGCTTCCACTACATTTTGTAAGGGACACATGGCATGTTCTATTGCAACTTGATAAGGGACATGTGGTGGCTTTTTAGGCTTTTATTTCCTCAATGGGTTTTTTGTTTTGGTAGACTTTTCTTTTGGACAAAAAGTCTAAAGGAATTCTTTCAGACAATTTGTCTGAAGGAAATCTTCCTTCATTTTGCATCTGCTTTCCGTCGGGCTTTCTTCCTAGGTGAATTCCTTTGAACAAAAAGTCTGAAGGATTTTTTCCTTAACCATTTTTCTGTGGGAACTTTTCTAAAGGAATTCCCTGTGTCTACCTTTGCTCGTTACCCTCTGCAAGGGCACTCAGCTTGGTTCAATGTCCTTTGCAAAGGCACTTTTTCCTTTGGCTTTTCCTTAGTCAATTTTCTACATATCTCAATAGGTGACACATGGTAGCATCTGCTATGAAATAGGTGAGGACATGTGGTAGCATCCACTTAATTTATAGAGGCTTTGGATGCCTTTTGAGAGTCCCACAGAAGATGACACATGGTGGCTTCTGCTAAGCTTTTAAAAACATTGTAGATACACTTGGGACTCACTTGGATTCATATGGATGTTGACACTTGATGTAATCCATTTATCTTATAAGGGACATGTGGCAACTTTTGTAGCTCTTAGAAATAAGGTATAATGGGGCTCGATAGATGATACTTAGTAGCATCCACTCGACTCTGACGGGCTTTTACTTTAGGATTTTCTTGCCTTAGTCACTTGTCTTCTTTGGCTTTGAGGCACTCCTTTGAGCCTGCCACTTGAACCGACTGATTGAACCAACTTTGGTTCAATGGTTCATTCCTTTTTTTCTACTTATTCAATTGACTGCTTGAACCAAGATCTTTAACCACGTTGAACCAACCGCTTTGAACCATTGGCCAAAGCGTTTAACTCTTGAAGCCTATTGACTTCGTTGAACCTTTGAACCTGTTGAGCCTTTGAACCTTTTTAGAAGTGGGGTTCGATGGTTCAATGGTTCAATCCGTCTTTGAAGCTTGCCGATGAACATTTTTGGTTGAACCAAGGTGTTGAACTAGCCTCAAAAGCATCTAAGTGTTGAGGAACTTGCACCTTTTCTAGAACTCACTTGTTGAAGCTATTGAACCTGTTGCACCTGTTAGTCTTTTAACTGAAAAATCTTGAATAATTCCCAATTTTGAAAGTTCAAAACAATTTTTTGAAATGAGAAGAGATAATTTTGTCTTGCAGTACCATAATAGCTCGTATGTTGTCCCAAAAGTGAGTGACATTTTTTTGGGTACAACAACTTATACCTTCTATCTTTCATAGAATGTTATAAACCTACTTATCTTTTATCTTTGCAAGTTATATACATGTACCTATTATCCAACTACTCGGACACTTACATCCTAGTTATATTTTTATGTTGATGCAAATGTCTAATGCCTTTAAGTCATCTAATTTTTAAATGAAACATATTCCTATGATTGACCTAAGTGATTTAATTTGAGATTTTTTCTAAATGTATCATATATACAAGATCAACCCTCATTCATTCCTCACATAGCACATACCAAAAATCACTCACTCAAGCACACTAAAAGTGAGAAAATATTCACTATTTCATCCTATTTATATATCATTCATAGGGACAACATATCTACAGGTCTAAATTATAAAAGGAGAATCCCAAGAGCCATATTTTCTAAGTTACAAGCTATATCAATGTTATACTTGAGTATCACACATTGCATGATTCACACACAATCCAACTTGTATGGGGGAATTACATAAGTCTGAGTCCCTCTTTGAATTGTTGGTTGTATAAGAAATACTCTTTAACAAAGGGATATTTGAGGTATCTTGACATTGTGTGCCCACTAACCCATTTTTTCCAAAACTAAATTATGAAGATAAAGAATTAAGATTTTGATATCTAAAAAGGAACGACAGTCCATGACCTAGATCTAAATGCATCAAAGCAAAGGTGACATAACCCAAAAACATCCAGGGGGTAACATCTAATTTAAATAAGTATTCTTTACTAGACACCTTCTTCTAAGTTAGATAGTAGCATCGACACAACTATCTTTGGTCAATGTAAGTACCCAAAACTACAAAAGTATAATTTCTAGAATCAAGTGATTGGTTACGAATCCATATCTAATCAACTTTTTCTGTATTCCAAATACAAATATTTATTAGTATCAAAACCAAGTATCTTGTTTTCATTATCATTGAACATCTACCATAGTTTTAATTTATATCTTTATCATATCTCAACATAATAAATTTAGTATATGTTTATCTGAGTTTTACAATTAATGGCCCTACTTTAAAGATAGTCTAACATCCTTGTGCTCTAGGCTATCTATAACCCCTTTAACCCTAGATTCCTCCAATTTAGATTTTAGTGTTAACTAGAAGTTGTACATTGGATCATAAAATAGAAATATTAGGATACCTAATTGAAGTGGAGTAACAAATCTAATATTAATTGTAGATAAAGTGAAGAAACCAAGAATTTCATATGGAATAGTTAACAGGTGTATCATAAATATTCTCTTCCAAATTTTAAATAACCCGTAAGGGGTTTGTAGTGGCTTATCCATTTGTACAATCCATAATATTACCAATTAGGGAATTCAAAATTATATTTTAAATAACTGATTAAAAAATTATGGATCATCTTTGGATTCTTCATCATAACTTTTAATCCTAGGCCTCCATTTATATTTAAGAACATTATTCATAAATGATGGTATTCTAGGTTGTCTAGTAAACTATTTTGGATCTATGTTTACGTGCATTTTCACTTTCCATTATTATCAAGTTTATAATAACTATCTTCATATTCCATTGTATTATATAATAGTGGTGAGGAATAGGAAGATAATATCAACATTAAAATAAAATAAGATTGATGTATGTATGAATGTATGTATACACACACACACAGAGACACACACATATATATACATATAAATATACATACAACAAAAAATAACTATCCTTATTATAAATTACTTAAAAGTAATTTTTTGAAAAAAAAAGTAAAACAATATAATAATGCATACAAACATTTAATTTATTATAAAATATTAATAAAAGATTAATTCATGTTTTATACTGTAAGAATATTTAACTATTAAAAAATTAAAATTCAATAAGCTTGTTGTAGACACTTAAACTATACCATTTTAGTGTTATTACTAATCTAATTTCATCCTCATTCATCATATATAACATATCCTAACTAATCAACTCATAATCACATATCTGGATTTATACCACCTTAAATTTGACATGACCAGCACAATAATAATAAAAACCACGTATAATCTCACTAACATTTCCTTTTGATTAGTTAAATAATTAATCAAAATTAATTAATTAATCACTAATTAATCCATGCACACATAAATCTCAAATAAATAAATAATAAAATTAACCAAGCCATCTCATTCATTTACCCATTCAACTGCCTAATGAGTCGTCCTAAGTAACTTGACCAGTTCATGGAATATTTAAACAATCCTACAAATATACAATCAACTTCATTAATTCATTTGACTAACTCATTAAAACACCCAACTAACTTCCCCACTTTTCTCAACCATTTTAAGAATCATTCTTCCTCATTAAATGAGGACTCAAATCCAATCATCCAAATAATTAAATAAATTCAGAGTAAATCTAGACATTCATTCCTCATCCGATAAATATATAAATTACCAAGCCTTCCTCTATGTTGAAAGTTGAACATTTAATTATCAAACTTATCATATAATTACAATAGAAATATATATCAATCACTCATCATCATGTTATTAAAATCACCTTGCAAAAAGATTTCATTTGAAGCAACCACATACCAAGCTAGGAAGATCACATCCAAGGTAATGAAGGAGTGGTGTCTTCATATTGGTAAGTGATGGTATGCTTGTGTGTTTCTCTCTTTCATGTTCTATCAGAGGTTCATCTATAATTTAGAATAGGAAATCAATTATTCATTACTAGTTTTCTAATTAAAAATTCTAATTTATCTCATTTACATTTCCAACACACCCAGTGTGAGTACGCTCCCATAACTTTACTTTAACTTGTTTTCCATTGGATTTTGGATTCTTTTTCACATACTTTAATTGTTTAAAGTATTATAAAACTATTTTAGTAGAAGTTTCTAACTGTTGTTGGTGAAATTTAACAAGTTCTGTCTGATTTTACATAACTGTAGTTGTTTTTTGAGTTTCAACAAAGTCAATCTATAGAGCGGTGAAATTGTTATGCATAACATATTTTCTCTTTTTTATGTATTACTTTGTATAGGTTTGAAAAATAGTGAAATCATCATTACCAACATGAAAATCATCAACCTAAATAATGAAATCGTCAAACTCAACAATGAAATCATCCTTAACATTGATGAAATCATTTTGATACTTGTTTGTTTTCTTTTCTAGTTTTTAAGTATTTCTTGTTATCTATTTTTTGTTTATTTAAAAAATATTGAAATCATGTTTAAGAGTAACGAAATAACCCTACAAAATGATGGAACTATTTTGAAGAATGGTTAAAGTGTCAAGTATATTTTTTTGATTTTTTGACATGTTTCTATTTTTTGTGTTTTCTGAGAAAAAGAAGTTTTGATCTAAATAATAGTAAATTCATGCTAAATTTTAGCGAATTCAATTCTATGATTAGTGTTTTTTTATTTTTCTAATTTTTTCACTTATCATTTTGGCTACCCTGCATCTTTTCCCTTGTCAAAGACATTGTTTTAAATTACTAACTATTTTTTGTAGCACTATAGGCCAAAGATGCAAAAATACAAATAAAATTGTTTACTAACATTTTTTGACATTTTTCATTTATTTAATATTTGTAATATTGTTTATTTTATTTCCTTGCACTGTAAAGAAATCTAGGAAATCAAATAAACCTTAGTGACAATTCGTGTATCCCAAACTTGGATACAACCTGCATATAATCTTTCCTTGCATTGCAAAGTGATATGAGAAATCAAAAGCAACCAATCTCTTTTTTTCCAGGGACTCTATTAATTGTGTATGTCACCACCATGTAGTAGGCCAAACCTCATGTACCAACGAGTATATAAATTCAATGATCAATGATTTTATTGCCTTAGTTTGGTTAACTCCTAAGAGACGTGAGGTGGATTTGACAACTAGCACCTAGAGTTTAGACAACCCCTTACATGGAATCAATCCTTAACATATCAAAAGGTATATAGGAGGAATCATGTTAGTTAATATTAAAAGCATAGCTTAAGATCCTTTAGTCATAATGAAAGAATAGTGTTGGGAAAAAACCACTTCCTTAAGATCACTCCCCAAGTACCTATATGGCTTTGGGGTACTATCAATGGGTTATTTCCTGATTACACACATACCTGAATAGTTTATGATTTTATTACTTACGTGATTTTATTGCACCCTTGTTATAAACCAGTAATCATGTTAGTTAAATTAACACACCAAACTTGTTTTCAAAACCAAACTTGTATTTATAAACCAAAATTATTTTTTGTGAACCTATAAACATTCAAAACCATGGCATATTGATCCAACCAATCAAATTATCCAAAACAACCAATAAAACCAATTCAAATCAACCATTACCTTTTTAAAAATAAAGATAACATCTTACCACATATTATAGAAATAACGTCTAGGTTACCTTCAAAATTTGACCCAAAAAACAATTATCAAAGACATTCAAATAATGACCAAGTTCTGCCTAGTAATACCCTTGGTAGGAGTAAAGTAGTTATAAAATCCACCAATGAGAATCCCCATGTCTCCAATGTCCATGTTGCCAAATGAAAATTAGTTTCTACCCAAACATGTCCATCAATACTAAAACCAATTTGTGCTTGACTGAATCCAATAGATTAGTAAAGAGTTCAAAAACTTAACATCCTATATCCATCCTTCAAAATCAAAACCTTAATCACCTAGTCAATCCAAAACATCAAAATCCCATATCAACAAGGGCCCTAAGTCATCCAAACCCAAACTTGTCCTACCTCTACCAAGAAATCAATTCAATCAAAAATCCAACAAATAGCCTAATATGCCAATAAACCATTAACCCTCCCACACCGATCAAGATCCTAAGCCATAAAAACCCAAATTTATCTTGTCTCTATTGAAAACCCAACTAAACCAAAAAACCAACCAAAAACATAGTCCGAGATTCCAAATCAATAATCGCAAGATTAATATCTTACCAAGAAATCCCCTGAACCAAAAAAATTCAATCATGTCCAAGCATCACCATTCCAAGAAATGTTTTTTATCCAAAAAACATGTGCAGCTACATCCAAAAATCAACAAACATGGATAGGCTAAGACCCTTTTTAAAGTATTATCGAACTCTTCCATAGATAAATCAATGTCAAACCAAACCTTTCAATTATAATAGAAACTTCAAATTCCAAAACATTGTTGGTCCACCCATATTTGATGAGCGCTTGTTGAAGATCCTATCTTACACTAAGAACCCATTTTTGACAAGTATGCCTCATCTATGATGAACCCATCCTCAATCAACTTGTTAATGACAAACATATCTTCAACCAACCACCCACCTATGATGAACCCATCAATAATGAACCCATATTTGATAGGCCCATTATTTGCCATCCCACTGCAACCAATATGATGAGTTGATCTTTGTATAATCACACAATCTCCCCTTACACAGTGAAGCCTCCATTACCTAACACCACATGCCTCAAGTGACCAAGGTAATTATAAAAAACACTAACCAAGATTCTTTTTATATGGATGGGTCCACCATAAACATCAAATATGTGATAGCCTCATATCAGTTAGGCCCAATCTCATTTATTTAATATGGCCTTGTTAGAAGTGAGAACATACAAAGCTATAATAAATCTCTGTTCCACAATGATGACCTAAATTTCTATTTTAAAAGTAAAAAAATCATATAGTTGATAAAATATGTAAACACATGAATGCAAAGGCAGAGGTCTCAACCTACATGAGAAAAAAATCATTGAACCTATCTGCATCTAAAGAAACAAATTCTCCCATGACATCTACTACAAATGATATATAGATCAATACATAGATGTTAGTGACACTTCCATAATTTATAGGAAAACCTCATCCATAATTGAAATAGGATTTATTCGTAGTCTCTACAAAGACCGTGTTTCCACCAATTCTTGTTCCCATATTGATATTTAATCTCATACACCCATTGATTAGGATCGATAAAATCACATACCATCAAATTTCTTTCATAGCAACCCATCTATCATAGAAATCAATCCAATCCAAGTTGGATTTCTACTAAAAGATCAAAAAGAATGTTTTGAAGTTAATCTTGATGCATAATCATATTATGAGAAATAATCTAAGTCCCTCAATAAAAAAAAAATCTAAGAATACAAAGAATCAAAATAAAAATAAAAATTCCAAGTCCCCTTGTGAAAACCTCTTTGAGGCACTATCAAATGAAAAACATCAAAATTAAAATAAGTCTATTGGTGAAAACCTTTCAAAGGCACCAATAGACAAGGAACTAAATTTTCCTCTTACACTGGCATAGTTGTTAGACTACCATATATTGGTTATCAAAGACATCATCAAAGCATAAAATCCTCAAAACATGCAATTTGTGACTACTATTACTCTTTATGAATGTGAGATTATTGGTCCCAATCCCCATTAACATCACAATCACACCATCCTTCCAAATCCTTCATACACTTTACACACATCCTTAATCTAACACACCTTCCATTTTACCCTCCTTGGTATCACCCTTTGTTGTAGGGTCTATGAGGATCTATTGGTAAATTTGGAACATTCCAACTTATAAATAAATAAATTTATTGAATACATCTCTAGAAAACATACCTAAAATATCCAATGTTTCTATAATAATTTTTTTGTAAAGGAGAAATAAATTAATTTACAAGTGAAAACCATTTCTATGGCACCTTGGGAAAGTACCATGATGAAAACCAGTTCTATTATCATGTGAAAAATATTTTTTCTAAAAGTACCATACACTTAGTATAGATCCATTCCATCCATCCATTTCCTTCCTGAGACATCATATGCACTATCTTCCCCTCATGCCATCACACCCATCCATTGACCTGTATCCCTCTCAACCATACCATTTTACATAGATCCTTACATCCTAACCAAATAATATCATGCCCATCCTTTATCCCCACCTGTACCTTTGATAAAAACATAGAGGATGTCTTGAGACATATTTTGGAAACATTTTGGTATATCCTTAGAATGGCACTTTGACAACTAGACACTTGGTTCTTAGGCAATGTGTTCCTTGGAGTACTTATCTTGAATCCTTCCACTATCACACCTATCTTTAGTGATAGAATTAGATTTAAATTTTATCATCACCTCATAAAAAATCCATAAAATTCAAAAACATTTAGAAAAATACAAAAAATATTTGTAAACTCAAAAAATCCAAAAACATCATAAAACCCCTAAAAATTAAAGAAACCAAAAAATCTAAAAACATTATGAAATATAGAAATGATTGAAAATAATAATATAATAACTACATAATCAAAAAATAATTTATCTTGTCATATATCCTATTAAAATCCTTAATCTTGATTAATCAAACCGTCCATCGAATCTAAGCTTGTAACTTTTCAATGGGATATGTCATTCCCAAATATTCCCTCTTGTATATATCATTACTTTGGGTCACATCAAAGCATGTACCATTTTTGAGATGTATGGTTCCCAATCAAAACCCCTTACATATATAATTTCTTAGATGAAAATCAACCTATCACTATCAATCACTAAATAGTGAAAATTCTAACTTTATATAGGAAATGCATTTGTTTTTATGTTCTTATGTGTGTGTTTTTATTTGTTTACATTTACTATTGAGTGTTGAGTTATTCCTTATGCATAGTATAATAGTGTCATCATGGTTTTCCATATCATTATTCATCATATCACGTGCTTGTGTTTATGTTAGTCCTACAACATACATAAATAATGACATCATAGTTTTTCATATTATGGTGCATCTTGTCACATGCCATAATATAAATAAGGTTTATCAAACATTCAAAAATATATGCAATATTAGAAACAATTCATCCATTTCTCATTACATCAACACATGTTGTTTCATCCACACTACTTCCTAAACATTCAATACTTCTAAACTAACATCTAACTAAATGTCCATACTTAATGACTAAATGTGATTCATCAATAATTTAGCATGAATTTTAAGCCATACATTACATAACCACCAATATCTACAAATAACCTATTAAATCCATGTTATCTAATCACGTGATCAATCATCATTAATCAATGCATTTAATTAACTTCTTGAGTTATGCATGTACATCAATTGGCTAGATTAAACCATCCATCCAATCCAAGATTGCATCTTTTCAATATAATATATCATACCTAAAGCTTCTTCCTTTTATATATTCGTGTAGCTTATCTCAAGATATATCATTCACAATCCAATCTTTGCATATATCATTGCTTAGGTCAAATCAAAGCATAAAATAATTAGCTCAAGTGGGTTAATCTCATTCATCTATATCATTCATACCATCATCTGTATCCATATCCATCATCATCTTCCTATCCACTCATAACATCATGTTGTTTCCCAACCCCTCTTCATTCATCACCCACCCCTTGATTCTTTCATCTTTCTCCCTTCCTCTCATTTTGAGATCCCATCGATGCCCTTTATCCCTTTATTCCCTCTTAAGGATGAATCATCTTTAACTAACTCATTATATTATGGTTTAACCAATCTATCCATTTGGGGCATCCTTTTACACTTATCTTCCTTCTAATTTTCTTAATTCTTTGAAAATCCATCACTTCTTCTAGTCGCAACACCCTTGTAAATAGGATTCAAATGTAGAGTAAGTGTAAAAAGTTTGGGGACAAAAAGTAGCCTACCCATGGACATGATGTTTCTAAAATTTTAGAAATATGAACTTTTATAGATAATTTGAAACATCTACACTCCAAATTTGAAGATGGTGTCAAAACATGAAATGTAGCATTTTGAGTCTAGTTTCCAAAACACTAATTTTTTTTTTTTTTTAAAGGTTAAGTATAACTAGGTAAAACATATAAAATTTGAAGAGGAACTCCTATTTTTTAAATAAATACAGCCATGTGGTGCACCATTTTTTTAGTAGAGTTTAATATTATTTGAAACCCTTTAGAGAAAATTTAGATAAGATCTTCTAGTTTATGACCTATATTTTATTAACAAATATATTTTTTAATTAATTTTTCAAGTAAATAGATTGTAAAAAATTATTTTAAAAAATGGATAATCATCTATGTGACGTGCCTAAATACCTCAAAAAAATGATTTTTTTTTAATGTGTGTAGAATTAGGCCTAGTTTGTGACCATATAATTATTTTTTCTCTTGGATCAATGAAAGAAAAATTACATGAACATGTATAGGCATGTATGTTTTTGGCATGTATTTGCCTAAAAAAGGTATAGAAATCAACATAGTTTGAAACCTTAAATTAGTCCAAAAATTATAAAAAAACATATTTTTAGAAATAGGAGAGTGTGCTCATCATGATGGTATTAAGTTTATGAATTTTCAAAATGAATTTCATAGTTTATTTACTGATCAAAGTTGAATTTTATTATTTTTTATCATAAGTATCAAACACAGATGTAGATTGACAGGACCAAGCCTTAGGTTCATAAATCCAAGCTATTCTCGAGCTAAAAGGTGCAGGATTTGAATTCAAATTCAAATAGTGAGATTGCATTAATAACATAATCATGGTATTAATGTGATCATATTATTAACTACATTGGTAATGTGATCACTTTACTTAATAATATGATCGAATTAATAGCACAATCACGCTATATATTCACAACACCCAAAAACTAGAATTTACATTTTGACCTACTAAAGGAGCCATTATGCCTAGTAGTCTTAAGAACAAAGTTTGGTTGATTAAGATTATTATTTAGGACCAATTTTCTTGTAAATATTTGATATCATTGAATGATAATTAGAGATTTATTAACCTATGATTCAATTTAATATTCATTTGACATGAGTCTAATATTCCTTAAAATGCAAATAGTCCTAGTTCATCCTAGATAGGGTCAAGAAGTCAAAAGTTGGTTTTTGGTGATCCACTAATCCAAATCACTCATAATTTGGTAGATTTAAATTAGATTTCATTTTTTACATGATTAAATAAATTATATTGTCCAAAAATCAATTGGAGTAAAAGGATCCTTTTACTGAGTACTAACAGACTTAGAGTATTAGGCTCAAAAGATATTTTAGTGATATTATAAATGTTTAAGGATTAGCTATTTGAATTTTTGTATTTGAAAAGTAATTTATAGTATTCATAAGATTCAAATGGTGTTCTAGAAAAACAAGAAATAAATTTAAGGGTCATTGTGTTTTGTTTCAAGAGTGTATATAGTCCTAAATGAGGATGAATTTGGTTAAATAGGTCTGCATTAGTTTTTGTGGATAATTGGTGATGTTTGGAACCTGTAAAACACTTTTATAAACCTTTTAGTATTATCTAAGTATATGATAAGATTTTTTGAGTCAGTAAGTGAAGTTTTATAAGGATCTATTTTCAAGGTATATAAATGCTTTAGTACCTATTTTGCATAGAAGAAGTTATCTTTTGTCAAGTTTAGATATGTCATAAACATACATGATGAAAACATACATGCCTTAAGATATAACTGATTTATCATGAGATGTCATAAAATGCATTTTTTAAACCTATGGCCAAAACTTAGCCTTTTGAATAGCAATCTAGTGGTGCATTTGAAGTAAATTAGGGTTCTTTTAAGCCCTTTCAACCTAATTACATGACTATAAAATGTGATTTAGGGGTTGATTAGCTTCAATTTCATTAGCTCAGTTGTAGAAAAGAAACATAATTTATTTATATGCAAGTTTTACATGCATAGAATGTGGTTTTGAGATCAATAAACTTGAAGTCATTAGCAAATGAATGCAAATGTCAATTGGTTTAATTATGGAGGTAATTAGGGTCAAAATGAGTCATACAAATGTATTTTAAATTATATATTCAATGTGATTTAGAGAGAAATTAAACCTAATGTCATGTCATATATAATTAACCAAAGATTTGATTCATTTAATCTAAGAGGCATTTGAGGCCAATTTGAACCCCTTAAAGAGTAAGATATGATTTGGGGAAAAATTAAAAGTTTGATTCTATCATGAATTGATCGAATTAGTCAAATTGTGTAATTAGGGCCATGATTTGGAAAAAATTGATCCCCTAAACCAAATTTATGGCTCAATAAATTGTATAACATGTATGCAACATGTATGGATTAACTGACACTACTTTTATCAAAAATGTAAACATGTTCAGGTAATCATCACAAATAGGTGAATAAGCAACTCAAATTTTCTTCAATTACCTTAGTGATTGGACCCTATATCTGATATCTTAAACCTTAAACCATGTACCATTTAACTTAAACCCTGTACCATTTACCTTAAACCCTAATCCATAATACTTAAACCCCAAACCCTTTAAATTATAGACCCTAAACTAATAAATTTAGCCCCAATTAACATCATTTATATATAGTAAGAATTAGGTTCACAAGGATGACCTTGGTTAAAATTGCATCACTCATTACCATAATTGACTTTATAGGCTCAATCTATGCTAATGTGGGGGATAATTAATGCCAAAATGGCATTCTTTACTCACAAATCTAGTTTCAAGGAGTTCAATTTGACACAATCACCATAATGATTATATCTTTTATACCCTAAAACCTATAACCTAAAACCTAATCCCTAAATTTCTTAACCACTAAACTTTAAACCATAAATATAAACTCTTTAAACCTTGAACCAATAATTTTAGCCCAAATTAACATCATTTAGACTAAGAATTAAGTTCACAGGGCTCAGTTTGGCCTAAATCACATGACTAATTACCCCATTTGACTAATTCACTCAATTTGCATGATGACATGGGGTATAATGACAACCCAAAAACACATTCTATAGTCACAAATTAGTCTAAGTGATTCAAATTATCCTCAATTATCCTTGTGATTGACCTTGTGTACCCTAAACCATATATATATTAAAACCTAAAATCTAAACCCTAAGCACTATACCTTAAATTGTAAACCATAAACTTTTTCTATATCCGAACTAATTTAGTCCCAACTAACATCCTTTGTATTAAGAATTAGATTTGAACATAACATAGAGTAATTAGACATTATATATAGGTCGTTAAACATAAACCCTATGCCCTAATACCTAATCCCTAAAACATAAATTGTAATCCCTATGCCCTAATGCCCACAACATGATGAAAACATACATGCCTTATGATATAATAGATTTTATAATGCGATTTCATAAAATGCAATTTTTAAACCTATGGCCAAAACTTAGCCTTTGGAGTACCAATTTAGCTATGCATCTAAAGTAAATTGGGGCTATTTTGAGCCCCTTTAGCCTAGTTACATCACTATAATGTGACTTTGGTGTTGATCATCTTCAATTTTGTTATCTATATTGAAGCAAAGAAACATTATTTACTTATATGCAAGTTCTACATGTATAGAGTGTGGTTTTGAGCTCAATAAATTTTAAATCATCAACTAATGAATGCAAAAGTTGATTAGTTAAATTTTGAAGGTAATTAGGGTCAAATTGAGCCACATGAACTTATTTTAAATTGTATATGATGTGATTTGGAGTGAAATTAACCCTAATGTCATGTCATATATAATTAACTAAAGAGTTGATTATTTTAATCAAGGATGCATTTGAGGCCAATTTGAACCCCTTCAAAAGCAAGATTGATTTAGGAAAACATTAAAAGATCAATTTTATCATGAATTGATCTAGTTAGTTAACTTATGCAATTAGGGTCATGAGCCAGGTAAAATTGAGCCCCTAAACTAAATTTGTGGATCAATCAATTGTATAATATGTATGAAACATATATATGGCATAACTGACCCTAATTTTATCAAAAATACAAACATAAAGGTAATTGTCATAAATAAGTGAACAAGCAGCTCAAATGTTCTTCAATTACCTTAGTGATTGGACCTTATATCTGATATCTTAAAACCTAAACCTTGTACCATTTAAATTTAACCCTAAATCCTATAGCATTTACATTAAACCCTAATCTATAATCACTAAACCCCTAACCCTTTAAATTATAGACCCTAAACCCTAAACTAATAAAGTTATCCCCAATTAACATCCTTTATATATATAGTAAGAATTAGGTTCATAGGGATGAACTTGGTTAAAATTTCGTCACTCATTAAACCAAAATTGACTTAATTATCTCAATATGTGATGATGTGGGGGATAATTGAGCTCAAAATCACATTCTTTACTCATAAATATAGGTTCAAGGAGCTCAAATTTTCCTCAATTACCTTCACGATTGTACCTTATATACCCTAAGCCTTAATACTTAAATTTACTAATACCTAAAGTATAAACCATAAATATAAACGTTTTAAACCTTAAACCAATCATTTTATCCCAAATTAACATCATTTAGACTAATAATTAAGTTCACATGGCTCAGTTTGGCCTAAATCACATGACTAATTGCCCCATTTAACTAATTCACTCAATTTTCATGATGACATGGGGTATAATAACAACCCAAAAACACATTTTATAGTCACAAATGGGTCAAAGTGATTCAAATTGACCCTGTATACCCTAAACCATATATACATTAAAACCTAAGCACTAAACCATAAAACCTAAACAATATACCCTAAATTGTAAACCATAAGCTTTCCTTATTTACCAGTCGATTTAGTCCCAATTAACATCATTTTTATTAATAATTAGGTTCACATGGCATAGAGTGATTAGACATTATATACATGTCCTTAAAACTAAACCCTATGCCCTAATCCCTAATCCCTAAAACATAAATTGTAAGCCCTATACCCTAATTACTTAATTCTAAGACCTAATGCTTAAAGTTCCTAATCCTTAAACTCTAAACCATAAAAATAAACTCTTTAAACCTGGAACCAATCATTTTTAGCCCAAATTAACATCATTTAGACTAAGAATTGTCTTTTTGATTGACCTTGTGTACCCTAAACCTAAGACCTAAACACTATACCCTAAATTATAAACCAAAAACTTTCCATATTTACCAATAGATTTAGTCCCAATTAAAATCCCTTGTAGTAAAAATTAGGTTCACACATGGCATATAGCGATTAGACCTTATATACACAATTAAACCTAAACCCTACATGTCCTAATCCCTAAACCTTAAACCCTAAAACATAAATTTTAATCCCTAAAATATAAATTATAATCCCTAATCTATATTAAGTATAACTTGATCATGTTATTTAATAATGCGATAATGTTATTCTTAATATAGACAATAATAAATTCTCAATGTCAATTTTTACCCCCAATTGAGTATTAATAATAACACGATCATGTTACTACATAATGCGATCATGTTATTACATAATGCGATCATGTTATTATATAATGTGATCATGTTATTATTAATATACAATTCTCAGTATGTATGTTGAAGTAGAACCTAGATAACAAATAATTAAATCATGTTATTATTATTATAGACTAAGATCAATTTTCAACATCTATTTTTAACCTAAATCAATAATTTTTTTCCCCACAAAAATTCTTTGCATACTTATGTGGGACCTGCGGTACCTATGTACTTGAACCCACCTTTGAAAAGCTATCAATTATCCTTGATGGGTGACAAATCATGTTCAAGGAAGAGGAAGATATTAAATAACAAAACACCATATGAATTAGAAGATTTGATAGAGAGAAAAAAGATGTGAATGCAAAAAACTTCATGGTAGACATGGTACAAACCCTAATCCTGATGAACCAAATGCCATAGATAATGAGCTAATTGACAATAATGAATTAAACAATGATGAAATTGACTGAATTGAATAATGATAAAATTGACCATAGTAAAATGAATAATACTGAAATTGGTAATAATGAATTAGATAATGTTAGAAGTTTACATTCAAAGTTCCAAGATTTTGATTTTGTTGGTGATGAGCATATGAATGATGATTCATCCCCCATGAATTAAGAAAATTTGATGAAAACAAATAATGATGAAATTAACCATTAAGAAAATTTCATGGAAACATATAATGAAGAAATAAATAATGAATAAAATTTCATCCCACCCTTAAATAATGAAAATAATAATGGTTTTGAAACACCCTCTCAATAAATTCCACCATTGACAACACCTTCAAGAATTGTGCATAGAAAAGACAAGTACTTAATTAAAGTTGATGAAAATATTTTAGAACCAATGCATAGAATTTTTTTTTATCACCATTCAAGAAGACTCACTCAACAAATTTGGGATACTTTCTTTCATAATTAGATTATGATAGTCAAAGATGTCAATTATTTATTTCATTGATAAAATTGATTAAGATGAGATCTATAATGTATGCATTAGGACTAATAAAATCTAACATGGATGATGAAAACATTATTTTTTTTTGAAAATCTACATGATGCATATCATACTTTAGGCCCAAAATCACGTACCTAAGGTTATAATGCTACCCAATGTATACTTACAACTGATGTAGTAAGTGACAAAATAGAGAAAAAAATAAATGGTTTTAAAAATAATCTAAACACTTAATATAAATAGAAAAATATTAATGAAAGGAATTGAAAGATGTGAAATACTTAATGAAGATAATGCCAATGAACTCTGGGCATTCTCTAGTAGACTTCCACAAAAATACAAGGCTATAGCCAATACTCTCAAAGAGTTACTTGCTCAATTTTAGAAAGACAATAGAAGAGTTTCACCCAATGCAAGAGATGGTCTAAAAATAAGAGTTGGTTTTCATAACCGTGAACCACATCCAAAACATTTATTAGATATGAAACAAACACAATCATACTCTAATTTTTTTTTTAAATATCCACAAATTTCTATTTATCAAAAAAAAAATTGAGATGGCCAAACCTTTTTATGTAAAAATAAATCACACAAGCACCACTTGTTGTTGTAGACAACATGTTGAATTTTCAATGCATTATGATATTTTTTTCCATATTCTTTATACTTTGCATACTAACAACATTTTAACGGTGGCATTGAATTTCCACTTAAAATCAGCCAAAAAAATTATTCCAACTATCTTTTGTAAAAGACCATATGGATAATTATTTTACAACAAATCATGTTTAAATGAAATTACGGTATTTGTGGTGGATTGACAAAAAATTTAAAAAAAATGTATCCATGAGGAGATTACAAGTACAATTAGATAGGAATTAGTTGGTTTAAGCAAATATAAATTAGTGACTTATCAAGTAAAAGATGACAAAGAATGTAAAAGGTGTGAACTTGTTACAAAAAAGATACATGTTTCAAAAAATTGGTCAAATTCAAGAAGAAGATTTTTTATGAGTATGCAAGGCACACACACAGAGCTAGATGGTTGGATGAACATTTAAAGATAACAAGGATACATTACCACTTGGTTCAATTGTTTCAATAGTTTATTTTATTGAAAATTACACATTCAAAACCCAAATGAAATTTCAATCATAGTGTTAATAGTGTTATAACTCATCACAAGTTGACATATTTGTGTATATAACATTCATGCATGTAACTGATAGTACAAAATAATAACATAAAATATTAAGAGAGTACCATTTTTATATCAACGATGACCAATCACATTGTTTATAGTATGTGCAAAGTTATTTTTAGTATTTATATAAATAGTTGAGTCAGAGGATCATTAATTTCAATTAACATTACATTTGGTCAGGAAATTGTACATCATAATTCAAAAATGCATGGATGTTTTATTGGTTGATTAGCATGCATGGTACCACTAGTGTAGAACACACTTGGATTTTCACCAAGGCTAGTCATGAAAAAAAAGAGCATGATGGTTTTAGGTCATGTGTAAAAAGAGATATTGCAAGGGAGGATTTGAAATTTAAAGAGGGTGCTCATTTAAAAATGTAAAAATTGTGGTTGAATGGTGTAATGAGAACATATGTCATGGTACTCAACTAAATTCTACTATAATTAGATATTTATTGTTAATGGAAGAAGAACACTTGGTAAAGTATGAGGATTATATGATTCTAATGAGTTCAAGTGACCTCCACTTATTTTGTATCTCAAATGCAAGTTCATGGATTGTTCATACAAGACACATAGCATATTTTTGTTCTACATGTGTGAACTTTTTTTGGAATGAGTGTGAGTCACAAGGGTGGGTGGATGATTAGAATTCTATAACTCTAATTATAATCAAGACATATAAGGTTCTAACAACATTACAAATTAAAAATATGACATCATCAGATGACTTTGACCATGTATCTAATCTAGTACAGCCAAGTAGAATAATTTTCAGTATGTGTAATTTATTCTCATTATATATCTTTATATTATAAATAAATTTTTTTTTGGTGATATATGGCATGTTTTTTTAGTTATTTCAGATAAGGATAATGAATATGGCATTGATTACTACTTGTGTTAGTGTGTAGAGAGAAATAAAAAATTGACTTCCCCAGTTATAGATGGAGAAAACATTGATTATCCCACTGGGATATTGGTAGTCACTAGAACTTGGTTTTGATGATATCCTATAAAATATTCAAATCAATGGTTATTTAAAGAGTTTGAAATGCATAGGAAGATACTTCACTATTCAAATTTGATTCTTGCAAAAAATATTCAATTACAAAAAGATCATGGAAGGCCATTAAATAGGAAACTATGGAAAGTTTAGGAGTCAGACCATGAAGCTATTCTTGATACTATCAAGGTTAGAGTAGATATTAGTGGTTTGTTGGATTGAAATACGTAGGTATGTTAACTTCTAAAATGTATATGTAATCAATTTTACCAAATGTTTTTTATTTTCTAGGTAGTACATATGAATTTCATTTTTAATTACTTACTGGCAATTTTGTGTAGGTTAGTGGTGCCAAATAAGATTCTACCTTCACATGGTTGGCACTATCAATAAATAATTCTATATTCTTGAAGCTAAGATAAATATCATATTGAAGCCCAAGAAATTTCTTATAGATTTTTTTTTTACAAGGGTTTAAAACTTATGCTACAAAATTGCATTTTTCTTATATTGGGAATGGTCTTCTTGAAGTTAGAATGGGTGGTGGGTTTATCGATCAAGCCTGATGGGAGGCCAATAATCTAGTAATAAATGTTAACCACCCCATCAGACATGTTAGCAATGTCATTTTTAATCCATAAAACATCGAAACTAGAGTCTACAACCACAACTTAAACTTTGACATCATTTATTGTCAGTGTTTTTGCACTCTATAATGGTAGTGAAAATGCACTTTTAGGTGGATTTGAGCATCATGGTAATGTGATAACATGTAAATTACCTATATAGATGTGATTTAAGAGATATATTATCATCTAGAGGTCTCAGAGGTAGAAATGGTAGTTGGACCTCAAGAAGTTGCTTGTTCAATGCCAAAAAGTTGCATTTTTAGACACTTCACTGCAACTTATCTAATGGATTGATATCAAAGATTCCACCTGAGTGATCTAGGGTGAGACTAGAGGGATTAAATAGGTAGGGTATGGATTTGATGGTTCATATAAATGACTTAAATATTTTGTTTTATAGGTGTTTGAACTTAGACTATAAAATTGCATTTTTATTGTATTGGAAGGGTGTTCTTGAGAACGAAATGGGTCATGGGTTTGTCGATCAGGCTTGATGTGAGGCCAAGAACATGGTCCTAGATGTTATACACCCTACCAAACATGCTCTTAGTGTCATTTTTTATTCAATAGCTATTGAAAATAAAGTTCTACAACCACAACTTAAAATTTGATAACATTTATTGTTAGGTTGTGGAGCTAAAAGCTTCACTAATGCAAACATGGAGGAGGTTGTTGAGGTTGCAAAGGAAGGTTACTAAGGTTACGAAGGATTTCTGAGTTGTAGAATGAGTTGTAGGGTAATCGACGTCGGTCATATAGCAGTGTAGAAGCAACTGACGTCAGTTATGAGTCTGCAGACATCGGTCAGGAAGGAGCCGACATAAGCAACCTGAGTGTGCATGCAGTTTGCATGTGGGTTCTGAACAGATCTATTTTTGGAATGTTAGTTTGCATGTTAAAGGCTAATTATAGTCTTGGAGTTGTGTGTTTAATTATTGTAATTAAGAATGTCTAATTATTGTATGCTTGAGATCTATATAATAGACTCATGGGTTGTATTGTAAAAGTGTGCTAGAGAGTAAGAGAGCAAAATAAGCTCCTTCAGAGAGAAGAGAGCAATGGTGTGTTCCTCCTAGTTCCAAAGGGGTGCTGAGTGTGTATGATCTTGGAGAGTTGTAGGTGTGCAAGTTCTAGTAGAAGATCCACCGAGGTACTAGTTGAAGAATCATAAGGACTTGGTGAGGCAAGGACAAGGGTTCTTCAGGGTGTAGAGACCATCTACATGGTGAGTAAGGTCTGGTGATTTGCAGGTGGCAGCAAAGAGCAGGGAGATCTGCTTGGAGTATGATAGTGTGCTTGGTGTACTGGCAGCATTGTTACTAACTAGTGGAGGTGAACAATAACTTTGTGTTTGAGTTGTTTGTTGTGACCTGTATTGAGAGAGGAAAGTGTTGGAGGAGAATTACTAGTGAACCCTAGAAGTGTGGGAGCTCTAGAGGTGTGAGAAGAAGTGTGGTGACTTCTTTATTATATTTCCTTCTGTATGAGTATTAATACAAGATTGTGTATTGTCTCTCATATCCGGTGTTGTTTCATATTTCTAGTTACTTATCATTCTGGTTAAATTCTGTGTTTAGTTGCTTACACAGAAGTAATCATATATACTCTTATTGTGGAGAGTAGGATCCTAACAAGTGGTATCAGAGCTTTTGGTTGGGTTGGCTAACAGGTGGTTCAGATCTGGTTAGTGTTTGTTGATTACAGGTCACTCACAGGGGTTTCAGATTGAGTGGGAGTATAGCAATGGCAGAAGAAAGTAAGCTACGAATGGAGAAATTGAATAGCACGAATGGTTTGATTGATGGAAAGAAAGAGCAGGTAAAGGAAAATTGTTGGTTGGTAGAAGATCAGCATGTAGAAGTAGATGTTGCAGGTGTTGTTGCACAGGGTGCTCTGGATAAAGTAGAATCTTGGTCTATAGATTATGTTGCCTCTTTCCATGCAGCCCAAAATAGAGCATCTTTTCATGAGTATGTCCAGGGATACTTTGGAGAGATTTATTTAGGGGTTGGTAAGCCTTGTCAGATTGTTGGCAAAAGGGAAGTGAAGCTAAAATTGTAGACAGATAACACATGGGTGTTGAATGAGGTCATGCAGGTTTCAGTCTTGGAGATGAGTCTAATTTCTTTAGGAAAGTTGGGTGATGAGAGGTGCACAGTAACTCTCACAATGGATGCACTTGAATTAGATAGTGGTAAGAAAGTAGGTATCCTTTATCTATCTACATATATTATTGATTCACCTTCTATTACAGAGATGTGGCTTTGTAGGTTTGGTTACATATGTAAGAAGGGAATGCATGTTCTTAAGCAAAAGACAGATATCTTTGACAAACTTAAGAACTGGGAAGCCTTGGTGTTCATGGAGGAGATAACAGACAGAGATCAACTGAGGGGACTAAATTATTCTGAGCAGGGTTGTGTTAATTTGAATAGGGTTTTGACCCAAAAGGAGCTCGCGGGTAAAAATTCATCACTCATAGGCGAACACAAGTACCGGCATCGGTCAGATAGTAACCGACGTTGATAACAAGAAAACTGACATCGGTCAGACAGGAACCAACATCGATAGAAGGGATATCGGTGTCAGCTAGGGAAATGACATCGACAGTCAGGGTCAGTGCAGGGAATCGACATCAGTCCGATGCAGACTAGGAGATGGTCGAGATCGGTCACTGAAACGGATGTTGGGCAGACAGCAAGCTGTCAAGGAGTCTCAAACGCCCATATGGAGGTCAGAAAGGGTATGTGAACCTCATATTCATTGTTCACCTTCTTTATTTTATTTGTTACTTACTGATGGTCAAGAACCAAAAAGATGTGAAGAGGCAATGCAGGTAGAATCTAGAAACAGTGGGAGCTTGGCATGGATGAGGAGTGTGAGTCTTTGGAGATGAACCAAACAGGTGTTTGTTGGTGGAATTGTCAGCTGGAAGAAAGCACTGAAAGATGGATGGATTCCCAAGTTAAAGAAGAGAGTGGATGGATACGTGAGATGGAAGGCCAAGGTATATGGTCTTGAGGAAGCTACAGGATAGTGGTACAGGTTTTGACAAGTGGATGACAAAGCAGGGCTTTAGTCAATGTCAGTGTAACTATTGTGTTTACTTCACCAGGTGGATGATGAGTTGTGACATTATTATGTTACTATATGTGGATGGTATGCTTGGAGCAAGTTTTTACATATAGGGAGTTTCTTAGCTAAAGGTAAAGTTAGTTCAGAGGTATGTCACGAAGAATTTGGAGCAGTGAAATTCTTTGGCATAAGAGACATGGAAGATCACAGGTTGATTTTGTCTCCAGTGGGAGTTGATGTGAAGAAGGTGTTGGCGAGGTTTAAGATGCAGGATGTAGAATCGGTATGCACACCTATGGCTGGACAGTTCAAGCTGAGCTTAGAACAAGGTTCAAAATCACATGAGGTCGAGTGTAGACCTGAGTTTTCCCAAGCAGTGGGAGTTGTCAGAAAGTTCAGAGCCAATTTGGGGAAGGAGCACTGGAGGGTAGTTCAGTGGATTCTCAAGTAATTAAGAGGGACCAGCAGTAGGTTAACATGTTATGTAGGGTCAAGGTCTTCACTACATGGAGTTGTAGGTTTGAATGTGCTAGGTTACTTGGATGACAGGTGTAGAATCACAGGATGTGTGGTGGTTGGTCTTCAGGATTAAGCTTGAAGAGGGATACAAGCCCAGAAACAAATTAGATGGTGTACAGGTACAGGTATAGTGCAGTTGTTTATCTCCAAGTGGGAGATTGTTCGATTGTGGAGCTAAAAGCTTCACTGATGTAGACATGGAGGAGGTTGCTGAGGTTGCAAAAGAAGGTTGCTAAGGTTGTGGAGGATTACTGAGTTACAAAATGAGTTGCAGGGCAATCGACGTCAATTTGATTAACTTGACATCGGTCATACAGCAGTGCAGAAGCAACCAATGTCGATTATGAGTCAGCTGACATCGGTCAAGAAGGAGCCGATGTCGTCAACCTGAGTGTGCATGTAGTTTGCATGCGAGTTCCGAACAGATCTATTTTTGGACTGTTAGTTTGCATGTTAAAGGCTAATTATAGTCTTGGAGTTGCATGTCTAATTATTGTAATTAAGAATGTCTAATTATTGTATACATGAGATCTATATAATAGACTCATGCATTGTATTGTAAAAGTGTGCTAGAGAGTAAGAGAGCAAAATAATCTCCTTCAGAGAGAAGAGAGCAATGGTGTGTTCCTCCTAGTTCCAAAGGAGTGCTGAGTGTGTATGATCTTGGAGAGTTACAGGTGTGCAAGTTCTGGTAGAAGATCCACTGGGGTACTGGTTGAAGAATCATAAGGACTTGGTGAGGCAAGGACAAGGGTTCTTCAGGGTGTAGAGACATCTACATGGTGAGTAAGGTCTGGTGATTTACAGGTGGCATCAAAGAGCAGAGAGATCTACTTGGAGTACGGTAGTGTGCTTGGTGTACTGGCAGCGTTGTTACTGACTAGTGGAGGTGAACAAAAACTTTGTGTTTGAGTTGTTTGTTGTGACCTGTATTGAGAGAGGAAAGTGTTGGAGGAGAATTACTGGTGAACCCTAGAAGTGTGGGAGCTCTAGAGGTATGAGAAGTGTGGCGACTTCTTTATTGTATTTCCTTTTGTATGAGTATTAATACAAGATTGTGTATTGTCTCTCATATCTTGTGTTGTTTCATATTTCTAGTTACTTATCATTCTGGTTAAATTCCATGTTTAGTTGCTTACACAAAAGTAATCATATATACTCTTATTGTGGAGAGTAGGATCTTGACATTTATTGTCAATGTTTTCAGACTCCAGAACGGTAGTGAAAATGTGCTTTCAGGTGGATTTGAAAGTCATGACAAAGTGATAACATGTAATTTGCATATATGGATGTTATCAAAGTGATATATGCCAAAGTGGATGCCCTATAGATAGAAATTTTAGTTGGATTTCAAGAAGTTGCTTGTTCCATGCCAAAAAGTTATTTTTTTGGACCCCTCACTGCAACTTGTCCAATAAATTGCTCTCAGAGCTTAAACTTGAGTGATGTTGGGTGAGATTAGAGAGATTAAATAGGTATGGTATAGATCTAATGGTTCATATAAATGACATACAGGTTTTGTTTTACGCATGTTTGAATATAAGCTAAAAATTGTATTTTTCTTATATTAGGAAAGGCATTCTTGAGGCCAGAATGGGTGGTGGGTTTGTTGATTGGGCCTAATGGGAGGCCAATAACCTAGTACTAGATGTTATCCAATTTCTTAAATGTGTTTTAAGTGTCATATTTTAGTTATAAAGTATTGAAATCATAGTTCTACAACCACAACTTAAGCTTTGACAACATTTACTAGCAATGTTTCTGTGCTCTAGAATCGTAGTGAAGATGCACTTCCAAGAGGATTTGAACATCATGGTGTTATGATAATATTTAATTTAACTCTTTTTATGTTATCAAAGTTATATATTCTTAGGTGGAGGTCCCAGAGGTAGAAATGGTTGTTGGAGCTCAAGAAGTTATTTGTTTAATGCCAAAAAATTACATTTTTGGACCCCTCACTATAACTTGTCCAACAAATTAATCTCAAAGCTTCCACCTAAGTGCTATGAGGTATGATTAGAGGTGTTAAATAGGTAGGGAGGGATCTGATGGTTCACTAAAATGACTTACAAGTTTTATTTTATGCATATTTGAACTTAGTCTTAAAAATTACATTTTTCTTGTACTGGGAAGGGCATTCTTAAGGACAAAATGGGTGGTGGGTTTGTCGATCAGGCCTAATAGGAATATAATAACCTAGTTCTAGACATTATCCTCCCCTAATACATGTTTTTAGTGTCATTTTTTTTGTCAGAAATCATTGAAACTATTTTTCTGCAACCACAACTTAAACTTTGACAACATTTGTTGTTAGTGTTTCCACACTCTAGAATGGTAGTGAAAATGCACTTTCAGATGGATTTGAATTTTGTAGCGATGTGATAACATGTAATTTACCTATCTATATGTGATAACATTTATATATTCTCAAGTGGAGGTCCTGGAGGTAGAAATGGTAGTTGGAGCTCAAGAAGTTATTTGTTCAATGCCAAAAAGTTGCATTTTTGGACCCTTCACTATAACTTGTCCAATGGATTGATATCGAAGTTTCCACTTGAGTGATCTAGAATGAGAATATAGGGATTAAATATTTAGAGGAGGGATATGATGGTTCATGTAAATTACTTACAATTTTTATTTTATGGTTATTTAAACTTAGGCTAAAAATTGCATTTTTATTGTATTAGGAAGGGCATTCTTGAAGTCAAAATGGGTGATGGATTTGTCAATCAGGCCTGATGGGAGGTCAAGAACCTAGTATTAGATATTATCCACCCCCTTGGACATGTTTTTAATTTCAATTTTCTATTAGGAAGTATCAAAATTAGAGTTCTACAACCACAACTTAAACTTTGATAATATTTGTTATTAATATTTTTGCACTCTGGAACAGTAGTTAAAATGCACTTTCAGGTGGATTTGAATGTCATGGAAATGTGATAACATGTAATTTTAATATCTAGACATTATTAAAGTGATATATTCTCAGGTGGAGGTCCTAAATGTAGAAATACCAGTTAGAGCTCAAGAAGTTGCTTGTTAAATGCCAAAAAGTTACATTTTTGGACCCCTCATTGTAACTTGTCCAACAGATTATTCTTTAAGCTTCAATAAAAGTGATTTTGGCTGAAATTATAGGGATTAAATAGGTATTTAATGGATCTAACAATTCATATAAATGACT
Organism: Torreya grandis; assembly: GCA_037957365.1. Classification (NCBI taxonomy): domain Eukaryota; kingdom Viridiplantae; phylum Streptophyta; class Pinopsida; order Cupressales; family Taxaceae; genus Torreya; species Torreya grandis. Next base: position 2,452,302 of record JARHVA010000603.1, read on the forward strand.
TACAAGTTTCAATTTATTCATTTTTGAACTTATGCTAAAAATTTGCATTTTCCTATATTGGGAAGGGTGTTCTTGAGGCTGAAATGGGTGGTGGGTTTGTCGATTAGTTATGATGGGAGGTAAAGAAACTATTAATATATGTAATACATACCTTTAAAATGTTTTAAGTGTTAATTTTTGGTCAAGAAGCACTGAAACCATAGTTCTACAACCATAACTCAAACTTTGACAATATTTATTGTCAGTGTTTATGCACTCTAGAATGATAGTGAAAATACACTTCCAGGTGGATTTTAATGTCGTGGTAGTGTGATAACATGTAATTTTATTATATGGATTTGATCTAAGTGATATATTCCTATGTGTGGTCCCAAAGGCAAAAATGGTAGTTGGAGCTCAAGAAGTTGCTTGTTCAATGCCAAAAAGTTACATTTTTGACCCATTATTGCAACTTGTCTAATGTATTGATCTCAAAGGTTCCAATTGAGTGATCTAGGGTGATATTATATGGATTATAATATTAGGTTAAATATCTGATGATTAACAGAAATGACTTACAAGTTTCATTTTATGCATGTTTGAACTTAGGCTAAAAATTTGCATTTTTCTTATATTGGGAAGGGTCCTCTTAAGGTTGAAATGGCTGGTGGGTTTGTTTATTTGGCCTGATGGGAGTCCAAGAACCTGATACTAATTTTTATTCATCTCTTGGATGTGTTGGTAGTGTCATTTTTTGGTCAGGGAGCATCGAAATAATAATTCTACTAAACTCTTGACCTGTAGAACATGTTAAAACTTGGGTAAGATGAGTTTTTTGTTGATTTGACTTATATAAACTTAGGTAAGGGTTATAACATGTTAAAATTGTTAAAATATTAATATAAATATAATTTTTAAGAGATACAAACTCTATTTTGAGAAATTGACCTATTAGAGCAACAACTAGGTCTAGAGACCTAGAAACTTAATGAGAGATTGACCTATTAACCTATTCTCCTAATGAGTAATTAACATATTTACAAATTTTATTATGAATAATTGACTTATTTACCTAATGAGTAATTGAATAGTTTAAAATAATATTGTTTGAGAGTGGATTTTGAATCAAGTTGAGAACAAGAGTGGATAAGTGAGGTTGGAATTATTCATGATCTTCCAGCATATGAATAGGACTTACATAGCCTTATTAAACATATAAGAGAAAATAGTGGATTAGGTGGTATTAGGGGATGATATAAAGCATACAAGAAGTAGGCCTAGTTTCAAGAAAATCTAGTAAAAAAGGCACTAGAGCCGAGTGAAGGTGAAATATTAGGTAACTTACAGGTATAGTTATCCATGTGAGAAGTTTGTAGGGATTTATGAATAATTTTATGTCTTTTAATTATACAAGTTTTAATATGATTGGGTATGGGTTTTAAGTGTAATCAAATTGTGTTAATGATAAATTGAAAAGTATTAAATGGGTGATGACAAATGCAAAATAGATAAGAATGTTATTAGTCATTTCCACTACACACAATCAAATAAAAACTTTAATTTAAAAAAATATGAGAGATCTAAGATTTATAACATTGAAAAGAATAAGTTTTTAATCTTTATTTTTCTAAAACATTAAATTTAAGATCCAATAGATAATAGTTTGGAAGATTAAAACAACACTATACAACAACATACAATGAAATAAAAACTAAATATAAATCAGATAGATTGCCATGATAGGTATACAATATAAGCACATGCATGAAATGGAAATAATACATAGATTTCCATGATAGGCATACAAAAAAATACATCTACCAACATAGTATACAATGTTAGGTGAATGTCATATACGCATATACAATGCCAAAAATACATAAATTGTCATATAGGCATACAAAAAAGTATATCTCATAAAAGTCATCCTATTCATCAAATAGCCTCCCTCTCTTTTCCTTCCTCGAAGAAGACTCTCCTTGGGATGCCCTACTAGTAGATGAAGACCCTTCTAATGCCTTGGATTGATCTAAGGTCTCACTATGGGTCCTATGCTCATAGCTTGCTTGTAGTTGAACCTATTCAAATATAAGTATTATTACAAAATTAACATAAAATACATTTAACCAATTGTTAATAAATTAAGTTTAAAATACAATAAAAAATCATTTAAACATGTACTTATAGAAAGCTCATGGTCTTACTCCATCTATTTTTGACTCTCAAACAAGTCAATGGCAGGCTCAATTATTCAAATAGGCATATAAAATAAGGGAGAAACATAAGAAGTTGACTTACTAATCATCTGACTGGGACTATTAGATGTCATAGGATAACCTTGCATATATAATAGATTTACATAAGTTATATTTTCACCAAGTATGTAGCAAAATTATTAAAATAAGTCTATGTTTATAATTTAAAATTACAAGTTAATATATACCTTTGTCAATGTCTATGCAGATGACATTGCAGTAGTAATGCCTATGTTTGTCTTGGCTCATAAAGGGGGAGGAGTGTCTACTTGAGCCATCAATTATTCAAGTGAACAATGTCTCACTTACTTTTATATAAAGTATCAAAGATGTAAATGGCAATTTTTTCTCAATGTAAACAAGATATATATTGTAATGTATTTCAATGTGCATATCATGAAAAGATAATGTAAGCCAAGAATCATGGAAGTGTAACTACCATACAACATGAAATGGACAATAATGGAAAGTAGTTTTCATGTTGGAGGTAATATAAAAATTTTAATACATGTAGGAAGTGTGAGTGGAAGAGCAGGAGGTGGAAATAATAATATCACTTTGACAAGGCAAAGCTAGGGAGAGAAAAGGAATAAGAGACATACCAAGAACTATGTCCTTACTTATAAAGCTTCTTTAGATAGAGTAAAATATAAATAAGTGTCTAGTATTTTATGATCAATCCTATGTTCATATCTCTAGTTAGAGAAGATTCAAGTTAGTAGTCTATAGGTACAAAGTGGTGAAACCCAAGTTTTAATACTTTGTCTTCAAGCACAATCAAAAAGAGGACAATATAGTCAGTTTAAAGTGTCATTATAAATGATTAAAAGATGAGTAAGGGATAGAGAATCTATATGAAATGAATTTAAACACAATTAAAGTATCAATATTATTGGTAAAATGCAAAATACATGGGAATTCTATATACAACCCAATTAGTAACAATTTTGACCTTGTATAGTCATAAAGAAAAATCATATAGAGTTCTTGGAAAGAGAGTTGAGGATTTAAGGAATTGTGAATGTTTTGGGATATTATTTTTCCATGTGTGTGATTATTTGAATTTATATCAAATGAAGGTAAAGGGTTTATTCTATCCTATTTATCAGCATAATCAAGTTGGAGGGGTACATAAATTCAGTAAAATTACATGTTGGGAGTGATTTCATATTGAGAAAGGAAAAGTAATAGTTTGAAAAGACACGTGGGGTAAGGGCAGAGCCATTTCAATACTTAAAATATTTGATAAGGGTCAAAAGATCATTATAGATCATTTATTATCCTTTCAAGTAGGTGTAGGATTGAGACAACACAAGTTAGGGGTTGAAACTAGAAAATGAAATAACAAGTGATTTAACTAATGAAAAGTCATCAAAATTTGTAGATAGGTGTGTGTATATATATATATATATATATATAAGATGAAGATTATTTTTAAGGTTTAAAGTTTATTTGAGTTTGTATGGTATGGTTTCATAGTTAGTAGCCTTTAATTAGGCCTAGGAGACCTAATGAGTCCTGAGGGGTGTTGAGTTAGGTGTTCTCCAAAGAGAGTTAAATTATGAAAGTCCCTACATGAGCTATATGATGTGAATGGGTATCTAAATGTGGGTTTGGTTTGGTTGGGATATTTGTAGTTTACTCAGAACAAGGAGGTTTTCCTTTAAAAAGGGATAGTAGAAGGAAGGTGTCAAAGAGGAAAGAAGAGTTAAGTAAAGAGTTGAAGCTTAGGGGTTGTGTGGAATGGTTGGATGCATGAAATAAGATTTATTTGAGTGGTTACATGCTCTTATGAGTATTGTATAAGGACAAAATAAAAGTAGCATGTAGATATATGAAAACACATAGTAATATTGTAAAGAACAGAGCAAGGATAAAGATATAGAACATGAAAATAGAGTATGAAATGAGGATATTTATGTTAAAAGGAAATATTTTAGAGGTAGTTGATTAGTAAAATTAATTCAATCAAAGGATTAGGATTAAGTGAATACAAGGAGGCTTAAGATCCATTAAGTAGGTAAGAGTGAACAAAAAAGACCTAGTAAATGCAAAGTGATCAGAGAGATAGAAAGGTTACAAACAAAAGACAAAGAAGGACAAGAAAATATCAAAGTTGAATATTTGGTAGAGGTAAGTGTGTGTTTCCATCCATATCAGGGAAGCTTGTTAGAACCTATGCATCAAGATACTTGATAGATAAATTTAACTTAAACTTACAAGGCAAATATACATAGACTAAATGTACATAGAGCATAATATTAACTCAAAAGTTTACCTATGTATAAGAAAAATGTGTTGTGCTGACAAAAATAGATGTAGTAGTGGTTGGGCCAATAGTTGGATCCAAATATGTAAACAATGGATATGTCAAATCAAATGTTTTGAATGTTGACTATGATGATGAAGGTACCATCACCTCCTACAACATAAAAAATGGCATATGTATTATTTAATTTCTATGTAAATTAATTGATAGCTAAATTAAATTTGCAAATATAACATAAATTTAACATGCCATTTATCTAAAATATACCTATATCTATGTAGTGGCTGATGTTTGCACATTAAATGTGCATGACAAAAACTCATCACTTATAAGAATATTATTTAATCCTTCTGAACCACTAGTGCCATCATCATCAGAAGGTCCAGTGGACATAGCTCCATAATAATTGTAAGGGTGGGATCAGGTATGGACACTAGGTTACGTATCTCTAGCATCAGTCTATGAGAGCCTACTAATATGTTGAATGAGTGTATTAGTGAGAAAAGTAATAGCATGTAGAGTGTCGATGTTCATGACCTAAAAAATTATAGAGGGGATCTTGGGCTCAAGTGTATTTTGGATACTGATTCTTGTAGGCCGATTAGATGCATGAAATGCACCTGGTTGATCATGTATAAAGCCTTTCCCTCGACTTTGAAATCACTAAAATCAAAATTGTTTGAAATATTATTGAGGACAAACTCATAGTAGATTTTTCTTAAAAAATACAATGGGACCTCATGGTTATTACACAATGGATAATCAAACACCATCCACCATCATTCCCAAAATTGGTTGTGATTAAGTTAAGTTGGCAATGATGGATTGGAAAATGTTTAGCGGTTAATAGAAATGGGGCATTGGTGGTTGGGTCAATAAATAAGGCACAAATAGAGGATTTTGATATTTTTTTATTCTTGACCTCAAGTGCTAATAATTTGTCAACATAATAACCTCTACAACATCCCGATATGAAGTCCATCTAATAATTTGACTCATTATAGAGTCAATTTGACCTAATAATGTCTCTATGGAACTGGTTAGATGGGTGCAGTGGGGGTTGGTAGAAGTGGGATCCTTAATTTTTCTAATTAATTCTTTAATTTCAATTTTATTTCCCATAATGTTGTCAATTAGAATCTCCTAAATGCCTAGGGGATTTTATGGAACTGTAGGAGGGTTGGTAGAGGGATAGGAGGATGAACAAGAAGGTTTTGTGGATGGTTAGATAGAGGAATAAGATGGTTCTATGGAGGATTAGGAGGGTTAGAAAGATAGGCTATTCAAAACAAATAAATTACAACTAAAAATTATTAAAATTGTAAAAAATTAGGTCTAAACAATGAAAATAATGAAAAATTAGGGCTAAAAAGTGTATATTTTTAGCACTTACCTCTTTTACGTGGTGGCATCATCGATTAGTGGATTTATAAGATGAATTTAGTGGACTTTTATCAATCTTTTATCTCTCTCACACAAATCACAATCATGGAAAGCGAGGATAGCAAAAGAAAATTGAATGCAAAATGATGAATTTGCATTCAAATTTTAGTTTTAGTTTTAGTTTTTTTTGTTTTTTGTAACATAGAAAATACGATCACGTTGTTGAAAATAATAATAACATGATCATGTTAATAATGCAATCATTTTATTATTTAAAATAATGCAATCACATTATGGTTCGATAATTATTGAGCAATCACCTTGCATAGAGATTTCATTTGAAGTAACCATATACCAAGATAGCAAGAGCACATCCAAGGTAATGAAGGAATGATATATTCATTTTAATAATTAAAAGTACACTTGTATGTTTCTCTCTTTCATGCTCTATTGAATTTTACATAAAATCTAGAATAAAAATTCAAATATTCAGTATTAATTTTCTAATTAAAAGTTCTAATTTATCTCATTTACATTTACCTGCTTCAATGAAATCAACAACACACTCTTCCCTTTTCTCTCACTTCTTTCATTTCTCCTCTTGAAAAGAACTTTAAAAGTAAAAAAGACCAAATTTATATAATGCATTCTTTGGGTAACACTTAAAAAGTTGACATAAATCTAACTTTGTGAGTGATACATTTATATCGAAATATAAAACTGAACCCTGGCCACCCTAGCCTTATATACATAAATTGTAATAGTGAAACTACAATTAGAATACCTTTTGTTAAAAAAAATATTGCAGATGATTTTTAGCTACTTCTCAACAATTTGATCCTTATCTCTAAATCATATAAAATCTCTTAAAACATTTATTTTAAAAAGTAGACGTTTTTTATTTTACTAAGAGTTTATAAAACTTGTCACTAATAGAATTTTTAACTTTTATAAGACTTCTTCCATCATAAGAATGGTAGCGGTAGACCCTTTACAGGATCTTACAAAAGTTTATTAATTTATTTTTATTTTTATATATTTTAAACCTTATCTTTTATAGGACAAGTTATATTATTAGCACAAGTTATATTATTATTTGATTATACCATGCCTTAAACTTTAAATTTGACGAGAATTTAAATTTCAAACATTTTTTATAATAAAACAATTTAATTATTTAAATATTTTTATACAATTTATAATAAATAAAAATATTTTAATTTTTTGAAATATTAAAATTTAAATAATATATATAATCTAAATTTATCTAATATTATTATACTAATAGGTGTTCTTTACAATGGTATTTGGGGAGGTGAAAAGGTGTAATAACATGAATGGGTTGACAATTAATTAATTGGAAGCCGATTAAATTTAAAAAGAAATTAATATGAAAATATGTGAAAGAGAGTTATTAATAATTAATTAGAAACTAACTTTTTGAGAAATATGAAATGATGTACCATTTAAAAAATTATATATATATATATATATATATATATAAAGTAGAGCACAACAAAGAAGATTCAAGTCATATATATGATATATGAATTATATTTACTTTAAAATATATTTATTTATTTAAGATGTTGAAATATATGATAGGTGAATTATATTTGTTATTGTGGTAATTTTATTTATTTTAAAATAAAATATTTAAATAATTTATTTATTTATTTTATATTTTTTATTGTGATAATTATTTTTACTTTAAATAAAATAATTTATTTATTTATTTACCGTATAAGTGAATTATATTTATTATTGTGGTAATTTTATTTACTTTAAAATAAAAGAATTTATTTATTTATTTTATATTTGTTATTGATGTCTTTGTAATTTTATTTACTATATTTTTTAATATACAATAAAATAAGATAAAAATATAAAATTAATAATATTTAAACTTATATTAAATTAAATAATAAATATTTGATATTAAAAATGATACAATAATATATAATTAGTATATATATCCTAGATAAATCTATGTAAAATACACTAATAATATAGTATTGAATTAGATACAAACATATTACCTAAACAAAAATTGGTAGTTCAAATGATAAAAAAAAAAATATCTAAATATTAATAAATCAATAACAAAAACCTAATATTTAACCAATAGAAAAATGAATATTATTAGTAGTAGTATGCACTCATCTCACATTAATAGTTTAAAAAAATAATGGTTTTAAAATAAAAAATAGAACAAAAACAAAATAAAATACTAAGTACTAATATATCAATCAAAAAATTAAACATGCACAAATGTTAATATAAAGTTGATTATTGTTATTGCATATTCAACTCACATAATGAGTGAGTATAATTGAACACCTCTTTTAATTATTATTAGAGCAATTGATAAATAAATTTGATTTTTTTAAATAATTTTAAATAAAAATATTTTTAGATAAAATTGTGTGAGTTTTTTTTTATAAATAAAAAATTAATAAGGTGGGGGTGAATTTGTGAGGTTATTTGAATGTATCTTAGTTCACTAGGGTTCAATTTATGTTGAAACATGTGAGGTTGGATGTGATTGTTAGTGTTGGTGTTCATAGAGTATGCAAGTAAATCTATGGTAGCAGTGACATATTTGGTAATTAAGTATTGTTGGACAATTTGAGAATATTACTATTGGTGGGGTGAAGTGTCCCATCTTGTGGTAGATCTAGTGATTTCAGAACTTGATATGGTTTGACGGTTGGAACAACTTACAATTTGTCAACTATAACATCCCATCAAAGTAGTATTCTTGTTAAAAAAATTATTCATAAAAAATTTGGAGATTATTTATATCCCAGAGAATTCCAATAAAAAATGAATAGTTATCTTTTAAAAAATTAAAAAAAATGAATAAATATAAATTGAAGGCTGAAATCTCTTTTAAGAATAAAACTATTTCATTAAAAAACTAATCTATTATAATATTAAATTATTAATCTAATATGTTTAATTATAATAATTACTAAAATTGAATAATTATAAATTAATTTAATAATATTATAAAATAATAAATTTTAATTTTTCATTTTTTATTAAGTCTTTATTACTAATATTATTAGCATTTTACATTAATAAATATTAATACTATATAATATAATAATTAATTATTAAATTAATATTTATATTAATTAGAAATTTTTTTAATTCTTATTATTAAATTAATATTATGAAAAAAATATTTTGTATTTGTTTAAGTATTTACTTGAAGGATTATTATAATTGAAAATTTAAATCACACATAAAAATTTATCAACAAACAAGAGGCATGTTGATGTGAATGTTAATTTAAATATATTTTCAAAATATAATAGTGTGTCCTACTATGTGATGTACACTTCCAATGTCTCGTCAAAATATTTTAAGTTTGGATCATTGCTATATATATATAATTGTTTGTATGTTTGAAGGTATCACATGAAATCACTGAAATACATAGAATGTCAGCATCTCTACATATATTTTAGAAATAAACATATAGAGAATTTAAGATGTTGGATCATAACCTTAACTGTTTGACTCTTTGTATCAAGTATTTAGAGGGATTTATGTACTTTAGTGGATGGATATAAACAACCATCATTCCTACCAATTGAACTAATCATTAAATAAATTTTAAGATTTATTTTTGAATTATTTATTTTTATTTTTGTAATCCTCTTAATAAAACACAATATTATATAGTTCTAAAAAATTCATAGTTTTAAAAGTTAAGGAGGGTCAAAAAATAAGTGCAAATAAAATAATCTCTAAAAATATAAAAATTAAAAGAAAGAGAAGAATTATAGTAGTCAATTTTATTAGTCAAATTAATTAATTAACAGGAGAACATATTGAATAGATATGTTGGTCAATTAATCAAATTAATTAATTTTTATAAGCAAATATATTAAATTATTTTAAGTAAAGAATTAAAGATTTTTCTATGTTAATTTTTTATGAAGTGTTGACAATATAACTTTTCAAAATTTTATTATAGAATTTATTATTTTTTCACCTTTATAATGGATTATGTATCCAAAACATTGATATAAAAATTAGTTACATACTTTTATTTAGAAACATTTTTATTTAATCTTATGAATTATAAAAATATTCTCTATATTACCTTCCCTTTAATATATATATTGATAATAATTCTAAAACAAATTGACTTACAATTTACACAAACACATACAATTAAAATTGAGAAGCAATATTATAATATACGAAATAAAGATTTAAAAATATTATATATCAATTTATTAGACAATAAAATGTTTAACTATCATGTTATATTTGTCCTTCCAACGTTCAACACATAAAGATTATGAGCGAGTCCACAAGTATATAAATTAACTAACAAAACTTGTACAAACCAACTAGGAAAGCATTAGTGCACTTTTACCCTATCTATATATAACCTATCCATTAGACTTATTACCTATAATTTAATTTGTTTGTTTTTATTTTTATTTTATTTCAATTTTTTAATGTTGTTACTATAGTCCTATTTTTATTAACTTTTTTTTTTCTTTTTGAAATTTTTTTTAGCCCCCTAAAATAAGTAATTATTTATACTTAAAACCTTTTTTTAAAGTATATTGAACATCCAAAGTGCACATTCTTGTGATCTTCATCAAATGTTTAGCTTAAAAAGAGAGTAGTTGTCAAATTAAAAGAAATTAGTTTTTTTTTTTTTTTTGATGAATCAATGCTTTACACGGTGTTTCTTAGTTAAGAGACAAGCACTGAGGGGTATCCATTCCGCCAAAGATATTTGGGACACAATCCCAACTTCATCCCTTTTCACATGTCAAATTTTATTAACAGTGAAAATCAATCCCAATAAACTCTTTATGAACCACGCAAGTTCACCACTTGAACCAACCGCCATTCACTGAAAAAATTAATTTAACTAAATAACTAATAACGTTTTTGTGATTCTGCTTAACTTCAGTGAACCCAAAAAAACAATTAAAAAAAGGATCTCCTGCGACTCCTCCGAACGTAGATATTTTCTAATGTGTGGGCCCACGTTAACGAGGGCCCAGCACGTGAAAAAACAAAGGCGCGTCACTTTCACGGCAACTTACAGGAAAAGTCACCGTCAGCTGCCGCGTACTTTATACTTCAAACACCAAAACGACAAATCCTTCCCATATTCGACGGTATTGTCGACTGGGATTTAAATGTAGAAGGTACAGCAATCGACACGTGTTTATTCTGTCACCCCCGACAGCTATAATTATAAGCTGTACACTGCACGCATATAACAAGTCTTAACTGAGCGTTTCAGATCGAATTCGATTTGAATTGAAATGTCAAAACAAAAATGAGTTGTAAACGGAAATCCTCGACGTGTACTGGTTGACGGAGTTTGGACAGACTTTTGTGAATGAAATTGTGAGAAAAAATAATTGCTTGACGGCCCGGCCCTCTGAGAAGAAGAGTATAGAAATAGTAATTTGATCGGCCATTGTTATGGATTCTAAAGCTTGAGAGGAAAAGGAAAAGAAAAGATAAAAGTATTGAGGGTTCAAATTGTGTGAAAAAAAGCAAAAAAAAATGGGCGTGGGAGGGTTGAATTGAAGCGCATCGAAAATAAGATCAATCGTCAGGGGACTTTTTCGAAGAGGAGAAATGGCCTGCTGCAAAAGGCATACGAGCTTTCTGTTCTATGCGATGCGGAGGTTGCACTGAACATTTTTTCGAGCAGAGGAAAAGTTTACGAGTTTGGCAGTGCCGGGTATGATTTTATTGTTTATTTATTTAACAGAAAAATTTTATGGATGTTTTTAGGGTTTGTTTTTATTTTAGGCCATAAAAATTACATTTGCGGCATTGATTGGAAACAATGAGAATTTATCAGTCTCGGTTGTTTTTTTCAAATATAGATTTTAAAAACACAATCCCGCACGTGTTTCATGTGTACATATTATTACTTTATTTCTGTTGGGAGGGCTTTTAGTTCATTAATATATGTATGACCAACGAGTGACAATAATTAATCCCTTAATATAAGAGGCCTAAACGGTAACTAAGGAAGTATTGATAAGATTATTTTATTTTCTAAGCACCTAAAAAGGGCATTATGTTTAATTATAGTTTCATGGTTCATGCATTTTAAGGGTGTTTATAAATAGGGGATGCATTAAGTTATTTATTAATTAATTGTAACAATTTTTTTTAAGGTTATATAGGGGTATCGGTAATATTTTTTATTTCTTATTAGTGGTTAAGTATTTAAATCCTGTGAAGTCACTATTATAATTTCCATTGTAAATTAATGGGAAAAATAATAATATTAAATACAAACAATCGATATAATATTTAAATTAATAGATATGACCTTTGAAATATTATAAATACAACTGCAAATCAATTGCAAAAATCAAATACACACAAGTTTAAATTAGCAAATTTAAATGAATATTTTTTATATTTAAATTTAATTTGCTAGTAATATTAAAAAGTGAATTGCTTATTTCACGGAGTAATTTTTCTTTCACTACATTGCTTAAAAAAATCACATTCATTAAGGTTTTTATGAGTTAAATTTCAATGTTGGATGGTTATTATGTGGGTACACAACCCATGTCACTCATATTTTATTTAAATTATTAAACTTAAAAAATATCAAAATTACAACCATGTTACATATATTTTATTTATATTTTTAAACGACTTCTTCTATTGTGATAAAATTTAACAATAATAAATTATTAACTACTTATGATTAAAATTATTAACTAATAATTAGTAGATCTTATGAAAAATATGTTAATTAATAGGTAACATTAATATGTGAAATTAGGTTTATAGTAAATTATAGGTAATATTTGCAATCATATTTTAATTTAGTATGACTTTAGGAAATTACAACTAAACCAAATTTTAGACAATTTTATATTTTAATTTAGCATGATCCAAGCTAAAACCAATTTTTTTATGAGTAAATTATGAAATTTGTGTGAATATCTTACCTATGATCCAAGTAATAACCAAATTAATATATTAATTTTTTTTAAAAATGTTTATATATATATATATATATATATATATATATATATATATATATATATATATATATATATATATATATATATATATATATGAATGATGTTTCTATATATCTTTGAATTATGTTATTTGATGTTTTTATATATTTTTTAATTATGACTATGATTTTGATATCCTATAATGATCAAATATATTATGTTATCTATATTTGGTGTAATATAATTTACTTAAAAATTGTATAGATATTGCTCGATCAAAATTAAATTTTACAAACGAAGAAGAATGAAGAGAATACCAAAGAGAACAACCAAAACAATATCTTAGATAAAGACAACCAATGACCGATGTACAAACAGAGGAAGAAAGAAAAAATCGAAATAACAATGATAGACAAAGATTTCAAGAACATAGGGGTGAATTCACAGCTGAACAATTAGAAGCAAAAAAGAGGAAACATGCAGATAAGAAGAAAGACATTTGAGCACAAACATCTCAAGATGAAAAATATGTACTAAGAACAAAATTACAAAGACAAATATGTTCAGATCAATTAACTGAGGCAAAAAGACAACATAAACAAGAACTTCATCATGAATCATCTTAAAGACACTACCAGCTATCGATTCCTAATATTGGCATCAATTTTGAAGAAGTAAACTCTATATCAATATATCATGTGATCTAAACATTAAATAATGAATTTCAAGTTGCAATGGATGTCGATGTTACAAATACTTCACAAAATAAAGATATACAAGAGCAAACATCTCAAGCTACAAGAAGAAGACGAACGAAAAATGATGATTTAGATGAAGAGTCAACTTCACAACATAAAAGAAGAAGAAAAATGCAAAATAAATAAATTTAAAGAGAGAAAAATATAATTGACACTAATGGAATGGTTGGGAGAGATTTGAAAACATTTCAAATGATTTTCTGACATGGCTTAGATAACATTGCTTCACCAAGCATGTGCTACATTTTTCAAGAAATTTATATTGGAATAAACATTTCTCGAACCCCTGAATGCCTTGTATGAAATAGATGTTGATAAGAGGAAGGTCATCATCAATTTTCAGCATCGAATAATATGGATCTTGGACCATAACCACCAGAACTTACAAACTTATCATAAGTCAAAGAAATGTTAATAGCTGGTCCAAAACTCAGAAGCTTTGGTTGAAAGATAATTCAAGAAATAATAAGAACACAATTGTAATAATGGTATTTCTGAGAAGACATGTTTTATTTATCAAATTTGTAGATCCAAGCATATACCTATCTCTAAGAAGAGATGTCTCCTTTCCATTTCAGGTTACATCTTCATTTATACAAATTTTGAAGGTAGGAGGAGGATATGGAAGGTCACCAATCTCGAGGGAGATTAAGTGGTTCGAATTTCATGATTTAAAACAATATAACATTTGAGGAATTTTTATTTTTATAAACTTACTATTTTTTAGACTACACTACTAAAATTAAAATTTGAGGCACTTCCATTTAGTTTTTAGAAGTCAAAACCCACCAAATAGATCTTAATGCCATCTCATGAGTTTTCCCTCATTCTTAGCTTTCCAATGGTTCAAACAGAGAGTCAAATAAAACTATGGTATAAAAGTTATGGCTCTCAGAAGTTCTTCCACCAATGGGGGTAGAACCATCACTCAAATTGTAGCCTGAAACGTTTCTCAAATCATTCCTCCCTCCTTGAGAAGCAATGGTCTCCATTACATCAATATTTTTTAATCAAGTGTGGCATTTGTGTTTTGATTTGATTCCTGATGCATACTTGGAATGGACTGTGCTTTGTGAAGTTATGCTTTATGGAGCTGTGCAGGGCCTGATTGTTCACCATTTTTGTCTAACCATCAGTCTGTGGATGAAATTCCATGAAATTATTCAATTGGTATCTATTTTTTTATGTTTTGTTATTTGTGTAGTCAGGGTTATAACATTAGCCCTTTTAGATTCATATAACTTGACCACCATGAGAACAAATTTCTTGACACTAATTAGGGAGACAAATGTAGAAGGTGGTACCTATGGTACCCTATAACATTGTGTTCCAAGAGTGAGGGTAATCTTTCGAGTTATTGATTCATAGATACCATGTCGATCATACATGAATGACTGACCAAAGAGTAAATCATAAACATCCAAATTGACCACATCACATAAGACCTCATCTTAGAAAGGTTTTATTGCATATAAGAGAAGACATTGGTGGGTGGTACAGAGGTCTCTCCTTGGACTCATCCATATAATACTGTATGGCTTTGGTTGAAGTTTCATGGACAAATTTAGGCTTTTCATAACATTTATAGAGATTAAATTCTTTTAACACCCACTATCAAGAATGAAATGCAGAGGCTTACCTTTCACCCATAACTTAGAGTGAAACAACCTTTCATTGTCATCTGGCCTCTCCTTGTGGATCTGTGATGAAACAACGATGGCATCAGGCTCAGTATCTACAATCTCTTATTCATCCTCTTTAACTGTAGGCTGTGTATGAGATAGAGTAGTAGATGTTGAGGATTGTGACTTAGAAAGTAGGGACTTGATGGCTCAACATTCTTCTTTGGATTGCGTTCCATATTTATGGTAATTACACCATTTCCTAGTCTTTCCTACCTTTTTCTTCTAAATTTGGCCTTGTTTTTTACCTTCTTTGTCACTTTTCCATTTTGTAAGCTGACTCTTCATATTCATTCTTCCATGCTTCTACTCAATCTTCACCGTGAACTTGTACACCTCACCAAGGGTTTTCATATTGAAGAGTTCCATCTCCCCTTATATATACCATTATAGTCCACCATGATATCTGAGAAACTTGTGTTTCTCACTTTTTTGAATGCCCAATCTCACAGGTAGAAAATAAAAAATGTCAATATAATTTTTAATAGACTATTCCTTACCTTTGTGAAGTTGTTGCCACTCTATATATAGATCATCATATGCTCTAATGGGGTAGTATTCCTCCTTTACAGTTTCTATGAAATCATCCTAGGTAGGTTCCACCTCAAGACCAATATCATCTGTACTGAATCTTTTCTTGTACACTTCCCACCAATTTTTGATAGGCAATGATGCTTTCAAAAGAGCAAAAGTGATATTCTCTTTATTGATCAATTTATTTACAGAAAAATAAGAAGATAATTGATCCAACCAATTTTCTACTACATCAGCATTGATTTTGCCTTTAAATATAGGGATATCAAAATTCACCTAAACCTTGAAGGGTGTTGGGGCACTAAAAGGATGTGGGGGTGTAGATGAGGAGCCAGAATTTCCCATCGAGATTTATTAGAGAATTTGGGTGAATTATTGTAACATCTATGCTTGCTGCTATTGGAGGGCTTCATTCACCATTTCCTTAAAAGGATCAGATGTCTTGGTGTTATCCACCACTTGAGGTCATTTAGAGTGAATAGGTGGATAGTTTAGAAGCTCTGTTGATTTCCACCCAAGCTTCTTATACCCTGACCTCATCCTCAAGATCATACACTCTCAAGACAAACCGATCTGATACCACTGATCTAAAACTCAGAAGCTTTGATTGAAAGATAATTCAAGAAACAAGAACAACATAATTGTAATAATATTATCTATGAGAAGAGATGTCTTAATGATCAAACTTGCAGATCCAAACATATGTCTATCTCTGAGAAGAGATGTCTCCTTTCCATTTTGGATTACATCTTCATTTATACACATTTTGAAGGTAGGAAGATGATGTTAAAGGTCAGAAATATCGAGGAAGATTAAGTATTTTGACTTTCATGATTTACAATAATATAGAATTTGAGGAATTACTATTTTCAGAAACTTACTATCTTTTAGACTTCACTACTAAAATTGAAATTTAGGGCACTTCCATTTACATTTTAGGGGTCAAAATCCATTGAGTAGAGATTTGTTCCATCTCACAGTGTTCCCCTCATTCTTATCTTTCAAATAGTTCAAAAAGGGAGTCAAACGAAGCTTGGTGTAAAAATTATGGCTCCCAGAAGTTTTACCACCAATTGGGGTAGAACCATCACCCGAATTATCACCTGAAATATTGTTCAGATCAATAGACCATGTCAAGCCAATCCTACAAGTGGCACATGCAACAGGAGGCCAATATAAATATAAAGGACATACAATCAATTTTTTTCAAGAAGTAAAAGAAATTGCTAAGGTTTTACCACATCAAATAAAAGATTTGACAATGATTATAGTCTGATGAAGGGCCTAACATGGAATAAATTATAATTTTTATATCAATAGAGAGAAAGTATATAAGGCACTAAAATATAAAATAAAACATGACAGGTTTTATTTAGATGTTCAGATTGATGAAAATGCATTCAATGATCTTACACCTAACTCTAATGAAAATATATTTAACTAGCTAAACTCTGTGCATATGCAATTTGATTCTAATGCAAATGAAGTTGTATTTGTGAGTCCATTGATGGAGATGGATGAGATAAATATAATTTATAACACAACTTCAATGGCCTCTAAACCCCCAAATGCACCAAGGGAAATGGAATTAATCCATGCATGGATAAATAACCCTAATGCAAATCCTAGATTACTGATTGATTCGTCAGGGATTGGAACATCTCTAATAAATGAGTATGTCACATTAGTATTACTTGATATAACATTTCCAACATTGTTTCCTGATGGAATATGTGATTGGATAGAACCATGGTTGAAATGAGTACATCCGCATGAATTTGTTAAAGTTATATTGGAATAAATATTTCTCAAACCCCTGAATGCCCTGTATGAAATAGATATCAATAAAAGAAAGGTCATCATCAATTTTCAACATCGAATAATATGGATCTTTGACCACAACCACCATAACTTGCAAAATTAACACAAGTTGAGGAAATGTTAATAACCCATGTCAACCCAATCCTATAAGTGACACATGCAACAGGAGGCCAACATAAATATAAAGGACATACAATTAGTTTTCTGCAAGAAGTAAAAAAAATTCATAAGGTTTTACCACATCAAATAAAAGATTTGCCAATGATTATAGTTTGACGAAGGGACCAACGTGGAACAAATTATAATTTTACCGTCAATAGAAAGAAAGTATATAAGGCACTGAAATATAAAATAGAACATCACATGTTTTATTTAGATGTTCAGATTGATGAAATTGCACTCAATGATATTACACCTGACTCTAATAAAAATATATTTAACTAGTTGAACTTTGTGCATATGCAATTTGATTCTGATGCAAATGAAGTTGTATTTGTTGGTCCACTGATGGAGATGGATGAGAGAAATATTATTGATCACACAACTTCAATGGCCTCTAAACCCCCAAATGTACCAAGGGAAATGGAATTAATCCATGCATGGGTAAATAACCCTCATGGAAATCTTGGATCACTGATTGATTGGTCAGGGATTACAACATCTCTAATAAATGAGTATGTCATATTAGGATTACTTGATATGGCATTTCCAACATTGTTTCCTGATGGAATATGTGATTGGATAGAACCATGATTGAAACAAGTAAATTTGCATGAATTTTTTCAAACATCTATTTTGATATAGTGATCACCATTTTGTCCAACATCCATAATTTAGATATTACATGATGAACATGATCATGAGACGTCATGCAAAAAATTCAAGTGCAGTGTTCATTCAAAAAAGCCTTCAAGAAATGCCAATCACTATTACTGAGTTACATGAGCATATGAAAAATATACCCCACTCCCATCTAGTAGATTATTTGATGCGGTTTAGATCCTCATTGAGGGGTACAAGGTCATACGGGGTAAAATGTCATGGTGAAATAATGGACATGTTGCATCAAATTGGATCCAAAACTCAAAAAGCTTTGGTTGAATTATAATTCAAAAATAAGAACAACATAATTCAAATAATGCTATCTCTGAAAAGAGATGTTTTATTTATCAAAATTGTAGACCCAAACATATGCTTATCTCTGAGAAGAGATGTCTGATTTCCCTTTTGATTTACATCTTCATTCATACATGTTTTGAAGGTGTGGGGAGGATGTATAAGGTCACCAATCTCGAGGGAGATGAATTAGTTCAACTTCCACGATTTACAATAATACAAAATTTGAGGAATTACTATTTTTAGAAACTTACTATTTTTAGACTACATAACTAAAATTAAAATTTGGGACACTTACATTGGGTTTTATGGGGTCAAAATTCATTGATCAAAGCTCAATGCCATCTCATGATGTTCCCCTCATTATTAGCTTTCCAACGGTTCAAACGGTGAGTCAATTGGAGCTACGGTGCAAAAGTTATGTCTCTCGAAAGTTTTGCCATCAATTGGGGTAGACCCATCACCCGAATTGTCATCTGGATTGTTGTCCGGATCATTCCTCCCTCCTTGAGAAGCAATGATCCCCATTACATCAATATTTTTCACCAAGTGTGGTAGTTTTACTTTGATTTGATTCCTGATGCATACTTGGAATGGACTGTGATTTATGGAACTGTTCAGGGCCCGATTGTGCACCATTTCTATCTGACCATTAGTCTATGGATGGAAGGCTATGAACTTCTTCAGCTTGGTATCTATTTGCTTCTGTTGTTGTGTTGTTTGTGTAGTCAGGGCTATAACAACAGCCCTTTTGGATTCCTGTGGCTTGACCACCATGAGAACAAATTTCTTGGCACTAATCAGAGAGACAGATGTAGAAGGTGGTACTTTTGGTACCCTATAGCGTCGTGTTCCAAGAGTGAGAGTGATCCTTCTAGTTCTTGATTCATATATACCATATCGATCATACATGAATGGTTGACCAAAGAGTACATCACAAACATCTAGATTGACCACATCACATAAGACCTCATCTTGGAAAGGTTGTATTGTATATGAGAGAAGACATTGGTGGGTGAAACGAAGGTTTCTCCCTGGAGTCAACCATCCAATGTTGTATGGTTTTGGGTGAGGCTTCATAGATAGATTTAAGCTTTTCACAACATCAGCAGAGATTAAATTCTTTTGACTTCCACTATCAAGAATGAAATGTAGAGGCTTACCTTTCACCCATAACTTAGAGTGAAACAACCTTTCCTTGTCATCTAGCATCTTGTCATGTGTTTGTGATGAAGCAACAATGGCTTCAAGATCAACATCTATAATTTCTTCTTCAACCTCTTCGACTACAGGGTTTGTATGAGGTAGAGCAGAGGATTGTGACTCAAAAAGTAGTGATTTGATAGCTCAACATTCTTCTTTGGAGTGAGTTCTAGATTTGTGATAATCACACCACTTCCTAGTCTTTCCTTCCTTTTGCTTCCAATTTTGGCCTTGTTTTTTACCTTCTTTGTCACTTTCCATTTTGAAGACTGCTTCTTTATATTCATTCTTCCATGCTTCTGCTCAATCTTCACTGCGAACTTGTATGCCTCACTGATGGTTTCCAAATTGAAGAGTTCCATTTCTCCCCATATGTACTATTGTAGTCCACCATGATATTTGAGAACCTTATGTTTCTCACTTTCTTGGATGCCCAATATCGCAGATAGAGAATGAAAAATGTCAGTGTAATCTTGAACAAATTATTCCTTACCTTGGCGAAGTTGTTGCCACTCTATATACAGATTGTCATATGCTCCAATGGGGTAGTATTCTTCCTTTACAACATCTATGAAATCATCCCATGTAAGTTCTATCTCAAGGCCAATATCATCTGCACTGAATCTCTTTTTGTACACTTTCCACCAATTTTTGACAGGCAATGATGCTTTCAAAAGAGCAAAAGTAATCTTCTCTTTATCAGTGAATTTATTTACAAAAAAATAAGATGAAAATTGATCCAACCAATTTTCTACTGCATCAACATTGAATTTTCCTTCAAATGTAGGGATATCAAAATTCACCTGAAACTTGAAGGGTTTTGGGGCACTGAAAGGATGTACAGGTGCAGATGAGGAGCCAGAATTTCCCATCGAGATTTGTTGGAGAATTTGAGTGAATTGTTGTAGCATCTATGCTTGTTGTTGTTAGAGGGCTTAATTCACCATTTCCTTGAAAGGATCAGATGCCTCGATGTTTTCCACCATTTGATGTCATTTGGAGCGAATAGGTGGATATTCTGTTGGTTCTATTTTCCACCCAAGCTTCCTATAATCTGACCTCATCCTTGGGATCATACACTCTAAAGACAAACCGCTCTAATACCACTGATCCAAAACTCTAAAAAAATTGGTTGAATTATAATTTAGAAATAAGAACAACACAATTCAAATAATGTTATCTTTGAAAAGAGATGTTTTATTTATCAAAATTCCAGACCCAAACATATGCTTATCTCTAAGAAGATATGTTTGATTTCCCTTTCGGGTTACATATTCATTTATACATGTTTTGAAGGTGTGGGGAGGATGTGTAAGGTCACAAATCTCGAGGGAGATGAATTGGTTTGACTTCCATGATTTGCAACAGTACAGAATTCAAGGAATTACTATTTTTAGACTACATAACTAAAATTAAAATTTGGGACACTTCCATTGGGTTTTATGGGGTCAAAATTCATTGAGTGGAGCTCATGCCATCTCACGATGTTTCCCTCATTATTATCTTTTCAATGGTTCAAACGGTGAGTCAATTGGAGCTACGGTGCAAAAGTTATGTCTCCTGGAAGTTCTGCCATCAATTGGGGTAGACCCATCCCCTGAATTGTCATCTGGATTGTTGTCCAGATAAAATTAATCCATGCATGGATAAATAACCCTCATGGAAATCTTGGATCACTGATTAATTGGTTGGGGATTACAACATCTCTAATAAAAGAGTTGTCATATTAGGATTACTTGATATGGCATTTCCAACATTGTTTCTTGATGGAACATGTGATTGGATAGAACCATGATTGAAACAAGTACATTTGCATGAAATTTGTTAAACATCTATTTTGATATAGTGATCACCATTTTATCCAATATCCATAATTTAGATATTACATGATGAACATGATCATGAGACGTCATGCAAAAAATTCAAGTGCAGTGTTCATGAAAAAAAGCCTTCAAGAAATGCCAATCACTATTACTGAGTTACATGAGTGCTAACACTGGAAAGTGCACCAAGTGGCAGGAAAATAGGTTCCTGCCCTCTCCCTGCAACATGGAAACTCCTCTCTCACCTGTGGAACGGTGAAGTAGGAGAGGAGAGTCTCTAGATATGGGCTAGTTTCCTCTGATGTATCTTGTTTGTTTCTACAGGTGTGTATGTATATATATAGCTATAAACTGGGGGGGATGAAAAGGGAAGAAAGTGAAAGAAAATAAACTACTCTAGGGAGGTGATACACCAAAATAAAGGTGATCTTCTCACACCTACTCTCAGAATCGAACAAAGACCACAGACATACACTCAGACTCGGCAGGGAAACCAGGCTACAAGAAAATGGCAGGGAGGTTCTTATGAAAACACAGGAACAAAGACTCACCAAGATGCTATGGAATACATATTGTAAATGACTTCCTCTGCTCTGTATCCCCAAAATGGAACTCTCCTCCTGTCAACTGCAGACGATGGCACCTTGTGGATAATTAGTGTGTTGGTGTTGGAACTATGAGAGCATTAAAGACAATGACTGGACACAACTCAAACACTCAAACATACACAGAAAATCTAACCAAAAAGAGGTAAAAAATAGTCTTTATAGATTCAGGTAGAAATTTCAGTAGGGCTGCACCTTACCAAAATTGCAAAAAGATGATTACAAAATGACAAGTATCAAATATATAAGGAAAGTCCAAGAGGCTCATTTGGCGCTCTTTTTACAATTGGCTATTTTTTGAAAAGAAACAAGCCGCTCAAAATATTAATGAACCATCTACTCTACCTGCTTTGAAGTTCATATTTTTAAATGGCAAAACACGGTTTGTCCACCCATTAAATGGAGAATGAAGAAACCAGTTACATTTCTTAACTGCTGCATCCTCTCATGGTCAATTCGAAGGAACTGTTCTACCTACTGGAGTCGCCTCTTCAAATTGGCACCACTTAGACTCAACTATTTGCTTATTATGTGCGTGTCCTCTTGTCTTTTATCGAACTCGTCTCTATCTAACTTGTTCAGCCTCCCAAGAATGAACTGTCGACATGTTGCTGCATTCTGGACTCCTTGGCTATACTTTCTTAGCTGGAACAAAGGCTAATTTATTATTCTAAATTTTGACGCTCATCTAGCCGTCGAGCTTTGAAAACCAACAGATATTTCATCCTCTTAAAATTGATGACTTTTTTAGCATCGTCGCTTGAGATCAAATGGTTAAACCGTTCTGCAAAATTTAACGTCCACCGAGACGTCATCGGGTCCTGCTAAAGTGTCATCGAGTCCACATGGCATCCTCTCAACACTTCTCTTTTCTTTTGTCATTGGTGGGTTGCATGGACAGCCGACGGCTCTTTGTCTTGTTTCGTAGACTATCGCGGCTTGCTTGGATGGTTGCCGAGCCATGGTGTTAAGCTTTTAAACCCGCCCGACCCTTTCTTGCTTTAGTAGTATATGTGCTCGACCTTTCAAAAAGGGGCTTTTGACTTGGACTTTTGCTTCAGCCGAAGGGTGCGTCTTAAAATGAACCCGTTGAACTAAACTCTTGACATTGAACCAATTGCCTTGAACCAAGCCTTAGACCGAGATGAACCAGGGCGAACCAATGAACCAGGCCTGAATAGAGCATGGACTTGAAGATGAGCTCGCAACCTAAAAAATGGCTGGCTTCGAAAAGCCAGAGAAGTTGATCACATTTTTGCCAGGGGCAAAAATTGGTCAACAGATTGGCGACTCACAGGGGAAGCGTGCATGCCATGCTTAGAGACTAGTTGCCTTGCAATCCATTGGGCATGGAGTTAGATGATAAATTTTAAAAATAGTAAGAGCTCTGTCAAAACTTAGGACCAGCCACCCAGATCAGGAAAATTTGCCTCCCTCCTAGATCGAAAGGAAAATTTCTCAAGTCCTAAAACCTATGCTTGTAAGACTTCAACAAGGAGTTCTTTGTTAGATTTTGGCCCTTCACTTGATTCACAATTAGCTCGCTGTCCCCCAAGACCTACAACTCTTTATTCCCTCTTTTTCTTGCACATTCCAGCCCATGGATCAAGGACTCACATTCTGCAACGTTACTTGTGCAAGAGAAATGGAATCAGAAAGCCAAAAAATACCTCTCCTTTGAAGGGGAGACCAACATCGCTCCACCTCCAGTGCCTAGATTACTTTTGGAACCATCAAAATACAGCTGCAATAGGTCAAGGTCTACTTGTTATTCCTTCATCAAATTTGGCATGAAGGCACCCTCTTCGTGCATGCAATAAACTCCAAGGTCTGTCTCCTCTATAAACTTGTATGGATCGTGTTCGAAGTTATCATTTCCCCACTCATCCAAGAGTAGGTTTGTGACTCCTTCAAGAGCAGAGGATGGAGTTTGGTCTATCTAGGACTCTTCTAGGTCGATGATTGTGTAATTGACATTCGCTACCTTGGGAGTATATGATTCTAGATGGTCATTGTAGAGTGGCTCAGACTCAATTTTCACTTTGGTCCCATTCTTGGTTCTAAAAACTAGGGATGACCAATTCACTGCTAGATAGCCACCTATTTTGGATGTAAAGTCCCTGGACAGGCACATTGCAAAAAATAGAGGAACATCTGCTACTACAATATCATGGGGAATTGAGAAGGTTGGGCAAGCGTGTAATGTCAAGTCTAAACCCTTCAAAATTCCAACTATTTTTACAGGTGTCCCATCTAGCTGCAAGATTCCCTTTTTCATTTCTTCATACTTCAGTCCCATCTTATCAGCAATTCACTTGGGCATCACTGAGGTGCTAGCCCCGCTGTCAATTATATAGTTGTGCGCCAAGAAGTCCCTAATGATCAAGGATACGTAGAAAGAGGAGTCTTCTCTTCCTTCTTTACCTATTCTAGAGGGGCAGGCTGTCCATTTATCATCAAGACATTATCCATGTTTGTTGGAACAACTTGCTGATCCAGCTTATGCAATTCTTTCTTCAACACGTCTTTCTGTCCTGGAAGAGACAATGAATCCCACAAAGAGATGCTCACATGCAACTTCTTCATCTGGTCCACTATATTGACTTGGGGACTACCTCCCTTCATGTTTTCTTTTGGGCTGATCCCAACTGGAGCTGTAGGCTGAGGTGCTGAAGGTGCAAATGACTGTTTGGAAATTGGGGCCCTTTGGAATGAGTGTGATGGAGGAGGTGCAGCTACTATTTGAGTGGTAGCTTGCACCTCTTCCACTACTCTCCTCTTTGATCTTGTATTGGCTGCAACACAATCAGCCTGATTGCCTGTGGCACCCCCATGGTTGATTGCACAAAACTCACCTTCTTCGTAATTCATAAGAGCAAAATCTGGCTGGGCCTGATTGCTACTCATGTTGGGTTGAGCTAGAGCCTCAAAAAATTGGGAAAGAGCAGCAGCCTAATTTTCTATATTTTAGAAATAATTCACCATCTCGTTTGTGTGCACAGCCTATTCTTGACCATATCCCATGGTCAAATAGCTAGGCTGCTTTTGTACAAGATTATTTTGAGCAAGCACTATGGCCTTAGATGATGAAGAGGGACCAGTGTTGTAATTTTGAAATGGCCTGGTTGTAGTGAGTTGCCCCTGACCTTGATTATAATTATGAAAAGGGGGTCTAGGGGCTTGACCATAATTCTGGTACCCTTGATTTGGTCTATTGCCTTGAGCCTGTTGCTGCCTTTTGATGGCAACGAGTTCGTTGGTCATGGCTTGCAACATACTCTTAACCTCATGGAATTCACTTGACGGAGCAGCAGCTAGTTTTTTTATGGCAGGCAGAGGAGCCAATGTGGAAGCAGGGGCCTGAATTGGAGGTGGCACTTCTGGGAAAATTAGCATGCGGGGTCTAGGGGCTATTTTCCTAGCCTGTATTAAACAGTTCTCTGCTGCTATGGCCATGTCATAAGTAGCAGGCAATATATGCCCTCCCATAGATTGTATCATGAATGCAACATCGCTGTTTAATGCTTTCAAATAGTATAAAAATGCATAGCTAGGAGTCAGCTTTACCAGGATGGGAATCCTCTACCAGGTCTTCTGAAACCTTGTGTTAAAGCCCTGCATATATTCATGCGAAGCCCTCTGAATGGTCGTCAACTGCTCAGCAAGCGAGAGGTCGTCACTTTTTTCCCCAAAATGATCTGTTAGCTGAATATCAAGCTCATTCCATGTATGGATTGAATTCACAGGCAAGGTCCCGTACTAGTCAAGAGCCTTGCCCTTATGAGATAAAGCTAACAGTCTAATGGCAATGTTTTCTTCTGTTATATTGTGGATATTGCAAAGGGTAGAAATGTTCCTGATTTGTCAACGACTGTAATGGGTCCCAATCCATCGAAAGAAGGTACATTTTTTAGAGCTACCCCTGGAATTAGGTCATACTATGGGAGGTTCAAGGGGCTCTCACCACGAAAGGCACCATAGCTGGGATGGGGCGTAACTGAGGCTCTGTTGTAATTGTGTTTTTTATAACAGGTCTAGGAGGGTGACTTGTTTGATAAGGATGAGTCTTCCTAAACCTTAATCTTTTAGCAAAAATTAGAGGCAGTTCAACGAATTCAAAAGGAATTCTTTTTTAAGCAGACCTAGTGGTGACTTTAGGCATAGAAATTTAAGACAACGATCTTAATGTGGAAAATGAAGCTCTTACCATTGGAGTCGCGAGATGCTAAAAAATATTGAAATGGCTGTGATAAGACCAGCATCAATCTTGAAATCTTACTGCGTTATAAACTTGGGTCCCACCAGGCGTGCCAAAACTGTTGACGCTGGTGGAAAGTGCACCCAGTGGCAGGAAAACAGGTTCCTACCCTCTCCCCGCAACATGGAAACTCCTCTCTCACCTGTGGGATGGCGAAGCAAGAGAGGAGAGTCTCTAGATATGGGCTAGTTCCCTCTGATGTATCTTGTTTGTTTCTACAGGCGTAGATATATATATATAGCTATAAACTGGGGGGATGAAAAGGGAAGAAAGTGCAAGAAAACAAACTACTCTAGGGAGGTGATACACCAAAATAAAGGTGATCTTCTCACACCTACTCTCAGAATCAAACAAAGACCACAGACATACACTCAGACTCGACAGGGAAACTAGGCTACAAGAAAATGGTAGGGAGGTTCTTATGAAAACACAGGAACAGAGACTCACAAAGATGCTATAGAATACATACTGTAAATGAATTCCTCTGCTCTGTATCCCCAAAATGGAACTCTCCTCCTGTCAATTGCAGACGATGGCACCTTGTGGATAACTGGTGTGTTGGTGCTGGAACTATGAGAGCATTAAAGATAATGACTAGACACAACTCAAACACTCAGACATACATAGAAAATCCGACAAAGAAGAAGTAAAAAATAGTCTTTATAGATTCAGGTAGAAATTTCAGCAGCGCTGAGCCTTACCAAAATTGCAAAAAGATGATTACAAAATGACAAGTATCAAATATATAAGGAAAGTCCAAGAGGCTCATTTGGCACTCTTTTTACAATTGGCTATTTTTTGAAAAGAAACAAGCCACTCAAAATATTAATGAACCATCTACTCTACTTGCTTTGAAGTTCACATTTTTAAATGGCAAAACGCGGTTTATCCACCCATTAAATGGAGAATGAAGAAATTGATTACATTTCTTAATTGTTGCATCCTCTCATGGTCAATTCGAAGGAACTGTTCCACCTACTGGAGTCACCTCTTCAAATTGGCACCGCTTGTACTCAACTATTTGCTTATTCCATGCGCATCCTCTTGTCTTTTATCGAATTCATCTCTATCTAACTCGTTTGGCCTCCCAGGAATGAACTGTCGATAGATTGCTGCATTCTGGACTCCTTGGCTATACTTTCTTGGCTGGAATAAAGGCTAATTTATTTTGCTGAATTTTGACGTTCATCCAGCCATCGAGCTTTGAAAACCAATAGATATTCCATCCTCTTGAAATTGACAGATTTTTGAGCGTCATCGCTTGAGATCCAACGTCTAAACCGTTCTGCAAAATTGGATGTCCATCGAGACATCATCAGGTCCTGCTAAAGTGTCGTCGAGTCCACATGGCGTCCTCTTGGCACTTCTCTTTTCTTTTGTCATTGGTGGGTTGCGTGGACAGCCGACGGCTCTTTGTCTTATTTCGTGGACTGTCGCAGCTTGCTTGGACGACTGCCAGGCCATGGTGTTAAGCTTTTAAACGTGCCTGACCCTTTCTTGCTTTAGTAGTATATGCACCTGACCTTTCGAAAAGGGGCTTTTGACTTGGACTTCCCCTTCAGCCGAAGGGCGCATATTGAAACGAACTTGTTGAACTGAACTCTTGACATTGAACCAATTGCCTTGAACCAAGCCTTAGACCGAGATGAACCAGGCCTGAATAGAGCATGGACTTGAAGATGAGCTCATAGCCTGAAAAATGACTGGCTTCAAAAAGCCAGAGAAGAAGTTGACCACAATTTTGCCAGGGGCAAAAATTGGTCAACAATGAGGATATGAAAAATATACCCCACTCCCATCTAGTAGATCATTTGATGTAGTTTAGATCCTCATTGAGGGGTATAAGGTCATACTGGGCAAAATGTCATGGTGAAATAATGGACATGTTGCATCAAATTGGATCACCTACCATTTTATTCACATTGAGTACAATTGAAATGTATTGGCCTGATATACATGCATTGATGCTAGGAATCCCACTGAGAGATCCATGAGAAGCCCAAAATTGATAAAGACAAAATATTATTGATTATCCTCATATAGTGTCGCATTATACACACTTTCAGCATTCAATTTTTCGTAATGAGTTATTGCAAAAGGAATGAAAGTAAAAGATTATTGGTCTAGATATGAATGGCAACATAGAGGTTCACCACATGTGCATGGATTCATATAGTTAGATGGAGCACCAAATATGGATAACCTTGATTGGAAAAATGATTGTGAACTAAAAAATGCTAAGAATTACTTTCATTATATTGTTCATGCTTAGAATTATTGGGAAGATCCACACCAATAGAACACACAGGTATGCTATCAATCATCAAGTAATCTATGGTTTATACAATATTTATATTTTTCCATATAACTAACAAATTATTATATGCCATTAATTTTTGGCATGTCAAAATTTATGCAACATCCATGTCTTCAAAATACAAGACAACTTACACAAATAGATATGGAGCATGATTATGAAGATCTATTAAATTATGTAGAATGACATAGAATGTGTAGAGAGGGTCCTTGCTTATGTAAGAAAAGAGAAAAAATAGTTTGTAGGTAAGTTTTATAATCATATAAATAGTTGTATAAAAATAACTTACATAATATTTGTAAAATAACTAACAATTGAGTTATTATTTCATCTAGGTATAATATACATTTTAAGTTTGGGTGAAAATTTTCAAATTAGATATCAAATAAATATGTAAATTGCATAGTTGCTACTAGTATACCTATCTTAGATAAATCTATGTAAAAGACGTCGAGAGATATCATTCTCAAGGTGCCTATTCCACTTATGTCATAAATACAATATAAGATAGGCACCTCAAGAATGATATCTCTTGGTGTATTTTACATAGATTTATTTAAGATAGGTATACTAGTTTTATTTACTACCATCCTCAAATATACAATAAAATGAGATAAAAATATAAACTTAATAATATGATAAATTATAATAAATTAAGATAACAAATATTTGATATTAACAATGATACAATAAAATATAACTAGTATACATATCTTAAATATATCTATGTAAAATACATTGATATATATCATTTTCAAAACAGCTTTATCATATTGAATTGTAAGTACCTCAAAAATTATATCTATCAATATATTTTACATAGATTTATCTAAAATATATATATATACTAATTAAATACAAACATATTACCTAAACAAAAATTGGTGACTCAAATTAAAAAAAATCTAAATATTAATAAATCAATAAAAAAAACCTAATATTTGACAAATAGAAAAAATAATATTATTACTAATAGTATGCACTCATCTCACATTGCTAGTTAAAAACATGATGGTTTTAAAATAAAAATAAAAAATAAAACAAAAACAAAACAAAATACTAAGTACTAATAGATCAACCAAAAAATTAAACATGCACAAATGTTAATATAAAGTTGATTATTATTATTGCATATTCAACTCACATAATGAGTAAGCATAATTGAACACCTCTTTTAATTATTATTAGAGTAATTGATAAATAAATTTGAAATATTTTTAAATAATTTTAAATAAAAATATTTTCAGATAAAATTGTGTGAGTTTTTTTTATAAATAAGAAATTAATTAATAAGGTGGGGTGAGTTGGTGAGGTCATTTGAATGTATCTTAGTTTACTAGATTTCAATTTTTGTTGAGACATGTGAGGTCGAATGTTGTTGTTAGTGTTGATGTTCATAGAGCATGCGGGTATATCTGTGTTAGCAGTGACATATTTGGTAATCAAGTATTGTTGGATAGTTTGAGAATATTATGATTGGTGGGGTAAAGTGTCCCATCTTGTGGTAGATCTAGTAATTTCAGAAGTTGATATGATTTGATAGTTGGAACAACTTACAATTTGTTGACTATAGCATCCGATCAAAGTAGTATTCTTGTTAAAAATAATTATTCATAAAAATTTGGAGACTATTTATATGGCAGATAATTCTAATAAAAAATGAATACTTATCTTAAAAATAAATAAATTAATAAATTTAAGATAACTAAATTAATAAATATAAATTGAAGGCTTAAGTCTCTTTTAAGAATAAAACTATTTCATTAAAAAACTAATCTATTATAATATTTAATTATTAATCCAATATATTTAATTATAATCATTAATAAAATTGAATAATTATTAATTAATTTAATAATGTTATAGACTAACAAATTAATAAATTATTATTTTTTATTAACTCTTTATTATTCTAATAGTATTAGCATTTTACATTAATAAATATTAATACTATATAATATAATAATTGCTTATTAAATTAGTATTTATATTAATTAGAAATCCTTTTAATTCTTATTATTAAATTAATATTATGAAAAAAATATTTTTTATTTGTTTAAGTATTTATTTGAAGGATTATTATAATTTAAATTTTAAATCACACACAAAATATTATCGACAAACAAGGGGCATGTTGATGTTAACACTAATTTAAATATATTTTAAAAATATAATAGTGTGTCCTACTATGTCACATACACTTCTAATTTCTCTTCAAAATATTTTAAATTTGGATCATTGTTATTAATCAAATATGTGTGTTATAATTTATGTGTGTATGTGTGTGTGTGTGTGGTGCACATATATATTTCTAAAAAAAATTGATTGTATATTTGAAAGTATCACATGAAATCACTGAAATACATAGAATGTCAGCATTTCTGCACAATTTTTAGAAATAAACATACAGAGGATTTACGATGTTGAGTAAATATACATCTAAATCAGTGAGTTCCTTCGGCTAAGTAGCCACAAATAAAAGGTATCCATGCCATCAAAATCACTCAGGACATGATCATACCCTTAACCGTTTGACTCTATATATCAAGTATTTAGAGGGATTGATGCACTTTAGTGGATGGATATAAACAACCATCATCCTTGCCAGTGAAACTAATTATTAAATAAATTTTAAGATTTATTTTTGAATTTTTTTAATCCTCTTAATAAAACACAATATTATATAATTCTAAAAAATTCATAGTTATAAAAGTTAAGGAGTGTCAAAAAATAAGTGCAAATAAACCAATCCCCAAAAATATAAAAAAAATCAAAAGAAAGAGAAGAGTTATATTAGTCAATTTTATTAGTTAAATTAATTAATTAACATGAGAACATATTAAATAGATATGTTGGTCAATTATTCAAATTAATTAATTAATTTTTATAAAAAAATATATTAAATTATCTTAAGTAAAGAATTAAATATTTTTCTCTTTAATTTTTTATGAAGTATTGACAATATAACTCTTCAAATTTTTATTTTGGAATTTATTATTTTTTCACTTTTATGATGGATTATGTATCCAAAACATTGATATAAAAATTAGTTACATACTTTTATTTAGAAACATTTTTTTTTAATCTTATGAACTATATAAATACTCTCTCTATATTACCTTCCTTTTAATATATATATTGATAATAATTCTAAAATAAATTGACTTAGAATTTACACAAACACTATTAATCTCCTACCATATTAACATTAATAAACATTTTTTCTTTATTGATGCACATACAATTAATATTGAGAAGCAATATTATAATATACAAAATAAAGATTTAAAAATATTATATAACAATTTATTAGACAATAAAATGTTAAACTATCATGTTAAATTTGTCCTTCCAACATTCAAAACATAAAGATTATGAGCGAGTCCACAAGTATATAAATTAACTAACAAAACTTGTATGAACCAACTAGAAAAGCATTAGTACACTTTTACCCTCTCTATATAACCTATCCATATTATTTATTACCTATAATTTAATTTGTTTGTTTTTATTTTTATTTTTATTTTTATTTTATTTCAATTCTTTAATATTGTTATTAGAGTTATATTTTTATTAATTTTTTTTTTCTTTTTAAATTTTTTTTAGCCCCTTAAATTAAGTAATTATTTATACTTAAAACCTTTTTTAAAAAGTATATGGAATATCCAAAGTGCACACTCTTGTGATTTTTATCAAATGTTTAATCTAAGAAAAGATTCGTTGTACAATTAAAGGAAATCAATTTTTTTTTTTTTTTGTTTTTGTTTTTGTTTTTGATGAATCACTACTTTACATAATGGAACTGAGGGGTATCCATTCTGCCAAAGACATTCCAAACATGATATCCCGATTTCATTCCTTTTCACATGTCAAATTTTGTTAACAGCAAAAATTAATCCCCAATCAAATATTTATGAACCAGGGAACTTCACCACTTAACCAACCACCATTCACAAGAAAAATTAATTTAACTAAATAACTTAAGTGCGGAGCCACATTGAAAAAAAAACACAATTAAAAAAAGGATCTCCTGCGACTCCTCCGAACGTAGATATTTTCTAATGTGTGGGCCCACGTTAACGAGGGCCCAGCACGTGAAAAAACAAAGGCGCGTACACTTTCACGGCAACTTACAGGAAAAGTTACCGTCAGATGCCGCGTACTTTACTTCCCAAAATCAAAACGACAAATCCTTCTCATATTCGACGGTAATGTTGACTGGGAGTTAAATGTACAAGGTAGGGCAGTCGACACGTGTTTATTCTGTCACCCCGACAGCTATAATTGTAAACTGTACACTGCACGCGTATAATAAAGACTTAACTGAGCGTTTCAGATTGAATTCAGGATTAATTGAGGACAGGTTCACACCATTTTAGGTGTGAAATTGGAAGATGGAGGGTTCTGAAGGAAAGATGGGAAGATAGGACTTATATTTTTTGCAATGATAAGAGTGGTTGAAACTGACCGACACTTCATTAGGGAGTGCCATGAGTACAAGGATATTAGTATGCAGCAGGGTAACAGCATGTGGGTTGTTTTAGTGAATTATTTGAGGAGGACAGGGTACACAACACGACCTAACTGTTGGTAAAGATTCATATGAAGCGACATGACTTCAAAAAGAATATGAAAAATCTCTAAAAATCTCTAAAAATCTGAAATTGTGAAAAATAATAATTGCTTGACGGCCCGGCTGTCTGAGAAGAAGAGTATGGAAATAGTAATTTGATCGGCCATTGTTATGGATTCTAAAGCTTGAGAGGAAAAGGAAAAGAAAAGATAAAAGTATTGAAGGTTCAAATTGTGTGAAAAAAAGCGAAAAAAATGGGGCGTGGGAGCGTTGAATTGAAGCGCATCGAAAATAAGATCAATCGTCAGGTGACTTTTTCGAAGAGGAGAAATGGCCTGCTGAAAAAGGCATACGAACTTTCTGTTCTGTGCGATGCGGAGGTTGCACTGAACATTTTTTCGAGCAGAGGAAAAGTTTACGAGTTTGGCAGTGCCGGGTATGATTTTATTGTTTATTTATTTAATAGAAAAATTTTATGGATGCTTTTAGGGTTTGTATTTATTTTAGCCCATAAAAATTACATTTGCGGCATTGATTGGGAAAAATGAGAATTTATCAGTCTCTAAAGTTTCTGTTTTACGATTTTAAAGTTTTTTTTTAATTTAAAATCATATATTTGTAAAAAATATATTAGTAAAGAACACTAAAAAATCGAGAAATTCGTCAGTGTTATCTAGCATTGGTTTTTTAATAATAGCGTCTTAAATCGCGGCAAATCTTAGAGCTCTACCCGGCTAAATTTGAGAATTCCAGCAGTTTTATATGTCTTTTTTTTCCCTTTTCGTTTTGTAAAGCTCCTCCAAAATATCCAGAAATGGATCAATCTTTGAAGTATAGACCTAGCATTTAGATGATTATGCCTAGGGTTTCGCTTATAAGAAGATGAAATCGATCAAAAATAGCCTATAAAGATTAAGCTTCAGAATTTGCGAACACGTTGAATATATCAAGAAAGGGATAAATCTGAGGAGTCTTAGACACAGTACTGTGAATATTAGAATTAAGATTCGTACTTAACATTTAGAGTAGTAAAAATAATATTCCATCCAAAATTGGGTTTATGTATATGTCCATAAGCTTTTATGTGTAAAATAACTAGAATGCAATCACGTTATTGCATAAAGAATAATTTGATCACATTATTTATTAACCAAGATTCACTCCATATACATGTTCACATGATTTAAAATGCAAAACAATAGAAATATGATCACATTATGTATTAACGTGATCACATAATAGTTTGGTAACTGTCAAACCATAACTTAAATAATAGGATAAAATTATTTAACAACATAATCACATTAATTAATAATGTGATCACATTATGGAAAATGTCCACTAAATTATCCCCAACCTCCACGCTGTTACCCTACACATTATATGCATTTTCACTTTGGCTACATTTGTAAACTTATGGATGCCTAGTGCTAAGAATGGAGAGAGGGGTTGATTTTGAACCATCAAACCCAATGGTTTATGGTAGTAATTCAGTCCAAGAAATGGATTTCTAAGTGGCATATCATGGGTTAGGATCAAGAATGTTTTTGGGTTCCCTCTCAAGATATATTTCAAGCAATTTTTATTATCTTGGGCATAAAATACCTAGACCATTACATGTATAACATGGTCAACTCTATAATTATTTCAATGGTTGATTAAAACATCATGGATATTTTGGTAGATTCATATGTGGTCTTTAATTTAATGGATCTTTTTATAAAACTAGAGCATCGCCTTAAGGTCTTGTGGAGGTGATAGGCAATATTGAACTGGGTGCTTTTCACAAAATTCCCCTCTTGAATTTTAATGGTGTTGGGTTGCTTATGCTTTCTACATTCATGGGCGTGGAGACATGTTTCATGGTCTTGGTAGGCTTTATGGAGAAATTTCAAAAAAAGGTCTATGACAATAATTCAAGTGAAGGCCAATTTATCACTATGCCTCCTTTGGTGCAAATGAAAAGTCCATTTTTTGAAATTTACTAATGAAAGGTGGCTCACCATAATAAATCCTAGGTAGATATAATAAAACTTTTGGCTAAGCTGGTGTCTCATAGGGGGGTTATTACTCCTTCCTAGCTGGCAAAGCCACCCTTTTAGGTTGCCACAATGTCCACATAGGGTTGTCTAGATATCAACCAAGTAGATTCTTTGGTGGTTGGCATCAAAGTCAATAATAGGGGTTCCAAGTAAAAATTGATAAGTGGTTATTCTTCTGTGATTGTTTGTAGTGATGAAATCATCATTTTGGATGATCTTGAGGATGAGGATGTTTTTGGTAGAATACAATATATAACTACAATTTTTTGGTAATCATGCTCTATTTAGTTTTTATGTCCTATTGGTTAGTGTTTTGAATCATCTTGGGTTCTTTATTTTTTGGTCTTTGGGTGTTTGTTTGTTCATGGTTACTATTAGGCTAGCCATTTTATATGGCCTTGCCCTGGTAATATGTAAAAAGATATGTTTTATCATAGTTTTTTATTTTGTGATACTCTTTGTAAGCCAAGGGACCTATTTAAACTCTAGTAAAAATCTAAAATAAAAAATAAAAGTAAGTTTATGTTGTCAAAAAATACAACAAATTTTTTTTTACCTCGATTGTAACTAGATATATTATCACATATATGCAACATCCATGGGGGGAGGGGAGATTCTAAAACTGAGCTTCAAAGCCAAATTTACTAAGTAACAAACCTATATGAGGATAGAGGCAACAGATGA
Organism: Torreya grandis; assembly: GCA_037957365.1. Taxonomy (NCBI): domain Eukaryota; kingdom Viridiplantae; phylum Streptophyta; class Pinopsida; order Cupressales; family Taxaceae; genus Torreya; species Torreya grandis. Next base: position 2,488,593 of record JARHVA010000603.1, read on the forward strand.
AGGAGGTCTTTTAGTGTCCTCTCATCAGCCATTAATGATGAGGTCACACAATGATTTAGTGACATTTTTTTTTAAAGATATACTAAGTGAGCAATTTCAAATATAATTTCCTAATATAAAAATATAGTGGAGTATTGAATCACATATTACTTTATCGATCACGATACTTGTAAAAGTGTTTTTTATCATCCTATATGAAAGCATCTGTAAAGGTTTTTGGTTGCACTAAAAGACCATATTTTTAAGTTGTTGGTTGTATTTATGGCTTAAAACCTTCTAGATGTTTGGGTTATTGGTTGGATCCTATATAAAAATATCAATTTACAGGTTTGGAGGATGAACAAATGTGTGGGTCCTTGTTCATAATTGCGTGGTTATTGTATCCATTCATGAAAGGCAATTTTGAGAATACCATTTTGGAGAGTTGTGTGATAATGAACATGGATCATGATCATGAGTAATCAAAGGTGACATGCTATTGTTTAAGACTAAGATGTTTTCTACCATGTTTACACTAAGAGGGAAATGTTAGGAATACCATAGTTTAGTGCTCACAGTTTATATTTGTATAGGTAGTTCAATATATGTTTGAGAGAAAAAATACATTGTGATAATATATAATAATATGAGAGAGTGATTTCTGAGAATAACTCACGTAAATAGACTTAGTTGAGATATCTTAAAAATATGTGAGATATTCCAAGAGATAGAATGAGAGATTTTAAGGATTCTAGAAGAAATTTCACTCTTAGGATGAAGGAGTATAAATATCTATATATTATAGTCTCTATCAATGAATAAATTATAAGATCAAATTATAAAGATTAATATTATTTGATTAAATTTGTAATGAATTTATTATGAATAATTGATTTAACTCTAAACAAAAATAATAGGAAGGTACCATCAATGTCAGATAGTTCAATGATTCTTTTTTCCTTGTCTCTACCAAATCACATCTTAAGATGGGATGCTAATGTATTTAATTACACGTAAATTTGTTATGTTCAAGATATAGTCGCAATATTGATTTATTATATAAGTTATAGATAAGAATTAACTAGTGCATACTTATCTATAATACATAATTATATAATATTATCAATTAAGTATTTATTAAATTAAATTTTGATAATAATAAAATTGACTTTTTTAACAAGTCTCAACTATAGTATCCTTTCTTATTTATATAATAACATAGAGGGATAGTAGGTAATATATATTTTACAAGATAGTTATTCATGTTATACTATTGGATTTAGGCTAGAGATATTGATCTAAAGTTGTAGCAAAACTTATCTCCAAAACTAGTCAAATTTTATCCATTTCTTTTAGCCATGTACTATCACTCTAAAAAATTTAAAACATATTTATTGATGATTTAAAAAAACCAATTTATGTTTATTTTAGCCCTTGGTTTTTAATTTAAAAAATAAAAATAAATATAATAAATTTTTTTTTTCATTTTTTAATTTTTAATGTAATTGGTATTTTTTATTTTTGTTTCTTTTATCTTTATTTTTGTACACATAATTAAAAATATAAATTTAACATTTTAAAATTTAATAAAATTATTTAATAATAGAAAAATGTAACTTTGATGTAACTATATAATATTTATAAATTATATGATATCATTTGTATAAAAAATAATTTTTTTAAAATTATATATTTTCATTCTATAAAACTAATTAAAATTTATATATTTTATACTATATTACTGAAGCATATTATATTTTCAAAAAAATTTGTTTTAGTAATTATTTTTTACTAACATACATGAATGCACAAATTTATCACCTAATATATTTCGCTGCAGTTATCAACTAATGACTTGAATATAAAACATAAAAAAATATACATAATTTATTTTTTTATTTTATAAATGCAATAATATATTATACTCATAATTTTATAATTAATTTATTTACATTATTATTAAAATGATATATTATTTATCATCAATTAAATTTATATAAATTTTTATTTATATCATTTTTTTAATATAAAAATATGCCACCTTATTATACTTCCAATCATAACAATAACCTCTTTATTCTATTTTCATATTTTTCTACTTAGAAAAGTCAATTGTAAGATTGATCCTCGAGGGATTTTATAAAATCCATGTTAGAACCATATAATGTAGATACCATGTCTACGACACATTTCGTTTATAATTTAATGCATAAAATTTAGCAGCTCCTAATTACATTTCTTTCATAAATTCTCTTCTTAAAAGTACTTCCCAGTGCTTCCCACTTAAAAGATGTAAATGCATTGAAAAATTCTTAGTGATGTCAATGAACTGTGGCAGAGTTTGAACAATGTCTTTTTCATAATGTTTATTAAAAACAAGTTCTTTAAAATGAAGTGCTGAGGTGTCATGTTCGTTGCAGATGTGAACGTGATCAACCCAAATAGTTTGGGGATATATTATGAACATTACTTTTTTATTTCTTTTAAAACGTAAAATCTTAAATTATTAAAATACACGTTTTTTTAATTGGGATTTTGATTTAAATAGTTTGGTGTTTTAGTGTTTGTTTGCATTTACAAGCTAATTCAAATCTCACAGTGGATAATAAATGCCATGTTTAAATATAGATAATATTAAGGATATGTTTTTTTTTTTAATATTGTATTTTAATAATAATTAAATAAAATTTGTACATTGGTAAATATATAAGTGATAGATTGTATGTTTAAATATAGATATTGGTAAAGATATGTTTGATTTTTTCAATTATGTTTTGATAATTTCATTTAAAATTTGTAAAAAAGATAATAATTAATATTATAGATGCATGTTTTAAAAGATAATTAAGAATAAAATTAATAATTACATGTTTAAAAATGATTGTTAAAAATAAAATTAGTAAATATTTGTAAATTCAATGATTAAGTTTTAATTAGATGTATGTAATATATTATACATTTATGTTCTTTTTATATTTAATAATATTATTTAAATATTTTTTAGGTATGATTTGGGCAAGATTGAATTTGGAAAATGAAGAATAATGAAAAATTAAAAAAAAAGATAAATGCACAAAAATAAGAATAAAGAAAATGTTAAATTGATAATGATAAATAAATATTTATAAAACAAAGCACTAAATAAACTATTGAAAAATTGAAAGTAGAAAAGAGATAACATACAGACAAGATGAAAACAATTCACCTGCAAACACTTCAAAATGAGAAATATATATTAAGAAAAAGACTACAAAATAATTGCATTCAGAGGAATTAACAAATTCAAAGAAACAATACAACTTAATTGTGAGACATTTCAAATGCACTACCATCTATTAATTGCTAATGTTAATGTTATTTGTAAAATAACAAATTCAATATCGATAATTATATAGTACAAGATGCAATAAATATATTAACATATATATTAGATTAACAAAGAACATAAAATAATAAAATAAATAAATAAATTAATTAATTATCCATACACATCAATAAAAATGCTTATATTTTAATAATAAAATATTATGTATCACAACATACAAAATCTGTGAAGTAGTTTGTTAACATCGCCACACACTCATTATTGTAAAATAATCATTTTAAAAACCGAAAGAAACCAAGCTAATACAGGATGGGTAGTGGAGTTTTGCCCTGTGGAGCCGGCGGCGGTAAGCAGACATCCGCCGACATCACGTTTAATTGGAATTTTGAACGGGTGCAAAAATATGATTCCGTCGCGGTCATTCTATGGTATTTACACATTAGATATTCTCCTGTCTATATGCTTTGTATTCTTGACCATCCATTTTTACTCTTCACAATTACAGGCTCTGCAGCTGCCGTATTTGGAATTTTTTGCTCTGTTTTTCCTTCTTTTTTCGCCTGACAAATGCCAACAAAACCGCATGGAATCGTCGCAAGACAAGTTAATTACGTTAAACTTCATCGTGATCATATGTCAAATATTTTTATCTCCAACAATGTGTCCTGACAGATCCAAAAGAGAGAATCTTTAAAATCAATTTTTTTTTTTTTTTTTTAATAACGATATATATTAATGCCAACTAAATCATATTGAATCGTCACATGTTTGTATGGAATATTTCACCGTCACAAGATATCCATCAATTAAGATAAACTTCATCGTAATCACATGTCAAATATTTTTATTTCCAACAATATTTCCAGAAAGACTCAGAAGTGTGATAGTTTAAATTATATTTTTTTAATATCTTAATTTAATATCGAGAAGAAAATTAAAAATATAATTTTAATATATATATATATATATATATATATATATATATATATATATATATTATTTTTTTTTAATTTTTGTTTATATATATTTTATTATTAAAATGTTTTACATTATATTAATAGAAAAAATATAATTACATAAAATTATAAAATAAAATAGTTCAAATTGAAACTTTAAAACATTTTAAATTTATAAATAATTTTTCATTAAATAGTATATATATTTTTGAAAATGTAATATTTAAAAATAATTATATAAAAAATAAAAATATCATTAATTTAATAATCATTTTTAGAGGTTTTTCAAATATAACTCTAAATACAAATAACAATAATAAAAAGAATAATAGTTCATTATAATTTAATAATTTTGAAATTTATGCAAATTATGTTGATATTGTAATGTACTTAAATTGATACTAATTACTACTTGTCAATTTTATTTTTTACAAATTAATAACAAATATGATCAAAATACTAATTAATATGATATGTTAGAAAATGAGATTAATATCTTATCATAGAAACATGATAACTCCATGACATATGTAAAAAAATATTGCATATTGTTACATAAAACTACACGAAATGTTGATGACTCCATAGCATACGTAAGGAAATATTGCATGCTGTTACATAAAATGTGGATAAGAATATAAATAGTGTGTATTACCATAACACTTTTCCAGAAGAATTTAATTGTAAAATGTTACTCAAGCCAAACACTTCAATTTTATGTTAACACTTTTTCAGAAGAATTTATTTATAAAATGTTATTTAAGTCACACTTCAATTTTATCTTTCGTGGAAGATTTTATCTGTAACAATAATTGTGTCTAAACATTACAGATGTTAGAAAGAAATAAATTGTGAATATGTGAAACCTTGGTTATTTTTAGTTAGGGTTATTTTCATTGTACACTTTATTACGCTCTGCCAAACTATCTTTATAAATTAAGAAAACGCTCTTCCTAATCTGTAAATGATGATTAACAGAGCACGATAAGGTATACAATGAAAACCACCTCGACTAGAAACAAGCCCAATTACACATATTCAGACATAAGATTAAAATGTGTTATAAATTTCGAAACCTTTTAAGCAAAGACTTAGGCAGCTTCTTAACTATTCAAATAGTCTGCAAAATCTCGAAGGCCGTTGAAAGACGATCCACCTTTAGTTTCAACCTCCCTCGCAGTTTTACTAGGTTTTGCGGCAGTTTGTCTCATTTGATTTCCTTCTTTACCTTGCATTATTCTCATGGCGGCTTTTGCTCTCTCTTTTCTATCCACAATTCCTTCCTCAGATGCGCACTTGAGACTCAATCCCACCTTCCACTGTTCCACTATGAGAACCGATCAGACCACTGCGGAAATGACAGTTCAGGCACGCCAAAGCTCAGGCTTTCCAGAGTTGAATTCCACCCACAATGGCTCATGAATCCTCCTACTGACCGATGACTCAACATCAATTATTAGAGCTTACGATATTCATCCGGACCCCCAACAGATTATTATGCCCACTTTTGGTGTTGGAATGAGCGTGGCAAAGGAGACATATATAACTGAACATTTAGGTTTCGAATCCATCCATGGAATGCACGTTTTGGACTATTCGAATAGGTCCACAGCTTTTTTTTCCTTTATCGCTGCATGTGTACACGCAAACCTAGAAATAAACGGCACTCGGCGACCGAAAATGGTATTTGCTTTGACCTTTCCGCTTACCGATTTCACATTGAAAGGAAGAACCTCAGAGTACGGAGAATAAACGCCACGCAGCCACGTGTATTATTGAAGACCGGAAACGGTACACTCTGGTCCACAATATGGTATCTGCACTTTATTTTCCACAGGAAGTCGTTATACTCTGGCCCACAATTTGATGTTTGCACTTATTTACCACAGAAATCCGTTCATACTCTGGTCCACACAGAACGTTTATCCTCTAGTCCCTTTGATGGCGCCACCGACACATTTCAGAGTGACGAAAAAACGTTTGATGAAGGTACAAGACGGATGGTGGGTCGATTCATTTGTCCAAATGTCAAGGTGCCCCAATTCGTTGATGGAATTTCTCAACGAGTAAATCGAACGCAAACGTAGACACACAAACAAACAGTAGGGCATCCTATTATTAATATGGTTGCGAATCAAATTCAATAAGTTCAAGAGTTTTATTTTTGGAAAAAAAAAAAAAAAAAAAAGAGTTGTGATCTAGTTTTAATAACTGTTGTTTATAAATATAATGGTGTGTGTTTTAATTTTTCTTAATTATTATAATAATATAAAATTTTAAAAAGGGATAAATTAAATAATTAACAATGAAAACACATATTTAAAATAAATTTTATGTATAAATATAGTTAAGGTATTTTTTTTATTTTTTATTTTTTTTATTTTTTTTGAAGTGAACAGAATTAATAGATACAAGTTTAATATGATCGAGTTAATAAATGAGAATAAGTGTAAAGATTCGATCTTTAAATATTTTCATAATTTAAAAAAAAAAGTCCTTTAAAACGTTTTAAGCTCAATAATAAATCTGAAGTAACATCTTATTGAAGAAAACAAAAACTATTTTTTAATTTCGAAGAATATTATCATCAATAATTAAACATAATCATATAAGTTCAATAAAATAGATTCTTCTATTTACACATTGAAAATTCTAAAATATTATAATTCTATTTTTCTTACAATTAATAATCATGCCAATAATAAATTATATAAAGCTTAATATATTTTAAAAATGAAAAATAAATTAAATTAAAATAATTAAGAAAATAGTTATAATTAGACATTTATGTTAATTAAACTTAAAAATTACAATGGTTAATCCTATTTCTGTTGTTTTTAAATTTGTTTGATAAGTATTATTTATTCAACATTACTCCAAATGATAATGTAATTTACAAGATAAAATATTAGAAACAATATATATTTATTATAAAATTTTATAAAATTTTGAAGGTTTATTTTAAATTAATATTAAAAAGATTCAAAATAACAATGTTCTTTTGTATGTTAATATGTTATTTTAATATGTATGTATGTGTATATGTATGTTTGTTTTAAATTTTATAAATTGTAATTCTTTTTGGAAATGAATACATCTTATATATTTATGAATATTTTTATTATATGAAATATGAAAAAAAAAAGAAAAAATTAATTATAAATAGAAATTGTAACATTAAAATTATTTTTTAAATAATTACAATATATAAGACATCTTTGAAATTGAGATGATCTCATATTCACATGAAAAGTAATAAACTTGAAATTATGAAACTATTATACCTATCTTAAATAAATTTATGTAAAAGATACTAAAAGATATCATTTTTGAAATACCTACTCCACTTATATCACAAATCCAATATAAAATAAGTGTTTCAAAAATAACATCTCTAAACATCTTTTATGTAAATTTATCTAAAATAAATATATTAATTTAATTTCAATACCATATAATTAAAACAAATGCCCCTTTGTAAAAAATATTATAATATATTTTCTAAATAAAATTCGATCAAAATAAAAATATATTTCTAAAATTAAAACTAAAAAAATTTAAAATAAATAAATAAATTCCTCCTCTAAAATTTCTAAACCTTCGGTATCATTTTTCAACAGTGGGAAAAATTGGAGGCATTTAAAAAAAATTAACTTGCAATTTTTTTTCAATTTTTTTTCTTTTCCACATGACATAAATTTTATCTAACCTTTTTCGGCCGTATAACATAAATTTTATTTAAAATTTTTCAGCTACATGACATACTTCCAAATAATAACTAGATTCTATTTTTTTAATGTAAAAATTATAAAAAATAAGAAAGTGTAAGGAATGATAAAAGTGTCCTACTTTTCCTCTACATCTACTTTAAAAACAATTAATTTACACTTTGTATGGAACTTCAGCCTAATTACAAGACGCTCATCAAGTAGTCACTTCCAATGTTTGAATTTGACGGCTATAAGTAATTCAATAGTGGTGGAGTCGCAAACAATTAAACTTAAAATTAAAATATAAACTGATAAATTGTAGGTTATTCATCAATCGAAGCTCATTTTGACAATATTACTAACTGCATATTGCAGGTTGGTCATCTAAATTAATTTTGTTGAATATTAATAGCTAAATATTAATTCTGCAGTTTTTTATTCTATATTTTATATTTAATATAAACTATAATTAAAAAAAGGTGTTCGTTTGAATAAAGAAATTTAAAATGCATGATCCCTAATCTTATTAGTCACCTAAATAAAATATTTTGGCATTGCAATCTGGTCCGTTTCTGTTGATTGGCCTTAACCTAAACCTACAAGTCATTTAATTCCAAGCCTGGTCATGCCAATGTCTACATTTCCATACAGATTTATATTACAACTAATTGTAGGTCTCCCTTATGACTTCTCATGCATAATTTACTTGCAGTGAAGCACCAGGTAATCTCTAAATAGATGAAAGCATAAAATTGAAAAAGAAAGAACAACAATGACAAAGAGTCTCAGTCAGGAATATCATGGTCTAGGAGTAATATTACTCACTTGGGTATTATTTTATCTCCTTCCTAATAGTTTGAATAAATTAAAGTCCATTCCAAAGTTATCATGTTGTGTATTAGTTTACTTTTAAATGGCACTTACTTCATGACATGCCTGTGATTGTTATTCGAAGGAGACTTTATCCATGGGTTGAACAGTTATATCAATATGAGTTGCATCATCAATAGGTTGTCATGGTATGAAATACCACCATTAACAACTTAGAACAAAGTATAGGCAAGTTAACTCAACAATTCTAGGTATGCTAATTACTTCAAATGCCATCACCTCCATATTCTTGCAAACTAAATTAAAATTGAATAAATATATGAAAGAAACTTGGAGAATTTTGTTATAATTTACTGTATTTGAAAAGCATATATAAAATCATGGTGATGTATTTTGTTTTTGGTGTGATCCCTGTTTTAAAAAAATGGAATCAATTTGTTTCTAATATTTTGAAAAAAATGAACATTAAATATTTTTAAAATAGAGAAAGATTTAGACGATTAATAATCTAAATACAGATAATTATCAATCTGAACATAGCAGGAAGACTTCGTGTAGCACAGAGGGTTTCTCAACGCAATCCTTTATTTTGACGTTTAGATGATGGTTTTATATATATATATATATATATATATATATATATAATTTAGAACAATTCTAAAGACAACCGTACTTCAAAATATCAATATTAATGAAATAGACAGCAAATTTTTAAGAGGCTTTCTTACTTTGCTTAATAAGCAGGAAAGCACAGGCATTTCGACCAACAGGAAGGCCGTTTTAAAAATATTAGTTTTTTCTTAATTTTTTGAGAGGCGTGTTAGCTTGGGTAACAAGTAGGAACACATACGCATTTGGGCTAACCATTACTATTTCTATAGTGTTGATCTTAGTGGTCTTATGTATTATCATTAAGTTTAAAAACTGTTAAAAAAATTATTTATATTTTTAAATATGTATATATATATTTTTGAAAGTAGGAAATAATAGTGAGATGAATATTTGTGGTGGCTGCTTTTTTTTTTTGAATTATAAATTTATATTTAAATAAATATTCTTTATATAATTTTTAATAAAATATTATTAATTTTTTTGATAGAAAATTTAAAGGATAATAAATCTTACACAGAAAAAGATTTTTATAATTTTTAAGTAGTTTCTTTTAAAAATAATTAACTAATTTTTAACATAGAATCCAAATTTTTTTAATGAAAATAGTTTTTAAGAAATCAAAATATTATACAAATAAACTTTACATATCAAACTTGTACGGAATTTATACATCACTTTTTTATAAGATGTAAAGTCAAAATACTACACAAACTTATCCTACATGTCAAACTTGTATGTGGTTCAAATAGTACTTTTTAATCTCTTACATAACATTTCTTAAGTTACATTGTCTCCAATTTATCCAAAAGCAAACTATATTTACATATATGATAGTATAATACTATACTTTTAAAAAAAAAAAATGATATCTATATCTTGTAATTGTTTCAGTACATATATACAAAGATTTAATAAATAAACATTTTTTTATTGACTTAAAATTTGTTAAATATTTTATTTTTATTTTTTTTAAATATTTATTGAGTATATCATGCAATGTAACTTTCTTTTCTAACTTTGAAATTATAAATGACAATTTAAATAATTTTTATATATATTTAAAAATATTTTGATGATTTTTTTTAATATAATTTTAATAATGTTTCGTGGAAGAAGAATTTATCCTGGGTTTTCAGTTTTGTTATGTTTGGTGGAAGAAGAATTTATCCTGAGTTTTCAGTTTTGTTCGAACTCAAGGCATTTATTTTATTTTATTTACCTTTCTTACTGTTAAGTCTGTGGCTATTTCTTATAAATACGGGATTGTGTTTGTTAAGAAAATGTTTATTACATTCAGACCATGTTAGGTAGAATTTATCAGAACTTAGAAAAACACCAAGGAAATATATTCAAAGTTTGTAAAGCTGACGAACTTTAAGGCCCATGGTCTTTGATTTAGTTCATTTCAGAAGTTAGTTTCTGCCGTAAAATCATTGGTGGTGATATTATTTTAAGTCTTTTCTGCCGTAAAATCATTCGTGGTGATATTATTTTAAAATCATTCGTGGTGATATTATTTTAAGTCTTTTCTGCCGTAAAATAATTCGTGGTGATATTATTTAAAGTCTTTTAGCCATTGACTAATAGAAGTTAATACTTAGCTGAGTCCTGTGAGGTTATGGGTGGCTTTAATAAATATGAACTTTAACTTCTTTCAGATATTCTATTCCATAATTTTCTATAATGCTAGATGAACACTGTAGTTGCCTATATGTACTGAAGAGTATACTTAAAAGTACAAAATCGCCAACCCAAGAGGTTATTTGGTTTAGGAGCAATAAGATTCCCCATCTTTCTGAGGGTAGGTCGATTTTAAGGGCTCGTCTGGTTTGTAGTTAGTATTAATGACCATTATCTTATGAGTGAGTCTCTTTGCTTTGTTTTTTAATTTATTATAAATTACTGCGGGTGATTTGTGGGTCTCCTTCATATCTGTGTCGATGGTGAATCACTTGATGGTGAGTCACTTGATAATTAGAATGATTCATTTTCCTGTTTAATACATAGACTGGGTGCTTACAACTTGTTTTGAGGTTAGGTCAGGGCAGTTTAAACTTTTTTGAAGGCAGATCATAGCCTTGTGCATTACAGGATACCTTTAAGCAGTGAAGGAATTACAGTTGTCCTGCGTTTTAATGAGAAGAAACAGCCACAGGACGGAACCGACCGTTTCTATTTTTTTTTTTTATACGAATTTTTTATGTTTTCAAGCTTTTAAAGTTTTAATTTTTAATATTAAAAAAATATAAATATTAAATCGGCGGCCGGAAACGACAGTTTCTATTTTTTTTTCCTACAAATTTTTATTTTTAATATTAAAAAAATATAAATATTAAATCGGCGAAGATGCCTCATATTCTTATATCATTCTATAATAACGATACCATATATTTATTGACTATTCTATCCTTATTGAGGTAGACAAATCAGTTTGAACTTGAATCATAGTGAACTTAGGTCTACATTTCTAAATGTGCCACAGTTAATGAAAATGTTGTACTGTTATCCTTGGATTCTTAAGTATGTTTTGTAAATTATTTTAACCAATTGGATGACTAATAAATTAATTGAACCTTTCAACCATGGAATCTTGTAGGGGAAACGAAAATAATAGTTAATAATGAAACTGATTAAAATAATTAACACTTAAAAGATAAAAGTGATTCAAATATTCGACCTTTGAAGCAAATTTAGTTGAAGGATTTAATATTTAATTAAAATAAATATTTAAAATATATGTTTAGCTTTTAGCTTCTTTATTTTATATCTAAAATAATTATTAGTACAAAGATTTAATGAAATTTAAATCTATAATAGTATATATACATTCAAAATTAATTTACAATACGTTTAAAATTATTTTTTTAATATGGATATAATTGAAATAAATATATAGATATTAAGATTATACAAAGTATTTGCATACGCTGCACATTTAATTGACTGCAATACTAAAATATGATAATAAAGAAAAATATCCCCAAATATAAACCTAGCTTTTATGTTTAATCATTAAACATCTGAACATATAATTTGCCTATTTTCATAATACATATTATGTATGGATGTAAAATGGTATAGTGGCCCATAGTCGATTAGTAAAGTCGTTCAATTGCCTTGCTAGACATGATGATGTTGCAAGGGTCTTTGTGGTCTACGAGTAAAGATGGAGAAATTGCTTTGCCAATTGAAAATGTGAGTGATAAGTGGGGAAAGGTTATGGTCTAGTTAGAAAATGGAGCAATTGTCTAGTAGTAATGACAAAGCTTCTTAGACATTCTAAAAAATTAGTTATGGCAACGGTTGTTTGGTGATGAATAGGCTCACTAATTTTTGTTGGATCACACATTCGAAAAATAATTTATGGACAACATGCTTATAATGACATATTATGGCCATGGTTCAATAGTAAAGATGAAGGTCGACCTAAGAGATTATGCTATAAATATAAGGCAAAGAATTGTGGTGGTAAAAGTGGAGGATGGAGTATGGTCTAATCGTAAGTTCAAGGCATTGTGAGTACTTGAAATGTGGGGTGATTGTTTAGTGGGTCATATTTTAGTGATAAAGTGGGATCTAATGAGAGAATTTAATTTCAATGTGGGCTAAAATATTAGAAGGTTATAGTTCATCAAATATTTAGTAAAAGTTATGGTCTAATGATGAAATAGGTGAGTTTGTGGTTAAATTAGAACAAGAGATGAATAATTGTCACATGATAAGAAGAAAGAATTGTGGTGGTTATGATTTAGAAAAAATTACTTATTATGTTATTTTAAACAAAAACAAAAGGAAAAGTATTAAGTATATTATTTATAGCGAATTTATAATATATGAGACCATCTCGTATTTTTAATATGCAGGAAATATTTAAATATATTTAAAATAAGAAATTCACATCTCTACTTGTCTACTAAAAAATCAAATTTATAATGAAAACAAAATTTGTATTTTTTTTTATATCATTTTAAAAAAATATAATGTTACAAATTTAAATTTAAAATTTATACTTTTCTAAAAGGTTAAAAGGACCCATTAAATGCATAAGCACCTCTCAATCAAGCCATTTTAGGACGATGGAGAGCACACCAATTCCAAACAAAGTAGAGAAAACTTATGCATGGTGTATAGTATAATGATAAGATAATAGTCGTATAGTTCGCAGCAGGGCAATCGTCATTTGGAGCAATTAACTAATGCATCAGGATCTGATAGTAAAGGGGCAATGAAAAGGGAGAGTAATTTTATAGTAAGATACAGTTTGGTGAAACAAATTTGTGGCTAGTGCAAAAAACTAAAGTTGAATCACATTTAAAGACTTTGAAGATGCAAATGATATAAAACCAATTCATAGAGAAAAATATTAATTAAATGAAAAAATCGCAACCTGACTATCAATTATATACTTTAAGTGATATCTAAACTTGTGAATCACTCCAATAAAGGCAACAAATTACTATATACTTTAGGATCTCTTCTGTTACTCTAGATAGATATTTTAAAAACCTTAATGAGACCAAAATGTTATATTATATCCTGATAAAAACAAAATTATTCTTAATTTAGATCAAAAGTCACGTGCTTTTTCTATTTTTCTTCCTCCTAAGATGGTAGACATAAACCCCCTTAATATATTTTTTGTATGTCAGTTTTTTCCCACCCCTAACCCCCCCTCCCCTCCAAGAAAAAATTGTAAATTCATACTAATAAAAATAAGAAATTACATTTCGCACATACTTTTCAACATTACAAAGGAAATGATCCAAACAAAGAAGAGTGAGAAAACTAAATAGAAAGCACTGCTAAGGGTGAGAAGACACATAAACCCTTCCACAAGAGGGAGGAGATGAATAATAAAAAAAGTGATGACCAATACCATCATCATAAAGCTAGAAGCTAATGGGAATAGATTCTCACTGACTCTTCAATCCTGCCCTTTTTATCTTTCTTCTTTTTTAACATACTACCACATCCCTTAAGAGTGTTCCAATGAGAGTATATGCATATTTTGATAATGAAGAGGAGTGTATAATTAAAGATTTCTATAATTGGATGGGTCATTAACTCCTTATTTGAATTTGAATTCTTCAATTTGTGTACTCCCTTGATTCTACTGACGGGACCTCATTCGATTTATTCCTCAAGGGGCAATTTTTTTATTCTCCTATCATCACCTCAGGGTAGCATTCCTCAAAATAGATGTTTGACACTCCATGTTTGTTAGTTTTTTCCTCTAAGGGAGGTTGACCCGCCTCTACCCAATTCTCATAATCCATCACTAATCCAATGTTTAGATGTGGAATTTGACCCCTTTTGTATGGAAGGATGAGTATGTCACATAAGATAACATGAAGATGTCTTGGAAGGTTACAAATATGGTAGAAAAAAAACCGTATTCTCGTAGTATAGTGCTTGAGTGTCTAGAATATTCCCACACTTCAGAGTCACTTTATCATGTAGGCCCTTGCTGAGATTGATCTCCATGGAAATACACACAAATGTACATAAACCCTCAACTGCATTCAAACTATCATATTTTATGAAAGTGCCCAATAAGTTTCCAATCTCCTCTAGTATGATGTACAAATGCAATGGAAGATTGGGGAGATGAACCCATATTGGCATTTTTGTGATAGAGTGTGTATTTGGGTCAAAAGTTTGAGAAAATAAGGAATGATATAAAGACATGCATTTCCCTAAAACAAAGGTCCTTCCTTGATAAATCACTAATATTCAACCATATTAAAAAATTTAATGATAAAATATCTTTTGACATATAAATAGATCTCAAAATTCTTTATCCATGTTTCATGAATCCATTAAAATAGACCAATTGTAGTCAGATAGAAGCCATTAAATCTGTAAATGATAGCCTCTTTTTCTAATTTAGATTGATATTGAAACACACCATCCCTTATAATCTCCATAATTGAACCTTCTTCGTCAAGTTCCATAATATATGGGATAGAAAAGGATGGAGGTTTTGAAACATTAAGATTGATAGTTGGTTTGTTCACTGCTTCTTTGAAGGACCCAAGATTAGAAGAAGATTGATATCCAAAATCCCCTTGTGGTTTTTTGTAATCTCATCACCAAGAATAGATTTGAATTCTTGTTGGTATTATAACCTGACAAGGGAAAACAACTCTCAAGCTATTTTCCTTCATATATAAGTCGTCGATGTTTTACATGAATCCCTTGGGATCATTCAAGATCCTGATTTAATACTACTACCAATTCGATCATTTGTACACCAAGGCAACCTATCTTCCCAATGCATATATGAGCCATGATCTAAAAATCTTAGCACTTAAAGTGATCAAATCTTGCCTGCATCATTGATGAGATTTCATGCCTAGATGCAAATTCCTTAATATTTATTGTCAAGATTTTAAAGGTGTGGAAACACCGCTCGAATTCTAGTGCATGTCTAGAGCAATGTCAGAGTTTGTCCCATGTTTGAACATGCCTTGAGATCTATTTACCATTTCAGCGCTCATATTCAGCAACCACTCTCTTCAAAATGGCCTTTTTCATCAATGAATGTGAATTGTAGATTACTTCGTCTGGATCTAAGCCTTGACATGCCCAGCATCAAACTTAAAGATTCATCTTGATGTGCCTCGAAATCTTCTACTTTGATCGACATGCCCTGGGAATCTGCTATATGTTGTGTGGCAGTTGGATCTTCACCCAAGGATTGTAAGAGGGTGATTCTCGAGCATAGTTAAACCCTAATGTTGCATAGTCATAAATAAGGGCAAGCTCAGGGGTAATTATGTTGAAAGATCTAAGGCATTCTATAGCCCTGAAAAATTCCACCCCTTGAACAAGTAGACCAGTCCTCATATGATTTTCATCATAACGTTGATTGAAAAGGATCACCTCTGCAGAAAGACTACCAATAATGAAACTTTTACCAGAGCCAACGCTGACATGAAATTCACCTCCCTAGCACAAGAAATCAAAGATAATGCAGTGAGAAAGGGAGTGCTTAAGGAATGTGAGCATTCCATAAAAACACAAAATCTGCTCACCCAAGCACAAAACTGTGCATTTCTTCACTGTCTTCAAAAACACTTCCGCTAATCGCTCCATTTTTTCCTTATTTTCAATTGATATATAATATTAAAACCTAATTTGAGATAATATCTTTAAGATGACAATTCAATAAACACCGATAAAAATTATATAAAATATTACTTTCTTTTGGTCAAACTGTAAAATGTCACATATTTTACTAACATATATTTCATATTTACGTAGCAAAAAATACATCCATATTAATTGTACCTTTAAAAGAGTTACTAACTATACATACTATAATAGAAGAATTAGTATATAAAACTAAAGATAATAAAATAATTAAAAAAAGGAAAAAATATATACCCCTCATAAATCAGGAAGTAACAATATTAAACATAGTTTTTTCCAAAAACCATTATGTTTTATATGCACCCTTATTACCCCTGATAATCTAAACATAATCACTTATACAAAACACTCTACGGGCAATGCATGCGGATGTGTAATATAAGTCTTCTCTTCCGACGCCAAAATTCTCGTCAGACAATACAATCATTTTTCCCAGTGGTTATTCAGATGAGTCACATTAATTTGTATAGTGAATTAAAAACAAATCTGCCTTGATTTCTGATCACCCTTTATCCATATACCGACAAATGCGTGGAGGGAGGGATATACAATGTATATACGACATTGAACACGCAGACTTTCAGGTGAGGACGATACGATGTCCATTCATAGCTCTAATCCTTATCCAGACACATTTATGGGCTACTCATTTGGGTTTTCAAGACACCGACATCGAAGTCGGAGGCACTCAATTAGGGTTTTTACTACGGGGTTTGGAGGATCAGTCGATGTGCATACACGTTAAAACCGTGTGTATATGCAGCTGGCGGCGATAGAATCCCAGACGAATTGAATTAAAGAACACCCAATGGAACCCATTATTACCCATTTGACACTGCTTGAGACCCAGTTTTATTCTAGATGTTTAATTGATATGTGAAGGGCTGAAATTGCAGGGAAATGGCTGGGAGTGAAGAGAATAGCAAGATGGGTTTTTATTTTTATTTTGGGCCATTGCGCAGCCGCACAACATTGTTATCAGCTCTTATTTCTTAGGAATTTAATGCCTGGTCATTTTCATAATTGATGTCAAAGGATTCCCTACTGATCCAGGAGCAGGAATTGAGGCCCTCATCGCCCACAGATTTTAATTGCAGAAATAAGAGCATTGACGAAGTGGACACATTTAATGTTTTGGGTTGCATTATAATATTATAAAAATTACTAATATTACTACTAGTAATAACACTACTAATCCGGCTTGGGTGGTTTCAGACAGGCGCCAAAACCGCCTTCTTGGGGGGACTGTCAGAGAGATTGTCTGCCAGAGAAGGGTTTAATGCACCCAGATTGAACACCCCCCAATTTTTAGTCTGTTTCTACGCTCTCCTTGCCCAGTGGAGTAAGATCTTCTAATTTCACAGTCCCACTTGGTCTCAGCCCTACTCTGTTGGATACTCCTTTGCTGCTCTCAAAATCTCAGTTATGATAGCATAATCTGACTCATAGACACACCCATGTAAAATAGGACTTATGTTCTCACCTGATGCCTCATTTTCTACCGAGTAAAAGAAAGGAAATTAAATAAGAATTAGATTATATGATTCCTCAAGATTCTGTAAAATATAAAAATGAACACCATATTTTAGTTTCAGTCAATGTTGAGGTGACAGACACAACCACACCCATGTTAGCGATGGCTTCTCTTCTTAACTAATCAGCTTTTTATGATTAAAACTAAGGAAATCAAAGAATAATTAGCCGGAGGCTTATTACGGATGGGGGAAGCCTCAGGATTCGTCTCATATGAGACAGAAAAGTATATTCCTACAAAAGGTATAATTAGTATATTGATTTGCTGGAAAACGAATGAAGGTCGTAGAGGGGGAGTCGATTGTCCTACGAATGGTAAATAACAGAAAACCCTTTCATCCTCCTCTGTCACAGCCGGTGTGGCATCCGTCGCTTATGTGGGAGGATTTTTGTAGAAATGCAAATGGAACCCGCGACCTCGACTTGCCTATTGCATCAAAAGCGCAGGAGGAGAATTCTAAGCAGGGGAATTGGCTGGAAAATGATAAAAGTAACAATATTAATAATCACACCTTATGGAATCGGCAGAGGAATTAGCTGGATCTACATCTGAATCTGAACCTCAACTCGCCTTTAGACTCCCGCAAGTTTACAGCTCTTTCCCTAAAAAACATAGATTATTCTAGCCATGCCATTGACATTGTGGTTGTGCGTAATGGTCCTAAGTTCTAACCAGATTTGCTACTATAACAGTTTGACAAAGTAAATTATACTATACAACTATGATATATTTTAACAAATGTATTCAGTTTCTCTACTATATTATCTTTTGCCATTACCCATAATAGGGGTTCGCTGAAATTTTCAATTATATCATATTTTTTATTTAACTTTCATTTTCAACAAGCACATGGCCACAAAAAATGACAATATCAAAAATTGGAAACTTTATGATATATTTTTTAATGTAATAAAGATTTCGATCATTATTTGCATATAATTAATTATAATTAGCTAGATGCTTATTATGGATGGGGGAAGTTCTAGGATTCATCTCATATGAGACAAAAAAAAGTATATTCCTTTTGCACTATTTTAATGTTGACTCGTTATCTCACATGGATTAGCATTGAGATCTCCTTTCTCGAACATAAGAACTGATTTTGATGTCAGGGGAATGTTGGGCAGTGACCTTTTCTATTCATTCTTGTATGCGGCCTTCCTCATGCCCTCATTCACCAAATAGACTCACTTTGCATATGCTATGACTGTGTAGTTATTTGTAGTACTGCTACTGGTTGCATTTTTATTTTGGGAGAGGGAAGGGGACAAGACTCGATCAATGGATGCAGATGCAATGCAAGATTCGCCTCCATTTTTATAGGTGACGCGTGAAAATGACACACCTATATCATACATTCACATGCAAATAATCATCCAGATTTCTTGGTCTCCCACTTACTCTGATGTCAGAAAAATAGAAACACTTGTGTGCGTGGGATATTTGTCAAAAATTGTATGCCACGTAAATGTCATGATGTAATTACGATCTGCTTATTCACCTAATTTTTATTGAATTCACAGAAGTAATTTTACAATAGAGTTTCATGATTGGGTACGCTTTATGTCATCTTCAAAGTTTTTTGTAGGAGGAAATTTCGAGACTTGCAACCTATTCCAACTTTTAGTTATTTGTGATATTTAATAATGTCAAAGATGTTTACTTATTGTTTGTGTAGCTTTTTAGGACTTTCTTGGGAGTGGATGATTCATATTTGAGAGAAGCTTTTGATGATTTTGGTGAGGTGTGTGAAGGTATGAATCAATAAAGACTATTGGAATTTAATTTATTAAAGGTATATTACTAGATCATGCTGATTATTTTAAAATTTACAATATTAGTACAACACGGGTAATCTTGGATAGAGATAGTGGCAGATCAAGAGGCTTTGGTTTTATCACCTTTAATATTGAGAAAACTATAGCTACCATGTTGACAATGGATGGAAAAGTATATTTGAGTTGTTTAGTAGAGGATATCACCTTCACTAGATTGAAGAATTAGATTATTCGAGTTGTGTAGTGGAGGATATCACCTTCACTAGATTGAAGAATTAGATGAAAATTAATTATATGAAGATTAAGACTTTAGTGTAGAATTTAAATTTAATTTTTTCTAAATATATTAATACAACTAATTTAAATAACATTTATTACTAATTAATTAAAAAATTAAAAAAATTATTCATCGATATAATATTCATAAAATTTAATATACAAATTTTAAATTTAATATATATAATTTTTTGTTGAATAAATATATTTAAAATATCTATAAATAGTATAAAAGAGAAGTGAAACCTAGCTACCTATAATACATTGTTGCGCATGATTTTTTATGGGGAATGTAAATCTTTTTTTGGTCATATTTATTCTTCAAACTGGGGAGACAAGAATCTTTATTCTCGACACATCTGTAGATGACTATATGTTTTTAACTTATATAGGCTTCAAGTGTGCTAGAAAATAGTTTATATCAAAAGTATATACTGATGTTAACTTTTATAGGCTTCGGATATGACTGTAAAATAGTTTACATCAATAGTATATATTGTAACATGTTCAAACAATGATGGATGAACATATATCATGTGTGAATGGATCATTAAATATAGTTTTTTTTAAAAGCATTTAATTAAAATGCTATAAGTAGAGTATATTCTACACATATATAAGCATTTAGTATATTTTACATATCCATAAATGATATTTAATATATAGTTCAATTGTGTAAATTAATCCTATTACAAGAAGTCATCATTTGATTGTTTTTTATAAAAATATTTTAATTAAAATCAGTTGTCAATTTATATTATGATTTATTTTATACAACTGTTTATTTTATTTAATCATTTCATTTCAATCAAACATATATAGATAAAAAATAAAATATATTTAAAAGATATAATATATCATTTTAATATTTATCAAATATAATTGAAAAAACAAATTACAATTCCTTCAACTTTCCTTCTACCTTTGAGACAACTGCTAATTATACTACAGAAATTCTGAAAAATAAAAGACATGGCCAACTTAGTTTAATCCAGTTGTGGGTTGAAATGACATGTAACCACACCCACCCACAACTTTTTTTTGATTAATCGAAAATTCTATATATTTTGCTTTGTAGTATCAACACTATTAGAAATTGACATCTTTGTGCATTTAGGCAGGTGAATAACATGTAAAGGACATCCACAATATAATGAGACAAATTTAGAGTGCTTCTCGATAAAATGCGTACACCTAATTAAATAATATCATGCCGTAACACTCTTAACTTATAAATTATCAATATTTTTGTATCATGTCCATAGAAGAAACTTATAAATTATCATTATCTTTTGAAGAAACACTCTATACAAAAGTATATAAATAATTTTCTATGTATAAGATTTAAATTATATGAAAAAAAAACTAAATATGAATTTCTAATTGCAAATCTAAAAGCTAACAACACTTCCTTTTTATAAATGAAATAAAATGAAAAAGAGGTTACCTTCACGTACCAATGAATATCTCTCTCATAGATGTGGATGTGGTTGCGATCAATTGGTTTGTGGTTGCTCAAAATGTGTGTTAGATTTCATAATAATTTTGATAGATTACACCCTCTTCATAATTCATTATGATAATTAAGGATGTAATGATGAATAATGAATTTATATATGTTCAGAGGAAGAGATGGATGGTCAATATTGATTGCTCATAATGAGAACTCCATATTAGGATGAGGATCGCTCAATTAGTTAATTGAGTATATCTTCATTTAAAGACTAAGTTAATAGGGTTTTTGGGTTATTTTTTGGAAGAGTGATGAGAAGTTAACTTATTTGTTTTCTCTTTGTAAAATAGGTAATTAATTTTTTTTTTTTTTTTCATATCGAATGATGAGTGAATGAATTTATTTATTTTTGAATGGAGATAAAATTAATCGATTGATGAGTTGTGCATAATAAGTTTAAGGGTTTATGGTTTAGGTTTTATGGATGTGCATAATAAATTTCACTATTAAATATTTCTATAGAATATTATTCATTGTTACTTTGATCATTATATGTTTACACGCAAATTTATTCATCGCCTAGAGTAAAATATCATACATAGATTCATCATAAATAAAAGTAAAAACTTTAAAACTTAAAATGTAAACTTGAAACATAATTTAGACTTGTAAGTAAACATTCATTATTATTATTTATTTCATAATTAACCATTCATCATTATCTATCACATTCAATTCATTGACTACACACACACACACACACACTCACTTACTTACCTTTTATTGATTAAAATATTTGCAATCATTCTGTTTGTTTTTCTCTCAATACTTGTAATTGATCCAAAATTATATTACCAATAGTGTCTTTTAATAGGGATGAAGATGCTCTATTTAAAAGTAATAGAATAGTATAATAGTGTGTCATTTTTAAAAAAATTAATATCTTGTAAAAGTGTTAGTTTATATTTAGATGCACTATAAAATTAATACACCAAACTCGAAGGTGTATAGAGGACTCAAAAATTGAAGACTTGAAGTTTAGAAGGATTAGATGGACTCCGAGGTCAACAATGCTGAAAGAGTATGGAATAGCGTTGACCCAACTCATCTCTCAACACACATTAATGTTGGGAAAGGTAGACATAATGAAGGATCATAGAAAGTGGCCCTTGAACATAAAATCTTTGGATATAAGAGGATATTAGGCTTTTCACATAAAATGCTATGATAAAAAAATCTTAAACAAATAGCTTAAATGGAAACCGTACAACAATGTATTCATAGTTTGTAGGTAGGGGAAAGGGACCAGTAGTTGGGTACCTTAACTTTGGAGGTCTTACATCTTCCATATTACACTACCTTGTGGTCTGAAAATTTATATTTAAACAGTACAATAATATTTTCAGTTTGAAAAAATCGTCTAAGAAAAAAATTACTTTAAAAAAGAATAAAACCAATAATTAAATAATTTATATTTATTATTTTAAATGTGAAATTAATATTTGATCAAGTAGAAACCCAATAAAAACTAAAATGACCAATAATAAACACTGAAGGATCTTTTTTAATGCTACAGCTCGAGAATTGCAATCAGGGTATACATAATACAAAATCCACCATATATATTGTAAAATGGCTTCGGATGACCAAAAAATACGTCCATCCCATACTCGAGGATGGGAAACTTCATATTTGGGCCAATGGATGCAAGTAATAACGACCCAACCATTTAAGGATTCTGTTGGAGAAATAATTGTAAAATCTAGCTCTAGAAAAGATAGATTACATCTACTTTGTAAAAAATGGAATTTATATTATCTAGGCCATGAAGGAGCAAACAATAAAAGTTGTGATAATAACACGATGAACGCCAAGATTTTGTGGCATGGATACCGTTGCTTAGTGTGGTCTGTGTTGCCTTTGGTGATGCTCATTTTTCCTGCTTATCTATTACCGAAGAGAAGTTACCATGCCATTTTTGTGGAGCTCATGATTCTTATCTTTGTATCTTTATAAGCCTATAATGCATCGTTTAAAAGGCATTTGTATTTGATATAAGTTTCCTGGTCTAGGCATCCAAACTGGTGCAAGTTACCTGTAAAAAGCATAACGGAGCACTCAATTCTGAGTGGAATTTTTACAACAGTGTCTCTGTAATTTCAAAGAAATATTCTATAGAGGGGGATACTGAGGGAATACGCAGCGGTGCCACCAGTTTTGTTTCATTTGCCCTGGAAATTGACTCTGTAAGCAGCTCGTTTGGAGGTAGAGATGGTTGGGTGTGTAGAAGAATTGAACTCCCCCAAATGATTCAAATCAGACATGCAAACCCCATCGGCACCATCACTCCATTAAACTCCAAATCCCACTCTCACTCCACTTTTTCTGTTGCTCCTGCCTGATGCCGTCGCTATCTTTGGTTCTTGTCACTGCCCCTCAGTCGAAACAGGGGATGCAATAGGTCAAGATTTCAAATCCACAGTAGGTTGAAACATGGGATGCAATAGAGGAACACAATCCCCGTCAAACTTAAGGGAAATTATTTTTAACCTACCTCTCTACTATCACTAGGAAATATTTATATTTAACATTTTAATAATCATTATTTATATTTATGATTTAGATTTAAAATTATGTTTTAGAAGCAAGTTATATATAATGATATATCAATATAAATGAGATATTTTAGTCATCGTGTATTGAAAAAAAATTAATACTATAAACCTTGTTTTTCCTTTTTTATTTTGAATTTGATGAGTAAAGGTTGAGAATACAATAATGATATTTTTAGATATTTATATTTACAAAACCCAAAGTTTATGCATATGAGTGATTTCTTATAATACTAATTAATTTATTAGTTTAATGATTATACATCATTCTCCATGATTTTCATTCATTGTTAAAAAAAATTAGATTTTTTTGATGGCTTATTAGGTAGATTAATTGACATTTTGAAATATATCTACATACAAAGCCCAATATCTCAGTCTCACACACATACAGTTTTCATTCTTTGATTAGTTTGTATATAAATGGAAACCTTACCATTCTGATTTTCATTTCAATAGAGACTTTTAGGGCGTTTTGTACATTATTAGGTGGATTGGTTGATTATTAAGTGCATCAACAACTAAAAGGCTTGGATAACATTCCTTGAATGTAAGCTTGTATTTTTTTATAATCTATACAAGAATATTTAATGTTTAATTTATTTATTTTTTTGCCATTTTATGGCCTTTACAAAGACATACAATATATCCTAAGAATTTAAAAACTATAAAATCATAGTATGGCCTCTTGAAAGAAAGTTCTAAAATCATGGTATATCCTCTTGAAACAATGTTCTTAGAACTATAACATTTCAAGATAAACCTACATCATATTCAACAATTCCATAGATCACAATATAAAAAATTGTGTTTTACTTATTTTATCAAATAATTATGCCCTTTTTTTAATGATGTGTGTACTTATTTTACACTTGTCAAATAAAGTGTAAATATTTATATAACTTTTCATCCTAAAAGCACTGAACAAATATATTCCATTCACATTACAACTAGGACCAACCTTTTGAATTTGATCATTGCACACAACATCCACACTTCTCATCTTCATCAAATGCCTTGCATATAAAGAGAGAAACACTCATCAATGTGTAGAAAGAAGTTGACATCAAATTAAGGAAATTAGTTTAACTAATAGCTCAGAACATTTCTATGATTAAGATTGAGATTTGATGTTGTCTCAAAATTTTTGGGAGTTTTTAAATGTATTTTATGGTGTTATCTTACTATGAATCATTAATAAGGAGTTTCGATATTTAATGATACCCGTCAAAAAGATGTTTGTAGATTAATGTGCACATCATTTTAATCTTTATTTATATCACTAATGGCAGTATGAGCGGGTAAATAATTTAATTTGGAACACAAAATTTCACTTTCAGTCCCTTGGGACTTTTCCATTAGCTAGTGGTCACATGAGTTCACTACACTAAAACTATGCTTCACAGAAACTCTACAGGTACCAAGATAATTTAGCAATCACTAAGTCACATATTATAACATGATGATGTTATTAATGAAACTACAAGGTACCATCCATCTACATAATTATATCTTGAAGGTGTTGGTAACCATAATTAAAATATCTACGAATCATCCTTTAAATAAAAAATAGATCCAAGAATATGACACATAAAATAAATTTGTACCAAAAAATAGGTAGTTTTGGGTAATGCACCCATTCCTATGAAGAACACAAAATCTGATAATAATTAAGAAAATTAGAGTTGCCAAACATCAATGATGATCAGATAAGAAACAACCTTTATGAAATGAGGTGTGTAATTTCAATAAAGTGGAAGAGTTATCAAATCACAACAAAAATATTCTACAACATTATGATGCAAACTTTGAAGACATTTTGCTTTAACAATTTCCTCCCCTTATACCTAGCTTTAATTTCAAGTCTTAATTTGACTTCAAAACAAATCAAATTTAATTTTGGCATCATACCTCATTACACACAAATCTAAGCTTGCTATAATCCTAAATTTGAAGATGATTGGATTCAAAATCCATTCCGTTATGTTTAAAATTTAGAAGATCATAATCAAGATGATAATCAGGTTTACAAAACTGAATACAAAATTGATCCACCCAAAACAAATCAAAGGCTATTACAATTTGATAATGACCTCTTCAAACATAAATATAACACCCTTTTATGATAGTTAGAACTAGGTGCCAAGTTTCCTACTAGATATTTCCTATAAAATCTGTTATTTTTTATCCACATAGAAGGAGAAGTTTGCTAAGATCAACACCAAGAAAAGGTCACTTCTATTCAAGATCAAAACACTATTGAAAATCTACCTCCAAATCTCAAGTCCTATAGCAAATGGAAAGAGACTTTTGTAGAGCCACCCCTGCAAAGTACAAATAAGGTTACATTTGACCAACAACAAATCCTATCTTGTTAACAAATCCCACCTAATCTACAATAGATTCCTAGAAATAGGGTATTTATTCCCACAAAATTAAGCAATATGGTATTTATTCCCACTAAATCTAATTCCAATCAACAACACATCCCATCCAATCCACTAATAAATACTAATCCACCAATCCATCCCCATCAGCATTTAATCACACATCAGCATGAATCACACTCATCTATAAACACTACAACATCTTAGAAGTGGAAAAATATTAAGGATATTATTCAAGCAAGGACTAAAAATAGGGAATCAAAGTAAAAAGTTCAAATTTGAGGAAAAGTGTCCTTACCCTTTTGACAACAACATTTTACAAGTCCCTTTCCCTCCTTATTTTAAGGCAACAAATTTTGATAAGTATAAATTGAAAGGATATGCTAAGAAACACACCAAATAATTATTCATTGCTTTCCAAGAAGTAACATTCAACAACATTTATCTAATCAGATTATTCCCATGAACGTTGGGTGGCCAATCCATAGAATGCTTCATTCATTTATGCAAAGGATCAGTCACTAATTTTGATGACCTATCAAACCACTTTGTTAAGCATTTCTCATACAACATGGAGCATGAGTTGACAATGTCAAACCTCTTCAACTCTAAATAATGAAGTGGGCAAAGATTTTCAAGATTTTTACAATGATGGAGAAGCTTGGCCAACATGTTTCCTGACTCTCCCCCTAAAAATTAATTAGATAACACTTTTGATTCAAATATGAAACCAAAAAAGGATTCTCATTTATTACTTCATTGTGCAAAGACATTCTATGAAATCATTGAAAAGGGTCTCCAACTTCATAAATCCCTTATTGAAATAGCATTGATCAAAATATACAATAAGGATTCTCGAAATCAACCCCAATTTAACTTTCAAATGGAGAAACCTAAAGTTTTGAATAAGAACAAAAATGTCTCAAGAAATGTAGTTATAGAGTCCAAATGTGTGAAACTTATTCAATCAAAATATGTTCAAAACATCTAATCCACACTAATAGTCAATTTTAAAGAGTGCCACCTAGGACATAATATCAATGGAGGACATTTGCTCCACTTGGGGAATCATTAAAATTTATATTTCAAAAGCTAGTTGCAATAAAATATCTACTAGATCATGGGAAAACTAAGCTTGATAACAATGCATCATCATCTAATCAAAATATGGGATTATTTAAATACCCATTTTGAAAGCATAATCAAATAATATAGGTAATCAATAGTGGTAGCATCATGATAAAAATCAAGGTAAAAAATCTCATACCAGCCACATTGATTATTGAAATATCCAACACAACTATGTAATGTTTTGGGAAGGATCATAAATATTGATATAGGAAGGAGATGGGAAATTCATTCACAAAAAATAAGTATAACCTTTAAACTAGATTGTTGTGAATTAATTAAATATTTTGTACCTCAATAATAAATTGTTCTACTAGATCTTACTCTGATTTTTTGACTCAATTTTTTTTTTGTAGTACCCTTTTGTCTATTTTCATTTAGATAGGTTGTTACAAAATTGTACATCAAAAATATCCTGAGGAGGATGTATTCTTTAATCTATTCAAACTGGAAGCTTCTATACAATTGTCTTCTTGTAAATAATCATGCTTATTATAACATAGCCTAACAGGGAAGGATTCTCTCTCTCTCTCTCTCTCTCTCTCTCTATATATATATATATATATATATATATATAGTTTCCTTATAATAAGGGGTAAAAGATAGACTAAGACTGATGGAAAATACTCTTACTTTATGGTGCGGGGTGTATTAGTTACTACTAAGAAAAATAAAAACATGAGCGAAGTTGTGGGAGGCATTTTTTAAGCTTGGGGACTTCCTATACTAATGCTGACTAGTTTAGCTAATCCTTTGGCTCAAATTTTAAGCAAATCTCTTGGAAACTGAATGGACTATTACTTTTGGGAAGCACAGGGAGATTTAGAGATTTTATCTTTGTCTTGATTATTTAATCTCACTTGCATATTGACATGGATTGAGAGGTGAAAAATTAATTGTTAAGGATGGTAAAGGTTCTAGGTCACTGTAAAGTATTGGCATTCATTGCTCATTAAAATCTCCACTTAAAACTATATCTCCTGAGGTGCTAAAAATAAAAATGTCTTTCTTTAAAGCCACATAGGGATCTTCGTAGTGTAAATTTATCTTCTTGTATAATTTTGAACCTTTTGGGGAAAAGTAACAAGAAGACAACCTAATTTTTACCTCTATACTGGTTATTTTCAACCATATGAATAGTTTATTCGGATCATCATTTTTACTTTTACTTTTACTTTAACCCTTTCATTCCAAACTAAGATTTTGTTGTATCCTTCAAGGTCTAGGAATTTGCATGCCTCATGTTTATGGGTTTTCATATGAATAATAATGTCTTTCCCCTTTGCCATGGGACCCTTTGATACCATTTTTGGTTCAAATCTTAGTGCTTCCATTATTCTTCTAACTTTCCTTGATAGATCAATTGCTTCCCATAATGTTTTTTACCCTTATGGTAGCTCTGAGACACAAGAAACAATAATATTTCTCAAATATATACCATTAGTTTGAACAATTTGTATAGGGCATAAATTAATGTTATTTCCATCTAATTATTAGAATCATTTAAACCTACAACAAACTTCTTCCCTTGGTTGTTTTGCTTTGTTCTCATAATAGATGATCTCTTTTTAGCAATGCCTTACACTCCTTTGAAATAATACATGCTATTTCAACATATATAACACATTATTGAGAGCCACAAGGAAGTTTTCATACATGATTTGTAGCCTATAGAACTCTTTGTCAACAACCATGGATACTAGAATGGTGTCTCTATTGAAATCATCAGGGAGGCTTATTACATGGGACTAAAGATCAATATAAGTCTCGTTTATGAAGCTCAACAAGTCCCATACTTCATGGAAAGATTTCAACGCTTTGATCACAATATATACATTGGCCCTCTACAGTCAGATGATGATGATGATGATGATGATGATGATGATGATGATGATTAGTGACACTACCATTATCTTCTATCGCTGTTTATCTACATTAGGAAAATGCTTCAAAACTGAAGGCAATGCATTTTTTTAATCTTGTGTAGAAATTTAGTCCCATCATTAGCCATTGCTAAGAATAATGCTAAAAAAATGAGGTGATTTTCTCACACTTCCTACCTTTTTCTTGACCTTTTATCATATGAATCCTTATTCTATCAAAAGATCCTTTATTGGCTTGCCATAAATTGGATGGATTTTCTCCCGACATGCATACACCCTCTAAAAATTTTGCATATTTTTTTGGCAATGCAACCTGATCTTGTTTCCTCAAGCGTTTGTAACACCAATACATAAATCTACTTGTGATGAGTTGTGATAAAAATCCACATAACTTGTTGAGAAAGATCAAAATTACTTAAATTTACCTATGATGAGCTTTGATACAAATACATATAGTTTGCTAAAGAAGATCACAATTACCTAAAGCATCACAACTTTATTACAATAGCTTGTGTAAATTGAGTTTTATAAATATCTTTGTTGGCAAGTCATTCGATTTACTCACGTTGAACATCTTTGTGCTTGACGTTTCGTACTTTTTGGATTTTTATCGATCTACTTTTAAGTCATACATTTAAATCAACTAAATGATACTGATTGTCCAAAAATCCTCCACATAAAGGCATCTCTTCCAACTAGGTATGTGTGTAGGAGAATAAAGGTGGGATGCTATCCATCTCTAAAAAATAATAACCCATCCTACTACGATGAAACTAGCGATTAAAAAAATAATAATCAGAAGGTTATCTATTACAATACTTAAGCTCATTATCAGATATAAGTGATAGTATATGTTTGTCAAGATGAAGAGTATGACAGTTATTGTGGCTAGTAGTCCAACTGATGAACTCCAAACTGACCTTGATATGACATAATCTACCTGGCAAACATGAGAAACAAGTCATGAATTGAATGATTCATCTTTAAAATCATCTCAATAAATTGACATCGTCATCTCATTCCCACATTTTTAGTTGAGAGAATAAGCTCTTCCTTTTTATAGATGGAGAAAACTGTAGAAATCCTTTCCTTGAGAAGGCCGTGAATGGTTTTACCATCTAAAGCCATGCAACTTAATATTGACTTGAGGATTATAATCTATATGAATAGAATCTTATATACTAATTTGGACCAAGTCATGTCATTATCTTGTTGCTTCTTATTATCCCAATAGTGATAATTCATAGGTGTGGTGACATGTAAAGAGATAAGTTCGAAACCAATTTTAATGTAAACACTAATTGCTAGTGCTATAAAAGCTCTAAAATCTAGATTAACCATTCCAAGAATCAAATACATTGTAAAAACACACACACAAACTCTTCCATTGTCCAAGACCTAATGGAAGTCAAGTATGTCATATACTTCTACTTCAGAAAAATTAATGTTACTTAAATTGGTCCACCAAAAAAGTATTTGTATCATTACACTAGTGATGGCAAAGGCCTTTTCTAGGAACCAAATCACTAGTTTTATATATGACCTTCATCCATCCAATCCTATTAGAAAACTAAACACAAAAACAAGCTAAAGTTAATAAAAATGTTCATAATTTAAAATCTAGAACTATATTTAAAAATTTTGGGCATTTTATTAACCATAGCTTGTTTTTGCTTTTAGTTTTCTAATAGGATTGGATTTATGGGGGGAATTTAGAAAGTGGGTGATTTGGTTTCTAGGAAAGGCCTTTGCCTTCACTGGTGTAATGATTCAAATACTTGTGTGGTGGGACATTTTAAGTAACATTATTTTTTTTAAAGTAAAAGTAGATGACATACTTGACTTTCATTAGGTCTTGGTCAATGGAAAAGTTAGTGTGTGTGTTTTTATAAGGTATTTGCTACTTGTAATGGTTGTTCTAGGTTTTAGAGGTTTTATAACACTAGCAATTAGTATTTGCATTGAAATTGGTTTTGAACTTTTCTATTTACATGTCATCACACCTATGAACAATCACTATTGAGACAATCAGAAGCAACAAGATGCTGAAATGACTTGGTCTAAATTAGTAGATAATATTCTATTCATATCAATTATAGTCCTCAGGTCAATATTAAGCTCCATGGTTTAAGTTGGTAAAACCATTCGTAACCTTTTCAAGGAAAGGATTTTTGCATATTTCTCCACTGACAAAAAATGAAGAGTTTCATCTCTCAACTACAGATGTGGAGAATGAGATGAAGATATTAGCTTCTTGGGATGATTTTGATGATAAATAATTCATGTCATGGCTTATTGATCGTGTTTTCCAGGTAGATTATTTCATATCAAGGTCAATTTTGAGTTCTGTAGTTGGAATACTAGTCACAATAATTGTCATACTTGTCATCTTGATAAACATATACCATCACTTATATCTGATAATGAGCTTAAGTGTTATAATAGACAACCTTTTGATTATTATTTTTATAATTGTTAGTTTCATCCTAGTAGGATTGGTTTTTATTTATTGGAGATGGATGGAAGCCCACCTCTATTCTCTTACACACATATGCAGTTGGAAAAAATGACATTATTTGAAGGATTTTTGGACAATTTGTATCGTTTAGTTAATTCATATGTACGACTGAAAAATAGATGAACAATGATCCATAAAGTATGAAAAGTCAAGCATAAAGATGTTCAGCTTGATCAAATCGAATGACTTGCCAACAAATATATTTACCAAACTCAAGTTACACAATCTATTTTATTTAGTTATGATGCTCCAAGTAATTGTGATCTTCTTCAACAAGCTATGAGGATTTTTATCAAAGTTCATCATAGGTAAATTTAGGTAAGTTTGATCTTATTTAGCAAGCTATGTGGATTTTTATCAAATCTCATCATAAGTAAATTTATGTATTGGTGTTACAAATTCTTGAGGAAACAAGATCAGGTTGAATTTCTAAAAAAATATGCAAAATATTTGGAGTGTATATGCATGTTGGAAGAAGATCCATCCAATTTGTGGCAAGCCAATAAAGGATCATTGATAGAATAATGCTTCTTATGATAAAAGGTTAAGAAAAAGGCAGCAAGTGTGAGCAAATCAACTCATTTTTTTGGCATTATTCTCAGCAATGGGATGATGATGGGACTAAAATTCTACATAAGCTTAAAAAATAGATTACCTTCAGTTTTGAAGCATTTCCCCAATGTAGAGAAACAACCCTAGAAGATAATGGTAGTGTCACTAATCATCATCATCCGACTACATAGGGCCAATGTATATATTATGAATAAAGTAATGAAATATTGACATGAAGTATGGGACTTGTTAAACTTCATGGACGAGACTAATATAGAATAACTTATAAATGTTGCTGCTAACAAAGAGTTAGACATGCTACTATTGATATTGAATATCATAGATGCTGACAAAGAGTTATACATGCTACAAATCATATATGAATAACTTCCTCACAAATCTTGATAATGTTTTATAGATGTTGAAAGAACATGTAATATATCAAAGGAGTGTAAATCATTTATAGAAAGAGAGAATCTATTAGGATAAACACAACAAAATAACCAACAGAAGAAGTTTGTTGCAAATTTAGGTGATTCCAAGAATTGGATGGAAATAACATTAAGCTACACTTTGTACAAAGTATTTAAAGTAATGGTATATATTTGGTAAATGTTATTGCTGATTATGTCTTAGATTTACTAGATATACTTGTAAAATGATGCTAGAAGTGGGCAAAAGGGTTTTAGGAAGATAAGTTATGGGAAGCAAGTGATCTATACAACAAAGTTAGAGGAAGAATGGAAGCACTAAGACTTGAAACAAAATTGGTATCAAAGGGGCCCATGGAAAATGGAAAAGACATTATTATTCTTATGGGAACCCATGAGCATGAGGGATGCAAAGTCCCAGACTTTGAAGGATACAACAAAGTCTCAATTTGGAATGAAGGGACAAATAACTAAAGGGAATGGAGGGGTTATAATGTTAATAAGAGAATAATGGGATAAAATAGGAAAAGTAGAAAAAGAGGATCTGAAAAAATAATTTGTATAGTTGAAAATAATGAATAGGGAGGTAACAATCAGGTTAGCTTCTTGTTGCTTTGTCCCAAAAGGTTCAAAATTATACAAGAAGAGAAATATAGACTATGAAGATCTCTAAACAACTTTAAAGAAAGACATTTCTATTTTTAGCACCTCAAAAAAAATAGTTTTAATTATGGGTTTTAAGTCTAGGACAATAAACAATCAGTGTTTGTAGTTGGGCAATGAAGGAGGGGACAACAATCCTTTGTGGCTTGAGGAATGTGGGGACTAACCTTCGAAAAGGACATCTCGTGATGGGAATGGTACTGTAACACATTTTAGAGCAGAGCTTCTCGATCTTTGTAGCTTATATGCATTGGTTATTTGTAATGGTATGAGATCTTGGCCAAGGTTGGGTGGTATCACTTGTAAAACATATAATGGAAAAATCATGGTGGACTATGTAATATGTTCTCAGAGATCTATGCCCAGGTTGTTGGATTTCAATATTGGAGACTATACTATTGATCTAGAATTTGATCATATGCCCCTACTTATTAAGCTTGACATTCCCAAAAACACGTAATAGGTAGGGTAGGGTCATCACACTCGAAGGAAAGGCCACTCACAAGGAAACATCCTCATGAATCTATAGAATCAAGAGCTCTTAACGACTATCCTTGAATTACATCTTAAGATCGCAAAAAGAAATACATCTAAAAAGGAAAATAATGATTCTAGTGAATATATTTTTAGCAAGATGTTGAACCCTTTAATCCATAAAACATTAAAGGTTTGCAAGAGATCCTAGTCTAAGAAGGGAGTTTCAAATTCTTTCTCGGCTAATCTGTGGTATGACGACGAGTGCAAGGCAACAAAAAGATCCCTCAAAAAGAATGAGACAAACAAAGAAAGCAAGAAAAAGTATGATAAGTTGATAAAATACAAAAAAGAGAATCACCAACTAATTATTTATTTACTAATAGGAATAAGTATACTAACAAATCTAAAAGGGGTGTAAGTAACCCATAATAATAAACTAACTCTAATAATGAAATAAAGTAATTGTGGATCAACCGACCCAACATGAAGTAATTAATTAGTTAGGATTACTTTCTAGATTTGAATTGTACACCATATAATTTAGGTAACTCGTTATATGTCTAAACAATGTGTGTAACAATTACACTCATAAGTTAGATAGTTTGTTATGAAGGTTTGTACATAAGGAATAATATTAATATTTGTAATAGAAGAGATGGAGGGTACAACTGAGTGCACCTCCATTTGGTGGTTGTAATTTTCTTTTATTTATTAATAAAATACTTCTAGGTAGCTAGGGTTTGACAAAATTTAACTAGTGCAGTGTTACTTCTTGTTGCAATGGGCATCTATGTTGGAGGAATGATATCTATATTGTGTAGCTGAGCTGTATAATAGAGCGACATCATGAAATTTGCTATTGATATGATGTACAATTTTATCCACACCATTGCCCTAAAGAAAGAATTAATTATCTTTGGTAAGAAGAAGCCCAAAGGATTTTGGAGAGAGCTGTAGGAAAAGAGAAAACAATATTATAGATACACATTGGTTAGAGTATGTGAAATTTATTTATGAATGACCATAGGAGAAAAGGTACCCTCCCATAATTAAAACACCAATCGAGTTCTCTCGGTGGAAGATATTAAACAAGGTATAAATAAATTAAGATGTAGTAAAGTGCAAGATATTGATGGGATGGAAGCTAAATTTTTAAACTGGGGGACTAAACCTCTTGCTCTACACATAAAAATAATATTTAATATCATCACACAGTGTGGCTTTTTGATGAAATGGAAAACTAGCATTGTTATCCCTTTCTTCAAAAATGAGGATATCAATAATCCTTCAAATTATTGCACCATCATGATCAACCCTCTTCTTGGAAAGCTTTTTAGGAGCATGATAAAGTGCATAATTAGAAGTTGGGCTCAAAAACAAGGAAAAAATGCAAAAGGGCAGGCAGGGTTTAGACCAAGACACTCTATCATTTCCCAATTTCAAATTTTATTTACACATTAATCCATGTTTGCAAACATGTCTTTACATCCAATCGTATGACCAGTACATCCACTATCTAAGAACCATACACTTTTTTAATTTTCTTGAGTAATATTACAACAGAAAAATGGGTAGGTGCATAGAGTTTGGGGACAATTCTGTGGACATTTTCCATAATGAAATTGCCTTATTAAATAATGTGATCATGTTATTGGTATAAGGTGATCGCATTATTGACATAAAGTGATTGTATTATTTAGATTATAGATCAACAATTACCAAGCCATAACATAATCACGTTAATACATATCGTGATCACATTATTTTAAAAACAATAATGTGATCCAGTTCTTGTTGTTTTTCACATTAAAGCATGTGAACATGTACATGGAGCGAATCAAATGATAATTATAAAATGTATCAAATGACATTGGACAAATGTTTTATATTAGTTTTAAATGTAAACCCTATCTACAGAAGGAAGGAAAAAAATAAAAATAAAAATAAAATATATATTGAAAAAACTTAAACCTGAATAAAATAAATTACCTATATTGAAATTTTAATAAATTTTAACTAAATACCTAATACCTAAAATATAATGTTATCACTATATATATATATATATATATATGCACTTATGACTTATTTTATAACTTTATAAAAATAAAACTAAATTAAAAAAGCTATTTAAAAAATAAAATAGTAGATCCAAAATGCATATATCAAAGCATGGGTATATGTCCTTTGTCAACATACAACAAAGATCCCAAAATTACTTTGCAACATAAATGCATTATCAATCCACCAATCATGACAACATGAAATTAAGAAAGTGTTTACTAACCCTCTTTATCAGATTCACCTGTTTAGACTATTTAATTTCTTTAGTGGATTTATTGACATCTACATGGGTTGATTTAGGATTAACTTCATTAATTACCGTATCAATAGGTTTATATATCATCTTCTTCTTACCATTACCATGATGGTGGGATGGTTGAGGTTTCCAACACTTCTCAACCCGATGTCCACTCACGTGACAATGAGTGCAAACATCCCTCTTCTTAGGTGAGGTCATCCGTTCACCATTTCTCACTTTGCCAGTGCAAGAATGGTCTTTAGCACCTGCAAGCTATCTCAGTAAAGCTTGTATTTTCCAACAATATGCGGCACAATAGTTATTTAATCCATAAAACGTACAAGGAAAAGAATGCAACATCTTCTAAATATCAAAACTAAATTTCTTAAATGGCAGAAGTGAAACAGAAGTCTTAGAATTCATATTCTTATTAGTGATTTTTATAGTGTAAGAATAATGAGGAGGTGGAATCTCAATACTTCTTTGACCTAATTTCTTGCATCGCTCATCATTTTTTCACAGGGAAGAATTATGCTCTGCTAGTGGCCTTAGACCTTGGCTGTCAGAAGCTTGTCCTCTTTTAGCAATTGAGTAACTATCTCCAACATCCACTTTCTCACTAGTGTAATCCAATCCTTCATGGTGAGATATATTTTCTACCTGTATTGGGTTAACAATACCTTGGCCATTCTTACCAAGACCCCTTCCATGAAATCCTATTTTCAATAACCGTTTAGATCTAATGGCCTTAGTGTATTTTTCAAAACTACCAAAAGCAACATCTGAAACATTTGAAACTGAAGGGATAATAGTACTACATGATGAACAACTTACAATGCAATCATCTGTCATAGTACATGCATCTGTAGTGGAAGGACTATGTCTTTCTTTACTCTACATCTGTGCCAAGAGCTCATCTTTGGCTTGTAGCTCAGATTTTAAGTAAGCAATCTCCTCATCCAAGGAGTATAACCAAGTTCTCAGGAAAGCATTCTCTTCCTGGATCTATTGGGTAATCACTTGAAGCTCATCAAGCCTTTCTTTGTTCAAGGCTTTGCTTATGGATTCTTATCTCCTGCAAACAACCTAATTCCACAAACTGCACACTGCAAATGGAATATCAACAAGGCCAAAAACTCTGCAATACTATAGAAAACCAAATTGAACACAACTGATATCAAATCCACACAATCTGATGTTATCCCAACACACTAACTGCTCTGATACCAAACTTGATCTGTAAACTCTACATTAATTTCCATGTGCAAAAAATGTTTACAATGGATACTTTTGTCAGATATTCATTTTCTTGATAAACTAAAAAGGAATTATAACAAGTTTGACCTTTTAAATGTGTTTTTCAAGGTTGATAAATGAATAAAGTGTATTGCAACTCATTCATCAAAACTATTCAAAAATTTTCTAAACCCAAAGTGATCAATTTTTTGTTAAGTTATCGTATTTAGCTAGTTATGCATTTAATAGTGATTGATTAAAAAAATTAAATGAGAAAAAAGAATGCAGAAATAGAAATTACTGACGACAAGTACCTGATAACAGAGTTCACTCGCTACTCGAGTTACGTCTCCAGGTTCGCTTAGAATACAAATCGAACCATTTCCATGAATTGCAAGTACATGGCTAAAATATTAAAATTTTAAAATGGAAACTCTAATATTTTATACAAATCAACAACAAATCTTTGAAAAGTCCGAGTATCCATGGACAAACTTTCCACCTTCTTGTCATGAAAGCAATCTCGTGTTTCTGAAGTTCTCTGCCAAAAGTCTCCTTAAAGACTTTAAAAAGTGATTCAAATGAACTCAAATAAAGAAAATACACATATGTATGGAATCATCTCGGAGTCTAAAACAACTATCTAGTTTACTCTAAATTTTGAAAAGCTCTCTAAGTCCTTCAAAACTTAGGATATATGTAGTCTGGTCTATATATTGACCATTACACAATCTGCAAAGCTTCACTTTGAAGCATTGAAAAAATCATAAAAAACCCTCAAATCTAGACACTCAACATATCGCTGGAACCGTTTTGGAGTCTAGAACATTTCACTAGTTCTCTCCAAACCCTGGAAATCACTTTGGGTCCCTCAATACGGAGGAAGAGTGCAATCGAGTCTTTTATACCTTAGCACAGTTCACTGAAACTTGGTGTTCAAATAACAATTTGTGGGCTTATATAGTTGATCAGGGCCGTGGGCATAGTGGTAAGGTTTTATCTATTTTGCTTGGAGGTCGGGAGTTCAATTCCCAACTTGGCAAATACACGCTCCAAGGCTTCTCAATACGCCACATTGCTTGGGATGACATTGGCGTTGAAAGTATTGAACCTTTGAAAACCCCATATGCTCTCAAAGATCTAAATCCAATTTGTTTTGAAACGAACTGACTACCACGTGTCACGTCCTCATTTGTCCACGTTTCTGCCATGTCATCACTTTGACCAAGTTTGACTGGTCATAACTTCCACATATGGACTCTGATTTGGTCTGTTCAAAATGCGTCGGAAAGCTTGCAATGAGCTCTATGTCATGGAATTGGATTCCAAACGTTCCATGATGGTCAATTTTTTTAGTTGACCAGATTTGTCTACTTGTTGACCTATTTTGATCGGAACTTTGACACGTTGTACAAGGAGCATACGAACTCCATTTTCGAAATTACACATACCATGAAAAGGATCTTGATGGGATATTTGTAATGGTGTAGGCTTTGGTTTGATCGAGAACCTTTTCCAAATTGACTGATCATTTGTAGTATTAACACTATTAAAAACTAACATCTTCGTACATTTAAACAAGGGAACAACATGTAAACGACATCCACAATATAATAAAACAAATTCACAAAGTGCTTCTCAATAAAATGCCCATACCTAATTAAAGAATATCATGCCATAACTCTCTAACTTATAAATTATCAATATTTTTGTAGCATGTCAATAGAAGAAACTTATAAATTATCAATATTTTTGAACAAAAACGCCATACAAAAGCATATAAATAATTTTCGATGTATGTTAAGATTTAAATTAAATGGGAAAAAAACTAAATATGAATGCTTAATTGCAAATCTAAAGCTAACGACACTTCCTTTCTATAAAATGAAATAAAATAAAAAAGAGGTTACGTTCAC
The DNA here is from genome assembly GCA_037957365.1 of Torreya grandis. Lineage (NCBI taxonomy): Eukaryota > Viridiplantae > Streptophyta > Pinopsida > Cupressales > Taxaceae > Torreya > Torreya grandis. The sequence goes on from JARHVA010000603.1 coordinate 2,528,307, forward strand.
GTACCAATGAATCTCTCTCATAGATGTGGATCGCTCAATTAGTTAATAGAGTATGTCTCCATAAGTTTATGTTTTAATTTTTTTTTTTGTTTTTTATTATTTATTTTTGGGGTGGGAAGAGTGATGAGGAGTTAACTTATTGGTTTCCTCTTTGTAAAATAAGTAACTAAATTGTTTCCTTTTTCAGAGTGAGTGATGAGTGAGTGAACTTATTTTTCTCTGAATGGAGACAAAATTAACTGATTGATGGGTTGTGCATAATAAGTTTAGGGGTTTAGGGTTTAGGGTTTATGTATGTGCATGATAAATTTTATTATTGAGTATTTCCATTGAATTTTATTCATTATTACTTTCACCAATATATGTTTACATGCAAATTTACTCATCACCTAGAGTAAAATATCATCCATAGATTCATCATAAACAAAATAAAAAGCTTCAAACCTTGAATGTGAACTTGAAAAATAATTTGGACTTGTAGATAAATATTCATCGTCATTATTTATTTCATCATTATCTATCACATTCAATTAATTGACAATAATACACACACACACACACACACACACACACACACACACACACACACCTTGTATTGTTTAAAATATTTGTAATCATTCCCTTTGTTTTTATCTCAACACTTGTAGTTGATCCAAAATTATGTTACCAAGAGTGCCTTTTAGTAGGGATGAAGATGCTCTATTTGAAAATAATAGAATAGTAAAATAATGTGTTAATTTTTAAAAAATTAATACCCTGTAAAAGTGTTAGTTTATATTTAGATGTACTATAGAATTAATGCACCAAACTTGAAAGTTTATAAAAGATTCAAAAATTGAAGACTTGAATTCAGAAGGATCAAATGGACTCCAAGGTCAACAATGTTGAAAGAGTATGGAACAACATTGACCCAACCCATCTTTCAGTGCACGTTAACATTAAGAAAGGTAGACATAATGAAAGATCATAGAGAATTGCCCTCGAACACAAAATCCTTGGATATAAGAGGATATTAGGCCTTTCACATAAAATGCCATGATAAAAAATTCGTAAGCAAATGGCTTAAATGGAAACTGTACAACAACGTATTCATAATTCGTAGGTAAGGGAAAGGGACCAGTAGTTGGGTACCCTAACTTTAGGGATCTTACATCTTCCATATTACAGTACCTTGTGGTCTGAAAATTTAGATTTAGACAGTTTAATATTTTTTTCAATTTGAAAAAGTCATCTAGGAGAAAAATCGACGCTGTGGGAAATCGTACGACAATGTTTTCGACAACATGTCTTTTTCTTTCCTAATATTTTTAGTGTCACTGATGGTTAGGACTAAAGGGACCAATACTTGATTAGAAAATTGACCAATAATAATTTATAAACTAACACATTATTTTAACATCAACATTCATTATTTTTAAATAATTTATGAAAATATGTACACAAAAAACATAATTATAAACTTACATATAATTAATACAAAATAAAATCTCATTAATACTATTAAAAAAAAAACTCACTTTAAAAAAAATGAGACCAATAATTAAATAATTTATATTTATTATTTTAAGTGTAATATTAATATTTGACCAAGTAAAAATACAATAAAAACTAAAACGACCAATAATAGTAAAATCTAGCTCTAGAAAAGATTACATCTACTTTGTAAAAAGTGGAATTTATATTATCTAGGCCATGAAGGAATACAAAGTGGTCTGTGTTGCCTGTGGAATTTATATTATCTATTAGCGAAGAGAAGTTGCATTTGTATTTGATAAAAGTTTCCTGGTTTAGGCATCCAAACTGGTGCAAGTTACCTGTAAAAAGCATAAGGGAGCACTCAATTCTGAGTGGAATTTTTACAACAGAGTCTCTGTAATTTCAAAGAAATATTCTAGAGAGGGGGACACTGAGCGAATACGCAGCGGTGCCACCAGCTTTGTTGCATTTGCCCTCAAAATTGACTCTGTAAGCAGCTCGATTAGAGGTAGAGATGGTTGGGTGTGTAGAAGAATTGAACTCCCCCAAATCAATCGAATCAGACATGCAAACCCCATCGGCCGGCACCATCACTCCATTAAACTTCAAATCCCACTTTTTCTGTTGCTCCTGCCTGATGCCGTCGCTATCTCTGGTTCTTGTCATTGCCCCTCAGTCGAAACAGGGGATGCAATAGGTCAAGATTTAGATCTAAAATTATTTTTAACCTATCTCTTTACTATCACTGGGAAATATTTAACACTTTAATACTCATTATTTATATTCATGATTTAGATTTAAAACTATGTTTTAGAAGCAAGGCATATATAATGATATATCGATATAAATGAGATATCTTAGCCAAGCAAGCCAAAACAAGGATGTCCTTATTTACATGCATCTGTGCAGTCTTAAATATATGTTACACTTATTTTAGTCTTTTATTTTGGGTCTCTTAAATTTTCAAGAGTTGGTTGCAATTTTTTCAAAAAAAAAAAAAAAAAAAATGTATCGATTAGTAATTGGTATTTTAATTTATATTTAGTTTGTTAGAATTGATTTTATGATTTTATGGACAAGATTTTATATTCATTTATTTTTCCATGAATTTGATGAGTAAAGGTTGAGAACAAAATAATGATATTTTTAGATATTCATATTTACAAAACCCAAATTTATACATATGTGTGATTTCTTATAATACTAATTACTTTATTAGTTTAATGATTATACATCATTCTTCATGATTTTCATTCACCATTAAAAAAATAAGATTTTCTTGATAGTTTATTAGGTAGATCAATTGACATTTTGAAATATATCTACATACAAAGCTCACTCACACACACACACACAGAGTTCTGATTCTTTGATTAGTTTGTACATAAATGGAAACCTTGCAGTTCTTTATGATTTTCATTTCAATACAGACTTTTAGGGTGTTCTGTATATTTTTAGGTGAATTGGTTGATTATTAGGTGCATCAACAACTAGAAGGCTTATATAACATTCCTAGAATGCAAGCTTGTATTTTTTTATAATTTATAAAAAATATTTTATGGTTAAAAATATATATTTTTGCCATTTTATGGCCTTTACAAAAACATACAATGTATTCTAAGAATTTAAAAACTCTAAAATCATAGTATGGCCTTTTGAAACAAAGTTTTAAAATCATGGTATATCCTCTTGAAACAAAGTTCTAAAATCATGGTATAGCCTCTTCAAACAATGTTCTTAGAACTATAACATTTCAAGATAAACCTACATCATATTCAACAATTCCATAGATCACAATATAAAAAATTGTGTTTTAGATATTTTATTAAATAATTATGCCCTTTTTTAAATGATGGATGTACTTATTTTACTCTTATCAAATAAAGTGTAAATATTTTTATAACTTTTCATCCTAGAAGCACTGGACAAATATATTCCCTTCAAATTACAACTAGGACCAACCTTTTGAATTTGATCATTATACACAACATCCACACTTCTCATCTTCATCAAATGCTTTGCATATCAAGAGAGAAAAACTCGTCAATGTGTAGAAAGAAGTCGACATCGAATTAAGGAAATTAGTTTAACTAATAGCTCAAAACATTTCTATTATTAATATTGAGATTTGATGTTGTCTCAAAAATTTTGGGAGTTTTTAAATGTATTTTATGGTGTTATCTTACCATAAATCATTAATAATGAGTTTTAATATTTAATGATCCCCGTCAAAAATATGTTTGTAAATTTAATGTGCATGTCATTTTAATCTTTATTTATATCACTAATGGTAGTATGAGCAGGTAAATAATTTAATTTGGAACACAAAATTTCACTTTCAGTCCCTTGGGACTTTTCCATCAGCCAGTGGTCACACGAGTTCTCTACACTAAAACTATGCTTCACAGAAACTCTACAGGTATCAAGATAATTTAGCAATCACTAAGTCACATAGTACAACATGATGATGTTATTAAAGCAACTACAAGGTACCATCCATCTACATAATTATATATCGAAGGTGTTGGTCACCATAATTAAAACATCTATGAATCATCCTTTAAATAAAAAATAGATCCAAGAATATGACACAAAATAAATTTGTACCAAAAAATAGGTAGTTTTGGGTAATGCACCCATTCCTATGAAGAACACAAAATCTGATAATAATTAAGAAAATTGGAGTTGCTAAACATCAATGATGATCAGATAAAAAACAACCTTTACGAAATGAGGTGTGTAATTTCAATAAAGTGGAAGAGTTATCAAATCACAGCAAAAATATTCTACAACATTATGATGCAAACTTTGAAGACATTTTGCTTTAACAATTTCCTCCCCTTATACCCTAGCTTTAATTTCAACTCTTAATTTGACTTCAAAACAAGTCAAATTTAATTTTGGCATCATACCTCATTACACACAAATATGAGCTTGCTATAATCCTAACTTTGAAGATGATTGGATTCAAAATCCATTCCATTATGTTTAAAATTTAGAAGATCATAATCAACATGATAATCGGGTTTACCAAACTGAGTACAAAATTGATCCACCCAAAACAAATCAAGGGTGATTACAATTTGATAATGACCTCTTCAAACATAAATATAACACCCATTTATGATAGTTAGAACTAGGTGCCAAGTTTCGTACTAGATATCCCCTATAACATTTGTAATGTTTTGTCCATATAGAAGAAGAAGTTTGCTAAGGTCAACACTAAGAAAATGTTACTTCTAGTCAAGATCAAAACACTATTGCAAATATTCCTCCAAATCCCGAGTCCTATAGCAAAGGGAAAGAGACATTGGTAGAGCCACCCCTGCAAAGTACAAATAAGGTTATATTTGACCAACTGCATCAAGTTAGTCAAATATTGGTCACTTTGGATTGTACCTTAACTACTGAGCAATCAATAATCCCCCATCATCCAATCAACAACAACAAATCATATCTTGTTAGCAAATCCCATTAATACAAAATAAAATCTCATTAATAACAAATAAAAAACTCACTTTAAGAAAGAATGGGACCAATAATTGAATAGGACCAATAATTGAATAATTTATATTTATTATTTTAAATGTGATATTAATATTTGATCAAATAGAAACACAATAAGGAACACTCAATTCTAAGTGGAATTTTTACAACAGAGTCTCTGTAATTTCAAAGAAATATTCTAGAGAGGGGGACACTGAGCGAATACGCAGCGGTGCCACAAGCTTTGTTGCATTTGCCCTCAAAATTGGCTCTGTAAGTAGCTCGTTTGTAGGTAGAAGAATTGAACTCCCCCAAATCATTCGAATCAGACATGCAAACCCCATCACTCCATTAACCTCCAAATCCCACTCTCACTCCACTTTTTTTGTTGCTCCTGCTTGATGCTGTCACTCCATGAAACATGGGATGTAATAGAGGCACAAAATCCCCGTCACACTTAAGGTAAATTATTTTAAACCTATCTCTTTACTATCACTGGGAAATATTTAACACTTTAATAATCATTATTTATATTCATGATTTAGATCTAAAATTATGTACACACATACACACACACACACTCACACTTTCACTCCTATGAAGAACACAAAATCTGATAATAATTAAGAAAATTAGAGTTGCCAAACATCAATGATGATCAGATAAGAAACAACATTTATGAAATGAGGTGTGTAATTTCAATAAAGTGGAAGAGTTATCAAATCACAACAAAAATATTCTACAACATTATGATGCAAACTTTGAAGACATTTTGCTTTAACAATTTCCTCCCTTTATACCCTAGCTTTAATTTCAAGTCTTAATTTGACTTCAAAACAAATCAAATTTAATTTTGGCATCATACCTCATTACACACAAATCTGAGCTTGTTTTAGATTAAGGTAAAAATAGGTTTTGAAGGGGCCTTGAAACCCTTTACAGATCAAGAAAGATAAATCATTACAAATTGCCAAAAAGGCAAACCCACTGAAAAATAGTAACTAAACCAGGTTTTACAGGGACCTGAAACCAACAAAATAAACCAGTAAAAGCTCTCCAGGCAAAACAGCCTGAAAACCAAGTTTTTCAGGGACCTGAAACCTCAAAAAATGGAAACACCAATGCCCAACTCCAAAAAGACCAGAGCGGGCTCCCAAGTACAAACCAGCAACCCCAAAAACACGATGTCAAGGGGATTGCTCACAAACGGTAGCCGTCAATATTATCCATAGCAAGGCCCGCCTTCCTCCCTAAGCGCCAACACAACATAGGCAGAACCGCCATACCCATCAATATTAATGAGCATAGCTCCTCCACGGCTTAGGGTATCTCCAAATTCCCTAAAAAGGGCGCTGTGGCTCAACACAAACCACAGAGGAAACAAAGTTTCCCCCATTCAAACACTATTTTCTTAGCTAACAATATCAGGATGGCAATTCGACTCAGGTTAGAGAGCCAACCCAGGTTCCATCCGCAATACGGCAAATCGAAGAAATATAAGAAACACGCAAAAATAGAGATCTCTACATTTCAGCGTCGCATCCCATCGTACTGCCCAAACCAGACAACACCACCAACAAGAAACCCCTCAGATCCGTCACCTCCACCATCCATTCCATCCACCCTAGCATCTGCAAGATCACCTCCTCTACGCAAAGGAATCACCGCCATGGCATTCAAAATATCTCCAATAAAAACCCTGATCCACCCAGAAAAGGGTAATGGTCAACACGGCGGCCACAAAATGGAGATCCGAAGGAAAAAATATAGATTTGCACAATAAAAGATAAAGCTTTCTGCGCCGTGCCCCAGCAACCAAGATCCCTTCGTCCTCAGACTGAGAACTGGTCGCCATTAGACGAGGAAGTAGCCACAGAGGATAAGGTTTCAGAACAGTCATGTCTACGGCCGCGCTCCCCCCTCTGCGCTCCCCCCTCTCCTATTTTAGAAGATCTGAGCTTGTTATAATCCTAACTTTGAAGATGATTGGATTCAAAATCCATTCTGTTATGTTAAAAATTTAGAAGATCATAATCAACATGATAATCGGGTTTACCAAACTAAGTACAAAATTGATCCACCCAAAACAAATCAAAGGCAATTACAATTTGATAATGAGCTCTTCAAACATAAATATAACACCCATTAATGATAGTTAGAACTAGGTGCCAAGTTTCCTAATAGATATCCCCTATAAAATTTGTAATGTTTTGTCCACATAGAAGAAGAAGTTTGCTAAGATCAACACCAAGAAAAGGTTACTTCTAGTCAAGATCAAAACACTATTGCAAATCTACCTTCAAATCCTGAGTCCTATAGCAAAGGGAAAGATACTTTTGTAGAGCCACCCCTGCAAAGTACAAATAAGGTAATATTTGACCAACTACATCAAGTTAGTCAAATATTGGTCACTTTGGATTGTACCTTAACTATTGAGCAATCAGTAATCCCCCATCATCAAATCAAACACAACAAATCATATCTTCTGAGCAAATCCCACTAAATCTACAATAGATTCCTAGCAATAGGGTATTTATTCCCACAAAATTAAGCAATATGGTATTTATTCCCACTAAATCTAATTCCAATCAACAACACATCCCATACAATCCACTAATAAATGCTAATCCACCAATCCATCCCCATCAGCATTTAATCACACATCAACATGAATCACACTCATCTCTAAACACTCCAACATCTTAGAAGTGGAAAAATATTAAGGATATTATTCAAGCAAGGACTACAAATAGGGAATCAAAGTAAAAAGTTCAAATTTGAGGAAATGTGTCCTTACCCTTTTGACAACAAAATTTTACAAGTCCCTTTCCCTCCTTATTTTAAGGCAATAAATTTTGATAAGTATAAATTGAAAGGATACATAAGGGAATGCACCAAATAATTATTAATTGCTTTCCAAGAAGTAACATTCAACAACATTTATCTACTTAGATTATTCCCATGAACGTTGGGTGGCCAATCCATAGAATGCTTCATTCATTTATGCAAAGGATCAATCACTAATTTTGATGACCTATCAAACCACTTTGTTAAGCATTTCTCATACAACATGGAGCATGAGTTGACAATGGCAAACCTCTTCAACTCTAAACAATAAAGTAGGCAAAGATTTTCAAGATTTTTACAATGATGGAGAAGCTTGGCCAACATGTTTCTTGACTCTGCCCCTAAAAATTAATTAGATAACACTTTTGATTCAAATATATATTAAAAAAAAAAGGCTTTTCATTTATTACTTCATTGTGCAAAGGCATTTTATGAAATCATTGAAAAGGGTCTCCAGTTTAATAAATCCCTTATTGAAATAGGATTGATCAAGATATACAGTAAGGATTCTCAAAATCTGCCCCAAGTTAACTTTCAAATGGAGAAACCTAAAGTTTTAAATAAGAACAAATATGTCTCAAGCAATGGAGTTATAGAGTCCAAAGGTGTGAAACTTATTCAATCAAAACATGTTCAAAACATCTAATCCACACTAGTAGTCAATTTTTAAAGAGTGCCACTTAGGACATAATATCAATGAAGGACATTTGCCCCACTTGGGGAACCATTAAAATTTATATTTCAAAATCTAGTTACAATAAAATACCTACTAGTTCATGGGAAAACTAAGCTTGAAAACAATGCATCATCATCTAATCAAAATATGGGATTATTTGAAGACCCATTTTGAAAGCACAATCAAATAATACAGGTAATCAACAGTGGTAGCATCATGATAAAAATCAAGGTCAAAACTCTCATACCAACCACATTGATTATTGAAATGTCTAGCACAACTATGATAATGTTTTGGGAAGGATCATAGATATTGATATAGGAAGGAGATGAGAAATTCATTCACAACAAATCAATATACCTTTAAAATAGATTATTGTGAATTAATTAGATATTTTTTACCTTAATAATAAACTATTCTACTAGATCTTACTCTGATTTTTTGACTAAAAAAATTATTTCTAGTACCTTTTTGTCTATTTTCATTTAGATAGGTTGTTACAAAATTATACATCAAAAATATCCCGAGGAGGATGTCTTCTTTAATCTATTCAAACTCGGAGCTTCTATACAATTGTCTTCTTGTAAATAATCATGCTTATTATAACATAGCCTAACAGGGAAGGATTCTCTCTCTCTCTCTATATATATATATATATATATATATATATATATATATATATATATATATATATATATATATATATATATATATATATATATATATATATATATTGTTTCCTTATAATAAGGGGGAAAAGATAGACTAAGACTGATTTAAAATACTCTTACACTATGGTGTGGGGTGTAGTAGTTACCGCTAAGAAAAATAAAAACATGAGCAAAGTTGTGGGAGGCATTTGTTAAGCTTGGGGACTTACTATACTAATGTTGACTAGTTTAGCTAATCCTTTGGCTTGAATTTTAAGCAAATCTCTTGGAAACTGAATGGACTGTTGCTTGTGGGAAGCATACGGAGATTTAGGGGTTTTATCCATGTCTTGATTATTGAATCTCACTTGCATATTGACAGGGATTGAGATGCAAAAAAGTCAAAGTTAAGGATGGCAAAGGTTTTAGGTCACTGTAAAGTATTGGCATTCATTGCTCATTAAAATCCCCACTTAAAACTATATCTCTTGAGGTTCTAAAAATAAAACATCTTTCTTTAAAGCCACATAGGGATCTTCATAGTCTAAATTTATCTTCTTGTATAATTTTGAACCTTTTGGGGAAAAGTAATAAGAAGACAACCTAATTTTTACCTCTATATTGGTTATTTTCAACCATATGAATAGTTTATTTGGATCATCATTTTTACTTTTACTAATATGTCCCATTGTTCTCTTATTAACATTGTAACCCATACATTCCCTTTACCTGTTTCAATCCCTTCATTCCAAACTAAGATTTTGTTGTATCCTTCAAGGTCTAGGAATTTGCATGCCTAATATTTATGGGTTTTCATATGAATAATAATGTATTTTCCATTTGCCATGGGACCTTTTGATACCAGTTTGGTTCAAATCTTAGTGTTTCCATTATTCCTCTAACTTTGCTTGATAGATCAATTGCTTCCCATAACTTGTTTTACCCTTATGGTAGCTCTGAGACACAAGCAACAATAACTTTTCTCAAATATATACCATTAATTTGAAAAAAAATTATAGGGCTTAGCTTAGTGTTATATCCATCTAATTATTAGAATCATTTCAACCTTCATCAAACTTCTTCCCTTGGTTGTTTTGCTTTGTTCTCATAATATATTCTCTCTTTTTAGCAATGCCTTACACTCCTCTAAAATACTACGTGCTATTTCAACATATATAACACATTATTGAGAGCCACAAGGAAGTTTTCATACATGATTTGTAGCCTGTAGAACTCTTTGTCAACAACCATGGATACTAGAATGGTGTCTCTATTGAAATCATCAAGGAGGCTTATTTCATGGGACTAAAGATCAATATAAGTCTCGTCTATGAAGCTCAACAAGACCCATACTTCATGGAAAGATTACAATGCTTTGTTCACAATATATAGGTTGCCCCTCTACAGTCAGATGATGATGATGATGATGATGATGTTGATGATTAGTGACACTATTGTTATCTTCTAGGGCTATTTATCTACATTAGGGAAATGCTTCAAAACTGAAGGCAATGCATTTTTTTAATCTTATGTAGAAGTTTAGTCCCATCATTAGCCCATTGCTAAGAATATTACTAAAAAAATGAGTTAATTTTATCAAACTTCCTACCTTTTTCTTGACCTTTTATCATATGAATCCTTATTCTATCAAAAAATCCTTTATTGGCTTGCCACAAATTGGATGGATCTTCTCTTGGCATGCATATACCCTCTAAAAATTTTGCATATTTTTTTGGCAATGCAACTTAATCTTGTTTCTTCAAACATTTGTAACACTAATACATAAATTTACTTGTGATGAGCTTTGATTAAAATCCACATAACTTGTTGAGGAAGATCAAAATTACCTAAATTTATCTCTGATGAGCTTTGATAAAAATCCATGTAGCTTGCTAAAGAAGATCACAATTACCTAGAGCATCACAACTTTATTACAATATCTTGTGTAACCTGAGTTTTATAAATATCTTTATTGGCAAGTCATTCAATTTACTCACGTTGAACATCTTTGTGCTTGAAATTTCATATTTTTTAGATTTTTGTCGATCTACTTTTAAGTCATACATATAAATCAACTGAATGATACTAATTGTCCAAAAATCCTCCACATAAAGGCATCTCTTCCAATTGTGTATGTGTGTAGGAGAATAGAGGTGGGATGCTATCCATCTCCAAAAAATAATAACCCATCCTACTATGATGAAACTAGAGATTGGAAAAACAATAATCAAAAGGTGATCTATTGCAAAACTTAAGCTCATTATCAGATATAAGTGATAGTATATGTTTGTCAAGTTGAAGAGTATGATAGTTATTGTGACTAGTATTCCAACTGATGAATTTAAAACTAACCTTGATATGACATAATCTACCTGGCCAACATGAGAAACAAGTCATGAATTGAATGATTCATCTTTAAAATCATCCCAATAAATTGACATCATCATCTCATTCCCACATTTGTAGTTGAGAAAATAAGCTCTTCCTCTTTATCAATGGAGAAAATTGTAGAAATCATTTCGTTGAGAAGGTCGTGAATGGTTTTACCATCTAAAACCATGCAACCTAATATTGACTTGAGGATTTATGAATAGAATTTTATATACTAATTTGGACCAAGTCATGTCAGCATCTTATTGCTTCTCATTATCCCAATAGTGATTATTCATAGGTGTGGTGACACATAAAGAGATAAGTTTGGAACCAATTTCAATGTAAACACTAATTTCTCGTGCTATAAAAGCTCTAAACCCTAGATTAACCATTCCAGGAAGCAAATACCCTATAAAAACACACACACACACTAACTCTTCCATTGACCAAGACCTAATTAAAGTCAAATTTTGTCATATAATTCTACTTCAGAAAAAATAATGTTACTTAAATTGGTCCATCAAACAAGTATTTGTATCATTACACTGGTGATGGCAAAGGCCTTTCCTAGAAACCAAGTCACCAGTTTTATGAATGACCTTCATCCATCCAATCCTATTAAAAAATTAAACACAAAAACAAGCTAACGTTAGTAAAATGCCCATAATTTAAAATTTGGGACTATATTTAAAAATTATGGGCATTTTATTAACCGTAGCTTTTTTTTGCTTTTAGTTTTCTAATAGAATTGGATCGATGGGGGGCATTTATAAAATGGGTGATTTGGTTTCTATAAAAGGTCTTTGCCCTCACTGGTGTAATGATTCAAATACTTGTGTGGTGGACCATTTTAAGAAACATTACTTTTTCTAAAGTAGAAGTAGATGACATACTTGACTTCCATCAGGGCTTGGTTAATGGAAGAGTTAGTGTGTGTATTTTTATAGGGTATTTTCTACTTGGAATGGTTGTTCTAGGTTTTAGTGGTTTTATAGCAATAGCAATTAGCATTTACACTGAAATTGGTTCTGAACTTTTCTATTTATGTACCACCACACCTATGAACAATCACTATTGGGACAATCAGAAGCAACGAGATGCTGACATGACTTGGTCCAAATTAGTAGATAATATTATATTCATATCAATTATAGTCATCTAGTTAATATTAGGCTCCATGGTTTTAGTTGGTAAAACCGTTCATAACCTTTTCAAGGAAAGGATTTTTGCATTTTTATCCATTGATAAAGAGGAAGAGTTTCATCTCTCAACTATAGATGTGGGGAATGAGATGAAGATGTTCGCTTCATGGGATGATTTTGAAGATAAATCATTCATGTCATGGCTTATTGATCATTTTTTCCAGGTAGATTATGTCATATCAAAGTTAGTTTTGAGTTCTGTAGTTGGAATACTAGTCACAATAACTGTCATACTCGTCATCTTGATAAACATATACCATCACTTATATCTGAGAATGAGCTTAAGTGTTATAATAGACAACCTTTTGATTATTTTTTTTACAATTTCTAGTTTCATCCTATTAGGATGGGTTTTTCTTGTTGGAGATGGATGGCAGCCCACCTCTATTCTCTTACACACATATGTAGTTGGAAAAAATGCCTTTATGTGAAGGATTTTTGGACAATCTGTATCATTCAGTTGATTCATATGTATGACTGAAAATTAGATCAACAATGATCCACAAAGTATGAAACGTCAAGCACAGATATTTTCAGCTTGATCAAATCGAATGACTTGCCAAAAATGATATTTACCAAACTCAAGTTACACAATCTATTTTATTTATTTATGATGCTCCAAGTAAGTGTGATATTATTCAACAAGCTATGTGGATTTTTATCAAATCTCATCATAGGTAAATTTAGGCAATTTTGATCTTCTTTAGTAAGCTATGTTGATTTTTATCAAATCTCATTATAGGTAAATTTATGTATTGGTGTTACAAATATTTGAGGAAACAAGATCAGGTTGAATAGCCAAAAAAATATGCAAAATTTTTGGAGTGCATATTCATGTTGGGAGAAGATCCATCTGATTTGTGGCAAGCCAATAACGGATCTATTGATAGAATAAGATTTCATATGATAAAAGGTGAAGAAAAAGGTAGGAAGTGTGAGCAAATCAACTCATTTTTTTTAGCATTATTCTCAACAATGGGATGATGATGGGACTAAACTTATACATAAGTTTAAAAAATGCATTACCTTTAGTTTTGAAGCATTTCCCCAATGTACAGAAATTACCCTAGAAGAAAATGGTAGTGTCACGAATCACATCATATATCTACATAGGGCCAATGTATATATTATGAATAAAGTATTTAAATCTTGACATGAAGTATGGGACTTGTTGAACTTCATGGATGAGACTGATATAGAATAACTTATAAATGTTGCTGCTAACAAAGAGTTATACATGCTACTATTGATATTGAATATCATGGCTGCTGACAAATAGTTATACATGCTATAAATCATGTATGAATAACTTCTTCACAAATCTTGATAATGTTTTATAGATGTTGAAACAACATGTAATAAATCAGAGGAGTGTAAAGCATTTCTAGAAAGAGAGAATCTATTAGGATAAACACAACAAAATAACCAATAGAAAAAGTTTGTTGCAGATTTAATCAATTCCAAGAATTGGATGGAAATTCAGCTACACCTTATAAAAATTATTCAAAGTAATGGTATATATTTGATAAATGTTATTGTTGCTTATGTCTCAGATTTACTAGATATACTTGTAAAACGATGCTAGAAATGGGCAGAAGGGTTTTAGGAAGATAATTATGAGAAGCAATTGATCTATAAAACAAAGTTAGAGGAATAATGGAAGCACTAAGACTTGAAATAAAATTGGTATCAAAGGGGCCCATGGAAAATGGGAAAGACATTATTATTCTTATGGGAACCCATGAACATGAGGGATGCAAAGTCCGGGACTTTGAAGGATAGAACAAAGTCTCAATTTGGAATGGAGGGACTAAAATAAGTAAAGGGAATGGAGGGGTTACAATGTTAATAAGAATAATGGGACAAAATAGTAAAATTACAAAAAGAGGATAAAAAAAAATAATTTGTATGGTTGAAAATAATGAATAGGGAGGTAACAATCAGGTTAGCTTCTTGTTGCTTTGTCCCAAAAGGCTAAAAATTATACAAGAAGAGAAATCTAGATTGTGAAGATCTTTAAACACCTTTAAAGAAAGACATTTCTATTTTTATCACCTAGAATAAAATAGTTTTAATTAGGGGTTTTAATGCTAGGACAACAAACAATCATTGTTTGTAGTTGGGCAGTGAAGGAGGGGGCAATAATCCTTTGTGGCTTGAGGAATGTGGGGACTAACCTTGGGAAAGGACATCCCATGATGGGAATGGTATTGTAACACATTTTAGAGCAGAGCTTCTCGATCTTTGTAGCTTATATGGCATGGTTATTTGTAATGGTATGAGATCTTGGCCAAGGTTGGGTGGTATCACTTGTAAAACATACAATGGAAAAAGTATGGTGGACTATGTAATATGTTCTCAGATATCTATGCCCAGCTTGTTGGAGTTCAATATTGGAGACTATCCTATTGAACTAAAACTTGATCATATGCCCCTGCTTATTAAGCTTGGCATTCCCAAAAACATGCAATAGGTAGGGTAGAGTCATCACACTCGAAGGAAAGCCCACTCACAAGGAAACATCCTCATGAATCAATAGAATCAAGAGATCTTCACAGCTATTCTTGAATTACATCTTCAAATCACAAAAAGCAATGCATCTGAAAAGGAAAACAATGATTCTAGTGAATATATTTTTAGCAAGATGTGATTCCTTTAATCCATAAAGCATTAAAGGTTTCCAAGAGATCCCAGTCTAAGAAGGGAGTTTCAAATACTTTCCCGGCTAATCTATGGTATGACGAAGAGTGTAAGGCAACAAAAATATCCCTCAAAAAGAATGAGACAAACAAAAAAAGCAAGAAAAAGTATGATAAGTTGATAAAATACAAAAAAGAGAAACACCAACTAACTATTTATTTACTAATAGTAATAACTATACTAACAAATATAAAAGGGGTGTATGTACCCCATAATAATAAACTAACTCTAATAATGAAATAAAGTAACTGTGGATCAACTGACCCAACATGAAGTAATTAATTAGTTAGGATTACTTTCTAGATTTGAATTATACACAATATAATTTGGGTAACTTATTATATGTCTAAAAAATGTGTGTAATAATTACACTCCTAAGTTAGATAGTTTGTTATGAAGGTTTGTAGATAAGGAATAATATTAATATTTGTAATAGAAGAGATGGAGGGTACAATTGAGTGCATCTCCATCTGGTGGTTGTAATTTTATTTTTTATTAATAAAATACTTCTAGATAGCTAGGGTTTGACAAAATTTTACCTAGTGTAGTGTAATTCTTGTTGCAATGGGCATCTATGTTGGAGGAATGATATATATATATATATATATATATATATATATATATATATATATATATATATATATATATATATATATATATATAGTTGAGTTGTATAATAGAGCGGCAACATGAAATTGGCTTTTGATATGATGCACAATTTTATCCACACTATTGCCCTAAAGAAAGAATTAATTACCTTGGGTAAGCACAAGCCCAAAGGATTTTGGAGAGAGTTGTAGTAAAATAGAAAACAATATTATAGATACACAATGGTTAGCGTATGTGAAACTTATTTATGAATTACCACAAGAGAAAAGGTACCCTCCCATAATTAAAACACCAATCGAGTTCTCTCGGTGGAAGATATTAAACAAGGTATAAATAAATTAGCACGTGGTAAAGTGCAAGATATTGATGGGATTCAAGCTAAATTTTTAAAATGGGGGACTAAACCTTTTGCTCTACACATAAAAAGAATATTTAATAACATCACAAAGTGTGGCTTTTCGACGGAATGGAAAACTAGCATTGTTATCCCTCTCTTAAAAAATGAGGATATCAATAATCCTTCTAATTATCGCACCATCATGATCAACCCTCTTCTTGGAAAACTTTTTAGGAGCATGATAAAGTGCATAATTAGTAGTTGGGCTGAAAAAGAAGGAAAAAATGAAAAAGGGCAGGTAGGGTTTAGACCAAGACACTCTATCATTTCCCAATTTCAACTCTAATTTACACATTAATCCATGTTTGCAAACATGTCTTTATATCCAGTCATATGACTAGTACATCCACTATCTAAGAACCATACATATTTTGTATTTTCTTGAGTAATATTACAAGAAAAAAATGGGTAAGCACATAGAGTTTGGGGACAACTTTGTGGATATTTTACATAATGAAATTACTTTATTAAATAATGTGATCATGTTATTGGTATAATGTGATCACATTATTAACAAAAAGTGATTATATTATTTAAATTATAGATTAGGAATTACCGAGCCATAACGTAATCACATTAATACATACCGTGATCACATTATTTTAAAAACAATAATGTGATCCCATTCTTGTTTTTTTTCACATCAAAGCATGTGAACATGTACACGGAGTCAATCAAATGATAATTATAAAATGTATCAAATGACATTGGAGAAATGTTTTATATTGGTTTTAAATGTAAACCCTATCTACAAAAGGAAGGAAAAAAAATAAAAATAAAATATGTATTGAAAAAACTTAAACCTGACTAAAATAAATGACTTATTTTGAAATTTTAATAAATACCTAATACCTGAAAATCATTATATAATGTTATCACTTTATATATATATATATATATAATGCACTTATGACTTATTTTATAACTTTATAAAAATAATAAAAATAAAACTAAATTAAAAAAAACTATTTAAAAAATAAAATAGTAGCTTCAAAATGCATATATCAAAGCATGGGTATATGTCCTTTGTCAACATACAACAAAGATCCCAAAATTTCTTTGCAACATAAATGCATTATCAATCCACCAATCATGACAACATGAAATTAAGAAAGTGTTTACTAACCCTCTTTATCAGATTCTCCTGTTTAGAGTATTTAATTCCTTAGTGGATTTATTAACATCTGCATGGGTTGATTTAGGATTAAATTCATTAATTACCATATCAATAGGTTCATATATCATCTTCTTCTTACCATTACCAGGATGGTGGGATGGTTGAGGTTTCCAACACTTCTTAACCTGATGTCTACTCACGTGATAATGAGTGCAAACATCCCTCTTCTTAGGTGAGGTCACTTGTTTACCATTTCTTGCTTTGCCAATACAAGAATGGCCTTTAGCACCTGCAAGCTATTTTACTAAAGCTTGTATTTGTCAACAATATGTGGCACAATAGTGATTTAATCCGCAAAACGTACAAGGAAAAGAATGCAACATCTTCTGAATATCAAAACCAAATTTCTTAAATGGCAGAAGTGAATCTGAAGTCTTAGAATTCATATTCTTATTAGTGATTTTTATAGTGTAATAAGAACGAGGAGGTGGAATCTCAATACCTCATTTACATAATTTCTTACACCGCTCATCATTCCTTCGCAGGGAGGAATTATGCTCTGCTAGTGGCCTTAGAACTTGAAAAATAATTTGGAATTGTAGATAAATATTCATCGTCATTATTTATTTCATCATTAACAATTTCATCATTATCTATCACATTCAATTAATCGGCAATAATAGACACGCACACACACAAACACACACACACACCTACACACACACACACACACACACACACACACACACACACACACCTTGTATTGATTAAAATATTTGTAATCATTCCCTTTGTTTTTCTCTCAACACTTGTAATTGATTCAAAATTATGTTACCAAGAATGCCTTTTAGTAGGGATAAAGATGCTCTATTTAAAAATAATAGAATAATAAAATAGTGTGTTATATTTTTAAAAATCAATAACTTGTAAAAGTGTTAGTTTATATTTATATGTACTATAGAATTAATGCACCAAACTTGAAAGTATATAAAAGATTTGAAAATTGAAGACTTGAAGTTCAGAAGGATCAAATGGACTCCAAGGTCAACAATGTTGAAAGAGTATGTACAACATTGACCCAACCCATCTCTCAGTGCACGTTAACATTGGGAAAGGTAGACATAATGAAGGATCATAGAGAATTGCCCTCAAACAAAAAATCCTTGGATATAAGAGGATATTAGGCCTTTCACATAAAATGCCATGATAAAGAATTTATAAGCAAATGGCTGAAATGGAAACTATACA
This sequence comes from Torreya grandis, assembly GCA_037957365.1. Lineage (NCBI taxonomy): Eukaryota > Viridiplantae > Streptophyta > Pinopsida > Cupressales > Taxaceae > Torreya > Torreya grandis. Next base: position 2,547,088 of record JARHVA010000603.1, read on the forward strand.
ACAATGTATTCATAATTCATAAGTAGGGGAAAGGGACCAGTAGTTGGGTACCCTAATTTTGGAGGTTTTACATCTTCCATATTACACTACCTTGTGGTCTAAAAATTTAGATTTAGACAGTTTAATAATTTTTTTTAGTTTGAAAAAGTCATTTAGGAGAAAAATCGACGCTCTGGGAAGTCGTCTGACAACGTTTTTCAACATGTCTTTTTTTTCCTCATATTTTAGTGTGACTGATGGTTGCGACCAAAGGGACCAATAATTGGCTAAAAATTTGACCAATAATAATTTTCAAACTAACACATTAGTTTAGCATTGGCATTCATTATTTTTAAATAAATTATGGAAATATGTACACAAAAAACATAATAATAAACCTACATATAATTAATGCAAAATAAAATCTCATTAATACCAAATAAAAGACTCACTTTAGAAAAGAATAATATCAATAATTAAATAATTTATATTTATTATTTTAAGTGTGATATTAATATTTGACCAAATAGAAACACAATAAAAACTAAAACGACGAATGATAAACACTGAATGATGTTTTTTAATGTTATGTGTGTGTGTGTAATTTAAAATAGTTTCCTTATAATAAGGGGGAAAGGATAGACTAAGACTGATGGAAAATACTCTTACACTATGGTGTGAAATTCAACCTGGGGTGTAGTAGTTACTGCTAAGAAAAATAAAAACATGAGCAAAGTTGTGGGAGGCATTTGTTAAGCTTGGGGACTTGCTATTGTTTCACTAAATTTTGAATCTATTTGATGTTTAAGGAGAAACAGAGATGAAGGGTAGGGATTAGAGATTAGAGAGAACCCAGATAGTTTCCTTATAATAAGGGGGAAAAGATAGACTAAGACTGATGGAAAATACTCTTACACTATGGTGTGAAATTCAACTTGGGGTGTAGTAGTTACTGCTAAGAAAAATAAAAATATGAGCAAAGTTGTGGGAGGCATTTGTTAAGCTTGGGGACTTGCTATTGTTTCACTAAATTTTGAATCTATTTGATGTTTAAGGAAAAACAAAGATGAAGGGTAGGGATTAGAGATTAGAGAGAACCTAGATTGGTTGTGCATCATATCTAGATGATGTTGAGCACTCCTCTTTGGCTAGGGAGGATTACTTGTGAATAAGAAAGCACTATCACCAAAATATTTGTTAGTAGATATATGAGTAGGTTGCCAAGCTACGCGCTTGTTCCTGGAAGTGTCAAACTTCCTTAAGGATGACAATCCACTTTTTGAAACAAAATGGTAATGAATAACAAAATGAAAGAGAGAGTAAGAGAGAGATATTTGTACTGTTCTTACAATTTGAGTGCAGTAGAGAATGACATAGTGAAATTAATGTGAGTTGTTTGAGTTTTTGGAGGTTTTTTGGGTAGGTTTAGTGAGGTTAGTGGAAATACACAGTCGTCAATGTCAGTTAGACTGCCAATGTCGATAAGGATATATGACCGATGTTAGTTATGTGACCAATGTTGGTTGGGAAAATAGGTTCTCAGGAGGTTATAAGAGACTTTTCTGAGTTGGGAGGTGGATGTGGTCAAGTTTATGAGGTTGGGAAGAGTCATAAGGAAGTGAGTAAGACTCAGGTGGGTCTAGATAGAGGGTTGGTATGTTTGAAGTAGAGGGAAATAGCCAAAGGAGTTTTACAACTCCACAAGGAGAGTCGAGACATTCATAAAATGATAAAAAATATAATGTAAATTGATTATAAAATGACTATTTAAAGGAATTATAAAACATAGAGATATACTTAGCTAGTGAAATAGATGAACTATGAGGGCCAGATTGATGGCTCTGGTGAGGCATGTTGAAGTAATAGGTGAACATAAAGACAAGCGTGTGCTATCAGTTTAGAAGAATTTAAGCTCTATGTAGTATATCAATTCCTAATGTAGACTAATTTGTGTAGAGTAATGATAAACCTGGGTGTAGAAAGTTGAATGCTAAAGCCTGTATGCGAATGACTGAGTTTTAAATTTTTTTGTTGACCTGATTATTAGCTGAGAATTTGGCTTAAGTAATCAATGTCGGTGATCCCATTGATGTCGACTGTGGGTTGACTGACATTGGTAGCATGAAAATAGGTAAAAGGGATATTTTTAGCCTATTTTTTATTCTTTCTTGTGCCAAGTGTGGTATCCTTTAGAAAATGGTAAAAATGCAAGGTTAAGGAGGGCATAGTTAGTTAGGAATTTTTTTGGGGGTGAGAACAAGTCATGGGTAGTTAGGATTAGGGGAGTAAGTCTTGAGGTGACTTAGAGTGTAATAATTAGTCTTAGGATGAGGTGGCTAGGTAAGGTGGCATAAGTAGTTTTTAATTAGAGTAAATATTTTAAATTAATTAAATGTGTGAAGGGTGAAAACATGGGTTAGGAAGGCTAATTATTAAAAGGGGCTCAAGGGGGGTTTTGACACAGGGAGTTACACACATGTGTAACATAATTTTTGTGTCTACATTTGCCCCTTTGACAAGTTGAAAGACAAAAATAGGAGTTAGAAGCTCCAGGTAATGGATGAGGTATCCCCCCTTAAAATAGAAACAGATGGAGGAGAATTTGGAATCAGGGACTAGTTTGATAAGGACTTAATTAGGTGGGTGGATGTTGAGTGAGAGTGTGATAACATCACTACTTACATATATACTACTATGAGTTATAGTCGACACAATTAATAACAGGTAAAATCAAGAAGGACTTGGATAAAAATAACCAAAGCACAGCTTGTAAGTGATAAATGATAAGGTTAAAATGATCAAAGTTATAGTTCTAATGGTCCATATGTTTTAGGTATCTGAGGTAGGAAGTACTCCTAGTAAACACAAAAGGTTGTAGGTTATAGGACTGGCTTGGTCATGATCGAAAACACCTGATATACATACGTGTGTATAATAATCAACTATAGCAAGGTAGCATAAGTGGTCAAGACAAGCAAAGCAAGGTTGGTTTAAAATTGTCAATGGTTGAGGAGATATTCTTGATCTCTAGTTAGAGTCATCATGGGTGAAGATTTAAGTGATCTCCAAGGTTGGTTGTCATGGTTAAGGAGATATACATGATCTCCAAGGTCTAGTCCAAAGGGTTATGGGTGGGATTAAAAACTCTAATTTAAGGGTATTGACATTAGTTGTGTTACCGATGTCAATAAAAAGTATTATCAACATCAGTGTCTTAGGTCAAGATTATTGACATTGGTGGGTGATGAAACTCGACAAAAAGGGGTTTGGTGGCCCATTAGAACTCATTTACAACATTTTATTTGAGAGAAAAAGAGTCTAAGTGTTGGTGAGATGGCAGAACTAGGAGGGGACCCAATTGGAGGCATGCCACCATAAGTGCCAGCTATTCCATCTTGAAGGATATGGAGAGATGAGGTAAGATCTTCTTTGAGTTAAATTTGAATGTAAGTTTGTTAATTTGTTATTTTAGGCTAAATTTGAAGTTTGGGGGGAAAGAATGCTATTAGAGGGGTAGAAAATGAGGTGAGGGCAGGTTTAGGTGAATTTGGAAGGGGTTTGGGGGTAGTTTTTAGTGAAAAACTCAAAGTTGGGTGATGGGTTATTTGGCCCTAGGGCCTAACCAATCACCCATGTCGACCACTAGGAATCGATGTTGATTGACACCAAGCACTGATATCAACATAGAAGACTAATGTTGATTACCTTGAAAAACCCAAAATGGGAGAGAAGGCTAATTTTAGATCCCCAATTGAGTTAGTCAACTAGACTAATGGTTGAGCTAGCCTCAAAAGACCCCATATCGATTGAGTGCTACCTACATAGCCCAGTTGAAGGCCTCAAGCTAATGTAGTTCTCCTAGTGTGTAGGGAAAAAGGGTGAGGTATGGTTAAAAATTTAATGGAAGTAGTTAGGAAAAGGTAGGTTGAAATAGGTCATGGGGCTTAAGGATTAAAAGATAGGTCATGGGGTCGAGGATGTGAGATATAGGCCATGGGGCCTGGAGTTGAAAGATAGTTAGTTGGGCCTAGAGTTTAGAGATATGTAGTTAGGCTTAGGGTTTAGGTGGTTTGATAGGTTAAATAGTTAGGTGGGTATATGGCTGAGATAACTATAAAAGACCCCATGCTGACTGAGTGCTACCTACATATCCCATGTGAGGGCCTCAGGGCAATGTAGTTCTCCCAGAGAGAAGGGAAAAAAGGGTGGAGGTTTATATTGGAAAGTATGTGACTTGAGGTTTGTGTGTGTGGATGCTGGCGAGGCAGGAGTTGACATTATGATATCGACTACCTATGCTACTGACATGGATGAGGAGGGATGTCACCTTAGATGAGTGGGAGCACATGGTAACCATAAGGTTAGGATATTTATGATGATATTGTCAGGTTACGCATGATTTTAGTTTGATGATAACATTGATAGATAGGTGGGATCACACCACCAATAGCTTCCATTTACCTATTGAAGAGTTTACAGTGACACAGGAGGACATGTATATGATTTTATAGTTTCTAATTCAGGGTAGGAGCTCATCTCTTGTTCAAGAGAGGAGCATGATATTCACATAGTTATATTGTTTGGAAAGCATGTTAGTGAGGTGATTTATCACTCAGTGAGCTTTACATATGAGCCATTGTACACTGCCAATGAGGAGCAACATCGATTGAGTATCCTGATGATGATAAGGATTACAATATATGTACTACCAGACATATATGGTGGTAGATTTCCTATTGCACTGATAGGTGTATTGGCATAGATGGTTGAGCAACAAACTATGTAAGCATGGGGACTAGCTTTTTTGGTATAGTTGTATAGAGAGTTATGGGGGTTGAGGCTGAGATGATAGTACAATTTGTGTGTCAGTCATTTACTCCATTATTGGGCATATGAGTACATCATGGTGACATGGCCACTGGGGCTACCCACCATGATTGCATCTAGTTTTAGGGTTAGGTTTAGATGGTGAAGAGAGGCTATGGCTTAGACACGAGTAGATGACATAGTGTGGGATATTGATTATTATAGGTGGATGATGGATGTATTAATTCTCATAAATATTGTTTAGAGGCTCTACTTGACATACCCTACATTTAGAGGATAGGCAGAGTAGCGTGTCAGTTTACATAGCACATTATGGGTCATAGGGAGATCAGCTCGAGAGCTAGAGATGATACCCATGGGCACGGGTCAGGAGATAGTTTAGTTTGTTATAAGATGTGCCTCCTAACTTTACTTAATATAGGAGGGATGATATAGAGGCACCCCTATCCTTGCCCTAAGAGATAGACGGGCTAGAATTTGAGGAGCTACTAGCAAGCCTCTGTGTAGTAGATCCTGGATGCATAACGACTTATCTTGCTTGTTGGACAGGTTTTCATCTCATGATTTAGGTCAGTAGGCCACCACCAGATGTACAAGAAGTGATGAGAAAGAGAAATGTAGCTATATAGGCCTATGATACAATGGTACATGCACAAGATGTAGTAGTACAAGCTTGAGATATGGTAGTACAGGCCTGAGATGCAACATAGGCATAGGTGTTGGTCTTATTAGGGCATGTTATGACATTACAAGGATAGGTTGGGGCATTACAGGGCTAGGTCAGAGCATTACAGGGCCAAGTTACTACACTAACAATAAAAAGGGATAGTTTGAGAGCAGCAAGATAGGCTACTCCTCATCCACCATAGGGACCATTACAGGGGCCTTCAATAGGTGTGATGGGTCCACCATAAATTGTATCTCTAATGAGGTACAACACTAAGAGGGCCATCAGGGAGTTCCCACAAATTTAGAGGTATTTCGAGTTTAGAAAGTAGGAGAGATTAGTTACACGTGCCATGACTTCTAACTTACGTAGATGCAGATAGGTTGAGAGTGGTGATGACACTGCTTCTCCATGACCATGACTATAGCCTTAAGGATTTTGAGTGTCAGATGATATTTATGACGTTATTATATATGTTTTATACACACCAGCCTATGAGCCAAAGATGAGAGATGTATATTTTGAGGGAGAGATGATACTGATATGATCCATTGATGTACATTCATATCACACACACACACACACACACACACACACACACACACACACACACACACACACACACATGAGATGTGTTTATGTGATGGTGATGATGTTGATCTTATTATAATGATGTTGATGTTTATGTTTATGTTAGTATTAAACATTGTAGTTGAGTTAGATTAGCATTTCTCATATGTGTGATGGTATATGCATAGTTGATTTTTTAGCTTCATCTTAGATTTTTTTCATATTTGTGATGGTGTATGCTTAAAATGAATGGGTTGGGTATGATATTTTATTTCAGCATTTTTTCATATTTGTGATGGTGTATGCTTAAAATAAATGGCGTACGCTTGATAGTTTTTCTATTTATTATTGTTTAGAGAAACTATGGTTGCATGTGTGGTAGATTTCTCATGAGCAATGGTTTGTTAGTTTTAGTATGGTTTTCAGTAGTTATTTGAGATAGATATGTGTTAAACACATAACTCTAGGAATCAAAGAAAAATTGGTAGAAAGGCAAGACGGTGATTGAATATTTTTATGAGATATAATCTCAGAAGAGAAACCAACATGTGATTAGGATGGGAAAGAAAGAGACATGATGCTCACGTATTGGAAAAGACCATAATCATGACATAAATAGGCTCATGAGTATGAACCTCTTGCATGCTTTGCATCTTTTGACCATTTGTTTGTTAGAGAAGTGTCATACTCACCTTGTGTTAAGTGAGTTCAAAGTCCCTTGAAAGAGTTTGAGGGGAAAAAGGTAAAAGGAATGAGAGTGTTTAGGTAACATAACCTTCTTAGTGGGGATGGTATGCATCTTATGCAGGTGACCCAAGAGCTACTATAGACAAGTCCATGACTTAAAGTTTTTTTTCTTTTTTTTGTGTAAGCTGATCAATGCGGGAAGCTTACAATGGGATTTTATTTGTGTTGAGGTCATATGAAGCTGATCAATACGAGAAGCTTTTAAGTCATTATTTCTCTTGATAACAAAGCTTGGCTTAGCCATTCTTCAAAGGAGTGGTCTAAGCTTTTGTTTTTTATTTTTAATAGTCATCCTTCAAGGGAGCAGTCTATTTATAGTATCAAGGAGAAGTTACGTAGCTGTCCTTCAAGGGAGCAGTCTACATTGATAATCATGACCTAAGAGATTATAACTTGTCTATGTATCTCATTTTTTTTTAAAGTTTAGTCATGTACAAGACTATAGAGGCTTAGAGATTTTCCACCTTGAGGGCAAAACCAAAAACACTTCGTAGGTTAACTAAGTGTGTAGGAATAAGGGTTAAGAGGAAGGGAGATGAATGTAACAGGGTTTCTCAAGGGACAAACTCAAGTTAAACATGAGGTGAAGCATTACTTGATTAACAAAAGAATGGTTGTAGGTGCAAAGCATTTAAAATCTCAGGTTCTGGCTTTCCTTTGAGAGAAGACAAGCGATAAGTTCCTGAGCCATACTTGTGAGTTATGATGTAGGGTCCAAACCAATTAGGAGCAAATTTACCCCGTTTACTTTTCTCCATGTTTATCACATATTGATTTTCATTTAAGATGAGATATCTGATATTGAAATCTCACTCCTTGATATTTTTGTTGTAAGCATGTTTGATATGCTCTTGAAAGATTTGGAGGTGGTTGAGGGCTATGAGACGACATTCATCAAGTAATTCAAGTTGAACCAAACTTTCTTGGTGAAAGTCAACATTAGTATGTCTTGTAGAGAGATAAGAAGAGAAAGAATTTGGACCTCAAGAGGCAAAACAACTTCCATCCCATAAACCAAGGAAAAAGCATAGCACCTGTAGGGGTTTGAATGGTAGTACAATAAACCCATAAAGCAAAAGGAATGTGCATGTGCCAATCCTTGCCAGTATCATTGACTACCTTCATGAGGATTTTGGTTAAGGTTTTGTTAGAAGCTTTTGCTTGTCCATTTGCTTGTGGATAGTATGACAATGATAAGCCTAATTTGATTTCAAAGGTGTTACAAAGATTTTAGATAGTCTTGTTTTTGAAAGATTTTTTGTTATTTGTTATAATTTTATGGGGGACACCAAAAGATAGATGATGTGATGGTTGATAAAGTCAACAATTTTTTTAGCCTTAGTGGAGATGAGAGGAACGGTCTCGACCCACTTGTTTAAGTACTCAGTAGTAGTAATGATAAAACGGTGATGAAGAGATGAATGAGGGTTAATCTCACAGATTAAATCCAAACCCCATTAGGAGAAGGGCCATAAGTATTTGGTGACTTGTAGGGAATGGCTTGGAACATGAAGGAGGTTATCATTTTGTTGACATTTCATGCAACACCAAATGTAATCCCTACAGTCTTGATGGAGTGTTGGCCAATAATATCTTAGTTAAAGGATACATTTGGTGACTACATTACCATTGAAATGTCCACCACAAATCCTATCATGGAATTCTTTAATGGTGAAGAGGATCTTAGTAATAGTGAGGCACCTAAAGAGGAGACCATCAAAACCTTGCTTGTAGAGAAGCCCCCCTAGTATAGTGTAATGAGTGGCATGTTTCATGAAGGCATGTCTCTCATTATTGGAGAGGTCGAAAGGGGTAATAGAAAAGGAAAGGTAATCTGTGAGTTACTTGTACCATAAGTCATGCACGTTGTGTGTTACATTTCCTATTAAAAGATATTAGTTGACACATAAGAGGGAAATGTTAAGTGATGTATAGTGACATAGATTTTTGAGGAAGAGGGTGAAGAGGGTATGTGTGAAGCAAGAGAATCAATTGTGTTAGTAAACTTTTTTGTAGATCAAGGAATAATTTACAAGAGGTAGGAGTCAAATAATTCTAATAACATATCTACATGATGTTTATATCATTACAAAATTTTGTTTTTACATAGGTATGAACCATTAACCCTATTAACTACTAGCTAAGAGTCATAAAAAAATGGTTATTGATTTGACACCCAAGAAAATAGCTATTTAAAGCCCTAAGATCAAAGCTTCATATTCAACCATGTTGTTAATACATTCAAAATTTAGTTTAAATGACAAAGGCATAGGCTTGCCATCAAGAGGAATAAGGATGACCCCTGCAATCCCAGCATGTTGACATTTAGATCCATCAAAGAACATCATCATTTGATAGGAGATTTCATCAGTGGTGAGCATTACGATAAATTCATTAGGGAATTCAAGGTTTGAAGGTTGGTTATCAGGTAAAAGAGTGGCAACTAACTGGTCAGTGATCACTTGCCATTTGATAGACTTTTGTTAAATAAATTCTAAGTCAATTTAGCAAGGATCATGAGCCACCAAGCTACACATTGGTTGTGATATGCAATTATTGGGAAGGGCTAGTTGTTTAGAGGCATGGATTGAGATAATATGAATACTAGCTCCTCTATCAATCATGACTCTTTTAGCATGAGTTTGATCGATATATATGGTGATAAAAAGGGTAGAAACTTGATCTTCATGGTGTTGAAGTGGAATTTCTGAATCACTGAAGGAAATCAAGGAGATGGTGTTAAGAGAGCAGACCACAGCTGCAAGAGGTTGGGGATCATCAGGTTGCACCTCAACCACTTACAAGGCACTAATCAAAGCTTGACGGTGTTGGGGTGATTTTTGGATTAATTCATAAAAGTACATTTTCACAGGGGTTTGGTGAAGGTAATTCACCATCGAGCTTTGAATAACTTCTAAAGATGTTAATTTTGGGACACCCTAGATGGAAATCTTGGGATTTGAAGGAGTGTCTTTTGAGAAGGGATGATCCTAAGGGGCAGTGACCTTTTCCTTACCTTTGTCCTTTTGATTTTATGACCAAGTGGCCACATTAATCATGTTGATCTGAAACATAGGTGAAGGAGGTGGCAAATGGGGTATGAAAACATCTTTGGGTTTGAATTCAAGTGGAACGGTATGAGATATTGTGGATACCAGGGATGGAATAGCAAGAAGGTTAATGGGAGTATCAACAAAGAGAGTGTTGATAGCAAAGTGTTGTTGAATGACTAATGAGAGAGCTTTACAACTCTCAGTATCATGTCCAAGTGAATGATGATATAGACACACTTGTGTATCATCAAACCAAGATGGCTTTGGTCTAAGAGGGATATAAGGCTTAATGGGAGGAAGAGTTATTGTGGAGGATTGCAACAACTAGCATAAGAAAAAGATTTGAGAGTCTATGAGTGGGCTAGCACTTGTTTTTGTTATAGGAGTGGACACCTTATTTAATTTAGGAGTCACAGGGGTGATTTTTTGTGGCACCTTTTTAGGTGGTGGTTGAACCACATGTTTTTTTGACACTTTCTTGGTGGTAGGTGTCATGGTGTTAGATGTGAAAGGCCTACTAGGTGGCAGAGGTAGTAGTGAAGGTAATTTAGCCTTTTGTTTCACTTAGATCAGTAATACTCCAACTAAAGTAGAGGGATGTGGTCCCAAAATTGATGGCAAAGTTGAGGGTGGAAGAGGGAAGGATCGGTGAGATCTAGGAAGCTTAACATTCTTCCTTAGTTCAGGTCATAGAACTCCAACTTGTGGTTGGAAATTTAGATGTAACTTTACCTGTGGATGAATTAGATTAGAGACTGGGTCAACGTCTAAAGACCTAATCTACTTTAATGCGATAGATGTCTGTGAAGGTGAGGGTTCTGACATAGAAGGATGAGCTTTTGGTGTTTTTGGTGAAGAAGCTATAACTTTGTCAAAGACCTTGGGGTAAAGGGTAGTGAGAGGGTTGGCATTAAAGGTTGACATTCATTGTGTAGTATAAAGAGTTTTAAATTAGTCCTAAAATGATGCATGATCTAGCTTTGTTGAGTCAATAAATTCTAGAATTTTTAGTAACCACGAGAAGGGTTTAGATGAAGTTGATATAGGCCTTACGGTTAATTATTTAGATTGCTAAGGTGATTGAGAAAGAGGGAAATTGTTGGTCTCTGCTACCTCAGGCCAAAGACAAGAAAGAGCCATAATAGGGTTTTCTTCAATAGAGATAGGAGAAGGAGGTAAGGATAGAGTATCAGGGTCTGGATCCAATATAAAATAATCCTTAAAACTTTCTATAAACCAATTTATCCTGGAAATAAATCTCTCGACTAGTCATAGTCTATTAAAACCTAATTTAGGGTTTTGGTCAGAAAAAGACTTGTAATTTGAAATTTGGCCATATAATTTTTTTATTATTATATAATGGTTTAAAAGGTCATTTAAAAAAAAAAGATTTTATTTTAAGAGGATTAGATACCTATATAAAATGTATACCTAAATCTCAAACTGTAGCCTTATTTAGAGACCTAAAACCCTTGTTTCCTGTTCAAAACCATAGTTTGAAGGATGATAATTATTTAAAAATGTCCAAAACTTTTAATGCATATGTAATATGATGTAAAACATTCAATTAATCTATTTTAATGTAAAAATAGAGTGTGTATAGGGATAAATTCCACTATATCAATCAACAGGTATGTGTTTCATGGTCTAGACCTTATCTTGAGAATTTCAAAAGAAAGTATATGTCCAAATTAAACGAGTAGTAGGATTTGAAACCTTGTAAAACATAAAAGTAGTTGGTGTGTGAATTTTTTAAGTGTTTTCAAGAAATTATGACCTTGTAATTCAAATTACAATCACTTGATTAACTTGTCGATTCATATATAAGGCATAAATGGCAAAATATTCTTTCTTGACTAAAGATTGACAGAGTAGGGTATTTGAAGGCTATCTTATAAGGTAGGAGGTATCAGTAGAAATGTAAGAACCTTATCACAATGAATTAATTGTTCATGTGGAATAAATTATCCATAAAATAATGCTAGGAGTCATTTAAGAAGGACACAAGCTTATTGATAATTAAGGTTGCAAACCTAATAAAGGAAGGTTAAAAGAGTCTATAAAAGTTTTATTTGCTAAGAAGAATGATAGGTAAAGAGAAGTAAAAAAGATCAGTTTTTGTTGAGTGAAATCAAGCCTAGAAGGTTATTATGACTATAAAATTCATAAAATCTCAAGGAGACAAAGGAGAACCATTAGATTAGACCTAGAATAGGTCTACTTGAACTACATTCCAAGCATAAGGTTGGGCAACAACTTCTATCAATAAAATCATTACAATAATGGATTAAACAAATGGTTTTATGTTTATCCATTATTACAATTTGTATATTATCACCTCAAAAAATTTAATAATTTATTTAGAATATGATTGTATAATGAGGAATATTCATTGCAACATCAATAAGGCATTTCCCTATATAGCAAAATTGTAGTTTTTTAGGAAAACTTCAAACATGCATCAAACATAAACTATAACTCATCTATAAAAATTGAAAGAACCATTAAATGAATTTTTAATCTATATAATTTTACCTTGAATCCATTGGATTAAAAATAATATATGAATTCATGAAAAAGGATTCAATGATCAAGCTTGAAATGCAACTTTTATGTACTTAAGAGATAGGTTCTTTACCTTTAATAGACATTTCCACTTTTAGGACCTTTGGTTCCAAATACATAACTTCTAAAAATTTGGGATGTTAAAATTACATATGTTAACACCATCATGACATACTAATCCATTCGAATACATATTTTTGGAACAATTCTGGTGTTGAGCCACATTAACAAGAAATATTGCCAACATGCAAGCCACAGTTAGAGATATTTACCTCTAAGGCCTCATGGATAAATTTTAGAATTTTCACCATGTTAGGGTGTTGAATAATATTTATCACCACATTTTTTTGCTCAAAGTATGCCCTATTAGGAGATAGATCACCCATTCTAGCCTCGAGAAGGCATTTCACTATACGGTAAAATTGTAGTTTTTAGGCAAACTTCAAACCCATGTCAAACCAAAATTGTAACCCATCTACACAAAATTAAAGAACTATCACGTGAAATTTGAATCCATATTATTTCACCCCAAATCCATTGGATCTAAAATAATAGATGAATTCATGAAAAAGGATTTAGTGAGCAGTCTTGAAATGCAACTTTTATGTACTTAAGAGACGTGTTCTTTGCCTCTAATAGACATTTCCACTTTTGGGACATTTGACTCAAAATACATCATTTTTAACACTTTAAGATGAAAAAATTACATATGATACCACCACCATGACCTTTTAATCCATACGTATATGTGTTTTTACAACAATTCTGATGTTAAGCAACATTGACAAGAAATGTTGTCAACATGCACGTCACAATTAGATATCTTTATCTTATGGGCCTAATATATGAATTTTGGCATCACCACCACATTAGGGATGTTGAATATCCTCTAGGACTGAAATATTGGCCTCAGAGTATGCCTAGTTAGGAGATATACCACTTATTCCTACCTCAAGAAGTCATTTCCCTATACGGTAAAATTATAATTTTTTAAGCAAACTTCAAACACATGTCAAACAAAAATTGTAAGTCATATACATGAAAACGAGCCAAGAGAACCATCACATGTGTTTAAAATCACTCTAATTTCACCCCTAATACATTCAAATTTTATAATTCATTAAAAACCTCTCAAACTTTAGAGCCTCTGGTCTTTGATTAAATTCAGTCATAAGTTGGTTTCTATTGTAAAATAATTCATTGTAAATATAATCTTTGTCTTTAAAATTAATGAGTGCTATGATATTATGGGTGGCTGTAATAAATATGAACTTAAACTTCCTTAAGATTAGGATTCCATAGATTCTACAAGATGTCCAAATAAAACTATTATATTCCACTATTTTTTGTCATGCTACATGAACACTGTGTAGTTTGCCTATATGTGCTTGAAAATATACATTTAATAGCACAAAATCATAAGCACAAGAGGTTTTGGGTCTTTATTTACTTTAGGAGTAAAAAGGTTCCTAATATTTCTAAGGTTTCTATTTTAATTGATTATAAATTACCGTAGGTGAATCATGGGTCTCATTGGTATAGTTTTGTGTTGAAGTGACTTGATAATTAGAATATCGTTCACCACCTCCTAGATATTATCTTTTTATTTATATATTAATTATTTTAATAAATATGTATCTAGTTATTATTTTATGGATTGTATTATTTTCTCACAATAAATAGTTTTTTTAGTTTTGAGTTTAAAAAATCCCTTGTTGAAGATGTTCTCAAAGATCTATTTTTGTAAATGACTATTGTAGACAGTGTATTTAATTCATTATAACTGGATTTATCATGTTCAACAATAAGAATGAGAATGATGCGGATGGATTTTAATATAAAACATAGAATAAGTGGTATATTTTGGTAGATGATGATTGGAAAGAAGATGATATTTTTGAGATTATGGATGGGCACAATGTTGCTGATTTTATTGATCCAAATATTTTACAGAGGCTCGAGGAGTTAGAAAAGAAAAAAAGAATCCAACTCCATATCAATAGACCTAATGGAAGTTGTTGTCCATGTACTTAGGACAACATAACCACCTAGGGTCCCTTGGTTTCTCCTTTATCAGAGCAATTGCTATTCCTTGATACACTTTTCTATAAAAGGGTACTAAAGGTGAAGGCTAATATTCACAATTTGAGGATTGCTTTTTATCATTTATGCATTCATGATGGAGGAAAATGAATTTTAGATGGGTTACAGGAAATATAGGATTGATTGAGTATCAGATGGACCCTTCTAGGATGAATTTGCATAGGTTTGGATATACTTCTAGTAGTAGTTTGTGGCATGAATTGGCTTATATGGAGGCCAAAGAGAGAATTAAGAGAGGGGATAGAGTATGTTAGATTTATTTTGGTTCAAGATTCAAGTGCAAATAGTGAAGGGAGGTCCATAGAGATTTTAAAGGAAGATGCAATTTTGCATTTACAAATGTGCAATTTTTAAATTGCACTCAAATGTCTGCCACCCACTAGTTAACATGAGGTTAAAGATTCAAAGTGGAACTTTCAACGCAAAAGAAAAATTTGCATTTTTCAATTTTAAAATTGCATTTGAAGTTCTCATATTCATAGTAGAACTTTTGGGTGGAACTACAACTTCATATCGAAAGTTACAAATTGCAAATGTACACTGGACCACAAGATTTTTGCCTACTTACAAAATTACACGTAAGGTCCAAAATCCTACCATGCTAAAAAGTGAATTTTTTTAAAAAGAGGTTAAAGTCCTTCATAATGCAAGAGAGATAAATTAATTCACTTAATATTCATAAACTTTGGTGGCGACCCTAAAAAGTCAAAAATGGAAAAAGAAGAAAGCATGCAATACTTAGCTCATTTTTACCTTTTTTTTACTTTTGACTTAAACATACTTTCTTCTTTTCCATTTTTTTCCTTTTTAGAGTTGCAAGTTTGGCTATACCCTAGTCATATTTATGTTTATGCCAATAATACCTTAGAGATTTAACTGTAGTATCCTTCCATGCAAGCAAGCTACCCTGTAGGTCCTATCATCATGGTCCAGGTAGAGCCAGAAGTAGCAAGGAGCTAACCATACCATTTTTCAATGTCTTTTAGTCATTGTCTACATTCAATCCATCCTAATGTTAAACCCTTCCCTAGCTATAATGACATAATTCTGGTTTTACCATCCACATTTACAATACTAACCAATTGTGCAAGGCTAAGTGAAAGAGGTATGCAATTGGGAACCAACAAATATGAATCAGATTGTAGCTAAACAACCAAAACTATCTTATAACAAAGAAAAGGCAATGTTCAAAATACACTAGATATAAACCAAAGGTTTCATTTGTTATAAAATTTCTTCCTTCCCATCATACTTTTCTAGGTAGGTATAACATTTATTTAGTTTAAAATTTGACTAATTTTTTTCCTATCTTGTCAAGAAGAAAGGACACATCTTGCCTAACATTAACCAAAATCTATAAAACATGGATGATAACATTGGATTTTTCAAAGGGAAAATTATTTTCGTGATGATAAATTTTGTTTAGTTTTTATTTGGATTAGTCTTTTCATTCGAAAAGAATGAAAACTTGTTTTAATATTACAAAGAAAATGTATCTCTAAAATAATTTGGATGAGAAGTTCTTAAATTTTGATATATAAAAATATATATATTCTTCTCAGTGAAATTTTATTAGTAATGTTTGTTTACTTATAAGTATTTTTGTCTATTATTCTCATAATCACGACTTTTTAAGTTATTTAATTATTATAAATAAATTTTATTAATAATGACATATGTAATAATTACATTTTTTATTTAATAAACTTATTAACATACATATATATAGAAATTTCATAAATTTAATAATATAATAAGAATAATTAAATATTTTAACTTAATAAATATTTATTAATTGTAAATAGATGCCTAATTATATATATGCCTAAAAATTCCTGTACTTACATTATTACAACTGTGGCTTCATTTTTTTCTAAATCTAAGGCATCCTTCTCAATTTCATTATTTTACACAGTAAGATGATTAGGAAGTGAACCTTTCCACCAAGTGAAGTCCTTCTTTCTTTTGGAGTTAAGGAAATATTTTGTTAAATGACTAGTGAAGAAGCGAATACAAAAATGGAATTATAGGCCTTTGTAGTCAAGGGGTTGGGACTAAGGGCAGTCTTCCACTTTCAGCTCAAGATTTTTAGGGAGCTCCTTGAAAGTGTCCAAGTTAACTAATATTATATAAAATGTTGTTTTTGAAAACAAGGTTGTGACAAGGTTAACTTGTTGAAACTCGTAAATTCAATTATCTATAGCCTTAAAGAAGAGGATTGATGAAAAACTATAAAAGAATATTATGGAGGTGAATCCAAATGGGTCTAATATGGAATGGTTCAATGAGGGAGTTGAAGTTAGGAATCCATGGATTCATCACAAGGAGGTGATGATCAAAGCTCAATATCCAATTTCAAATTTCTCCTAAATGTTTTTAAAAATCATGATAAATGTTTCTATGCACTAGGGTATATTTCCAATCTACCTTACATGAGAGGTTGCCATTGCTCAAATATTCATGCATATAGATTCACAAGTCAACTCTCTAGTTGCATCAATCATGGATGGGTCCCTAATGTATATTAACTCTTTTAGTCTTAATGATTTTTTTGTCCTCAACATCTTTCTAATCTAGGTTTTTTGGCCATATGCCTATTGTATTTTTAATAAAATGTTAGACTAGGGTAATCTTAATCCTATATTTTTAATTTATATGGGTACAGGTCCTATTTTTAAGATCAATTAAATTTTTTCTATAAAGATGATTATAAAAAAAATGTTTTTGGTTGATATTCATAATCCATTACACATGATGACAAAAATAATATGGATCAAAATAACTAAACATAAACGTTGGTTAAACATGGCTATATGGTTAAATCACTATTCCACTTTTATTGCAATAACTTTTACATTTTTCAATGGTGTCATAATTGCATGTGGAAACTGATCAAGAAACACCAAGCCCTACAACAGCCCCATGAAACCATGCAATATAACATGACAACTATGAAAAAGTAAAGTGATGTAGCTTTTTTTTGTTATAATCATTACAAAAAATACACAACTAAAAAGAATGCACTTTTTTCCATATTTCTATTTGTAGAGACATGATTTTAATATTATTTTAAAGTGTGAAAAAGTAAAGCAACATTACAACTTTTCAGTTGTAATCATTACCAAAAATGCACAGTTGAAAGAATGAGATTTCTGCCATATTTGTATTTGTAGAGACATGATTTTATCATTATATTAAAGTGAAAGTGCAAAGGACAAGTTTAATGTGTCCTCAACCATAAATGGCATGAATTAAAAATATATTGTAAGTTTCAACATACAAATCATCCCAAGTAAGATGAAGTTTATCCGTCTGTCTGTCTTTCTTTTTGTCATGATAGAGACCTACCAAGGCTTTTCTATTGTATATTATTTGCACAAGTGCTCAGATGAAGCCAACTATGTTAAATAGGGATTTTTTGCATAGCATAACATAGCATAGTAAATCCCAATTTAACATAGTTGGCTTTGTCTGAGAACTTGTGTAAAGAATATACAATAGAAAAGAATTGGTATGTCTCTATCATGACAAAAAGAAAGACAGACAGACAAATAAACTTTGCCTTACTCAGGATGATTTTTATGTCAAAACTTACAATATATTTCTATGAATCATGCCATTTTTTATCAAGAAAACATTGAACTTGTTCTTTGCACTTTCACTTTAATATAATGTTAAAATCATGCCTTTACAAATAGAAATATAGGAAAAAACCTATTCTTTTAAGATATGTATTTTTTGGTAATGATTACAACACACAAGGTGCAATGTCACTTTAATTTTTCACACTTTAATATAATGTTAAAACCATGTCTCTAAAAATAGAGATATGTCAGAAAGCTCATTATTTTCAGTCATCTATTTTTTTAATGATTACAACTAGCAAGCTATAATGTCGCTTTACTTTTTCATAGTTGCCATTTTACAATCCATGGTGTTGTTAGGATTGTTGTGGAAAATGGTTTTTCCTTATTACTTTATGCACACAATTATTACTCCATTCAAAAATGTAAAAATTATTTCAATAAAAGTGGAAAAGTGATTTAACCATATAGCCATGTTTAACAAATGTTTACGCTTAGTTATTGTGATGCATATTTTTTGTCACCACGTACAATGGATTATGAATATCAACCAGCCACCTTTTTATTATAGTTTTATCTATAAAAAAAATTAAACTAATCTTACAAAAAAGACCTTTACCCATATAAATAAAAAATATAGAAATAATATTACCCTGCTCTAACATTTTGGTAAAAATATGATAGGCATATGGCTAAAAAACCAAGATTACAAAGATGTCAAGGAGGAAAAAAAGTCATCATAACTAAAAGAGTTAATCTACATTAGGGACCCATCCATGACTGATGCAACCAAAGAGTTGACTTGATAATATATATGCATAGATCTTTGAGCAGTGGTAGCCTCTCATGTAAGGTAGGCTAGAAATATACCTTAGTGCAAAAACATTTTTAATTATGGTTTTCAACAACATTCAAGACAAAGTTGAAATTCAAAATTGGATATGGAGCTTTCATCATCACCCCCTTGTGATGAAGCCATGGCTTCTAACTTTAACTCAATCATCGAACCATTTCATATTACACCCATTTGGATTCACCTCCCTAATAGTTTGTTATAGTTTTAATCAATCCTCTACTTTAAGGCTATAGATAATTGCATTTATGAGTTTCAACAAGCTGAACTCACCACAACCTTATTTTCACACACAACATTTTTTATAATCATAGTTAACTTGAACACTTATAAGGAGCTTCTTTAAAATATTGATTTGAAAGTAGAAGAGTGCCCTTGGTCTGAACCCCTCAACTACAAGGGCCTATAATTCCATTTTTATATTAGCTTATTGACTAGTCATTTAACCAAAGATTTCATCAACTTCAAAAGAAATAATGACTCTAATTGGTGGAAGGATTCACTTCCTAGTCATCTTACTGTGTAAAATGATGAAATCAAGAATGATTCCTTAAATTTAGAAAAGAATGAAGCCACAATTGTAATAATGCAAGTAAAGGACTTTTTACACATATATTTCATAACCAAAAAACTTGAATGATAGGATTTTGAATTAAATACAGGTATTTAGTTGACATCATTATCAGGTTTGCTAGAGTACCTATGTGGCTAAGCCACATATTCTAACATGCCCTGGCCATAGGTTAAAATAAAAAGGAAAACACACAATTAACAAGAAGAGAAAGAGATCTATATAAAAGAAATGCAAGGATTTTAAATGTTTCAGGACAAAGATTTCAAACTTCCTTAAAAAAAATTGACATTAAATTTAATCCCATAGGTGTTGACCAAATTTGACTTTTAGGTCAAATTGGGGCACCCCTAGGTAAAAAACATAACTTCTATATGTTTTAGGGGGGATAATTTATTGTCATGGGTGTATTTCATGTTATTTAATGCACTTACAGCCTTAGTCATAGTTTCATCAACCTAATTGACTTTTTAGTTCATTTATTATGCTTTTAAGGGTCATTAATACAAGTGGCACAGTTCCTAGGGTGCCTATTGTCTCCAAATCTTGCACCTTAGAAGAGGGTGTTCAGGCCTCTTCTAGATTTAAGCAACATTGGGACATTTCCAGGCATGTGGGTAAGCCTATAGGGGAAATGAACCTCTAGATTTAAAGGGCTAGCTCCCTATATGTATTCTTCAAGACAATCTCATGTCTAAACCAGCTTTCTTGAAGGGAAAAGAGTTATAAATTATAGAAAAGGAAAACCTACTCTAAGAATGGTGATACACCAAGATTATCTTCCACATGAATATCATATTATAGTGCACAATACATCAAAACACACAGACTATTCCCAAACTCTAAGGATTCTAACACAAGTATTTCAACATAGAGGTGAGATGTTTAAAATGACACAAGGCAAAATAACTGAAAGGAAAACTTTGCACATTTTAAAATAGTAATACACATGCAAAAATTCAATACACTTAGACACACTATGTATGACCAATTAGTTTCAAAACTCTTGCTCAGGCATGAAGGACAAAAGACAGAAGGATGAAAACCATCACTTACTATCACTATATGTCTCTTACACACTCAGACATTTGCACTTGAAAGGAAATAAACTATTACTTAATTCTTAAAGGTCAAATGTGATATCATTCTAGTAGGGCTTCACCATACACTATGTGAATGATTTTAACTTAGCCCAAGGACTGTATATATAGCACAAGAGATGTGAGAGAGGGAGAGACCTTTGAGTGCCAAAGAGAGGAATCAATCTATTAGGAGTCATTGTCTTTAGCTGCAACCATCTTTGCCAGTGATGCTCTTTTCAACCACATGATTGATCCATGTCATCTCAAGTGGTTACACTCTTGGCCTACTCTCTCAAAGATGTTCCTCCAGTGTTCACACTTAACACAATCAAGATGTTCTTGGGCTGAGTTATGGCATCAAAGAAATTATCTACCTATTATAGATTTGTCACTTTCATTATATTTGGTTTTGTCCTTCTTTTTTGATTGGTCCTTAAGGAATGACTCAGATCCTAATTGATCAATGGTTATATAAGCTCTCTCATTATTTTGATGGATGAAGGTTGTGAGCCCTTGGATCTACTTGTGAGTCCTTCTATTTGAATACCAATGGCTATTTTCAAAGGTGGAATTTTTATGTTCATGCAACCATATTTCTATATAATCCCTTCTATTCTCTTTAGATCCATCTTTCTATAGACTCTACATGACTTATATACCCTTTAGACTTTTCCCAAGTGTCCCTTCAAACCTTTGGAAGTGGACCAATTGTACTTTTCAAATGGACACTTTTGAAGCCAAAAGACCCTTCATAATTTTGTGTAGGGCACTTTTCAAGTGAAAAGATCCTATAAAAACTTGAAGTGCCTTTTAGAAGAATGAATTCACCTTTTCAAACTTTTTTCAAGTGACCTCTTTCTTGAAAGAGAGACCCTTCGAAACCTTTGAACTGTACCCTTCCTTGGAAGATACCCTTTAGAAGAAGAAAGTAGAATTTTCTTTGAGGAAAATGCCCTTTGGATTTTTTTAAAGTGTCCCTTTGGAATTTTCTTGAAGGACGCTTTGAAGAAAAAGACCTTTCAACAATTGCAATATACCCTTCAAAAAGATTATTTTAGACAAAAAGTCTAAAATAATTCTTTTAGAAAAGTTGCAAAGATAAATTCTTTCAGAATTTTTGTCTGAAACAAAAAGTTGAAAGAATTCCTTCAGAGAATTGAAAAGAAGATTTATTTTGAAAAAGTCACAAAGGAGAATTCTTTTAGAATTTTTATTTCAGATAAAAATTTTGAAATAAAGAACAAACCCAAAGAATGAACCCTTCAAAAAAGTGGAATTGCCCTTTGGAAAAGAGCAAAGTGTCCCTTCAGAAATGTTGAAATGGTCCACCTACCTAAAAATTTCCCTTTGAAAACTTGAAAAGAATTGCTTCGGTAAAAATTAAATTTCCCACTTGGAGAGAAGATGACCTTTTGACAAGATTGTCTCGAACAAATTGTCTGAAACAATTCCTCTAGAAAAATTGAAAGCACCATTTTTCAAAAGACCCTTCAAAAAACATGTAATAGACAATTCTTTCAAAAAGATGTAAGGAGTGGCCCTTATTTGTTGATGATATAAGGGCCACTCCACAAAGTGCCAAACTTTGTATGTCTACCTAGCTTTTCTCTGTTTTCATCCCCTTTCAAGACCAAGTCACCCTCTTTTAACACTCTTGTACTTGTTCTTTTTTCAAAGGACTTATTCATGAGTACTTGATGGTGATCCATATCCTTGTGTGCATCATTCCTTGCCTCTTGTAACTTCATTAGTTCTATCAACTTGACTTCTATTGGAGTGTTTTCAATTAATTCCATCTGTTGTGCAAGTTCTAGGGTAGGGAGTTCTTGGGATATGGACAACCTAGCTTCTCTCCCATAAACAAGTACAAATGGAGAGTTACCAATTGATTTATTAGGAGTAATCATGTCTACCCATAAATCTATGTTCAACTTGTTGTGTCAAGATCTTTGATTATTCTCCAATGTTCTATTAATGATCTTGATGAGGTTCTTGCTGGTAGACTCAGCCAATCCATTACCTTGAGGGTAATAATGGGATGAGTTACTCAAGTGAACTCCATTCCTCCATTCCCAATTAAAAGTTTTGACACTTATGAAATCAAGTGCATTATTAGAAATGATGACATGGGAAACTCCAAACCTTGTTATAATGGTCTCATAGAACTCCAAGATAGTGTTTTCATTTGCCTCCTTCAACGTAATAACTTCTACCCACCTTGTGAATTAGTCAGTAGCAGTCAATATCCATTTGTGTCCATCACTTGATAGAGGGTTGATCATACCAATGAAATCAAGGCCCCATTGTATGAAAGGCTAGTCCACTTGGATAGGATTCAATGGAAGGGCTGCAAGTTTTGTTTGCCTACAAAGAAGGCACATTTAGAACACACCTTATCCCAATGATAATAGTAATTAAAAAGACTATGCCAATAGTAACCAACCCTCATTATCTTTGCAGCTATAGTTCTAGAAGAGAAATGACCTCCATCTATACCATTTTGAAAACTTTCCAGTAGCATATCAAATTGACCACTTTCAACACACCTCAAAAACACACCATTTGTGTCCTTTCTAAAAAGAACATTATCAATAAGGAAATAGGGAATGGTCTATGATCTAAATTATCTCCTTTGAGACTTGCTCAAATCATTGGGACACTCACCATTTTGAAGAAAACTAATGATGTCTAGTGTCCAGCTCTGAATTGGTATGTGATCAGCTAGTTGGGGGTGAACTTGGTTGATCAAGAACTATTTTTTTGGCTCTTGAAAATCTAAAGCTAAATGTCTACATAATCCTTTTCCTCTCACCAAGTTTTTCACCTTGATGTCCATGTCATACTACATCACTTTTGTGATCCAGCCAGCTCTTTTTTCATTGAGGTCCTTGCTTACGAGAAACTCTTTGGTGTTGGGATGAGCAACCATGACATGTATCTTATTGTTTGACACCATGTGCCTAAAGGTTTTCAATCCCCTTATCAATGTCAAATATTACTTCTCAACAAATGTATATCTGACCTCATAATCCTCCAATCCTTAGTTGAAGAATGCAATTAGTTTCTCTATCTCTTCATCATTATTTTGCATAAGCATGGTTGAGATTGTATCAAGGTTGGAAAAGGTATAGAGTATGAAATCCTAGGAAATTTTTGGGTTTAAGAGAGTAGGGTATTTTATAATTACTTGCTTGATTTTCTCAAAATTTCTATTTCCCTCCTTTGTCTAAGTAAAAACTTGGTCTTTTTTAGCATGGCTCTGATAGGCTTTACCATAGCTGCAAAGTCTAGAATAAACCTTCTAACAAAGTTTATTTTCCCCAAGAATCTTTGCAGTCCCTTCTTGTGTTGAGGTAAGGACAAGCCTAGGATAGCCTCAATCCTTTTGGGCTCAATAGACAAGCCTCCTTCTGAAATAATGTACCCCAAAATTTTACCTTCATGAATAGTAAATATGCACTTTTTTGGATTAAGGGATATTCCATACTCTCTACAATTATCAAACACCTACCTTAGATTTTTCATATGATCAGCAACATCTTTTGAAAAAATAGTTACATCATCTAGGTATACAAGTAAGAACTTATTGATCAAACCTTTAAAAGCCATGTCCATTGCTCTTTGAAAAGTGTCTCCAACATTGGACAAACCAAAAGGCATCTTCTTGTAGGCAAAGGTTCAGCACTTTATAGTGAAGCCTATCTTGAACTGATCCTCCTTATTTACCAATATTTAGTTGTAGCTTGAATAACCATCAAAAAGAGAGAAGTGTTGGGAACCTGAAACAACTTGCAAAATTTTCTCCATAGAGGGTAGTGCATAATGATCTTTGAGAGACACTCTATTAAGGTCTTGAAAATACACACACAACCTAATTTCTCCATTATTCTTTTAGATAGGCACAAGATTGACCACCCAAGATGAATGTTTGATAGGAAAGATGATCCTATACTCAATCAACTTGGTTATCTCTTTCTTCATGAGTTCTTCTATCTTGGGATTGATAGGCTTTTGCTTTTACTTGATCAGTTTAGCTCTAGGTTCTAACTCGATGGTATGATGAGCTAGACTTAGATCAAACCCTTTCAAGTCTTTATACTTCCAAGCAAATATGTTATGAAACTCTTTGCACAATTCAATAAAAGCTTGCCTCTCAGGTTGAGAACATACCTTACCAATTTTTAAAACTCTATCCTTAAAAATCAGGACTCTTTCATAGTTCTATTCCTCTATTGACGTGCTCACTCTTTCTTTCTTCTTCTGATCATCCTCATTGAAAACACTCTCTAAGGTAATCAGCCCCTTAGGTATCTTGTTTGTCTTCAATTGAATGATTTTCTCTTCATATTCATCATGTAGTCTCTTTTGGTTTCTTGAGGATAAACCTACCTCATTTTTTAGGAAGTGTAAAATGTGTTCATCACTTTCAAAAACCTACCATGACACTTCATTATCTAAAATAGAGGGCCTCACAATGATCTTGATATGAGATTGATCTTTCTCATGTCCCACATTAGTAGCTGTATCAAATTGTGCCCCTATGGCAACCAATCTGTCAGCATGTTTATTGGAATCCCTTGGTATGGGTTGTATGTTGAAGGCATCAAAGTCTTATAGTAGGTCCCATACCCTATGCTTTGAGCTTCAACTAAACCATGAGACAACAACATCCTAGAAAATCTTGGAGGGAGTCTTCTAGCTTATATCAAGCTATTTTCAACTTCAATAGCTATTTCATATGCATAAAGTAGAGTGAATCCTCACATAGATTGTAACATCACCACTACATCAGTACCAATACCTTTGAGATAGGTGGGGAACACAAAGTTTGGGGGAGGTCTCATGATAGGAGGTAACCTATGTCATGTCCTTTGAAATATTTCATTGAAATCCCCCATAGATTTGTTAGGACCTCTCTTTATCACATTTAGTTGATGGATCAATGAAGTGTGGTCACTCTTATTCTCAAATATAGTCACCACCAATTCCCCAAAGCCATCCCAACTTGTAATACAACCACCTTCCAAATTTCTATACCAGTCAAGTGATTTGCCTTTTAGAGACATAGCAGGCAATCTAATGGCTTTTTGGCTCGAGTGACATTATGGAAGTTACACAAATTCAAAATGTCCCTAATATGCTCAAATGGGGTAATAGGACCCTCTCCATTGAAACTAGGGAGACTCATGGTAGCATTGGGAGCAATAGGGTCATATGCAGGAAGGTTAATTGGATTTTATGTGTTAAAGGCTAGGAAAGGTTGTTGTCTATAAATTTCTCTTCTTTCCTCTTGATCTCCTATTTCTCTAACTTACTCAACTTCTTCTTCTTCTTTTTCAAAACCTCCTTTCCAAGGATCTGTAAGTGCTGGGAATGGTTTAGGGTGTTGTTCTTCAAGAAGAGCTTCAGCTAGAGGGGCTTGATTGGAAGTCCTAGATGACCTAGTGAGGACCATGAAGTATAGTGTGGGAAACTTGATCTACAACTAGAGATTCTCACCTTTTGGAGTCACCAAATGTTGGATTAAGGATATTTCTACAACCCTAAGCTTGTCAAGACTAGCATTCACCTTGACATGTAAATAATTGGTCCCATCAGGCATGCCAAAACTGTTGTCTCCAAATCTTGCACCCTAGAAGAGGTGTTTAGGCCTATTCCATATTTGGGCAACATTGGGACATTTCAAAACATGTGGGTGTGCCTATAAGGGAAATGAACCTCTAGATTTAAAGGGCTAGCTCCCTGTATGTATTCTGAAAGACAATCTCATGTCTAAACCATCTTTCTTGAAGGGAAAAGAGTTAGAAATTGTAGAAAAAGAAAACCTACTCTAAGAATGGTGATACACCAAGATTATCTTCCACATGAATATCATATTCTAGTGCACAATATAGAAAAAAACATAGATCGTTCCCAAACACTAAGGATTCTAACACAAGTATTTCAACACAAAGGTGAGATGTGTAAAATGACACAAGGCAAATGAACTGAAAGGTAAACTTTGCACATTTCAAAATAGTAATACACATGCAAAAATTCAATACACTTAGACACACTTTATATGACCAGTTAGATCCAAAACTCTTGCTGAAGCATGAAGGACAAAGGATATAAGGATGAAAACCATCACTTGCTATCACTATACTTGTCTTACACACTCAAACAATTGCATAGAACTTGAAAGGAAACATAATAGTACTTAATGTTTAAAGGAAAAATGTGATATCATTATAGTAGGGCTTTGCCATACACTTTGTGGATGATTTTAACTTATCCCAAGGGCTGTATATATAACACAAGAGACATGAGAGAGGGAGAGACATTTGAGCACCAAAGAGAGGAATCAATCTATTAGGATTCATTATCTTTAGCTATAACCATCTTTGCCAATGATGTTCTTTTCAGCCACATGATTGATCCATGTCATCTCAAGTGGTTACATTCTTGGCCTACTCTCTCAAAGATACTCCTCCAAAATTCATGCTTAGAAGAATCAAGATGTTCTTGGCCTGAGTCATGACATAAAATTAGTTATCCACCTTTTGTAGATTTATCACTTTCATTTTGTTTGGCTTTGTCCTTCTTTGATTTATCCTCAAGGAATGACTTGGAGCCTATTTGATCAATGGTGATATGGGCTCTCTCATTTTTTTGATGGATGAAGGACGTGAGCCCTTGGATATGCTTGTGAGTCCTTTTGTTTGAACACCAATAGATATTTACAGAGGTGGAAGTTTGATGTTCATACAACCGTATTTCTACGGGCTCCCTTCTATTTTCTTTAGACCCATCTTTTTATGGACTCTACATGACTTGTATACCCTTAAAATGTTTCCCAAGTGTCCCTTCATACCTTTGGAAGTAGACCAATTGCACTTTTTTTAAGGACACTTTTGAAGCCAAAAGACCCTTTAGACTTTTGTGTAGGGCACTTTTCAAGTGAAAAGATCCTATCGAAACTTGAAGTACCTTTCAAAAGAATGGAATTGTCCTTTCAGAATTTTTACAAGTGACCACTTTCTTGAAAGAGAGACCCTTTAGAACCTTTGAACTATACCCTTCCTTGGAAGATGCCCTTCAGAAAAATGAAAGTAGACATTTCTTTGAGGAAAAGGCCCTTCAGATTTTTTGAAAGTGTCCCTTCAGACTTTTTTTGAAGGACACTTTGAAGAAAAAGACCCTTCAGCAATTTGCAATATAACCTTCGAAAATATTATTTCAGACAAAAAGTCTGAAACAATTCCTTTGAAAAAGTTTTAAATATCAATTCTTTCAAACTTTTTGTCTAAAACAAAAGGCAAAAAGAATTCCTTCAAGAGTTGTAAAGAAGAATTCTTTTAGAAAAGTCGTAAAGGATAATTCTTTCAAACTTTTTGTTTTGAAAAAAAAGTCTAAAAGAAAGAACAAACCAAAAGAATGAACCCTTTGGAAAAGTGGAATTGCCCTTCAGAAAAGTGGAATTTCCCTTCGAAAAAGAGCAAAGTGTCCCTTCAAAAATGTTAAAACAGTCCACCTACCTAAAAAGTGCCCTTTAAAAACTTGAAAAGAATTCATTCAGCAAAAATGAAAATTCCCACTTGGAGAGAAGATGACCTTTTAGAAAGATTGTTTCAGACAAATTGTTCAAAACAATTTCTTTGGAAAAATTGAAAGCACCAATTCCTTTGGCAAAAGACCCTTCAGAAAACTTGTAATAGAAAATTCTTTTATAAATTTGTAAGGGACATTTCTTAAGAAGATACCCTTTGGAAAAAATGTAAATGTCCCTTCAGAAGGGCAAAATTACCCTTCCAAAAAGTGCAAGTGTCCCTTCAGAAACATTGAAGTGGACCAATCCTTTGAATGAACAAACCCTTGGAAAACATTGTTTCGGACAAAATTTAAAAATAATTCCTTCGAAAAAGCTATAATATACAATTTGTAAGAGAATGATCCTTTGGTAATCTTGAAAATGACCCTATGAAAAAGTGGAACTGCCCTTTGGAAAGATGGAACTACCCTTCGAAAAGGTTGAAATGTACCAATTCCTTGAGAAAGAGACCCTTTGGCAAAGTAAAAAGGACCAAGTTATTTAAGAAAAGAAAGTGACCAATTCCTTCAAGACTTGGGAAAAAAAACTTGAAGTAAAACCTTGAAAAAGGAAAAAACACTTGAAAGGAGACTAAACAAAAGCATTCTCTGAAGAAAACCACCCTTGACATTTTGTTGTGGGGATAAACCATTCTTAATGTTGTATTTAGCCACAATGAAAAGGCAAAACATGGGAGTGAATTTTAGCTAATAGTGCATAGGTGTATTAATTTATTTAAAAACATCCAAGATGTTAGTATAACTATCAGGTATGTCAGTTACATCAGAGTATTTCAAGTTGTCTAACTAAAATTATAAAAACCAACTGAAAAAGAGAGAAAATGGCACTTGTATGGATCATGGGGAAGTGTGACATATGGAAAAGGATAATGGAAGGACTATTCACCTTCTTAACACTCATTCCAACATTTGTTTCACTCAAGAAGTGTCATTTTAAGGCCAAAACTATTCTTCACCTTCCTTGGTTCCCTAGACAGATAGAAGTGACTTGCAAGTTTTTGCTCAGTATGGACAGCTGGAGATGTTTCAAGTCAAATAATTTTGGGAGTTTATATTAAACTCATATACATTAATTTTCATATAAATATTTTGAATAATAGTGGCATGTGCTTCATGAAACATCCTCATTAAGTTGATTATACTTTTTGGTGGCTATTTCATGCACCCTATAAGTTTTGATCTATTTTGGTCAAATTCATTTGAACCAATTAGTGACGTTAGATCCAGATGATTTTTAATTAATTTTCATATGTTTTCCATTTTTAGTTCCATGTTTAATTATGTTTGGATGAGCAAGTTAGTCCATGATGCAAGTAGGTGGCACCATGTGTAACTTTAGCTAAAGTGTTTCTTGTGTGTTGAGTGTTTTCTCCTATAAGGATCTCATATAGCTAGGAAATAGTATTCCACAAGTCTCTAGGTCATGTGGACACCTCCTTCCATGTTTTGGTTTCACCATGTCATCCTTTGAGTATTTTGTAAGCTTTTCTTCCTCCATTGTCAACTTCATGCTTAGCTTCACTTGCAATCACATGTATGGGCTTGTTTATCTTGTTCTTGGAGCTGTATTCAAGGTTTATCATTTGTTAATACCATAAAGTGTTTAAGATAGTCCATTTATATGATTAAAAATGGTCTAAGTGTGGTCATTGTTCTATGCATCTGCTAAAATAGTCTTGAGATGCCCTGATTGCTCTTATCCATGTATATACAGGTAATTTTTAGATCAGATAAGGTGTATTGAAGCTATATTCAAGGTGTTTAAGAGTAGAGGTCTTATTTTTTAGGGTTTTAAATACATTTGAGATGATTTGAGGCTATTCACCACCAAGTTTTTTCCCAATTCCATGACCTACCTATGTAACACACCTAATGCACACCTACAGGGCTCTTGTTGATGTCATGTTGATGTGTGGAAGAGTTAATGTGTGTTCCAACCTCTTAGTCTTGTTAGAGGTGGATGGGGAGGTTTGATATAAGCATATAAATTTTATGTACATGGATGGTTTCATAATTTCTCATATCTCACTCATTGTTGGTGTTACAAAGCATCCACCTACAGGTGGTTGAGCAGGGTACCAAAAGCCTACATGAGGAGATGGAAACAACTTGATACCTTTTAAAGACCTTGATATGATGAAGTTTTGACAATCCCTGTAAGTGTCTAAAAGGCAAGAAGGAGTGTGGAACTATGTTTGGAGACAAGAGAATGGGTTTAAGGAAGTTTTACCTAAAATGATAAAATAAAGACTAAAGAGCTTTTTGTAAGTATCCTAAATCATGGTGGTATAGGGTATTAAGACATATAATTAGGTGTATCTTATAGCCCCTAACATAGAATATACCCATTCCAAGAATTAAGGTCAAATATTAGAGGGAGATAGGTTTATGAAGGCCTCAAATATGCCTAAAAAAACACTAAGATACTTCATTGAAGTCTACAAACCTGTAAGAGAAAATGACCTCTTGTTACTTTGAGAGAGCAACATTTAACATTCTAATGGCTAAGGTGATTTCAAAAGATGATATCAGGTCTAATGTCTTTAATTGAGTAAATATAGATTTTAATTTTCCCTTAAATACCCATGACTGTCTATAGGGGTCCCCTATACAGAGAATGCACACCTACAACAACGTTAGATCAATGACCCCAACTGTGATGCCTATTTGATGTTTTGAGACCCTAAGAAGGTGAGTACAGAGTTAATCAAGTATTTTTTGAGAAATAAGGAATAAAAATAGTCTCTTTATCATCTTGACTAGACCCTTTTGAAGCAATAGACACCTACAGGGGTCAATGACAACAAAGTGTCTCAACCAAAAGGTAAAAAGCTATTGTAATTGTGTAAGTGTGGTTGTAGGACACTTGGGTGATTTTAATGTTGGAAAGGGATGTTTTGTGAATGTAAGAGGTTTCAAGTGAGTATTAAATATTCATGACCAAGCCTCAAATAATCCCATGAAACCTACAACAAGCCTTGAAAAATAGGGGTCTCAGTTAAAGTACAGTAGCGTGCCAAATTTTGACTATAAGTGCATAATTGGTCAAAGAGGGAGTTTGGGTGATAGTTAAAACATGTATTGATATTAATAAAAGTCATGGAAACTTAATGAACTATAAAAATCATTCAAAAACCTCACAATTGTCCCTTGTACCCCTGTGTGCACCTACATCCACCATGTTGCAATCTTGGACATGAAGGTAGGTGGAAGACATGAGAGTGTTTAGTTGAAGAGAGAGGTTTTGAATCAACCTAAGATGGTTCATTACTAATCAATGAATTTTCATACACAATCCAAGACCCCTTCAACATGTCCATACATTCTTCGTTACTTGGGCAAAGCTATCAATCCGTACATGACTCAGGAAACCTTTTGGCCCAATAGATGAACATTTGAAATCCAAGGGAAAAAGGTGTTTCTAGATGAATCCAAAGCTCCAAAAGCATTAATTGGACATGGGAAACATTTTTAATCCATCTATAGGCATTTTTTTGGCTTAGAAAGGTCACTCTTAGGAGATTTTGAGGAAAATGCAAGAAAATTAGGTTTTTTAGGCCTTTTTTTAGCATTTAGAGTTGATTAGACACCTAAACCATGGAATTAGGATACAAAATATAATAAAATTAACTATTATAACTTTGAAAATATATAAAAATAATAATTTTTCCTAATGTATAAGGGATATACCTCACTATTTTGTCTCAAAGGCTAGCTAGTCCATGAAAATCAGGGTTTGGCAAAATGAGCTAGTGAGGGGGAAATGAGCAAAATCCCACACATGGAGATTTTGGAGCCCCATTAAAACATATAATTAGGTGTATAGAAATATAATTGATGCTATGGAAACACTAGGTCAAAATTATATCCCTTAGGGTGACTAAATTTCTTATGTGCACAGTCCAACTAGGCAAATCTTCACTAGGCCTAGTGAGTGAATGAGATAAAAAGGTGAAGAGACGTGCTTGGAGAGTTATTAAATGGTATTTTAAGATCAAATGGGATGTTAAAATTCATTACAAATCAACCTAACTATAATATATTAGTCATAGCAACCAAATCTAATAGAGTGCCTATTAGACCTATTAGGCGTTGAAGAGACCTATAACCAATTGGGGGTCAATTTTCATTTATAACTCTTGGTGGACTATAAAAATTATTTATGCATCTTAGGGAGGTGTATATGGACATTTTTTAACTTAGATTATGTATGGTAACTTACAAAAAAATCCATTTCTATCCCAAAGAGAGTACAAGTATGCAGGAAAAGGAATAACAAGCTCGATGAGGTGTTTTCAAATGCTCATTTATTTTTTGAGGCTTTGCATGGGAACCAAAATAATTTCAGAGTGTTATCAGGGTCATTTTCATCAATATTGTTGCATTTAGTGGTAGGCTCAACATCAAAATTTTATGAACAAAGCTTAAGACCAAATACTACCTAAAACCCTACTTAACCCTTAGCTAGGACCCAATGGATAAAATGGAGTTGGATAGCTATCCTAATGGAATATTTTTCTCATGAAACTTATTGGAAGTTTTATAAGACTCACTCAGGATTCCTCCCCAACTTTTTCTATATGGACTTGTACAAACGGGGTGCAAAATAGGGTTTTCTTGACCATTTTTTGTGTTCTACAGGCTATAAGAGGAATTTGAGGGTGAAATAAAATTTGAAAGAAAGTTTTAGACTTAATATAACTCCATATGGTCACTTATTTTAGAGAAAAATATTCTAAGTGTTTGAACAATATCCTTCCTTTTAGCCAGTCAAAACTAGCATAGTGGACACAAAGGTGAAAACTCAAAGTGTGAGAATTTTTAAGGTGTACCTAGGTAGTATAAGGCCATGGATAGTATTTAAAAGTGTCATTAACTCCATCCCATGGATTTTCATGTAAAACTGAAGGCATTTTTGAAGTGTGTGGGGTGACTATAAAGGGAGTTTTTTAGACTACAGACAATTATGGATTCCTTCCAAGAGTTTCCAGATGATTAGGAATGCAACCAATGAATGTATATGCATGATTGAATTGCTTCCCTATTATTCCAATAATTATACCTATCCCTATTTAGTGGTGGGATGTTCAAAAAAGTTCAAATTATGAAGGCAATTTTTTAAGCCAAGACAATGAGTTTAATGCCACTTTTCATGAGTTTCATGACTTGTATGGACATTTGGACTCCTAAAATTGCATGGTTCATCCCATATCTCTTTTTCATGTAATTATAACCTCTTTTCTTAGATTCACAACTATCCAATTGACCTTTTTACTTCACTTATCTTGGTCTTCTCTCAAAAGCTATAAATATTGACTCTTTTGGCTCTTTTTAGTAGCCTCCATTGGTTAATGGTGAAACCCTAGCCAAATTTTCACTTGAATGACTCTTAAACAAATAAACAAGTGATTTTTCCTACTTACATGTTTTATAATTGGGTGTACTTGTTGGTATTGACTAGTAGAAGATGATCTTTTCTAGCATGTTATCCTTAATTATTCACTAGTGTATAGAAGAATGATTTTTACAGGTCTTTATTAGTGTTTTTTTCAAGTGTAGGAGTGTTTTAGAAGTGTTCCATTATCGTATTCTTTCAAAGAATGATTCATTTCCTTCTTAAGTATCAAATACCTTCTTGAACCTAGCTTATGAGACACTGATCTGACAATGCAACTTGAATTGTGAGTTTTATATGAAAGAAGCCTTGTTTAGCTCTATGTAGTATAAGTTCAGTCCATAAGAGGAAATATAATATTGGTGAATCACCCTTTGTTTAGCTTTCTTAGTTGTTTTATTAACCCTTTTCATCCAAAATTGATAGGCAAGAAATTACTTCAAAGAATGCATCACGGGAACTAATGCTTCTAGAGATTCATCTCAACAAATTATTACCCACAGCAAGAGAGATGTTTCCATTGTTCCACTTAGATGAGGAAAGATATCCATTTCCTTAAGGGGTGAAAATCCATGTGAAAATAGTTTTTGGCATGTTCAATGGGATTCTAAGTCCTAGAATTTTATCCAAGATTGGTACTGGTCTTGGCATACTTGTAGCTACAAGAACATCTACATTCAGTACCTGGTGACTCCACTAAAGTTTTTAACTCTTTAGATGTTGATCAATCCCTAATTTCCTTTCCAAAGGTGACCACTAGGTCTACTGCTAAATGTTTACCCTTTGAGTTTGTGCAATTTCCTTTATATTCTATCAAAAGGTTTAGGTTTGTGAATACTCATCCTTATTCAAGGGAGTTGGTGTTTAAGAAGTCCAATTTAATACTAAGATCAACCTCTAATACCCATAGTCTACATTCCAAGATGTCTAGAAACTAGCCTTTTGTACCTTTCATCAGATCATCTCCTTTGAATTTTTCCCAATATGACCAAATTCTAGGAGCAACCCTTAAGAGTGTTCCATATTTTAGTGGAGATGTCCTATTATTTCCATTAAACACATTAGAAACATATAAATATTCAACAATATCCATAATATTACCCAAGAGAATGTGGATATTAGGTTATTGGCATTATCTTTCAAAGGTAAAGCTTTGGATTGGTATGAGACTCTACTTGAAAATTCTATTGGTTCATGGGATGAACTAAGAGATCTATTCACTAAGAGGTTTGGAGAGAAGATTAATCATCTATCACTAGCTAAGAAATTGACCACTATCAATAGGGTACCACAAGAGTTTATGCCTTGTGAGACCTACTCCAAACTATGCCTTCTTGTACTATCTAAAAGCATTGAATATTGATGTGTCCATGATGATTCAATCCATGGGTGGAAATACACTACCTACTACCTATGAGATAGCCATCAATTTTGAGAATTATCTTTTTCAAGTAGGGAAGATTTCTCCTAGGCCACCAATGCCATTATTCCTTGATTTGTAGCCTCTTAGTCAAGTTACATTACCTAGCTTGGCTCCTTTGCTTAGTCAAGAAAGGTCTGCCATTGTCCCCACACATGAGATTCATGAAGTCAAGATTTTACTCCAAATTATCACTAATGAATTAGTTGCCCTAAAAAGGCAACAAGCTCAAAGTTATAGACCTTGTTAGCCTTATAATACGTCTGGAAAAGCAAATAGGTTTCCTTTTCAAAGAAATAATCAAGGATAAGGTCAAATCACTCAAGCTAGACCTTATCAAAGTTACAATCATAATTCTACCTCATCTTCTAAAGATCTTGTTTCCAATCAAAATAAATTTGTTCAAGAACAACCATGTTAGCCATCCTATGACCAAAATCAAGGCCAAGTTGCATATACCAATGAAATGCCTAGTCAAGACATGGCAATGCAAGGAAATCATGCATTTCAATTCCCACTTTTGAGATGCCAATGCAAAATAGAATGTAAATTGGAATGGAGAGTGGAAAAACACAATCTGATTCTACTCTCATAAATCATTTGGAAGGAGAGTGTTGTGCCATCAATCATTTCAAAATTCAAGCAATGTGAATGCTAGTGTGTCCTCTAACACTAGGTCTAAGAAGAGGGTTGTTAAAGAGATTAAATGGGATAATCAAGGACCTATTTTGACTCCTAAATCATATCCAATGGTGGGTGGATCTAACTCAACTCCTAAGGTGAAAAAAAATTAGAAGTCTCAAAATGTAAGGCCTGCTCCTATACATCTACCTCCACAAGCTACACCACAAGGTACTAGTGCTTCCAAAGAGCCTTCTAAGGTGAGAAATCCTTATATTAACATGTTAGATCAAATTAAGAAGTTTCACATGAATATTACATTATGGGATTCATTTAAAATATTAGGACAAAAAGATATGCTCCAAAAGGAATTGCAAGGACTAGGTAAGCAAGTTGGATCAGTTAGAAAAATGAGAATGTTGTCTTACTAAATAGAACTCAGCCCATTGAGTAACAAGTGAAGAAAAATGATAAGACTCCTCCCTTTTAATTATCATTGATCATTTGTGATTGCTTAGTTCATAATTACATCATAGATAGTGGGTCTAGTACTTTAGTTACGCCTAAGTGTATAGCAGATAAACTAGGCCTCAAGTATGAACTAATGGCTAAAGGAGTCCTACAATTGGATGGATCACCAGCAAACACCTTGGAAGTAGTTAAGGATTTGAACTTGATTTTACATTCTTGTCTTACGTTTTCCATCCCTCATGATATGGTTGTGACAGATTTACCTCCATACTTTTCTCTTTGTTTGTCAAGAGAGTTTACAGCTAAGATAGATGGATACTTGGCAACTAATTAGTCCTATATGTTTTTAAGGACAAAGTATGGTACTAAAGTGAAGATTAAATCAGAGCCTATCCACCACAATCACTTATATCATTACATGCCTAGAGTGGAAAATGTCAATTATGCTATTATTAATGAGGAAGAAATTCACATAGATCAATCTCCAACATCTTCTCTTGAAGGAGTTTTTGATTTGTAGTCAGATGAATGGGGAAATAAACATTATGAACATGATCCTTATAAATTCATAGAGGAAGTTGGTATTGGATTGTATTTCATTCATGAATAAGAGTCTTTCATGCAAAATTTGATGAATCCAAGTGAAGACATGGATGGTTTATGGCAGCTTCTCTTTAATGGATCAAGAAGTGAGATCAGGGTAGGTGGTGGAGCAATGCTAGTTTCTCCTTCCAAGGAAAGGTAATTTTACACTTTCAGATTTCAATTCTATTTTACTTTTAATGTATTATAATATGAGGCCCTTATTCATGGTCTTGAATGGGCTAGGAAAAGAGGTGTGAAAGAATTACAATTATATGGTGATAGTAAGTTGATTGTGAATCAAGTAATAGGCCAAAATGTGACTAAGAACTCTTTGATTAGGTCTTATAAGAATAGAGTGTGGAATATTGTGGAGGAGTTCCAATATTTCAACATCACATCTATCCCAAGAGAAGACAACAAACATGTTGATAGGTTGTCAACAATTGGAGCTCAATTTGATGTTACAAAGGGGATAGGAGAAGATAGGAACTAGCCACATCTAAAGGTGATTGTAAGACCCTCCATACTTAATAATGTCACTAATTATCAAGTGTTTGATAGTGACTAAAAAATATCACTTTTTATACAAGAGGAGGTTGAGTTTTCCTCCAAGAATTAGTCCAAAATATAACAGCAATATGGAGGGTAGATTGTATAATTGAAGTCAAACAAGCTCTCTAAGGGCCTAGTCACACTTGAGAGTATCTTCAATAATGATGACCAGTTTAATAAAGAAAATATATTTATATATACTAATAAATAAAACTATGATAAAGTAAAAATCTTCAAGGATAAGTTGCTTTCACTTGGGAAGGTATGTACTAGTGAAGAGAAACATGCTTTCATTGAGTTATGCAAAGAGTTTTTTCATGTCTTTTCATAGGAAT
Source organism: Torreya grandis (assembly GCA_037957365.1). Taxonomy (NCBI): domain Eukaryota; kingdom Viridiplantae; phylum Streptophyta; class Pinopsida; order Cupressales; family Taxaceae; genus Torreya; species Torreya grandis. The sequence continues at coordinate 2,584,658 of JARHVA010000603.1, forward strand.
ATAGTGAGTTGAAAGGCTTTGATCTAAACTTATCTAAAAATACCAAAGAGATAGATGGGAATTATAAGCCTATAAACTAAAGAAAACGGTCAATAAATCCTAAGATTGATCCTCTAATAAAGAAGGAGCTTACTAAGTTGATTGAGTCCAAAATCATCTTTCCTATTAAGCATTCATTTTGGTTGGCAAACTTAGTCCCTATTAGGAATAAGAATAAGGAAATCAGATTGTGTGTTGATTTTAGGGACTTGAATAGAGTTTCTTTGAAGGACCATTAGCTTTTTCCTTCCATGGAGTAAATTGTGCAAGTTGTGGTAGGTAGTGAAAGGTTTTCTCTCCTTGATGGATATTCCAGATATAATCAGATTTTGGTGAAAGAAAGTGATCAATATAAGATAGCATTTAATACTAAATGGGGTACATATGTTTATAGTAAAATTCCTTTTGTCTTGTCTAATGCTGGATATACATTTCAACGTGTAATGGATATGGCTTTTCAAGGACTAATAAATGACATTATGTTGGTGTATCTTGATGACATCATAGTTTTTTCTAAGGATGCAAAGAATCACTTGAATCACCTTAGGTAGATTTTTAAGAGATGTAGAGAGTTTGGAATCTATATTAACCCAAAGAAGTGTGTGTTTTTTATCCATGAAGGCAAACTTTTAGGACACATCAAAGAAAGAACAATGTGTCCTAAAAGTGGGTGTTAACTTCTACAGATTACTTTAAAAGATGAGTGGAGGCTATAAATCTCAATGAATCAAATTAAAGTTTAGTTTTAGACTTCTATGAAGGTCTAGTGACAAGGTTTGGGTCTCCTTCAATGATAATTTTAGATAATGCATTGGCTTTTCTTGAAATGAAGATAAGTGAATAGGATTTGAAATATGGCATCTATCTTAGTACCTCCCCCAAATATTATCCACAAGGGAATGGACTAGTTAAGTCTATCAATAAGAATCTAATAAAGATCATAAAGATAACAATGGAGGAGAACCAAAGGACTTGGCATTCCAAGTTGAAGACAACTCTTTAGGTTGATAGGATCACCCTAAAAAGAGCCATTGTAAACTCACCATACATACATGTTTATTTGAGAGAAGCTAGATTGCCTATTTCACTTGAGCTACCAGCCTCAGATCTCACTTATCAACTAGAGTTGATGCAGAATGAAAGCATGGAATTTAGGTTGTGTGAGTTTATTGAGCTTACGGAGATAAAAGATCAAGCTATGCAAACTATGAGAGCTCACCAAGATCAAAAAAAGAGATAATTTGACAAAAAATCCATGCCAAGGAGTTTCAAAGAGGGAGACATTGTTCTAAAGTTGGATGAATATAGGTATAAACCTGGAAGGCACACAAAGTTTGATGATTTGTGGAGTGGCCCATAAGTTATTACCCAATGCAAGCAACACAATGATTTCCAACTCTCAAATTTGGATGGAGAGGAGATTCATATCTTAGTCAATAGGATATATCTCAAACATTGTTACTAAGGTTCTCCTATCTCCTTGTACATAGTTTGTTGTTTCTTTGTATTCCCTAAGTGTTTATGCACATGTGTGAGTTTTGGCTTGTACCTTGCTTTGTCTTGTGTCTTGCTTTATCTTGTGTTTGTTTGGTGTGGTGTGTTTTTTTTGTGTGTGTTTTAGGAAATTCCTTGCTAGTTATCTTCAATAATTCACTGAATCCATTGTCCCTTGATAGGACAAGGCTATTGGTCCCTAGTATAACAAGCATACTACCCCTATAAGTCACCAATTTGTTGACCAAATTTGACTTTAGGTCAAATTGGGGCATCCATAGGTAAAAAATTAACTTTTATATGTTTTATGGGGGCCTAATTTATTTTAATTGGGTTTATTACATGTTATTTGATGTTGTTTAATTCACTTGTATCCTTAGTCATAGTTTCATCAGCCTATTTGTGTTTTAGAGTCATTTATTGTGCTTTAAGGGTCATTAATGCAAGTTGAATGATTACCAAGGTACCTAGGTGTCATAATTTCATTTAAAACATGAAATTTTAGTATAAATATTATGTATTTTATTTACATAATAATATTGTGGGATGTCTAACTAAAATTGCAAAAACCAACTAAAAAAGAGAGAAAATGGAACTTGTATGGCTCATTGGGATGTGTGCCACATGGGAGAAGATAATGGAGGGCCTATTAACATAATTAAAACTCATTAAATTTTTTTTCTCTAGAAGTGCCATTTTGAGGCTAAAACTGTTATGTATCTTTCTTGGTTTCCTAGACACACATAAGTGACTTACAGGTTTTACTCAATACAGACAGCTGGAGATGTTTCAAGTCAAATGATTTTGGGAATTTATATTAAAATTAGATACATTCATTTAAATATAAATATTTTTAATAATTGAGGAATTTGCTTCATAAACCATCCTCATGAAGTTGACTGTACTTTTTTTGTGGCTATTTCATACACCCTATAGGTTGTGCTCTATTTTGGTCAAATACATATGAACCAATTGGTGATGTTAGCTCTAGAGGATGTTTAATTACTTATCAGATGGTCTCTATTCTTATTTTCATGTTTCATAATGTTTGGATGAACAAGTTAGTCCATGATGCAAGAAGGTGTCACCATGTCAAGTTTAGATGAAGTGTTTCTTGTTTGTTGAGTGTTTTCTCTTATAGGGGTCTCATATAGCTGTAAATAGCATTCCATAATTCTCTAGTTCATTTGACCACCTCCTTCCATGTTTTGGTTTGACAATGTCATCCTTTGAGTAGTTTACAAGCTTGTCTTCCTCCATTGTCAACTTCACGCTTAGCTTCACTTGCATTCACATGCATGGGCTTGTTTATCTTGTTCTTGGAGTTGTATTCATGGTGTATCAGTTGTTCAAACCATTAGGATTTTAAGAGAGTCCATTTAGATGCTTATAAAGGGTGTAAGTGTGGTCATTGGTCCATGCATCATGATAAAATAGTCCTGAGATGCCCTGATTGCTCTTATCCATGTATATATAGGTGATTTTTAGATTAAATAAAGTGCATTGAATTTGGTTTCAAGGTGTCCAAGAATATAGGTCTTGTTTTTTAGGGTTGTAAATACATTTGAGCTATTTTGAGGCTATTCACCACCAAGCTTTTGCCTAATTTCATGACCTGCCTGTGTAACACACCTAATGCACACCTATAGGGCTCTTGATGATGTCATGTTGATGTGTGGAAGAGTGAATGTGTGTTCCAACATCTTAGTATTATTAGAGATGCATTGGGAGATTTTATATAATCATACAAAGTTTATGTACATGGATGGTTTCATAATTGTTCATATCTAACTCATTGTTGGTGTTACAAAGCATCCACCTATAGGTGGCTGAGCAAGGTGCCAAAAGCCTACATGAGGAGATGGAGACAACTTAACACCTTTTGAAGACCTTGATATGATGAAGAAACCTAACAATCCATATAAAGTGTCTAAAAGGAAATAAGGAGTGTGAAACTATTTTGGGAGACAACAGACTAGGTTTAGTGAAGTTTTTCGTAAAATGACAAAATAGAGACAAAAAATATTTTTGTATGTATCCTAAAGTACGGTGGTATAGGGTCTTAAGACATATAATTGGGTGTATATTATAGCCCCCAGCATATACTACACCCATGCCAAGAATTAATTTCAAAGAGTAGAGGGAGATAGGTTTATGAAGGCCTCAAATATGCCTAAAAAATCACTGAGATACTTCATTAAAGTCTATAGGCCTATAAGAGCAAATGACCTTTTGTTACTTTTAGAGAGCAACATTGAACATTATAATGGCTAAGGTTGTTTCAAAATATGAGATGAGGTCTAATGGATTTAAGTGTTAAAGGAGATATTGTAATTTTCCCTTGCAACCGCCATGACTATCTACAGGTGTCCTCTGTATGGAGAATGCACACCTACAATAGGGTTAGATCAATGACCCCAACTGTGATGCTTATTTAATGTTTTAAGACCTTAAAAATGTGAGTGTAAAGTCAAAAAGGTATTTTGTGAGTAATAAGGAATCAAAATAGTTTATTTATCATCTTGACCAAACTCTTTTAAATCAATAGACACCTATAGGGGTCAATGAGAGCAAAGTGTCTCCATCAACAGGTAAAAAGCTAGTGTAAGAGTGTAAGTGTGGTTGTAGGATACTTGGGTGATTTTCATGTTTGAGAGGTATGTTGTGTGACTTGAGGATGTTTCAATGGAGTCTTAAATATTAATTACCAAGCTTCAAATAATCCCATGAAACCTACAATAAACCTTAAAAAATTGGGGTCTCAATCAAAGTACTGCAGGGTACCCAATTTTGACTAAAAGTGCATAATTGGTCCAAGAGGGAATTTGGGTGATAGGTAAAACATGTAGTCATATTAATAAAATTCATGAAAAATCTATGAAATATAAACATCATGAAAAAACCTTCCAAGGATCCTTTGTACCCCTATGTGCATCTACAACCACCATGTTGTAGTCTTGGACATGAAGGTAAGAGGAAGACATGAGGGTGTTTAGGTGAAGACGAAGGTTTTGAATCAACCTAATATGGTTCATGACTAATGGATGAATTGTTATACACACTCCATGACCCCTTAAACATGTCCATCCACTCTTCCTTACTTGGGCAAGGTTATCATTCCATACATGAGTCAGGAATGCCCTTGGCCCAATAGATGAACATGTGAAATCTAAGGAAAATAAAGTGTTTTTGGATGAATCCAAAGCTCAAACATCATGAATTTGACATTGGAAACATGTTGAATCCACCTAAAGGTATTAGTTTGGCTTATAAAGGTCACTCTTAGGAGGGTTTGGGGAAAATGCAAGAAAATAGGGTTTTTTAGGCCTTTTCAGAGCATTTAGAGTTGGTTAGACACCTAAACCATGGAGTTGGGCTAAACCCATTAGGATGATTTTTACATGTATTGCATGATGAGATAGTTATATGTTATAGGTATACATTATAACATTATCTAGAGATATCACCCTGATAGGGTGATGAGACAATTTGATATTAGACAACACATTCCTACATATCATCACATCTTTGCATGAGTAGTTAGAGGGCTCAGTGAGGGTTATTATCAATCCAGCAATAGAAAACCATAGTTGGTCATAGGTTAGCAAACACCAAAATAATATGTGAAATTTTAAAACCTTATTTGACAGAAAGCATATTTACTAAATTCACAAGCCATATCCACTTCCAAAATTCTAATCAAATTCCTGGTGTGTAAGTTTTTTATCACTTTTTCTTCTCATATTGTTCATTGTTTCTAAAAAGTTTCATTTAATGTTTGTTTACTATTTTCAACTACTGAGACAAAATTGAATTGTTTTGTTTAAGTGATATAGTTTACATCTATCCTATGAAATTAGTTTCACTATTCACTTAGTTTCGTTATACTCTAGTCTCACAATTTTAAAAAACACCCACTTATATCCAAGAAGCAAAAAATGTGGAAGACAATGTTCCATGTGCACAAGTTACCTAGTAACTTTAGCCTCAATTGTAACATGAATGTCTACACCACATAAATTGAGATGCATGGGAAATCATTATTACCTCCTCAATAATTGAAGACATCCTAGCTTCCCTCCAACACAAAGCATCTTACTTTCAAATTTGTATTGGCATTGGAGTGCATCACATGACTGTAGTGACACTATACCAACCAAAACAAGGCAAGATCATCCAAAATATCTTCATGAATGACTTAATATATTTTTGAATATATTCCCATATTATTTTGGTTCAGAAACACAAACATATCTTATTTTTAACTTAGATGTCCTGAGCATTCATTTTGGCAATGATCATAATGACAACCTCGGTGTTTTGATTTGATCGAGACATGTTTCAAGAATATTTTCAAATCACACAACATGATAACATGAATAGAGAAATAGGTGAATCACAAGCTAGAGGAAAGGTGTACATTGCAATAATAAACAATGAAAGTGAAATAATTTATGGGCACATTTTATGCTAAGAAGCTTAATCAAGCATCAATAATGGCATTCTATAAGGGAATTTCAATTAAGTTTATTACTAGAATTTTTTTTTATTACATCTAGCTGATGAACACTCACCTTGAGCATTTTATCATCAATCCTAAAAGGGATCTAGTGGAAAAGGTTCTGATTGTCTGACATGTACACTATAATAATGCAACCAAAACCCCCTTCGCATATCCTCTACAACCAACCAATGAACACCAAGTAACTCATACAAGAGCATCCCAATATTTATCTTGATCTATAAATTTCAAATCACAATCATTAGTAGGGGCATTATATTATGTGGGTTATTTTTGAATTTGATGTATATATCTCTAAATGTTTTACACAGACCATGAGTATATCAAACTTATGTCATGCACAAGTTTTAAAAAGTATCTAAGATGATCAAATTGGGTGAAGGGGTAGATGAAGTACATAAAGAAAATAAAGTTTCCATTGATGAACGACTTGAGTACATTGAGCCCCATGAGCCAAATTATATAACCTAAATAAGCAACTAAATCAATAGATCACCTAATAGTACATGGAGATTAAGTATTTACCTATGAATCTAGCAATAGTCAAAGGTTATAAAAGTTTTTTGAACTAACAGTTTTACTTTGATTTCTCAAGTGAAGGAAACAAACCATAAGGTTACCCACTAGGGAAAAGATGTCGCATAAACTTTTCATAATATTTTTTGATATTTTCAATTGCATCTTGATTTAGTTTTATTTGGTTGGCCCACTTTTTTTGAATGATCACATTATGGACATGACATTGGTGCTAGTTGCACTATTTACACCCACACTATAATATATTCAAAGAATAACCTCATACGTAGGATGTGGGGATGTTAGCACCCTAAGTCAAACCATATAATATATTTTATTTTGTATGAAGATAACACATTTTGATATAATGGTGTAAAAAGAACATTAGGCCTCTTTTTGGTATGGGCCATATACATAAAATGTTGGGCCATGTTAATATATTATTTGGGTAGGGATTATAAATAAGATACAACATTATAATTTAGAAATCCTTTTTCCATGACACTAAAGTCTCAAAGAACTTAAGGATCAATAAGTAAAATTCTATTTTGTCATGGTTTCTTAATAATTCCTCCCAACAAGCTATATGAACCATATTTTTTTATTGCCTATCATATATTAGGCCTAAGAATTTTATCATGTTGAATAGTCCAATCATGTATTTTATTCTCTCCCATTGATTATTGTTGACCTTTGTGTTACATAACATCTCACAACTATAAACTTTATTATATGAGTCACATATAATTATCTATCATTTCTCTTAGTGCCCCTCCATGTATGGTGGCCATGAAAGTCATCACTTTTGTGAACTTATCAAATCATAGCAGCATCCTTTAGAATATGTTGCTTAGCTTAAAAAAATATGATATGTGATTTAATTTTTGTCTTACTAATCCAAATTAGTAGAGATGTTGGTTGGTTGGGCCAGTGTGATAATCCTCACGTGAAGGATCATTTACAAATTTCTTTGGGGTGGGTAGAAAATGTGTTACATTCCATCCTGACCACACCTTCTCCTCCACATAAACCCTCTCATACAATTACTAACCACCATATCTTTTTGGAACTTTCAACCCTCCTACTAAGTTGGAATCATCCTAAGTTGGTATACCCTCAGGGATGAAGTTTGTTTAAATAATTACATCTATGATACCATTATTGATGACTTTAAAATTTTCCACCCAATCCACCACTATGTCATATGCTTCCCTTTGTTTACAATCTAATAGAATTATGACATTTTATAAGTCATTATTGTTACTCATCTTATGCTACCTAAAATACATGTTTGTATTATGTGCATCCAACCAAGATCAACCTAGTAGATTGGGTTATTCATCTATTCATACTAGTTTTATGACTTAAAAATATGACATAACCTGCACTTTCATCATATTAACTTGGGCTGCCTTTAGTATCTTGAGTGGCTTATCCATTATCTTATTTTCCATAAAGAGTATATGAGGTGATATGCTCAGCTTTGAGTTACCCATAGCCATCGATGCATGCTTGATCATGAAATTGATTTTTGTGTCAATTTCTATCAATATATCTCATAACCCTTACTTTTCACAACTCATAGTTTTGAATCCACACTTCACCTTATTAATCTTCATACTCTAGATAATCTTGGATATTTATAATCATTCCTTATGTAATAGCGCAAGTATCCCTATTAACACCATGAGATCTAGTTCCAAATATACTAAAATATTAGGTTTGTCTGTGAAATATTCATTGTTCCTCACTATGGCCAACTCATATTGAATCTTTGTTATTATCCCTATTTCTTATATTATGACTTATTTTTGGCTCCATACCAACAAATCATGACTTTACACATGTGAAAACTCCACACCCTCCTCTCTATACTTGGACCTAATTCTTATTTTAATGTTTACTATTTGTTTTGTTGTTATTATGGGTGGAAGGGACTTTCTGGCTTCTTATGCTATCTCTCACTGGTCGGCATGTATAATGTTTTCCATTTACATCTTTTAGCACTACAAAATATTTTTTAACAAATGCATAAAATCCCTCAATTTTGTCTTTGTTCTTAAAATGCCTACAGTATAAGACTTTTAGTCACTTCATCCAATTATGGCATCGATCTCCACAACTCTAACATCCATTATACTTCCTTTATACTCCATGCTCAAGTATAAGTAAACTATGAGTTTTTTCTCTATGACCTCCAAGATTTTGTTCATTGAATTTGGTCATGAAAAGTTTGAGCTTCCTTTGTTTACATTTATCATCAATGAGTTATCAATTCTTCATGTCATGAGTACTAATTTCACATACCAGCTATTATTCATTTATAGTGACCTTCTTTTACTTCCTCAGCATTTAGAAACATGCTTTATAATTTTTGTAACTCATAATTTGGTATAGTGTGCCATAACCCCTCTCTAATTTGGACAATAATCCCCCCCCCCCCCCCCCCCCCCCCACTCTCTCTCTCTCAACACACTATGTTATGGCATCGATATCCACAACTCTAACATCCATTACACTTCCTTTATACTCCATGCTCAACTATGAGTTAACTATGAGTTTTTTCTCTATGACCTCCAAGATTTTGTTCTTTGACTTTGGTCATGAAAAGTTTGAGCTTCCTTCATTTACATTAGTCATCAAAGAATTATCAATGCTTCATGTCATGAGTACTAATTTCACATACTAACTATTATTCATTTATAGTGGCCTTCTATTACTTCTTCGACATTTAGAAACATGCTTCAAAATTTCTCCCAACTCAAAATTTGGTTTAGTGTGCCACAACCACACTCTACTTTGGAAAATCATTCCCTCTCTCTCTTTCTCTCTCTCAAGACACTATAATTCTTATCTCAAATTTTAGGAATCAGAAGAACCCAACATCTCTATACAATGTGCTATATCTAATATTTTTGCTTCAAGCACATAAAGTTCTCATGATCTGCTTACCTATATGCTAGATATAATCCTTAGTGCAAACTTTGATCCTCTCTTTTTGTGTTTTACAAGTTTTAAAGTTACTTTCTAATTATAAGTATCCTTCATCAATATAATAATGAAAAACTCTCTTTTAACATTCATCGATTATAAAGGGTATCTTGTTCACAAGATTGAGATAACATAATTCCTAGTCCTGCATGTTTTTTGTAATATTCTACTTGATTTCATTCAAGTTATTTAAGGAACATCTCTTCCAAAGCTACATAATGAATGCAAGTTCGATACTAACTAAAATTATAGCATCATGTGTGGATAAACTCATTTAATTTTTGTGTGAGGCTTGCAACCCTCTTAGAAGGCACCATATTTTCTTTCATGTGTAACATGATTTCACACTTATAAACATGATCTTTTAGGGTTCGTTAACCTATGTTGTTAGGTAGTAATAACGGAAGGCAATCATGACCATGTGCATTGAAAAAGGGGGAGGTTGGGGCAGAGAAATGTTTAGGTTTTATTGATTTACTACTAAACATTGGATAATTGCTACTATTTTGGCTACATTATCACTCCTATTTAAAAATTTATATGACTACCTTTTTCACCCAAATATCCTGAAGTGTAGGGTGTCTTTTGAGTTATAAGCAAAAGTTTGGCACTTTGTGTGCATTATCTCTTAACACTCTCTCTCCCTATTAGAGGATTCTTGTGTATTGAATTATTGGTCATTACTTTTTATGTAATGATTTTAAACTTTAGCACTCCATATAGTTGTATGGGCATCATGGATTTTTTTAACCTTGTAATGTCTGTAAACATCATCTCTAAGTACCTCCTTAGAGAAATAAGACTCCTCTTGATCATTATCCATCTCAATGTCTCAGGACCTCTAACCAATTATTATAACCCTTGCATAAACTGACTTCATTTTGGTACAAACCTTTCCATATAAACGTCCTCTATACACTTTATCTTATTTTTATCACCATGCACTATAAAGGATTTATCCTTCCATTGATTTAACTCGAGTAGTCATTAATGTTCAGATAACCAACTCTATTAAAGGATCCCTCAATGAGAATAAGAAATAAACTTCACGATGGAACCTAAAAATTGACTATTTTTATGCTACTTGGTGGTACACTTAACTGATTTCCACTCATTTAACATATACTAAAAAACGTCAATGTGTCACCCTTTTAGGTATACCCCATCATTTTCAGGATGCCTCTCACTTGAGGCACTTTAGAGAGCTAAGCCAAAATCTCTACGTGTAGTTATAGAACTCCTTATATTTTTCATTATTATTTAGCTACTAAAATCACCTAGAGAGAGAATTCATGATGCACAATGACATATGTATATTCCTTATCAATATAATTGTTTTAAACATGCTTACAATTTGTGTAACTATTGTTTATGTAACCCAAAAATAACTCAAAAGTTAGATTAGTATCTCATATTACTTCATCCATATTTTTTTTATTAAATGTATACATGTATTAATAGTAGAGGAGAATATATATAAGGTTGATGCATGGATAATGCAAGTTGTCAATTGTGAATGATTTAAGACACATGTATCATGCAACTACCAAGTGGAAAATTCTTATCTTCCATCTTACATGGTCAACGATCAACCTATCAATCTATCCCATATTGCAATCATGGTGCTAGGCATCATGACACTTTTACAATGTCATCTATGTGCATATTATAATTAGCCAAAATCATGTGTCAATAGGTTATAGATTTTAGAAGGTGAAATATTTCTAGATGAAATCAATTACATTAGTATCTCTTTATAGGATGACAAAACCATTGGGTTTGATGGATTTTTTGTAAAGATAAATAGCCTTTGCTCCTCTTGATAAGTTCTACAAGTATATACATAGTTACCAAAAAAACTCTATTATAGGGACAAGGACCACATCCTGACTCTAATAGTCACATTTTATGATGACATCATTTATATATAACATAATTGTACCCTTATTAATTTATTCATGTAAACTAATTTGAATGGCATACATGTACCCACATCCCACTTATCCACATATCCATGAGTCTATATAATAAAGTTATACATGCAGAAAGTGTCAGGGCTCATATCTATGCTATGATGTAATTAAATAAATTCCTAAAAATGAAGAAAAGAATCAAATTAAAGATGTAACCCATTGCTCTACAAAATATCTTCTATAAAATAGTTACATCTTATTATAGCATAGATTGGAGGTTTATTGATCTTATGCTAAAAATTATGATTATTATAAATAATTTTATAATAAAGGTCATTATAACTTTAATGGATTCTTCAACTCGTGAAAGTAATTTATAATTTGATTGAATTATTTTAATTGTATAGATCAATAAAAAAAGAGTGTTTTTATCTTTCCTCGATTTTATACATATGGAAAATATACCTTTGGGTTTTATCAATCATCTTAAAAAAATAAAATTACTTTTTTCCACTAAATTTATGGGTTATCTCTACTCCACTTCTTCCCAATTAGAACTTGCTCTGTCGAGATGCAACTTGTATTTTCGTCATAGGAAAATGGATTCTGATCTTAAAAAATACCATTTACACCACGGCACATAAAGAAGGGGAAATCGAAGCAGCTATTCTCACAGAGGAAGAACGGAGGAGTAGACTAGGCACACAAGGGAACGCTCGGATGTAAAAGCAAATCTCAAAAGAAATTAGGATGGAGCCAGGCTCAACCAAAATAGAAAAGGGACAAACATGGTCAAATATACCACCATCAAAAATGTCCACCAACAGTCAACGCAGAGCATAAAATTTGAGACCAAATCAAAGGAGAACATCGTGATTTCCTCACTGTATATTTCTTTTATAAAAAATAAAAGATGATGCCCCGGTGAGGGACTCGTGATTTCGTCAGAATGGAAATTTTAAGGAGACGAAATTATTGAAATTCCATCATTAATGCATTTTTATTTAATGTTAAACAATGAAAGAAGATAAACATCAACGAAAAACAACAATAGAATATGGACAGGTAGAAATTTTAATAACGTCCACGAGACCAAAAATAGTGTATGAGATTTCAAACTAAAAAGTAAAACTAAAGGAATGTGTAAACTGTCAGAAAAAGAGAGAAGTTTGGTCCCTAGTTCTTAAATTTGTCATTGCTCTGTTTTTGAAGATTCACTCTCCTATAATAGATCTTGATCAAAAAATCTCCGTTTCTATCATTGTTCTCAACTTCAAATATTATGAATATAGATACTCCCTATAGATTGTCCAAGTATTTAACTCCAATGTTGTTATATGTAGAGCTTTCCATGAGATAATGTCATTCTATCGCAACCATCCCTGATGTGCACATAAGACATTCTCTCTTCCCACTTTTATTTTGGAATCTTCCACCTACCCATCTCACATAGGAGTTGATGTGACCTAGTTCTCAATTGGGCTATGAACATCTTTATTCTCCACTTAAGTTTTTCCCTGTGTAGGTTTTTTGGTCATGCTCATAAGCGAGGTTGAACTTGGTCATGTAGTATTACTTTTTCCTCCCGATATGCTTTGTCCACATGCTTATTTTAAAATTTTCCCTCGCATAGCTCTTTATCTCCTTATTGGTCACTAGACACTCATGTATGTTAATATCCCACTCGTTCATCTATAATTTGTTTTGCTTCATCTATGTCCTCTTTCGCTTGCTCAACTCTTCTTTTACTAATGACTTTGGCCACCAATCCTCCTTCATGCCCTCTACTTTATTTATGTATCCTAGGAGACATAACATCATTGTAGTTTCTGTTAAGAAAATACCTATTTTAGATAGGATTATCTCGTATAGAACTTATGTTTTAATCTTGAAGGTACTTGTGATTGACGTTTATGAATTCTCTCCAATTGCCTCCACTTTAATCTTGACATACCATTGGCGCAAACTTTATATCCATAGATTACCACCGGGATTACTAGTAGCCCAAACAAGACCCTAGTGGTCTTCCAATCCCATAAATTAGCATATTTGCACTTGTTTTGAAGAGAGTACAATGTTATTCATCTTCCTTGTATTATCTTCATTATGCAAGTGTCTCAACTGAGCTTGTTCATGAAATCAAGCCCTAAATACTTGTATTTTTCTTGACTATCTCTAATGGGCTACCCTCAAACATGAAGATTGCATGACTCGTTTCTTTTCAACAAGAGAAGATCATAATCTTAGTTTACCTAGTGTTGACTTGTGTAATCACCTAAAAGTGGTATTTGAATGCTAAGAGTGCTACTTGAGACAACGTATTCCTAGCTTAGCCCTAGACCTATTCTTGAGCCTATTATCACACTTTTTAAGCCTTTGTGTGGACCACAGGCATTCTTGGTTAGCTTAAATCTAGTCTTAGGCCCTCATTTCCCAATCCTAGACATTCATGTCTAGCAGTCTACCAGTTGGACATTAGTACCACATTAAGGACACTAGATCCACATGGTGCTAGTGTCCCCAAAATTACACTAATTTTTTTTATTGTATCTTCCCTAAATGAATATATTTTCAAAGGTAAAATCCTTGTATGGTCATCCTAAGCATCTTTTATTATTTGCACAAGCTACAAAGTACTCTAAATACATGAATTTTATACCTCTGTCCACTAGATGGAAATTAGATGAAAAATACATATTCAAACATGAAACAAGTTGAGAAAAATCAAGTTTATTAATCCCTATTCTACACTACTTCTGTATACTACCATCTATAGATCCCCTAAGCTCATATTTTCTAGATTTATAATCTTAAACACACTCAAGGCATTCAAGACCACTGTCACTCTAGCATCAATTGCACTTGCATCATTACTTAGGTAAGGATAACTACATCGGGCTTGTTCCCTCCTTAGAGTATTGGTATGTAGACAACACTCTTCATAGTGGGGTGTTGAGGATGTCCAACCTATCCTACTAATGAACAAATTTTTCATCTTCTGCCTCAATTACAAATAGGATTAGGCTTTACATCATAAAATAAATATCACAAGTACAATACAAAATTTTAGACTTCATGCACGCAAGAACATAACCCAGAAACACAAACACAAGTGTACCTAGAAGTTTAGAGTTATCCTAAATGAAATGTGGTAAGTAGGATGAGGTAAATATGGGAATATAGTGTGTGGATGTGTGTAGGTTGAATAAAGGGAGAATAGTGAGTTGTTAACTCACTCATGAACTCCAACAGATCCATCTTAAAACCCAATTCAGTCATGTGGTCGTAAGCACCTACAAGGATAATGGAAATTTTAGGTTTGTCTTCAAATGTGAAATTCAATATGCAATCTTGCATGGAAGTTGCACTTTATAAGCTTATGAAGAAGTGACGGATCTTAGTGAAGGTCAGTGAAGTGATGAACATACCTATACTGGAGTCAAGTGTCAAGAAACATGCTTCTAGGGTCAAATTGGTCAATTAGCTTACAAATCTTAGGCATGGTTTAGACCAAGTTTTAGGACTTTTAAGGGGATAAATGCATTAGAAAAACTTATTTAGATAGGGTGAGAGGTGTTACAGACCTAAAAATGCCATTTTCAACTTGAACCAAACACCAAGGTAGTATATTTAAACCAAAATTCTCTCTCAAGTTCAATAAACATAGTCTACCTAGCCCAAGAGGCATCTTCTCTTACTCAGAATGGTGTAGAGGATTTGAATGGGAGATTAATCTCATAGGGATTATTAGGTACCTTGTCTACTTGTATTCTATGGCATTAGTTCTAATCCAAAACTTGAAAGCTTTGGTTGAAAGATAATTCAGAAAATAAGAACAACACAATTCAAATAATGCTATCTCTGAAAAGAGATGTTTTATTTATCAAAATTGCAGACCCAAGCATATGCTTATCTCTGAGAAGAGATGTCTGATTTCCATTTTGGGTTACATCTTCATTTATACATGATATGAAGGTGTGGGGAGGATATGGAAGGTCACCAATCTCGAGGGAGATGAATTGGTTCAACTTCCACGATTTACAGCAATACAGAATTTGAAGAATTCCTATTTTTAGAAACTTACGATTTTTAGACTGCACTACTAAAATTGAAATTTAGGACACTTCCATTGGGTTTTAGGGGGTCAAACTTCATTGAGTGGAGCTTAATGCCATCTCACGATGTTCCCCTCATTATTAGCTTTCCAACGGTTCAAATGACGAGTCAATTGGAGCTACAATGCAAAAGTTATGGCTCCCAAAAGTTCTGCCATTAAATGGGGTGGACCCATCATCCGAATTGTCATCTAAATTGTTGTCCAGATCAAGTTCATTGATTAAGGCCCTAAGATTTATGAATCATTGTTAATATGATAAACGTATCTCAAACTGCCAAGAAGATTAGCAATGACCTGATGGGAGAAATGGACACTCAAATGCCTTATAATGAGCATTCCTAATTTTGAAATGATTTTAGTGGAATCTATAGGTCCCATGGGCACCTAAGCAAACCCTTTGGTGGCATGTGTGAAAGTCATGGTGTACGAAATTGGCCTGAAAGTCAAGGTGCAAGCCTAGTTATGAATACAAGAGGATTGAAATGCAAGTGGAAGTGGGTCTTAAGAGCCTCCTAAGTTGTGTAAGGCCTTATCAAAGGAGATAATATGATTTAAATTCCAAAATATCAAATTCCATAGTTTTGCCTATACCCTATTTACTTGGTCACAATCATGTATGAGAGTGGACAAGAACGACTTTTATCCAACCAAGGAAGGTCAAAGATGGTTATGTTGTATAATGTTATTAGTAGATGAAGAGAAGGTGTTTGAGATTTTGGGGAACTCTTATGGAACTTAAAACTGTAGTCAAATATCCATGTCTAATGTCATAGTCATATACACACCAAGTGTACCCAATCAAGCAAGGAAAAAGAATACTTGAGTATATTTGTTCTCTTGGAGAACATCTATTTAGTATATTGAGTTATCTTATTATACTACAGGACTTAACAAACCATTATCAAGAATTGGAACCTATTAAATTCTTTAGGAATCACTCTAGTTACCCTTTAGGCATGACCATGCATCTAAACTAGGGTTTTGGCCATTTCTTAGTTCACCCATTTATACAAGGTTTGAGACCCTCAAATTTTCTATTGATATTGATTATGAGGTCCTAAAATTGAATCAAACATTTTCTTGAAGTTTCAAATGTGTGAGGGATGTGTGGAAGCAAATCTCAATATCTGGGCCTAAAGACCTAATTGAGGGCTAATTGAGAAGAGAAACAGGTGGATTAAGTACACTTTCACTTAGTTTCCAATCATGAAACTTTGTACAAAGAAATAAGAGTATAGTGTATACTCAAATCTATACTTATTTTTCTAGGAGCATGTGTAGAATGTTCTAGATAAGGAGCTTTGTCTATTTTGAGGGCTACAAGGAAATGCAGACAAGTATGGGCTTTAGGTGTGAAATGGATTATTATAAAGTGTTTGAGGCATCCAAAGGCATTTAAAAAGGTTTTCTAAGGTAGAGAGAGATCTCTCATGGAGAGAGATTACATTCATGAATATGAAAGCAAGATTTGAGGTAATTCAACAATAGAGGCGTAAAGAGATCAAATGGGTTTCAAGGCACCTAAAAATAGATGATCATCACTAAAATATCATTTTGGAGAGCTCCTAAGTAAATTAAAATTATCAAATATTAGAGTAAAGGGCAGTTTATGTGAGTTAATGACCAAGGAATGCCACTTGTCACTTTCTAAGCTAAAGAGATGGCAGTTTGAAGAAGAGACAAGATGTGTCAAGTAAATAGAGAAACCCCTACACCATTTGGGAAGGAAACATTATCAAAAAATAAAAACATGTCCTTGAATACCTTATGATACTATTCTATAAATTCTTTCTTGATTTTAACTCTTTTCATGAGTTATTGAAACTCATCATTGATCTCTTTTAAGCCATTTCTCTCTCTCCTTCTCCCATTCTCTATATAGGTAGCCTTGTTTGGATTTGCAAGGATCTTTTGGCTAAGTATGGTAAATCCATCCTCAACTAAACACTTGTTCTTTCCTCTAATTTGAATGAAAATGTTGTTTTAACCATAATCAAGTTTTCTCTTAGTGTATATTTGTGATTGTGCATGATTGATAGTGGTAGTATTCTAACTCCCTCTCTTTTGTCCTCTCGTTGTTACCTTTCTGCAAATAGGTTTATGCTTTGTAGGTCACATAAAGTGTTTCAACTAGTTATGTATATAATTACGTGTGTAATATATTTATGTTTAGTGTTTTATATCAGACCTCTTGGTTATCACCCCTTAGTTCATGTATTTCCCAAGACCTTCATCCTGAAATACTAGTGTGAAGAGAACTTAGCATTGAATTTGTGTGTTATAATTAGTCTTGTTTCATTTAAATAGTGCATAGGAAGGTGGAGGAAACAAATTTGGTGTATCACCACCTTAGTTTTATTTCTTGTTATTCCTATCCTTTTTCCTTTACAATCTAGTACTATAGAATTGAGATCTTAACTGATACATCAAGGGGGGCTGGCCCTATAATCTAGAGCTTTAGTCCACTTATAAGTCATCCAAAAACCAATATTAATCCCATTACATAGCTCAAGTTTATAGGGATTGAATCACCCTCTCAAGGGTGAAAATTTGAGCTATAAGAGTTACCACTCGCAATACAACACCATTTGAATGGTTCTCTGAAATATACAACTTTTTGAATAAATCTAATACACTTGATACTTTCAAAATAAATGAAAAGCATAAACTGCAAAGAAATATCCCTTCGATATGTCATCATTAGTGGTGATTTATTTGAGAGATATTTTGAGGGATACTTTGATGCTTGACAGCCAAGGAAGCTAAATTGGATATTCGATAAATACATGATAGTGAATGTGTTGGTCATTTTAGTAGTAAAGCAATGTCACAAAATTGACTCATAAAAGGTTACTACTAGCCAACCATGGAATAATAATACCAAGAATATGCCAAGTTATACGACAAATGTCAATCCCATGGCAACCTACACCATGTACCTTAATAACAGTTTCAACCTATCATATCTCCTTGGGCATTCATGCTATCAAGATTTGATCTGATCAACAAGATAAACCCAAAATCCATAGGAGCTCACAAGTTCATTATTACAACTACAAAATATTTTACAAAATGGGTAGAAGCCATCCCATTACAATCCACAAAGGGGGAGGACATTCTCTATTTTCTAATGACCAATATTATTTTCCACTTTGTCCTCCTAGCATCCATAATTATAAATAATGGAACCTCTTTCAAGAATAAATTAGTGATAAAGTTTTGGACCAAATATTAAATATGACACACATTATATAGTCCATATTACCCACATGGCAATGGTTAGGTAGAATCAATAAGCAAGACACTCAATAGTATTCTTAACAAAATAATTACCAAATTTGGTGATGATTGGTACAATCAATGGGTTTATGTATTATGGGCTTACCATACCAACATACACACACCAACATGAAAAAATCCTTATTCACTAGTATATGGCACAAAATCAATCATCCCATTAGAGTTAGAAATCCCCTCTTTACAGGTGTATTTAAAAGGGCTCATAACAGATGATGAATACAAAGAAAGATGCCTCCATGAATTAGAAAAATTGGATCACACGTGTATTCAAGCCTCAAAACATCTCAGATCTTATCAAAAATGAATCCATCAAACCTAAAATAATTAAGTCCACAACAGGAAATTTAAAATTAATGATTTGGTTTTTAAAAAAATATCAAAAACATCAATTCCAAGGAAGAGAACAAAGAAAAGTTTAAACCAAATTGCCTTGGACCATACATCATCACATAAAATCTTAACCTAAAAGTATATAATCTAGCATCACTTGATAAGAATACAATCAAAAAACCATGGAACATATCATCCGAAGAGGCTAAGCAGCATGGGAAATAAATTATTTGATAACCTCCTTTGTTTCATCCAAAGGTAATTCTAATCCTTGTAATGTTGATATCAAGAAATTTTTGCATTCACATGGTAAGGTTTTCAGTGATTTACCACCTAGTTTACCACCAGATAGAGGGTTCCAACATGTAATAAAATTAGAACCATGTGTGACACCAGTAATCACTAATCCATACCACTAGTCAAAGAGTTTTAAACAAGAAGTAAAAAAAACCATTAAATAACTCTTAGATATGGGTTTCATAAGATCGAGTTCTATCCCCTTTGCATCATCGATAGTTCTTGTTAAAAAGAAGGATAGGACCCTGTACATGTGCATTGATTATAGAGCTTTAAATAAAAAGACCATCAAGAATAGGTATCCTATTTCAGTTATATATGAGCTCATAAATGAACTAAATGGTGAAATTTATTTTTATAAGATTGATCTAAGCTATGGATATCACCAAATTCACATGAGAGATGAAGATGTACAAAAAACTACCTTGAGGTGTCATTATCGATATTTTGAATTTTTAGTCATGCCTTTTGGGATAACAAATGCTCTTGCTACCTTTCAATCTACTATGAACCATATAATTAGGGAACTATTGAGTAAATTTGTAGTGGTCTTCTTTGATGATATCTTGGTCTATAGCAAGACATGGGAGGATCGCTTAAAACATCTAGACATTTCGGCATATTAGAGGAGTATGCATTTTTTGCTAAGGAATTTAAATGTGAGTTTGGATTACCATAATTTTTATATTTGGGGCATATCATTAGTTATAAATAAGTACAAGTGGATCAAAAAAATATTCAAGCTATATTAGATTGGCCAACTACTACCTTGACATAATTGAGAGGTTTCTTTGGGTTATGTAGTTAATATAGGATATTTGTCAAGGGATTCTCACAATTGGTATCCCCTATTATAAAATTGACCAAAAAGGGATAATTTGTATGGATTGAACTAGCTTAAGTCACATTTGAGAAATTAAAAAAGGTAATGAGCTCTTGGCCAATGCTTTTAATTCCTGATTTCTCCCTCCCATTTATTGTAGAATGTGATGCATCAGGAGAAGGGATAGGAGTTGTTCTAACTCAAAGTGGGCATACTATTGATTTTAAAAGTAGGAAGTTAAAATAAATAAAGGATACTCTATTTATGATAGCCATAATGCATGCATTGGAAAATTTTGGATAGTATTTGGTATGTGGCATGTTTGTTGTGAAAACAAACCATAATAGTTTAAAATTATTCTTGGGGTAAAAAGATTTAAATGGCAGAAAATAGAAATCATTGAGTAAATTACAATCCTATAATTTTGATATATAATACATGAAGAGGAATAAAAATATTATAGCTGATGCACTCTCTAAGAAATAATCCTTGTATTCTATTTCCTCTATTTCTATTGATTGGAAGGCTAATATTACGATGGAATATGCAAAGAATGATTTTGCTACTAATATACTTGAGGGAGTGGTGAAGGATGAGAGGTATATAATATGTGATGAGCTGATCTTGTTTAAAAATAGAGTCTTTTTATTACCTAAATCTACAATAAAGAAAAAACTTTTAAGAGCACTGCATGATGTGCCAATAAAAGGACACTTGGGATACTATAAGACATATAAGGAAGTTCTGGAAAGATTCCCTTGGAAGGGCTTCAAGGATGATGTTCTCAAGCATGTTAGGAAGTGTATAATTTTCCAATATAATAAAGGGGAACAATATTTTCTAGCAGTATTACTTTAGCCTTTATCCATTCCTAGTCAAAAAATTGGAAAGTATATCAATGGACTTTATCACAGGTTTGCCTAAATTAAATGGTAGAGATTACATCTATGTAATAGTGAATAGATTAACCAAGTTTTCAAACTTATTTGTTATATCATTAAAATCTAAATCCCCTCAAGTGTCTAAATTATTTTGTAGGGAGGTATTTAGATTGCATGAACTACCACACAATATCGTTAGTGAGATGGATAGCAGGGTTCTTAGATATTTTTAGAAAGAGTTACTCATATTAACAAGTATTGAACTCACTCCTAGCACTCGATACAACCCTTAAATTGATGGAAAAATATAAATAGTGAATAAATGGATAGAGGATTACTTAAGGAATTATGACTTATGTGTCAAATGGTTACACTTGAGAGAATTTTACTATAATACCATTTATCATATGTCCATTAGTATGTCCCCATTCAAATTTTTATATGGATATGATGTAATGGAATTTATTGATTTCCTCTCTATAGATCATAGGGTTCCAGTAGAAAATTATTTCATTAACCATCATCATGATGTTTTGAAACATCTTAAGGATCATATGCAAAAAGCACCAAATCAACACAAGTATTATGTATAAAAAACCACATAAAAAGATCTTTTGAGGTAGGTGAGATGGTATATCTAAGGTTGCATCCATATAGGAAATAATCTATCAAGAGAAGTGGAGTGGAAAAATTTAAGCCCAAATTCTATGGGCCCTATGAAATTGTAAAGAAAATTGGTAAGGTAGCCTATGAAATGGAACTTCCTCAAGATAGTAAAATTCATAATGTTTTCCATGTCTCTTGTCTAAAGAGAGATTTGGGCCAAAATATTACACCTTCCAGAAATTTTCCACCCTTGGATGAAGAGGAAAAATTGGTCCTAATTTCTGAAGAGGTGATAGATATGAGGGTTAAGATGTTGAGGAAAAGAGATATCAGTGAATATTTGGTTCGTTGGAAGGGCTTTCCAATTAAGGATGCCACATGGGAAGTTTTAGAGATTTTAAATCATCTAAATTTGAATTGATTAAAGATAAAAAAAATATTGAGGAGGGAGGGCTTGTGATGTGCCCATTTATAATTAATTAATTAATCAAATTTTAATTAGAGGGTAATAAGGAAAAGAGACTTGGAATAATTATTCTTTTTGCAAGTTGAAAAGTCTTTGGGAGAAAAGCAGATAAATATTAAGTTATTAGTATTTTTTTAAGGAAATGTAAGGCATGGTTATTTAGACAAGGAGAAAGATATGGGCTCAAGGAAACTTTCCAAATCATGTTGAATCCTTATCCCCTAGTTAATTGGAACTCATTTGGGCAAATTTATAAATTGAAGTAAAAGTGGAAAAAGCTGGATCCAAGTCAATTTTGGGTAGGTGGATTAAGTTGGAAACTAGTGGATTTATTACAAACCATGAAACTTTCCTCCCAAAGAAATGGATTCTAATTTTGGATCTCTCTTAGGCCTCTTAGATAATAATATGCCCTAATTTCATTTTTGGGTATCTTTTGGCAAACTAATAATTTCTCTTGTGGAACAGTATGCATGCAGTGTTCTTCAGATCATCCTAGATAAAAAAACTCTTGGATGAAGGTGTTATTTAGATAGAAACCCAAGGATCCCAAGGATTTTAGGATGAAACCCCTATGATCCAGAGATAGAATTCTATATAGGAGATGTTATAGAGCTTCAAGGAGTGCAAATTTTAGCTAGTGGACAGTGTTGTATGCCAGCTATCATTATGAACAGAGGTGCAGATGTTCGTTTCATATTTTTTGGTTTAAACAACTTATATCATTTTTTTAGTGTGATTTCAAGTTTTTTTAAATTATTATGGAATGCAATCATCTTATCAATATGGTGAGTTTTTTTTGTGTTCTAGGTAGTCTTTGTGGTGCATGTGTGTGGATTTAGCAATGGATTTTCACCCAAATTGTGTATTTCAATCTAGATTTACTATGGGAATATATTATAATAATTTATAATATTTTTTAGACATATTTTAATATAATTAATGTTCCATAGGAATTGGGTTTGATTATTTATGATTTTCCATGAAAATTGTTAAAATCTGGGTTTTCTTAGCTAGTGTAAAAGGGGAAAAAAATAAATAAGAATTGTTCCTGGTATTAAATTGAGGGAATCACTTATTAGTTATGGAGGGAATCACTTATTATTTGAGCTCAATGTATCTATTATTTCTTCTCTCTGATGATCTAGATATACTGGTACATCCAATCCTGATAACACTTGGCATCAGGATTGCCAATGACTCTATGCATTAGTGTTATGATATCTCCCACCTCCTCTATAAAATCAGACCTATACATAGTCTTGGGAAATATGGTGGAGGAATGCTTGGGAGTCTTGAGACATTGTTTATTGATAATATTCTAACATTCATCTTTCTTCTCCTAGTAGAACTCTGTAGATGTCTCTTGAGTTATATCCAAATAACTCTCGAACTCAGGGATGACAAACACTATGTTCATGAAGTCAGGATCAAGATCCAGAAATTTCTCTCCTTTCTCAGTGAATACTTGTCTACTATCAGGGTCATAATGTTAATCCATTGTGAGGATCAACTCAGGGCTTTGAACAGAAAGAGGAAAGGCTACAGCTTGTGGTAAACTAGAGTCATATATACTCTAGATCCAGTCACTTTTGAAATCTATACCTATCGTAACCCAAAAATTTCCTAGGTTATTGTGACCTAAATTTGTATTTGTTATCTCTACCATATTAGATTCCAAGCAAGAAGTCACTCTGGGCCCCTTATATTTGAACTTAATTTCCTTAGGAGGCATGGAAACTGAAGTTACTAATTGTGAGAAACCAATTGTGAAAGTTGGTGGAACCCACCCTCTCCCCTTCCCCATTCTAATGTTTTTTATGATTCAATGCACCCTGCTCCCCTTTCTGCCCCCAACCTCCCTCCCCCATCTTTCATTCTTCAATATATTTCTTTTTTCACTTGTCTACATTAACTATTTCCAATTTTCAATTTGGTAACTAAATCTTTTTTCTTTTATATTTTATAATTTTCTACTTTTTCAAAATTAGTCTCTCTTTTTAATCTATTTTCTTATGAATAGAGTTTAACATTTTATTATAAATAAAACATGTACAAGATTATATATTAAAAAAGTGGTAAAGAGTATGCCACCAAAGTCTACTAGGCAAGACCTAGAAACAAAAAAATCAATCTCACAAAAATAACTAATCCTTTTCCAAAACTGTTTCAAAATTCTTTATTCTTTCCACCTCAATTTTTTACATAGGTCTTAAGCCTTGATTCCACGACATGCCTGATAATGTCTTTAGTTTTATCATTCCTAATGTCAATATGTGGTCAATAAACTATTGCCATAATCACTAATTTTTCAATTTCTATGGATTCTTGGATTGTTTTTATACGACAATACCTTATTTTTTGAGTCAAACTCTTATTCTTGCAATTGTTTTCATGTCATTTGTTTTAGCACTTCTTCCTATGAATCTGCGTCTAAGCCGTAATGATTTTTTTCATCTTACTTATCCAGTGATATCAACCTCTCCTTGAGCAACCCCTCTTCATTTATCTTGAAACATACTGCAAGCCTCAAACATTTTATGATATATTCCATTGGTTCCTTGACTCATAATACATACACTAACTAGAAGGTTGAACTCTTCGCCAATGTCTTATATCATGTCTTGCATTATACCCAAAGACCTACCAGAATATTTATGTCCCAATCAGCTATCTCAATATTCTTTATCTTCATCAGAAAAATCTCTGCTATCTTATTAAAAGCCTCTAATGTGCCATTTCCCAGAGGATGGTATATTAAGAAGTCCATTCAAGCGATTTTTTATTCTATTTTAATAACTCTTCCATAGAGACGCTAATAGCAGCATAATTATATACGAAACTCCGGTGATAGGTAATAATATATCAAAGTAACGTCCTTACAATCATTTTGCACCTTAGGTCTCGCTTTATTCTCTATGATTGTGGTTTTGGGGGGATCCACCATTAGTCCTTTGCAAATTATAATGTGCCCCTGTTGTAAATATACACTCAATGATTTTCTTAGAAATTTGCACCTTTTAAACATCAGTCATAACATTTGCACATGGTATTTGAGAAATTCGTATAGCATCCAATCGTCAAAGTATACATCCAGGAATTCATGACTAAATTCTCTGAATTCATTGATCATAATTTAGAGGATTATCGCAGATGCATTTTTCAGGATAAAAGAAATCACCTTATACATAGAGGATCCCGAATCGGTGGAAAAAATGTTCTTTGACCTATCTTATTTTTGAAATCTTCAGTTGATAATAGCTTGACAAGCAGTCTGTAAAAGTGCAGACTTATTTTTGGGTTAAATTTTCAAAGCACATTTGTGTAGGGTGTGGAAAAAGGGTCATGTAAACAAACCATATTTAGTTCTGTATTTTATCATTTTTTATTACAATAAGAATTATCAGTTTTGAATCCTCTCAGCTGTTATGATACTACCAGCCATCATTTTGTCCACTTATTTTTTTCACCTTGATCTTTATAAATATGGATATTGAAAATATAATCGAGTTATTTTAAGAGTTGATATTGCTTTTTAAGATACCTAAACAATGGCTTACAGCTCGCATTCATATGTGGGATATTTCCTCACTAGTATAGTGAATGTTTCAATGTGGTAAGCAATTGGATGACCATGTTGAGTGAAGACTACTCCACTTTCATAGTCGGATGCACAAGCCTTTATCTCAAATAGTTTTTAAAGATCAGATAATCTAAGTATTGATATGTAACATAGTTTGCATATCAATTATTTAAATATTTTCTATTTTGCAACTTGTCTTATAAAACTTTCTTTAATGCCATGTTTGGTAACTTGGTTTGGAGGCAAAGTCACATGAGATAAACCAAGTACAAATCCCCTATATAAATTTCAGATTCCAAGAATCTGCAAAGCTCTGTAAGATTTTTCATGTTAGTCTTTCCTAGATGACTTCAATCTTGGTTGGGCCCAGATGATCTCTTTGTATGTTTACAATGTATCCTAGATATTGTATCTCTTGCATATAAAATTAAAATTTCTCAATGTTGGTATCGGGCTCATGTTGCCTCAAATTTTGAAACACTTGTTTGATATGGCATAGATTTTCATTGCATGCTTTGTTAAAAATATGGATGTCATCAAGGTAGACTACAAAAAATGTAGCAGTGTAAATATCAAAAATTTCATTCATCATCCACATGAATGTCACAAGGGGATTACCTAAGCTGAATGATATAATTAATTGTTCAAACAAACCTTCCTTTGCTTTAAATTTTATTTTCAATATATCTATACGTTCAATAGAAACATGATGATACCTAGACTTAACATCAATTTTGGTGAAGAATTTGGCACTGAGAAGTTCATCCAATAAGTCTTCAATCCTTGGAAGAGGATAACTATTCTTCACTATGATCTAGTTGAGAGATTTGTAATAGATGCAAAGACATCAAGCTCCATCTTTGTTCGTAATAAACACAAATGGGATGTCACAAGGGAATAAGCTCGGCATGATGTGTCCTTTATTATCCATGAGTTTGTCAACCTACCACTTCATCTCTTCATTCTCCAAAAATAACTTATGGTATAAGGAATCATTAGGTAGAGGTAGTCTAGGGATCGGATTTAATAGTACGTTTTTCCACACAATGCATAGGCACTTATTTAGTTGACTAAAAGATATATTTATAGTCTCCCAACATGTTTTTCAATTTTTTTTTTTAATTGTTGCTAGAGGAACTATGGTATGAACTAATGTTGAAAGGACACTATTACATTCAAGTCACATCATTAGGAGTATAAATGTTTTACCCTAACTGACTAGTTTATTGCACTACTTGGCTTTAATGAATGAAACTTTAGAAACTAATTTTGGTATACATTATTTCATATCACCAACATCCATGACAACGTTTTTAAGATTTACTTCAATGAGTGCATGTCAATGGTAAAGATATGGTTGACCAAGTAAAACATCACATACCTCTAATGGTGCCTCGCCATAAAAGAATCTATCTTAAAATGGTTTTATTTTGTATACTATGTGACACTAATGAGTGACATATTTTTCAGATCCTACATTGAACCATCCAATGTTTAACAGTTATAAGTGAGACTTAAGTGGCAAGTTCAATCGTCAAACACCTTTAAGACAAACCGGATTCTTCCTACTTCAATTGACTATTAATCCCCATATGAGAATGGAACAATCTTTCTATTTTCTCTTAATTATATTATAAGGGGAATTGATGTCTAAGTACCTACCATGTAACTAGATTTAGATTACATGATTTACTTACATTTCTCTACTATCATAATGCATGTACCCTACAAAACAATATTCATTGGAGCTACTAACTATCTCATTGGAGTTGTGCATGTAGAGTTTCCCTAGCATCTGTTTGTTTATTTGTATGTTTTATTTCAAAAAAAACACCAACCTCAAATCCTTTAAAAATAATGGTAAGAAACTTCTCAATTGCTTTCACTAGAGAAAAAAATATTGCTCGTCTAGGGCTAAAATGCTCGTGGTGCGTTCCCGTTGGCGATAAAAT
This sequence comes from Torreya grandis, assembly GCA_037957365.1. NCBI lineage: Eukaryota > Viridiplantae > Streptophyta > Pinopsida > Cupressales > Taxaceae > Torreya > Torreya grandis. The sequence goes on from JARHVA010000603.1 coordinate 2,612,488, forward strand.
GATGAGCAACTTCAGCGTCGCAGATAACAGAGAGTTCTCATGCCTTTTTCAATAGTCCCACTTTTGCAACACTTCCCATCGATTGTGTGGTTAATCCACTCCTAGTATTTATCTTCACTTGCACTCCTGTCTTACCACCAATTCCATGCGACATTCATTCCTTCCCTTTCTCAGCTACTTCAAACATTGCGGCCTTTTGAGTTTTCTCACTCTCCTTGATCTCTTTGCACAAGTCCAGACAATCTTCAAGTTTATGTCCTTCACTACAATGCACACAAGTAGGAAATCTTGGCCAATCCCTCTGGTAATGGTTTGATGCTCCGCATTTGTAGCATGATCCTCGGTAACGACTCCCAATTATACCTCCATCTCTGCGGCCAAATGATCAACCTTCATAACCTTGACCTTGTGAATAATATGCAGAAGCACTCCTATATTCATGATTACGTGCTTGGCGAGTCTCCTCAATCTTCCAAAAATCAATGATGTCATTTTTCACCCTCATGCCTTGCACCATATAATTGTCTTGGCCCTTTTTGCATGTTGAATTACCGGGAAATCTCTCATCTCATGTTTCTCATTGCATACATCACACCACAGCCGTACAGCAGCAACTTTCCTTCGGACACGCTCCTAATGTGTGTGGCATGTGCCCTGTAACTTAATAAATCTTGCACTACTTATTTACCCTGTAACCTAATAAATCTTGCATAACTTATTTACATGTATGCTCAATCCCTTCTCAAAGGTTAAGTGTTGTACCTGAGTTGTTATTGTCGATATTTGTGCTTCTACAAAATGACTTATCCCGGAATGAAAATTTCCTATAGCCTCCATACGTAATGCAGCATCTAAAGCTTCTCGTGGTTCAGTGAAAATCTTCATCACCATTTCTAAAGGAAGTTAGCAATCTTCCCACAAACCACTGTGTGCGCTACACTTGATGATTATCATAAGATATATTCGACAACAAGGTCTTAAAGCTTGCATCATAATCCCTTATGCACTCACTTACCTCATGTTTGATTTCCTTCCAAGCGAAAGTCCTTTATTATTCAAATTCTGATATGTGGAACTCTGTGAGAAATGCAATCTTCAACTAGTCAAAATCCATACTGTCTGGTGAGGGTCATATTCGTGGTACCAGGTATGCGCCCAATCAAATAGTGTTGTGGCAAATTGACCACACTTCCTTTCCAAAGAAGTAATTCCTTTTGCTCTCCAACCAATTTCACACTATTGCAATTTTTTTTTGGCATCTTCAATTCTATGATATTTTGGCAGCTTAGTTGTATCATCATAGGCACGTTTATGCGTGAATTTAGGGCTCTGCACTTCCACGTTCATCCCCATCGTCATAATTGTGTGCTAGATCCTAGTGTTACTGCTGGGCATGCCCCCATAGTGGCCACTGTACTGGGCATTCCACCAAGTCTCATTGTAACCACAAAAATAGATTTTCTAACAATACTCTGTGTAACAACTATCATACTGTGTGCTTTCACCAGTTAACCTGTCACTATTCTACTCCAACTTCTCACTTCATAAAACTTATTTCTTTAAATACATGGCACATGCTACCATCAATAGGTATACTTGGATGAAGGACCCCTACAAATTTTGTAATAGTCCTTTCATAAGATTGACTTTTATAAAAGGAGCCTTGACTGCTCATCTTCCGCTTGGTAGAACATGTATCGGTAACACGCCAGTTTGTCATTTGCCCTCCCCTTCTCTCAAGGGTACCGATAGTAGTCATATGACAAGACGACTTTTAAGCAGTCCACGAAAACACCACCTCTTGTTCTACGTTTATGCAGCATTTCACTCTTCTAATAGCATTTCATTTTCAACCTTCGATTCACAGGTCTGGTCCCTTCTCCTTTCCACCATCCCTAGGCCTTGTGTAACTAAAAAAATTAGCTAGCTATACATAAGGTTTTATATATATATTCAAACTTCCGGATCCGCTGACTGCTTTCAAACTACCACGACAAGCATCCAATCTCTCCAAATAATGTGAATAGGGTCCTCGCAACAGAACCAAACTGTTACGACTATTTTCCCATTCAAACTATAACCTCGCAAAGGTCTGAACGGTGCACGATTCCAGAGCCATCTGCTTGACTCACCCGTGCGGAAACACTTAGAAAAGAGCTAAAAATACGATATTCGCACTCACGTTCATAGTTACATTGACATAATCAACCACACAAAAGTGGAAATGTCAGCCGGAGTGCAATAAAAGCACTAAGAACCCTATTATGTGATTATGTGGAACGAGTGGATGCATGCACAAACAAATGGAATCTCAAGTATTCAAATAAATATTTACAGGTTGAAAATTATAAATACATCAAAATATATTTACTAATTAAACATTTTACACGTCACAGTTATATATAAGAATACATGCATATGGGCTTCATATCACACACTATTATTAAAAACACTTCCTTTATATTTACTATAAAATCAATGTACAATGTGTATTTATGTATAACTCATTACAAATGTTTACATAAATTATGGCTTATGCATCTACATAATACAAGACACTTTTAGCATCACAAAGATAAATATCTAAATTCCTTGTTCATGGACCAAAAACCCTCCCCTCTTTATAAATTCTCATTCTCTAGTCTTCTTAACCCCATCCCTCTAAATAAGTCCAAGGGAGTATAATTATAAGGTTTTAAGGACCCCTAGACCTTATCATTTGGCATTGGAATATTCTTGGATTACTTTCTGTTCCTTCAAATGTTTCTTAATTGGTGTTGAGTTGTCCCACTCTCCAAATTATCCATTCCCCTTAGTTCTTCTTTCCAATCCTTCCTTGATTCTATGTCATCCATAAGCCTTTCTTAGATGGAAACACATGTATCTTTATACACCATTTCTTTGCACATGTTTTTCTTTTATACACTATTTAGAATTATCTATAGGTCTTATGCAAAACCTCTTATGCAATGTAGGGTTGATCTCACACAACTCAGTTTGTTTGGCATGGTTGCTTGGACCTTTTCATTATTTAAAACTTGGTCTTTTTTACATGGTCAACATCTTCCATATATTTATGGTGAATTAGTTCAAAGATAATAAAATATAAATCTGACATTTCAACCACCAATTTAGTGAAGCAAGCACAAACTCTATTCATCATTTTCTAGTAGGTTACATATTAGTTTCTTGCACATGTACACATTCATCAAGGTATTGATTCCACACTATGCAGATTCAATTTTTTGTTGATTCTATCCTTTCAACTATTGACAGCCATATTCATAATGCAACAAGGTAGTCCGTTCAAAAATGTTATTTCAATCTCATACAATTAGAACAATAAAGACGTGCATCAGATTCTAGTCTTCTATATATTTTCATTATTTTTAGGTGCTTTAGTCATTTCCTTTTCCCATTTGTTCCTATTTTTAACCATAAGGGACATCCGATCACTATTTTGGATTGTATTATTAAATCACTATGGGGCACTCGATTGAGAGATCATGGAGGACAAGGAGAGGAAGAAGTCGAGGGGTCCTATCTAGATATAATTGGGAGAGGAGGAGTACTAGATGAAAATGGATGCATGCCAGAAGGAAACATGACTGGGGTCTCCACTGGGACACTACTCCACTGATCTGAGATCTTGTAAAAGATGAGATCTTATAGTAGTAATAGTGAACTAGGTGAGGTGGGCAAGGGATATTAAGACTTCCCTTAGTCAACTTTGAGGCTCGATCTCCATTTTGCATCCTTTTTTGTTTTTAGTGGATACACTATTTAGTCCTAAACCAAAATTAATCAAAACACCCCCAAACATCCTCCTAAACCTAAACATTTGGTGGTGGTCATGGGTGATGGGGTGCTAGGGGATGGCAAGGCATTATCTCTCCATATGTAAGTGCTCAAGGGCCCAATCTAGAAGCAAATTCTTTAACTACAATGAAAAATGTGCAATAAAAAAACCATATGGTTCACAAAAATTGATACTCGATAATAAGTATCCTTCAATGTAAGTATAATTAGATCTACTAATAACTCCAACATGTAGCCATTGAAAGTTGATGCTCTCCACTACATGTCTACCACAAAGTTCATTAATCTCTTTTTGCTAAGTAAATATCTCCTTTGTGCAAGTTGCTTTCTATAATTGATGGCATACCTTTCCAACAATTCATAAATGTGCACATAGAATTAAAAAATGAAAATTTCTTACAATAGCTTATAAATATGTTGTACTGACAATTACTTTGGTTTAAACGATTCCCAACAATATAATCAAAATAGTGGAGTTCTGCAAACCTAATCCTACACAAAGTACACAGAATAACAAATGTTTATTGTTTATTCAGTATCACCAAATAACTCAATCTTAAGTACTCACCAAATTCATAAAGAAACTACCAAGTTAATATGTCCCTTAAGATGAAGAATACTTAATACACATTATCACTCTAAAGACATGTTAACACTCGAAAAAGTAGTGTTGCCATGAAAGTACTCAATATAATAAATTTTAACGCAATCTATATTTAGAACTTGTAATGTTTATGGATGGCAGCCGACATTATATGCAGTCAAAATCAAAACATTACTAACATAGCATAACGCTGCTCCTAAACTTTTTATCATTGTAATATATCTTGTTTAATATATCCAAGAACAAGAATAAAAACAAAAACAAAAAACCTTAAATTAATAATATTCTGTGTGGTGGATTGCAATGTTTGTAATATATTAATAATTAATGATGGTCGTACATTTGAAAAAAAATAAAAATAAAAAAGGTTCGCCGTGGTCCAACTATCTTAATCCATGGAGTCCTCCTACCAGTAATATAAATAACACTAATGTATACTAATATTGAGGCACCGTGCAATTAGGTAACTAAAACTACTATTGTTATAAAATTAGCTTCAAATCCTCTGGAAATCTGGGCTTTACCAGCTAATGGGCGTTGAGATAAAACCTTGTTTTTTTAAACCAAAGAAAAAGAAATTTATTTTAGGGATCTCAAACATATCTCACCCATATTATAACACGTTTAGGTTCATCATAAATTTAAATAAAGCCATTTTCAAAACCCTAAACAAAACCAGTAACATAATAACAATTGTAAATCCAACGTGAAAACTGCCCAAAACAAGTAAAATTAGCAATTATGCAATAAATATTTTCCTATCTTAATAGTCTGCATTAATTTTTTAAAATCTAATATCATGTTTGATGATGTGGGTTTTATGGTAGAAGAGAAAAAACACATGTTTCATAGCCTCTGCATGTTTTGAGAGCCACAGATTTGAGTTCTAAGGCATGTAAAGTCAATCCATGAACACAGCTCTGGAAAGCAGTGAGTAGAGGATATTTAAGAAGACCAAAAATAAGTGAGATCATTGTTAGCATCATTTCTATACATTACTCTACTGAGGTATGCAGAGTGATCTCCATCGAGTTTGTAGTATATGATCAGTGTAGAATATAAATGTTGTTGCCAATAAATAATGCTTCAAACATTTTTAGCACATACACCATGGCCAAAGATTATTTCTGTGTGGTTATATAGTTGATTTCCACCTTGGCCAATTTCGTTGTGACAAATTATATTAGGTGGTGCATATGGGCTTGCGGTTGTACCAGTAAGGCCACTATTTCTATCCTTGAGGCGCCGATGTGTAAATGGAATGGCAGTTTTTAATATAAATAACCAATATTGGAATCTAGGCATTCTTATTGTTCAGTGCATTGAATGCCTCATTATATTACGAAGTCCATTCAAGTGTTTTTTTATTCTATTTTAATAACTCTTCTATAGAGACGCTAATAGAAGCATAATTATATACGAAACTCCTGTGATAGTTACTATATCAAAGTAATGTCCTTACAATCCTTTTGCACCTTAGGTCTCGCTTTATTCAATATGATTGTGGTATGAAGGGGATCCACCCAAATAGTGTGCCCCTGTTGTAAATAAACACTCAATGATTTTTTAGAAACCTGCACCTTTTAAACATCAGTCATAGCATTTGCACATAGTATTCGAGAAATTTGTATAGCATCTAATTGTCACAGTATACATCCAAAAATTCATGAATAAATTCTCTGAATGATATTGCTTTCTTAGATACTTGAACAATGGCTTACAGCTTGCATCCCTATGTGAGATATTTCCTCACTAGCATAGTGAATGTTTCAATGTGGTAAGAAATTGCATGACCATGTTGAGTGAAGACTACTCCACCTTCATAATCAAATGTACTAGCCTCTATCCCAAATGGTTGTTAAAGATCAGATAATGTAAGTACTGATACATAACATAGTTTTTATATCAATTATTTAAATATTTTCTATTGTGTAACTTGTCATATAAAACTTTCTTTAGTGCCATGTTTGGTAACTTGGTTTGGAGGCAAAGTCACATGAGATAAACCAAGTACAAATTCCCTGTATAAATTTAAGATTCTAAGAATATGCAAAGCTCTGTGAGATTTTTCATGTTAACCTTTCCTAGATGACTTCAATCTTGGTTAGGTCTAGATGAACTCCTTGTGTGTCTATAATGTATTCTAGATATTGTATGTCTTGCATCTAAAATGAAAGTTTCTCAATGTTAGTATTGATCTCATGTTGCCTCAAAGTTTGAAACACTTGTTTGATATGGCATAGATTTCCATTCCATGCTTTTTTGAAGATATGGATTCCATCAAGGTAGATTACAAAAAATGTAGTTGTGTAAATCTTGAGAATTTCATTCATCATACACATGAATGCCACAGGGGGATTACTCATGTTGAAGAATATAATTAATTGTTCAAACAAACCTTCTTTTGCTTTAAATTTTATTTTCAATATATTTATAGGTTCAATAGAAATATGATGATACCTAGACTTAACATTGCTTTTGATGAAGAATTTAACATTGAGAAGTTTGTCTAGTAAGTCTTCAAAACATGGAAGAGGATAACTATTCTTCACTATGATCTTGTTGAGAGTTTTTTATTTGATGCAAAGACATCAAGTTCCATCTTTGTTCGTAACAAAAACAATTGGGATGTCACAAGGCAATAAGCTTGGCATGATGTGTCCTTTATCCACTAGTTCATCAATCTACCACTTAATCTCTTCATTTTACAAAAATAATTTATGGTATAAGGAAGCATTAGGTAGAGGTAGCTTGGGGATCATATTTAATAATACGCTTTTCCACATAGTGCATAGGTACTTATTTAGGTGACTAAAAAATATCTTTATACTCTCCCAACATGTTGTTCAATTATTTTGTTTTTGTTGTTGCTAGAAGAGCTACAATATGAACTAAAGTTGAAAGGACACTATTACATCCAATTCACATCGTTAGGAGTATAAATGGTTTACTATAATTCAATAGTTTATTGCACTACTTGGATTTAATGAATGAAATCTTAGGAACTACTCTTGGTATACAATATCTCATATCACCAACATCCATGACAACATTTCTAGGATTTCCTTCAATGAGTTCATGTCAATGATAAATATATGGTCGACCAAGTAAAATGTCACATACCTCTAATGGCACATCATCATAAAGAAATCTATCTTAAAAAGGCTTTATTTTTTAAACTAGGCGACACTGATGAATGACATATTCCTTAGATCATGGATTGAACAATTTAATGTTGTGTGGTTATGGGTGAGGCATAAGTGGCAATTTTAATTGTCAAATACCTTTAGGGCAAACTGGGTTCTTCTTAATTCAATTGACCATTTATCCCCATATGAGAATGGAACAATGATTCTATTTTCTCTAAATTGTGTTAGAGGGGGAATTGACATCTATAGTATATACCATATAACTAGATTTAGAATGTATTATTTGATTACATTTCTATAGTATCATTGTGAATTAAACCATATCCTTACAACACCAACTCTCCTTCACACACACTCCTAATGTGTGTGCCCTATAACATAATAAATCTTGCACAACTTATATACATGTATTTTCAATTGCACCTTGAAAAGGTTAAGTGTTATACCTAAGCTGCCATTGTCAATATTTGTGCTTCTATAAAATTACTTATCCCTAAATGAGAATTTCCCACAGCCTCCATACATAATGCAACATCCAAAGCTTCTCATGGTTTAGTAAAAATCTTCATCACCAACTATCTTCTAAAGGAAGTTAGCAATATTCCCACAAACCATGGTATGTTCTACACACGATGATTATCATAACATATATTCAACAAGAAGGTCTTAAACCTTGCATCATAAGCCCTTATGCACTCACTTACCTCATGTTTGATTTCCTTCAAAGTGAAAATCCTTTATTATTCAAATTTAGATATGTGGAACTCTGTGAGAAATGCAACCTTCAACTGGTCAAAATCCATAATTTTTCGATGAGGGTCATATTTGTGGTACCAGGTATGTGCCCAATCAAATAGTGTTATAGTAAATTGACCACACTTCCTTTCTAGAGAAGTAATTCCTTTTTCTCTCTGAGAAATTTCAAACTAATGAATTTTTTTTGTGGCATCTTCAATTCTATGACATTTTGGTAGCTTAGTTGTATCATAATAGGCATGCTTATGCATGAATTTAGGGCTCTACACTTCCACATTCATCCCCATCACCATAATTATGTGCTAAATCCTAGTGTTACTCCAAGGCATGCACCCATAGTGTCCACAATATTGGGCATTCCACCAAGTCTCATTGTCACCACACATATAGATTTTCTAACAATACTCTATGCAACAACTCTCATACTGTGTGCTTTCACCAGTTAACCTATCACTATTCTAATCCAACTTGTCACTTCATAAGACTTATTGTCTTTAAATTTAGGGCACATAATACCTTCAATAGGTATACATGGATCAAGGACCACTACGATTTTTTTAATAATCCTTTCCTAAGATTGACAATGCTAAAAGGAGCCTTTACTACTCATCTTCCCCTTGGTAGAACATGTACCAACAACATGCCAGTTTGTCATTTGCCCTCCCCTTCTCTCAAGGTTATTGATAGTATTCATATGACAAGACAACCCTTAAGCAAAGTTCACAAAAACAACACTCTTATTTTACATTTATGAAGTATTTCACCCTTATAATAGCATTTCATTTTCAACCTTCAATGTATAGGTCTTGTCCCTCTCCTTTGTACCATCCCTAGCCATAGTGTAACCAAAAAAATAGCTACTAATACTTAGGGTTTTAAATATATATACATATACATATACATATAAATGTATGTATGTATTTATGTATGTATGCATGCATGCATGCATGTATATGTACACACACGCGCGCACGCACACACACACACACATGTATGTATGTATGTACATACATACATACATACATACATACATACATATATATATATATATATATATATATATATATATATATATATATATATATATATATATATATATATATATATATATATATATATATATCTATATCTTACATAACACACACACACACAAATATATATATATATATATATATATATATATATATATATATATATATATATATATATAAACACACATATATTACTTACATGTGTGTGTGTGTGTGTGTGTGTGTGTGTGTGTGTGTGTGTGTGTGTGTGTGTGTGTGTGTGTGTTATGTATGTTGTGTGTGTGTGTGTGTGTGTGTGTGTGTGTGTGTGTGTGTGTGTTAGTTACATACATTGTGTGTGTGTGTGTGTGTTAGTTACATACATACATACATGTATGTATGTAACACACACACACACACACACACAACACACACACACACACACACACACACACACACACACACACACACACACACACACAAGTAATATGTGTGTGTGTGTGTGTGTGTGTGAGAGAGACATACATACATGTATGTATGTATGTAACACACACACACACACATAACTTACTTATATATATATATATATATATATATATATATATATATATATATATATATATATATATATATATATATATATATATATATATATATATATATATATATATATATATAACACACACACATGTGTGTGTGTGTAAGTAAGTAAGTAAGTTTTATATATATATATATATAACTTACTTACATAACATATATATACATACATACATATATATACATACATACATACATGTGTGTGTACCTTCAAAATTATAGATTCACTATGACTACTTTCAAACTACCACAACATGCATCCAATCTCTCCAAACAATGTGACTAGGGTCCTCGCAATAAAACCAAACTGTTACGACTATTTTCCCATTCAAACCATAACCTCACAAAGGTCTAAGTAGTGCATGATTACAAAACCATGTGCTTGACTCACCTATGCTAAAACACTTAGAAAAGAGCTAAAAAATTAATATTCGCACTCACGTTCATAGTTACATTGACATAATCAACCACACAAAAGTGGAAATCTCAATTAGAGGGCACTAAAAGCACTAAGAACACTATTATGTGATTATGTGGAATGAGTGGATGTATGCAAAAATAAATGGAATCTCAAATATTCAAATAAATCTTTATAGGTTACAAATTATAAATAGATAAAAAACTATTTACTAATTAAATATCTTATACATCACAATCATATATGAGAATACATGCACATGGGCTTCAATCCATAACATATGTAATTTCACACATTATTATTAAAAACACTTCCTTTATATTTACTATAAGCTCAATATACAATGTGCATTTATCTATAACTCATTACAAATGTCTACATAAAGTATGGCTTATGCACCTACATAATACAAGACACTCTTAGCATTACAAAGATAAATATCTAAATTCCATGTTCATGGACCAAAAACCCTCCCCTCTTTACAAATTCTCAATCTCTAGTATTCTTAACTCCATCCCTCTAAATAAGTCTAAGGGAGTATATTTATAAGGTTTTAAGGACCCCTAGACCTTACAAGTTGGTAGTGGAATATTCTTGGATTACTTTTGGTTCCTTCAAATGATTCCTAGTTGGTGTTGAGTTGTTCCATTGTCCAAATTATCCAGAAGCTTCCCTTAGTTATTCTTGCCAATTCTTCCTTGATTTTATGTCATCCATAAGCCTTTCTTAGATGGAAACACATGTATCTTTGTATATGATTAATTTTCACATGCTTCTCTTTTCTACACTATTTAGAATTATCTTTAGGTCTTCTGCAAAACCTCTTATGAAATGTAGGGTCGACCTCACACATCTCACTTTGTTTGGCATGTTTGCTTGGACGTTTTTCATTATTTAAAAATTGGTCTTTTTCCCAGGGTCAACATCTTGCATATATTTATGGTGAATTAGTTCAAAGATAAGAAAATATAAATCTAAAATTTCAACCACCAATTCAGTGAAGCAAGCACAAACTTTATTCATCATTTGCTAATAGGATACATATTTATTGCTTGCACATGTACACATTCATTAGGGCATTGAATCCACACCTTATAGATTCAGTTTTGTGTTGATTCTATAATTTCAACTATTGATAGTCATATTCATAAGGTAACAAGGTAGTCCCTTAAAAAATGTTATTTCAGTGTCATACAATTAGAACATTAAACAGGGGCATCAGATTCTAGCCTTCTATATATTTTCATTATTTTTAGGGGCTTTAGTCATTTGATTTTCCCATTTGTTCCTATTTTTAGCCATAAGGTGCATTTAATCATTATTTTGGACTATATTATTAAAGTACTACGAGGTACTTGATTGAGAGATCAAGGAGGATAAAGAAAAGAGGAACTCAAGGGCCTCTATCTATATATCATTGGGAGAGGAGGAGTACTAGATGAAAATGGATGCATGATAGAAGGAAGCACGACTGGGGTCTCCACTTGGACACTACTCCACCGATCTAAGATCTTACAAAAGATGAGAGCTTATAGTAGTAATGGTGAACCAAGTGAGGTCGATGAGGGTTATTAGGACTTCCCTCGATTAACTTTGAGGCTCAATCTCTAGTTTGCATCCTTTTTGTTTTTAGTGGATACACTATTTAGTCCTAAACCAAAAATAAGTAAAACTCCTCTAACCATCCTCTTAAACCTAAGCATTAGGTATGGGTTGTGGGCGAGGAGATGGTAGGGGATGGCAAGGCGTTATCTCTCCATATGTAAGTGCTCAAGGGCCCAATCTAGAAGCAATTTCTTTAACTATAATGAAAAATGTGCGATAAAAGAACCACATGGTTCACACAAATTGATACTCCATAATAAGTATCTTTCAATGTAAGTATAATTAAATCTACTAAGAACTCCAACATGTAACCATTGAAAGTTGATGCTCTCCACCACATGTCTATCACAAAGTTCATCAATCTCTTTTTGCTGAGTAAATATCTCCTTTGTCCAAGTTTCCTTCTATGATTGGTGTCATACTTTTCCAACAATGCATAAATATGCACATAGAATTAAAAAAATTATATTACTTACAATAGCTTATAGATATATGTATTGACAATTACTTTGGTTATACACTTCCTTTTCTTGTGGCATTTCTTAAAAGAATCCAAAGCTTTCTCTTCAAACCACTCCTTAATGCACTCCTAAGTGATTTGACAAGCCATTTTTTTAGGGAATCTCCATCATTTGTTGAACGATTCTCAACAGTATAACCAAAATAGTGGAGTTGTACAAACCTAAACCTACACAAAATGCACAGAATATCAAATGCTTATTATTTTTTCAGTATCACCAAATAACTTACTCTTAAATGCTCGCCAAATTCACAGAGAAACTACCAAATTAATATGTCCCTTAGGATGAAGAATACTTAATACACATTATCACTCTAAAGACATGTTAACACTTGGAAAAGTATTGTTGCCATGAAAGTATTCAATATAATAAATTTTAACGCACTCTGTTGATTTTAAAAAATCATCACCAATCAGTATCTGCAATTTATGAGACCGCCACGATTCCCGATCTCACATCATGATGAGCTATGTTATGTCATAAGACTCCATACTTCATAGATCGATTAATTTATTTATATTTTACGTATATTCTACAAGATTGTTAATTCAAAATTATAGAATACTTAAAGTTAGCCTGGTAAAACGCTCAGACCTACGGCCTGATTGTAAATACAAGCCAGATAAACTCTGGAAATTTCTTTCCCATTTTCTGAGATATTTTAAAGAAAGTCTCTGTATTAAATATTTTTCAAAACGCTGTGTCAAAACTTCAAAGCTTGAGCCATTCTTTGATATTAAACCTGCGATTTTAAAATAGCCTTCGGAAAAGAAAAAAAGAAAAAATGACTCTTAAAAATAACCTGGTATTCATGGCTTGTTGCGGAAATACCGTAAAGCGGAATAAATTCTCAAAACCTCTTTCCTATTTTCTTAAAATTTTCAATCATACCGCCTAATCTTCATATTGCGTTTACACTTCAAATATTGATGCATTTTTTGATATTTTGCCTGCTATTTACAAATATGTTTGAAACGATGATATAATTCTTAAATTTAGCCCGGTATAACACTCAGCTTTACCTCTTGTTTCTCAGATACTCTAAACCCAGTGAGCTCCCAAAATCTGTTTCATATTTTCTAATATTGTCAAAGAATGCCGAAATTTCAAACGCTCGGGAAAAATAAATGAATTTGCTCTCTTAAAATAAAAACAAACCCTAATCATGCAGAAGAAAACCACAAAAAAAATCATACCCGACGTTGCCAAACTCGTAAACTTTCCCTCTGCTTGAAAAAACAATGAGTGCAACCTCCGCGTCGCACAAAACAGAAAGCTCTTGTGCCTTTTTCAGCAGTCCATTTCTCCTCTTCGAAAAAGTCACCTGCCGATTAATTTTATTCTCAATCCGCTTCAATTCAACCCTTCCTCTCCCCATTTCTTTTTTCTGACAATTTTTATCCTCGACGATTTTCTTTTTCTTCTCGTCTTTTAAGTTCTCAGCCTGTAAAACCCATAGTAATGGCTGGAAAAAAAAAAAAATCGCTCGAGTTACTGTTTTTGTACTTCACAATCCGCATCAAACAAAGGCCTTCACATACTCCATAAGTCTGAAAAAGTCCGAAACAAATTAGCTTAATATCCAACAATTGACGACAGTTATGTACTGTGGAAGTGCTTACAGTTCCCAGCAGCTTACAATTATCTCGACGGAATAAACACGCGTGGATTGACGTACTTTTTTAATTTAGTTGTCCATCAACCTTCTCGTTTGTTCGTTTGTTGTTTTAGGGAAAGTGCACTGCGAGTGGCCGACCACCTTTACTTGGCAATTACCTTGTAATTATACGCGCTTTAGTTTCATGTACGTTCCGTCAAAATGACAGGCGCCATTGTTAACTAAGGAGGACCATGTAACAAATGTGGTCGTCGAGTAACTTCAACACCAATGACAGTAAAGCCGAATTAATTAGAGAGACATTCCCAGTCAATAATCCAATTGCATATAGTGATTTAACACAGAAAATATAGAAACATGTTTCATTCAGAGTTCGTAAGTCGGAAAAATAGTTGTCTTTCGATTGACAAGAGTAAAATTAGTATGTGTTTCATTAAAAGTATAAATTATAGAAGTTTTGATTTCAATTTGTTGGGGAATGATTCAAACACATACAAATAAAATACTTAATAAAATTTTGGAAATACAATCTTCAAAATTTATTCGATGATATTATGGCGTTCACCCAAAAAAGTACAATAATCATAATTCATAACATCTTATTTTATACAAATCAAATGTACTTCTTATTTCTAAGGACGAGCTAAAAGAAAACATTTAAAGAGTTGGATTGAATAAAACCTAACCATGCAATGTTACACTTACAATATCAACTTGAATATTCATAAATTTCATATCCAGCTGATTCATTTCGTGATAATTCCTCTGTATACCAAGACCCAGTCCATGCACCTAATGAGCCCATCCATTAGTAGGTATCCTTACCCACCATAACCATCAATTGGAGAAGGAAGTAAGAATGCAGTAGCCAACTTGGAGCATACAACTAAAACCAAAAATATGATGCAGAATAACATCATGCTTTTATTTTTTCCTGTATACACCACCTTTGCCAATGCACAAAAAACTAACACCAAGACCAACCTAAATCATTACTACTACATCTGCACCCAATTCAACAAGAAGAGCATTAGCAATTCATGTTCATTGTCTAGTAATAAAACATATATAAATATAAATGTTATATCAATGACTATACCTAGTTTTAAATAATATTTAAATATTTTGAAATGTTAAAAAGACATACGCCCTTTCTAAAGGGTGTATGTTGTTTGTAAAGGGTGTGCATCCTTTGCATAGGGCGTACGTCCTTTACAAAGGGTGTGCGTCCTTTGCAAAGGGTGTACGCCATTTGAAAGCCATGTATTTTTTTTGTTTTACAATTAGACTTTTGAAAGCCATGTATTTTTTTCTATTTTGCAATTAGAGGTATTGTTTTTGCAAGGATATATTTAGTAAAATAAATGTTAAGTATAAGTTTACATTTAATTTATACTTAAAATTTATTTTAATAAATATAACAAATTAGGGCCACTTAGCATCTTATAAAATTGATTACAGAGCTGTAGGAGTTATCATTTAGAAGTTAGTTTTTCAAATTCCATTCCAATCAATACTTAGTTTTCAGAATTTCAAAATTAGAATATAGAATGAGAAATGAGGTTATAAATCATGTTACATATATAATAGATCTATACCATTGATTATGTCCCATATTTTACTTGAGTATGACCTACCTACTTTACCTACTTGAGTATGCCTTACCCGATTGAATATTCGAACTTGAAGGTGGATTCTTAAATAATTTGTGGGGTTTTCAATCAATGGGTCTATCAATATGCATAAATGACTGCCCTATATCATATAACTTGTAACATACCTACAATCATGATACAATCACTCATACATGACATATATCACATACGTATTATATATATGTATGCATTCATTCATACATGACATCTACCTATAGTCATGATACGATAATTTAGACTAGACATGAATGCAGATAA
The DNA here is from genome assembly GCA_037957365.1 of Torreya grandis. Classification (NCBI taxonomy): domain Eukaryota; kingdom Viridiplantae; phylum Streptophyta; class Pinopsida; order Cupressales; family Taxaceae; genus Torreya; species Torreya grandis. Next base: position 2,628,498 of record JARHVA010000603.1, read on the forward strand.
TCACCCTAATAGACTCCATTCAAAATATAATAATTCCAAACACCATTCAAACTAATTATTAAAATATACCATTCACTCTAAAAAAAATGTCAGATAGATGGTTAATCCATGCATTTTCCAATTCCAATCTCATGCATTTTCCAATTCCAATCTCATGCATTATTCCAAAGCCACGTAGATTAAACTCATATTCTAGCACTCCAAATTCACATAGGGCACTCCTTCATTGACCCTCATCACTCTTAATCACTCCCTCATCAACCCTCATATTCACTTATCATCCATATTCATTCTCTCATCGGTTCTCATTTTTCATTATTGTCCCTAATCACTCCCTCATTGGCTATCATCATCCTTCATTTTTACTAATCACTCCCTCATCATCCCTAGTCATTCCCTCATCATACCTCATTATCATTGATCATCCCTAAACACTCCCTCATCAAACCTCATTAACCCTAATCATACATAATCACTCTCTCATCATCCCTTGTCATTCCTAGTCACACTCTCATCATCCCTAGTCACACTCTCATCATCCCTCATCATCCTTGATAACTCCCTCATTACCATCATCATTTGTTATCATCCCTAGTCAATCATTCATCATTTTTCATTTTCCCTCATCATCCCCCATTAACCCTCATCATCGTTAATCATCCCTAATCATCCCTCATCATCTATCCTCATCCGTCATTGTTCCTAACCATTTTCTCATTGTCCCACGTCTTACCTAATCACTCCTTCATCATCCCTAGTCACTCCCTCATCTAGTAGAGTGTGTTCCAATCCAATAGTCAGTATAAATTTATTTTAGACTAAATAATATCTTTTTTAGATGAATCTTGAATGGTATTTCAATATTTTTTGTTCTAATTAGAGTGTAGTAGGGTGATTATTCTCATTCATGTCTAATAGATTAGATAAGGTCATGATGGATTAATCTAGGGCGATTGTTGAATGATTTACATGGTGGAAATAAGATAATATCCTCTTTTCACTTGCATGGCAAAAAGTCATTTTGAAAAATGATGATAGATCAAACATTACCTCTTTGTGCTTACTTCATATGAGGTGAAATCCTTCTTCTAGACAAAGTTATTTCTAAATCATTGAGCGAAAGGGCTAGAGCATTTTAGATTTTCTCATGTTTGTGAGTTATTATCAAATAATGATATGGGTAATGAGTATTAATTATTATCATTTGTGCCACTAACTTTGTTATGACATGTTTTCTACTTGCATTAAAATCTTTGTGCTTGTGTAGTCCAATTATGACAGGGAAGTGGAGAGGGGGTTGAGCTGAACTACCAATGCTTGAATCATTCTTTTGTGGTGTGTTCTCCATAATGTAAGTTTAGTTTTTCTCATTTAGGTTTCATTTTTAGGGTTTCAGATTAAGGATTTAGGGTTCAAATTTCATATTTTAGTGTTAGGGGTTGATTGTTTGGGTTTTGGCATTTAGGTTTTAAGGTTTAGGGTTTATCTAGTTTTAGGATTTAGGGTCTACGGTTTTGGGTTTGAGGTTTTATGGTTTTGGTTTTATGGTTTAGGGTTTAAATTTCAAGGTTTAGGGTTTTGAACTTAGGGTTTAGTGTTAAGAGTTTAGGGGTCAAGGTTTTAGGTATTGGGTTTAGGGTTTGGCATTCAGTGTTTAGGGTTCAAGATTCATGATTTTGAATTTTGTGTTTAAGGTTTAGTGTTTAATATTAAGGGTATAGGGTTAAGGTTTTATGGTTTAATGTTTAGGATTTATGATTTTAGGCTTATGGTTTGGGCTTTAGGGTCAAGGGCTTAAAGTTTAGGTTTTAGGGCTTAGGGTCTAGGGCATAAAGTCTATGGTTTAAGGTTTTAAGATTCTAGGTTTAGGTATAGGTTTTGGGGTTTAGGTATTATTGGTTTCATTTTAGATAATGTATTAGGGTTAATTGTTCAAGGTTTATGGTGTTTAGGGTTTAGGTTTAGGGCTTAAGGTTCAGCGTTTATGGTGTTTAGGGTTTGGGTTTTAGGGTTAATAGTTTAGGATTAAATGGAGTGTACTAGGGTGATTAGATAAATTTATGTCTGGTATGAGTGATTGTATCATGAATACATTAATATGTCATGTATGAGTGATAACATACCTACATGTAGTACTAGGTATGGGGTATATGTAATGTATGAATGACTATATCATTATTATATGTATGTTATAGGTTGAATGCTATAGGCTAGTCATTTATGCATATTGATATACCCATTGATTAAAAAACCCACAAATTATTTAGGAATTTATCTTGAATCCACCTTCAAGACTTTTACATGAATACCCCTAGTCACTCTTTTCTCTATAATTTAGAATGACCCCTATCTTTTCAAGATATGGCTTAGCCAAATCCCCCTCTCCTTTCTCTATATAGGTGATAAATCAAGATTATGGTTTATGGATAGAGGTTTAGGATTTATAAATTTAGGGTTTAAGGTTTATGATTGACGGTTCAAGATTCATAGCTTAGGGTTTAGTGTCTAGGGATTGACATTTAGGGTTTAAGTTTCAGTATTATGTCTTAGGGATTAGGATCTACGAATTATTATTTATATTCTATTCTTAAAGTTTTGGGATTTATGGTTTAGCTAAAGGAACGAAGAGTTTAGCTTTTAGGGTTTGTGGCTTGTTGTTTGGGGTTATGGTTTCACACTTAAGGTTTAGGGTTTAGGGTATAAGGTTCTGGGTTCTAGTACTCAGGGTTTGGTTGAGGGTTTAAGGTTTGGAACTTAATATTTAGGGTTTGGTATTTAGTGTTTGGTGATTTGGGATTAAGGTTTAGGATTTTAGGTTTAGTGTTTATGGTTTAAAGTTTATAGTTTGGGTTTTAGGGTTGAGGGATTTAGGTTTAGTGTTTAAGGTTTTGGGTTTTAGATTTGGGTTTACAATTTTTGGTGTAGGAGTTAATGTTTAATGTTTATGACTTATGGTTTATGTTTTTAGGCTTGGGGTTTAGGGTTAAGGGCTTAAATTTAGGTTTTAGGTTTTAGGATTTAGGATTTTATGTTTATGATTTGGGGTTTGGGGTTAAGGGCTTACATTTAGGTTTTAGGGTCTAGGGTATAAAGTATAGGGTTTAATGTTTTAAGTTTATATGTTTAGTGTCTATAGTTTAGGGTTTATGGATTATTGTTTTCAGTTTAGAGCTAATGTATTAGGCTTATGGTTTCAATTTTTAGGGCTTAGGATCTAGGGTTTAGGTATATTATTTAGTGTTCATGGTTTAGGGTTTGTGGGTTAGGGTTTAGGTTTCAATGTTTAGGCTTTAAGGTTTAGTTTTTAGGGTTTGGGGCTAATGGTTTAGCTGTAAATAGAGTTCACAAAGGTTATCAGCTACATTCATGTCCAATATGAGTTATCATATCATGACCATAGGAAGATGTCATGTATGAGTACTGAATACCTACATGTAGTACCATGTATGTGGTAGATGTAATGTATGAATGACTATATCATTAGTGTGTGTGTGTGTGTGCGCGCGCACGTGCGCGCGCGCATGCGTGTGCACGTGTGCATGTGCGTGTGCGTGTGCGTGTGCGTGTGTGTGTGCGCGCGCGCGCGCGCGCGCGCGCGCGCGTGTGTGTGTGTGTGTGTGTGTGTGTGTGTGTGTGTGTGTGTGTGTGTGTGTGTGTGTGTGTGTGTGTGTGTGTGTGTGCATGTGTGTGTTATAGGTTTCATGCTACAGGTAATTCATTTATACATATTGATAGACCCATTAATTAAATTTCATTTTCTAAGTTGAGAACAAGGTTGTTAAGAAGATTCCAAGGCAAATATAGCAAACGCCAAGTATTATACATCTCCAACTTTGTTGATTGAGTATAAACCTATTATGAAGGTCCAATGTTATTATGTAAACATTGTAGACTACTTACAAGTAAAGTGATTCAAAACATTTGACAGTTAAGATAAGTCAATATCCTTTTAAGTATGCAAATTAGGCCATTAGACCTAAAGAGTAGAGTTTCCATTGAATTCTAATTCTTAAGAAAATAATAAAGGAAGTATCTAAACATATTAATAAAGATTTATAAGAATCCTTTGATGAGATTATATTAATAACACCTTTTCAAGACCGAATACACCTATACAAAATACTATAGCAGTGCTTAGGACTTAGTAAAATTTTTGGGCACTTTGGTGATCTAATTGGTATGTTGAGATTATGTAAAGACACCTATGAGTCTTGTATCATTGAATTGATATTTTCATTTATTTTTTGAATTTAATGAGTCCCAAAAAAATGTAGTTGTAGACCTCTTCGTATCAAGTCCTTAAGAGGTAGAATTTGGCCTAATAGGCCTATAAAGGCTAGAGTTATTGTCATTTAAGTTCCAAGTTGAAGCTTTTCATGCACTAAGAAGCTTGAGTCAAATGATTGGTGAAATCCTCATATAATTGTTCAAAGACATGAGGATGTACAATTGAATGCTTTAGGAGTCAAAGAAGGGTTTTAATTGAAGGTAGATTACTATCTTGGGACTGAGTACCCTATTTTAAGTCATTGAAAGTGTCTTTTGATATAAATGCAAAGGCTAAGAAGTGAAGAGATAATACCAAAGAATAAGGTCATTAGTCTTTAAATACCAATACTCATAAGACCTTTTATGATAGAGCAAGAGATAATTTATGGTTAGGAAGAGACCTACATTCAAACAAGTTTCTAGAGGACCTTGAAGTAGACCAGGTTGAGTAAGTGGAGCACTTAATTTGACACTAGTAGTGAATAGTAAATATCAAGAAATAGCTTGTGTATTTATTTAGGAAACTCCTTGAGATCAAGCCATGGATCAGTTATTTAATCAGGTAGAGTATACTCAAGTAGATAAAGTAGATTGGGAAAACATAAGTAGGTAAAATAGATATGTAATTCTCAATGGTATCTAGATATATTATATATGTAACATGATTTGTAATCTTGTTTCTCATTCTATATTTTGATCCTAAAATTTTGAAAACTAAGTATTGAGTGGAATGGAATTTGAAAAACTACCTTCTAAATGGTAACTCCTATAGCTCTGTAATCAATTTTAAAAGATGTTGAGTGGCCTTAATTTGTTATATTTAGTAAACTAAATTTATAGCATTTATTTTACTAAATATATAAATTTTTAAAAAATATCTCTAATTACAATTCCAAAAAAAAATACATGGATTGCAAAGGATGCTTGGCCTTTAAAAAGGGCATACGCCATATGCAAAGGATGCATGCCCTTTATAAAGGGTGTGCATCCTTTGTAGTCTAAAGGGCATATACCTTTTGGACTACAAAGGGTGTATACCCTTTAGGTTTGGGATCGACCCTTCATTGATTTTAAATAGATTTTTTTTTAAAACGCATATGCCCTTTATAGAAAATGCTTTTTATTTCTCATTGTGTCACTTTTTTGTCCCCTAAATTTTTGCGTATACCCAATGTAAATGTTATATCAATGACTATAAATAGTTTTAAATAACATTTAATTATTCTTAAAGTCTTTAAAATGCTAAAAATAAAGTAAAATAGTATTAAATTTAATATTCAAAAAGTCTTACTCTTATAAATATATATATAAATGAAACTATATATATATATATATATATATATATATATATATATATATATATATATATATATATATATATATATATATATATATATATATATATATATATATATATATATATATATATAACAAGTTACAATTATAAGTCTTAGTAGAGTGCATTAGCCATTTTTTAAAAACAACTTAAAGTTTTAGAAAAAAATGTGGGACTGGGAGTGGGAATTTCATGTCACATAAATGCCATTAATGGAATTTTGTGGAACTAGGAGTGGATAGTTATTAACTTATTTGTCCATAGTCTATTCACTTTCCTAAGTGTAAATTACCAATATTGATTCTCAGTATAAATTAGTATCGTAAACATATAAAACTAATCTTACAGTTCACTATAATTACTAAATTACCAATCTCACAATTCAATTTAATCACCAAATTATCAATCTCACAGTTCACTATATTTACCAAATTAATTTATTTTATAAAAATTAATTTATTTTATAAAAATTAATTTATTTTATAAAAATTAATTTATTTTATAAAAATTAATTTACCGTTTACATTTATATATGTTTTATTACTAGACTATGAATAGGTACTACTAATGCCCTTCTTGTTGAACTAGTATTATAAATATATAAAGCCAATCTCATTCTAATTACCAATCTCTCTCTCTCTCTCTCTCTCTCTCTCTCTCTCTCTCTCTCTCTCTCTCTCTCTCTCTCTCTCTCTCTCTCTCTCTCTCTCTCTCTCTCTCTCTCTCTCTCTCTCTCTCTCTCTCTTCTGTGTGTGTATGTGTGTGTGTGCACATGCACGTGCGTGTGCGTGAGAGAGACCAATCTCACTTTAATGATATTATAGTAGTCACCCAAAATGATACAAGTCACAAAAATCATAATTCATATCTTACTTTATACAAATTAAATGTACTACTATTTTCCAAGGATGAGTTAAAAGAAAACATTTAAATCATAGAACTAGGTTGAATAAAATATAACTATGAAATGTTATACTTACAAGATCAACTCAAATATTCATAGCTTCCATATCTAGCTGGTTCATGTCTTGGTAATTCTTCTATATGCCAAGACCTAGTTTATGCACCTACTGAGCCCATCCATTTGTGGGTATCTCTACCCACCTAAACCATGAATTGGAGATGGCAATAGAGATGCAATAGCCAACTTGGAGCAGACAACTAAAACCAAAAATGTGATGTAAAATAACATCATGATTTTGTTTTTACCTATATACACTACCTTTGCCAATGCACAACAAACTTCCAAGACCAACTTAACTCATTACTGCTACATCCACACCCAATCCAACAAGAAGGGCATTAGCAATACCTATTCATAGTCTAATAATAGAATATATATAAATGTAAATGTTGTATTAATGATTATAAACAATCTTATTTAATATAATGAAACTATATATATATATATATATATATATATATATATATATATATATATATATATATATATATAGAAACAAGTTAAAACTGCAAATTTTAGCAAAATTCATTAGCCATTTTTTTAAAACAACTTAAAGTTTTAGAAAAAAATGTGGGACTGGGAGTGGAAATTTTGTGTCACATAAATGTCATTAATGGAATTTTGTGGAACTGGGAGTGGAGTGTTATTAACTTGTTTGTCCATAGTCCATTCACTTTCCTGAGTGTAAATTACCAATCTCTATTCTCACTATAAATTATTATCATAAATATATAAAACTAATCTTATAATTCACTATAATTACCAAATTACCAATCTCACAATTCACTTTAATCACCAAATTATCAATCTCACAGTTCATTGTATTTACCAAATTAATTTTTTTTATAATTATTAATTCAGTGTTTACATATATATATATATATATATATATATATATATATATATATATATATATATATTATTGGACAATGAACATGTACTGCTAATTCCCTTCTTGTTAGTATTATAAATATATAAAGCTAATCTCACTGTAATTACCAATCTGTGTGTGTGTGTGTGTGTGACCAATCTCACTTTAATGATATTATAGTAGTCACCCAAAAGGATACAAGTCACAATAATCATAATTCATATCTTACTTTATACAAATTATATGTATTGTTATTTTCCTAAGATGAGCTAAAAGAAAACATTTAAATCATATAACTAGGTTGAATAAAATCTAGCTATGAAATGTTACACTTACAATATCAACTTAAATATTCATAACTTCTATATTCAGTTGGTTCATTTCATGGTAAGTCTTCTATATGCTAAGACCCAATCTAAGCACCTACTAAGCCCATCCATTAGTGGGTATCCCTACCCACCCCAACCATCAATTGAAGATGGAAGTATGGATGCGGTAGCCAACTTGGAACATACAACTAAAACTAAAAATGTGATGCAGAATAACATCATGAATTTATTTTTACCTATATACACCACCTTTACCAGTGTATAACAAATTTCGAAGACCAACCTAACTCATTAGTGATACATCCACACCTAATCCAAAAGGAAGGGCATTAGCAATACCTATTCATAGTGTATATATATATATATATATATATATATATGTTGTATTAATAACTATAAACAATATTAATTAATATTATAATCAATTCTAATCAAATTTCACTTCACTTACAAAATGTTGATCACTAAAAATATGAACTATAGAAGCTTGGATTCTAATTTGTTAGAAAATGATTCAAACACCCAAAAATAAAATATATATTTATTTAACTTATACCACTGGTTTCAGCTTCTACTCAAAAAATTCTTTCTAATACTACAACTATTGTGATATTTTTGTTTTCTTCTATTCTTCTATTCCAAACTGTTGTACTAATAGATCTATTTATCTATAAGAAGAGGATTTCCCACTTTTATATGCTACCATTCATCAAAAATAGCTTTTCAATCTACCTCATTTAGAGCATGAGGTTCAAAAAAGGAAAGAAAAATTAACATATCCAATGTTTTCAAAAAAAGTCTAGATTGATCATCATTCTTTATCCTATTTAACTTTGAGAAACCTCTTTCACACCCTATTGTGCTTGATATAATAATGAGAATATCTTGCCATATATTCATTAAATATATAAATCCTTCAAACCATTCAGGTTTACCCCCACAAAGATCCCATGCTCTAAACATATATTTTTTACGTATTATTTACAAATAATACAAACATATTTATCCATCTCACCTAAACATTTGATAGTATATACAATAGGTGAGTTCCCAACACTAATTATTTCACATAAACATATTAATCATAGTTTTGTTTGATGGTCTCTATCATTTGCCTCATCATAATAATTACGAGGACTAAAAAACTTAGTAGTATTAAATATAGATAAATTTGTTAACCTTACATCTAGAGAGTCAATAACCTTCACTATAAAAAAATTTCCCAACTCAATGCAATCATCCAGTGTCCTTGATCTTTGTGAATTAGGATAGCTCTCAAATATAAATGTATGTATATATATTATGTATGCAATCAAAAATGCATCATGTTTATAAATTCATCCTGGCTTAGAGAAGATAAAGCATACCTACACTTTCAATTGAGAATATATTTGTTAATCAGGGGCATGACCACTATGGGGATCTGCTAGACCTGATTAAGGGATAACTTGTTATAATACACCATGATAGGAACGGTTTCAAAGCCTACATTCTAACACAATCATGTAACAAACCTAAAAGAGTCATAGATTTAATGTTCACTCTATATGTAATAAACAAGAAATTAAATCTAATCTAGTGCACACCAAAGCTTATGGTACAACATGAGGGGTTAGTAAAAAATCAAAACATGTATAATGAGAATCTCAATTGATCTTAGTATGAGTAAGACCCTAATATATGGAATATGAAAAGTCATATTATTCGAGCCAATACTTATGCTACTTCTATCTACTAAAGAGAGGAGAACAAAGTTAGATTATACTTACTTGAATGTAAACCCATTGAGACTCAATCTCTCCCTTAGCCAAAGGGGATTCATAAGAAGTTGTGGTTTGTAAGGATAACTAAAAAAGGCCAAAGCATCTGAGACTTATCTACAAGACTAGATTCTCCAAGTAGAAACCCTAAGCTAAGACTCGTCAAGTAGAATGGTGGAAGAGTAGATTGTAAATAAGCATGAGGAAATATTAACTCTTGATTGAATATTTAAATAATGACAAAATGATATTGTATTTATAGGTAGATCTTATGTTAAATTCTTTTGAATATCTTAGTTGTATAGGGTCAACCTAGTTGACCTTGCATGTTTTTGGGAGATAAATTACTAGGTCCTGAGCTAGGTCGACTGAAGGGATAATAAAACTCTCAAGTGAAAATACCAAAAAATGTTAAAGTGTCAACCTAGTTGACCCTATACATTAATTAGAGGTTGAAAACTATACAGGGTCCACCCAATCAACCTAGTATAGTTAACTGGCTAAAGGGGATCAAGGTGAAGAAAAGAGGGATGAAAAGAGGAAAAATACTAAAGGAGTGTGTAAGGAAGGAGTAATATCTTAGGGAATAGTTTTAAGAGATGGTTGGATTGTTAATAATGTGGTAATAAGGGACAAAAATCCTACAAATCACTAAAGGTCTGCCCACCCCATTTTTGGTGTACCTTTTAAAGCATGCACTCGCAGAGATTGAGTCTCAATGGGTTTTTAAAAGATGTAAAACATTAGTATTTGGTAAATTTTGAAAATATTATGTGTATACATATGGCCCACTCAAATTTTATCACATGTCACTAAGGTGAAATAGGGGATGGTGCTTCAAGAAATAACATAATAACACACAATGTTGACGCTAAAAAAAGTTATGGTATTTTAAAACATAAAATAACTGAAAGTATATGACTAAAAATGAAAATAATTAAAAATTAAATGTAATGCATACCTTGACTTACATTTATCATTGAATGGTTGTGTGTTATGTTTTTATATTTGATTATGTAGGGTGCAGAGACTATTTTATATAAACCCACGAATACAAAACTAAAGAGAAAAAATACAAGATAGTTGGTGCTATGAGGATGGGACATACATGTAAATTTAGAAATTTGGGATGATAGTTTCTATGTTAGACTAAATAACTAAGGTAAACAACATGAGTAAATCAGGGAATCGAAAGCCAAGGCTACTAAAGACTGAAAAACTTGGACAAGTAAACCTTAGGTAAGAAAGGAAAAATCACTATGTCAAACCAATGATACATTTCAAACAGGATGGTAATCAAACATCAATGGTAAAAGAAGAAATATAATGGTAAAACAACATTGATGAGTGAGCAATAACAATTTTTATCTCACTCAATAATGGAAAAAGGTGCATAAAATGGAAAACAACATTGTTGAGTGAGAAGTAACAAGCCAACCTCACTCAATAATAAAAAAAGGGTATGAATGTAGGTGTCCATAATAGTAGGATAGTACAATAAATGATAAATGGTAAAAGGAAAGTAAAGTAAGTCTAGAAATTTAAAATCAAAGTGAAAAAGAAAAAAGTAATCTATAGTTGCTCAAAACATGGTTTTTTGCTCTAAAGATAGATAAAATTGAAATAAAGTAGTGTTATCATATTTTTAAGAAGTGAATAAGAAGGAAATATAAAAGAAGGGAAAACATATTTGTAATCACAATTTTCCTATTAGGGGGTAAATGAAATGAGTGGAGGGTAGAATGAAGGAAAAACCAAGCTAGAAGAACTCTTTATCAAAGTTAAGATACTCAAATTAAGTTTGTCAAAATAAGAGGAATTTTGACCTTAAGTACTTTGAAAAACTTCTCTTAGCCACATAAGTCTTAGATCAACAAATGAAGTATATAGATCATCCCATAAAGGCTATATGCATGAAAATTAAAATAGACCTACCTTCCCATAATATGTTCCCAGTTCCTCAAGACCCCTTACAGAGCCATCGATCTACTACGAAGATTGGGTACTTGCATAAGAAAGTAGGTAGCACCATAGAGATTGTTGAATTATCATATTCTAATCTACTGGCCTACCGTACCCCAAGGCAACTCGACTCTATGTGATGCCAACTATAGATTTTGAGCTTCGATTAGAGATATGATATGTGTTTGTAATCATGTCTTTTGGTGTCACATTAAATTTTGAGATTTGTATGTTACCTTTTGTATATCATTACCTTTTGATTAAAATTATTTGGATTTTCACTTTCTTGATGGATTTTTATATTCCTCCTCCATATGGATTTGGAAAACCAAACATGGGTGCTAAAGATGATTTTCATTTGAATACTTAGGTCAAGGTTGTGAAGAGAGAGAACTTCAAAGAGCATGGGGTCTAAGAGTCTCATAAATATAGGTGAAATATAGGTGCTATCTTGACCTTGACATTTTTTTATCCAATTTGGAGTGAAAGTAAGGGGAAATCAAGAGGAATGACATATGGAACAATTTGAATTACTTCAAATTGCAAAAAAATGTGACAAAGGGAAAAAAAAAGGATACAATAATAGTAAAATGTGATTCCTTATCATAAGAATCAGGGAAATGGAGGAAAAACATTCTAACATAGATTGTTATGCAAATTCCATGTAACAAAAGAAGAAAAAGATAAATTTTGAGAAAAAGGATGTAAAAAGAAGAAAAGATGGTAATTTTATGAGGATCAAATCTTATCCATGGTCTTACACTACAATTTTATAAAAGAGAAACCCAAGGTGTACCAGTAATCAAATGAAAGATAAAGTGAGGTAAGCAAAAGATGGTAGTTTTGTGTGGAATGTCGGGTCCTATCCATGGTCTTACAAAGTAATTCACAAAATAAAAACCCAAGGGGTGTGAAAAAGCAAACTGAAAAATAATGAGGAAGAAAAATAAGTAAAATATGGTAATTTTGTGAGGAGGTCCAGGTCTTATCTACAGTCTTACGAAGTAACTAAAAAAATACAAACCCAAGTGGAGTCATAAAGAGAAGATGCAAGAAGATAAAGAAGACTATGGTACATCAAGAAACAAAAAGACCAAAAAGAAGGACTAAAGGCTTGTTAAAGGAAGGAACTTGCTATAGAGGGAAAGACCTATGTAAGTAACCTTCAAAAAATGTTAGATAGATGTAGATAGAAAGCATGAAAAGAGGGAAATGTTTAAGCAAAGTATTTTTTGAGAAATTATGCATTGGCGGGTTCTTTAAAAACATGCCCTTCATTGGTTTGAAGATGGTAGGTGCTTTCACCAAGAATATCTTTGACTAAATATGACCCCCACCATTTTTGGGTGTATTTACCTTATTTATCATGGGTGTAGTCTAATTTAAGGAAAAGATCACCAACATTAAATGTGCATACTTTAACACATTTGTTATGTTGTCTAGCAATTTGAGCCTTGTATTGGTAGTTATGCTGTAAGTTGAAAAGATGATGTTCATCAAGTAGATCAAGGTCATGAAAATGAGCTTCACATAATTGTCCATTGGGAATAATACCATGAAGAGATATATCAAGAGATTGAAGATCAAATTTTAAAGGGATAACTAACTCATAACCATAAACTAGCGAGAATGGAGTTGCCCCTGTGGCAATGCGTATGCTATTATGATAGGCCCAAAGAGCAGAGTAAAGATGAAGATACCAATCTATGTGGGTTTCCAAAATTATATTTTGGAGAATTTTTTTGAGAATTTTATTAGTGGCCTCAGCTTGGCCATTGCATTATGGATGATAAGGCATGGAAAATTTGTGATTGATCTTAAATTTGATACCAAGTTGTTTAGGATGTTTGTTTTTGAAATTGCCACCATTATCTATAATTATGGTATTAGGAAAACTAAAATGGAAAATGATTTGGTTCAGAATAAATTTGGGAATGGTAGGACCAGTGAAATTAACAAGAGGCATAGCTTCTACCTATTTGGTGAAATATTTGCTAGCAGTAATGATAAAAACATGCCCATCATGGGAATGAGGTAGTTTGCTGATGAGATCGAATCCCCATGTGGAAAATGGCCAAGGAGATTCAATGGTTTGAAGTTAGATTAGAGGTGAATGAATTAGATCATTATGAATCGAACAAGGATTAAACTTTTTAGCATATTCAATTGCATCTTTTTTAAGAGTAGGCCAAAAATAACCCATACATAAGCATTTGTAGGCTATATCATATCTACTACAGTTGCCACCATAAATTCCCCCATGTGTTTGTTCAATAAGAGGAAGAATCTCAGCTTGCATAACACAATGAAATAAGGTACCTTCAACATTTTGATAATAAAGGATATTGTGTTGAAATACATATTTAAAAGATTATTTACAAATAATTATATTTTCATGAGAGTCTAACTTAGGAGGATGAGTTTGATGTTCTAAGAATTGAATGATGTCTTGGTACCGTGGGCTTTGTCAAATGGTAAAAACCTCAATATGATAGATAAGTGAATTTGGTGGTTGAGTAGAGGATGAAGATTTTCTTATTTGTATAATAAAATTATGTCATAAAGGACTTGGTGTGGATGAAAGAGAGATGTTGAAGAGGTAAGAGAATCAACAATGGAATTTTGATGTCTAGGAATAGGCTCAATAGTGAAAGAGATGAAATTATTAGCAAAAGTGGTTATAATTTGATGATATGTTATGAGATTCTCAATCTTACATTGATAAGCACCATTGATTTGGTAGAAAATAAGATGGGAATCACCTAAAAAATGAAGGTGCTAAATATCTAAGTCAAGAGTAACTCTCGTACCTAGGATAAGAGCTTCATATTTGGCCATATTGTTGGTGACATAAAATATGAAGTGAAAAGCTAAAGGAATGATCTTTCCAAGAGGACTTGTGAAAATGCAACATGCCCCATCTCCTTGAAGGAATTTATCACCATCAAAGTGAAGGGTCCAAGTATCCTCATATAAGTCAACATTGATTTCAAGAAGTTCCTCGATAACTACTTTTGGTTTAGTAATACTGGAGGGAGTAGTGTATTCCTTAAACTTATTGGATTCAAGATCGGCAGTAAATCTATGAAAATAATCTTTAAGAGAAATAGTTTAATTAAGACCTTCGATGTAAAGTATATTATCATCTAGAAGATTATCTTGAAGAGAATAAGTAGTTGGTATGGGAGCTATGACAAGTTGATCAGCTATGATTTTCCCTTTAATAATTTTTTGAGTGATAATGTAGAAATCAAATTCCACAAGGAGGACCCTCCATTTACCAATTCTACCTCTAGGAAGAAATGTTTTGGAGAAGAAATGATGAAGGGGGCCAGAATGAACACTAACATAAGTAGTTTGGTAAAGCATATAGCAGCAAAGATTTTCAACTGCAAAATAGATGGCAAGTCAATCACGTTTAATTTTAGTATACCATGTTTCATTATCGATGAGGCCTCGACTAATGTAGTAGATAGTATACTCTCTTCCCATATCATCTTGTTAGGTAGGCATTGCCCAAACTGAAATAGGTGTGGAATAAGTATATAGAATCAAATATTTATCATTAGAAGGAGGACAAAGTGTAGATGGGTGAAGCAAAGACTCTTTCATGTTATCAAAGTCTTTTTGACATGGATTTGTCCATTCTAAAGTAGTACCTTTCTTGAGAAGTGAATTGATAGAGTGAATTTGATATGCCATTTTGGGGATGGATCATCTAATTTCTCCAAGTTTGACTAAATAAGTATGAATATCGGGAATAGAATGAGGAATGGGCATGTTGATGATAGCACTACTTTTGGTAGGGTCAACATCGATGCCATGCAGAGAGACTAAGAATCCTAATAATTTTCTAGATGTGACTCCAAAGACACATTTGTACGGATTAAGTCTAAATTTATATTTAATAAGATGGTCAAACATGGTATCAAGATTAGAAAGATAATTCTTATGATTTTTATATTTATGAATGAGATCATCCACATAGGTTTCAACAATTTTGTGAATGAGATCATTAAAGATGTGAGTCATTTCTCATTGGTAAGTGGCTCCAACATTCTTAAGACCGAAGGGAATTTTGACATAGAAATAGGTGCCTCATTGTATGGTGAAAGTTGTCTTATGTTGGTCATTAGTGGTAATATGAATTTGATTATATCCTGAGAAGCCATCCATAAGAGATAACATTTCATAACTAGTCATGGAATCAATAATGACATCTATTGAAGGTAAAGGGAAGTTGTCCTTAGGAAAATCAAGATTAATATTACATGAATAAATATAAATGTGAATGACCATAGTGACTTTCTTTTAAATGGCAACAATGTTAGAAACCCTTTCAGAATAATCCACTAGTTTGATAAATTTAGCATCAAGTAATTTGATGATTTCCTTATGACATAAAGAGAAAACTTTAGGTGGAAATTTTATTCATTTTTGATGCACAAGCTTGGAATTAGGATAAGTAATGATGTTATGAACCATAATAATAGGGTCAATACCAAGCATGTCCTTGTAGGACCAAACAAACACCTCATGATATTTGTCAAAGAATAAGCTAAAATTATCATGTTCAGTAAGTGAGACTTCATGAGAGATAGTAATTAGTCGAGGACAAGATGGAGTACCATATTTGATGCAAGTGGTTTCTTCAATAATCATTGCATTATTGTCTTGAAAGTGGTATGGTGTATTGGGTAAGGTAAAAATTAGATTAGTTTTAGGATCAACGTTAGAAACAAAGTTTTTGAATCAAGGAGTTTTAGTCTTAAAATTTCCAAGTTTATGATGTTGCCAAAGAAGTTGAGGTTATCAAGCATAAAGTAACTCAAGGATATCTTCATCACTAGGAAAGGTAGGAATAGAACCATAATACTCACCATCTACTTCAAGATCTAAAATTTGATTGACATGGCAATCATACTTATAATGAATCTGGTGAACATCAGTTGCCTTGGCATCTAGTGTAATTTCAAGAGTAGAAGAAGTAGATGGATCAAAAGGGGTTGGAGTATCAGTGGGTTCAGTGATGGGGAAAGGTTTAGAGGTAATGATTGGATCGATAGGTGGTAAAGGAGATGAAATAATTTATACAAGTTCAGAAGGTATAATTTTCTCTACCACCCAAGGGGTATCGATAAGAGGAGAATTGGTAAGAGGAACATGACCTTCAATATCTAAGGTATGATCCATAGAAATGGTATGAACATCTCAGTTAAAATCATGAATTTAGGCTAATGTTTTTTTGATAATGTTGGACATCCAAGTCTCTAGAATGAGATTTGGCCATTATAGAGTTATCATCATATGTTAGAGAAATTGTACATGCTTGACAAATCAAGGGAGTTTTAGAGGGTGAAATCCTGATATTACTGAATGTACAAGGAGAAAAGATTATAAGATATTGAAATAATTTAGCCACTCCAAAATCATTACAAGTGAAGGCATCTTCAGGTAAAGAAGGCTCCTGAGCATTATATAGATGGGGAAAGTCAGTAATCTCATCAATAAGAGGAACAATATGATCCCTAGGTAATAGAGAAGGAGGAATCCATTGCAAAATGTAGGGAGGTAACTTGGTAGTATTACAAGTATGTTGTAACTCATTAGGTTCATCATCATCAGAATTCACAAGAGTAAATTGTAAATTAGGATTCATGTTGATGAACTAGGGTAAAGAATCACTATTGATCTTAGGAATCATAAGAATTTGATATTGTGATTTAGTATGAGGAAGTTGAATACTCCATGGTTTGGGATTAGCTTCATGCTTATACTATTTTCCATTATGTAAGAATTTAATACATTGACTACTGGAAGAAGAAATGGCCCTCATTCGATAATTCCATGGATGACCAATGAGTATGTTGTAAGATAAGGGTCAAGGACCATAAGCTTGGTTTGAATAATCTTAGGTCTAATGGTTAATGAAAGCCAAATGTAACCAAGTGGCCTTTGATTAGTCTTATCAAAACCATGACATGTAAGATGAGTTTGATGGAGATGATCCTTGTTATAACTGAGTTTTTGGATGAGCCATAAAGATGTCACACTAATACCAGAACCTTCATCAACTATAACTTTATAGATAAGAGTGGTATTAATGGATACTTTGATAAAAATTGGTGTATCATCAGCACAAAAGAGAATTTCATCATTGATCATGTCCTCTTCAAGGAATTCAATGGAAGTCTTGAAAGAAGGACACATAGTTTCAATGGTATTTATGTTGGTAGGTGAAGAATCAGTAGAAGGTGTTTCTTCATCTAAGGAGGATGGATCATCAATTTCTTAGAGTTGTTGCATAAGGAATTTACAATGATAGGAAGAAGTACGAACCAAATCCATAAGTGGAATCTTACAAGGCATAGAGTTGAGTTCTTCAAGAAAGTTCCAGTGTGACTTATAAGAACTAGCATGAGGTTTAGGAAGTAAATTAAATTTTTGAGGAATAGATGTGGTTGGAGGATCAAAAGGAGGAGATGGTTCTTCTTAAGCTTCTGAAGCAATATTAGTAGTGGTAGTATCTTTAAGAAGTTGTTCCTCTAAAAGTGGCTTCTTAGGATTAGTAACAAGATCTTTATGAGTGGGTTTATGATGATAATTGACCTTAGTAGTATTTACATATTGAAAAATATTAAAATATTGATCATAATTGGCATCACTGGTACAAACATCCTTGGGATTGGTTTGATTATTTGAAGAATATGTTTCGTGATTAGAGGTAGAATCTTTGAAAACTTATCATTTTTAAAAAATAGAAGTGTATTATTGATGACAAAGATTGATCATAGCTTTATGATTGAATGAATCACCAAGCATATGAGAGATAAAAAAATTATTGATCCCTCTACAAAATTTGTGAGAATGCCCAATGTTAGCATGGAACTAACATAATACATTGGGTTCATACCACTTAGGAAGAGCATTGGGATAGATGAAAGGTTTAGAGGGTGATAAAAATTGTTTCATTTACTGAACTGAAAGAGGTGTATGATAAGGTGAAGGAATGTCTTTTTTTGCAAAACCTAGTTTGGTTTGTGGAGTATTACTAGTGATAGCATTATATGTTTGGAAAGATACTTTAAGAAGTTTAGGATTATCTTCAAATTGGTTTATAATAAAATCTTGATGTTTATCTTTATCAAGAGATTCTTTAAGTGTTTGGGGAGAAAAGGCTCAAACCTTATATTGGAGAGCGGGATTTAAAGATATAATAAAGAGTTTGAATAAGTTATCATTAGTCATGTTATGGTCAGATTTATGAGCTAAATATTTCCATATTTTTATAAAGTCATAAGTTGATCTAGTAGGAGATTGCTTAGTATTGATGAAGTGGCTAAGACCATTTTCAGGAAGATCATTGTGTTGATACTCTTTAACCAAAGGATTAAATAAATCTTTAAGTTGCCAAATAGAATGTTGGGGTAGTTTATTATATCATTCTAATAAATCATGAGTGAAGTTTTTCACTAAGATTTTAGTTATGGAGAAGGTATTAATTTTGGATCTATTCTTTGTAAAGGTTTCCAAAGGCTTTGAGACATGAGGATGGGTCTTTAGTCCCATCATATTTTATAATTAGAGATATATTACTAATATCAATGTATATAATGAAGGGGACCAAAGGCTCATTTTGAATAGTTTGGAGCATCTTGTTATTCATTATGGGTTGAGGAATAACATTGCTTGAGGCATCTCAAAGAGGTGGAAAAATGAAATTAGGATTAGCTTGAGGATGGATAGTTGGAGGTTGATTAGCCACATTGATTAAATATTGTTGAAGTTGCATCATTTGGTTGGTCTTAGAAGTTTACATTATATTCATTTGTTGGATAACTTGGGCTAAAAGTTGAGTGGTATCAGGAGGTGGGTTGGTGTTGGTAAGAGTACTCGCCAAATTGGTGTTACGAGGAGGATTACTAAAAGAAAGATTATTAGTGGGATTGTTAAGTAAACTTGTATCAATTACTCCCACATTAGTTTAAATATTTTGAAGATGATAAGTTTCTTGGTAAGTAAGGAAATGATTAGATCCATCAACTTCATCTTGAGGTGTTACTTGTACTATATTATACTTCATAAATGAAGGAGGAGAAAAGTTACCCCAAGAGTGATGGTGATCTTAGGAGGAAAAGAGAGGGAGAAATGAACATCCCATAGAGTATCTAAATAGATTCAAGATATCCAAGAAGATTTTGATAGGAGACTCCATTATGATTGAATAGAGATGAACAAAATGCAAAGAAGGAGAAATAGATAACTAGATTGATAAATGGGGAAGGCAAAATGTAGTACAGAATCAATTAGGTTGACCAAGCATAGAAAATAGGGTCTACAGATAGTACAGGGTCAACTAGGTCAATCTAGTACAATAAAAAGAGGCTGAAAAAGATACAGGGTTGATTGGGTCAACCCAATATAACAAATAGGGAAAATTAAGAAGCCTATAACAAATTGTGAATTGACACAAGATAAATTTTGCAAATAATTTAGAAACATAAGAACTGAATGGAAATAAACAATCAATTGGATTAACACTGGCCAATCTAATTGAGGCACACAACATAAAACCTTGCACCAATGTTGGCTATTGCAATTTTTTGCAATACAAAACACAATTGAACATAGAGCAGGAAATCAACTTGGAAAGTAAAGAGATAACTAATTGGTCAACCTAAATGTTTATTAGATTATTAGAATATGTTTTTAAATGTGATGGGAAGTTGGTTGTAAGTAACGAACTAGAAAGCAATCTAAGGATGCTTTCAGGTAGTTTGGGTTGAAAGGGATTTGTAGTGGTAATGATATAGGCTTAGTATTAGGGCCTACCATCTCACTTCACACATTGCAATGATAAGAGTGTTGGGTGCTTAGCTAGAATATACCATTTACCATGCTTTATACTTGACTAAAATATCAAGACAACTTCTCCCTTGGTGATGAAATCCAATTAGGTTGGTCTTGGGTAGACAAATGTTAAAATTTTTGTTTAGATTTTATGATTTGGTCATGTGTTCATAAAATATAAAATAGTGAAACTAAACAGTTAATTAAAAACCACCAAATTAAACTATGTGATCTATTCTAAGCATGCAACCAAAAATAAAAGAATGTGTAAACTAATTACTAGTATACAAGGGTTAATTCTAACTTTAAAACAAGGTAAAATGTTGATATAGTCAATAGTGTATGCACATGATATAGAAAAGGGTCGATCCTATACTATGGAAGCAAGGTCTAAAAATGAACAGGGTCAATAGAGTTGACCCAGTTATCCTAATAGAACACAAAACACAAAATTGGGTCGATAGGGTCAATCCAATTGACTATGTAGCTGAAATTCTAAAGATTGTAAACTGTAAAAGGAGATATTGTAAAGAAAGAGATAGAGAGATAGAAAGGAATCATGGTGGATCATAGATGTAGAGAATGAAGATAGTTTTTTAAGAACCTTGATATATGCTGGTAAATTCTACTAGCTGGCTCGACTAGGTTGATCAAGCTTTTCAAAAATATATTGATGAGTGCCTAAAAATGTATAGGGTCAACTAGGTTGACCTAGTATTCTGAAATAGATTTCTCAAAAGATGAAAAATTGTACTGCCTTGACAGGGTTGATTAAGTAGCCTATACCTAAGATTTTGTGAACAAAAAAAAGATACTGGGTCAATAGAGTCTATCCAATATGGTAAATATATGATAAAAATAATGATGAAAAACTTAAATAATGAATAAGGTAAACAAATCTTGTAAGGGTTAGTTCACATCAGGTTCACCATAATGTATGCAATCATAAATGCATCATGTCTATAAATCAATCCTAGTTCAAAGAATATAGAGCATACCTACACTTCTGATTGAGAATACAATTTTTAAGCAGGGGCATGACCAATATGGGGATCCACTAGACCTAATTAGGGGATCACTTGTCATAATACACTAGGCTAGTAAGGGTTTTAAAGCCTACAATCTAACACAATCATGCAACAACCCTAAAAGAGTCCTAGATTTAATGTTCACTCTATATCTAATAAACAAAAAAATAAATCTAATCTAGTACACACTAAAGCTTATGGCATAACATGAGGGGTTAGTAAATAATAAAAACATCTATAAGAGAATATCAATTAAGTTAAGTATGAGTAAGACCCTAATACATGGAATATGAAGAGTAATATTATTCAAGTCAATACTTATACTACTTTTATCTACTAAAGAGGGGAAAATAAAGTTAGAATATACTTACTTGAATGTGAACCCATCGAGACTCAATCTATCCCTTGGCCAAAGGGGATTTGAAAGAGGTTATTGTGGTTTGTAAGGATAACTAATAAATTCTAAAGAGTCCAAAACTTATCCACAAGACTAGATTCTCCAAGTAGAAACCCTAATCTAAGACTCTTGAAGTAGAATGGTAGAAGAATAGATTGTAAATAAGTGCAAGAGAATAATAACTCTTGATTGCATATTGAAATATTGATGAAATGATATTGTATTTACAAGTAGATATCACCTTAAATCCTTCTAAATATATTGGTTGTACAGGTTCGACCCAATCAACCCTTTATGTTTTTAGGAGATAAATTACTAGGTCCTAAGCTAGGTCAGTCAAAGGTCTAATGAATCTCTCAAGTGAAAATACCTAAAAATAGTACAAGGTCGACCTAGTCAACCTTGTATAGTAATTAGAGGATGAAAAATATATAAGGTTAACCCAATCAACTGAGTACAACCAATTGGCTAAAGGGGATCAATGTGAGGAAAAGAGGGATAGAAAGAGGAAAAATATTAATGGAGTCTGCAAGGGAGGAGTAATAGCTTAGGGAATGGTTTTAAGAGCTAGTTGGATTGGTAATAATGTGGCAATAAGGGAAAATAATCTTGAAAAGCACTAAAGGTCTACCCACCACTTTATTTTTACACCCTTTCAGGCATGCACTCACAGTGATTGAATCTTGACGGGTTCCTGCAAGATGTAAAGTATCAGTGTTTGATAAAAGTTAAAAATATTATATGTATACATATTGTACCTACTCTATCTACAAAATCATGAGTTTTTCCTTGTGTTGTATTTAAAAAAGATGAAATATGTATTATACCTATCCCAAATATGTCCCTTTCAAATCTCCTACAAAGCATGTCAATAGTAATATCTAAGGTAGTACCAATGGAGGTAATGTCAACATGGCCATATTTAAACTTTATATTCATCTTATTTAACTTAATAATCACGTCTCCAAGTAAATGAATGAAAAATTATACTTGAAAAATTATTGGCAAATCATACATTTTTTAATCCTCAAACATCCATTCTCTTAATAAAATAGGCATGATTTTGACAAGCCTTTCCATGACATTTTCTCTAAACATCCACCTACTTTGATGAATTTGCAACACCTCTAATAGACTGATTTGAAATGAATCCATTAGATCTCTTAATGCTTCATGTCTTTTAACAAAATTTTTTAGCCATGAATATATTTTGTTTGTAAATTGGTTAATAAATTGTAGCTATATAAATTAAGATGAAGCATAATTTTTTGATAATGCTTCTCTATGAGATATGAAATGAATATATAATAATTGAGGAGCATCTCAACAAAGGTTAGTAGATAAACCTTTATGGATACCCCTCATAGAAGAATCCTCGTCAGATCCAAATCTACATAACTCCATCAAGGATAAATTCATCTTTGATAAAATACTTATCACGAGATCATACATAGATTGAGCTATTCCATCCTTTATTTGAAGAAGGCATACAAATTTTATTACACATTTACCTCTTCCATCATTTGTCAAATATGTAATGTAAACTATCAAATATTGTTCTATAGTATGTTCATTAATTGCGTAAACTAAAATTGAGTAAAATAGACTATGAAAAATCTTAAATTTAAGCTTTTTATAATATACCT
The DNA here is from genome assembly GCA_037957365.1 of Torreya grandis. Classification (NCBI taxonomy): domain Eukaryota; kingdom Viridiplantae; phylum Streptophyta; class Pinopsida; order Cupressales; family Taxaceae; genus Torreya; species Torreya grandis. The sequence goes on from JARHVA010000603.1 coordinate 2,651,910, forward strand.
TCTTTACAACTATTAGAAACTCTTTTCTAGATGTGGGATTTGTATATCTAGAGTATTCATCTATTAGAGCATGTGTGGAGTGCCTTTATATCTGTTTAAATAACAAATTGACTTAAAAAGTTCTAAATGTAAATCATGTATGGAAAAAAAATCTATCACATATATGATTCTCTCTTTCTTAATGTATACCATTAGTTCTATATGTTTGGTAATTGGAATACTACTTTATTTACTTTCTCCCTCCAAAAGTTAGAAAATAAATTTATGAGCCTCTAATTCTGCATGCATTTTTAAACCATTAAATTGAAGGGTAGTACTCTCATCTTTAGCAATTGGAGTATCTCTTTTATATTTTCCACACCAAAAACATTTTATCCTTTCAACACCATTGTAGTTTTTTTACAACATAAGCCCATTGAAATCTTATTTTCTATTTAGACTTAAATGTTTTGTTATGTTTCTTTGATGCTTATTGGTCTTTCCAAATTTGTTCTCCATCTGATTCATAGCTTTTCTCATGTAGAGGAGCATCAAAGTCTTCATTTTTGGACTGACATTATTGATGAGAATCTTGAGGGTACGAAATGTATCAGCAAGTGATAGTTATTTTTTATCCTTCTTAGGAGGACCAATAGAAGCCATTTTCTCACAATTTATACCTACTCAATGAAAAATTTAAAAGTATAAAATTAATAAGACCCATATATCAGAGTGTAATATTAGGATTTAAAATCATTTATAATCTCAATAAAAAACTTGATGTTTTATTAATTTATAATGGTAAGGGTTTAAAATCATTTCCAAAATTCAAAATATTATTCTTCTAAAAGTGTTGACTACTAAGAAATTTAAGATTTAAGTACAAAATGGCCATCAAAATATAGTCGTAAAAATAAATTAATGTAATAGGTATATACTTTTTCTTAAAATAAAAATAAATGAGTTGTATTGTTTCATTATTATGAGACCAATCTCCCTTTGAATTATATATATATATATATATATATATATATATATATATATATATATATATATATATATATATATATATAAGACTAATTTAAAGTGAGATTGGTCTCATAAAACAACACATACACACACACATACGCACGCACGCACGCACGCGCGCGCGTACATACACACACATATGATGTGTGTGTGTGTGTACACACACACACACACACACACACATTTTGCATATAATTTTCTCACAATTTATACCTACTCAATGAAAAAAATAAAATTAAATGTATAAAATTAATAAGACCCACATACCAGAGTGTAATATTAGGATTAGGATTGATATTAAGATTTAAAATCATTTATAATCTCAATTAAAAAACTTGATGTTTTATTAATTTATAATTGTAAGTATTTTAAATCATTTCCAAAATTCAAATGTTATTCTTCTAGAAGTGTTGACTGTTGAGAGCTTTAGGATTTAAGTACAGAATGGCCATCAAAATATAGTCATATAAATAAATTGATGTAATACGTATATACTTTGCCTTAAAATAACAATAAATGAGTTGTATTGTTTCATTTTTATGAGACCAATCTCCCTTTGAATTAGTGTATATTTATATATATATATATATATATATATATATATATATAGTTTTATGAGACCAATCTCACTTTAATCTCACGAGTTTCATTTTTATATATATTTATAAGACTAATTTAAAGTGAGATTGAATTGAGATTGGTCTCATAAAACTACATATACATATATATACATATACATATACATACATGCATACATACATACATACATACATACATATATATGACATTGGTAATTATAATGAGATTGGTCTTATATATTTATAATACTAATTTACAGTGAGAATTAAGATTGGTAATTTACACACAAGAAGGTGAACAGACAAACAAGGTAACAAGTAACAACTATCTACTCCTATTACCATGAAATTCCATTAATGGTATTTATGTGACATGAAATTCTCAGTCCCATATTTCTATTAAAATTTTAAGATGTTTTAAAAAAATGACTAATGCATTATACTAAAACTTGTAGTTGTAACTTGGTAATGGTCATTGCCAATTCGCATTGCTGATTTGATCTTCCACTATATCAATCAGCACTAATAGCTCTACTAATTTACTAAATCCATTTTAATGCATTGCCAACTGCCAATAATAAATAATGGCAGTGGGCCAGTGGCTACTGGAACTAGAATGTGGAGGTGTAGCCATAGGTTTAAGGATACTTTATCTCTCACAAGTCATAATTTTACACACACACACACACACACACACACACACACACACACACACACACACACACATTTAAAATACTACTTCAATGGGAGATTGGTCTCATAAAAATAAAATAATACAACTCATTTATTATTATTATTATTATTATTATTATTAATTCATAAGGTAAATTGTATACTTATTAAATCAATTTAGATGGACTAGGACAAGTTGAAATTTGACCACTGATGTGTGTGTGTGTGTGTGTGTGTGTGTGTGTGTGTGTGTGTGTGTGTGTGTGTGTGTGTGTGTGTGTGTGTGTGTGTGTGTGTGTGTGTGTGTGTGTGTGTGTGCACGCGCACAATACTAAACTAATGTACTGTGAGATTGGTAGTTATAGTGAGTGGTTTTATATTATTTATAATACTAATTTATAGTGAGAATTGAGATTGATAATTTATATTCAAATTTTAAAATGACAAAAGAAGGGTGAGCTTTCAAAATTCCCATCAAACAGTTCTAGGCTCCAGCTCATCCCTGTGGCTACCAACTAGGTACCACACCACTGCCTATCACTGCCTACATGGTGACTGGCAAGTGTGACATAGTGTTGACTTGTTGTCACTGAGTGAAAGATACAAGGTGAACTAACATGTTACAAGTGGTCAAATTTGAATATGTCCTAACTTGTCTAAGGGCTCCAAACCCATCACAAAAGTCCATATTAAATAATGGATGTAAAAAAACTTAATCCATAAACTGCATGACAATTAATAAGTGCCTAATCATTATTAAAATGACAAAATAAGGGTGAGCTTTAAAAGTTTATAGTCCACAGTGTGTACACATAATAATTTACTTGCATTTCACATGCATTACACAAAATAGTTTATACTTTTTCATTTTTATATAAATTTATAAAACTAATTTACTATGATATTGGTAATTATAGTGAGTGGTTTTATATATTTACAATATTCTTTACAGTGAGAATTGATATTGATAATTTAAACTCATATTGGTCTCATAAAAATGAAACTATATATATATATATATATATATATATATATATATATATATATATATATATATATATTCACTACAAATTAGTAATAAAAATATATATAAAAAAGACACATATATTGAGAGTTCACTGTAAATTAGTATTATACTTATATATAAAAATGAAACTATAGATATATAATATAAACAAAATCTTTAAAAATATCAAAAATTATACCCGTCAGCACTCAACACCCTTTATAAGACTAATTTAGAGTGAGATTGAAATTTGGTCTCATAAAACTATATATACACACTCAGATTGATCTCATTAAAATGGAATATATATATACACACACACACACACGTTGCAGATTAGTAATATATATATATATATATATATATATATATATATATATATATATATATATATATATATATAAATGACACTGTATAAATAATATAAACAAAATCTTTCAAAATACCCAAAATTGCACCCATCGACACTTAACGCCATACACACACACACACACACACACACACACACACATATAGAGAGAAATTGATGATTATAGTGAGTGTTTTTATATATTTATAATACTAATTTACAATGAAAATTGAGATTAATAATTTACATTCAGATAGGTCTCATAAAAATGAAATATATATATATATATATATATATATATATATATATATATATATATATATATATATATATATATATATATATATATATATATATATCTAATTTATTGTGATATTGATGATTACAGTGAGTGCTTTTAAGTATTTATAATACTACTTTATAATGAAAATTGAGATTGATAATTTACACTCAGATTGGTCTCATAAAAATGAAACTATATGTATGTATGTATGTGTGTGTGTATATATATATATATATATATATATATATATATATATATATATATATATATATACAAATTAGTAATATAAATATATATAAAAATAATATATATATATATATATATATATATATTCACTATTTCACAGTCAAATTAAAATACCTAAAATCTATATTCAAGATAAATTTCTAAACCCTACACGACTCTATATTTTTTGGCTTTAAAATAATTAATTACCCTGATTTATTATAGAGAAGTTTAGCTGGATAATGGATTAAAATCTAAAATCATGTCATGATTCTAAGACAAAACCCTCTTGGAAAACTACTTTCAAAATTTCATGTCACAAATGGTCATCATAACACTTGCTTTTCATTTACGTGCTTTAGAAATCAAGGAGCTTTAGTACTTACCTAAATCTACAAACTAAAATCAATCTCTAAAGTCTATAGATAGCCTTGCACACCATAAATCTAATTGGTTCAAACTTTGGTGGATAAACAACCTTGTAGAGAATTATAAATGCTTTCACGTTGTGAATTTGTGACTTGTTAGAGATAGAGTACTGAGACTATCTCTGAGCCCATGCCCAGAGTAGCCATGACCCACCACCATTATTAATTATAATTTTTTAGTAGTTGTAAACTAGTTATGGTAAAGGCAATTCATTAAAATTAATTTAGCCTCTACCAGTGTTGACTAGTAGAGTGGAAGTGTCTATAAAATTGGAAGAGAAAATTAGCATTGACAAGTTAAAACTATAGGTTTTAGTAGAATGCAATAACCATTTTTAAAAAACAAATTAAATTTTTATCCAAAATGTGGGACTGGGAATTTCTTATAACATAAATTCCATTAATGTAATTTTGTGGGACTAGGAGTGGGTAGTGACTAGTTATCCATTTGGTCGTTGTAGTTTGACGTTCAAGTTGATAGATCTAGGAAGGTAATCTTAGTGGATTTTGTAATGGGTGCCTCTTTATTTTATAACCATCAATCACTTATCTTAAGATCTATCGGAATTATGAGATTTGTCTTGTTAGAATGAGATTAGTTACTGAGATCTAGGGATATATAGTTGTAGCATTATAGATAGGTAGATCTCTATGTCTTTGAGAGAGTGAAGTTATTGAATTATTCAGTTGATATTTTAATATAGTAATAAAAGTTGTAGTTACATTCATGTATTTTAGTTTGATCAATTAATGAAGATATTTATAGTTTTCAAATTTATTGAGTTTCTTTACATTCCTATTCCTATGGTGAGTAACATCTCACTCTCCTCAAGAATCGAGAATGTTTTTTTACGGTATTTTATGTTTTTAGTGTATTTAAAATTTTATCAATTATAAATGTATTTCAATCTTAAAACCTATAGGGAATTATCTTTAAATTTTTAAATTAAATTTAATTCTCCAAAGCAGTGTGTTTTTCTTTTAGGAGAGTGTTTTTCTTATAGTAGTGTGTTTATCTTTCAATAGTGTGCTTATCTTTTAGTAGTGTGTTTATCTTTCAACAGTGTGTTTATTTGAGCAAGCTAGATTACTTTCATTTCTAGCACAGAGTTTTTTAATTTTGTATTTGTGCTTATTTATTTCATAAGCAAGTATTTTTGGATTAGATTAGATTAGATTAGGATAAAACACTTAGAAGATCAACACCCCCCCCAAACCATTCCTATAGCCTAAAATCATAAACCTTACTATAGATAAGTTTGGACATCACCCCTAGTTTGAATGACATTAACAGAAAATTTAGTTAAATAAAGGGATAAATGACACCCATCACATAGCATCCCACTAAAACCTAAGGTTAATCCTTTCAAATAAAATTTACAGCACAATAATTTCAAAATTACAAGTATTATCTATGAATAAATCAAAAACATGTTGGATGAAAGGATTATTTTGGCTATCCATTATTACACTTGGGTGGATAACATCATGCCTATAAGAAAAAAGAACGGATAAGTCTGAATTTGTGTAGATTTTAACAATATGAACTATGCCTCACTTAAAGATAATTATCCTCTACTAATCATGGATCCAATCTTATAAGTTGTCACCATATCTGAAATGATGTCCACACTTGATGACTTTTTTAGGTATAACCAAGTTGAAGTCACTAGAGAAGATCAGTATAAGACAATATTCACCATCCCATGGTGAACATCCATATACAAAAAGAATCCCTTTCGTCTCATCAATGTAGGAGATATATTTTAAAGAGCAATGGATTTAGCCTTCAATGACATGAAGAATAAAATCATTGTGATCTACCTTAATGATCTTACAATTTTCTCAAAGAAAAGGGTAGATCACTAGAACACCTAAAAAAGGGTCTTTGAGAGATATTAAACTCATGGGATATCCCTGAATCCTAAAAAGTATATCTTTGTGGTAATCAAAGGTAAACTCCTATGAAATATAGTTTCAAAATAAATTAATAAGATTGAACATGAAAGAGTAAAGGGATTTCAACAGTTATCTTTACCCACTAGCAAGCTAGGCACACATTCATTCTTTGACAAGGTTAACTTTCTCAGAACACTCATCTCAGAATTATCTTAACTCACTAATGTTGAAAGGACACTATTACATTCAAGTCACATCATCAGGAGTATAAATGTTTTACTATAACTAAGTAGTTTATTGTAATGCTTGGCTATAATGAATGAAACCTTAAGAACTACTTTTGGTATACGATATTTCATATCACCAACATCCATGAAAACATTTCTATGTTTTACTTCAATGAGTGCATGTTAATGGTAAAGATATGATTGACCAAGTAAAACATCACATACCTATAATGGTGCATTTTTATAAAGGAATCTATTTTAAAAAGGGTTTATTTTGTACATTAGGTGACATTGATGAATGCCATGTTTCCTAGATCCTACATTAAACCATCCAATGTTGTATGGTTATGGGTGAGGCATAAGTAGAAAGTTCAATTTTCAAACACCTTTAGGTAAAATTGGGTTATTCTTACTTCAATTGACCATTAATACCCATATTAGAATGGAACATTCTTTCTATTTTCTTTGATTTATGTTAGAGGGGTAATTGATGTCTATAGTACCTACTGTATAACTAGATTTAGAATGCATGATTTGTTTACATTTATTTAGTATCATTGTGCATGTAACCAATTCCTCAAGTTGTGAAATTGGAGTTTCCCTAGAAAAAAATATTCATTGGAGCTACTAACCATCTCATTGGAGTTGTACAAGTTGAGTTTCCCTAGCATCTGTTTGTTTATTTGTGTTTTTCATTTCTAAAAAAACATTAAACTAAAATCTTTGAAATTAAATGGTAATAAACTTATTTATTTATTTCATGATAGAAAAAAATATTTCTCATCTATGGATAAACATATCATGTTGCTTTCTCATTGGTGATAAAATCATGAGCAACTTCAATGTCATAGAGAACAAAGATATTGCACGCCTTTTTCAATAGTACTAATTTTGCAACACTTTCCTTGTATTATGTGGTTAATCCACTCCTAGTATTTATCTTTAATTATACTCCTATCTCTATCTTACCACCAATTTCATGTGACATTCATTCCTTCCCTTTCTTAGGTACTTCAAGCATTGTGTCCTTTTGATTCTTCTCACTCTTTTTGATCTCTTTGCACAAGTCCAAACAATCTTCAATTATATGTCCTTCACTGCAATGCACACAAGTAGGAAATATTGGCCAACCCCTATGGTAATGGTTTGATGCTCCGCATTTATAACATGGTCCTTTCTAATGAATCCTAATTCTACCTCCATCTGTGTGGCCAAATGATTGACTTTCACAACCTTGACCTTGTGAATAATGTGTATAAGTACTCATATATTCATGATTACATGATTTTTGAGTCTCCTTAATCTTCCTATAATCAATGGTGTCATGTTTCATCCTCACATGCCTTGCACCATATAATTTTTTTGACCCTTTTTTCATGTTGTAAAGGTTTAGTGTTGTACCTAAGTTGCCATTATAAATATTTGTGTTTCTAGAAAATGACTTATCCCTGAATGAAAATTTTTGACACCCTCCATACATAATGCAACATCTAAAGCTTCTCGTGGTTTAGTGAAAATCTTCATCACCAACTATCTTAAAAAATAACTTAGAAATATTCCCACAAACCATTGTGTATACTACACATGATGATTATCATAAGATATATATGATGGCAAGGTCTTAAACCTTACATCATAAGCCCTTATGCACTCACCTACCTCATGTTTGATTTCTTTCAAATCGAAAATCTTTTATTATTCAAATTCTAATATGTGGAACTATGTGAGAAATACAACCTTCAATTGGTCAAAATCCATAGCTATCTAATGAGGGTCATATTTGTGGTAGCAAGTATGTACCCAATCAAATAGTGTTGATATAAATATACCACACTTCCTTTCAGAGAAGTAACTCCTTTTGCTCTCCAAGCAATTTCACACTAATGCAATTTTTTTGTGGCATCTTCAATTATGCAATATTTTGGAAGCTTAGTTGTATCATAATAGCCTAGTAGGCATGTTTATGCATGAATTCAGGGATCTACACTTCCACATTCACTCCCATCATCACAATTGTGTGCTAGATCCTAGTATTACCATAGGGAATGCCCCCATAGTGGCTATTGTATTAGGAATTCCACCAAGTCTCATTCTAACCACACAAATATTTTTTAATAATACTTTATGTGATAACTCTCATACCATGCACTTTCACTAGTTCACCTATCACTATTATTCTCCAACTTGTCACTTCACTAAACTTACTCTCTTTAAATATAGGGCACATACTACCATCAATAGGTGTACTTGGATCAAGCAACCCTATAATTTTTTTAATAATCCTTTCATAATACTGATTTTTACAAAAGGAGCCTTCACTACTCATCTTCCCCTCTATAGAAAATGTATCAACAACACACTAGTTTGTCATTTACCCTCTCCTTATCATAAGGGTACCGATAGTATTCACATGACAAGATGACCCTTAAGTAGAGTCCCTAAAAACAACACCTCTTATTCTACATTTATGCAACCTTTCACCCTTATAATACCATTTCATTTTCAACCTTCAATTCATAGGTCTAGTCCCTTCTCCTTTCCACCATCCCTAGCCCTTGTGTAACCAAAAAATTAACTACCCATACTAAGGGTTTTAATAATAAAAAATCCTCAATATTCCCTCAAACTTCTAGATTCACTTACTGCTTTAAAACTACCATGACATTAATTCAATCTCTCCAAATAATGGGAATAAGGTCCTCGCAATAGAACCAAACTATTACGATTATTTTCCCATTCAAATCATAACCCCACTAAGGTCTAAATGGTGCATGATTCCATATCCATATTCTTGACTCACCCATGTCAAAACGCTTATAAAAGAGCTAAAAAATCAATGTTTGCACTCACATTCATAGTTACATTGGCATGATCAACCACACAAAAGTGAAAATCTCAGCTAGAGCACACTAAGATCACCGAGAACCCTATTATGTGCTTATGTGGAATGAGTGGATACATGCACAAACAAATGGAATCTCAAGTATTCAAATGAATATTTATAAGTTACAAAAAATAAATAGATCAAAAAAATTCACTAATTAAAAATTTTACATGTCACAATCACATATAAGAATACATGCACATAGGCTTCAATCCAGAAGCTATGTAATCACATACACTATTATCAACAACCCTTCCTTTATATTTAATATAAGCTCAATATAAAATGTGCCCTTATGTGTAACTCATTACAAATGTTTATATAAATTATGTCTTATACACCTACAAAATACAAGATGTTCTTAGCATTACAAGGATAAATATCTAAATGACTTGTTCCAGACCCAAAACCCTCCCCTATACACAAATTCTCATTCTCTAGTCTTATTAACCCCATCCCTCTAAATAAGTCCAAGGGAGTGTATTTATAAGATTCTAAGGACCCGTAGACCTTACCAGTTGGTAGTGAAATATTCTTGGATCACTTTTAGTTCCTTAAAATGTTTCTTGGTTAGTGTTGAGATGTCCCACTCTCCAAATTCTCTAGAAGCTTCCCATTGGTTCTTCTTGCCAATCCTTCCATGATTCTATGTCATCCATAAGCCTTTCTCAAATGGAAACACTTGTATCTTTATACATCATTTATTTACACATGCTTCTCTTTTCTACATTATTTAAAATTATCGATAGGTCTTTTACAAAACCTCTTACGTAATGTAGGGTTAATCTCACACATCTCACTTTGTTTGGCATGGCCGTTTGGAGCTTTGCACTATTAAAAACATCATCTTTTTCCCAGGGTCAACATCTTGCATATATTTATGGCGAATTAGCTCAAAGATAATAAAATATAAATCTAAAATTTCAACCACTAATTTAGTGAAGCAAGCATAAACTCTATTCATCATTTACTTGCACATCTACCTAAAAATTGTAAAACCTAAAAAATCATCAAGGTATAGATTTTTCAACAAGGTATATATCAATTGCTTGCATAAGTACACATTCATCAAGACATTGATTCCACAGAATACAAATTCAATTTTGTGTCGATTCTAACCTTTCAATTATTGATAGTCATATTCATAAGGTAGTAAGTTAGTCCCTTTAAAAAATTTCTTTCAATCTCATACAATTATAATAGTAAACGGGTGCATCAAATTACAACCTTCTATATATTTTCATTATTTTAAAATGCCTTAGTCATTTATTTTTCACTTTTTTTCCTATTATTAGCCATAAGGCGCATCTTATCACTATTTTTTATTGTATTATTAGAGCACTATGGTGCACTCGATCGATAGATCGATGAGGAAAATGAGGGGAGGAAGTTGAGGGCCCCTATCTAGATATTGTTGGGAGAGGAGTACTAGATGAAAATGGATGCATGCTGGAAGGAAGCATGACTAGGGTCTCCACTGGGATGCTACTCCACTAATATGAGATCTTACAAAAGATGAGAGTTTTTGGTAGTACTAGTGAACCAAGTGAGGTGGGTGAGGGCCATTAAGACTTCCCTTAGTCAACATTGGGGTGCAATCTCCATTTTGCATCCTTTTTGGTTTTTAGTGCATACACTATTTAGCCCTAAACCAAAAATTAAAAAAAAAACCTCCAACCCTCTTCCTAAACTTAGGTGTGGGTGGGGGTCATGGGTGAGGGGATGTTAGAGGATGAAAAGGCCTTAGCTCTCCATATGTAAGTTTGCAAGGGCCTAATCTAGAAGTAACTTCTTTAACTATAATGGAAAATATATGATAAAAGAACCATGTGGTTCACACAAATTGATACTCAATAATAAGTATCCTTCATTTTAAGTATAATTAGATATAAAACTAAGAACTCCCACAAATAGGCATTGAAATTTAATGCTCTCCACCACATGTCTACCACAAGGTTCATCAATCTCTTTTTTACTAAGTAAATATCTCCTTTATCTAGGTTGTCTTCTATGATTGATTGCATACCTTTCCAACAATTCATTAATTCATAAAAAAATAAAAATTATTACATTGGCTTATATATATGTTGTACTGACAATTACTTTGGTTATACACTTCCTCTTCTTGTGTCATTTCTTAACAAATCCAAAGCTTTCTCTTCAAAACACTCCTCAACATACTCTTAAATGATTTGGTAAGCCATTTATTTAGGGAGTCTCCATCATTCATTAAATGATTCCCAATAATATAACATAATTAGTGGAGTTGTGAAAACCTAATCCTACACAAAGTGAACAAAATAACAAATGCTTATTATTTTTTCAATATCACTAAATAACTTAGTCTTAAGTGCTCACCTGATTCATAAGAAAACTACCAAGAAAATATCTTCCTTAGGATGAAGAATAATTAATACACATTATCACTCTAAAGACATGTCAACACTTGACAAAGTAGTGTTGCCATGAAAGTACTCAATATAATAAATTTTAACCTGATTTGTATTTAGAACTTGTAATGTTTATTGATGGTAGCCGATATTATATGCACTCAAAATCAAAACATTACTAACTGACATAACATAACACTACTCCTACACTATTTATCATTGTAATATATCTTGTTTAAGATATCCAAGAATAAGAATAACAATAAAAACAAAGAAATTTAAATTAATAATGTTATGTTGTGGATTGCAATATTTGTAATATATTAATAATTAATGATGGTAAAAAAATTGACATTTTAAAAATTGTTATAAAACAATTGTAATTTTAAATATATTTATAAATTAATATCTAGTAATAAATTTTCAATAAATAGATTTAATATATTTTACTAATAATATTAAAAAACTTATTTAAGAAAAAAATTAAAAAGGTCCACCATTGTCCAACTATCTTAATCCATGGAGTCCTCCTACTAGTAATATAAACACAATAAAAATTAAAAAACTTCTAATTTAAGTCTGCCATTGTCCAAATATCCTAATTCATGCATTCATCCTATCAGATCATAATGGGAATACGAGGCCCATGAATAAGGTACAAATTTGGCTATGGTGACATATTATTTTCATCATATGTGATATGGATTCAGGTTTCAAAAAAATATAGTGATTTTATTTGATGCTTGTCACTCCAATTGACACTAATGTATAGTAATATTGATGCCCTAAATTAGGGCTGTGAGAGTAAGTAATGTTAACTACTTTAATGATGTAAACCTCGTACCCAAATTATTCCTATAAGATTTTATTTGATATGCAATGCATCTATTTGTTTATTTGTATTTTTCATTTCAAGAAAAACACAAACCCTAAATCCTCTAAGAAACAACACATTGTCACATTTTCATCAACTAAAGTAGAATATGAAGTAATGACAACAACATGTCAAACAGAGCAGGTGATGAGTGTGTTTTCAAACTTGAAGCATGTGCAAGAAGAGACAACAAATACCTTTTTTGATAAAAATATCAACAATAACATTCTCAAATAATCACATTTTTCACAAAAGGAGCAAGCACATTGACACAAGATATCATTTCATCAAAGAGCTCATCAATAATAGAAAAATATATTTAAAAATTTACATATCTGAATATTAGTATGTTGAAATCTTTACCAAGCCACTGTCAAAATAAAATTTTGAATGTCTCAAAGATAGTCTAAACATCATTGATGTTGAATTATGCTCCAACAATACCTTGGTTGTTAAAATTAAAGGGGAGTGTTGGAATTTATCATATCTACTTGTATTTATTACACAATTTTTTCAACACAATATTTTTGAAGGATATTTTTCATTAAATGCTTATTTCTTCCTCCATTCAAAAGGATGTAGCATTTGTGAACATTTTTTGACTTTCCTTTTGCTTGTAGATGAGGAAAATAAAACTCTAGAGCTTGATATGGGCTATCTACTATGTAAAAAAGTGCTAGATCTTAGGAAGAAGAGCAACTATCCAAAGAATACTCTGTATGCAGTAGTGTACTTTCATTAATATAATTTATATGGTGTATGAATGTTTTATTTTGGTTATCTACATTTTTTTTATTTCAATAACATTCATTTTTAAGATTGCCTACAACAATATTTTATAGAACACAACACAGACACTTCACCTTCCAACAAGTCCATAGAAATTTTGGGAAATCTTCTTTAAAGGATTTATATTAAAATATTATTTGCTTCAAGCTCATAGGGTACTATAGAAACTAATTTTTAATTTCAATATTTGTAATTATCATTATTTGTGTCCCTTCCAAGTTTTGGTGGAGATAACATGTTTGACAAGGCAGACATTCCATGCTTAATTATTCTAATGCCAAGTTTGATATCAAATGTACCAAAGCAATTTCCATATTTATAACTAGGAGTATATTTGATTCCTTATGCTTCTAAAGAAGATGTTTCAGTTTGAAGAATTGCATGAAATTTTGAGAAGGGAAAATAAGGAATGAGTTTACCTATACTTCAATGCAATCCACATGAAAAATGTAATTTCACACTAACGTCATCATTCTCTCAGTATATCAAACTCATGTAGATGTTCTTCTATATTGTTCTTAGTAGTTTTGCACACTTAGGTGGAGCATCTAAAAATAATTATAAATAAGATACAATTATATTGCATGGATATTCATGCTTCCTTATGAATATTTAGAGCATTGCATGGATATTATGTATGCAATTATCATCTTGGTGTTGATAATTGAAGGTAATTGATTTTTTTAAGCTTATGTAAATGTTAAGTCCCATCATCAGCCCATTGCAGAGAATAACATTGAAAATTTGAATTAATTTTCTCAAAATTCATGTCTTTCTTTTGAACTTTACCCACACGAAGCCTTATTCTATCAATAGAACCTATATTAACTTGCCCTAAATCGAATGGATCTTCTCTAGGCATGCATAGTTTTATATCAATGTAACATGATCTCCTTTCCTTAAGCATTTATAACACTAATACATAAATTTACCTATGATGGCCTCTAATAAATGTACACACAATGTGCTAAAGAAGATCAAATTTACCTAAAGCATCATAACTAAATACAATAGCTTGTGTAACCTGAGTTTGGTAAATATCCATGTCACTAAGCGATTCAAATTTCTTAACCAAACCATATTTGAGCTTGACCTTTCATAATCTATGAATTATTGTCGATCTCCTTTTAAGTCATACATATGAATTAGCCTAACAATGTTGATTATCCATAAATTCTCCACATAAATACATCTCTTCCAACTATGTGTGTGTGTAGAAAAATAGTTGTGGGTCATCAACCATCTCTAAATAATAACCACCCATACTAATAAGATGAAACTGGTGACTAAAAAAATAAAAACCACCACATCAAAAGTGTGTTCTACCAATATGTTATGGTATATATTTGTTAAGGTGAAGAGAATGACATAAAATATGACTAGTATTCTAGGTTCCAAACTCAAAATTAACCTAGATACTATTTTGAATAAAAATACTAGTCATATCCAGTTGGTGAATATAAATACTAGTCATATCCAACTGGTGAATAGAAATTTTTACGTCATATCCAAGTCAATTTTGAGTTCAAGAACTGGAATACTAGTCACAATTTATTTCATACTCTTCATATTGACAAACAAATACCATAACATATCAGTAGAGGACACTTTTGACACAGTGTTTTTCATTTTTCTAGTCACTAGATTCATCATATTTTGATGGGTTTTTATTGTTTGGAGATAGTTGATGGCCCACCTCTATTTTTATACACACAAATGAAGTTAGAAGAGATGTCTTTATGTGGAGGATTTATGGACAATCAACATTGTTAGGTTAATTCATATGTATGATTGAAAAGAGACCTAAAATGATCCATATATTATGAAAGGCCAATCTCAAAGATGTTTTGGTTAAGTAGGTTGTATGGATTACCCACAAAGATATTAACCAAACTCATGTTACACAAGTTACTGTATTCAGTTTTGATGCTTCAAGCAAATTTGATATTCTTTAACAAGTTGTGTGGACATTTATTAGAGGTCATCATAGGTAAATTTATGTATTGGTGTTATAAACACTTGAGGTTCCATAAAACTATGCAAAAATTTTGGAGTTTTTATGCATGCCTGCAAAAGAGCTGTTTGATTCATGGTAAGACAATATAGGTTCTATTGATAGAATAAAGATTTGTGCGAGTAAATAAAAAGACAAACATAGGAAGTGTGAGCTAATCAACTCAAATTTTCAACATTATCCTTTGCAATGCACTAATGATGGGACTCAATTTTTATATAAGATTAAAAAAATGCATTGCCTTCAATTATTAATACCATGATGATAATTGTATGGATATACAAACTTTTTTTTATCAACACCAAGATTATTTAAGTGTGATAAAATATGAGAAACAATAAATCTAGAGGAAAACATACACCTAAAGGGTGAGAATGAAATGTTGCATAACAATCCGAGTCTTCAATTTGGTATAAATTATATAAATATAAAAGAGTTTACCATTGCATAGATATTCATATTTTTTATCAACACCAAGATGATTTAAGTATGCCTCAATATGAGCAATAATTAATTTAGAGGAAAACAGACACCTAAAGGGTGAGAACGAAATGTTTCATAACAACCTTAGTCTTATAATTTAGAATAAATTATAGAAATGTGAAAAAATCTTTCCCAATTTAAATAAGATGCCACCAAAATATTGTAAGAAGCAAACAAAAGATCACACTAAGATATATAAAAATTGTATTCATTAGAACTTGTAACAAGGAAGAAATATTAATCGGTCTATAAAAGGAATGCCTAAATAGGGACACATGACATCATGGTAAGATTCATTGCAGTATATTTTTGAAGGGTGAATTATAGCCTTATGAAAAAATTATCACTTATATTTTTTCCATGGGTGAATTTTTATAAATAACCTAGTTTGGAAGAAGAGCCTAAAGTTTAGTCAAATTATATAACAGAGTCTGTTTTACTCAATTAATATTCTTGCCGTATATTGCTTTGATGCAAAAAACATGCATGAAGAATGTGCATAGAGAGATTTGCATGGAAAATATGTGAAAGAGCACATCCAGATATGTTTACTATTTTAGTTCAGGTGCATGGGCCTCCAAGAAATAATGCATTTTCACTCTTTCATCAACTAAAGCAAAATATGTAGTAGCCACAACAACATGTCAAACATTGTGGGTGATAAGAGTGTTTTCAAACATGAAGCATGTCAAGAAAGAGATTACAAAGATATTTTTTGATAAAAGATCAATAATAACATTCTCAAATAATCACATTTTTTACAAAAAAAGGAAAGCACATTGACACAAAATATCATTTCATCAAAGAGCTCATCAACAATAGAAAACTATATTTGAAATTTTGTATATATTAATATTAATATGTTGATATCTTTACCAAACCACTATCAAATTTTTTTTTTTTAATGTCTTGGAGAGAGTCTGAAGTTAGTATGAGTTTTATGGTTATTTTGCAAGAATGGTTAGTGTGAGTTGAGGTTCAATGACACTCAATTATTAACACTAATTTCTATTTTTAAGGGTTGAGGCATTTATCTTCTCGACCCATGGACTTATCTTCATTGCAAAAAATTGTAATTTTATTGCCCCCAAATATATAAATAGTTTAGAAATAAGAACCAATGTCCAAAAATTCAAAATAGAAGCACCATCTCCAACAAGTTACAAGGAAATAGGGTTTACTCATTTACAAGTGAATCCTTATGTGCTATTAAAATTTAAGTTTCAAATTTCAATTATAGTTTATATTTTAGATTTCATTTCATGGACACTGACTATTACATATTCATTTTAAGTTTTCTTGGAACAAGCTACATATTTAGACCCATCTCCCAAAGACAAAGTGTGTTATCCATACTCAGGGGCATATATTTATCTTTTTACTTTAGTATTTGTATTGTTTGTGTAGGTGTGTTCACACTAGAATAGATATAGTATTGGCCTAACTAGTTTATTTATATGTCAATTCACACAAGCAAAGAGGTTAAGCTAGATTTATGGAGTTGTTTTATATTTTTGGATTTGCAACTAGTCAAATAAACACATAATTTGTGTGTGCATATATTTAGTTGATTCTCCCATCAAATAATTTGTTTATCCAATTATTTTTTTTATTGGGAAACAAAATTTCTAAGATATCTATGTGTGTGTGTGTGTGTGTACACACACACACACATTCTTCGACTCTATTATTTTTTTAGTAGATTGTAAATATTATATAGTTGATAAATACAAAAACATATTAGTGCATGATTGTGTGTGATAATTTTTTACTCTTCTACAATGGATATGGAAATGTTGATGAGGTATTGGAGATGAGTATTTATATTTCTATAGTGTTTCAATGCATGATCTTTATAACCATTGCTTAATATTTTTTCTCTGTGTATTAGCCATTTTTTTACGAAGTAATTGTTTTGAATATTTTTTAAAAACATTGTTGTAAGAATATTTTGGGGTAAAACAGACTTCATGGTAGAATCTAGAATTCCCAAACCCCTCATAAAAAAGTAGTCAATTCCTCAAATTTTGACAACATTTTCAAACTTTTTTTTTTTTTAATTTATGGATTTTACATAGATTCGTATTAATATACAAATTTTTATATTCAAAAATAGTGAAAATATCCCCAAAAAAAAAAAAACCTTTTCTAAGGTTTTTCATTATTTTCTATTTTTTTTTTTTTCTGAAAATCACACTCTAGGTTGGAGCTTCTCAACTTATAAAGGCCATATACAATTTGTATCTAAGAGATTTTATAGAATAAATTGAAATTTTTTAAGTCATAAAATGAATGACATTGACGTTAGATAATTTATTTTTTGCATTGGTATTGGATTCCACACAGATGGAAAGTGAATTTTTTTGGTAATGGAGTCTAACATGCATTGAATACATCCATGTTTACCTTTGTGGTATCCACATTTTCCTTGGTGGATTTTACGTTGGCGACACTTTAGTTTTTATGGCATTAGAATTCAATGTGCATTAGAAATGTCCATTGCCACCTCACAACCTATGTGTTCCACACTACAAAAAGGTGTCATCCTCTTTATTAAACGTTTATTTTCTTACTTTTTTTTTGGAAATTTTTAATTGAATTTAAACATTCAAGTAGATACTTGCGGACACATGTTGTTGGAGCTACGCCATGGCGTGGTGGAAAATGACAATTTTTCAAAGCAATCTCATGTAAAACAACAAGGGTTCGAATCCACTAAAGTGCATTTTCTTTGTTTGCACCACATCCATTCAACATTTAACCTATAAACTTGTGGCGGCTTGTTCATATTTGTCTGAAACTCAAAGAAACCCAAATAAAGTCAAAAAAATTATTATGCCTATTTTTTACACTCTACGTAGTGGTTTAATCAAAATTTAAATTGAGAAATCAATTTTTCCATTATTTGGTATTTATTCTTCTATTTGCCTCCTAGTTGAATCTTTTTGAAACTTACAAAGGCCATATCTCTTTAGTGGTAGCTCATATTTGAGTGCTAGGTTTTTTTTAAGTGCATTGATTTTTTTTTTACTTTGGAACGATAAATTCATATTGGCTTCATTATGTATAAGAATTATAATTTTTTATTTTTTTAATTTTCTTTTGTTGTTTGTTACTAAAGAATTTATTATAAATGCACCATGTATAAAGTGTCCTCTCATTTGTGTTAAGTGAACATTTTTTAACATTGGTTGGTGTATATTATTGATTTTGGGAGAGATATTTCATTGTGCCAATGATTGTATTGAGCCCATCATCATATAAAATTACATCTTTATAAGTAGTTTTGGGGGTAGAGGGTCCATTTTTTTAAGTGTTTTATGTTTGAGGTTCATCTTATTGTAATGGATTATTTACTATCATTTCAAGTAGAGAACTTGAAACTTAAGATTAAAAAATCTCTTTTATGCTCTCTCATTCTAAGTAAGGACACCCTAATCCACTCTCTATAAAAAAAATTATACATTTGTAACATAAAATTCATATATTGGACTTACATTCCCTTGTTCCTAGTCCATCATGTAAGTCACTATCTATTCCTAAATATAATATGCATCCACTTGATGCGCTTATAGACTATGGCCTATTAGATCCACCTATAGTCATTGCTCTTGCACATACTAACCCTAATTTCTTAGTATATATGCCTGTTATTGTATATGTCACTTCAGTTATTTCATCTTCTACACATCCTACTACATATTTGCATGCTTATCTTCATGGTTCTTTTGATAAGTATACTACTACCTTTAGTTCCAACATACTCTACTCCATGGGTCCTCTTGGCAATTGTCTTGGTATATGGTCATTAGGAATTATTTTTCTCATCTAACCTGTTAATTGGGATTCTCACCACAACATTGGTTATGATACAGGTGTTGTATATTTTTTGGGATCATTTGATGATAATCAACTTCATTTTTTATTTTCTCTATGTCTTATGAGGACATTAAGCAACATATGAGATCTATTCCGCCTTCATTTAGGTTTGAAAACACTAATAAATTTGATATTTTCTATGTCAGGCATGATTCTTTTGACACTCTACTAAAAAAAATTCACATGATCTATTTTTGTACTTCAGACTAATGGTATCATCTCCTTCCATCTATATTCATGTGGGATGGACTTAGATCAATTGTGGTAGCATTGTGAGCATTCTCTACAAGGGATATATATTTTTGGCACACCCACCATTCAGCTTATTAGTCCATACAATGCTCATCCTACCTTTTGATGCTCATTTTATTAGTAGAGATCTCTATTTTAGAAGTTATTTTTAGGAATAACTCTCTTTGATGGCATCTTCTCAAGATTGATAAAATTCTGGAGTTTATTATGTCATTTGGTGGTTTGTTTTAGGATAATTTTGTAGTCATATTGTGTTATAAATTTCCATGGGGGTTTTTGATGCTTCAGTTTCGTATAACTTCTTGCTTGTGTGTTATATTCTATGCACTTTTTAAACTATTTTAGGTTTTTGACTCTTCCATCATCGCTATAGCCCTATCTTTTAGTTATATTTTTGTATGTATCTTTTATAATTATTTGATGTGATAATAGTCTCCTTCAGGGTGAAGTGGAACTATTTTGATGTATCTAGTGTCAACATGACCTCTTCTATGTTTGAGAAGTTTGATTCATACACTCATATTTTTGTGTCACTCCACCCGATCAATAATATGGAGTGTTTAGTTTAGATCTTGCTTCTTCGTGTGTTGTTCCCCTTGCTAAAAATTGACACACTACATCTTCTATTTTAGGTAGTTGATCGAATTTAGTTTATTGAACCCTTTTTACACTTTCAACACTGATGACAACCTTTTTTTCACCAGGATATATTTTGTTTTTTACAATGTTAGTTTTTTTAGTGATCGAGTAGTTGATCCATACCACTCATGTAGGATTGATATCTTTAGTGTATTTCCATCCACCAAACACCATTTGGTTTTTAGAACTTTATTGATAGTGTTTTGTAGTCTAGCATCCCCAACACCTTTCAACTCTTCCATAAAGAGTAGTGGATTTATACTTAATATTTTTTGTCTATCATCCCTAACACCTATTGACTCTTTAGTAGTAAACTCAAATTATATACACCTATAATCCCTTGCCTCTATTAATTTATCATTTTTCATTTCTTATATCAAATATTATTAATTCTCATTTCCCTCTAACATTTACTACACTTCCTACATCATATACTAACCTTACCTGCCATCCCACATTAATTAATTCTTCTATTATCATCATAATTGTCACTAATCCTTACTTATCCATTATCTTAAAAATTCTACTTTATCCCCCACCTAACTCCAACTACCACCACTTTTTCCTACAAATATCCTTTATAATCACCAACTAATCATCATTAGTCACTCTCTAATGGATTCTAGAATCCTCCACCTTTTCTAAAATTCTCTACATCTCTCCTTCTATATAATTCTATAAGGAATTTTAAATTCCTTAGAAATTCCTCATCATTATCTATATAAGTATCCATCCTCCATGAAAACTGAACTTATGAAGTTATAATATGAGCTATATTTTAATATCCTTAGTCTAATGATGTCAACTTGTCTATTATCCATTGTTAAGCTATCACATGTCTTCCATTGTTATAAATAGTCTTGAGCCAACCAAAAAATCCAACATTACTTTACAGTACCAAAGCATATACTTGTCAATAGGGGCACATGAAATATGTTCAGAGGTAAATTGGTTGAAACTTTAGGTATATTTAAATTATTTCAATTTTTACTTTCCATTCCATTTACTTATCTTGCCCAATCATGAGTGGGTGTTTCAAATTTACTTTATAGTAATTATTACCACTTTAATTTGAGTTTTATATCCCAAATTTTTCCTAATACATATATGGTGACTACAATGGGAGAAAATTGTTTAAACCTTGCTTGTTGAGTCTTTGTGTGATTGGGCAATGTTACAGGATCCATTTAATGAAGATTTGAAGGTTTAAAACTCAAAATTTTATATGAACCTACACCTAGATGATAAAATTATATTTTTACCTACATATAAGTAGTTTTTTTCATCAAATACACAACTTTGTATCTGATAGAAGTTACTTTGTCTTAACTGTCATCCTAGACCACTAGTTGTTTATAGACCATTTTGACTAATTTGATAGTTTTAACTTATTTTGACAATGTCATTACTAGAATTATTTTTAATTAGCAACCATGTCTATTATATAATTATTTTTTATATTTAAAACTATTTTGATATGGTCTCATAAAGTTGCCACTAGATTTGCTTTGCAATAAGTGGCTTTGTTAGTTATAATAGTGATTTTGTTGATTGCAATAACAAATTTTTTAATAAAAATGGAATTTTTGTATACATAACTTTATTTTTTTATAGGTTTACAAATTTTAATTTATATTTTATTCATAAGCAACATTTTTTGTTGACTACATTAGCAACTTTGTTTTATAGGCTTACAAATAAGCATTTGTCTTTTATTCGTAAGCAACAACTTTGTTAATTGCAGTAGTAAATTTGTTCTATAGGCTTAAAAATTTTCATTTAGTTTTTATTCACAACAACTTTGTTGAATGCGGTAAAAAATTTGAACTATAAGATTCCAAATTTGCATTTAGCTTTATTCACAAGTAGAAATTTTGATGACTGCAGTAACAACTTTGTTCTATAGGCTTACAAATCTCCATTTAAATTTTTATTCACAAGTAACTTTTTTGAATGCAAAAACAAATTTGTTATACATTATTACAAATTCACATTTATATTTTATTCACAAGTAGTAGCTTTGTTGACTAAAGTATCAACTTTGTTGTATGGGCTTATAAAGCCACTTTTAGCCTTATTTTGAAATTAGCACTTCGTTATTTATAATAGTGACTTTATCAATTTAATTAATGACTTTATATAGATATTTTTAATCTATTTGAATGTTTCACAAGTTTTATACTAGCATCACTTCATAATATATGGCTTTGTCAAGTTTATTAACAATTTTATCACTATGACTAGCAACATTGTCTATGATATTAACAACTTTGTGCCTTTTGGTATGATGTTAGAAACAATTTTGTTACTGTGATCAATGGATTTTTATTGAGATAAGTGGTTTTGTGATCCTGACATCAGTGATAAAATTTTATATTTTTAAAAATTTGTTACACTCTTTTATTCAAAATAAATGAATTTGTAGATCCCATTAGCAAATTTGTGGACTCTAGTAACAATTTTTTAAAATCTAACTTTTTTTAAAAAACTTCATCCAAGTGTCAATTTTTTTTTATCCTCTATAGAATTAAATTTGTAATTTATAGAGGTGACTTTATTCTATATTAATATTTTTCCTTGATCCAACACTTATTTTTAGGTTTACCCCCAAATAAGCCAATCTAAAACTACTAACAATCTATCTTGTAGGCTACTTGTCAAAGACATAGCATTTGGAACTCTTTTTGATATATTTAAAATAAATTATAGTTCAAATTGTTTATGTGTGTTTCAATTTAATATAATCTATTTTAATTTTTGACTTCATGTTTGTCACCTTGGGCTAAGACTATATATGATCTCCCCTTTTACCCATAGGGTAATTCTCAAGTATCAGAAATTGTTGATAAACCTTCACTTTTTATTTTTTAGGGGAAACATGATAGGTAATTTCTCCCCAAGAACTTGACTTAGTCTTAGATGGGTTATGATGTGGATATCATCACCATGCATAAGACCACACTCTATGTTCTGGTGAAGTATAAATATCAAGGAAATTTGTCACTAAGCTAAGCAAAACTCCCCATATAGGATTATTTGAGGTGAGGAGGTAACACTCAAACACACATGAGTCATACAATACCTTACATAGTATCAAACCCTACATACCATAAGGGGATTAGTTGATTCCCTTAGAGAGCTTGACTAATGTAAAATAAGACCCCTCATGTATAACATGTATCCAAGGTAGGGAAAATAACATCCTTAGATATCACTCACTAGATACAGATAGTGAGAGAGGGTTGGGAGACAAATGTAGTCACCTATCATCATGAGTCATTTAGTAAGTTGGGTGTTGAGTTATACTCCCATGTCAATCACTAATTATAGGTTTATAGGTTTCTTAGTATTGTTTGTGTGTAGTTGAGGCCATTATTGATTCCAAACCTTATATGATATACATAAATTAATTACCTAGTCAAAACTCAACTCTAAGTCAAATCTAATCACTCATCTACTCTTCACCAATCTACCATCATCATCTCATCACATCTTATCTTAGTCATAACCTTGTCATTCTTGGTCATCTTGTCCTATCTTTCCTTGGTAAAAACATCTCCATCTCATCTCATCTAGTCTAATCCTATCACACATCATCCTGTCTAAGCTTACCCTAAACATCATCCCATATTATCTTAGTCATACCCTACCACTTGTCTTAACCATATCTAAACTTGCCTAGTTCATGAGCACCACCTATCACCTTATTATAAATCTCCCTTTTTCAAACCTATCATCCTTAACCATATCTAAAATCTTACCTTAAATGATCACACTAGATACTTATTTAAGCCTACATAAACAACAAGTATTTCCCCTTTTCGTCAAACCCACCTAAGACTTAGTCATCCATATTAACATAGTCTAAATCCATCTACATCCTCAGTGCCCTTTTGAATTATCCAAAACACATTTTTCCATCTTGTTTACCTTGAGAAAACTTATCTAAGCCATCACTTTGATCTAGTCCTTTGCAAAAATTTCCTAGATGAGGGATACCCTCCCTCAATCAACATTCAGTCTAGACCCATAATTTTAACCTTAGCACCTATCATTACCCCATCATTATTTTATCCTAAATCCAATACCCATTATTATCCTATCACTCTACTTACTTGAACTTAACACCCATTGTTATTATGTCATTATGTCAACTTGAATCCAATACCCATTATTATCTTGTCACTTTTTTGGTTTGAACTTTTCACCCATCATCATTTTTCTAGCACCCACCATTTTGTTATTTTTGGCACCCATCATCCTTTTGATAGCACCCATCATTATATTGGTTTGAATCCAAATCTTGCCATCAATGAAATCAACATCATCTTGTCTAACTTGGTAAACATTTAGGGAGGCATACCCTATTATCGTCTAAACTAATCATACTAGCTCCAATATTATAGATTGCATTGTTCAAGGGCATACCCCATATAAATCTTATACATCCTTCTTATTGAATCAATCATCCTTAATGTAATATTAATCTGTCACTCACATATCCTCCATTACATTCACCATTCCACATAACATCCATAGACCTAGACATTATATCCATCATCCCAAACAAGTCATAATTTCACCTTAATTTTAATCCAAACATTTAATCCACCTAACATCCCCTACTCTTAACATCCCTTTGTGTCCCTTAGTCCAAATATAAATCAAATACCATATTTATTCCAACCCTCAAGTTAAAATGCTAAACTAATTTTATATTTATATTTAACCTAAGTTTTACATGCTTAGAGTATATATTGTCATTTTAGTTGTTCATAACTATGATGCATAATATAAAAAGATACAACAAAAATCAGGCATAAAAAGACTATCATATCAATGCAATGGTATTACTTCTCCAATATATCAAAACTAGATAACTACCCAAACACATGCCTGAATCCAATAAGTAATAAGATTTGTTAGATGTTTATACAAAAGTGAATCTTTGAATAAGCATACATCTGAGACATACAACATAATTACAAGATAAACAATAGAAAAACATCTCATAAACATGACATAAGCAATAAATAAAAGATAATACATACGCATCAACATCAATAATGTTAAACATCCATAATGATAATCAATACTAAACATGAGATAAATAAGTTAACAACATGGCATCTTATATATATCAAAAGAATATCATATACATTTACATCAGCCTTGAATGACCCAAAACTAAATTTTTATGTATCTCAAATGTCATAATACATAGGGGATATATACATATGACAATAGTGTCTCAAAATACATAAATATTTTGATACAATAATAATAATGCCATATGCAAAAACTGTGCCAAAATGACAAAATGCCAAGATCTCTGCCCTCAACTCTAGCTCTATATGTCCATGGGACATGTGGCTAGAGGAGGCCTTAAAAAAATTGGTGGTCCTAGTGGTGGTGGTTATGGCTAATGGATGGACTAACTTGAGGCACTTGTAACATGAATCCTAGTGCAATACCAACTAGATCTACTAAATACCTTATATGTATACTAAACCTCAAATGAAGCAACCTTCTATTCCATGGATATGGTCCACTCAAATTATTGATGTTAATAAGAGGCCTTGTCCTTATCCCAAAAGATATCCAGAATCATATGTGAAAATATGGCCTATATAATGTCTCCTTTAACCACATCTCACACTTACCTAAGCCTATCAATAGCAGCCAATTCCTTATTGATAATAGCCTAATCCCTCTCATTGGTAAGCTAGCCGTACACCTATACCATCATGTCTATCTCATCCTTCATCGATGTGATATCCAACTTAATCCAAGTCATGTCATTATCCCTCATGTCTATGGTACTCTTCAAATCATCCACCTACTATTATAAGCATGCAATTTTCCCTATATAATTGGTGATATTTGCCTCTAGCATACATGTGTCCCTATCTATTGTCACTATGATATAAAGACCTATCTAGCCTAGATCAACCTGAGTCACTGTAACCCCTACCATACTAAGATTAAGCACCATCAAATTTAGGTTGTCATCCCCATCATCTCCACCTCTATTTCCATCTACATCTCCATATCCATCTCCATATCCATACCCATCTCCACCACCATTTCCTCCATCAAATACATCATCATCATCACCCACCTCACTGTCAATAATCTACCAGGTATTTCCACTGTAGCTCAATGTATCAACCTCCATTCCCTTAATATCCATGGGTATCTATCCCCTACCTATATTAGAACTATTAGACTCATGGCATACCTATACCCACAAATATATAGGTTGAAGAGACCCTTGCATCTGATACTCCTCTTCCATAAGCCCAAGAAACTCGAAGAACACTCAAATAATTCATAGTGGCCACACCTCTTTAGATAATAAGAGATATCAACTAATCTCCTATGTCACATGGGAAATATATCTAGGTTCCTCAAGTACATCCTATGTGAGACCAAAATATTGAATTACCTGATCTAGGTAATACTCCTCAATAATGTGGGGTTGTATCCTAGTCAGCAAACATCTTATCATCATATAGGTCATATACCACACATATTTGAACCACTACAACTAGTATACGAGGTAGGGCCTCCAAATGAAAAACCATAGTGTAATATCATTAAAAATTCAATGATACAAATGAATAACCCCCTATTCCTACACCTTCTAGCTCATGTTTAAGCCTAACCATATGCCAATGACTCCTCTAGGGACCATAAGTAGTGCCACCCTACTGGTCACTTTTTACAATTTTGACCCCATAAGTCAAATTGACACCCCTATAACTTAAAACTTTGTTTTTCATGTTGTTTGACCTATTGATTGTTATATTTTTCTTTTAATATCCTTTAAATGGTCATCTGAAGCCTTTTATTAGTAGAGGTAAAGGAAAATTTGATGAATTCAAGGTTTTTATCATCATGTCATGTACTTGTTTAGTCACCTCTTGACTAGTTTTAGGTTATTTAAAGTGATCAAATAAGTACATATCATATCTAAAACACCTCATTTATTGTGTCAAGGTCATGACATGCTTAATTATTGATCAAACTAGTTGGTGATATGTTTGACTAACTTCATGACCTAGTTGATTGTATCTTGAATCACTTTGTGGCTTTTGGAGTAGGTTTTTCATGATAATGGTAGTCTAACATTATAAGGAAATGGTGTACCTATTTATGCAATAAGAGGTCCAATGAATACATTTTCAATAGTTTCACCAAGTTTCTTAAGTATTATGGTTGTTTAAGTGCCAAAAAGGCCTATTTTGAGGATATTTGTATAGTTATTCAAGGTACAATTGATCTTCAAGGATATTCAGGACCTTATTTGTTCATGAAAAGGTCAAATTCATGGTTTGGAAGTAGTTTTAGGTGTCAAAATGTAGAAAATTGACTTATCTCTCATATTACTTCCTTTATAGCTTTAGGAAGGCCATCAATTTTTGTTTAGTACAAGTAGGAGAGAGAGAGTCAGGTCCAAATATATTTAGAAATGATATGGACCCTAATTAAATTGAATTTAGTGGCATTGGTTGTTATATTCACCCTACCATCTTTATGAATAATCGCTAAGAGTGTAAGGGGGTCATTATGTCCTAATCATCTAGACATGGTCTAGATTTGTCTTCATTTCTTCACTTATCTAAATGGATAAAAAATTTATAGTGGGATGATTTAAGAGTAAAACAAGACCTATTTAATAATATAATAATCATCTAATTTTTCTTGATAAGGAGTCTTTTGATAGGAAACTGATTATTTGTCTTGATTATTAAGGATGGTAGTTTTCAAGCATATTTGATATATCAATTGAGTGTATTCATATTCAAAAGTTTCTTAAGTTTATGTTTTAGGTAAAATACACCTATTTCATGAAAAATAAAGTTTCATGTACCTTCATATTGAAAATATTCTTCCTTTGAGGTAGCTTGAGTGAGATGGGATCTTCCAATAGGGCACTTGTAGGCCTAATGAGTAGGTTAGAAGGACAATGAAAAGTGACAGGAGATATGAGGATTCATAAAGATAAAGAATTTTTTTTGATAATATTAATTATAATAATATTATTAAATATTATGAATGACACTATAAGAGAAAAATATCTCTTCGGAGCCTCAAATGCCTAAATAACATAGTCAAGACTGTGTACTACTATATTGCTAACTTGAGATTCCTATGGAAGACTATGTGATCCTTATAAATATGTTATGAAGTGTTTGATGAATAGTTATGGATGTTTTAGCAATCATAAAGGGATGATAATGAGCTAAAGGTCACCAAGGTACATCAAAACCATACAAGAAAACCTTCTTAAAACCTAGTTTAGTAGAAATTAAGGTAAATTAGTAGTTTTTAAGGTAAGTTTATTTTTTGGTTTCCATGTTTATCAAGATCCTTGAATGATTATTCAAGTGGATACAAGGTAGGTTTGTCTCATTCATTATTCATGGAATCATATTTTTTAAATTCCAACCATGGCATATATATTTTCTCTGACTGTATAGAGGTCTAAAGGTAAAAATAGGCACCTACAACAGTCATATTTTAAGGCATCTTCAAGAAGCATCATGTTGACTTATGAAGGTAGGTGGTTGTCAAGATTTTGGTTCTAAATGATATCAATGTTTATAATTTGGGTATATAAGGAACATAAGTTAAGTGCATTGAATTTGGCAACCTATAGTCTATACAAACACTAAACACGTACCTACAACTATGTATTAAAGACATAGTCAATAGTCTTATATGCATTGTAAACTTGTGAAGGTAAATAAGTTAAAAAAATATGGACAATTAAGGTATAAAATGACTTTATTGAGGACCATATGAGAAAGGCACAACAAAGTGAGGCAAATTTACTTTCACAAGTATACAGTTAAGTAAAAAATGACCACCTACTGTAATGTCCCTTACTTAGGGCCTCTTTTTCTCAAGTAAAACTCTGATATATAGCAATAAAAAGCTCTGATACCACTGTGATATCCCTTCGAATATCAAAACAAAAGCTCTGAATTGCTTATCTAAATTTCTGCAAAATATCTTCAAATAGATAAATAAATCACAGTATAAACTCTTACTTATCTGCTCATAAGCTTACAATAGAGGTCCTCTGTCAAGTATACAAAGAATATTGAAAGTACGACCTTAATAGCTTGAATATTACACAAACTGAGAAAGAAATATGAATCTGGTACGTCTCGGCCTGCTGTGTAAAAAACACAGTCACCGATGTTGATTATACTGTCATCGTCGATCGACCTGTAGTCATTAACTTGCCGACGTCGGTGATATGTCGACCGATGTCAGTCTCTGTAGGTCTCTGTTCACTGATGTTGGTGCCTAAACTTTCTGTTGATGCGTACAGATTTTCACGGATCTGTATGAAAGTCGTATGGCCGTTGATATCACACAACCTGTATGCTTGATCTTGATCTGTAGAATTATGGGCTAATACAATAGATCTATATCTGGATAATTCTTGAATCAAAACCCAAAATAATGAAATACCTGTAAACCCTTGTGATAGCTTTTGTGTGAAGTTATCTCTCAAACTTGTAAACACCTGTGATAACTTTTGTATGAAGTTATCTCTCAATTTGGCAATAGATCGGCTGATCTTTCACAACCTCTGAATCGCACACAATGAAGAGTTGACGTTCTTCAATGCAAATGGAATCCTGGAACCCTTGGCTCAGTCTTCACAGAAGAATTTCTTAACAAGAATCAATATCAATAATAATCATTAATCAATGGCTAATCAATAATGGCCTCTATGAGAAACCCTTATACCCTCAAAAAGATATGCTTGCCCTAATTAGGGTTTTCTTAAATTAGAATTAGGGTTTCTAATTAAAAATAGGCTAAATAATTAATATTTGATTAAATCAATCAAATATTAATATCTCCCTCAATACATGTTGGATCCTCGAACCGATCAAAGCTAGTGAATCAGGGGATGATTCTGCACATGACCATACCAAAATAAGGGTGCTCCACTGCATGTCAAATATCCCTAAAAAGTAGGAGCTTAGGCCAAATGTGTCCGAAAGAGTTCGAATGAAAACCAAATGTAGAAATTCTATGAATCAAAGTCAAGCCAAGCTCCATTATGACCCTCTATCCATCCTATTAGCCTACGAAGGTCGCATAATAGGCTAATCATCAAGTCTGTCAATGTCCACAAAAAAGGGGACATGACAATCTACCCCTCCAGAAATTGCTTGTCCCCAAGCAATCTCAGAATAATGAACCACCCGATCCACCTGGATCCCAAATGTAGTTATGCTCTGCACTGCTGTGAATCAATGCAAGTACTTGCAACATCAGCAAAAGTAGAACAAAGAGGAACCCATAATCAAATTGGCGAATGCAACTCAACCAACCTCTAAGATCACAAATATCATATACACCTTCCACCATGCTATGCGGAAGGCATGCTCCAACTCTGCCACAACTCCCAAATGAAACTATGCCAAGTATGGAGAATCCACACACTGTACCTCTACTATGGTCAGCATATCTGATCAACTCCTGCTCTAAGTCATGCATTGACAAACTGTCAATCCCACCTACAAAAGATGGTGCCAATCCATCCCATAACTGATCCCTCTATAAAGGTGGCACAACCAACTGTACCACACTATCATCTGTATGAGAAGAATCAATCTGGAGACTCGACTCCACTGGTATCTCAAACACATCAGAACCAGGTACTCCCAAATCCTGAATATGTGTATCAGCATCAACAACATGCTCCTTAGCAACAATTTCAAGAATGTACTCACCACCAACCACCTCAATATACAAATGATCATCCATACTATGTAAATCAACTCCAAAGCTCATATCAACATACAGAGTATCAACAACTGTAGCATCACTGTCTAACTCTTCCATACGGAAAGAAACAACCAGTGAAACTAAGTCCTCAAAATTGTCCACTGCATTCTCTTGGGTGTCGTCTGCAATAATCGAATCATGGGACTCTTCTATAATATCTACCATAGCTGAGAGATTATCAACCCTCAGTGCACTAACATCTGAGCACACCTCTACACTCTGAGTGTAAGCATCTAACTCATCCTCATCTTCACTATCTCCTATCTCATAATAATCATAATAATTATGGGACATGCTGCTCTCTCATCTAAGTGATCTGTAGTGCTCTCTCCTCAGCTTAACAAAGAGATCAAAAGACAACCTCCCCTGAGCTTGTGGAGTAAATAACTCCCACTCATCCTTTGTTGTCATATACCGTGTGGGTTTGTTCTTGGACGTAGGATATGAAAGAGATTCATTCAACCTCTTCAAACTTAGTTCCAGCTTCTTCATATCATTGTCCCACTGTTTCTGAGTATACAAAGTCATCATGATACTTTGCTGATTCAATCTACCCAAACTACCCAACAGGATGGCAAGACATTGGCTCTGATTTGCCCAAACTATCCAACAGGATGGCAGGAATTTGGCTCTTATACCACTGTAATGTCCCTTACTTAGGGCCTCTTTTTCTCAAGCAAAACTCTGATATATAGCAATAAAAAGCTCTGATACCACTGTGATATCCCTTCGAATATCAAAATAAAAGCTTTGAATTGCTTATCTGAATTTCTACAAAATATCTTCAAATAGATAAATAAATCACAGTATAAACTCTTATTTATTTGCTCATAAGCTTACAATAGAGGTCCTCTGTCAAGTATACAAAGAATATTGAAAGTACAGCCTTAATAGCCTGAATATTTTGCAAACTGGGAAAGAAATCTGAATCTGGTACGTCTCGACCTGTTGTGTAAAAAACATAGTCGCCGACATCGGTTATACTGCCGTCGTCAGTCGACCTGTAGTCGTTAACTTGTCGACGTTGGTGATATGTCGACCGATGTCAGTCTCTGTAGGTCTCTATTCGCCGATGTCGGTGCCTGAACTTTCTATTGATGCGTATAGATTTTCACAGATCTGTACAGAAGTCGTACGGCCGCTGATATCACACAACCTGTATGCTTGATCTTGATCTATAGAATTATGGGCTAATACAATAAATCTATATCTGGATAATTCTTGAATCAAAACCCAAAATAATGAAATACCTGTAAACCCTTGTGATAGCTTTTGTGTGAAGTTATCTCTCAAACTTGTAAACACCTGTGATAACTTCTGTATGAAGTTATCTCTCAATTTGGCAATAGATCGGCTGATCTTTCATAACCTCTGAATCGCACACAATGAAGAGTTGACGTTCTTCAATGCAAATGGAATCCTGGAACCCTTGGCTCAGTCTTCACAGAAGAATTTCTTAACAAGAATCAATATCAATAATAATCATTAATCAATGGCTAATCAATAATGGCCTCCATGAGAAACCCTTATACCCTCAAAAAGATATGCTTGCCCTAATTAGGGTTTTCTTAAATTAGAATTAGGGTTTCTAATTAAAAATAGGCTAAATAATTAATATTTGATTAAATCAATCAAATATTAATATCTCCCTCAATACATGTCGAATCCTCGAACCGATCAAAGCTAGTGAATCAGGGGATGATTCTGCACATGACCATACCAAAATAAGGGTGCTCCACTGCATGTCAAATATCCCTAAAAAGTAGGAGCTTAGGCCAAATGTGTCTGAAAGAGTTCGAATGAAAACCAAATGTAGAAATTCTACGAATCAAAGTCAATCCAAGCTCCATTATGACCCTTTATCCATCCTATTAGCCTACGAAGGTCGCATAATAGGCTAATCATCAAGTCTGTCAATGTCCACGAAAAAGGGGACATGACACCTACAGCCATGATGTTTTAACACAGTCAGTCATGCTTTTTTGTAATGTGAGTTTGTATAAAGGTCAAAAATTTATATGAAATGGATATGACAGATGATTTAAGTATATATAATGACTTATATATTCTTAGTTTGAAGACAAAAATAGCTTATTGCTAGAGAAGGCAAATCAACTATTAAAGTCTATAGTCACAGTCAACTAGGTTGTCTTAAATGTTTTCACATGAAGACATGTGTGTAAGATAAAGATGACAAGTGTTTAGGAGGTGATATAGGTTTGTTAAGACTATATATATTTTTTATTTCTATTCACCTTCTACATTTTCATTCTAAGAGCCCCAAAATGGCCACCTATAGCTAGCTTGTAGGCATAACTGAGCTCTAAAGATAACTGGATGCAAAGAGTACAATGATAAGGTTGAAATTTTGGTTGATTAGTTATGTTTTTGAGTTTGAATTTATATATAAGGTCATGAGAGTCTTATTAATTAATTAACCATTTAGATAATACTCATAAGTAAGGTTAAGTTATAGTTATCAAGGTGAAAACACAATCAACTATTTACTACAGTTAATAAGAAGTCTTGTGTGAGAGGAAGTAGAGAAGGGTTTAGGTTTCATCACAAAATACTAAAAAGTTTTGGAAAAAGTTAAAAACCTATTAAAGGTCTTGTTTCAATCATCTAATTCCATATATAATCTAAGGACATCAAATACACACCTATAACCAATACACCTACACGCAGTCAAGGACATGGATGAGGGCATGGACATAGGTTATGGATGTGATGATAGGAGAGTATTGGATAGTTGAGGATTAGATGAAATCTTAGAATAAGTATGAATGGAATATATTTCCATTTAAATTCCTATTAGGATCATATTCATAAAGCATAAAACACAACCCAACTAACACAATCCTTTAGTGACTTATAAGCCCACTCAGGCAAAGAGAGGAGAACATGTTTCTTAGTAGAAGTTGAAAATATGATAGTGAGAGAGTGTATATGACTCAAAAAATGATTTCATCAAGTTTTCATATATCTCATAAGGATATAAACAAAGTTTATAAACTTTTAGGTTCAACAAATCTAACTTACATAAAAACCCTTAATGGTGGAATTCAATGTTTCAGACCTATTTGGAAGGTCAATGCTTATAGAAAATACTTTTAAATCATTTCATGATTCATTTAAAACATGTTTAAGAGATTTATTTTCCAATAAATTGTCAGGATCCTACTCTCCACAATAAGAGTATATGTGATTACTTTTGTATTAGCAACTAAACACAAAATTTAACCAAAATGATAAGTAACTAGAAATATGAAACAACACAGGATATGAGAGACAATACACAATCTTGTATTAATATTCATACAGAAAGAAATACAATAAAGAAGTCCCCACACTTCTTCTCACACCTCTAGAGCTCCCACACTTCTAGGGTTCACTAGTAATTCTCCTCCAACACTTTCCTCTCTCAATCACGGTCCCAACAATCAACTCAAACATAGAGTTGTTGTTCACCTCCACCAGTCAGTAACAATGTTGCCAGTACACCAAACACACAACCATACTCCAAATAGATCTCCCTGCTCTTTGCTACCACTATAAATTACCAGACCTTACTCACCATGTAGATGTCTCTACACCCTGAAGAACCCTTGTCCTTGCCTCACCAAGTCCTTATGATTCTTCAACCAGTACCTCAATGGATCTTCTAGTAGAACTTGCACAACTTGCAACTCTCCTTGATCATACACTCTCAGCACCCCTTTGGAAATAGGAGGAACACACCATTGCTCTCTTCTCTCTGAAGGAGCTTATTTTGCTCTCTTACTCTCTAGCACACATTTACAACACAGCCCATGAGTCTATTATATAGATCTCATGCTTACAATAATTAGACATTCTTAATTACAATAATTAGACTCACAAATCTAAGACTAAAATAAGTATTTACATGCAAACTACCTATCCAAAAATAGACTGTCTGGAATCCGCATGCAAACTGCATGCTCACACAGGTTGCCGACGTCGGTTCCTCCCTGACTGATGTCGATCGACTTGTAACCGACGTCAGTTGCTTCTACACTGTGGTATGACCGATGTCGGCTGGCCTAACTAACGTCAGTTCCTCTGCAACTCGTTTCACAACTCTAAAACCTCCGTAACCTTTATAACTCCTCCCGTTCACATCCTGGTGAAGTTTTTAGCTCCATAACTTAACAATCTCCCACTTGGAGATAAAAAATTGCACCTGTACCTGTACCTATACATCGTCTAATTTATTCCCTGGCTTGTATCCCTCTTCAAGCTCAATCTTGAAGACCAACCACCACACACCCTGTGGTGCACTCCCTTGTCATCCAAGTAACCTACCACATCTAAACCTACAACTCCATGTAGTGAAGACCTTGACCCTGCATAACATGTTAACCTACTACTAGTCCCTCTCAGATACCTGAGAATCCACTGAACTGCCCTCCAATACTTCTTACCCGAAATGGCTCCATACTTTTTGACAACTCCCACTGCTTGGGAAAACTCAGGTCTACACTAGACATCATGTGATTTCAAACACTGTTCTAAGCTCTGCTTGAACTGTCTAGCCCTTGGTGTGCTTACCGATTTTGCATCCTGTGAATTGAACCCCACCAACACCACCTTCACATCAGCTCCTTCTAGAGATAAAATCAACCTGTGATCTTCCATGTCTCTTATGCCAAAGAATTTTGCTGCTCTAAATTCTTTGTGACATACCTCTAAACTAACTTTACCTTTAGCTCAGAAACTCCCTGCATGTGTAACCCTACAACAAGCAACCACACCACATATAGTAACAGAATAATGTTGCAATCATTATCCACCTAGTAAAGAAAACACAACGGTTACAATGACCTTGACCAAAGCCATGCTTTGTCATACCCCTGTCAAACCTGTACCACTGCCTACAGCTTGCTCAAGACCATATACCTTGGCCTTCCATCTCACGTGTCCATTCCCACTCTTCTTCATCTTGAACATCCATTCATCTCTCAGTGATTTCTTCCTGCTAGCAACTCTCCCCAAAAACTCCCATTTGGTTCTTCACCAAGGAATCACATTCCTCATCCATGCCAAGCTCCCACTATTTCTTGGATCTACCTGTTTTGCTTCTTTAATGACTTCCTGATTCTTGACCATCAGTGAGCAACAAGTAGTGTAAATAAGGGAAATGATGAATTTGAGGCTTACTTACCCTTTTAGTCCTCCATATGGGCACTTGAGACCCCTTGACAGCTTGATGTCTGCCTAAAATCCATCTCAGTAATCGATGCCAGTCACATCTCAGTCTGCACCCAATCGATGTCAATTCCATGCAACTGCCTCATCACCAACATTGTTTTTCCATAACCGACACTAGTGTTTATCTACCCCTGAGTTGCTAACGTCGGTCTGCACATAGTTGATGTCAATCCCTGCATAGACACCGACGTCAATTTTCTAACTGACGTTGGTCTCTGTGTTCTCCTTGTGAGTGATAAATTTTACCTACGAACTCCTTTTGGGTCAAAACCCTGTTCAAATTAACATAGCCCTGCTCAAAATAATTTAGTCTCCTCAGCTGATCTCTGTCTGTCATCTCCTCCATGAAAACCAAGGCTTTCTAGTTCTTAAGTTTGTCAAAGACATCTGACTTCCACTTAAAAACATGCATTCCCTTCTTACATATGTGACCAAGCCTACAAAGCCACATCTCTGCAACAGAAGGTGAATCAATAATATAAGTAGATAGATAAAGGATACCTACTTTCTTACCACCATCTAATTCAAGTGCATCCGCTGTGAGAGTTACTGTGCATCTCTCATCACCCAACTTTCCTGAAGAAATTAGACTCATCTCCAAGACTGGAACCTGCATGACCTTCTTCAACACCCGTGTGTTACCCGTCTATAATTTCAGCTTCACTTCACCTTCGTCAATAATCTGACAAGGCTCACCAATCCCTAAATAAATCTCTCCAAAGTCTCCAAAGACATACCCATGAAAAGATGCTCTATTTCAGGCTGCATGGAAAGAGGCAACAAAATCTGTAAACCAAGATTCTAATTTATCCAGAGCAACCTGTGCAACATCTACTTCCACACACTGATCTTCTACCAACCAACAATCTTCCTTTACCTGCTCTTTCTTTCCATCAATCAGACCATTCGTGTTATTCAGTTTCTCCATTCGTAGCTTACTTTCTTCTGCTATTGCTATACTCCCACTCAATCAAAAACCCCTGTGAGTAACCTGTAATCAACAAACACTAACTAGATCTGAAACCACCTGTTAGTAACCCAACTAGAAGCTCTGATACCAACTGTTAGGATCCTACTCTCCATAATAAGAGATATATGATTACCTCTGTATTAGCAACTAAACACAGAATTTAACCAAAATGATAAGTAACTAGAAATATGAAACAACACAGGATATGAGAGATAATACACAATCTTGTATTAATACTCATATAGAAGGAAATATAATAAAGAAGTTGCCACACTTCTTCTCACACCTCTAGAGCTCCCACACTTCTAGGGTTCACCAATAATTCTCCTCCAACACTTTCCTCTCTTAATCATGGTCCCAACAATCAACTCAAACATAGAGTTGTTGTTCACCTCCACCAGTCAATAACAATGCTGCTGGTATACCAAGCACACAACCGTACTCAAAATAGATCTCCCCGCTCTTTGCTGCCACTGCAAATCACCAGACCTTACTCACCATGTAGATGTCTCTACACCTTGAATAACCCTTGTCCTTGCCTCACCAAGTCCTTATGATTCTTCAACCAGTACCCCAGTGGATCTTCTAGTAGAACTTGCACAACCTACAACTCTCCCTGATCATACACTCTCAGCACCCCTTTGGAACTAGGAGGAACACACCATTGCCCTCTTCTCTCTGAAGGATCTTATTTTGCTCTCTTACTCTCTAGCACACATTTACAACACAGCCCATGAGTCTATTATATAGATCTCATGCTTATAATAATTAGACATTCTTAATTACAATAATTAGACTCACAACTCTAAGACTAAAATAAGTCTTTACATGCAAACTACCTATCCAAAAACAGACTGTCCGAAATCCGCATGCAAATTGCATGCTCACACAGGTTGCCGACGTTGGCTCCTCCCTAACCGATGTCGGCCGACTTGTAACTGACGTCAGTTGCTTCTGCACTGTGGTATGACCGACGTCGGTTGGCCTAACTGACGTCGATTCCTATGCAACTCGTTCCACAACTTTGCAACCTCCGTGACCTCCGTAACTCCTCTTGTTCGCATCTTGGTGAAGCTTTTAGCTCCACAACTGAACATAAATGAGTTTTGAGGTTTTAAGACCCAAAATAACCTTCCTCGACCTTTATGCACAGTCACCTCAACTCGAGAGGCAAATTTGAAGAGGTTATAACTTTTTATAGAGGATGTATGGTAACTTTAGTTTAATTTATATGTTTAAGGGGGTCCCATTATTAAAACTTATAGAATTGGTTGAAACCTTTGGTTCCACAACTTCATGAATAATTAGTTATAAAGCAAACCCTCTTTTGCTTGAGAAGGAGCTCAAAAAGGTCACTTTGTTTGCTTATGACTTTCATGAGGAGATGCATGGAAACCCAATCCCATAATATATGTTAGGCTGGTTCTCATGACATAAATTCTTGTCATTGGTTTTTGTAATTGACCTCTATCCTTTATGGACCATTGTTAAGAACTTAAACCTCTTAAAACCCTCCTTAAACCCTAAAACTAACTTGATGCAGGAAATATGCTTCATAATTCCCTAAAATTCCATGATTTGACCTCAAAATGATTGTATTTATACTCACAACTATCTTGATCTTCATTTTAGGTGTATTTTTACATGTGCAGGTATAGTCTCGTATGATACAGGGCAAGATAGGAAAATTTTATCTTTTTTGTGAGGGTATAGAGAATGGAGTGATCTCAAAAACATTTTCATATGTGTGAATTTATAGAGTTTTCATAACCATCCAAACTCCTATATAGGTCCCTCAAGTTGTTATACAATATCTGCAAGTTGGCCACTAGCTCAAAAGGTGAAAGAACTCAGTTTTACAAACACAAAATCAATGGTGAAGGTGTGTGAATGAAATACATGACATAAATATCAAAATATGAGTTGTGTATGTGTTCTAAAGGTCTCATCAAGTCACATTAAAGTATTAAAACCTATATATTTATTGAAAAACATCTCAAACAAATGGTGTTCTTGAGGTTGGAGTGGGTAGTGGGTTACTTAACTAGGCATGGTTAGAGGCCAATAAAATAATCCTAAATGTCATCCATCATTTTAGACAATAGTTAAAACTTTGTAAATACTGAAAATAAATGTTTTCAACATTGAAGTGGTGGTTGGAGATCTCCACTTTCGGTGATTCATGAAAGGAAATAAACACTTCCAATATTTGCATGAAAATATATGCATTTTGAGTAGGTTCAACCATCCACAATCTTCATAAAACTGAGCAATAGTTTAAGAAATTAAAACAAACCTTCAATTTGTAGATATTTGGTAATAGCTAACTTATGAACTAGTACTATTAGGGTAAATTTTAATAGCAAATATTCATTAATTAATGAATATTCCATTTTTTAGATTTTCATTTTGGTGATTTTTTAGGGTCAAAAGATGAGACCGAATCATCAAAATTTTAGGGATATAAATAATTTAGAAGTCATCTCACCAACCCTTTACAATAATTTATAAGATTACACTTCAATTCACCATATATATAGTACAACCACCCCTCAATATCAAATAAGTTAATAAGCAGAACCAGAATCGGAGGACCACAACACTGAATTACAACACCAAATGGAAGAACTAAATGATAGTGCCAAATGGAGGAATCGAATGATAGTGTCAAAAGAAGGAACTGAATGATAGTGTCAAATGAGAGTGCCAAACAATAGTGTCAAACAATAGATCTAAAAATTAGGGAAAAAATCCCAAAACCTAAATATTATTACATATTTGGATTCCTCTCGAAGAGCTATGTAATTTTAAAAAAACTCATCGCAATCCAAGTCCATATCCAAAATTCATG
Source organism: Torreya grandis (assembly GCA_037957365.1). Classification (NCBI taxonomy): domain Eukaryota; kingdom Viridiplantae; phylum Streptophyta; class Pinopsida; order Cupressales; family Taxaceae; genus Torreya; species Torreya grandis. Next base: position 2,692,663 of record JARHVA010000603.1, read on the forward strand.
ACCTCCAAAAGTTGTTGTTCAATTGCATTATTTGGTTGCATCATCTGATTGTGTTGTACAATTATGTCATACTATATAGAGGTGAATTTGTTCTATATTAAGATTTTACTTAATCCAACACTTATTTTTAGTTTTACCCCTGAATAAGCCAATCTAAAACTACTAACAATCTATCTTGTAGGCCACTTGTCAAAGACATAACATTTGTAACTCTTTTTGATATATTTAAAATCAGGTTTAATTAGACTTGTTTGTGTGTGTTTGAATTGAATATAATCTAGTTTAATTTTTGTCTACCTATTTGTCACCCATAGCTAAGACTATGTATGATCCATCTTTTACCCATAGGGATATTCTCAGGTAACAAAAATAGTTGATAAACCTCCACTTTTTATTTTCTAGGAGAAACATGACAGGAATTCCTTCCTACACACTTGCCTTAGTCTTAGGGGGATTATGATGTGGCTTTCATCACCATGCAAAATACTACACTCTGTGTTCTGGTGAACTATAAATATCAAGGAAAATTATTATTAAACTAGGAAAAACTCTCCATACAGGATTTTTTGAGGTGAGGAGGTAAAACTCCAACACACATGAGTCATACAATACTTTATATGGACTCAAACCCCATGTACCATAAGGGGTTTAAGGGACTCCCTTAGAGAGCTTGACTAACCTAGAGTAAGACCCCTCATCCATAACATGTATCCAAGCTAGGAAAAATAACATCCTTAGATATCACTCGCTAGGTACAGATGATGAGAGAGGGCTGGGAGATAAATGTAGTTACCTCTCATCATCAGTCATTCAGTGAGCTAGGTGTTGAGTTACACTCCCATGTCGATCACTAATTATAGGTTTGTGGGTTTCTTACTCTTGCTTTTGTGTATTTGAGGCCAATATTGATTTCAAACCTTATATGATATACATAAACTAATCACATAGTCAAAAATCAACTCTAGGTCAAATATATCACTCATTGATTCTTCACCAATTTGCCATCATCATCTCATCACATCTTGTCCTATTCATAGCCTTATCACTCTTGATCATCTTGTCTTATCTTGCTTTGGTCAAAACATCACCATCTCATCTCATCTCATCTAGTCCAATCCTATAACACATCCTCTTGTCTAAGCTTGCCCTAACCATCGTCCCATCTTATCTTAGTCATAATCTACCACTTGTCTTAACCATATCTAAACTTGCCTAGTTCAAGACCATCACCCATTATCTTCTCATAAATCCCCCTTTGTCAAACCTATCATTCTTAACCATATCTAAAATCTCACCTTAAATCATCAATCTGGATACTTATCTAAGCCTGCATAAACATCAAGTCACTCCCCTGTTGTCAAACCCACCCAAGAGTTAGTCATCCATATTGACATATTGTAAATCCATCTACATCCTCAACACCCTTTTCCATTATCTAAAACACATTTCTCCACCTTATTTACCTTGAGAAAACTTCTCTCATCCATCACTTTGAGCTAGTCCTTTTCAAAATTTACCTATATGAGGGATACCTTCTCTCAATCAACATTCAATCTAGACCCATCATTTTAACCTTAGCACCTATTGTTACCCCATCATTCTTATAGCCTAAATTTAAAACCCATTATTATCCTATCACTCTAATGATTTGAACTTAGCACCCATTGTTACTATGTCATTATGTTGGCTTCAATCCAATACCCATCATTATCTTGTCACTTTGTTGGTTTGAACTTAGCACCCATCATCATTTTGCTAGCATCCACCATTATGTCAGTTTTGGCACCCATCATCATTTTGATATCACCCATCATTCTATTGGTTTGAATCCAAATCTTGTCATCAACGAAATCAACATCATCTTGTCTAACTTGGTAAAAATTTAGGGAGGCCTACCTATTATCATCTACATTAATCATACTAGCTCCAATACTATAAATTACATTGCTCAAGGACATACCCCATATAAATCTTAGCCATCTTTCTTGTCGAATCAATCATCTTAAAGGTAAGCTTAATCTATTATTCACATATCCTCTATTCCATTCATCATTCCACATAACATCCCTAGACCTAGACATTCTATCCATCATCCCAAAGAAATCATAATTCCACCTTAATTTTAATCCAGACAATTAATCCACTGAACACCCCCTACTCTTAACATCCCTTTGTGTCCCTTAGTCCAAATATACATCAACTACCATCTTTAGTCCAACCCTCAAGTTAAAATGCTAAACCAAGTCCAATCCAATCATTACTGCATTAAACAAACATCACCCATAGTCTAAACTTGTCCATATCCACACTCTTCAACCAATCATCCCTACTACTGTCAAGTGTGGAATTATCCTTGATCACCAACCATATCTAATCATGTCAACTCTGTAGTATAGTTAACTTGGTCCATGTTGATAACATCCCATTTTCACATGCCATCGTCACCATCATAAGCTTAATTTCATCTAACCTTAGTCAAGTTTGAATTATACACCGCATTAATTATTATCATCCACTTAGTTTAATCTCATCATCCAAGTCATCCAATCCAACTTGAGCAGACCATTTAATCACTTGAACTAGTCTAAATCAAGTCAAGTACACCCATTGAAGGTCATTATTAATTAGTCATCTATCTTTGGCTAGTAAAACCTAGCCCTCCATCTTAATCAAATCTTAGAGCTTGTCTTATCTCATCATCAAAACATCAATCAAGTCCAATTGTCACGTGTCTAGTTAGCTCACGTCCTTATCAAATTTTCTCAAGTTCCTCCACTTGACACCTATCACATATTGGCATACATATTATAATCACAAAGTCAAACATTAAACCAAACTAGAGGGAAGCCTTCATCAAACAATCCAAGATCCAAATTTGATCAAAACCTCCCACAATCACATCATCCATCCATTCTCCCATTTTAATCCATGGCCTCTAAAATAGATTTGGATGGCCGAACTTGAAATGGTCTACTTAAAATGCAGGTTTATGTTTATGGAAAAGAACAAAAAAAGATGAATTACTGTTCCTGATTAATCTATGTAAGCTAATGATCTAAGAATTTGGACTATATCTTGTGGATGCTTAGTTAAATGCTTTAGCTTAGTGATTTAGGTTAGGGCACTAATGCATAACCCTCTCCGTATTCTATTAGTTATTTAACTCATCTTCATTTTTTATCATTGTAATATATCTTGTTTAATATATCGAAGAACAGGAATATAAACAAAAACAAAAAACCTTAAATTAATAATGTTCTGTGTTATGTTTTAATTAATTATAGTCATAAATTTGAAAAAAAATAAAAATAAAAAAAGGTCCGTCGTGGTCCAACTATCTGAAGCCATGGAGTCCTACCAGTAATAGAAGTGCATCTATGAAGGTAGAGATAATGGTAGTTTAGTATGTCATTCAGACAGAACCCTTCCTCTACCCATTTCTTTTTCCTGGCAATTTTAACCCTCGATGATTTTATTTTTCTTCTCGTCTTTTAACTTCTCAACCTGTAAAACCCATAGTAATGGCTGGAAAAAAAATCGCTCTTGAATTACTGTTTTTGTACTTCTCAATCCGCATCAAACAATAAATGTTTTGACTGCTTTAAACACGCAAAGGCCTGCACATACTCCATAAGTCTGAAACAATTGATGATGGTTATGTACTAAAGAAGTGCTTACAGTTCCCAACATCTTACAATTATCTCCACGGAATACACACGCGTGGATTGACGTACTTTTTTAATTTAGTTGTCCGTCAACCTTCTCGTTTGTTCGTTTCTTGTTTTAGGGAAAGTACATGGCTTTACTTGGCAATTGCCTTTGAATTATACGCACCTTAGTTTCATGTACGTTCCATCAAAATGATAGATGCCATTGTTAACAAATGTGGTCGTCGTCAATTTGACTAACTTCAACACCAATGACAGTAAAGCCGAATTTATTAGAAAGATATTTGCAGTTAATAATCCAGTTGCACATAATGATTATAGGGGGAGGGGGCTCACCCTGTTCAAATTAGAGTTGAATAAGCTTCAGGGCGCAGGGTTGAACCTCAATTTCCGTAGTTAACCCAAAAAAAAAAATTAAATTAATTGTATGGAGTGATTTAACATCGAAAATACATAAGCAAGTTTCATTAATCGACAATAAAACAAGTGTTATTATCATCTTTCATATCATAATTATCTTTCATATTATATTTATAGAGTGTAAGGTAGTTTACAATATATATTATTATTTCATATTTTTAATATGTGAGAGTAGTGGTTAAATTTAAAGCATTGGTCTTAATTTTAAGTTGAAGGGTATTTATGCATCTAACCCTTCTGTGATGAAAAGTTGTAAAAAATAGTTGCCCTTCAATTGACAAGAGTAAATTTAGTTTCCCTTTGATTGACAAGAGTAAATTTAGTACGTGTGTCACTAAAAGTATGAACTATAGAAACTTTGATTTCAATTTTTTGGGTAACAATTCAAACACACAAAAATAAAATACTTAATAAAATTTTGAAACTGTAATCTTCGAAATTTATTCGAGGTTATTATAGCGTTTACCCAAAAGGGTACAACAATCATAATTCATAACATCTTACTTTATACAAATCAAATGTACTTCTATTTTATAAGGACGAGCTAAAAGAAAATATTTAAATCACAAATTTGAGTTGAATAAAATCTAACCACGCAATATTACACTTACAAAATCAACTTGAATATTCATAACTTTCATATCTAGCTGGTTCATTTCACGGTAATTCATCTATTTACCAAGACCCGATCCATACACCTACTGAGCCCATCTATTAGTGGGTGTCCTTACCCATCCCAACCATCGGTTGGAGATGGAAGTAGGAATGCACTAGCCAACTTGAAACATACAACTAAAACCAAAAACATGATGCAAAATAACAGCATGCTTTTATTTTTACCTATATACACCACCTTTGTCAGTGCACAACAAACTAATTCCAAGACCAACCTCGCTCATTACTATTGCATCTGCACCCAATTCAATAAGAAGAGCATTAGCAATGCATGTTCATTGTCTAGTAATAAAACATATATAAATGTAAATGTTGGGTATGTGCATGAAGTTAGGGAATAATTTTATAGACATAACCCACTACGTGTACAGGTTATAACATAACACATACGTGTTATTGTTATAACACGTACATGTTATGTTTAATTATAGGAATGTGTACATTTTATAAGAACGTATATGCATTCCTATAATTAAACATAACGTGTACACATTTCTAAAATTACAAAAAAGAAAACCTCGACTCCTCTCATTTCTTCCTGCATCCCATTCGGGTTTTGGTTCTTTGTGATTATGTGTTGGCTTGTAGGTCTTCTTTTTGCTCTCTAGCTCATATTTCAGCTTGCAAATCTTCCTTTTGGATTACATTCACGAGATCAACAATGCCACCATGAAGAAGAGGTAGGTTTTTTATAGATTAAATCAATTTATTTAAATTTTTTGTAGATGTAAATTGCATAGTTTGATTAATTCATTTTTTTAAATAGGTCAGCATGTTCCACCTAACCCTCTACCTAATCCTCCACCTAACCCTCTTAACCCTAACCCTCCTATAGTTCCACTAGATCCCCCAGATAGTCAAGAGGATATTGTTGCTCACATAATGGAGAATAAAATTTAAATTGAGTAGATAATTAGGATAATGAGTGAGCCCACTTCCTCGAACACCCACCACACCTATTTGGCCAATACCTTAGAGTTAGTATTAGGTCAAGTTGACTCGATAATGACTCAAATTGATAGGTGGAGGTCATATAAGGATAGTTGTAGGGCTTATTATCCTGATAAATTATCAATATCTGAGGTGAAGAGTAAAAATATAATAAAAGATCAAATTTATGCTTTATTTATCGACCTGCCCACCAATGCCCTATTTTCCATAATGAATAAATGTTTTTCAATCCATCAATGCCAACATGATTTGATTAAAGCCAATTTTTGAGAATGATGGTGGATGGTGTTTGATTATCCCCTTATAATAACCATAAGGTCCCTTTGTACTTTTTGAGGAAACTCTATTGCGAGTTTTTCCTCAATCAAATTCCAAACTACTTTGACTATGGTGAGTTTCAGGGCCAAAGGAAAGGCTCCATGTAGGATCAACTAGGTGTACAACATGCACCCAATCAACTTGCAAGGACCCCTACCCAAAATCCATTTCATCCAAAGATTCCTCTATGGTGACAAAGGTTATGGAGATAGACACTTTGCATGTGCTTAGTGTGTTTACTGATACACTCGTTCATCATACGAGTAGAATTTTAGAGATAGATGCTCAAGATACACTAATTGGTGGTTATGCCCAACCCCACCCATGGAGATGTTGTTATGTTATATGCATTGGACCTTTAGATGATGATAGTCGCACTTCAGGGGGCTTGGAGGATATGGTCTTGACTAATGATTTATTGGCACACATATTTGGTTTGGATATGTTGGGAGTCTCTACACACATGCAAGTATCTTTTATATAAATTTAATGTTAAATTTTTAAGTTATATTTACAAATTTAAAAGGTAAAAATTAATCTACATGTTTAAATTAAATAATATATATGTTTTCTTTTTGTTCCAAGAGGAGATGTTGCCTTCAACATCACAACTAGGTAGTGGACCAAACCCTACTACATATATCTATGTCAGTAAGACACCATATACATTTATAGAGGTTGAATTTCAAGTGAATGTTATATACTTTAGATGTACATCCAAACACCTTAATTGCATCATTGGTAGATTATATAAGAAAATATAAAATACCTAATATAATTTTGTTGGACTTTTTATTGTTTGATGTATTAACATGGATTGGTGTAACTTGTTATAAACTCATCCTCCATCTCAACTATGTTTTTAGTAACCAAGATACCGAGTTAAATATTTTCTTGATATCCCATTATATGTAGTTCCCATAACAGGTCAATCCCAATCAGTAGGATTGGATATATATATATATATATATATATATATATATATATATATATATATATATATATATATATATATATATATATATATATATATATATGATAAAAGTTACTTGGTACAATATATTTCTATCAATTTCTCAATCGAGCATAGCATGTGTTCATCAATATGCACACCACACCTTTCTTTTAAATACTGGCCTCATAGCCAAGAACTTGATTCCTTATTATTCTAATCACACAGTAGTTTAATATTTATGATCGATATCCAAAATGGTCATAAATACCAATTCAATTCCCATCTTGATTCCATCCAAGCATAATAATTTCATCTTTATCTGTGGTGTTATAAATTTAGATGGCATAGCCTCTTGATCCCATTATAATTAGTCAATTCTATTGGTTTGTTGGGAGAACATCCATTAGATCTCATTGGTTTGTTGGGATAGTGTCAACTATAACCTATAGCTTATATATATGTGGCATAGGCCTTGCAACCATATATAAATAGGGAACCTCAACCCCATATAGATAGATGGGGCTGAGTAGTTTGTTACCACAACCTACTTAAGGGGCCCAAAGACCTAGTATATCTATTTGGGGGAGAGATCTTATCTATATCCATGTACTTTTGTCACTCGAGTGATAAGTTGACTCTGTAAGACTATAACACCTTTCATCAGGAAAGTCCCTCTAAAATGAATATTAAGTGTCGACAAGACTACAACACCCTTTGTTGACCTCAACCTACTTGCATTGTATACATATATACTTTTCCTTGTAAAAATTGATGGTAATCTGAGGATAGATAGTCTAACTAATGTCACCTATAGGGCAACCAAAATCATGCACTTGTAAAGAAGATAGTCCACTCACTCTTATCTCTACAATATTTAATTTTATTTTATTTTCTATATATTTCTTTAGATTTTGATGAGATATATTTTATAAGGTTATAGACACTCTTAAAAGGCTCAAGTATAGATGTCCTCGATAAAAGCATCATATGACTCTAGGTGTATTAACTTGATTAAAAATCAATTTACAAACTTCTCAACAAACACTTATATAGGTTACTTGTCTTATCACAATGACTATTTCTAAAGGATTTTTTATCACACTAATACTCATAGGAATATCTTCAACTATACTAAATCATTTCCTTAAGATAACTAGGCCTAATGACTAAGTAATTAAGTTAAAATCCAAAATACACCTTAGAACATCCAAACCAGTTTATATAGGTACATATCAAGGATGTTTCAACACCTACCTTGCAATCAATGACTCAATTTCATAAAATTCACTCAAAAATTTCCCTCATTGTCATGTCATTCTCCTTGATGAAACTGACATTTATTGCTTTCATTGTTGTGTTACAAGTCACATGTTACACATATCCACTTGTCACATTCATGTTTCTCGTGACCTCATTAGATTTTTTCATATCTTATGTAAGACTAAGTTTGTTAGCAACTTGTTTAATTAGTGAATTGCCTAAGTTATTAATTATTAGGTTGTTTGTTTAGCTGATGACTAGGGTGGACACTCCTACATCATTGCAAGTTAATACAGACTTGGGGTTTGTTTCTATAATCCCATCTACATAGGTACTTACTGAGGTATGTATATTTACTTGTAATTTTGAATTATTATTTATTACTTTTGTTTTAATAATTTTACTATATTATTTAGCAATTATAACTTATATAAATGAATGTATTGTGTATATAGGGCTGTCATATGACATTTTATAGTTCAATTCAGATCAATACTATGACATTTCCTCATGTTTCTTCATCATTTGACGTGCTTATTCATGCAGTTGAACTTAGCACTGACCTAATTGAGCATCAATAGCAAATTGAGGAGGATCATGAGATTGTGGTAAGTGATGTTTAAATGATTTTTTTAATATAGTTTAAAACATGATTTTATTAAATTGGTTTCATGTATACTTGTTAATTTTATAATAATTTTTGTATTTGAATAGGTTTGGCTATAAGCGAGTTATAAGTGTAATACCCACAGTCAAACCTTGGAGTATTGCAAGGCATTTATGATATCTCCATCTACAAGCAGGGCATCCTAAGGAGAGTCTTATTCAAATAAGGCAAAGAGAGGGAGACTATTTGATGATTAAGATGTTTTAGGTGATGTACTTTTTTATATGCCTATATGGCAATATATGCATTTTTAGCATTGTACATGTGTATATGATGTATTCACCTGATATTAGAGACTATGTTATTGTACTTTTGTTTAGAGTATTATGAATGATTGGTTTTAAAGTATTCTTAAGGATTACAAATGTTATGAGATTAAGAATAACTTGTTAGGATAATGTTTCAAATTAGACCCTTATAATAAATAAAGAATATCAATGATTGCATTTGAATTATGTTTGTATGTTGATGTAGAGGTATGGAGGATAAGTCTACAAAAACATCATTAGCTGGTTCTAAACCCAATTGATCACATTCACTTGCTATGGTTTGATTTGAATCTTTTTTCAAAATATAGCTCCTCTTTTGACTCTTTAGGCTTAATTTAGCTTGTTACACCTAGTACTTATTCCTTTTACTCTTAGTAGCACCTCCTTGATGGCATTGAACTCTATCCATACATCCTTTACCTCATTCCATTCATGTCTCATTCATAAGCTTCCTCTCAATCTCTTTCTAGTTTCTTCCTAGGCACCTTCTTTGGGTCTCAAGGACCAAATCTTGGTCTATGTTTCAAGAGCTCAACATGTTGTCACATATGGTCTCAGATGATCATAACATACCTAGTATACCTAGTTATAATTCTCCTAAACCCTAGTTTTAGGGTTTTTAGGCCCTATACAGACCCTTTAAGCACTTTAAATTCTATATCTTGAATGATACAATGTTTCAAAGGGCTCAAATCCTCACCAAAATTTCTTCCATAATATCTTCAACCTCATACAATAGGCTATAACCCTTCCTTGATCTATTCTAGGCTTAAAATATCAATTTCTTAATTGATTATGGGCCAAAATTGACTTGTGTACATCAACGATGATACTAAATTATTGTGTATTCAATTTCCATTAGTATTTAAGATAACAAAAGGTCTCATTTAGGTCAAACCACTCTCAATACACCTTTAAATACTCTTAAATTACCTTTATCAAGTCTTAATTACTTCTATTGATGGAATGACATGTTTATTGTCACAGTGTTGCCTATATAATATATGAAAGTTGACATTGTTACCTTAGGGTTTCAAACAATGGTTTATTACTCTAAGAGACTAGAATTTTATTTTGTTAAACACTCCATACTATGTCCTTGATTAGGCTCTTCTTTTAATATTCTTTATCATTGTCCAAGCATAGGTTCACAAACCTATCTATCACAACCTACATGTTTGCAAGAATGCAAGATTTTCCATCATATACCACTATTTACACTTAACTGAGAGATTTTACACATTGTTCAATGGATAATCTGATATAAATTGTCTTTCTTAGTTATCTTCATTCCATCATAGACTTACTACCATGCACTGTTCTACTTCTCTCCTAAAATGCAACTTTTTGGCAGTGAAGAGATAACTTGTTGACCTCTAACTAGTAACTTTACCTCCAAGACTAGAAGATGTAAATCTACAACTTTAAACATGTATAAATAGGAAAATTACACATGTTCCAATGACTTTGGCACTCAACTCCACTCATAGATGCATTTTCACTACTATTATAGAGCATGAAAACACTGACAATAAATGATGTCAAAGTTGAAGCTATGATCCAACTCAATTTTTGGTGCTTGTTGGCTAAAACTTGGCATTGTCAACATGTCTAGAGAGATAGATAACATCAAGAACTAGGTTTTTGGCCTCTCATTTAGCTTGGATGACAAACCCACCACCAATTCCAAGCTCAAGAACACGCTTCCCAATACAAGAAAGATGTTGATTTTTAGCCTAACTTCAGGCATGCATAAAACCAGAAGTATAAGTCATATGGAGGAACCATGAGATTCCTCATGTGTATGAGAAATACCTATAATTTAACCCCAAATATAGTATGAATCACCTCTAATATAAATTCATGGTAGAAGTTACAGTAAAGGGTCCTAAAATACAACTTTTTGGTAGTGAAGAGATAACTTATTGACCTCTAACTAGCAACTTCGCCTCTAAGACCAATAGATCCAAATTCACCAATTTGAATATGTATAAATAATAAAATTAAATATATTCCAATGACCATGACACTTTATTCCACTTTCAATTTATTTTCACAACTATTTTAGATCACGAAAACACTGACAACAAATGTTCAACAAATGTTGTCAAAGTTGAAACTATAGTCCAAAAATTCAATTTTTGGTGCTTATTGGCTAAATAATGGCACTACCAAAACATCAAAATGGTTGGATAACATCAAGGACCAGGTTCTTAGCCTCCCATATAGCTTAGATGGCAAACCTACCACCTACTATGGGCTCTAGAACACCCTTCCTAATACAAGAAAGATGGTAATTTTTAGCTTAACTTTAGGCATGCATAAAAATAAAAATGTAAGTTATATGGAGGAACCGTAAGATCCCTCATGTGCATGGTAAATCCTTATAATTATACCCTAAATCTATTCCGAATCACCTACAAAATTAATCCATGGAATAAGTTACAGTAAAGGGTCCTAAAATGTGACCTTTTGGTATTGAAGAGACAACTTGTTGACCTCCAACTAGAAACTTTACCTATCAGATAAGTAGATGTAAATCCATCAATTTAAACACATATAAATATGAAAATTACACATGTTCCAATGACCATGACACCCAATTCCACCTGCAAGTGTATTTTCACTATTGTTCTGGAGCATGCAAACACTAACAACAAATATTGTCAAAGTTGAAGCTATGATCTGAGAACTCAATTTTTGATGCTTGTTGGCTAAAAATTGGCACTAAAAAAATATTTATAGGGGTGGATAATGTCTAGGACCAGGTTCTTGGCCTTCCATTTTGCCTAGACAACAAACCCACCACCTATTTTAGGCTCAAGAATGCCCTTCCCAATATAAGAAAGATGTTGGTTTTTAGCCTAACTTCACGCATGCATAAAACAAAAATCATAATTCATATGGAAGAACCATAATATCCCTTTTGTGTGTGTATAATTCCTCTAACTACACCTTAAATCTATTTTGAATCACCTCTAAGAGTAATCCAAGGAAGAAATTGTAGTAAAGGGTCCTAAAATGTAACTTTTTAGCAGTGAAGAGACAACTTATTGACCTCCAACTAGCAACTTTACCTCTAGGATTAGAAAGTGAAAATACACCAATTAAAACATGTATAAATAGTAAAATTACATGTGTTCTAATGATTGTGACACCCAATTTCACTCGTAGGTGCATTTTCACTATTATTCCAAAGCATGGAAAAACTAACAACAAATGTTATCAAAGTTAAAGCTATGGTCCGAGAAATTAATTTTTGGTGCTTGTTGGTTGAAAATTGGCACTAAAAACATGTTCAGATGGGTAGATAATATTTAGGACTAGGTTCATAGCCTCCCATTTGGCTCGGTTGACAAACCCGCCACCCATTCTGGACTCAAGAACGCCCTTTCCAATACAAGAAAGATGTTGATTTTTAGCCTAACTTCAAGCATGCATAAAACCAAAATTGTAATTCATATGGAAGAATCTTAAGATCCCTTATGTGCATGGGAGATTCCTCTAATTATACCTTGAATCTAGTTTGAATCACCTCTAAGAGAAATTTTTTATAGAAGTTGTAGTAAAGGGTCCTAAAATGCAACTTTTTGGCAGTGAAGAGACAACTTGTTGACCTCCAACTAACAACTTTGCCTCTAAGACTATTAGGTGCAAATCCACTGCTTTGATCATGTCTATATAGGCAAATTACACATGCTCCAATGACCATGATACCCACTTCCACCTGCAAGTGCATTTTCACTACTGTTTTAGAGCACAAAAACACTAACAACAAATGTGTTTCGAAGGCTACATGGAGAAATAAACTTATTATGAGCAATTGTTTAAGAGCACAAAAATGCCAAGTACTTATAGTAAGCTTCTCTTAGCTTCAAGAATATGAAATTATTTACTAATGGTGCCAACCATGTGAATGTGGAAGCTGATTTGGCACCGCTAACCTAAAAAAAAGTTAGTAAGTAATTAAATATGAAATTTATGCATGTACTACCTATAAAATCAAAAAAATTGGTAAAATTTATTACATATAAATTTTAAAAATCAACATACCTACGTATTTCAATCTAATGAACCACTTGAATTTGCTCTAATATTGATAGTATCAAGAATAGCTTCATGGTCTGACTCATAAACTATTCATAGATTCTTGCTTCTTGACCTCCCATGATATTTTTGAAATTGAATATTCATCACAAGAACCAAATTTGAATAGTGTAGAATCTTCCTGTGAGTTTTAAAGTCTTCAAACAACCATACATTTAATTTTTTTTATAAGATATCATCGAATCCAAGTTACAGTGACTACCACAAACCCAGTGGGATAATCAATGTTTTCTCCATCTATGATCAGGGAAGTCAATTTTTCTTTCCATCTAAAAACCAACATAAGTAGTAATTTGTTCCCTCTTCATTTTCCTCATCTGTAATAACTACAAAAACATAGCTTGCATCATAAAAACAATTTTTAATGACATTATGAAGATAGATTATGAGAATAAATAGTACATTAAGATTAATTTTCTACCTGGCTATACTTTATTAGATACATGGTCAATGTCATGTGAGGATGTCATGTTTGTAATTTATAATGCTAATGGAAATTGATATGTGTTGACTGAAATTAGAGGTTTGGAACTCTAGTCATCCACCCACTCTTATGACTCAACTCATTCCAAACAAAGCCCATGCATGTAGAATAAACACATGTCAAGTATCGCGTATGAATAGTCAAAGAATCTACATTTTGAGCTAAAAAATGAGTGGACCTCACTTGAACCTATTAGGGTCATACAACCCTCATTTTTTTTCAAGTCATTTTCCTCTATTAACCAAAAATGTCTATGAATAGTAGAATTTTCTTGAGCACCAAGATATATGTTCTAATTACACTAGTCAACTATAATTTTTCTGTCAATCAAATTAGCAATATTGTCATATTTTAAATCATCCCTTGCAATGCTCTTTTTACACATGCTCTAGCACCATCATGTTCCCCTTATTCATGACCAGCCTTAGTGAAACTCCAAATATGTTCTACACTAGTGGTAATATGCATCCTGATCAACCAATAAAATATTTGTGCATTCTTGAATTACGATGTGCAATTGTTTGACCAAATGTAATTTTATTTGAATTTAATGTTCCTCTGAGTCAACTATCCATAGAACTTCTCAAAAAAACCTTACATATACTTTGTATAATGTGATCGGTCATCACTGATATAGAAATAGTACTCCCTTAATATTTTTCAATCTTTATCTGTATTATCATATGCATGCATGAATTTTATATGCATGAATATGGTAATTTATGTTGAGTTGTAATACTATGATTGAATTTCCATTTGTGGTTTGAATGTGTAATTTTCAACAAATTCGACTACTAAAACAATAGAATCAAGTGGGAATATGTCTTTTATTATATTTAAATTTTCATCCAACCATTTAGCCCTATGTGTGTGCCTTGAATACTCATAAACAATTTTCTCCATTGATTGGACCATAAATTATAAACTAGGCATCTCTTTCGTAATAAGCTCACACCTTTTAAATTCTTTGCCATCTTTTACTTGATAAGTCACATATTTGTATTTTTTCAAACCAACTAACTCCTATTCAATTTCACTTGTACACTCCTCATGGATATATTTTTTTAATTTTCACAATTCACCGTAAATGCTACAATTTCCATCCAATCATGCTTTCTTATAAAATAACTGTCCATCTGATCTTTCACAAAAAATATTTGAAATAAATTCCATGGCTAATTTTGGTAGAACTTCTATGCCACTCCTAAAAAATGTTAGTAGTATGCAAAGTATAATGAATATGATGAAAAACATCATAGTGCATTGAAACTTCAATATGTTGCCTACAAAAACAAGTGGTGTGTGTGTGTGTGTGTGAATTATTTTTACATAAAAAGGTTTGGCCATCTCAAAAAGTCTTTAAATAATATTAATTTATGAATGATTTTCTAAAAACTTAGAGTACAATTATGTTTAAGTCATATCCAAGAAATGTTTCAGATGTGGTTCATGATTATGAGAACAAACTCTTCTTTTCACTACATCTTTTGCATTGGGCAGAATTCTTGTATTGTCTATCTAAAATTGTGCAAGAAAGTATTTCAAAGCATCGGCTATATCCTTGTCCTTTCATAGACATCTACCAATGATTGCTAAGATCTCTTTCATATTGGGTTCATTAATTATTTCACATCTTTCAATTAATTTCATTAATTTTTTTATATTTATATCAAGTGTTCGACTTATTTTTGAAATCAATCATTTTTTCCCTGTTTCAACACTTACTACATGAGTTATCATTATACGTCGAGCAACATTACAATATTTTTGGTGTGATTTTGGGCTTAAAATATGATATGTATTATGTAGATTTTCAATAATTTCATCATTTTCATTATCCATGTTAGATGTTCTTAGAACTAATGTGTAAATTATAGGTCTCATCTTAACCAATTTCATTAATAAAATAAATAATTGACA
Source organism: Torreya grandis (assembly GCA_037957365.1). Classification (NCBI taxonomy): domain Eukaryota; kingdom Viridiplantae; phylum Streptophyta; class Pinopsida; order Cupressales; family Taxaceae; genus Torreya; species Torreya grandis. The sequence continues at coordinate 2,708,357 of JARHVA010000603.1, forward strand.
TTTTTGACTATCATACTCCAATCCATGAAAGAAACTATCCCAAATTTCTTGAGCCAATCTTCTTGAATGGTGGTCAGATATTTTGTTATGCATAGGCTTCAAAATATTTTCATCAACTTTAACTAATTACTTATCTTTTCTATGTATAATTCTTGGAGGTGTTGTTGGTGGTGGAATCCATTCAAAGGGTGTTTCAAAATCATTATATGTTTCCATGAAATTTTATTCATTGTTTGTTTCTTCATTATATGTTTCCCTAAAATTTTCTTCATTGTTAATTTCATCATTATTTGAGTTCATTAAATTTTTTTCAATTTTTGTGGGTAAAGTATCATGCATAATCTCTTCATCAAAAACATAAAAAAATTTAAACTTTGAATGTGAATTTCCAACATTATCTAATTTTCTATTGTTAATTTCATCATAATTCAATTCATTATTGTGAATTTCATCATAATTTAATTCATTATTGTAAATTTCATCATTATTCAATTGATTATTGTCAATTGCCTCATTATCTAAGGCATTTTGCTCATAAGCGTTAGTGTTTGTACTATGTCTAAAATGAAATGCTTACATTCGTACCTTATTTGTTCTCTCAACTCTTCTTATTTGTTCTCTCAACTCTTCTAATTGCTTCAATGTTTTGTTATTCAACTTCTTCTTCTTCTCTAAACGTGAACTAGAGCCCATTTTGAAAAAAATAACCAAAAAAGTACTTCAAATGTTGGGTCCAAAAAAAAGGAACCAAGAAAGTGTGTAGAGTATGTAGGGATTGTCTGTGGGGACAAACATCTCGATTAGGGATAAAAATAGACATTAAAAAGTGAGTTTTTGTTTTTAATTTAAGGAAAGTGTATGTATTATAGGTGTTGTCCCCAAAAACAAACTTCTCATTTTGAGGACAACATGCAAACTATTTTGATTCAACAGACCAAAATAATCTTTTCCCTTCTCAAAATTTGTTCTGAGCATTCAAATTCATCATTTTTTAAGCTTCTCAGAGAATCTACGGAATCTGTAGACTAGAATCTATGGACTCTGTAGGCTAGAATCTACAGACTCTATAGGAAGAAAATATATGGACTCTACAGGCCAAGTTCTACAGGCTTCACATGTTGATTTCTATAGACTCTATAGGAAAGAAGAAAGCTCTCAACACTTAGGTGATTTCAAAGTTGGTTACATGACAAGGCTCAACCAAAAAAGTTCATTGACAAGTTTCTAAGCAGGGATTGAACCATTAAACCATTGAACCATTGAACCTTGAACCATTTTAGTTCAACGGGCTCAATGGGTTCAAAATTTCAACATCAGCAACAAGAGTTAAGCGCATTTGTCAAGGTTCAAAGTTTAACTGCTTCAAAGGTTCAATGGGTTCAAGGTTCAACAGGTTCAATGACTAAATGGTTCATTGCATTTGGTTCAAAAATATCAAAAGGACTTAGCCAAATAAAAATAATGAAATAATTGAACCATTAAACCTTGAACTAAAGGGTTCAATGAGTTCACAGGTTTAAAGGTTCAACCAGTGCGATGAAGATCAAAGAGCTTAGAAAGAATAAGGAAGCAACGGACTAATGGTTTAGCAAGTTCAAAGGCTTCTACAGGAAGGTTCAATCAAAAGAACAAGTTTCTAACACTTAGTCATTTTAAGGGAATGAACCATTGAACCTTTGAACCATTGAACCACTTTGGTTCAAAGGTTCAAAGGGTTCAAGGTTCAATGGGTTTAAGGTTCAACGGGTTCAACAAGGCTTGTTTCAAAGGATCTTGGTTCAAGTGGTCAATAGAAACAAGAGAATGAACCATTGAACTATTGAACCAAAGTTGGTTCAATCAGTCGATTCAAGTGACAAGTTCAAAGGAGTACCCCAAGCATCAAAGACACAAGTACCCTTGCAGAGGGAATTTTTGGCAAAAATTGACTAAGGCAAACAGCCCTTTCGAAGGGCACTCAAAAGTTGAAGTAAACCATTGCAAACACCTAAAAGGCTAATTTGGAGCTTAAACAACCCTTGTAGAGGGTAGAAAGGGGGAAAATGGACCAATTCAAAGGACAAAATAACAAAGGGATTTCCATCATAAAAATTTCCCCTAGCAAAATAGATAAAGTGAATACCTTCAAGAAAATGAACAAGGCAAAGGACAAAGTGAAATCTTCCAGACAATTTGTCTAAAGGAATTTGCTAAAAAAACAAAGCAAAGCCCAGCGGAAAGACAAGGCAAGGAAGATTTCCTTCAGACAAATTTCCTGAAGGAATTCCTTCAGACATTTTGTCTGAAAGAAATAAAGGATAAAGCCCACTAGAAGAAAGAAGCCCGAAGGCCATTCAAAGACCACCCAAAGGGCAGACACCCTTGTAGGGGGCTCTTCTCGACCCAATGTAGACCATTTTTCATGGTCTTGAAGGGCAGGTCCCCTTTGAGAAAGATCAAATGACAAAGCCGAAGGAATTGCTGAGGAAAGTGACGTGCCCGCAGACATAAAAGTTGCAATAATGAAATAGCCATTTATCCTTGCAGGTTTAAGCGTGAACCCAAATACAATCAAAGGCTTTAAGGCCAAGGCCAAAAGGAAGAATCGTTGAGAGGAGCGTAAAGAGCAGGAATGACTAGAAACATTTACGCATCATATATGTTTCTAGAAGTAGACCGCCTGGTGGATATTGAAAGATGCAAACTTTCAATAGCGTGACCCATTTCTCTGCATTGAGAAAAGCAAATGGGTAAATGCCCCTAAATTCCAGCATGTCTTCTTGACAAATTTCAATGCAACATGATGTGTTACTATTCCCAAGACCTTCTTGAAGAAGCTATATAAGGGACTCTCTTGTTATTGTGGAAGGATCTCTCTTTGATTATCAAAAACAAAACTCTACCAAAATTGAAAGGCATTACTGAGACTTTGAGCTCAGATTGTTGATCATATTTTGTTATTGGTATAAGAAAGCAAGTGACTTTTTAGAATTTGTGATGTGATATCTTTATTGTTGGGGAAACTTTTCTTATGTCTTTTTCCTTAATATATTTTCTATTCCTTTAATTCAATAAGCAGAATTAGTGAAAGTAGTCAGGAAGGTGTCTTGAAGCCAACTGTGGAGAGACTTTGTGCCCCCACAATTGACTTTAGTGTGTTTTCTTTTCATTTTTGTGTAAAGGACCTTGGGATGGATTTTTTCCCTCAATGTCCTTCGTATCTCACTCTTGCACAATTGAGGTGGAGACTTTGTGCTACATCTCAATCTGTTGGTTACTACATCCTTGGTTACATTTTGTAATTACTACCAGGAGTATTCTTGTGGTTTGTTGAATAGTACTTCTGAAAGAAGAGGAGTGCTTTCTATCATTTCCCTTGATATTTCCCCTTTGATTTGCATGCATCATCTTTGAAGAAAGAGATATGGATGGTTTGTTCTACCCTTGAGTATTATTTGCCAAAAATTGTTGGTTGAATATTTTGTCGATCAACGTACTGATAAACAAAATAGGTCTGATCATCCAAAGTAGGAAGATTGGTCATCCAAATGTGTAGGCTTACCACATCAAAAGGAGAGGAGTTATTTTTCTCATTTCCCTTGAGATTTCCCCTTTGATTTGCATGCATCATCTCTGAAGAAAGAGAGATGGATGGTTTGCTCTACCGTTGAGTATTATTTGCCAAAAACTGTTGGTTGAATATTTTGTCGATCAGCGTACTGATAAACAAAATAGGTATGATCATCCAAAGTAGGAGAGATTAGTCCCCTTTTGATGTCGTAAACCTACACATTTGGATGACCAATCTTCCTACTTTGGATGATCAGACCTATTTTGTTTATCAGTACGCTGATCGACAAAATATTCAACCAACAATTTTTGGCGACTCCAATGGGGATATAGTTATGTGCATTATGAGACCTCAAGTTTTAGATGGAATCAGTCTCTACCATTATCCATTATAGACTCCATTCCATTTCTGTGTTTTACCCATTATTATTATAACCTTACCATTCACCTCCGTACTAACTAGGAAAGAATGCACAGTTTAAAGCCTCAAGCTTCAAACTAAAGCAAGGTCAATTCTTTTCCATTTTTATTTCACAATTTGGTAGATTCAAGGTATACATGAAGCCAAAGGGATAAAGGTATTGTTGACCCTATATTTGAGTTGATACAGCAAAGTAATTTTGATCTGTTTCCTTTACCATCTCGTCTCCAATGAACCAAGAGCTTTCCTCTTACTAAATTCAAATCTCCATTGCCAAATGAAGTATCCACTTCTGTTGTTGATAAAGATTTGATAATAATTACCCTCTGAGATTTGTTATTCCTCCTTTTCATAGTCATATGATGGTATTTCAAGGCACCTGGCGTAATTCTTTTGGTCCTCTCAATCTTACTCCACCTCTACATGAGCTTCCATGCAGTTTAAAGAAGAATTTCCCCAAATTCTATGGTGATGGAAAAGTTCATCCTGATGAACACATTGCAACCTTCAGCATAGCTTGTGGCATAATTGGAGTAGAATTTGAAGATGTAGAAGTTAGGCTATTTGTAGAAACATTACAAGGTGTTGCTGTAAATTGGTTTTATCATCTACAGACTCAGTCAGTAACTGATTGGAATACTCTCAAAGCTAAGTTTGAAGCCAGATTCAAACTTGTAGAAGATGCACATGCACTTTTGGCTCAACTTAGATAGATGAATAAAGAACCTCATGAACCAATGAGGGACTTCATAGCCAAGTTTGACAAACTAAGGAACAAAATTCTTGTAATTGCTCGATCTACAATTGAGAATCTTAAATGCTTCTTCATTAATTCTTAGTTACCTAAATTAAGTTTTCTTTTGAGATGTGCTGGTCAAATAGATCTTGTTGTAGTTCAACATTTGGCCACTGAGGTAAAATATGATCTCATCTTAGCAGGGAAGATAAGAAGAGATCCAAATAGAAATAGACCTTCATCACCTTCTGAATATTCATCTATAGGCACCACAGATCCAATGGTGTAGAAGTTGGCAAATGAGTTACTTGCTCTCAAAAAGCAAATGGCACAAGAAATATCTTTTACTCCTTCATATAGAGATACGCTAAGAAGGACATTCCCAAATTGGTCATATTAGGGTAATGCTGCCAGAAATCAAGGGCAACAAAATCATCTTCCTCCCCCACAAGGGAAACTTACCCTGGAAGCTCCTCTAACCAATTCAACAATGGAATATCTTAAAGCAAAATCAGAGTTCTCTTTCCAATCTAAATTGAATCAAGAAAATGACGTTGATCTCCTTGTATAAAATCAAGAATAATTAGCTGGTGACTCCCACATTAGTTTCCTAAACTACCAGGATGAACCCAGAAGTAAAGGGGAAGCTTTTGATAGATCATATACAGTTTTACTAGGTCTAAGTACCAATCAGTCTAACAAGTTGATAAAGGGAAGACAAAGGATCAACCTCAACCAATAATTACAATTGCTAAGTGTGGAACCACTCTGCCTTTCCAGTCAAAGGACCCGGTGATCACCCAAAAGGTGAATACATCAATTTCTCCTTCACCTTCTAATTCATTTTTGCAAACCAGCCTTCCTGCTATCCCTCCTAAAACCCAAAAGGTTAAAATACCTTCCTCTGTTCCTAATCCAATTCAGCCATTTGACATAATTGATCATGTCAAAAATACAAAAGTATAAATGTCTAAATTTGAATATTTGCAGTCTAATCCTGATCAATTGGATAAGTTGGTCTAATGTGTCAAGAACCAAATCATCCCTAAAGGACAAGAAGCTAAAAAGGTAACTCCTGATTCCCCAAAAAACATGCCCATTTTGAATAATCTTGTCATTACTCCTCTAGCTGCTCCTGAGAAAATAGAACCTTTTTATGTTTCCCTGTTAATAAATGGTCACAAGCTAAGTAATTGTATTATAGACTCAGGTGCATCTGACAATGTCATGCCTACTAAAGTAGCTAAATCTCTTGGCCTCACACTGACCAAGACATTTGGGAGATGTTTCTCCATGGAAAACAAGTAAGTACCATTTTTGGGGCAAATCAAAGATGGCTAATTTGCATTTGTAATGTTTCCAGACAAGAGAATCAAGATGACTATCTTGGTGGCTGACATCCTAGCATCCTATGGCATTTTTCTTGGATGAAATTTTTGCAAGGACGTGAGAGGAGAACTAAGCATGGACCTGTCTGAGGCAAGAATCCCTGTTAAAGGTGTAATGAAGAGATTGCTCCCTAAAAAGGAGGCAAAATATGTGGTAACCCAACATCAGCCCCTGAAGCTCAAATTATCTTTTAATCCTCAGGTATGGGTAACTACTTTCTATCTATAGACGAAGTGCATGAAACATATGATAAAATTCTTGAAAGCATCAACCTAGAAATCAATTTAACTAGAATAGTAGAAGAACTAGTAGGTTGTAATACAAATGAAGAAGGACCCTCCCTCTCTAATGAAGGAAAGTCTAAAGAAAAATCAGTATTTGATGAGGTATGGACTCTAGAATTTGATGGCAGCTACTCCTCTACTAGTTAGAGAGCCAAAATTATGTTGATATCTCCTCAAGGAGATATGTTTCCTTCATCTTACAAATCACAATTTAGCAACACTAACAATACAGCTGAATATGAAACTCTATTTTTTGGATTGAAGGCTGCTACAGACAAAGGCATCAAGTTTCTTCATGCCAAAGGGGATGCTGAATTAATGGTTTGCCAGGTGAGAAACTTATACCAAACCAAGAATGAAAGACTACGCCATTATCACAACCTAGATTGGGACCAAATTGAAAGCTTTGATGCTTTCAACATTTCTACCATACCCAAGGAATTTAATGACAGAGCTGATGCACTTGTTGTTTCATGAATTCTCTTAGTTCCTCAATCATATTTCAAATAAGATAGGTATACTATTGAGCTAGTCTGTAGACCAAGTTTTCCTAACAATGCTGATCATTGGCAAGTATTCAATGATGATCATCAAATCATTGCCTTCTTGGAATGAAAAAACAATTTTGAACAACTACATTTTGAAGGCAATGAATCTCAGAAGTATGAATCAGCCTCTGAATCTAGTTCAGATATAAATGAAGAATTCTTACAGCTGAAAGGAAATAAAATTACCAAAGGCCTAGTTTATCTTGAGAAACTATTTAACAAGCATGATAGATTTATCAAACAACAACAAATAGATTCAAATTTTTCTCAGGGATTCGATCAAGTAAATCTGACTACTAAAGAAAATCTCAAGATGGTTAACATTGGAAAGTGTTGCACCCCTGAAGAAAGATTCAAGTTCACCACTTTACTTTGTCAATATATGGATGTCTTAGCATATTCTTATGATGACCTGAAGTCTCTCAGACTTGATGAAATCCACCATGACATTCCTCTCAAAGCTGAATCAATGCCCTATAATCAAAAATCTAGATAGTATAATTCAAAAATATCAGGTACTATTCTATCTAAGATACAAACAATGCTAAATGCTAGAATCATCTTCCCAATCCATCATTCCACGTGGATTGCAAATATAGTGCCTATAAGGAAGAAGAATAGCAAAATTTGCATTTGTGTGGATTTCAAGAATCTGAATCAGTCATCTTTGAAAGATAATTACCCTTTTCCAATCATGGATCAAGTGCTTCAAATGGTGACAGGTTCAGAGATGTTATCAATGCTAGATGGCTTCTCAGGATATAATCAAGTTGAGGTCAATGAAGTAGACAAACACAAGACTGCATTCACCACACCTTGGGGTACATTTTCATATTGAAGAATGCCTTTTGGCTTGATAAATGCTGGTGCCACCTTTCAGAGAGCAATGGACCTAGCTTTCAAAGATGAGATGGGTAAATTCATAGTGGTATACCTTAATGACTTAACCATATTTTCAAAGCATCATTATGATCATTTACGCCACTTACATTGTGTCTAAAGAAGGCATAAATATTGACTCAGATAGATTCAAGTCTATTCAAGAGCTTAATTTGCCTACAAGTAAAAATGTTGTTCACTCTTTCTTCGAAAAGGTGAATTTCTTACGGAGATTCATCCCCAAATTTGCTGAGAAGACTAGACACATTGTGAACATGATGAAAGGGAAGACCACCTTTAGCTAGACTAAAGAAGGAAAGTTAGCATTTCAAGATATCAAGACTACCCTTGCCCATGCCCCTACCTTGGTTTTTCCAGATTACAACAAAGATTTCATCATATACATCTATGCTTTTGAACACACACTTTCAACAATTCTTGTTCAATAGGATAAGGAAGGTATGGAATCTCCTATTTATTTCATGAGTTTCCCTCTCAAAACTCATGAGATGAAGTATTCAAATGTAGAGAAGCATGTTTATGCAGTGGTGAAAGCAATTAAACATTTTTGTTTCTATATCCTGAATTCACACATTACTGCCTTAGTTCCTAACACTACAGTCAAGTCCATATTAACTCAGCAGGAGTTTGGTACAAAAAGAGGCAATTAAATTGCAAAGATCCAAGAGTTCAATCTATACATCAAGCCAACAAAGCTGGTCAGGGAAAAGGCCTATGCTAATTAATTGCTAACAACAAGCCAGAAGATACACATCATGAAGAAGCTAAAGTGGAAGATACACCAACAGTCCTTTTGTTCTCCACTATCAATGAGTGGTATTTAGGTAATATTCATTTCCTTACTTATGGTGAATTTCCTACTCATTTGTCTTATAAAGAAAGGAGGACTATCAAGTTGAAAGCTACCAATTTTGTCCTTTGGGACAATAGCTTATATAAGAGAAGCATAGATGGAGTATTCCTTCACTGTGTAGACAAAGAGAAACAAAGCGAAATTTTGAAATATTTCTACAATATAGATTTTGGAGGACATTTTTCTGCTCTTGTAACTTCTCACAATATTCTACGAGCCAGGTATTACTAGCCAACTCTTTTCTAAGATGCATATAAGTGGGTGAGAAAATGTGAACTCTGCCAGCAATTTGTTGGAAGACACAAGTTAGTTGCCTTGCCTCTCAAGCCACTGATCATAGAATAACCTTTCCAACAATGGGGGATTGATTTTATTGGGACTATAAACCCTTCTTCAAGTGCTTGACATGATTATGTCATTACAACAACTGACTATTTCACCAAGTGGGTAGAAGTAATCCCAACTAAGCATGCTACTTCAGAAGTTGTATGCAATTTCCTCAAGGAGAATATCATTTCTAGGTTTGGAGTTCCAACCAAAATTATTACTAATAATTTATCTTGTTTCACCTCCCAAGAGATTACACAATTCTATTTCCATTATGGAATTACACTCTCTCACTCTTCTGATTATTTTCCACAAGGAAATGGACAAGCTGAATCAAGCAATAAGAACCTGGTAACTATCATCAAGAAACTAGCAGATGACAATCAAAGGACATGGCATAAAGCATTGATTGATGCTCTATGGGTAGACAGAATCACACCAAAGAGGGCAATTGGTATGTCTCCTTTTCAACTTCTTTATGGTATCAATGCTGAAATACCAATCACCTTAGAATTGCCAGCCTTGAAATTGGCAAAGGCAATTAAAGATCAGACATATGAAAGCTCTCTTGATAAGAAAATCATGTGCCTGATTGAGTTGGATGAATAGAGAACCATGGTGGTGGACCAAATTACTGCTCATCAAAGTTTGGTAAAGAAACTCTTTGACCAGAAGGCCAAAAATTGTGATTTTTGGATTGGGGATCAAGTTCTATTGTGGGATAAAAGGAGAGAACCAAAAGGGATGCATGGAAAGTTTGACTCCCTTTGGAGAGGCCCATTTATAATTCATCAACAAAATGGTTAAAATAGATTTCTACTAAAATATCAAGATGGCACACTCTTTTTTCTGCCTCACAGTGGGTAGCATTTGAAACACTTCAACTCTTGAAGTATCAGATCATTTCATCTGTACATATGTATATTTGTATAGTTTTTAATTCTATTTTGTTTTGTTTGTTTCCATTTTTTATGCCTTCCATTTTTGGGTAACATGACTCTGTATCCCAATGGTACACATGAAGACACTAGAGATTTTGGATTCTACTCCCTTCAATTTTTCTTTTACAATTGATAGAAGTTCCCCAACTGGAGCTAGTTGTTGTCCCCAAAAACAAACTTCTAATTTTTAAGACAACATGTGAACTATTTTGGTTTAACAGACCAAAATAATCTTTTCCCTTCTCGAAATTTGTTTTGAGCATTCAAATTCATCATTTTTCAAGCTTCTCAGAGAATCTACAGACTCTATAGACTAGAATCTATAGACTCTGCAAGCTAGAATCTACGGACTCTATAGGAAGAAAATCTACGAACTCTGTAGGAATAAAATCTATGCACTCTACATGCCAAGTTCTATGAGCTTCACACGTTGATTTCTATGGACTCTGTAGGAAAAAAGCAAGCTCTCAACACTTAGGTGATTTTAAAGTTGGTTCAATGACAAGGCTCAACCAAAAAAGTTCATCGACAAGTTTCTAAGCAAGGATTGAACCATTGAACCATTGAACCGTTGAACCTTGAACCATTTTGGTTCAACGGGTTCAATGGGTTCAAAAGTTCAACATTAGCAGCAAGAGTTAATCACATTTGTCAAGGTTCAAAGTTCAACTGCTTCAAAGGTTCAATGGGTTCAAGGTTCAACGACCAAATGGTTCAACACATTTGGTTCAAAAAGATCAAAAGGACTTAGCCAAATAAAAAGAATGAACCGATTGAACCATTAAACCTTTCACCAAAGGGTTTAATGAGTTCATAGGTTTAAATGTTCAACCAGTGTGATGAAGATCAAAGAGCTTAGATAGAACAAGGAAGTGATGGACTAATGGTTCAGTAGGTTTAAAAGCTTCTACAAGTAGGTTTAATCAAAAGAATAAGTTTTTGACACTTAGTCATTTTTAGGGAATGAACCATTAAACTATTGAACCATTGAACCACTTTGATTCAAAGGTCCAATGGGTTTAAGGTTCAATGGGTTCAAGGTTCAACAGGTTCAATGAGGCTTGTTTCAAAGGATCTTGGTTCAAGCAGTCAATAGAAACAAGGGAATGAACCATTGAACAATTGAACCAAAGTTGGTTCAATCGGTCGGTTCAAGTGACAAGTTCAAAGGAGTGCCCCAAGTGTCAAAGACACAAGTGCCCTTGCAGAGGGAATTTTTGGCAAAAATCAACTAAGGTGAACCACCCTTTCAGAGGACACTCAGAAGCTGAAGTGAACCATTGCAAAAACTTGAAAGGCTAATTTGGAGCTCAAACAACCCTTGTGGAGGGTAGAAAGGGGGCAAATGGACCAATTCAAAGGCCAAAAGAGCAAAGGGATTTCCTTCAAAAAAATTTCCCTCGATAAAATAGACAAAGTGAATTCCTTCATGAAAATGAACAAGGCAAAGGACAAAGTGAAATCTTTCAGACAATTTATCTGAAGGAATTTTCCCAAAAAACAAAGTAAAGCCTGGTGGAAAGACAAGGCAAGGAAGATTTCCTCCATACAAATTGCTCGAAGGAATTCCTTCAGACATTTTGTTTGAAGGAAATAAAGGATAAAACCCGCTAGAAGAAAAATCTTGAAGGCCATCCAAAGACTACCTAAAGGGAAGATATCCTTGTGAGGGGCTCTTCTCAACCGAAAGCAAACCATTTCTCAAGGCCTCGAAGGGCAGGTCCCCTCCGAGAAAGATCAAATGACAAAGCCAAAGGAATTTCTAAGGAAAGTGACGTCCCTGTAGATGTCAAAGTCACAACAATGAAATATCCATTGATCCTTGCAGGTTTAAGCACGGACCCAAATACATTCAAAGGCTTTAAGGCCAAGGCCAAAAGGAAAAACCACTGAGAGGAGCGTAAAGAGTAGAAATGACTAGAAACATTTGTGCATCAGATATGTTTCTAGAAGTAGACTGCCAGGTGGATATTGAAAGATGCAAACTTTTAATAGCATGACCTATTTCTCTGCATTAAGAAAAGCAAATGTTTAAATGCCCCTAAATTCCAGCATGTCTTCTTGACAAATTTCAATGCAACATGATGTGTTACTATTCCCAAGACCTTCTTGAAGAAGCTATATAAGGGACTCTCTTGTTATTGTGGAAGGATCTCTCTCCGATTATCAGAAACAAAACTCTACCAAAATTGAAAGGCATTACTGAGACTTTGAGCTTAGATTATTGATCATATTTTGTTATTGGAATAAGAAAGCAAGTGACTTTTCAGACTTTGTGCTGTGATATCTTTTTTGTTGGCAAAACTGTTCTTATGTCTTTTTCCTTAATATATTTTCTATTCCTTTAATTCAATAAGTAAAATTAGTGAAAGTAGTCAAGAAGGTGTCATGAAGCCAACTGTGGAGAGACTTTGTGCCCCCACAATTGCCTTTAGTGTGTTTTCTTTTTGTTTTTGTGTAAAGGACCTTGGGATTACTTTGTGCCCTCATTGTCCTTCACATCTCACTCTTTCACAATTGAGGTGGAGACTTTGTGCTATATCTCAATCTGCTAGTTACTACGTCCTTGGTTACATTTTGTAATTACTACTAGGAGTATTCTTGTGGTTTTATGAATAGCACTTCTGAAAGAAGAGGAGTGCTTTCTGTCATTTCCCTTGAGATTTCCCCTTTAATTTGCATGCATCATCTCTAAAGAAAGAGAGATGGATGGTTTGTTCTACCCTTGAGTATTATTTTCTATATATATATATAGGGAACCTCCCCTTGATGAGAGGAGAAATTATTCCCCTTTTGATGTGGTAAACCTACACATTTGGATGACCAATCTTGCTACTTTGGATGATCAGACCTATTTTGTTTATCAGTACACTGATCGACAAAATATTCAACCAACAATAGAAACACATATGCGTTCCTTGAAGTATAGGCATATATTATAAAAATAAGAAAAAAGGCTCATATTCAATGCATTTTTTCCATTATAATACTATAATATGATGCAATAAGACTCATAAGACTATAATATGATGTATAAATCTCTAATATGATGTAATAAGACTTTTAGATGTTACAATAATGCTATCATATCATGCAATAAGGCTCAATATGATGTAATAAGACTATCATACGATGTAATAAGGCTATCATTCAATGAAATAAGACTATCATATGATGCAAAAAAATTATCCAATATGATGCAATAAGGCTCAATATGATGCCTAAATCCCCAATATGATGCATAAATCTCCAATACATGATGCAATAAGACTCTTGATAAGACTATGAAGCAATAAGACCACTGAATGATGTAATAAGGCTCAATATGTAAGATGAAATGAGTTAATTTTACCCAAAATCCCATCATAGGTCCTTACAAAACTAGGTGAATAATAGGTTCACAAATTGGCACTAATCACATTCATGAATTTATGCATTTGTGATGAAATTAGGGAACTTATGGGTTGTGTTTGTTATAAAATTAGGATTTAGGGTTAGGGGTTTAGTGTAATAGGTTTGTACATGTGTATATGTCATGAAATTAGGGTTTAGGGGAACTATACATGTTCAAGTGATAAAATTAGGGTTTATGATTAACATGTCATAAAATGTGACCTAATTTAGCCCTTTCAATCACACCATAGACTCCAATTTAGGTTTAATGGGTTAAAATTATGCATATTTGCATTCATATTTGAATTTCTAATTAAATTAGGGTCAATTAAGCCATACATGTTGCATCTATATTATACAATTGATTGGGCCATAAATTTGGTTTAGGGGCTCAATTTTGCCCAAATCATGTCCCTAATTGAGCTAATCAACTAATTGGTTCAATTCATGATAGATAGAATCTTATTTAATTTTGTCCTAAATCATATATCATGATCTTATAATTATGTCAAGAAGGGGTTCAAATTGGCCTCCCATGCCTCCTCAATTGAATTTCCCCTATAATTGAACCTTGTTGTGTCACATGTGTACCTCATACACCCAAAAGTGTTAAAGCTATTAGAAATGCTTCAAGTCCTAGAAGTTTTAGAGTTGACAATGATTTGGGAGCATAAATCCAATTACATATCACCACGTGTACCTTGTACATGCTCAGAAGTGTCAGCACTGTTAGAGGTGTTAGGGCCTAGAAGCGTTAAATATCTCGATCAGAGCCTTATGAGGCATGATCCAATTAGATAAATCACCATGTGTGTATCTTGTACACATATATTTATGTTAGAGATATAACTATCACTTGTCCTAGAATCATCAAATTTATTAGATCCTCAAGATGCCTAATCCAATGAAATATTTCCAAATGTGTAGTTCTAGTACACCTGGAGAATTTTTAGAGTTATGAGATATGCACATCTTTTATACTTAGACATGTTCCATCATCGAGCCAACCAATCCAACTAAGGCATATTCACAAATTTATCATACATATATATAAGCCAATAATGTGTAAATATTGGCATTGATCCAATCAACTTATGTTTAGTAAATAATTCACATGATGTGAGCCTTTGAATTACCATTATTGTATGAAAATTTTCATGTAGATCCCTTTAAGGTCCTATCTAGATTGATCAAGCACCAAACATTATCAATTTTATACATGTATGTATTCCAATTATTTATATCCCTCTACCTTGAATTACCTCTAGATCTGAAAGTAAATTCATATTAAGTCCTAGACATAGAAGAGAACACAATTTAGCAATGGATGAGCCTCAACCTCAAATCCCAATCTGTATCAAGAATTATGAGACATTTATTACTTTATTGAAATCCACATCATAAGTTTTAAGCTCATTACAATGAAATATAAATAAGATTATTGAAGATATATGTACAAAATATATAATCTTGAAACCTTTGACGAGGGGGTGCACACTGGTATTTAATTCTGATCAACCATTACTATATGAGGTGAGTAGTTCATCATCCACATGAATAATTATTGGGTCTATCTACTCATCATCATCCTTGAGGGGAAGCTAGTCTCAGATTTAAGGGACATTATCATAGGTTTAATGTATCTTTAATAAGCTCAATAGATTTTTGAGCTAGTGTAACTTATACATACATCATACTTGGTCAATGTTAGGTTTATACCATCCCTTAATGGTTTTGAATAAAGTCCCTAGTGTGTTTATATATTTTCTAAGCTATACATTCATCACTATAGGCATGATATCGTAAAACCACATTATCACTAATGGATACATGTGACCATTTAAAGTTTATTTAACACAAAACCACATCTTATAAAAAATAAAATGCCTACCCAACTTGACCAAAATATCTAATAAAAACATGTACATACCTTGTACCCATCATCCTATTTTTGTATCTTACCATCCCAATTACATAGTAAGGTATAGAACTCTATAGTATTGATAAGCACCAAGTGTTGTCTATCTTTTTTTGAGCTTGTAATTTTTGCATCCATGGTGTGGCTAGGACTATTCCCATGTCAAAGACACATTTTGTAGATAACATGGGAATGGATGGAGTGGTTGATGGTTGTCCCATGTGTGATGGATCGATAGATGAAGGAGGAGCATGGAATGGAGGAATAACCATATTTTCACAAGAGATACTAATTTTAGGTAAAATTTGAATAATGTATTGGAATACATTAGGGGAATCAAGTGAATAATTGTAACAATAGAAGACTCTTGTTAAACTTTCAATTGGCACCTCAAAATGCACCTATTGAATTAGATGCACTAAGTGACCTTGAAGGAGACTTAAGGGACTTTATTCAGAAAATGTGAGGAATGTTTTTAGGACAATCAATGGCATGATTCAAAGGTATTGAGATCTATTAGATAGAATTATTTAAATAGATATCCAAGAGATTAACTGTTATACTAATGGGTCAATTCTTATTTCTAATTACACAAGATTATCTATACTACATAGTCCAATTCAATGGGTTTGCCACTTAAAAAAATTAGTTAAAAATTTATAAATAAAAGGGTATGGTCAAAGATATCAAAGAAACATCAAAAGGGTAAGATAGAATTTTAGGCAAGTAGGATAATATCAATAAGAAACACAAAATTTTAGGGCAAGTAGGATTTTAGGCAAGTAAGGTGGTAAGGTATATCCTTGCCCTACGAGGGGAAAGGTCCCAATAGCTTTGCATGTTTCAATTATCGAACAAGGATTTTGATAACATGTGTTCTATTGATGAAACATATTGGTGTATATAAATATTAAAGTGCACCAAAAGCTGAACATGTAATATCTAATACTTGTTCAACATTATTCTATAAAATTAAAATTAACCAATCACATCTTGACAAGTAAGAGTTAGGTATTGATAATCTAATGCACAATGATTGGTACTATAAAGGTTAAGTTTTGATCATAGGTTTAAAAAATGCTTTTTATGACCTCTCATGATAAAATTAGTTATATTGTAAAATGTATAATGTGTTATACCTTGAAACCTTAGTTATAAGTAGTTAAGATGGCATATTGAAATGGGTAAATTTTTTGAAGTCTAATGCGATGTTATGGAGCTTTAAGTCACTACCCAAAGCTAATGGGACCTTTCCTCTATAATAAATATGAAATTTGACATTTCCCGTATAAGGATGTTTTGTGTTATTTCAATGTAATGCACACGTGTTATATAATGCGTACACATTGTGTATTACATTATATAATGTGTATGTTCTATACAATGTGTATGCATTATATACTGTGTACACATTATTTAATTTTAAAATCAAGATTTTAGGCTCAAAATGGCCTAGATTTATGATCCAAAGGCTTGGGACTGTGCATCTACAACTGAGACAAAGAGTTTTAATAAAAACCAACAAATTTCAACTTCAATCACCAAATACGAGATGGATTTCAACATCAAAATTCAAAAAATTATTACCATTGTGATGATAACATTGTCATCTTTCTAAATGTATGAATTTTATAATTTTTGAGCTATTTTAAGCGCTGAAACTATATTTATTTCTAGCAACACCTTTTTTAGGCCACTACATGCCACACCCATACATGCCTATTCATGTTTATCTAATTTGTTTTTCATTGATCCAAGTGAAAAAAAAATTATATGGTAAACAACTAGGCCTAATTTTACACCTATTAAAAAATCAATTTTCATTTTTTTTGAGGTAGTTAGGGTGGGATGCATGGCCAGCTATCTATTTTTTATTAGTTTTTAGGATCTACTTAATTACAAAATTAATAAAAAAATATTCATCAAAAAAAAATTTCAAAAAAGTTTTCAACACACTAGAGGATCTTATTTAAATATTCATCAAAGGGTTTCTAAAAATATTTAATGATGCTCAAAAAATGGTGGACCGCATGGCCATCTATCTACTATGTTTTCTTAAAAAAATAGGAAGCCCTCTTCCAATTTTAGATGTTTGACTGATTTATACTTAACCATTTTTCAAAAAAAATATTTTTTTAGAAACTAGACTCGAAATGTTATAATTTATACTTTTATATCATCTTCAAATTTTGAGTGTAGCCATCTCTATTATCTACATAAATTCACATTTCTGAAATTTTATAAAAATTATGTCCACGGGTAGGCCCTTTTTTGCCTCGAAAATGTGTGCACTTAACCTATTATATCAATGACTATAAACAATTTTAAATAGTATTTAAATATTTTGAAAGTCTTTAAAATGTCAAAAATAAAGTAAAATAGTATTAAATTAAATATTCAAAAATATTTAGTTTTATAAATATATATAAAAATGAGAAATATATATATAATGAGATTGGTCTTATTAAAATATATATAATTTAATGAGACTAGTCTCACTTTGTGTGTGTGTGTGTGTGTGTGTGTGTGTGTGTGTGTGTGTGTGTGTGTGTGTGTGTGTGTGTGTGTGTGTGCGTGCGCGCGCACGCGTGTGCATGCGTGCGCATGTGTGTGTGTGTGTGTGTAAGTTACAACTACAAGTTTTAGCAAAATGCATTAGCCAATTTTTTTAAAAATAACTTAAAGTTTTAGAAAAAAATGTGGGACTGGGAGTGAGAATTTTGTGTCAAATAAATGTCATTAATGGTATATTATGAAACTAGGAGTGGATAGTTATTAACTTTTTTATCCATAGTGGATCACTTTCCTGAGTGTAAATTACTAATCTTTATTCTCACTATAAATTAGTATTATAAATATATAAAATTAATCTTACAGTTCACTGTAATTACCAAATTACCAATCTCACAGTTCACTTTAATCACCAAATTATCAAATTATCAATCTTGTAGTTCACTGTATTTACCAAATTAAAATTATTTATAATCATTGATACAATGTTTATATTTATATATGTTTTATTATTAGACTATGAACAGGTACTACTAATGCCTTTCTTATTGAATATATATATGAGACCAATCTCACTTTAATGATATTATAGTAGTCACCCAAAAGGATACAGGTCAAAACAATCATAATTCATAACATCTTACTTTATGCAAATTAAATGTACTTCTATTTTCAAGGATGAGCTAAAAAATTAATTTAAATCATAGAACTAGGTTGAATAAAATCTAACTATGTAATGTTACACTTGCTATATCAACTTATAAAAATAATTCAAATCTAGGTATTTTAGTATTGTATTTTAGTTTATAAACCAAGGCCATATTTATATGCATGTCATTTTTAGGTAATATGGGTCCCAATATACCCCTAATAACATTATAATTGAATCTTCTTTACATTCATGTACTAAGTATTTGAAAACTACTTTCATTAGCTTATAAGTAGTAGCTAGTTAGAGGAATAAAAGAAACCTCTGTCAAATTTTGGACTTATGAGTTGTTCTTAAGCATGGGTTTGGGATGATAAAAGTTGAATGATGATTTGAATACCTTTTTTAATCTTAAATCTATGAATGAAATCTTCTTTAAAACTTACACAAAAGGAACTTTGACCAATGGTGGCAAATCTGTCAACATTCTTGGCAACTTTGGTGGGATGTTTGCATGTTAAACACTCAAGACCAATAGCGCTATCAATTGTGCTATAGATTCATGAAAATATCACTAAATCTAAAAATTAAAATTTCTTTTCAAGAAAATTTGAAACTGTTAATTCCCTCAAGAAACTATAACACATGTGAATAATCATCTATTAAATTGAAAACTAGAACAACTACCAACTAAAGAATGTACAAAATGGAACTTAAAGGAATGTAAAAACTAAAACAATTAATATAACATAAACATAACATAACTTGTAGTAAAATTAAATTTAACACTACTAATCTAGCCTATACTAATGTACTTTAACAATTAGAGTCAACCCTATATATAACCATTAACTAGTAGTGCAAAGTAGCTACCCTTCTTCACCAAGCTCAGGTGACTAGCAAACTTGATGGTAGCCATGAGGGAATGGAATAGAGGAAAATGTATATTGATAATGACATCTTTTTATTCTTCAAAATCAACCTTATACACTTCTTCCACTTTGATTGAAACATGAGTAACCTAAAGTGGAAACTTAAATTGATTTTGAACATGTTTAGGTTCTTCTTCATGTTCTAAAATGAACATGATAGGTAGTGTCTTTTGTTTGTTAGCATCCAAATAGGCTAGATAGTTGATAGGAAATGCTATGTTGGTATTATATAGATAACCAATATTATCTTTATAACTAACTTATACCTTTTCACAAGCTAGCTGCTCAAATTGAACAAATTGAGATGGACCTTGTGGCATACTTGTAGGATTGACTTCAAGAGGAAATACATCCTACTTATCATCTTCTAAGAGTGAACAAAAGTATTAAAATTAATGGAGAGTTTGATAACCTTCGTTAAGAACATCAAAAAAGTCATCATTAATTGGAATTACCTCTTAGAATGTTAGAATTGGAGGACTCTTTCTTGTACATTGTCATACTTTCAAAAACTATCATTTTCTATCTTTGACATCCCATATTCTCCTTACATAAGAGTGAAACTTGATTTAATTACATCAAACAAGTCTTCAAAATTTATTTCATTGAAAAGAACAAATATATAATTCTTTGTGACAACCATGTTGATTTTTAGTGACTTTAAGCATGAAAATGATACTTCTTGCTGCTTAAAATATCTTTTTTTAGATTCAATATATGTCCCGTCGAGCATGCTATAAACTATTATCACTTAAAAGTGTACCCTCGTAAGAATGTGTACCTAGTTTTAATTCCATTATTATAATATAAAATATCCAAGGTGTGAGACATTATATTATAGAGAATATCTATATAAAATAATGGTTCACTTTAGTACACTCACCTACTTATCTCTAAACTATCTAATTATATGCTTTATTGACTAAGAAAAAGATCAAAGGAGCAAAGCTAAAACTGAAAATAGAAATGAAAATTTTAAATTAAGGCGATGCAAAAATATGAATTTCAATTATGCCTATACCTGGCATACTTTAGAATATTAATAATTTTCACACATTCACTTCATATTTTTACAATGACTCTTGCCTTATTTTTTCATATATAAGTCTTCACAAACATTCACACTAGTTTATACAAAATGAACAATGGTTGAATTCACTTCTAAATTAGGTACAAATCAAACTTAGATAATTTATATGAACTGAAGGAACTATTATTTTCTATATAAAGGTGATATATTTAGACATAAACATAGAAAAATAATTATTCACTAAGTTATATCAATGAACATTAAGAACACACTTATGAACAACTTGAAAATGGAGGAAAATTCAGTGCTTTATTGCTTCAAAGATGAGGTAGTACAAATTTTGATACAATTTAAGAAAACTAAAAATATAATTTAATCATAATCATTAAAAAATTAATGTACATATAAAAAATAAGAGAGATAGAAGACAATACGCTCTATATGAGTCCTTACTAGTCCTAGTTCACTCTTGCTTCAACTCCACTACCAACGCAACCTTGAATTAAAATTTCAAACTTTCAAACACACTTTCCAAATTCTAGAGTAAAATTTTAAGAGTCTAAAAATTATTTACCTTATAATATGGCTTGGAAATTAGGGATATAATCTTCTTTGAGTTGTTTAAAATTTAAAGGTCTCTTGCATGTTTTGAAAGTCTTGAGTCTTGAAGAGATCTTTAGTTAACTCCTCTTCTACTTATAATTTTTATTGAAATACTTTTGATTTTTAGTTAAATTATTTTGATCTTGAATACATCTTGAATTTTTACTTTAGTTATATTTATTTTTATCTTGTATTTTGACTTGATCTTCTTGACTTGTAATTTGGAGTTTGTCTTCACTTATCTTGACTTTCAACTTGCATGCATCTTAATTTTTTAAATTTAGCCTAAAGTGGGGCGTAGTAGGAGAAAAAATATATGTTAAACTTATAAGAGGTATATTTCATAAAAATAATGTCTCAAATATTATTCAAGACTTTATCAACTTCTCCACTTTTTCATGTTTTAAACTCCACTTTTCTAAGGCTAACTAAAGATGTTTGTTGTTGACTTGACCTTTTCTAAATTTAGCCAAAAGGGGAGTGACTTGTACTTTGAAATTTTATATATAACCATGTATAGTATTTAAATTAAACACATTTAAAATATCAAAGGATAATAAAATATACTTATGAGTAAAATTTTACTATATTTCATTTAATAAAACTCAAAATATGCACTTTTTGGTGTTGATTAGTTTGCATAATTTCATTTTAAAATTCCTATAGGTATGTGTTTTACCATTTTATTGAGTTTTATGAGGCCTAAATACATAATTATTTTTTAATTATAACTATTAATAACCCCTCTCATCATTAAAACCATTTTATGTGCTCAACCAATCTCTTAAACCTCTCAAAATTTTCATTTTCTAACTGTCTCTCTTGTTTGCTTAAAACCCTCATACCTGTACTTTTACCTTTATTCATTTTTTGCATAAATTTTTTGTTTTATTAAAATTTAGTAAGGTAATTTATCTCAAATAATATCTCACATAATTTTTAATTTGCAACAAATAAATCAAAAATGCAATTATATCTCTTTAAACTGAACCATTTGGGGGTTTAAGAAGGGTTTTAACGTACCTATTTGACTTAAAAATTATTCATAAAGTTAAGAAATTATAAAATTAAATTAATGAATGAAATATTTATGTAATATGGGAAAAAAAATCCCCATAATACTACTTAAACTAATTTTTCTTTACCTTCATGTACCAAGTATTTGAAAACTACCTTCACTAGCTTGCAAGGAGCAACTAGTTAGAGGAATAAAATAAAATACTATCAAAATTTGGAATTGTGAGTTGTGACTAAGTATGGTTTGGTATTGATAAATATTTTATTATTTTTTTAAGATATTTTTTAATATTCACTCCATGAATGAATTCTTCTTGAAAACTTGCACATAAGCAACTTTGACCAATGGTGGCAAAATTGTCAATAGAAAGTTCACGAAGAAGTGTGTGGAGCCCATACTAGTGGGGCCATATTATCCAAAATTTTAAATATTAATAATTATTAATTTATGAGTATAAAATTAAATATATTTACATTTTTAATAGGTGTGTAAAGTGTGAGAAGGATGTTAATCTATTTCATGCTCTAGCCAAGACACTCAAACCATTGACAACACCATAGCCATTCTCAATATGGGGACATAGCCTTGTAGTATAGATAAATTATACATATTTATATGGCCATAAATATGTTATAATTACTAATTAATACTTCACTAAGTGGGTTCAATCTATTCCTTTCATTTACAACACTGGTAAATAGATATCCAAGTTCATATTCAACTACCTCATTTGTCATTATGGTATCCCCTTCGACATTATATTTGATAATGGAAGATCATTTAAAAACAAATATGTGAAATATTTTTGTACCCAATGTCATATCAAACAACATTTTTATACCACTTACTACCCACAAGGCAAAGTTCAAGCTAAGGCTTCTAACAAAATCATTGTTAATATTATAAAGAAGATTGTGAATGATGCTAGTCGTAATTGGTACTTGTAGTTATTTAATGCCTTTTGGGCTTATCGTATCACATTACATACTCCAATAAGAGATACACCATATTCAATTTTTTACAACACTGAGGCCATTCTTCTTATTGAGTTCAAGTTTATTTCACTTCAGATTTTACTGTAGCACATCATTGATGATGAAGACTACAAAGTAGCTCACTTGTAAGAGCTAGGCTTACTTGATATAAAACACATAGCTACCTTAAATAACCTTCAAAAATATTATAATAAATTATGAGGCCAATATAATAATTGCATTAAGCATCATGAATTTGATCCTGGTGACCTTGTGTTAAAAGAGAATCAAAAGAATGTCAATGCTGAGATAAAGAAAATAGTAAAGTTCCAACCAAACTAGTTAGGGCCCTATGTAGTTATTTCTAATTATGGTTCTGGAGCATCCAGGTTTTCCATGGTATAGGGAGATGAAATTTATGAATTGATGAACATAATTCACCTCAAATTTTATTACACTTGAGGGACTTGAATTATTGACTACAAAGATCATTTAAGTTGTGCCACATTATGCTTCTTTGTACTATATCCTATATTTTTCTACCATGCCATTAACTCCTTTCCACCCAAAATTTTTTACCTAACCCTATCTATCACATTTGGCATTTATTTTTATTCATTTGTACTTTAGGCACATTTAGTGGTTGATGATAGTTTTAGTTCTAATAGTTATTTCAAAATCAAATGTTTGAATGGTAATATATGAAATTAGTATGACAATGGTCCTAACAAATCTATCCTTCATTTATTGTTACATTATATAATCATGCTAATAATTATAATTACTTGTGGGTAAATTAGTACCAATGACCTTTGTTTTTATTTCCTAATTATAACCACCTTTGGGTAAATTAGGAAGAATACTTTTACCATGCATTGCCACATCACCTTACCATTATTATTGCCATTTATCTTTCCATTTACCTATACTTGAACTTATTGGTACTTAGTCAGACACCTTTTATATAGGAAAAAATACAGTGGCTTGAGGTCTTTTGATATTATGTAGCCAACATAAGGTTAGCTTAGTCACCCACTTTGCCATGCTCTTACTATTTTTTGACCAATTCAAGTTTGAATGTTCTCACCATTTTTTGAGCAACCTAAGCCATGCTCTCACCATTTTGTGAGTTATACCATTCTTTATCTCATGATTCTCAATTAATTTGAGATGCTTAGAAAATTTTTAAAACATTTGAAAATTTTCAAAAATCCTAAAATTCACAAAATCATGAAAATTGGCTTAGATTACCACACAAAATATTAAGCTATTAAAATTTTATAGGATGGGCCATCTTATCTATCCAACTTAATTTTGAGACCACCTTAGTCTTTTTATTCCAATTTCTAGGAGAACTACATCAGGCTAAGGTTCACATGGACTATGTAGGCAACATTTTGATACATGGGGTATATCAGGTTAGCTCAACCATCTTCCTTTATTTTTTTGACCATCTTATTTACCTTAAGAATTTTGGCACTCCTACCTATTTCAAAAATAACCACTTGTCCTTTAGTTTCACTATTCTTATTTTTCTCTTATGCTCTCACTATTTTGAGATCAATTTTAAGTTTAAATGCTCTCACTATTTTGTGATCAACCTTAGCTATGCTCTCACTATTTTTCAAGTTGGAACATTATGTATCTTGTAATTCTTGATTGAGTGGAAGTGCCTATAAAATTCCAAAAACATTTGAAACAATTTAAAATCTCTGAACATATAAAAAGACCTAGGAAAATCCTTAAAAAATACAAAATCATGAAAATTGGCTTAGAATTTTCATGAGAGATATAAATCTATCAAAATTTTATGGGATGAACTATCTTACCTATTTATCTTCATTTATATGCCACCTTGGTCTTATCCCTCCCATTCTTTCAAGAACTACATTGGCCTAAGGTCCACTTGAACTATGTAAGTAACACTTAGATACATGGAGTGTCTTGAGTTAGCTTAGTTGTATTCCCTTATTTATTTATCACTTTTTTTCCTTAAAGATTCTAGGAATCTTATATATTTCATAAGTAACCACTTGTCCTCTAGTTTCCCCATCCTTATTGGCCTTAGCCTTAGGATCTTGTCATTTTTAAAGTTGATGTTGTGAGCATTTTGTATACAAACTTGATGCACTTATGACCATTTGGATCTTTGTACACTCTCATTGTTTTGTAAGTGATTTCCATTTGAATGTTCTCACCATTTTATGAGAAAACTTAACCAATGCTCTCACCATTTTATGAGGTCATTATCATTCCAAGCCATAAATGTAGTAAACACTATGAATTACCAAATTGATTTATTAGTGGGATACTCATCTCTTGTCTTTTAGTGTGGTTTTAGCCTAAACCATGCTCTTGTGCTTGTGTAAGTTTTTTGTGTTGATGATTTTATGGCTTTCAATATCATCCCCTTGTTTCCCTATTCACTCATCATTTTGAGAGATCATTCCCATATTCCTCTATAAGTTAGTCATCTTTTCTTATCATCATTTTATTATATCCCATATCCTAAGAGAACTACATTTGGCCTGAAGTTTACATTAGACCTAGTATCCATCAAACTATGTAGACAACATCCAATTGCCTATTGTATCTGGAGTTAGCTCATCTACCCCTTCCTTTTCTTATACTCCATCCATTATATTTATTTTGTTTTGTTATCTCTTATAGTCCAGGGATAATGTTTATTGTCTTGTTTGTGTCATTGTTCCCTATATCTTAGGGGTAACATCATGCCATTTTTCTTGTGTTGTTTTACCTATGTCATTACTATCTACCTTAGGGGTCACCCTATCACCAAAAGGAACACATCTATTACATATGCTTGAAAAAATTGTTTTCTTTTTATACTAACATTGTATTTAATCATTATTTATATTTTAATGTTTTATTAGCTTAATTTATTATTTTCCCTCTATGTTTAGAATAGTTCATTTATTGGATGTTTCCTTGCTTTGGATTGTTTATTTTTTTTATTATTTTTTAAATTTTATTATGGATTTGTTTGTTTTATTTTTTAATTTGTTTATTTTGTTTATCTTTATTTTTTTCATTTGTTTTTATCTTATTTATATATTTTTTTGTTTATAGTTGTCTATTTTGTTTAGTTATTGTGTTTGTTTTTTTGTTTATTTTTGTTTATTGATGTTTTGTTATTTTCTTATTGATTGTTTGTGGTTGTTTCTTTGATTATTAGTGTTTTGTTTATTTTGTTTATTGGTGTTTCGTTTGTTTGTATAGTTTATATAGTTTTTTTGTGTTTAGTTAGTTAGTTTTTTTATCTTTATTATTTATTTGTTTCATTATTTGTGTTTGTCTATTTTTTTGCCTTGTTTGTTATTTTTTTTATATAGTTGTTTATGTATTATTTATTTTTATCTATTTGTTTGTTTTGATTTTATTTGCCTTATTTTCCTTTTTGTTTTTAGGTTTTTGTAGGGCTTTTACATTTTGTTTACACTTCAATATTGATTATCAATATCATGTACTTAGTTTGTGAATGTTTAAATTTAGTCTTACACTTGATTTATTTGTTATATTTACACCTAGAATTTGATTATTTATAGATTATTCCTAGGTTGTTTATATTTACATTTAAGCTAAGTTTTACATGCTTAGATTATATATTGTCATTTTAGTTGTTCTAAATTATGATGCTTAATATCAAAAGATACAACAAAAATTAGGTATAAAGAGACTATCATATCAATGCAATCAAAGTACTGCTCCAATATATCAAAACTAGCCAACTACCCAAACACATGCCTAAATCCACTGAGTAATAAACAAGAGTAAAAAATATTTGTTAGATATTTATACAGAAGTGCATCTTTGAATAAGCATACATATGATTCATACAAAATAATTATAATATAACCAATATAACAACATCTCATAAACATGAAATAATCAATAAATAAATTAACATACATGAGCATCAACATTAATAATGTTAAACATCTATAATGTTAATCAATGCTAAACATGAGATAAACAAGTTAACAATATGGCATCGTATATATATCAAAATAATATCATATACAATTACATCAACCTTGAATGACCCAAAACTAAATTTCAATGTATCTCAAATGTCATAATACATAGGGGATATACACATATTACAATAGTGTCTCAAAATACATCAATATGTTGATACAATAAGTATAATGTCATGCAAAAAATGTGCCAAAATGACAAAATTCCAAGATCCCCACACTCAAGTCTATATCGATGTGTCCATGGGACCTATGGTTGGACGAGGCCCTAATAAACCTAGTGGTCCTAGTGGTGGTGGTCATGCATAATGGATGAACTAATCTGAAGCACTTGTAACATGAATCATAGTGTAAGACTGACTAGATCTACTAAATATCTTCTATGTATTCCAAACCTTGAATGAATAAACCTTATAATCCCTAGGTATGGTCATCTCATAGGCTCGATGTTAATAAAAGGCCTTGTCCTTATCCTAAAGGCTGTCTAGAATCATATGTGAAAATATGGCCTATGTAATATCTCCTCAAACCACATCTCACACTTTCCTAAGCCTATCAATAGTGGCCAATGCCTTATTTATAATGGCCTAATCCCACTCAGTGGTAAGCTAGTCATACACCTACACCATCATGTCTATCTCATCCTTTAGCTAGGTGATCTCCAACTGAATCTAAGTCATGTCATCATCCCTCATGTCTAGGGTACTCTACAAATTGACCACTTACTATTATAAGCATGCAATATCCTATATATTAGTGGTGATATTTTACTTTAACATACATGTGCCCTGGCTATTGTCACTATGATAGAAGGCCCTATTTATCCTAGATCAAGCTGAGCCATTATAACCCCTACCATGTTAGGATAAAGCACCATAAAATTTAGTTTATCATCCCCATCATATCCATCTTCATCTCCCTCACTATCTCATCCATAAAATAAATCATCATCATCATCATCATCACCTACCTCACTATCACTACTCTACCAAGTGTTTCCATTATCGCTCAATATCTCAACCACCATTCCCTCAATATTAATGGGAATCTATCCTCCTACCTATCATGAAACTATCAGCCTCAGATGGAATACTTGTACCCACCAACATATATAGGTTGAAGTGACCATTGTATTTGGTGATCCTCTTTCATAAGCCCAAGAAACTCTAAGAACACTCAAATAATTCACAATGGCCACACCTCTCTAAATAACAATAGTATCTTGACTAATCTCTTATGTCCCATGGGAAATCCATCTAGGTCCCTTAGGTACATCTTATGTGAGCCCAAACTATTTAATTACCTAATCTGGGTAATACTCCTCAATAATGTGGGGTTGTATCCTAATCAATAAGCATCTTGTCATAATATAGGCCATATACCACTCATATTTAAGCCACTACAACTAGTATGTGAGGTAGGGCCTCCAAATGAAAAACCATAGTGTAAAATCATCAAACATTAAATGATACAAATAAATAACCCCCTATTCTTAGACCTTCTAGTGCATGTTTAAGCCTAACCATATGCCAACGACTCCTCCAGATCCCTTAATTAGTGTTACCCTACTGGTCACTTTTGACAATTTTGACCTCACAAGTCAAATTATCACCCCTATAACTTGAAACTTTTTTTTTCATATTTTTTGACGTATTGATTGTTATGTTATTCTTTTAATGTCCTTGAAATGATAATCTAAATCCTTAATTAGAAGAGGTTAAGGTAAATTTGATGAATTCAAGGTTTTTATTCTTATGGTCATGTACTTGTTTAGTCACCTCTTGACCATTTTTAGGTTATTTGAAGTGATGAAATGATTACATATCATATCCAATAGGCCTTATGTCTTATGTCATGGTTATGACATGCTTAATGATTGATCAAACTAGTTGGTGATATGTTTGACTAACTTCATGACCTAGTTTATTACATTTTGAATCACTTTATGGCTTCTATAGTAGGTTTTTACTGATAATGGTAGTCTAATATTATAATGAAATTTTTTACCTATTTATTCAATAAAATGTCTAATGAATACTTTTGTAGTAGTTTCACCAAGTTTCTTAAGTGATTATGGTAGTTTTAGTGCTAAAAAGGCCTATTTTGAGGTTGTTCAAAGTAAAATTGATCTTTGGGAATATTCATAACCTTATTTTTTCATTAAATGGTCAAATTCATGGTTTTGAAATATTTTTAGGTGTCAAAATACAAAAAAATGACTTATCTCTCATATCGACTTCCTTGGCAGCTTTAGGAAGGCCATCAATTTTTGCTCAGTACAGGTAAGAGAGAGAGAGAGAGAGTCAAGTAAAAATATATTTGGAAATGATAGGGTACATAATAAAATTAAATTTAGTATCATTATTTTTTATATTCATCCCCCATATTTAGGAACAATCGCTAAGAGTGTAAGGGGGTCACTATGTCCTAGTCATCTAGACATGGTCTAGGTTTGTCTTCATTTATTCACTTCATATCTAAATGGATAAAAGTGGTTATATTTGGATTATTTTAGAGTAAAATAGGACCTGTTTAATAATATAATCATCATATAATTTGTCTTGATAAGGATTTTTTTGATAGAAAATTGATTGCCTATTTTGATTGTTAAGGATGGCAGTTTTCAAACATATTTGATATATCAATTGAGTGTGTTCATATTAAAAAGTTTATTAATTTAATGTTTTAGGTAAAATACACCTCTTTCATTTAAAATAAATTTTCATGTATCTTAATCTTTAAAATAGTTTTCCTTTGAGTCAGCTTGAGTGAGATGGGGTCTTCCAAAAGGGCACTTATAAGCCTAATAAGTAGGTTAGAAGGACATAATGAAAAGTGATAAGAGCTATGAGGACTCATAAAGATGAAGAATAATTTTTTGAGAGTATTAAATAATATAAAAATAATAAGAGTCTTCAATATTATCAATGATATTATAAGATAAAAATATCTCTTTGGAGCCTCAAATGCCTAAATAACATAGTCAAGACTGTGTACTACTATATTGCTAACTTGAGAGACCTATAAAAGATTATGTGATCCTTATAAATGTGTTATGAAGTGTTTGATGAATAGTTATGGATGTTTTATCAAGAATTCAGGGATGATAATGAGCTAAATCTCACCAAGGTACATCAAAACCATATAAGAAAACCTTCTTGAAACCTAGATTAGTAGAAATTAAGGTAAATGAGCAATTTTTAAGGTAAGTTTATATTTTGGTTTCCATGTTTATAAAGCTCCTTGAATGATTATTCAAGTGGATAAAATATAGGTTGGTCTCATTAATTATTCTTGGAATCATTTATTTCAAATTCCAATCATGGCATATGTATTTTCTCTGAGCGTATCGAGGCCTAAAAGGGAAAATAGGCACCTACAATAGTCATATTTTAAGGCATCTTCAAGAAGCATCATGTTGACTTATAAATGTAGGTGGTTGTCAAGATTTAAGTTATAAATTATATCAATGTTTATAATTTTGTTATATAATGAACATATGGTAAGTGGATTGACTTCTGTAACCTATAGTCTATACAAACACTAAATGTGTACCTACAACTATGTATTGAAGACATAATCAATAGTCTTATATAAAATGTGAACATGTGAAGGTTAAGAAGTTAAAAAATATGGAAAATTAAGGAATAAAATGAATTTATTGAGGACAAAAGGAGATAGTCAGAATAAAGTAAGGCAAATTTACTTTTTCAAGTATATAGTTAAGTACAAAATGACCACCTACAACCATGATGTTTTAACACAGTCGATTAGGCTTCTTTGCAATGAGATTTGTGTAAAGGTCAAAAATTTATATGAAATGTATATTATATATGATTTAAGTATAAATAATTACTTAGATATTCTTAATTTGAATACAAAAAGAGGTTAGTTCTAGAGAAGGAAAATTGACTATTGAAGTCTATAGTCACAGTCAACTAGGTTGTCTTAAATGTTTTCACATGAAGACATGTGTGTGAGATAAATATTACAAGTGTGTAGGAGGTGAGATAGGTATATGAAGACCATATATGTTTTTTATTTATATTTTCCTTCTAATTTTTCAATCTAAGAACCCAAAAATGGTGACCTATAGCTAGCTTGTAGGCGTAACTAAGCTCTAAGGATAATTAGATGCAAAGAGTGCAATGATAAGGTTGAAATTTTGGTTTATTAGTTATGTTTTGTAGTTTTAAGTTATATATAAGGTCATGAGAGTATTATTAATTTATAAACCTTTTAGATAATACTCATAAGTAAGGTTAAGTTATAGTTATCAAGGTGAAAACACAGTCAACTATGTAATACAGTTAATAAGAAGTCTTGTGTGAGAGGAAGTAGAGAAAGGTTTAGTTGTCTTCAAAAAATACTAAAGAGTCTTGGAAAAAGTTAAAAACATATTCAAGGTATTTTTTCAATCATATAATTCCATATATAATCTAATGGCATAAAATACACACCTACAACCAATGCACCTATAGGTAGTCAAGGACATGGATGAGGACATGGACAAAGGTCATGGATGTGATGATAGGAGAGTGTTGGATATTTGAGGATTGGATGAAATATAAGAATAATTATGAATTTAATGTATTTACATTTAAATTCCTATGAATATCATATTCATAAAGTGTATAACACAACCCAACTAACACAATCCTTTAGTGACCTACAGGCCCACTCACAAACAAAGAGAGGAGAACATGTTTCTCACTAGAAGTTGAAAATATGATAGTGAGAGATTTTATATTAGTTATAAAATGCTTTAATAAAGTTTTCATAGAGATCATAAGGAGAGAAACAAATTTTATAAACTTTTAGGGTCAACAAATCCAACTTGCATAAAAACCCTCAATGGTGGAATTTGAAGTTTTAAACATATTTGGAAGGTCAATGCTTATATAAAATAATTTTAAATAATTTCATGGGTCATGTAAATCATGTTTAATATATTTTTTTATAATAAAATTATTTTTTAGGTCTTAATACCCAAAATAACCTTCATCAGCATTTATGCACAGTCACCTCAACCTGAGAGGCAAATTTGAAGAGGTTATAACTTGTTGTAGAAGATGTATGGTGACTTTAGGTTTCTTTATATGTTTAATGGGGTCCCATTCTTCAAAATTATAAAATTGGTTCATCTCTTTGGTCCCACAACTTCATGATCAATTAGCTATAAGGCAAAGAACCCTATTTTGCTTGAGAAGAAGCTCAAAGAGGTCACTTTATTTGTTCATGAATTTCATGAGGATATGCATGGAAACTCAATCCCATAGGATATGTTAAGATGGATCCCATTATAAAAATTCTTGGAATTGGTTTTTAGAATGGGCCCCTATCCTTTATGAATCATTTTTAGGAACTTAAACTTCTTAAAACCCTCCTTAAACCCTAAAACTAACCCGATGGAGTAAATATGCTTCTTATTTTCCTTGAATTTCATGATTTGACCTCAAAATGATCCTATTGATACTCACAACTCTCTTTATCTTCATTTATAGGTGTTTGTTTACATGTACAAGTACTGTACCATATGATACATGGTGAAATAGGCAAATTTTAGCTTGTTTGTTAGGGTATAGATAGTGGGGTGATCTCAAAAACATTTTCATATGTTTTGGGGACTTGATAGAGGTTTCATAACCATCCAAAATCCTATAAATTTGATAAAGGACATAAATAACAAAATATGGGTTTTGTAAGTGTTCTAAAAGTCTCATCAAGTCACATTCAAGTATCAAAACCTATATGTTTAATGAAAAACATCTCAAAAAAATGGTGTTCTTGAGGTTGGAATGGGTGGTGGGTCACTCGAATGGGAATGGTCAAAGGCCAATAAAATATTCCTAGATGTCATCCACCATATCAGACAATAGTTAGTGCTTTGTAAAAATTGACAACAATTATTATCAACATTGAAGTGGTGGTTGGAGATCTCCACTTCTAGTGATTCATGGAAGGAAACAAACACTTCCAATATATGCATTTTGAGTAGGTTCACCCATCTACAATCTTGATAAAAATGAGCAATGGTTTAAGAAATTAGAACAAACCTTCAAATTATAGATATTTACTAATAGCTAACTTATGAACTAATACTATAGATTGACCCTCATTTTTTTTGGCCAAACTTGAAATTGTCTACTTAAAATACAATTTTATGTTTATGGAAAAGAATAAAAGAAGATGAATTATTGTTCTTGATTAATCTGTGTAAGCTAATGATCTAAGAACTTGGACTATATCTTGTGGATGCTTAGTTAAATGCTTTAGCTTAGTGATTTAGGTTAGCGAACTAATGCATAACCCTCTTCATATTTTATTTTTATTTAACTCATCTTCACTTTTTATCATTGCAATATATCTTGTTTAATATATCCAAGAACAAGAATAAAAAAAAAAAAAAAAAAAAAAAAACCTTAAATTAATAATGTTTTATGTGGTAGATTGCAATGTTTGTAATATATTAATAATTAATGATAGTTGTAAATTTGAAATAAAGATAAAAATCAAAAAGTTCCACCATGTTCCAAATATCTTAATCCATGGATTCCTCCTACCAGTAATAGAAGTGCATCTATGAAGGCGGAGATAATGGTAGTTTAGTATATCATTCAGATAGAACCCTTCCTCTCCCCATTTCTTTTTTCTAAAATTTTTAATCCTCAATGATTTTATTTCTATTCTCATCTTTTAACTTCTCAACTTGTAAAACCCATAGTAATGGCTGAAAAAAATCACTCTTGAATTACTATTTTTGTACTTCTCAATCCACATCAAGCAATAATTTTTTTGATTTATTTAAACATTCAAAGGCCTGCACATACTCTATATGTCTGAAAATGTCATAAATAATTGATGACATTTATTTAATAATTAAGTGCTTATAGTTCCCATTAGCTTATAATTATCTTTATGGAATAAACATGCATATATTAACGTACTTTTTTAAATTTACAATTAGCTCATTTATTTATTTATTGTTTAAGGGAAAGTACATGGTAGGTAAGTGACCACCTTTACTTGGTAATTTCCCTATAATTATATGTGCTTTAATTTCATGTACATTCCATCAAAATGATAGGCACCATTGTTAATGGG
The DNA here is from genome assembly GCA_037957365.1 of Torreya grandis. Classification (NCBI taxonomy): domain Eukaryota; kingdom Viridiplantae; phylum Streptophyta; class Pinopsida; order Cupressales; family Taxaceae; genus Torreya; species Torreya grandis. The sequence continues at coordinate 2,742,435 of JARHVA010000603.1, forward strand.
TCGCATGTAACAAATGTGGTCATCGTCAATTTGTCTAACTTCAACACCAATGATAGTAAAGCCAAATTTATTATAAAGACATTCCCAATCAATAATACAGTGATTGGGGGGGCTTGGGGTGGTTTCATCCTATTCACATTACAGTTAAATAAGCTTTAGGATGATGGACTAAACCTCGATTCCTCAAGTTAACAAAAATAATAATTCAATTGTATAGAGTGATTTAACATAAAAAATACATATGCACGTTTCATTAACCGGCAACAAAAAAGTGTTATTATCATCTTTTATATCATAATTATTGTTCATATTATATTTATATAGTGTCATGTAGTTTACAATATATATTATTATTTCATATTTTTAATATGTGAGAGTAGTGGTTAAATTTAAAGTGTTGGTCTTAATTTTAAGTTTAAGGGTATTTATGCATCTAACCCTTCTATGATGAGAAGTTGCAAAAAATATTTGCCCTTCAATTGAGAAGAGTAAATTTAGAATGTATGTCACTAAAAGTATGAACTATAGAAACTTTGATTTCAATTTTTTGGGGAACGATTCAAAAACATAAAAATAAAATACTTAATAATATTTTTGAAATGCAATCTTCAAAATTTATTCAATGATATTATAGCATTCACCTAAAAGGGTAAAACAGTCATAATTCATAACATCTTACTTTATACAAATCAAATGTACTTCTATTTTATAAGGATGAGCTAAAAGAAAACATTTAAATCATAAAATTGGATTGAATAAAATCTAACCATGCAATGTTACAATTATAATATCAACTTGAATATTCATAACTTCATATCCAACTAGTTAATTTCATGATAATTCCTCTATATACCAAGACCTAGTCCATGCACCTACTGATCCCATCCATTATTGGGTAGCCTTACCAACCCCAACCATTAGTTGGAAATGGAAGTAAAAATGCAATAACCAACTTGAAACATACAACTAAAACCAAAAATATGATGTATAATAGCATCATAATTTTATTTTTACATGTATACACCACCTTTGATAGTGCACAATAAACTAATTCCGAAACCAACCTAGTTCATTACTACTACATCTACATCTGATTCAACAAGAAGAGCATTAGCAATACATATTCATTATCTAGTAATAAAACATATATAAATGTAAATGTTATATCAATGACTATAAATAGTTTTAAATAATATTTAAATATTTTGAAAATATTTAAAATGTCAAAAATAATTTAAAAAAGTATTAAATTAAATATTCTAAAAGTTTTAGTCTTATATATATATATATATATATATATATATATATATATATATATATATATATATATGAAACTCTGTGTGTGTGTGTGTGTGTGTGTGTGTGTGTGTGTATAAATTACAACTTAAAGTTTTAGAAAAAATTTTGGGACTGGGAGTGGGAATTTCACGTCACATAAATGCCATTAATGAAATTTTGTGGAACTGGGAGTGGATAGTTGTTAACTTGTTTGTCTATAGTCTGTTCACTTTCTTGAGTATAAATTACCAATCTCAATTATCACTATAAATTTTTACTATAAATATATAAAACTAATCTTACAGTTCACTATAATTACCAAATTACCAATCTCACAATTCACTTTAATCACCAAATTATCAAATTATTAACCTCACAGTTCACTGTATTCACCAAATTACTAAATTAAATTTGTTTATGATCAATAATACAATGTTTACATTTATATATATTTTATTAATGGAATATGAATAGGTACTGGTAATGCCCTTCTTGTTGAATTAGTATTATAAATATATAAAACCAATCTCATTATAATTACCAATCTCATAGTATATATATGAGACCAATCTCACTTTAATGATATTATAGTAGTCACCCAAAAAGATACAAGTCACACCAATCATAATTCATATTTTATATATGTAAATTAAGTGTACTTCTATTTTCCAAGGATGAGATAAAATAAAACATTTAAATCATAGAACTAGGTTGAATAAAATCTAACTATGCAATGTTACACTTACAATATCAACTTGAATATTCATAACTTCCATATCTAACTAGTTCATTTTATGGTAATTATTCTATATGTCAAGACCCAGTCCATGTACCTACTGAGCCCATCCATTGGTGGGTATCCCTCCCCACCCCAACCATCAGTTGGAGATGTAAGTAGAGATGCGGTAGCCAACTTGGAGTAGACAACTAAAATAAAAAATGTGATGTAGAATAACATCATGATTTTTATTTTACCTATATACACCACTTTTTCCAGTGCACAACATACTTCCAAGACTAACCTAACTCATTATTGTTGCATCTGCACCCAATCCAACAAGAAGGGCATTAGAAATACCTATTCATAGTCCAATAATAAACAATATATAAATATAAATGTTGTATTAATAATTATAAACAATCTTAATTAATATTAAAATCAATTCCAATCAACTTTCACTTAACCTATAAAATGTTGATCACTAAAAGTATGAACTATAGAAGCTTGGATTCTAGTTTGTTGGAGAATCATTCAAACACATAAAAATAAAATATATATTTATTTAACTTATACCATTGGTTTCAACTTCTACTCAAACATTTATTTTTGATACTAAAATTATTTTGAAGTTTTTTTTTTATTATATTCTTCTATTCCAAACTATTTACTAATAGATCTATTGATCTAGAAGAATAGGCCTTCACACTTTTATATGTTTCCATTCATCATAAATAGCTTTCCAATCTACCTCATTTAGAGAATGAGATTCATAGAGGTAACTAAACATTAACATATCCAATTTCTTCAAAAAAAATCTAGATTGATCATCATTCTTTATCTTGTTTAACTTTGAGAAACCTCTTTCACATACTATCATACATACTAGAATAATGAGAATAGATTGGCATAGCTACATTAAATATGGAAATCCTTAAAACCATTTAGGTTTACCCCCATAAAGATCCATGATCTAAGCATATATTTTCTACGTATGATTAATAAATAATACAAATAAATTCATCCATCTCACCTAAACATTTGATAGTATCTACAATAGGCAACCTCCCAACACTAGTTTTTTCACATAAACATGTTAACCATTTTTTTTTTACGGTCTCTATCATCCACCTCATCATAATAATTATGAGAACTAAAAAACTTAGTAGCATTAAATATAGGTAAATCTATGAACCTTACATCTAGAGAGTTAGTAACCTTCATTATAAATTTTTTTTTCAATTCAATGCAATCATCTAGTGTCCCTAATCTTTGAGTTAGGCTACTTCTCAAATCTCAATGGATGTATATGTATTATACCGATCCATCTATAAACTCAAGATTTCTTCCTTGCATTCTATTTTAAAATATGAAATATGTATTTTACCTATCCCAAATGTGTCCCTTTGAAATCTCCTACAAAGCATGCCAATAGTAATATCTAAGGTAGTGCCAATGGAATTAATGTCAACATGGTCATATTGAAAATTTGTATTCTACTTATTCAAATTAATAAGCACCTTTGTAAGTAAATGAATTCAAAATTATACTTGAAATTTTCTTGCCAAATCATACATTTTTTGTAAGTAAATGAATGCAAAATTATACTTGAAATTTTCTTGCCAAATCATACATTTTTTAATCCTCAGACTTTCATTCTCTTAACAAAGCAGGCATGCATTTGATAATTCTTTCCATGACCTTTCCTCTAGAGAGCCACCTAATGTGATGAATTTGAAACACCTCTAATAGACTGATTTGAAATGACTCCATCATATCTCTTAATTCTTCATGTCTGTTAACAAATTTTCCAAGCCATGAATAATTTTATTTATAAATTTGTAAATAAATTGTAGCTCTATAAAATAAGTTGAAGTATCATTTCTACTAATGCTTCTCGATGAGCTATGTAATGAATATCTAATAATTGAGGATCATTTTAATTAAGGTTAGTAGATAAACCTTCATGGATACCCCTCATATCATAATCCCCATTATATCCAAATTGAACTAACTTCATCAAGGGTAAATTCATCTTTGCTAAAAGACTTATCACGACATCATACATAGATTGAGTTGTTCCATCCTTTATTTGAAGGAAGCATAAAAATTTTGTTACATATTTACGTCTTTTTTCATTTTTTAAATATGTAATGTAAACTATCAAATGTTTTTATATAGTATATTTAGTACTTTTATCAACTAAAATTGAGTAAAATACACTATGAAAAATCTCATTTTTATCTTTTTCCAATATACCTCCTTTGTAGCTTGTAAAAACTCTTTTCCAAATGTGGTATTTGTATATCCATAGTATTCATCTATTAGAGGAATGTGTGAAATGCCTTTATACATATTCAAATAAAAAATTGACTTATAGAGTTCTAAAGGTAAATCATGTATGGCAAAAATTACATATTTTCTATTATAGATATGATTTTCTCCTTCTCAGTGTCTACCATTAGTTCTATATGTTTCATAATTGGAATACTTCTTAGTTTTATTTCTCCTTCCAAAATTTAGAAAACAAATTTATGAGGATCTGATTTGAAATGCATTTTTAAACCATTGACTTGAAGGGTGGTACTCTCATCTTTAACAAATATGGAGTCTCTCTCTTATATTTTACACACCAAGAACATTTTATCCTTTCAACACCATTGTAATATTTTACAACATAAGCCCATGGAAATCTTGTTTTCCATTTAGGCTTGAATGCTTTTTTTTTGTTTCTTTGATGTTTGTTATTCTTCCTAAATATTTTATCCATCTAATTCATAGTTTTTTTCATGTAGATGAACATCAAAGTATTCATTTATTGATTGAAATTATTAATGAGAATCTCGAGGGTGAAATGCATCAACAAGTGATAGTTATTTTTATCCTTCTTAGGATCACCAATAGAAGTTATTTTTTCATAATTTATACCTACTCTGAAAAAATTAAAAGTATAACATTAATAAGTCCCATATACCAGAGTGTAATATTAGTATTAGGATTAAGATTAAGATTTAAAATCATTTATAATCTTAATAAAAAAATTTATGTTTTATTAATTTATAATGGTAAGGGTTTAAAATCATTTCCAAAATTCAAAAATGTTATTCTTCTAGAAGTGTTGACTATTGAGAACTTTAGGATATAAGTACAGAATGGCCATCAAAATATAGTACTATAAATAAGTTGATGTAATATGTATATACTTTGCCTTACAATAACAATAAATAGGCTGTATTGTTTCTTTTTTATGAGACCCATCTCCCTTTGAATTAGTATTTTAAATATATATAATAGTATTAAATTATGTATGTATGTATATATGTATGTATGTATGTATAGCTGTATGAGGCCAATCTCACTTTAATCTCATGAGTTTCATTTTTATATATATTTATAATACTAATATAAAGTGAGATTGGTCTCATAAATACACACACTATGAGATTGATAATTACAATGAGATTGGTCTCATATATTTATAATACTAATTTATAGTGAGAATTGAGATTGGTAATTTACACTCAGGAAGGTGAATAGACAAACAAGTTAACAAGTAATAACTATCCACTCTCAGTCCTACAAAATTCCAATTATGGTATTTATGTGACATGAAATTCCCAGTCCAACATTTCTGTTAAAATTTTAAGTTATTTTTAAAAAAGTGGCTAATAAATTCTGTTAAAACTTGTAGTTGTTACTTGTTAATGGTCATTACCAATTGACATTGATAATTTTATCTTTCACTCTATTAGTTGATGCTAGCATCCCAACTAATTTATTAAATCCATTTTAAAGCATTGCCAACTGCCAACAATTAATAATGGTAGTGGGCCAATGGCTACTAAAAAGTGGATTGTAGAGGTGCAGTCGCATGTTTAAGGATACTTTATCTCTCACAAGTCACACACACACACACACACACACACACACACACACACACACACACACACACATTTAAAGGGAGATTGGTCTCATAAAAATGAAATAATACTACTCATTTATTGTTATTGTAAATTTATAAGGCAAAGTGTATACTTATTACATCAATTTAGATGGGCTAGGATAAGTTGAAATTTTTCCACTAATATATATATATATATATATAGTGAGAATTAAGATTGGTAATTTACACTCAAATTTGCTCTTTCACTCTATTAGTTGATGCTAGCATCCCAACTAATTTATTAAATCCATTTTAAAGCATTGCCAACTGCCAACAATTAATAATGGTAGTGGGCCAATGGCTACTATAAAGTGGATTGTAGAGGTGCAGTCGCATGTTTAAGGATACTTTATCTCTCACAAGTCACACACACACACACACACACACACACACACACACACACACACACACACACACACACACACACACACACACACACACACACACACATTCAAAGGGAGATTGGTCTCATAAAAATGAAATAATACTACTCATTTATTGTTATTGTAAATTTATAAGGCAAAGTGTATACTTATTACATCAATTTAGATGGGCTAGGATAAGTTGAAATTTTTCCACTAATATATATATATAGAGTGAGAATTAAGATTGGTAATTTACACTCAAATTTTTAAATGACAAAAGAAGGGTGAGATTTCACTCAATGACAACAAGTCAACACTATGTCACACTTACCAGTCACCATGTAGGTAGTGATAAGGAGTGGCATGGCACCCAGATGGTAGTCGTAGGAATGAGCTAGAACCTAGGGTTGACTAACGTCCATTTTGAAATCTCACCCTTCTTTTGTCATTTAAAAATTTGAGTGTAAATTACCAATCTTAATTCTCACTATATATATATATATATATATATATATAGAGTGAGAATTAAGATTGGTAATTTACAATCAAATTTTTATATGACAAAAGAAGGGCGAGATTTCAAAATGGCCGTTAGTCAACCCTAGGTTCTAGCTCATTCCTACGACTACCATCTGGGTGCCATGCCACTCCTTATCACTACCTACATGGTGACTGGTAAGTGTGACATAGTGTTGACTTGTTGTCATTGAGTGAAATATGGAAGGTGAACGGATAAGTTACAAGTGGTTAAATTTTAACCCATCCTAACTTGTCTAAGGGCTCTAAACCTATCACAAAAGTCCATATTAAAAAATGGCTATTAAAAAAACTTAATCCATAAATTGTGTGACAATTAAGAAGTGCATAATCATTATTAAAATGATTAAATAAGGGTGAGATTTATAAGTTTATAGTCCATAGTGTGTACAAAGAATAATTGACTTGCATTTCACTATGCATTACACAGAATAGTTTATATTATTTCATTTTTATATATATTTATAAGACTAATTTACTATGGGATTGGAAATTATAGTGAGTGGTTTTATATATTTATAATACTATTTATAGTGAGAATTGAGATTGTTAATTTACACTTAGATTGGTCTCACAAAAATGAAATTGTGTGTGTGTGTGTGTGTGTGTATTCATTACAAATTATAAATATGAATCTATATAAAAATGAAAAATATATATTTAGCATTCACTTTAAATGAATATTATAAATATATATAAAAATGAAACTATAGATATATAATATGAGCAAAATCTTTCAAAATGCCCAAAATTGCACTCATCAGCACTCAACACCCTTTATAAGACTAATTTACAATGAGATTGAAATTTGGTCTCATAGAACTATGTATATACACTCGTATTGATAATTATAGTGAGTGCTTTTATATATTTATAATACTAATTTATAATGAAAATTGAGATTGTTAATTTACACTCAGATTGGTCTCATAAAAAATGAAACTATATATATATATATATCCTACAAATTAGTAATATAAAAATATATAAGAATGAAAAATATATATTCATAATTTCACAGTCAAATCAAAATACCCAAAATCTATATTCAAGATAAATTTCTAAACCCTACAAAACTCTATTTTTATAAATTTTAAAATGATTAATTGCCATAATTTACTAAAGAAAAGATTAGATGGATAACATATTAAACCCTAATATCATGTTATGATTCTAAGACAAAACCTTCCCTACAAACTACTTTCCAAAAGTTCATGTCACAAATGGTCATCATAACACTTCCTTTTCATTTACTTGCTTTAGAAATCAGAGAGGTTCAGTACTTACCTAAATCTACAAACTATAATCAATATTTGAAGCCTATAAATAGCCTTGCACACCATAAATATAATTGGTTCAAACTTCGGTGGATAAAAAACCTTCCAAAATAATAGAAATTCCTTCACATTGTGAATTTGTGACTTGTGAGAAATAGAGTACCAAGACTATCTCTAAGCCCATGCCTAGAGTAGCCACGACCCACTACAATTATTAATTAGAATTTTATAGCAGATAGAAATTATTTATGGTAAAGGCAATGCATTAAAATTAATTTTATTCTCTACCAATGTCAACTAGTAGAATGGAAGTGTCTAGAAAATTAGAAGAGAAAAGTAGCATTGACAAGTTACAACTATAAGTCTTAGCAGAATACATTAGCCTATTTTTTAAAATAACTTAAAGTTTTAGTAGAAATGTGGGACTAGAAATTTCATATCACATAAATTCCATTAATTTAATTTCATGGGACCAGGAGTGACTAGATACTGGTTGTCTATTCGGTCGCTCTAGATCAACATTCAATTTGATAGATTTAGGAAGGTATTCCTAGTATATTCTTAGTGTATTTTATAATAGGTGGTTATTTATGTTGTAACCTTCAATCACTTATCTTAATATCCACTATAATTAGGATATTTGTCCTATTATAATAAGATTATTTACTAATATCTATGGATATATAGTTGTAACATATATAAAGGCAGATCTTTGTGCCTTTGAGAGAGTGAAGTTATTGAATTATCTAGTTGATATTTTAATATAGTAATAAAATTTGTAGTTACATTCATATATTCCTGTTTGATCAATTAATGAAGATATTTATAGTTTTCAAAATTATTGAGTTTCTTTACATTCCTATTCCCAAGGCAAGCAAGAGCCCATTCTCCTTACGAATCAGGAATGTGTTTTGTACAATATTTTATGTTTTCAATGTGTTTACAATTTTAGCAATTATAAATGTATTTTAGTCTTAAAACCTACAAGGAATTATCTTTAAGATTTTATATTAAATTCAATTCTACAAAGAAGTGTGTTTTTATTTTAGAAATGTGTTTTTCTTACAACAGTGTGCTTATCTTTCAGTAGTGTGCTTATCTTTCAGTAGTATGTTTATCTTTTAGCAGTGTGTTTATTTGAGTAAGTTAGATTACTCTCATTTCTAACATAATTTATTTTCAGTTTTGTGTGTGCTTCCTTATTTCATAAGCAAGTATTTTTGGATTATATTAGATTAGGATAAAACACTTAGAAGATCAACACACCCCCCCCCCCCCCCCCAAACCATTCATATAGCCTACAACCATAAACCTCACTGTAGATAGCTTTAGACATCACCCCTGGTTTGAATAACATTAACAAAAAATCTAGTTAAATGAAGGGATAAATGACACCCATCACATAGCATCCCACTAATACTCAATGTTAATCCTTTCAAATAAAATTTACAACACTATAATTCCAAAATTACAAGTACTATATATGAATAAATTAAAACATGTTGGATGTAAGGATTATTTTGGCTATCCATTATTACACTTGGGTGGCTAAAATTGTGCATATAAGAAAAAAATGGAGAAATATGAATTTGTGTAGATTTTAACAATATGAACTAGGCCTCACTTAAGGAAAATTATCCTTTACTAATCATGGATCCAAACCTATAAGTTGTCACCATATTTGAAATGATGTCCACACTTTATAACTTTTCTAGGTATAACTAGGTCGAAGTCACTATAGAAGATCAATCAGAAAATATTCACCACCCCATGGTGAACATTCATATACAAAAGGAATACCTTTGGTCTCATCAATGAAAGAGCTATATTTCAAAGAGAAATGGATTTAGCCTTCAATGACATGAAGAATAAAATCATTGTGATCTACCTTAATAATCTTACAATTTTCTTAAAAAAAAGGGTAGATCACTAGAACACCTAAAAAAGGGTCTTTGAGAGATGTTGAAGTCATGGGATATCCCTAAATCCTAAAAAGTATATCTTTATGATATTTTATGGTAAACTCACAGGACATGAAGTTTCCAAATAAGGTACTAAGATTGGCCATGAATGAGTAAACTAATTTCAAGAGTTATCTTTACCCACCATCAAACTAGGCATACATTCATTCTTCGATAAGGTTAACTTTCTCAAAAAAATAATCTCAAAATTAGCTTAAATCACTATTGTTGAAAGGACACTATTACATTAAATTCACATCATCAAGAGTATAAATGTTTTACTATAACTGAGTAGTTTATCGCAATACTTGGCTATAAATGTTGTACTATAACTGAGTAGTTTTGATTCAATGAGTGCATGTCAATGGTAAAGATATGGTTGACCAAGTAAAACATCACATAATTATAATTTCACATCATTATAAATAAATCTATCTTAAAAAGGCTTTATTTTGTACACTATGTGACACTAATGAGTGACATATTTCTTAGATCCTGCATTGAACCATCTAATGTTGTATGGTTATGGGTGAGGCATAAGTAAAAAGTTCAATCATCAAACATCTTTAGGGAAAACCAAGTTCTTCTTACTTCAGTTGATCATTAATCCCCATATGAGAATGGACCAATCTTTCTATTTTCTCTAAATTATGGTAAATGAGGAATTGATGTCTATAGTACCTACTATATAACTATATTTAAAATACATGATTTACTTACATTTATCTATCATCATTATGTATGAACCCAATTCCTCAAGTTTTTCAAGTTGATTTTCCCTGGAAAAAAATATTCATTAGAGCTACTAACCATCTCAATGGAGTTGTGCATGTAGAGTTTCACTAGTATTTATTTGTTTATTTATGTTTTTCATTTCTAAAAAAACACTAACCTCAAATCCTTGAAATTGAATGGTAAGAAAATTCTTGATTTATTTCATGAGAAAAAAATATTACTCACCTAGGGCTAAAAATATCATGGTGATTTCTTATTGGTAATAAAATGATGAGGAACTTCAGCCTCATATAGAATAGATATATCACACACCTTTTTCAATGGTCCTAATTTTGTAACACTTTCCTTGGATTGTGTGGTTAATCCACTCTTGTTATTTATCTTCAATTGCACTCTTACTTCTATCTTACAACCAATTCCATATGATATTCATTCCTTCCCTTTCTCAAGTACTTTAAGCATTACAACCTTATGAGTCTTCTCACTCTCCTTGATCTATTTACACAAGTCTAGATAATCTTAAAGTTTATGTCCTTCATTTCAATCCACATAAGTAGGAAATCTTGGCTAATCCCTTTGGTAATGGTTTTATGCTCCACATTTGTAACATGATCCTTGGTAATAACTCCTAATTATACCTCCATTTTTTCAACCAAATGATTGACCTTCATAACCTTGACCTTGTGAATAATATGCAAAAGTAATCCTATATTAATTATTACATGTTTGATGAGCATCATTAATATTCCTATAATCCATGGTGTCATGTTTCATCTTCACATGCCTTGCACCATAAAATTATCTTGGCCCTTTTTGCATGTTGTAAAGGTTAAGTTTTGTACATGAGTTACCATTATCAATATTCGTGCTTCTAGAAAATAATTTATCCTTGAATGAAAATTTCCTACACCCTCCATACGTAATTCAGCATCTAAATTTTCTCATGGTTTAGTTAAAATATTCATCACCAATTATCATCAAAATTAAGTTAATAATATTCCCACAAACCACTATATGTGCTGCACATGATGATTATCATAATATATATTCAATAATAAAGTCTTAAACCTTACATCATAAGCCATTATGAACTCACCTATCTCACATTTAATTTATTTCAAAGTGTAAATCCTTTATTATTCAAATTTTGATATGTGGAACTCTGTGAGAAATGCAACCTTCAACTGGTCAGAATCCACAACAGTCTGATGAGGGTCATTTTCATGGTAGCAAGTATGTAGGTAATTAAATAGTTTTGTTGTAAATATACCACACTTCCTTTCCATATAAGTAACTCCTCTTTCTCTCCAAGAAATTTCACACTAATGCAATGTTTTTTATGGCATCTTCAATTCTGTGTTATTTTGGCAACTTAATTGTATCAGAATAGCCTAATAGGCATGTTTATGCATGAATTTATGTATATACACTTCCACATTCACCCCCATCATCACAATTATGTGTTAGATCCTAGTGTTACTACAGGGCATTCCCTAATAGTGGACACTATACTAGGCATTCCAACAAGTCTCATTGTAACCACACAAAGATTTTCTAATAATATTTTTTGAAACAACTCTCATACCATATGCTTTCACCAGTTCCCCTGTCACTATTCTTATCAAAGTTGTCACTTCATTAAACTTATTATCTCTAAATATAGGGCACATATTACCATTAATAGGTGTACTTAGATCAAGGACCCCTATAATTTTTTTAATAATCCTTTCATAAGATTGAATTTTACAAAAAGAGACTTCATTGCTCATTTTCCCCTTGGTTGAAAAGGTATTAGAAACACATCAGTTTGTAATTTACCCTCCCCTTATCACAAGGGTATTGATAATATTCACATGACAAAATGACCTTTAAGTAGATTCCTCAAAAATAACACCTCTTGTTCTACATTTATGAAACCTTTTACCCTTTTAATAGAATTTCATTTTCAACCTTCAACTCACAGGACTAGTTCCTTATTCTTTCCACCATCTTGGCCTTTGTATAACCAAAAAATTAGCCATCCATACTTAGGGTTTTAACAGAGAATTGAAACCTCAATATTCCCTTCAACTTTCATATTCACTAACTACTTTTAAACTATGATGACAATCATTTAATCTCTCCAAACAATGGGAATAGGGTCCTCACAGCATAACCAAATTATTATGACTATTTTCCCATTTAAATCATAACCCCACTAAGTTATAAATGGTGCATGATTCTAGAGCCATGTTCTTGACTCCCCTATGTAGAAACACTTAGAAAAGAGCTAAAAATTCAATGTTTTCCCTCACATTCATAGTTATGTTGGAATAGTCAACCACACAAAAGTATAAATCTTAGCCAAAGTGCACTAAGAGCATCGAGAACCCTATTATGTGATTATGTGGAATGAGTGGATGCATGCATAAACAAATGAAATATCAAGTATTCAAATGAATCTTTATAAGTTACAAAAAATATATAGATTGAAAAATATTCACTAATTAAAAATCTTACACATCACAATCACATATAAGAATACATGCACATAGGCTTCAATCCATAAGATATGTAATCACATACACTATTATAAAAAAACACTTCATTTATATTTACTATAATCTCAATATATAATGCACTTATGCATAACTCATTACAAATGTTTATATAAATTATGGCTTATACACCTATAAAATATAATATCCTCTTAGCATTACAAAGATAAATATCTAAATGCCTTGTTCCAGACCAAAAACCCTCCCCTCTATACAAATTCTCATTCTCTAGTCTTGTTAACCCCATCCCTCTAAATAAGTCTAAGGGAGTGTATTTATAAGGTTACAAGGACCCCTAGACCTTACCAATTGGTAGTGAAATATTCTTTGATTACTTTTGGTTCCTTCAAATGTTTTTTGGTTAGTGTTGAGTTGTCCTACTCTCTAAATTCTCTAAAAGCTTCCCCTTGGTTCTTATTTCCAATCCTTCCATGATTTTATGTCATCCATAATCCTTTATCAGATGTAAGCACTTGTATGTTTGTACAATATTTATTTGCACATGCTTCACTTTTCTACATTTTTTATAATTTTATATAGCTCTTATGCAAAACCTCTTACATAATGTAGGGTTGATATCACAAATCTCACTTTATTTGGCATGGTTGTTTGGACCTTTGCATTATTCAAAACTTCAGATTTTTTCCAAGGTCAAAATCTTGCATATATTTATGGTGAATTAGTTCAAAGATAATAAAATATAAATCTAACATTTCAACCACTAATTCAATGAAGCAAGCACAAAATTTATTCATAATTTGCTAGCGCATCTACTTAAATAATTATAAAACCTAAAAAATCATCAAGGTATAGATTTTGTAGTAGGGTACATATCGATTGCTTACATAAGTACACATTCATGAAGATGTTGATTCTACATGGTATAGATTCAGTTTTGTGTCAATTCTAACCTTTCAACTATTGACATTCATATTCATAAGGAAACAAGCTAGCCCCTTCAAAAATGTTGTTTCAATATCATACAATTAGAATAGTAAATAGGTGCATCAAATTCTAGCCTTCTATATATTTTCATTATTTTAAAATGCTTTAGTCATTTATTTATCCCATTTTTTCCTATTTTTAGCCATAAGGTACAACCAATCACTATTTTTTATTGTATTATTAAATCACTATAGGGCACTCGATCCATAGATCAAGGAGGATAAGGATTGGAGGAAGTTGAGAGTCACTATTTAGATATTGTTGGGAGAGGAGTACTAAATAAAAATGGATTCATGCCAAAAGGAAGCACAACTAGGGTCTCTAGTATGAAACAACTCCATTGATCTTAGATCTTATAGAATATGAGAGTTTTTAGTAGTACTAGTGAATTAAGTGTGGTGGTCATCGACCGTTAGGACTTCCCTTAGTCAGAATTGGGTTTCAATCTCCATTTTGCATCCTTTTTGGTTTTTAGTGCATACACTATTTATCCCTAAACCAAAAATAACCAAAACACCTCCAGCCATCCTCCTAAACACAAGTGTGGGTAGGGATCATGGTTGATGGGGTATAAGGGGATGAAAAGGCATTAACTTTCCATATTCAAGTGCTTAAGGGACTAATCTAGAAGTAAATTATTTAACTATAATAAAAAATGTGCAATAAAATAACCATGTGATTCACACAAATTGATACTCAATAATAAGTATCCTTCAATGTAAGTATAATTAGATATAAAACTAAGAACTCTAATAAGTAAACATTGAAATTTTATTCTCTCCACCACATACCTACCATAAGGTTCATCAATCTCTTTTTGGTAAGTAAATATCTCCTTTTTCCAAGTTGCCTTCTATGACTGATGTCATACCTTTCCAATAATTCATAAATTTGCACATTGAGTTAAAAAAATAAAATTTCTTGAAATGGCTTATAGATATGTTGTAGTGACAATTAATTTGGCTATAAACTTCCTCTTCTTGTGGAATTTCTTAAAAAATCCAAAGATTTCTCTTCAAACCATTCCTCAATTCACTCCTAAGTGATTTGCTAAGCCATTTCTTTAGGGAATCTCCATCATTCATTAAATGATTCCCAACAATATAACCTAAATGGTGGAGTTGTGCAAACCTAGTCCTACACAAAGTGCATATAACAACAAATACTTATTATTATTTTAATATCACCAAATAACTTAGTCTTAAGTGTTCACCTGATTCATAAAGAAACTTCTAAGTTAATATGTTCCATAGGATGAATAATAATTATTACACATTATCACTCTAAAGACATGTTAACACTTAAAACAATAGTGTTCCCATGAAAGTACTCAATATAATAAATTGTAACCCAATTTGTATTTAGAACTTGTAATGTTTATTGATGGCAACTAATATTATATGCACTCAAAATCAAAACATTACTAACCGACATAACATAACACTACTCCAAAACTTTTTGTCATTGTAATATATCTTGTTTATTATATCCAAGAATAAGAATAAAAATTAAAACAAAGAACTTTAAATTAATAATGATGTGTGGTGGATTTCAATGTTTGTAATATATTAATAATTAATGATGGTCATAAATTTGACATTCTTTAAATTTTTATAATACAATTATAATTTTAAATATAATTATAAATTAATATCTAATAATAAATTTTAAATAAATATATTTAATATGTTATACTAATAATATTAAAAGTAATCTTAATCCATGGAGTCCTCTTACCATAAATATAAACAATAACGAAAATAAAAAACTTCTAATATAAGTCCATCATTGTCCAAATATCTTGACATACTATTCTCCCAAATACAACTTACTCTCTAGATTTGCAACTTGTATTTTCATCATATGTGATATGGATTCGGGTTTCAAAAAAATATCGTGTAGACCACATCACATTGTCAAGGTTGTCAAGGACTAATACAATTATTTTACTTAATGCTCATTGCTCTGATTAACACTAATGTATACTAATATTGAGGCCCTAAATTAGGTCCATGAGAATAAGCAATGTCAACTACTTTAATGCTGCAAAACTCATACCCAATTTGTTCCTATAAGATTTTATTTGATAAATGATGCATCTATTTATTTATTTATAGTTTTCAATTATAAATAAACACAAACCCTAAATCCTCTAATAAATAACATATTTTCATCAACTAAAGTAGAATATATAGTAACGACAATAACATGTCAAATAGTGTGGGTGATGAGAGTGTATTCAAACTTGAAACATGTGTAGAAAGAGATGAAAAATATATTTTTTGATAAAAAATCAATAATAAAATTCTCAAATAATCACATTTTTCATAGAAAGAGAAAACACATTGACACAATATATCATTTCATCAAAGAGCTAGTCAATAATAGAAAAATGTATATGATCTTTTACATATCTAAATATTAGTATGTTGATATCTTTACGAAGCTACTATCAAAATAAAATTTTGAATGTCTCAAATATAGTTTGAGCATCATTGATGTTGAAATATCACTCAAAAAATACCTTGGTTGTTAAAATTAAGGGGAAGTGTTGGAATTTATCATATCTACTTTTATTTATTGCACAATTTTTTTAATACAATATTTTTGAAGGATATTTTTCATTAAGTGCTTATTTCTTCCTCCACTCAAAAGGATGTAGCATTTTTGAATATTTTTTGAATTAACTTTTTCTTGTAGATGAAGAAAAAAACTCTAGATCTTGATATGGGTTATCGACAATGTAAAAAAAGAGCTAGATCTAAGAAAAAAGAGCAACTATCTAAAGAAAAAAATGAATAGAACTCTATATGCAGTAGTGCACTTTCATTAATGTAATTTATATTCTATATGAATGTTTTATTTTGATTATATACATATTTTTATTTCAATATCATTCATTTTAAGAATGCCTAAAACAATATTTTAGAGGAAAACACATCATAGACACTTCACCTTCCAACAAGTCACTAGAAATTTTGGGAAGTCTTACTTAAAAGATCTATATTAAAATATTATTTGCTTCAAGCTCACAGGGTATTATAGAAACCTATTTTTGATTTTAGTCTTCATAATTATTATTATTTGTGTCCCTTCCAAGTTTTGGTGCAGACAACATGTTTGATGAGGCATATATTCAATGCTTAATTATTCTAATGCCAATTTTGATATCACATATATCAAATCAGTTTCCATATTTATAACTAGGAGTATATTTGCTTCCTTAGGCTTCTAAACAAGATGTTTCATTTGAAGAATTGAATGAAATTTTGAGATGGGAAAATGAGGAACAATTTTAGCTTTACCTCAATGTAATCAACATGAATAATTTTATTTCACACTAACATCATCATGATCTCAATATATTAAACTCATGTAGACGTTCTACTATATTATTCTTGCTCAGTTTGCACACTTAAGTGGAGAATTTTAAAATAATTATACATAAGATACAATTGTGTTTCATGGATATTCGTGCTTCTTTATGAATATTTAGACAATTTCATGGATATTATGCATGTAATTATCATCTTGGTGTTGATAATTGAAGGCAATGCATTTTTTTAAGCTTATGTAAAAATTAAGTCCCATCATCAACCCATTGCAGAGAATAACATTGAAAAATAGAATTGATTTTCTCAAAATTCATGTCTTTATTTTTAACTTTACTAGCACGAAGCCTTATTTTATCAATAGAACCTATATTAACTTACCCCAAATCAAACGTATCTTCTCCAGGCATGCATATAAACTCAAAAAAATTGGCATAGTTTTATAGCAATGTAACATGATCTCCTTTCCTCAAGAATTTATAACACTAGTACATAAATTTACCTATGATGGAATATAATAAATGTCCACACATAATGCTAAAGAAGATCAAAGTTATCTAAATCATCATAACTAAATACAATAGCTTGTGTAACTTGAGTTTGGTAAATATCCATGTCAGCAAGCCATTCAAATTCATTAACCAAAACATCTTTGAGCTTTACCTCATAATCTTTGGATTATTATCAATATCATTTTAATTCATACATATGAATCAGCCTAACAATGTTGATTATATATAAATTATCCACATAAATACATCTCTTCCAACTACGTGTGTGTGTAGGAAAATAGTTGTGGGTCGTCAACCATGTCTAAATAATAACAACCCATACTAATAGGATGAAACTAGCGACTGGAAAAATAAAAACCACCACATCAAAAGTGTCTTCTACCAGTATTTTATGCTATCTATTTGTTAATATAAAGAGAATGACATAAAATATGACTAGTATTCTAGGTGCCAAACTCAAATCAACCTAGATACTATTTTGAACAAAAATACTAGTCATATCTAACTAGTGAATATAAATACTAGTCATATCTTGCTACTGAATAGAAATTGTTACGTCATATCCAAGTCAATTTTGAGTTTAGCAACTAGAATTATAGTCACAATTTATTTTATACTCTTCATATTGACAAACAAATACCATAACCTATCAGTAGAGAAAAAATTTTACGTGGTGATTTTTATTTTTCCAGTCACTGGTTTCATCATATTTTGATGGGTTGTTAATGTCTAGAGAGTTGATGGCCCATATATATTTTTATACATAGAAAAAGTTAGAAGAAATGTCTTTATGTGGAGGATTTATGGATAATCAACATTGTTAGGTTAATTCATATGTATGACTTAAAAGGGTATTAAAAATGATCTAGATATTATGAAAGGCCAATCTCAAAGATGTTTTAGTTAAGCAGGTTGAATGGAATACCCATAAAGATATTTACCAAACTCATGTTACACAAGTTACTATATTTATTTGTGATGCTTTAGGTAAATGTGATATTATTTAAAAAGTTGTGTGGACATTTATTAGATGTCATCATAGGTAAATTTATGTATTGGTGCTATAAACACTTGAAGAAAGCAGATCAAGTTATATTGCCATAAAACTATGCAAAAATTTTGGAGTTTTTATGCATGCCTAGTGAAGATCCGTTTGATTCATGGTAAGACAATATAGGTTCTATTGATATAATAATGCTTTGTGTGAGTAAATTTCAAGATAAACATAGGAAGTGTGAGCAAATCCTTAAATTTTCAACATTATCCTCTACAATGCACTAATGATGGGACTCAACTTTTATATAAGCTCAAAAAATGATTGCCTTCAATTATTAATACCATGATGATAATTGCATGGATATCCAAAAAATAATAATCAACAACAAGATGATTTATGTGTGCTCAAATATGAGCAATAATTAATCTAGATAAAAACTTACACCTAAAGGATGAGAATGAAATGTTGCATAACAACCTAGTCTTACAATTTGGTATAAATTATATAAATATAAAAGAGTTTACCATTAAATAGATATTCACATTTTTTGTCAACGCCAAGATGATTTAAGTATGCCTCAATATGAGCAATAATTAATTTAGAGGAAAATGGACACCTAAAGGGTGAGAATGTAATGTTGCATAAAAACCTTAGTCTTATAATTTAGAATAAATTATAGAAATGTAAAAAATTATTTCCTAATTTAAATAAGATTCCACCAAAATATTTCAAGAAGCAAAGAAAATATCACACTAAGATATATAAAAAATTTATTTAGTAGAAATTTTAATCAAGGAAGAAATATTAATCGATATATAAATGGAATGCCTAAATATGAACACATGAGATCATGTTAAGTTTCATTAAAATGTATTTTTGAAGGGCGAATTATCACCTTATGAAAAAAATTATCACTTATATTTTTTCCATGGGTGAATTTTTATAAATAACCTAATTTGGAAGACCATCCTAAAGTTTAATCAAATTATATAACAAAGTCTTTTTCACTTGATTAATAATCTAGCCCTATATTGATTTCATGCAGAAAACATGCCTAAAGAATGTGCATAGAGATATTTGCATCAAAAATATGTGGACGAGCACATCCAGATATGTTTACTATTTTGGTTTAGGTGCATTGGCCTCCAAGAAATAACGCATTGTCACTCTTTCATCAACTAAAGCAAAATATGTAGTAGCCATAACAACATGTCAAACATTGTGGGTGATAAGAGTGTTTTCAAACTTGAAGCATGTTAAGGAAGAGACGACAAAGATATTTTTTGATAAAATCTCAATAATAACATTCTCAACTGATCACATTTTTTACAAAAAGAGAAAGCACATTGACATAAAATATCATGTCATCAAAGAGCTAGTCAACAATAGAAAAATATATTTGAAATTTTATATATTTGAATATTAATATGTTGATATCTTTACAAAACCACTATCAAAATAAAATTTTGAATGTCTAGAAGAGAGTCTGAGATTAGTCTGAGTTTTATGGCTATTTTGAATGAATGTTTAGTGTGAGTTGAGGTTCAATGACACTCAATGAGATTAGCATTACTTTTTATTTTTAAGGGTTGAGACATTTATCTTCTCAACACATGGACTTGTTTTCATTACACAAAATTGTAATTTTATTATCCCCAAATCTATAAATAGTTTAGAAATAAGAACCAATCTCTAATAATTCAAAAAAGAAGAACCATCTTCAACAAGCTACAAGGAAATATGGTTTACTCATTTAAAAGTGAATCCTTATATGCTATTAAAATTTAAGTTTCAAATTTCAATTATAGTTACGATTTTAGATTTCATTTCATGGACATTGACTACTACATATTCATTTTAGCTTTTCTTGGAGAAAGATGCATATTTAGACCCTTCTCCCAAATATAAAGTGTGTTATCCATACTCTGGGGCATATCTTTATCTTTTTACTTTAGTATTTGTATTATTAGTGTAGGTGTGTTTATATTAGAGTAGATACAGTATTGGCCTAACTAGTTTAGTTATATGTCAGTTCACACTAGGAAAGAGGTTAAGCTAAATTTAGGGAGTTGTTTTATATTATTGGAATTACAACTAGTCAAATAAACACATAATTTGTGTGTGCATATATTTAGTTGATTCCCCCAAAAAATAATTTTGTTCACCCAACTAATTTTTTATTGGGAAGCAAAATTTCATATATATATATATATATATATATATATATATATATATATATATATATATATATATATATTCTTAGACTCTATTTTTTTTAGTAGATTTTAAATATTATATAGTTGATAAATATAGAGACATATTTGTGCTTGATTGTGTGTGATGTTCTTTTACTCTTCTACGATGGTAGTGGCATTGTTGGCAAGGTCTTGGAGATGAGTATTTATATTCCTAAATTATTTCAGAGCATGATTTTTATAACCATTGCTCAATGTTTTTTCTCTATGTATTAGCCATTTTTTTTACAAACCTTCAGAAGGTTTTTATTTGAATATTTTTAAAAACATAGTTGTAAGAACATTTTGGGGTGAAACAGACCTCATGGTAGAATCCAGAATGCCCAAACCCCCTAAATAAGTAGTCAATTCCTTGAATTTCAACAATATTTTAATTTTTTTTTAAGTTTATGGATTTTGCGTAAGTCCATATTAATATACACATGTTTACATTAAAATTTGTGAAAAAATCCAAAAAACATTTTTTGGTACTTTTCATGATTTTCTGTGTTTTTTTTTGGAAAATCACACTTCGGGTTGAGATTATCAACTTGTAAAGGCCATATACAATTTGTATGTAAAACTTTTTATGAAAAAAATTGAACTTTTTTTAATCGTATGATGAATGGCATTGCCATTGGATAATTTTTTTTTCATTGGTACTGGATTCCACACAGATGAAAGTCTATTTTTTTCGTAATGGAGTCTAACATGCATTGAATACATCCAATGTTTACCTTTGTGGTATCCACATTTTCCTTGGTGGATTTTACATTGGTGACACTTTGGATTTTATGGCATTAGAATTCAATGTGGTAATTGATGCATTGGAAATGTCCATTGCCACCTCACAACCTATGTGTTCCACACTGTAAAAAGGTGTCATCTTTTTTATAAAACATTTATTTTCTTACTTTTTGGAAAATTTTAATTGAATTTAAACATTCAAATAGATACTTGTGCATATATTAAAAATACTTGTGCATATAGATAATTGAATTTTAACATGTATTGAATACATCCAATGTTTACTTTTGTGGTATCCACATATTCTTTGGTGGATTTTACATTGGTGACACTTTGGTTTTTATGGCATTAGAATTCAATGTGGTAATTTATGAGTTAGAAATGTCCATTACCACCTCACAACCTATGTGTTCCACACTACAAAAAGGTGTCATCCTTTTTATAAAATGTTTATTTTCTTACTTTTTGGAAATTTTTAATTAAATTTAAACATTCAAATAGATACTTGTGCATGTCATTGAAGTTATGCCATGGTGTGGTGGAAAATGACAATTTTTCAAAGCAATCTCATGATAAAAAGCAAAGGTTTGAATGCACTAATGCCATTTTTATTTACTTCTACTTCATCCATTCAACATTTTATTGATACACTTGTGGAGGCTTGTTCATATTTGTCTACAACTCAAAGAAACCCAAATAAAGTCATTTTTTTTTTTAATTATGCCTATTTTTTTGCATTTTACGTAGTGGTGATTTTTTTTCTTGCAACTCATCCATTCAACATTTGATTGATAAACTTGTGGGGGCTTGTTCATATTTGTCTGCAACTCAAAGAAACCCAAATAAAATCAAATTATTTTTTATTATGCCTATTTTTTTGTATTATACATAGTGGTGTAATCAAATTTCAAATTGAGCAACCAATTTTTCCATTATTTTCTATTTATCCTTATACTTGCCTCATAGTTAAATCTTTTTGAAATTTACAAAGGCCATATCTCTTTACTAGTAGCTCATATTTGAGTTCTAGGTTTATTTTAAGTGCATGATTTTTTGTTTACTCTAGAATGATACATTCATATTGGCTTCATTATGCATAACAATTATAATTTTTTTATTTTTTTCTCATTTGTTATTAAAGAATTTATTATAAATGCACTATGTATAAAGTGTCCCCTCATTTATGTTAAGCAAACATTTTTTAACATTAACTCGTGCATACTATTGATTTTGGGAGTGATATTTCATTGTGTCAATGATTGTATTGATCCCATCATTATATATAATTTCATATTTATAAGTAGTTTGGGGGGGGGGGTCTATTTTGTTGAGTGTTTTGTGTTTGAGGTTCATCTTATTGTAATGGCTTCTTTACTAGCATTTGAAGTAGAGAAATTGAAACTTAAGATGAAAAACTCTCTTTTATGCTCCCTTGTTCTAAGTAAGGACATCGTAATCCACTCTCTAAAGAAAAAATATACATTTGCAACATAAAATTGATATATTAGACTTACATTACCTTGTTCCTAGTTCATCATGTAAGTCACTACTTATTTTTCAATCTGATATGCATCCACTTGACGTGATTATATATTATGGCCTACCAAATCCACCTATAGTCATTGATCTTACACATACTAACCCTAATTTCTCAATATCTATGCCTGCTATTGTATATGTTACTTAAATTGTTTCATCTTCTACACATCCTATTACATAGTTGATTTCTTATATTCAAGGTTCTTTTAATTAGTACACTACTACCTTTGGTTTCAACATACACTATTCTATGGTTCATTTTGGTAAAGGTCTTGGTATATGGTCATTAGGAATTATTTTTCTCATCTAGCCTATTAATTGGGATTCTCACCACGACATTGGTTATGATACATGTGTTGTATCTTTTTTGGTATCATTTGATGATAATCAACTACATTTTTTATTTTCTCTATGATTTATGAGGACATTAATTAACATATGAGATCTATTCCACCTTCAATTAGGTTTGAAAACACAAAATTTATATTTTTCATGTCAGGCATGATTCTTTTGACACACTACCAAATGTTTTTTCACATGCTCTATTTGTGTACTTAAAAATAATAGTATCATCTCCTTCCATCTATATTCATGTGGGATGGACATAAAATAAATTGTGGTAGCATTGTGAACATTTTCTATGAGGGCTATATAATTGTGACACATCCACCATTCAACTTATTAGTCCATACAATGCTCATCCTTCCTTTTGATGTTCATTTTATTAGTAGAGATCTCTATTATAGAAGTTATTATTAGGAGTAACTCAATTTGATGGCATATTCTCAAGATTGATAATATTTTGTAGTTCATTATGTCATTTGGTGGGTTTTTTTGAGATAATTTTATAGTCGTATTGTGTTGCAAATTGTCAAGTGGGTTTTTGATGCTTCAATTTCATATACCTTCATGTATGTGTGTTATATTCTATGCACATTTTAAACTATTTTAGTTGTTTGACTCTCCCATCATCACCACAACCCTATTTTTTAGAGATATTTTTATATGTATCTTTGATAATTATTTGATGTGATCATAGTCTCCTTCAGGGTGTAGTGAAACTATTTTGATGTATCTAGTGTCAACTTGACCTCTTCTATATTTGAGTATTTTTATTCATACACTAATATTTTTGTGTCACTCCACCCAATCAATAATATGAGGGGTTTGGTGTAGATCATGATTCTTCGTGTGTTGTTCCCCTTGCTAAAACTTGACATACTACATCTTCTATTTTATGTAGTTGCTCGAATTTAGTTTAGTGAACCCTTTTTACACTTTCAACACCGATGACAACCTTTTTTCATAAGGATATATATATATATATATTTTTTACAATGTTAGTTTTTTTAGTGATCAAGTAGTTGATGCAGATCACTTGTGTAGGATTGATATCTTTACTGACTTTCCATCCACCAAACACCATTTGGTTTTTAGAACTTTATTGATAGTGTTTTATAGTATAGCATCCCTTACACATTTCAAATCTTTATTTAATAGTAGTGGATTCATAATTGAAAATGTTTATTGTTTATCATCCCTAACACCATTGACTCTTCAGTAGTAAACTCAAATTATATACACCTAAAATCCCCTACCTCTATTAATTTTATCATTATTCATTGCTTATATCATATATTATTATTTTTCATTTCCCTCTAACATTTACTACACTTCCTAAATCATATACTAACCTTACCTTCCATCCCACATCAATTAATTCTTCTATTATCATCATAATTGTCACTAATCATTATTTATCCATTATCTTGGAATTTTTAATTACTCCCTCACCTAAATCCAACTCACCCCACTTTTTCCTATAAATATCCTTTATAATCACCAAGTAATCATCATTAGTCACTCTCTAATGGATTCTAGAATCCTCCACCTTTTCTAGAATTCTCTACATCCCTCCTTCTATAGAATTCTCTAAGGAATTTTAAATTCCTTATAAATTCCTCATCATTATCTATATAAGTAGCCATCCTCCATGAAAATTAAACTTATGAACTTATAGGATGAGCTATATTTGAATATTATTAGTCTAATGATGGCAACTTGTTTTTTATCCATTATCAAGCTATCACATATCCTCCATTATTGTAAGTAATCTTGAGCCAACTAAATAATCCAACATTCTTTTAAAGTACCAAAGTATCTATTTGTCAATAGGGGCACATGAAATATGTTTAGAGGTAAATTGGTTGTAACATTTAGATATATTTGACTTATTTTAATTTTTAATTTACATTCCATTTACTTACTTTGCCCAATCATGAGTGGGTGTTTCACATTTATTTTATAAAAAATATTACCACTTGAATTTGGATTTTCCATTCCAAATTTTACCTAGTACATATATGGTGACTACAGTGGAAAAAATTCCTTTAAACCTTGCTTGTTGAGTCTTTGTGTGATTGGGCAATATTATAGGATCCATTTGATGAAAATTCAAGGGTTTAAAACTCAAAATTTTCTATGAAATTGCACCTACATGATAAAATTAGATTTGTACCAACATATACATAGTTTTGTTCATCAAATATGCAACTTTGTATCTAATAGGTGTGACTTTGTCTTAACTGTCATCCTAGACCACTAGCTGTTTATAGACCATTTTGACTATTTTGATAGTTTTAACCTATTTTTACAAAATCGTTACTAGCATTATTGATAATTAGTGACCTTATATATTGCATAAGTGGTTTTTCTATTTATAACTCTCTTTATATGGTGTCACAAAGTTACCACTAGCTTTGCTTCACAATAAGTGGCTTTGTTAATTGTAATAGTGATTTTGATGACTGCAATATCAAATTTGTTAATAAAAATGGAATTTTTATATACATAAATTTATTTTGTATATGTTTACAAATTTTCATTTAGATTTTATCCATTAATATAATTTTTTGTTGACTGCAGTAACAACTTTGCTCTATAGACTTACAAATATGCATTTATCTTTTATTCATAAGTAACAACTTTGTTAACTATAGTAATAACTTTGTTCTATAGGCTTACAAATTTACATTTATTTTTTATTTACAAGTATCAAATTTTTTGAATGCAATAACAACTTTGAACTATAGGCTTACAAGTTTGCATTTAGCTTTTATTCACAAGTAGAAACTTTGATTACTGTAGTAATAACTTTGATCTATAAGCTTACATATATCCATTTAAATTTTTATTCACAAGTAAAAAAAAATTTGAATGCAAAAAAAACTTTGTTCTATAGTCTTACAAATTCACACTTATATTTTATTCATAATTAGTGGCATTGTTGACTAAAGAAAAAACTTTGTTGTATGTGCTTACAAAGCCATGTTTAGCCTTATTTTTAATTAGCACTTTATTATTTATAATAGTGACTTTATCAATTTAAATAATGAGTTTATATATCTATTTCTAATCTATGTGAAGGTTTCACAAGGTTGATACTATTATCACTTCATAATCTATGGCTTTGTCATGTTCATCAATAATTCTATCACTATGACTAATGACTTTGTATGTGATATTGATGGCTTTGTGCCTTTTGGTATGATGTTAGAAATAACTTTATTACTATGATCAGTGGACTTTTATTGAGATAAGTGGATTTGTGATCTTAACATTAAGTATAAAATTTTATATTTTTACAAAGTTGTTACACTCTTTTATTCAAAATAAATGAATTTGTAGATCCCATTAGCAGATTTCTGGACTCTAGTAGTGATTTTGTAAAATCTAACCTTTTTTAGCAAAATCCATCCAAGTGATAGTTTTGTTTGATCCTCTATAGAATTGAATTTGTATTTCATAGAGGTGACTTTGTTCTATATTAAGATTTTTGCTTGATGCAACACTTATTTTTAGGTTTACCCCCAAATAAGCCAATTTAGAACTATTAACAATCTTAGGTTAGTTTTAAAATACTTAACATTTGAAACTCTTTTTGATATATTTAAAATCAGGTTTAATTAAACTTGTTTATGTGTGCTTGAATTGAATATAATCTAGTTTAGTTTTTGGCTTCTTATTTGTCACCTGGGGTTAAGACTATGTATGATCTCCCCTTTTACCCATAAGGAAATTCTTAGGTATCAAAAATAGTTGATAAACTTCTACTTTTTATTTTCTAGGGGAAACATGACATGGAATTTCTCCCTACTCACTTGCCTTAGTCCTAAGGGGATTATGATGTGGATTTAATCACCATTTACAATACCACACTTTATGTTCTGGTGAAGTATAAATATCAAGGAAAATTGTCACTAAACTAAGCAAAACTCCCCATACAAGATTTTTTGAAGTGAGGAGGTAACACTCCAACACACATGAGTCAACAATACCTTACACAGACTCAAACCCCACATACCATAAAGGGTTTAGGGGACTACCTTAAAGAGCTTTAATAACCTAGAATATGACCCCTTATCCATAACATGTATCCAAGGTAGGGTAAATAACATCCTCAGATATCAATAATTAGGTACAAAAAGTGAGAGAGGGTTGGGAGACAAATGTAGTCACCTCTCATCATGAGTCATTCAGTGAGTTGGGTGCTGAGTTTTACTCCCATGTCGATCAATAATTATAGGTTTGTGGGTTTTTTACTCTTTTTTGTGTGTAGTTGAGGCCAATATTGATTCCAAACCTTATATGATATATATAAACTAATTACCTATTTAAAACTCAACTCTAGGTTAAATCTAATCACTCATCTACTCTTCACCAATTTTCCATCATCATCTCATCACATCTTGTCCTAGTCATAATCTTGTCACTCTTGATCATCTTATCTTATCTTTCATAGGTTAAAACCTCACCATATCATCTCATTTAGTCCAATCCTATCACACATCCTCTTGTCTAATCTTGACATAACCATCATCCCATCTTATCTTATTTGTACTCTACCACTTATCTTAACCATAACTAAACTTGCATAGTTCAAGACCATCAACCATAATATTTTCATAAATACCCGTTTGTCAAACCTATCATCCTTTACCATATCTAAAATCTCACCTTAAATCATCACCCTAGATACTTTTCTAAGCCTACATAAACATCAAGTCATTCCCCTTTTTGTCAAACCCACCCAAGACTTAGTCATCCATATTGGCATAGTCTAAATCCATTTACATCCTTTGAACCCTTGTCCATTATCTAGAACACATTTTTCCACCTTGTTTACTTTGAGAAAACTTCTCTAATCCATCACTTTGAGATACTCATTTTTAAAATTTTCCTAGATGAGGGATACCTCCCTCAATCAACATTCAATCTAGACCCATCATTTTAACTTTAGCACCTATCATTACCCCATCATTCTTTTGGCCTGAGTTTAATACCCATTATTATCCTATCACTCTATTGATTTGAACTTAGCACCAATTGTTACTATGTCATTATGTCAACTTGAATCTAATACCCATCATTATCTTGTCACTTTGTTGGTTTGAACTTAGTACCCATCACCATTTTTCTAGCACCCACCATTTTCTTAGTTTTGGCACCCATTGTCCTTTTGATAGCACCCATTATTATATTGGTTTGAATCCAAATGTTGTCATCAACCAAGTCAACATCATCTTGTCTAACTTGGTAAAACTTTAGGGAGGCATACCCTATTATCATCTAAACTAATCATACTAGCTCCAATATTATAGACTACATTGCTTAAGGACATACCCCATATAAATATTATCCATCCTTCTTATCGTATCAATCATCATAAAGTCAAGCTTAATCTATCACTCACATATCCTCCATTCCATTTATCATTCCCATAATATCCATAGACCTAAACATTGTATCCATCATCCCAAACAAGTCGTAATTCCACCTCAATTTTAATCTAAACATTTAATCCACCTAACATCCCCTACTTTTAACATCTCTTTTTGTCCCTTAGTCCAAATATAAATCAACTACCATCTTTAGTCCAACCCTCAAATTAAAATTCTAAACCAAGTCTAATCCCATCATTACCAATTTAAACAAAAATCACCAATAGTCTAAACATGTCCATATCCACACTCTTCAACAAATCATCCCTACTACTGTCAAGTGTGAAATTATCCTTGATCATCAACCATATCTAATCATGTTGAGTTTGTAGTATACTTAACATGGTCCATGTTGACAATGTCCCATTTTCACATGTCAAAGTCACCATCATAAGCTTACTTTCATCTAACCTTATTCAATTTTGAATTATATACCCCATCAAATATATCATTCACTTAGTTTAATCTCATCATCCAAGTCATCCAATCTAACTTGAGTAGATCATTTAATCACTCAAACTAGTCTAAATCAAGACAAGTAAACCCCATTGAAGGTCATTTATGACTTAGTCATGTATCTTTGACTAGTCAAACCTATCCCCCCATCTTATTCAAATATTAGAACTTGTCTTATCTCATCATTAAAAAATCAATCAAGTCTAATTTTTACATGTCTAGTTAGCTCACATCCTTATCAAATTTTCTCAAATTCATCCACTTGACACCTATCACATATTATAATGCATATCATAGTCATAAATTCAAACTTAAAACCAAACTAGAGGGAAGACTTCATCAAATAGTCTAAGATCTAAATTTGATCAAAACACCCCACAATCACATCATCTATTTATTCTCCCATTTTAATCCATGGCATATAAAATAGATTTGGATGTCACCTTAATAAAAAAAATATAAATTTTCCAATAAGGAGGTAGTCTTTTTATGTCTCCTATAAATGGGTATCTGACTTCCTACAGACTTTGACCCCATAAAACCTAAATTACCTTAATGTCAAAAGTCCCCAATCTTTCCCATTAACTTTAGTCTACTCCTAATCTCTATGTTAAACTATTAGTCAAACTTTTTGCTCACCGGTCATACTCTTTATCTTGGCATTCCCCATCATACTAGAAAATGGAATTTTATCTTGGAAACCTCATCCAATATCAGCCTACCCCTAAGTCATGACAAATACCCCAAACCCATTATATCATGGAACTAATATACCCTATTAAATTATCTTATCTAGATTCAAACACATCCACATCAATACAAAGTTGTGAAGAGAGACAATATACTCCTTTCCACATATCCTTAGAAGCCATATTTTATCAACTATCTACTACAAACATGATTGTTTACCCACACACAAGGCCTTTGGATCTAAATAAGTCTAATCCCTCATGCTATAAAAAAGGCCAATACTTTAAATACCATAAGAACCAGGGGAATTCTCTTAATAAATGGAATTTTTTAAAAAAAATCATCCAAACTTCATTAACCATAGTGACATCAAAATAAAGAAAGAATAAAATGAATCCTCATCCAATAGTGAGAAAAAATGGATATGAAAAGATTAATTTCAGGATTATGTTCAAGCCCTTCCACTTCTAAACCAAGGATAACACAACAAACCTATCTCTACTAATCCCGTCTTCAATAATAAACCCATCATTCACCAACCATCCACCTTCCATCTATTGCATGGTCAGATCTCTCATTTTTTAAATTCACTTCATCCCAAAGCATCCATCACCAAATTAAAATTGAAGAAGATATATGCAAACAACACTATCCAATAAACCCTCTTTATGGCCGTGATCAAAACATCATCTACTAGAAGCATCCAATTATCAAAATTATCTACATCAATGTCAATGTCAATATCATATCCAACATCACCATCATCTACATCAAGGTCAAATCCATCATCAACATATGAATCCATATCATATTTTACATCAAAATCATCATCCCTTATAGATGTCAAAGATCATGTTGAGACCCACCTTTTTGAGGATGTATCTATTTTAAACCGTTAGTAAGGAATGTCTTTAGATTTATGTTAGGATGATAATATCATAACCATAACTATGAGACTTTGAGCTGAGATCTCAACTGATGAATTTTAGAATGGATTTGGTCTAGATTTTTATGTGTGTCCTATGATGACCCTTACATACCCTTTTGAAAATATTGAGGATGATTTCTATGAAATTGAAAGTTAGCCTCCTAATACCATCTATGAGGATCATGTATGCCACATTTTATTCATTGACCTCACTAATCCATTCCTTCCCCTTGAAAATCACTTTATCACACTCCTTAATAAAGACATGAATGAGCATGCACCATTCAAAAATTTTCAAAGTAATAAATCATGTGTCAAATTTATTAGGATTCATAATCAAATAATCAAGCATAATTCTCAAGTTAACTTTGATCCAATAGAAATTCAAATTCAAAATCACAAAGCAACACCCCTAGTGAAAACCTATTCAAGGTACTAGGGGACCATAAAATTCAAAGTCATAATAATCAAAATAAAATAAATAATTCCTCTAGTGAAACTTTATTTAAGGCACATGGGGGAAATCAACATCATAATCAACAAAGTCAAAATTCAAATTACCCTAGTGAAACCTTCCTTAAGACATTAGGGGCAGTCAAAATCTAATCAAATCATCAAGCCTAAAGGAATCCAAAATTAATAGGCCAACAATATTCTAAATATTTTTATCAAAGAACATAAAAGTTCAATATTTTTGAATCCCTTAAAATATCTTTTCATATGGCACAAATCAATAAAAACACAACAAGAATCTTCAACGATGTGTGTGACTACTAGTCCAAACTCCCAATCACCCATCATACCTTAATATCACAAACCATTATATAATATCCACATCTCCTTAGGTACATCATCTCTCATAGGGGATATGAAGATACCTATTTAAGACATCTGGATGAATCAAAATCAAGAGTCAAGAAAGGTTATGATGGTTCTCCAAGATGATCTTTGTTTATAGATCAATGTCATCAGCATCACACATATCTCATGTTTCCAACATGAAGAGATGAAATTAAAGGCCCAATTATTCTACATTATTGTACATAGTCTTACTCAAAAAAATCAAAAAAATTAAAAAACACAAAATGAAATTAATGAAAAAAAATCAGTCATCCAATGGTGAAACTCAATTTTATTGTGCCTTGTGAAAGTACCATGATGAAAAATAATTTCTAACATCATGTGTAAATAATTTTTTGTCCACATAAGCCTTGATAATTAGGGGAAAAATCCACTTCATCTTTACATTCATATCCAAACATCCTCAACCTTTAGCCATCCTTATCTATCTTATCTGTCCTCCCGCCATCCCTCCCTATCTTAAGCATCCTATCCCACCCTTATCCACCCTATTTTCCATCCTATTATGTCTATATTTTTATCTCATCTTTAACTTCTTAATGGAATGGAATATGTCTTCAGACATATTCTAGGAACATCTTGGCATATCCTCCAAATGACACTTGGGTGATTAGACATTTGGTTCCAACATGACGTAGTCCTTGGAGATCCCTAGTCCATTCCTCATCATCCCTCGTCCCCTTTAAGCATCATCCATAATAATTTCATCATTCCATCTATCATCATTTCCCATCTTGGTTTCAAAGGTTGATGTTACCCTTCACTAGTAACCCCTTTTTGTACACACATCTCCCAAAAATACCTAAAAATTATAAATTCCCAAAAGGCCAAAAAATCATAAAATCCAAAAATATCCAATTCATCCTATCCTATGTCCTATAAAAAATCCATATCTTTATCCAAAATACATATCTTAATCCAAATCCACATCATAAATCTCACTTTGAAATTAGTTTCCTATTTCAACCTCATAAGACTTAGTCCAACTCATTTCCTATCGCTCATCACCATCCTATAATCTTGCTCAATGACCAAATCATAGTCTCCCCTTTTGCATAAGTCATTTTTTCTATCACATTATAAACCCCATCATTTTCAACCCATCTAAACTTGAGAAAATCTTGTATAATTTCATAATTGAGTTGGTCTTATCAATTCAAACTTTGGACAATCAAGACTTAGTCAAATCATATCTTTTCTAGTTTAAAAACCTACCATCCATTAAATTATGAGATTTAAGATCCTCATCCAAGTCAAATCAAGTCAAACTTAGGGTTACATTACCCCATCCCATCTTAATCAAATTAGCTCTCGTACTTATGTCCAATTTTCTCAATCACACTTTATCTAAATCTCACTACCCATTAAATTCCAAGTCAAAAATTTAATCAATACAAGCTTATTAGTCCCTTACCTAACACATCATCCAATCATCCATCAAATTTAGCCTCATGGATCATATCATTGCCTAAGGTAAAACACAATCACATTGAATCATAGCCTTACCACTCATCTCGTAGGCTTTCATTAGGATAAATAGATAAGATACTAATCACAAAATTTGCATATATATACTTGCACATTTTTTTGTATGATCTTTTATGATGTTTGACTTATTTGACTATGTTTTATCATGTCTATACTCATATATAATGATCTATGATTATCTTAGTATATGCATCTATGTAATTTATTAGGAATTTTATGAATATCTTTGTACATATTTTGTTTCATCATATTATCTTTTATCATTTGTGCAATAGCATATGACAAACATGTCATCTTGGTTCCTTATATCAATGGTGCATAAATGCTATGTGCTACATGTACAATTTTTGTTTATATTATTTTTATCTTTTACATTAGTATAATATGCACTGTATTAAAACATCATAATGGTCATACAAATATATCATGGTGCATATTTCCTAGTTCTACATTAAAATGGATTATTCCTACATACTGCTCAAGGCCATGGTAGCATAAAATCCTTAAACCAAATCCATAAAAAAAATCCAAATCACCTATATATATTTGACGTATATATACTCTAATCATGTCATCTATCAAATAATATAATCTAACCATGTTAAACACATATATAACCAATCATGTCTACAAATTACTATCATTTGTCTAATCATCAACATCCCAAATCAACTGTTAATCAAATCATAAAATATAACATCAAAGTCACATCATCAATTTAAAAACTAAAATCTCTAAAAACTCATCCCTCATCATCATTTGATATATCATACCATCTCTCATCATTATTTCCTCTTTTTGGAGAAATGTATTGGCCTAAGCTATCTTAAGACTATGTAATCAATCTCCAATCACTTGAAGTTCTTGAGGACAACTCAGTTGCCCTATTCACTGCTTTTTCATCCCACAGTCTATTTTCTCTTAAAATCTTAGTTTTTAATCACCAATAAACCTATACTTTGAGTCACACCCATCATATAATTTTAAAAAGTCTTATTTTGAGGATTATATCTCTCTTGGCATGAGTCCTTCCATTGATACATCTAATTTCAGCACCATCCTTTCAACACTCATCAAACACCCAATTTTTGACAATAACTCTCCTTAGAATTCATATTGACTTGGGATACATCTAAATATTATGTTCTATCATCCATTTTTTCCATG
Organism: Torreya grandis; assembly: GCA_037957365.1. Lineage (NCBI taxonomy): Eukaryota > Viridiplantae > Streptophyta > Pinopsida > Cupressales > Taxaceae > Torreya > Torreya grandis. The sequence goes on from JARHVA010000603.1 coordinate 2,777,462, forward strand.
TATCTCTCTTTCATGTGTCCTTACCTATGCTTCTTATAA